>CAKJTW010000068.1:5000000-7500000 GCA_917880005.1 Nanger dama | reverse complement strand
TTCTATTTTTACTGTTTTACTATTTACATTTTCTTTTTGATATGCCTATGTTTTTACTTGAAATGTTACTGTTTTTAAAGAGATCACAAGATAAAGTAAATGATAAAATGTGTATCACTTAAATTACTCAAGTCCTTTCAAAATGTACTGACCACAAAGAAGATTTTCTAACATGGGCTAAAATTGGTATTTATTCCTCCTGATATTTTTTTTTTTTTTCACAAAATACAACTTATTTTATTTTTGAGTTTGAAATGTTTACAGAATTATGTCAAACTAATTTGATTTAAATTGGATCTCTTATAGCCATGAAACTTATTGGAAGATGCAATTAATGAAGCTCTACTCTTGCCATATTTATCTATTAGGTAAAATACAAATTTATAAGGTCAAATAGGAAACTTGAATAATATACTCAACATTAAACAGCAATTACTTTAAAATTTCTGGCAAAAAATAAAAATTGTTTCTTTTCTTTCCAACAGTATTTAGAATATGCTTTTCTCTGACCTTATGAGTTATGGTATATGAAAATATTTTGTAAGCTGTATGTATATAAATATTAAATGTTATTATAGTCTCATTTTAAGTATAGTGGATAAGTTGATTTAATGTATATAAGCTAAATCAATGTATCTGGTGTGCATCTCTATATAACAATTTTCCTTAATTGGAAAAATTAAGATTTCCAACTATAATTTCCCTATATATAAAACATTCAATACCAAATTAGCATCTGCTTAAACAGTTGTCTAATCAAAATTCTATTGCCTCTCTGTGGCAGCAACTGAGAAATGAAAGCCTAGACAGTAAGTTGACAATGCATATTCATTCAACAAATATTTTTGAAGAGTTTCCCCATGGCAGAGATTATATTTAAAATTCATACATAAATAAGACATGATAATTTACATTTTACTGATGGAAGGATAATTGTGGACATGGAAGGAACGGTAATTCCTATACTACTATGAACTTTGCTTAGGCTAGGATTTTCACCTACAGTATATCACTTGATTCTTATAGCCACTTATGATGAAAAGTATATGTTATGTATTTTATAGATGAAAAAATTAATTCTCAGATGATTTTTATGGCTAACCAAAAGTTAAACTTAGAGGAAGCCCAGGGGCTGAAATTAGAGTCTCTGCCTTTCTCACTTTAATGCCCCAGATTTCTCCATTATACACCATATAATTTCTTAAATAAATTTAAAAGTATTTATGTGACAGTGCTGCATAAGTATATAATGAATATCTAATTGAGAATCAGTTTTCTAAGTTCAAAGGTTGCCGTATAAATATCCATGCACTGGGACTCAGGAAATGTTAGTATCTTTACAAATTAATATTGCTATTTTATCCTAATAAATCCTTAATTAAATGGCTATGTTACAGAATATTATTCAATAGTCAAAACAATAATTTTGTTTTTAGGTACATATTCCATTCTGTACTAAAATGTGTTAGTACATTTTTCAAAGAACAGCGCTTTTTTTATTTCTACTTATATATGTACAATTTATAGCCAAATCAGATTCCAGCTATTTCTAATGGCAATGTTAAGAGTTGAATAATGAGAACTACTTGATAGGTTAAAGTGAATTTATTTCAGATTCCATTTCTTTCCAATGGTCAGTAAATCTTTCAATTTACCTCGAGGTTTCAGGAAACTCATTCAAAGTTTGTCTAAAGGAAAATTATACCTCTAGTGGGAAACGTTATTTTAGATGAGACCTTGCGGCAATCACAACCTGCTGTAGTTAAAGAGATTGATTCTTCTGGTGAGATATCATTCCTAAAGTATCTCTGGTATATGTTTGCTTATTTTTTATTTATTTTTAAAATGTTTTTTGGTAATGCCACATAATATCTGGCATCTTAGTTCTCTGACCAGGGGTTGAAACCACGCCCCCTGCATTGGAAGTGTAGAGTCTTAGCTACTGAACTATGAAGGAAGTCCCTCTCTAGTGTACGTTTATGTCTCATGTTGTGACATAAATGTATTTATTTATTCATTCATAATACTTTCAAAGTTATAACAAATATAGGGTCATTAAGTCTAAAAAATTAAAAATAGAAAATAACTGATACATTAAAATTTCTTCTGAGTTTAAAATGATGGCAGAATAGAATGTCTGACCATCTGGATATTTCTTGGCCCACTATCAGAGTGAAAACTATGAAGTATGAATAAGCCTAGAGATTTCTTATTAATTTTACTTCTGTGTAGGAAAAACATTTTATTTCTTAGATAGCTTCAATTCTTAGAAAATAAGGATATAAAAGTAAAGAAAAATATAAAAGTATATTTCTCAAAGGTAGTTTATTGTTAAGAAACTTGTTAATATATCCCTATGGTTATTTAAATTATTTTTATTGTCCTGATTCTTAAATATGTACAAATATAAATAATAAATTCTTATAGCCATAAATGACAAATCAAAAGCAAATTTGTAAGTTAATACAAACAAGACAAGAAAGTCAATAACATTTTAACCAAAAGGACTGATTTGTTGTATGAGTTGACATTTTGTTGAAAAACTAAATTGTTTTTCACAGTGCGACTTGTGTATTGACAATATTACACAGGTGTTTTGGAGTTTGGAATATCTATGTTGCCATATAAAATCTGATAAATAATTTAGTCCACCATTTTCCTCTAGTTAAAATATTGGAGAACATTTATTCATACACGATATCCTGATATCATTTGGCTCTCACATAACAGTGATGGGCATATGCATATTATTCTCTGTTGCTCTTATTAGCCTACTACAATTCAAGTGGTAAAGGTACCAAGACAAATATACATGGGAACATAATGTTAAGCATTGAAATTGCATACTAAGTAATGGTTATCAACCAAACCATTCTAAAATTAAACTTAGATATTATAATAGTATATTATTATCATAATGGAAATCAAGAGTCACTGACATGCTAATGTGCATGGAAGGCTTGAGATGGCATATTGATCAACTCATCAACCCAAAGGGACTTTTGTATTACAAATGAATTCCAGAGACATCTTCCTCTTTAATCATCTGAGTAATATATCTCTTATCCTCAGTAATTAATTTTGTAAGTCTTTCTGGATTAATTGAAATGCTGATTTCAAAATGTTTCTATAATCTTAAAGCAGCAAACTTTTCAGGCATATCAATTGCTTCTATACTACCACTGAATTTTCTATCCTTATTTTAAAAAGAAATTCCAGATTATCAGTGCAATGGGGAAATTTCATTATACTTCCTAGTTAGCTTATTTTAATTTCTACTAGATGTATTCTTTATCTTAGTTTCCTATAGGTTATAAATATTAAAAATATCTTCTCCCAGTTTGTGGGTTTTTAAAAATTTTCCTTATGATATCTTTTGAAAAAGGAATTCAGAAATTGTCAGTGTAGTCAATTTCATCAGTCTCATTTAATATATACATCTCTACTCTGTGAAAAATACATTTTTACATTTTTAATCGGATAAAATTTTGATTTTCACGCTTAAGTTCACCATCAATTTGTAGTTAATTTTTATGTAAGGTATGTTTGGGGCTTAAATGTGCCCCCACTAATTCATAAGTTGAAGCCATAACCTCCATGACCTCAGAATGTGAATGGATTTGGGAATTAGGTTCTTAAAAATGTAATTGAGTTAAAATTAGTTCGTTAGGATGGGCCTTAACCTAGTATGACTAGTGTCCTTGTAGGAAGAAAAATTTGAACAAAGAAATACCAGAAATGGTAATTCTTTTCCAGCAGCAGAGGAAAAACCTGAAAACTCAGGAGAAGGTGGCCATCTGCAAGGTAAGGAGAGAAGCTTCAGGTGAAGCCAGGCTGGCCCATACCTTGAGTTTGGATTATGCTGTCAATCACCCTGTCATGTCTTTGCAACCCGGTGGACTGTAGCCCGCCAGGCCCCTCTGTCTGTGAAACTCTCCAGGCAAGAATACTGGAGTAGGTAGCCACTCCCTTCTCCAGGGGATCTTCCCATCTCAGGGATCAAACCCAGGTCTCCTGCACTGTAGGCAGATTCTTTACCATCTAAGCCACCGGGAAGCCAATTCCTGTTTTTTAAGCCCCCTTGTCACAGGAAATTTGCCAAAACTGAAAACAATAAATTTGTTCTTTTTTAAGCCACCTTGTCTCTGGCCATTGTTGAGACAGACTTAGCAAACTAATACGCTATCACATTTTTGTTTGCCACAAATATAACTAACCTTCAGAGTCATTTCATAATTTCTTCTTTTTCCACTGCTGTGCAGCACCACCTTTGTCCATGTATCAAGTAACCATTTATGTACAGCTCATTTTCTAGGACCTCTAATCTCTTCCGTCTATTTGTTTAGTCCTGTCCAACTCCACACTGTTATAATCACCACAACTTGAATATATAACTTGATAGAGCAAATATTCCTACTTCATCATCTCCTTAATCAGTGTCACCATCAGTCTCCTTAATACAGTATCGGTCTGGATTCATAGCCAGAGTTCTTAATCAGCGTAGAAGGCAAGGCGAACAACACAAGTCTTCTGAGAACTATAGATAAAGGAAGTGCAGGAATGAACAAATAAGTTTGAAAAAGAAAAAAAAAGTAACTGAAGTTCTAGAAATCGAAAATATATGATAAAAGTGCATTGGATGGCTTAAATAATAAAAACATAGCTGAATAAAGTTTGTAAGCTGATAGATATATCTAAACAAATCACTCACTGTGCTCTGCAGAGACAGAAAAAAATATATGTGAAAGAAAATGTAAGAGCTATTTGAGAGAATGCAAAGATTTACTATATGTCAGAATAGAAACACAGAGAGAGAGAGAAAAAAAGAAGCAGCAATATTTGAAGGAAGTGGCTATAGTTTTAAAAGAGCCAAGAAAATTAAAATCCACAGGTCCACAATTTGTAACATATCACACACATAATAAACAAAAATAAATCTAAATTCAAACATATCAAAGTAAAACTGTAGAATACAAAGGAAAAAAATATTTTATACAGCCAGAAGAAAGAATGACCGATAATAATGGAATTCTCAGTTGCAACAATGGAAGGCAGAGATGCCAGAATAATACCTTTAAATCGTTGTGAAAAATTCTGATTGTCAGCTTTTTAATTCTCAGAAATATTGCCATTCAAGAAAAATCATGAATTAAAATTCCATCAGAAAAGCTTGTGGTGAGGTAATTTTATATATATATATATATATATATATATATATATATATATATATATAAAAAGTAATCCCAGAATAAAGATCTGTGTGCCAGAAAGAAGAGTAAATCAAATGATAGAAGTGTATGTGAGTAGTTACTTGACCATCTGTAGGAATCTTGCAGGCCACAATTTGGCAAGCTTTTCTCCAGACAGGAATGTTTCTGCTTTGGCCTGTCACCAGGGGGCGCAACTGACCAGAAACAGTCTTGGCCCTCAAGATTTCTGCCTCATGCAAGCAGCCAGGTTCTCTCTAGGCGCTGAATCAGATATTAGATCAGCTTTCTTATCGGTACCCACCCAAAGGTACCATAATCCTCTCATTTGCTCGTTGCTCCTGGCTTTCAGCTCTGATTTCACACCAGGCATGCCTGTGTGTGTGTATGTTTGCTTTGTTTTCCATGTGAGTGTATGCGTTTGTTTTAGGGGTTGTGTTTGTGTCTGGGAGTGATGTGAGGGTGAGGTCACCTAAGAGTCTTTCTCTACTTTTCACGAGGGCTTGAACGGTATGTTTTTCCCATATCTGTACTGGGAGGGCACACAGATGCTGGTCACAGCTGTTTAACAATTTCTACTTACATGTGGATGACAAATGTAACTTTTATAGTTATGAAGAAAAATCAGTATTTCTGAAGCAAAGCTGGGTTAAATGGTCTGTTTCATAGAAGGAGACATATTCCATTTCCTTTATTTCTAACTGTTATAAACAACTTTGCAAACATAAGCAACCTTGGAAATGAAATGGGGGGAACATGGCTAATAAAATGACTAAGAAATAAAGTTGGAGTTTCTTGTCCTAAGAGTTCTCTAGTACTGCTCATTATTCCTTGAATTATTTTTCTGATTTCTTGAGTTCCATGGTAGCATTTATTACTAGGATAAAGCAATACTTATTTATTTATTTATTGGTCCAGTGCTTTTTCCCCCTCCATCTGTTCCATGTAATTTGATTTGTTGTTTCACATTGTCAGTTATCAGATTAGAAATCTCTGTTGAGTATCACATGTGTCTGTGTCCTTACATGCCTTTACATGTCTATCTGGCAGTTAAGCTTTATAAACTTTGTAAGCTTTGTAAGAGATACATTGTATCTTGAAAAGAAAGTCTGATTCATAGCAACACTTGTGGTTTACTTAAAATTATTTTCCTCTATTTTAAAAATAATAGTAACCAAATAGTTGTACTACTCCCACAAAGAGCTACAGTTGGCCTTCCTGAACTGTGTCGGTGGGGTGTGTTAATTTTTATGTGTTTTTTCTCCAAAAATGGAATCATCTGGATTCATATATGAGTGCACCAGAACCTAAGATATTCCAGGAAATTATTACTTGTTCTGTTATTTTTTAATTTAGAAAGCTTTAAAAATATATTCCAGGCCAACCAATAACAGTTTCAATATTTGTACTTCAGAAGGTGGAATGATTGAGGTATATTTAATGGAAGTTGTATTTTCCAGTGTGAAGATATTTTCCTAATATAAGTCTGCATTTCTGAATGAGAACTGGTGAAATGCAATGAGTATAAATCATTGCTTTTAATTTTACTCCAAAGTGACTATCATGTTATAGTAATTATTTCATCTGCAGCAGGTCAAATTTTTGTTCATATGAACTTCTTTGCTAGGATATATGTAAGTGGCCTAGAATACTTTTTGCTATTATACTGATAGCATGAACCTCCCAGCCAAAGCCGTTTTTTTTTTTTTTAAAGGATCATTGATTACGAAGCTTTGGTTAGAATTTGGCTTTATTTTTTAAAAGAATATTATGAGCCATATGAATCACTCTTGTGTTTATAAACAATGGAGTGTATTTAATACAGATCTGGCATATACCCTGTGGAAACCAAAACTGAAAAAGACAAATGTATCCCATTGTTCATTGCAGCACTATTTACAACAGCTAGAACATGGAGGCAACCTAGATGTTCATCAACAGATGAATGGATAAAGAAGTTATGGTTCATATACATAATGGAATATTACTCAGCCATAAAAAGGAATGCCTTTGAGTCAGTTCTGACGAGGTGGATGAAACTAGAACCTAATACAGAGTGAAGTAAGTCAGAAAGAGAAAGTTAAATATTGTATTCCAACACATATATAGGGAATCTAGAAAAATGGTACTGAAGAATTTACTTACAGGGCAACAATGGAGAAACAGACATAGAGAATAGACTTATGTACATGGGGAGAGGGGAAGAGAGGGTGAGATGTATGGAAAGAGTAACATGGAAACTTACATTAACATATGTAAAATAGATAGCCAATGGGAATTTGCTGTATGACTCAGAAAACTCAAACAGGGGTCTGTATCAACCTAGAGGGTGGATGGGGAGGGACATGCGAGGGAAGTTAAAGGAAGGGGATATATACATACTTATGGCTGATTCATGTTGAAGTTTGCAAAAAAACAACAAAATTCTGTAAAGCAATTATCCTTCAATAAAAAATTAATTATATATTAAAAAACAGATCTGACCTTAGTATACTTTTGTTTTTTAGTTTGTTTCTTTGTTTTTACTATTGATGATTACTATGTAGCATGGTTTGTCTTTTTAATAAATTTTACTTTTTAGAGAAGTTTTAATATGCAAAGCAAAATTGAGCAGAAAGTAAAGAATTTCCATATATTTCTTGTTCTCATACATGTACAACCTCCCCTACTAAGAACATACTGTACACAGTGGTGCATTTGTTACAAATGACGAGTTTTGACACATCATTATCACTCAAAGTCCATAGTTTACATTAGGATTCAGTCTTAGTGTACATTCTATGAGTTTTGACATGTTTATTGACATGTATCCACCACTGTAGCATCAAACAGAATAGTCTCACTACCCTAAAACCCTCTGTGTTCTGTACATCCTTCTTACAGTTTTGGTAACAACTCATCCATGGGGTCGCTAGAAGTTGGACACAACTGAGCGACTTCACTTTCACTTTTACTTTCCTGCATTGGAGAAGGAAATGGCAACCCACTCCAGTGTTCTTGCCTGGAGAATCTCAGGGATGGGGGAGCCTGGTGGGCTGCCGTCTCTGGGGTTGTACAGAGTCAGACACGACTGAAGTGATTTAGCAGCAGCAGCAGCAGCATATTTTAGCTCTCTCTCTAGTTTTTTCCTTTTTAGAAAGTAATGTATCTAGAATCAGTGTGAGGTCTTTTAATATTGGCTTTTGTACTTAGTAATATGAATTTGGAATTCTTCCATGTCTTTTCATTGCTTGATAGTTCATTTCTTTTTAGCACTGAATAATATTGTCACCTACATGTACTTTGGTTTATCTGTTTATTTTTTTAATCTTTATTTATTTTATTTTATTTTTAAGACATCCTAGTTGGTTTCAAGTTTTGATAATTATGAATTAAGCTGCTTTAAACATCCATGTGAAGGTTTCTGTGTGGACTTAAATTTTCAACTCCTTGAGTAAATACTAAGGAGCATTATTGCTGGATTGTATAGTAAGAGTGTTGAGTTTTGTAACATGTAGCCATACTGCCTCCCAAAGTGACTGTGCCTTTTCACATTCTCAGCAACAACTGATGAGCATTCCTATTGCTCTACATCCTTACCAGCATTTGATGTTAGTGTTACAGATATTGTCCATTCTAATAGATGCATTGTGATATCAATTGTTGTTTTAACTTGTGATTCTCTAACAGAATACAACATAGAATATTTTTCATGACAATTTGACAAGTTTATATCATCCTTGTTATGTATCTGTTTAGTTCTATGGGCCATTTGAAATGGGAATTTTTACTTATTGCTGAGATTTGAGTTATTTCTAACTTTTAGATAACAGTACTTTGTCAAATGTGTTCTCTGCAACTATTTTCTCCAAGTTTGTGTTCTTATCCTCTTGAAATTGTCTTTTACAGAGAAGTTTTTAAACTTAACGAAGTCCAATCCAGTTGTTTCTTTCACAGATTACACCTTTTATGTTTGAAAAGTTTATTGCCATACTCAAGGCCACCCAGGTTCTCTCCTATGTTGTATTCTAGGATTCTTACAGTTTTGTGTTTGATATGTAGGTAGGTGATATGTTGAGTTAATTTTTGTGAAAAGTGTTAAATTCTGCAGCTAGATTAATTTGGGTTTTTTTGCATGTGGATATTCAGCTGTTCCAGCACCATTTGTTGAAAAGAACACCTTTGTTCCATTGTGTTTTCTTTGCTCCTGTCTCAATGATCAGTTTACTATATTTACATGATTCTATTTCTGGTCTATCTATTCTGTTTCATTAATCTTTTCTGTTCTTTCACAAATACCACGTTCTCTTTGATTACCATAGTTTTATAGTAGATCTTTAAGTTGGGTAGTGTCAGTCTTCTGACTTGTTCTCTTTCAGTAGTATGTTTATTATTCTGGGTCTTTGCCCCTCCATATAAACTTGAAAATCAGTTTGTCAATATCCATAAAATAACTTGCTGGGATATTGGCTGAGACTGCATTGAATCTATAGCCCCAGATGGAAAGAACTGACATCTTGACAATATTGAGTTTCTATCCATGAACATAGAATATTTTTCCCACTTGTTTAGTTCTTCTTTGATTTTGTTCATTATAGTTCTGTAGGGTTTTGTTTTCTCATGTAGATCTTATCTTGTTAAATTTATAACTAAGTATGTTATTGTTGTGGTGCTAATATAAATGGTGGGCTTCCTGATGGCTCAGTGGTAACAAATCTCCTGCAGTGCAGGATTCGTGGGTTCATCCCTTGATTGGAAAATTCTCTGAGGAGGAAATAGCAACCCACTCCAGTATTCTTGTCTGGAGAATTCCATGGCCAGAGGAACCTGACAGGCTACAGTTTATGGGGTTGCAAACAGGTAGACACAACTGAGCAACTAACACTAACACTTCAGTATGATATTGAAAAGGAGTGATGAGAAGGGACATCCTTGCCTTGTTCTTTATTTTGGTGGAAAAGCAACTAGTTGTTTTACCATTAAGTATGATACTAACCGTAGATTTTTTTGTGGCTATTTATCAAGTTGAGGAATTTTCCTTCTACTACTAGTTTATGGAGATTTTTTATCATGTATACACACAGAATTTTGTTAAATGCTTTTCCTGAATCTATTGATATGCTTATGTGATTTTAAAAATAATTTTTTTTTTTTTTGGCAGTGCTGGATCCTCACTGCTATGTGGCTTTTTCTCTAATTATGGCAAGCGGGGCTGCTCTTTATTTGCAGTGCGTGGACTCCTCATTGCTTTGGCTTCTCTTGTTGCAGAGCATGGCCTCTAGGGCACAGGGGCCTCAGTAGTTGCCACTCCTGGGCTCTAGAGCACAGGCTTGATAGTTGTGGCACAAGTCATTAGTTGCCCTGCAGCATGTGGGATCTTCTTGGATCAGGGATTAAACCCGTGTCTCCCGCATTAGCAGGCAGACTCTTTAACACTGGGCCACCAGGGAAGCTTGAGTATGTGATTTTTAAAAAAATTTTCTCTGTTGATGTGATGGATTTCATCTATTGAGTCTTGAATGTTGAACCAGCCTTCCATACCTGGGATAAATTGCACTTAATCATGCAGTATACTTACACTTTTTGGATTTGATTTGCTAACATTTTGCTGAAGATTTCTTTGTGTATGTTTATGAGAGATATGATCTGTAGTTTTCTTCCCTCGTGGCTCAGCTGGTAAAGAATCCGCCTGCAATGCAGGAAACCTGAGTTAAATCCCTGGGTTGGGAAGATCCCCTGGAGAAGGGAAAGGCTACCCACTCCAATATTCTGGCCTAGAGAATTCCATGGACTGTATAGTCCATGGGGTCGCAAAGAGTCGGACACGACTGAGCGACTTTCACTTACTTTCTTTCTTTGTAACATGTTTTTCCTGTTTAGGTATTAGAATAGTGAGACTCTTGTGAATGACTTAAGAAGTAGTACCACTACTTATATTCTCTGAAAGAGATTTTAGAAATTTTTATAACTCTTTTTTTCTGAAAAGTTTAGTAGAATTCACCAGTTAACTCATCTGGACCTGGTCCTATCTGTTTTGAAAGATTATTGTTGCTTTTTGTTGTTTTAATTTATGTTTTAAATTTACACATTTTAATTAACCTTTACTGGAGCATAATGGATTCACAATATTGTCTTAGTTTCTACCAAAATACAGCAAGTGAATCAGTTATACATATACATATGTCCACTCTTTAGACTCTTTTCCCATACAGGTCATTACAAAGTACTGACTAGAGTTTCCTGTGTTATACTGTAGCTTCTTATCAGTTATCTATTATATATATAGTAGCGTGTGTATGTCAGTCTCAATTTCCCAATTTATCCCTTCTCCTCCTTTACCCCTCGGTAACCATAATTTTGTTTTCTTCATCTGTGGCTCTATTTCTGTTTTGTAAATAAGTTCATTTGTACCTTTGTTTTAGATTCTGCATATAAGTGATACCATATGATATTTGTTTTTCTCTGTCTTTTTTTCACATAGTATGACAATCTCTAGGTCTAATCATATTGCTGCAAATTGCATGATTTCATTCTTGTTTATCGATGAGTAATATTCCACTGTATATATGTACCATGTCTTTATCCATTCCTCTGTTGGGCATTTAGTTTTCTTCCATGTCCTGGCTATTGTAAACAGTGCTGCAGTAAACGGTGGGATTCATGTATCTTTTGAATTATTATTTTCTACATATAATTGCCCAGGATGGATGGTTATTATTTATTGAATCAATTTTCTTACTAGATATAGGTCTACTCAGATTGTTTCTTTATTCTTGTGTAAGGTTTGGCAGATTTTTTTTCAAGGATTGGTCTGTTCCATATAAATGAGTTGTTTTTCAGTTCAGTTCACTCAGTCGTGTCCAACTCTTTGCGACCCCATGAATTGTTTATAGTAGTTATTTATTATCCTTTTGATGTCCATGAGAATCTGTGGTGATGCCCTCTATAGCATTTCTGGTATTAATCATTTTTGTCTTCCATCTTTTTCAGTTGCTAAGTTTTGTTGATTTTTCTCTACTGATTATATGTTTTAAATACATTCATTTCTATTTAACTTTGGTTGTTATTTTTCTTTTGATTACTTTGGGTTTATTTCCTAATGTGCAAACTTTGCCTATTGACTTCAGAGTTTTCTTATTTTCTAATATATGCATCCAGTGATATAAATCTTCCCCTAAATACTGCTTTCATTAATCCCATGACTTTACTTTTGGAAGGCTAGTCTGGGGCTATATTACCTGGATTTTGGGAACTTCTTTTGCAAACTTACTTCAAACCTATATTTCAGCAATTTTAAACTTGATTGTCTATATTTTCATGATAATTACAAATAGAAGCTCCAATCATGTTGAATTATGAATACAGAAAATGTTCTAAACTTGCTTATCTGTGACAGAGATTTATACTAAGGCATACATATGGAACAAAATTATATTCTGGATGCTACTGTCAGCACCTACTCATTATGACTTTTCTACAGGAGTTAGTTTTTACTGGTGACTATTTCAGTTCAGTTCAGTCTTTCAGTCCTGTCTGACTCTTTGAGACCCCATGATTCGCAGCACGCCAGGCCTCCCTGTCCATCACCAGCTCCCGGAGTTCACTCAGACTCACATCCATCGAGTCAGTGATGCCATCCAGCCATCTCATCCTCTGTTGTCCCCTTCTCTTCCTGCCCCCAATCCCTCCCAGCATCAGAGTTTTTCCAATGACTCAACTCTTTGCATGAGGTGGCCAAAGTACTGGAGTTTCAGCTTCAGCATCATTCCCTCCAAAAAATCCCAGGGCTGATCTCCTTCAGAATGGACTGGTTGGATCTCCGTGCAGTCCAAGGGACTCTCAAGAGTCTTCTCCAACACCACAGTTCAAAAGCATCAGTTCTTTGGCACTGAGCTTTCTTCACAGTCCAACTCTCACATCCATAGGTGACCACTGGAAAAACCATAGCCTTGACTAGATGGACCTTAGTCAGCAAAGTAATGTCTCTACTTTTGTATGTGCTATCTAGGTTGGTCATAACTTTCCTTCCAAGAAGTAAGCATCTTTTAATTTCATGGCTGAATCACCATGTGCAGTGATTTTGGAGCCCAAAAATAAAGTCTGACACTGTTTCCACTGTTTCCCCATCTGTTTCCCATGAAGTGATGGGACCAGGTGCCATGATCTTCGTTTTCTGCATGTAGAGCTTCAAGCCAACTTTTTCACTCTCCTCTTTCACTTTCATCAAGAGGCTTTTTAGTTCCTCTTCACTTTCTGCCATACGAGTGGTGTCATCTGCATATCTGAGGTTATTGATATTTCTCCCGGCAATCCTGATTCCAGCTTGTGCTTCTTCCTGCCCAGCGTTTCTCATGATGTTCTCTGCATAGAAGTTAATTAAGCAGGGTGACAATATACATCCTTGACGTACTCCTTTTCCTATTTGGAACTAGTCTGTTGTTCCATGTCCAGTTCTAATTGCTGCTTCCTGACCTGCATATAGGTTTCTCAAGAGGCAGGTCAGGTGGTCTCGTATTCCCATCTCTTTCAGAATTTTCCACAGTTGATTGTGATCCACACAGTCAAATGCTTTGGCATAGTCAATAAAGCAGAAATAGATGTTTTTCTGAAACTCTCTTGCTTTTTTGATGATCCAGCAGATGTTGGCAATTTGATCTCTTGTTCCTCTGCCTTTTCTAAAACCAGCTTGAACATCTGGAAGTTCACAATTCATGTATTGCTGAAGCCTGGCTTGGAGAATTTTGAGCATTATTTTACTAGCATGTGAGATGAGTGCAACTGTGTGGTAGTTTGAGCATTCTTTGGCTTTGCCTTTCTTTGGGATTGGAATGAAAACTGATCTTTTCCAGTCCTGTGGCCACTGCTAAGTTTTCCAAATTTGCTGGCATACTGAGTGCAGCACTTTCACTGCATCATCTTTCAGGATTTGAAACAGCTCCACTGGAATTCCGTCACCTCCACTAGCTTTGCTCATAGTGATGTTTTCTAAGGCCCACTTGACTTCACATTCCAGGATGTCTGGCTCTAGGTGAGTGATCACACCATCATGATTATCTAGGCCATGAAGATCTTTTTGTACAGTTCTTCTGTGTTTTCTTGCCACCTCTTCTTAATATCTTCTGCTTCTGTTAGGTCCATACCATTTCTGTCCTTTATCGAGCCCATCTTTACATGAAATGTTTCCTTGGTATCTCTAGTTTTCTTGAAGAGATCTCTAGTCTTTCCTATTCTGTTGTTTTCCTCTATTTCTTTGCATTGATGGGTGAGGAAGGCTTTCCTATTGTTTCTTGCTATTCTTTGGAACTCTGATTTCAGATGCTTATATCTTTCCTTTTCTTCTTTGCTTTTCACTTCTCTTCTTTTCACTGTTTTTTGTAAGGCCTCCTCAGACAGCCATTTTGCTTTTTGCATTTATTTTCCATTGGGGATGATCTTGATCCCTGGTGACTATTTAGAGCAAGTAAAATTTTGCTATTCTTAGAATCATGCAGTCAAACTTTACAAGGTTGGAAGTTTATGTGTCAATGGGTTTCTCTAACCTTTAAATTTCATAAGACTCTTCTCCAGTACGTTATGGTTTCCACTACTGAAATGACACTGTTTTTTTATAGAGAGGTGTGTCTATATCAAATTACATAACATACTTTTGAGCTTAAAACCTGAGAAAGTGGGCTTGACCAGGGTGGGGATTAGAAGCAGTTGCTGCTTCTCTTCTTGGGCATATATTCTAGACTTATGATTTGGTCTAGGTGTTATTTGAAAGCAATTTATTGACATGATGAGTTTTAGAATCATCTGGAGAACTTGTAAAAATACTGTTTCTTGGGCCTAATTCCAAGTCAGTTAAATGAAAATGTCTGTGACAATTTAGGAGTCAGTGTTGCAGGTTAACTTTCTGGTGATTTTGAAATGCAACCAGTTGAAGAGCACAGCATAGTAGGAATCAGTGTAAAGTCAGTAGTCAGTAGTCTGTTTAAAATTTAATGGAAATGCATAGTCAATTTTTGTGATGCTTTTAAAGATTGTTAAAGATTTACCAATATTTGTGTGCAGTTTTATCCACCAATCAGGCTTCTCTGATAGCTCAGTTGGTAAAGAATCTGCCCATGTAGCCCCTGCAGAATGGCCCAAATCATTTTACCAGATGTGAGAATTTGGCTCTCTTTCTTCAAAGAAATGATACATGATCTGAAGGATGTTCCTGCTCACATAGTGTTACATATCTTTTGAGTTCCAGTGGTTTGTTACTGCAGGTGATTTAATGTGGATTAATTCATTAGTTTGTCCAGAGTTAATGGAAGTAAAATGGAAATTCTAGTTTTGCTCATTTATTGAAAGTTTATTGCTAATGGATACAGGTAAATCTGGCAGAAATAGACCAATGCATATTTATTTTCTTTTATTGAATTACCCTAACTTAATGTGGAATTTTTTTTTTTTGGTAGCAGTATCTCCTTCTTTTAGTGCTGTGTAATTCCCTGTATGTCTTAAATTATTTCCCATCACAGCAAGTGCTACACAGTGTCTATTTAAGATAAAAAAAAAAACACAACAACCACCCCGAGCTTCCCCCCGGGGGGGGGGGGTATGGGAGAATGGCAATGAAATGTTACCTGTGCGGTGAGGAGCAGTAGTGCTGACACAGGGGGGGGGGGTGGGGTGTGTTTTTTTTTTTTTTTTTTTTTTTTTTTTTTTTTTTTTTTTTTTTTTTTTTTTTTTTTTTTTTTTTTTTTGTTTGGTTTTTTTTTTTTTTTTTTTTTTTTTTTCAGTATAGCAGACATTTCTTGGTGCACAAATCATATCTTTATTGAAAAGATATGTAGCTGATGAAACAATCAAAAGAGTATCAGTTTCAACATGGTACTATTAAAACCAAGATCTGAAAAAAAGTAAAAAGATATGATACATAGATGGGAATTTTATCTCATTTAGAAAGGAGACATGTCTTCTTTAATGAAAGAAATGATTCTCCGGGGTCTATTTGAATTATTAATTTTCTTCATTACTGCTTTTCTTTTGCTTATCTTTCACAGTCAATTAAGATTTTAAGTCTCTGTAAACCCTTTAGAGCTTGTTTCTGTTGTTTAAGAACATTTTCCCAGGTATATTTTCTTTACTTTGAGAGATTCTTTTATTCTATGAACTCTGGTTTAAAGGAAAAGTAAATGGGCACACGAGAAAGGATGATTACTGGGTTAATTATGTACCTGTGTATTCTGTGAAGCTGACACTATTCAATAACCTTAAACCTAATGAACTTTTCTTCTGACTGAAACTTTCAATTACTCACTCACTGTTACATTAGTATGTAAGTATTTCAGTTATTGCCATAGCTCATTAGAATGTAAATGAACACCATGGACTGAATTAGCACATTCCGAGCCTGATTAAGTCAGGAGTAGTTTAAATAGATTTTCTTTCAGATGTCAGTTTCTCTTCTGATATACAAACAGTATACATCAGATCAAACAATTCCATTATATTCACAAAATCTTCATGTGACTTTTTAGCAGTAATAGACATGCACATATAAGGCTATATAATAGAGACAGTCTGCCTGTTTCTCCAACTCAGAAGGGATCCAGAATGAGCCTGAATGATGTTGTAGGAATAAAGACCTGCTAATGCTTGATTGCAATTTCATTGTTCCCAACACTTCCCATTAACATTGTCACATTTGCTTCCCAAAATAAACCAGCCACACTGTAGTCCATCAAAGAGGGTTTATGTTTTAACATTGGAGTGAACTTGATGGACTGGTCAAATTCTTTCATTAGACTGTGAGCCCAGCTGTTAAGTCATGTTCTACTCTTTGCAATCCCATGGTCTGAAGCCTGCCAGACTCTGTCTGTGGAATTTCCCCAGCAAGAATACTGAAGTGGGTTGTTGTTTCTTTTCCAGGGAATCTTTTGACCTAGGGATAGAATCAGCCTCTCCTACATTGGCAGGCAGATTCTTTACCTCTGAGCCACCTGGAAAGCCCTCCTTTAGCTACCAAAAAAGCTACATTTCGTTTCATATCCTTGCTTCTGTCATTGTCCCCTGTTGTTGGATACATTAAAAGGGGGGGGGGGGGGGGGGGAGAAAGAAAAAGCAACATCTACTAGTTGAGAAGTGTTCTTTTCAAATATACCATCTAATTTCTATGATCTTTTTAATCTCTGGGGCACTTTGCTCGATGAAGGTCATATTTTATCATCTTATCATCCTTACGTTTGCAGGAGTCTCAAGGTCTACATCTGTGTAGCACCTATAAGTTTGATAAATCCTTTCTAGAAACTCTGATGGATGTTCAGTTGGGTTTCACCTCCTCAATTTTGTTTAAGCTCTTTTGAATAGGTACCCTGTTGAGTTTTCCTCAGATCTCCACACCATAAGGTGGTAGTCCTCTGACTCCTTTTTCTCCTGAGGCAATAGCATAAATGCTTCTGCATGTGGTTTCTCATCTCTTTTCCCTGCTATTTTGCAAAGTACTACTAACTGTGAGATTGCATAATAGTTGAGTGAACCATTCAGGGGCCATTGCTCTTCTGATTCTAACAGATAGTAGGTCCACATCCTATCATGATAGCATTGTTATGACAATAACAATACGCTCACAGCCTTATTTTGCACATTTATCCAATATAAAACTGGCCTAGAGATAATTAACTTTCCCAGATAAACAAACTAAAAATAGTACTGTTGATGACTTTTTAAAAAGCAATAAGTCTAAAAGCTTTAATATATTTTAGAATTATTGAATATGCAGCTGTTTCTAATACAGTTATGTATACCTCTGTTTTTATATATAACTTATGGAAAAACCTTGAAAATTATTAACATGTCTTCAAATTCTTATATCTGCATGAAAACCCACATTTGTCCCCCAATTTTTTACCTTCCCCCTGTTATGAAGTGAAGGCTCTGAGACCATCTGCATGTGTCCACACAAAATGCACACAGAGGCCATTCTCCTGTTCCAAAAGAGAGCTTGTGGGGAAATGTTTGGTAAGATCAGAAGTGGGTAGCAGAGACAAATGTTACTTAATTACATTATTAAGAAAGATGAATGATACAGGTAAAGAAAATTGATCAATAATCTAAATGTTGTTTTTATAGATTGTGTCAGCCTATTTCACGGGCATTTTTCATTTTAGTGATGGGAAAATGAATGGTTGCAGGTTTTTGTTGTTGTTCAGTTGCTAAGTCATGTCCAGCACTTTGGGACTTCCTTTTGCCTTGAATCTTTCCCAGCTTCAGAGTCTTTTCTGATAAGTCATCTCTTTGCATCAGGTGGCCAAAGTATTGGAGCTTCAACTTCAGCATCAGTCCTTCCAATGAACATTCAGGGTTGATTTCCTTTAGGATCCACTGGTTTGGGCTCCTTGCAGTTCAAGGGACTCTCAAGAGTCTTCTCTAGCACTGCAATTCAAAAGCACCAGTTCTTCAGTGCCCCACTCCAGTACTCTTGCCTGGAAAATCCCATGGATGGAGGAGCCTGGTAGGCGGCAATCCATGGGGTCACTAAGAATCGGACACGACTGAGTGACTTCACTTTCACTTTTCACTTTCATTCATTATTGGAGAAGGAAATGGCAACCCACTCCAGTGTTTTTGCCTGGAGAATCCCAGGGACAGGGGAGCCTGGTGGGCTGCCGTCTATGGGGTTGCACAGAGTCGGACACGACTGAAGCGACTTAGCAGCAGCCTTCTTTGTGGTCCAACTCTTACATCCATCTGTACATGACTGCTGAAAAATGATAACTTCGATTATATGGACTTTTGTTGGCAAAGTGCTGTCTCTGCTTTTTAATATGCTGGCTAGGTTGTTAAACCTTTTCTTCCAAGGAACAAGTGTCTTTTAATTCCATGTCTTTTGTCATTGTCCGCAGTGATTTTGGAGCCCAAGAAAATAAAATCTGTCACTGCTTCCACTTTTCCCCTTCTATTTGCCATGCAGTGATGGGACTGGGGGCCATGATTTTAGGTGTAGTTTATTTATTTATTTATTTATTTTTGGTAATTTATTTTTAACTGGAAGAAAATTGCTTTATAATGTTTTATTGGTTTCTGGTGTTAAACAATGCAAGTCAGTCACAATTATACATATGTAACCTCTGTCTTGAGCCTCATTCCCCCCTCCACCCTCTAGGTCATCACAGAGCACCAGGCTAGGCTCCTGTGTTATATAACAACTTCTTGCCAACTATCTATTTTCCACATGGTAGTGTATATATATATATGACGATACTACTTTCACCGATGTCCCACTCTTTGCTTCCCCTACTATGTTCACAAGTCTGTTCTCTATATCTGTGTCTCCATTCCTTCTCTGTAAATAGGTTCATCAATATCATTTTTACAGATTCTGTATATATGTGTTAATATACTATATTTGTTTTCCTCTTTCTGACTTCACTCTGTATAACAGGCTCTAGGTTCATATATCTCACTAGAACTGACTCAAATTTGTTCTTTTTATGGCTGAGTAATATTCCAAGGTATATATGTACCATATTTTTTAAACTATTCATCTGTCAATGAACATCTACGTTGCTTCTGTGTTCTAGCCATTGTAAATAGTGTTACTATGAACATTGAGGTACAAGTGTCTTTTTCAATTATGGTTTTATAAGGGTATATGGCCAATAGTGAGACTGCTGGGTCATATGATAGCTTTATTCTTAGTTTTTAAGGAATCTCCATACTGTTCTCCATAGTGGCTATGTCAGTTTACATTTATACCAACAGTACAAGAGGGTTTCCTTTTCTCCACATCCTCTCCAGCATTCATTCATTTTAGATTATTCTGATGATAGCCATTCTGACTGGCCAAAAACACTGCAGTTACTGCAGCCATGAAGTTAAAAGACACTTGCTATTTGGAAGGAAATTCAATTCATTTCAATTGCTCAGTCATGTCTGACTCTTTGCAACCCCATGGACTGCAGCATGTCAGGCCTCCCTGTCCATCACCTACTCCCAGAGTTGCTCAAACTCATGTCCATTGAGTCAGTGATGCCATCCAACCATCTCATCTTCTGTCGTCCCCTTCTGCTCCTGCCTTCAATCTTTCCTAGCATCAGGTTTTTTTTCTAAGAACTCAGTTCTTCGCATCAGGTGGCCAAAATATTGGAGTTTCAACTTCAGCATCAGTCCTTCCAATGAATATTCAGGACTGATTTCCTTTAGGATGGACTAGTTTGATCTTGCAGTCCAAGTGACTCTCAAGAGTCTTCTACAACACTATAGTTCAAAAGCATCAATTCTTCAGTGCTAAGCTTTCTTTCTATTCCACCTCTCATATCCATACATGACTACTGGAAAAACCAAAGCTTTGACTAAACAACCTTTATTGGTAAAGTAATGTCTCTGCTTTTTAACATACTGTCTAGGTTGGTCATAGCTTCTCTTCCAAGGAGCAACCATCTTTTAATTTCATGGCTGTAGTCACCATCTGCAGTGATTTTAGAGCCACAAAAATAAAGTCTCACACTATTTCCATTGTTTTCCTATCTATTTGCCATGAAGTGATGGGAGTGGATACCACGATCTTAGTTTTTGAATGTTGAGTTTTAAGCCCACTTTTTTACTTTCCTCTTTCACTTTCATCAAGAGGCTTTTTAGTTCCTCTTCACTTTCTGCCATAACGGTGGTGTCATCTGTGTATCTGAGGTTATTGATATTTCTCCCAGAAATCTTGATTCTAGCTTGTGCTTCATCTAGCCCAGTATTTCTCATGATGTACTCTGCGTATAAGTTAAATAAGCAGGGTGACAACATACAGCCTTGACATACTCCTTTCCTGATTTGGAACCAGTGTGTTTTTCAATGTCCAGTTCTAACTATTGCTTCTTGACCTGCATACTGATTTCTCAGGAAGCAGGTAAGGTGGTCTGGTATTCCCTTCTCTTGAAGAATTTGCCACAGTTTGTTGTGATCCACACAGTCAAGGGCTTGGTGTAGTCAATAAAGCAGAAACAGATGTTTTTCTGGAGCTCTTTTGCCTTTTTGATGATCCAACACATGTTGACAATCTGATCTCTGGTTCCTCTGCCTTTTGTAAATCCAGCTTGAACATCTGTAAGTCCACTTGGAAGGAAAGCTGTGACAAATCTAGACAGCATATTAAAAAAAGAAGAGACATCACTTTACCAACAAAGGTCCATAGAATCAAACTATTGTTTTTTAGTATTCATATACAGATGTGATAGCTGGACCTAAAGAAGGCTGAGTGCCAAAGATTTGATGCATTCCTTGGAAAACTAGAGCTTCTAATTTGAAATCTGAACTTTGTAAATCAGAATAAATCAGAGAAAAATAACTTGGTCTACAGATTATAGCTTCAAAATATATTTTTCCTACTCATCCCAATTGGAGAGTTCATTTTTAAAGTGATCATTCATTTGCAGAAAATTTCCTTACATTCAGCATTTTAGACTGTAACTTTAAAGGACATGAAAAAGAAGAATCAAAGTGATAAAGCTAAGATCTGGGCCTAGATAGAAAATGTGAGAGCTTTTCTCATACTGTCATAATGTCTCACTATTTATATTTTTTTCAGGAATTCCCTGATGGTCCAGTGGTTAGGACTTTGCCTTCCAATGTGTGGTATGCAGGCTCCATCCCTTGTCAGGGGAGCTAGGAGGCCACACACCTGTGGCCGAGAGGCCAAAACATAGAACAAGACTTTAAAAATAGTCACAAAAAAAAAAAAATCCACTTTTAAAAATTTACATCTTTTCCAAAAGGATGTTACCCATATTTTTTGATAAGTTATTCATTGGTAACATATCAAAAGAAAAGGAGAAAAAGTATAAACACAGTTTGTAATTAAAAAAAAAAACCAGGATGAACATTTTCTTTATTCTTAATCTCTATTTCTATATTTTATATGCAGTTAAAAGCATATAATGAATACTTTCCTAAACATACATTTTTCACTAAATATCATAGCAGAAACACATTCATGTCCATGAAAATGTACACAAAATGACTTTTATTATAATAAGGCTTTGTTGTTTAGTTGCTAAGCTGCATCCAACTCTTTGCAACCCCATGGACTGTAGCCCACCAGGCTCCTCTATCTGTGGAATTTCCCAGTCAAGAATATTGGAGTGGGTGCTATTTCCTTCTCTAGGGGATCTTCCTGACCCAGGGATCGAACCTGTGTCTCCTGCATTGGCAGGCCGGGAAGCCCATAATAAGCATTATGTTTGCCTGAAACAATATGTTTTTTTTTTTAAAGAGAAATATTAAAATAGCAATATTTATATTGCACTTTGAGCCAGACATGAGTGAGTCATTTGTATTATCTAATTACTTTTTTAAACCCTAAGCTTTTAGCTACTGTGTTGCAGTGTTTCTAGATAGTGTAAATAAGTGACGATATTAGAAGTTAAAAGCACTCACTTCCCAGAAATAAATCCTCATAATCATTCAGGTATACATATTTCAATGAACAGAATTAATTAACACCCATTTGTTGATGTATAAGACATCTTCTATTTTTATAATCAATGCTGTGATGAACAAACTTGTGGCTTAAGGTTTTAACATATCCCTAACTATGTCTTTATGTCTGGGCCTCTCAGCTTGGGATGAGTATTTGTGGGAACACGGTGACGTGCCAAGATGATCTCAAAGATATAGAATACTTATGTTGTGTTTTTATGAAGTTTAATTTAAGTCAATAATTAAGGGAAATGTTTCATTTAAAAATAAATGAATTCAACTCAAAAAGAATTTATTGGGTACCTGTTTTTCCCAAGAATTGTCCTAGAAACTGTATGTATCAGCACACTGTGTGTAACGCTCATAATTTCTTGACTTCATGTGACTCCTGGGCTTCTTTCTTATTTTCTGTGAAATACCATCTCTTCAATGTACTTATAGTCTTTGCACTGCTTTAACTTTATTTTCAAATGCACACAAGGAAAACAAGTCTAATATCTCCAATTCTGTATTATGTGGTGAAAGTCTAATGCAGAAACGTCAGTGTACTATAAAACATAGAACTGCTCAGTGATAAGTGGCAGCTTGGATGGGAGGAGAGTCTGGGGGAGAATTGATCCATGTATATGCATGGCTGAGTGCTTTTTCTGTTCATCTGAAGCTATCACAATATTGTCAATTGGCTATTCCCTAATACAAAATAAAATTTAAAAAAGAAATAAAAATTATGTCTAGAAGGAAATAACCTGTGTTAACAGAGAATACAGTTAGAGAAAAGATAGCAGATTACTCTTTGTTTAATATGCTTAGTGAGAACTGCTAATCTGCTGGATTCAGCAAACTGCAATGTAAGTTAGATTCATCAGTAATCTGAAAATGTCCGAGCAGCTAGCTTTATAAATTGTTGAACTTGTCACTATGCAAACAGTACTTTAAAAGTATTTTTAATTACAGAAAATTAAACAATGACACTCATGAATGCATTCAAATCGTATCACAATTATACTCAATCAAATGTTATTTACAAACACTATTTATACTTTGTTCCATGTCTCAACTCTGTGAGCTCCCAGACTTGATAAAATTACTAAATTTTGAATTTATTTTGAGGATATTCTTCAATTACTTTTCAAATTCTTTAATTGAAGTATACTATGCTCAGATATGCAGATGACACCACCCTTATGGCAGAAAGTGAAGAGGAACTAAAACCCTCTTGATGAAAGTGAAAGAGGAGAGTGAAAAAGTTGACTTAAAGCTCTACATGCAGAAAACGAAGATCATGGACTCTGGTCCCATCACTTCATGGGAAATAGATGGGGAAACAGTGGAAACAGTGTCAGACTTTATTTTTGGGGGCTCCAAATCACTGCACATGGTGATTGCAGCCATGGAATTAAAAGGTGCTTACTCCTTGGAAGAAAAGTTATGACCAACCTAGACAGCATATTGAAAATCAGAGACATTACTTTGCCAACAAAGGTCCGTCTAGTCAAGGCTATGGTTTTTCCAGTGGTCATGTATGGATGTGAGAGTTGGACTGTGGAGAAACCTGAGCACTGAAGAATTGATGTTTTTGAACTGTGGTGTTGGAGAAGACTCTTGAGAGTCCCTTGGACTGCACGGAGATCCAACCAGTCCATTCTGAAGATCAACCCTGGGATTTCTTTGGAGGGAATGATGCTGAAGCTGAAACTCCAGTACTTTGGCCACCTCATGCGAAGAGTTGACTCATTGGAAAAGACTCTGATGCTGGGAGGGATTGGGGGCAGGAGGAGAAGGGTACAACAGAGGATGAGATGGCTGGATGGCATTGATGGACGTGAGTCTAAGTGAACTCCAGGAGTTGGTGATGGACAGGGAGGCCTGGCATGCTTCGATTCATGGGGTCACAAAGAGTCAGACATGACTGAGTGACTGAACTAACTAGCTAACTAACTAACTAACTCTGCTTATAAAAAATGCAAACACATAATGTAGAACTCAATGAATTTCCAAACCTGAAAGGCAAGCATGTACTAGACACCTAAGTTAAGAAACAGAACACTCGGTAAACTGAACTCAAGTGAAAGTGCTCACTGTCCTGCAATGCCTCTTCCTGACATGATTCTATCAAACAAACCACCTTTGGGGGCCAGAGGAGGAAGTGACCATCCACGCTCTAACATTGCCTCCATTCTGGTATTTTAGACTGTCGGATCCAAGTTATTTTCCAATTCTCTGACGCTTATAAAAATATATTTATTCTAGTTTTTCTAGTTGTTGGCAATGGGATTTTTGCCTGCCCTAAACTAGTATATTCTCTGTGGTATAATAAACACTCGTTGTTAATTTTCTTGAAAAATAACATTCTAAATCCAACTTACTGTTTTGTAACACAGAGTAGGCAAAATCAATCTAAAACTTGTCAGGTAGTCAAATATGTGCTTTATTACCAATTAACTATAAGTCAGACTAAACATTGTATATCTTTGAAAAGAAATGTATAAGTGTATTATGAGGCCATAAGCAAAATATAGATATTTAAAATACAATTAGGAACATTTTGAAGAAAACTAGTTTTTAATTGATAAATAGTTTGACTTGAACATAAGAGACAATAAAAAGGAAGTAAAACATGCCAAATACTTCAGTCTTTTATTCCCCTAGAATTATTATGGATAAGAAGGCATCCATGATAGATAAACATATTAGGAAATCTACAAAGTAGTTGTATCCAAAGTCATTCTCAGTCAAGAAGTTAAAATTGAGCTGAAAATGAAATATATGCTCTTAAAAACATATTTTAATGGCCTCAAAATTCATACTTGACCATTTAGTTGAAAGAATGACATTAACTTCATTTTTAACCATGTTGCTGAGTCAAGAAGATGTTCATTTTTGTAAATTAATTGCCTTTGATTCTTATAGTTATGCTCATGACATGTTTGTAAATACTTGGTGATAAAGTATTTATCTAAGCAGTTTATTAACAAATGTCTTTTGTAACCATGATATTGATTTAAAAATATAAGTACAAAATTCCAGGCAAACATTTTGCTGGCATGAATTTAGCAGTTCATTTGGGACTGAAAGTTTTTTTTTTTCTATAACATATAAGAAAAAGTTGAGCAGAGTAAGTTTTAATCTGAGTTTAAAAATCAGTATGGTTGTGTTATCTGTGTATGTGTGTGTGTATGTATATGACTGTGTATGATACTATAGATTGTTTGGTGATTAGAATTTCTTGTACTTCCCAACACACTAGCACATTTGTTTTTGCTAAATACAACTTTTGTTTTTTAAGTGGATCACAATAATGAGTAAAACTACAAAAATGAGGCCAGAAATGCTAGATTGATTTATACTGGAAAACTACAAGGGAATGCTCTCTAAAGAGAATGAGATGCATCCAGAATGAAAGGTGAGGTGAGGGTCATTTGGATGTGAGGTAGTTTAGAAACTTGTAAAAAGTGTTTGGGGAGAGTTGTGCTTTATGTGAAAGGAATAATCAAAATATAATTGTGATGAATTTTTCTGAGAATACTCATTAAAATTCTGGCTCTTTATAGAAGTGAGTCTTCCCTAAATGTCTTTTTATTTATCTTTTTATAAATACAAGAGTTCTGTGAAAGTAGTGGTGACAACTGCCATTAAAATTCTTATCCTAAACCAGAAAAATCACACTTTTCAAAAAACAACCAGACCTTATGCAAAGGAAAACAACTCGACTAATGAAACCATGATGGGTTTTGGAACACACTTGCAAAGTCAAAGACATCCAGTAGAGACTGGTTTGTGACTTGAATCATAATGTTTGAAAGAGGAAGTTATTAGGGACTTAGGAGAACAGAGCTAGGCAAGATTACGTGTTTTGTCTAACATGAGCAAAATCGATTTTCAAAAACACTTTTTCAAAAAGTTGTAAACTGTAGATCAATTTTATTCAACATTTTATAAGCATTTCAATTATTAAGAAATTAGAGAACTTTCTGAATGAAGATATTAGGCAGTTACTAAACTTTTACATATTTAAGTCATGCTTCAGCCTTCCTAGCTGATAAAGGTCACTGAAGTTTCGGCTTTGCAGAGAAAAAGTATTAACAAAATTTTTTTTGGAACCACTGATATAGCTTCTCTGCCACTGGAAACTAGAAGAGACCGATTGGAATGAGTGTCTGTATCAGAAAAAAATGTGGATTTGGGTTTTGATTCTAGAAGTCAGTAAAACACTACAGGGATAGATTTATACAACCACAAACAAGGCTGAGGATCTGGTATTTGGTATTGTTTCTGGACTTAAAAAACCAAAAAAATTTTTTTTTTTTAGTTTGCCTCACTGCTCTAGAAAACATATACAGTTGATTGTAATGCCTCTCAGAAAATTATATCGAGCTAGTGAACATACTCTAAAATAAAAAGAAGGTACAATCTACAATTCAGGATGACATATAACAGATTAAAAGGAGTTCTTCTAGAGCCCAACAGTAGGAACAATAGAATAAGACTTGTTAAGCCAAAAGCTCTTTTAAATAAGGCTGAGAATGCCAATGGAGACATGTCAACACTGGAGGTCTTTGGTAACCAAGATGTTGAAAATTAAGGTTAGCATCAGGGTCTAGATATGAGGCACTGGGCCCAAGAAAAACAAGTACTAAGAATTTAGAACTTCACATGGAGCCAGAACAGAAGAACTGTTGCTTTCATGAACAGCAGAATTGTTTGTTCAAGGGAACCAGGCTAAAAGGACAATTTATTACTTTGTGAATGATTTCCTGAAATATAAGATTTAATGCCCAGGAAGATTTCTAAGAGATGGTACATACTTCCTACGAGGATGTTTCCTAGAAGCATGAAACAAGTAATGACCCATAGTAAGTAAGGTCAAAATATTGTAACTGTCAGGGCAGACGGAGAAAGAAGGGGTTGAAAGATTCAGGAAAGTGAGTGGGTGAGAGTAAATATATTTATGCTAGGCCAGAAGGCCTGAAGAGAATTGTGTTCCAAAGCCAGGCCCATGTGATATATCAGTAACCAAAGCTGTAAAGGAATGCACTAATGAGAAAGCACAAGAATCTCTTTTTACTTTGTAGATCAGTGAATAGTAAAGACCTTTACAGAGTTAGATTCAATGAGAAGGATTATAGAACAGTGGAGCAACAGAAGCTAGGTGGCAATAAGTAACTGTCCAAAGCCAAACGGATATAATTTTAGTGGATTTGGTAAAGTTAGAGTGGCAGGCAAATTCTAGAGATTGCGGAATGAATAAAGTGTTTGTTGGTGCAAAACAGGTGATTAACTCTTTATAATCTTAAAATGTCAAAAATGGATTTTCAGAAGGCTGCAGGCAATCACTACAATGAAACATCATGTACCTTGCCCTGTTTCCAGGTCCTGACTCCTGTCTTGACAGTAGGTCAGGTGTCCAGGAGCAAGTACCGTACAACATCATTTATTTATTTTTTTTCCCCCAAAGGGACCTCCAGCTTATTATTTGGAAAGGAAAATATCTGAGTATTTTGAATACTGTTTGACACAGGTAGAAAGTTGACACTTTCAAAACTTGGGGAAGCATAATCATCACCTCCTTGGTAGAGCAGGAACATGTTGGTTCCAGATAATAAATAAAAAGATATTGGATCCACTGCCTGTGTGGTACCAAATATCAATTAGAATAATTAACCAATGAATGTCTTCATTTTCACGTAATCAATATCCTTATCACCTTTGTACACTCATATGCCTTTGGAATTTGTTCAATGACTGTGATAAGTAAATTTGGCACACAAACATTTACACAGAAAAAAATTATAATTTTAGCAGAATGGGATGTACTAGGGCAAATATATTTTTGATATCCTTTTGAAAAATATTGTGAACTATTCCTATTGAAAGACAGACTAGATGAGAATATCCTATTTCCTTTTTGTCCATAGAATTTATTTTTCACTTATCAATTATCTAGTTTGCAAAAAGTACACTCTAAAACATATAAGAATATCTAGGGTCAAGAATAATTAAATTTTTTTTCCTCAGAAGATGATCAAACAAGAGCATACAAATCCTGCTTAATACAAAGACAATGTCATTATAATCATAATATATTTAGCTACATATGCAGTTTTCTATTATGAGCTGCTGTCTGTGGGGTCGCACAGAGTCGGACATGACTGAAGCGACTTAGCAGCAGCAGCAGCAAGCTAAATAAATCCTTGCCAAGTTCTCAAATTATATCTCAAACTGAATAGCATATTAAAAATCAGATAGCTGACAAGTTATAAAGATAAGATTTAAATTCACATTGTTTCTTTTTAGATTCCACATGTAGGTAATATCATACAATATTTGTCTATCTCTGTCTGACTTATTTTACTTAGTATGATTCCTACACGATACACCCATATTGTTGCAAATGGCAGAATTTCCTTATTTCTCATGGCAGAATAATATTTTAGTGCATAATGTGCTATATGTTCTTTATTCATTCATCCATTGATAGACATGTAGACTGTTTTCCATATCTTAGCTATTGTCAATAATGTTGCATTGGACATGAAGGGGCAAACCTATTTTTGATATCCTGGTTTTGTTTCCTATAGATACATACCCAGAAGTGGGATTGAAAATCATATGGTAGTTATAGTTTTAATTTTTTGAGAAACCCAATACTGTTTTCCAAAGTGACTGAGCCAGAGTACTTCCCATTAGTTCACAAACATTTTCCTTTTCTCTATATCCTTGCAAACAGTTGTCTCTTGTCTTCTAAAAGATGTGAGATAAAATCTCATTTTGTTTGTGATTTACATTTCTTTGATTAGTAATGTTGAGTAGCTTTTCGTGTACCTGTTGTCCATTTCTATATCTTCTTTGTGAAAATGTCTATTTAATTCTTTTGCCTATTTTTAATCAGATTGGAAGGTTTTTGTGATTGAGTTGTATGAATTTTTAATATATTTTGGATATGAAGCCATTATTCAGCGTGTGGTTTGATTTGTGTTGATTTTTACTTTCATTGCTTCTGCTTTTAGTATCATATGCAAAAAATCATTGCCAAAACCAATGTAAATTTCTTGATTATGACTTCTGTCTATTTTTACCTCTTCATGTCTTATGTAAATGGTGTAAAATATGTCCGATTTCATTTTTCTGCATGTTGTTACCTCATCGTCCTGATATCATCTGTTGAAAAGGCTATCCTTTCCTCATTGAGTGTTTTCAGCTACTTTGTCAAGTATCAGTTGACAATATATGTGGGGATAGAAGCAAAAGGCAGATTGATGATTACTTGTGACTGAGGGGTAGGGGAATTGGGGAGATGATGTTAAAGGGTACTAGCTGGCAATTAGAAGATGAATAAGTTCTGGAGGTCTAATATAGTCAGTATTACTTTATTATAGCTTTACATTATTAAAGGTATAGATATTAAATATTATCACAAAAAAGAAAAAAATAATTATGTGAAGTGGTGGAAATGTTAGCTTAAAGTACAGTGATAATCGTGTCATGATATATACTGCTAATGCTGCTGATAAGTCACTTCAGTTGTGTCCGACTCTGTGTGACCTCATAGATGGCAGCCCACCAGGCTCCGCTGTCCCTGGGATTCTCCAGGCAAGAACACTGGGGTGGATTGCCATTTCCTTCTCCAGTGCATTAAAGTGAAAAGTGAAAGTGAAGTCAGTGAGTCGTGTCCAACTCTCAGTGTCCCCATGGACTGCAGCCTACCAGGCTCCTCCATCCATGGGATTTTCCAGGCAAGAGTACACTGGAGTGGGGGTGCCATTGCCTTCTCTGTATGATATATAAATGTATCAAATTAACATGTTGTACATCTTAAACTTACACAATGTTGTGTGTCAATTATATCTCAATTTTTAAAAATCTACATGGTTTGCTATTCTTTACTATGTTCTGTATTGAAAAGATGTTGCATTTAAGACAGGATCAGAGTTAGAGAAATATAATAATACAACAAAATATCACAAACCACAGCATATGTGTTAAAATTGGAATGGAGATCAATTGTGGAAAAATGAATTTATAATGAAAGTTCTGCTATAAAGAAGAAAGTGAAAAAGCTGGTTTAGACTCAACATCAAATAACTAAGATCATGGCATCTGGTCCTATCACTTCACAGAAAACAGAAGGGAGAAAAGTGGAAAAGTGACAGATTTTCTTTTCTTAGATTCCAAAATCACTGCAGATGGTGACTGCAGCCAATAAATTAAGACGCATGCTCCTTGGAAGAAAAACTATGACAAACCCAGAGAGCATATTAAAAAGCAGAGACGTCACTTTGCAGACAAAGTTCTGTTTAGTCAAATCTATGGTTTTTCCAGTGGTCAAGAATGGCTGTGAGAGAGGGATAATAATGAAGGCTGAGTGAAGAATTGATGCCTTTGAATTGTGGAGCTAGAGAAGACTCTTGAAAATATCTTGGTCTGCAAGGAGGTCAAAACACTTAATTCTTAAGGAAATCAACCTAATATTCATTGGAAGGACTGATGACTGGAAGCTCCAATTCTTTAGCCACCTGATGTGAAGAGCTGGCTCATTGGAAAAGATCCTGATCGCTGGGAAAGATTGAAGGCAAAAGGAGAAGAAAACATCAGAGGATGAGATGGTTAGATAGCATCATCAACTCAATGGACATGAATCTGAACAAATTTTGGGAGATACTGAAGGACAGGAAAGCCTGACATGCTGCAGTTTATGGGGTCTCAAAGAGTCAGACATGACTTAGCAACTGAACAACAACAATTAGAACAATTAGTTCTAGAAAATATGATTATTTTTAAAGCAAGAATAATCCAATCTTAAAAAGTCTGTTAATGTTCAGGTACTCAAAATTGGTTGTCCCTCATTCTCTTTGTGACAATTGGCCCTGTGACTCCATTTACTTTCACAGGAGTTGAGGAACTCAGAAAGGTAGTGCATTGCTGGGAAGTCATTTCCCAGCAACATTTCTACCCCTGGGAAATGTCTCCAAAATGATTTAACTGTAGCTATCTCTGTATTATATCGAGCATCAGAAATGGCTTCTGAGTATCTGAAACTAATTTGCTTCATCTGTTTATCGACAATGGTGGTTTCAGAGATGGGCAAGTAACTTAAGCCACTCTCATTAGTTTCACTTCTAGGATTTGACCTGGCAATACTCTGATACAGAGTCTCTCTTAACTACAATATGTGGTCTTGGGAGAATATAGTGCTTGTTGTTGTTCAGTCACTCAGTTGTATCAGAGTCTTTGCAACCCACATGGAATATAGCCCTGGGGGTAACTAACAGCCTCAGGTGTCCAGAAGAGCAAAAATGAAAGTGGAGTCGCTCAGTCCTGTCCGACTCTTTGCGACCCCATGGACTGTGGTCTACCACACTCCTCCATCCAGGGGACTTTCCAGGCAAGGGTACTGGAGTGGGTTGCCATTTCCCCTCCAGAGGATCTTCCCGACCCAGGGATCGACCCAGGTCTCCCGCATTGTAGGCAGATGCTTTATATGAGCAATTGTCTGACAGTGGAGCCAACTCAACTGAAGGAAGAAAATCAAGAGATGGATCCTGATCTTAAATACTGTTTAAGCATTGAATCAAGCTTAATCTGAAAAATATCATACTAGGCCTGGTGTGTTTAGTTATGTGAACTAATTAATTTCACATTTTGCTTAACTTGGTTTAGCTGGGTGCTCACTTATTTGCAGCTAAATGTGTTGTTATACAAAAATTAATAAAGGAGTTAACAAATATGACCAGTTGACTTATAGCTTCAGGGGAAAACAGTAGCCAATTTGTAATAGAAATGGGAAAACAAATCTCGTTAATGCTCATAACAAAATCTATTAACAAGGAATGAGTGGGACCTATAATGAAATATATTGAAATGTATGTTTAAAGGTCTGTATTTAGTTTTTAATAAAGTTGTCTTATAGTAAGAACTTGGAAGATATGAATCAGAAATTAACATGGATGAGTCTTTGTTTTAGAGAATTGTCCAACTTGTTTCTCCAATTTTATACATTATTATTTTTTTCTCCTTTATGGGAATAATTGCATTCTCTCTGTTTTCCTAGAACATGATCCACTTTATGGAGATTTTCAGATGCACGAGCACAGTATCTCACTTAGTATTCTCTCATAATCACTGTACTGTGATATCTCCCATAACTGCAGCAGTAGCTCCTGTTTATTCCTAGTGTTTTGTACTGTTGTTTCTCCATTTTTCCTGATTAACCATATTAGATGTTTATAGAGTGGTTCTGTCCCTCTATGACCCCTGTTTAACATACAAGAAGCAGGGACTGATTGGTTTGCAAAATACTAGTAGTTTGTTGATGTTATGATGTTCAATTGCTTTCAGTCTGGGAGTCTGGTATTAGATTTGGCCACGGCTAAATCAAAGAGGGGCATCTTTATGAAATCATTCTTGTTTGATGCAAACAGCAGTCTAACATTTTATTACTTCTTCCCAATTCCACCCCTTGTATTTTCGCAAAATAACATTATCTGGTCTTTGTCTTTAAGTTTTGACCTTTTCTGACAGCATATGATGTACAACATGACCTCAGTACTCTTCTTGGCAATGTCAGGAGTATTTAAAATTCATTCACAGTATCTCAATGTCCAGCAAGCATGAGACAAAAATGTAAGAAATAGCAATTTTTTATTCCAAACAGGGAAGAAACAAATGCTTATCATGAGAGTCATAGAAAGAAAGGAAAGAAGGAAGGAAAGAAAGCAAGGATGGAGGGGAACAAAGGAGAGAAGAAAGTAGGATCGTAGGTAGACAGGCAGAAAGTCTTTTAAAGAATTTACTTAAAGAATAAATCCCTTGCCCTCTAAATTCCTGAACATGATAGCTCAGAAAGACATGTGGGTTGTGGTCAGGTAAAGGAAAATAGTATGAACATTTCTGATCCAACTGAGTTTGTTTCAATTATATTTGACAATTAGGTCACCTTTATGTTAATAATGAATATCTCACATTAAATCTAGTTAGTATTTGGTTATTCACATGAGAGCTACTGTAATATTCAAATAACCCCCATAGCACAAAGTAGTCAAAGTATATTCTGGCTACAAGCAATCAGTAGACTGTGCTGTTGCACACTATCTCAAAAATCATCACTGAAACATAGGACAACACTAACAATCCACTAAGAAACTCAGTGTATTTGATCAATGCTATTGCTTTGTATTTTCTAAATCAATATTTTTCTTTTTGTTTACATATATCAATTTTTGTTTTCCTTTGCTCATTTTCCAGTTTACATTTCCAGTTTATTTGATTGGATGGACTCATTTTCTTTTTCTTTTTTTACATGTTAGTTCAGTTCAGTTCAGTCACTCAGTCGAGTCCGACTCTTTGCGACCCCATGAATCACAGCACACCAGGCCTCCCTGTCCATCACCATCTCCCGGAGTTCACTCAAACTCACGTCCATCGAGTCAATGATGCCATCCAGCCATCTCATCCTTGGTTGTCCCCTTCTCCTCCTGCCCCCAATCCCTCCCAGCACCAGAGTCTTTTCCAATGAGTCAACTCTTCACATGAGGTGACCAAAGTACTGGAGTTTCAGCTTTAGCATCATTCCTTCCAAAGAGCACCCAGGACTGATCTCCTTTAGTATGGACTGGTTGGATCTCCTTGCAGTCCAAGGGACTCTTGAGAGTCTTCTCCAACACCACATGTATACAGTGCTATAAAAAGAAAAGTTAGTCACTCAGTTGTACCTGGCTCTTCGACCCCATAGACTAGCCCACTAGGCTCCTCTGGCCTATGGAATTCTCCAGGCGAGAATACTAGAGTGGGTAGCCATTCTCTTCTCCAGGGGATCTTCCCAACCCAGGGATCGATCCTGGGTCTCTGGCATTGCAGGCAGATTCGATTGTTTACCATCTGAGCCACCAGGGAAGTCCCACTGCTACATTTTACCTTACTTACTTTTTTTTGGCTGTGCCCGCAGACTTTCTCTAGCTGGGGAGAGTGGAAGTTATTCTCTAGTTGTGATGTACAGGCTTGTCATCGTCGTAGCTTCTCTCTCTGTAGAGCACGGACTCTAGGCATATGGATGGGCTTCAGTAGTTGCAACATAGAGAAGGCGATGGCACCCCACTCCAGTACTCTCGCCTGGAAAATCCCATGGATGGAGGAGCCTGGTGGGCTGTAGTCCGTGGGGTCTCTAAGAGTCAGACACGACTGCATGACTTCACTTTCACTTTTCCTTTCATGCATTGGAGAGGGAAATGGCAGCCCACTTCAGTGATCTTGCCTGGAGAATCCCAGGGACAGGGGAACCTGGTGGGCTGCCGTCTATGGGGTCACGCAGAGTGGGACATGACTGAAGTGACTTAGCAGCAGCAGCAGTTGCAACACTCTGGCTCAATAATTGTAACTTGCTGGCTCTAGGGCATGCAAGCTTCAGTTTGCGGCACAAGGGTGCATTAGTTGTGTCTTTGGGCTGCAGAGCATGCAGCTTCAGCAGTTATGGCATACAAGCTTAGTTGCTCTGAGGCATGTGGAATCTTCCCACACCAGGGATAAAACCCATGTCCCTTGTATTGGCAGGCAGATTCTTATCCACTACACCACCAGGAAAGTCCAAGATTTATTTGCTTTTATAGCATGTTTTATTACATAGTCTCTTACACATATTAATAAAGCATTTACAAATTTGTTCATCTGAATACAGCTTTAATGCCATGTTTGAAATGTGTTATAATTGTTTCCCTTTATTGGTCATGGGATGCAATACTGTGATTTTTGTTGACCCAAGTTTTAGAGATTAGTTTCTCTAATTTACAAATATTTGTAGATTTTTAAAGTTGGGCCTTTGTTTTATTTTATGGCAACGACATCAAACAAAACATTTGGCTCATTTGATTATGAGATTTTAATTTTTATCCCTTACATAAACTCTTATGTTACTACATAATCCATGATATATGAAGAATGCAATGTGATATGAAATTATAGTATACTCTGCAAGCTACTCCAAAATATCTTTTCTCCCTTTTCTAATTTTTGACATAAAAATGTTTGCAGTAGTAAGCATCCAGCTCAGAATATGCCACATCACAGACTCACTTGCAGTTTGAAATAGTCATGTGAACCAGTTCTGGAGAAGTAAGCAGAATGTGGGATTGAGTGAGTCCTGGGGATGACGACTGCTACATTAGGAGATTTGAATAGTCAAAAGTAAGACTTTGTGGATGTGAGACAAAGAAATTCTTTATTTATTTAAGAAACTATCTGCATTGAAAAATAGCTTTATTCTCTGCAGTAGATTTTAGCAAACCTTTTCTATAAAGAGCAGGATGGTAAATATTTTAGGTTGTGTGGATCATATTGTCTATTACAACTGCTATTTACAAATGACCGTGGATATATTTCCCTGAAATATCTTTTACAGATACAAACAGTGTATTATGTTTAATCACCATGAGATTTCTCTTTCTCTCTCTCTTATTTTCAATTTTATCTCTTAAATGTAGAGGTATATATTTGACCATATGTGGTCAAATTATTCTTGAAAATGGTGCCAAGAAACTGCAGGATGTTTCTACCATACTTGGAATTTTCCTCATGGTTTTTGTAGTCAGTCAGGTTCCCTCATTCTTCATAGTTGCTTTTTGTGTCTTTCCTGCGTATTTCTGACCTACTTGGGTGTTGTGGTTTGTTGTCTTTCATGAATGTTGAAAAAATTCTACATCATTATTTTCTTTAAACAAATTTATTTATTTATCCTTGGCTGCATTGAGCCTTCACTGCTGTGGGTGGACTTTCTCTAGTTGTGTGACAGGGCTACCCTTCCTTGTGGTTTGCATGCTTCCCGTTGTGGTGGTTTCTCCTGTTGCAGAGCGTGGGCTCCAGTGCACTTGGGCTTCAGTAGTTGTGGCACTTGAGTGAGTGGTTGTGGCTCCCAAACTCTAGAGCACAGGCTCAGTAAATGCAGCACATGAGGTAGTTGCCAGGTAGCAGGCGAGATCTTCCCAGACCAGGGGTAGAACCCGTGTCTCTGCATTAGCACGTGGATTCTTTACCCCTGGGCCACCAGTGAAGCTCCAGACCATTATTTTCTTAAACATGTCTTTGCTTCTCTCTTTTTCTTTCTTTCTGAAAATTCAATTCCATGAATGTGCTGACTCACAGTTCTTGAGAGCTCTACTCTGGTTTCCCAAACACAAATAGCCATTTTTTGTCTGGGTGGTTTGTTTTTGATATTGAACTGTATGAGTTGTCTGTATATTTTGGAAAATAATCCCTTGTTGGAAGCATCATTTGCAAATATTTTCTCCCATTTCTTAGGGTGTCTTTTAGGTGTTTTTTTATTTTTTAGGTTTCCTTCACTTTACAAAACCTTTAAAGTTAAATTGGGTATCATTTGTTTATTTTTGTTTTTATTTTTATTACCCTAGGAGACAGATCCAAAAAATAGTGCTATGATTTATGTCAAAGAGTGTTCTGCCTATATTTCTTTCTAAGAGTTTTATGGTTTCTGGCCTTACAGTTTGGTTTTTAATCCATTTTGAGCTTATTTTTGCATATGACATTAGAAAATATGCTAATTTCACTATTTTACATGTAGCTATTAAGTTTTCCCAGCACAATTTGTTGAAGAGACTGTCTTTTCTCCATTTTAGTTTCTTGCCTTCTTTGGTGTAGGTTAATTGGCCATAAGCACATGTGTTAACATCTGGACTCTCTATTCTCTTCCACAGATCTATAGGCCTGCTTTTGTGTTATCATCACACTGTTTTGACTATGGTAGCTTTGTAGTATAGTCTGAACTCAGGGAGCATGATTCCTCCAGCTCTGTTCTTATTTACCAAGATTGTGTTGACTATTTGGGGTGTTTTGTGTTTACATATAAATTTTAGAATTATTTGTTTTAATTCTGTGGAAAAAGAAATGCCCTTCTTTTGATAGGGATTGCATTGAATCTGCAAATTGCCTTAAGTAGTCTGGCCATTGTAACAATATCAATTCTTCTAATCCATGAACACAGTATATTTTTCCAACTGTTTATATCATCTTTACTTTCTTTCATTCATCAATGTATTATCATTTTTTCAGGTGTTTTGCTTCCTTAGATAAATTCATCCCTAGTATTTTATTCTTTTTGATGTGATGGTTAGTGGGATTGTTTCCTTAAGTTCTCTTTCTGACCTTGTTGTTAGTGTATAAAAGTATAACAGATTTTTATATATTAACTTTGCATCCTGCAACTTTACCACATTCATCAATGAGCTCTAGTAGTTTTCTGGTGGTATGTTTAAGATTTCCAATGTGTATTATCTTGTTCTCTGTGAACAGTGACAATTTTACTTCTTTTCCAATTTGGATTCTTTTTATTTCTTTTTCCTAAGTCTGACTGCTTTGGCTAGGACTTTCAATACTTTGTTGGGTAAAAATGGTGAGAGTGGACATCCTTGTCTTGTTCCTGATCTTAGAGGAAATGCTTGCTGCTTTTCACCATTGAGTATGATGTTAGCTGTAATTTTGTCATGTATAGGCTTTATTATGGTGAGGAATGTTCCTCCTATCTTTTTTTTTTTTAATGCAAATGTATACAAGTGCATTTTTTCCAATAGATCTTTCCTTCAGATTCAGTGGGAAGCCAAAGTATGTTACTTTCATTACAGAATTTCTATGGGTTTTCCCCATCATGTAGCTGCATCCCTGCATAGAGTTTGAACGCATCAATTCTTCGGCACCCAACCTTTGTTATGGTCCAACTCTCACATCTCTATGTGACTAATGGAAAAACCGTAACTTTGACTATGCAGAACTTTTGGAGGCTAAAAGTTCAAAATTAAGATGTCAGTAGATTGGTTCCCACTGGAAACTCTGAAGGAGAATCTGACCTGTATCTCTCTACTGGTTTCTGGTGAGGGCTTTGATACTTGGCTTTCCTTGGTGAGACCCAAGCAGTCCACCCTAAAGGAGATCAGTCCTGGGTATTCAAGGAAGGACTGATGTTGAAGCTGAAACTCCAGAACTTTGGCCACCTCATGCAAAGAGCTGACTCATTTGAAAAGACCCTGATGCTAGGAGGGATTGAGGGCAGGAGGAGGAGGGGGACAACAGAGGATGAGATGGTTGGATGGCATCACTGACTCGATGGACATGAGTTTGAGTGAACTCTGGGAGCTTGTGATGGAGGGATGCCTGGCGTGCTGCACTTCATGGGGTTGCAAAGAGTCGAACACGACTGAGTGACTGAACTGAATCGATGTTCCTCCTATGCCCACTTTCTAGAAAGTGTTTATCATAAATTTGTGTTGAATTCTGTCAAAATCTTTTTCTGCCTCTATTGAAATTATCATTCTTTTAATTCTCCAGTTTGTTAATGTGACGAGTCACACTGATTGATTTTCAGATAAATCTCACTTGATCAGATGTATGATCCTTAAATGCATTGTTGGATTCTGTTTACTAATATTCTGTTGAAGATTTTTGCATCTGTGTATGTCAGTGATACTAGCCTATCTGTGATATCTTTGTCTGGCTGATGCTGTTCTTGTAGAAAGGTCCAGAGGCATTCCTTCTTCTGCAATGTTTGAAATAATTTGAGGACATGTGTTAACTATTCTCCAAACACTTGGTAGGATTTAGTTGTAAAGCCATCTGGTCCTTGACTATTGTTTGTTAGGAGTTTTCTAAATTACTGATTCAGTTTCATTACTGGCAAGTGATCTGTTCATATTTTCTATTTCTTCTTTGTTCAGTCTTGGATATTGTACCTTTATAAGAATTTTTCCATTTTGTTGATATATAGTTGTTTGTAATGATCTCTTATGTTCTTGTTTGTTGTTGTTTCTGTGGTGTCAGTTTAACTCTAAGAGGAAGTGAAATATTTAAGGAAAAAAGTTAAGCAGAATAAGGAGATAGAGAATGATGGAGTAGGAGGAGGCTTATTATCTTGTATGGTAGATTCATGGAAGTTTTGTCAGAAAGGTTAACTTTTGAACAATGTCTTGGATTAAGACAAATGCAAGAGTTTGACTTAAACCTAGATTGTCAAGAAAAGATTTGTCTCTCCAGGATAAATGGCATATTTATTTATTTTCAGAATTTTGATGGAAGTATCAGAAAGCTCAAGAGAAAAAAAAAAGCCACACATTTGGTCAGTTAATGTGATCTATGACTTTACCACCTGCATCTCTGAGACTTGCTGTCTTTTTTCTCTTATATTTAGCAAGAAAAGATGCCTTTAAATCATCCAAAAGCAATATCATTTCATTAAGATATAAAAGTAGCAATAGTACACAATTGTTTACATTTGCTAAGTTATTATAAGATCTTTTAGAAGAACATTATAAATTTATTTGATTCTCATGATGATATTGTCAGATAAATTCTATTCTTAAATATTGACACGAACAAGCTATTAAATGCTGTTGTTCAGAATAAAAGCCTGAGAATAGTTAATATAAGCTTCACTCATGATATACTCATGAGATAAACAATAATGCAGATATAAAAATCAGGACACAATTAAAATATTATTTGTTAATATGATAATAAAAATGAGAAAGTTGATATTGGATATTAAGTAATAATATGTGTCTATAATTTTAAAAGTTATAAATGTTTTGCTTAGTCAAATATGGGTAGAATAATGAGACCCTATCCAAAGTTGTGTGCATATGTTTATTATAATATTTTGTGTTTTCTGATTCTGAATATGTAAATCCTAAATTTATTATATATATATATATATATATATATATATATTCAGTCAGTTCAGTTCAGTCACTGTTGTGTCTGATTCTTTGTGACCCTGTGGACTGCAGCATGTCAGGCTTCCCTGTCCATCACCAACTCCCGGATTTTGCTCAAACTCACGCCCATTGAGTTGGTGATGCCATCCAACGATCTCATCCTCTGTAGTCCCCTTCTCCTCCTGCCTTCAATCTTTCCTAATATCAGTGTCTAGTGAGTCAGTTCTTCGCATCAGGTGGCCAAAGGATTGGAGTTCCACTTCAGCATGAGTCTTTCCAATGAATATTCAGGGCTGATTTCCTTTAGGATTGACTGGTTCGATCTCCTTGCTGCCCAAGGGACTCTCAAGAGTCTTCTACAACACCATAGTTCAAAAACATCAATTCTTAAGTGCTCAGCTTTCTTTATAGTCCAACTCTCACATCCATACATGACTACTGGAAAAGCCATAGCTTTGACTAGACAGACCTTGTTGGCAAAGTAATGTCTGGGCTTTTAATATGCTGTCTAGGTTGGTCATACTTTTCGTTCCAAGGAGCAAGCGTCTTTTAATTTCATGGCTGCAGTCACCACCTGCAGTGATTTTGAAGCCCCCAAATAAAGTGTGTCACTGTTTCCATTGTTTCTCCGTCTATTTGCCATGAAGGGATGGGAATGCATGCCATAATCTTACTTTTCTGAATGCTGAATTTTAAGCCAATCTTTTCACTCTCCTCTTTCACATTCATCAAGACGCTCTTTAGTTCTTCTTTGCTTTCTGCAATAAGGGTGGTGTCATCTGTGTATCTGAGGTTATTGATATTTCTCTCGACAATCTTGATTCCAGCTTGTGCTTCATCCAGCCCAGCATTTCTCATGATGTAGTGGCTCAGAGGTTAAAGCATCTGCCTACGATGCGGGAGACCTGGGTTCGATCCATGGGTCGAGAAGATCCCCTGGAGAAGGAAATGGCAACCCACTCCAGTACTCTTGCCTGGAGAATCCCATGGACAGAGGAGCCTGGTGGGCTACAGTCCATGGGATCGCAAAGAGTCGGACACGACTGAGCGACTTCACTTCACTTCACTCTGCTTATAGGTTAACTAAGCAGGGTGACAATATTCAGCCTTGACGGCATTTCCAAGGGAAGCCATTCAGTATCACAGTAATCCAAGTCTATGCCCCAACCAGTAATGCTGAAGAAGCTGAAGTTGAACCATTCTATAAAGACCTACAAGACCTTAGAACTAAAACCCCAAAGAGATGTCCTTTTCATTATAGGGGACTAGAATGCAAAAGTAAGATGTAAGAGATACCTGGAGTAACAGGCAAATTTGGCCTTAGAGAACAGAATGAAGCAGGGCAAAGGCTAACAGAGTTTTGCCAAGAGAACACACTGGTCATAGCAAACACCATCTTCCAACAACATAAGAGAAGACTCTACACATGGACATCACCAGATGTCAATTCCAAAATCAGATAATTACATTCTTTGCAGCCAAAGAGGAGAAGCTCTATACAGTCAGCAAAAAGGAGTCCAGAAGCTGACTGTGGCTCAGATCATGAACTCCTGATTGCCCAAATGTGAAGTCACTCAGTCGTGTCTGAATCTTTTGCACTCTCATGAAATGTAGCCTACCAGGCTCCGCCGTCCGTGGGATTTTCCAGGCAATAGTACTGGAGAGGGTTGCCATTTCAGACTTAAATTGAAGAAAGTAGAGAAAACCACTAGATTATTCAGGTATGACCTAAATCAAATCGCTTACAATTATGCAGTGGAAGTGACAAATAGATACAAGGGATTAGATCTGATAGACAGAGTGCCTGAAGAACTTTGGATGGAGGTTCGTGACCTTGTTTAGGAGGCAGTGATCAAGATCATCCACAAGAAAAAGAAATGCAAAAAGGCACAAGGGTTGTCTGAGTAGGTCTTACAAATACATATATTATTTTAAAGCAAATCTCCAGGATAACAAATTTGTGTAAACATTTGGTAAATATTTACCAAATAGGTAAATATTTTCTAAATGATTTGTGTGTCCATCCCTCTGCTTATATTAGTGTACTTAAAACATTTTACACATAGATAAGACCAAACATGAGCACACAGTTACCTATATGATATATATACAGTATATATATACAGTATAATCATATATAAACAGTAACTGTTCCAAAATCAAGTACAGTGAATTTCCCAAACTACTTCATGCAATACTTGTGGTATTAAAATTAATCTTCAGAATGTAATTTTCTAATCAAACAGGACTGGGAAATCATATTAGTTACCACTGAAAGCGGGTCACCATTGGGGTGGGTGGTAGAAGTGAAGTAAACTTCTATGTCACTGAAGTGCTGCCCAACTAGGATAGCTGATGAATTATTCTCACTCATAGTTTTTCTGAGTTAACATTCCTCTGATGCTACTTCCTCTAAAGAATTTCATCTTATAACTGCCATTTATTTCATTTCTAAACATAATGAACCTTCTCTTCCTGCATTACACACTTTCTAACAGGCCACTGTTGACTTTTCTCCAATTTCTACCTTATTCATTGATGTTTCACAACATTGGAAGGCATTAACTTCACTCAGGTATTTTCTCACTTTTACTCAAAAGCAACATGCAGTCTCAATTCTCCTCCATCTTTGATGACTATTTTCATGTCTCCTCATTTTTTAAGAACCATTTATCTATGGTTTTGTTGTTTCATCAGTTTACAAATCGATAGCAATCCTCATTTTCAGGAATATTACTATCAAATCTAGTTTTTCAATGTTACAAATGCTTAAACACAGTTTTAAAAGTTTAATCTTATAGAGAGATTTGTTTATGAAAATAATAGAAGCAAATAGCTGAAGGTCTTCATTTCAGGTGAAAATTTAGTTCCTTATTAGTTTATGGACAAAGTATATGCCTTTTTAATTATGTGATCTCCTGGATCCTTAAATTCAACATGTCTGAAAACAAGCTTTTACTTAGTCTTATATAAAATTCCATCTTTAATACTTAGTGAACACTTTAACGATTTTCCAGTCATCTTGACTCTAAGACCTCTGCTTTGGTTGTAACCCTAATCTCCAGGCTGCTCTTTTTTGCAGTTGGTATCTGGGGACCTTTAGCCTTCAGTGTCTGCTGTAATTCTCTGTTTTTATTGCTTCTAGGTCTTTTACTCTTGTTATTTAGTCAGGCTGGAATAGAGTCTTCATTTTTCTCTGCCTGTTAAAATTGTATCCATGTTCTTCTGGACTGGTTCAGATAAACTTTCCTAATGATTTTCCCTAATCATTATAAGAAATAACCATAAAGCACATATGCTCTGTTCTCCAGATTTCATTTGAATATTCAAACTTAGATACCCATTTTGAAGGTCCTAAGCCTGTTTTTAAAATCTTTCATCAAAAGGACTATATTTTCCAGTTAAGTACTAGTGAATGTTTTATACACATGACAGTTTAATAAATCATTTTTTGCCATATTTGTATTTTTTTAGAAACTATGTTTTAATATCTGTTCTTTATATTATTTTTTCATTGTTGGATGATTCATAAATTACTAATTGTGACTTTGAAAATGAAAGAAGCATCTTAGTATTAAGAGTTCTGCGTAAGACGTAGTAAATTCAGTAGCGTTTTACTTTGAGGAGGGGTTCAGTCACTAAGTAGTGTCCACCTCATTGCGACTGCCTACAGCAGTGTGCCGGATTTTCCTGTCCTGCACAGTCTCCCAGATTTGGCTCAAATTCGTGTCCATGAATTGTTGATGCCATCCAACAACCTCATCCTCTGTTGTCCCCTTCTCCTCCTACCTTCAATCTTTCCCAGCTTCAGGGTCTTTTCCAATGAGTCAGCTCTTCATATCAGGTGGCTAAAGTATTAGAAATTCAGTATCAGTCCTTCCAATGAATATTCAGGGTTGATTTCCTTTAAGATTGACTGGTTTGATTTTCTAGCAGTCCAAGGGACTCTCTAGAGTCTTCTCCAGCACCAGTTTGAAAGCATCAGTTCTTTCATGCTCAGCCTTCTTTATGGTCCAACTTTCACATCCTTACATGGATACTGAAAAAGCCACAGCTTTGACTGTATGGGCTTCTATCAGTAAAGTGATGTCTCTGCTTTTACTATGCTGTCCAGGTTTATCATAGCCTCATTGTTTACCTAAAATTGTCTTCTGAAATGAAGAGCTGGTGTTTAAGTTTGATGGCATCACTGACTTGCTGGATGTGAGTCTGAGTGAACTCCGGGAGTTGGTGATAGACAGGGAGGCCTGGTGTGCTGCGACTCATGGGGTCGCAAAGAGTTGGACACGACTGAGCGACTGAACTGAACTATTACCTATGTGCACATACACACACAGATATATACTGAGAATGTAGTTAACAGTATAACATACTTCAAATCTTCAAAAATACATTCTGTGCATCTGTCCTGACATATTAGATGCATTAATTACTCACTAGTCATCTTAGTTGTTGTTTACTTGCTAAGTTGTGTCCAACTCTTTTGTGACCCCGTGGACTGTAGTCCTTCAGGCTCCTCTGTCCATGAGATTTCCCAGGCAAGAATATTGGAGGGGTTGGCATTTCCTTCTCCAGGGGATCTTCTTGAGTCAGGGATTGAACCCATGTCTCCTGCATTGGCAGGTGGATTCTTTACCACTGAGTCACCGGGGAAGCCCCTATCTCAGTTAACCTTGACTAAGTAACCAAAAGAATGTGAAAATGTTCATTCCTAAATAGAATGAGTTGCAAATTCAATAAAGGCAGAAAATAAATGAAGAAGTATATCCTGCGACCTGATTTCTAGATTTATTTTTGTTTACTGTTTACCAATTCTAAAAATAAATTATATTGCCTGCAAAATCCCATGGACAGAGGAGCCTGGAAGGCTACAGTCCATGGGGTCGCAAAGAGTCGGACACGACTGAGCGACTTCACTTTACTATTTTTATTTACATGTGCTTATATAATAGTCTCTAACCAATTGAGAAATTTAATAGAAAATAAAGTAGCAGGAATTTAGAAATAGTTTAATTTCACAGTAATTGAACTAATTGCACTAGACTATGACATCAGTGAAAAAATAGATTTCATCTGGATATGTCTTCTCTAGTCCTAGGGCTTTTGCTATGTATTAGGTTCTGGCCAAGTTACAAAATATTTATCTGTATTATATTTTATGACATTTTATACTGAAAATATAATGAGTGTCATCCTTTATACACATTTCTTTATTGATAAGTTTACTATTCTTGTTCATATCACTGGAGTAGCAATAAAATTTTCCTTCTTAATATACAGAGTGCTGAGGCCTAGATTAAAAACCTATATTTAGTTAGTTTCTTTGCATTTCATTTCCTGTATTTCTAAGGAAATGAATGGTTTAATAAATGACTTTTTAACATGGTCGCTTAAGTGCTTGTTCCTTTTCCCAGCTGTGGTGACAAGGGTCTTATTAAATTTTGTTTTAAAGTTGATACTTTAAGTGGCTCTTCTTCCTATAAACTGCAAAACTGGCAATTTTAAGAAGCATCTTAAGGTACACAAAATTAAAGGAAAACGTTTATTTGCATTACTCATGCAGATTAGGATGAAAATGATTTTAAATAGAAAAGAAAGCATTTTTAGGCTTTTTATTTTTAAAACATTGTGAGATAGCTGTAGCAGTTTAATTACATCACTTTAATCTTAACTATTTACTTACAATAATGTAGAATTAAATACAGAAATAAATGTTTAATTTCTTACTATATAATTTCTGATAATGATAAATAATAATTCTGTTGGGAATAATGTTTTCTCTTTAATTTTAAAAGTTACTTTAAATTAATTAAATTTTATTTTAGTTATGTTAAACTTATGTTTTATTATAGTTATAAAACAATTAAAACATTATGAAGTTTTATATAGAAAATATGCTTGGTTTAATTTGTTAAAGGGGGTTTAAGAAAATTTTTGAAAAGTGACAGGCTCCTTGAATTTTCTATTACTGTTTGTAGTAATTGATTAATAAATAGTACTGGTATATCTTCTAAAATCAAGCAATAGAATTTAAAATAGACATACATCTATTTACTGATATTATAAGGTTGTAGTGAAACTTGTCAAAGGCCTGAGTATAGATAAGATTCAAGAACTGCGAGTGAAAAAATATGTTAAGACATTTGTTTCTGATTCCAACCTTGAGATCCAAGGCAAATACTGAAATGATTAGACATCTAATAAAGTTCACTGAGCCATCAAAATCATTGCAAATCAGTCTGATAAAATGGCAGCATGAAGGCAAGCAAGTACAGTCTTCTCTGCTATCTTTGAAATTTTCTGAAACCAAAAAAAAAGGAGAAAATAAAGAAGTTTATATTTTTTAAAAGCAGAAAAATTTGGCATTTGAGACTAAAAACTATGAAGAAAAACATCCCAGTGTTATGAATTTGGACCTATACAAAGAGGCTATTGTAAATACATATGTAGCTCAGTAGATTCAGATAGGAGTAGTTAAGCAGTTGTTAAGTCTTGTGAGCTTCCCAGGTGGTGCTAGTGGTAAAGAATCTGCCTGCCAATGCAGGAGATGTAAGAGACATGGGTTTGATCCCTACATTGGGAAGATCCCTTGGAGAAGGAAATGGCAACCCACTCCAGTATTCCTGCCCGGGGAATCCCATGAACAGAGGAGCCTGGTGGGCTACAGTCCACAGGGACACAAAGAGTCAGACATGACCGAGTAACTAACACTTTCACACTTAAGTCTTGAAGACTCCATCTACCAATTTTGATTATAGTGAACCTATATAGTGGCTAGGGTATGAAAAAGTGTATGTGAGGAGAGATGAAATCATATCAATATTGCATTTCTATTTTCAGCATATATGACAGATTGTTGAGATGAGGCAGATGAAAAGGGCAGCAGCAGGGATCATGCAGCTACAAGATCATCACAACTGAATTCCTGTGATAAGCACAGTAACTTGCTAATTACTGGAATCTAACAACAGAACTCTTTCCAGGGCAATAATCATCTGAGGAGAAAGTTAATATCAAAAATATAAAATTTAAGATTTCCATAGTTCTCTCTTTTAATCACTCTCCCTGTTGAGTTGGTACTTTTTAAAGAATACTAATCTTAAGTAAACCATCATGCAACTGGAGCATGTAAACTTAAGAAAAAGTGGAAAGACATTATCAAAAGATAGGTAAACAAAATCACAAGAGGGATTACCTAAAGAATCCCCTGAGATTAAATAAATCTTGCTCTATAGTTTCAGAATGACAGGACAACAGAATGGACAAATAGAATGATACCATAAAATGAGCTCAAGGAGTAATATATAGGAGGAATGAAAATTTTAAAGAAAGAAGTGGATAAAATAAAAGGTAAAAGTTAAAAAGAAATTGAAATAAAACAATAAGAGATGCTAGATATCATGAAAATAGATTCAAAAGAAAATACAATTGAATCAGGTAAGATTGAAATAAGTATGGTGAAATCACACAAAAGAAAATAGAACATAAAAAAAAAACATTAAAATGCTTTGAAAGGTGATAGATATTAAAGGGAGACCACGGAACTCTAACATAAACATACTTGGGAATCTTAAGAAGAGAAAAGTACCCCTATAAACACACAAAACAAACATATATAATAGAATAACAGCTTCTAGGTGTAGATATCTCAATGTAAATATTTAAAAGGCATACACTCAACAAATAAATTGATAGAAAATTATTATCTCTCAAGAATAATCTTTAAAATACTGAAATTCAATGGGAAAAATAATCGTATGGGCAATGAGGTGAAGAAATAAAATCATCACTATGAGAAAAATGTCATTCTGTCTTAAATGTCTCTATACCAATATTTAAAATGAGAAAGTGACAGCGAACTTTACAGTAAACTTTTCATAAATTTACATAGTACCCAGTAATTTTTCTTATTTTATTTTTGAAATAAGATATTTTCAAGTATGCAGAAATTTACAGCACCCAAAAGAAAAATTTAAATATAAATGATAGAAATCCAAGAAAATAAAGAAAATCATATATTCAACAAAGAAAGCTATTGTAGGAAGGCAAACATAAAACAGAAAATCATTTTTTATATAGAAATAATGCTGAACAACTGTGGGAGTTTAATTAAAGAACAGATTGTGAATTATAAACTTGACAATGAAATAATAAAAAGCAAAGCAAAACAGAGCAGACACCAAAAATGTAGGGAGAAAAGATGAATTGCAGAATGGAGGCTTATTTTTCCTACACTTCCTTTTTCTGCACAGAGTAAATGGCTGCCCTCCTACATAAGACAACATACTTAAAAATAAAATATACTGAAAATATTAACATGTACATAATAATCTAATAATGAATCCCTCCTAAATCTTTTCAAACAAAGCCATAAACACAAAGTCAGCAAATGAAATCACACAACCAGATCTCCCACAGCTCCTTTCTAGGAGACAGAGGACATTATATTCTCAAAGTTATCTGTAAGTAGAAAAATAAAACTCCAATAGAGGTCTCACTGCCACAAACAAAAGGTAAAGACTTAGGATATTCTGTGACAGTAAAGAGGTGGAGCAGACTGAGAAGAAGCACTGTAAAATCTCCCCTGGAAAATAGTAAGTGAAAATGCATGACCAATTGCTAAATATGGATCAAGTTTTGGGAACCCACAGCTCTGACTGAAAGAAGAAACAAGGAGCTGTGTGTAACAAGGTTAACAGCTTCCAAAGAAAATGGTTTCTTAGAATTTGATGTGCAGAGAAATATTGGTACTTCTTTGAGAGAAGATAGTGAAAAAGAAATAAAATGGGAAAATAAAGGGTACTAAGAAAAGAAAACTAGACGTGCCAACTCTTCTCTTTCAAGAAGAAAAACAAGCATAAATTATATCTAAATATCATATTAGATCTTTACTCTGAAAAAAAAGAGAACAGACCATTTTTCAAGGAGTCATGGAATTTTTAAAATAATTCATCATATTTTGGAGTTCATATATCAGAAAGTAACAAAGTCATAAAATATATTAAATTCTGCAATTATATAAAAAAGTTCATCTATTTTTGCTCAATAGCACTAGCAATTAACATCGAAATATGAAAACAATACACTTTTCAAAATGGAAATTAGAAAGTAAAGGCTCTCCCTCAAATACTTCATTCTTCCCATCTCAGCTAGTAAAGAATCTGCTGGCAATGTGAGAGATCTGCGTTCAATCCCTGGGTTGGAAAGAGCCCCTGGAGGAGCACACGGCAACTCACTCCCATATTCTTGCTTGGAGAATCCCCATGGAAAGAGGACCCTGGTGGGCTACAATCCATGGCGTCTCAAAGAGTTAGACATGACTGAGCAACTAAGAACAGAACATATATTTTGTACCATCAGACTTACCAAGCCATAGAAATTCTAATGGTGCAAAATAGGATATACACTTTAAAATGTGTATAAAAGAATATAATATATATTAAAATAAATATTAAATGAATATATAGTTTAGATATATTTTACATAATTTTGAAAAAATATATGTTTTCAACTTTTATTTAAAAATAAAACATGCAAGTGAATAGTTGGACTATCAATCACTTTTTGTTTCTTCTTGATACTCTTCTGTGTTAATAAGTTACCTACATTAAGTTAAAACAGAAACCTCAAGCAAATATTTAAAAATTATGTTTCACACAGGTAAAGCAGTACTATGAAGAAATTCATTGACTTAAATATTTATATTAAATAAATGAGCAAATTGAAATGCGAAGGAAAGAAGTATTTAGTATAGGAGAAGTTACTTAGAAAAATAGTCATATAAAATGCATTCAATAGTTGATCAAGATAAAATAAAATATTAATACTTAAAAAAGCTATAAAAAGAAACTAGTCATAGAAACAGGGGAAACTGAAGCAATCACAAATAATTTGGTCAATCTGTACCAATACATTTAAAAACACAAGTGAAGTTCATAATTTTCTAGAGAAATACAACTTACTAGAAGTCATGCTAAATGCATTAGAGAACTTAAACCAAAAAACAGAAAAATTTTTTTCCAAAATGTTAGAAAGGAAACATCTTTAGATTGTCTGGCTTTCTGAGAAACAGAAATTAATGTGCTAGAAAGAAAGATACTGTGTTCCTTTTCCCAAAGCCAGTTACTCCTACTCTAAGGTGACAGACCCAGAGATGCTTGTCTCCTCATCTAGGAAACTTCTGCTTCCACTCAGAGAATGATACAAAACCTTTTTTTTTTTTTTTAATCTCTCTGGATGCAACTGCTTACATTCAAGATTAAAGACTCCCCTCCTTCCCTAAGATCCGATTTGTTGCCTTCCAGAGTAAACTATCCCATGGATGGAGGAACCTAGTAGGCTGCAGTCCATGGGATCACTAAGAGTCAGACACGACTGAGCAACTTCAGTTTCACTTTTCACTTTCCTGCATTGGAGAAGGAAATGGCAGTGTTCCTGCCTGGAGAATTCCAGGGACAGGGGAGCCTGGTGGGCTGCCATCTCTGGGGTTGCAGAGTCGGACACGACTGAAGCGACTTAGCAGCAGCAGCAGCAGCAGCAGCAGCAAAGTCAGTTGGTAAAGAATCTGCCTGCAATGGAGGAGATTCTGGTTCGATTGCTGGGTCTGGAAGATCCCTTTGAGAAGGGATGGGCTACCCTCTCCATTATTCTTGGGCTTCCCTTGTGGCTCAGCTGGTAAAGAATCTGCCTGCAATGAGGGAGACTTGGATTCAATCCCTGGGTTGGGAAGATCCCCTGGAGAAGGGAAAGGCTACCCACTCCCTTATGGGGTCTCAGAGTCCAGACAGGACTGACTGAGAGACTTTCACTTTCATCTCCAACCACCCCCCCTCCCCCCGCTTTCCTTTTCCCTGTGTTTCTGTCATCTATCTCTGTCTTCAGAAGGAAAATGAGCAGACATCCCAGCAGTCTCTGTATTTTTACTATACATACAGATGTAAACATCATGTTTCTCCTGTCATGTTGCCTTGTGGACACTTGAATGCAGGGGACCTTTACTGTGAACTTACTCCTGCTGTTGTTACTGCTGTGGGTAAATAAAGATTGATATTCCATCCATATAGTTTGTCAGGCTGACTTGTTCAACTTTAGACTTCTCATAAAAATCCTACACACACCCTGCCCCCCCAAAAAAAATTTAGAATCAGTCACTTTCATAGGGTAATTTCAAGACAAAGTGAAATGATGGGAAGATTCTCATGCTATTGAAGATATTACAGAACAAAACAAAGAAATAAAATGTCCAAATAATTTTTATGGGATGGTCATTAGTATTTACACTCAAGAGAACTACCCATACACATACACAACGTACCTTAACATCAAAATTACTTACAGATATCAATGAAAAATGCTTCACAAGCTATTATTGGGCAAGTTATTCCATATAACATAAACAAATGAGGTTAATTATGGGACTGCAAAGATGGTTTGCTAAGAACTCATAATGCAACATATCCAAAAAGAAACCAGATTATTAGTATAAATGAAAATGCTTTTGATAAAGTTCTATGCTTGTTCTATTTGTAGAGGAAACAAAATTACATAAGAGCCATTCTTGCATGTTTCCATACCATTCTAAACCATCTATCTCAACCTCAGGGTAACATCAGGCAAAAAAGTTATTTATAGGAACAGATACAATACAAAATGTTTGAATAGTAGTTATGGCTTAATTTGACTATCAATAAACAATGGTTTGAACTCTTAGTGGGAAAAATAAATTAGAAGTAACTGAAACACAGGTAGAAGATCACCACTTTATTTAGATGCTATGACTGTATAACTGAAATACCACCTCAGATCTAAGAGAAAACTTGTACAAACAGTAAAAAGAAATCATGAAGATGTATGGAAGAAAGGTAATAAATAATTCATAGCTTTAATATTGTGTAAACAAAAAACATTGAAAATATATAATGAAAGGACTAACCCATTTATAATAATAACAAAAGAAGAGATGCCTGTGGCTAAGATTAAGGATGGTAAAATATTTGTATAAAAATAACTTTAAAACTTTGTAAGATACATTAATATATCTTGATCAAATGTAATAATATTCTTTACTTTGGGAAGAATTAAAGTTGTCAATTCTCCCTAAAATAATCTGTAAATTTAAGACAATCCAGAAAGTATTCCCACAGGAAACAGAACATTGTTTAGTCAGGGTGATATAAGGTAGGCAATAAAGTAGTAAATATGTCCAAGAGAATTTTGATAAAATCAACAAAGAGAAACTTATCCTATTAGATATTAAATCAACTTTCAATTGACATTCTGATATTATTTACTGAAGAACCTTAATCAGTGAAATGCAGGAGAAAGCAATAATATATTTCTAAATACAAATTAGTCTATTATATAAATGGCATACAAATTCGTGGGCAAAGTATGAATTACTGAGCAAATTGCACTGGAACTTGAAAGTCATATTGTGAAAAAGGAAAGTTGGATCTACTTTTTATGTCTTAAAAAAGCAATAAGTTTTAAGTTAAGCCAATATTTAAAAATATTAATTTTAGAAAATTTTTAGACATTATATTTCTAGTTCATCAAATAATTAGGTAAAGTTTACTCACAGATGCAAACATAGAAGGCAATGTGAAAATGATTGAAAACAAAATAGAGAATCAGAAGAAAGACAGTTCATAAAAAAGATATGAAAAGATAGTTTATCTCTCATAATATGAGAAAGGGAAGATGAAACTTTCTTTATGTGTACACACACACATGTAGATAGATACACACACCTTTTCACCAGCAGGTGGTCAAAGGCAAAAGTGTAACAATGATTCTTACTGGAAAATTTCTGAAAAAGTTAGAGTTATCATACTGCACTTAGGTATGTAAATTGTTGTACATGTATGCAAGTCAATAGCGGATATCTATCAAATTTTAATTACAGATATTCTTTGGCCAGCCATCTATGTCAAGCAATTGTCCTACAGATTTACTTACACATGTGGGAAATGATGTCTATGTACAGTTAATGATGAAAGTATTGCTAGTAATTGCAAAAGATTGGGAAGGATGTAAATATGCATTTGAAAATAATTGGTTACATTATGATGCGCCCATACATTGCCAGTGCAGTCAGAAACAAAAGCACTGTGGGAATTCCTTACTTATCAATATGGAATATTTCCCAAGAAACATTTAGTGAAAGAAGTAATATTCAGATCTTTGGTGCCATATGTAAAAGAAAAAGAAAAATATATGCACAGATATACTGGTACATGTATAAGATATGGGCTTCCCTGGTGGCTCAGGTGGTAAAGAATCTGGAAAATATTCTGGAAGATATAGAAGACATAAAAATAGTGTTTAGCTCAAGAGAGGATCTAATGATTTGGAATTAGAGGTATTAGAGAAATATTTCACTTTATCATATTTTTAGACTTTTAAAATTTGAGATATATTAAATATCACCTATTCAAAAATAAATTGAAAACATTTTAAAAAGATTATAGTCAGAAAATATAACAGACTATATTCTTGAATAATAAGGCCATACAATGGAAAATAATAATAAGAAGCCTGGCTGAAGGGAAACTATTCTTCTAAATGACTAGTAAAACATGAAAATATCAAATGTGCAATTAGAGATTTAAAAAGCAATGGAAATTAAAAAAAAACATACATCAAGACAAATGGAATGCCACTAAAACTATATAAAAGCAGAACATAAAAGTTTTTAATAAAAATGAAAATGCCAAACTCTGTTTATAATTCAAGAAGTTAGAACAATAATGAAAATAGAGAATGGAGACTAGCAGACAGTTATTAATGAGCTGGATTTCTTAAGATGTATAAGACAGTCAAGTCATGATTGACATAACCTCTGGTAAATGTTATATACAGTAATATGAAGGAAAACTTACACTGGGAATTTAGAAGTTAAGAGATACAGAGTGAATTATGATACATTTAAGTCTATATACTTATAACCTGTTAAATATAAATGCAATGAATGTAGAATTTTGCCTTACTGCTTTATTTCCTTTTCCCAGTATACAAAAAAAAAACCCAAACCCATAAAATAAAACACATAATTGTAAGAAAAGAAACGGGAAAAAAAGGAATGGAAATCATATCTAGAATAAATATTTGATTAAAGGAGAAATGCTGATTGTTATTTTTACTGCTGCTAAGTCACTTCAGTCGTGTCCAACTCTGTGTGACCCCATAGACGGCAGCCCACCAGGCTCCCCCGCCTCGGGATTCTCCAGGCAAGAACACTGGAGTGGGTTGCTATTTCCTTCTTCAAAGCAGGAAAGTGAAAAGTGAAAGTGAAGTCGCTCAGTTGTGTCCGACTCTTAGCAACCCCATGGACTGCAGCCTACCAGGCTCCTCCATCCATGGGATTTTCCAGGCAAGAGTACTGGAGTGGGATGCCATTGCCTTCTCAGGTTATTTTTACTAGATTATTACAAACAAGGAATTACATATGTAACAACATAGAACAAAAAATGTGAAATATAGATAGTTAAATTTTTGAGGTCTTACACTGCACTTATACTAGCCTAAATGTTTTAATAGCAAATTTCACCCTCTAAACAAAAATTTTATATAGGTGACATTATCAGACCAGATTATGAGTAAGAAAATTAATAGAGCAAGACAGTAAGTATGGGTCCAAGGTAACATACAGCTAGGTAACATTACAAAGCCAGATAATTCAGACCTAATCTGTGCGATCATAGATCTTAGATTCTTAACCATGGCACCATCCTCTCTATATGGAACAGCTCAGAATATCAATCAAACCCACTGCAGAATCAGTCTGAGTTCAGTAACACAGATTTGAAGTACTGCACTAATGTAATAACACAAAAAACCATTTAGCAAAAATCAATTAAATATAGGTAAATAAAAGACCCCCATTCTTCCATAATAGCATAAATAAGTAAATGCATACATAACAAATTTTAAATGTTCCTTAAAATCATTAATGAATATGAGTAGAAAAATGAGGAACAGGAAAAATGTTCTGCAACATATAACACATTTCTTTTATAACACACACTTCTTTTTCTTAATGAAAGTTTTTAACTATGGTAAGTATGTCATTTCCTCAAAGATAATTTACAGATTAGATGTAATACCAATGGAGGTTTTCAAAATACTTTTAAATTTTCTAAAAATGATAGGATACTTAAGATACTTTTGGAAAAGGTGATTAAGGTTACTGTCTTTGCAAACATTAAAATGAATGCAAATGGTAGAAGAGCAGACAATTTGGGTAAGTGGGGAAAATATAACCTAAGTATAGAACAAGGGTGTGCTGGATCCTCCTGATTAAAATCCATGAGAGCCGATTTTACACATTTCTTATCAACTCTCCTTTCAGAGGCATCATGTTGGTAGTTTGAATAGCCCATGGTGCCAGTAATTGACATCATGAAAACTGACTGCTATTTTTAAAACATTTATCACTGCATCACTGAATAGAACTAGCAATATGCAACTGTTACATGATAAAATTGGCTTCATACATCAGTCGCAGGATAGTATATATAATTATATTTATCTTGGTAACAATTGTCTCAATTCCAAACTGTATTCCAAGTGCACTAAATAGTTCTTTAAAGAATGAACAAATTTCTGATTAATTTTGAAATTATTAGTATATAGGCAAACATTTAACTTTTCAAGATAAACACAAACTTTTGCAGTTTAAGATTATGTAACAGTGTAAATTTGAGAAAAACAAGCACAGGCAAAACTAAAGATGAATATGAACATGCAAAAATATTTTACAAGATTTCACAAATTTTTCTTGCCTATAAATAGTGTTATCTAAAAACACAATGTCTGTGTCTAATAAATAAACCTCACACACACAGGTTATTAAAAAGAAACATAATGACTAAACAGACATGAAAAATCAATCTCATGAATTATCAAAAATTGAAATATATACATAAGGTATACTACTTTCCTATCATTAACAAATATCAAAATTTAATGCAAACACAAGTTGTAGAGGAGCTTGCAGTAAGATAATAAACCTTTATAAAATTATTAAGTACAATCTATATGAAAAGCATGTTAATTATGGGCAGGAAGAATTCTTAAATAGTTGACATACTTTGAAGCACCAAGTAAAAGAAATAATTGAAATACATATAAAATTGAATATATTATTTTTATATTATGTTTATCATCTTTTATGTTATATATTATATTAATTTTATAACCAATGAAGTAAAACATGAAAATATGCCACAGTATCTCCAATTAAATTATCATATGTCATGAATGAATTTAAAATGGCCACTCAAAGAGAATTTAAGATTTTTACATGGATATATATATATAATATATATGTATACTGTGCCAATAAAAAGCAGGACAGGAACCTTTTTATATTAAATAAGTAAGAAATATATTAACATATTCATAGCAAAATGTCTGAGGGAAAAATATTCTGGCGGTAGATTTATGGATAGTTGTTAACCTTGTTTTCATAATTTCTTGCATAAAAATAAATTCTATGGGCATGTCCTTCTTTATTTTAGCACATTCTATCATTTGTTTCCTCCTTCTTTGCTGATTCTTCATATTTCAAAGCTCCATTTTTATGCCATTACCTCCAATCCCTCATTCTAGAGCCATGGGTTTCAACCTGACATCATTTCTGCTAACTTAAACTGATGCTTATTTACCATTTCCCTTACACTGACTCCTGTGTATCTCCTTTGGTACTTGATATTTAGAGGGACATATGTGACATAGCAAATGCTTCATTCCTTTCTGTGATATCCTTGCCAAATGCTATTCTAAATTAAACTTGAGAGTTTCAAGTTCAAGGGAACTCACAAGTTTCTGAGATCAAGATTTATCTTTAGATGGTTATGGCTTTTAGAAATGCTTCACATTTTTGAGCTGGAATAAGTCTCCCTGTAAACCTATAGACCTAATGCCAGTACATAAAGTTACAAAGAACAATTTAATCATTTTTATAGTCTGTGATACACTTCTCAACCTCTCCCTGCAGCGACACGTTTGCTGTGACTTTGTAAATCCTTCTGTTAAAATATTATAGTTGATGAGAGAAGTGGAAACAGTAGGACTTCCATGAAATAAGAGATTTCTTTTAAAAAGTGGCTGGAGACAACTGTAGGAGCTGGTTAAATGATGTATGAATACCTACTGCTTCTGCACCTGGTGCCAGGCAATTAGAAAGATGGACTTGTGCTAAGAAAGTCGGGAACCTACAAGTGCAACGCTATCCTCTCACTCCTTCTAGTGTCAATATCAGTGATACAGGTAACCTATGGGAGAGACTGGAGCCTTCATTATGGAGCTAAGCATCAAGGATATTTGTATAGATTCATGGGGTCGCAAAGAGTCGGACACGACTGAGCGACTGAACTGAACTGAATTGAATGATTTTGAGGATAGATCCTTTCCCCAGGGAAAAAGGCATACTTGTCACTGACCAATACAATAAAGATACTACCTTCCTTAGTTTCAGACTTTGGGAAGATTTGCTTATTTCACCTTTGAAAGCTCAGAATTCCTAAATTTTGATGTACATTATCCTGCCAGGCCATTTGACATGGCCCCTGTAGGCTTTGCAGGACAAGAGAATAAGCACAAGCATGAAGTTCCTGTTGCCTTTTGTGCTGCGAGTCATAAAGTCCTTTGATTCTGACCTGAGGATGTTGTCTCTTCTGCCAGCATCCATGAAACTGAGGCAGGCTAATTTGTTAGGTCGCAAGTTGGGTAAACTCAGAGTCATCATACCTTTTGACAAAGATGCCTGGAAAGTGGAGGAGCTGCAGGACCTGCTGTGGCTTCAAACGTGGCTCGGCAAACAAGGCATGCTAGCCAGCCGCAACACTATGCATGAGCTGGAGTAGCATCTCCCTGACACCCACATTCCTCACAGTAACATGGCTGCCGCTTTACCTCCACCTCCAAGTCTCACATACATTTCTCTAGAGGTCAGTCTTGGCCCAGATCCACACAGCAAAGGGAAGGCTGGAGTGCATGGTTGCAGCTGATCCCAGTCAGGTGCATAGTCACCTGTAGTCATGGTCATCTTTAGTGATAAAGAGAGTTCTCTCTCCATTCAGTCTGGGCTGTGTGGTATAAGGCTTGAAAATAATATGCAGTATGGATGCTGCCTTGACATCTTTGTATTACACAGAGACTCAAAGGCCTAACCAAGAGTTTCCCTGTTCTCCCCAGATATGCCTTTTACCAAATGGGGAAAGGCTTTATACCCATCTGCTTCCCCAGATCAGCTTCACTTCAGTGTTCAACCTAATGGGTTTCATGTTTCTGCCAGTCTGCAAAATTATTCAAGCAAGCCAATCATATCCTCTCGTGGGAATCAGGATACTGCTCCTCCTAATACTACAAATTTGCCCTCCCATAGTCCCTGTTTATGTCCTCTATGCCCAAGTGCAACTACTGTGTGGACCCATGTGACATGGTCTTTTCTTCCCTCAGGAAGTGAGTATACATGACTAAGATTACTGTCAAACTCATCTGTCCAGTCTCAGGTGTTGTGTATTTGGCAATAACCTTGGGGAAGAGACCAGGGTTTGATTCCTGGGTCAAGAAGATCTGATGGCGAAGGGATAGGCTACCTACACCAGTATTATTGGGCTTTCCATGTAACACAACTGGTAAAGAATCCGCCTGCCAATATGGGAGACCTGGGTTCTATCCCTGGGCTGGGAAGATCCCCTAGAGAAGGGAAAGGCTACCCACTCCAGTATTCTGGCCTAGAGAATTCCATGAACTCTACAAGTTCATGGGGTTGCAAAGAGTCTGATACGACTGAGCAACTTTCACTTCATTTCACTTTGGGAGGAATCTCTCCCTTGCAGAGTGAAGAGGAGATGAATAAAACTGCCTAAACTTGAGATATGTTTTGGCCAGAAGAATTGTAAGGAACATTTTGCATTGTTGCGCCTGGTCTAAACAGATCATTGATGATGATTCTTCTCTCTTGAAAACACTTCTAAGCAGAAACATGAAGAAGCCAAGTCTTGCTAACTGGATGACAAGGATTACAAACTGTTCGCCCAGTTCACCACTGATTTCCCAGTCATGAACCAGCAAACACAAGAAGCAGAGCTCTCTGCTGACATGTTGAGGATGACAGATTTAAGAGGGAGCCCCAGCTGAGACCAAAACTATTGAACAGTTGCTGACAGCTGACAAGCTGACAAGCAGAGCAACTAACTATTGACTGTTTAAATCCTACATACAATAAAGTGAAAGTGAATTTGCTCAGTTGTGTCTGACTCTTTGTGACTCTATGGACTGTAGTCTACCAGGCTCCTCAGTCCATGGAATTTTGCAGGCAAGCTTACTGGAGTTGGTTGCCATTTCCTTCTCCAGGGGATCTTCCCAACCCAGGGATCGAACCCTGGTCTCCTGCACTGCAGGCAGACACTTTACCATCTGAGCCACCAGGGAGCCCAGCCTAAATTGTAGATCCAAATAATCACTAAATAATAAATGGTCATCATCCTAAAGCATTAATTTCTGTGCTGGGAGGTTATGTAGCAATATGCAACTGATTCACAGTCTACAATATAGTTTTAGAAAATGAAACATCATAAGTTCTTTGCAGCTCCAATTTTATAGACTTAATATTCCAAGGTCAGGAGGGATGTTGTAGAAAGATGATGGAATTTGGAGTCAGGAGAATTAGATTCTAGATCAAAAGTTGCCACTTATACAGGTATGTGGAATTTGTTAAATGTCTAATATTTTAACTTCATTTGTATAAGCATTAAAAATATAAAATAAACAAATATTCTTTATATAATTGATTTTAGGGAGACAAGGCAAAGTATAGAGCTTAGTTTTTCCTACTATAACATTCAGAATAGAAGTTTTTGGCTTTGTTTGTTAATGTTACTTTGCTGTCATGATCACTGGCCTGTGAATCAGAGAACATATTTTCCTTGTTTTAAAAAGAGGATGATCATTTACCTGTATCCCATTTTTGTATTGCCTTCATTTCTCAGAATGGTAACATGCCATAGCTATTGGCTTTGTGCTTTTTCTTAGACTCTGAGCAAATTATTTTCCTTAACTAAGATGCATAGGTTCTTTTATTACATTTTTCTCTTTAATTTTGGTTTTTAATTTTCTACAACATAATTTTGTTCTAATATTCTCAGTCTTATGATCACTTCTGTCAAAGAAAACAGAAGCAGATTACCAAAGAGTCTAACAACAGTTACACCTAGAGTCACTAGAAACTTGCCTTAAACATACAAAGCCTGAAGGTTCTCCATGTTCTACTTTTTCCCAACACTTAAATCTCCTGTCTGTCCCTAGAGAAGTGAAGTTTTGAATTTTTTTTCCTCCACTTAACACATTTCTCTGTCTCCACTATTGGCTTCCCTGTCCTTCACTATCTCCTGGAGTTTGCTCAAACTCAAGCCCCTTGAGCCAATGATCCGATACAACCAACCTCATCCTCTATCGCACCCTTCTCCTCCTGCCCTCATTTTTCCCAGCGTCTGGGTCTGTTCCAGTGAGTCAGCTCTTCACATCAGGTGGCCATAAGTATTGGAGCTTCAGCTTCAGCATCAGCCCTTCCAGTGAATATTCAGGGTTGATTTCCTTTAGGATTTACTGGTTTAATCTCCTTGCTGTCCAAGCAACTCTCAAGAGTCTTCTCCAGCACTACAATTTGATAGGATCAGTTCTTCAGTGCTCAGCCTTCTTTATGGTCCATCTCTCATATCTGTATGTGACTACTAGAAAAACCATAGCTTTGACTATGTGGACCTCTGTCAACAAAGTGATGATTCTGCTTTATAATACTTTGTCTAGGCTTGTCATAGTGTTTCTTCCAAGGAGCAAGTGTATTTTAATTTCATGGCTACTGTCACCAACCACATTGATTTTGGAGCCCAAGAAAACAAAGTCAGTCACTGTTTCCATTTTCCCCCAACTATTTGACATGAGAAGATGGGACTGGATGGCATGATCTTAGTTTTTTGAATGTTGCATTTTAAGCTAGCTTTTTTCACTCTTATCTTTCACCCACATCAAGAGGCTCTTTAGTTCCTCTTTGCTTTCTGTTATCAATGTGGTGTCATCTGAAGATTACTTTGCCTTCTTTTCTCTTACACCATATTAAGTGAAATCTTTGATTCTCTTTCACTTACTAGTACATCTAATTTATTTATTATCTTTATTCAGTTCAGTCCCTTAGTTGTGTCTGACACTTTGTGATCCCATGGACTTCAGCATGCCAGGCTTCCCTGTCCATCACCAACTCCTGAAGTTTACTCAAACTCATGTCCATTGAGTTGGTGATGCCATCCAACCATCTCATCCTCTGTCGTCCCCTTCTCCTCCTGCCTTAAATCTTTCTTAGCATCAGGGTCTTTTCCAATGAGCCAGTTCTTTGCATCAGGTGACCAAAGTATTGCAGTTTCAGCTTCAGCATCAAGTCCTTCCAATGAATATACAGGACTGGTTTCCTTTAGGATTTGACTGGTTTGATCTTGCAGTCCAAGGGACTCTAAAGAGTCTTCTCCTACACCACAGTTCAAAAACATCAATTCTTCAGTGCTCAGCTTTCTTTATAGTCCAACTCTCACATCCATACATGACTACTGGAAAAACCATAGCTTTGACTAGAAGGACCTTTGTCAGCAAAGTATTATCTCTGCTTTCTAATATGCTGTCTAGGTTGGTCATAGCTTTTCTTCCAAGGAGCAAGTGTCTTTTAATTTCATGGCTTCAGTCACCATCTGCAGTGATCTGGGAGCCCCCAAAATAAAGTCTCTCACTGTTTCCATTGTTTCCCCATCTATTTGCCATAAAGTGATGGGACCAGGTACCATGATCTTACTTTTCTGAATGTTGAGTTTTAAGCCAGCTCTTAAACTCTCATCTTTCACTTTTATCAAGAGGCTCTTTAGTTCTTCTTTACTTTCTGCCATAAGAGTGGTGCCATCTGCATATCTGAGGTTGTTGATATTTTTCCTGGCAATCTTGATTCCAGCTTGTGCTTCATCCAGCCTGGCATTTTGCATGACGTATTCTACGTGTAAGTTAAATATGCAGAATGACAACATACAGCCTTGATGTACTCCTTTCCCGATTTGGAACCAGTCTGTTGTTCTATGTCTAGTTCTAACTGTTGCACCTTGACCTGCATTCAAATTTCTCAGAAGGTAGGTAAGGTCGTCTGATATTCTCATTTCTTTCAGAATTTTCCAGAGTTTGTTGTGATCCACACTGTCAAAGACTTTGGCATAGCCAATAAAGGAAAAGAAGATGTTTTTCTGGGACTCTCTTGCTTTTTTGATGATCCAATGGATGTTAGCAATTTGATCTCTGGTTCCTTTGCCCTTTCTCATTCCAGCTTGAATATCTGGAGGTTCACAGTTCACATACTGTTGAAGCCTGACTTGGAGAATTTTTAGCATTACTTTGCTAGCATGTGAGATGAGTGCAATTGTGTGATACTTTGAACATTATTTGCATTGCCTTTGCTAAAGGCCTTTGCATTGCCATTGCATTGAACATTCATTGCCTTTCTTTGGGATTGGAATGAAAACTGACCTTTTCCAGTGCTGGGGCCATGGCTGAGTTTTCCTATTTTGCTGGCATGTTCAGTGGAGCATTTAAACAGCATAATCTAGCTCAACTGGAATTTCATCACCTCCACTTAGTTTGTTCATAGTGATGCTTCCTAAGGCCCACTTGACATCACATTCCAAGATGTCTGACTCTAGGTGGGTAATTACACCATCGTGGTTATCTGGGTCTGAAGATCTTTTTGTATAGTTTTTCTGTATAGTCTTGCCACCTCTTCTTAATATCTCCTGTTTCTGTTTACTTTATTATTTATTTTTAATATTTAGGCTCTTTTCATCATCCCTGATCATTTGAAAGAAAGAAATACTATGAAGGAATATTTGAAGGATTTTAAAAGCTTGTTAGTGACCTCCTTTAATGGATAAAGCAATAGAGACTGAGAAACTTAAAGTATTGTATTAAACATTTAATGACTCATATATTCAAAATCAAAATCAAATTTCTTTTGTAATGGTTCTAGGTAATTTTGGAAGAAAGTTTCTTATCAATAATTTGTAACTAGGTTTGTTCATAGTGATGCTCCAGTATACCTCTTGCTTAGCTATTGAATAGACAGTTCTATGAGTAAATGTACTCTAAGATTTTGGGATAGCTTTCTAACTCTTCAGACCAATCTGCCTTCATTATGTTTGCATGGAGATTACCTCTCATGAGGATAGTAAATTGATATAAAACCTTTTTTTTCCCTTTGGAATGACTGCTGTGGCAAACTCCTTGTTTCTTGTTAGGCTTTTATTTAACATATTTAGATCTGAAAATTGCAATTATAATGTGCTCTTAACATAATCTCATTCAGTTCAACATGCACTAAGCTACTTCCTGATAAATACAACCAATTACCACCAATTAATTCTAGCTTTCAATAATCTTCAGAATGTGAAGAATATAAAAACCAAAAAGGATTAGAAAAATTTATAAAACAATATTTTCCCTCTTTTGACTATTTATTCATTTGTTTTTAACTGTGAAAATATCGTTAGCATTATTGGTTAAGATAGTCATACTTACTTATTTAAATAAAATAATTTGGGTTAAAGCAGAACTATTGAAGTCAAGGTCAAATGTAGTAGATTAAAGTGAAACAGGAAATTTATACAAGCAATGTACACAGCACCCTTTAGATAATGAATCCCACATTTAACTATGTCACTGGAGGGTAAAATATGTATATTGAAGATCCTCTCTCAACGATAATCTTCCTTACACAAACACACACACACACACACACTCACACACACATACACAAGAAAACTAAGCCACTTGGGGAGCCTAAACTGTAAAATTAAATGTAAATATTTAGGTCAAATACTGCTTTACAAGACAAAATGTATTCAAAGTCATACTTTAATACCTTTATCTTACAATAACACTAACAATAATAAATAAGCAATAGGAAAATAAAAAATAGAGTAAGAAAATAATAATGCAGGGTTCATATTTTTGCTGAATCTTTATAGGCATAAAATTTTAAATCTAGAAAGTGTCATACAAATCACCTAGTCCAAATTTCTTATATTACGAATAAAGAAAATGTTCCCAATATTTATTAAATAAATTCCAGAAGGTCACACAAATAACTATGGGTAGATTTCAAGTCGCTAAAATATACGTTGTCTTTAACTTAATAAATTAACTAAAATTAAATCCACGAGACATTAAATGCTTTTTTTTTTCATTAGTAGCCAAGTTACCTTTATTTTTATGATTCAGTATTGTTTCCAACAAGTCAAAATATATTTTGTATATTATTTTTATTGAAGTCCCTGTTGGATAAAATGCTGGAAAATATATATGAGATCTTTACAGGTAAAAATTATGTGGGTCATTGATGTCATTAAAAATCTCAAATACCTATGTTTTAAAAAATAATAGGCTACATTCATTACAGGAAGAATATGAGTATCTTCAAATGATCTATTCATATGGTCAGAGGACTATATTTTAAGGTAAACCCTGGGAAGGAGAAAGGAAAATTATAGGTTTGCAAATACAGTCCTCTTTTCTAAAGGAGACTGAATATGAAAATAACGTTGCATGTGGTCATTTTTGTGAACTGAATAATTCTTTGGCATATTTTATGTGAGATATAATTTCTAATAATAACTACCTGGAATATTCACCCATAAGTAGCTCTATAAACCTATGTAATGATATTGATCCTATGTGAATTAAGACTGCATGAGAAATATTTCCCTAAACTTGATGTATAGGATCTGAAGACTTCAGGAGGCAATGAAAAATAGTTTTGAAGAAGACAAATTTAAAACAGAAAAAAAAACACAAAACTACCAAAGATGTGTTGTAAGTGTAAAACTGATGGCATATTTAGGAAAAAAATAGAGGAGAAACTATGGTTGGAAAATTTAGAAAGCTTGACTAAATTTTTAAAAATCAAATGCAACTTCAGTAATTAGCTTAGAAAATTAGAAGTAATTAGTTTTTTGCTGAATTGTTCATTTTGCCCCTTAAGCTTGTACCAGTGCAAAATTGCCTTATTAAAATTATTTTAATATAATATACTGAATTATAATTAATAGAATTGAAATATGAGATATTTCATATCTGTTTATTTGATACAATTGTTGCCTTAGGAACAAGGAGAAAAGAGTTAATTAATGCAACTTTGCCTGTGAAAGAATAATATGTACAGCATTTACTGTATTATTTTATATGTATTTCATTAATGTATCAGAAAAAAATATCAATAGAAAACTAAGAGTAGGCTATTTCCTGTAGCTTTCTCCTGGGAATGTGACATTGTACTTTTTAAATGAAAAAAAAAAATCAAATTCTTTCATACCAGCAAGAACCACAGATGCCTTCTAGTATTGACATCCAGCAATAATAATTTTTAAACAGTGAGGAAAAACATATCAAATATTTCTAAAGAGGCCAGAAAGGGAAAAAGCAGTAATTTTTTCATACAGACAATCAAAATTGAATTTTCAGTTTAGGCCACACAGCCTGTGTTTTTTAAACCTTAAAATTTGTTGAAAACTTTAAGGATAAAACCTTTAAACCTCATACTGAGTCAATGTTGATCATCAGTTCAGTTCAGTCACTCAGTCGTGTCTGACTCTGCGACCCCATGGACTGCAGCACGCCAGGCTTCCCTGTCCATCACCAACTCCCAGAGTTTACTCAAACTCATATCCATTGAGTCAGTGATGCATCCAGCAATCTCATCCTCTGTTGTCCTGTTCTCCTCCTGCCTTCAATCTTTCCCAATAGCAGGGTCCTTTCAAATGAGTCAGTTCTTCACATCAGGTGGCCAAAGTATTGGAGTTTTAGCTTCAACATCAGTCCTTCCAATGAATATTCAGGATTGATTTCATTTAGGATAGACTGGTTTGATGATCTTGCTGTCCAAGGGACTCTAAAGAGTCTTCTCCAACACCATAGTTCAAAAGCATCAATTCTTCAGTGCTCAGCTTTACTTATAGTCCAACTCTCCCATCCATACATGACCACTGGAAAAACCATAGCCTTGACCAGATGGACCTTTGTTGGCAAAGTAATGTCTGATCATACTAAATCCTGATCATAGCTAAATGACTTTTGTAATTTCTTATTCATATCAAGTTACAGATACTAATCATGTTCTGAGGGAGAAAGGAACCAGTGAGCAAAGGGGAAACACAGCCTGCAGTTTTACTAAGACAAAGAAAGGTAAGTGAAAGAGAACAAAGTATCAATGTATATGCACTCAAATGTTTAGACTGCTAGCCTTACTTCTAGTATTCAAGCACAAGGTCATTGCTAACACATCTATGCCAGGTAAGTTCTCATTCTTCTGAAAGTTCTTTGATTTTTTTGTTCTTCTGTTAATATTTTATTATCAAAATTTTTAAAAAGAGATCTATTTACCTTACCCATCTTAAGTCAATATAGTATGACTCTATTCTTCACATGCATTTACATATGTAACTATTTCAAAGGAAGGTCTTTGAGCCACTATAAAACCAAATTGTTTATAGAATGCTGGTCATATATCACTAGTTTATAGAATAAAAATCAAAATGATCATTTTCCCCCCTTTTTATCTTTCTTTGTTCTAGTCTTTTGTGAATAAATATTTAGGATCCTGGTATTTCTTAAAACTTTTAATATTAATACTACTAATATCCACATATAAAAGTATCTGTTAAAATTTCATAACTGTATTTGAAGTCTTTCAAATCTTAGGAGTTCCCTTCAATAAAGGGATTCTGCCATTCTGATCTTTCTGAGCTCCAGGTAGTGTTGGTCACAGGTGTTCTGGCAAATAACCTTTGAGCCTGCTTGTAGGAACCCTCAGAAGCATTTACTGTCTTTTATCTGTTAATAATTAGCAGTAATTAGATCTTCCAGGTGAGGAGTTCACCCTTCAGAAGATAACTGAATATGTATAGACTTTACGACAATATTTCAAAATATTCTGTTTTCATCTTTCTACTTCTTTCATTCTTTGGCCTATTTCCTCTAATTTTCTGGTTATATTGGAAACTTTTACCTAGAAACAAAGTTACTGACCCTAGTAAATACAGAATATGGAAACTCTTTTGTGCCTTTCTATGAAGGAATGGAGTGGGTTTTTAGGCAAATTAATTCTTGCAAACATATCTTAGGGAACTTAGTAATGCTTTTAATGAGTCCAAATACTTAAAGAAATGAAAGCCAGAAACAACCATTGTGTTATCCTTTCTCCTCTTGAGAGAGTTCAGTACAAATGCACTCCCTCTGGTTGTTCTTCCAATATTATTGAAAGTGATTGCTTTGATTTTTCTGTGTGTTTTCTACCAAATTATAACAATTTTTGTTTGCATAACATGTGTTTTATTTTAAGAATTTTCTGCATAGTATCTCAGTGCTTTAATTTTCATGTATGCAGAGTCCCTACTACTAAGTCCCTACTATGCTTGCCTACTAGGCAAGCATCTTCTGAATATGTATTTCCCTCCTCCAGTGCTGACATGTCCAGGGGAAAATAAGTGAGAAAATAGACAAGTTGAAAGATGCTCAAAATAATTAATATACTCTTAGAAACAGTACCGTGGAACAGAAATATTGATATGTGTTTTACTTGGCAACTAGAGTCTACTACTTTTCTTTTTCTCTGCCTCTATAGGGATCACACAAAGATCATTGTGATTGTCCTATGTTTTGAAAATATTAGGAGACAATTAATATTATGCTTCTTCCAAAATTCAGAACTCCTTAAAAGGTCAATATATAATTCAATGATACCTTTATTACTAAAAATGGTAAGAATTTTGACTTAGACGTGTGACCAAGATAGCTCATTGATAATTTATCTTGGAAGAAAATGGATTTAATCTAACCAGTTATAGACTATTCTGGATAATTCTAGATCTCCTGAACCCTTCCTTAGAGAGTAGAACCTGCGCCACTGAATTTATTACATACATAAAAGCTGGCTAAAATATATCCTCTCAGAAGTCAGACAGGCTGAGATAGTACTGATGGGAATAATGATGATGATGATGAGAGAGAGAGAGATCAATTTAAAGAAAGAAAAGAACCACTTTCCTTTTCTCCTTACCCTTCATCCACATATCCATTCTGTGTCATTCTCTTGTGTTTAAGGAAAAGGAGGAAAATGGGGGTATAATGAGGACAGCAATATTATTCTGATCTTTCATCTGTATTACAAGATCCAGAAAAAGTCTCTACCCCACCTCTGTGACATAATACTTATAATCATGTCACATGAAAATTGAACACATATGTTAAACTGAATTTAACAGCTCATGAGTTTTTAAAATATTTTCAGATTTGTATTAAAATAAAATATATAGATGTGCCTTCTAAATATTAAAATCAAGCTACAAGTTCTGAATTAGATTTCATAATTATTCCAGTAAAAAAAGTAGAAAATTAACCTTCAATTTATGAACTGACAAAATGGAGCCCTATTATCTCGGTTCAAATAAAAGCTCATAAGAAGGAAACACCTTGTAAGTTGAGTCATCACTTTTGAAAGTTTGATGTTCACCTTTGAGGTATATGAAGTAATTTAACAAATGATCTCCTAAAATGTATTACTTTCCTAGGGATTAAATCTTTGTGAACAAATTCACAAGAGACTAATATGCAAAGAGTCTCAGATATAAGTGAGAAATTGTATATCTACAAAACATTTTGGAATATTAATTCTCATTAATAATCAGAGAGAAACTTTTCTATGCTGGATTTCCTCATCTGATAAATTTCATTACCTCATAAATTAGTTATAACGATAAGAAGATCATGCATACAGAAGTCTGGTTTATTACTATATCCATAGTGAAAACTCAATACGTATTAATTACTATATATTTTTATCTAGCACTTATTCATTACTTTTTATATACCAGACTGTCTTCTAAGGATTTCTCATGTATTAACTCATTCAATATTTCAATAATACTGGGACTTTGATGTTATTACTATTCTCATTTATATATAAGGGAATTAACTCACTACAAGTTGAATATTCGTGCCACATTTGATATGTAGTGGATCTAGACTCAAACACAACTATCTAATTTTATCACTCCATATAGATAGAAAAGTTAGAATTAATGGTGAAAATATAACTAGAAAAAGCAGAATTAAATTATCTTAAAGAGTCTAGATAGATGATCAAGTTACACAAAGGTATTCATTTTTTTTTTTTTGCTTCTGACTTTAATATTGTAATTGGATATTTATATTCACTGATGTGTCATGATTTCCCTCGGCCAGAGCCAAGATACCACAATTAAATAACTCTTAACTAATTCCTTAGCTTCCTTGAAAGCTATTTCCTTTTATTACTTCTTCAGGTAATATACAACACAGCTATTTAGACTTGACTCTTATTTGAAATCACATAAAATTTTCCATGAAAATAATTTAATGAAATGGGAGTTTAGGAAGAGAGGGACATGTCTTAGTTATAAATAAATAAATATATATATATATATACATATATATATAATATATGTAATATTTCAGTTAAGTTTTTTTTTTTAATTTATTTTTTTAAATTACAATACTGTATTTGTTTTGCCATACATTGGCACGAATCAGCCATAGGTGAACACAATCTCCCAATGCCGAAGCCCCCTCCCACCTCCCACCCCACATCCTCTACTTGAATCATCCTGTGCATCAGCCCCATGCATCCTGCATCCTACATTGAACATAGATTGGCGCTTCGTTTCTTACAAGAAAATATACATATTTCACTGCCATTCTCCCAAACCATCCCACCCTTTCCCTCTCCCTCAGAGTCCCAAAGTCCACTCTATACCTCTGTGTCTCTTTGTTGTCTCACATATAGGGTCATCGTTACTGTCTTCTAAATTCCATATATATGTGTCAGTATACTGTATTGGTGTTTTTCTTTCTGGCTTACTTCACTCTGTATAATCGGTTCCAATTTCATCCATCTCATTAGAACTGAGTCAAATTTATTCTTTTTAAGGGCTGAGTAGTGTTCTTTTAAATAGAAATTTTATCCAGTGAGACTTTAACTTAGGGCTGAGCTGAGATAGTAATTGTTTTTAATTTCTTGTTGAGTCTTGTAGTTATTTTCATGTTTGTTTATAATTGTATCTCAGACAGTTAGAATGTAATTAATACCAGATGCTGAATATACAGAAATAATCATAACACAGTAGAGGCACTATTTGAATAACAGTTCAGATCTTCTGGCCTGAAATTTTAGCTCTGCTTCTTGACTAATTAGTTTGGTCAAAGTACTTAAGTTCACTAGATCTCCTTTTCTTTTTCTGTTAAATAGCATTAACTACAAGGTAATTGAGAGTTATAGGAACTGCTGCTGCTAAGTCACTTCAGTCGTGTCCGACTCTGTGCAACCCCATAGATGGCAGCCCACGAGGCTCTCCCGTCCCTGGGATTCTCCAGGCAAGAACACTGGAGTGGGTTGCCATTTCCTTCTAATATACGTGAATATCCTTTATATGTGTATGTAGTATGTGTATATATATATAATAATGAAAATATTAAACTACAGAATTTTGCTTTTCTTATAGTTTGAAAGTCATAAAATAATATAATTTTTTATCAAGTTAGACAAAAATGGCTCTTTTACCTTTAAAATTTTTTTAAATATTGATTAAATCACAAACTATATAATGATGTAAACATACAAGATAGTTTAGTATTATTATTATTATAAACTAATATTTTATTAAAATAATCTGAGTTTAATTCAATACCAATCTGATGGAGAAAAGTCATCTTAAAAAAATACATGAAATGCTTCTTTTAAAAAACCAGTTTTAATCCTTATCTTCTATGTTTTAGGTTAGTCAAAGGATAAAAATGGATTAACTGCTCATGATGTTGAATAGACAAGAAGCATATAAGGTCTGCTTTTTGTTTCTTAAATGAAAATAAATGTATCACAAAACTGATCAAACAAACTTTTGGAAAAATAACATTTCATTCCTAAATTTTTTCTAAAGAAATTTACATAAAATAAGTTCATTTGTATTTCCATAAACACTGCAAAAAGCTTATTTCTGCCATATAAAATTTTTTGTTATAATTTTATTTATTCAGATATTTAATATGGTTTATCAAATCATTTCTGCAATATTTTCATTGTACATCACTCCTGCCATATCAGTCCTGGTTCAGGGCAAGAAGAAACCACATCTAATATTTTGAGCTGACCTGGACTATAAATATAGGGAATGTGATGCTTAGGGAATCATTGGGAGAAGTGTGGAAGGGGAATCAAGGAACCACAGGTGCCACAGGACCTGCTCAGGTTTGAACATTCTTCCTTAGGTGGATGCTTGCCTCCCAGTTGCCATGAATCTGATGATGATTTCAGAAAACTGAGACATTCTCTTGATTTTCAGGCCCCCATGACTTCACTTATGTGCAGAAAAACAGGAGTAAGCTGAAAGATAACCTTTACTGACTTTCATTCAAATCTTGCATGAAATGCCGTTTTCACTTGCAGAATGACATTCACTTCCAGAACTGTGGCAGCAAGGGCCTTGAAAAAATAGCTTTTAGTGTCAGACTTTATGGTACAGGGAGGCCTGTGGAAAGAAGTAGCAATAGGGCAAGCAATCACCAGAATATATTACACATGCTTTCAATATAGTATATTTTTAGAACTTTAAAGGAGATCAAGGGATTTTCAATGGTGTAATTCACATTATTACATCTGTTCAGTTCAGTTCAGTCACTCAGTCATGTCCGACTCTTTGTGACGCCATGAATCACAGCACACCAGGCCTCCCTGTCCATCATCAACTCCCCGGAGTTCACTCAGACTCACATCCATCGAGTCAGTGACGCCATCCAGCCATCTCATCCTCGGTCGTCCCCTTCTCCTCCTGCCCCCAAATCCCTTCCAGCATCAGAGTCTTTTCCAATGAGTCAACTCTTTGCATGAGGTGGCCAAAGTACTGGAGTTTCAGCTTTAGCATCATTCCCTCCAAAGAAATCCCAGGGCTGATCTCCTTCAGAATGGACTGGTTGGATCTCCTTGTAGTCCAAGGGACTCTCAAGAGTCTTCAACATCACAGTTCAAAAGCATCTATCTAGGTTGGTCATAACTTTTCTTCCAAGGAGTAAGTGTCTTTTAATTTCATGGCTGCAGTCACCATCTGCAGTGATGTTGGAGCCCCACAGAATAATGTCTGACACTGTTTCCACTGTTTCCCATCTATTTCCCATAAAGTCATGGTACTGGATGCCATGATCTTCGTTTTCTCAATATTGAGCTTTAAGCCAACTTTTTCACTCTCCACTTTCACTTTCATCAAGAGGCTTTTAGTTCCTCTTCACTTTCTGCCATAAGGGTGATGTCATCTGTATATCTGAGGTTATTGATATTTCTCCTGGCAATCTTCATTCCAGGTTGTGTTTCTTCCAGTCCAGCGTTTCTCATAATGTACTCTGTATATAAGTTTAAAAGCAGGGTGACAATATACATCCTTTCGTACTCCTTTTCCTATTTGAAACCAATCTGTTGTTCCATGTCCAGTTCTAATTGTTGCTTCCTGACCTGCATACAGGTTTCTCAGGAGGCAGGTCAGGTGGTCTGGTATTCCCATCTCTTTCAGAATTTTCCACAGTTTATTGTGACCCACACAGTCAAAGGCTTATTACATCTGTTAGAATGTCTTAATATAGATTACTAGGTCCCATTTTTCAGTTATATCCTAACAACTCATAACAGATAAATTTTATCTGTATGGCATATTCTAATAATAGAACTCAAGCTTGCATTTGTACCAGTTCAGTTCAGAACAGTCACTCAGTCTTGTCTGACTCTTTGACACCCCATGGATGGCAGCATTCCAGGCCTCCCTGCCCATCACCAACTCCCAGACTTTACTTAAACTCATGTCCATTGAGTCGGCGATGCCATGCAACCATCTCATCCTCTGTTGTCCCCTTCTCCTCCCGCATCAATCTTTCCTAGCATCAGGGTCTTTTCAAATGAGTCAGGTTTTCACATAGGGCGGCCAAAGTATTGGAGCTTCAGCTTTAGCATCTGTCCTTCCAATGAATATTCAGTACTGATTTACTTTAGGATGAACTGGTTTCATCTCCTTGCAGTCCAAAGGACTCTCAAGAGTCTTCTCCAACACCACAGTTCAAAAGCATCAACTCTTTGGTGCTCAACTTTCTTTATAGTCCAACTCTCACATCCATACATGCATACTATGGATAAATGTACTATCCATACATTTTCCTAGTATGGAAAAGCCATACCTTTGACTAGACAGATGTTTGTTGGCAAAGTAATGTCTCTGCTTTTTAATATGCTGTCTAGGTTGGTCATAGCTTTTCTTCCAAAGAGCGAGCTTCTTTTAATTTCATGGCTGCAGTCACCATCTGCAGAGATTTTGGAGCCCCCCAAAATAAAGTCTGACACTGTTTCTACTATTTCCCATCTATTTACCATGAAGTGATGGGACCAGATGCCATAATCTTTGTTTTCTGAATGCTGAGATTTAAGCCAATGTTTTCATTCTCCTCTTTAACTTTAACCAAGAGGCCCTTTAGTTCTTCTTTGCTTTCTTCCATATGGGCGGTGTCATCTGCATATCTGAGGTTATTGATATTTCTCCTGGCAAACTTGATTCTGTTTGTGCTTCATCCAGTCAAGCATTTCTGATGGTGTACACTGCATATAAGTTAAATAAGCAGGTTGACAATATATAAACTTTATGCACTCCTTCCGTGATTTGGAACTAGTCTGTTGTTCCATGTCTGGTTCTAACTGTTGCTTCTTGACCTGCATACAGATTTTTCAGGAGGTAGGTCAGGTGGTCTGGTATTCGCATCTCTTTCAAAATTTTCCACACTTTGTTGTGATCCACACTGTTAAAGGCTTTGACATAGTCAATAAAGCAGTTGCTTTTCTGGAACTCCCTTGGTTTTTCAGTGATCCAGGGGATGGTGGCCATTTGATCTCTGGTTCCTCTGCCTTTTCTAACTCCAGCTTGAACACATGGAAGTTCATGGTTCAAGTACTGTTGAAGCCTGGCTTGTAGAATTTTGAGCATTGCTTTACCAGCGTGTGAGATGAGTACAATTGTATGGTAGTTTGAACATTGTTTGGCATTGCCTTTCTTCGGGATTGGAATAAAAACTGACCTTTTCCAGTCCTGTGGCCACTGCTGAGTTTTCCAAATTTGCTGGCATATGGAGTGCAGCACTTTAACAGCATCATCTTTTAGGATTTGAAATAGCACAACTGGAATTTCATCACCTCCAGCTGGTTTTGTTTGTAGTGATGTTTCCTAAGGCCCACTTGACCTTGCATTCCAGGATGTTTGGCTCTAGGTGAGTGATGACACCATCATGATTATCTGGGTCATGACGATCTTTTTGTATAGTTCTGTGTATTTTTGCCACCTCTTCTTAATATCCTCTGCTTCTGTTAGGTCCATACCACTTCTGTCTTTATTGTGCCCGTTTTTGCATGAAATATTCCCTTAGTATCTCTAATTTTCTTGAAGAGATCTCTATTCTTTCCCATTTTGCTCTTGTCCTCTATTTCTTTGCACTGATCACTGAGGAAAGCTTTCTTATCTCTCTTTGCTATTCTTTGGAGCTCTGCATTCAAATGGGTATATGTTTCCCTCTCTCCTTTGCTTTCCGCTTCTCTTCTTTTCACAGCTATTTGTAAGGCCTCCTCAGACAACTACTTTGCCTTTTTGCATTTCTTTTTCTTGGGGATGGTCTTGATCACTGCCTCCTATCCTTAGTTCTTCAGGCACTAGGTGTATCAGCTCTAATTCCTTGAATGTATTTGTCATTTCCACTGTGTAATCCTAAGGAATTTGATTTACATCATACTTGAATGGTCTAGTGGTTTTCCCTACTTTCTTCAATTTAAGTCTGAATTTGGCAATAAGGAGTTCATGACCCAAGCCACAGTCAGCTCCTGGACTTTATTTTGCTGACTTTATATAGTGCTTCTCCATCTTTGGCTGCAAAGAATATAGTCAGTCTGATTTCAGTATTGACCATTTGGTGATGTCCATGTGTAGAGTCTTCTCTTGTGGTGTTGGATGAAGGTGTTTGCTATGACCAGTGCATTCTCTTGGCAAAACTCTATGAGCCTTTGCCCCACTTTATTCTGTACTACAAGGCCAAATTTGCCTGTTACTCCAGGTATTTCTTTTTCTTTTTTAAATTAAATTTATTTATTATTTTAATTACAATACTGTATTTGTTTTGCCATACATTGACACGAATCAGCCATAGGTGAACACAATCTCCCAATGCCAAAGCCCCCTCCCACCTCCCACCCCACATCCTCTACTTGAATCATCCTGTGCATCAGCCCCATGCATCCTGCATCCTACATTGAACATAGATTAGTGTTTCATTTCTTATAGGAAAATATACATGTTTCACTGCCATTCTCCCAAACCATCCCACCCTTTCCCTCTCCCTCAGAGTCCAAAAGTCCACTCTATACCTCTGTGTCTCTTGTTGTCTCACATACAGGGTCATCATTACTGTCTTCTAAATTCCATATATATGTGTCAGTATACTGTATTGGTGTTTTTCTTTCTGGCTTACTTCACTCTGTATAATCGGTTTCAATTTCATCCATCTCATTAGAACTGAGTCAAATTTATTCTTTTTAAGGGCTGAGTAGTATTCCATAGTGTATATGAACCACAGCTTTCTTATCCATTCATCTGCTGATGGACATCTAGGTTGCTTCCATGTCCTGGCTATTATAAACAGTGCTGCAATGAACATTGGGGTACATGTGTCTCTTTCACTTCTGGTTTCCTCAGTGTGTATGCCCAGCAGTGGGATTGCTGGGTCATAAGGCAGTTCTATTTGCAATTTTTAAGGAATCTCCACACTGTTTTCCATAATGGCTGTACTAGTTTGCATTCCCACCAGGTATTTCTTGACTTCCCACTTGTGCACTCTGCTGCTGCTAAGTCGCTTCAGTTGTGTCTGACTCTGTGCGACCCCATAGATGGCAGCCCACCAGACTCCCCCATCCCTGGGGTTCTCCAGGCAAGAACACTGGAGTGGGTTGCCATTTCCTTCTCCAATGCATGAAAGTGAAAAGTGAAAGTGAAATCACTCAGTCGTGTCCAACTCTTAGCGACCCCATGGACTGCAGCCCACCAGGTTCCTCTGTCCATGAGATTTTCCAGGCAAGAGTACTGCAGTGGGGTGCCATTGCCTTCTCCGCCTGTGTACTCTAGTCCCCTATAATGAAAATGACATCTTTTATGAGTGTTAGTTCTAGAAGGTCTTGTAGTTCTTTATAGAAGTGCTCAACTTAAAGTTTTCCAGCATTATTGATCATGGCATAGGCTTGGATTACTGTGATATTGAATGGTTTGCCATGGAAGCAAACAGAGATCGTTCTGTCATTTTTGAGATTGCATCCAAGTACTGCATTTCAGACTTTTTGTTGACTATGATGGCTATTCCGTTTCTTCTAAGGGATTCTTGCCCACAGAAGTAGGTAGAGTGGTTATCTGAGTTAAATTCACCCATTCCATTCCATTTTAGTTCATTGATTCCTAAAATGTTGATGTTCACTCTTGCCATTTCCTTTTTGACCACTTCTGATTTGCCTTGATTCATGGACCTAACATTCCAGGTTCCTATGCAATATTGCTCTTTACAGGATTGGACTTTACTTTCATCACCAGTCATCTCCACAACTGGGTGTTGTTTTTCCTTTGGCTCCATCTCTTCATTCTTTCTGGAGTTATTTCTCCATTGATCTCCAGTAGCATATTGGGCTTCTACCGACCTGGGGAGTTAATCTTTTAGTGTGCTATCTTTTGCCTTCTCATACTGTTCTTGGAGTTCTCAAGGCAAGAATACTGAAGTGATTTGCCATTCCCTTCTCCAGTGAACACAGACACATGTGAGTTAATATGCCAGTGGATGGGCTGACCTTAAATCCAATTGAACTTACTTTTTTTCTTTCACATTTCTAAAAGTAAGGTTCCTTTTCTCCTTACTTATATTGTTTTTTACATAAAATATGCTATCCCTGTTTTTGTCTCTCTGTATGTTTTTTCTTGGTTCTGTGAGTGCTTTAAAATTTCTGTCAGTGGTTTTGAGCAATTTTACTATGATATTCCTTGGTTTCATTTTCTTTATGCTTCTTGCTCTTGAATTTCTTAAATTAGTGGGTCATTGAGATTCTTGATACTGTACTTTTATAAATTACTTTTAGACATTTTTGTCTCTGCAAAATTGTTTAACCCTCTTTATTTCACTGTAGGGGCCCTAATTGCACAGGTATTAGCAGGCTTGAAATTGTCTCACAGTTCACTGGTATTTTTTAATTTTATGTTTTTACTTCTGTATTTCAATTTGAATACTTTCTATTATTGTATTGTCAAGGTCACTAATCTTTTCTTCTGCAATAACTAATTTGCTGTTGGTAGCATACAGTGGAATTTTCTCTTCAGACATCTGTAAAGGTTTATTTTAGGTCTTAGTTGTATATTCCATGTCTCTACTTAACTTTTTATTAAGCATTATAAACTGAAGTTTGTAATAGTTATTTTAATGTTTGTTATCAGTTGCTAAGTCGTGGCTAATTTTTTATTTTATTTTATTTTATTTGCAATCCCATGGACTGTAGCCCACCACGCTCCTCTGTCCATGGGATTTTATAGGCAAGAATACTGGAACTGGTTGCCATTTCCTTCTCCAGAGGATCTTTTGAGCCAGCAATCAAACCCACATCTCTTGCTTCTCCTGAGTTGGCAGGCAGATTTTCTACACTAGCGCCACATAGGAATCTCTGTTTTAATATAGTTGTCTATAAATTCTGGCATCTGTGAGATTTTAGGTTGTTCTTTTTAAATTTATTTTTAATTAAAGGATAATTGCTTTCAGTATTGTATTTCTGCCATACATCAACATATATCAGTTGTAGGTATACACATGTCTCCTTCCTCTTCTTTACCGTCCCTCCCATCTCCTACCCCATACCACCCATCTAGGCTGTCACAAAGCACCAGTTTGACCTCCTTAAGTGATACAGCAAATTCTCCTGGCTATCCATTTTACATTTGGTAGTATGTGTGTACCAATGCAATTCTCTCCATTCGTTCAGTTCAGTTCAGTGACTCAGTCCTGTCCAACTCTTTGTGACCTAGTGAATCACAGCACGCCAGGCCTCCCTGTCTATAATGAACTCCTGGAGTTCACTCAGACTCACATCCATCAAGTTGGTGATGCCATCCAGCCATCTCATCTTCTGTTGTCCCCTTCTCCTCCTGCCCCCAATCCCTCCCAGCATCAGAGTCTTTTCCAATGAATCAGCTCTTTGAATGAGGTGACCAAAGTACTGGAGTTTCAGCTTCAGCATCAGTCCTTCCAATGAACACCCAGGGCTGATCTCGTTTAGGGTGGACTGGTTGGATCTTCTTGCAGTCCAAGGGACTCTCAAGAGTCTTCTCCAACACCACAGTTCAAAAGCATCAATTCTTTGGCACTCAGCTTTCTTCACAGTCCAACTCTCACATCCATTCATGACTGGAAAAACCATAGCCTTGACTAAATGGACCTTTGTTGGCAAAGGAATGTCTCTTCTTTTGAATATGCTATCTAGGTTGGTCATAATTTTCCTTCCAAGGAGTAAGCGTCTTTTAATTTCATGGCTGTAGTCACCATCTGCAGTGATTTTGGAGCCCCCAAAAATAAAGTCTGACACTGTTTCCACTGAAGTGATTGTTTTAAAATTTGGGGCATTTTTTTCTTGTTATGTCATATATTTTTGTGCTCATTTGACACATGGCAAGCTCTGACTAGATGGAGAGTCCCTTGGACTGCAAGAAGATCCAACCAGTCCACTCTAAAGATATCAGTCCTGGGTGTTCGTTGGAAGGACTGATGCTAAAGCTGAAGCTCCAATACTTTGGCCACCTCATGTGAAGAGTTGACTCATTAGAAAAGACCCTGATGCTGGGAGGGATTGGGGGCAGGAGGAGAAGGGGACAACAGAAGATGAGATGGCTGGATGGCATCACCAACTTGATGGACATGAGTTTGAGTGAACTCCGGGAGTTGGTGTTGGACAGGGAGGCCTGGCGTGCTGCAATTCATGAATTGGGCACGACTGAGCGACTGAACTGAACTGACTGAACTGAGACCTGGATCCAGTTCAGTTCAGTGGCTCAGTCATGTCCGACTTTTGCAACCCCATGAATTGCAGCATGCCAGGCCTCACTGTCCATCACCAACTCCCGGAGTTCACCGAAACTCACATTCATCGAGTCAGTGATGCCATCCAGCCATCTCATCCTCTGTCGACCCCTTCTCCTCCTGCCCCCAGTCCCTCCCAGCATCAGAGTCTTTTCTAATGAGTCAACTCCTCGCATGAGGTGGCCAAAGTACTGGAGTTTCAGCCTTACCATCAGTCCTTCCAAAGAACACCGAGGACTGATTTTTAGAATGGACTGGTTGGAATATTTTACATTTTGTTTGTTGAATATTTTTTGTATTCCTAAAGAGTTTATTAAGATTTATTCTGGAACAAAGTAAATTTACTTGGAAACAGTTTGGGTTTTTTTTGAGTCTCATGTGTAAGTTTTGTTTGGGGTGGTTAGAATAGTTTGTAATCTGGGAATAATTATTCCTCACTATTGAGGCAAGGTCTTCCTGATGGCTCAGTGGATGAATAATCCACCTGATCTTCAGGAGACTTGGGTTTGATTCCTGGGTCAGGAAGATCCCCTGAGGGAGGAAATGATAACCCACTTCATTTTTCTTGCCTGGAGAAATTCCATGGATAGAGGAGCCTGGCAGGCTACAGTCCATGGCGTTGCATAGAGTAGGACATGACAACTCAAGGCTGAGGCAAGATTCTTCTAAAAGGTCTACTAGATGAGTCTGAATAATGAGTTTTGCTAAGCTATCAAGCATTATTTCTGTGTACAATATGCGTGCTAAGTCACTTCAGTCTTGTCTGACTGTGGACTGTAGCCCACCAGATTCCTCTGTCCGTGGCATCCTCCAGGCAAGAATACTGGAGTGGGCTGTCATGCGCTCCTCCAGGGGATCTTCCTGACCCAGGGATTGAAGCTGCATCTCTTAAGTCTCCTGCATTGGCAGGTGGGGTCTTTACCACTAGAGTCACCTGGGAAGCCCTCTTTGTACAATGGGCATTATTTAATCCTTTTAGATGGATCTTCCTCTGGCCTCAGGAAAGTTCCTTACATGCATGCATTGACTGAAAAGTGTTCTACTGAATATTCAAACGGTACCCTCTGCAGGTCCCCAGAGCTTTCTTTCAATGCTGCTATTTTTTCCAGTACTCTGTTCTGCAACTATAGCACCTTGTTCTCCCCAGACTCTCAGTTCAATCTTTTGTTTCAATACTCCTGGGTTTCCTCTCCCTGAATTATAGCCTAAAACCTTTCTCAAAGATATAAGCTAAAATAATCATAGGCTCATCTTACTTGTTTCCCATCTCACTGTAATCATTCTATATTGTTTGATGTGCAGTGCCTTGAAAACAACTGTTTCATATATTCTGTCTGATTTTTTATTATTTCAGGCAAGCAGATAAATTTAGTTCATGCTACTGTATCATGATCAGAAACAAAAGTATGATTAAACTTCTAAAAATCCATTTATATATGTATTTCACCTTAAAATAAAACATATATTTGTGCAATATAATGATGTCTTGCATTTCTCTTTTCAATGTTTCTCTTATTACTCTTTAAGTTCATACATGCCAAAAACATTACTTTAAATTTTTTTAGTACAAAATAACCATGGTTGAACTAAGGGAATGGAAAGATGCATTTTCTGTAGTTTGTTGTTCAGTCACCCAGTCGGGTCCAACTCTTTGCAATGCTATGAACTGCAGCACGCCAGGCCTCTCTGTCCCTCACCATTTCCCAAAGTTTGCCCAAGTTCATGTCCATTGCATTGATGATGCCATCAAGCCATCTCATCCTCTGATGCTTTCTTCTCCTTCTGCCCTCAATCTTTCCCAGCATCACAGACTTTTCCAATGAGTCATCTATAGTTTAACTAGTTAATATTTTTAGGCATGTAATAAACATTTTTTCTTGGTATGTTAAGTAATACTTTTTTCATGATAGACTGAAATTGAATATAACAGTATTATTGTGCATTAAAAAGCTAACATGTATAGTTGACCCATCAATAATGTGGGAGTTAAGGACACCAACATCCTGCAAAGTCAAAAGTTCGTGTACTGCTATGTCTGCCTCAGAAACAAAGAAATTCATAAATGACTGATCCAAGTGCAGAAAGCTGAAACGGTTTGAACATTCTCAAACCCTATTCTCAAACCCTGAGATTCCACACATGTGATCTCTAATAAAATACACACTTTTCCCTATATTTCAGTTCAGTTCAGTTGCTCAGTCATGTCTGACTCTTTGCAACCCCATGAACCACAGCACACCAGGCCTCCCTGTCCATCACCAATTCCCGGAGTCCACCCAAACCCATGTCCATTGAGTCAGTGATGACATCCAACCATCTCATCATCTCTTGTCCCCTTATCCTCCTGCCCTCAATCTTTTCCACCATCAGGGTCTTTTCAAATGAGTCTGCTCTTCCATCAGGTGACCAAAGTATTGGAGTTTCAGCTTCAGCAACAGTCCTTACAATGAATATTGAGGACTGATGCCTTTAGGATGGACTGGTTGGATCTCCTTGCAGTTCAAGGGACTCTCAAGAGTCTTCTCCAACACCACAGTTCAAAAGCATCAATTCATCGGCACTCAGCTTTCTTTACAGTTCAACTCTCACATCCATACATAGCCACTGGAAACACCATAGCCTTGACTAGATGGACCTTTGTTGACAAAGTAATGTCTCTGTTTTTCAATATGCTATCTAGGTTGGTCATAACTTTTCTTCCAAGAAGTAAGCGACTTTTAATTTCATGGCTGCAGTCACCATCTACAGTGATTTTGAAGCCCAGAAAAATAAGTCAGCCACTGTTTCCCCATCTATTTCCCATGAAGTGATGGGACCAGATGCCATGATCTTCATTTTCTGAATGTAGAGCTAAATTTAAGCCACCTTTTTCACTCTCCTCTTTCACTATCATCAAGAGCCTCTTTAGTTCTTCACTTTCTGTCATAAGGGTGGTGTCATCTGCATATCTGAGGTTATTGATATTTTTCCTGGCAATCTTGATTCCAGCCTATGCTGCCTCCAGCCCAGCACTTCTCATGATGTACTCTGCGTATAAGTTAAATAAGCAGGGTGACAAAATACAGCCTTGACACACTCCTTTTCCTATTTGGAACCATTCTGTTGTTCCATGACCAGTTCTAACTGTTGCTTCCTGACCTGCATACAAGTTTCTCAAGAGGCAGGTCAGGTGGTCTGGTATTCCCATCTCTTTCAGAATTTTCCACAGTTGATTGTGCCCTATACTTAAAGATCTGTAAAATAGAAATACAGAGGTTATATTTATTGAAACAATCTACATATAAATTAACCCACATAATTCAAAAGCATGTTGTTCAAGACTCAACTCTATTTATATCAGTTTTACATTCTTGTAACCACTGAAATCATGCTTTCAGGGATTAAACAAAAGTTTTAGTGTTCAACTTTAGTAAACCTGTGGAAAGAATCTGGCTTCCTGGAATTTGAGACATCTTTTTTTCCTCTCTTTCTCTCTCTATGCTATTTCTTTGGATGTTTGGGATAAAAGTAAGCTAATGTTTTTAATTTTTTTAAATTGAGTGTCTATACCATAGACTATATGTGCATAAGGTGAATAGACACTCACATAGTAAAATCAATTAATATTGTTCTATAAGTAATGTATTATCTTGTTTCTGTGTTAGATGTAAAGAATTCTAGTCTTTTTGTTTATTATCTCTGAGATGGTTGGATGGCATCACTGACTCGATGAATGCGAGCCTGAGTGAACTCTGGTAGTTGGTGATGGACAGGGAGGCCTGGCGTGCTGCGATTCATGGGGTTGCAAAAAGTCGACATGACTAAGTGACTGAACTGAACTGAAGATGTTACATATTTGTTTACTTTTATAAAGAGAACAGCTCCTCCCTCACAGTTTTGTTAAACTTAAATATTTAATTCACAAAGTGCTTCAAGATCAGTAGGTAGAAATAATTTATATCATGAATGTAAATTTGTTCTGCTAATTGCATAAATATTAAAAACATCCTAACGGATTAGGTCAAGCTTAAAATATGTTACATTTCAAGTTATTATTATAATGATGTATAAAACTGAAAGTTTTAGTGCCTACACTTTTTCATACATGGGAGTGGGCCTTTGCTTTATGACATGGATTTACATAACTGAGTCCTGTACAAACGTGTTCTTATAAACCCTTGGTTACGGGTAGAGAGCAAGTTGGCAATAGGATAAATTCTGTCATGGTGAATTCTTGGAATTTGAGCCTTAGATAAATTTTACTCTCTTTAGTGGCTTGTTGGGCTTCCCCAGTGGCTCAGAGGTTAAAGCGTCTGCCTCTAATGTGGGAGACCCGGGTTCGATCCCTGGGTCGGGAAGATCCCCTGGAGAAGAAAATGGCAACCCACTCCTGTTTCTTGCCTGGAGAATCCCATGGATGGAGAAGCCCTAGTAGGTTACAGTCCACGGGGTCGCAAAGAGTTGGACACGACTGAGCGACTTCACCTCACCTCAACTTAGTGGCTTGTGCTTAAAATATATTTAATGTAAAAATTAGCTTTACTAAGTAAAACTGTTTCATTCAGATAACTCTAATTTATTTCTAAAGTGATCTATATTATACATTTTGTGATACTACTATTTGTCATTTAGAGAGTCAACATAGTCTAAATGCTAAACAAATACAGAATTACATATAATTTTTCTATTTAGATAGGAATGTCTATCTATAAAGAGTTACTGAACTAAATATTTTCACACCAAAACAATATGATAAGATATTTAAGGGAAGAAATAAAAATATTTAGTTCAGAAAGTGAATTATCTTAAAAGTTTCCTAACAGTAATAGTCTAGGTTTTGATTTTTGAGATTTTTCTGCTGTCTTAGCTAGAGAATAAGATAAGTATTAAAATGGATGTGTTTCATGTCCTCCTTCTCACCTGTAGTTTGGGGTCATTTTGCCAACCAAGACAGTATACTTCATCTTACCATTTTTTATTTTTATAATTTATCATTATTTTTATAAGTACAGTCAGTCTAAGGGGTTTTACTGTCTTTAAGATTTCTCATCTTGTAAGTAGAACTGAAAGTTTTGATTTGAAAGTTATCAAAAGAAATAGTAGTAAGCACAATAAAAATTTTGTTATTCATCATAATGAGCAGATATTCTGTATTATTTTTCAATATTGTGAATGTGATTCCTCCACTTAAATAAGTGAGGTAATGGGATGAAAAGTTTGTCTTCACTGTTCTTTGTGAAAATATAGCTGATACTGTAGTACAGTGTTTTAAATAAATATATATGATTGATTGATATGAAGAGGTGCATAGTAATTATATTAGTGTTTATTTCTGTTTCATTATTGAAAATACAATATATAATAGAAAAAATATAGAATGGCAATATTGTTGTATCATATATGATGATATGCCTTTATTTAAAGTCCCACTTCAATAAATCTCACATTTTTAGTATATTGTTCAGGCTGTATCTTTCAATGATTATACCCTACTGCTTTTAAATACTGGAAAACATGAAAAGAAATGCAAAAATCTAATAGTCATGCATCAAAGTCCATTTATATATTATAGTTGAATTATTCACAATAGGAATAACAAAAATGTGATATTTAATATATGTTGTCAATTAATAACATATAGTAATATCAACAAATTGTTGCAGAAATAAATTTAATTTAAAGGTATAGGATTCCATTATATATTATAATTATTCAATGTTAGTTCTTCTAAATGTCACATTGCTTTTTATAAATTAGCCAGTTTTATCTTAATACAAAGGAGGCATGATGTTTGGGTCTTTCTTAATCAAACCTGTTTTTATGTTGTAGATTAGAAACTAATAGATTATGCAACACTTGTTTCATACTGAACAATTTTAGAAAGGTGCTTCCAAAAAGTAAATTATTTCTTTATCCCTGATCTAAAGTGCATGAGTCAGAGTTGAGCAGAAGGAAACAGAAAGCATACTAGTTCTTTCAATAGAGAGAAGTTAATAAAGAAAAAAGGTTATGCAGGTGTTGAATCACTTAATGAACAAGGAAGAGAAAAAGTCACTCCAAGATAACTTCAGGAAACAGGTAGCCTCCCCTCAGGGTTAGAATAGAGAGGGAGAAGTTGAGGTTACCCATATCTACAATTTCAAAGAGAAATTCTTCAAATCTGAAGCTCAGATGTTAGAATGTGAGATGCTACTGGTTGCTGAGGCAGCTTTTCCTTCAGGAGCTTGGACAGAAACTCATTATGTCAAGGTGCTCTAGAGCTTGGAAGCTGCTACTGCCTCTGGGTCTCAGTGCCATTGCTGAAGTGATGCTGGAAAGCAGAGCCATCTGCAAACCTGGGCAAGAGAATTCTTCTAAGTCCCATTCCCAGTCGCTAGGACCAGCTAGGGCTGGCATTAGCATTTGAGACTAGTGCTCTGAGCGTGGTCAATGATCGTTTGAGCACTGTCTTCCATTTCCCAATCTGTTCTCTCTGACCACATTCTAAAGCGTCGGTTTAACTTGTGATCCCGTACTACTAGTCACATTGAGTCTTTGAGGTGTCTGAGCCTGTGGTTGACCTGAATTGCAGAGGGCATCCTAAGGAGAGGGCTCCTCGCACCGGTTGCTGTGGTGCTTCTTTTGAATTATCACACAAGTTCATACTACCATGATGGTGTTGATTTGGATGTTTCTCCCTCGTGCTGGACACAGGGGTGAGTTGAGGGTTCTGGGCTATGCACCGTTCACTATTAGTCTTTGGGCTTAAGACACGTGTATGGGCTCAGCTGTCAGATGATGTCTGTCTGTGTTCTGACCACAGTGCCTTCTCTAGTCTACAGCACCTGAAGGCAGTGAGGATGGCGGCAGGTATCCCTCACCTTGTGTGCTTCTTGCCACTGGCATCCAAGGTGGTCACCTCATCCCTTCCATAGTCTTCATGATATGTGTCAGGAATTCTTGGGGAGTGGCCATGACTTTCTCACCTAAGAGCTTTAACGACTGACGTTTGGCAGTGATCAAAGTTCCTCAGATGTTATCTTCTCTTTCCTCTGATTGATGTGGTAAGGCCCAGCTTTTCTAAGCCATTTATAAGCTATCCAAGACAAGAACAGTATTCCTTGAACAACTAAAACTGCTCTTTTGCTCTACCCTTATCCCTTTACCTTATTTTTCCCCACTCATAGTAATATGCATAAGACAGGGATTTAGTTAATTTTGAAAGAGATTACATTATAGGCGTGTACTGATTATGAACTTGAGGGCTCAAGAAAACACAATTAGGAAATGTGTTATCCTATCTTAATACTATAAAATTCTGAACAGTAAATTTAACATGATTGAATTGTTATTTATGTGTTGTTTTTTTTTAAATAATCTGAGCAAGACTAGCTTTCAGGTGCTAATAGTCAATGAAGCATAGTAATAACTTTGGAGAGAATCAGTGAAAGCCAATATTGTTCATAGCACTAAGTAAATGATGTGTGTGTCAGAAGTATTTAGGCTTGGTTCCACTGTCTGTTAAGTGGGCAATAGCATTATGTCTAAAAACAGTGTACATACCCTTATTAAAAACACTTTATTGCTAAAAATTCTGTCATCTGATCCTTCAGTCAGTCATTGTAATAACATCAAAGATGACTGTTCACTTATCACCATATAAAATATAATAATAATGAAAAAGTTTGAAATATTGCAAAAATTACAAAAATGTGGCACATGATTCAAAATGAGCAAATTCTGCTAAACAAGCAGTGCTGATAGACATGCATGATTGCCACTAATTTTCAACGTATTAAAAATTCAATATCTATGAAGATAGTAAAGTGAAGTGTAATAAAATGAGGTATACTTGGATTAGGAAAATAACTGTATTGTTTTAGTCAAGCAAGCATTGAACAGCCTTTGTAGTTGTTACTGTTTAGTTACTAAGTCATATCCAACTCTTTGAAACCCAAATGACTGTGGCCCACCAGGCTCCCCTGTCCATGGGATTTCCCCAGCAAAAATACTGGAGTGAGTTGCCATTTCTAGGGGATATTCCTGACCCAGGGATCGAGCACACATCTCCTGCATTGGCTAAGCCAACAGCTATAGCATCACGAATAATAAGAGTCATTATTTTGGTGTTTTTTTTTTCAGCATAAGACATAAGAAATTATCTAAGAATGGTATATTTGAAAATAGAATACATGGTTTGTGCATTTCAAGATATATACATTTACCTCAAAATAAAGATATCAAATTGCCAGCATCTGCTGGATAATGGAAAAAGCAAGAGAGTTCCAGAAAAAAACATCTATTTCTGCTTTACTGACTCTGCCAAAGCCTGGCTTCAGCAATAAATGAACTTTGAACTTCCTGATGTTCAAGCTGGTTTTAGAAAAGGCAGAGGAATCAGAGATCAAATTGCCAACATTCGCTGGATAATGGAAAAAGCAAGAGAGTTCCAGAAAAACATATATTTCTGCTTTATTAACTACGCCAAAGCCTTTGACTGTGTGGATCACAATAAACTGTGGAAAATGCTGAAAGAGATGGGAATACCAGCCCACTTGACCTGCCTCTTGAGAAACCTATATGCAGGTCAGGAAGCAACAGTAAGAACTTGACATGGAACAACAGACTGGTTCCAAAAAGGAAAACGAGTGTGTCAAGGCTGTATATTGTCACCCTGCTTATTTAACTTCTATGCAGAGTACATCATGAGAAACGCTGGGCTGGAGAAGCACAAGCTGGAATCAAGATTGCCAGGAGAAATATCAGTAACCTCATATATGCAGATGACACCACCCTTATGGCAGAAAGTGAAGAGGAACTAAAAAGCCTCTTGGTGAAAGTGAAAAGGAGAGTGAAAAAGTTGGCTTCAAGCTCAACATTCAGAAACTAAGATCATGGCATCCAGTCTTATAACTTCGTAGCAAATAGGTGGGAAACAGTGGAAACAGTGTCAGACTTTATTTTGGGGGCTCCAAAATCACTGCAGATGGCAATTTCAGCCATGAAATTAAAAGACACTTACTCCTTGGAAGGAAAGTTATGACCAACCTAGATAGCATATTGTAAAGTAAAAACTAAATGAACAAATAAAGAAAGAAAAGCAGAGATGAAAGCTGAGTGCAGAAGAACTGATGCTTTTGAATTGTGGTGTTGGAGAAGACTCTTGAGAGTCCCTTGGACTGCAAGGAGATCCAATCAGTCCATCCTAAAGGAGATCAGTCCTGGGTGTTCATTAGAAGGACTGATACTAAAGCTGAAACTCCAGTCCTTTGGCTGCCTTATGCGAAGACTTGACTCATTGGAAAGACTCTGATGCTGGGAGGGATTGAGAGCAGGAGGAGAAGGGGACGACAGAGGATGAGATGACTGGATGGCATTACCGACTCGATGGACATGAGTTTGTGTGAACTCCAGGAGCTGGTGATGGATAGGGAGGCCTGGTGTGCTGCGATTCATGAGGTCACAAAGAGTTGGACACTACTGAGTGAATGAACTGAACTATATAATGATAATAATGCTTGGTAAAGGTTCAGCAGAGTGGGAGGAATTATATGTGATATAAAAGTTTAGGATATTAATATTTATAGAAGATGAGTGATGGGTGAATGGGGTTACCTTTTACATGTTTGAATTTTTAAAATGACTGATAAACTATGGACAGCTAGATACCAATAACACAATAAAAATAAATATAAACATTTATTATGTTAAATCATGTTTATATTTAGGCCTGTAAGAGTTATTCAATATTTTGGAATCCATTTGTGTCATCCCTGAGATCATTAGATTTGTTGCAAGATCATGTTCACAGACAGAGGCAAGTGTAGGACTAGATTCAAGAACATTATCAGAAATTGGAAGTTAAAGGGGACCATTAATTTGATCAGTAGCGTATCACTTCTTTGGACAGATATTATGGTGGAAAAGGATGGTGAGTGAATCTGAAGGGGTAAAAGAAATATACTCTGAGAAAAATTATCTAACATTCTTTCTTTCCCCTAAAGTTGTCAGATGAAAAATTGGCCTTTTTTAATTTTAAACATCTCATGCATTTGAAAATAAATGTCCACTTTTAAATAATAAGTACATCTACAAGCCATCATAGAGAAAATTAGAAAATATTTATAATAGAATAAAAATGAAAAGAGAATTTAAGAGAATTTGTTGCCTGCAACTGATGCTGCTCAATGTAGTTAAATACAATGTGGAGTTTAGAATAAGAAAGGTTGGTCTATTTAAGCATTATAACTCAAACAAGGAGTTATCTAACAAATTTAAATGAATTTTTTTTCATTAGAGGTCATCAAAGTAGCATGTATCATTTAACAAATTTTTCTGTTTTAATTTTATCTGTTCCCTTTAATTTCTTCTTTTATATATTTGTGCCTTTTTCAATATATCAAGTTAGTTAGCAGTTTGCCTGTATCATTTTTTTTTCAATGAACGAGCATTTTCATTTATTATTTAAATCTATGGTTTTCTATTTTCTACCTTGTTAAGCAGTGCTTTTAACTTATTTCCTCCATCATAATTTTATCTTGGTTTTACTGGTTGTTCCTTTCTAAGATTTTTTAGCTTATATTTTGAGGAATTTATTTCTCAGTCATTATTTTATTTTTATTGATAAAAGCATTTGATACAATGAATTTACCTCTTCAGTTAAGTTTAGTCACTCAGTTGTGTCCACCTCTTTGTGACTCCAAGAGCAGCAGCACGTCAGGCCTCCCTGTTCATCATCAACTCCTGGAGTTCAACCAAACCCATGTTCATTGAGTCAGTGATGCCATCCAACCATCTCATCCTCTGTCGTCCCCTTCTGCTCCTGACCTCAATCTTTCCCAGCATCAGGGTCTTTTCAAATGAGTCAACTCTTCACATCAGATGGCCAAAGTATTGGAGTTTCAGCTTTAGCATCAGTCCTTCCAATGAATAATCAGGACTGATTTCCTTTAAGATGGACTAGTTGGATCTTGTAGTCCAAAGGATTCTCAAGACTCATCTCCAACACCACAGTTCAAAAGCATCAATTCTTTGGCACTCAGCTTTCTTCACAGTCCAACTTTCACATCCATACATAACCAATGGAAAAACCATAGCTTTGACTAGATGGACCTTTGTTGGCAAAGTAAAGTCTCTGCTTTTTACTATGCTCTCTAGATTGGTCATAACTTTCCTTCGAAGGAGTAAGTGTATTTTAATTTCATGGCTGCAGTCACCATTTGCAGTGATTTTGGAGCCCCCCAAAATAAAGTCTGACACTGTTTCCACTGCTTCCCCATCTATTTCCCATGAAGTGATGGGACTGGATGCCATGATCTTCATTTTCTGAATGATGAACTTCAAGCCAACTTTTTCACTCTCCTCTTTCACTTTCATCAAGAGGCTCTTAAGTTCCTCTTCACTTTCTGCCATAAGGGTGGTGTCATCTGCATATCTGAGGTTATTGATCTTTCTCCCATCAATCTTGATTCCAGCCCTGTGCTTCCTCCAGCCAGCATTTCTCATATAATATACTCTTCATATAAGTTAAATAAGCAGGGTGACAATATACAGCCTTGATGTACTCCTTTTCCTATTTGGAACCAGCCTGTTGTTCCATGTCCATTTCTAACTATTGCTTCCTGACCTGCATATAGATTTCTCAAGAGGCAGGTCAGGTGGTCTGGTATTCCCATCTCTTTCAGCATTTTCCACACTTTGTTGTGATCCACACAGTCAAAGGCTTTGGCATAGTCAATAAAGCAGAAATAGATGTTTTTCTGGAACTCTCTTGCTTTTTCCATGACCCAGCAGATGTTAGCAATTTGATCTCTGGTTCTTCTGCCTTTTCTAAAACCAGCTTGAACATCTCAAAGTTTATAGTACACATATTGCTGAACCCTGGATTGGAGAATTAGTTGAGCATTCTTTGACACTGCCTTTCTTTGGAACTGGAATGAAAACTGACCTTTTCCAGTCCTGTGCCCATGCTATAAATATTGATAAGTGCTGGTTTTGTTATTATTTTCATCCTCCAGTGTCTAAATCTCCTTTTAACTAGGATTTTTAACAGAAAGTCTATAAATTTCCAGATGGAAGGGCATTTCTGTCTTTGTTTTTGTGAAAATTCTAGTTTCATTTTAGTGTCATGTTTATGAAGTTTGTAATGTTACTCCAATAAAGTGCTGAATAGAAATGTTCAAGGCCATTTTAACTTTTATTCAATCTATGATTTTAAAAGTTTTTTAATAATATGAATTCTCATGAAATATTTGCTGTTACTTAGGTTTAGTGGTCAACAAAAGGAGGAATTTCTATGCAAATTTATATTAGAAATGGAAATTCATCAATTTCATTTTCAATTCTGACAGTAATTGGAAATAATAAATCCTTTAAAAAATATATACACACATGCAAACATATGTGTATATATTGATGTATTTATAATAAATCCATGTATATATATGTATATATACACACATATATATGTGTGTGAAAGTATATGTAGAGAGAGACTATTTCAAATCTTCATAAGCAAAATATTTTGTGTGAAGTCTAGACAATAATAGTATTTTCAAAATTCAGGATGCTATTCTGTTGAAGGAAAGAGAAACCTAGGGTTTATGCAGGTAGTTTCTCATTTTATACAGCTTTCTTGGAGAGGAAATGGCAACCCACTCCAGTGTTCTTGCCTAGAGAATCCCAGGGATGGGAGAGCCTGGTGGGCTGCTGTCTACAGGGTCGCATAGAGTCAGACACGACTGAAGCAAGTTAGCAGCACCAGCAGCAGCAGCATGCAGGTAGTTTCTCATTTTACACAGCTTTGTAGATAAGTCACTTCCTAGAGGTGATTACATGAGAGGAAATATTTGTTGATTATTATGCTAATTAATTTATTTATTAGTTTTATATTTAATAAATAAATGAAGTTAAACTTTATATCAAGTTAAGTGACTAACACTTGTTTAAATAGAGGAAAGATTTCAGGCATTTTATCAGAATATGGAAACTCATATTGAAGGGGGTCTGTTAGATATGTTGAAAACTATGTATTTTAAAGTGTGAATCAGACAGCATATTGAAGAGAAGAGGCATTACTTTGTCAACAAAGTCTGTCTAGTCAAGGCTATGGTTTTTCCAGTTGTCATGTATGGACGTGAGAGTTGGATTATAAGAAAAGCTAAGCGCCGAAGAATTGATGCTTTTGAACTGGGCTGTTGGAGAAGACTTGAAAGTCCCTTGGACTGCAAGGAGATCCAACTAGTCCATCCTAAAGGAGATCAGTCCGGGTGTTCATTGGAAGGACTGAAGTTGAAGCTGAAACTCCAGTACTTTGGCCACCTGATGTGAAGAACTGACTCATTTGAAAAGACCCTGATGCTGGGAAGGATTGAGGGCAGGAGGAGAAGGGGACGACAGAGGATGAGATGGTTGGATGGCATCACTGATTCAATGGCCGTGGGTTTGGGTGGACTCCGGGAGTTGGTTATGGACAGGGAGGCATGACGTGCTGTGGTTCATGGTGTTGCAAAAGTTGGACACAACTGAGTGACTGAACTGATCTGAGTTGAATTTCCTGTCACAGGTAAGAGAGAAGCAAAATATTTTTGGTAAGGCATTCTGTATTTCTAAACTTCTATCATCCAATTTAGCAAAATGCTATTTTTAATAAGCACTATATAATACTGGCAAATGCTATGAAGTTCATTTTTTGCAAATATTAAAAATATATTTTATCATGGATATACATTAAAGATTTAATTATCTTTAGAAACAAAGCAGTATTTGAAATAATTAAAAATCACAAATAGAAGTTTTAATATATACCTTCTTAATACTTGCAGAACATTATTTTCAATTCAGACCTTTATTAAAAATTCTGGGTGTAATGCCAGTTTTTTAATATAAAATGTCATAAAATAGTTTTTCTAAAGTCCCATTCATTGTAATATTGACAGGAAAGATTTTTGAAAATATCCCTTAATTAGCCTCATAGATCCCATTTTCAACAGTGGCACCAACTAAAAGCATTTCGTATACCAGTGAATAAAAATCAGTAAGAAAAATCTATTCATATATAAACAATTCATACATGAACAATTGACCAAGGGATTCAATTCAGTTAACGTGACAAAAATATTAAAAAAAAATTCGGACTTTTCACTCCTATTAGTATAAATAATTAAGCCTGAAATATTATTGACTGTGCTCATGAGCTTTTCTTCTTCATGGATATTTTCTATTTTTCCTTCATTGAGCTTTCATTTTCTGTGATTAGAAAAAAATTCCTATCATAGAAAACTAATACTATATGATACCACTAATGACAATGGATAATTTGAAAGTAGAAATGTAATACAAAAATAATGAACTCTAATTTTGAGAGTGTTACATTTATAACAAGATATCTTAGAAGCAATATTTTGCGAAAAAGAACAAAACCAAATTCCAGTTATCCTACTATGACTGTTTCTGTATGCAATGCCTAGAATTTCAGCTAGATCTAATTCTGACCAGGAAGCCTTCCACCAGAAATAAAAGAATGCTTTTATTTCTACAAAGCATTTCTAAAATGCATAAGCACACACACACACAGGTACACTATGCCTTATAATACTCCTAATAATGCCCTAATTAAGGACTAACAATCTTTCATTTCATATATCATTCTAGATATTTTATGTTATAAACATCAGATTAGGAACCATACGCATGATGTTCAAATTGGACATGGTAGACACACATCTTCTTTCAATGAATGCATTACTATCCATTAACAGAAAGCCATGAGTTCATTTACCACCTTGTTTCCACAGAAATAGTTAGGTTAACCTGATAAAGAAGGACACAACTCAGAAAAAATATTTGAGAGGAAGATGTGCAATTTTTTGATATGAGTTCAAATCCTCTTGTTTATAAGTAAAGCTATTTTAATATAAAAGTGAATTTGTGTCAGGAGGTCATTGTTGACCCCGTGGTGGCTAATACATGCTCAGTAACTCAGCTTCTGAGGAGTACTGCTGAGGGCTTATCAGTAAGAACCCATGAAGAAATAACAAAAAGGGGGTATTTAGTTTAAAAATAGCCAGAATTTGTGAAGACTATCTGAGAATGTTGGGCCTGGCCAAGGCAACTCTGGTCTCCAGTGAGCTTGGGGCATTAGTTGCTGTTATGTTAACATGAATATTTGGCCATGGTGGAAACTGGACAGTGACCCCACGAAGGAGGTCAGCTTGCCAGCCAACACTGACACCTTTGTTCCTGAGCAATGTGCTCTAGCAACGGGGACTTTCTTGCTTGTTCTGGCTGGGCAAACCTGGAATTCATTCATTCCATTGGTTAAGCCTCACTCCTGAGAACCAATTCCCAGAAAGGCATGCCTCAAACTAAATTTGGACTTTTCTTCTTTCATTCTCCCTTGCCTAGAAAAATAGTATAATTAATATATAATTATTTTGAAGTGTTTTATTTCTTTATTGAGACACTATTCTGTATCCTATAGAATTGTGCAATTATTATAATTCCCACAGTGAACCCGTGTTAAATAAAATATTGGAAAGTCTCAGCCTGTGAGCATAATTTACCGCAAAACAAAACAGAAAAGAAATAGAGTCAGATATCTATGGGTAGATAATATAAGTATGGAAGTAGAAAGTGGTGATCCTGAGTGGTTCTGGATCAGCATAAAACCCAAATACAGCAGAAGTGGCTGATATGACAGGAGAGAGGAATACTTGCAAGTGGAGTCAAAGTACTTAGAATTAACATTTTTAAATTAGTTTTTTTTTTTTTAATTGAAGGATAATTGCTTTACACAATTTTGCTGTTTTCTGTCAAACCTCAACATGAATCAGCCATAGGTATACATATATCCCCTTTTGAAAGAAACCTGGTCAAAACCTTTATCAATGTAAGCCTAGAAAACATTTTACTGTGGCTAGGTTAGGAAGTTCATGTGAACCAGAAAGACAGATGTGACCATTCCAAAAATTCTATTTCATTCTGTGAAGTATGGACCATTTCAAGGAGAAATTTGAACATTTATTTACTTAGGGAAAACTGAAGGTTAGATAGATTGGAAGGAAAGCCAAAGTTTAGAATTTCATTTGCATTTTTGTAGGTCCAGAATGGGAAATATCAATAACCTCAGATATGAAGATGACACCACCCTTATGGCAGAAAGTGAAGAGGAACTAAAAGCCTTTTCTGAAAGTGAAAGAGGAGAGTGAAAAAGTTGGCTTAAAGCTCTACATGCAGAAAACGAAGATCATGGCATCTGGTCCCATCACTTCATGGGAAATAGATGGGGAATAGTGGAAACAGTATCAGACTTTATAGGGCTCCAAAATCACTGCATATGGTGACTGCAGCCATGAAATTAAAAGTCGCTTACTCCTTGGGAGGAAAGTTATGACCAACCTAGATAGCATATTCAAAAGCAGAGACATTACTTTGCTGACTAAGGTCCGTCTAGTCAAGGCTATGGTTTTTCCAGTGGTCATTATGGATGTGAGAGATGGATTGTGAAGAAATCTGAGCGCCGAAGAATTGATGCTTTTGAACTGTAGTGTTGGAGAAGACTCTTGAGAGTCCCTTGGACTGCAAGGAGATCCAACCAGTCCATTCTAAAGGAGATCAGTCCTGGGTGTTCTTTGGAAGGAATGAAGCTGAAGCTGAAACTCCAGTACTTTGGCCACCTCATGCGAAGAGTTGACTCATTGGAAAAGACTCTGATGCTGGGAGGGATTGGGGACAGGAGGAGAAAGGGACAACAGAGGATGAGATGGCTGGATGCCATCACTGACTCGTTGGACGTGAGTTTGAGTCAACTCCGGAAGTTGGTGATGGACAAGGAGGCCCAGTGTACTGCAATTCATGGGGTCCCAAAGAGTTGGACATGACTGAGCGACTGAACTGAACTGAACTCAACTGAGAAAATAACTATTATCAGATATATTGATAAAGACTGTGTGGATTGATATGTCTTATTCTGACCAACTTGAAATTATATAGTCAAGTAACAGCCATTTATTCATTAATGTGATAAAAATAACTTTAAAGAAACTTGAAATAGGTACTCAAATAGGTGTATTTTTCCTGTGGCTTGGAGAAAATTAAATTATGATCCAACTTTTCTTGGCATAGAGAGATGCTGCACTTTAATTAACACTTTATCCAAACCATAATGAAGACTAATGGCTATTCTAGCTCTGAAATAGAATAAGCCAACTATGGAGATTTCTCAGTACTCCTGAGGAAAGCTCTAGATTCTTCAGATATGGTATGCATTTTTGTTTGCGTGTAAGTAGTTGCTCAGTTATGTCCAACTCTTTGAGACCCCATGGATGGTAGCCTGCCAGGCTCCTCTCCATGGGATTTCCCAGGCAAGAATTCTAGAGTGGGTAGCCATTCCCTTTCTTGCGGGGGTCTTCCCCTGACTCAGGGGTTGAAACCTGGTCTAATGCACTGCAGGTGGATTCTTTACCACCTGAACTGCCAGGGAAGCTAATCTAACTTAGTTATGGAAATGTACACAGTATAAATGCAAGGAATATTTACTTTCACTTCTCCTAAAACCATTTTTCTCCTTGCATACCCTGAGAATTAGAATTTCAGTCATTTATCTAGCTAATTGTACTGATCCAAAAAGATAATAAAACTTATTATCTACCCGAGATTGCCATTGGTTATGGACTAGATTAAGTACCTAAATAAATTCCCAAGGTGCCAGGAAAACTGAAGAACTTCAGTTTCTCAGTCATGTCCAACTCTGTGACCCCATGAACTGCCACACGCCACTCTTCCTGGTCCATCACCAACTCCCAGAGCTTGCTCACACTCATGTCTATCAAGTCAGTGATGCCATCCAACCATCTCATCCTCTTTCATCCCCTTCTCCTCCCACCTTCAATCTTTCCCAACATCAGGGTCTTTTCAAATGAGTCACTTCTTTGTATCAGGTGGCCAAAGTATTGGAATTTTAGCATCAGCATCAGTCCTTCCAATGAATATTCAGGATTGATTTCATTTAGGATGGACTGGTTGGATGTCCTTGCAGTCTAAGAGACTCTCAAGAGTCTTCTCCAACACCATAGTTCAAAAGCATCAATTCTTTGGTGCTCAGCTCTTTATAGTCCAACTCGCATAGTCATCCATACATGACTACTGGAAAATCCATAGCCTTGACTAGATGGACCTTTGTTGGCAAAGTAATGTCTCTGCTTTTTAATATGCTGTCTAGCTTTTCTATTTGCATGTCAATAGGATGAAGCTCAGTTCTTGAATACATCTCTTTGTTTTATCACTGGGTCAATCTGGCTGTTAGATACAGGTAGCTTCTCTGCTCAGTCAGTAAAGAACCAAGGAGGAGACTTGGGTTCACTCCCTGGGTCAGGAAGATCCATTGGAGAAGGAAATGACAACCCACTCCAAGTATTCTTGCTTGGGAAATCCCATGGACAGAAGAGCCTGGAAGGCTACAGTCCATGGGGTCGCAAAGAGTTTGACATTACTGAGTGAGTGAACATATACACAGTTATGTTTGGAAGAGTTAGAGTAAAATGCTATGATACTTTACATCTCATCTATTAGAGCCAGAGTGATTCTGTCCTTTCAGGAGGGAACGGGAAAGCACTTATCTCTTTCCAGTATAAAAATAGGCCCATTGTTCTCCATCCCAAGACTCATGTATAGGGTGAATCTCACCACACTTGTTAAACGTTTTTATTGTCTCTTATAGGTTTGCCTTCAGCTCTAGATGTGCAGGTTTTGTGCTAAATAAATATATATATACACATACACACACAAATGAGGTAACATCTCTATTCATTCACAGTTCTTAATGAAACACTTAGAGTCTCATACTTTCACGAGCCAAATGCTTTTCTCTTACTTCCACTGAATTTATTTGCATCCTGCCCCAGCTCTTTGTTGATATATTATTTCTTTAGATTATACATCTAAAGTTAACAGTAGTTAAGTTATATTTTTACTTTATGTCAGGCTTTGATTGCATTTTTTTTTTGATTGCATTTTTTATACTTCAGTCTTCTGGAGCCTGAGAAATAACCAGATTTTAAGGAACTTCCATGAATGGATATTCTGTATGTGATATTAAATTATCAAAAATTTTGAATAGGACAATTATATAGTCATATGGTGCATTGACTGGGTTTAAGATGGCAGAGCTGGAGGTGAAAATGATCTGTTCAGAGGCTGTTAGTAAAGTCCTAATGAGAAATAATGGAGCTCTCAGTTAGGGCCAGTAGTGGTGATTAGGAACCAGAATGTAAATTAAAAGTTCAACTTCTTTATAAAAACCACTTAATCCAAATTTAAATTTTAATAAAGAAAAACTGTTATCTATGTATCCAGTTATTTCTTCTGAGTTTACATGATTATCTACATAAATTTCAATTACAATGTATTGCCTCTCTTTAAGCTATCCTAAGTACTTAGAAATATAAGAGACATATAAATTGAATGAGTTAAGGAATAAACAATTCCTACAGACTCACAGTTTTAGTTGTATACTAAATATTAAGTGAGTATCTGTTTAAACTGAAAGCATCTTAATTTTATACAGAAATTTTAAAAATGCTTTTTTCTCCAGTTTTATTGAGATATAATTGAGATATAGCACTGTGTAAGTTTAAGGTATACAATACAATGGTTTGATTTACATAAACCATGAAATGATCACCACAGGTTTATTGAAATCCATTTTCTCATGTAGATACAAAATTAAAGAAATGGAAAAATTATTTTTCCTATGATGAGAACTTTTAGGACTTTTTCTCTTAACACATTTATATATAACATAGAATTATATATAATTAACCTAACAGTGTTGGTTACATTTATTATATTGTACATGGCATCATTAGTACTTATTTATCTTTTAAATTTGTAGCTTATGACTACCTTCATTCAATCCCACCTACACTCACTCTCTATCTCTAACTACCACAAATTTGTTCTCCTTTCCTAAGTTAGTTTTAAAAGTATAACTAAACTATAATCCTATGCTAGTTCCTGTTGTACAAAATAGTGATTTGGTGTTTCTATACATTTCAAAATAATTACCATGATAAGTATAGTTACAATATGTTGTCATACAAAAGTATTACATAGTTATTAACTATATCACCGCCCTGTGCATAGCAATATGTATTTATTTTAAATTGCTAATATTTTAAGTTCAAAAGCAGTATTTTAACCACCATTTATTTTAATTACTCCCTTCCTAAGGTTTACTGTTTTTGACATAATATTTTACATCTGTTTGTTGTATGTATCCCTTAATTACTTGTTGTGAATATGGATGATTTTATTATTTAATTTTGTTTATTGAAATTCCTACTAGCTTTATACAAGGCTGGTTTACAACATTTATTGTGTATTGGCCTTTACCAGTGTGATTTTTCTTTTCATAACTTTCATGATTTTAGTTGTGGCCTTTTCTTTTACACTCAAAGAAGGCTCTTTAATATTTCTTCTAAGCTAGATGGTGGTGCTGAAATTTTAGCTTTTCAGTTCAGTTCAGTTCAGTCACTCAGTCATGTCTGACTCTTAGCAACTCCATGAATTGCAGCACACCAGGCCTCCCTGTCCATCACCAACACCCGGAGTTCATTCAAACTCATGTCCATCAAGTCAGTGATGCCATCCAGCCATCTCATCCTCTGTCGTTCCCTTCTCCTCCTGTCCCCAATCCCTCCCAGCATCAGAGTCTTTTCCAATGAGTCAACTCTTCGTATGAGGTGGCCAAACTATTGGAGTTTCAGCGTTAGCATCAGTCCTTCCAAAGAACACCCAGGACTGATCTCCTTTAGAGTGGACTGGTTGATCTCCTTGCAGTCCAAGGGACTCTCAAGAGTCTTCTCCAACACTACAGTTCAAAAGCATCAATTCTTCGGTGCTCAGATTTCTTCACAGTCCAACACTCACATCCATACATGACTACTGGAAAAACCATAGCCTTGACTAGACGGACCTTAGTCAGCAAAGTAGTGTCTCTGCTTTTGAATATGTTATCTAGGTTGGTCATAACTTTTCTTCCAAAAAGTAAGCGTCTTTTAATTTCATGGCTGCAGTCACCATCTGCAGTGATTTTGGAGCCCCCAAAAATAAAGTCTGACAGTTTCCACTGTTTCCCCATCTATTTCCCATGAAGTGATGGGACCAGATGCCATGATCTTCGTTTTCTGAATGTTGAGCTTTAAGCCAACTTTTTCACTCTCCTCTTTCACTTTCAGAAGAGGCTTTTTAGTTCCTCTTCACTTTCTGCCATAAGGGTGATGTCATCTGCATATCTGAGGTTATTGATATTTCTCCCGTCAATCTTGATTCCAACTTGTGCTTCATCATGATGTTCTCTGCATAGAATTTAAATAAGCAGGGTGACAATATACAACTTTGATGTACTCCTTTCCCTATTTGGAACCAGTCTGCTGTTCCATGTCCAGTTCTAACTGTTGCTTCCTGACCTGCATACAAATTTCTCAAGAGGCAGGTCAGATGGTCTGGTATTCCCATCTCTCTCAGAATCTTCCACAGTTTATTGTGATCGACACAGTCAAAGGCTTTGGCATAGTCAATAAAGCAGAAATAGATGTTTTTCTGGAACTCTCTTGCTCTTTTCCATGATCCAGCAGATGTTGGCAAGTTGATCTCTGGTTCTTCTGTCTTCTCTAAAACCAGCATGAACATTAGGAAGTTCACGGTTCACGTATTGCTGAAGCCTGGCCTGTAGAATTTTCAGCATTACCTTACTAGCATGTGAGATGAGTGCAATTGTGTGGTAGTTTGAGCATTCTTTGGCATTGCCTTTCTTGGGACTGGAATGAAAACTGACCTTTTCCATTCCTGTGGCCACTGCTGAGTTTTCCACATTTGCTGGCATATTGAGTGCAGCACTTTCACAGCATTTCAGGATTTTAAATAGCTCCACTGGAATTCCATCACCTACACTAGCTTTGTTCATAGTGATTCTTTCTAAGGCTCACTTGACTTCACATTCTAGGATGTCTGGCTCTAGGTGAGTGATTATATCATCATGATTATCTGGTCGTGAAGATCTTTTTGTACCATTCTGTGTATTCTTGCCACCTCTTTTTAATATCTTCTGCACTTGTCTATAAAACTTTTGATCCATCATCAACTCTTAATGATAACCTTGCTAGGTAGAGTATTCTTGGTTGCAGTTTTTTTCCCTTTAATCACTTTAAATATACCATGCCATCACATTTTGGCCTTCAGTGTCTGAAAATTCAGTTTATAGCTGTGTGGGAGTTTCCTTGTATGAAACTTTTCTTTTCCTTGTTGCTTTTAATATTATCTTTTTATTTTTGCCTTTTAAATTATAGCATGTCTTGGTATAATTCTCTATGAATTGATCCTGTTTGGGACTCTATGCTTTCTGCATGTCTGTTTCTTGTCTTAGGTTAGGGACATTTTACCTGCTATATCCTCTGATCCTTTCTGTCTTCTTTTTAGGGGATACCTATATTAGGAATGTTAGCATGCTTGATATTGTCCCCAAAATCTGTAAGTGATCCTCATATATTATTATTATTTATTTATTTTTTTCTCCATTACGTTTCATCAATTTCTATTACTCTGTCTTATATCATTTAATCTGCTCTGGATTCCTTCCAGTGTATTGTTCATTTGAGTTATGATATTCATCTATGATTGGTTCCTCTTTACATTTTCTAACTGATAAAAACAGTTACTTTTAACTTCATACTCTATTTATCCTATCTTCTGAGTTCTTTGGACATCTTTAAAATTTTGAGATTGCCTACATCCATTTCACTTAGTTTTTCTGTTATTTTTTATTTTGTTCCATTATTTAAAACATATTCACATGTTGCTTCATTTTGCCCAGTTAGACATTTTTACTTCTATGTATTGGTTGGTTACATTTCTGACCTGGGAGAAGTGGCCTTTGTAGGAGACATCCTATACATCCCAGCAGTACACTTCCCTCTGGTCACCAGTCGTATTCTCTGAGGATGCCCCTATATAGGGTGCATGGGACCTTCTGTTGTGGTAGGTTGACCACTGTGGGTGGTCTTTTAGGCATTGTTGGTCACTGTTCTGGTTGGTTACTAGTCCCTGCTTTGTGTGGAGGTTGCTAGCCTCAGGAGTATGGACCTAGGTCACAAGGCTGCTAGCTATGGGGACCCAGAGAGAGAGGTGGCCCCAGGGTTAGTGCTGGGCCACTGGTGGGTGAAGCTGGGTTCTAAAGTGAGCAGTGGTGGGGCCAGGGCTTTGGGCTCCAGTGTTGGCCTGCTGGTGGCGAGGACAAGTTTCTGGCACAGCTACTTTTGGGGTCTGGAATGCCCCAAGGCTGGTGTTGACCTAGTGGTGAGTGGGGCTGGGGCTAGATCCTGTGACAGCTGGTTGAAGGTCCAAGGTGTCACTGAGCTTGTGTCTGACTGCTTGTGGTCACAGAGGGTTCCCTGAGGGCCATGGAGCTGGTGTCTGTCCACTGGCAGGCTAGGATGGTTCCTGACATGGTGGCTGTGGAGTTTTGCATGTCCTGAGATGATTTGGGGCTGGCTAGTGGGTGGCTTGTATTGTTGTGAAAGAATTCAGAGATGATGTGACAAGTAAGAATTGGATTCATTTAGAGAGTAACACCCTCCACAGACAGGTTGTGGGCTATCTCAGAAAGTGAGAGAACCTCAAAATATGGCATGGTATTTTTATGGATAGGGTAACTCCATATGCTAATGAGTGGGAGAATTAGTCCAACTATGTTGGGGAAAGGGACAGAGAGTTCCAGAAATTGGTCCACTGCCCACTTTTCGACCTTCTATGAATGTGAAAGGGTTAGTCACTCAATCATGTCCAATTCTTTGTGACCCCATGGATTGTAGCCTGTCAGGCTCCTCTGTCCATGGAATTCTCCAGGCAAGAATACTGGAGTGGCTAGACATTCCCTTCTCTAGGGGATCTTCCAACCCAGGGATCGGATTGGGTCTCAGTGCTCAGTCTCTGGCACTGCAGGCAGATTCTTTATCATCTGAGCCACCAGGGAGAGCCCTGACATTTTATGTTTGACCTCAGAATCATGATGCTAGTGGGTGTACCATTTAGTATGCTAATGTATTACAATGAGCATATAATGAGGCTCAAGGTCTACTAGAAGTTGACTCTTCTGCCATAGTGGAACTAGTTGGTTCTAAGCAGTTTTCATTATGTCCTATGGCTATGTCATTCTTCTAAGCTTTATGCCCTGCCCTTTTCCCTGCTGTTTCACAGTGATACAAATGTTATGTGAATGGTATAACTGTGTTAATGCAATGATACAGATAATTGAAACACTGCAAGTGATTCAAATCATTTTTTGCTGTCCACCACAAATAGTTCATTGTATATCTCCATGCTGCTGCTGCTAAGTTGCTACAGTTGTGTCCAACTCTGTGTGACCCCATAGACAGCAGCCCACCAGGCTCCTCTGTCCCTGGGATCTCCAGGCAAGAATACTGGAGTGGGTTACCATTTCCTTCTCCATATATCTCTATATACACAGGAAAAACTACAATATCTTTTAAAAATCTGCAATTAAATTGCTAGTGAGCCAGGAACTATACCTTTTCTGAGTACAGCATAGTAGAAATTCTCTGCATTTTATTATAGAGATAAAATGTTTTTATTATATATTTTATATATAGTAAAATTATATATATATTAATATAATAATTTGTATATTATATATGTTATTTATATACTATAAATTTAATTATAATTATTTGTTTTATTATAATTCAACCCTGTTCTTCATTCATTCTTCTTAAAATCCTTTCTTATTTTTAAAGTTCTTTCAGGTGATGATTTGCTCTCCTTGTTGATCCCTAGGACAATTTTACATATGATAGCTGTTCAGTGCGCTTTTCAGTAATTATTAGTGTAAAAGTAAAATGACAATTGGATGCAGGGAAAATGTTGAAGGCTATCATCTAGACTGAAGGTGCAAATTTTAAACTGGTGCTTTCCCCTAGTTAGAAATAATAATGAGATTATTATAGATGGCAGTTCTCACCAAGACAATAGTTTGCTTCTTGTTAGGCCACAGATCTTTTGCTTTGCTACTCTGTAAACATATCTGTGAATAAATGAAAGAACCAAAAATAAAATTTTATATATAAAAAGACACACACGTGCACATTCATATGTACAATGATCATTTCTCTCCCTCTCCCTGAGACTGCTGCATTGACCTATTAGAGCTATTATTTCATTACTCAGAATGTTTTATCCTCCAAAGCAAGCTCTTACTGTTAAAGTTTCTGGATTCTGGGGATGTCAAAATAACTTGTCCTTCAGAATGGCATGTTTTCCTCCTTGTAAAAGTTCTCAGCAATTTATTCATAGTGTTGTGTTACTCAGCATTCTCATGCTTTGTATTCTGTAAAGAGCTCACTCAGGCTAAAAGCCAAAATATTCAGCCAAAGCATTTGCTGCCTCATCCTACAAATATCCATTAGTACAGTCCCTGGTGAATTTGCTTGGTAAGAAAGGGGCAGTTGATTGTGAATGAGTTTTACTTTTTCCAGCAAATTCTCATTTGAATATAGTTACATGTATCTAGGGACAAAAAATCTTTGAAAGAAATTGATATTCAGCCTCTCTCATATTCTGATGAAATTGAAATACAGTAAGAAATCTGTCCCAAAAGGATTTATAAATATAGAATAGGCTGCCTGTGAGGGTTGCTTATAGCTGTAACTGGTTTAGATACCAGATTTGAAATTTATTGGATCTCTGTCAAAAATAATATTGTTAGTCTGCTGGACAGATCAAAAGTTTAAGATCATATGAGGCAGGGTTTTTCACCTGTAAGTCAGTGACATGATTCTCTGTTTGCAAAGACTGAGTAGTAGAGTTCTTTCTCTGCATATTTCCCAGTGGAAAAACAGTATTACTGATGTAAAAGTAAGATACTAATAATACTGGTCCCAGTCATACATGCATACACATAAATATACAAATACTCACAGATTACCTCTCCAGTTAGATCACTGGTCATAATCTAAAAGTAACTGAAAATTGAATAAAGAAATGGGCATAACCTCACCAATAAAAGAATGAAGAATTTTATAGGAATTTGAGTTATCTTTTGTGAGGTTTACAAGTGTTTATATAACTCAAGTATGTGTGCAGAAATTTTTATGTATTCTCTATATACCTAAAAATATAAAAAGGATGGAAAATATTTCCTTTAAAGAGCACCCTATATATATATATATAATTATTCTTATTTTCTTAGTGTAGTCTACCTGTGTTATTTATAAATTCATTATAATCATCATGGCTCTTTTCCTATAGCAGTACAAATTTCCCAAGAACCTGTTTAGTTCAATCACTAGCCTTGTGCTTATGTATGGTAATATATCAGTAGGTTAATGCCAATCCTTTTATTAGAAATCCTTGAAGGAATAAGACTCCTCAGGTTTTAAATTTTTTTCTTAATTAATTCTTCCCAGTACTTAAAGACCTTTACAAAGAGAAAATTTTAACTTATTTTGAGCCCGAATCCTGATTTTATGATTTAAGCTTTGCTTATTATTCTATTTCTTATAATAGACTTTTATATATATGAAATTACTATGGCCTGTCTCCTTGCTGCCCAGCGTTAATACAGCCATCAGTTCAATTCAGTTCAGTTGCTCAGTCATGTCAAATTACTTGTGACCCAATGGACTGCAGGATGCCAGGCTTCCCTGTTCTTCACCAACTCCTGGAACCTACTCAAAGTCATGTCCATCGAGTTGGTGATGCCATCCAACCATCTCATCCTTTGTCGTCTCCTCCTCCTGACTTCAATCTTTCCCAGCAACAGGGTCTTTCCTAATGAGTCAGTTCTTCACATCAGGTGACCAAAGTATGGGAGCTTCAGCTTCAGCATCAGGCCTTTCAATGAATATTAAGGAATGTTTTCCTTTAGAATTGACTGGTTTGATCTCCTTGAAGTCCAAGGGACTCTCAAGAGTCTTTTCCTACACCATGGTTCCAAAGCATCAATTCTTGGTGCTCAGCTTTCTTTATAGTCCAACTTTCACATTCATACATGACTACTGGAAAAACCATAGCGTTGACTAGACAGATCTTTGTTAGCAAAGTAACATCTCTGGTTTTTAAGACGCTGTCTAGGTTGGTCATAACTTTTATTCCAAGGAGTAAGTGACTTTTAATTTCATGGCTGCTGTCAGCATCTGCAGTGATTTTGGAGCCCAAGAAAATAAAGTCTATCACTGTTTCCATTGTTTCCCCATCCATTTGCCATGAAGTGATGGGACCATGCCACCATGATCTTAGTTTTTTGAATATTAAGTTTTAAGCCAGCTTTCTCACTCTCTTTCACTTTCATCAAGGGACTCTAAATCTTTGCTTTCTCCTATAAGGGTGGTGTCATCAGCATATGTGAGCTTATTTATATTTCTCCCAGCAGTCTTGATTCCAGCTTGTGTTTCATCCAGCCTGGCATTTTGCACAATGTACTCTGCATATAAGTTAAATCAGCAAGGTGACAATATATAGCCTGGATGTACTCCTTTCTCGATTTGGAAGCAGCCCTTTGTTCCATGTCCAGTTCTAACTGTTCCTTCTTGACCTACATACAGATTTCTCCAAGAGGCAGGTCGAGTGGTCTGGTATTCTCATCTCTTTAAGAATTTTCCAAAGTTTGTTTTGATCCACACAGTCAAAGGCTTTGTCGTAATCAATAAAGCAGAAATAGATGATTTTCTGGAACCCTTTTGCTTTTTCTATGATCCAGTGGATGTTGGTAATTTGATCTCTAGTTCTTCTACCTTTTCTAAATCCAACTTGAACATCTGGAAGTTCTTTGTTCATGTACTGTTGAAGCCTGGCTTGTAGAGTTTTGAGCATTACTTTGCTAGCATGTGAGATGAGTGCAATTGTGAAGTAATGTGAACATTCTTTGGCATTGCCTTTCTTTGGGATTGGGATCAAAACTGACTTTTTCCAGTCCTGTGGCCACTGCTGAGTTTTCCAAATTTGCTGGCATATTGAGTACAGCACTTTCACAGCATCATTTTTCAGGATTTGAAAGAGCTCAAATGGAATTCCATCAGCTCCACTAGATTTGTTCATAGTGATGCTTCCTAAGGCCCATTTGATTTCACATTCCAGGATGTCTGGCTCTAGGTGAGTGATCACACCATGTTGGTTATTATGTCATTAAGATCTTTTTTGTTCAGTTCTTTTGTATATTCTTGCCACCTCTTAATATCTTCTGCTTCTATTAAGTCCATACCATTTCCCTCCGTGTGCCCATCTTTGCATGAATTGTTCCCTTGGTATCTGTTATTCTCTTGAAGAGATCTCTAGTCTTTCCCATTCTCTTGTTTTTCTCTATTTCAAATGCTCTTCTTTTTGTTGATATCAATAATAGCACTACCTGTGGTTTGTAAATCCTTTATTTTGATGCCCTGCTGCACACATGCAACTCATAATTTCTAGCTCTGTTAACTTGTGGCTTCGTAGGTGATCAAACAATTATACTTTCTTCATTATGTATCAAGGCAGTACCCTCTGTTCATTTTTACTGAGTAATACTTGCTGTAACACTATTTCCAAGTGAATCTAAATGTCCTGAGCTAACTGACAAAACCAGCATTAAAAATACATATATAATAACTTTTATTTTTTTATTTTTATTTTTCCCCTGAGACTATAATGTAACATAAGTTTTAATCAGTTCATTTGGGTAGGTGAGGGGGAAATTGGGAATTACAATTTTTAAAAAATTAAAATGGATAAAAACAAAACAGGAACTCATCAGCATATGTGACTCTTGGCACAGTTTTTGAGACAAAGGAAGTACATCCAGCACCTGAGCGTGTGTGCAGGACTACAGCTGTATACCCATTCTTCTATTTGCCAGAGAAGCAGCTGCTGGATTAACATGAGTTAATCTGCTTGCATGCTATACAGAATTTCCCCTAATAAATTGCACAATTTACCTAAAGATAAATATAGCATTCTTCTAGTTCTCTCCTCCATTCAGCTGCTGCTGAGAAACACTTCTGTGATCTCAAGTTTCATCAGAAGATTGTACTCCTTCCTGGGGAACAGCAGCAGAAAGTAGCTTTCTTTCTTTCTTTCTTTCTTTATTTTTTTAATTACAATACTGTATTTGTTTTGCCATACATTGACATGAATTCGCCACAGGTGAACACAATCTCCCAATGCCGAAGCCCCTCCCACCTCCCACCCCACATCCTCTACCTGAATCATCCTGTGCACCAGCCCCATGCATCCTGCACCCTGCATTGAACATAGATTGGCGCTTCGTTACTTACAAGAAAGTACACATGTTTCAATGTCGTTCTCCCAAACCATCCCACCCTTTCCCTCTCCCTCAGAGTCCAAAAGTTCGTTCTATACCTCTGTGTCTCTTTTATTGTCTCACATATAGGGTCATCATTACTAGCTTCTAAATTCCATATATATGTGTCAGTATACTGTATTGGTGTTTTTCTTTCTGGCTTACTTCACTCTGTATAATCGGTTCTAATTTCATCCATCTCATTAGAACTGAGTCAAATTTATTCTTTTTAAGGGCTGAGTAGTACTCCATTGTGTATATGTACCACAGCTTTCTTACCCATTCATCTGCTGATGGACATGTCTCTGGCTATTATAAACAGCGCTGCAATGAACATTGGGGTACATGTGTCTCTTTCAATTCTGGTTTCCTCGGTGTGTATGCCCAGCAGTGGGATTGCTGGGTCATAAGGCAATTCTATTTGCAATTTTTTAAGGAATCTCCACACTGTTTTCCATAATGGCTGTACTAGTTTGCATTCCCACAAGCAGTGTAAGAGGGTTCCCTTTTCTCCACATCCTCTCCAGCATTTATTGCTTGTAGACTTTTGGATCGCAGCCATTCTGACTGGTGTGAAATAGTACCTCATTGTGGTCTTGATTTGCATTTCTCTGATAATGAGTGATGTTGAGCATCTTTTCATGTGTTTGTTAGCCATCTGTATGTCTTCTTTGGAGAAATGCCTATTTAGTTCTTTTGCCCATTTTTTTTTATTGGATCATTTATTTTTCTGGAGTTGAGCTGCATAAGTTGCTTATATATCTTTGAGATTAGTTGTTTGTCAGTTGTTTCATTTGCTATTGTTTTCTCCCATTCAGAAGGCTGTCTTTTCACCTTGCTTATAGTTTCCTTTGTTGTGCAGAAGCTTTTAATTTTAATTAGATCCCATTTGTTTATTTTTGCTTTTATTTCCATTATACTGGGAGGTGGATCATAGAGGATCCTGCTGTGATTTATGTTGGAGAGTGTTTTGCCTATGTTCTCCTCTAGGAGTTTTATAGTTTCTAGTCTTACATTTAGATCTTTAATCCGTTTTGAATTTATTTTTGTGTATGGTGTTAGAAAGAGGTCTAGTTTCATTCTTTTACAAGTGGTTGACCAGTTTTCCCAGCACACCTGTTAAAGAGACTGTCTTTACTCCATTGTATATTCTTGCCTCCTTTGTCGAAGATAAGGTGTCCATAGGTGTGTGGGTTTATCTCAGGGCTTTCTATTTTGTTCCATTGATCTATATTTCTGTCTTTGTGCCAGTACCATACTGTCTTAATGACTGTGGCTTTGTAGTAGAGCCTGAAGTCAGGCAAGTTGATTCCTCCAGTTCCATTTTTCTTTCTCAAGATTGCCTTGGCTATTTGAGGTTTTTGTATTTCCATACAAATCTTGAGATTATTTGATCTAGTTCTGTGAAAAATACTGCTGGTAGCTTGATAGGAATTGCATTGAATCTGTAGTTTGCTTTAGGTTGTATACTCATTTTCACTATATTGACTCTTCCGACCCATGAGCATGGTATATTTCTCCATCTATTAGTGTCCTCTTTGATTTCTTTCATCAGTGTTTTATAGTTTTTCGATATATAGGTCTTTAGTTTCTTTAGGTAGGAATATCCCTAAGTATTTTATTCTTTTCTTTGCAATGGTGAATGGAATTGTTTCCTTAACTTCTTTTTCTACTTTCTCATTATTAGTGTATAGAAATGCAAGGGATTTCTGAGTGTTGATTTTATATCCTGCAACTTTACTATATTCCTTGATTAGCTCTAGTAGTTTTCTGGTCGAGTCTTTAGGATTTTCTATGTAGAGGATCATGTCATCTGCAAACAGTGAGAGTTTTACTCTTTCTTTTCCAATTTGGATTCCTTGTATTTCTTTTTCTGCTCTAATTGCTGTGGCCAAAACTTCCAGTATGATGTTGAAGAGTAGTGGTGAAAGTGGACACCCTTGTCTTGTTCCTGACTTTAGGGAAATGGTTTCAATTTTTCACCATTGAAGATAATGTTAGCTGTGGGTTTGTCATATATAGCTTTTATTATGTTGAGGTATGTTCCTTCTATTCCTGCTTTCTGGAGAGTTTTTATCATAAATGGATGTTGAATTTTGTCAAAGGCTTTTTCTGCATCTATTGAGATAATCATATGATTTTTATTTCTCCAGTTTGTTAATGTGATGTATTACATTGATTGATTTGCGGATATTGAAGAATCCTTGCATCCCTGGGATAAAGCCCACTTGGTCATGGTGTATGATCTTTTTAATGTGTTGCTGGATTCTGATTGCTAGGATTTTGTTGATGATTTTTGCATCTATGTTCATCAGTGATATTGGCCTGTAGTTTTCTTTTTTGTGGTGTCTTTGTCAGGTTTTGGTATTAGGGTGATGGTGGCCTCATAGAATGAGTTTGGAAGTTTACCTTCCTCTGCAATTTTCTGAAATAGTTTCAGTAAGATAGGTGTTAGCTCTTCTCGAAGTTTTTGGTAGAATTCAGCTGTGAAGCCGTCTGGACCTGGGCTTTTGTTTGCTGGAAGATTTCTGATTACAGTTTCAATTTCCGTGCTTGTGATGGGTCTGTTAAGATTTTCTATTTCGTCCTGGTTCAGTTTTGGAAAGTTGTACTTTTCTAAGAATTTGTCCATTTCTTCCAAGTTGTCCATTTTATTGGCATATAATTGCTGAGAGTAGTCTCTTCTGATTCTTTGTATTTCTGTGTTGTCTGTCGTGATCTCTCCATTTTCATTTCCAATTTTATTGATTTGATTTTTTTCTCTTTGTTTCTTAATGAGTCTGGCTAATGGTTTGTCAATTTTATTTATCTTTCAAAGAACCAGCTTTTTGCTTTGTTGATTTTTGCTATGGTCTCTTTTGTTTCTTTTGCATTGATTTCTGCCCTAATTTTTAGGATTTCTTTCCTTCTACTAACTCTGGGGTTCTCTATTTCTTCCTTTTCTAGTTGCTTTAGGTGTAGAGTTAGGTTATTTATTTGGCTTTTTTCTTGTTTCTTGAGGTATGCCTGTATTGCTATGAACTTTCCTCTTAGCACTGCTTTTATAGTGTCCCATAGGTTCTGTGTAGTTGTGTTTTCATTTTCATTCGTTTCGATGCATAATTTGATTTCTTTTTTATTTCTTCTGTGACTTGTTGGTTATTCAGAAGGGTGTTGTTCAGCCTCCAAATGTTGGAATTTTTAATAGCTTTTCTCCTGTAATTGAGATCTAACCTTATTGCATTATGGTCAGAGAAGATGCTTGGAATAATTTCGATTTTTTTGAATTTATCAAGGTTAGATTTATGACCAGGATGTGATCTATCCTGGAAAAGGTTCCGTGTGCACTTGAGTAAAGGTGAAATTCATTGTTTTGGGGTGGAATATCCTATAGATATCAATTAGGTCTAACTGGTCTATTGTATCATTTAAAGTTTGCGTTTCTTTGTTAATTTTCTGTTTAGTTGATCTGTCCATAGGTGTGAGTGGGGTATTAAAGTCTCCCACTATTATCGTGTTATTGTTAATTTCCCCTTTCATGCTTGTTAGCATTTGTCTTACATATTGCGGTGCTCCTATGTTGGGTGCATATATATTTATAATTGTTATATCTTCTTCTTGGATAGATCCTTTAATCATTATGTAGTGGCCTTCTTTGTCCCTTTTCACAGCCTTTGTTTTAAAGTCTATTTTATCGGATATGAGTATTGCTACTCCTGCTTTCTTTTGGTCTTTATTTGCATGGAATATCTTTTTCCAGCCCTTCACTTTCAGTCTGTATGTGTCCGTTGTTTTGAGGTGGGTCTCTTGTAAGCAGCATATATTGGGATCTTGTTTTTGTATCCATTCAGCCAGTCTTTGCCTTTTGGTTGGGGCATTCAACCCATTTACATTTAAGGTAATTATTGATAAGTATGCTCCTGTTGCCATTTACTTTATTGTTTTGGGTTTGGGTTTATACGTCCTTTTTGTGTTTCCTGTCTAAAGTCTATCCTTTAGTATTTGTTGGAGAGCTGGTTTGGTGGTGCTGAATTCTCTCAGCTTTTGCTTGTCTGTAAAGCTTTTGATTTCTCCTTCATATTTGAATGAGATCCTTGCTGGGTACAGTAGTCTTGGCTGAAGGTTATTATCTTTCATCACTTTAAGTATGTCTTGCCATTCCCTCCTGGCCTGAAGAGTTTCTATTGAAAGATCTGCAGTTATTCTTATGGGGATCCCCTTGTGTGTTATTTGTTGTTTTTCCCTTGCTGCTTTTAATAATTGTTCTTTGTTTTGTCTTTGTTAGTTTGATTAGTATATGTCTTGGGATGTTCCGCCTTGGGTTTATCCTGTTTGGCACTCTCTGGGTTTCTTGGACTTGGGTGATTATTTCCTTCCCCATTTTAGGGAAGTTTTCAACTATTATCTCCTCAAGTATTTTCTCATGGTCTTTCTTTTTGTCTTCTTCTTCTGGGACTCCTATAATTCGAATGTTGGAGCGTTTCATATTGTCTTGGAGGTCTCTGAGGGTGTCCTCATTTCTTTTAATTCGTCTTTCTTTTCCCCTCGCTGATTCATTTATTTCTAGCATTCTATCTTCTATTTCACTAATCCTATCTTCTGCCTCCGAGATTCTTCTATTTGTAGCCTCCAGAGTGTTTCTGATCTCATTTATTGCATTATTCATTGTATGTTGACTCTTTTTTATTTCTTCTAGGTCCTTGTTAAACCTTTCTTGCATCTTCTCAGTCCTTGACCCCAGGCTATTTATCTGTGATTCCATTTTGAATTCAAGATTTTGGATCATCTTCACTATCAGTATTCGGAATTCTTTCTCAGGTAGATTCCCTATCTCTTCCTCTTTTGTTTGGTTTGGTGGGCATGTCTCCTGTTCCTTTACCTGCTGGGTATTCCTCTGTCTCTTCCTCTTGGTTATATTGCTGCATTCAGGGTGGCTTTTCTATATTCTGGGAATTTGTGGAATTCTCTTTCTTATAGAGCTTTCTGTCTGTGTTTGGGGTTATATCAGTGGCTTGTCAAAGTTTCTTGATTAGGGAGGCTTGTGTTGGAGTTCTGGTGGGTGGAGCTGGATTTCCTCTCTCTGGAGTGCTGTTCCTTACTCAAAGCTGTGATTTTGGCTTGGAGTTCATGAAGCTGTTTCTTTAAATCAGCATTCCCAGCAAAGCCGAAGGGTCCCGAGGAGAGGTGAGCCTGCTGTCCGCCATCCCAGTCCCAGTGAGCGAGAGATAATCAGACGCAACAGGGGTTCGCTCTGAGCAGTTTCCAAAAATACATATATATTAACTTTTAATCCTTGTTAGGTAGTGGTTTGGTCAAAAAAAAAAAGCTATTAACTTTCCCACACAATTTCTTGTGTAACTGAATTTTTAAAAATTATTTTAAAAGTGTAGACCCTGAATAAAGAAATAACTTTGAAGAATATTTTGATTCAACTTTGAAGTTTTTGTTGTTCATTCCTAAGTTACAAGGACTGTTCATAACAGTCCCTAAGTTGTGTCTGATTCTTTGTGACCCCATGGCCTGCAGCATGCCAGGCTCCTCTGTCTTTACTATCTCCTGGAGTTTGCTCAAATTTATGTACACTGAGTCCATGATGCTATCCCACCATCTCATCTTCTGTCACCCCTTTCTCCTCCTTACTTCAGTCTCTCCCAGCATCAGTGTCTTTTTCAATGAGTTGGCTCTTTGCATCAGGTGACCAGATTATTGGAGCTTCAGCTTCAGCATCAGTCCTCAAAGGAATATTTAGGGTACTTCCTTTAGAATTAACTGGTTTCATCTCCTTTCAGTCCAAGTGGAAATTTGAAGTTAGGAGAAAAGGAAAAAAAATGAGTAATAAAGCCAAGATTATTTTTTAAGAAGAATATGGTACGCATGATAAAATCCTGCAAATACAAAGAGTTATGGAGGCAGAGGAATGACTAATGACACAGTCACAAGTATCTCATTGATAATATTACAGCAATGTTGGTAAAATATTCTTAAATTATATTCTGTTAGAAATGTTCTGTAAATTAAATAAAGCTTCAATAGAGGGAATAAAGAAAGTTGAAAAGGGTGGAAGTTCAGCAGCATAATTTTTATTGACTCTCATTAACAAAATTAAAAAATGTGTATATCCAACAATAATTCAGTTCAGTTCAGTCACTCAGTCATGTCCGACTCTTTGCGACTCCATGAATCACACCATGCCAGGCCTCCCTGTACATCACCAACTCCCAGAGTTCACTCAGACTCACATCCATTGAGTCAGTGATGGCATTCAGCCATCTCATCCTCTGTCGTTTGCTTCTCCTCCTGCCCCCAATCCCTCCCAGAATCAGAGTCTTTTCCAATGAGTTAACTCTTCGCATGAGGTGGCCAAAGTGCTGGAGTCTCAGCTTTAGCATCATTCCTTCCAAGGAAATCCCAGGACTGATCTCCTTCAGAATGGACTGGTTGGATCTCCTTGCAGTCCACGGGACTCTCAAGAGTCTTCTCCAAGACCACAGTTCCAAAGCATCAATTCTTCAGCGCTCAGGTTTCTTCACAGTCCAACGCTCACATCCACATGTGACCACTGGAAAAACCATAGACTTGACTAGATGGACATTTGTTGGAAAAGTAATGTCTCTGCTTTTGAATATACTATCTAGGTTGGACATAACTTCTTCCAAGGAGTAAGCGTCTTCTAATTTCATGGCTGCAGTCACCATCTGCAGTGATTTTGGAGCGCCCCAAAATAAAGTCTGACATTGTTTGCACTGTTGCCCCATCTATTTCCCATGAAATGATGGGACCAGATGCCATGATCTTAGTTTTCTGAATATTGAGCTTTAAGCCAACTTTTCACTCCTCTCTTTCCCTTTCATCAAGACGCTTTTTAGTTCCTCTTTACTTTCTGCCATAAGGGTGGTGTCATCTGCATATCTGAGGTTATTGATATTTCTCCTGGCAATCTTGATTCCAGTTTTAGCTTCTTTCAGCCCAGGGTTTCTCAGAATGTACTCTGCATAGAAGTTAAATAAGCAGGGTGACAATTTACAGCCTTGACGTACTTCTTTTCCTATTTGAAACCAGTCTGTTTATCCATGTTCAGTTCTAACTGTTGCTTCCTGACCTGCATACAAATTTCTCAAGAGGCAGGTCAGATGGTCTGGTATTCCCATCTCTTTCATAATTTTCCACAGTTCATTGTGATCCACACAGTCAAAGGCTTTGGCATAGTCAATAAAACAGAAATAGAGGTTTTTCTGGAACTCTTTTGCTTTTCCCATGATCCAGCGGATGTTGGTAATTTGATCTCTGGTTCCTCTGCCTTTTCTAAAACCAGCTTGAACATCTGGAAGTTCACAGTTCACACATTGCTGAGGCCTTGCCTGTAGAATTTTGAGCATTACCTTACTAGCGTGTGAGATGAGTGCAATTGTGCAGTAGTTTGAGCATTCTTTGGCATTGCCTTTCTTTGGGATTGGAATGAAAACTGACCTTTTCTAGTCCTGTGGCCAATGCTGCGTCTTCCAAATTTGCTAGCATAATGAGTGCAGCACTTTCACAGCATCACCTTTCAGTTTTTGAAACAGCTCCACTGGAATTCCATCACCTCCACTAGCTTTGTTCGTAGTGATGCTTTCTAAGCCCACTTGACTTCACATTCCACGATGTCTGGCTCTAGGTGAATGATCACACCATCGTGATTATCTGGGTCGTGAAGATCTTTTTTTACACTTCTTCTGTGTATTCTTGCCACCTCTTCTTAATATCTTCTGCTTCTGTTAGGTCCATACCATTTCTGTCCTTTTTGAGCCCGTCTTTTTATGAACTGCTCCCTTGGTATCTCTAATTTTCTTGAAGAGATCTCTAGTCTTTCCCATTCTGTTGTTTTCCTCTATTTCTTTGCATTGTTTGCTGAGGAAGACTTTCTTATCTCTTGCTATTCTTTGAAACTCTGCATTCAGATATCTTTCCTTTTCTTCTTTGCTTTTCACTTCTCTTCTTTCCACAGCTATTTGTAAGGCCTTCTCAGACAGCCATTTTGCTCTTTTGCATTTCTTTTCCATGGGGATGGTCTTGATCCCTATCTCCTGTACAATGTCACTAACCTCAATCCATAGTTCATCAGGCACTCTATCTATCAGATCTAGGCCCTTAAATCTATTTTTCACTTCCATTGTATAATCATAAGGGATTTGATTTAAGTCATACCTGAATGGTCTAGTGGTTTTCCCTCCTTTCTTCAATTTAAGTCTGAATTTGGCAATAAGGAGTTCATGATCTGAGCCACAGTCAGCTCCTTGTCTTGTTTTTACTGACTGTATAGAGCTTCTCCATCTTTGGCTACAAAGAATATAATCAACCTGATTTTGGTTTTGGCCATCTTGTGATGTCCATGTGTAGAGTCTTCTCTATTGTTGGAAGAGGGTGTTTGCTATGACCAGTGCATTTTGTTGCAAAACTCTATTAGTCTTTTCCTTGCTTCATTCCATATTCCAAGGCCAAATTTGCCTGTTACTCCAGGTGTTTCTTGACTTTCTACTTTGGCATTCCAGTCCCCTATAATGAAAAGGACATCTTTTTTGGGTGTTAGTTCTAAAAGGTCTTGTAGGTCTTCATAGAACCATTTAACTTCAGGCTCTTCAGGGTTACTGGTTGGGGCATAGACTTGGATTACTGTGATATTCAGTCCCCAGCAATAATTAGGGGACTGAATTTAAAGAGAGGAAAATGACCAAAAGTGTTGAATTAGCAAGATAAGAAAGAGATAGAGATCTGATGAAAAGTGTATCTTTTTTTTTTCTTTAAATTGTGATTAAAGAACTTGGAGGAATGAATGAGTGATTGGCAGTTTTGCTGATGATGAATGGGGAGTAAATTGGGAAGTGAGATAGGTGGTTGTCATCAAAGAAAAGTAGGATTGTTAGCTCCAGTTCTGGTTTGAGGAAATGGAAAAAGAAATAATAATGCTCAGAGAAATTAAAGGAGTTCCCCTCTTTATTTATTCTGTTTTCTCATGCCCCAGCCTACAGTTAGCATCATAGTTGCAGCAATAGTAACATCGACCCTAGCAGCACCATAGACCTATGAGAGCTTATGACGCTGAGCCTGGGCAACCTTCTTTTCTTATCAGGTGACCTGTGGTCCCTAGTGGTAGAGCGATCACCATTGCTTTTATTTTTATCTCCATCTTCCTGCCTTTTGGCCCACAAAAACTATACAAAGAGATATAATAAAAACATAATAAGTAAATTAAAGTGGAATGCTAAAATAATTTCAGTACAGGTGTGAAAAACAGGAAAAACAAACAGAAAAATAAAATGATAGGACTAAATAAAAATATATTGATAACTAAATGTAAATGGTCTATACATATCATTTAAATAATAGATGTTGGCAGAATGGATGAAACTAACGATTCTATCATATTTGTGTATAGGAAACTCACTTCAAATAATGTAAAAAGTGTAGGCTGAAAGTAAGAAAATGAAAGTAGCAAACCATCAAAAGAAAGAAATGAAGACTTGGTTATTATCAATGTAGACCTAGGGAAAAAAATTAAAAAGGATAAAAAGAACATTTTCTAATGGTTAAAAACCCAACTCATTACAAAGATATAAGTATCATGTATCTGTATAATCTGTAGTAAGCAGAATAACTCTTCCCAAAAAATCCATGCTCAAATCCCTCAATTCTGTGAATATGTTACATTACATTGAAAAGGGTATTTTGCAGATGCAATTAAGATTATAGACCATTGAACAGGAAAACTATTCTGATCTATCCAGGTAGTCTTAATCCCATCACAGGAACACTTGAAAACCTTTTTCTGTATGGAGTCAAGAGACGCAACAGAACTGGTTAGAGATAGTCTAGCATAAGAATGATTTTAGGTTATGTTGCTGGCCTTAGATATATAGGACCATGTGCAAGAAGGAAAAAGATCTCTAATGCTTGAGGGCATCCCCATGCTGATAGCCAGCCTCTGTTTTATATCTGCAAGAGACTGAATTCTGTTAACACTATGATAGAGTTTGGAGGTAGATTCTTTCCAGAGTCCCCAATAAGATTTCAGTTGAATAAGATCTTAATTATGGCCATGTAAAACCTGAGTCAGAGACACTAGCTAAGCCAAACTAAACTACCAAACCATGAAAAAAACAAAAGTTCTGTTATTCAGTTCATTAAGTTTTGGGGCAAGTTATACAGTGATGGAAAACTAACACAGTGTCTAATAGAGCTTCAAAATATTTGAAACAATCTACAAACTTAGAGGAGAAATAGACAAACCCATAATTATGTTTGGAGATATCAAAATTTTCTCTCAGTAATAAATAGAACTAAGAGATAAAATAGAAGTTTATAGAAGAACTGAATAACACCTTTAACGGATAGGGTCTAGTTGACATTAACAGAGTATTCCTTTCTTTAACAATAGAAGATGCATTCTTTTAAGTGAATATGGACCATTCTCAAGGATAGATCATATTCTGAGCAATAACATATATCCTGACAAATTTTTTTAAAATTGTAATTATACAATTACCCTGATACTGAGAAAGACTGAAGGCAAAGGAGAAGTGGGTGGCAGAGAATGAGATGGTTAGATAACATCATGAATTTGAGCAAACTCCGGGAGATAGTGGAGGATAGCGGAACCAGGCATGCTACAGCCTACAGGATTGCAAACAGTCAAACAAGGCTTAATGACTGAACAACAACAATTATACAAAATATACTTATATTATAGAATTAAACTGAAATTAAAGGAATCATAACAGGAAAATAAAATACTTGGAAATTGTACACTTAGAAATAACTCAGTGATCAATGCTGCTGTTGCTGCTAAGTTGGTTCAGTCATGTCAGATTCTTAGCGACTCCGTGGACTTCAGCCTACCAGGCTCCTGTCCATGGGATTTTCCAGGTAAGAGTACTGGAGTGGGTTACCATTTCCTTCTCCAGTGATCAATGAGGAAATTGCAAGGAAATTTCGAATATTTTTGAACTGGTAGAATAGGAAGATATTACACATCAAAAGTTGCAGGATGCTCTTAAATAGTAATTTAAGATTCTACTTTAAGAAATGAAGAAAAAGTAAAATGTAGGGAACTAAAGGAGATTTAAAAGGACAGTAATATATGATATTGAAAACAGAAAGCAATAGAAGAAAAAACATTGAGAACTAAATATATTTCTTTGGAGAATTCAATAAAATGTATAACAACTTTGATTCAAACTGATAAAAGGGGAAGATTCAAATTACCATTATCAGAAATGAATAGGTAATAGCACTACAGATCCCTTTTCCCCCAGACTTCAGGCATATAATGAAGGAATTTTACAAACTCCATATAAGTGTCTGAGCACATGAACATATATTCTGAAAAATAATAAAGTTACCTATTTTTTTTAAACTACATAATTCATTCAAGATAAAATAGATAACCATAAGAATATGTAACTATTAATGAAATTGAATTACACTAAAAAGCTTCTGAATATGAAATTTTCAAGTTCAGATGTTTCACTAGCAGACTCTACAAAGGATTAACATAAAATGATATCAATTCTACATAAGCTATTCCAGTAAAGAAAAGTGAAAAATTCTTGGTTTATTTATGAGACTAAACCTAAGTAGTAAGCTAAGAGTTTTATTGGTTTTTATGATTGTTGACTCCTTAGGTACATGACGTATTTAATACCTTCTGCTAGAGTATATGAAGAGTCTGTAAATATGATGGAAGACCATTCCCATAATTAAGTTACTAATCTCTTTACTTTGGGTTAATCATAAGGGAGTTAGCCAGAGTGGTCCTCAGTCAATCAAATGAGTCTTAAAAAGAAGATGTGGTGCCAAATAGATATTTTTTCTGCTGGTCTTGAAGATGCAGTCTTCATGAGTTATATAGATGAAAGGAAATTGATTTTGCCAATAATCATTAGAGTTTAAAAAAAGTCCACATTGCCGATGAGAATACAGCCCAGCTGACACCTTGATCTCAGCCTTTTGAGACACTGAGTAGAGAAACCAATTATGCTCTACCCAGTCTTTTAATCCTCCACCCCAACTTCACTTTCATTTTTCACTTTCATGCATTGGAGAAGGAAATGGCAACCCACTCCAGTGTTCTTGCCTGGAGAATCCCAGGGATGGGGGAGCCTGGTGGGCTGCTATCTCTGGGGTCACACAGAGTAGGACACGACTGAAGCGACTTAGCAGCAGCAGCCAGATCTCTAAGATATTAAATGAGTATTGATTTAAACTACTAAGTTTGTGGTAATTTGTTATGCAACTTAATCCAACCAGTCAATTCTAAAGGAAATCTGTCCTGAATGTTCATTGGAAGGACTGATTCTAAAGCTGAAGCTCCAATACTTTGGCCAACTGATGCAAAAAACTAACTCATTGGAAAAGACCCTGATTCTGGGAAAGATTAAAGGCAGGAGGACAAGGGGACGACAGAGGATGAGATGGCTGGATGGTATCACCCATGTGATGGACATGAGTTTGAGTAGGCTACAGGAGTCAGTGAAGGACAGGGAAGCCTGGCGTGCTGCAGTCCATGAGGTCACAAAGAGGCAGACACGACTGAGAGAATGAACTGAACAGTTATGCAACTTTAGAAATCTAATTCACCCTGATAGCTAAACCAAAGACAACACATGAAAAGCGAAATTATAGACCCCCAATTCTCATATAGACCAAAATCTTCAAAAAATATTGTAAATAAAATCCAGAAATAGTCTAAACAGTAATACATTATGAACAAGTTGATTTTATCCTCAGAATGACAAGGTAGCTCAGCATTTGGAAACCAACCAATGCAATCTATCATACTAACAGAAAGGGAATAAAAAGTGTATGATAATGTCATTTGTGCTGAAAACCCTGTGACAGAACTCAATTCCTGTTAATAATACAAACTTCTAGCCAACTGGAATTAGTGGGAATTTGCTCAATAATGATAAAGGGCAAGCACTATAAATTTACAGATAATATTAAGTCAATGGTGAAATAGTGAATGCTTTCCTTCTAAAATCTGTGAGAAGGTAAGAATGTCTGCTCTCTGTACTCAGCCTTAAAATGGAAGTCCTAGTCAGTGCAACAGGGAGAGAATCTGAAATAAAAGACAAACAAATTGGAAAGGAAATAATAAAATGTCATATTTACAAGTGACATGAATCTCTTTGTAGACCCCCAAGATATCTAAAATAGACAAATCCATAAATACAGAAAGCAGAATAGAGGTTACCAGAGGTTGGGTGGAGAGAAGGAAAATGGTAAGGAAAGGAAAGAAAATGGTAAGAGAAGGAAAATGTTTAATAGGTACAGAGTTCCCGTGTAAGATGATTTTAAAAATAAATGTTCTGGAAATAGATGGTTGCAAAACACTGAATTTTACTCAATGCCACTGAACTGTACATTAAAAATGGTTAAAATTATAATAAAAAATTTTTTCTAGAACCTTATCTAGTATATAATTTTAGCACATACATTTTAACTGAATTACTAATGAAATTACTCCAGATTCAGCATTAAATAAATGAAATTAGAAATAAAAGATACCATTTACAAAATTACAAAATTAATATTTAGGTATAAATCTATTATAGTATGCATAGGATTTGAATTCTGTTAGCTACAAAATACTGATGAACAAAGCAAAGACTTATATAAATGAAGAGACATACTATGGGGATGAATTGGAAGAATCAATATAATAAAGAGATCAGTTTCCTAAATTGATCTATGTGTATAATTCAATTCCAATTAAAATCCATGCTACATTTTTGAGAAAACAGACAAGCTGTTTCTAACATTTCTATATAAAAATATGATTTATAACAGGCTCAATAACTTTGAGTAAGTAAAATAAAGTTGATACAGTAATTAAGATAGTGCTCTGTTGGCAAAGTTATAAGCACATATATCAGTAGAACAGAAGAGAGGTTCAGAAATAGACCCACACAAATATGGCTATTGGAGTTTTGACAAAGATGCAAAGGCAATTCAATAAAGTGATAGTCTTCAGCAAAGACTGCTGGAAAAATTACATACGAAAAAAAAATCTCATTTTAAATCTCACATCCTGCATAAATTAAGACAAATCAGAGACCTAAGTATAAGTCAATATAGAGCAGCTGAAGAAAACAGAAATTCTTTTGCCCTAAGATTAGACAGAGGTCTGATGTGAAATTAAGTGTGCAGTTTATTAAGAAATGAATAGACTTCTTCACAGCTGCATTTTGCTTTGTAAAAGATACTTTCTAAAACTGAAGTATAGTTGATTTACAATGTTGTGTTAGTTTCTGGTATACAGCAAGGTGATTCAGATCTAGATATAGAGTCTTTCTCGTATTAGGTTATTATAAGATACTGAATATCATACCTTGTGCTTTAGAGTAGGACCTTGTTTTACACACAGTAGTTTATATATGCTAATTCCAAACTCCTAATTTATCCCTCCCTTCATTTTCCTCTTTGGGAACCATAAGTATGTTTTCTGTTTGTGAGTCTGTTTCTGTTTTACAAATAAGTTCATTTGTATCAATTTTTAGATTCCACATAAAAGTGGTATCATATGATATTTCTCTTTGACTTACTTCACTCAATATGATAATTTCTGCATCCATCCATGTTGCTGAAAATAACATTATTTCATTCTTTTTTAGGGTTAATACCCCATTGTAGGTATATGTGTGTGTGAATATATGCATATATATGTGTGAATGTGTATCTACATATACAGGCATATGGGCTTCCCAGGTGGCTCAGTGGTAAAGAATCTGCCTGCCGATGCGAAAGAACTGGGTGCTATCCCTGGGTCTGGAAGATCTCCTGGAGGGTAAAATGGCAACACACTCTAGTATTCTTGCTTGGGAAATCCCATGGACAGAAGAGCCTGGTGAGCTACAGTCATGGAATTGCAGAGTCAGACACAACTGAACAACTGAGCACACACACACACACACGCATACATAAATACATGTAAGCATGTGTATGTGTGTATATATGTGTATGTGTGTATACATATATATGTGTGTGTATATATATATATATATATATATATACATACACACACCACTGGTTTATCATTCATACATAGATTGAAGTTTAAGTTTCTTGCTTCTTGCATGTCTTCGGTTGCATGTATGTTTTTGAATTAGAATTTTCTCCAGATATATGTCTAGGAGTGGGATTTCTGGTTCATATGGTAACTCTAGTTTTCTAAGGAGCCACCATACTTTTCTCCATAGTGGATGCATCAAGTTATATTCCCACCAGTAGTGTAGGATTCCCCTTTCCAGTATTTATTATTTGTTTAGATCTTCCCTGGTGGCTCAGAGGGTAAAGCGTCTGCCTACAATGTGGGAGACCCAGGTTCAATCCCTGGGTCGGGAAGATCCCCTGGAGAAGCAATGGCAACCCGGTCCAGTACTCTTGCCTGGAAAATCTCATGGACTGAAAAGCCTGGTAGGCTACAAATTCTGTACCAGCAAACACATAGTCTTATTGCCTGCATCTGGTCCATACAATTCCCACAGCCCCAAACTTGATGCTTTGCTACCACTTGATGAAATGTCCTTTATATCTTCATCCTTCCCCCCGTCTTAATTTACTCAGTTCCTACTGGTCCTAAATTTACCTCAGTCTTTGTCTTCCTCAAGAGATATTTCCTGATTGTTCCCTTGTCTTTCCTCCAAAGCATGTTGTTTTTACATTTGTTTTAGTATCTTATCTATACTCATCTATTTTCATAAGTAAACATGGTTTTCTTAGTGTGAGATCCTCCACAAGTAACTCTTGAGATAAAGACTCTAGTGTAAGCAATTTGTTGGAAATGATTCCAGATAGGCAGGCAAATGGGGAAGGGTAGCAAACAACGTTAACAGTCCACTGAATAGCCTCAAACCCGCTTATTTCAACATGTTTGTTATGCTGCTTTCCAGAGGATAGTATCTGCATCTCCAGACATAAGGGCTTTCCCTAGTATGGAGACAACTCTGTTGATGCAATGAGCAGGATGGGAGTGCCAGGGGACTAAATGAACCCTAGAGCACTCATACAATATTTTGTGGGAGTTGGTGTGTAATTCCAGGTCTCCTTGCCCTTGGCTGTCACATCTCTGAGTATGAATTTTCCTTTCCTCCTAAAGTTAAGCAGACTCTATGGTTGCTAGCTTAGTAATGCACACGGGAATGGATTGGTTTCTTCCTCTTATCACTTCTCTATTTCCCTGCCAATGTTCCCTTATACCTCCAAAATAAATCATGTATGTTTGATGCTTGTATTGAGCTCTGCTTCTAAAGGATCTCAGCTAAGACAGGGGCTGAGAATGTGAAAGGAAAACTTTGAATGAAATGGACACCATAAAGCAATTTATACTGAGAAATCACTCTAAGCAATATGACTTTATTGCCACCAAGGAATTTGGGGAGCTCAAACATAAGTCTCAGAATCATCCCACTCAAAGGAAATGGTAGTCAGTATATTGATGTAGTAACTTCTACCAGCCAGTAGTTGAGTGCCACCTCTAGGAAACATCTCCGGGTTGTCCAGCTTGCTTTGAGCAGTGGGGAGGGGGACCTTGCTGCAAAAGAAAGCACGCAGGAAAATACATGTTGCTGCTGACCTCTGTAAATCAGGTCAATCTGCTATAGAGTGGGAAAGAGCTGAGTTATAAGAGATATAACTCATAACCTTGCACACTGAGATAGCCCTGAGAAAGTTATTTTTAACCTTAACAAAAGAGCTGATTATTTTACCAGGAAAATATATGGGAATAGCAGAGAATGGCAACTAGAAGCATGCAAACTATGGTGAGTCATAAAAAGTCACAGGAGACAAAGGGAAGGTCAGCTTTTACTAGGATTTAGGAGGAAATTGGAGACAACAGTCATGGGAAATAGGTGGGGAAATAGTGGAAACAGTGTCAGACTTTATTTTGGGGGGCTCCAAAATCACTGCAGATGGTAACTGCAGCCATGAAATTAAAGATGCTTACTCCTTGGAAGAAAAGTTATGAGCAACCTAGACAGCATGTTGAAAAGCATAGACATTACTTTGCCAACAAAGGTCCATCTAGTCAAGGCTATGGTGTTTCCAGTAGTCATGTATGGGTGTGAGAGTTGGAATGTGATAAAGGCTGAGCACCAAGGAACTGATGCTTTTGAACTGTGGTGTTGGAGAAGACTCTTGAGAGTCCCTTGGACTGCAAAGAGATCCAACCAGTCCATTCTGAAGGAGATCAGCCCTGGGATTTCTTTGGAGGGAATGATGCTGAAGCTGAAACTCCAGCACTTTGGCCACCTCATGCGAAGAGTTGACTCATTGGAAAAGACTCTGATGCTGGGAGGGATTGGAGGCAGGAGGAGAAGGGGATGACAGAGGATGAGATGGCTGGATGGCATCACTGACTCAATGGACATGAGTCTGAGTGAACTCCAGGAGTTGGTGATGGACAGGGAGGCCTGGCGTGCAGCGATTCATGGGGTTGCAAAGAGTCGGACACGACTGAGTGAGTGAACTGAACTGGACTGAACTGATGATATTTCTTCATTGGCTGATGATGGTAGGCAGCTTGGTGGTACTGCAACAGGAGTAAGTAAGCTGTGTGAGTGATGGGCACGTGAGAATTTCCTTTTCAGATCCTCCCCACTCCACTTGTATTACCATATTTCACTTGCTTTTCTTCCAAAGGGCTTAACACAATGCCTTATATGTAGATGATGTTAAATTTTTTTCCAAATGAGGAAATTGAGAGGATTAAGTAACTATGAGGCTGAGAAATTACTGATCTTCAATACATGTCTTTGAGCATGATGGTATGAAAGGGGGTTATAAGAAAATCTGAACTAAGTGTTGAACAATCTGAGTAGAACATTTCCTAGAGCTTCACTATCAAATGGAATTAAAAGAGATAAGCCAGTGAGAAAGGCAGTCTGGAACTCAGGTTATGGATCTCTGCCCTAGTTGAAGAGGACTGAAGAAGTAAAGTGAGGAGAGACTATAACTAAAAAAATTTTATTTTCTGAAATTTAGACAAGGTTAGTGGATTTTTTTCAATCAGGTGGAAATGAAAAACACTTTGTATAAAGTGGAATCTGAGTGTCCAAAAGACATGGTGGAATACAAAACATAAATAAGTCAGAAAATAATAAAAAGATAATTTTACTTCTAGGAAGATATTCATAATGATAAATAGCTATCAATACTTTTCAGAAGAATATTCTGAAAAATAACTAGGGAAAATTTCACCCATCTTAGGAGTGGTATAGTGAGGCATTTCTTTATTCTTCTCATGAGAAATTCAGACTACTTAACTGACTCAACTGTCTTTAGGAAAGGCAAAATCTCTTTACTTTCTTAGTAATTATTTACTCTAAGTGTGGAAAGAAGAGAGAACAGACAAATAAGCTTTGATGTGAGGAGAAGCCTGCTCTGTCTTTGAAAAGGAGAAACACAAGTGATGGAATCAGTGTCAAGCTTCCCATAGCTGCTAATGATAATGTCAGAAGTTCCCAATATGAACATGTTAAAATTTCAAAATGCCATGAAGTATGCTAGACATAACCTATAATTTATCTTGCCAAGTTCATCTCGTTTAGAGTTCTTTGACACCAAAACTCCAAAGCTCAGTGGCAAAGTACATCTCACTGTGAATCAGACAAACAATTTTGTTTACCTTTGATTTTTCTATGCTTCATCTTGGTGTTTTCAGGCTTGTTTTTGCCATCTGTCTGTTATTTGAAAGACATTGGCTGTTGTAAGGTCGTCATCTTCTCACAGATACAACTGGATTGATATGTACTATGCCCCAGCTGAAACACTGTCTTCTTCAGGGATCCGGGTAATGTGTCAGGTTCGTTACCTATTCCCTGGAGGAGTCAGCTTCAAGGTGGAAGTGAACTTGAGAGCTCAAGATGTCCAGCACACGAACAATACTTCGCCTTCCAGTGGCAACAGCAATAAAGCAATTTACCCCTAAAGAAAATCATCAGGAAAATCATTTGCATTAGAATAACATATTCCCTGAAATATCTCTTCATCAGACAGACTTGTTTCCTCTCTCATTTGCCCGTCTATGTAATTTCTCTGTCTGAATTGTTTTTCCCTGTTAACTTAGAATGAAAAAGAGCTAAGTTGACATTTACTCCCACAGTACTTTTTCAGAGACTAGTGACTAACAGCAGGAAAGGAATAGGTGTTTTACATGAATGTCTCAAGGATGAATTCCAATATAAATTGTCATTAGTTTTAGAAGAACAATTATCATGATCAGTGCAGCTCTGATGAAGGGTTGCTTCAGGCGCTCTTTCTTCTGACAGGATTTTCCTAAAGTGCAGCCCAGAGGTCTCTGTGTTTGTAGAAGAGGATGAAGCGAGAATAGTGACCTTTTACTCTGTCAGGTGGTCTCCCAGCTATTACCAAGTTTTTCTGAGTTTTAAGTCTCCAAACCAAAATATCACTGAGAGATTCCCACCGCCCCCACTGCCGCAAATTCCACTAACCTTCAAAAGTACAAACACTGTTTTTAAAGGCAATGTTTAACTCATTGTTCTGCTTTATCGAACCAGCAAAACTGAGCATTTTGATTTCACTGGGAATTTTCTGTCTTCTCTTTTGAATGCAAATTAAAGTAACTCACAATCTCAGCAGATACAGCTACAGTAAAATAATTGGCTGGGTGGTCCTCTTTGATTTATGAGATGACGTGTTTGTGTGTGTGTGTGTGTGCATGTAAAAATGTATATGCTTTTATTCAGTGACAGTTGTAGGAACAATTACAAGCAAAGAAATTAGAAAGTTATGACCTTAAAGCTAAATAGATCCATTGGCCATCCTAACAGGTCATGGAAGTGAAATAAATTTATGAGTTTTAGCTGATTCCTAAGGTTCAGTAGCAACTGAAACAAATGTTAGCCCTGATTTGACAGGCTTGGTTTCCCTCAACTGAGGATATTGTTTAGTGCACTACCTGGCCGTCTCCTTGTTAGTGCCTCTAAGCATGGTAGGGTTCTTCCCAAGTGACTGAATAAGAGCACCTGTAACAATTGAGACTAACATTTTTGTTTCAAGGTGCCACTGTCTATGATTTCCCAGAAACTGTCTCAAGATAAAAACCTGCACCAGAAACTTCATTTATACAGAGAGACTGTATCTCAATTGTTTACCCCAATTATTCTCAGTTGCATTAATTATAGTTGCTAAACATTGTGCGCAAACCCAAATGTAGTTTTTTTTTTCAAATATCTTGTAATTTAGATAACATCACAGTAAAGAAGAGCTTCTGAAACTATGAACAAAATGGCAAAACTAGACCACATGTACTTAAAAAATTATAAAGATTATCTAATCATAATTGAGTTGTATGTAACCAGCAACCATCAAGATATTTTGGCCTGATTGCTAGGATGCATTAGTTTTCCAGGGCTACTATGCAAATGGCAACAAACCAGATGGCTTAGAATAACACAAATTTGTCTCAGTTCTGGAAGCCTGAAGTCTGAAATCAAGGTTTCAGCAGGGCTGTAGGCTCTCTGAAGGTCCTAGGGGAAGATCCTGTCTTGATCCTTTGATTGTTTGGCAGTTGCCTGCAATCCTTGGCATTTCTTGATGTGCAGAGGAGTCACTCCAATATTTGCCTCCATCTTCACAAGGCATTCTCCTCTATGTCTTTACACTGTGTTTCTCCTGCTATATCTCAGTGTTCTAATTTCCCCCCCTCTTATAAGGGAACTGATATTGGATTAGGGTTTATTTTAATCAAGTATAGCACTTCCCGGGTGACTCAGCAGTGAAGAATCTGCCTGCAATGGCAGGAGATTTGGGTTCAATACTTGGGTAGGGAAGACCCCTAGAGAAGGAAATGCCAACCCACTCCAGTATTCTTGCCTAGAGGACCCCATGGACCAAGGAGCCTGGCAGGCTATGGTCCATAGGGTCACAAGGAGTCAGAGACGACTGAAGTGACTTCGCACACCAGTATTCTTGCCTGGAAAATCCCATGGGAAGAGGAGCCTGGTGGGCTACAGTCCATTGATTTGTAAGAGTCAGTCACAACTTGGTAACTAAACCGCCACCACACCACTAATCAAGTATGACCTCACCATGATTGTATCTGTAAAGACTCAGTATCTGAATAAGGTCACATTTCTAGATTCAGTGTAGGCATGAGTTTTAGGGGGACACTCTTCAACCCAAGGCACAAGGTATGTAGCAGGAAATAGTAAAGCTACTAGTGAAATCACAGAACCTATACTATTTCTAAAAAGATACAGAAAATAATTAGAACCAACTGCATAGTACAGGGAACTCTACTCAGTGCTCTGTGGTGACCTAAATGTGAAGGGAATCGAAAAAGAAGGGATCTATGTAAACATACAGGTAATTAACTTTGCTGTGCAACAGAAATTAACACTGTAAAGCGACTAATTTCCAATAAAAATAAATAGAAAGATATTTGTTTTTCAGAGTCAACAGAACAAAACAGCAAGTCATGCAGCTGAAGCATGCATAGAGGAGAAAATTTTAACCTCATACGCCTAGAACCAAAGTTTTCTCACTGACCACAGAACCAAAGGACAGGAATGTGACCTGAATCTGAATGTTGAACATTTTTAGAAGGGAATGTTCCATTGTCTAGGAAGATCTGATGCTGAAGCCCCCTTCCTTGGTGGTTCAGACAGTAAAGAATCTGCCTGCAATGCAGCAGACCTGGGTTTGATCCTTGGGTCAGGAAGATCCCTTGGAAAAGGGAATGGCTTCCCACTCCAGTATTTTTGCCTGGAAAATTCCATAGACAGAGGAGCCTGGTGGGCTATAGTTCATGGGGTTGCAAAGAGTTGGACATGACTGAATAAACAATTTTACTTTCACACCATAAAAAGTCAATTTCCAAACCCTCCAAGAGAAACCTGCCTCACCACTTCTTCTCTGTACCAACCCTCCTGCCCTAACTCATAACAGTTTGACTGAACCCCATACTGGGTATTCAGATTTGAGCCCTGCCTCCTTTCCCTTTGTTGGTTGACCTAGCAATAAAGCTTTTTTCTTTTCTCAAAAGCAGGTGTTGTATTGGCTTCGGGCAGCATAACACTAGGAATAAATTTTTATTCAAGTAACTCACTGGGAATTCTGGATTATTTAAGGAAACAAGGGTTTAAGATGGTTATAATAAGGCAGCAGTAAGATACAAAAGGTCTTGTGTTTTACTATAGATGGTTTTCTTTTCTTGAAGGTAACCCAAAGCCATCAAATGGTTTCTAATCAGTGGAGGCAAGGGTTGATGTTTGTTTTAGTAAATGTATTCCCTTCTAGCATTGAGTAGAAGGTAAGAAACTCTGGAATCAACAATTTAGCAACTTTGTTAGAGGTCTTGATGGTGAAGGAAAAGAAAGGGGACAGTACCTCAACAAACATAGAGGCTCAGGGAAGATAAATTTTGTAATTGAGATAACTTCAATAGATTATATTGTGCAGTATAAAATCTCCTAGAATTTTTTTTTTAAAGTTGAAAATACATGTTGAGAAAATGAATAGCCTATGTCCGATCAGAAGCTTATCAAAACAGGAAGATACCTGTTCAGTGTAGACTGAGAAGCAAACAGGATAGTCTACTTTTTTGAGAACAGAGAAAATGACAAAGGATTACTGCAGATGTGAATTTTTATAGGTAATGTGTGGAGGAATGGAGAGAATTATGTCTCTGTGAAACAAAAGTCAAGCTTGAGTGCTTAATAAGTGCCAAGTTTAATGTTACCCAAAGCAAACAAGAATGAACAAAATGGACATGGCTCTTGACATGTACAAGTTTATGGTTTAATGTGAGATATAATGATTATAAAGGGGTTAAAGGAAAGTTCAGATGCATTTTTCCATAGTCAGTGATGATTTAAACTGAGACGTAAAGAATGAATAGGAATAATTGTCAAATCAGTGTATATAGGGAAATGTATTTTAACATAGGGAACAGCATGCTTAAACCCAGGAGATAAACTTTGTGGCAGTTTTAACAGATTGAGAGAAACTCAGTGTGACTGAATTGCTAAGTATGTGAAATATGCTGAGACGTAAATAAGGTTAAAGTGCAAAAAAAGAAAAAAAGTGACCAGATGGTCTTAACAACATTTTAGACTTTATTCTAAGGAGAGATGATGAACCATTGAGGTTTTAAGGAGAGTAACATAAGATTAATATCCTAAACAGTGGCTTTAGTAGCTTGTGGAAATGGATTAAAGAGGATCAAATGAGGAGAGAGGAGAACAATTTGGAGCCCAGGGTAATAACCCATGTGAAAGGCAGTGATAATGTAACTAGAAATACAGAAGTGAAGGTATGAACTGATAAATTAGGTATGTTTAGGAAGAACAGTTCATAGATTAGATGAGTGAACTGAGTTTGATTCGAAAAGATGAATCAAATATCACATTCAGAATCCTGATTTGTACAGGTGGATTAATGCTAGAGTTACTCACTAATACATTAAGTCAGTGAATTTATAAATTTCAAGTGTGAATCAGAACATTTGAATTATGTGAGAAATTTCCAACATTTGGAATATGTAAGGAAGACCCAAATGAAGTTTCCTAGCCTTTTGAAGAATGAAGTTGGCTGGCATGAGTATTTTGGTAGTCATCTAGATCAAGGTAGAAACTTAAGCTACAGAAGGACATGATATGCTGGGAGAGTAATAAGGAAAAGGGGCCCAGAACAGAGCTTTAAGAAGTTTACTATTCAAAACAGAGTGGATGGCGAAAAAGTAAATACATAAAGATCAAACAGAGAAATGAGAAGAAATTATGGAAGGTATAGTATTATAGAAATAAAATTAAAAAGTCTTCAAAAAGATACATGGTTAGCTAAGAGGCTAAGCAGAATAATTCAGGAACAATGTACATTTTGATTTTGAAAAAGAAGGGAGTTCAGTGTCAATGGATGATAGAGGAAACAAATATAAAAGTTGGGAAAACTGAGGCAACCATTTCAAAAATTGACAGTTTGCTTTTCCTATAATTCATTCACATTTGTTTATGTCAGATATTTTTTCTTCATTATGTATGTTAACTAGATATGGCTGATATGAATGAGTGCTGTTGAATTTGGTATATTTGTATTTGTTTTGACTATCTTATTAAACTAATTTATCAGTTCTAACTCATTTCACTTTTTCAGGTATATATCATGCCATCTGAAAAAAATGACTATAGACTCTTACTTTTTAATATTTGCTCATCTTCGTTTCATTTGATAAAGTACTGCATTGATTTATGACTTCAAAAACAATATGGAATGACAGTGAGAGATGGTTTCTCCAAGACAACTGGCTCCCTGGCTGATTGATTGTCTGCCCCGTGAGGAAGGGAAATTATTGAACTTCCTGATTACAGTCATAAGTCTTACAAGCCTTTGGCATAATATAGTTCTTCCCTTTACAGAGCACTGTCTGGTTACCTGATCACTACATTGAGAAGTCACTGACAACTTGTTCTTTCAGGGGACTTTAGATAATAATCTAGACACCCTCTTGAGATAACGTTCTTCCTTTATTTTTGAAACATTATTTATTTTTCTCTTTTATTCATTTGACAAATCAATTTATTTTTTGAGAAACTCAATAGAACTAAAGAATTAATGATAAAAATCAATTATTCCTTGCTCCATGATCTCCAGCCCTAGAATTTCTGTTGGGAAGCTATTCCTATTAAGTATTTCTGCTTTTGTTTAAGTTTGTGCTTGGGCTCATGATCCTAAATAATATTATTTCACTATTATTTTGACTTTTAAATAGCTAAATTCCTGAAATAAAAACAGAAGTATAAGCTTATTTAGACATTATCATCCCCAAACCACTTCCTTCATTCCACCTATGTTGAGCTTCACTGTATATTTTTGCTTTTCCACCACTTATACATTAATATGCTCAAGGGCTATATACAGGTTTCTTGCTTCTCCCTGCTGTGACAGAAGTCGGCCAACTTATCTCCTCTTTCCTGCCTACCTCTAAGAGTGGTGACTTTACTTTTATATTGTCAAGCATGGCCAATTTACATTCTCTGTCTAGCTTTTTAAATTATCAGTATCTTTTACTTCTGTCTATAGGTTCATTCTAAACACTGAAAGTTAATTCATACTTATAATTATTCATTATTACAGAGACAATTAGCTTTTTAAAATTATGTTTCCTTCTTCATAATTAAATGTCATGATATTGTTCTATTTGAACAACAGTGTTTCAGGTATTGGATTACCTTTACTTGAGTTCCACAATTTACTTAAAACCATGCCAGATTTTATGTCTCATATAGATACCTCAACATTTTTATACTGGAGCTTATAATTAAATTTCATTCTTTTTATACTGATAGGATTAAATGCACAGTTTCTACTCTTTCTATGATTTATCTACATTCTATTTTTTTAATTTTATTTTTACTTTATTCTACTTTACAATACTGTATTGGTTTTGTCACACATTGACATGAATCAGCCACAGGTGTACATGAGCTCCCGATCCTGAAACCCCCTTCCCGCCTCCCACTCCATATCATTTCTCTGGATCATCCCTGTGCACCAGCCCAAGCATCCTGTATCCTGTATTGAACATAGACTGGCGCTTTGTTTCTTACATGATAGTATACATGTTTCAAAGCCATTCTCCCAAATCATCTCACCCTCAAAATGCGTTATTTTCTTCCTTCTGCTATGTGCTTAGTTTCCTTTCATAAGTTAGTTCTTTAAAGTGTACAATGAGTTTATCCATTTGAGATCTTTCTTCTTTTCTAATGTAGGTATTTATAGCTCTAGTTTTCCCTCTGAACACTGCATTCCACAAATTTTGGTATGTTTTTGTTTCATTCATATCAAGGTCTTTTAAATTTTACCTTGTGATTTCCTCCTTGACTAATTCATTGTTTTAAGAGTGTTTAATTTCTATACATTTTCTGTTTTCTTTCTGTAATTCATTTCTAGCTTAATTCCACTGTGGTCAGAAAATATTCTTTTTATGAGTTCAATCTTTTAAACTTCTTACTGCTTTCTTGTGCCATGAGATATGTTCTATTCTGTAAAATGTTCCTTGTGTTCTTACTAAGAATGTGTATTGTGCTGGAGGAATGTTCTCTATATATATCAGCTTCAACTGATATACAGTGTTGCTCAAACCTTTTGTCTTTCCATTGATGTTTTGTCTGGTTGTTCTGCCCATTATTAAAAATAGTGTGTCTCTAACTATTATTGAATTGATATAATTGTCTCTTTTTCTCTTCATATATTTTAGGGACTCTATTGTTAAATCTTTATTTATGAATGTATTAAAAAATAACTGTAATCCAACAAAGAGGTGTTTCCTGAACAAACAACAAAGTTCCTTATGTTCTGTTCCCTATTAGTCAAAACATGGTGAACACTCCAGCAATATTCCAGCAACATTTGCATCCCCTGGGAGACTATTAGAAATGGAAATCTCATCCCTCACTCTAGAATTGCTGAGTCTGTCTCTGCATTTTAACACTCTTGCTAGATGATTCTTATGGACACTTCAGTTTGATTGGTATTCTATCTCTTTACTTTTTTGTTCTTTTTAATAGTATGTAGGACTTTCTCATATTTTATATATTAACTTGCAATTTTGTTTGTAGCCTATATCTTCCTTTGCAAGAACATACCTTGTTAGTAGAAGAGCTTTGTTATGTCCCCTGTCATATCCCAATATGTATCCCAATATGTAGTATAGTCTGGTCCTTAATAGGGACTGAATAACAATTAAGGAGGGACTATGATAATTAAGTAACTGGGAGAAAGAAGGAATGAATGAAAGTATTCTGGAATAGTAGGGTATAGATCTTAATTCTTCTGCAAAATTCTAAATAAGTAACTGGGAGAAAGAAGGAATGAATGAAAGTATTCTGGAAGAGTAGGGTATAGATCTTAATTCTTCTGCAAAATTCTCTCACCCTTCATTTCTGTTCCTTTTATTCCAAACACACACACACACACACACACACACACACACACACACACACACACACACATGCACACACACACAAAACAAACATAAAAAACATTTGGTCTTTTGATTCCTTGACTATGCCGTAAACTTTCTCTCTCAAGTTCTTTGGGAGTGTTGGTCCTTCTGGTGCAACCACTCCTCTGGTCATATAGCTTCTTCTTAGCCATGCATTAGATTCAAGCATCTTTCTTAATCAGATCAGACTTGATTATGCTCACTATGCATGTTTTCTCTGAATTTCTTCACTATGGAGCTCATCTTAGTCGAATTATATTTTAATATCTGTTTCTCCAGCTCTAAAAGGCAAGGAATATGTTCCTTGAAGTTACTAGAAAAACTTTACTAGGTTAAGTATATATCCTTTAGTTACACTTTAAAAATAGAGTTATAAATGGCTTCTATTGAACAGTATATTTTCTGAAACTATTGAGGATATGTTAATTTTGATATATGATATTTATAAACTGTTTTTTTTTTTTTATTTTGAACTACCCTGCATTGGGAGGCATTCCGTGAGGCACACTAAAAAGCAATATGACTAAGAGTGATTACTTAACTGCTTTAAACTTGTTCCTTATCTGTACACAATACTTATTCTGTTATGTTCCCTTCTGACAATTCTGTGGGATAATACGTGTAAATTTATCAGCATTCTTGGCACAGAATGAGCAGGCATCCAATAAATGGAATTGTTGTTATTGAATGATATTCTTTGTGGGCTTCCCAGTTGGTCTAGTGGTAAAGATCCTGCCTGCCAATGAAGGAGACTCTTGTGAAAGTGCTATCTCTTTAATGCAAAGTCAAACAGCAGAATTTACATTCTTTTATTTCAAATAGACCATGATGAGCTATGGCTGAGTCTGGTAAACTTTGCAAATACTTTATTACTAGTTACCTGTGTTTCTTACAAATTTAAATTTCTAGTATGTGTAAGTCTCAGGATTTTCCCTGAGGTGAAAAAAAAGTAATATATGCAATGTAAAACCATATTTAGCTTTACGTTGCTTATGCATGCATGCCAAGTCACTTCAGTCATGTTCAACTCTGTGTGACCCTATAGGCTGTAGCCTACCAGGCTCCTCTGTGCATGGGATTCTCCAGGCAAGAGTACTGGGTGGGCTGCCAGGCTTTTCTCCAGGGAATCTTCCCAACCCAGGGATTGAACCCACATCTCCTGTCTCCTACATTGGCAGGTGTGTTCTTCACTACTAGCACCACTTGGGTTACATTGCTTATGAGAAAAAATTGTGGAGAAATACCCTGGAGACAAGATATGAAATATACCTTTTAATCTGATAGTCAGCTCTAATCCCTTCTTTAATTTCACTCAGCTTGAAAAGATAGTAATTATTACTTGACTAGAAATTTTCATTTTCTGGTTTTCATTAACTGAGACTGAAAAATCAAATGGTGTAATTGCATGAACATCATAAAAGGGTAGTGTGTTTTTAAGCTATTTAAGATAATTTAAAAGTGTTTCTTAATGTACATAGTGTGTATTACATGGTTCAATGGTGCTGCCTTTGTTCTTGGTCCTTTTTCTAATTGAATTAGTACAGATAATGCATGAAACTCATGGGTGCAGTGTATCAGAGGTGCACATGTATAGATTTTCTGATTATGAAATGTGTAAATTATCTTATCATGGGAGAATATATGTCAGTGCTTATCTGTTTTCTCCCTCTTATCTCTAATATTGGAGTTTTTATGCATCCTTTTTCATTTGGCAGTTTTCTTTTGGACATTTGAGCAAGCTAGAGATAGAGAGCCAAGACTCAATACTGGGTGTGAAAATGGCTGTAAATTATATGACCAGCAGCTTCATTTCTAAGTGTTTATCCCCAAATAAAATAAGTATACAAAAAGTCTGTACACGAATATTCATATGCAATTTGTTCACAATTGTAAAAAAGAATCTTTCTACACTGAGTAAAATAAAGAGAAGCAATATTCAGCAATAGAAAAGAATGATACAGAAAACAATTAGACTAATTGAAAGAAGCCAGAAGCCTAGCAAGTACTGATGTGAATTTCAAAAGACAAATTTAATCATGCGAGAGGAAGCAGACTGGTAGTTATCTAGGACAAATAAGGTAGAGGAGTAGGTGGGACAAGAGAAAAAGGAAGAGATTCTGCCTTCCTTGATATGATCCGCATTTTCTTATTGGACTGACACTGTCTGCCAGGCTCTCTTATCCTGTAGATTGAGAAGTGACCTGCTCAGGAGGCTCCTCGACTTGAATTAATCTGTTCTATAAGCTTTCCTGATATATTTTAGGTAAGTTTACACTCCAGCAGTGAATGCACATTAAGTTCAAGTTAGAACATGATTGACATACTAATAGTTATATAACAGTATTTGACTTAGAAATTTCCCAGGACAGCTTGAACATTATTACTCTGAGTGAGCGTTAGGGAACAAGGAAAGCTACCACCTAGTAGAAAGACAAATTCCTGCAAAACAACTGTGAGCAAAGAATAACAGAGGGAGGACTTAGCACACAGCTGTGATTTACTCCTTTAATGGAGGGAGAAATAATTTTTTTCAACAACCTTCACATTCTAATACTCTAACTTCATAGTTAATATTTTAAAGTAAGTTCCAACTATAAAACTAAAATTTGGGAAACACTGCAAAATATAGGTGAAGAGCAACTACCTTCTTGATTTCTACCAAAATAGTCTGATTTCTATTGACCTGTACTTTATATTAGTAGGCTCTATCAGGTAAAAATTACAATAGTTTCTTAAATTCATAAGACAGTTATTATGATTCTATCTAAGATAAACTGATGAACTGAAATAACATGTCTGCAATAAGGCAATCAAATGAAATTGATTTCTAAATTAATAGAATTAAATCTATATTAGCACTATTAAAATGTCATAGGATTTTGTGCTAATAAATCTCAAATGAAAATTTTTTTCTTTGCTGATGTGATCAATTTTCAAAACCTCTTCTGTAGTACCCAAAATTCAATGGAAAAAAATACATATTTCACCTGATCTCTCTTCCTGAAACCTCTTCACTGCCTCATTTTATCCTTATAGTCAGTATTGTCTTTTGCTTATCTGTTTACTAATTTCAATTGAAACCATGTCGTTTTATAAATCCTATTGTTTTCATTTCACATATCTTAACTTTGACATTTCTTTTCCTATCATCAGTAAAACACTCATAGATTCCTTACCTTCACTTACCTAGCTCTCAAATTTCCCCTCATTCAGTCATTTCTGTCTAAAGTTTCCTCCTTAGCTTTATTCACAATTACTGTGTATGCTCACTGTTTGGGCCCAATTATTTTCCTTCCTGAAATCCTATCAATGACAAAGTGTTATCATTTAGATTGCATGCAATCTTCTGTCAGTAAATGTCAAGGACTTTCTATACTCTTATACTTTAAATCCTATTCCATATTTGACTTTTAAAAGTCCTACTTTATACACAACTCAGCATGAAGCTTCCTTTCAAGGTGAGTACTCATGAGCTGTCTCTTCATCCATCTGTGTCATCTTCAGGAAGTCGTCCCTCATTAGGACTAATTCCTTATAATGTGGCTGCAGTGAAATGACAGTGCTGGTTCGGTCTGTTCAGGCCTTGGCTTCTCGTGGCAGCTCTGACAGAAATTCAAACTTTGAGCAGCTTGGGAGAAGTAGAAGTAGCAACTTGCAGTTCAGTCTGGAAGAAAATCGGAAGTCGTTGAAGGTTTCCTTCATTAAGACTTGCTTATATAAGACAGAACAATTAAATCACTTAAAAATTTCAGTTCTGATTTTATTTTGTTTTTCAGCATATATTTAATTTTGAAGACAAAATTCTAATTAATTGGGTGTGATTTTCTTTTTGCTAATTGTCCCTTTTCTCTCCCTTCAGACCTTTCTCATGCTTATTCAATGGAAAGTGGTTTGGAAGTGTATGCTTTCTCACTACCTCCACCTGTATTTCTACTTTGCCTCTCAAAGAATGGTAGGATTTTAATAGGTAGTGTGTATAATTCACTTTCTCATTCTGGCATAAAATGAAAACAATGCTTAGTAATGGACTGGATTTTTATGCTCCCCTCACAGATTCTTGCTATATTGAAGCCCTAACCCCTAGTGTGGCTATATTTGGAGACCAGTCACCTAAGAAAGTACGTAAGATTAAGTGGTGTTATAAGGGTAAGACTCTCATCTGATAGGATTACTGTGGAAATTACAGACACCAAAGAGCCTTCTCTCACTATCCCTCTCTTCCCCCCACCCTCTCTGTTGCCCTCCCCACACCAAGGAAAGGCCCTGTGAGCTTGTAGTTAGAAGCTGGTCATCTTCAAGCTAGAAAGAGGGGTCTCTCCATCCTGACAAAAGATTTTTAGCCTCCAGAACTGTGAGAAAATAAATTTACGCTGTTTAAATCACCATTTTGCTATCACACAGTTCAAGCCACCTAAGAGAGTATCTGAGTTCTTGTAAGCTATTTTTTGAAAGAGTGGTATTTGGTTAGGACCTAGAATGTTAACTTTGTTTACTCATTCCATAACCTATCCTCATCATTTATGAAAAAAAAAATATATATATATATATATATTTGAAAATTATGTTTGAAACACTAAGTCCACAAATAAATACACACACACACACACACACACACACACATATATTTATTTATGGACTTAGTGTTTCAAAAGTCATTGATGTCTCTTTTTAACCTGGCTTGACCACAGAGAGGACCATTCAGCCTTGTACCTGGGCTGACTTAAGTAAGTGCTCTGCAACAATAAAATAGGCTAGGCAGTTAGAAGCAAGCACAGAAGTTTTGACTTTACCACACAAGTGGCAAGGCAAGGAAAAGAAGATTAAGAAAAAGGATAATGAGCAGAGATGGAGTATTTCTAATGCTGTTTAGTTAGGGGCACGCTTTGATAATAAAATTACACTCTGCTTCTGAGCTACCCAGCAACTTCTTCAACCTACTCTGTTGAAGAATCCTTTACTAGACAGGCCCAGTCATTTATAAATCTTTGTTGCACATGCACTCTTCTGGTTCCCTAAAGTTTTCTGAAAAGTCATTTTAGACAATTGGGAATTAACAAATAGAATAGGAAATGGCCAATGTCAACCTATACTTGTTTTTGAAAATTAGCATAGTATGTTGCTCAGAAGGACTCTTAGTGGATATGTCCTGAAAACAAAATCCACATTGTTTATATATTATGTACAAAGAGGTAGAAGCAAATCATTTTGAGGTATAAGCAAATCATTTTATTTGTACAGAGTTTAGAGGTAGTTAATTCAGTGCATGTGAACATGTTGAGAATTTTTAGAATACAGCTAACTTGGCATGCTAAAGGTCCTGTGAAAGCTTTAAAAACTTGCATACTTTTTTCCCTGTTCATAAGCTTCCTATGTGTTTTTCTATTTATAAGACTTCAGTTCTTTTTCATTTATCTCAATCAGTTTTCTTCAGTCTCCCTGTGGATTGGAGATTAACTAGTGTTATTTTTCCCTTTTGTGAGGTATTAGTTAGTGTCTGTTTTTCTATATGACACAGCTGAGAAAAAGAAAATATACAGGTGAACTCCTGGGGGAAAAATACTTTGAAAATATAAAGGTTTGGTGGAATTGTTTAAAAATTGATTGTGATGCTCAGTCACTCAGTCGTGTTCAACTCTGTGACCCCATGGACTGCAGCACACCCAGGCCTCCCTGTCCTTCACCATCTCCTGGAGCTTGCTCAAACTCATGTCCATCGAGTTGTTGATGCCATATAAACATCTCATCCTCTGTCGTCCCCTGCTCCTCCTACCTTCAATCTTCCCAGCATCAGGGTCTTTTCTAATAAATCAGCTCTTTGCATCAGGTGACCAAAGTATTGGAGCTTCAGTTTTAGCATCAGTCCTTCCAATGAATATACAGGACTGCTTTCCTTTAGGATTGAGTGGTTCGATCTCCTTTCAGTCAAGGGATTCTAAAGAGTCTTCAACATCATAGCTCAAAAATATCAATTCTCAGGTGCTCAGGTTTCTTTATGATCCAACTGTCACTTCCATGCATAACTACTGGAAAAACCATAGCTTTGATTATATGGACCTTTGTTGGCAAAGTAATGTCTCTGTTTTTTAATATGCTGTCTAGGTTTTCATACCTTTTCTTAAAATATATATTAAATATAATTTACTGCAAAAGGAAGTTAGGTTAACTGAATACAATTTTTAATGTACCTCCTTTTGTAAAACAAGCAACTTGTGTTGTTTAATTTTGAAGAAGTGATAAAAATTGCTTTTATATTGAAGATAATTTATTGCACATATGGATTCACATTATACAAATGAGCAGTACAATATTACACATTGAGAGTAAGGAATTTTAAGGGAGTGAAAAATAAATTTGCTACAAAACTAAAGTATAGAAGAGGGGAAAAGATGACGGAGGGAATAGGATGGGGAGAACACTTTCTCCCTCACTACTTCATCAAAAGAACATTTCAAGGCTGAGTAAATTCCACAAAACAACTTCTGACTGCTGGCAGAGGACATCAGGCATCCAGCAAAGCAGATCATTGGCTTCAAAATCAGGTAGGAATTAAAATATACGACGAAGATAGAGACAAAGGAGGAGGGAGGGAGCCCCATCCCGGGAAGGGAATCCTGTCCTAGGAAGAGACTCTAAAAAAGATAGATTTCCTAAAATTGGGAAACATTCTCACAGCTGTGTATGGGGCGAGCCCTGGAAGCACAGAGGGCAACATAACAGGAAGGAAGAATAAATAAATAAATAATTAAAACCAACAGATTACGAATTCAACAGTATAACCCCCAGCGGATAAGCAGCTCAAACGCCTGCGTCCGACAGCAGTGGGGGTTGGGCAGGGAGGAGCGTGCCAGCGACAGTGCTTTCTAAGAATTGGGCCACGGGAGACGTAGGCTGCAGGGCTTTTCTCGAGAATCGGGCGTAACGGGGCCAGAATCGGGTCCGCGCATGGCTAGAAAGAACTATCTTGGTCTAGCAAACCAGACTGTGGGCTAGCTAACACGCGAAACGCTCGAACATAAGACACCAACAGGCCCACGCACAGAACAAAGGACGGATCGGCATAGCCGGCTGCAGACTATCCCCCTCCGGCGACAGGCAGCCAGAGCCTTAAGTGCTGGAAGGGGGCAATCGCAGCTCAAGAGAGACATTACCTACCAAATTGCAAGCAGCTTTCTTTGCTATTAAGACTGCTGGGGGCTCTGAACAGTCATCATCTGCCTGAGAAAGAGCCCCGGCGGAGCTCCCAGAAAATTGAGCGACCTGGAAGCCCAGAAGTCGCAATAGCAAGCGCCAAACTCCTAGCCACTCGGACCTGAGAAGGGAATAAAGCCCCTGTTCAACCAAATCCAAATATCAGAGGGCTTCCTGACCGCCAATCCTGAGCGCCAAACCTGAGCGGCATAGTCTGGGGAAGTGCATGAAGCATAGGGCAGGCCCCACAAGGTTAACCCAAGGAGCGAGAAGGGGCAAGCCCAGTGCAGAGTCCACCACCACCCTCCCTGTGTCAATACGGAAATCAGACACTGAAGGGACCAGCAAACAGAGGAAGTCAAACAGAGGGAACTGCCTTGGTAGCGACCCCACACAGTCCACAATGACAGAGAAAGTGCCAGATATACCGCTACTACTTTTATGATCAGTTTTTTGTTTTTTTAATAATTTTTTTCTTAAAAATTTTTTTCTTTTAAAATTTGTTTTCTCTTCTTTTTCGTTTTTTTCTAAACTTGCTTAAATTTTTAAGTCTTCTATATTTCTATTTATTTTTATAACCTATTATTACTTTTCAAAAAAAAAAAAAAACCCCATCTTTAAAGCAAACGCTGTATATAGTCCTATTGGTGGTGGAAGTTGTCTCTTAATAATTCTGGAGTCTTTTATTTTATTTTATTTTTTCTCTCAATTTTTTTTTAATGTTTCTCTCCTTCTTCATATCTTTAATATTTTGTCTTTGAAAATCCAATCTCTACTCCAGATTTATAATCTCAACATTTTGGTATTTGTTGCCAATTTTGTACTTTTAAAAACCTAATCTTCAGTACCCAGTTTTACATGAGTGTGAGACTACTGGCTTGACCACTCTCTCCTCCTTTGGAATCTCTCTTTTCTCCACCAAGTAGCTTCTGTCTCATCCCTCCCCCACTCTTCTCTACCCAACTCTATGAATCTCTGGATGCTCCCAAAGGTGGAGAATCCTCAGGGAACTGGTCACTGGCCGGATCTGTATCCCTCCTTTGCATCTCCCTCTTTTATCCTCCTGTCCACCTCTGTCTACTTCCTCCCTCTCCTCTTCCATGTATAACTCTGCGACCACCTCTGAGAGGTCCAGACTTTGGAGCACACACAAGAAAGTGGTTACAGGCTAGCTTGCTTCTTCCTCTTTTGATTCCACCTCATCCCATTCCACTCACCTCTAACTACCCCCTCCCTCTTCTCTCCTCCAAGTAACTCAGCGATCCTCTAGGGACGACCCTCAAAGTGGAGAAACCTATCATCATTAACCCAGATGTTTTAATATTAGTGCTGAATAGATGGAGAAATCATGAGGCTATTGTAAAGATAAATCTGAAAACCAGAATCAGGAGGCATAAGTCCAAATCCTGAGATCATCAAAGAATTCCTGAATACAGGGAACATTATCCAATAAGAGCTCATCAAACGCCTTCATACTTATACTTAAATTGAGCACTGCCCAAGGGCCAACAAGCTCCAGAGCAAGACATACCATGCAAATTTTCCAGCAACACAGGAACAAGCCCGTGAGCTTCAATACACAGGCAGCTCAAAATACTTCAAAACCGTTGACGTCCCAAAACTCATTACTTGACACTTCACAACACCCCAGAGAGGAGAATCCAGCTCCACCCACCAGAACTTCAACACAAGCCTCTCTAATCAAGAAACTTTGACAAGCCACTGATATAACCCCAAACACAGAGAGGAAGCTCTATAATAAAGAGATTTCCACAAATTCCCAGAATATAGAAAAGCTACCCCAAACGCAGCAATATAACCAGGATGAAGAGACAGAGGAATACCCAGCAGGTAAAGGAACAGGAGACATGCCCACCAAACCAAACAAAAGAGGAAGAGATAGGGAATCTACCTGAGAAAGAATTCCGAATATTGATAGTGAAAATGATCCAAAATCTTGAAATCGAAATGGAATCACAGATAAATAGCCTGGGGTCAAGGATTGAGAAGATGCAAGAAAGGTTTAACAAGGACCTAGAAGAAATAAAAAGAGTCAACATATAATGAATAATGCAATAAATGAGATCAGAAACACTCTGGAGGCTACAAATAGTAGAATCTCGGAGGCAGAAGATAGGATTAGTGAAATAGAAGATAGAATGGTAGAAACAAATGAATCAGTGAGGGAAAAAGAAAGACAAATTAAAAGAAATGAGGACAACCTCAGAGACCTCCAAGACAATATGAAACGTTCCAACATTCGAATTATAGGAGTCCCAGAAGAAGAAGACAAAAGAAAAACCATGAGGAAATACTTGAGGAGATAATAGTTGAAAACTTCCCTAAAATGGGGAAGGAAATAATCACCCAAATCCAAGAAATCCAGAGAGTGCCAAACAGGATAAACCCAAGGAAGAACACCCCAAGACATATACTAATCAAACTAACAAAGACCAAACACAAAGAACAAATATTAAAAGCAGCAAGGGAAAAACAACAAATAACACATAAAGGGATCCCCATAAGAATAACTGCAGATCTTTCAATAGAAACTCTTCAGGCTAGGAGGGAATGGCAAGACATACTTAAAGTGATGAAAGATAATAACCTTCAGCCAAGACTACTGTACTCAGCAAGGATCTCATTCACTTATGAAGGAGAAATCAAAAGCTTTACAGACAAGCAAAAGCTGAGAGAATTCAGCACCACCAAACCAGCTCTCCAACAAATACTAAAGGATAGACTTTAGACAGGAAACACAAAAAGGACGTATAAACCCAAACCCAAAACAATAAAGTAAATGGCAACAGGAGCATACTTATCAATAATTACCTTAAATGTAAATGGGTTGAATGCCCCAACCAAAAGGCAAAGACTGGCTTAATGGATACAAAAACAAGATCCCTATATATGCTGCTTACAAGAGACCCACCTCAAAACAACGGACACATACAGACTGAAAGTGAAGGGCTGGAAAAAGATATTCCATGCAAATAAAGACCAAAAGAAAGCAGGAGTAGCAATACTCATATCTGATAAAATAGACTTTAAAACAAAGGCTGTGAAAAGGGACAAAGAAGACCACTACATAATGATTAAAGGATCAATCCAAGAAGAAGATATAACAATTATAAATATATATGCACCCAACATAGGAGCACCGCAATATGTAAGACAAATGCTAACAAGCATGAAAGGGGAAATTAACAATAACACGATAATAGTGGGAGACTTTAATACCCCACTCACACCTATGGACAGATCAACTAAACTGAAAATTAACAAAGAAACGCAAACTTTAAATGATACAATAGACCAGTTAGACCTAATTGATATCTATAGGATATTCCACCCCAAAACAATGAATTTCACCTTTTACTCAAGTGCACACGGAACCTTTTCCAGGATAGATCACATCCTGGGTCATAAATCTAACCTTGATAAATTCAAAAAAATCGAATTATTCCAAGCATCTTCTCTGACCATAATGCACTAAGGTTAGATCTCAATTACAGGAGAAAAGCTATTAAAAATTCCAACATTTGGAGGCTTAACAACACCCTTCTGAATAACCAACAAGTCACAGAAGAAATCGAAAAGAAATCAAATTATGCATCGAAACGAATGAAAATGAAAACACAACTACACAGAACCTATGGGACACTATAAAAGCAGTGCTAAGAGGAAAGTTCATAGCCATACAGGCATACCTCAAGAAACAAGAAAAAAGCCAAATAAATAACCTAACTCTACACCTAAAGCAACTAGAAAAGGAAGAAATAGAGAACCCCAGAGTTAGTAGAAGGAAAGAAATCCTAAAAATTAGGGCAGAAATCAATGCAAAAGAAACAAAAGAGACCATAGCAAAAATCAACAAAGCAAAAAAACTGGTTCTTTGCAAGGATAAATAAAACTAACAAACCATTAGCCAGACTCATCAAGAAACAAAGAGAAAAAAATCAAATCAATAAAATTAGAAATGAAAATGGAGAGATCACGACAGACAACACAGAAATACAAAGAATCATAAGAGACTACTGTCAGTAATTATATGCCAATAAAATGGACAACTTGGAAGAAATGGACAAATTCTTAGAAAAGTACAACTTTCCAAAACTGAACCAGGAAAAAATAGAAAATCTTAACAGACCCATCACAAGCATGGAAATTGAAACTGTAATCAGAAATCTTCCAGCAAACAAAAGCCCAGGTCCAGACGGCTTCACAGCTGAATTCTACCTAAAACTTTGAGAAGAGCTTACACCTATCTTACTGAAGCTATTCCAGAAAATTGCAGAGGAAAGTAAACTTCCAAACTCATTCTATGAGGCCACCATCACCCTAATACCAAAACCTGACAAAGACACCACAAAAAAAAAAACTACAGGCCAATATCACTGATGAACATAGTTGCAAAAATCCTTAACAAAATCCTAGCAATCAGAATCCAGCAACACATGAAAAGATATACACCATGACCAAGTGGGCTTTATCTCAGAGATGCAAGGATTCTTCGATGTCTGCAAGTCAATCAATGTAATTCATCACAGTAACAAACTGAAAAATAAAAAATCACATGCTTATCTCAATAGATGCAGAAAAAGCCTTTGACAAAATTCAACATCCATTTATGATAAAAACACTCCAGAAAGCAGGAATAGAAGGAACGTACCTCAACATAATAAAAGCTGTATATGACAAACCCACAGCTAACATTATCCTCAATGGTGAAAAATTGAAACCATTTCCCCTAAAGTCAGGAACAAGACAAGGGTGTCCACTTTCACCACTACTATTCAATATCGTACTGGAAATTTTGGCCACAGCAATCAGAGCAGAAAAAGAAATACAAGGAATCCAAACTGGAAAAGAAGAAGTAAAACTCTCACTGTTTGCAGACGACATGATCCTCTACATAGAAAATCCTAAAGACTCGACCAGAAAACTACTAGAGCTAATCAAGGAATATAGTAAAGTTGCAGGATATAAAATCAACACTCAGAAATCCCTTGCATTCCTATACACTAATAATGAGAAAGTAGAAAAAGAAGTCAAGGAAACAACTCCATTCACCATTGCAACGAAAAGAATGAAATACTTAGGGATATGCCTACCTAAAGAAACTAAAGACCTATATATCGAAAACTATAAAACACTGATGAAAGAAATCAAAGAGGACACTAATAGATGGAGAAATATACCATGCTCATGGGTCGGAAGAGTCAATATAGTGAAAATGAGTATACTACCCAAAGCAATCTACAGATTCAATGCAATTCCTATCAAGCTACCAGCAGTATTTTTCACAGAACTAGATCAAGTAATCTCAAGATTTGTATGGAAATACAAAACACCTCGACTAGCCAAAGCAGTCTTGAGAAAGAAGAATGGAACTGGAGGAATCAACTTGCCTGACTTCAGGTTCTACTACAAAGCCACAGTCATTAAGACAGTATGGTACTGGCACAAAGACAGAAATATAGATCAATGGAACAAAATAGAAAGCCCTGAGATAAACCCACACACCTATGGACACCTTATCTTCGACAAAGGAGGCAAGAATATACAATGGAGTAAAGACAGTCTCTTTAACAGGTGTGCTGGGAAAACTGGTCAACCACTTGTAAAAGAATGAAACTAGACCTCTTTCTAACACCATACACAAAAATAAACTCAAAATGGATTAAAGATCTAAAGGTAAGACCAGAAAGTATAAAACTCCTAGAGGAAAACATAGGCAAAACACTCTCCAACATAAATCACAGCAGGATCCTCTATGATCCACCTCCCAGTATACTGGAAATAAAAGCAAAAATAAACAAATGGGATCTAATTAAAATTAAAAGCTTCTGCACAACAAAGGAAACTATAAGTAAGGTGAAAAGACAGCCTTCTGAATGGGAGAAGACAATAGCAAACGAAACAACTGACAAACAACTAATCTCAAAGATATACAAACAACTCATGCAGCTCAACTCCAGAAAAATAAACGAACCAATCAAAAAATGGGCCAAAGAACTAAATAGGCATTTCTCCAAAGAAGACATACGGATGGCTAACAAACACATGAAAAGATGCTCAACATCACTCATTATCAGAGAAATGCAAATCAAGACCACAATGGGGTACCATTTCACACCAGTCAGAATGGCTGCGATCCAAAAGTCTACAAGCAATAAATGCTGGAGAGGATGTGGAGAAAAGGGAACCCTCTTACACTGCTGGTGGGAATGCAAACTAGTACAGCCACTATGGAAAACAGTGTGGAGATTCCTTAAAAAATTGCAAATAGAATTGCCTTTTGACCCAGCAATCCCACTGCCTGGCATACACACCGAGGAAACCAGAATTGAAAGAGACACATGTACCCCAATGTTCATTGCAGCACTGTTTATAATAGCCAGGACATGGAAGCAACCTAGATGTCCATCAGCAGATGAATGGGTAAGAAAGCTGTGGTACATATACACAATGGAGTACTACTCAGCCCTTAAAAAGAATAAATTTGACTCAGTTCTAATGAGATGGATGAAATTAGAACCAATTATACAGAGTGAAGTAAGCCAGAAAGAAAAACACCAATACAGTATACTGACACATATATATGGAATTTAGAAGCTAGTAATGATGACCCTCTATGTGAGACAACAAAAAGACTCAGAGGTATAGAATGGACTTTTGGCCTCTGAGGGAGAGGGAGAGGGTGGGATGATTTGGGAGAATGGCATTGAGACATGTATACTATCCTGTAAGAACGAAGCGTCAGTCTATGTTCAATACAGGATACAGGATGCATGGGGCTGGTGCACGGATGATTCAGGGAGATGATATGGGGTGGGAGGTGGGAGGGGGCTTTGGCATTGGGAGATTGTGGACACCTATGGCTGATTCATGTCAATGTACGGCAAAACAAATACAGTATTGTAATAAAGAATAAAGTATTAAAAAAACTAAAGTATACAAGATTATTGACTTTAGGATTTCACAGCAATTTATCAATGTTGCTAGTATAAAATTGCAAATAATGATTAACTCAATTTTAGTGTTATCTCAGCTTTGTTAATCTTGCTGTAAATAGCTAGATGAGCAATAATTCTTTTCTGGGAATACAAATAAAATTAGAAAACATTTTTGTTAAAATTTTCCAGAAGGAAAAACAAAAGCAAAGTAATAGTCTTAATTCAAATACAAATAAGGTCACAGTTGATGTAATTTTCAGAGGGGTTACAAGCAAGCATCACTTCTGATGAACAAATGATGAACAGAAAAAAGGTGAAAAATTTTAAAGTGTTTAATTCTAGGTCACTGGATTGAGTGCTCATTTATTTAAGAAACAGTGAGGCATATCATTTATGCTACAATTTTTCTTTCAAATTCTTGGGATGGAGATAAACTTAACATTGGAACAATAGTCTTGGTGAAGCAGCTCTGAATATACATTCTCTGCTTAAGATGGTCATGTGGAAATTAGAGCCATTTTCATGTGCCATTTCTTTAGTAGATGAATAGAAAAATAATATAGAAAGAATTGTATAAAAAGTTATATTCACCATTATTTTGGTCTTTAAGTTAATATATTTAAAAGTAATTTAATTCTTTTTATGAATAAATATTTTTATATACATTGTATCAGGTGTTATTAGAAGACATTTTGTTTATTTTTCTATTATGATTCTCTGGCAATCTATAATTAAACAATTATACTAAATCAGTTAAATGTTTTCTGTCATATGTTTAGTAATGCAAAGAACACAAAAATATACCTCATCTTCATAATAGCCTTATGCAATACCTAGTTGGATTTCCTCCTGTTGATAAGATTTTTCAGGGAAAATAAGTCTGAAAGAAGACAGACTAAGTGGCAAATATGATATATAAGAATAAACATTCTTAATTGAGATTGTCACTTGAAACTGGTAGCCAAATAAATTCACTTATTATGTAATGCATCATAACTTATGTGAGATCAAATTGACACAGGATATTTTCTGTAAGTAGAAGAGAGCTGAAGGCCTATAGTCTAAAATTATATGGATAAGATAAGCACCAATTTGTAATGACAAGGAATATTATTATTGTATCAAAACTGTTATGCAAAGGATATACAGCTGTTTATGTTAAGATCATCATGGTGATAAATGTGTCATTAATAACAGTGAAATTAAGGATTTAGGATTAGATATAATATATATCTAAGCTTGTTATATTTTAATCAAGTGGCATCCTATTGTCTGTAACTCATAAAACAAATGGTTAGATATCAGATAACTAAATATTAATATTTATAAAGCAGACCCTTCTAAAATCCTCTTGAATTAAATTTTGTTATATTAATCTACTTCATCCTTGATTTTTATTTTACTAATCAAATTATTTTCTCCTTTTAGTAACAGACACAATGAACACTCAACATAGGACTGTAAGGCAATTCCGTTTGCTATCACCCTCTACAAAGACAGCACCTCCACACATAACATAAGTAACTTCTAAGACCATGAGGGAAATGGCCAAAGGAATTGTTGACTTAACAACAACAACAACAAAAATGAGAGTCATGTTTCCCCTGAGATACCTGACTAGCAATTGTTTGGGCAACAGTTAAGCCAAAGTGTCCTCATCTTGACCCCTCTCTGGGGATCCCAGAGACAGATGGATAAAATTATGTTTATTCTTCAGTCTACTCCGAAATATATACTGATGTGCATATTATATATTATATAAATGAAATTTTTGCATTACACCTGCCCCAGTAAGTTTGTCTCCAGCATATATTCAAACAACCTGGGTATAGATAACTCACATAGCCTTATGTCTGAAAATAAATTTTTTCCTGGAAGTATAGTTACAGCTATAGTATAGTTACAGTTATAGTAAGTGTCAGTCACAGCTGTTATCTCTACATTGTGTGTGTGTGTGTGTGTGTGTGTGTGTGTGTGTGTGTGTGTATGTATGTGCTCAGTCACGTACAATTCTTTCCAACCCCATAGACTGTAGGCCACCAGGCTCCTCTGTCCAAGGGATTTTCCAGACAATAATACTGGAGTGAGTTGCCATTTCCTCCTCCAGGGAATCTTCCTAGATATAAACTCCTGGTCCCTTGTACCTCTCTTTGAGAACATTGCTGATATCCTTGTAGTTAATCTTAAATGTACTGTCTTCCACAGTGTCCTCAAATAAGAAAACATATTTGACTTACACAGTTTCTGGGCCTAGGTTTTCTTTTAGTAATTTTATGTGATTTGCATTTATTACAATCTCCATAAAGGAGATTATACAAAAAATACTAAAATCATTTTAGCAATTTGCAGAGTAAATTGGAAAAATGATATTGTAGTGAATTTTTGAGATGTGTATGTAGAGATGGACTAAGTGACAAGAGAAAAAAAAATCTATCAAGGAGGTAGGAATATATGCTTTTTCAAAATGCAGTAATTGGATGCAATCTCAAAAATGACAGAATGATCTCTGTTCGTCTCCAAGGCAAACCATTCAATATCACAGTTATCCAAGTCTATGCCCCAACCAGCAATGCTGAAGAGCTAAAGTCGAATGGTTTTATGAAGACCTACAAGACCTTTTAGAACTAACACCCAAAAAAGATGTCCTTTTCATTATAGGGGACTAGAATGTAAAAGTGGAGAAGGCAATGGCAACCCACTCCAGTACTCTTGCCTGGCAAACCCCATGGATGGAGGAACCTGATAGGCTGCAGTCCATGGGATCGCTAGGAGTCGGACACGACTGAGTGACTTAACTTTTAATTTTCACTTTTATGCATTGGAGAAGGACATGGCAACCCGCTCCAGTGTTCTTGCCTGGAGAATCCCAGTGACTGGGGAGCCTGGTAGGCTGCTGTCTCTGGGGTCACACAGAGTCGGACATGACTGAAGTGACTTAGAAGCAGCTGCAGCAGCAGCAGCAGAATGTAAAAGTAGGAAGTCAAGAACACCTGGAGTAACAGGAAAATTTGGCCTTGGAATGAGAAATGAAGCAGGGCAAAGACTAATAGAGTTTTTGCCAAGAAAATGCACTGATCATAGCAAACACCCTCTTCCAACAACACAAGAGAAGACTCTACACATGGACATCACCAGATGGTCAACACTGAAATCAGGCTGATTATATTCTTTGCAGCCAAAGATGGAGAAGCTCTATACAGTCAACAAAAACAAGACCAAGAGCTGACTGTGGCTCAGATCATGAACTCCTTATTACCAAATTTAGACTGAAATTGAAGAAAGTAGGGAAAACCGCTAGACCATTCAGGTAGGACCTTAATCAAATCCCTTATGATTATACAGTGGAAGTGAGAAATAGATTTAAGGATGTAGATCTGATAGATAGAGTGCCTGATGAACTATGGAATGAGGTTCGTGACATTGTACAGGAGACAGGGATCAAGACCATCCCCATGGGAAAGAAATGCAAAAAAGCAAAATGGCTGTCTAGGGAGGCCTTACAAATAGCTGTGAAGAGAAGAGAGGCGAAAAGCAAAGGAGAAAAGGAAAGATATAGGCATCTGAATGCAGAGTTCCAAAGAATAGCAAGAAGAGATAAGAAAGCCTTCCTCAGCAATCAGTGCAAAGAAATAGAGGAAAACAACAGATTGGAAAGACTAGAGATCTCTTCAAGAAAATTAGAGATACCAAGGGAACATTTCATGCAAAGATGGGCTCAAAAATGGTATGGACCAAAAATGGTATGGACCCAACAGAAGCAGAAGATATTAAGAAGAGGTGGCAAGAATACACAGAAGAACTGTAAAAAAAGATCTTCACGACCTAGATAATCATGATGATGTGATCACTAATCGAGAACCAGACATCTTAGAATGTGAAGTCAAGTGGGCTTTAGAAAGCATCACTACGAACAAAGCTAGTGGAGTGATGGAATTCCAATTGAGCTATTTCAAATCCTGAAATATGATGCTGTGAAAGTGCTACACTCAATATGCCAGCAAATTTGGAAAACTCAGCAGTGGCCACAGGACTGGAAAAGATCTCTTTTCATTCCAATTCCAAAGAAAGGCAATGCCAAAGAATGCTCAAACTACCGCACAATTGCACTCATCTCACATGCTAGTAAAGTAATGCTCAAAATTCTCCAAGCCAGACTTCAGCAATACATGAACCGTGAACTCCCTGATGTTCAAGCTGGTCTTAGAAAAGGCAGAGGAACCAGAGATCAAATTGCCAACATCCTCAGGATCATGGAAAAAGCAAGAGAGTTCCAGAAAAACATCTATATCTGCTTTATTGACTATGCCAAAGCCTTTGACTGTGTGGATCACAATGCACTGTGGAAAATTCTGAACGAGATGGGAATACCAGACTACCTGACCTGCCTCTTGAGAAATCTGTATGCAGGTCAGGAAGGAACAGTTAGAACTGGACATGGAACAACAGACTGGTTCCAAATAGGAGAAGGAGTACATCAGGGCTGTATATTCTCACCCTGCTTATTTAACTTCTATGCAGAGTACATTATGAGAAATGCTGGACGGGAAGAAACACAAGCTGGAATCAAGATTGCTGGGAGAAATATCAATAACCTCATATATGCAGATGACACCACCCTTATGGCAGAAAGTGAAGAGGAGCTAGAAAGCCTCTTGGTGAAAGTAAAGAGGAGAGTGAAAAAGTTGGCCTAAAGCTCAATATTCAGCAAACGAAGATCATGGCATCCGGTCTCATCACTTCATAGGAAATAGATGGGGAAACAGTGGAAACAGTGTCAGACTTTATTTTTGGGCTCCCAAAGCACTGCAGATGGTGACTGCAGCCATGAAATTAAAAGATGCTTACTCCTTGGAAGAAAAGTTATGACCAACCTAGATAGCATATTCAAAAGCAGAGACATTACTTTGCTGACTAAAGGTCAGTCTAGTCAAGTCTATGGTTTTTCCTGTGCTCATATATGGATGTGAGAGTTGGACTGTGAAGAAGGCTGAGCACCGTAAAATTGATGCTTTTGAACTGTGGTGTTGGAGAAGACGCTTGAGAGTCCAACCAGTCCATTCTGAAGGAGATCAACCCTGGGATTTCTTTGGAAGGAATGATGCTAAAGCTGAAACTCCAGTACTTTGGCTACCTGATGTGAAGAGTTGACTCATTGGAAAAGTCTCTGATGCTGGGAGGGATTGGGGGCAGGAGAAGGGGACGACCGAGGATAGGATGGCTGGATGGCATCACTGACTCGATGGACGTGAGTCTGAGTGAACTCTGGGAGTTGGTGATGTACAGGGAGGCCTGGTGTGCTGTGATTAATGGGGTCGCCAAGAGTCACACATGACTGAGCGACTGAACTGAATTGAATAATTTCAAATGAAGATGAAAAAGCTAAAAATGAAAAGGAAGGTGAAAGTTTTATGGTGGTTTTGTATGGTATACTGTACTATTTACTAAATAATCTTCATTAAATGTGATAATGTGTTTATACTAATGTATTATTGGTGCCATATTAATAATGTACTGAAACTGGTTCCTTCTCCTATGGCCAGGAAAGTGGCACACTTTTCAGACATCTGCTACTCCATCAGTGCACCCCACAGATATATCCAAGTCATAGGATGGGACATGTACTTCTTCCCAGAAGGCTGACCCACAGCCAGTGGAAAACTATAGACTGAGAAGTTACTCCCAAGGAACAGAAAACGAGCTCCACAGGCAAAATATTGCAGTTGGTTCTCTCTCAACTCTAACATTTGTAGATTATTTCTTTATATGAGCTGTTTGATCTACACAGATTCTCAATTGAATGTGGAATTCAGTGCTTTTTTTTTTTTTTTGTCAAATCAGACTGGTTAGTGAGGGAGATGGAGGACTCCATTTCATTTTTCCATTATTGAAATTAGGTCTCAGTTGGGAGCTTCTCACTTTTAACTTATTTTGTTAAAAGTTTCAAGTACAGAAAAAATAGAAAATGCATTTCCAAGTAGTGTGATGACCATTGAAGATGATTTTTGAATTGATAAATAACAGTATTAAATGATTATAAGGACCAAACCCATTATTTTTATTCAAATTGTGAAATAATTGCAAAATTTCCCAGTTGTGCTTCCAGTGACAACATTCTGAATTAGCCAAAAGGATGGTTTACTTGTTTGACTATTTACTAGTTTTCCCTGCAGTATTCCAAAAACCAGAAAAACAAAACAAAACTCTTATTATGACCTTGAATGCAGACATGAAAACCAGAGGGAGGATTTTCTGGCAGCTTGGAGGACTTACTTTACTATAAAGTGTATGAATCTTAGTGAAAACAATTTGAGCATATGACTATGTCTAGTAGTGTTCAACAGCTTATATGTTAACTCTGTGAAAATGGACGTTTGGATAGATCCAGAGGTTTAGATTTGTCAGGAAAATGAGACAGTAAACCAATATAGAACAATGAGACATGTTTAGCCAAATGGGGCTTAACATGATGATCCATTTAACCTCAGGGAACAAAGTAAACACAAAGAGTTCTACTTGATAGTGAGCAAGTGGAAGAGGCCAAGGAATGGAGACTCCACTACATAGAACTGGACAAAGAAGAAGATGAAGAGAAGATGAAGGAGGAGGAGAGAGGAGAAGGGGAAAGGAAAGAAAGAGGAGTAGGGAGAGGAAGAGAGAGGAAAGGGGAGGGTGAAAGGAAGGAGTTGGGGGAGAAAGTAGAAGAAAGGGAAAGCAAAAGCTGTAATGTAAGTCGTTGGGTAAGAAATCTGAAAGAAAAATAAGTGGACAGAGAGAAGGATGTCTGAATTTAATATTTATGGGTGATTCAGAGTCTAATATTTAGCAATCAGGGTAAATTAAGGCTGTGTGGAATAACAGATTTCTGCAAATGAGAAAGTAAATGAACTAAGATTTTGAAGTTCAAGATTTCTCCAGACTTTGTCCTAGGGAGGAGAGAGGCAAACTGAAAAACTGGTAAAACCCAAAACTGTGGCTAATGTCTGGAGCCGGAATCTGGGAGCCAGGCAAAAACTGCTTAGAATTGGTGTTAGCAGTGTTCTTTGAAACTATAACACCACTTACGTAGACTAACAAAAGGAGCATTATACGGAGATTGAACTGTCTTTAATAACAAATCAGAGCTGTAGGGAGGGGCTCAACAAAAGTAGAAATTATCATGTCATATGGAATTTCTTTATACTATTTATGCCTTTCTTTTTAGTTTTCTCTAATCTCTTCAGGAGATTTGTGTTTCTCCACTTTCTTATCCAGCAGGCAAATCCCCTGTAATCAAATAATTAATCCTAAGAAAAGGACAGGGGGTAATATGTAGCATTAAAAATCCCTATTTAAAAGATATCTATAAGTAATACATTAATATACTTTCAAATTTGTAGTTTGAAGTACTTTTTAAAAATTCTCAATATCCAGTTTTAAGATGGAGTTGAAATAAAAGGCATTGATGTGATCCTAAAGCTGTGGGTGACTGTGGCTTTTGCCATATCCCATGAGGTAGATGTTGAAATAAAAACATAGCAAAAATATAGGATTTTGCAGAAACGTACCTTTAGTATAGTGCCTGTGTGTATGTGTGTAGATTTCACCAGCTGGCAAATGGCTATTTCAGGAAACTTGTCTGATATTGATCTCAGATCCAAGTAGGAAACAAATCACTTATTTGAGAACTCTTAACGAAATGTCCAACCTCACAAATCTTTTGGGTTCAGATATATACTCCCTGTATGGTACAGCAAAGGCTGGCTAAGAGTTAAAATGGTTATAGATTGTAACCTTGTGAAGTACTTGGAAGAAGCAAAACTCGGGTCTGCTTGTAGAAACACATTTTAGATCTCATAGGATTTCTACAAATAAAATCCAAATTAATATAGATTCAAAATAAAAAGCACAGGAAAAGCTAATGAACCATGAGAGAGTGTTATCAGTAAGACACTCAAACAGCAGACTGAGATATACAATGACTCTAATATTTTGAAATTTCAGATGCAGAATATAATAATAAAGATATAAATGAAGAAATAGTAACAGAAAAACAGCAGACTTTTTAAAATGACTACCAACATTAAAAAAGAACAACAAATAGAATCTCTATAAATAGTACATGTAATCACTGAAGTAAGAACCCAAAAAGGGTTGCTGCTGCTAAGTCACTTCAGTCATGTCCGACTCTGTGCGACCCCATAGATGGCAGCCTATGAGGCTCCCCCATCCCTGGGATTCTCCAGGCAAGAACACTGGAGTGGGCTGCCATTTCCCTCTCCAATGCATGAAAGTGAAACCTGAAAGTGAAGTCGCTCAGTTGTGTCCAACTCAGCGACCCCATGGACTGCACCCCACCAGGCTCCTCTGTCCATGGGATTTTCCAGGCAAGAGGGTTGGAGTGGGGGTGCCATTGCTTTTAGCAGCAGAATATACATTTATGAAGGGTAAACTTGTGAATTGGAGGTTAATTCTAGAGAAATTCTGTTAAGCCAGTTCAGATAGAAAATGAGAGAAATTATGAAGGATAGATTAATACACATGAAAGGCAAAATGATAATGTGTAATCCATATTCATTGGAAAAGACTCTGATGCTGGGAGGGATTGGGGACAGGAGGAGAAAGGGACAACCGAGGATGAGATGACTGGATCGCCTCACTGACTCGATGGACATGACTCTGAGTGAACTCCGAGAGATGGTAATGAACCTGGAGGCCTGGCGTGCTGCGATTAGTGGAGTCGCAAAGAGTTGGACACGACTGAGTGACTGAACTGAACTGAATCCATATTCTCCAAAAATATTTAACTAAGAACAAAGATGGAAAACTTACCCAACCTAATTCCAAAACTTATTATAAAACTTTAATAAGCAAGCAGTGTTACATTGATAGGGATAGAAAATGGGAAAGAATCAAAGTTAGAAATAGATTAATTTGTGTGGACTTTTCACTTTCATAAAAGGTACAAATGTATGTCATTCACCGAATAAAGAACTGTTTGAGTACAGCGGGGAAAGAATAGTCTGATCCTGCAAGAAAGCCTAACCTCTCAGTAGAGACGCCTGGAGATTTGTATGTCTTGGCATTGGTACAAACCAAAACATAAATAAATGCTAAATAGATGGTTAAAGAAGGATCAACTTGGACCCAGAAGGAGACTAGTTACCAATAAATCATTATAAAATATTCTGGCTGAAACAGAGAGATGGAAGAAAAATAATACAGAATAAAGCAAAAACACACATAAGACACACAAAAATGCCTACAATATGTATAATTGAAGCTAGATTAAAGATCTAAATGTAAGACCAGAAACTATAAAACTCCTAGAGGAGAACAGAGGCAAAACACTCTCCAACATAAATCACAGCAGGATCCTCTATGATCCACCTCCCAGAATACTGGAAATAAAAGCAAAAATAAACAAATGGGATCTAATTAAAAGCTTCTGCACAACAAAGGAAACTATAAGCAAGGTGAAAAGACAGCCTTCAGAATGGGAGAAAATAATAACAAATGAAGCAACGGACAAACAACTAATCTCAAAATTATACAAGCAACCTATGCAGCTCAATTCCGGAAAAATAAACGAACCAATAAAAAAATGGGCCAAAGAACTAAATACGCATTTCTCCAAAGAAGACATACGGATGGCTAACAAACACATGAAAAGATGCTCACCATCACTCATTATCAGAGAAATGCAAATCAAGACCACAATGAGGTACCATTTCACACCAGTCAGAATGGCTGAGATCCAAAAGTCCACAAGCAGTAAATGCTGGAGAGGGTGTGGAGAAAAGGGAACCCTCTTACACTGTTGGTGGGAAGGCAAACTAGTACAGCCACTATGGAAAACAGTGTGGAGATTCCTTAAAAAACTGGAAATAGAGCTGTCTTATGACCCAGCAATCCCACTGCTGGGCATACACACCAAGGAAACCAGAATTGAAAGAGACATGTGTACCCCAATGTTCATCGCAGCACTGTTTATAATAGCCAGGACATGGAAGCAACCTAGATGTCCATCAGCAGATGAATGGATAAGAAAGCTGTGGTACATATACACTATGGAGTATTACTCAGCCATTAAAAAGAATACATTTGAATCAATTCTAATCAGGTGGATGAAACTGGAACTGATTATACAGAGTGAAGTAAGCCAGAAAGAAAAATACCAATACAGTATACTAACACATATATATGGAATTTAGAAAGATAGTAATGATAACTCTATATGTGAGACAGCAAAAGAGACACAGATATAAAGAACAGACTTTCGGATTCTGTGGGAGAGGGAGAGGGTGGGATGATTTGGGAGAATGGCATTGAAACATGTACACTATCATGTAAGAACGAATCACTAGTCTAGGTTTGATACAGGATACAGGATGCTTGGGGCTGGTGCACTGGGATCACCCAGAGAGATGATATGGGGAGGGTGGTGGGAGGGGATTCATGGTTGGGAACTCATGTACACCTGTGGTGGATTCATGTCAATGTGTGGCAAAACCAATACAGTTTTGTAAAGTAAAAAAATAAAATTTAAATTAAAAAAAAAGAAGGTGAGGAAACAGAAGCAATATTTGTAGAGCTAATGACTGAGAATTTGTCAAGAATGAGTAGGGATAACCCACAGATACAAAAAGTACTATGAAGTCTAGTAGAATAAATGTAAAGATATCCTAATTAGATACATCATGGTAAAATTTCTAAAAACAAAAGCAAGGGAAATAAATATATAAGATCAACCAGGGAGCAACAATAAGACAGCTGGCTTCCCAACAACAAAAACAAATAAAAGCAGAAGGTAATTGTATAGGATATTTAAAGTGCTGGGAAAAAACAAACAAACAAACAAAAAACACCTGCCAAACTAGGATTCCAAACCAGATGATAATGACTCTCAAAAGTGAAGACAAAACAAAGGTGATTTCAGATAAAAATTGACCAATTCCCTCTCAAGCACACTATTAATACGACAAACAACAAGGAAAGATTTCGGGTTTTTGTTTGTTTTTACCTCAGAGACAAGGAAGGTTATCCTGGAAACAAATATAAAAGTGAATGAAAGAATGAATAAGTGAATAGCAGTGAAGCTATTAATTATCTGCATATATCTTGATGACAACTAGTTGTATAAAATATATCAGAATAAATAACAGTGTTGACATGCAAATGCACATGAAATACATTTTAAAGGCAAAGAAATAATACTACAAGATGTAAGGGGATGTAAAAGGCACAGGATGTCTACCTTATATTAAGCAAGGATAATATAATCTCAAGGGTAACAAATAGAAGGATGGAAGTATGATTTCTTCATAAGCTTATAGCAGAAAACTTCTAAATATATTTGAAAATTGAAAATTAGGAGAGAAAATGCATAAAATGGAGGACAAAGAGAAAAAAACCTGTTAAAGAGTGGATATAAATCTACGTTCTGTGTATTCACCTTGTCAATCTTTTCATGAATTCTAACAGTTCTTAAAATATAGTATGTGACTATAATCCTGACGTGGATATCAGAGCTATCATATATTGATGAATTTTTCTTGCTATAAGTCTTGAAGCTAATTAATATAGGAATTTATTTTGAATTCTTTGAGCTTTTAATCTTCTGAATTAACAGCTCTAGTTGTGGTATAATATAAAACCAACAGTGGAAGTATAGATATTATTAGAAGATGAAGCCTTAAAAGGCCAACTTGGGTGGTGGGCTTGCCTTTGAAGCTCAACAGCTCCATAGGGAATTAATATTTTGCAAAAAAAAAAAAAAAAAAGGCATCATATAAAATGAGTTTTGAGTGGAAGTTTAGGATTAGCAATTCACTTTTCCTTCACTGAGGCCAAGATGGTCAAATAAATTGTTAAAGATCACAAAGGTAAATAATAGTATATAACTCTAAGGAAGAGATGAACTTAAGATTTTCTTTCCATCCTAGAAAATGCATTGCTATATAGTAATACAATAGGGATATTTCTTTAAAACTCGATAGAGAATATTAATTTCCAGTAACATTATAACAATGGATTTACTTGCTATTTGAATGAAGTTATCTGAAATCTTACATGTAAACATGTATTTCTACAGAATACAAATAGTTTTGAAGTGTTTCTTATAATGCAGTGATATTAGGAAATAAATACATTACACATACACATGCCCAAACAAGCATCACTAAATAAAAGATTTAACTGAAAGTTCTCACTGATAATATATATGACATATTCTGCTATTTTCAGTTCTTTTCTATTGTGTTATTTTATTTACATGAATATGCTTGATATGACCCACAAATTTTCATTTTAGGATGCACTGAGGAGTTTGAGATATGCAATTGGAGTAACAATGCTCTTGATATCATTTCTCAAATTGTTTCATATACTAAAATGATTCAGAGTGCTTTTTTTAGTTTTGCACTTTAGGCTTAGATGCTAACATGAATTACCCACTATGAAAAAAATCTGTGAAAAGAAAAAATTTATAACAAAATAGTAAACATTACAATTTATAGTATTAACTGAGCATAATTTTCCTCTGTAGGCTAATTATAAGGGGGTTAGAGGAACTTGATTTTATATACATATTTATGTATATATTTATAAATATGATGCCCTTTAAAGATAAGATTGCTGGGAGAAACATAAATACCTCAAATGTGCAGATGACACTACCCTTATGGCAGAAAGTGAAGAAGAACTAAAGAGCCTCTTTATGAAAGTGAAAGAGGAGAGTGAAAATTTGGCTTAAAACTCAACATTCAGAAAACTAAGATCATGGCATCTGGTCCTATCGTTTAATGGAAAATAGATGAGGAAACAATGGAAACAGTGACAGACTATTTTCTGTGGCTCCAAAATCACTGAATATTTTGATGACTGCCACCATGAAATTAAAAGATGCTTGCTCCTTGGAAGAAAAGTTATGACCAACCTAGACAGCATATTAAAAAGCAGAGACCTTTTTGCCAACAAAGGTCCATCTAGTCAAAGCTATGGTTTTTCCCTTAGTCATGTATTGATGTGAGAGTTGGACTATAAAGAAAGCTGAGCACCGAAGAATTGATGCTTTTGAACTGTGATGTTGGAGAGGACTCTTGAGAGTCCAATGGACTGCAAGGAGATCCAACCAGTCCATCCTAAAGGAAGTCAGTCCTGAATATTTATTGGAAGGACTGATACTGAAGCTGAAACTCCCAATACTTTGGCCACTGATGTGAAGAACTGACTCATTGGAAAAGACCCTGATGCTGGGAAAAACTGAAGGTGGGAGAAGGGGATAACAGAAGATGGGATGGTTGGATGGCATCACAGACTCAATGGAGATGAATTTAATTAATCTCTGGGAGTTGGTGATGGACAGGGAGTCCTGGCATGCTGCAGTCTATGGGGTCATAACAGTTTGGATATGACTGACTGAACTGAACTGAAGATTAGCATTTATTTAAACCATTTTTATTAATTAAACTATATAATTTCATATTTTGTTAGCACTAAATGTTCCAATAAATGCAAGTCATTACTAATTTCTTGCATTAAAAGTTGTTTTTCATGGATTTTAACTTACTATATTACAGAAGATATGTGTGTGCTTCTGTATGCAGGCCAGGAAGCAACAGTTAGAACTGGACATGGAACAACAGACTGGTTCGAAATAGGAAAAAGGAGTACGTCAGGGCTATATATTGTCACCCTGCTTATTTAACTTATATGCAAAGTACATCGTTGAGACATGCTGGACTGGAAGAAACACAAACTGGAATCAAGATTGCTGGGAGAAATATCAATAACCTCAGCTATGCAGATGACACCACCCTTATGGCAGAAAGTGAAGAGGAACTGAAAAGCCTCTTGATGAAAGTGAAAGAGGAGAGCGAAAAAGTTGGCTTAAAGCTCAATATTCAGAAAATGAAGATCATGGCATCCGGTCCCATCACTCCATGAGAAATAGATGGAGAAACAATGGAAACAGTGTCAGACTTTATTTTTGGGGGCTCCAAAATCACTACAGATGGTGATTGCAGCCATCAAATTAAAAGATGCTTACTCCTTGGATGAAAAGTTATGACCAACCTAGATAGCATATTCAAAAGCAGAGACATTGACTTTGCTGACTAAGGTCAGTGTAGTCAAGGCTATGGTTTTTCCAGTAGTCATGTATGGATGTGAGAATTGGACTGTGAAGAAGGCTGAGCACCGAAGAATTGATGCTTTTGAACTGTGATGTTGGAGAAGACTCTTGAGAGTCCCTTGGGCTACAAGGAGATCCAACCAGTCCATTCTGAAGGAGATCAACCCTGGGATTTCTTTGGAAGGACTGATGCTAAAGCTGAAACTCCAGTACTTTGGCCACCTCATGCAAAGAGTTGACTCATTGGAAAAGACTCTGATGCTGGGAGGGATTTGGGGGCAGGAGGAGAAGGGGACGACAAAGGATGAGATGGCTGGATGGCATCACTGACTCTATGGACATGAGTCTGAGTGAACTCCAGGAGATGGTGATGGACAGGGAGGCCTGGCGTGATGCGATTCATGGGGTCACAAAGAGTCTGACATGACTGAGCAACTGAACTGAACTGAAATGAACTGAACTAAAGTTGCTTTAACCATGTCTGACTGTTCAACCCAATGGAATGCAGCCTGCCAGGCTCCTTGTGTTTGACATTCTCCAGGCAAAAATACTGGAGTGGCTTGCCATGCCCTCATCCAGAATATAGACAATATTATTAAAATAATAAATGATACATGGAACATATTAATTTTGACTGTGAAAAGTATGGAAACTAACATTAATAGATTGTCTGTGATGTGCCAAATACCACTTGACAAACATGAAGTGTATCATTACTATAGTGTTTAGATGATAGATATGGCAAAACTAGCAGGATTGTCATCAAACCCATTTCCTTTTCTTTAAAGCACAAAGCTCAGCTATGTGTTCTAGTTCTTTTGCATCTTTGTTGTTCAGTCGCTCAGTTGTGTCAGACTCTTTGCAACCCCAGGGACTACAGCATGCCAGGCTTTCCTCTCCTTAACCATCTCCTGCTGCTGCTCCTGCATTGCTTCAGTCATGTCCAACTCTGTGCGACCCCATCTCCTGGAGTTAGTCAAACTCATGTCCATTGAGTCGGTGATGCAACACAGCCATCTTGTCTTCGGTTCTCTCTTTCACCTCCTGCCCTCAATCTTTCCCACCATCAGTGTCTTTTCTGAGTTAACTCTTCATCAGGTAGCCAAAGTATCAGAGCTTCAGCTTCAGCATCAGTTGCTCCAATGAATATTCAGGACTGTTTTCCTTTAGGATTGACTGGTTTGATCTCCTTGAAGTCCAAGGGACTCTTAAGAGTCTTCTCTAACACCACAGTTCAAAAGTATTAATTCTTCAGTGCTCAGCCTTCTTTATGGTCCAACTGTCACATCCATACAAGATTACTGGAAAAAACATAGCTTTGACTAGATGGACCTTTGTTACCCAAGTGATGTCTCTGCTTTTTAATATGCTGTCTAGATTGGTCATAGCTTTTCTTCAAATGAGCAAGCGTCTTTTAATTTCATGGCTGCAGTCACCATCTGCAGTGATTTTGGAGCCCCAAAATAAAGTCTGTCACTGTCTCCACTGTTTGCCCATCTATTTGCCATGAAGTGATAGGACCAGATATCATGATCTTCTTTTTTGAATATTGAATTTTAAGCCAGCTTTCTTCACTTTTCTCTTTCACCTTTATAAAGAGTTTCTTTAGTTCCTCTTCACTTTCTGCCATAAGGATGGTGTCATCTGCATATCTGAGGTAATTGATATTTTCCCCAGCAGTCTTGATTCCAGATTGTGCTTCATCCAGCCTGGCATTTTTCATGATGTAGTCTGCATGTAAGTTAAATAAGCAGGGTGATGATATAAATCCTTGACATCTTTCCCAATTTGGAACCAGTCCATTGTTCCACGTGTGGTTCTAACTGTTGCTTCTTGACCTGCATACCGATTTCTCAGGAAGCACATAAGGCAGTCTGGTATTCCCATCTCTTTCATAATTTTCCACAGTTTGTTTGATCCATGCAGTCAAAGGCTATAGCTAGTCAATGAAGCAGAAGTAGATGTTTTGCTGGAACTCTCTTGCTTTTCCTGTGATCGAATGGATGTTGGCAATTTGATCTTTGGTTCCTTTGCCTTTTCTAAATCCAGCTTCAACATCTGAAAGTTCTTGGTTCATGTACCGTTGAAGCCCAGCTTGCAGAATTTTGAGCATTACTTTGCTAGCATGTAAGATAAGTGCAATTGTACTGTAGTTTGAACATCCTTTGGCATTTCCTTTCTTTGGCATTGGATGAAAACTGACCTTTTCCAGTCCTGTGGCCACTGCTTTTGCATCTAGATCATGCTAAATGAATAGTTCTCTCCAAAGAATTTTAAGCAAAGTGATCTGGGTCACTTTTATTTTGGAACAGCAGGCAACTCACTCCAGTACTCTTGCCTGGAAAATCCCAAGGATGGGGGAGCCTGGTGGACTGCCGTCTATGGAGTCGCACAGAGTCGGACACGACTGAAGCGACTTAGCAACAGCAGCAGCAGAAAGCAGATGTGTCTTCCTTCTTCTTTTTCTATTTATCCTTACTCTGTTCTTCTTCAGGCTGGATCAGGCTCAGGAAACCTTCACACCACATATTGTAAGCTCAGTGGAACCTAAGCCTCTGAATGACTGCAGAGCCAACACACACACACACACACACACACACACACACCACTTACACATCCCTATACAATCAACCTGCAATGGACACTTATGCAAATAAGAGGTGAACTTTTTTTCCCTAAGTAACTGAATCTTTGGGTTTTACATGTTATAGCAGCTAAGTTTGTTTAACTAATAAAAGGAAACTAGGAAAAGAAAAGATTTGAAAAGCTAAGTTACTAGGAATTTGAGTAATCATGACTATTCTGTTATCATTGGGTTTGTGGTCAATTAAATAACGATTATCTGATGATTTAATAACTCTTTGAGAAATGCTTATAGAGAAGAATTTTTGGCAATTTTTAATAAAAGAAAGCTAATTAATCAATGTTTAATTTTCATGTGTAAATTCCACTAACAACAAGAAAAAGAGCATTTATTAAACTGTAAGGAGTTATTAAAGATCTATTCATAAAGCATTACTAAAATGTCACTTAGATAAATCCTGTACATTATGAATAAATCACAAAACTCTTTCTTGATCTAAATGTGATTGACCTTTATAATGGCAACAAAAATCCTGAGAGGTGCCATATAGGTAATCTTAAGAAACTATATAAGATTGTGTAATATTTGCAGAAAATGATAATTTCATAATTCATATATCTGACCTTATTAGTTTTGCATTTCAGATTATTGATGTATTTGTTTATATATTTTGTAAAAATATAATTTGTTTAATGAATTCTAAAGTGATAAATCTTTGCTAAATTGAAACTTGGAACATACTGAAATTAATCTGATTTTTCTCAGCTATGACACTTGATTAAAGCTGTCCAGTGTGACCCAAATCTCTGTTGCTAGCAGGAAACTCAGGAAAACCCAGTCATTTTTTAAAAATATAAATTTATTTATTTTAATTAGAGGTTAATTACTTTATAATATTGTATTGGTTTTTCTATACATCAACATGAATCTGCCACAGGTATACACGTGTTCCCCATCCTGAACCTCCCCCCACCTTCCTCCCTGTATCATCACTCTAGGTCATCCCAGTGCACCAGCCCCAAGCATCCAGTATCATGCATCGAATCTGGACTGGTAATTCGTTTCATATATGATATTATACATGTTACAATAAAATATTTAATTTAAAAATTAGAGTCATGTAAAATAGGCTCTTGCAGAATTTTTTGGACTATTAAATAAGACTTTCATGAAAAATCATAATAAATTCATATTTACTTCATATCTTTTAATAATATTAATTAGAAACACAATTCTTCTATAAATAATTATCTGTACTATACTCTCCAACTAATTTGCTAGAAGATTCAGAGTGCTTTCTATTTAATTTTCAGAAAACGTTATGCTCTGATTTCTGTGTTTAACAGGGTTGAGACAATAAAACAGACACAGACTTAAAAGGAAATATAAACATGGCTCTTCCTAATTAAGCATCCAGAAATGAGTATAATTATTTTGAAAGAAAAAAGATGATGCATGTTGCTTTTTTTTTTTCTTGCTGAATGACAAATCATTGTCTGGATAAATTAGTCCTGGAGGGTAATATACTTGAAACTGAAGCCCAGTGTCCTGTGAATAAGGTTGGAAACAGTGGCAGACTTTGTTTTTGGGGGCTCCAAAATCACTAGAAGGGGTGACTGCAGCCTTGAAATTAAAAGACACTTCCTGCTTGGAAGAAAAGTTATGACCAACCTAGACAGCAGAGACGTTACTTTGCCAACAAAGATCCGTCTAGTCAAGGTTATGGTTTTTCCAGTGGTCATGTATGGATGATACATGAGTTGGATCACAGAGAAAGCTGAGCACTGAAGAACTGATGCTTTTGAACTGTGGTTTTAGAGAAGACTCCTGAGAGTCCCCTGGACTACAGGGAGATCCAACCAGTCCATCCTGAAGGAAATCACTCCTGAATATTCATTGGAAGGACTGATACTGAAGCTGAAACTCCAATACTTTGGCCACCTGATGTGAAGGACTGATATGTTTGAAAAGACCCTGTTGCTGGGAAAGATTGAAGGTGGGAGGAGAAGGGGACGACAGAGGATAAGGTGGTTGATTGGCATCACCAACTCAATGGACATGAGTTTGAGTAAACTCCTGGAGTTGGTGATGGACAGGGAGGTCTGGCATCCTGAAGTCCATGGGGTCACAGAGTTGGACATGACTGAGTGACTGAACTGCACTGAACTTATCAGCTTGGACATTTTCAGCTCTTTTTAACAGAAAACCCAATAGTTAGTGGATTAATCTTTCTTTGTTTCTGTTTTTAAAGGAATTATCTATTGTAAGCAATGAGTCCAGGCATAAAGCATTCTAGGACTCTTTACTTCAGTGACCCAACCATGTTACCAGGGTTCCAGGTTTTTCCTATCTTTCTACTTTATCATCTTCCTTCTGTCAAGGATTGTTCTCAAACTTGTCCATTCATGATCACAAGGTAGCTTCAGGAAGTTCCAAGCATTTACCCTTGAGGCGGGGAGAGAGAAAACCAGAAGAAAGAAAGTGTGGCAGTTATTTGTATCCATATTTAAGGACTGTTAAATCTTAACAAGACTGTTCACTAACAGCTTATTAATCAGATTTTTGTCACCTGTCCAATCTTAACATAATCACAGCAAATAGGTTAAAAATCATCATAGCATGACTGGCTTAGTCTAATGAAGGTTCATCCCATAGAGTCTGGCAGTGACTCTTCTCTCTTGATCTTTGTGGATTCTAAAGCCAAACATCGTGGAGATTCCATTAGAAGGAAAGAAGAATGATTATGATGGGAGGAGCCAGCGTTGCCTGGCATAGTAGGGAATCAATACTGTCTGAATAGATTTCCCTGGTGGCTCAGACGGTAAAGACTCTGCCTGCAATGTGGGAGACCTGGGTTTGATCCTTGGATCAGGAAGATTCCCTGGAGAAGGAAATGGCACCCCACTCCAGTATTCTTGCCTGGAAAATCCCATGGGTGGAGGAGCCTGGTAGGCTATAGTCCATGAGGTCACAAAGAGTCAGACATAACTGAGCGACTTCATTTTCACTTTCATTGCCTGAATAGATAATCTGGAATGTTGGAAGATGCCAACAACTTGTATTTTATCTTTCTTATTTAGGGGCTTCCCTGGTGGCTCAGGCGGTAAAGTGTCTGTCTACAATGCAGGAGACCAGGGTTCAATCCCTGGTTTGGGAAGATCCCCTGGAGAAGGAAATGGCAATCCACTCCAGTGCTATTGCCTGGAAAATCCCATGGACAGAGGAGCCTGTATGGCTGAAATTATATAAATAAAATATTTGATTTCTCATTGAATTGATTCCAGTAACCTGATTTTTAGTATTAGGGATTTTTTTTTCATTCCCGCCATGATGAAATAGAATTGTTTAAAATCGGTAGAAGTAGGGTTAGGAAGAATGTAAATTAGCTATAGTCTTTCTAAATATGTCTTCAATGGACCTAATGATAGTTTCAGTTCAGTTCAGTTCAATCGCTCAGTCGTGTCTGGCTCTTTGCCACCCCGTGAATTGCAGCACACCAGGCATCCCTGTCCATCACCAACTCCCAGAGTTCACCCAAGCTCATGTCCATCGAGTCCGTGATGCCATCCAGCCATCTCATCCTCTTTCGTCCCTTTCTCCTCCTGCCCCTAATCCCTCCCAGCATCAGGGTCTTTTCCAATGAGTCAACTCTTCTCATGAGGTGGCCAAAGTACTGGAGTTTGAGCTTTAGCATCAGTCCTTCCAAAGAACACCCAGGACTGATCTCCTTTAGAATGGACTGGTTGGATTTCCTTGCAGTTCAAGGGACTCTCTAGAGTCTTCTCCACAGTTCAAAAGCATTAGTTCTTCGGTGCTCAGCCTTTTCACAGTCCAACTCTCACATCCATACATGACTACTGGAAAACCATAGCCTTGACTAGACGGACATTTGTTGGCAAAGTAATGTCTCTGCTTTTGAATATACTATCGATGTTGGTCATAACTTTCTTTCCAAGGAGTAAGCGTCTTTTAATTTGATGGCTGCAAGCACCATCTGCAGTGATTTTGGAGCCCACCATAATAAAAATCTGACACTGTTTCCACTCTTTCTCCATCTATTTCCCATGAAGTGATGGGACCAGATGCCATGATCTTTGTTTTCTGAATGTTGAGCTTTAAACCAACATTTTTGCTCTCCTCTTTCACTTTCATCAAGAGGCTTCTTAGTTCCTCTTCACTTTCTGCCATAAGGGTGGTGTCATCTGCATATCTGAGGTTATTGATATTTCTCCCGGCAATCTTGATTCCAGCTTGTGCTTCTTCCAGCCTAGCATGTCTCATGATGTACTCTGCAAAGAAGTTAAATAAGCAGAGTGACAATATATAGCCTTGATGTACTCCTTTTCCTATTTGGAACTAGTCTGTTGTTCCATGTCCAGTTTTAATTGCTGCTTCCTGACCTGCAAACAGGTTTCTCAAGAGGCATGTCAGGTGGTCTAGTATTCCCATCTTTTTCAGAATTTTCCACAGTTTATTGTGATCCACACTGTCAAAGGCTTTGGGACAGTCAATAAAGCAGAAATAAATGTTTTTCTGGAACTCTCTTCCTTTTTCTATGTTCCAGCAGATGTTGGCAATTGATCTCTAGTTCCTCTGCCTTTTCTAAAACCAGCTTGAACATCAGGAAGTTCGCAGTTCATGTATTGCTGAAGCCTGGCTTGGAGAATTTTGAGCATTACTTTACTAGCATGTGAGATGAGTGCAATTGTGTGGTAGTTTGAGCATTCTTTGTCATTGCTTTTCTTTGGAATTGGAATGAAAACTGACCTTAATGATAGTTTAGTATACAAAAATGCTTATCTCAGTGTTAGAGACTGTCCTGGACTTGTTTCAGTTTCTAAACACTGGAAATTATTAGAGTTATTGTAACTGAGATTGCTAATTGTAGTCTCAATTTCATTATTTTTTTTATTTTAAGTAAATTAACAACAATGAAAACTCAGTTAAAGTTTCCATATCCCTGTTTTTCTTGTAGCTTTCTGTGCCCATGTGAAAATTTTCTGGCTAACGATGCAACCAGAAATTATTAGTTGAGGCTTAGCTCATCAATTCGGGACACTGAGACAGAAAGTTTGTGAATGTATTTTTTTAACCTTTATTGTATTAACTGCATACATGGTGACTTGCATAGCTGTGTGATACAGACAGGGTCTATAAATATAGAAGACAAAGATGGCAGAACAGAAAGGTGAGTGGGACCCCAATAAGTATTGACCTGACTATGTGGAGGCATTTTTTATTCAGTTAAAGAGAATAAACAACTTCTATTTTTCTTGTTATTTCTTGTTTCCGGCCATTACAAATAAGTGCCCTTCCTAGCTTTGTTTCCTATGAACTGCTGGGGATATACCTAAGACATGAAATTATTATTAATATATTAATAGTGTGTGCATGCATGCTAACTTGCTTCAGTCACGTCTGACTCTTTGAGACCCTATGGACTGTAGGCCCCTTTGTTTATGGGATTCTCTGGGCAAGAATACTGGAGTGGGTTGCCATGCCCTCCTCCAGGGGATCTTCCCAACCCAGGAATCAAATATGCATCTCTTCTGTTTCCTGCATTTACAGGAGGGTTCTTTACCACTAGCGCCACCTGGGAAGCCCAATATATCAATAGTAATAACAGTATAATGACAAAAACATCTCTCTAACCATTTTACTTAAAAATAACATTAATAATCTTTTACTTTGCAATTAATGATAGAGAAATAAAACTGTATACTTATATTTTCTACTTTTATTTGGCATTTGGAAGGTCTTTAAAACTTAAATATCTACATTGTTATTCATTATTTGTTTTGAACTATCCAATGGAATATAGGATCAAGAAAACAAAGAAAGCTGATATATAAATTAATTTTTATCTAATTTCTTCAAAATTTAAGATCCAATTGCCTTAAAAGTAAACAGAAATAATTCGGTGATTCTTTAACATCTCAGGTTATTTCAATAATACTTACTTGTACTTTCTTTATAATTAAAGATCAAAGAAAAGATCTTTCATTTGTAAGTTTTAGTGATCACCACAATACTTAATATTAGCCAATGACATTTTTCAATGCTCAATACATTTATTAATTTAACAATAATTTATTAGCAGTTGGTTCTAGTGGTAAAGAACTCTCTTGCCAATGCAGAGGATGCAAGAGATGTGGGTTTGATACCTGGGTCGGGAAGGTTCCTGGAAAATGAAATGGCAACCCACTCCAGTATTCTTACCTGGTAAATCCCGTGGGTGGAGGAGCCTGCTGAACTATAGTCCACGGAGTCACAAAGAGTCGGACATGACTGAAGTGGCTTAGCACATCCATGGATAAATCTGATATAAGCATCTCTGTGCAAGGTTTTGTTTAGACTTAAGATGTCAGCTACTTTGGGTTGTTACCCTGCTTATTTAACTTATATGTAGAGTACATCATGAGAAAAGCTGGGCTGGAAGAAGCACAAGCTGGAATCAAGATTGCTGGGAGAAATATCAATAACCTCAGATATGCAGATGACGCCACCCTTATGGAAGAAAGCAAAGAAGAACTAAAGAGCCTCTTGATGTAAAAGAGGAGAGTGAAAGTTGGCTTACAACTCAACATTCAGAAAACTAAGATCATGGCATCTGGTCCTCTCACTTCATGGGAAATAGATGGGGAAACAATGGAAGTAATGACAGACTTTATTTTGGAGGGGCTCAAAATCTCTGCAGAGAGTGACTGCAGCCTTGAAATTAAAAGATACTTGCTGCTTGGAAGAAAAGTTATGACCAACCTAGACAGCATATTCAAAACCAGACATATTACCTTGCCAACAAAGGTCCATCTAGTCAAAGCTATGGTTTTTACAGTAGTCATGTATGGATGTGAGAGTTGGACTATAATAAAACTGAGCACCAAAGATTTGTTGCTTTTAAACTGTGGTGTTGGAGGAGACTTTTGAGAGGCCCTTGAACAGCAAAGAGATCCAACCAGTCCATCCTCAAGTAAATCAGCCCTGAATATTCACTGGAAGGACTGATGTTGAAGCTGAAATTGCAATACTTTGGCCACCTGATACGAAGAACTGACTTGTTGGAAATGACCCTGATGCTGAGAAAGATTGAAGGCAGGATGAGAAGGAGGTGACAGAGGATAAGATGGTTGGATGGCATCACAAACTCAATGGACATGAGTTTGAGTAAACTCTGGGAGTTGGTGATGGACAGGGAGACCTGGTGTGCTGCAGCCCATGGGGTCACAAAGAGTTGGATATGACTGAGCAACTGAGCTGAACTGAACTTTGGGTATATGCAAAGGAGTGTGACTGCTAGATGCTATGGCAGAAGTGTGTTCGACTTTATAAGAAACCTTCAGAATATCTTCCAAAGTGACTGTGTTATTGTGCATTCTCACCAGCAGCAGATGAGAGTGCCTGTTGTTTTACATCCTTGTCAGTGTTTGGTGTTGTCAGTGTCCTGGGCACTTTAATTGGTGTGTGTTAACATCTCATTGTTTCAGTTTGCAGTTCTCTGATGACTTCTGATGTGAAGTAGCTTTTCGTATGCTTAAGCTGCCATCCGTGTACCTTCTTTTTTAAATTTATTTTTAATTGGTGAAAAGTTGCTTTATAGTGTTGTGTTGGTTTCCAAAACATGTGTATCTTTACAGAAGTGTCTGTTAAGGTCTTTGGCCCACTTTTAAATTGAGTTGGTTTTTATCATTGAGTTTTACCGCTGCTGATGCTAAGTCAAGAGGTCTTTATATATTTTGAATAGCAGTCTTTCATCAGATGTGTCCTTTACAAATATTTTCTAAAAGTCTGACTTGTCTTCTCATTCTCTTGACTCTGTCTCTTTTTTAAGATGGTGAAATTAGAGGAAAGCTTTATTATTTATAGTATTTTTCCCATTAATCTATTTTATACCATGCTAATTATAATATAATTACACTCATATTTTTAAATATGTAAACATTAATGTTCATCATATATACATTTCATTATACCCTGAATTTAGAATTAATAAATTAAAAATGAGAACTGGTCTTAGCCAATGCTTCTTCATCCTATTTGGGAAAAAGATTGGGGAAAGGAATTAATAATTATGAATGCTAGTTTACTATGAACTAGATATTGTCCTTGTTCACAAAATACATAATCCTCTTTCAACCTAATCACTCCATGTGAAAATGTTATAACCATCCTTTTTAAGAGCACTTTTGTTTTAGAGCAGCTTTTGGTTTACATCAACATTGAGAGTAAGTTCATTTAATGTGATGACATATTAGTAAAAAACTTGAAAGATGAAACATTCAAAGTAATATCCGAAGAGACTTTAACAAACACAATTTATAACAGTGTTAGCAACAAAATTAAAAAGATGATGATGCCTTTGGAACCCAGAAGCAGTTGGGAATATTCACCGTGTAAATAATCACCCCGCAACCCAGTGAAGGCTGTTTATTTGGTAATGAGACTCAGACAGAAGGTATGGGTTTGGGAGGAGAATGCAGCAAAGATCAGGAAATATAATGAATGGCAGGAAGCGAAGAGAATGAATACCCAAACTCTCTCTCACCAGAGTCTCCCATGAATTGAACTCAAATGGAAGTCCTAGGAGTCAGGCTGTCTTGTGCACAGAGAAGGGTAGAGAGGATGAAGACTAGCTCTAGAGGCACAAATGTAGAATACACAAACAGTGCAGTACACAAATTAGCATACTGTATACACATGTCCCCCTTGGTAACCACTCTAGGCCTTTGGTTGAAGAAAACAAATCCCTCAATATAGAAAAACAGAAGCCCTGAGTAGTCATGTGTCTGTAGTTCATAGTTTTCCACTGATAGCATTATTAGGCATGTGAACTAAGTGGCAATGTAATCAATATTTTGGTTCTTGACATTGTTCCTTCTTGCCCCCATTTTATATCATGCCTGTTACTTAAAATCACTCACTTCTTCTCTTTGACCAGTGTGATGACAATCTGAAAAATTGTCAAGTGGCTCACTCAGTTTTCCATTTACTGGAACTAGCTCTTGTCCTGCAGCTCGTTGTCCTGCTAGAAACATTTACATCTTAAGTGCGGGGGGGCGCTCCGCAGAAAGAGCGGAGGCAGTGGAACTTCCCTCCGCAAAGCCGAGGGGTTCCCGAGGGAGAGGTGAGCCTGCTGTCCGCCAACCCAGCCCCTCGGCGAGCGAGAGACAATCAGACGCGACAGGGGTTCCATCGAAGCAGTTCCGGTTTATTGTTGCAAACTCCCAGCTTATATAGACAAACAGGAGGGTTTTAGGAGGGACTTTCCATAGTTGCACCAATCACATTAAAGGTCAAATTGTCGCCTTCATTATAACAGGAGTCTATAGAGATCACACACTGTCTATGTGCACAGAAATCAAGAGAGCCAATTAAAAACTTTGACAGACAACATAGACCCTGCCCCCATCTCTTCCGCCAGGCGCCATCTTAGGTTTTCGACAGCAAAGCTAGCCCCTTTGTTTTTAAGGTTTCCCATTTAGGGCCCCACACTTAAGTATCTAATGACTGTGAGACCAAAAAGAAAAAAAATCCTTGCATGTATTATTTTATTTATAATTGTGAGAAGGTCATTCCTACTTCTAACATTTAATCCCTGGACTTGTGCAATCTGTCTCTGTGGGAAATGACATCATATGTTGACCACTGATTTAAGGCATAAAATGTATCCTATAGCACAGTGCTGCAGCACACTTTTTCTTCTAGCATGTTCTGCAGTTGAGCTTCTACCAGTCTGTCTCATCATTCTATCAAGCTATAGGCTTTAAAGTAAAAGGCGCTTGGTAAGACAGTTGAACACTTTGAGTATCAACTCATAGACATATTTCCTTCATATAAAATATGTCATTTAGTCAGCAACAGTATTTTGTGGTGAAGACTCAGGCATTCTGTAGATCCACAAATGGTGATGTCAATATATGCACTGAAGCAAAAGGCATATTCATATTTTAATCATGTATTTCCTTGAGTACAGCCTCAACTCCAGCTAAGTCAACACCATTTTATATAATCAGCCTGTCAGCATCATCTCACCACTGAGTAGCATTTTGCTCCCCTCCCACAGTGAAGAGTATCATGCAGGGCTCAGTGCTGGCTCCTTCGATGAACACAGATTGTCTTTACACTCTGTGGCCTTTCTGATATGTTCATCCTCCTATCTCTCTCCTACACTCCCATGAGAACACATTTTTGTTTCATTTTATCCATTACCTTGACCAGTTTAGAATATTTTCTCAACTGTTTCTTCTACTCAAAGAATAGAATCAGATACATATTCTTAAAGTCACAAGACAAGATGAGGTATACTCTAGTGTTTCTCCTTTCTTCTGACCTCTTCTTCCATTCTTACAGATTTGTATGTGTGTCCTCTCTGAGGTACCAAACGCAACTTGACTTTGTGGGAAACTTGCCAAAATATCTGTTTATTATATTCAAAATTGTTCCAATATGAATGGCAAGATTATCTTCTCACTCTGTTTTATAGTGTGAAGACATGATTGAATCACTGAAAGTAAGCATCAGGTACATTTTCCTAAGATATTTTACCGAGAATCTGCTTGACATTAATTGCAATATATCTTTGTCATGCAGCTGCAGCTGCTGTATTCTGATCTCATCATAGCAGTGGAGGAAATGTGGCAAAATTTGTATGTGCTTCACTGATTAAAATTTGCTATAAAGATTCAGGCAATATGATCTGTACACATTGATTTATGAACTTATCTACACATGGAAAGTGTGACATTTGCTGTGTAAACCCCCAAGGGCTAGGAACCAGAATTTCTCAGGGATGAACACTAATGCATAACTGTTGGCCTTAGGTGAGTTGCCAAAGTAAAAACTTTACAAATTATGCTCACAGAAACAAAGTTTTATTTTTCTTTCGAGCCAGTTATCATCTTTTAGGGATGAAATTAGAAGGTATTTGAAATGAACTTTCCCTGTTGCATAAAGTAATCAGTAATGCTAGAAGATGATTAGAAATATAATATTAATAAGCATTTACATTTGCTTATCTTTAAATTCATGACTTCACTAATTATATAAATTTTTATTAAGGATGTTAAATGGTCTTGTTAGGTTTTCATAAATTGCTAGTAAACACATAGTTAGATCAATGGAATATCAAAACTTTGATTAGACATTCAAAACCTGCATTTCATTTAGACAGCAAGAAAGAAAGACATGTTTCCTCCTTTTCAGCGGTAACTATAGACTGTGCATCCATGCTGAGTTACTTCAGCTGTGTCCAACTCTTTGCGACCCCACGGACTACAGCCTGCCAGATTCCTCTGTCCATGGAATTCTCCAGGCAGAAATACTGGAGTGGGTTACCATGTCCTCCTTCAGGAGATCTTCCTGATCCAGGGATTGAACTGGTGTCTGTCATGTCTCCTGCATTGGCTGGAGGGCTCTTCACTACTAGCGCCTCATGGGAAGCCTGATCAGACATCCTGAAACTTAAACATTGGATTGTGAAGTTTGGGCAGTTGTTTTTCTTTTTTAAAAATGAGATATTGCCTGTGGTTAACAGCAGTAAAATGTTAATTTAGTCTTTGGTAGGACATATTATCACTATAACTCAGAACAATTTTGGTATGCCAATTTTGAAATAAAATGGCTCTGATTAATGCATGAATCAATATTAAAACTACTAGATGTCTAAGTGACAAAGCTGATCAAACTGCCAAAATGGGATAGTGATGCCATCAGTGTTAAACGCATTCCAGTGTTAAATGTTGAGTGATTTCAGGGAATTATAAATGAAACCTCTAATTTATAACATCTGAAAGCATATATTTTACACTGTTTTCTATGCTATTACCTGGTTGTATACATCTTTAAACTATGACAATGAATATTTTGAAATTTATCTCTCTAATATGCTGACTTTATTTCACATGTAATAAGAAATACAGGCTGGTGAAAAACATCAAATATTTTCTTCAGTATTTTCTGGTTAACATCATATAAAACATTTTAAAAATAGATTGTTATAAAGGGAAACATGAAGATCACAGTAAAATATTTTCTCCTGCTTCTAGTTAGTTGCTAAGCTAAGAAAAGGTTGTTCAACTTATCTTTATTACCATTAAATTGTCTTGTAAAATAGACAGGGTTAGGAGGAATCTGATAGCCATCCTATTTGTCTTTTTTTTTTTTTCTTTATCTTCTTCTTCTGGCTCACTTTTACACTGACTATATTTTCCCCTATTCAATCTTATGCTTTTGGAACGGTGTCACAAGTTATATTCATGATTATTTTTTTGTCACTCAACCCTAGCCTATTTCCTGAAATATTACAACCGTTGATTGTTGCTTAGCCCCATCTACTTGGAATTCTACTGACACGTCTTAAATCTATACTTTCAAAAAACTTTTCACTTTGGACACTTTGTATGACACAAAATGCTTATATGAAATTTAAAATATAGTGTCCCTGGTACATTTTTATCAGAGATTTTCATTGATTCTCTAGGTTTATGTTAAGGAGTTATCTCCACAAACAGCCAATACATTCAAATCTAAGTCTCATACTTAATCTTCACAGTACGTTTGGTAAGGGTAGTCTAGCCATTTAAAGTATTAGTCAATCTGTTTGTCAACTGGATTTACTTTAAGAGACTGTTAAGATCTCATTTCTCTTATCAGCATCTTCACGAAGAGGAACATAGCTTAGTACAATGATAACTGCATCTTTTTAGATGATCAGGGGGCATGAAAAATAAATAGGATATCTAATTTGTGAATGTTAAATTAATGAGTTAAGAAAAGGACTTAACAGTCGGTACACACATTCTTTTTTTCTGGTGTTGGGAATTATATCATTAACAAAATGGTACTCTGACTTAGTGTCTTTTTCTAAATAGCTCAGGATATTTAAAATTTATGATCATATTTATTATCTAAACTTTTTATTAGTTTCTACTGTTGTTATAACATAAATTTCCCTCTCCTTATAACAGCTAATAGAATCATATATTCTATGTAACATTTTAAAATTCCATGTGATCTCTTCATACTCTGAATATACTTATTTTTATATGATTTTATACATGATTACCTATTTTTAATTTTAAATATTATAAATGAGGACTGGAAGAGTAAAAGACGATGACTGCATATTTTTTTGCATTATTGCTTTCAATTCTCTACTAAGTGCCCACCCCATTGATAAAGATTATCTTCTTCCCTATTCCATAAATAGCTAGGATTTTCCAATCCTAATAAAGATATGATATCTAAAATATTAGCACTTATACCTCTGCCATAATGGCACATTTGTCACATTCCTCTCTCTTATCACTGTTTATCAAGAGATAATCATGACATAGTAACTACTAGGACAAATGAATGTGGCATAAAGAAGATAACACAAGTCTTCAGCAGAAACTGACAGTGAAAAAGTTGTCGGTGTCTTAAACAGCAATTACAGTTGCAGTCAAAAGTGGCTGAGACAGTCTGTGATACTGAATAGGATGCACAGAGAAACTGTTTGTAATTAAAGACTGCTCTCTAAATTTTGACCAGGCTTAGGCCAAAATAATCAAATTTATAGGAAACAAGCTATTAAAAACATTTGCCTTTGAGTATGAAAATACCCTTGCTAAACTATTAGATACATATGTTGAGACAGAGAGAAGGTATTGAAGACAAGGTGATATTTCTCACATCATACCATATGTTAGTGCCATCCTGGAAATGCCTTCCAGATACCTCTTGCCAATTTGAGATCAGTTAGTTCTCTGTACTTGTTAAAGTATACCACATGCAGTTGTCTAGGTTATGGAAAGTTAATTAGCAGCCTGATGTGTAGTACTGGATGCAAATGTCATGAGCATATTTAACGTAGGTGATAATCTTGAATTAAATAGCTGAGCATTTATATATCACTTCATTTTGGTTCAGTATCAACAGAAATCATGTGGGCTGAGAAGTGGCCATGAGTTGCATCATGTACAGTGTGCATACTATTCAAAGCCCTGCACTAAGCAATTTCAAACCAAACCTCAGTGCCATACAGTCCAAGGATATGAAAATAATATCAAGGATCACCTATAAGTATCTACATATTTTATGACAAGTTATATTCTGCTTAGTTTAAAACTCAGGACTCAAGAGTTTTGATATACATATGTCTATTAAGATTAAAAAGCTACAGTGGATTTTTTTTTTTAAATTTTGGATTTAAATACAAGTCTGAAATTAGAAACTCATTACCCTATAAGTCACTGTGTCTTATAGGGGAGAGCTGGAAATCTCCGAATCATCTATGATTATGCACTTTCCACTGTAATTCACTTAAAATTATTGTTATATGGTAAAATGTATTCTGCGTTCTCTCTCTCTTTAACAGAATATCGTTGATTTAACATATACAATTTGATGAGTTTGCAACACTCATGATATTGTCACCTTAATCACGGAAAAACATCCAACACCTCTCAGAGTTTCTTACGTCACTTTCGTATTTTTTGTTTTTGTAACACTTAACATGAAGCCTACCCTCTTAGATTTTTAAGTGACTACTGTATTGATAACTACAGTCCCCAACTTATGACTTATGATGGCTTGATTTTTCATTTTTCCATTGTTCAAAGTGATAGACATCCAGTAGAGACTGCACTTCCAATTTTGAATCTGACCTTTTCCCAGGCTAGTGATATATAGTAGATACTCTCTCATCATTCTGGGGGAGCAGTAGTGAGCTGCAGCTTCAGTCAGTCACATGATCACAAGTATAAACAAGTAATATACTTAAAACCATCCTGTACCCATACTACCATTCTGTTTTACTTTCAGTACAATATTCCATAAATTTCATGAGCTATCCAATACTTTATTATCAAATAGACCTTGTGTTAGATGATTTTCCCATTTGTAGGCTAATGTAAATGTTTTGACATATTTAAGATAGGCTATGCTATGATGTTCAGTAGATTAAGTATCCTAAGAGCATTTTCAATTTACAGTAGCTTTATCTGGATATAAATTCATGTAAGTCGAGGAAGGGCTGTATAGTCACCACATTATAGAGTAGCTCTCCAAAATTTATTCATTTAGCTTAACTGAAAATTTATGCCCATTAAATAACAACTACTTAATCTACTCACCACCTGGCAATCACTATTGTATTCTCTGTTTCTGAGTTTCCCTATTTTAGGTATCTCATATAAAAGGAATTATTTACCCTTCTGTGACTGACTTATTTAACTTATATGCAGAGTACATCATGAGAAACGCTGGGCTGGAAGAAACACAAGCTGGAATTAAGATTGCCGGGGAAAATATCAATCACTTCAGATATGCAGATGACACCACCTTTATGGCAGAAAGTGAAGAGGAGCTAAAGGGCCTCTTGATGAAAGTGAAAGAGGAGAGTGAAAAAGCTGGCTTAAAGCTCAACATTCAGAAAATGAAGATCATGGCATCTGGTCCCATCACTTCATGGGAAATAGATGGGGAAACAGTGGAAAGTGTCAGACTTTAATTTTTGGGCTCCAAAATCACTGCAGATGGTGACTGCAGCCATGAAATTAAAAGACGCTTACTCCTTGGAAGAAAAGTTATGACCAACCTAGATAGCATATTCAAAAGCAGAGACATTACTTTGCCGCCTAAGGTCCGTCTAGTCAAGGCTATGGTTTTTCCAGTAGTCATGTATGGATATGAGAGTTGGACTGTGAAGAAGGCTGAGTACCAAAGAATTGATGTTTTTGAAGTGTGGTGTTGGAGAAGACTTGAGAGTCCCTTGGACTGCAAGGAGATCCAACCAGTCCATTCTGAAGGAGATCAGCCCTGGGATTTCTTTGGAAGGAATGATGCTAAAGTTGAAACTCCAGTACTTTGGCCACCTCATGCAAAGAGTTGACTCACTGGAAAAGACTCTGATGCTAGGAGGAATTGGGGGCAGGAGGAGAAGGGGACGACAGAGGATGAGATGGCTGGATGGCATCATGGACTCGATGGACGTGAGTCTGAGTGAACTCCGAGAGATGATGATGAACAGAGAGGCCTGGCGTGATGCGATTCATGGGGTCGCAAAGAGTCGGACACGACTGAGCGACTGAACTGAACTGACTGACTTATTTCATTTAGCATAATATCCTCCAGTTTCACCCATGTTGTTGAAAATGGCAAGATTTTCTTATTTTTAAAGGCTGCTATAGATGATATTGTTGTTTAGTTGCAAAGTCATGTACAACTCTTTTGTGACCTCATGGACAGTAGCCCTCCAGTCTCCACTATCCATAGGATTTCCCAGGCAGGAATATTGGAGTGGTTGCCATTTTCTCCTCCAGGGGATATTCCCCATCCAGGGATTGAACCCCTATCTCCAGCATCGGTAGGCAGATTATTACTACTGAGCCACGAAGCAAGCTCATATTATTATAAATCTATATCATAATTTTCTATTCAAATACATGTCTATGGGCATTTGGGTTCTTTCCATATCTTGTTTATAGTGAATAGTATTTTCATTGAACATGAGAGTGCAGATACTTTTTCCCTTTGATAACTATATATACAGATATACTTAGTTTTATTGCACTTCATAGATACTGTGTTTTTTTTTTTTTTTAATAAATTGAAAGTTTGTGACAACCCTGTATCAAACTAAGTTTACTGGCTTTAAACGAAACGCTAATCTATGTTCAATGTAGGATGCAGGATGCATGGGGCTGATGTACAGGATGATTCAAGTAGAGGATGTGGGGTGGGAGGTGGGAGGGGGCTTCGGCATTGGCAGATTGTGTTCACCTATGGCTGATTCATGTCAATGTATGGCAAAACAAATACAGTATTGTAATTTAAAAAATAAATTTAATTTAAAAAAATAAAAATAAAAAAATAAAAATTTTCTAATTTTATAATTTTAAATACTGTTTTTAAAATAATGTTTTGTCAGCTACTAGTAACATTGTACATGCTTTCAAATGTACAATGCTTTCAGACCTCAAATGCTTTCAGACCTTTCATCTGCTTCTGTAAATCTCTATGCATTTTTTTTTTTTGTAATTTTCATTTGAGTTTTGTTCCTATTTGTTAATTTACAAACAAACCTTTCTGGTGGCTCAGAGAGTAAAGAATCTACTTGCAATATGGAAGACCCAGGTTAGGTCCCTGAGTGGGGAAGATCCCTAGAGAGGGAAATGGAAACCCACTCCAGTACTGTTGCCTGGAGAATCCCATGGACAGAAAAGCCTTGCGGGCTACAGTCCATGGTGTTGCAAAGAGTCAAACAAAACTGAGTGACTAACATAGTGTTATTAGGGAATGTTTTATATTTATTATTATTTTCCAGGCCTGTGATTTGTATAGAAATGTTGAAATTATTTCTGGTGGAACGATATCTGCATATTTACATTAATAATATTGCACATATAATTACTATATAAGTACATGGCTTCCCTGGTGGCTCAGAGGTTAAAGCGTCTGCCTGCAATGCAGGAGACCTGGGTTCGATCCCTGGGTCGGGAAGATCCCCTGGAGAAGGAAATGGCAACCCACTCCAGTATTCTTGCCTGGAGAATCCCATGGACAGAGGAGCCTGGCGGGCTACAGCCCACGGGGTTGCAAAGAGTCTGACACGACTGAGTGACTTCACATACATATATACATACATATAAGTATATAAATATATTGCATATATTGATTATACTTATACTCTTGCCCCTAAAATATTTCCTGTCCCTCAGAGTCCTTCCAGAATACTCCATTTTCCAAAGATCCCTCAAGATTTGATTGAATTCATCATAAACATTATACTTCACTTATATGTTCTTACTGTTGTTTAGTCAGTAACATTTTATATTTTCATACATCTAATTTACCTTTCTTATTTTATTTGACATATTTGTTAAATATTTGTATTTAACATATTTGTACCTTTGTACCTTGATTTTGGGCTTCCCTCATGGCTCAGTGATAAAGAATCTGCCTGCCAATGCAGAAGACGTGGGTTTGATCCTTGGATCAGGAAGATTTCCTGGAAAAGGAAATGGCAACCCACTCCAGGATTCTTGCTTAGGAAATCCCTGGAAAAAGCAGCCTGGTGGGTTACAATTTAGGGAAATACAAAAGAAGCAACATGACTGAGCAACTAAACAACAACCTTGATTTTACAAATAGATATGCAATTTTCTTAAGAACATATATTATTCTATTGTATTTTATCATTATATGTTGTCCCTCTCACAGTGATGAGTTTGCACTTGAAGTTATTTGGTATTCTTGAGTATTTATTTCTTATTTTGCATATAGTAGGTAAAGATAGCTATTTTATATACAAAGTCCCTTTTAAAAACTCTTGATTATTATAATGTAATCCTTGTATGTTACTGTCTAGTTCAATGTCCTTTTGTATAAATATATCTATAATTATATTTTATTTTTAATACATTAGTGATAATATGTTTTAATATTTAATAATATGCATTATTAAAACTTAGATGCTTCCTAGAGCAATAAAATAGCAGAGTTTGCCAAAATATAATATTATCTTATACTTTATCCCAAATAAGTATTTATAATGAAACTGGAGCTTAGAATTTAAATCCTCTAAGGTATTTTGTGAATCTGTGCAATTAATTTGTTTAGGAAATTTTGTTGCTTTATACTGAATACAAAATTTGAAACTTTCAAGGTTCAGTAGCTAAACCTTGAGGGTAGTAACATATGCAGTCTATGCTTACTATGCAGTAATATTACTTAAAAAAAAAAATCTCTATTTCCTCTAGGGTGTTTTTTGATTGAGATATCTCTTTCCTTGCTGGAAAATAACTTTTCTGTTAAAGAAACCTTGGCTTTTCACAACTGACTCTTCTTTGAAAACATGTAAAGAAATTAGCTATTAAGGTTAAATAAGGTTAATTAAGATTAACTGAAAGAAAATTAAAAGACCACCAACAGGAGTAGACTACTTCCACACAAATCATCCAGTACTGAAAAAAATATATCATTATATAAAGCCCTAAGGACTAAGACTTGTGTTCTTCTTAATTGAAATGAATCCACTTACTGTCTACTGTTCCTATACTTATTTCTTCCATCTCATAAAAAGTAGAAGTTATGGGAATAAATACTTTGATTACTATTCAAAATTTTAAAAATATACCAACTGATAAAAATTTTAGAAGTGAAACTCCTATCTCAATATCCTAATATTTGGGATGTAGTCTAGGAAATAAATCATGTTTGGAGTTGCCAAAAATAAACCATTCTTCTGTTGTGATATTGAGAAAACAGTCTTCTTCCAAAGTAATTATCTTTTTTTTTCCTTTAGTGCTTGAAAGAAAGTGAAAGTGAGAGTGAAGTTACTCAGTTGTATCCGACCCTTTGCGACCCCATGGACTGCAGCATTCCACGCTCCTCTGTCCATAGGAGTTTCCAGACTAGGAGTCGGACACGACTGAGCGACTTCACTTTCACTTTTCCCTTTCATGCACTGGAAAAGGAAATGGCAACCCACTCCAGTGTTCTTGCCTAGAGAATCCCAGGGACGGGGGAGCCTGGTGGGCTGCCGTCTATGGGGTCGCAGAGAGTCAGACACGACTGAAGCGACTTCGCAGCAGCAGCAGGCAAGAGTACTGGAGTGGGTTGCCATTTCCTTCTTCAGAGGATCTTCCCGACCCAGGGATCGAATCGGGGTCTCCCACATTGTAGGCAGATGCTTTACCTGCCTGGGCCACCAGGGAAGTCCTGGTGAGAATTATTTTAAGGAAATTATAAGGGCTGGAAATTTCAAAATCTGCAATTCAGATCAGCAAGAGACCTGAGAAGAGTTGATGCTACACTCTTGAAGCCAAAGGCAGGAAGGAGGCAAAGTCTCCTACTCTCTTATAGACGGTCTTTTCTCTTATTAAGGCCTTCAACTGATTGGATGAGGTTCGGCCCCATTACGAGGGTAATCTGCTTTACTCGGTCTGAGTGAGTGAGTGCAAGTTGCTCAGTTCAGTTCAGTTCAGTTCAGTCGCTCTGTCGTGTCCGACTCTTTTCGACCCCATGAATCGCAGCACGCTAAGCCTCCCTGTCCATCACCAGCTCCCGGAGTTCGCCTCAGACTGGCGCTCATCGAGGCAGTGATGCCTTCCAGCCAGTTGTGTCCTACTCTTTGTGACCCCATAGACTATACAGTCCATGGAATTCTCCAGGCCGGAATACTGGAGTGGGGGATCTTCAGAGGATCTTCCTAACCCAGGGGATATCTTCAGGGGATACTTCTCCAGAGGATCTTCCCAATCCAGGGATCGAACCCAGGTCTCCCGCATTGCAAATAGAGTTGGATTCTTCATCAGCTGAGCCACAAGGGAAGCCCTGCCCAGTCTACTGATTTGAATGTTAATCACATTTTAAAAATAACCTTTGCCAAAACATCTAGACTGATGTTTGACTAAACAACTAGGTACCTTAGCCTAGCCAAGTACACATAAAGTTAACCATCACAATGACTCTTATTTTTAAACCAATTTAATTTGGAATCGCTAATATTTTCAGAATCATGAAAACTAATACCATAGAATGGGAAACATATGAGACAGGGGAAAAAAGAAAAGAATGATTTGACAGGTGGTTTGCAGTCTCTCATAATATCCCCTGTATTATGTTTCTGTGAATTTCACAATACTGTAGATTTCTTCTTCAAGTTATTGTGCAACTGTTATAATTCTTATTTAGCCAAGTATTAGAAAAAATATGATTCTCTTTGTCTCATATTTATATGTGTAGTTCTATCAATTTAGGATGGGAGTTGGTTCAATAGATGCTGAACTTTTGGCTCTCATATTAAAAGTTGTCATGGCTTGATCTACACAGAATATAGACATAGGCAAAATGACCATGTTGGGGATTTAATCCTCTAGATACTTGTTGTCCACATTTTTTATTTCCTTTATTTAAAAATATTCTTTTTCTGTGGAAGAGCAATAATTCTGACTCAGTTTCCAAGAAACATCCCTACATCAGAACTTGATGCTACAAGATGAGTGAAATATCTGAACCACATTTATTTTGAAATTATGAACTCCAAATAATGTACGAGAAAATGTTCTATCTTTTGGGTATGAATCTTCATTACTGTCAACAGTATCTTCCCTATATATACAGTCATAATTTTCTCCAGAAAACTGAGTTTTATATATAATATATATAATCAAGAAATAATTTCTGAATGTATTAACTTATGTGTTTATCCTGAATCAATTTCTTTTTGTCTTATCCTAGTATAAATTTCTCTCTTTTCAGTAATAAACCTGTAGAACACATCTTAGGTCAATTTTTAAACAGCATGCCTTTTTTTTTTCCTTTAAATTTCATAAACCTGTAAATCTAAGTCATAAAGAATATCATATAGTCCACTTTCAAATAATCCTCATGTATATCTTTGGTGTATAATTAACTATTTCTGGACAAAAACACAGTGCTTTATAAGTAATAGGAGCAAGAATTTGGACTTTCCCTGGAAGATTTCCTATGCTGTTCATGAAAACTGATCAACTATGCTTTTAAACTTACAATTTTTAAGGAATATTTTAGAAACTCCTACGTCCTGTATTTGCCCTATCCTCAGAAAATGAGGTCAGAAATTAAGTTCTTTATTTGAATGAGTAGTCAAGGGCTCTTTCATCAGCCAGGGTCTTCTAAAGACAAGAGGGATGGTTTCCTATGATAGATGACACACATAAAAGTCCTAATTCAGGTTTGACATAACAGGTCACAGTAAAATATGACAGTTTCCTTCTGCAGGTGGATTTTATATTAAGGCAATTTTATTATTCCTGGAAATATTTTAATTAAGAAATTTGAATAGCCTTCTAACTAGTAGCATGGTACTGGCATAACAAAGAAAATCATAGGCCAATTATCATCACTTAGCACTTCTGAGCTAAATGTTTTACAGAGAAAGAAGGCTTTTGTTTGTAAAGGAGGTTCTTGCCTAATATGCAAATTTTATCCTATAAATTTCCTACTGGTACTGACTCCTTAGTCTTTTAATGTATAACAATTCCCTATTACAATTATTCTTAGTTATGTAATTTTTCTTTTGCAGTTGAAATAACTTGAAATTAAATGACTTGTCCTAGATCAAAGATCACTTGACAAATATCTAAAATTAGAGTTTGGTATTCCTAAGGTGATCATTTAAGGATGTATTTTTATTTTTAAATGCATTTTTGTGTTACTCAAATGCTGGGCATGTTATAAAATTTTAGACTTCCAATACATTCTAAATCAGAGATTCTTAATGTTGGTCTATGAGATTTTAGTAATATTGAGATAAAATACTTCATAAGGCAGATGCCTCTGATTACGAAATAGAAATTTTCACTTTTGAACTGTTAGATGATCTGAATCCTTCTTTACAACAGAGAACACACATCTGCGTTCAGTACAGTAACACACAGGTTAGTTTCATAATAGGCAGAATGAAAAGTATCTTGCTAAGCGGCGTTGGAGGCAATGTGATAACACCAAATATTTTGTTGCTATTGTTAAAACATTACTTTAATAATTTTCATAAAATATCCCTTAAAATGTTGGGGAATCTAATTCTCCCAGATCAACTCTCTCAGTGTGGACTTTAGGGATGTCAGGTACTTGGCTGTCCCCTCTTCTTCTGTCCCCTCCTCTCACTCTTCTCTCATATATTTATACATACATACACACACACACACACATATATAAATATATGCATTCAACATTTTATTGCATATATGCATTCAACATTTTATTGATGTTTCGGTATTCTCCAAAGAAAAACTCCCATTTTCTGGACAGGAGTATAGTGACTAAAGTGAGAAATTATCTCTGCTCCAAAATATGAAATTAAATACGGAGAGAACTGAATTTGCAAAGAAGATTTTGAGCCCACGTGTACATCCTGTATGCCTCAGAAATCCAGTGGCCAGCAGCACAGATACTGCAAGAACGAAACAGCCAGAAATAGGCTTTACTGTTGTATGGGATCTTGTAGGAAATGTATATCAGAGGATATCAGACTCTCCTCAATCAAATTAGAATAGCTATTCAGTGGGAGGGAATGGGTGAACAGAGACAAAGCATTAAGGTCTATTCCAATATTGCCTTCATTCTCAGCAGCAATCTCCACTCTGTCCTATGGAAACATCTTAAAAACTTTAATAATAATAACATGTATTATTGTCTTGTTAGTTTGTACATGTTAGGCAGCTTATAATCAGACCTTGAGAGAACTCAATATAAACTACAATTTTAAAAGAAATGTTCTGAGAAATAAAATTGGCTGCCCACATATGTGAGAACAGAGGAAAATTCTTGACTAAAATCAACCTTTTTCCATCTCTGTTCTTCACCACTTAAAACTTCCTAAGATAAAATCAGGAGTAGGTAGTAGAATGACCAGAAGGGACAGTGCACAAAAGCAAGCTAGAGATGTGCAGAAACAATGTAAAAGAGAAAGAAGACTGGAACTGGAGGAATCAACTTGCCTGACTTCAGGCTCTACTACAAAGTCACAGTCATTAAGACAGTATGGTACTGGCACAAAGACAGAAATATAGATCAATGGAACAAAATAGAAAGCCCAGAGATAAATCCTCACACCTATGGACAGCTTATCTTTGACAAAGGAGGCAAGAATATACAATGGAGTAAAGACAATCTCTTTAACAAGTGGTGCTTGGAAAACTGGTCAACCACTTGTAAAAGAATGAAACTAGATCACTTTTCACCACACACAAAAATAAACTCAAAATGGATTAAAAATCTAAACATAAGACCAGAAAGTATAAAACTCCTAGAGGAGAACATAGGCAAAACACTCTCCAACATAAATCACAGCAGGATCCTCAATGATCCACCTCCCAGAATACTGGAAATAAAAGCAAAAATAAACAAATGGGATCTAATTAAAATTAAAAGCTTCTGCACAACAAAGGAAACTATAAGTAAGGTGAAAAGACAGCCTTCGGAATGGGAGAAAACAATAGCAAATGAAGCAACTGACAACTCATCGCAAAAATATACAAGCAACTTATGCAGCTCAACTCCAGAAAAATAAATGAACCAATCAAAAAATGGGCCAAAGAACTAAATAGGCATTTCTCCAAAGAAGACATACGGATGGCTAACAAACACATGAAAAGATGCTCAACATTACTCATTATCAGAGAAATGCAAATCAAGACCACAATGAGGTACCATTTCACACCAGTCAGAATGGCTGCGATCCAAAAGTCTACAAGCAATAAATGCTGGAGAGGATGTGGAGAAAAGGGAACCCTCTTACACTGCTGGTGGGAAGGCAAACTAGTACAGCCACTACGGAAAACAGTGTGGAGATTCCTTAAAAATTGCAAATAGAATTGCCTTATGACCCAGCAATCCCACTGCCTGGCATACACACCGAGGAAACCAGAATTGAAAGAGACACATGGACCCCAATGTTCACTGCAGCACTGTTTATAATAGCCAGGTCATGGAAACAACCTAGATGTCCATCAACAGATGAATGGATAAGAAAGCTGTAATACACAATAGAGTATTACTCAGCCATTAAAAAGAATAAATTTGACTCAGTTCTAATGAGATGGATGAAACTGGAGCCGATTATACAGAGTGAAGTAAGCCAGAAAGAAAAACACCAATACAGTATACTGACACACATATATGGAATTTAGAAAGATAGTAATGATGACCCTGTATGTGAGACAACAAAAGAGACACAGAGGTATAGAATGGACTTTTGGACTCTGGGGGAGAGGGAGAGGGTGGGATGATTTGGGAGAATGGCATTGAAATATGTATACTATCATATAAGAAACAAAGTGCCAGTCTATGTTTAATACAGGATACAGAATGCTTGGGGTTGGTGCACGGGATGATCCAGAGAGATAATATGGGGTGGGACGTGGGAGGGGGCTTCGACATTGGGAAATCGTGTACACCTGTGGCTGATTCATGTCAATGTATGGCAAAACAAATACAGTATTGTAATGTAGAATAAAGTATTAAAAAAATAAAATGAAATAAAAAAACAAAGTGATGGACTTCCTTTTCATTATATATTATTATTATTACTGAAATTACTTTTCTTTTACTGAAATTATTTTTTATTATACATGTTTTTGTGATTTTGTTAGACTTTTTCTTTCTCTGGTGGTATGATCATAAATATTCACCATTATTCAGTTAATGTTGTGAATTACATTGATTAATTGTTAATGTTAAGCTAAATATCTGTCTCTTGAATAAAACTCATTTGATCATTATACACTAAGGTTATTTATTATACACTAAACAACCCACTCTTGGTTTATCTTACACTTTGAGCTACTTCTCTCTAAAGTACAAAAATGTAACTTTCTCTGATAAATGACTTTGGAATGAGATCCAATTAAGAGTTGTTCAAAAAATTTTCCTTCAAGGAAGTGAGCCATATTAATAAAGCATGCATTGTTCCTAACACTCTATTATACTAATTTATAGAGACAGGATTGCTTTGTAGGTTTAACTGTGAGCTTCAAGGTTATGAAGCTCACTCTCCCACAGATAAAAGCTATGTTTTCCAAATAAGTTTTATCAGTAATGAAACTGACACCTAGGCCTGTAACTGCTTACTCTTTTTGCTTATTTCTCAATTGATTTAGCTCTTAAAAGAGGAAGAAATGTGCTATTTACTGAAGCCCCATAGGACACATTTTCTGTCAGAACTCAGTGGAACCAATACTGGATGCTTTTGAATTGTGGTGTTGGAGAAGACTTTTGAGAGTCCTTTGGACAGCAAGGAAATCAAATCAGTTCATCCTAAAGGAAATCAACCCTGGATGTTCACTGGAAGAACTGATACTGATGCTGAAGCTCCAATACATTGGCCACCTGATACAAACAGCTGACTCATTGGAAAAGATCTTGATGCTGGGAAAGATCGAAAGGAAAAGGAAAAGAGGGTGACAGAGGATGAGAGCTGGAAGACATCACAAACTCAATGGACATGAATTTGAGAAAACTCTGGGAGACAGTAAAGGACAGGGAAGGCCTGGTATGCTTCAGTTAATGAGGCACAAAAAGTTGGACATGACTTAGTGACAGAATGACAAGTGGAACCAAAAAGATCCTATAGATTGCTGTTGTTATTTAGTTGCTAAGTTGTGTCTGACTTTTGCAACCCCATGGGGACTGTAACCAGCCAGGCTTCTCTGTCCAGTGGGATTTCCCAGGCAAAAATACTGGGGTAGGTTGCCATTTCCTTCTCCAGGGGATCTTCTTGAACCAGGGATCAAACCCACATCTCCTACATTTGGCAGGTATATTCTTTACCACTGAGCCAACAGGGAAATCCTTAGTCAAATTACATAGATAAAATTGAGCTTAATGGGATTGATCCTGATGAACTGGAGAGTAGAGATTTAATCTGGCAACAACAGCAAAAACATAAAGTCCTCTGAGAGTTCTTTTACTTTGTACAGGAGAAGGAGTTTCATTATTAGTCACTAATTGGTTTTCAATTCAAAGATGGAAAAGTGTCTCTGGCTTATAAAATAGACACAGTTTTATAGTAGATATATGTTACTTGTCTAAAACTGAGCAAAGAATACTCATTGCAGTTATTTTGAAATTTTGCATATACCTGAAACATAAATTATCAGTCATTACTTTAGTCTCACACTGATTTTTAAAGGCACGCATGCAGAATTATTTTATTCATTTGTTTCTTTTAATTGTAGTACAATAAAGCTAAGTGCATTCTTAAAATGAAGATGTGAGTACAGACTGAATACAAAGGTGACTCTGAGTTCTTTGCTGTTGTCCAGTCACTAAGTCATGTCCAACTCTTTGCAACAACATGAACTGCAATACGCCAGGCTTCCCTGCTTTCACCATCTCCCGGAGTTTGCTAAAACTCATACCATTGAGTTGGTGATGCCATCCAACCATTTCATACTTTGTCAACCTCTGTCTCCTCTTGCTCTCAGTATTTCCTAGCATCAGGGTCTTTTCCAGTGAATTGGCTGTTTGCATCAGGTGACCAAAATATTGGCGCTTGCGCATCAGTCCTTCCAATGAATATTTTGGTTGATTTCCTATAGGATAGGTGGTTTGTTCTCCTTACAGTCCAAGGAATTCTCAGAACCACAATTTGAAAGGCATCAGTTCTTCAGCACTTCTTTATGGTCCAACTCTCACATTTGTACATGACTTCTGGAAAGACCATAGCTTTGACTATATTGACCTTTGTTGGCAAAGTGATATCTCTTCATTTTAATACACTGTCTAGGTTTGTTATAGCTTTTCTCCCAAAGAGCAAGTGTCTTTTAATTTTGTGGCTGCAGTCACCATCAACATTGATTTTGGAGCCTAGTCAGCCTGCTATTTTATTTTATTATTTTTTTTACTTAGGCTTCATGAAAGTAGGATTCATCACACAAAGTATTTGTTTAGTATATTCTAATTATTAAATAAATTGTTGTTATTCATGGAATTTTACTATAGTAAAATTTCAATAAAACTTAGGAAACAGGAGACCATTGTGTCATTTATAAATACATCCAAATTCATTTAATTATAATAGCCTGTGCAACAGAATATTAGATGACTCCACAATATAAGAAGTCTGAGGGTTGAGGAGTAAATATTTCTTCCAGTGTCTGACTCCTTTTCTTGGGAGAAGAAAATCTTTTAGAAAGGCTCCAAGGTGCTTCCAATTCATTGACCATAGCTTACTTTATGACCATTACTGATTATAAGGAAGGCTTAAAAGTGAGTTCCAAGAAAAAGGATATGGAGTTACCATGGCTTAGTTGCTCTTTGTCCCTCTTTCAAAAGCTATTGTGTCCTTTTAGGTGTGCACCACAGAGAAAGCTATTTCTACTCTTACTAATCTCTTTTGTGAGTATTTATTGAGGCTCAGTGGGGTCTACAGAGAAGAAATGTCAAGTGGTTGCAAACTCTATGTATCTGTGGCTCTCAAGGTCTCCACCACACTTAGTAGTGCATATTTATGCTCTGAATTATTTCAAAATGCTAGCTGAGTTTTTCTAACAAATGTCTATCCAAGTCTACGCACATTGAGCAATGCTCAGGTCTCCTGTCTATTGCAGAGAGGTGCCTCTATAAATTTTAGGTTAATTGGTTGTGCTGTTACCTTAGCTCTCTGATAGATTCAAGAAATCTCATTAACTAGCAGTTTGTATGACTATTTTGTTTTAAGACTGAAGACAAGATAATTTCATCATTATAAAATGTCCTTCTTATAGTAGCTTTTTAAGCTTTGTTTTTGAGTATGGCTATTTCAGTTATATTCTGCTTAATACTGATATGATACACCTTTTTGTTTCTTTTACTGTTTTACTTTCAATTCACGTCTTTGATTCTAAACTGTCTTGTATGTATAGCTGGATCACTTTTGTTTTTAATTCAGCCTGCCAATTTCTACTTTTCGATTACAGTGTTTATTTTTTTTTACATTAAATGTACTCACTGATAAGGGAGAATTTAAGTATGATTTCATGCTGTTTTCTATATGCCATGTCTTTTTGTTTCTCTATTCTTCCTTCCACTTCTATATTAAATAGACCAATTCTTGTGTAATATTTTAATTCATTAATTTTTCCTTTTGCTGTATTTCGTAGCTTTTTTGTCTTAGTGACTGCTCTGGGATTAAAATTAGCATCTTAACTTAAAATAATCTTGTTTGGAATAATACCAAGTTAATTTCAATAGTTTTCAGAAACTTTATACTAATATAATTTGTTCTCTCCTCACTCCTTTGCTATTATTGTCAGTCAAATCACAACTTTGTACATTATGAGCCCACTATCACAGTTTTATAATAATTGCTTTTTGCAGTTGTCTATTAAATCAGATATAGAAGAAAAGAGCTGCCAAAAACACACTTATACTGTCTTCTATATTTGCTTATGTAATTACATTTACCAGAGCACTTTATTTCTTCATGTGGATTTCAGTTACAGTTTAGTATCTCTTATAAGGCAAATCTGCTAACAATGAATTCTGTTTTTCTTTAAATATTTTAATTTCTCAACATTTTAAAGGATAATTTTGTTGAACATGAAGTACATGGTCATCAGTCTTTTTCTTATTGCTCTGACTATGTCACATGAACTGTTTTCTGACCTTCATGGTTTCTGATAAAACACAAACTCTTAATGACGATTTTGGAATGTAATGGACTATTTTTTCTTGTCTTTTTATTTCTCAAATGGAAAATCACTTAAACTAGCACTTCAGATTAACTTTCAAGTTAACGATTCTTCTTCTGTCTGTCCAGATCTGCTATTGAACCTCTCTAATAATATTCTTTTAATTATTTAAATTATTGTGCTTTTTAACCAGAATTTATATTTGGTTCTGTTTCTTTCTTTTTTTAACTTTATTTTGCTTTACAATACTGTGTTGGTTTTGCCATACATTGACATGAATCAGCCATGGGTGTACATGAGTTCCCAATCCTGAATCCCCCTCCCACCTCCCACCCCATATCATCTCTCTGGATCATCCCTGTGCATCAGCCCCAAGCATCCTGTATCCTGTATCGAACATAGACTGGCGATTCATTTCTTACCTGATAGTATACATGTTTCAATGCCATTCTCCCAAATCATCCCACCCTATCCCTCTCCCACCGAGTCTAAAAGTCCGTTCTATACATCTGTGTCTCTTTTGCTCTTTTTAAAACTTTTAATTTTGTACTGGAGTACAGCCAATTAACAATTTTGCGATAGTTTCAGGTGTACAGCAAAAGAATTCAGCCATACATGATCATGTATTCATTCTTCCCCAAACTCACCTTCCATCCAGGCTGCCACACATAACACTGAGCAGAATTCCCTGTGCAATACAGTAGGTCCTTGTTTGTTATCCATTCTAAATATAGCAATGTTTATTGCTATAATCTACCCCTCACATGTTCTACTTTGACTGTTCATGGAAAACCACTTTGAAACTATTTGTTAATTTGTACATAAATATTTTATGCAGATAGGTTTTTCTATGTATGTTGCATTCCACAAAAAAGTTGTTAAAAATGAAGCAGAAAAAAGTACGTAAAATTAACTGACTTGCAAACCGAACTACAATAATATGAAAGTGTTTATAATATTATTTTGTGAAGAGAAAACTGAGTGTGTAAGTATTAGTATTCAGCTCAACTGATTTAAAGGGAAACAGGTCTATAAAATCAATTTATTTCCCACTATTTTCCATATTGGCGACTGCTCCCTGATTCCATATCATCTCCTGCTCTCTTTTGCCTGTTGACATTTTTTATGCAGAAATTCTTGCTTTCCCTGCTTCACTCATATTTTGGCTCCCCATCTTTTTTCACCTGTGGAGTAGCTATTTCAGACTTTTCACTTTCCTTTATTTAGTCAACTTTTGTCCTTACCTTTCTACTTTCAAGCACTTCCAATGATCCTTGAAACACTTCTGTTTAACTTGTTTACCCTTCTCTCTTATTTTCATTTGGTTTCCTTTTCAATTCTAAATTGTTAAGAGTGGTAGGCTTTTCCTGCCATACACTTTTCTCCCCTTGGCCCACACTAAATTGGTTTTGTCTGAGGCTATACCTGTAACACATCCAGTGACATCATCAAAAGCATCTCTAAACCCTCTTCTAAACTGCCTTAATATCTGTGCTGTAAACACTATGGTGAATCGTTCTACCCAATTTTTAACCTTTCCAGATTCCATATTTGCTCACTATTCTTTCAAACATATTTTTGGATTTAAATATAACTCTTCCTCTGTACTTTGTAATATCTCTTCCTCTATAATTTTAATTTAAAATGAGACTCTCACCAGTACTTTATCTTAAAAATATCAGCTCTCCTCACTATATCTACTCCTTTACTAAAGTACCTTTGGATTTTATCAGTTTTAGAATTGAGCTGCTTATTTCCTTTTCTCCACTAAATCTTTAGAAAATACACTCTTCTATGTCTGCAAAAAAAGAAAAAAATTTTCATTTTGTACTGTATCTTCTTTTATACATCATACCCAAGCTGTAACTGAATTTTCCACTTTGTATTTTACCACAATACTCCCTTATTATAGCCTGATTAAACCATGAAATGACTAAGAGAGATTGTATCAGAAATGTTTCTGGCTAAACTTCTTAAATTAACCAAGATAGAATACAGTATGGTTTAGTAACAAACAACTTCTAAATCGTAGTGGCTTGTAATAACCAAGGTTTATGTCTCACTTACACAATAAGTATCCAGAAGAGATTGGCTTAGGCATCACTCCATGTTGTCTTTGGTCCAGAAATTAATCTGACAGAGAAACCTGTATTTGAAATATTGACATTATTGTGATGCAGAAAAAAAGTGACATAATAGTCAATAAACTGATTCTTAGAGCAACCTTCCTAAAAGTAGTTCATCCCTACTCACTTTTTTTCAGCCAGGACAAGCCATACCAACTTGAATGAAACATGAAATTACAACCCACACTAATGAAACAGAGTAATCTAAAGCAAAAGTAACTTAGACAAAAGATGATTTCTTTACATAACAGTTCCAAGTTAAGCAATCTGTGTACATGGGACAGTTCTCTGCTGCTGCTGCTAAATCTCTTCAGTTGTGTCTGACTCTGTGCGAGCACATAGAGGGCAGCCCACCAGGCTCCCCCGTCCCTGGGATTCTCCAGGCAAGAACACTGGAGTGGGTTGCCATTTCCTTCTCCAATGCATGAAAGTGATAAGTGAAAGTGAAGTCGCTCAGTCATGTCAGACTCTTTGAGACCCCATGGACTGCGGCCTACCAGGCTCTTCCATTCATGGGATTTTCCAGGCAAGAGTACTGGAGTGGGTTGCCATTGCCTTCTCTGGGGATAGTTCTCTGGCCCATGGTAAATTAGGGTCTCAGGTTGATTCTATTTAGTGATATAGCAAGAATATTGTTATCATCTGCATAATTGAAACTGAATCACCATGTCCAGGTTCCAGGCAATGGAAACAGGAAGTGAGCTTCCAGGGACACATTGTTAAGACCCAGTCCTAGAAGTGGTTTGACTCATATCTGTTCTGTTCACTGATATGATTTGTTGCAAAATTTTCACAAAATATTCTTGGGATTTTGATTAAGATTGTATTGAATCTGTACATAATTTTGTTTGAGATAGTATCTTATGATAGTAAATCTTCCAAGTCCTCAATATGGCATATCTTTCTACTTAGGCATCAGTTCAGTTCAGTTGCTCAGTCGTGTCCTACTCTTTGTGACCCCATGGACTCCAGCATGCCAGCCTTCCCTTTTCATCACAAACTCCTGGAGTGTACTCAAACTCATGTCCGTCGAGTTGGTAATGCCATCCAACTGTCTCATTCTCTGTCGTTCCCTTCTTCTCTTACCTTCAATCTTTTCCAGCATCAGAGTCTTTTCCAATGAGTCAGTTCTTCACATCAGGTGGTCAAAGTATTGGAGCTTCAGTTTCAGCATCAGTCCTTCTGATGAATATTCAGGACTGATTTCTTTTAGTATCGATTGGTTTGGTCTCCTTGCAGTCCAAGGGACTCTCAAGAATATTCTCCAACACTGAAGTTGAAAAGCATAAATTCTTTTGGCTCTCAGCCTTCTTTATGGTTCAACTCTCACATCTATACATGACTTCTGGAGAAACCATAGCTTTGACTAGAGGCCTAGTGGCCTAGTGGCTCAGAGGTTAAAGCGTCTGCCTGCAATGCAGGAGACCTGGGTTAGATCCCTGGGTCGGGAAGATCCCCTGGAGAAGGAAATGGCAACTCACTCTAGTATTCTTGCCTGGAGAATCCCATGGGCAGAGGAGCCTGGTGGGCTACAGTCCACGGGGTCGCAAAGAGTCGGACACTACTGAGCTACTTCACTTCACTTATACCTAGGATATACCACTTAGGTATATTTGTTTTCAACAATGCCCAAGAAAGTTAGGCTACACTTAACTCCTGAGGACAATGGGAAGTACCACTTCACTAGCTTGGAAGAAGAGAAAAATTTTAGGACTTACTATCTCCATCTTAGTAATTCAATGATAAAATCAGACAAAATTTATTTCACCAGAATATACTTAAGGTCCTATAGTTTCTTATACTGTGTTTTCAATATTGTATATCAAAGAGCCTGAATGCTCTAAACTGAATGAAGCATAAAATGTTATATTCAACTCATCATTTTCATCTCTACACAATCTTCCCACTAAATATAATAAATTATTCAGGATATATACCTTTACTAATTACTGTTTTTTGTTTGTTTGTTTGTTATGCCACATAGCTTGCAGGATCTTAGTTTCCTGACCAGGGATTGAACCCAGGTCCACAGCAGTGAGTGTCAAACCCTAACCACTAGACCGCCAGGGAACTCCCTACTAATTACATTTAAAAACCACATTTGCTTATTGTTCTTAGTTTAAAAGATGGTATATTTTAAATATACATTTAATTATATTCACTGTTTACCAAAATTGAAACTTTGTTTTGACATGTAGATAATAAAAATAAATTTATAGTTAAAAAGTTAAATGTCATTAAAAAGTTTCTGAGCATAACTACATAATTGTCTTTTGTTCCTGTCATTTTTTTCTTGAAAACAAAAAAACTTAATGTTCTATGTGGCTAAGATGACTTAAAACTGTTTTTCTTCTTAATATTTTAGCTAATTCTCAATATTCTCATACTTTTTTATCTTGGTTTTTATATTTTACAGCCTGACTTCTTGTACACTTGAAATAACTGCTCCTTCTAGAATTCCAGTACTCCTGTCTCTCAATTTAGAGATATAATTATCTAGTTAAAAATCTCTGAAGTTATCTTATTAGTCTTTAAAACATCTAAATATTAAGATTTTGTTGTTTTCTCTTTTGAGAGTTTGTTCAAAGCAAAGACACTGACATATTATTTAACTACACTTATCATTCCACCTACACGTATAAATTTGGAAATTGCGGGTTTTATTTCTAAACTGCCACATAAATTCACAATAGAAATCATTTTCTTAAACTGAGTGCAACCACTACAAAGAAATGACATAACAAACAATTAATAAAATGATAACAATTATTCTCCTACCACACAGTTTTGCATATTAGTGACAAATGTCCCTTAAAGTTAATATCTTGATCCTTCCATTAGAGTTTTTATAGCACATTGCTATTAACATAGTTTCCAGAAAATGCAGGGTTGCCTATGTAATACAACTGTAAACTACAGTATAAATCAGCATAAACACATTTAGAACTTATCATAAAAGTAATTAGTAATACATTAACTGCAAAACCATTCCTCTAACTGTAGTTCTGTAAAAGATGAAAATGACATGGAATATTATCTAAAGCCTTTGTCCCTGCCATACTGTTTACTCTGAAAACAAACTGCAAAGTGCAACTTTTTTCTATTTTTACAAGGAATAAAAGGTCCATTGAAAGTAATAAACCTTTGTGTTTTTCTAATCTAACTGCCATCAGTGTGTGGAATTATTCTGAAAGGGAAAATGATGTAATAAATATTTACATGTAGCTGAGATGGAACAATGAAAAATGTCAAGAAATGTTGGAACCAGTTTCCTTGTGAATATTTTGGGGAATATCCTCTTTATGGGAGCTGATATAAACCCAGTTTTTGCTCTGTGGAAGCATCTAAATTCTAGAGAGATCAGAGTCATAGCCAGGAGTTTCCTTCAAAAAACAGTTAATTTCAGGAATAATTAATAAGCATCCACTCTGTGCTGACCACTAGAGAAGCCTTGAGAAAAGGATAGAATTGAGATAATGAAGAGAAACCAAAGCTATATTTTCTTCTATTCTCCAGTTTTTCTTTAAGTATGTGAGAAAGCCTAAATTCAAAGAAACATATTAAAACTTTGATTATTTATTGATACAAGCAAGATACAAATGGTCATTAACTCCCATTTTCTCCTCAATTCTATTTAGGTGAATTTGCTTGAGATAAGGTTCCACTAACTCCTAAAATAGCTAGCAAAAAATGCATTATATTACTGTGTTCATCTTTTGTCTGATGCCATTTTTTTCTCCTATTCTCTTTGTCTTGGAATTGATATAATTAAATTATTTTGCTATAATTTTTCTAGTCAAGTCTTCTAGGTAAATATGGGCTTTCTTTATTTTTTATTTTCAACCTGGTCTCTATTGTAATTTATTCTTAGCTGTTTTCGTACATCTTCACTGTGTTATAGGAAAAAAAAAAAAAACAAACAAACCCTGTGTAAAGCCAAGAAAATTATGTATCACAGAACATTGCTCTAGCAAACAGTTCTGTAAGGGTGAAAAACGACAGAGGTTGGATGGATATTGGTGAAGTGGGTAGCTAAAGAGACTGTTGAAGGATTGGCTGTGAAAATCTTAAGCACCATACCAAGAGCCATATGACTTAACAATGGAAAATAAAATAACTTAGCAATTAAAAACAATGAAGGATTACAAGCCATAATAATTTTGTTTGCATTTGAAATGTTAGTGTGGCAGCTGGAATGAAGAATAGAAGAGAACGGATAGAAGCTTAAAAACATTTAGGGATGGTTAAGCAATCAAGAGGAGGGATAATAGAATAGTGGGAATGGGGATAGAGGGAAAACAAATTTGATGGATGTATGTTATATAACTGAAAGTTTTAATGGAAGTTGGCAGTTAACTAAACATATAAGATGAATGAGAGAGAAAACTGAAAATTAGTTTAAGCCAGAGGTCCTCAAAAATTCTTTTAAAGGGTCATAGTTTGTAATACATGGTTTAAGCAATTGGATGAGTTATAGTGATGCTGACTGTTTTCTTCTAAGAATTTTAGGACTTCAGATTTTAAAAGTAAATTCAAAACTCTCAGACAGTGTGTAACAATACAACCAGTTCATAACAAATTTTTGGTGTCAACAAACTAACTGAAAAGGCAATACATAAAATGAGAACATGACTTCATGTCTTTAAAAATCTAATTTTAATAAGTAATTTTTAGTATACTCAAAATGGTGTCTTTCAGATATGGGTCAAGTAAGAATATTAATACACACTGCAACTTTTTAAGTCATAGAAGCCCCTTTTAATTTTATATGCTCAAAATTAATGTCAACCAAAAGGTCAGTTCCTTATGTATGTTTTACTTCTGGTACTATGGTCATGGTGTCAAGAATTATAACTTTACATATTAGTTTCCTTTGTGTTTCCTGGTCCTGATAAACATGTTCATTCCTCCCAAGTACCTTAGTTTGTGATATCTAAAACAGGTGATGGCTCTTCACATCAGTCATGCTGAGTAATCATGTTAGGTTTGTTTTCTTTCAGCTTAATAATTTTTAATTAGCTTAGGCTTTATATATTATCTTAATTATAATTAGCTTTAGTTTTAAACTCTATAAAATATTTAGAGTTAAACTCTAAAACATAAAAATATGTTCTGTCCCAATTGTATGGCAGATTGTGTGTTCTTAGTCACTCAGTCATGTCTGGCTCTTTGCAACCCTGTGGACTGTAGCCTGCCAGGTTCCTCTGTCTATGGGGATTCTCCAGTTAAGAATACTGAAATGGGTTGCCATGACCTCCTCCAGGGGATCTTCCCCTCAGGGATGGAACCCAGGTCTCCAGCATTGCACGAGGATTCTTTACCAATTGAGCCACCAGGGAAGCCTGTATGCCAGATTAGGTTTTCTAAAATGTCTTCCAACTGAAAGCAACTCTATCTTGAAAAAGTATTTACATTCATTCCTAGGTATCCACAAGGAATTGCTTCTGGTATTTTGTTTTTGTTGTTTGGTCACTAAGTCGTGTACAACTCTTTAAGACCCCATGGACTATATTCCACTAGGCTCATCTACCCATGGAATTTCAAATAAAAAAATCTGAGGATGCTGAGGTCTCTCATGTAAAGTGGTGTAGTATTTGCATTTAATCACACAAATCCACTCATATATTAATACACTAAATCATTTCTATTTTACTTAATACAATGTAAATGCTATGTAAGTAGTTGTGAATACAGTAAGAATAGTAAGTAAATAGATACTGTGCCTCTATGATACTGGGCAAATTCAAATTTTTTTAAATCAGGTGGGTTGATGTAGAATGCACAGATTCAGAGCAACAACTCTTATTTGTTTTTTTATACTTAGGCTTGTGGGAAATGAAAGACTACTCTGAGCCTCCCTACCTACCATATGACTAAAACTGAGCTGTGAACAGTGAACAGTAAACAAATGGTAGATGGTGATAACCTTTGAGCAAAGGCAGTGCCAACACTGAATCAGAACTTTGTCACAGCAGGAAAATTGAACTTGATCAGTCAGTTCAGTAGCTCAGTCAAGTCTATTTGCTCAGTCATGACCAACTCTTTGCGACCCCATGAATCACAGCACATCAGGCCTCTCTGTCCATCACCAACTCCTGGAGTACACATAAACTCATGTCCATTGAGTCGATGATGCCATCCAGCCATCTCATCCTCTCATCCCCTTCTCCTCCTGCCCTCAATCCCTCCCAGCATCAAAGTCTTTTCCAGTGAGTCAGCTCTTCATATCAGGTGGCCAAAGTATTGGAGTTTCAGCTTCAACATCATTCCTTCCAAAGAACACCCAGGACTGATCTCCTTTAAGATGGATTGGTTGGATCTCCTTGCAGTCCAAGGGACTCTCAAGAGTCTTTTCCAACACCACAGTTCAAAAGCATCAGTTCTTCAGCTTTCTTCACAGTCCAACTCTCATATCCATACATGACCACTGGAAAAACCATAGCCATGACTAGATGGAACTTTGTTGACAAAGTAGTCTCCACCCCTTAATATGCTATCTAAGTTGGTCATAACTTTCCTTCCAAGGAGTAAGCATCTTATTTCATGGCTGCAGTCAACATCTACAGTGATTTTGGAGCCCCCAAAATAAAGTCTGCCACTGTTTCCACTGTTTCCCCATCTATTTCCCATGAAGTGATGGGACTGGTTGCCATGATCTTAGTTTCCTGAATGTTGAGTTTTAAGCCAACTTTTTCACTCTCTTCTTTCATTTTCATCAAGAGGCTCTTTAGTTGTTCTTCACTTTCTTCCATAAGGGTGGTGTCATCTGCATATCTGAGGTTATTGATATTTCTCCCAGCAATCTTGATTCCAGCTTGTGCTTCCTCCAGCCCAGGATTTCTCATGATGTACTCTGCATATAATTTAAATAAGTAGTGTGACAATATTGATACTTTTTCACTAAATAAGATTAAGAGATTAGAGTGTCACATCAAGAGCTACCTAGAGAAGTGGACTGGATTCCCTACACCTACCGTCTGAATTCCCACAGCTTTACAAAATAAATATATGGGTATAGCAGTACAAAGGTATGTTATGTTTTAAAAATACTACCAAAATTTCTGAAAGAAAAATATGTTTTGAATTACAGGTCTTATTTATAGGCAGCCTTTATCCTAGTAACTTCTTGATTTTTTATTTTAAGTTTTCTCTTCTTGTACAGAAAAATAAACAAGGAAAACACACTTTTTTTTTGAGTGAATAAAATAATTTCAACTATGTTTCCTTTTTTTTCTGTAGGTTCCAGATAGAAAAATGTTTAGCAAGTGTTATGCTGGGTTGCAAGGTCAAGTGGGCCTTAGGAAGCATCACTGAGAACAAAGCTAGTGGATGTGATGGTATTTCAGTTGAGCTCTTTCAAATCCTAAAAGATGATGCTGTGAAATTCTATGCACTCAATATTCCAGAAAATTTGGTAGCTTGATAGGGACTGCATTGAATCTATAGATTGCTTTGGGTAGTATACTCATTTTCACTATATTGATTCTTTTGATCCATGAACATGGTATATTTTTCCATCTATTTGTGTCATTTTGATTCCTTTCATCAGTGTTTTATAGTTTTCTATATATAGGTCTTTTGTTTCTTTAGGTAGACTTATTCCTAAGTATTTTATTCTTTCCGTTGCAATGGTGAATTGAATTGTTTCCTGAAATTCTCTGTTTTCTTATTGTTAGTGTATAGGAATGCAAGGGATTTCTGTGTGTTGATTTTATATCCTACAACTTTACTAGATTTATTGATTAGCTCTAGTAATTTTCTGGTGAAGTCTTTAGGGTTTTCTGTATAGAGGATCCTGTCATCTGCAAACAGTGAGAGTATTACTTCCTCTTTTCCAATCTGGATTACTTTTATTTCTTTTTCTTCTTTGACTGCTGTGGATAAAACTTCCAGAACTATGTTGAATAGTAGTGGTGAGAGTGAGCACCCTTGTCTTGTTCCTGACTTTAGGGGAAATGCTTTCAATTTTTCACCATTGAGGATAATGTTTGCTGTGGGTTTATCATATATAGCTTTTATTATGTTGAGGTACGTTCCTTTTATTCCTGCTTTCTGAAGGGTTTTTATCATAAATGGATGTTGAATTTTGTCAAAAGCTTTCTCTGCATCTATTGAGATAATCATATGGTTTTTATTTTTCAGTTTGTTAATGTGGTGTATTACATTGATTGATTTGTGGATATTAAAGAATCCTTGCATCCCTGGGATAAAGCCCACTTGGTCTTGATGTACGATCTTTTGCTATGATGTTGGATTCTGTTTGCTAGAATTTTGTTAAAGATTTTGCATCTATGTTCATCGGAGATATTGTCCTATAGTTTTCTTTTTTTGTGGCATCTTTGTCTGGTTTGGGTATCAGGGTGATGGTGGCCTCATAGAATGAGTTTGGAAATTTTTCTTCCTCTGCAATTTTCTGGAAGAGTTTGAGTAGAATAGGTGTTAGCTGTTCTCTAAATTTTTGGTAGAATTCAGCTGTGAAGCTGTCTGGTCCTGGGCTTTTGTTTGCTAGAAGATTTCTGATTACAGTTTCAATTACCATGGTTATGATGGGTCTGTTAATATTTTGTATTTCTTCCTGGTTCAGTTTTAGAAGGTTATACTTTTCTAGAAATTTGTCCATTTCTTCCAAGTTGTCCATTTGATTGGCATATAGTTGCCAATAGTAGTCTCTTATGATCCTTTGTATTTCTGTGTTGTCTGTTGTGATTTCTCCATTTTCATTTCTAATTTTGTTGATTTGATCCTTATCCCTTTGTTTCTTAATGAGTCTGGCTAATGGTTTGTCTATTTTATTTATCTTCTCGAAGAAGCAGATTTTGACTTTGTTGATTTTTGCTATGGTCTGTTTCATTTCTTTTGCATTTATTTCTGCCTTAATTTTTATGATTTCTTTCCTTCTACTAACCCTGGGGTTTTTCATTTCTTCCTTTTCTAGTTGCTTTAGTTGTAGAGTAGGTTTTGTTTTTGTTTTACTTTTTTCTGTTTCTTCAGGTAAGCCTGTAGTACTCTGACCCTTCCACTTAGCACTGCTTTTACAGTGTCCCGTAGGTTTTAGGTTGCTATATTTTCATTTTGATTCATTTCTATCCATATTTTGATTTCCTCTGTGATTTGCTGGCTATTCAGAAGCATGTTGTTTAACATCCATATGTTGGAATTTTTAATAGTTTTTCCCTGTAGTTGACATCTAATCTTACTGCATTGTGATCAGAAAAGATGCTTGGAATGATTTAAATTTTTTTTAATTTACCAAGGCTAGATTTATGGCCCAGGATGTGATCTATCCTCTAGAAGGTTCCATGTGCACTTGAGAAAAAAGTGAAATTCATTGTTTTGAGGTGAAATGTCCTATAGATATCCATTATGTCTAACTGGAATGTGAAGTCAAGTGGGCCTTAGAAAGCATCATTATGAACAAAGCTAGTACATGATGGAATTCCAGTTGAGCTATTTCAAATCCTGAAAGATGATGCTATGAAAGTGCTGCACTCAATATGCCAGCAAATTTGGAAAACTCAGCAGGGGCCACAGGACTGAAAATGGTCAGTTTTCATTCCAATCTCAAAAGAAAGGCAATGCCAAAGAATCCTCAAACTGCCGCACAATTGCACTCATCTCACATGATGGAGGAGGCTTGTAGGCTGCAGTCCATGGGATCACGAAGAGTTGGACGCGACTGAGTGACTTCATTTTCACTTTTCACTCTCATGCATTGGAGAAGGAAATGGCAGCCCACTCTAGTGTTCTTGCCTGAAAATCCTAGTGACAGAGGAGCCTGGTGGGCTGTCGTCTATGGGGTCACACAGAGTCAGACACGACTGTAGCAACTTAGCAGCAGCAGCAGCACACGCTAGTGAAGTAATGCTCAAAATTCTCCACGTCATGCTTCAGCAATACATGAACCACGAACTTCCAGATGTTCAAGATGGTTTTAGAAAAGGCAGAGGAACCAGAGATCAAATTGCCAACATCTGCTGGATCATTGAAAAAGCGAGAGAGTTCCAGATAAACATCTGTTTCTGCTTTATTGACCATGCCAAAGCCTTTGACTGTGTGGATCACAATAAGCTGTGGAAAATTCTGAAAGAGGTGGGTACCAGACCACCTGAACTGCCTCTTGAGAAACCTATATGCAGGTCAGGAAGCAACAGTTAGAACTGGACATGGAACAACAGACTGGTTCCAAATAGAAAAAGGAGTACATCAAGGCTGTATAGTGTCACCCTGCTTATTTAACTTCTATGCAGAGTACATCATGAGAAACGCTGGACTGGAAGAAACACAAGCTGGAATCAAGATTGCCGGGAGAAATATCAATCACCTCAGATGAGGTTATGGCAGAAAGTGAAGAGGAACTAAAAAGTCTCTTGATGAAAGTGAAAGAGGAGAATGAAAAAGTTGGCTTAAGGCTCAACATTCAGAAAATGAAGATCATGGCATCTGGTCCCATTACTTCATGGGCAATAGATGGGGAAACAGTGGAAACAGTGTCAGACTTTATTATTTTGTGCTCCAAAATCACTGCAGATGGTGATTGCAGCCATCAAATTAAAAGACGCTTACTCCTTGGAAAGAAAGTTATGATCAACCTAGATAGCATATTCAAAAGAAGAGACATTACTTTGCCAACAAAGGTCCGTCTATTCAAGGCTATGGTGTTTCCTGTGCTCATGTATGGATGTGAGAGTTGGAATGTGAAGAAACTGAGCACTGAAGAACTGATGCTTTTGAGCTGTGGTGTTGGAGAAGACTCCTGAGAGTCCCTTGGATTGCAAGGCTATCCAACCAGTCCATTCTGAAGGAGATCAACCCTGGGATTTCTTTGGAAGGAATAATGTTGAAGCTGAAACTCCAGTACTTTGGCCACCTCATGTGAAGAGTTGACTCACTGGAAAAGACTCTGGTGCTGGGAAGGATTGGGGGCAGGAGGTGTAGGGGGGTAACAGAGGATGAGAGGACTGGATGGCAAAACTGAGTGAACTCCGGGAGTTTGTGATGGACAGGGAGGCCTGGTGTGCTGCGATTCATGGGGTCGCAAAGAATCAGACAAGACTGAGCAACTGAACTGAATTCTACTGACTGAGGTCTAACTAATCCACTGTATCATTTAAAGTTTATGTTTCCTTGGTAATTTTCTGTTTAGTTGATCTATCCATAGGTGTGATTGGGGTATTAAAGTCTCCCACTATTATTGTGTCATTGCTAATTTCCCCTTTCATGCTTGTTAGCACTTGCCTTACTTATGGTGGTGCTCCTATGTTGAGTGCCTATATGCTGGGAGCCAGCATGGTAGATCCCACCCATGTCAAGCTCGTGCAGAGAGGCCTGATGAGCAAGGCAAGTCAGGCCTCAGGGATCTCCCTGGATTTTCCTGAACATCTTCCTCCAAAAACCAGAGTCTGCCTGCTTTACTGTGTTATGCTTTCCACCTACTCTTCTGACATTAGGGGCTGTCTCCCCACCACCTTTTTCTGGAAAAAGTTAATTTAAAGCTTTTAGATAATAAATCTCCTGGGCATAAAAATAGTGTTTCAATGCAAAAACCCTTCTGATGGCTTTCTAGCCTGCCTGCCAGACTCTTACAGCTGCGCATGTGATTGTTTGTGGCCTCCCGACCGCAAGAGGCACAGGAAGCTTAAAATATCCTAGGAATGTATGGGTTTCCAAGGAGTCAAAATCATTAGAATAGGACTAATTAAAGGTTTCATTTGTTGAGCCAATACTTGCTGCCAATTTTTCATATCTTTTATTTGTAATATAGTTGGTATATAGAAAAAACAGGTAGTAGACCTGGTATTAGCAACATTAGATCTGTGCATTAAGTACTTTCTTTGTTATAACCCACTGCACCTTTGTTCTATAGGAATGTAACTTTATTTAGTACTTTGAGGGTGATGCAGAGTAAAGAAAAAACACTTCTAGGGAAAAAGAGTTTTCTGACTGTTAGACATTTATCTAGGAAGACAGCCATAAAACTGTTAACAGGCCTGTCAGCCAGAAGATAATGTAACCACCTGAGACCTTTTGTATACGGGAAGGTATGCAAAAGAAAGCCTGGTCTCAAGTGGTTGACCAGTTTTCCCAGCACTACTTGTTAAAGAGATTGTCTTTACTCCATTGTATATTCTTGCCTCCTTTGTTGAAGATAAGGTATCCATAGGTGTGTGAACTTATCTCTGGGCTTTCTATTTTGTTCCATTTATCTTTTTTCTGTCTTTGTGCCAGTTCCATGCTGTCTTAATGACTGTGGCTTTGTAGTAGAGCCTGAAGCCAGACAAGTTGATTCCTCCAGTTCCATTCTTCTTTCTCAAGATTGCTTTGGCTATTCAAGGTTTTTTGTATTTCCATACATATCTTGAAATTATTTGTTCTAGTTCTGTGAAAAATACTGCGGGTAGCTTGATAGGGATTGCATTGAATCTGTAGATTGTTTTGGGTAGTATACTCATTTTCACTATATTGATTCTTCCGATCCATGAACGTGGTATATTTCTCCATTTATTAGTGTCCTCTTTGATTTCTTTCATCAGTGTTTTACAGTTTTTTTTTAATAGTGTTTTATAGATATATAGGTTTTTAGTTTCTTTAGGTAGGTATATTCCTAAGCATTTTATTCTTTTTGTTGCTATGGCGAATGGAATTGTTTCCTTAATTTCTTTTTCTACTTTCTCATTATTAGTGTATAGGGATTTCTGTGTGTTGATTTTATATCCTGCAACTTTACTATATTCATTGATTAGCTCTAGTAGTTTTCTGGTGAAGTCTTTAGGGTTTTCTATGTAGAGGATCATGTCATTTGCAAACAGTGAGAGTTTTATTCTTCTTTTCCAATTTGGATTTATTTTATTTCTTTTTCTGCTCTGATTGCTGTGGCCAAAACTTCCAGAACTATACTGAATAGTAGTGGTGAAAGTGGGCACCCTTGTCTTATTCTTGACTTTAGGGGAAATGCTTTCAATTTTTCACCATTGAGGATAATGTTTGCTGTGGGTATGTCATATATAGCTTTTATTATGTTGAGGTATGTTCCTTCTATTCCTGCTTTCTGGAGAGTTTTTATCATAAATGGATGTTGAATTTTGTCAAAGGCCTCTGCATCTATTAAGATAATCATATGACTTTTATTTTTCAATTTGTTAATGTGGTGAATTACACTGATTGATTTGCGGATATTGAAGAATCCTTGCATCCCTGGGATAAAGCCCACTTGGTCACGGTGTATGATCTTTTTAATGTGTTGTTGGATTCTGATTGATATAATTTTGTTAAGGATTTTTGCATCTATGTTCATCAGTGATATTGGCCCGTAGTTTTCTTTTTTTTAGTGGCGTCTTTGGACTATGTCAAAGCCTTAGACACTGTGGATTACAATAAGCTGTGGAAAATTCTGAAAGAGGTGGGAATACCAGTCCACCTAACCTGCCTCTTGAGAAATCTGTATGCAGGTCAAGAAGCAACAGTTAGAACTGGACATGGAACAACAGACTGGTTCCTAATAGGAAAAGGAGTACGTCAAGGTTGTATACCGTCACCCTGCTTATTTAACTTGTATGCAGAGTACATCATGAGAAACGGTGGACTGGAAGAAACACAAACTGGAATCAAGATTGCCAGGAGAAATATCAATAACCTCAGATATGCAGATGACACCACCCTTATGGCAGAAAGTAAAGAGGAGCTAAAAAGCCTCTTGATGAAAGTGAAAGAGGAGAGTGAAAAAGTTGGTTTAAAGCTCAACATTCAGAAAACGAAGATCATGGCAGCTGGTTCCATCACTTCATGGGAAATAGATGGGGAAACAGTGGAAACAGTGTCAGTCTTTATTTTGGGGGCTCCAAAATCACTGCAGATGATGACTTCAGCCATGAAATTAAAAGACGCTTACTCCTTGGAAGAAAAGTTATGACCAACCTATATAGTATATTCAAAAGCAGAGACATTACTTTGCCAGCTAAGGTCCGTCTAGTCAAGGCTATGGTTTATCCAGTGGTCATGTATGGATGTGAGAGTTGGACTATAAAGAAGGCTGAGCGCTGGAGAATTGATGCTTTTGAGCTGTGGTGTTGGAGAAGACTCTTGAAAGTCCCTTGGACTGCAAGGAGATCCAACCAGTCCATTCTGAGGAGATCAACCCTGGGATTTCTTTGGAAGGAATGATGCTGAAGCTGAAGCTCCAGTGCTTTGGCCACGTCATACGAAGAGTTGACTCATTGGAGAAGACTGTGATGCTGGGAGGGATTGGGGGCAGGAGGAGAAGGGAACAACCGAGGATGAGATGGCTGGATGGCATCATGGACTCGATGGATGTGAGTCTGAGTGAACTCCGAGAGATGGTGATGAACAGAGAGGCCTGGCATGCTTCGATTCATGGGGTCGGAAAGAGTCAGACACGACTGAGCGACTGAACTGACTGAACTTGTCAGATTTTGGTATAGGGTGATGATGGCCTCATAGAATGAGTTTGGAAGTTTACCTTCCTCTGCAATTTTCTGGAAGAGTTTCAGTAGGATAGGTGTTAGGTGTTCTCGAAATTTTGGGTAGAATTCAGCTGTGAAGCCATCTGGACCTGAGCGTTTGTTTGCTGGAAGATTTCTGAATTACAGTTTCAATTTCCATGCTTGTGATGGGTCTGTTAAGATTTTCTATTTCTTCCTGGTTCAGTTTTGGAAAGTTGTACTTTTCTAAGAATTCGTCCATTTCTTCCACGTTGTCCATTTTATTGGCATATGATTGCTGATAGTAGTCTCTTATGATCCTTTGTATTTCTGTGTTGTCTGTTGTGATCTCTCCATTTTCATTTCTAATTTTATTGATTTGATTTTTTTTCCTCTTTGTTTCTTGATGAGTCTGGCTAATGGTTTGTCAATTTTATTTATCTTTTCAAAGAATCAGCTTTTTGTTTTGTTGATTTTTGCTATGGTCTCTCTCTCTCTCTCTTTTTTTTTCATTTTTCTGTCCTAATTTTTAAGATTTCTTTCCTTCTACTAACTCTGGGGTTCTCCAGTTCTTCCTTTTCTAGTTGCTTTAGGTGTAGAGTTAGGTTCTTTATTTGACTTTTTTCTTGGTTCTTGAGGTATGCCTGTATTGCCATGAACTTTCCTCTTAGGACTGCTTTTATAGTGTCCCATAGGTTCTGTGTAGTTGTGTTTTCATTTTCATTCGTTTCTATGCATATTTCGATTTCTTTTTGATTTCTTATGTGATTTGTTGGTTATTCAGAAGGGTGTTGTTCAGCCTCCAAATGTTGAAATTTTTAATAGTTCTTCTCCTGTAATTGAGATTTAATTTTAGTGCATTATAGTCAGAAAAGATGCTTTGAATAATTTTGATTTTTTTGAATTTATCAGGGTTAGATTTATGGCACAGGATGACATGTATCCTGGGAAAGGTTCCATGAGGACTTGAGAAAAAGGTGAAATTCATTGTTTTGGGGTAAAATGTTCTGTAGATATCAATTAGGTCTAATTAGTCTATTGTATCATTTAAAGTTTGCATTTCTTTGTTAATTTTCTATTTAGTTGATCTGTCTATAGGTGTGAGTGGAGTATTAAAGTCTCCCATTATTATTATGTGATTGTTAATTTCTCCTTTCATGCTTGTTAGCATTTGTCTTACATATTGCAGTGCTCCTATGTTGGGTGCATATATATTTATAATTGTTATATCTTCTTCTTGGATTGATCCTTTAATCATTATGTAGTAATCTTCTTTGTCTCTTTTCAACCACTTGTAAAAGAATGAAACTAGATCACTTTCTAATACCACACACAAAAATAAACTCAAAATGGATTAAAGATCTAAACGTAAGTCCAGAACTCCTAGAGGAGAACATAGGCAAAACACTCTCCAACATAAATCACAGCAGGATCCTCTATGATCCACCTCCCAGAATACTGGAAATAAAAGCAAAAATAAACAAATGGGATCTAATTAAGATTAAAAGCTTCTGCACAACAAAGGAAACTATAAGTAAGGTGAAAAGACAGCCTTCTGAATGGGAGAAAACAATAGCAAATGAAGCAACTGACAAACAACTCATCTCAAAATATACAAGCAACTTATGCAGCTCAACTCCAGAAAAATAAGTGACCCAATCAAAAAGAGACCAAAGAACTAAATAGGCATTTCTCCAAAGAAGACATACGGATGGCTAACAAACACATGAAAAGATGCTCAACATCACTCATTATCAGAAAAATGCAAATCAAGACCACAATGAGGTACCATTTCACACCAGTCAGAATGGCTGGGATCCAAATGTCTACAAGCAATAAATGCTGGAGAGGATGTGGAGAAAAGGGAACCCTCTTACACTGCTGGTGGGAATGCAAACTAGTACAGCCACTATGGAGAACAGTGTGGAGATTCCTTTAAAAATTGCAAATAGAACTTCCTTATGACCCAGCAATCCCACTGCCTGGCATACACACCGAGGAAACCAGAATTGAAAGAGACACATGTACCCCAATGTTCAATGCAGCATTGTTTATAATTGCCAGGACATGGAAACAACCTAGATGTCTATCAGTAGATGAATGGATAAGCAAGCTGTGGTACATATACACAATGGAGTATTACTCAGCCATTAAAAAGAATAAATTTGAATCAGTTCTATCAGATGGATGAAATTGGAGCGGATTATACAGAGTGAAGTAAGCCAGAAAGAAAAACACCAATACAGTATACTGACACATATATATGGAATTTAGAAGATAGTAATGATGACCCTGTATGTGAGACAACAAAAGAGACACAGATGTATAGAGCAGACTTTTGGCCTCAGAGAGACAGGGAGAGGGTGGGATGATTTGGGAGAATGGCACTAAAACATGTATACTATCATGTAAGAAACGAAATGCCAGTCTGTGTTCGATACAGGATACAGGATGCTTGGGGCTGGTGCACAGGAATGATCCAGCGAGATGATATGGGGTGGGAGGTGGGATGGGGATTCAGGATTGGGAGCTCTATACACCTGTTGCAGATTCATGTCAATGTATGTCAAAACCAAATACAGTATTGTAAAGTAGAATAAAGTAAAAATAAAATAAAATAAATAAAAAAAGAAAGCCTGGTCAGTGAGGGTCAGAACTACTGCCCCTGCATAACTCTGCACATTCCATTATTTCTTTATGTACAACTTGTGGTATATAAGCTGATTTTGAAAATAAAGTCTTGAGTCTTGCACCGATGCTGGGCTCCCCCATGTCATTCTTTTCTCCCCTTTTCCTGATGAATTCCCATCTGGAGAGGGAAGGCTCACCATGTTTACTTAATTTCCCTGGCCTCTAAGATCCATGCGAAAGAGAGCCTAAGGCAGAGCACCCTTTGATATTCAAGTGGGTGCCATTGGCCTAACGTAGATGGTGCAAACTTCTTGAAGTTTTATTGGTTTTCCCCATAAACCATGTTATTCAGCATCTTTTTCCACTAATTTTCCTACTAAACTATTCTTTCCTAATCTCTTTATATTTCTAAGTAAATAGTCTTTTTCCAGACTGTGACTTCGTCCCTACTTCAAATTTCCTGGATCCACCAGGGCTGGACCCCGGCACATATATATTTATAATTGTTATATCTTCTTCTTGGATTGATCCTTTGATCATTATGTAGTGTCCTTTGTCCTTTTCACAGCCTTTATTTCAAAGTCTATTTTATCTGATATGAGTATTGCTACTCCTGCTCTTGTGGTCTCCATTTGCATGAAAGAACTTTTTCCAGCCCTTCAGTTTCAGCCTATATTTGTCCCTTGTTTTGTAGTGGGTCTCTTGTAGACAGCATATATAGGGGACTTTTTTTTTTTTTTTTGTACCCATTCAGCCTGTCTTTGTGTTTTGTTTGGGGCATTCAACCCATTTACATCTAAGGACATTAAAGGTAATTATTGATAAGTATGATCCCGTTGCCATTTACTTTGCTGCCTTGGGTTCGAGTTTATAAACCTTTTCTGTGTTTCCTGTCTAGAGAAGATCCTTTGGCATTTGTTGACAAGCTGGTTTGGTGGTGCTGAATTATCTCAGCTTTTGCTTGTCTGTAAAGCTTTTGATTTCTTCTTCATATTTGAATGAGATCCATTCTGGGTTTAGTAGTCTGGGTTGTAGGTTTTTCTCTTTCTTTGGTTTAAGTATGTCCTGCTACTCCCTTCTGGCCTGAAGAGTTTCTATTGAAAGATCAGCTGTTATCCTTATAGGAATACCCTTGTGTATTACTTGTTGTTGTTTTTCCTGAGGTGTTTTGCCTTGGGTTTATCCTGTTTGGGACTTTTTGGGTTTCTTGGATGTGGGTGACTATTTCCTGCACCATTTTAGGTATGTCTTCAACTATTATCTCCTCAATTATTTTTTATGGTCTTTCTGTTTGTCTTCTTCTGGGATTCTTATGGTTTGAACACTGGGGTGTTTGACATTGTCTCAGAGTTCTCTGAGGTTGTCCTCATTTCTTTTGATACTTTTATCTTTTTTCCTCTCTGCTTCATTTATTTCCACCATCCTATCTTCTGCCTCACTTATCTATCTTCTGCCTCAGTTATACTACTGTGGTTCCCTCCAGACTGTTTTTTTTTTTTTTTATCTCAGTTATTGCATTATTCATTATTAACTCTTTTTATTTCTTCTAAGTCCTTGTTAAATATTCCTTGCATCCTTTCAACCCTTGTCTCTAGTCCATTTATCTGTAATTCCATTTTGTTTTCAAGATTTTTCATCATTTTTACTATTATTATTCTGAATTCTTTTTCAGGTTGACTGCCTATCTCCTCCTCTTTGGTTTGGTTTGGTGGGCATTTATCATGTTCCTTTCTGTATTCTGGTAGTTTGTGGTTCCTCTTTATTGTGGAGGTTCCTCTCTGTGAGTGGGAATGGACGAGTGGCTTGTCAAGGTTTCCTAGTTAGGGAAGCTTGTGTCGATGTTCTGGTGGGTAGATCTGGATTTCTTCTCTGTGGAGTGCAATGAAGTGTCCATTAGTGAGTTTTGAGATGTCTAGGGTTTGGCATGGACATCATCAGATGGTCAAGACCGAAATCAAATTGATTATATTCTTTGCAGCCAAAGATGGAGAAGCTCTATACAGTCAAAAAAACAAAAAAAAAAAAAAACAAAAAACACAAGACCAGGAGCTGACTGTGGCTCAGATCATGAACTCCTTATTACCAAATTCAGACTCAAATTGAAGAAAGTAGGGAAAACCACTAGACCATTCAGTTATGACCTAAATCAAATCCCTTATGATTATACAGTGGAAGTGAGAAATAGATTTAAGGGAATAGATCTGATAGACAGAGTGCTTGATGAACTATGGAATGAGGTTCATGACATTGTACAGGAGACAGGGATCAAGACTATCCCCATGGAAAAGAAATGCAAAAAGCAAAATGGCTGTCTGGGGAGGCCTTACAAATAGCTGTGAAAAGAAGAGAGGCAAAAAGCAAAGGAAAAAGGAAAGATATAAGCATCTGAATGCAGAGTTCCAAAGAATAGCAAGAAGAGATAAGAAAGCCTTCTTCAGTGATCAATGCAAAGAAATAGAGGAAAAGAACAGAATGGGAAAGAATAGAGATCTCTTCAAGAAAATTAGACATACTAAGGGAAAATTTCATGCAAAGATGGGCTTGATAAAGGACAGAAATGGTCTGGACCTAACAGAAGCAGAAGATATTAAGAAGAGGTGGAAAGAATACACAGAAGAACTGTACAAAAAAGATCTTCACGACCTAGATAATCATGATGGTGTGATCACTAATCTAAAGCCAGACATCTCGGAATGTGAAGTCAAGTGGGCCTTGGAAACCATCGCTACAAACAAAGCTAGTGGAGGTGATGGAATTCCAGTGGAGCTGTTTCAAATCCTGAAAGATGATGCTGTGAAAGTGCTGCACTCAATATGCCAGCAAATTTGGAAAATTCAGCAGTGGCCACAGGACTGGAAAAGGTCAGTTTTCCAATCCCAAAGAAAGGCAATGCCAAAGAATGCTCAAACTACCACACAATTGCACTCATCTCACATGCTAGTAAAGTAATGCTCAAAATTCTCCAAGTCAGGCTTCAGCAATACGGGAACCATGAACTTCCTGACGTTCAAGCTGGCTTTAGAAAAGGCAGAGGAACTAGAGATCAAATTGCCAACATCTGCTATATCGTGGAAAAAGCAAAAGAGTTCCAGAAAAACATCTATTTCTGCTTTTGACTGCCAAGTTTTGACTGTGTGGATCACAAGAAACTGGAAAATTCTGAGAGAGATGGGAATACCAGACCACCTGACCTGCCTCTTGAGAAATCTGTATGCAGGTCAGGAAGCAACAGTTAGAAGTGGACATGGAACAACAGACTGGTTCCAAATAGGAAAAGGAGCACATCAAGGCTGTATATTGTCACCCTGCTTATTTAACTTCTATGCAGAGTACATCATAAGAAATGCTGGACTGGAAGAAACACAAGCTGGAATCAAGATTGCTAGGAGAAATATCAATAACCTCAGATATGCAGATGACACCACCCTCATGGCAGAAAGTGAAAAGGAACTAAAAATCCTCTTGATGAAAGTGAAAGTGGAGAGTGAAAATGTTGGCCTAAAGCTCAACATTCAGAAAATGACGATCATGGCATCCGGTCCCATCACTTCATGGGAAATAGATGGGGAAACAGTGGAAACAGTGTCAGACTTTATTTTTGGGGCTCCCAAATCACTGCAGATGGTGACTGCAGCCATGAAATTAGAAGATGCTTACTCCTTGGAAGAAAAGTTATGACCAACCTAGATAGCATATTCAAAAGGAGAGACATTACTTTGCCAACAAAGGTCCGTCTAGTCAAGGCTATGGTTTTTCCTGTGCTCATGTATGGATGTGAGAGTTGAACTGTGAAGAAGGCTGCACGCTGAAGAATCAATGCTTTTGAACTGTGGTGTTGAAGAAGACTCTTGAGAGTCCCTTGGACTGCAAGGAGATCCATCCAGTCCATTCTGAAGGAGATCAACCCTGGGATTTCTTTGGAAGGAATGATGCTAAAGCTGAAACTCCAGTACTTTGGCCACCTCATGCAAAGAGCTGACTCATTGGAAAAGACTCTGATGCTGGGAGGGATTGGGAGCAGGAGGAGAAGGGGACGACAGAGGATGAGATGGCTGAATGGCATCACTGACTCGATGGACATGAATCTGAGTGAATTCCAAGAGTTGTTGATGGACAGGGAGGCCTGGCATGCTTCGATTCATGGAGTTGCAGAGAGTCAGACATGACTGAGCGACTGAACTGAACTGAGGGTTTGGCATGACTTTGAGCAGCATATACATTAGAACTCAGGGCTATGTTCCTGCCTTGCTGGAGAATTTGCATGGTTTTATTGTTCTGGAAGTTGTTGGCTCTGGGTGGAGCTTGGTTTCAGTGTAGATATGGAGGAATTTGGATGAGCTCTTATCTCTTAATGTTCCCTGGAGTCAAGAGTTCTCTGTTGTTCTCAGGTTTTGGACTTAAGCCTCCTGCCTCCAGTTTTCAGTCTTATTCTTACAGTATCCTCAAGACTTCTCCATTCATACAGCATTGAAGTAAAGCATCTAGGTTAAAGGAAAAAGAATCTCCATGATGAGGGACACCCAGAAAGGTTCACTGAGTTACATGGAGAAGAGAAGAAGGAGGAGGGCGATAGAGCTGACCAGGAGGAGAAGAGGAGGCTTTAAAAAGAGAGAGACAGATTTAGCCAAAAGACAGTTTCCTAAGTGTTTTCCACAGCCCAGAATACCCAAAGAGATTCACAGAGTTGGGTAGAGAAGAGAAGGGGGAGGGAGGAGATAGAGGTGATCTAGGGGAGAAAAAGGAAAGTCAAAAGGGGAAGAGGGCAAGAGTATTAATCATTAACCATTAATCATAAACCGTTAATCATACTCCTAAGTAAAAATGGGTACTAAAGATTGGATTCTTAAAGGTAGAAAATTTATAACAAATGCTAAGAAGTAAAGATTAAAAATCCATAGCAAAGGTTAGATTCTCAAAAATAATATTAAAAACAAAACAAAATCACAACAAATTTAAAATATATTTATGAAGTTGTGTCTGACTCTTTGTGACCCCGTGAATTGCAGCACTCGAGGCCTCCCTGTCAAATAGTAGGTTATAAAAATGAAAATAACAGAGTAATAGAGGACTTAAAAATTAAAAAAAATATAATAGTAAAAATATATCTAGGAACTTCTCTGCAGCTGTTGTGGGCAATGTGGGGTCAGTTCAGTTCCAGATAGTTCCTTGTTCCAGCTTATACTTCTCAAGATCTATAGGCCCCTTCCAATGTTGTTGGTGCTAACTACAGGGTTTTAATCTGTTGCACTGGTCACTTTCAAAGTGTTTCCCTCTGTTTATTTTGGCATCTACTGTTTGCAAGTCTCTTCAGTGTCTAATTTCTGCCTTGACACTAGGGGATGAAGGTGGTCACTTATTTAGGCTCAATTGTTCAGTTTTGCTGTCGGGAGGGTGGAACACTGCAAACAAATACCACTGGCATGTGTGGGGAGTGCTCGTAGTTTCTCAGCCACAGTGGTTTTGCCCCTGTTCATGGCATGTGTGCTTTTCCAGTCTCAGGCTCCAGGCTGCTCTGCAGGGTACTGTCTAAAGTGGGCCCTGGGTTGCATGCACTCCTCAGGTCTAAGCTGCTCAGTTTCGGGTTCTCAGGTACTCCACAAAGTCACAGAATCTGTTGGGCTTGCATTTTGTGCCCTTCCCAGGTCCAGGCAGCTCAGACGACAGGTGCTTGGTGAGCACACACTCCCCAGGTGTGGTGCGTCTTATCACCTCCTCTGTCCCGGCAACTTGGTTTCCTCAGTGTGCAGAGGAAGTGCCATCTCAGATGTGCTGTGTGTCTCTTCTGGGGAGCTGATCTCTGGCTGCGACCCTTCTGGTGGATGTCAACCATCCAGGATCCCAGGAAGACTTGGTTAGCAGCAGGGAGCCTGCTTGCAGTTTGGAAGAGGATGCCATCTCTGGGGCCGAGATTGCCCCTTTCTGGCTCTGGCTATTGCCCACCTACCTCTCTGCCTCCAGCAGGGGATGGGCCAATCTGCTGCTGGCTAGCTTTCCTCTGGTATTTGCTCAGTCCTTTGCTCTCTCTCTCTCTTTTTTCTCTCTCTAGCTATCCCACTGTTTGAGTCACTACCTCACATTAGCTCCCTCAGATTTTCCTCAGGGATTCAGGCCCAGTCCTTACCCTAAGCAATGCAGCGTGCACCTCCCTGTACAACCTCCACTTGTTGGTGGCGGAAGCGAGCATCTGGGCTACTACTATGCTGGGAGTTGCCATGAGGCAAATAATCTGTGGGTTTTGTTTATTTATTTTTCCTTCTGGTTATGTTGCCTTCTGAGATTCCAAAACTCCCCACAGACCTGCCAGTGAAAGGGTTTCCTGGTGTTTGGAAACTTCTCCTCTTTTACGACTCATTTCCAGGATGGATCTCCATCCCTAACTCTTCTGTATCTCTTTTTATCTTTTATATTTTGTCCTATCTCCTTTTGCAGGCTTCAGCAATACATCAACTGTGAACTTCCAGATGTTCAAGTGGGTTTTAGGAAAGGAAGAAGAACCAGAGATCAAATCACTAACATCCACTGGATCATCGAAAAAGCAAGAGAATTCCAGAAAAACATCTATTTCTGCTTTATTGACTATGCCAAAGCCTTTGACTGTGTGGATCACAATAAACTGGAAAATTCTGAAAGAGATGGGAAAACCAGACCACTTCAGCTGCCTCTTGAGAAACCTGTATGCAGGTCAGGAAGCAGCAGTTAGAAGTGGACATGGAACTACAGACTGGTTCCAAATAGGAAAAGGAGTACATCAAGGCTGTATATTGTCACCCTGCTTATTTAACTTAAATGCAGAGATAATCATGAGAAATGCTGGGCTGGAGGAAGCACAGGCTGGAAACAAGATTGCCAAGAGAAATAGCAATAACCTGAGATATATAGATGACACCACCCTTATGGAAGAAAGTGAAGATGAACTAAAGAGCCTCTTGATGAAAGTGAAAGAGGAGAGTAAAAAGTTGGCTTAAAGCTCAACATTCAGAAAACGAAGATCATGGCATCTGGTCCCATCACTTCATGGGAAATAGATGGGGAAACAGTGGAAACAGTGTCAGACTTTATTTTGGGGGCTCCAAAATCACTGCAGATGGTGATTGCAACCATAAAATTAAAACCCACTTACTCCTTGGAAGGAAAGTTATGACCAACCTAGACAGCATATTCAAAAGTAGAGACATTACTTTCTCAACAAAGGTCCATCTAGTCAAGACTATGGTTTTTCCAGTAGTCATGTATGGATGTGAGAGTTGGACTATAAAGAAAGCTGAGCACTGAAGAATTGATGCTTTTGAACTGTGGTCTTGGAGAAGCCTCATGAGTGTCCCTTGGACTGCATGGAGATCCAATCAATCCATCCTAAAGGAAATCAGTCCTGGATATTCACTGGAAGGACTGATGCTGAAGCTGAAACTCCAGTACTTCTGGCCACCTGATGCAAAGAACTGACTCACTGGAAATGACCCTGGTGCTGGGAAAGATTGAAGGCGGGAGGAGAAGGGGATGACTGAGGGTGAGATGGTTGGCTGGCATCACAAACTGGACATGAGTTTGAGTAAACTCTGGGAGTTCATGATTGACCAGGAGGCCTGGCTTCTCCAGTCCATGGAGTCATAAAGAGTTGGATACAACTGACCATGGAACTGATCTGAACTGATGCTGGATATCATTAAATTCCTGATCTTCTCTTTTGGAGTTTTAGTTGCTCTTCATTTAACATGTCAGACTGGGAACAATCCACTGCACAAAATCATCTCTTTGGTTTATCCTTGAGCATCTGTGGGTATTAGTGTCTGTGAAGTTGTTGGAATCAATCCCGAAAAATACCAAGTGACAACCGTTAGAAGAGGGAACTTAAAATTCATCTAAATCGAAAAGCCAAGAGCTTTTAATTGCTCCAAGTGATTTGGAAAAAGCTTTGTGAATATGGACGTAACTTTGCCATTTGATAAATAAGCAATAACCTTATGAGTAACTTTGTGTAACCAAAGGGTGAATTCAAATATTTGATTCTAGTGTGCTTATATATAATTAAACAATGAGGCTATAGTCGTCAATTTTACGTACCCTTGGGGCTTCCCTGGTGGCTCAGAGGTTAAAGCGTTAAAGCCTCCAATGCGGGAGACCCAGGTTCGATCCCTGGGTTGGGAAGATCCCCTGGAGAAGGAAATGGCAATCCACTCCAGTATTCTTGCCTGGAGAATCCCATGGACGGAGAAGCCTCATAGGTTACAGTCCACAGGGCTGCAAAGAGTCGGACACGACTGAGCAACTTCACCTTCACCCTGGGTTCCCTTACCCTGAGAATACTCTTCTGTTTTCTAAACCTCCACAATCACTCCTTAGAGAGAGCATTCTTACTCTCTTCTAAGGCAGAAGATTTCACAAATTTCTGGAGGCAAACTGAGGGTGGGGAAATAGGGAAAAGACAGGGCATCAAATATGTTACAAAGAAGCCCCAGCACTTATCACTGTGATTGATAAACTGTCACCTTGGAAACTGAGTTGAAGATAATTGCTTCCATTATTTTTCAAGATAAAATGAAATTTAAATGTCAAATTTAACAAAATTTGTTACCAGTTAAGGAAGCTAAAAAAATCTATATGAAATATTTTTTTCCAGGAAAAGGTATTAGACTTTATGTCTGCACTCTGGGTGATTGAAAGATTTTAAATTTACCTAAGAAAAGTGTTTTTAATGACTTCACTTATTCTTTTTTTTTTTTTCCTAACCCTGGAAATTGTTATGCAAAATCTCAGAGACACTCCCGGGTGTGATGTTGAGAGGCAATTTCATTTTGACACCTATTAGAGAACTTCACAGTGATATGTAACCTGTTGTGTCTTACTGCTTAACCACATAATGGCATTTATAAATAGTTCAAACTGCCTAGCAAAAATATCTTGCCATATCTATATTTTTATTATGATTTTTATGTCATAAGAAAACTTACTAAAGTACTCAGAAAACACCTTCAGTAAATAGCCATGGGGGAATCACCAAGCAGCACAACAACTCTATGAACAAAGAGCATTAGTTTAGATCAGTTCAATCGCTCAGTCGTTTCCTACTCTTTGTGACCCCATGAATCGCAGAGTATAACTAATAAGAATTACTTTTTCATTCAGTTCAGTTCAGTCACTCAGTCGTGTCCAACACTTTGTGACCCCATGAATTGCAGCACGCCAGGCCTCCCTGCCCATCACAAACTCCCAGAGTTCACTCAGATTCACGTCCATCGAGTCAGTGATGCCATCCAGCCATCTCATCCTCTGTCATCCCCTTCTCCTCCTGCCCCCAACCTCTCCCAGCATCAGAGTCTTTTCGAATGAGTCAACTCTTCCCACGAGGTGACCAAAGTACTAGTGTTTCAGCTTTAGCATCATTCCTTCCAAAGAAATCCCAGGGCTGATCTCCTTCAGAATGGACTGGATGGATCTCCTTGCAGTCCAAGGGACTTCTCCAACACCACAGTTCAAAAGCATCAATTCTTCAGTGCTCAGCCTTTTTCACAGTCCAACTCTCACATCCATACATGAGCACAGGAAAAACCATAGCCTTGACTAGACAGAACTTAGTCGACAAAGTAATGTCTCTGCTTTTGAATATGCTATCTAGGTTGGTCATAACTTTTCTTCCAAGGAGTAAGTGTCTTTTAATTTCATGGCTGCAATCACCATCTACAGTGATTTTGGAGCCCCCAAAATAAAGTCTGACACTGTTTCCACTGTTTCCCCATCTATTTCCCATGAAGTGATGGGACCAGATGCCATGATCTTCGTTTTCTGAATGTTGAGCTTTAGGCCAACATTTTCACTCTCCACTTTCACTTTCATCAAGAGGCTTTTTAGTTCCTCTTCACTTTCTGCCATAACCTCATCTGAAGTTATTAATATTTCTCCCGGCAGTCTTGATTCCAGCTTGTGTTTCTTCCAGTCCAACATTTCTTATGATGTACTCTGCATAGAAGTTAAATAAGCAGGGTGACAATATACAGCCTTGATGTACTCCTTTTCCTATTTGGAACCAGTCTGTAGTTCCATGTCCAGTTCTAACTGCTGCTTCCTGACCTGCATACAGATTTCTCAAGAGGCAGGTCAGGTGGTCTGGTATTCCCATCTCTCTCAGAATTTTCCACAGTTTATTGTGATCCACACAGTCAAAGGCTTTAGCATAGTCAATAAAGCAGAAATAGATGTTTTTCTGGAACTCTCTTGCTTTTTCCATGATCCAGCAGATGTTGGCAATTTGATGTCTGGTTCCTTTGCCTTTTCTAAAGCCAGCTTGAACAGCTGGAAGTTCACGGTTCCCGTATTGCTGAAGCCTGGCTTGGAGAATTTTGAGCATTACTTTACTAGCATGTGAGATGAATGCAATTGTGCGGTAGTTTGAGCATTCTTTGGCATTGCCCTTCTTTGGGACTGGAATGAAAACTGACCTTTTCCAGTCCTGTGGCCACTGCTGAGTTTTCCAAATTAGCTGGCATATTGAGTGCAGCACTTCCACCACATCATCTTTCAGGATTTGAAATAGCTCAACTGGAATGCCATCACCTTAGGTATTGCTGTTATAAAACATGCATATTTTAAGCTCTCCTAAACCTGTCTCAGAAACATTATCACTAAAGCAAGATCAATGAGACCACTTAGTGTCATATTATGTATGTTCAGAGAAATAATTTGATAACTTTTTTGTATCCCTGACATAATGGGCAGTTATTTATCATTAATGTATCTTATTATGGAAATTTTAAAATATGATAGGATATTGCCTATCTTCACATGTTATATACAATTCATATTCTTAATTAACTATAAAATTAAGGTATAAACAAATTCCTAAAATGTTACACAATAAAATAAAATTTTTCTGTTGGTAATATAAAATATTTTATTATTTCTTTTACGGAAATAACATGGATTAGATAATCTAAAAATCAAAAATATATTGAATTATCAAATGCTTGTATTTAGATTTTAAAACAAACACAGAGTAGAAGTTATTTTTAGAAAAAATATTTTATCTCAAATAATATTTTTAATAAAAATATTTTCAAAATAGTAAAAGTCAAAACAGTATATAAGAATACTATCTTGCTTTAAGATTGACTGCATTTATGGCAATACTTTGGACACAACTAAGTAAAAAGTTTTCAAGTTTGGCTATTTTCTACCTCCTATGTCAGAAATTTTCAAATGCAATGCAGTGGAACAACATTCACAAAGAAACTTATCTAGTTTCCCCCAAAACCACATCTAAGTTAGATAATCAGCTTTCACAAATGTAAGTGAAAGTATTTAGACAGTTTTGTGTCCATAGCATCCTTTCTTAAAATTTATCTATTGGAGTATAGTTGCTTTACAAAGTTATGTTAGTTTCTGCTGTACAGCAAAGTGAGTCAACTACATGTGTACCTGGGAATGGAAGCAAGCTAAATGTCCATCAACAGAGGAATGGATAAAGAATTTGTGGCACGTGTATACAGTGGAAAATTGCTCAGCCGTAAAAAGGAATAAAACTGTGTCATTTGCAGACACATGGGTGGACCTAGAGATTGTCATACAGAGTGAAATGTCATAAAAATAAAAATACTTTATATCGATGCATATATGTGAAATATAGGAAAATGGTACAGATGTACCTATTCACAAAGCAGAAATAGAGACATAGACATGGAGAATAAATGTATGGACTCCAAGGGGCAGGAGGGGGAAGGGGGGATGAATTGGGAGATTAGGATTGACATATATACACTGCTATGTATAAAATAAATAACCAATATGAACCTACAGTATAGCACAGGGAACTGTACTCATATGTTCTGTGGTAACCTAAAGGGCAAGGAAATAATGCCATCTTTTGTTCAACATTATTTTTTTAATTGACTCATGCCATTGTATGTAGCAGTAATTTAACTCATTTCATTCTTTAAATATAAATTTTTTTTTCCATCATACTGATAGTGATCATATGGATTATTTCTAATTTGGGGCTGTTCTATATAATGTACCTATAAATATTATTTTAGTGGACACAAAACTTCCTAACCTACTCAGACTCCCTCAGACATATATGGCATGCATTTCTCAACTTTTGAACAGGACTTTGATACCTCTCTTACTGTGATCAGTTTTGCAATACAAGGTAAATTTTTCTTAACAGTTATAGAGTCATGATTACTTGTTTATTTTTTGTCCTGTGTTAATAAAAATTTTTCTATATATTGCATTTTGATTCACTTTAAATAGTGGTTTTGTGTGGGTCAGTTAAATTGGTATTTTACTTTAAGTACTTTGGGGAAGGTTTTTGTTTGTTTTTCTTTTCTACTATAGTTTAATTATAAGATATTGAATACATAGTTTCCTATGTTATATAGTAGGACCTTGTTGTTTATCTATTTCATACGTAATAGTTTGTATGGGCCAATCCAAACTCCTAGTTTATTCCTCCACATCTCCCTTCCATTTGGTAACCATAAATTTGTTTTCTATGTATGCGAATCTGTTTCTATTTTTTAAGTAAGTTCATTTGTATTTTTTTTATTCCACATAAAAATGATATCATGCTACATTTGTCCTTCATTGTCTGACTTACCTTCCTCAGTATGATCACTTCTGAGTCCATCCTTCAATGTTGCTACAAATGACATTATTTTCTTTTTTATGGTTGAATAATATTCCATTATGTGTCTGTGTATGTATATACACACATATATGTATATACATACACACATACACATTTATACATATATACATATATCACATCTTCTTTATTCATTCATCTAACAATGGACAATTAAGTTCCTTCCGTGTTTTGGCTATTGTAATAGTGCTGCTATGAACATTGAGGCATGTTTCTTTCCAGAGTTTTCTCTGGATATCTGCCCAACAGTGGGATTTCTGTATTATATGGTAACTCAGTTTTTAGTTTTTGTGGAACCTCCATGCTGTTCTCCATAGTGCCTTTACCAACATACATTCCATCCAGTAATGTAGAAGGGATTCTTTTCTTCACACCCTCTCCAGCACTTATTATTATAGACTTTTTGATGATCGCCATTCTGGTGTGAATTGATACCTCCTTGTATTTTTGATTTGCATACCTTTGATAATTAGTGATACAGAGCATCTTTTCATATGCTTGTTGGTGATCTTGTGTGTCTGCTTTGGGGAAATATCGATGTAGGTCTTCTGTCTTTTTTTCTTATTGAGTTGTATGAGGTTTGTGGAGATTTTTGAGATCCATTATTATAGTCTCACCTATGCACAGAAAACACACACAAACACAAACTAGTCACATCTAGTGTATATATATTATATTGAAAGTATTTAATGACTACATTTTGATTGATAACCATTATGTAAAAACAGAGAAGTTATTGTGGATCAAAGGGAATATTCCAGAATGCATATATCAGAAAGGATAATGGTCTCTGATCTCAAAAAGCTCCTACTCTAGTAGGAGAAACAGATATATGAACAGGTGACCACAATGTAGTGTATGAAGCATAATTGATGTATTGGTATGGGTTTTGGAGCACAAGAAGCAAAATTCTCTAGTAGAAGTGAAAACGGAATTCTTCAGATTAAAGGAGAAGTGCTAAGATTAATGAGAATTAACAATACTGGAAAAGATATGAAATAGTGAGAAAGATTAATTGATTCAGGAAAATCTTTGAGTTAGCTAATCACTTTAAAATAAAACACAGTCAATATTGTAAAGTAATTAGCCTCCAATTAAATAAATTTATATTTAAAAAAATAAAAAAGGAATTCTATAAAAAGAAAGTAGCACCCAGAAGCTGTAGAATTTACATCTATTCCATGAGAAAGCCTCTTCAAAATTTTAATGCCATGCTATTGAGCTGCAAAAACAGTCATGTAAACACCACTACATAAGTATGTATAAATGCTGTGATCAATTATGTTAGTTCACCTTAGGTCCTAATGTCACACTGAGAGTATTTTGTAACAAATAAACTGCAGTGTTTTTTTATTTTTCAGTGTTTTTCATATTCATTTGTATTACTAATACTTCAAGTTTTTCAATCATATTTAAACTAATACATAGTGAATAGCTTCAGTGTTCTGTTTTTATAGTGATAAAATGAGAGTATATCTTATAATATGGTATCTACATAGATGTGTTGCTATCTTCCTATTTTTCAAAGCTGTATTTTCAGAAGTAATAGTACTCACATAGAGCTGCTATTGGGAACTGACAATATCTGAGTTTTCTTGCTAAATATGATAGTCTGAAGAATTTTCCAGAATAGAACATTTTATTTTCAATGACTTGAGAGTCTTTTTGGAGATTTCAGATTGTATACTTAAAATAACAGAAAAGTATGGAATAAGATATATAGGTATCAATAGGATCAATATCATTTTTTAATAATACCTTTTTTTTTTTTTTTACTTTACAATATTGTATTGGTTTTGCCATACATCAACATGAATCTGCCACGAGTATACACGTGTTCTCCATTTGAACCCCCCCCCACCTCCCTTCCCGTGATAGAGCATAAACAAGAAGGATTATTCAAAAAGAATAGGGGTGATGTTAAAGACAAGTTTTCTGTTCCACATTTAGCTTGTATGTGGCTCTAAAAAAGACTAAAGGAAACTGATATGAAAGATTCCTTCTAAACACTGGATATTCTCCCAGAGTTAATACAGTGTCAGAAGGTGGTGCCTACTTTATGTGAGGCTAGTTTCTCTTCCTAGCAGAGTCATGTTAGAGCCCCATGTGTCCTTTCTGATTAACTTAAAATTGTCTCTGAAGGGCATTTACTACTGTCACATCAGAAATACCCTGTTGCTTGCTTTAAATAGTAGAAGCATCTTACTCTCCAGCCATACAACTTCCTTAACTTAGTGCAGTGACTCCTAAAACCTATGATTGCCTTTCTAGAATTGAAACTTGCTCTCATTTTGGAATTGGTTCTAATTATCAATTTTTAATTATCTTCCTTTTTATAATTGTATATATATAAAAACTTGATCATGCACTATTCAACACTTACCATCTACACTCATTTTTAATATTTAAGTCTAAGTCTGTCTTTCTTTTCTATTAAGTTCACTTTTGGTTGGTTTGCTTTATATAATTTTTTTCTAGCTTTCATCATTCTGAATTAAGCACTCTTTTTCATCTTAAAAACAGATATAGCTATTTTCTAGGAACAAATATCCAGCAGGTTGATGTCTATACTATTTTAAAATGATTTCTCAAGGGACACTCCTGGCATAAAAAACAGAACAGTAACTAGATATCTTTTCTACTACTAAAAACTAAAGTGTTTAATATCTTTGAAGGACAGGGGATTGTATTTTGAGTTCTCAAGGATTTTTTTTTTCCTGTGTCTATATATATAGACACTCTTTAAAAGTAATTTTCATTTCATAATCCTGAAATTGTGTCGTTTCTAACAGAGATATTTGGATATGGTAAAATTCAAAGTGTATATCATCCAATAAAAAAGTCAGTTGTGAAAAGATGCAGGAAAATACATGCCATAATTAGGAGAAAAATCCATTGGAACATACATAGAATTGACACATATGTAAGGATCAGCAAGCATTAATATATTTTTTATGTTAAACTAGAAGAAAAATTAAATGTATTAAGTGAAACATTAATGATAAAAGGGATTGAACTTGAAAATTCCAAATGCAAAACAATGAATCTAAACACAGACCTTACTTATTTTACAAAAATTAACTGAAAATGGGTCATAGGCCTGAAAGGTTGCTGCTGTGAGATGTTTGCTTTGCCAGGATTTGTGACCTCTTGAGGAGAGAATTTTTATTCTGGGCCCAGAGACCAGGCTTGATCACTCAGAGCTTTTTGTGCAACAGAATTTTATTAAACTGTGAAAGAGACTGAGAAAGCTTCTGTCATAGACATGAGAAGGGGGCAGAGAGAATGCCTTCCCCGCTTGCTAGTTTTTAGCAAAGACCATGGCACCCCCACTCCAGTACTCTTGCCTGGAAAATGCCATGGACGGAGGAGCTTGGTGGGCTGCAGCCCATGGAGTCGCTGAGTCGGGCAAGACTGAGCAACTTCACTTTCACTTTTCACTTTTATGCATTGGAGAAGGAAATGGCAACCCACTCCAGTGTTCTTGCCTGGAGAATCCCAGGGACGGGGGAGCCTCGTGAACTGCAGTCTAGGGTTCGCACAGAGTCAGACATGACTGAAGTGACTTAGCAGCAGCAGCAGCAAGTTTCTAATCCAGTAAGACAAACACCTCAAGGCTGAGGGAGTTTCACCAGGCCCCTCTACCACAATATGCCTTTTGGAGATAAAATGGCACAAGGTGTGTCATCCTTGGCCATGAAACAATTGACATGAATACTGATTTGTTGAGCAATTCAGTCCAAGGTTTGAGAAAATCAAACAAGTTAGTCTTAGGTGGAACCATTTTGAAGAAAGGCAGATTCCAAAGCAAATATAGAGTTTCATTAACATAGCTTAAGAGAACTATTTCCTTAAGAAAAATCATCGGTTAGCTCAAGGTTTGAGAAAAGATGAGAAAAGGTAGAACAGGTGTCATTAAGAGAATTAAAAGAAGCTTCTTTTAATTTTGTGTAAGGAAAAATATTTCTGCCACTTGCAGCTTATTTCTTTCTGTTGCTTGTGGACCTCTGGCCTTCCAATCTGTTACCATCTCAGGCCTACATGTAAAATGGAAAAACTATAAAACTTCTAGAAGAAGATAACATAGGAAAAAATCTAGAGGACTTGGGTTTGGTAGTAATGTTTTTAGATATAATATCAAAGGCACAATCTATGAAAGAAAAAATGAAAATTGAAATTTAATTAAAAGTAAAAGCATTAGCTCTATGGAAGACTTTGCCAAAAGAATTAGAAAAAGCTACAGAGCTGGAGAACTTTGTGCAAAAGACACATGTGATAAATGTTGTTAAGGGCCAGTCATGTCTGACTCTTTGCGACCACATGGACTGTAGCACGCCAGGCCTCTCTGTCCCTCACCATCTCACATAGTTTGCCCAAATTGATGTCCATTGCATTGGTGATGCTATCAAGCCGTCTCATCCTCTGACGCCATCTCTATTTTCTGCCCTCAGTCTTTGCCACCATCAGGAACTTTTCCAATGAAAGAGCTGTTTGTTTCAGCTAACCAGAATAAAGGAGTTTCAGTGTTAGCATCAGTCCTTCCAATGAGTACTCAGGGTTGATGTCCCTTAAGATTGACTGATTTGATCTTATTGCAGTCCAAGGGAGTTTTCAGGGTTTATCTAGCATCAATTCTTCAATGCTTCATCTTCTTTCCAGTCCAGCTCTCACAACCATACATGACCACTGGGAAACCATAAATTCAGTTCATTCGCTCAGTCATGTCTGAATGTTTGTGACCCATGAACCGCAGCATGCCAGGCCTCCTTGTCCATCACCAACTCCTGGAGTTCACCCAAACCCATGTCCATTGATTCAGTGATGCCATCCAACCATCTCATCCTCTGTCATCTCCTTTTCCTCCTGTCCTCAATCTTTCCCAGCATCAGGGTTTTTCAAATGAGTCAGCTCTTTTAATCAGGTGGCCAAAGTATTGAGTTAAAGCTTCAGCATCAGTACTTCCAGTGAATATCCAGGACTGATTTCCTTTAGGACGGACTGGTTGGATCTCCTTGTAGTCCAAGGGACTCTCAAGAATCTTCTCCAACACCACAGTTCAAAAGCATCAGTTCTTCAGTGCTCAGCTTTCTTCACAGTCCAACTCTTACATCCATATATGACCACTGGAAAAACCATAGCCTTGACTAGATGGACCTTTGTTGGCAAAGTAATGTCTCTGCTTTTAAATATGCTATCTATGTGGGTCATAACTTTCCTTCCAAAAAGTAAGCGGGTTTTAATTTCATAGCTGCAATCAACATCTGCAGTGATTTTGGAGCCCCAAAATGAAAGTCAGGCATTGTTTCCACTGTTTCCTCATCTATTTCCCATGAAATGATGGGACCAGATGCCATAATCTTCATTTTCTGAGTTGAGCTTTAAGCCAACTTTTTCACTCTCCTCTTTCACTTTCATCAAGAGGCTCTTTAGTTCTTCTTCACTCTCTGCCATAAGAGTGGTGTCATCTGCATATCTGAAGTTATTGATATTTCTCCCAGCAATCTTGATTCCAGTTTGTGCGTCCTCCAGCCCAGCATTTCTCATGATGTACTCTGCATAGAAGTTAAATAAGCAGGATGACAATATACAGCGTTGATGTACTCCTTTTCCTATTTGGAACCAGTCTGTTCTATGTCCAGTTCTAACTGTTGCTTCCTGACCTGCATATAGGTTTCTCAAGAGGCAGGTCAGTTGGTCTGGTATTCCCATCTCTTTCAGAATTTTCCACAGTTTATTGTGATCCACAAAGTCAAAGGCTTTGGCATAGTCAATAAAGCAGAAATAAAGTTTTTCTAGAACTCTCTTGCTTTTTCAATGATCCTTCGGATGGTGGTAATTTGATCTCTGGTTCCTCTGCCTTTTCTAAGACCAGCTTGAACATCTGGAAGTTCATGGCTCACATATTGCTGAAGCCCAACTTAGAGAATTTTAAGCATTACTTTACTAGCGTGTGAGATGAGTGCAATTGTGCCATAGGTTGAACATTGTCTGGCTTACTTTTCTTTGGGATTGGAATAAAAACTGACCTTTTCCAGCCCTATGGCTACTGCAGAGTTTTCCAAATTTGCTGGCATATTGAGTGCAGCACTTTCACAGCATCATCTTTCAGGATTTTAAATAGCTCAACTGGTATTCCATCACCTCCACTAGCTTTGTTCGTAGTGATGCTTCCTAAGGCCCACTTGACTTCACATTCCATGATGTCTGGACTTCACATTCCATAATGTTTAAGTTAGTAATCACACCATCGTGATTATCTGGGTTGAGAAGATTTTTTTTGTATAGTTCTGTGTATTCTTGCCACCTCTTCTTTATATCTTCTGCTTTTGTTAGGACACCATTTCTGTCCTTTATTTGTCCGATCTTTGCATGAAATGTTCCCATGGCATCTCTAATTGTCTTGAAGAGATCTCTAGTCTTCCCATGCTATTGTTTTCCTCTATTTCTTTGCATTGATCACTCCTGAAGGCTTTCTTATCTCTCCTTGCTATTCTGTGGAACTATGCATTCAGATGCTTATATCTTTCCTTTTGTCCTTTCCTTTTCACTTCCCTTCTTTTTACAGCTATTTGTAAAGCCTCCCCAGACAGCCACTTTGCTTTTTTGCATTTCTTTTTCTTGGTGATGGTCTTGATTCCTGTCTCCTGTACAATGTCATGAACCTCCATCCATAGTTCATCAGGTACTCTGTCTATCAGATTTAGTCCCTTAAATCTATTTCTCACTTCCACTGTATAGTCATAAGGGGTTTGATTTAGCTCATACCTGAATGGTCTAGTGGTTTTCTCCACTTTCTTCAATTTCAGGCTGAATTTGGTAATAAGGAGTTCATGATCTGAGCCACAGTCACCTCCCAGTCTTGTTTTTGCTGACTGTATAGAGCTTCTCCATCTTTGGCTGCAAAGAATATAATCAATCTGATTTCAGTGTTGACCATCTGGTGATGTCCATGTGTAAAGTCTTCTCTTGTGTTGTTGGAAGAGGGTGTTTGTTATGACCAGTGCATTCTCTTGGCAGAATCTATTAGCCTTTGCCCTGCTTCATTCTGTATTCCAAGGCCCAATTTGCCTGTTACTCCAGTTGTTTCTTGACTTTCTAGTTTTGCATTCCAGTCCCCTATAATGAAAAGGGCATCTATTTTGGGTGTTAGTTCTAGAAGGTCTCGTAGGTCTTCATGGAACTGTTTAACTTCAGCTTCTTCAGCATTACTGGTCAGGGCATAGACTTGGATTACTGTGATTTAAATGGCTTGCCTTGGAACTGAACAGAGATCATTCTGTCATTTTTGAAATTGCATCCAAGTACTGCATTTCAGAATCTTTGGTCGACTATGATGGCTACTCCATTTCTTCTAAGGGATTCCTGCCCACAGTAGTAGATATAATGGTCATCTGAGTTAAATTTACCCATTCCAGTCCATCTTAGTTTGCTAATTATTAGAATGTTTATGTTTACTCTTGTCATTTCCTGTTTGACCACCTCCAATTTGCCTTGATTCATGAGCCTAACATTCCAGGTTCCTATGCAATATTGCTCTTTACAGCATTGAACCTTTCTTCTATAACTAGTCCCATCCACAACAGGGTATTGTTTTTGCTTTGGCTCCATCCCTTCATTCCTTCTGGAGTTATTTCTCCACTGATCTCTAGTAGCATATTGGACACCTACCGACCTGGGGAATTCCTTTTTCAGTATCCTATCATTTTGCCTTTTCATAGGGTTCTCAAGGCAAGAATACTGAAGTGGTTTGCCATTCCTTTCTCCAGTGGACCACATTCTGTCAGGTCTCTCCACTATGACCCATCCCTCTTGGGTGGCCCCACATGGCATGGCTTAGTTTCACTAGGTTAGACAAGGCTGTGGTCCATGTGATCAGATTGGCTAGTTGTCTGTGACTATGGTTTCTGTCTCTCTGTCCTCTGATGCCCTCTCTCAGTGCCTACCATCTAACCATAGCCTTGACTATACAGACCTTTATTGGCAGAGTAATGTCTCTGCTTTTGAACCCACTGTCTAGGTTTGTCATCACTTTCCTGCCAAGAAGCAAACATCTTCTCATTTCTTGGCTGAAGTCATGAAATCTGTCACTACTTCCATCTTCTCCCTCTCTGTTTGCCATGAAGTAATGGAGTCAAATGCCACAATCTTAGTTAGTTTTTTTTTTTTTTAATATTTAGTTTTAATTTGGCTCTTTCATTCTCCTCCTTCACCCTCATAAGAAGCTCTTTAGTTCCTCTTTGCTTTCTGCCTTTAAAGTGCTATCATCCTCATATCTGAGGTTGTTGCTGTTTTCCCCACTGATCTTGTTTCCAGTTTGTAGCTCATCCAGCCCTGACATTTCTCATGATGTGCTCACTGTATGGATTAAACAAACAGGGTGACAGCAGACAACCCTGTTGTACTTCTTTCTCAGTCTTGTATCTGTCAGTTGTTCCATATAGGGTTCTAACTTTTGATTTTGACTAGCATATACATTGCTCAAGGGACAGGTAAGATGGTTTGGTATTCCCACTTCTTTAAGAGATTTTTCACAGTTTGTTATGATCCACACAGTCAAAGGCTTTGGCAGAGTTGATGAAACAGAGGTAGATATTTTTCTGGAAATCCCTAGCTTTCTCTATGATCCAACAAATGTTGGTAATTTGATCTCTGGTTCCTTTTCCTTTTCTAAATCCAGCTAGGACATCTGGAAGTTCTTGGTGCGCATAATGCTGAAGCCTAGCATGCAAGATTTTAAGTATGACCTTACTAGCATGGGAGATGAGTGCAATTGTCCTATGGTTAGCACTTTCTTTAGTCCTACCCTTCTTGGGAATCGGGATGAGGACTGACCTTTGCCAGTCATGCAGCCACTGGTGGGCCTTTCAGATTTGCTCATATAACCTGAAAGCAACACATAGATGCCTTTATCCTTTAGGGTTTTGAATAGTTCTACTGGATTCCTATCACATCCACTAGCTTTATTAGCAGCAGTACTTGACTTCACTCTCCTGAACGTCTGGCTCTGGCTGGCTGACCATACCGTAGTAGTCATCCAGTTCATCTAGATCTTTTTTATACGGTCTTTCAATGCATTCTTTCCATCTCTTCTTGATCTCTTCAGTGTCCACTATGTTTTTATCATTTATGTCCTTTATTGTGTCCATCTTTAGGCAAAATTCCCTTGATATCTCCAATTTCCCTGAAGAGATATCTAGTCTTTTCCCTTCTGTTGTTTTCTTCTAGTTTTATACACTCTTTTTTGAAGAAGGGTTTCTTGTCTCTCTGAGCTATTCTTTGATAATCTGTGTTTAGTTGGATATACCTTTCCCTTTCTCCCTTGCTTTTCACATCTCCTCTTTCTTTGCTGCTGCTAAGTCGCTTCAGACATGTCTAGCTCTGTGCAACCTCATAGACAGCAGTCCATCAGGCTTCCCCATCCCTGGGATTCTCCAGACAAGAACACTGGAGTGGGTTGCCATTTCCTTCTCCAATGCATGAAAATGAAAAGTGAAAGTGAAGTCACTCAGTCGTGTCCAACTCTTAGCAACCTCATGGACTGACTGCAGCCTACCAGGCTCCTCCATCCATGGGATTTTCCAGGCAAGAGTACTGGAATGCAGTGCCATTGCCTTCTTTCTTTAGCTACTTGTAAATCCTCCTCAGATAATCACTTTGCCTTACTGTTTTGCTTTGGAATGCTTTTGTTAGCTGCCTCTTCTACAGTATTATGGATCTTTGTCCACTCTTCTTCAGGCACACTGTTTACCTATTCTAGTCATTTGAACCCATTCATTACCTCCACTGAATATTCATGGGGAGTTAGATTTATGTCATACATGGTTGGCCTAGTGGTTTTCCCCACTTTCTTTAGCTTACGCCTAAATTTTGCTATGAGAAGCTGATGATCTGAGCCACAGTCAGCTCCAGGTCCTGTTTTTGAACACACACCTTACTGTATACATCTTATTCATCTTATTCATCTTTGGCTACAAATAATGTAATCAATTTGATTTTGGTATTGGTCATTTGGTGATGTCAATGTGTAAAGTCATCTCTTGTGTTGAAAAGGATATTTGCTATGATCAATGTATTGTCTTGGCAGAATTCAGTTAGCCTTTGCCGTGCTTCATTTTGTTCCCCAAGGCCAAACTTGACCTGTTACTCCAGGTATCTCTAAGCTTCCTACTTTTGCACTTCAATCCCCAGTGATAAATAGAACATCTTTTTTGTGTGTGTTCCAAGAAGTCTTCCAGGTGTTCATAGAACTAATCAACTTCAGTTTCTTTGGCATCAGTGGTAGAGTCATGGACTTGGATTACTGTGATGTTGAATGGCTTGCCTTAGAAATGAACTGAGACCATTCTGTCATTTTTGAGGTTGCCTCAAGTAGTGCATTTCTGACTCTTGTTGATTATGAGGGTTACTCCATTATTTCTATGGGATTCTTGCCCACAGTAGTAGATATAGAGGTCATCTCAATTAAATTCACCCATTCTTGTCCGTTTTATTTCACTGATTCCTAATATGTTGATGTTTATTCTTACAATCTTCTGCTTGATCACATCCAGTTTACCTTGATTCATGGAACTTACATTCCAGGTTCCTATGCAATATTGCTCTTTGCAGCACTGGATTTTACCTTCATCACCAGACACATCCACAATTGAATACCATTTCCGCTTTGGCACAGCTGCTTCATTCTTTTGGGGGCCATTAGTAGTTTTCTGCTCTTCCCCAGTAGCATGTTGGACACTTTCAGACCTGGGGAACTTATCTCTCAGTGTTGTGTCTTTTTGTCCTTTTATATAATTTGTGAAGTTCTCACGGAAGTATACTGGGGTGGTTTGCCATTCCTTCCTCTAGTGGATCACGTTTTGTCAGAACTCTCTGCTATGACCCATCAATATTAGGTGGCCCTACATGGCATGACTCATAGTTTCATCAGTTTATGCAAGCCCTTTCACCACAACAAGGCCATGATCCATGAAGGAGTTATAAAGGACTGCTATCCAGAATGTATGAACTATTAAACTCAAAAACAAGAAAATGAACAACCCAGCTAAAAGATGGGCCAAACACTTGAACACACACCTTACCAAGGTGACATATGGTAGAAAGTGATCATATGAAAACATATTCAACATTATATGTCATTATGTAATTTAAAGTTAAAAAAAAATAACCACTACATCCCTGTAGGAATGGCAAAAATTCAAAACATTGACAATATCAAATGCTGGCAAGATTATACAATAACAGAAGTTCATTGTTGGGAATGCACAATGGTACAGCCATTTTGGAAGAGAGTTTGGCAGTTTCTGATAAAACTAAACCTAATTTTACAGTGTGATACAATAATTTTTCTCCTTGAAATTTACCTAAAGAAGTTGAAATCTTATGTCAAACAAAAAGCTGCACTCAAATAGCATAATAGTCCAAACTTGGAGGCCACCAAAGTGTTGTTCAGTAGTTGAGGAAATAAACATTCAGTTGAAAATGGAAAAACATTTAGTGCTAAAAAGGGCTGAGTTATTAAGCCATGAAAAGACATGGAAGAATCTTAAATGCATATTGTTAAGTCAAAGAAACAAAATATAGCAAAGGCCCCATACTGATTCCAACTCTGCAAAACTATAAAGACAGTAAAAAGATCAATGACTGGAGACAGGGGAGAAAGGGATTAATAAGCTGAGCACAAAGTATTTTTAGGGCAGTGAAACTATCCTCTGTAATTCTACCATGGTGATATGTCATTCTACTTTTGTCCAAAACCACAGAATGGGCAACACAGGAATGTAACCTATAGGCTCTGGTTGATAATGGTGTGTCAAAATTTTTTCATCAATTGTAACAGATGTACCACAGTGATATAAGATTTGATGGTGAATGAGTCAGTGTAGGATATGCTAGTGAAGTATATGAAGCCTCTATACTTTCATCTCAATTTTTCTGTGAACCTAAAACTGGTCTAAAATGAAGCCTATAAATTTTTAAACTAAATCTCTACAGATGAAAATTTCAATATTTAAGTTAAAAATATCATGGATGGAATTAAAGGAGTATTGTATATGGCAAAATAAGATGACTGAATTTTAATACATAACAGCAAAAACTATTCAATATGAAACCACCAACAAACTCAAACTGATCATAACATCAGTGAACGGTGGGACAGGTTAGTCTGAAGAGGCTCAGCAGAGGTAGAGGAAGATTACTTGAACAAATAATGGCTAAATATTAAAAAATAAGAGAAAAACATCATGAAAGCAAATTACAATATAATTGCTCAAAGTCAATGATTTTAACAAATGCTCTAAATAATAAACAAGTCTTTTAAAAAGACATAAGTAAAAAGTATGTTCTCTAATAATAATATTAAATTAAAGATAACAAAAACTATTTGAAGAAATCTGCACATTTATGGAAACTAAATACAACACTTCTAAATAGCCCACAGATCAAGTAATATAGGAAAAGGGAAATTAAAAAATATTGTGAACTAAGGGAGAATGAAATCATATGTTCAAAGGAAGAAAGTTCTCAAATCAGTTTTGTCAGCTTCAAAAATAAAACCCAAAATTAAACAAAGAGAAGGAGAACTCATTGAATCCAACATAAGCAAAAGAATAAGGTATGAAAACAAATAATGGATGCTAGCATAAATTTTGTGAGATTTGGACAAAAGCAAAATCTGTATTTTAGTTAATTCTATTTTTTTTCACATCATATTTCTTAATATTCTCAAAATTGGATTAGAAGTTTCAAGCCTCTTTCATCTTTTTTTAAATCACTAAGATAAAAAACTTTCTAGATTTTGGTAGTAATACTAGATTCCAAAATACATGGAACTACATCAAAATTTTGAGTGAATATAAATTAGAAATCTAGCATTCTATTCATACTAAGTCAAACAAGTGGAATCAGAATGTTACAATTTTTTATCTAGGCAAAAATTCTTTTCTTATATATATATAATATATATAATGCATATATATTACATATATATGTAATATATATAATACATACTATTTACATATATATTATGCAAAAGGTTGAAAATATGTGAGCTGTTTTCAAAAATATCTTTTGGTATTGATCTCTAACATAATTCCACAGTAATAGGAGAATGGACTTGGTATAATTTCAATACCTTTAGATCATGGAATTCATGCACCTGGTCTTATGTCTCTGGATATGTTCCAGTGTCTCCTAGTTTATAGTCTATGGGAACTTAAATAGAATTTGTATCCTACTGCCATATGAAAATTGTGTAGATCTTAATTATATTGAATTGGTTCATAATGCTTTTCAGGTCTACTATATTATTCTACTTCTCTATACATTCATTCTATTAATTTCTGAGAGTTTGGTATTGAAACACCAACTAAAATTCTTTACACAAACAATTGTAATATATAGTGAAGCTATATATAACTTTATTCTGTATTTTCCACATCTCCTGTAAATGTGTTGTCATTTTTTCATAATTTCAGAAATAAAGAAGAAAGATACAGAAGTAAGCAAGAGCATCAGTTCAGTCTCTATGATAAATATCAGAGAGGAAATCAATAAAATAGGAAGTAGAAAAAATAGAGAAAAATAAATGAAACCAAAACTCTTTTTGAGGTCAGTAAAATTGATTAATGTATAGATAGATTGATTGTGAAAAAGAAAGAAGACACAAATTTTCAATATCAGGAATCAAACGTCTAGCATCCATTGATATTCTACATATATGAAAAATATATAATGATGGAATAAAGCAAATTTAGCCAATAAATTTAACAACTTAGGTTAAATGGACAAATTTCATGAATGAGATGAACTGAAGCTCACTAAAGAAAAATCAAGACAGCTTCAATATTTCTGTATTGCTCTTTTCTTCAAATTGAATTTATAGTTAAAATGTTATCTATAACAAAAACTGTAGGCCATATGGCTTCGCTGGTGAATTCAAATAAATATTGGAAGAAAAGTTATTACCAACCTAGACAGCATATTCAAAAGCAGAGAAATTACTTTGCCGACTAAGGTCCATCTAGTCAAGGCTATGGTTTTTCCGGTAGTCATGTATGGATGTGAGAGTTGGACTGTGAAGAAGGCTGAGCTCCGAAGAATTGATGCTTTTGAACTGTGGTGTTGGAAAAGACTCTTGAGAGTCCCTTGGACTGCAAGGAGATCCAACCAGTCCATTCTGAAGGAGATCAGCCCTGGGAATTCTTTGGAAGGAATGATGCTAAAGCTGAAACTCCAGTACTTTGGCCACCTCATGCAAAGAGTTGACTCACTGGAAAATACTTTGATGCTGGGAGGGATTTGGGGGCAGGAGAAGAAGGGGACGACAGAGGATGAGATGGCTTGATGGCATCACTGACTCGATGGATGCGAGTCTGAGTGAACTCCAGGAGTTGGTGATGGACAGGGAGGCCTGGCATGCTGCAGTTCATGGGATCCCAAAGAGTCGGACATGACTGAGCGACTGAACTGAACTGCACTGAATACCAACTAATGGATAAGAAAGCTGTGGTACATATACACAATGGAGTATTACTCAGCCCTTAAAAAGAATACATTTGAATCAGTTCTAATGAGATGGATGAAACTGGAGCCGATTATACAGAGTGAAGTAAGCCAAAAAGAAAAACACCAATACAGTATACTGACACATAAATATGGAATTTAGAAAGATAGTAATGATGACCCTGTATGTGAGACAACAAAAGAGACACAGAAGTATAGAACGGACTTTTGGCCTCTGAGGGAGAGGAAGAGGGTGGGATGATTTGGGAGCATGGCATTGAAACATGTATACTATCATATAAGAAATGAAGCACCAGTCTATGTTCAATACAGGATAGAGGATGCTTGGGGCTGGTGCACGGGATGATCCAGAGAGATATATGGAGTGGGAGGTGGGAGGGGGCTTTGGCATTGGGAGATCGTGTACACCTGTGGCTGATTCATGTCAATGTATGGCAAAAACAATACAGTATTGTAATATAGAATAAAGTACTAAAAATATATAAATAAATAAAAAATAACTTCTAGAAAATTGAAAAAGCAGGACTACTTCTTTATAGCTTATTCTATGGAGTCAGCATTATCTTGATATCAAAACCAAATAAAAATGTTAAAGAAAAGTGAACTATATAGATCAGCACCTCTCTTGTGTATAAGTGTAAAACTTTTCAACAAAGATTTAGCAAATAAAATATAACATATTCGAATGGGTAGCTCAGTGGTAAAGAATCTGCTTGCCAAGCAGGATATGTGGCTTGGGAAGATGTCCCCTGGTTGAGGAGATCCCCTTGAGAAGGAAATGATAACCCACTCCACTATTCTTGCCTGAAAAATCCCATGGACAGAGGAGCCTGGTGGGCTATATAGTTTATATGGTTGCAGAGTCAAACGTGACTGAGCAACTAAACAGCAACATTATTATTCAGTGAATTTTACTTTAGGATAAACATTTGAAGTTCAATCAACATAATTCACCACATTAACAAGTTAAAAATAGTAAATGCTATATGATCATCTTCATGGATATAGTACATATCATCGGACACAATTCAGTGTTCATTCCTGATTTAAAAAAAAATACTCTGTGCAAACTATCAACAAAAGTAACTCATTCAGCTTGATAAAGAGCATCCATACCTAAAACTCACATCATGCTTAATGATTACAGATTGAATGCTTTCTTCCTAAAAGTATGAATAAGGCAAGGATATCCACTGGCAACACAAAGCAATAGTGTTGACAGCTGTGAGTTAAAGCAAGTCAAATTAATTTTTAAAAAGATTTCTAGATTGGAAGAGATAAAGTACAACCTCTTTTATTCACAAATGACTAAACCTTTTTATAGAGAATCTGAAAATAAATAATTACTAGGACTCACAAGTGTGTCTAGCAATGTTGTAGGATAGAAGATTAACATACATGCAACATATGAAGATCAGTGTAATGCAGCACATCAGTAGGATAAAGGATAACTCATGGGGTTAACTCAGTAGATGCAGAAAAAGCATCTGGCAAAACCAATACTTTTTCAGAATAAATTCACTAAGGATAAGGCTACTTCTCAATCTGAAAAGAACATTTGCAAAATAACCAGAACTGACAACATATTGAATGATGAAATAAAAAATAAAAACCTTTCTTCTAAGAGCAAAAGCAAATCAAAGATAACCTCTCTAACTACTTATAGAGCTCTTGGCCAAGGCAATTAGTTTATCAGAAGGAATAAAAGATATCCAGATAAGAATGGAAGAAGTAAAACTATCTCTGTTTGCAGATGAGTCAATCTTGTCCACATAGAATCCTGAGGAACATGCAACCGACACACATGCACACGTAAATCATTAGAGCTTATAAACAAATCTAGTAAGATTCCTTTTAAACCAATCCAGTAAAGTTCTTTATAAGCAAATTCAGTAAGGATTTCAGTGTGCAAAATCAATATACAAAAGTCAACTGTATCTATCTCTATACAATTGGCAATGAATAATCTAAAGGTGAAATTAAGAAATCAACCCTAATTACAGCAGCATCAGAAAGAATAAACTATTTAGGAATATGTTTAACAAGATTCAAGACTTGTACAGGAAGTACTAAAAAAATCAAAAGTAATTAAAGACCTAAATAAATAGAAATACCATGTTCACAGATGAGAAAATTAATATTGTGGAGATAAAAGAATATTTCCCAAATATTCTACAGATTTTCACGTGGAAATGTGAGAGACCTAGAATAGCCAAAACAGTCTTAAAAATAATAGAGCAAAATTGCAAGACTTATATGGAAAGTACTGGAATAAGTTATTATATTTATCATGAATAGATTTTTGACAAAAGTACCAAGACCGTTTCAATGAGAACGAATATTCTTTTCAAGGTATATTGCTGGGGCCAATAGATACCTATATTCCTTCTGAAGTGTCAGTCATGAATGCCATCCTTTTTTTCCTTCCTCTACCTTTCCCCTTCCTCTTCCACTTCTATATCCACTCCCATTTCCTTGCTCCCCATCTCCTCCTCCTCTTCTTTTAACTCAAACTTAGCTAACTATGTTTTTCATCTTTTTCATTATTGACTGGTTAATAATAGTATAAATCAAATACTATTTTATCAGGTATATATTTAAGGAAAAAAAATGAATCAGTTTAAAACAGTGTGAGTTGATCAAAATTTATATATTCTTGCAAAATCAATGTCTTCTTGGAAAATTAGACCTCCACAAAATGTAGATAAATCACTATCTAATAAATATTTAAGGGATAGCTACTGTACACTGTCTTCATTAAATTGCTATTTGTGATGGACTCTTGAGATCTACGATTATAAGAATGTCTATTAATTTAGAAACATTAAAAGCTTTAATGTCAGCAAAAGTAGCTAAAACATTTTTGCTTAGTACTGCATACTGAAATAAGCAATTAAATAATGTGATTTTAAAAATAGTTGACATAAATATAATTGAAAATATCCTTTTAATATGTGTGAGGCATTTTGCTGGAAATTACTAGCAAATACTGATCATTAAGATAATATCATCTAGAAATGTGGTCCAAGAGTTTCATTATGCTAAATCATTTCATCCTCTTTATACATTGTTGTTCAGTCACCCATTTGTGTCCGACTCTGCGACCCCATGACTGCAGCATGCCAGGCTTCCCTGTCCCTCACCATCCCCCAGAGTTTGCCCAAGTTCATGTTCATTGCATCAGTGATGCCATCCAGCCTTCTCATCCTCTAATGTCCTCTTCTCCTTCTGCCCTCAATCTTTTCCAGCATCAGGGACTTTTCCAATGAATCATCTTGTCACATCAGATGACCAAAATACTGGAGCTTCAGCTTCAGCATCAGTTCTTCCAGTGAATATTCAGGGTTGATCTCCCTTCAGATTGACTGGTTTGACCTCCTTGCTCTCCAGGGGACTTTCAGGAGTCTTCTCCAGCACAGTAGTTCAAAGGTATCACTTCTTTGGAGTACTGCCTTCTTTACATTCCAGCTCTCACAACCATATGTGACCACAGGTAATACTACAGCCCTGATTATATACACCTTTGTCGGCAGAGTAATGCCTCCGCTTTCAACACACTGTCTAGGTTTGTCATCACTTTCCTGCCAAGAAGCAGACAGCTTCTGATTTTGTGGCTTCACTCACCATCCACATTGATGTTAGAATACAGGAAGAGGAAATCTGTCACTGCTTCCGCCATCTTCCCTTCTACTTGCCAAGCAGTAATGGGGTTGGATGCCATAATCTTAGTTTTGTTGTTGTTTTTTAATATTTAGTTTTAAGCTGGCTCTTTCACTCTCCTCCTTCACCCTCATCAAGGAGTTCTTTAGTTCCTCTTCGCTTTGTTCCATTAAAGTGTTATGATCCACATATCTGAGGTTGTTGATAGTTTTCCCGCCTATCTTGATTTTGGCTTGTAACTCATCCAGCCCTGACATTTCTCATGATGTGCTCAGTGTATGGATAAAACATCAGGGTGACAACAGACAGCCCTATCAAACTCCTTACTTGATCTTGAACCAATCAATTGTTACATACAGGGTTCTAACTGTTGCTTCTTGACTCACATACAGGTTTCTCCAGAAGACACGTATGGTGGTCTGGTATTCCCAATGTCATAATCTACAGTCAAAGGCTTTAGCATAGTCAATGAAACAGAGATAAACAGATTTCTGAAATTCCCTTGCTTTTTTTTTTTTACAGTCCAGTGAATACCATTAGCAACCATTATTTCCAATACTTATGGGGAATTTAAAGAGCAGAAAGATTATGTGTCTGTCTCAAGTTCACACAACAGATATACTAAGATTATATAAAGAAATAAAAGCAGCCTTATTTTCAGATTAATTCTCCCCTTAACTGTTACTCAGATGTGACTTAAATGGCCTAAATAATAATTGTCTCAAAACTAAAATTTCTGAAATAAAGATAACCTGTTTTGTTTAACAATCAAGTTAGTGATAGATAAGGGTGAGATGCAAATAGCCAAATTGACTCAGGCTATATTTTTTCTTTAAAGTTACAAACATAATGCAAAGAAACTCATGCGTTCTTCATCCGACTTCCCGCCAGTTGTGACACTTCATATAGATATAGTACAACATCAAAGTCAAGGAACTACCCTTGAACATAACTATTAACTAGACTTTAGACCTATTCAGTTTCCAACATTTAAAAAGCTGCATTCATGTATTTGTGTGTGTGTGTGTATATATATTCGTATGTGTGTGTGTGTGTGTGTGTGTGTAGATCTACACTTTTTTTTTCTCTGTGTATAGCTTTATTCCATGTATTGATTCATGTGCCATGTATAGGTTCATGATTCATATCAGTGATCTGATAGGGCTAGAGCAAGCAATTTTTAAAAAATCTCAATCTGTTGTATCCAAGTTACCCCATTAGTTCTATCACCTCCAAATGAGGAAATGTTTTGCAGGAATTTCACTGCTTAGCCCTTCTCTTAGACTCATCTGTCCTGATTTACTAACTTGCAACACAAGTGACTGTTGGGTTTCCAAGTCCTATTTAGCAACAGGAGCCCTCTTCTTGTATGCAAACCAGGGACAGAAATTCCTAAAGACTGGGAAGGACAACTTTGCCCAACTCAGTCATAGAGCACGTGCTTACCATTTCTCCTGGATACATCAAGAAAATGGCTCCTAATCCTCTTGAGTTTGAGCACAGTCAGATGCCCTACATAGCCAACTGCACATGGAACATTGCTGTTTGGATGTCCTAGGCCACTTTAGCTTACTGCTTATAAAACAATATTTCTCAGCTTTACTCTTATGCTTCCTTGAAAAAAAAAAAACTTCAATATAGTGAAATATACTAACAGTTCACCAGAAATCTTGACAAAACTGATTTCTTTTACTTCAACTTCTGTTTCTTCCAAATCTTTTCATTGCCAATTTATGGTAACTCTTTGTCCTCTTTTTCTCATAAGTCTTCTCCCTTGCCCACATTCTCTCAGCTACCACCATATTTCAGGCCCTTCAAAAATTTTTTGATCTAAATGATATATTTTGCCTTCTATTATGATTGGCCTTTCTGTTTCCATAAAGATCTAATGTTTCTTGTGTATTCTACTCTGCTTTCAGACTAAATTTGAGAAATACATAGCATTGGACACATTCTTCTATTAAATGTCAGTCATTAGGTTCACTATAAATATAAGATACAGTTCAAATTCCTTTAGTTCAGTTCAGTCACTCAGTCATGTCTGACTCTTTGCGACCCCATGAATTGAGCACATCGGGCCTCCCTGTCAAATTCCTTAGAATCATATTTATGGCTCTTTGTAATTCTGCTATGCCTCTCTCTTCTGTTTCATTTACAAACCATTCCATTCTTAAAGCTGAGGCCCCTAAGAAAGTAAACCCAGTTCAGTTCAGTCGCTCAGTCGTGTCCGACTCTTTGTGACCCCATGGACTGCAGCATGCCAGGCTTCCCTGTCCATCACCAACTCCTGGAACTTGCTCAAGCTCATGTCCATCGAATCAGTGATACCATCCAACCATCTCATCCTCTGTCATTCTCTTCTCTTGCCTTCAATCTTTCCCAGCATCAGGTCTTTTCTAGTGAGTCAATTCTTCACAACAGATGGCCAAAGTATTAGAGTCTCAGCTTCAGCACTAGTCCTTCCAATGAATATTCAGGACTGATTTCCTGTAGGATTGACTGGTTTGATCTTCTTGCAGTCCAGGGAACTCTGAAGAGTATTCTCCAACATCACAGTTCAAAAGCATCAATTATTTTGTGCTCAGCTTTCTTTATAGTCTAAATCTCACACCCACACATGACTACTGGGAAAGCCATAACTTTGACTAGATGGACCTTTGCCAGAAAATAATGTCTCTGCTTTTTAATATGTTGTCTAGCTTGGTCATAGCTTTTCTCCCAAGGAGCATGCATCTTTTAATTTCATGGCTGCAGTCACCATCTACAGTGATTTTGAAGCCTAAGAAAAGTCTCTCATGGTTTCCATTGTTTCCCCATCTATTTGCCATGGAATGATGGGACCGGATGTCATGATCTTCATTTTTGACTGCTGAGTTTTAAGCCAACTTTTTCACTCTCTTCTTTCACTTTCATCAGAGGCTTTTTAGTTCCTTTTCACTTTCTGCCATAAGGATGGTGTCATCTGTGTATCTGAGGTTATTGATATTTCTCTCAACAAATTTGATTCCTTATTGTGCTTCATCCAGCCTGGCATTTTGCATGACATACTCTGCATATAAGTTAAATAAGCAGAGTGACAATATACAGCCTTGACATATTCCTTTCCCAATTTAGAACCAGTCCATTGTTCTATGTGCGGTTCTAACTGTTGGTTCTTGACCTGCATACAGATTTCTCAGGAGGCATGTAAGGTGTTCTGGTAGTCCCAACTCTTGAAGAATTTTTCAGTTTGTTGTGATCACACAGTCAAAGGCTTTGGTGTGGTCAATAAAGCAAAAATAGATATTTTTCTGGAACTCTCTTGCTTTTTCTATGATCCAATTGATGTTGAAAATTCAATCTCTGGTCCCTCTGCCTTTTCTAAATCCATCATTAACATCTGGAAGTTCATGGTTCATGTACTGTTGAAGCCTGGTTTGGAGAATTTTGAGCACTTCCCTGGTGGCTCAGATGGTAAAGTGTCCACCTACAATGTGGGACACCCAGGTTCAATAGCTGGTTCTGGAAGATCTCCTGGAGAAGAAAATGGCAACCCGTTCCAGTATTCTTGCCTGGAAAATGCCATGGACGGAGGAATCTGGTAGGCTACAGTCCATGGGGTCGCAAAGAGTGGAACATGACTGAATGACTTCACTTTCTTTTCTTTTGCTAGTGCGTGAGATGAGTACAGTTGTGTGGTAGCTTGAATATTCTGTGCCATTGCCTTTCTTTGGGGTTGGAATGAAAACACCTTTTTCCAGTGGAGTCCTGTGACCACTGCTGACTTTTCCAATTTGCTAGCATATTGAGTGCAACAATTTAGCTGCAGCATCTTTTAGAATTTGAGATATCTCAACTGGAATTCCATCACCTCTGCTAGCTTTGTTCATAGGGATGCTTCCTAAGCCTCACTTAACTTCAGATTCCAGGGTGCCTGGCTCTAAGTGAGTGATCACACCATCGTGGTTATCTGGGTTATGAAGATATTTTTTTGTGTAGGTCTTCTGTGTATTCTTACCACCTGTTCTTAATATCTTCTGCTTCTGTTAGGTCCATTCTTTCCTTTATTGTGCCCATCTTTGCATGAAATGTTCCCTTGGTATCTCTAATTTTCTTGATGGGATCTCAAGTCTTTCCCATGGTATTGTTTTCCTCTATTTCTTTGCACTGACCACCAAGGAAGGCTTTCTTATCTCTCCTTGCCATACTTTGGAACTTTGCATTCAAATGGGTATATCTTTCCTTTTGCCCTTTGCCTTTCTCTTCTCTTCTTTTCTCAGCTATTTGTAAGGCCTCCTCAGACAGCCATTTTGCCTTTTTGCATTTCTTTTTCTTGAGGATGGTCTTGATCCCTGATCTTGTAGGTTTTCATAGAACTGTTCAGCTTCGGCTTCAGCATTGCTGGTTGGGGTATAGACTTGAATTACCGTGACCCACAATCACAGAACACTGATCAAACTGACCATGTGGACCACAGCCTTGTCTAATTCAATGAAACTATGAGCCATGCTATGTAGGGCCACCCAAGATGGATGGATCATGATGGAGAGTTCTGACAAAATGTGGTCAACTGAAAAAGAGAATAGCAAACCACTTCAGTATTTTTGTCTTGAGAACCCCATGAACAGTATGAAAAGCCAAAAGATATGACACTGAAAGATGAACTCCCAGGTTGGTTGATGCCCAATATGCTACTGGAGAAGAGTGTAGAAATAACTCCAGACAGAGTGAAGAGACAAAGCTAAAGCAAGAACAATGCCCAGTTGTGGATGTGACCGGTGATGGAAGTAAAGTCCAATGCTATAAAGAACAATATTGCATAGGAACTTGGAATGTTAGGTCCATGAATCAAGGTAAATTGGTAGTGGTCAGATAGGAGATGCCAAGAGTGAATGTTGACATTTTAGAAATTAGTGAACTAAAGTGATCTGAAATGGGTGACTTTAACACAGATGACTATTATATCTACTACTGTGAGCAAGAATTCCTTAGAAGAAATGGAGTAGCCCTCAGTTCAGTTCAGTTCAGTCACTCAGTCGAGTCCAACTCTTTGTGACCCCATGAATCACAGCATGCCAGACCTCTCTGTCCATCACCAACTCCCAGAGTTCACTCAAATTCACATCCTAATAGTCAACAAAAGTGTCCAAAATGCAGTACTTGGGTGCAATATAAAAAAATAACAGAATGATCTCTGTTTGTTTCCAAGTCAAACCCACATGTACATCAAATGTGAAATATTCTTTTGTCCTCCAAAACTTTTGCAACTATACATTCAGTTATTCCCTTTACTTAAACATGTTCTTAAATAATGGACCCCTACTTATCTTTCATAACTCATAAAGCCTCTTCCCCCTTTTGAGAAGCATTTAATTGCTCCCATTCAACACAGCTGTTCATCGTGTTTCTAATACACCTTAACATTACCAGACTATGGCCACATCATCCTTGCCATTGTATCCCCTGAACTGGAAGACCTCAAGTCTGAGAACTCTCTCTTATTTCTATATTTCAATTTACTCTAAATACATTAATTTTCATGAATGTTTGTTGAATGAACAAAGATAACTAGCAATTAAAATTATATAATGCAACTACTGCCAGTCTCTACAATGACTACATGAATAATTTGAGCACTTAGCATGGATGTTTTCCTGCCTGTGTCATCTTCCATCTCTGAATATGAATATGCATACTTTGGAGACTAGAGAAGAAAACATTTCCAAGATCATGATCTCTAGGGTCCCATACTCTTGAATATTATCAGTTGGATAGTACTTAAGACTAGGGAGAGGGACAGATGTATTTAATTCTTAAAATTTTCACTTTCAGTGTCTGTTCATCCTTATTGAAACATATACTAAGACTTAAGTGTACTTGTTTAGGTATTTGACTTTGGTTTTTGAAAATATATTTGTAGAGAAAGTAGAAATTATGTTGGAGAAATGCAAACCAATTACTTTGTTAAAACTAGGCCAAATAGAATTTTTGCAAATTTGTCTTAGTTTGACAATTTAAATAGCTAGGACATAAGAAATACTTACAAAACCCTAAAAAAAAAAAGTTACAACAGGCAAAGTCCTTACCAAAGAAGTTAGAAAAGTGAAATAACTAATATTAACATTTACCTCCAACTTTCTTCCCCACTATGACAGAAAATCCATTTTAGTGTGATTATAGTGAAAGATTTATTCAGTCTAACAAAATAAGTTTTTCAAACCCCAAGAAAAAAAAATCTAATGAGACTATATATAAAGAGTTTTCAAGAGATGAAAGCTTATTTACTGAAATACCATTTTATCATTTCCTAAGGCATGAGTTTGATTCTTGAGAGTCCCTTGGACTGCAAGGGGATCCAACCAGTCCATTCTGAAGGAGATCAACCCTAGGATTTCTTTGGAAGGAATGATGCTAAAGCTGAAACTCCAGTACTTTGGCCACCTCATGCGAAGTGTTGACTCACTGGAAAAGACTCTGATGCTGGGAGGGATTGGGGGCAGGAGGAGAAGGGGACGACCGAGGATGAGATGGCTGGATGGCATCACTGACTCGATGGACGTGAGTCTGAGTGAACTCTGGGAGTTGGTGATGGGCAAGGAGGCCTGGCGTGCTGCAATTCATGGGGTTGCAAAGAGTCGGACACGACTGAGCGACTGAACTGAAATGAAGGCATGAGTAAAATACAACTAACCTTTGAAAATGAGTCAAAAAATACTAGCCATTAAAAAAAATTCTTCAAAAATACAGGTGGATAGGGGACTTCCCTGGTGGTCCAGTGGTTAAGACTCCATGCTCCCACTGCAAGAGGCATGGTTCCATCCTTGGTCAGGGAAATAAGATCCCACATGCTGCTCAGCATGACAAAAGGAAAAAATAAAATGAAGTGGATGATAGCTAGCTAGCTAGATAGATACATGGATACATTGGCACAGACTACATACAAAAATTGGTTCTAACATGCAATCTGTGTTCGGTGTTTCTATTTAATTTCCATAACTTTTGATTTTTCACAACCATTTGAGAAAGCATATTGGGAAAAACATAAATAAAAACAAACCTGAACTGAATTATGGGAGAGAAAAGTGATTTGTGGTTAGACACAAGCACCAAGCCTGTTTAACCCATTTCTACTCTTTGACAACTGTATAACAAGGGGAAAACCACTTACAAACACTCCTCTTAAATTATGTTTAATTATGAGCAAAATAAAAGAAAATATTTAGCACTAATAATGTCCAAAAAGAAGAAAAATCAGTATAGGTCCTCTCTCCTCTTCCTTTCTATTTTCTTTTTCAATCAATAATGTGAGTGGGTTGGTGTTTCCTTTATCCTGCTCCACCCGACAAAATAATGTAAAACCCGGTAAAAGAATGGAAGAGATAAGAAAAGAGCTGAAATAAAGCATCCACTTTTGATATTTGATTGCTAATAACTTTCAAGCTTCACTTTCCCTCTCTCTATGCCCATCTGGAAAAAGTAAAGACCACAATGAGGTACCATTTCACACCAGTCAGAATGGCTGTGATCCAAAAGTCTACAAGCAATAAATGCTGGAGGGGATGTGGAGAAAAGGGAACTCTCTTACACTGTTGGTGGGAATGCAAGCTAGTACAGCCACTATGGAAAACAGTGTGGAGATTCCTTAAAAATTGCAAATAGATGTGCCTTATGACCCAGCAATCCCACTGCTGGGCATACACACCGAGAAAACTGGAATTGAAAGAGACACATGTACCCCAATGTTCATTGCAGCATTGTTTATAATTGCCAGGACACGGAAACAACCTAGATGTCCATCAGCAGATGAATGGATAAGAAAGCTGTGGTACATATACACAATGGAGTATTACTCAGCCCTTAAAAAGAATACATTTGAATCAGTTCTAATTAGATGGATGAAATTGGAGCCGATTATACAGAGTGATGTAAGCCAAAAAGAAAAACACCAATACAGTATACAGACACATACATATGGAATTTAGAAAGATAGTAACGATGACCCTGTATGTGAGACAACAAAAGAGACACAGAGGTATAGAACGGACTTTTGGCCTCTGAGGGAGAGGGAGAGGATGGGATGATTTGGGAGAATGACACTGAAACATGTATACTATCATATAAGAAACGAAGTGCCAGTCTATGTTCAATACAGGATACAGGATACTTAGGGCTGGTGTACGGGATGATCTGGGGAGACTGTGTGGGTTGGGAGATGGGAGGGGCTTCGGAATTGGGAGATTGTGTACACATGTGGCTGATTCATGTCAATGTATGGCAAAACCAATACAGTATTGTAAAGTAGAATAAAGTATTAAAAAAATAAAAAAATAATAAAGAAAAAAAAAAAAAAAGCTTAGTTGTTTCCTCACTTGGCACCATAAAGATGTTTATACCACATAAGCTCAGTCCATGCTTGTAGGAGACCCTTCTTCCAGTCCCAGTCTTTAATCACCATTAAAGTGAAATGAAGTCACTCAATCGTATCCGACTCTTTGTGACTGCATGGACTGTAGCCTATAAGGCTCCTCCATCCATGGGATTTTCTAGTCAAGAGTACTGGAGTGGATTGCCATTTCCTTCTCCAGTATTAAACTCTAAGCCAATTACTCCTCCTTACTCTTTCTCTCTCAAGCCATTTTTGCAGCAACTTGGGAACATACTCTGCTCTGCCCAGAAACCCTCAGTATATGAGTAATAAACCTTTTCATACTCTCTTGGTGTGGATGTGGCTTTGTCAATCCCTATATTTCAACCAGATCCTTCTTTTTATTTATTTTAATTGGAGGATAACTACTTTATAATATTGTGATTCCCCCCAATACATCAACATTAATCAGCCATAGGTATAAATGTGTCCCCTCCTATCCCACCTCCCTCCCTACCCTATCCCTCTAGGTTGTCTTAGAGTGCCAGTTTTGGGTGCCCTGCTTCATGCATCAGACTTGAACTAGTTATCTATTTTACATATGGTATATAGATATTTCAAAGATATCTCTCAAATCATCCCACCCTCCTCTTTTCCCACTGAGTCCAAAAGTCCATTTTTTATGTGTGTCTCCTTTGCTGCCCAGCATGTAGGACTGTTGGTACCATCTTTCTAAATTCTGTATATTTGCATGAATATACAGTATTCATCTTTTTCTTTCTGATTTACTTAACTCTTTATAGTAGGCTCTAGGTCAACCACCTCATATGAACTGACTCAACTGGGTTCCTATTGCAGCTGAGTAATATTCCAGTGTATATGTACCACAGCTTCCTTAGCCATTCAATTGCTGATGGACATCTAGGTTGCTTTTATGTCCTGGCTATTGTAAACAGTGCTGCAATGAACACTGGGGTACACGTGTCTCTTTCAATTCTGGTCTCCTCAGGGTATATGCCCAGCAGTGGGATTTCTGGATCATATGGCAGTTCTATACCCAGTTTTTAAAGGAAACTCCATGCTGTTCTCCACAGTAGTTTTACCAGTTTACATACCTACAACAGTGTAAGAGGATCCCCTTTTCTCCACACCCTCTCCAGTATTTAATGTTTGTAGACTATTTGATGATGGCCATTCTGACCAGTGTGAGATGATACCTTATTGTGTAAACCAGACTTTGAATGGAGCAAACAATCCCATATCTACAGGTTGGCCACAACAATGTACACTGGTACACTGTGAGCAGTGTGTGTGTGTGTGTGTGTGTGTGTGTGTGTGTGTGTGTGTATGATGACCCTCACCATCAGGGGTCTTTCTTTACTTGCTTTGATTTGCTGTCTGGCTCTGCTGTCTGCTAGCCAGCATGTGCTTTGAGATGTTGCCTGCTGAAAATCTTGTGCTTTTGCTATGCAACTTTGTGCTGTTGGCTGACTTGCTAAGTTGTATGGAGCTTATGATATAGATTTAATTAACCCAAGACAAAATTTTCAAATGTTAATGAACAAGAATATGAGATTAGTGTCTACTTCAAAGAGGCACTGGGTTAAATGTTTCACTCCAGACTCATTTATATTTCATGTATATGTATACACGTTCATATATATTTACTTATGTATATATGTTTCTCTTGTGTTTAATTATGAGCAAAATCAAGACTTTTCTATATATTTCTCACATATTATCTCCTTAGGAATGCCAAACATTCTTGGTAGTGACCAAGGCATTCATTTCACTTGTTAAAATGAACATTGTTAGGTTCCTAAAGGAATAATTTACTGACTTCAGGACACAGTAGTCTTAGTGGCCATATTGCTTTTGTAAACAAATTCAAATTTAATTCAATTAAACATGATATAGTTCACTTATCAGTAAATCTTTGGGAGTTAATTGTAATAATTTGATTCCATTTTTGATGTTAAACTCTTGACAGGTTTCAAGCCTATCACTCCTCCTTCCCTGCTGTACTATATCTGGGCAAGCTGATAAGAAAGCCAGAGTGTGCTCTTTTTGGCATCAGTGGGAAGTCCAAACCATACAATATGAATTTGCACATGTGAGAATGTTTATCCCAGACCACTTCCTCCTCACCGCAAAACCCCAAGACAGTTGTCCTTCCTTGATTTTTCTCAAGCCACTTCAGAAGTCAGCCAGGCTCTCCCAAGAAAACTTCATAATGTGAGTAACAAAACTTTTCATACTCTCTGGGTGTGTGTAACTTGCAAACAAAATTTTTAGGAGTCCATCTCACTACTTTGGGCTAATCACAAGAGGATAAATAATATTTCCATAAAGTATACTTTGTTGGAAAGGGAATTTTAGATGACTTTCTACAATGTTGTACTTTTACTCCTCTTTTCCTTTCCATTCTTCTGTTTTAGGAAGAAACATTAAGCTGATTCTTTCTTGATTGCTCTTATCTTTTCTGCTTTTTTCTCCATCCCAACTCAAATCCCATTAATGGAAGACATAGAATAGCATTTTTTAAAAAAAAAATTGAGGTATAGATGATTTACAATGCTGTGTTAATTTCTGCTGAATAGCAAGTGATTATATATACACAGTATTCTTTATATTCTTCTCCATTATAGTTCATAGCAACCCACTCCAGTACTCTTGCCTGGAAAATCCCATGGACAGAGGAGCCTGGTGGGCTGCCGTCTATGGGGTCACACAGAGTCAGACACGACTGAAGCGACTTAGCAGCAGCAGCAGCCAGCAGCAGCCAGTATAGTTATCTCAGGATGTTGAATCAAGCTCCCTGAGCTATGCAGTAGGACCTTGTTTATCTATTCTGTATGTAATGGTTTTCATCTGCTAACTCCAAACTCCCAGTCCATCCTTCTCTCACCCTCTCTTGGCAACTACAGCTTGTTCTCTATATCTGTAATTCTGTTTCTGTTTCATACATAGGTTCATTTGTGTTATATTTTAGATCCCCCATGTAAGTGATATCATATGGTATTCGTCTTTCTCTGTCTGACTTCACTTAGTATGATAATCTCTAGTTCCATCCATGTTGCTGCAAATCACATTATGTTCTTCTTTTTAAAAGCTGAGTAATATTCCATTGTATATATGTAACAACATATCTTCTTTATTTTTCCATTTATCTATGGACATTTAGGTTGTTTCTATACCTTGACTGTTGTGATTAGTGCTGTTATAACATGGAGGTGCATGAATCTTTTGAATTATAGTTTTTCTGGATATATGCCCAGGAGAGGGATTTTGGGTGATATGGTATCTCTATTTTAAGCATTTTGAAGAAACTCCATACTGGTTTTCTGTACCAACTTACATTCCCACTGATAATATAGGAGGATTTCCTTTTCTCCACACCTTTCTCTAGCATTTGTTATTTGTAGACTTTTTAATCGTGGCCATTCTTACTAGTATGAGGTGATACCTCACTGCAGTTTCATATCCTTAATAATTACCAGTGATGAGCATCTTTTCATAGCATAGTGGCTTTGAAAGTGCGATCCCAAAGCATCAGTACGAGGTAGAAAGTTAGAAATGCAATTTCATGAGTTCCACACCAGACCTATTAGAGCATAGACTTGGGGGCAAGGACCCTCATCTTTCTGTGTGTAAGCAACTCTCCAAGTGGTCCTCCTGATCTTAAAATTTGAGAACTAGTGGTCTCAGAGTATAAGACAGGGTCTGGTGAAAAGATGAGAGGACACTGTCCCAGACTGGCTGTATTTCAGGGTTCTCGTGAGGCTTGTTAGCTCTTAGTTCCCTGACCCTGGATTGTACCCACACCCTTGGCAGTGAAAGCAAATAGTCCTAACCACTGCATTACCAGGGAATTCTCCTGGAATTTGCTTTCCATATTTATATTTGAGATATCAAAGGTAAAATTTGAAGGATAGCCTTATTTACCTTTAGATCTTAGGTTATAATAAAGAGCAGTTTTGATGAAAATGATATATTATTGACCCCCTCTTTTTTTTTTGAGTGTCAAAACTAATAATGCAGGGTTAGAGATTAGCTGAGAAAATGGAGCCAAAACCTTCATTTATAATGAGTTCTTTGGCCTGGACCAAGCTTTGTGTGCATTTTGTGTCTGTACTTGGGTAGAAACAAATGCATACACAAACAGTACACACCCTGGGAAATAAATTGGAAGGAAGTGTTTGATTGTTTTGTCCTGCCAACTCTTTCTATCAGAGACATAACTATCAAACAAGATGGCATAAATTATTGCTAATATTCTCTCCAGGTTCAAAATTTGAGGTCCTGTTAATAGTATTGAGGTTGTCATGTTATGTTCAGAGAGAAGGTCTCAGTACTTTTTGCTTCTCCACTTTTCTGCAGGTCAGATTTTCAGCTGCAGATAATTTTTTAAAGAAAATTTGGTCATATATTTATATATTTTTTTCCATCAGCAGAATCTCCACAATAGAGGTATAAATGGAATGTGTTTCTACTGCTTTCTGTAATTGAGTTCTTAGGGGAAAGAATTTCCCATTATAACGGGAAGATTAATCCAGAGGTTATCAGAAGACATTTAATACGAACAAAATTGTTGACATTTTCTTTGTTTGTAACCTCATACTTTCATAGTTGTTTTATATTCTCTCTGCCAAGATTTTATGAAGATCAGAATTTTTCCAGCATATGCTTTCTTTGTTTACTTTTTTGGTTTTATAGAGGTCCACAGAATTACGTTAACTTTTTAAAAACTGTTTTATTTATTTTTAAATTTACTTTTGACTGTGCTGGGTCTTCGTCGCTGCACAGGCTTGTAGTGAGCGGGTCTATTCTCTGGTCGTGGTGCGCGGCTTCTCATTGTGACGGCTTTTCTGATTCTGGAGCATGGGCTGTAGCGCATGAGGACTGCAGAAGGGACGCCACCTGAGCTCAGTAGTTGCACGCAGTGCTTAGGCTCTAGAACGCAGTGTCAACAGTTGTGGCCCATGGGCTTTGTTGCTCCGTGGCATGTGGATCTTCCTGGACCAGGGATTGAACCCTTGTCTCCTGCATTGGCAGATGGATTCTTTACCACTGAACCATCAGGAAAAGCCCAGTGCTAATTTTAATAAGTGAAAAATAAACTTCCAGCAGATAAAATACCCTAGTTCAGTCAGTCAGTTCAGTCGCTCAGTCGTGTCCGACTCTTTGACACAATTTAAGTAGCAGATTTTTTTCTGTTATAATATTATCACAACTCAAGGAAACTGGAGAAGCTTAGTTTTCCAAGAATTGTCATATCCAAGGATATTTTTAATGTCTTTTTTTAATGGATAGTTGATTTTTTTTGTTTGTTTTTGGATAGTTGATGTCTTTTTTTTTTTTTTGGAATAGTTTAAATGGATAGTTGATGTGATTGTCTATTTTTTTTCTTATATTTTTCTCTCTTTTCCTTGATTTCCTAGTGAAAACTGTGATAAATTCAAGAAAGCTTTTTTCCCTCTGTAACATCTCATTTATCTTTCATTTCCAGAAATGCAAACACTACAAGCATTGTACACAGTTGACCATGCACTCATTTATGAATGAATTCTTTTAGCTTATCATATTAGTATAATGAGATCAGGGACTATATATATCCTTAGGCTGTGAAATGATATTTTTACTCATTCTGGAAATCATTATCTTCTACTAGACTCTGTAATTTTTCAATGCTCATGCTCAGTTGCTCAGTCATGTCTGACTTTGAAACTATATATAGTTATCCATTAAATCTGGATTTGGAGTCAGAAATTCTTATTTTTTCCTTCATCTTTTTTAAAATTTCTGCGTGAAAATGAAATTTACATCACAGATTCTCATTAAGTAGGACTCATATTACATGTTCTAAGAGTAGTAAAGAATTTGCTTTCAATTCTTGTCAACTTTCACAAGAATGTTCCTAAGGCCATGAGAATAGACCCAAGCTAACTAGTCGTCATGGGATTGAATTGTACCAAAGTAAGCCCCATTCTCCAGGCTAAAGTGCAGCAGACCTAGAGGCTGACTCACATGAAGCCAGCTTGGCATTAATTAGTTTTCAGCTTTTCTGGACCAGATGATCTCTGAGGTTACATCCAATTCTGAAATTCTTTTTGGACTAGCTATCTTTTACTTGTCACTGGTAATAGTGGAAAGTATCCTTATACTACTAAAATATTTATAAATGCTTAATTCAGGTTATTTATGAAAGATGATTAATAATTTGGATTTTGTTCTGGTGCTTGACTTCATATGTAATTAATGACATAAACAGAGTGTATATTGAGCTTTTAAGTGCTTTATATGCTAGGAAATGGATCAAGTATAACTAATGTAAAATTAGAATTACAGCCCTTACCATTAAAGAGTTTACCTGTTGACAATGCCACTTGCAATAAAAAGCTAATTTGAGTACTGATTACTGTTAGTATTGTAAAATAATGTTAATACTAGTTAAAGATTTTTCTTCTCCCTACCTGATCTTTACTTCTTGAGCCTTCTGCCCCATACCTTTAAATGAAGACTCTGAGTTTTTATCATCTTGTCCTATAATATTCACTAACAGGGTATCAATTTCCAGTGATGTTTTTACTTCCCTACCTGTAGGGTATAACTAAATTATAAATTTAAAGGCTCTATCTCCAGGCAAGAACACCGAAGAGGTTGCCATTTCCTTCTCCAATGCATGAAAGTGAAAAGTGAAAATGAAGTTGCTCAGTCATGTCTGACTCCTAGCGACCCCATGGACTGCAGCCTACCAGGCTCCTCTGTCCATGGGATTCTCCAGGCAAGAGTACTGGAGTGGGTCGCCATTGTTTTCCCCATTTTGTGGGTACATATATAATTTCTAAAATTCTCTCATCTAAGGTAATGTTTATTTAAAAAGGAGAAATGTTTTAATTATTGCCATAAGATTTATCAGAGTACATGTAATTGAGGCTTATCTTGTGTATTGAAAAATTTATGGGATAGAGACCATGACTATTGTCTTCATAATTGTACCTCATACATCTTGTATAGGGAATTCATTAATTAGCCTCTGAATTGACTCTGTTTGCTTACTTCTCATTTACTCTGTAACTCAGTCCAATGTGATTCTCAAGTTTGTAAGACCATTAGAAGTATTCTTGCATGGTCATTTTTCAAAATCCAGTGGAAATTTTAGTTTCTAAATTATCTTACTTAATTTCGTTTGGTAGTCTGTTGAGGATGCGTGCCTTTAAATTTTTACTTTTTGATTTACATAATGATACTTTGATTTCTTTATCTCATTTTTAGTACTCCTTTATCTCCTTCCCCTCTTTCTCTGAACATGCTAATCATCATTATCTTCTATAGAGTCCCACTTTCAATCTCATCAAAAGTTTGCCAAAGTTTCAACACCCTTCAACATGGTGATGAATCTCAAGACAGTAATCTTCAACCTAATTTTCCAAAACTGTATGTCCATCTCCCAACTAGATATCTCCAACCAGATAATCCAAAAGTATCATAAGTGCAGTGTATATAAAACCAAATATTTTATCTACTAATTGCCCCCTTCTCTACTTTAAATCTGTTTTAATTCTATATTCTCTTATCATTGAATGTTCCAGCCTTTTACTCAGCTTTCAACAACACAAAATTAGAAACCACCTGTTAGTTATCCTTTTTACTCATGTAATCAGTTAACAAAATCCTGTTGATTCCATCTATTTAGACTTCTTTAACTTGCCCAGTTCTCTTTACCTCTTCCAAACTTTTAGGGACTATCATTCTCAATTCTCACAGAGACTATAAAAACAATCTCTTAATCAATGCCATACTTCTGGTCCTTACTCCCTTCAAGTGGGGAAAGAAAAAAAAAAATGATGTGTCACATCCTGTCTAAAATCCTTTAGGTGTTTCTCATTACCTATAATAAAAATTGCTATACTATGCTTAGTCGCTCAGTTGTGTCTGACTCTTTGTAACCCCATGAAAATGGCAGTCTTTCAGGATCCTCTGTCCATGGAGATTCTCCAGGCAAGAATCCTGGAGTGGGTTTCCATGCCCTCCTCCGGGGGATCTTCCCAATTCAGGTTTCCAGCATTGCAGGTCAGTTCTTTACTGTCTGAGCCACAAGGAAATAGAAGGTAATGCAACTTGTTTCTCAGACTGTTGGCTAATTAGTGACTGGTTTCCTCATCACCCCATCTTACCACCAATTTCTTCGTTACAGCACAACCTTGGAAACTAGTCCAAGTCCCCAAATTTTCACTATACCAGTCTCCTCTTCAGTGGTTGCATGTGCATCTTTTCCCTCCTTGGATGACTGCTGTTATCTCCTAAAACTGAATTATCACCTCCACCAAGAAACTTCCTCTGTGGTTGTCCTGCCTCCAAAGTTCAGCTCTGGCCAACTCTATATATTTTCCAATATCATCTGTAGGAGGTCCACCATAGCAATTACTACACTGTATTATACTCTCTCACTTTCTTCCTACTCCGTTCCATACCCAATTATATTGAAACTACTTGAGGTTAAGAACAATTTATTGTTTGTGAAAACCAATTCTTGATGGACCACAATTTCTTTATTAATGATTTTGAATGAATGAACAAAACCAGAATTTGTGTCTCGTCAAGATGTCTTTCTCAAGTAGCATAATCTGGTTTTTCAGTGTGTACGTTGTACATTAGCTTCTGTGATTCATATTATTTAAAATTCACTATATTTTTATTCTATGTGGGTGTTTGCTTTAAAATGTGCTTTTTGTGGATACAAGGTAATGAAGAGGAACTTTTTTTTTACTTCCAAATAAGTGTTCTATTTTTTGTTTGCTATGGTCACTCATTCAGTGATTTCTTTTTCTCTCAAAATATTTATGCTCCTACATCTATATTCCTTACCCTATCTCAATGCTATATATAGCCTAGTATATTGTGTTTTGTGAAGTTCATTTAATTGGTTTGGGAAAGTTAGAGGTGATTATCACAACACTTTAAGTTTCTACTGAATGTTTTGGCTATAATAGAAAATTACAAACTCAAATCTCAATATTTCATTAGCAGGTGGTGGACACATTTATGAAATACCAGGTTAGAATTACAATGGAAAGAGTCAGAGATTGAGACTAGATCTATAGAATCCATGGCTTTCTAAAATTTTAACATTAAATTTGAGGCTTCTCTAAAGTCAACAAAACTACTATTTTGTGTATACTGTTAGTATACACAAAAATACAAAATATGAATTATAATGTTTAGTGTAAATAATCAAGAGGTATTTAAAAATTTTCAGGTTGGTATGAAATTCACTATCATTATTGTAATCACCTATGTAATATTTCTTAATTTTAGTAATGATCTATAAATTGTAATATTAAATAATGATTTCACTACTTAGCAATTTCTTTTGGCACTTTTTTTTAACTGAAGGATAATTGCTGTACAGAATTTTGCTATTTTCTGTCAGACATCAACATGAATCAGCCATAGGTATACATATGTCCCCTCCCTCTTGAATCTCCCTTCCATCTCCCTCCCCATCTCACCCCTATAGTTTGATACAGAGCCCCTGCTTGAGTTCCCTGAGTCATATAGCAAATTCCCATTGGCTATCTATTTTGCATATGGTAATGAAAGTTTCCATGTTACTGTCTCCATACATCTCCCCCTCTTCTCCCCTCTCCCCACATTCATAACTCATCTATGGTTTCTCCACTGCTGCCCTATGTATAAATTCATTAGTATCATCTTTCTAGATTCCATATATATGTGTTAGTATACCATATTTGTATATTCTTTCTGACTTACTTTGTATAATAGGCTCTGTGTTCATCCACCTCATTAGAACTGACTCAAACGTGTTCCTTTTTATGGCTGAGTAATATTATACTGTGTATATGTACCACAGCTTCTTTGGCAACTTTTGGTTTTAGGTAGATTAGACTGAAATTAATTCTCTGGAATGGATTTACATTTATATTTTTTATATGTACTCCCCATATATTTATCTTTTAGACAGTCAGAGTAGGAACATTTATTTCTGACATGGAGCTTATTGAGCCAAGTTTTAAATGACTCTGGTATTTAAAAATTTAGTATTTTATATTTAATTTACTACATCCTAGAAGGAAATGGCCACCCACTCCAGTGTTCTTGCCTGGAGAATCCCAGGGATGGAGGAGCCTGGTGGGCTGCCATCTATGGGGTCGCACAGAGTTGGACACGACTGAAGCGACTTAGCAACAGCAGCAGCAACAGAATAATTTGAAGATTAGATGTAAAGGAGAGCACTAGTGATTGTAGTTTCTGAAAAAGATGTAAATTTTTCTTTGTATTTTTAACTATACAGTATTTTGCTACAGGAAGCACTTTTGATTTGTAGAGTTATTCTTGAGCAATACATGTCACACTAGATCTGTTAATTTCCATGCAGGTTGTAGTATTATTATTACATTGTCATCATGAGGAATGTTACTCAGTGTTTCAGTGAAAATTTACTCCCTAAGAAAACTGAAGGCCAATGATGAATGCTGCTATTAATGTTACATCTATCTAAAGACAATGATAATAGTTTAAGAAAGTTAACATTCATTTAGATAACATTTGAAAAGAATAAACAAAAGAAAATAAGGATATTTTTATCTAAGCTACTTTTTTATTGAAGTGTTTAAATTTGATTTTTATATCAACTTACATTAGACTTTTGCTTGTGTGTTTGTTAAGTTCCAGGAGACATCACTGATTCTTTAACAAAATCTTTACATCTTAAAAGTTATTTTGAAGATTGGAAAAGTTATTTTGAAGATGGAAACAATATTTTGAAGATTATTGTTTCCACTATTTATTTTAGTGTTTTACCCACAGTCTTCCCACTTTCCATCTTATAATCTTATCTGCATTTATTTCTCTTTGAAATTAAATCTATCAGTTTCTAAGCCATATGCTTTGGCTAAATCATTTTAGTGGTGCTAAAAATTGTAAATGTTAACTACAATAGAAAAGAAATTTAACATGTGCTAGCATGTGTCCTCAAACATCAGCAGTAGAAAGAATTCCAGCTAAAATTTTCTACCAGAGATGATTTGATCATAAACCTTTCAAGCATAAAATTGGCAATCACTGTAGAAACAATTCCTCAGGAAGGTATTCAACTTTCAAATAACCCTGAAGCAAAGCAACCCAATGACATTTGCTTTCCAAAGACATAACCCCACCGGTCCTTCCTCTCAGGGTCCTCTGGAAAGCAAGCCTAGAGGAAAACAAGATAAAGTGAGACTCTTGCAAGTGTAAACCTTCTGTGAATCACAGAAGGTAAAAATGTGTTCCTTCTATCCTGAACCTTTAGGAACTAATTAGTTCCAATGTCTGGGAAATGGTACGGGTTTCAGTGGTATAGATTATATAAAGATTAAAAAAAAAAAAAAAAGACACTAGGGCTCATTAATCTGTTGGTAAGCTGAAATATACCCCTAGCCTTCTGTACAACTCAATTCAACTGGACTATAAACATTCTGGAACACAAAGAAAACTAGTCTGAAACCATTCAGTACAGAAACAAATAAAAATAAATGCCTTGTGTTTCAGTTTTATTTTAAAGATTATCTTTAAAACTTAAGACAGTCAGTGGGCATGGTATGTCCCCAAGGCTCTGCCCCTTGAACATTTTATACACACAAATATTATTATACCCATGTGTGTGTATGTTTGTGTGTATGTATTCAAACACTGTTTTTTTCTTTTACCTTAATACAATTTCTAGGTTTACACATTTTGAATAAATTTACATATATATATGTATCTTTCCCATCACTAATAATTTTCAGAATAAATTTGAATTTAGAAAAGGCATTAGAGTTTACAGAAAGTCTATTCTAATATTCTACTTAAAACATCACAAAACTTCACCACAAGTCACCAAAATGACCATGTCAGAATTGAAAAATTAAACATAATATACAGTTTAGTCTGCTAATATATATCCCCAAAGTAAGCAGAGAAGAAAACATACATTTTATTGTATAGGATATTCTTAGTCACTCACTCAAGTCTGATTTTCTTTTTTTAAATGTATTTATTTTTAATTGAGTTTTTCTTGTTTCTGACTTCACTCTATATAAATAGGATCTAGCCTCATCCACCTCATTAGAACTGATCAAGTCATATTTTCTTATATTTAGCTTATACTCAATTATAAAAATGCTTGCTTATCTACTTTGTCATTACTAACCTACTATTAGCATCCAGAGGCTTCTAGGCTACAAAGTTTTAAATGCAGTCAAACATAAGAAGTGACGCCAAGGTAAAATACAAACATGAAGGCTGAAATTTACTGAAGAATTCAGTACTACAGTGTGGACTGATTGACATAAGTTTCCACTCACCTCCATAACTGCAGAGTGAAGAAAGGAATCTAGCAAATGAAGTGGGTGGAAGAAGCTTTGTTGTTTTTCAGCCACTAAGTCGAATCTAACTCTTTGTCACCCCGTGCACTCTAGCACTGGAGGCTCCTCTGTCCTCCACTACATCCCGGAGTTTGCTCGGATTCATTTCCATTGAGTCAGTGACGCTATCTAGCCATTTCATCTTCTGCTCCGCTCCCCCTCTCTTTTGGCCATCAATCATTCCCAGCATCAGGATCTTTTCCAATTGGTTCTTAGTATCAGGTGGCCAAAGTATTGGCACTTCAGCTTCAGTTCTGTCTTTCCAATGAATATTCAGGGTTGATATCCTTTAGGAACAACTGGTTTGATCTTGCAGCCTGAGTTAAAGCCCTAGGCATGCAGTCCCTTGCAAAGGTGATTCTCTTACTGAACCTCAGTTTATTCTGTTACAAAATGAAAGAGCCAAACCAGACTAGAGTTTCTTTTTAAATCTCTGAAGATCTATCCTGTAAATAATTATGAGCTGTGTTTCTCTGGAAACATATAAGACACATTTACTACTTGTTTCCTAAGGAGACAGTGGCATGTGGAAAGGATTCTTAAAAAAAAAAAAAAAAGTCCATGAAAACACATAAGGTGAAAATAAACATTAGTGATTAAAGTGGGTTAGCTCTGATTATTTGAAAACTTTGTATAATAATTTATGTCTGAAAACAGTGAGTGGATTAGGAGTTCCTGCATTTCAACCAAAATTTAAGAGACATTACTAATTTAAGAGTGAAAGTATGCATTATTTATACTAATTCACATACTTAATATAAAATAATATTTTATATTTCTAAAAATTAGGTTATTGAATCTAATTAGTTATGTACTCTAGCAAACCTAATTCACCCATAAATTTGAAGAAAACAGTATTAAACTGGAAGTGCTAACTCAAAATACATTTGCAGCAATAGAATGTGTAAGGTGATAATAAATTTTCTAGAAAGCTGAGTGGGTTATAAAAGAACAGTTGGGCTGATGGATTAATTCAAATTTAAGTATGTTAGGTATGCAATTTTTATGCTAAAATGGTAGTTCAATTTAGGAATAGCAGTGATTGGCAAATTGAAATACATTTCTGATTGAAAATGCCTTGAATAGATGTTTAATCACTAAACAAATTCTATCATTTACAATACATTTTTTATTTTGTTCATGTTTACTTGAGGCATGCATGCATGCTCGGTTGCTTCGGTTGCTTCAGTCAGGTCTGACTTTGCAACCCCATGGACCATGGCCCACCAGTTTCCTTGCCTCCAGGCAAGAATACTGGAGTGGGTTGCCCTTTCATTCTCCAGAGGATCTTTCCGACCCTGGGATCAAACCTGGTTCTCCTGCATTGTAGGCCGATTCTTTACCACTGAGCCACATGGGAAGGCCTCTTGAAACAGTGCTGTTAAAATACTTGCATACTCTTTGGGTCTACTTTAATTGGCTTGGTGGCCGCTAAGCAATTCAGTATGTTAAATTAGAAACTTTAACTAATGACAATTATCCTTTAAATATCAAAGTGATATAGATTTATGAAAAGTGTTTGAGGAAAAATGCTGAGCAGGATAGTCTGGGGTAAACTCCACAAGTAAGGGTTCCTATTCCCCTCCTATCTGAATTTTCCTCATTCCAACATGTCCACTTCTCCAGTAATTTCTGCTTCTCATTTCTCTATTACAGTTTCACATTTTATTCTCTCAATACCCTACCTACTCAAACATCAATAATTCTTCTTTTTTAATTCTGTGCCTTTACAATTCCTATTTCTAATTCTTTTGTCCCTTGTCTCTTTATTTATTTCCTTAGCTTTTCTATTTTAACCTGAGCACAAATACAGGAGTTGGAGTAGTACAGATATAAATGAGTAGCATGTATATTAGCAAAGCCATTGATTCAAATGTGATGTGTACATTTTTACTACATAAGGAAGCTTAGACTCACAAACTGGATGCTCTAATTAATGTTTCCAATTTAATAATAATGTTGTGTTAGGTACATACATGACAAAGTCGATCATTTAAAGATTGTGTCTGTAAATAGTGCATGTGTCTGATGTGTTTAGCTTAAAATCACATTTTATGTCTACTAACTGATCTTTTAGAAATTATTGTTAGCTTGAAAGAGTTTTATATTTGGAAAAGGTGACTTTTGTAATTTTAAGATTTTTCTTTATGTCACCTACATAAATCAAAGTACTTATGGTTTGAGGGGATTTTGACATTATATTAAGGTAACATAATATTACTAATACTCCTAATAATAATATAGATGTAACAAATAAATGCTCTGATGGTAAAGACCTTGAGGTAATTTCCTGTATACTGTTTTTATGAAGGTAGTGAAAACACCACATTTTGAAAATGCTTTCTATGCCATGCAGTTCCTATGAATTATTGTACTAAGAATTGTTCCCATACTCTAGGAGACATACAACCATGAATGACAAGTCCACTAATTTTCAGCTATTAATTTATAATTACAATGAGTTTGAGTTTTAACATAAGAAGGAGTTCATATCGACAACTTATACTATAAGAAAAGAAAAAAAAATTGAGAAGGAGTGAAGTATCAAAGAACTTCTGAGGGAACTGACCTACCTAGAATGTCATAACAAGTTGGATTTTTCAAAGCCAGAGGATAGCATGAAAAAAGAAGAAAATATAAAAGGAATTTAAAAAGCACATAGATGTGCTTTTGTGAAGGCAATATTCCTGACTTTAAGGTGCTGAAAACGAAAACTTCATAACAATTTTCATTAAAAATTTATAGATCTAAATGTCCCCTCTTAAAACTGGGTAGTAAATATTTAAAATAAAAAATATTAATATATAAATCAGTTGATAATTCATATTACTTAAGAAAAGGAGACTCCAAGTTGCTTTTTGAGAAAATTTCTACTTTTTCTTCCAGTAATTTCTATGTACAAGAGAAGTTGTACATTCTTTTAGGAGATTCGTTAAACTTTAATTTTCATAATGCAACTACAGACTCATTCTGAGTTATAGAACATTTGAATTGTTCCTTATTTTATAGTAACCCTATGCTTCTAGTAGTAAGACAGCAAAGAGTAATAAGAGCAAATTAGAACTGTCTACTGTCTAGCTCCTGCCAAAGATGAGGTGTTACTTGGAGGAAAATTTATGTTTGTCATTAGGATTACTCAAAAATATCTTTGGATTAAAACATACTATACAAAATATAACTTGGTCTAAACAATTTAGTGCAACATAAAACCATTTTGAATGAATTCCGTTTTGAAACTTACTATGTGAAACAAGGTTATGCTGAGTAGTAACTCCCTAATCTTGGCAACTTTAAACTAGATAGGTTTTATTTCTTGTTCATGCTTTATGTTCATTTTGAGTCTCTGATGCCCTGCTCTGAATTATTCTCAGTCTGGTACAGAGACTAAGAAATGGGTACCATCTTGAATATCATCGTTGTACCATGGCAGAAGGAAGAGAGTCTACAGAGAATTCACATGGGCAGTTAAGTAACACATGGCACCTACACTTAAGAACCATTAACTAAATTGCTCACATGGCTGAACAACCACAGTAAGCAAAGAAGTGCAGAGTCATCTGTGTCTAGAGGAATAAGAATCGGAACTATCCAAGAATTAGAAGATATAATCACCACACATGTAAATTTTGTAAAGCAAATATTAAAAATAGATTTCACAGGATCTTTTCTACATTTATTACATTACTAAGAGTATTTTTTATAGAAATTAGAGTCTTTTATATAAGATCCACATGAAGACTGTCAGGAAAGTTAAGGTAAATTTGAAATTCAAACAAGAGTAATTTTTCAGAAATTGAGAATTATATTATTCTTTTTTAAAAAGCATTTCTATGTGTATTTCTAAATTAATATTTAGGTTAAATATTTAAAAGAATGAAAGAAATAGATCTAGAAAAATAGGTCATGATGATTTGGTTCTACCATGAATCCTAATTTCTTTTTAAAAACTACTATTTTTTATTTTAATGTAAAAACCTTAATCTGACATTTACCCCTTTAACTTAGCTTTAAAGCATAATACACTATTGTTATGGAAAAGGAAATGGCATTCCACTCCAGTATTCTTGCCTGGAAAACCTCATGAGCTACAGTAAATGGGGTTGCAAAGAGTCGGACACGACTGAGCAACTAAACACACACAGTTCAGTTCAGTCGCTCAATTGAGTCCGACTTTTGTGACCCCATGGACAGCAGCACGCCAGGCTTCCCTGTCCATCACCAACTCCTGGAGTTTACTCAAATTCATGTCCATTGTATCAGTGATGCCATCCAGCCATCTCATCCTCTATCTATCCCTTCACCTCCTGCCTTCGATCTTTCCCAGCATCAGGGTCTTTTCCAGTGAGTCAGTTCTTCTCATCAGGTGGCCAACATTTTGGAGTTTCAGCTTTAGCATCAGTCCTTCCAGTGAATATTCAGGATTGATATCCTTTAGGATGGACTGCTTGGATCTCCTTGCAATCCAAGGCTCTCTCAAGAGTCTTCTCCAACACCACAGTTCAAAAGCATCAAATCTTGGGTGCTCAGCTTTCTTTATAGTCCAATTCTCACATCCATATATGACACCTGAAAAAAACCATAGCTTTGACTGGATGGACCTTTGTCAGCATAGTAATGTCTTTGCTTTTTAATATGCTGTCTAGGTTGGTCATAACTTTTCTTCCAAGGAGCAAGATTTTTTTTTTTTAGTTAATTTAACTGGAGGCTAATTACTTTACAGTATTGTAGTGGTTTTTGCCATATATTGACATAAATCAGCCATAGGTGTACTTATGTTCCCCATCCTGAACCCTCTTCCAACCTTCCTCCCTATCCCATCCCTCAGGGTCATCCCAGTGCACCAATGCACCAGCCCTGAGTGCCCTGTCTTATCCATCGAACCTGGGCTGGAGATCTATTTCACATATGGTAATATACATGTTTCAGTGCTATTCTCTCAAATCATCCCAGTCTCGCCTTCTCCCACAGAGCCCCAAAGTCTGTTCTTTACATCTGTGTCTTGTTTGCTGTCTTGCATATAGGGTCATCATTACCATCTTTCTAAATTCTGTATATATATGTGTTAATATACTGTATTGGTATTTTTCTTTCTAATTTCCTTCACTCTGTATAATAGGCTCCAGTTTCATCCATCTAATTAAAACTGATTCTAATGCATTCTTTTTAATAGCTGAGTAATATTCCATGGTGTATATGTACCACAGCTTTCTTATTTCTTCATCTGCCATTGGACATCTAGGTTGCTTCCATGTCCTAGCTATTGTAATAAACATTGCTGTGATAAACATTGGGGTACACGTGTCTCTTTCAGTTCTGATTTCCTCGGTGTGTATGTCTAGCAGTGGGATTGCTGTGTCATATGGCAGTTCTGTTTTGAGATTTTTAAGGAATCTCCACACTGTTCTTCATGGTGGCTGTACTAGTTTGCATTCCCACCAACAGTGTAAGAGGGTTCCCTTTTCTCTGCACCCTCTGCAGCATTTATTGTTCATAGACTTTTTGATAGCAGCCATTCTGACTGGCGTGGGATGGTACCTCATTATGGTTTCGATTTGCATTTCTCTGACAATGAGTGGTGTTGAGCATCATTTCATGTGTGTGTGTTAGCCATCTGTGTGTTATTTGTTGCTTTTCTCCTGCTGCTTTTAATAGTTGCTCTTTGTGTTTGATCTTCGTTAATCTGATTAATATGTGTCTTGTGGTGTTTTGCCTTGGGTTTATCCTGTTTGGGATTCTCTGCGTTTCTTGGACTTCTGTGGCTATTTCCTTCCCCATTTTAGGAAGTTTTCAACTATTATCTCCTCAAACATTTTTTCATTGTCTTTCTTTTGTCTTTTTCTTCTGGGACTCCTATTATTCGAATGTGGGGTGTTTAACATTGTCCCAGAAGTCTCTGAGTTTGTCCTCATTTCTTTTGATTCATCTTTGTTTTTTTCCTCTCTGCTTCATTTATTTCTACCATTCTATCTTTCACTTCACTTGTCTTATTTTCTGCCTCAATTATTCTACTGTTGGTTCCCTCCAGAGTGCTTCTGATCTCAGTTATTGCATTATTCGTTATTAATTGACTCTTTTTTATTTCTTCTAGATCCTTGTTAAACATTTCTTTCATCTTCTCAATCCTTGTCTCTAGTCTATATATCTGTAACTTCATTTTGTTTTCAAGATTTTGGATCATTTTTACTATCATTAATCTGAATTCTCTTTCAGGTATATTCCCTATCTCCTCCTCTTTTGTTTGGTTTGGTGGGCATTTATCATGTTCCTTTAGCTGCTGAATGTTTCTCTGCCTTTTATTCTATTTAGATTGCTGTGTTTGGGGTGGCCCTTTTGTATGCTATAAGTTTGTGTTTCCTCTTTATTGTGGAGGTTGCTCCCTGTGGATGGTGTTGTCTAGTGGTTTGTCAAGGTTTCCTGGTTAGGGAAGCTTGCATCGGTGTTCTTCGGGGTGGAGCTGGATCTCTTCTCTCTGGAGTGCAATGAAGAGTCCAGTAGTGAGTCTTGAGATGTCTTTGGGTTTGGTATGATTTTGGGCAGCCTATATTTCAATGCTTATGGCTATGTTCCTGTGTTGCTGGAGAATTAGCACGGTATGTCTTGCTCTGGAATTTGTTGGCTTTTGGGTGGAGCTTGGTTTCAGTGTAGGTATGGAAGCTTTTGGATGAGCTCTTGTATATTAATGTTCCCTAGAGTCAGGAGTATTCTGGAGTTCTCAAGTTTTGGATTTAAGCCTCCTGCTTCTGGTTTTCAATCTTATTCTTATAGTAGCCTCAAGACTTCTCCATCTGTACTGCACCAATGGTAAAGCATCTAGGTTAATGGTGAAAACATTCTCTACAGTGAGGGACACACAGGTTCACAGAGTTACATGGAGAAGAGAAGAGGGAGGAGGGAGATAGAGGTGACCAGGAGGGAAAGAGGGGGAAACAAAAGGGGAGCGAGCAATCTAGCCAGTAATCATTTCCCTATGTTCTCTCCACAGTCTGGAACACTCAGAGAAGTTCACAGAGTTACATAGAGAAGAGAAGAGGGAGGAGGGAGATAGAGGTGACAGGAGGAGAAGAGAGGGGGAGTCAAAAGGAGAGATAGTAATCTAGCCAGTAATCAGTTCCCTAATCTGTTCTGGGTCTCCACAGCCCAGAACACCCAGAGAGATTCAGAGTTAAGTAGAGAAAAACAGGGGAGGGAGGAGATAGAGGTGACCTGGGGGAGAACAGGGAGAGTCAAAAGGGAAGAGAGCAATCAAGCCAGTAATCACACCCTAAGTAAAAATGGGTACTGAAGATTAGATTCTTAAAGGTACAAAATTGATATCAAATACGAAAATCTAGAGTACAGGTGAGACTCTCAAAACTGCAATATTAAAAATACAAAACAAAATCAATCATAAAAATTATAAGAAATACATATATGAAATTTGCTTTAAAAATAGGGTCTCTTTTGCAAGGTAATAAGTTATAAAAATTAAAATTAAAGGAGTAATAAAGAACTTAAAAACTAAAAAATTAAAAAATGATAATAGTAAAATATATCTAGGAATTTCTCTGGAGCTGTTGAGGGCAATGTGGGGTCAGTTCAGTTCAGATAGTTCCTTATTCCAGCTTATATTTCTTCTCAGGGTCTATAGGCCCCTTCAAATGCTTAGTCAATCATAACCACAAGGATTTCATCTGTTGCACCTGTCACTTCTAGAGCAGGTTCCTCTTCTTTGTTTATTTTGGCTTCCTCTGTTTGAAAGTCTTTTCAGGGTCTAATTTCCACCCTGACACAAAGGGGTGAAGGTGGTCACTTATTGAGGCTCGCTTGTTCAGTTGTGTGGTGGTAGGGAGGAACACTGCAAACAAATATCACTGGCATGTGTGGGAAGAGCTCACAGTGTATGGACCACATTGGGTTTGCCCCAGCTCATGGCACATTGTTTCCCCATTCTACACTGCTCAGGCTCCAGGTTGCTCTGCAGGGGATCTGTCCAAAGCAGGCCCTGGTTTTGTGCACTTCTCAGGTCTAAGCTACTCAGGTTCAGGTTCTCAGGTACTCCACAAAGGCACAGACTCGGTACAGCATGCATTTTGTGCTCTTCCCAGCTCAGGCAACCAGGTGATTGGCAAGCGCACTGTCCCAGGTGGTCTATGTCTTAATCACCTTCCCAGTCCCAGTCACTCGGTTTCCTGAGTGCACAGCAAGAGCTTCAACTCAGGTGTGCCGTGTGTCTCTTCTGGGGAGCTGATCTCTGGCTGTGACCCTCCTGGCAGATGTCAACTGTCTAGGATCCCAGGGAGATGTGGTTAGCAACTGGGAGCCTACTCATAGTTTGGTGGAGGGTGCCATCTCTGGGGCTGAGATTTCCCCTTGCCTTCCAGCTCTGGCTGTCACCCGCCTGCCTCTCTGCTTCCAGTAGGGGATGAGCCGGCTCACAGCCAACTAGCTCTCCTCTGGTATTCGCTCAGCCCTTTGTTCTGTGAGCAAGCCAGGCTGTGCTTTATGTTAGAGCTTTTCACTGGAAAGCGCGCTCTCTCTCTGTCTCTTTTAACTCTTTCTGGGTATCCTACAGTTTGGGTTGCTGTCTCACGTTAGCTCCCTCAGATTGTCCTCAGGGCATTCAGGCCTGGTCCTTACCCTAAGCACACAACCAGCGCTTCCCTGTTCAACCCCTGCTCCCTGGTGGCAGACGCAAGTGTCTGGGCTACTTCTCTACTGGGAGTTGCAGTTAGGTGTGTATTCTGTGTGTTTGTTTGTTTTTTTCCTCTCGGTTATGTTGCCCTCTGAGATTTCAAAATTTCCCACAGACCCACAGGTGAGAGAGTTTCCTGGTGCCTCCTTCACAACTCCCTCCGTGGGATAGGTTGCTGTCCCTAACTCTTTGGTCTCTCTTTTTGTCTTTTATATTTTGTCCTACCTCCTTTTGAAGAGAATGGGCTGCCTTTCTGGGTGCCTGGGGTCCTCCACCAGTGTTTAGTTGTTTTCTGGAAATTGCTCAGCATTCAAAAGATCTTTTGATGAATTTGTGGGGGAGAAAGTGGTCTCCCCGTGCTATTCCTCCACCATCTTAGGACCACCCTCAAGCATCTTTTAATTTTATGGCTGCAGTTACCATCTGCAGTGATTTTGGAGTCCCATAAAATAAATCTGTCACTGTTTCCCCATCTATTTGTCATGAAGTGATGGGACCAGATGACATGACCTTAGTTTTCTGAATGTTGGGTTTTAAGCCAACTTTATCACTCTCCTCTTTCACTTTCATCAAGAGGCTCTTTAGTTCTTCTTCACTTTCTGCCATAAGGGTGGTGTCATCTGCATATCTGAGGTTATTGATATTTCTCCTGGCAATCTTGATTCCAGGTTGTGCTTCATCCAGTCCAGCATTTCTCATGATATACTCTGTATATAAGTTAAATAAGCAGGGCAATAATATACAGCCTTGACATACTCCTTTTCCTATTTGGAACCAGTCTGTTGTTCTATGTTCAGTCTTAACTGTTGATTCTTGACCTGCATACAGATTTCTCAGGAGGTAGGACAGATGGTCTGGTATTCTCATCTCTTGAAGAATTTTCCACGGTTTGTTGTCATCCACACAGTCAAAGGCTTTGATATAGTCAATAAAACAGAAATAGGTGTTTCTCTTGAACTCTCTTGCTTTGTGTTGATCCAATGGATGTTGGCAAACACACACACAATATTGAAAGGTTGTTGCTGAACCATGCAAAAACTCTGGGATTCTTGGCCTCTGGAGGAGAAGAATTCAATCCGTGGACAGGGAAGAGGCTTGATCTCTCAGAGCTTTGTGTAATAAAGTTTTACTAAATTAAAACACGCTCAATCTTTGGAAGGAAAGTTATGACTAACCTAGATAGCATATTCAAAAGCAGAGACATTACTTTGTCAACAGAAGTCTGTTAGTCAAGGCTATGGTTTTCCTGTAGTCATGTATGGATATGAGAGTTGGACTGTGAAGAAAGCTGAGAGCCAAAGAATTGATGCTTTTGAACTGTGGTGTTGGAGAAGATTCTTGAGAATCCATTGAGCTGCAAAGAGATCCAACCAGTCCACTCTAAAGGAGATCAGTCCTGGGTGTTCTTTGGAAGGAATGATGCTAAAGCTGAAACTTCAGGACTTTGGCCACCTCATGCAAAGAGTTGACTCATTAGAAAAGACTCTGATGCTAGAAGGGATTGGGGGTAGGAGGAGAAGGGGACGACAGAGGATGATGTGGCTGTATGTCATCACCGACTCAATGGATATGAGTTTGAGTGAACTCCAGGAGTTGGAGATGGACAGGGAGGCCCTAGCGTGCTGTGGTTCATGGGGTCTCAAAGAGTTGGACATGACTGAGCGACTGAACTGAAAGTATAAAGGATATAGAGAAAGCTTCTGACATAGGCATCAGAAGGGGATAGAAAGAGCCCTTGCTAGTGTTAGCAATGGAGTTATATACTCTCCAATGAATCCAAAAAATGTCTGGAAGTTGTAAAGACTTCACCATAATTTACATTTTAAGATAACAGAATTAGCCAGAAGATTTAATCCAGAAACTGTCCTCAGGCAGGATACATTGTTATATAATCCTTGTAAAGACCAGACTTACTCCCATAACTTGCATTTTAAAATAACAGGATTAGCCAGAAGGTTTAATCCATTGACTGTCTTCAGGCAGGATACATTATTGTTACATAATCCTAAGGAATGTGGAGGAAAAAAGTTTGTCATTTCTTCCTCTTTGAGAATTCCAGACCCCTCTCTCCTTGGGGACCCCTAGACTTTTTATCAACCTACCTAGTAAATGACTTTCTCATTCCCCTCTTTCTTTTAGGAGAATTATGTTGCCAAGGGAAAGGGACATCATTTTCATTCCATAATTACTTCCTGCTGTTTAGGGGCATGGTTCCTAAATTGTTGCAGCACCATATTCTCCTAATCCTCCTACTGAGGGTCTCTGATCCAGGGCCCCAGGTAATAGTTGAAGGAGGCTGTCCAGCCTCACAGGAGCTGGACAGCCATCTATAACTTAAAAGCTTTTCAGTTCAGTTTAGTTCAGTCGCTCAGTCGTGTCCAGCTCTTTGTGACCCCATGAATCGCAGCACGCCAGGCCTCCCTGTCCATCACCAACTCCCGAATTTCACTCAGACTCACATCCATCGAGTCAGTGATGCCATCCAGCCATCTCATCCTCTGTCATCCCCTTTTCCCCCTGTTCCCAATCCCTCCCAGCATCAGAGTCTTTTCCAATGAGTCAACTCTTCGGATGAGGTGGCCAAAGTACTGGAGTTTCAGCTTTAGCATCATTCCTTCCAAAGAACACCCAGGGCTGGTCTCCTTCAGATTGGACTGGTTGGATCTCCTTGCAGTCCAAGGGACTCTCAAGAGTCTTCTCCAACACCACAGTTCAAAAGCATCAATTCTTCAGTGCTCAGCTTTCTTCACAGTCCAACTCTCACATCCATACATGACCACAGGAAAAACCAGAGCCTTGATTAGATGGACCTTAGCCAGCAAAGTAATGTCTCTGCTTTTGAATATACTATTTGGGTTGGTCATAACTTTTCTCCCAAGGAGTAAGTATCTTTTAATTTCATAGCTGCAATCACCATCTGCAGTGATTTTGGAGACCCCAAAAATAAAGTCTGACACTGTTTTTATGGTTCCCCATCTATTTCCCACGAAGTGATGGGACAGGATGCCATGATCTTCGTTTTCTGAATGTTGAGTTTTAGGCCATCTTTTTCACTCTCCACTTTCACTTTCATCAAGAGGCTTTTTAGTTCCTCTTCACTTTCTGCCATAAGGGTGGTGTCATCTGCATATCTGACGTTATTGATATTTCTCCTGGCAATCTTGATTCCAGCTTGTGTTTCTTCCAGTCCAGAGTTTCTCATGATGTACTCTGCATAGAAGTAAAATAAGCAGAAAACCCCATTATACAGTTACAGACATAAGGCAAAATAGTCATTAAACCAAGTCATTAAAATCAGAATGAAATGTCACATTATGTCCATAGTTACATCAGTCCATCTTAAGGTTGTTTGATGTCATCGGTTTAAGAAGAGTCATCACATGCAATTGTTGTTGAAGGTATTTGCAAACTTGGAGAAAGTCTTTTCCTTGAAGTGGAGATGTCTACCACAGGAAGCCTTCCTCTGATGAAGAGGGGAGCACTCCGCAGACCCAGCAGTTAGACTGATTGTGGAATTCAGTGTAGGAATGAGCCAGGACAGGAAGGCATTGTCTTGAAGATCAAACGGCAGACTCAGGGTTTTTGGAGTCAGCAGAAGTAGGCTCACATAGATTATCAGGCCCATCTTTTGGCCTGACAGTCCCATTACAGAAGCGGATTGGGAAGAAAATAGGCCAGGGTCTTCAGTAAGCATGGAGTAAGTTGCCCTAGTGTCTAAAAGGAAATTGATGGATTGGGCCCCTACAGTTATTAATATCTGGGGTTCCTCAGGTGTAATTAGTATGGGGACTTGTGTGGGGACCCCTGGGCACTTTCAGTCCTATTTGTCTTGAGAATCTGACATCTGAAACCTTCGCCTCTGGGGGCAGTCTCTCTTCTAGTGTGGTTCTTTGCAAACCTGACTGTGGGGAGGCTTAGATGCCTGAGGGCAATTCCACTTGAGATGCCCCTCCTTTCCACAGTAATAGCAAGCCCATCCCTTTTCACCTGGGTCCCTCTGGGCATTTTTCTCAGGCTGTTTAAGAAAGGTTCTCATAGCCAGAGGGCTTCTGCCTGTTCCTGTATCTTTTCTCTGCCTTTCTTTCTTTTCCTCATATTCCCGACCATAATAGACTGTCTGAGCCAGATGTAACAGAGTATCTAAAGATTGGTTTGGTCCATAGCCTGTTTTAATGGCTTACAGCAGATATCTGGAGCCGACTGAGTGAGAAATCTATCTTTTAAGATCACTTTTCCCCTCTTCACTTTCGGGATCAATCTCAGTGAGTCTGTGAAGGGCTTCTCTCAGTCTATCTAGGAATTTACCAGGAGCTTCCTTCTCCTCCAATTCTGTTTGCCAATTTGCCATAGTTTAAAGGCTTAACACACGCCTGCCTGAGTCCTTCAAGAATACATCTGACAAAATGACTCTGATTCTATCTTCCTTTAGCTGTGTTGTAGTCCCAGTCTGGCTCTGCAGTTGGGACCGCCTGATTCTCAGTGGAGAAGGTGGTTATCTCATTCTCTCTCTTCCCTACTGATTCATTACCAAGCCATTCATCTCCATAAGCAACCGCTTTTCCCAAAACTCGACTTTTTGATTCGGAACTCAGCGTTTGTCCCAAGATATATATCACATCTTTCCAAGTAAGGTCCTAAATCAGAGTAACACCTTTAAAAGCTCTAATATATTATTCTGGGTCCTCTAAATAGTCTCCCAGATCCTCCTTGATTCTTTGTATTTCTTGATAAGAAGAGGGCTTATTAACTCTCATAGACTGATTATTTATCCCAGTGGGTGCTTCATGAAGAGGCAAAAGCTTGTGTGGCTGTTCCTCAGTCTCTCTGGCTGCTCTGCACATATGATCCTAGGGATAGATTGGAGAAACCTGCTTTTCTTTATCTCTCTGTCTCTTGTCTTCCATCTCATCTAGCAAAGTAGGAAGACTGGAAGGAGCTGAAGGAGTCACACCCAAATCTATAAGACATAAGTCTGGCATATTTTGCAGAGAGAAAAAGGGCAACACCTATGCTACTGCTACCCATTTTCTGTGTTTTCTACAGAACTGGAATAACTGTAAAACAGTATTATACTTAAAAGACCCTCACTGGCCACCATTCTCTGTCCTCCAGTGGGTACCGCAGCCATACAGGATCACATAGGAAGACCAGGTGTGTCTTCTTTAAGCCCTGGGGATCAAATCTATCCCAGTTTTTCAGGATACAGTTCAAAGGAATGAGGCTGGAATTGTTAGCGCCCGTCTATAAGAGAGAAAAAAAGCGACCAGCAGCATCTTTCTACCTGAGGCGTCCCTCCTTGCTACAGATGGGAGTGTGGACAGATTTTACACCAAAGCTTTTCTTTCCTTGTTGGAGTTAATTTGTCCCTTACCGATTCAGGCACCGTACTCATCCTTCCCGGGTCTACCACCAAGATGGGGTGGGGATGCACCAGGGGTAGACCTGATGGCATTCCTAACTGATGTCCAGCTCTTCACCATTACCTCTGATGCCACCCAGGGTGCAATCAGAGTAACCTTCCTGAATGCCTCCCAGGCTAAACCACTGGGGGAAACATTTGTCACCTGAGTGCCTGTGCATGACCAAACATTCATCACCTGAGTGCCTGTGCATGATCCTGAGTATATTCCTGACCACAATAAGACCGATACGAACATAAAACTGAGATGTTTCTTCTAAGCATCACCACACCAGTATAAGAGTCTCCTCTGGTTGACTAAGAGCCAGAGTTACCAAAGGAAAAAACCCTTTGTAGTCCCAATCTGAGTAACCTTTAACCTCAGAGATGCTCTTGTAGCTAGAGCTCCATCTAACTTCTGAACTTTTGATTCCTAGGGAGGCTAGGCGCTTCCTGACTACCAATCCAAGTTTGAGATCTAAGTAACAGTACACAGTAACAGCATAGATCACAAGTCCCTTGAAAATCTATGATGTGACAGATTAAGTTAGTACTTCTAATTTCCAAGGAGTTATGAAATGGTCAAAGAGACCAAAAAATTTGACTGAGAAAGGAGAGTTCAGTCCACACACTTTGCCCATTTCTTATCAGTCACTGAAGGAGACGTTGGGTGCCTCTTGGCATTGGCAGGTCGGTATAAACCCCTGAGAGGTTTCTGCTGCAAGCTGTATGAGGTCACCATGGAACAGCAGAGCAGGGCTCCTCACTTGCTCCACACAGGGCATTTCATTCATCCATGCAAGCATACCATAGAGTTAGTAAAGTCAATCAGAAAACGTGTTTGCTAGGAGAACAGAGAACTAGAGCTCCAAGCATCCTTATCCTGTCCTGAAGAATCCCAGACGAGTCCCCAAGATGAAAGATTTTTGCTGAACCATGCAGAGATGCTGGATTCTTGGCCTCTGGAGGAGACGAATTCAATCCAGGGCCAGAGACGAGACTTCATCACTCAGAACTTTTGTGTAATAAACTTTTATTAAAGTTTAAAGGAGATAGAGAAAGCTTCTGACATACGGTAGAAAGAGTACCCCCTTGCTAGTGTTAGCAATGGAGTTATATACTCCAATGAATCCAAAGAATGTCTGGAGGTTGTAAAGACCTCACCAGACCTACTCCTATAATTTACATTTTAAGGTAACAGAATTAGCCAGAAGGTTTAACCCAGAAACTGTCCTCAGGCAGGATACATTGTTATATAATCCTTGTAAAGACCAGACCTACTCCCATAATTTACATTTTAAGATAATAGGATTAGCCAGAAGGTTTAATCCAGAGACTGTCTTTATGCAGGATACATTATTGTTACATAATCCTGAGGAATGCAGAGGAAAAAAGTTTGTCCTTTCTTCCTCCTTGAGAATTCCAGACCCATCTCTCCTTGGAGACCCCTAGATTTCTTATCAACCGACCTAGGAAATGAATCTCTCAATATTGTTAACTGTAGGCACAGTATTTTATAGTAGTTCTCTAGAACTTACTCATTTTGTATTAATATTACTGAAGTTTTAGACCCTTAATCAGGAGCTCCCCATTCTCTCCTTTATTCTATGCCTGTAAACCACTCCTGCCCCTGTGCTGTTGCTGCTAACTCACTTCAGTCATGTCTGACTCTGTGGGACCCCAGTCCCACTCTGTGGCCTGGACCCACTTGCCTGGAAAATCCCATGGACGGAGGAGCCTGGTAGGTTACACTCCATGGGGTCGCTAGAGTCGGACACGACTGAACGACTTCACTTTCACTTTTCACTTTCATACATTGAAGAAGGAAATGGCAACCCACTCCAGTGTTCTTGCCTGGAGAATCCCAGGGACGGGGAAGCCTGGTGGGCTGCTGTCTATGGGGTCGCGCAGAGTCGGACACGACTGAAGTGACTTAGCAGCAGCAGCAGAAGTGGAGTCATCCCTATTTGTCCTTCTTTGACTGGCTTATTTCACTTAGCATAATGTCCTCAGACTTTTATCTGTGTTGTCACATATTACAGAATCACTTTCTTTTTAAAGGCTCAAAAGTATTTCATTGGTCTGAGCCACCAAAGAAGTCTGTCTTCCCCACCCAAGGATTTAACCTGGGTCTCTTGCATCACAGGCAGATTTTTACCTTCTGAGTCACCAGGGAAGCCTCACATTGTGTATATATACCACATTTTCTATATCCATTCACCCTGCAGTGAACATTTAGGTTTCTGCTTCATGACTATTTTTAATAATGCTGCAGTGCTGTGAATGTGGAAGGGCTAATGTGTCCTCAAGATCCTGATTTCAGTGTTTTGAATATATACCCAGAAATCAGAATCCTGGATGATAAGGGCATTTCTATTTTTACATGCTTGAGGAAACTTGATAATAACTTATATGCTTTCACTATTTGCCTTTCCACAAACAGTGCATAGGCTCCCAATTTTCTACAATTTTTACACTTTTTTTTTTTCCTTATTGGAACTATATGGATATCCTCTGAGGTGATTTCATCATGATTTTGATTTACATTACCCTGATGAGTAGTGATGTTGAACGTTTTTTCATATACCCATTGATCATTTGTAGGTCTATTAATTCCCCTGCTCATTTTTAAAAATCAGGATATTTGTTTTTATGCTATTGAGTTGTGGAGATCCTTATATACTTTTGGAGCTCAGTCGTTTATCAGATATATAGTTTGCAAATATTTTCTCCCATTCTATAAATTGTCTCTTCATTCTTTTCATTATTTCCTTTGTTGTGCATAAAGTTTTTGGTTTGATATAGTCCCACTTGTCTATGTTTACTTTTGTGGCCTTTGTTTTGGTGTCATATCTGTGAAATCATTACCAAGACTGGTGCCATGAAGATTTTCCTCTATCCCTTGGGATAGTTGTAAGACAGAATGTGAATGTTATAATCTTTGACAATGTAAACATAGTTAGTAGAAGGTGTAGAAAAAAAGGGAAAGATAGGTTAGAAGAGGTTGTATCTTCATTTTATAAACAGGGTACTGTAATGTCTAAGTACTTAACATAGAAAGACATTTTGCTAAATGTGTCATATCCAATAATTAATTTAAAATTCAAATTCATGACCCAAGTTTTTAAATTTTAGATGAAAAGCCTGGAGCACACAGATAACAAAGGATTTAACCATGATTACACAAGTAAAAAGATCCCCTGAAGAAGGAAATGGCAACCCACTCTAGTGTTCTTGCCTGAAAAATCTCATGTATAGAGGAGCCTGGCAGGCTACAATCCAAAGGGCTGCAAAGAGTTGGACACAACAAAGCAACTAAGTACATGTATACAAAATAGCATTGAGTGAAAATGCCAAAAGTGATTGAATGATAGAGAGCCTAAAGCATTAAAGTATTTAAAGTACTGTTAAAATGTATACATATAAATAAGGGATTAAAAGCATTCTAGAACTATATTTGGAGGAAGATGCTGAAACAGAAGAACAAACATATGCATGTGTACTAAGTTGCTACAGTCATGTCCAACTCTGTGACGCTATGGACTGTAGTCCACCAGGCTCCTCTGGGATTCTCCAGTCAAGAATACTGGAGTGGGTTGCTGTGCTCTCCTTCAGGGGATCTTCCCAACACAGGGATTGAACCTGGCTCTATTACATCACCTACATTGGCAGTTGGGTTCTTTACCAGTAGCACCACCTGGGAAGCCCAGACGAACAAGTGGAAATGCTTTAAATGTTTTAGTACTTATCAACCAGATTTATATACTACATAATGTCTGAAGTTTATAAGCAATAAAACATATTTAGATACTTATTGAGTTGGCCCAAAAGTGCATTATGGAAAAACACAATGAACTTTTGATCAACCCAATATTTACAGTTATGGAGGAAACGATCAGAAGATTTTAGAACAGTACCCCAATGTTCATTGCAGCGCTGTTTATAATAGCCAGGACATGGAAGCAACCTAGATGTCCATCAGCAGATGATTGGATAAGAAAGCTGTGGTACATATACGCAATGGAATACTACTCAGCCCTTAAAAAGAATAAATTTGACTCAGTTCTAATGAGATGGATGAAATTGGAACCGATTATACAGAGTGAAGTAAGCCAGAAAGAAAAACACCAATACAGTATACTGACACATATATATGGAATTTAGAAGACAGTAATGATGACCCTATATGTGAGACAACAAAGAGACACAGAGGTATAGAGTGGACTTTTGGACTCTGAGGGAGAGGGAAAGGGTGGGATGGTTTGGGAGAATGGCAATGAAACATGTATATTTTCTTGTAAGAAACGAAGCACCAATCTATGTTCAATGTAGGATGCAGGATGCATGGGGCTGATGCACAGGATGATTCAAGTAGAGGATGTGGGGTGGGAGGTAGGAGGGGGCTTCGGCATTGGGAGTTTGTGTTCACCTATGGCTGATTCGTGTCAATGTATGGCAAAACAAATACAGTATTGTAATTAAAAAAATAAATAAATTTAATGATAAAATAAATAAATAAATAAATAAAAAATAATAAAAATAAAAAGTTTTCACCTAACAAAGGAAGAATAAATATGGGAAAGGTTAAGAAAGATATTTGTTTTGTTACTGTATGTATAAATTACTTGACTTTTTAATGTAAACTTATTCTACATTGTAAAATTTCAGCAAAGCAAATTTTTTTTAAATTTTAAGTGCATTGATATGTAGAAAACATATTTTTATGCTATAAAAATCTATTTCATGATTGTTATAACAAAATGCTATCTTATCACAACATTTTTGTTTTATATACTCATAGAAAGAACTTAAAGAAATAATTTACTTGGACCTATTTACATAGTTTTTTTTTATCACATACAGACATAAAAAAAAGGATATTGTAAGCAAAATGAATATTACAGTGTATATTTTGCATGGTATACCCCTTTCCCATCTAAAGTGGCACTTACACTCTTTGCCTGTGTCATTGTCACTTTAGTAAAAACACAGCAGCCATTTTGTTATTTTGTCATGGTAAAAGGAAAAAGACAAACAGGTAACTTCTTGTAAATTTAGACTGCTCTTTAGAACACAATCCAAAAGATGCATTCAGTTCAGTTCAGTTCATTTCAGTCGCTCAGTCGTGTCCGACTCTTTTCGACCCCATGAATCACAGCATGCCAGGCCTCCCTGTCCATCAGCAACTCCTGGAGTTCACTCAGACTCACATCCATCCAGTCCGTGATGCCATCCAGCCATCTCATCCTCGGTCGTCCCCTTCTCCTCCTGCCCCCAATCCCTCCCAGCATCAGAGTCTTTTCCAATGAGTCAACTCTTCACATGAGGTGGCCAAAGTACTGGAGTTTCAGCTTTAGCATCATTCCTTCCAAAGAATTCCCAGGGCTGATCTCCTTCAAAATGGACTGGATGGATCTCCTTCAATCCAAGGGACTCTCAAGAGTCTTCTCCAACACCACAATTCAAAAGCATCAGTTCTTTAGTGCTCAGCCTTCTTCACAGTCCAACTCTCACATCCCTACATGACCACAGGAAAAACCAGAGCCTTGACCAGACAGACCTTAGTCGGCAAAGTAATGTCTCTGCTTTTGAATATACTATCTAGGTTGGTCATAACTTTTCTTCCAAGGAATAAGCGTCTTTTAATTTCATGGCTGCAATCACCATCTGCAGTGATTTTGGAGCCCCCAAAAGAAAGTCTGACACTGTTTCCACTGTTTCCCCATCTACTTCCCAGGAAGTGATGGGACCGGATGCCATGATCTTCGTTTTCTAAATGTTGAGCTTTAGGCCAACTTCTTCACTCTCCACTTTCACTTTCATCAAGAGGCTTTTTAGTTCCTCTTCACTTTCTGCCATAATGGTGGTATCATCTGCATATCTGAGGTTATTGATATTTCTCTTGGCAATGTTGATTCCAGCTTGTGTTTCTTCCAGTCTAGCGTTTCTCATGACATACTCTGCTGTTGCTGCTGCTAAGTCGCTTCAGTTGTGTCCGACTCTGTGTGACCCCATAGACGGTAGCCCACCAGGTTCCCCATCCCTGGGACTCTCCAATATACTCTGCATATAAGTTAAGTAAGCAGGGTGACAATATACAGCCTTGACGTACTCCTTTTCCTATTTGGAACCAGTCTGTTTTTCCATGTCCAGTTCTAACTGCTGCTTCCTGACCTGCATACAGGCAAGAATACACAGAAGAACTGTACAAAAAGATCTTTATGACCCAGATAGTCATGATGGTGTGATCACTAATCTAGAGCCAGACATCCTGGAATGTGAAGTCAAGTGGGCCTTGGAAACCATCGCTATGAACAAAGCTAGTGGAGGTGATGGAATTTCAGTTGAGCTGTTTCAAATCCTGAAAGATGATGCTGTGAAAGTGCTGCACTCAATATGCCAGCAAATTTGGAAAACTCAGCAGTGGCCACAGGACTGGAGAAGGTCAGTTTTCATTCCAATCCCAAAGAAAGGCAATGCCAAAGAATGCTCAAACTACCGCACAATTGCACTCATCTCACTGCTAGTAAAGTAATGCTCAAAATTCTCCAAGCCAGGCTTCAGCAATACATGAACCATGAACTTCCTGACGTTCAAGCTGGTTTTAGAAAAGGCAGAGGAACCAGAGACCCCATTGCCAACATCTGTTGGATCATGGAAAAAGGCAAGAGAGTTCCAGAAAAACATCTATTTCTGCTTTATTGACTATGCCAAAGCCTTTGACTGTGTGGATCACAAGAAACTGTGGAAAATTCTGAAAGAGATGGGAATACTAGACCACCTGACCTGCCTCTTGAGAAAAGATGAATTACTAATCATATTTATTTTGGTAGTCTTGTGGCCTGTTTTTAATTTGATAAATAAAAGCATTAGTAGTTTAACTGACTCTCATTTTATCCTACATGTTTCCTGGAGAAATTCACCAAAACCGTGACAACTGGAAAATAAGATACTAAAAGAAAGATTTTAGAAGATGCACCTTTTAAATACATTTTAGGTTGCATATTTATCTCAATTATCTCTTGCATGCAAATAAGATGTTTTTTTAAAGTACAGATAGCATAAAGAATTTTTATAAATGTGACAAATGATGCTGTAAAAGCTAATGTGCTCATATATGAGTATGTGGGGCTAAATACTTTGGAGTCTAATAAGCCATGTCCGAACATTTTTAGCGAAACTTTTATATGAATGAAAACTCACTTTTGAAAGTGGTGAAAATGAATGAAAATGGCTACAGTTCATCAAAAGGGCCACTTTGGAGTGCTTAGCCTTAATGATGGGTCTATTCACATATTTTAAAAGCACAAATGAGAGAAGTGTTGTCTCTGATTATTTTCTCTCTTCTCTCCCAACTCTTCCTTGTCTTTGGTTAAATTTTGCCCAATTTCTTTATAAAAATGTGAAACTAGTTTACTGTTCCTTTACTTGTATAAAATAGAACTCACTTCTGAAAGATTCATGCCTTAGAACGTTACCATTGAAAAGAAAAAGAAAATTTTGTCTTTTAAATTAAAAAAGGCCTCTAAATTGAATTTGCATTTATTTGGCTTCATTAAGTTTGATATATTTTCACATATTTTATATTACTTTTATATGCAAATTCAGAATTCCATTTATGGAATTTCTTTTATAATTTTTTATTCATGTATATTGTTAGCTATGTATATACAGAGAAATTTGCTTCACAGTAAGACTAGAAAATCATTCACACTATTTTCTTCTCATGTATATAGTTTCATATTTTTAAATATAGAAATCCTAATTCTATCTGTAATTTTATTTTTGATAAGGTATAAATTAAGAATATTCCTTTCAAAAAATTCTCATAGCATATTATTATTCAACATCAGTTTAATGTATCCAAAATTCTCAGTGCTATTTACAACTTATACTTATTCCTTTGGAGAAACAAATATGGGAAAATAATATCGAATTCAAGTTGATCTTTATTTCCTTCACAGAACTCATCACATTGTATCAGAATTGTTTACTTGCTGTCTCATCACTAGACTTTGGCTATCATTATCATAGGGTTAATACCTTCAACTGGTATTACAGTAAGTACTGCACAGAAAATGCTCAAGAGAATTTTTGAATAAATCAATGATATATTAATATATACACAAACATGCATAATCCCCTGAGGCCATTTTTGATTATTTTTTAATATAAGTGTATACTTGGAGTCTATTCTTTTGATATTTAATTCTTTTGCAGGTATAGTATATTTTAAACTCTGATAGTCAGATGTGTCCCAATATCTAATAAAATATATCATGATGGAGATGTTTACATTTCTCACATATTACCTATAGGTTGCACACTGACATATCTCTTGATGTTTTCAATTTTTGTCCATCAATGCAAATCTATATTATAATTTCCACAACCTGTAGTTAATACATGAAGACAGTCTGTCTACATATATACCTTGAATGGAGTGTTTTAGAGCCTGTTTCTCAAGGAAACAAACCAAAAATGTCTGAAGTGGTTGAATCAGTTTTGAGGCACTACCTGCATCAGAGGTAGTTAAGTTGCCCATATATTGTGAACATTTTCTAACAGAAAGCTATAAAATCTTCTTTTTTTCAATGTTAGTATATTCTGACATATGGAAATAAAGTATTTTGAGAAAGGATCTCTTCTTGATAACTTGTGTAAAAGCACTACAGAGGTAGTTTAGAGGTTATAGGGGGAAGTATAGAGGTCTTGCTTGCAAACATGTCACATTATATTTTATTTCTTCAAATGAAGTGAAATGCTGACTTGATATGCTTGACAATGATGTTAATAGTATTATATATAATACTATAATATGTTATATATGACAATGATACTAATATTCTATTAGTATTAAAAATATTAGCTTTCTTAACATGATGTGTTTATATGCTCAAAGTACATGACATATGCAAGTGAAAGTCACTCAGTTATGTCCGACTTTTTGTGACCCCATGGACTATACAATCCAGGGAATTCTCCAGGCCAGAATGCTGGAGTGGGTAGCTTTTCCCTTCTCTAGGGGATCTTCTCAACCCAAGGATTGAACCCAGGTCTCCCAATTGAGGGGGTTTCTTTACCAGCTGAGCCACAAGGGAAGCCCCAAAATACTGGAGTGGGTAGCCTATCCTTTCTCCAGCTGATCTTTCCTACTCAAAAAATTGAACCGGGGTCCCGTGCATTGCAGGCAGATTCTGTACCAACTGAGCTATCAGGGAAGCCTACATAAGCATATAGCGATTAATAAAAGCATTTTCTTGAATTGGTAATATATTACATTTATATAATGCTTAAACATTAGTTTTTATAATATTTCAGTTTGAAGCTAATTATCTCTTATATGCAATTATATAATCTTGTCAGCTCAATCTTCAATTTAAGTCCTTACAGTGTATAATAGCAAATTTGTATGATTTTATTGCAATAGTTACTTAGGAGTTGGGATTTCTTTCCTGCAAAAACAACTTTCTCATTATATGGTCAGCATTATACATATATTTAAAATTTTCTGAATCACTCTATCTATGTAGAGTTCATAATTAATGTTCAAAAGCCAGATTTAATTAAGAGGATGCCAAAGAAGTGTATGTTGGTCCTGAGTGATTTGGGAGTAGAATTGTTTTCGATGTGCATTTCAAGTTTGTAATTAAACAAAATAGCTTTGGATGGAGATGGTTTAGCATCCTTAACCAAACACCCACCACGTTTTTAAACAAACATCATTTGCATATTCTAGGTGATTTGCATTTGGAGAGCTTATGCTATACCAGGCCATTTGAATTCAGGTGAGTGGGCAGGCGAATGGCACAATGCATCAATGCCTGTGATGAAAAGAAAAAGAGCAGCTGAACACTGTAAAATACCCTTGAACTTTTATGGTGACTTACCAGTGGTCATGCTGGCTCCTTTAGGTGTGATTAGTATGCTCAAAAAAAAGCTATTATGTCACAGATAAGGACATAATAAGTGAAGGGAGGTAGAACCAAAGAAAATAATTTTATTTGTGGACTTCAAAGTGTATTTTATTGGAATATAAATTAATAAGTTTTTTCGAACATGTAGGACTTTATTATATGTGATCAACTTTGATCACATGCACTTACTATTGAGAAATAATATGTCATATTTTTTCCTTAGATTTTAATTAAACATGACCCTAATATAAAATCAAAACCAAAGAATAGTTTCAAGGAATTAAATCACACTTTAAAATATGATCAAAAATATGTATAAATTAATCAAACACTCAGTGCAACTGATACAGGCCAAAAATAAAGTCACAAAAGGGAATTTTAACATAAATTTAAATAATTATCTATATTAATAAAAATACTTCTTAAAATAATGTATATTTTCAGTTAATCTTGAAGATCTTTTGGCTGGTAACTAACAATTTTTGTACTTTTAGAAGACTGAATTCTCTTTTGTTACTAAAAATATGGTCAGTAGTAATCCAATCCACATGATGTTGTCTTTGCTGAACTATTTCTATTACAGGGTTTAAATGAGACATTAAATGGAAAGAGTTGTCTTTTTCTTTTCTTTCTCTCCACCCCACCTTAACATCAGCAACTCTCCCCTCTGGATAGCCTCTGCCTCCTTTCTGCTTGTTTTCCTCTCACTGAAGCTAGTTTCCTGTATATTACTTACAACCTAAGGTGATAAATAAACTAAAGTACTAGTGTATCCTTCTTTTTAACCTCTTCAAGAATGAAAAGTTCATCTTAAAAAGACTTAAATAAAGGTGATCATATCGTCCCTTCAGCTTTCATTTAAAATTTAAAGCATATTCCACCCAAATTTGGGGAATCATGTTAAAAATCACCCTTAGTTGCAATAAGCTGTTTTGGGAGAAAACTGATAAAATGTCTTGATCAACATATATAATAACATTCATACTGTAAATTTTGTGGCAGAATTTACACATTCAATTGACTCTATGCCTTGAAAATGGAATCTTAAGCAAGGAAGTTCTTTCTTGAAATCACCATTTATTAACTAGCTTATTATCTAATAGAATAGACAGAAGTTAATTATTAATATTATCCAATTAAATATAATATTACAATTTGAAATAATAATGATGAAGTGGAAGTTTCTTCTTGAAAAGGTAGATTCTGTCATTTATTTTTGAATTCTCACTAAAGGAAATTCTTTTCAAATACCTACCATTTTAAAATGTCTTATAAAGTGACTTTATCTTATGGGAAGCATGTTATTTTTCTTTAACTACCTCAGTAGAAATATTTTTAAGAATATATGTAGTATATTATTAGAGATTAGAACAGCTTTAACTTTTGTCATGGGAGTATTTTAAATATTATTAAAAATGTTAACATATTTTAACATTTGGGTATATTTATATATTTGTGAATTTTATTATATTTACATACCATTTGAATATTCTGATAACTCCTGCTAAGTATGTAACACATATATGAAGAGTGAAGAATACAATTTCTAGAACTTAATTTTTTCTTTTGTTTTATGAGAGAACAAAGTGGAAGATTAGAATTTTTTTCATGTTTAAATTTAGATTTTTCCATTCAGTGTGATAGTTACAAACAGTTGATTTAATATAACAGTGCCACTGGAAATATTTATTAACCTCAAGAAAAATGTCAACACTATTCACTTACTTTCATAACTATAATTTTCTCTATATTTACTAGGATAATGGATAAAAAATTTATAGGGAAAATGAATAAATCAAGTCATTAAACAAGATTTTACTGATTATTTACATATAAGGAAGGTGATGGCACCCCCACTCCAGTACTCTTGCCTGGACAATCCCATGGACGGAGGAGCCTGGTGAGCTGTAGTCCATGGGGTCACTGGGAGTTGGACACGACTGAGCGACTTCAGTTTCACTTTTCACTTTCATGCATTGGAGGAGGAATGGCAGCCCACTCCAGTGTTCTTGCCTGGAGAATCCCAGGGATGGGGAGCCTGGTGGGCTGCCGCCTCTGGGGTCACACAGAGTCGGACACGACTGAAGTGACTTAGCAGTAGCAAGGAAATAATTATTATATCATTTTCATTCTTTTCTTATGTAAGTTTTCCAATTATTTCTATTTTTTACTCTTCATTTGTATCTCCAGCTATGATTTGAAATTCATCTATAAAGATGAGCAATTATAATGACATCTCATGCATTTATATAAGCAGTATGTTTAAGGGGGAAATGGAATTGTAAACTAAACCAGAATTATAGCTATGAATATAATTGTGAGGTAGGAATGCATTGATTTTACTTAGTAGCAGGTTTTTTTCTTTTAATTAAGAATTTTTGTGCAAACTGCTGAATAGATTTATCCCAACTATCTTAAGTAAAACGGATTGGTAACTCCAAGTATAATTGTTATTTATTTTCTGCCTATTTTGTTCTTTCTTCCCATCCACCCTATTAATCTCTCTCTCTTTATGGGAGTGGAATTTAACCTAAATATATCTTTAATAACTTTAAAAACATGTAAAGTTAGCATACCAATAGGTTAACTTCTAAATAAAGTTACTTTAGTGGATGTATGGATGCGAGAGTTGGACTGTGAAGAAAGCTGAGCGCCAAAGAATTGATGCTTTTGAATTGTGGTGTTGGAGAAGACTCTTGAGAGTCCCTTGGACTGCAAGGAGATCCAACCAGTCCATACTAAAGGAGATCAACCCTTGTATTTCTTTGGAAGGAATGATGCTAAAGCTGAAACTCCAGTACTTTGGCCACCTCATGCGAAGAGTTGACTCACTGGAAAAGACTCTGATGCTGGGAGGGATTAGGAGCAGGAGGAAAAGGGGACAACAGAGGATGAGATGGCTGGATGGCATCATCGACTCGATGGACGTGAGTTAGAGTGAACTTCAGGAGCTGGTGATGGAAAGGGAGGGCTGGCGTGCTGCGATTCATGGGGTCACAAAGAGTTGGACATGACTGAGCGACTGAAATGAACTGAACTGATCTGATAGAAGTAATATGAATTTTAGGGTAAATTTCATGATATGTTTCAGCAAAGATAAAAATAATAAATGACTACTTTGTGTGCAATAACATGTATATTCTGACCCAAGGAATTAAACATTTATATCACAAACTCTGGAAGTTCCTCTGACCACCAGAGTCACACATTCAACTGCTTCTTCCATCACTCTCTGCATGTGAACAGGAGTCTCAAAATTAATATATCCAAAACTGAGTTTCCAGTGATTTTCTCAAAGAAGAAACTGTTTTTATTCTGTGACATTTTATATCTCAGCAAATGGCCATTTTGTTCTTTCCGTTGTTTTTAGACTCATTCTCTTATGCTCTGCATCTAATTTTTCAGAAAATTCTATGGATTCTATCCTCAAAAATGTATCCACAACCTGTCATTTCTCACTGCTATTCCATGACCACAAATTTCCATCTTATCAGCTCTGTCACCTTCTGTCGTATTCTCCTAACCTAACTTCCCGATTCTCTCCTAGCCCCCACAGCAGAGGAAGCCTTTAACAACATAAGACGGATCATGCAATTCCTCTTCACAATGAGAGTGGCTCTCATTTCATTCATTTAGAGAAAAATTCTTCTAATGGCTGACAAGGTCCTACATGGTAATCCTTAACTCTTCCTTCACACCGTCTTTTCATCTAGGCTATTTCTACCACACAGGTCTGTTAATTCTTATAACTCATCAGATATCTCCTCACGCAGAGACTTTTACAGTAGCCCTTGCCTATGCCTGAAGCTTTCTCCCCCAGATAAGTCCCTCACTTTATTTAAGTCTGCTCAAATCTCAGTGCTTTAGTATACCTTTCCTCACTTTATTTAAATGCCACAAATATTTTTCTCTTGCTTTCACTTCTCTATTTTTACTTTATTCCTCTCCCAATGTGAAGATTCTATGAGAGAAAGAATTTTTTTGTATTTTATTCATTGCTATATGTCCTATGCTTAGAAAACTCCTAAAATATGGCAGGCATTAAATGAATATGTTGAATAAATGAATACATTCATATTTCAAGTGGCAGAAAGGTAGCTTTAAAGAAAATAACCCGAGGACTAAGATCGTTAATTTGCTTTACAAAACCAGCAGTTCCGCCCAATAGTGAAGCATAATCTTCAGTCCACCTGATCAAGGAGCCTAGCCAGAGACTCTGATAGCTTCAGAGCCCATCTTCTTGGGCAAGGAGCCAAGCCCTCATCTACACTCACCGTTGGACATAGCCTCCAGCGCTGCCTAACCAGGGAGCCTGAACAGAGTCCCTGGGCAGCCATGGAGCTCAGGTTAAGGTTCTGTCCAGCTGCCTTTTTCCTTTTCCTTTTTTTTTGTAAGATATGACATCTGTAGTATAAACAACTAGAGCAAAAATAAGTACTACATCAAGTAAAAAGCTTCTGTACAACAAAAGAGAAGATCAACCAGAATAAGAGGAATCTAGGAAATGAGAGAAAATACTTCTAAACTATCTATATGGTAAAGGGCTTATCTCCAAACTATAGCAATAACTCATAAAACTCAGATAGGCTGGATTAAGGAAATGGCATGGTATTTTCAAAGGGTAAAGACTTCCAGTTATAAGACACATCAGTTCTGGAAATATGTACAGCACAATGACCGTAGTTAGTATTGTACTGTAAATTTGTTGAGAGGGTAAATCTTAAAAGTTCACACCACACACACACACATACATACATATAACCGTGTAAGGTCATAAATATGATATGTTCAATAAACAATTATGGTAGGTATTTTCAAATAAAATCATACACCTTAAACTTATACCTTAAACTTACACAGTATTATATGTCAATTATATCTCAATAAAACAAGAGATAAAGAAATGCAGGTGCTTGAGAAAGATTAACTGGTTATGTATTTAATTGAGATATTAATAAAACTTTTAAAATTAAAAGAAGGTAGTATAATTGTAAAGAACCTTAGTTCTTTTCATTAGTATGGAACACTTTTTCCTAGTCCTTAAATAATTTGAATCTGGCAGTTAAGGAATATCTCTTACATTCAGTTCTACAGTGATTGAGTCACTGACTTTCAGCAAACCCTGACAAAAACTCAGGAATCAGCACTCTGTGCTCTGGGAAAATAGACTGAAAAGGACTTCAGATAGTTAGATATTTATAGGAGAAAATTTTGTGAACCCCAGTTCTTGTATCTTCCTAGACTTGGAAAAGTACTAAAACCAATAACCAAGACAGGGACTGAGGAACAAGATGGTTGATGAGTAGGTGGATTTGGAGTACATCTCTCTCCACGGATACATCAGGAGTACACCTTCAGACACAGAAGTGCATGCAGAACAGAATGGACAGGAATACCTGACCAGTAGAAAAGAATACGTCAGTTCAGTTCAATCGCTCAGTCATGTCTGACTCTTTGCGACCCATAAATCACAGCACACCAGGCCTCCCTGTTCATTACCATCTCCCGGAGTTCACTCAGACTCATGTTCATCGAGTCCGTGATGCCATCCAGCCATCTCATCCTCGGTCATCCCCTTCTCCTCCTGTCCCCAATCCCTCCCAGCATGAGTCTTTTCCAACGAGTCAACTCTTCGCATGAGGTGGCCAGAGTACTGGAGTTTCAGCTTTAGCATCATTCCTTCCAAAGAAATCCCAGGGCTGATCTCCTTTAGAATGGACTGGTTGGATCTCCTTGCAGTCCAAGGGACTCCCAAGAGTCTTCTCCAACACTGCAGTTCAAAGGCATCAATTCTTCAGTGCTCAGCCTTCTTCACAGTCCAACTCTCACATCCATAGAACCAACAAAACTTGGTAGGATGAAGGAACTAGGGGGAAACAGGAGTGTTAGTAGGACTTGACCTGCCCTCGGCAGGTGGGGGAACTGAGGTGGGGGTCTGATTCCCACATCGGGGCAATTGTCTGAGTCAGAGGAGGAATATTTAAGGCTGAGAGGGAAACAGCTGATCTGTGGCAGCCTAAATGGAATAGAGAATGAGACAGTCCTTGCTGCAGCCATACGTACACTGGACAGGAGTGGTGGCCCCCTAGAAGGTGCAGCAGCAGGGAGTTGCAGTTTAGGGATTGTGGAACAATCCCAGGGTGAGGGCTGCTGTTGACTCTAGAGAGATGGATCAAGGGGATATGAGGGCAGAGATTGTGGTGGGAAATGCCTGTTGAGGAAACCCAGGCAGCCATGGAAATAAGATGCTACAGTTGAGTCATGTGTAGGGGGTGGATTGGCAGATGAACAGTAGAGAGGCTGGCCCATCAAATGCCTGATGCACTGAACTACAGAATAGGTCCCCATCCAGGGTGCTCCTTTTGGTGACTGATGCTCTGAACTGCAGAGTAGGACCCCACTCAGGGTGCCCCTTTAAGTGCCTGACACCCCAATCTACAGAGTAGGACCCCAGCCAGGGGGGCCCATCTATGTTCCTGACCCATCAAACAACAGAGAAGGACCCCAGGCAAGGGAGCCCTCTAAATGCCTGAATGGGTAGAGCTATGGAGAAAGACTGGCCAAAGAGGCCTTCTGATCGCCAGCTACAAGAGGATCAGCAAAAGACTATGATAGGGCCATAGCTCCTGCGGTGGAGGCAGTCTGTTTTCCTGTACAGTAGGCACCACCAGGGTCCCTGCAAGCCAAGCAGCTGCACCACTTTCATGTTCAACTCTCACTGGGACAGAGCTGCCACAGGCAAAAAAAAAAAAAAAAAAAGTCTTGTGTCTATGTGCCCAGGGTCACTTCAGTCACTTGTCTGTGTCCTGTAGATTGTGGTCTGCCAGGCTTCCCTGTCAGAGAGGTTGGGGTCTCCAGGCCAGAATATAGAGCATATTGGCCAATACTTATTGCCATATCCTTTTAAAGCACTGTATTTCCTGCTGCCATAGCTGCCAACTCCCCTGAGTACCTGATACTGCCAGAACTCCTGCGACCCAAGCAGCTGCACCGCCTCCACACCTGGCCGTCACAGGGGCAAACCCAAGTCCTCCAGGGCAGCTCAGGAGCAAACCCCAGTGGACAACCCACAAGTAGAGGTGGAAATAAAACCATAGTTGAAACTCAGGGGCAGTGTGGCTAAGGAACAAGACTCAAAACCTTCCCATCAGCTATACAAGTTGCAGATTGAATCCACATGATCTACTAGACTGTGTCTATGGAATATGTAAAAGGCCAAAGAGAGCTCCCACAAAAGAAAACGCACTAGTTCTGATAGTTGCAGACATTGGAGACAAGAATACATAGGAATAGGAGCAGATTAGAATCTGAACAGTCCCCACAGCAGATCCAGAGATCAGCAAAGTGTTGGAGGGCATCCTAGGGAGGTAAGGTGGACTGTGACTCCTAGCAAGGGAAAGGACTCTGACAGCAGTGACTCAAGGAAAACATTTATTATTCTTAATTTTTTATTTGTTCTGTAGATTATTTTGGATTTTTTTCTTTTCTTTTTTTTTTCACTCTCTGTTGTATTTCTCAATTATATTGGCACTATGAAATCCAATTAAGCTTTTGAGCTTTTTTTTTCAGTCACATTTTTATTGTTGTTGTAAACCTCTGCCTCTACATTGGGCTTTTTCAGTACTGCTGAATTTTCCTTTTTTTCTTTTCACTTTAAAAAAAAATTCAATTTCTTAAACCTATTATTATTTTTTTGTACATTTATTCCTTTGCTTTTCCTACAGTTCTTTTCCCTTTGCAGCTAATTATTAATGTATATAAATCTTCTTTATCTACCTCTATTTAACTTTAAATATCTGCGCTTTCTTTCTTTTCTTTCTCTCCTGTCCTCTCAACACATTTGTTAGTTTTATTTTCATTGATTTATTTTCTTGTTTTCCAGTTTGTGTTTTAGTTTTTTTCTGGTAGATATAATTTTTGGTTTCCTTTGTTAACCAGATCAGGCTATTCTATTTTATTTTTGTTGGACTGTTTTGATTTTGCTTATGAGTACATATGTATATATGTATACTCAGTCACACTTTTTATTGTTGTTATAAAATTCTGCCTCTAAGTTGCGCTTTTGCAGTTCTATAAAGTTTTCCTTTAATTTTTCTTCTGTTTTTTTCTTTCCCCTTTTTAATAATTCTAATATTTAAGTTTTTAAAAACTATTATATTTTTTCTACATTTATTCCTTTGTTTGCTTTTCCTACTGTTCTTTTCCCCGTGCAGTTAATCTTTAGTATATATAAAGCTTCTTCATTTACCTCTATTTAACTTTGCATATCTATTCTTTCTTTTCTTTCGTCTCAACATATTTGGTAGTTTTGTTTCTGCTGCTTTATACCACAATTGGCACCTTGCTTTAGTTTTGTTTTCATTGCTTTATTTCCCATTTGGCATCTTGCTTTAGTTTCGTTTTCCAGATTGTGCTTTAGTTAGTTTTGTTCTTAACTGGTAATTATAATTTTTTATTTCCTTTGTTTGCTGGGTCAGTACTGTACTTAGACTTCCCTGGTGGCTCAGATGGTAAAGAGTCTGTCTACAATGTGGGAGACCCTGGTTTGAGCCCTGAGTTGGGAGGATCCCCTGGAGAAGGAAATGGCAGTACACTCCAGTACTATTGCCTGGAAAATCCTATGGACAGAGGAGCCTGATAGGCTATAGTCTATGGGGTCGCATATACTCAGACACAACTGAGCGACTTCACTTTTGCTTTCACTTCCTACTGTGCTTTATCTTTGTTGGACTGTTTTTACTTTGCTCGTGGGTGTATATGTATATGTGTACATTCCATTATTTTAATTATTATTTGCCTGATTTTGTAATTGCCATTTGCCCGGGGTTCATCTTTGGTTTCTTGTTTTTTTTGATATTTGTTTTAATCTCACTTAATGCCATAACAAACCACTTGTAGAATCTTCATTTCTGACTGGAGATCAAGCCCTGAGCCCTTGGAGTGGGAGCATTGACTCCAAGACCCTAAACTATCAGAGAACTAACCCTAGGGAGTATCAAGTAGTGAGACCTCAACCTTGAATACAAACCACTTGAATTCAAGACCTGGAATCACCCAACTGTAGTAGCACTCTGTGTAGGACACTTCATCTAAACAACAAGCAATGCAAAAATACAAACCAAATCATCAGCAGACAGAATTACCACCTCACTCAGCCTTGCCCATCAGAGGAAAACAAACAAACAAAAACTCAGCACAAATCTCACCCTATATGAAGCTCACACAAACCACTGGACCAATCTTAGGGGGCAGAAACCAAAGGAAAAAGAATTCAACCTCCTTCAAGGAAAGAATTCCACTTTCCTGAAGCCTGGGAAAAGGAGACCTCAAACACAATAAGTTAAAAACAAATAATGAAAATGCAAAGAAATGCTACACAAATGAAGTAACAAGCTGGAAACACAGAAGTCCAAATAAATGAAGGGGAAATAGGCAAACTACCTGAAAAAGAATTTAGAATAATGATAGCAAAGATGATCAAAACCTTGAAAATAAAATGGAGAAGATGCAAGAATCAATTAACAAAGACATAGAAGATCAAAAGAATAAACACAAAGAGACAAACAACACAAGTACTGAAATTAAAAATACTTTGGAAGGAATCAATAGCAGAATATTGGAAGCAGGAGAATGAATCATTGAGCTGAAGGATAAAATGGCGGAAATAACTTCTGAAGAGCAGAAAAAAATAAAAATAATTTTAAAAACTGAGGATAGTCTCAGAGACCTCTGGGACAATATCAAACACACTGACATTAGATTATATAGGGGTCCCAGAAGAAGAAGAGGGAAAGAAAGGATATGAGAAAGTTTTTGAAGAGATTATAGTTGAAATTTTCTCAATATGGAAAAGGAAATAGTCAATCAAGGTCAAAAGGCACAAAGAGTCCTAAATAGGATAAACCCAAGGAGAAACATGCCAAGACACATACTAATCAAACTAACAAAGGCTAAACACAAAGGAAGAATATTAAAAACAGTAAGGGAGAAGCAACAAGTAACATATGAGGGAAAACCTGTATGCTTACTTAACAGCTGATCTTCCAGCAGAAACTCTGCAGGTCAGAAGGAAATGGCATGATATACATAAAGTACTGAAAGGGAAAAATCTACAACCAAGATTATTATACCTGGCAAGGATCTCATTCAAAATTGATGGAGAAATAAAAAGCTTATCAGACAAGCAAAAGGAAAGAGAATTCAGGACCACAAACCAACCTTACAACAAAAGTTAAAGGGACTTATATAGTCAAGAATACAACAGAAGAAAAAGATCTACAAAATCAACACCAAACAGTTAAGAAAATGGCAAATCTAAAAGCTTGTCTTTGAGAAGGTAAACAAAATTGACAAACTTCAGCCAGATTCATTGAGAAAAAGAGAGAGAAGAATTAAATCAACAAAATTAGAAATGAAAAAGGAGAGGTTACAACAGACAATGCAGAAATACAAAGGAATATAAGAGACTATGATGAACAACTATATGGCAATATAATAGATAACCTAGAAGAAATGGACAGATTCTTAGAAAATTTCAATCTTCCAAGCCTGAACCAGGAAGAAATAGAAATTATGAATAACCCAGTTATAAGCAGTGAAATTGAAGCTGTGATAAAAAATCTCCCAAGAAACAAAAGCCCAGGAGCAGATGGCTTCACAAGAGAATTCTATCAAACATTTAGAGGAGAGCTAAGGCCTATCCTTCTAAAACTCTTTCAAAAAATTGCAGAGGAAGGAGTACTTCCAAACTCATTCTATGAGGCCACCATCACCCTGATATTCTTCAAAAATGGGCATATAATGGACCTACCTCCACATGGTAAAGGCTGTATATGACAAGCCCACAGCAAACATTATTCTTAATGGTGTAAAACTGAAAGCATCCCCCTAAAATCAGGAACAAGACACGGGTGTCCACTTTCGCCATTATTATTCAACATAGTTCTGGAAGTCCTAACTACAGCAATCAGAGAAAAAAAAGAAATAAAAGGAATCCAGATCAGAAAAGAAAAAAAAGCTCTGACTGTTTGTAGATGACATGATACGGTACGTAGAAAACCCTAAAGATAGTATCAGAAAATTACTAAGGCTAATCAGTGAATTTAGCAAAGTTTCAGAATACAAAATTAATATACAACAACCACTTGCATTTCTGTATACTAACAATGAAAAATAAGAAAGAGAAATTAAGGAATTAATCCCATTCACCATTGCAACAAAAAGAATTAAATATCTAGGAATAAACTTACCTAAGGAGATAAAGTAACTGTACACAGAAAATTATGACATTAATGAAAGAAATCAGAGATGAAATAAACAGATGGAGAGATATTCCATGTTCCTGAGTAGGAAGAATCAATATTGTGAAAATGACTGTACTACCAAATGCAATCTACAGATTCAGTTTGATCCCTATCAAATTACCAATGGCATTTTCACAGAATTATAACAAAAAATTCATAACTCATGTGGAAACACAAAAGACCCAAATAGCCAAAGCAGTCTAGAGAAAGAACAATGAAGGTGGAAGAATCAACCTTCCTGACTTCAGATTATACTACAAAACTACAGTCATCAAGACAGTATGGTACTGAGACAAAAACAGAAATATATACTAATGGAACAAGATAGAAACCCAGAAATAAACCCATGCACCTATGCATACCTTATTTTTGACAAAGGAGGCAAGAATATACAATGGGACAAAGACAGCCTCTTCAATTGATGGTCCTGGGGAAACTGGACAGTTACATGTAAAAAATGAAATTAGAGCACTTCCTAACACCATACACAAAGATAAACTCAAAATGGATTAAAGAGCTAAATGTAAAACCAGAAACTGTAAAACTCTTAAAGGAAAACATAGGCAGAACACTCGATGACATAAATCAAAACAAGATCCTCTATGATCCACCTCCTAGAGTAATAGAAATAAAAACAAAAGTAAACAAGTGGGACCTGATGAAACTTAAAAGCTTTTGCACAGCAAAGGAAACTGTAAGCAAGGTGAGAATAACCCCCTGAATGGGAGAAAATAATAACAAATGAAACAACTGACAAAGGATTAATTTCCAAAATATACAAGCAGCTCATACAACTCAATACCAGGAAAAAAAAACAACCCAATCAAAAAGTGGGAAAATACCTAAACAGACATTTCTCCAGAGGAGAAATACAGATGGCTAACAAATACATGAAAAGATGCTCAACATTGCTCATTATTGGAGAAATGCAAATTGGAACTACAATGAGATATCACCTCACACTGCTCAGAATGGCCATCATCAAAAAGTCTACAAACAACAAATGCTGGAGTGGATGTGGAGAAAAGGGAATCCTCTTGCACCGTTGGTGGGGATGTAAATTGATACAGATACAATGGAAGACAGTATGGAGATTCCTTAAAAAACTAGGGATAAAAGCACCATATAACCCAGCAATCCCACTCCTAGGGGTATTCTCTGAGGAAACCAAAATTGAAAGACATCTGTATCCCATTGTTCATTGCAGCACTATTTACAATAGCTATAGCATGGAAGCAACCTAGATATCCATAGACAGATGAATGGATAAAGAAGTTGTGGTGCATATACACAATGGAGTATTACTCAGCCACAAAAAGGAACACCTTTGAGTCAGTTCTAATGAGGTGGATGAACCTAGAACCTATTATATAGAGTGAAGTAAGTCAGAAAGAGAAAGATAAATATCATTTTCTAATGCAAAAAATGGAATCTAGAAAAATGGTGTGCTGAAGAACTCGCTTGCAGGGCAACAGTGGAGAAACAGACATAGAGAATAGACTTGTGGACATGGGGAGAGGGGAAGAGAGGGTGAGATGTATGGAAAGAGTAAAGTGGAAACTTACATTACCATATGTATAATAGCAATGGGAATTTGCTGTATGTCTCAGGAAACTCAAACAGGGATTCTGAATCAACCTAAAGAGATGGGGTGGGGAGGGAGATGAGAGGGAAGTTCAAAAGGAAGGGGATATTTCTATACCTATGGCTGATTCTGAGGTTTGACAGAAAACAACAACATTTGTAAAGCAATTATCCTTCAATAAAAATAAATTAATTAAAAAGAAAAAATAACCAAGATAATCATCCTTGTGTCTACCCATTACTTTTACCAAGATCTGTGCTTCATTGCATGTACTCCACTTTGCCAAAATCAAACGTATACTGACCTCCCCATTCACAGGGCTTTCCTGGTGGCTCAAAAGTGAAGAATCCACTTGCCAGTGCAGGAGATGTGGGTTTGATCCCTGGGTCAGTAAGATCCCCTGAGAAGAAAATGGCAACCCATTCTGGTGTTCTTGCCTGGGAAATCCCATGGACAAGAGGAGCCTGGTGGCCACAGCCCATGGGGTCACAAAGAGTTTGACAGGACTAATCGACTGACACTTTCACTTTACCCAAAGTACCTGATTTCTATTTTTACTTCTACAGAGAAAACTGAAACATGGATAACAGAGACCAGTTTGAAAACTACCTAAGTGGTTGAACATACACTAGTCTCATTTACTAAAGATTTACCTTAGTTATTTAAAATGTTTTGAGTTTGCACTTACTGATAGAAAAATTTTTTTTTAGTCCACAACTTTTAAAGTATTAGAGATTTGTTTTTATTATTTCCTGGGAGGGTGCTTAAATAAATGCTTAATTACTTTTTAAACTAATCAAAATAGATATTTTTTAATTTAGCATACATTATAATCCAATGTATTAATATACTCTGAAGAAAGGAAAATATTTTATCATCACATAAGTGATCAAGACATCTCTGAATTACAAATACATGGATACATAAACACATAGAGAGCTTATAGCTCTACTTTACAATTTTAGCAGACAGATCAAGAATACAAACAGAAACTCAATCATTCCCTCAAGACTTCAAAGAGGCTTTCTCCTCTCAGTAGACATAAAATTTTTCATTGATTTGGTTTTAAAACAGATAAGCAAATATGAAGAACTAACAGTCTGAGGAGGCCTCAGAAATAGCTGAGAAAAGAGATGTGAAAGGCAAAGAAGAAAAGGAAAGATATACCCATTTGAATGCAGAGTTCCAAAGAATAGCAAGGAGAGATAATAAAGCCTTCCTAAGTGTTCAACACAAAGAAATAGAGGAAAATAATAGAATGTGAAAGACTGGAGATCTCTTCAAGAAAATTAGAGGTACAAAGGGAACATTTCATGCAAAGATGGGTACAATAAAGGAAAGAATTGGTATGGACCTAACAGAAGCAGAATATATTAAGAAAAAGTGGCAAGAATACACAGAAGAACTATACAAAAAGTTCTTCAGCTAACCATGATGGTGTGATCACTCACCTAGAGCCAGACATCCTGGAACGTGAGGTCAAGTGGGCCTTAGGAAGCACCACTGCAAACAAAGCTAGTTGAGGAAATGAAATTCCAGTTGAGCTATTTCAAATCCTAAAAGATGATACTGTGAAAATGCTGTACTCAATATGCCAGCGAAATTGGAAAACTCAGCAGTGGCCAAAGGACTAGGTAGGTCATTTTCATTCCAGTCTCAAAGAAGGGCAATGCCAAAGAATGTTCAAACTACCATATATTTACACTCATCTCACCCACTAGTAAATAATGCCCAAAATTCTCCGGGTCAGACTTCAACAGTAAGTGAGCCGTGAACTTCCAGATGTTCAAGCTGAATTTAGAAAAGGCAGAGGAACCAGAGATCAAATTGCATACATCCACTGGATCATATAAAAAGGAACAGAAATCCAGAAAACATCTACTTCTGCTTTATTGACTACGCCAAAGCCTTTGACTGGGTGAGTCACAACAAACTGGAAATTTCTTCAGAGATGGGAATACCAGACCACTTACCTGTGTGCTGAGACATATGTATGCAGGTCAAGAGCCAACAATTAGAACCAGACATGGAACAATGGGCTGGTTCCAAATAGGAAAAGGAGTATGTCAAGGCTGTATACTGTCACCCTGCTTATTTAACTTGTATGCAGAGTACATCATGAGAAACGCTGGACTGGAAGAAGCACAAGCTGGAATCAAGTTTGCTGGGAGAAATATCAATAACCTCAGATAGGCAGATGATACCACCCTTATGGCAGAAAGTGAAGAGGAACTGAAGAGCCTCTTGATGAAAGTGAAAGAGGACAGTGAAAAAGTTGGCTTAAAGCTCAACAGTCAAAAAATAAGATCATGGCATCCAGCCCCACCATGTCATGGCAAGTAGATAGGGAAACAATGGAAATAATGACTGACTATTTTCCTGGGCTCCAAAATCACTGCAGATGGTGATGGCAGCTGTGAAGTGAAAAGACACTTGCTCTTTGGAAGAAAAGCTATGACCAACCTAGATAGCATATTAAAAAGTAGAGACATTACTTTGTCAACAAAGGTGCAGCTAGTTAGACCTATGGTATTTCCAGTAGTCCTTGTATGGATGTGAGAGTTGGACTATAAAGAAAGCTGACTGCTGAAGAATTAATGCTTTTTAACTGTGGTGTTGGAGAAGACTCTTGAGAGTCCCTTGGACTGCAAGGAGATCAAACCAGTCAATCCTAAAGGAAATAAGTTCTGAATTATCATTTAAGGACTGATGCTGAAGCTGAAACTCCAACACTTTGGCCACCTGATATGGAGAACTGACTCATTTAAAAAGACCTTGATGCTGGGAAAGACTGAAGACAGGAGTAGAAGGGGGTGATAGAGAATGAGATGGTTGGATGGCATTACTGACTTGATAGACATGAGTTTGAGCAAGCTCCAGGTCTTGGTGATTGACAGGGAAGTCTGGTGTGCAGCAGTTCATGGGATCACAAAGAGTTGGATGTGACTGAGTGACTGGACTGAGCTGAATAAAGTATCTCTTTAGTTTCTGGATACTTTGAATGTGATCTCAACATATATATATATAACACTATATATGTGTGCATATATGTATGTACACTATATGTATACATAGTGTATATATGTATATAGTGTATATATATGTATATTATATATAGTGTATATATGTATACACTATATATATGTGCATATATAAACATACGCATGTACATACACACACACCCAGACTTAATCTATCATAAGTAACACTTTTTATCTCTTCATCAGGTGAATGTCTCTTTAAGCATATCAGGGGATGAACTCTAAAATTGTTGAAAGAATTGTTAAGGTAACTTTCATGCAAAAATTAATTTAGTATGTGTCTAAGAACTTTAATTTTCTCTTTAAGAAGAAAGCAGTAAGATAGAAACACTAATTCAAGGGAAAATTCAAATAATACATATATATACATGGAATTAGAAGGGCTGGCTGAAATGAACCTGCAACTAAATGCAAAATTGGCTTCTTCTCTGGGTGGACATCAACTGCACCTTCACTGGGAGATGCACATTTACTTATTTAAAACAGAAATATCTGCACCACCATCAGCCCTCTACAAGAATTTTTTCTCTACAAAGTTGCAAAATAACCAAAGATGATGAAAGATTCAGATCCCAACAATGTCAGGTAAACCTGGGAAGTGCCTCTATATGTAAATAATGCCTAGTATTTCACTGAATATTGAGTTTTAAGCCAGTATTTTGACTGTCCTCTTTCAATTTCATCAAGAGGCTCGTTAGTTTCTCTTCTCTTTCTGGCATCACCTGCATATCTGAGGTTTTGATATTTCTCCTGGAAATCTTGATTCCAGTTTTTGCTTCATCCAGCTCAGCGTTTCTCATGATGTATTCTGCATGTAAGTTAAATAAGCAGGGTGACAATATACAGCTTTGATGTACTCCTTTCCCAATTTGGAACCAGTCTGTTGTTCCAGGTCCGGTTCTAACTGTTGATTCTTGACATGCATTCATATTTCTCAGGAGGCAGGTCAGGTGCTCTGGTTCTTCCATCTCTTGAAGAATTTTCCACAGTTTGCTGTGATCCACAGTCAAACGCTTTAGCATAGGCAATAAAGCAGAATTAGATGTTTTTCTTGAGTTTCTTGCTTTTTCTATGATCCAATGGAAGACAAGCCATGAGCAACATAGACAGCATATTAAAAAGCAGCGACATTACTTTTCTCACATAGGTCTGTCTAGTCAAACCCATGGTTTTTCCAGTAGTCATGTATGGATGTGTGAGTTGGACCATAAAGAAAGCTGAGTGCTGAAGAAATAATGCTTTTGAACTGTGGTGTTGGAGAAGACTCTTGAGAGTCCCTTGGACTGCAAGGAGATCAAACCAGTCAATCCTACAGGAAATCAGTCCTGAATATTGATTGGAAGGACTGAGGCTGAAGCTGAAGCTTCAGTGCTTTGGCCACCTGATGGGAAGAACTGACTCACTGGGAAAATCCTGATTCTTCCAGCAGAAGGGGATGACAGAGGTTGAGATGGTTGGATGGCATCACTGACTTGATGGACATGAGTTTGAGCAAGCTCTGGGAATTGGTGATGGACAGGGAAGCCTGGTGTCATCCATGGGATTGCAAAGCATCAGACATAACTGAGCAACTGAATTGACTGAACCGAACTGATTTCACTGAATGGATACCCATTTATCTTTTTAAATATTTCACCCCCCCACCTTTGGCATAATGTCTTCAAAAAAGGAGACTCTGGATCTAGTAACAACCTTGTATCTGGGAACTGGATATGCAAATATGAATTCTAATCACTCTTGTGTCCAGTAAACTCAGAATTCTTCTATTTCTATGATTCATGTAACCTTTAGTAGAATGCCCATCTATTTAACTCTTTGAGGTTCTAAGATGCATTACCTATCCTCACAGTCTTCTGAAGAAAAGTAGCAACCTGGATACAACATCCCTGTAGCTTATGATGCCAGTTATTTCCAGTTTATGCCCAAGGTTTAGCAGTCTCACTCACCTCTGTCTGGGATCTCATTGCCTTTGAAATCAGGAGCCAGATAGCTTGGAAGTATGTTTTACTATTATTTCTAGCCAAGATTGGAAAGACACCACAAAGTTTTAAAAGGAGGCCTTTGGACGCTGTCTATTATGTAGATAGATTTCTCTGTTCTATTTTTTTGTGTTACATGTTTCTGGTACAAAAGCTAAATTATGGAAGAAATCTAATGTCTGTTATTCCTAATAATAAACTTCTTTCTGATTTAGTCATCTTGGTATTTACTCTTCTTTGGATTATTTATGTCATTCTTTCAAACATTTACATTAGCTCTTACCATCTTTCTATGTTAATTATTTTGGCTTATTACTGCTTTTCAAAATTCTCTTATAGAAATAGTTCCCTGCTAGTGATTTTATTTTACATTCATTATTATTTTGTTATATTTGATCACTGCTCTCCTATTTTATGGTATATGGTATATATGTGCAAATTAGCATTTAAAATTATATGTTTTACTATATTTAGACTTCATTCCAAATGATTAGAACAATCAACCAATTATTAAGATCTATATTCACAATAATTACTGCATCACCTGGAATAAAGTAAATTATCAAGGTTAATAACATCAACAATATGCAATAATAGACTGAATGAAATAGAGAGATCAAATTTAGAATGATATATTTCTAAAGAAGTTTAATTCCTGAAAAAGTGAAGAATACTCTCATGATAACAATAGAAATACATGATGTTAAGAAATTATTATTACATATTTTTAATTCAGTTCAGTTCAGTCGCTCAGTTGTGTCTGACTCTTTGTGACCGCATGAATCACAGCACGCCAGGCCTCCCTGTCCATCACCAACTCCCAGAATTTACTCAGACTCATGTCCATCACGTCAGTGATGCCATCCAGCCATCTCATCCTCTGTCGTCCCCTTCTCCTCCTGCCCCTAATCCCTCCCAGCATCAGAGTTTTTCCAATGAGTCAAGAGTTTCAGCTTTAGCATCATTCCTTCCAAAGAAGATCCCAGGACTGATCTCCTTTAGAATGGACTGGTTGGATCTCCTTGCAGTCCAAGGGACTCTCAAGAGTCTTCTCCAACACCACAGTTCAAAAGCATCAATTCTTCGGTGCTCAGCTTTCTTTACAGTCCCACTCTCACATCCATACATGACCAGTGGAAAAAACAGCCTTGACTAGATGGACCTTTAATGGCAATGTCTCTGCTTTTGAATATGCTATCTAGGTTTTGTCATAACTTTTCCTTCCAAAGAGCAAGCATCTTTTAATTTCATGGCTGCATCAACATCTTCAGTGATTCTGGAGCCCCCAAAAAGACTGACATTGTTTCCACTGTTTTCCCATCTATTTCCCATGAAGTGATGGGACAGGATGCCATGATCTTCGTTTTCTGAATGTTGAGCTTTAAGCCAACTTTTTTCACTCTCCACGTTCACTTTCATCAAGAGGCTTTTTAGTTCCTCTTCACTTTCTGCCATAAGGGTGGTGTCATCTGCATATCTGAGGTTACTGATATTTCTCCTGGCTATCTTGATTCCAGCTTTTACTTTTTCTAGCCCAGCGTTTCTCATGATGTACTCTGCATATAAGTTAAATAAGCAGGGTGACAATATACAGCCTTGACGTACTCCTTTTCCTATTTGGAACAAGTCTGCTCTTCCATGTCCAGTTCTAACTGTTGCTTCCTGGCCTGCATATAGGTTTCTCAAGTGGCAGTCAAGTGGTCTGGTATTTTTATCTCTTTCAGATTTTTCCACAGTTTATTGTGATCCACACAGTCAAAGGCTTTGGCATAGTCAATAAAGCAGAAATACATGTTTTTCTGGAACTCTCTTGATTTTTTTGCTGATCCAGCAGATGTTGGCAATTTGATGTGTGGTTCCTCTGCCTTTTCTAAAACCAGCTTGAACATCTGGAGTTTCACAGTTTACATATTGCTGAAGCCTGGCTTGGAGAATTTTGAGCATTACTTTGCTAGTGTGTGAGATGAGTGCGATTGTGCGGTAGTTTGTGCATTTTTGGCATTACCTTTTTTAGTAAATTACAAATGAAAAATGAAAAATGAAGAATTTATCCATTGATACTACTTAAATCCCTTTGTACAGAATAATTGTACATGGCCATTATTTTCATACCCGAGGATATCTTTGAATACTTCTTTCTACTTCTTACTTTCTTTCATTCAATAACATGTCATAGTAAAGTAATCTTTTTGCAGAAAACCAAGAGGCTTTATAATCTTTGTCTGTAATTCCCACTATCCCTGTAATTTTTATTAAAGAATAATAACTACTTCATCACTGATACACTCAGTGAGAAATGCTACATGCTAGTTATGACACAGCAGCACTGGCTGTCAGCTGTTTACATCTAAAGTCAAGGATGCAACAGCTATAAGGGATTTTTTTTTTTAACATCACACACATTAATCTTTCAGTTACAGAAAGAACATGAAACTTGGAGATAACAGTGATTTGTCTTAGTCACACAGCAAAGGTCAGAGCTGGTAGCCTAGAAATTATATTCTTTTAACTCCCAAATACATAAAGAAAGAAGAAATAGCTCAAAGTTTAAATTTTTCCCAGAGACATGCTGGAGCATACCTACATATCTCTTTTTTATATTTGTGTTTACTGTGAACATGTAATAGTTGAGAATGCATGCATAATGTGTAAAAATAATAATATTCTCATTATGCACCAAAACACACACAAAAATAGAATTTTACCGACATCTGAAAATCTCCATGTCTCTCCTCAGTTGTGAACTCCTACATTCTCACTTTTTTTTTTTAATTTATTATATCATCACTGAAGAGATGAAATGATGCCATAGAGAATTTTTTAAGACAGTGTAGTGTAGGTATAAACGAAGGACTCATTTTTGTTCAAGGGCTCATAAAAAAATAAAGATAGGTCATTTTGCATAAGGCAAATTGATAAATAACAATCAGCAGCAAGACTCATACTCAAATTCAAGGTTAGAGAAGAAATCCAACAATAATACTAGTAAAACATGTAGGGAAAAAAAAATCAACCTGGCATGGGTGTTACTTAACAAAATTGGCTTTCTGAAAATTGAATAATGCTTACAAAGCTCAGAAGGGAATACTATGTGACATGGTAGTCTATATCTTAATTATTAAGGAAAAATCCAGATGTAAATAAGTCTTATGAAACTCTAAAGCGTACAAGAATAGATATCAAGTGAGAAAATATTTACTATTTTCAACAAATACAGTCATGCAACTCAAAACATTGCTAAGGTACGTAAATAAATTTTAATTAACTTATACAAATTGAGTAAATTCTATTTGTAACTTTACAGCTTTCTTTCTTATTTATCTTATAGCATAATCTCTAGAGTTGAGAGTAATTAGGTATATATGAGTGAACAGAGGTTTTTTTTTTTGTCTGAATTCATGAAACTTGTGCTTTGATTCAGATAGGAATTTTTATTTTATTTATTTCTTAAAGATTTTTTTGATGTGGACCGTTTATAGTCCCTATTGAATTTATTATAATATTGCTTCTGTTTAATGTCTTGGGTTTTTGGCCATAAGGCATGAAGGATCTTAGCTCCCCAACTAGGGATCAAACCCACAACCCCTACATTGGAAGGAAACATTTTAACCATTGGAAGGTAACATCAGGGAGGTTCCCAGATGGAAATTTTTAAATTTTCATTTTAAACAGAATATTTTTAAAGGAATCCAAATTAATGATATATGATTTATTTTCAATGTTATTTATGGGATAAATTTGGAGACAAGATTTTAATGTAAATTAATTTGTTCATGGGAGTTGAGTCAAAATGCATATTTACATTAACCAGAAAATTACACCTCATTATCATAAAGCTAGATGTTATGACTGCAAAGCTCCACTTGAGAAAACCTGGTAAAGAATTTTTCCAGTGAGCTTGTTAATAGCACTAATAATGGATGAAAAAAGATGCATACTTTGCACTCATCTTAAATCAGGTAAATGGAGTAGTTATTGGCTATCATCAATACTGATTTTATCTCCCCTCAAAAAATGGTAAAACAAAAAGACCTAAAATTCTTTTCCCTAGAGCCAAAGAGTTTGTATCAAACTAAAATTGAAGAAGTCCATATGTGCATAGATAAATGAAACCGTATGCATCCTACAAAGGTCAAAATTCTGTGATAATACTGGAATGTTTTGTTTCTAATTGTTTTAATTTGAAATTGGTTAACAGTGAAGCAGCAGAATAATAGTTGTTTGCCTGTATAATGGATTCCAAGTATACTGTATTTTCCAGCTCCTTGATTAATTAAATCGTACATCAACCCTAGAAGGGAGTCTTTTCACAGTTGGCACATATCTATTGCAAGTTATATTTACAATCAAATAATACATTTGAGACATCTGTACCTAAAGAATTATGATATTTAAAGAGCACATCACTTCTTTCCCTTCAAATTTATCATGATATTAATTCAATTAGAACATTTAATTTATATAACTGATTGATGTCAATGTATATAAAAATATTAGAATATAATTTGGAAAGATTGATGATCTTCTGGAGTTTATTTGAATAATGAACTGTATATATGTTCCATACATGGTTCAGTTCAGTTCAGTTACTCAGTGTCTGACTCTTCATGATCCTCATGACCCATAGCACACCAGGCCTCCCTGTCCACCACCAATTCCCAGAGTCTACTCAAATTTTCTCTTACATTTTTTTCTGACTTGTTACTCTGTGGTCCCATAATTACTTTGCTTGCTTCTATCATACTGTATTATAAGTATCTTCTTTTTCCACTAGAATGAGATACTTGATTGTAAGAATGAATCTTATTTATGTTTTGATATTTATAGCTCCAGCATCTACCAAAGTATCAAAAGAAATCTTGTAGATATCAAAAGAATATTTAGTGAATAATGAGTGAATGTTTTGTTGTTATTCAGTCACTCAATCATGTCTGACTCTTTGCCACCCCATGGACTGCAGCACGCCAGGCTTCCCTGTCCTTCACCATCTCCTGGAGCTTGCTCAAACTCATGTCCATTGAGTTCAGCATGCCATCCAACCATCTCACCCTCTGTTGTCCCCTTCCCCTCCCGCCTAAAATCTTTCCCAGCATCAGGGTCTTTTCCAATGAGTCAGTTCTTCACATCAGGTGGCCAAAGTATTGGAGTTTCAGCTTCAGCATCAGTCCTTCCAGTGAATATTCAGGATTTATTTCCTTTATGATTGACTAATTTGATCCCCTTGCTGTCCAAGGGACTCTCAAGACTGCTCTCCAGCACATTTGAAGGCATCAATTCTTCGGTGCTTGGCCTTTTTATGGTCCAGTTCTCACATCCATACATGACTACTGGGAAAACCATAGCTTCGACAGGACAGACCTTGTGAGCAAAGTAATGTCTCTGCTTTTTAATATGATATCTTGATTTGCCATTGCTTTTCTTCCAACAAACAGATTTTTTTCATTGCTGCAGTCACTGTCCACAGTGATTTTGGAGCCCAACAAAATAAAGTCTGTCACTGTTTTCATTGTTTCCCCATCTATTTGCCATGAAATGATGGGACCAGATGACATGACTTTCTTCTTTGAATGTTGAGTTTTCAGCCAGTTTTTCCACTCTCCTCTTTCTCCTTTATCAAGAGGCTCCTTAATTCCTCTTTTATTTCTGCCATAAGGGTGGTGTCATCTGCTTATGTGAGGATATTGATATTTCTCTCAACAATCTTGATTTCAGTCTGTGCTTCATCCAGCCTGGAATTTCTCATGATGTACTCTATATACAAATTAAATAACCTGGGTGACAATATACAGCTTTGACATATTCATTTCACTAATTTGGAACCAGTCCATTGTTTCGTGTCTGCTTCTAATAGTCACTTCTTGACCTGCATACAGTTTCACAAGAGGCAGATATCACCTCTCGAAGAATTTTCCATAGTTTGCTGTGATCTACACAGGCAAAAGGTTTAGTATAGTAAATGAAGCAGAAGTAGATGTTTTTCTGAAATGCTTTTTCTATGATCCAATGGATATTGGTAATTTGATCTCTGGTTCCTCTGCCTATTCTAAATCTTGCTTGTATATCTTGAAGTTCTCAGTTCACATACTGTTGAAGCCTAGCTTGAAAGCTTTTGAGCATTACTTTGCTAGCATGTGAAATGAGTGCAATTGTGCGGTAGTTTGAACATTCTTTGACATTGCTTTCTTTAGAATTGTAATGGAAGATGACATTTTTCCAGTTCTGTGCCCACGGCTGAGTTTTCCAAAAGTGCTGGTGTATTGAGTGCAGCACTTTCACAGCATCATCTTTCAGGATCTGAAATAGCTCAGATGAGATTCCATCAGCTCCACTAACTTTGTTCATCATGATGCTTCTGAAGACCCACTTGACTTCACACTCCAGGATGTCTGGCTCCTGGTGAGTGATCACACCATTGTGATTATCTGGGACATTAAGATCTTTTTGTATAGTTCTGTGTATTCTTCCACCTCTTCTTAATATAGTCTGCTTCTGTTATGTCTATGCCATTTCCATCCATATTGTGCCCGTCTTTACATGAAATGTTCCCCTGGTATCTCTAATTTTCTTGAAGAGATCTCTAGTCTTTTCCCATTCTATTGTTTTCCTCTATTTCTTCACATTGTTCACTTAAAAAGACTTTCTTATCTCTTCTTGCTATTCTCTGGAACTCTGCATTCAGATGAATATATCTTTCCTCTTTTCCTTTACCTTTCTCTTCCCTTTTCTCAGCTATTTGTAAGACCTCCTCAGACAACCATTTTGTTATTTTACACTTGTTTTTCTCAGGAATGGTTTTGAGCACCACCTCCTGTACCATGTTATGTACCTCCGTCCATAGCTTGTCAGACATTCTATCAGATCTGATCCCTTGAATCTATTTGTCACATCAACTGTATAATCATAATGGATTTGATTTAGGTCAAACTTGAATTACCCAGAGGTTTTCCCTACTTTCTTCAATTTAAGTCTTAATTTTACTGTACGGTTTTTATGATCTGAGCCACAGACAGCTCCTGGTCTTGTTTTTGCTGACTGAATAGAGCTTCTCTATCTTCAGCTGCAAAGAATATATTCAATTTGATTTCAGTACTGAACATCTGGTGACGTCCATGTGTAGAGTTTCTCTTGTGTTATTGGAAGAAGATGTTTGCTATGATCAGTGTGTTCCCTTGGCAAAACTCTATTAGCCTTTACCCTGCTTCATTGTGTACTCCAAGGCCAAACTTGCCTGTTACTCCAGGTATCTCTTGACCTCCTACTCTTGCATTCCAGTCCCCTGTAGTGAAAAGGACTGTTCAGTATCACAGTAATCCAAGTCTATGCTGCAACCACTAATGCCAAAGAAGCTGAAGTTGAACGGTTCTATGAAAAACCTACAGGACCTAGAACTAGCACCAAAAAATGATGTCTTTTTCATCATAGGGGACTGGAATGCAAAAGCAGGAAATCAAAAGTGAATGTTCAATCTTTATCTAAAAGATATATTCCTGAATGAGGATCACTCATCTGAATTTTTATACCTGAAGAGTCCCCAACATATACAGCATTCGACTCTGTGGAACTAAAAAGTAATAAATCCTTGTTTCTACTAATATAATGCTGGCCCCTGACTGTGACAATACTACTTGGCTAGTTTCTTGTAATCAGGTAAATAACTCTTTATCTGTGTCCTGTCTTGATGCATTGATCTCCAGTTAAAGTACTTTATACTTTCCTTTCTCTAACTCCTAGGTGTTTCTCAATTTATTGATTATTACCAAGACATGAATTTTATCATTTTCCTAACATATTCTTATTGTCCAGACATATATAGAAAATCTCTTTTGGATTTACTTTCAGAGCCAAAAATAACACCTTTACATATTCTCAATGATTCCAATTATTTCTCCTAAAAAAACTAATTGTATTCCCTTCAAAATTACTAAAAATTATTTAAAAGCAAATATGCTAAATAAAGTGAACTAGAAAATTGGATAAAACAGTTTTGACCAAGTACACAAAGTTTATAGAAAATGAAATCATTAATTTATTCATGAAGAAACCACACAGATGTCTACAAAGTATAGTAGAAAAATGAATAAACATGTAAGATGCTAGCATTAAAAACACAAAGAATCACAAAACAGCAATTTTTTTTCAGTGTATTTTTATAATTTGTACTGAAATTAAATTTTTTTCAGTATATTTGTATAGTCTGATTTTAAGAATGAGAAAGAATTTGGTGGAAAAATATTGAAACAAACAAAGCATCTGCACCTCCAAACTTGGACATAATTGAGCCCAGTCATCTGGTCACAATATGTTCTCATGTATGCGTTTTCTTGGCCTGCCATAATGAAATACCACAGACTGGGTAGCATAAGCAATAGAAGTTTATTTTTTCCCAGTTTGGAAGCTAGGAGTTCCAGATTGAGGTGCCAGTAGATTACGTTTCTTGTGAGGCCTCTGTTTCTGGCTTGCAGAGTCACCTTCTGCTAAGTTTTTACATGGCTTCTTCTTGTCTTCATGTTAGAAAGAAAGAAATCACTAGTGCCCCTTTCTATAAGGACACCACTTCTATTGAATTAGGGCCCCACCCTTGCAACTTCATTTAACTATAATTATATCTTTAAAAGCTCTTATCTCAAAATACAGTCACATTTGGGGTTAGGATTTCAGCATAAAAATTTTGTGTGAGGTGGTATGCATAAATCAGTCCATAATATTTTCTCAACAAATATCATACTCTAAAGCCAGATCTGATAAATGTAGTATCAGAAAAGGAAGCAAATATATTTACACTTTTGAACTGTGGTGTTGGAGAAGACTCTTGAGAGTCCCTTGGACTGCAAGGAGATCAAACCAGTCAATCCTAAATGAAATCAGTCCTGAATATTCATTGGAAGGACTGATGCTGAAGCTGAAACTCCAATAATTTGTCCACCTGAGGCGAAGAACTGACTCATTTGAAAAGACCGTGATGCTGGGAAAGATAGAAGGTGGGAGGAGAAAGGGGTGACAGAGGATGAGGCATCACTGACTCAATGGACATGAGTTTGAGTAAACTCTGGGAGTTGGTGATGGACAGGGAGGCCTGGGGTGCTGCAGTCCATGGAGTTGCAAAGAGTCCGACACTACTGAGCGACTGAACTGAAGAGACATGTAGGATGGAGGTGATGCCATAATGAGTCATGAGGTGGCACTGATTTCCATCTTCAACACTTTAACTTATACACTCTGAAGCTGAAAACACAGCAGAACATACGAGATGGATTCTGAAACGAGAAAGCAAGATATCTTTTAACTCAATCAATCACAAGGGTCTCCTGCATTGCCGACAGACTCTTTGCCAGCTGAGCTACCAGAGAAGCCCATAAAATGCAGAACTAAAGCCCACTCAGTGTGTTTTCTCTGCTAACACATATTTCTCAGCATTATAAAAGGGTATTTTTGTTGTATATTTTCAGTCATAAAACCTGTCATGATTGACCTGTGATGAATATGCTTTGCAAGTTTATTATATAACTGATAGGGTTAATTTAAATATAAGCGAAACCAAGCAGCTTTCAAAGATGGTGACAAGAGAAAGATCAATCTCTATCATTTTGGAAATTCTTTAGTGTAAGCAAAAAAATCTGTAGCACTTGAATATGCATGAGTATTTTGAATATGCATGACTGTTATAATGAGAGAACATTGCTGACCTCTAATTCTGGGGTCACAAGAAAGTCAAAAGCAAGAACATTCTATTAAGAAAACTATTGGTTAAAGTAGTAATCTGAAAATTAATAACTGAAAGTCATCTTTGTCTAAAATAATCATGGCACATTTTCTAGGAAAGAAATTATTCTCCAGTTTCAAATAGATATTAAATCTTTCAAGTTCTCATAGTTATTTACTGCTTATATAAATAAATGTTATTAAGTTTCTATATTTCTATTATTGTACACAAGATTTGATGATAGATGGAATTTTCAGAATCTGTTTAATAAGGTCTAACCTGAACCACTCTACTGGCTTTCTTTTGAGGTTTTATTCTTTATTGCCTGATTCACTTTTTCTGCTTGATCTCTAACTGGTGGCATGCTAGCACTTGGTTGTAGAAAATCTATATATATTCTTCTACATATAAAATCTACATATATTCTTTCCTCAACATTTTATCTAGGTGTATTACATTAATAACCACCTATATCCTGGAGAAGGAAATGGCAACCCCTTCCAGTATTTTTGTCTGGGAAATTCCATGGACAGAGGAGCCAGCTGGCTATACTCCACTGGTCACAAAAGAATCAGACATGACTTACTAACAAAGCAAAGCAATCTGTGTGTGTGTGTGTGTGTGTGTGTGTGTGTGTGTGCGCGCGCGCGCACATGTGCGTGCTTTCTACTCCTAACTGTTCACTCTAAGTGTTGAATTTTCCCATAAATTCAAAACATGTGCATCCAGTTCCTTACTTGATATATTGTTCATTGGTAGGCAAATACAATTTAAAACATAACATGGAAAAAAGATAATTTTCATGAGTGTTCATCCAGATCTACTTTTACCTCACCATACTATAAAATGTGGTCTTCTGGTTACTCTCAATCACATCTAGATAACAAATTTATTTACTTATTATCAATCTTTCTTACTCTAGGATATAAGCTCCTTGGGAGAAGGAATTGTACTTATCAGTTCAACACGTAATTTCCAGCCTGAAATAAATAGGTGCAAATAAATACAAGTTAATAAATTAATGAAAGGAAGACATAGACAATGCATACTGTGTTTAACTTACATTAAAGAAACCAGTAGTCGTAATCTAAAGATGCTAAAAATAAGGTACCATTAAAATCCCTTATAGCTAGCAAAGAAACGCAACATATAAAAAATATTGTGGACAAAGAGAAAACTGTAGTGGTTTTAAACATGACCTCTAATCAGACATTAAATACATAGAAGCTCTGGAGCAGATGGTATATTATTTTTCTGCCTCTGATGTGAGCCAGTCTTTTCAGTGTACTCTAGTACTGAAAGCAAGAATAATGTATTTTAAAATGCTAAATGATTCAACCAGGCCATGTAAAAATCCAAATAAATAACATATTTAGGAATTCTAATAAATTATACATTAATTACACATTATATTAAGGAGAAGGCAATGGCACCCCACTCCAGTACTCTTGCCTGGAAAATCCCATGGGTGGAGGAGCCTGGTGGGCTGCAGTCCATGGGGTTGCTAGGAGTCAGACACGACTGAGCGACTTCACTTTCACTTTTCACTTTCATGCATTGGAGAAGGAAATGGCAACCCACTCCAGTGTTCTTGCCTGGAGAATCCCAGGGATGGGGGATCCTGATGGGCTGCCATCTCTGGGGTTGCACAGAGTCAGACATGACTGAAGCGAGTTAGCAGCAGCAGCAACACATTATATTACATATATATTATATATATATATACATTATTTTAATTATAATTAATTATACATCTAATATATAAGAATTTTGCCAGCTAATCATGAGACTTTGAGGCTTATGTTGACCTGACATATGAACATAAGCTTCAGTTATACACCCATTTAGGAAAATAAATGTAACTGTGTTTATAGTCTGGGACTTAGAAAAGTGAAAATGATATACTGCACTGAGAATTTTCACTTTAGAATACATGCAAACCTTTTATCAATACTTCTTGTTAGTCTCCATCTGTTCTCAATGAGGCTTTAGGTTTCTATTTCAATAAATCAGAAACTAATATTCTGTTTGCTTACATTTTAGAATGTGGAAAATATTCAGTTTTCTTATACAGAATAGAAAATAAAATTATTCATTTAACCAGAAAATCTTATATTAGAAAATAAAGCTTACTATACTTTCGATATGAAAAATAAATAGATCTTCTTACACATACTAAGATATATAGCAAACAATCTACTTAGTTACCGAGAATTAAATATCTTAATGTAAATAATCTGGTACAAATGAATTAGTTGGCATTTGGAAAAAGAATATCTGTGCCTCATTCAACCTTAGGGTTAAAGTGCTCAAAATTTTCATGTTTAAGTGTGACAGGTAGTTTTTTCAAGATGTCTTTGACTAGATTGTTGGCATTGCACTTTTTTTTAATTCAGTTTACTCAAGATTATGAGAGCTTTTTCCAAATCTTTTTTTTCCCCTGCAACTATTTAGTCATATGATTTATTTATTATTCAGTTAACATGTTGAATTATATTTAATGACAAATATTTATATTTGAGTATAGTTTTATAATGGAGAAGGAAATGGCAGCTCACTCCAGTGTTCTTGCCTGGAGAATCCCAGGGACGGGGAGCCTGGTGGGCTGCCGTCTCTGGGGTCGCACAGAGTCGGACACGACTGAAGTGACTTAGCAGCATAGTTTTATAATGTTGTGTTAGTTTCAGGTGTGCAGCAAAGTGAAACAGTTATACGGATACATGTATCCACTCTTTTAGATTCTTTTCCTATATAGGCCATTACAGAATATTAAGTAGAGTTCCCTGTGCTATACAGTAGATCCTTATTAATTACATATTTTATATATAGCAGTGTGTATGTTATAATGAATGATTCTTGAATATTAAATTGTCTTTTAATTTGATTGTTGTAAATGTTATCCCTTTTATATATTGCAGCACTCAATTTATTAATATTATGTATTTTCTGTCTATACTTATAGTTTGTGTATCATTTTTAAGTATCAGGCTCATAAAACAATTTATATAAAAATGATTCTATATATTTCCTGAATTTTTATTGAATTTCTTAGTGAGGGCATATGCTGTAATTTTCTCTGTAATAACTATTTTCCTGACAGTAATTTTCTAAGAATAATTTTTAAATTACTTACTAGACTATTTAAATTATCTACTCCTTTTTTGTCTCTGTTTTTCTAAGTTGTGCTTTTCCAGAAACATATAAATGTCATCAAAATCAGAAAGTTTATTGCCAAGACGTTTTCATAATATATCTTATTTAATGTCTATGTCATTTGTAATAATTTTTTTCTCCTTCCTTCCTGACGTCTATCATTCTATTTTCTGTGATTTTTATTCTTGACTACTTTGACTGGAAGATAGTCAATTTTTATTTATTTTTTCAGAAATCTACTCATCACCAGGTTTTTCTTTTTTGTGTGTATTTGATTGATATCCACAGTTATTTTCATTGGCTCATTTCTTCTATATAACTAGGTTTAATGTGTTCCTTTCTAACTAGCATTCTAAAGTAGAAGCTACAATGATTAATTTTATACTTTTTATGAGAGAAATTTTTAAATCTTTAAATTTATCTTGAAGGAGTAATTCAAATAGACAGTTTTTTTTTGTTGTCAAAGCAATTCTTGGATGACAATTGTATTCTTTCAGCACTTTAAAGATAATGTCCCAATTCTTCTGCCTTCATGTCTGATGAGAAGACAGCTGTCATTCTTAACCTTTACCCACTATATTGCAAGTGTCTTTTTCTTTTTTAACTCCTTTATCCACTATATGGAATGTGTTTTTAAAGTAATTTGTTTTTTATTTTCAGTAGTTCACCTCTGATGTGCTTACATGTATTTCCATTTTTGGTTCTTTTTTAAAAATCCAGCTTGTTCACATTAATATTTATATATCTTTGAGTTGACATCTATTATCAGTTTTGTAAAATTCTCAGGCATTATATATTCAAATATTTCTTCTGCTCCATTTTTTTTTCCTCTTCCTTGATAGTATTATACACTGACATTTTTGTATGGGTCACAAGTACAAGGTCATTTTTTTACTGTATTTTTCCTGATTAACTTAGAATTTGTGATCATAATTATTGGCAATGGAATCAGTTTTCAAGATCTTAAATAGAATTTGTCATCTTTGATATCACATTTCATTTAATTTTTAGCATTTTCAGTTGACTCATTTTTTATAATTTCCTTTCTATACTGATATCACTCACTGTATAGTCATATTTTCCATTCTTTAATCTTTTATCATGTTTGTCATAGTCCTTGCAATTTTTTGATAATTCCTACATTTTATCCATTTTTAGTCTGCTTTTACTGAAACTTTCTTTTTATTTTCTTTAATTTATTTATTTTTTTAATTACAATACTGTATTTGTTTTGCCATACATTGACATGAAACAGCCACAGGTGAACGCAATCTCCCAATGCCGAAGCCCCCTCCCACCTCCCACCCCACATCCTCTACCTGAATCATCCTGTGCTCCAGCCCCATGCATCCTGCATCCTGCATTGAACATAGATTGGTGCTTCGTTTCTTACAAGAAAGTATACATGTTTCAGTGCCATTCTCCCAAACCATCCCACCATTTCCCTCTCCCTCAGAGGCCAAAAGTCTGTTCTATACCTCTGTGTCTCTTTTGTTGTCTCACATATAGGGTCATCATTACTATCTTCTAAATTCCATATATATGTGTCAGTATACTGTATTGGTGTTTTTCTTTCTGGCTTACTTCACTCTGTATAATCGGTTCCAATTTCATCCATCTCATTAGAACTGAGTCAAATTTATTCTTTTTAAGGGCTGAGTAGTACTCCATTGTGTATATGTACCACAGCTTTCTTATCCATTCATCTGCTGATGGACATCTAGGTTGCTTCCATGTCCTGGCTATTATAAACAGCGCTGCAATGAACATTGGGGTACATGTGTCTCTTTCAATACCATGCTCATGGGTCGGAAGAGTCAATATAGTGAAAATGAGTATACTACCTAAAGCAATCTACAGATTCAATGCAATTCCCATCAAGCTACCAGCAGTATTTTTCACAGAACTAGATCAAATAATCTCAAGATTTGTATGGAAATACAAAAAACCTCGAATAGCCAAAGCAATCTTGAGAAAGAAGAATGGAACTGGAGGAATCAACTTGCCTGACTTCAGGCTCTACTACAAAGCCACAGTCATTAAGACAGTTTGGTACTGGCACAAAGACAGAAATATAGATCAATGGAACAAAATAGAAAGCCCTGAGATAAACCCACACACCTATGGACACCTTATCTTCGACAAAGGAGGCAAGAATATACAATGGAGTAAAGACAGTCTCTTTAACAGGTGGTGCTGGGAAAACTGGTCAACCACTTGTAAAAGAATGAAACTGGACCTCTTTCTAACACCGTACACAAAAATAAACTCAAAATGGATTAAAGATCTAAATGTAAGACCAGAAACTATAAAACTCCTAGATGAGAACATAGGCAAAACACTCTCCGACATAAATCACAGCAGGATCCTCTATGATCCAACTCCCAGTATACTGGAAATAAAAGCAAAAATAAACAAATGGGATCTAATTAAAATTAAAAGCTTCTGCACAACAAAGGAAACTATAAGCAAGGTGAAAAGACAGCCTTCTGAATGGGAGAAAACAATAGCAAATGAAACAACTGACAAACAACTAATCTCAAGGATATATAAGCAACTTATGCAGCTCAACTCCAGAAAAATAAATGATCCAATTAAAAAAAAAATGAACCTTTCTTCTTTAATCATATGTCACTTTATCTTGCTTCTTCACCTGCCAGATAATGCATGCTAGTAAATAGTGCAAATGGAGGTAAGTAATATTTACACTCAGAGCAGGGAAGATCACTTCTTTTCCAAGCCCACTAATCTGAATTGAGCAGAAATGTATACTGTGTTGAAACCAAAGTTAATTCCAGTTTCTTCTGTGGTTCAGACTATTAAAGTGGAATCTGTATTTAATGTTTGCTGCTAAGTCACTTCAGTTGGGTCCGACTCTGTATGACCCCATAGATGGCAGCCCACCAGGCTCCCTCATCCCTGGGATTCTCCAGGCAAGAACACTGAAGTGGGTTGCCATTTCCTTTTCTTTCCATGGAATTCTTCAAGCAAGAATACTGGAGTAGGTTGCCATTCTCTTTTCCAGCAGATCTTCCCAACTCCAGGCCTCCTGCATTGCAGGCAGATTCTTTTACCAGCTGAGCCACCAAGGAAGCGCATTTAATGTTTAGCCTGGTTTGATAGCTAAATACCAGCAACACTAACATTCATCACTCCATGGGAAATAGATGGAGAAACAGTGCAAACAGTGTCAGACTTTATTTTGGGGGGCTCCAAAATCACTGCAGATGGTGATTGCAACCTTGAAATTAGAAGACGCTTACTCTTTGGAAGAAAAGTTATGACCAACCTAGACAGCATATTCAAAAGCAGAGACATTACTTTGCCAGCTAAGGTCCGTCTAGTCAAGGCTATAGTTTTTCCTGTGATCATGTATGGATGTGAGAGTTGGACTGTGAAGAAGGCTGAGCGCCGAAGAATTGATGCTTTTGAACTGTGGTGTTGGAGAAGACTCTTGAGAGTCCCTTGGATTGCAAGGATATCCAACCAGTCCATTCTGAAGATCAACCCTGAGATTTCTTTGGAAGGAATGGTGCTAAAGCTGAAACTCCAGTACTTTGGCCACCTCATGCGAAGAGTTGACTCATTGGTAAAGACTTTGTTGTTGAGGGATTGGGGGCAGGAGGAGAAGGGGACGACCGAGGATGAGATGGCTGGATAGCATCACTGACTCGATGGATGCGAGTCTGAGTGAACTCCGGCAGTTGGTGATGGACAGGGAGGCCTGGCATGCTGCAATTCATGGGGTCACAAAGAGTCGGACACGACTGAGTGACTGAACTGAACTGAACTGAACTGAACATTCAAGATACTTTTTCTCTCTCGTTTAACAGCTAGCTATCTGACTCATGGGAGATTTTGCTCTTCTTTACTACCTGGTTGCCAATTTTTTGTTGGTCTAGTGGAGTTTCTATAGATTCTAATTTCAATCCAGGCACCGAACCTCTCTACCTTAATGCCCTACCTCCAAAATTTGAAAGACCTCTGTTGTATACTCAGCAAAGATTCAGAGAGCTTCCAAGTGATTTGTTTTGGGTCTCCTTTTTGCACCCAGCCTTCAAGAACCAGAAGCAAATAATGAATATCTTGCTCTCAGTAAAGTCTAGGAATATGTGGGTGATGTTTTTTAACTCTCTGGCCCTGCTTCCATCCTACATGATAGTCTCTCGGTTTTCCCTTTTCAGTAAACTGTTCAGAGATTTCCTTTGGGAAAGTGCAGGTAGTGGCTACACACTGTCTATATTGAAAGCTCCTGGTAATTTCTGTCTATTACACCATTCTCACATAGATGCTAAAATTTATTTAAAATATGACATTTTTATTACCAATATTTAATGCAAACCCTTCCTCTTCCTACCACTTTGTCAGGAATGAAAATAAATTTAGGTATCTTTTTCCTAGGAATTTCTTGGCATTCTCTATATTTTAATGAATTTGGGTTTATTAGAATCTTCAGCTCTCTCATGATGGAATAACATTATTGTCTGTTTGTTTTTGTATTTAAAATTGGCAATAAAATTCATGAGACTTTCTACAGCTTATTAAGCAAAATCAAGTTTTGTTTTTGTTTTTACTGAAAACATAATCACAAGTCAGACATTAGTTTTAAAATGCAAATTGCTTCTTATTATTGTTTCCTGAGTAAAGGACTCTTAAGGTGTTGCTTAAATTTCCTCACTTTTTAACAACTTGTCTTTAGTCAAATAATTATTGGGCATCCACTTTATATTTGGTCTTCATATAATTACTGATTTTTGCTGTAAAATGAATCACATCACACATCATGAAATAACTTAATAAATGAAATCAAGAAAATTAGAAGACTTTGGAGTTTTCCCCTTAAATATTAAATCAAAAGAAAAATTACCTATCACACTGAACATTTCTCATAGATATAAGGCCCTCTTGCACTCTTGGAAATTTTTAATGGTAACACTACATTTATTTCTTGAGCCAACTTTTCTAACACTATTGCGTTATTATACTTTAATTTGTGTCTCCATTTTTACATGATTTCCAAAAATACTGTGATTATATATGGACCACAGACATCATCTCTGTTTCTTCAATCACATTTTCTCTAAGTTCTGGTCTGTGAAAGTTTAACAGTGACACTTCGAATTATTTTTGCTTGTCTTTTATTTATAATTAAAATAGTATTTCTTCCAAAACTACTAAAGCACAGAAAACAGTAGTGATGAAAGACCTTGCAGAGTACAGATAAAGAAGAAATTAATTGTCCAACTTATTTGTCAATTAAAAATAAACCCCCAAACAAAAGGGATTGAATATATAATAAAATTATTTTCTAGTAAAAATTGAAAAAATATTGCAATGAATATATAGGAAAAGCAAATTCCATTCAGTAACCTGATGATTTTTTTCCTGTCCATTAAGGAAATGATCATGAATGAAGTTAAATATTATTGAAATAATTAATCTTTTAGTAGTAATGACAGTCAGTTGTGTCTGAGTGACCCCATGAGTGACTGTGTCTTTGTGACCCCATGGACTGCAGCCTGCCAGATTCCTCTGTCCATAGAATTCTTAATTTTAAAACTACAGGCAAGAATACTGGAGTGGGTATTCTCCAGGGGATCTTCCCAACTGAGGGATTGAACCCAGGTCTCCTACATTAGAGGTAGATTCTTTACCATCTGAGCCTCCAGGGAAGTCCAAGACTACTGGAATGGGTAGCCATTTCTTTCTACAGGGGATCAAACTGGGATCTCCTGCATTGCAGGCAGATTCTTTACCATCTGAGCCTCCAGGGAAGTCCAAGACTACTGGAATGGGTAGCCATTTCTTTCTACAGGGGATCAAACTGGGATCTCCTGCATTGCAGGCAGATTCTTTACCATCTGAGCTATCAGGGAAGCCCAATTAATCTATTAATAGAAAAAGTGGGTTTAAATGCAGTTCTTAATCTATTAATTAGGTCGTGAAGAGTCAGACACAACTGAGCGACTGAACTGAACTGAACTGAATCTATTAATATCAAATTATTGATCTAGATGATTATTATTATTAATTTAGACCCACTTTTCCTATTCTGATATACTATGACAGTTAATGCTATTATGAAAATCTGTCAATATCAATCTGAATCTTGGACACTTGAGAATCATGCTTTTTCATAAATATGTGATTTTAAAATCACATACACATGTGGTAAGACAGTATGTATTTACAATGTTTGCTGATTACATTTATATTATAGTGAAATGAATTAACTAGATATGGCAAACTTAAAGAGACCAAAAACAGAATGATTACTTGATATTGTGTCTTTATAATGAAAAAATATTTCTATATTTTCCACCTAAAATTTATGACACTGTATTTCATTGAAAAATAAAAATCAACATATAAAACAAATCATTATCACACATTTTTCCTAGTATGTTCTTTTCCTGAGCAAATCATGTCTTTCTAATTTTACTTGAAATACTCTTTAAAAATACTGATAGTTCCATGTGATAATGTGAGCCTGATACTTCTTAATTTTAAAACTAACAGGCAAAAATCTACTAGGCAGAAAGTCTTGTCCCAGTCTTCTAGGTTAGAAATAGGAATTAATTAAAACCTTAATAGAGTTCCCCATTTGTTGTTTGTACTTCTGAGACAAGAAAAGATGAATGCAAGGTAAACTTTGGGATGCTTCTCATTCCCTAATCATTTCACATGTGATTCTTGGCAATCTGCTGCATAAAACTCAAGGGGCTTAATGAGAATGCTTTTTTGATTAGGAAACAAAAACTTATAATCTACAACTTTTGAAATAGCCTCAAATGCGCCTTTAAAAGAAAGTCTAGAGAGAATGGGAAAATCCACTAAAAATATTTAGAATAATAAGCGTCTAAAAATGGTTTTCTTGTTTACATTGGTTTGCCACTTTCAACAAATCATTTCAGCATATAATGATTTTAAAATATACTAGTGAGATATTCTTCCCTTTTTTACTTAGAAATTCTGACTAGCTACATTACAGTTGCTCAATAACCACAAGTAAATGCTATGTTAAGAGAGTTAAGACAGTGTGCTTCAAAGGACATTTAATCAGCACATTATGTCATACACTGACTTAACTCCTAATTAATTAAATCAGTTTCCTGAATTTTAGAATTTGGTGATAAAGAAAGGTTAACAAACAGCCCATATTAAACAAATATTTTCATAGAGATTTAAAGTGTAATATGGAGATATGGGATCATACAGACACTTCCTTTTACACTGGCAAGATTGATTGAAAGGTTTCTCAAATTCAGAATAGAAAGGTTAAAAAGTAGGGTTAAAAATACCTGAAATCATTAAACTACCTGAAAGTTATTTAAAAATTTTGGAATCTTTTAAATGATTTTAGTAGTAAATGTAGTAACCTTAAGATCATCAGCTGTATTAAATGCATCTGCCTTAGCTATGCTGCTGCTGCTAAGTCACTTATAGTCATGTCCGACTCTGTGTGACCCCATAGACAGCAGCCCACCAGGCTCCCTTTTCCCTGGGATTCTCCAGGCAAGAACACTGGAGTGGGTTGCCATTTCCTTCTCCAACACATGAAAGTAGAAAAGTGAAAGTGAAGTCGCTCAGTCCTGTCCGACTCTTAGCGACCCCATGGACTGCAGCCTACCAGGCTCCTCTGTCCATGGGATTTTCCAGGTAAGAGTACTGGAGTGGGGCACCATTGCCTTCTCCAGTCTTAGCTATATTTACAGAAAATCTAATTTAATAGTTGTTCTCTGGGCCTGGGAAATTGTTTCTTATTATTAAAAATCCTCATTGTTTATAGTATAAGTAATCTACATATTACACTTTGAGAAGCACTATTCTAGTATCTGAGTTTTTCCTTTAGTCAAATTTTAGTAGTTTTTTGTCTTCATTAGCTCTTTGAAGAAACAAAAATTTGAGAAATTTCTCCAGGTTATCTATTTATTGTATTTGTTTGTTTACTTATTTGTATATTTTATAAATAAAGGAATTACCAACATTAGCTTCTTTTCAATTTATCTCTGTGAATGTTTCTTATTTATATTATGCTGTTTATATTTTCTGAGTCATATCACTTGAATTTCTAAGAGCATATTAACTAGGGGCTTTTGAGGATTATTTTGGTTCAGTTATTGGGGTTATTTATCTTTCTCTTCCATGTTGATAATTATTTTGTACATATATGATAATCCCAGTGGTCTATTGGATATACTTTACCAAAATTATCACACATCAACATCATGTTTGTTTCCACTGACTAACAAGTCTTCCCTTGAGAGCTACAGAATATAGTCTTTTCATTTAAGCATTCTCTGCCCTCGGATTTTTTGGCAAATATTTTAGAGTTTTATGTTGTTGATTCTGATTAGTAGCACACTTTTTTTTTAAGATTCCTAAAATCATTCATACTCTTCTCAGTTTTCTAATTTTTACTTGGCACAAAGACATATTTTTTCATGACCAACTCATGATTGCTCAAGATTTAAGTAGGAATGTGAAAGTAATTTTAAATTTAGCACAGTGGATGTTTAGTCCAATAGGGCCTTTCCTGAAGTTATGCCTTTAAAATCTGCCCACAAGTTACCTTATTTTTTTTGTCGTGGAGATAGTTCAGCCTTCAGTTACCTCAGAAGATAACTGTATTCCAGTTTCTTTTGAGAAATTCTGAAGTTTTGCCTTTGGAAAGTTCATTTTATCCATGCTTCTTTTTTCTGTGCCCACAAAGTGAACTTAAGACATGCAGAAGATTTTAGAGAGATATTATTTGTAACTTTTTAGCATAGTCATTTCATATAGGATTTTTTTGTTTTGTTTTGCTTCAGTTGCTACACAAGCAAAATAGCACAGCAATATTTTTAGAGGACTGCATTATTAGAAGTATGGAGTGTCACCATCCTGAAATACTTATGTAATTATATGCAAACAACACAAAAGTACTAGATACTGAAGAATTAACTTTTTAGAGAATATATCTAAGCATATCACATCAGGACTGTTATCCCATACCGGTTAATTTCTGTAAAAATAAGTTGTTGCCTGAGGAAATACATCTGCTTTCTCTATGAGGAGCAAAATCAACTATAGTGCAAATGTGATTAGAGAACAAACTATGCTGTTTAGGAGTAACTATCTGAACAAACATATGTCTCTCTTACAGCAGTCTTTTGCACATGAGTACTTCTAGAACAATATTTACAGTCTGAATGTGCATCAAATTAAGGATGGAGGAATAAAACTGACATTTCTAGTCAAGGCTATGGTGTTTCCAGTAGTCATGTATGGATGTGAGAGTTGGACTGTGAAGAAGGCTGAGCACCGAAGAATTAATGCTTTTGAACTGTGGTGTTGAAGAAGACTCTTGAGAGTCCCCAAGGAGATCCAGTTAGTCCATTGTGAAGGAGATCAACCCTGGGATTTCTTTGGAAGGAATGATGCTAAAGCTGAAACTCCAGTACTTTGGCCACCTCATGTGAAGAGCTGACTCACTGGAAAAGACTCTGATGCTGGGAGGGATTGGGGGCAGGAGAAGGGGACGACCGAGGATGAGATGGCTGGTATAGCATCACTGACTCGATGGACGTGAGTCTGAGTGAACTCTGGGAGTTGGTGATGGACAGGGAGGCCTGGTGTGCTGCAATTCATGGGGTCGCAAAGAGTCAGACACGACTAAGCGACTGAACTGAGGCTTCCTGAGAGATGGTGATGGAGGCAAACATGAAGGAAATTTGTAAGAGACTGATATACATTCCTTGATGTGGCAAAGATGTATCAAAATTGTCACATAGTTTGATCACAGAAGACAACAGAATTCTTGTGTTAGAAGGAAAACTGAACAGTTGGGCAATACAGATAACCAGTATGTGAGGGCCATAAGTGAGAGGTTAGTAAAGAATATCATGGCTAATAAAATTAATGTATGTGATATGCTGAACAGATGCCTGGCATGTAGAAAAATGGACACGATTCTTTGGATAATTCATATTAATTTTAACAATTCCATTTTCAAATACTTCTAAAAATATATTTTTAACTAAGCAAAACTATGGACTGTCTACAAGAAATTTGCTTCAAATATAATAAATTAGGTAGGTTAAAAGTAAAAGGATGGAAAAATATGCAGCAAAAAAATATTTATCAAAAAGAACCCAGACTAACTGTATTAATATCAGATAATATTAGCAAAAAATAATTATCAGTGACAGAGATGGGCATTATATAATGATAACAGATTAGTCTACCTGACCTTTTAGGAAAGTATGGCAATCCTAAATGTATATGCACCAAACCATTATATTTCAAAATATATGAAACAAAACTGATAGAACTGAAAGGAAACATAGACAAACCCATGTTTAAGCTGGAGACTTTACCATCCCTTTCTCAAAAGTTAATTTAAAAAACAAGACACAAAAACAGCAAGGATATAGAAAACCTCATGCAAGCATCAATCAGAATGTTTTAATTAACATTCATAGAAAAATCCAACCAACAGTAGAATTCGTATTTTAAGTCCTCACTGAATATATATAGGCTATATTAAGGATTTTTTAAAAATCTTTAATATAGTCTAATGAATTAAACCCACATGGAGTGCTTTCTTTGACCACAGTGTAACCAAACTATAAATAAATGACAGATAATTAAAATCCCCAAACTCTTGGAAACTAAGTAACCCACTTGTGACTATTTCAAGGGTCAAAGACAAGGTGCCAAGAGAAAAAGAACATATATTGAATTGAATGAAACTACAATAAAGTATATCAAAATTTGTGACACAGAGTTGAAGGAATACTGAAAGAGAAATTTTAGCATCAAGGGCACAGTTGAAATTAAAAAGCTATTAATCATTTACAATCTCAAGAAATGAGTAAAAAGAAGAAAATAATCCCAAGCAAACAGAGGAAATAATAAAGATAAAAGAAGAAGCCAGTGAGATTGGAAATCAAAATAATAAAATCAGTGACACAAAAAGTTCATTCTTTGAAAAGATCAAAGAGATGGACAAATCTCTAGCAAGACTGACAAATGTATAAAAAAGGATATATAAGTGACCAATATGAAGAATGAAACAAGTGATATCACTATAGACCTTGTACATCAAATGGGTAATTGAGGAACAACAGAAACAATTTTCAGTCAGTTAAGTCACTCAGTCCTGTCTGACTCTTCACCTATGAATCACAGCACACCAGGCCTCCCTGTCCATCACCATCTCTCAGAGTTCACTCAGACTCACGTCCATCAAGTCTGTGATGCCATCCAGCCATCTCATCCTTGGTCGTCCCTTTCTCCTCCTGCACCAATCCCCACCAGCAGCAGAGTCTTTTCCAATGAGTCAACTCTTCACATGAGGTGGCCAAAGTACTGAAGTTTCAGCTTTAGCATCATTCCTTCCAAAGAAATCCCAGGGTTGATCTCCTTCAGAATGGACTAGATGGATCTCCTTGCAGTCCAAGGGACTCTCAAGAGTCTTCTTCAACAACACAGTTCAAAAGCATCAATTCTTCAACGCTCAGCCTTCTTCACAGTCCAACTCTCACATCCATACATGACCACAGGAAAAACCATAGCCTTGACTAGATGAACCTTAGTCGGCAGAGTAATGTCTCTGCCTTTGAATATGCTATCTAGATTGGTCATAACTTTTCTTCCAAGGAGTAAGCATCTTTTAATTTCACGGCTGCAGTCACCACCTGCAGTGATTTTGGAGCCCCCAAAATGAAGTCTGACAGTGTTTTCACTGTTTCCCCATCTCTTTCCCATGAAGTGATGGGACCGGATGCCATGATCTTCGTTTTCTGAATGTTGAGTTTTAAGCCAACTTTATTACTCTCCTCTTTTACTTTCATCAAGAGGCTTTTTAGCTCCTCTTCACTTTCTGCCATAGGGGTGGTGTCATCTGCATATCTGAGGTTATTGATATTTCTCCCAACAATCTTCATTCCAGCTTGTGTTTCTTCCAGCCCAGCATTTCTCCTGATGTACTCTGCATATAAGTTAAATAAGCAGGGTGACAATATACTGCCTTGATGTACTCCTTTTCCTGTTTGGAACTAGTCTGTTGTTCCATGTCCAGTTCTAACTGTTGCTTCCTGACCTGCATACAGATTTCTCAAGAGGCAGGTTAGGTGGTCTGGTATTCCCATCTCTTTCAGAATCTTCCACAGTTTATTGTGATCGACACAGTCAAAGGCTTTGGCATAGTCAATAAAGCAGAAATAGATGTTTTTCTGGGACTCTCTTGCTTTTTCCATGATCCAGCGGATGTTGGCAATTTGATCTCTGGTTCCTCTGCCTTTTCTAAAACCAGCTTGAACATCAGGAAGTTCACGGTTCACGTAATGCTGAAGCCTGGCTTGGAGAATTTTGAGCATTACTTTACTAGCATGTGAGATCAGTGCAATTGTGCAGTAGTTTGAGCATTCTTTGGCATTTCCTTTCTTTGGAATTAGAATGAAAACTGACCTTTTCCAGTCCTGTAGCCACTGCTGAGTTTTCCAAATTTGCTGGCCTATTGAGTGCAGCACTTTCACAGCATCATCTTTCAGGATTTGAAACAGCTCCACTGGAATTCCATCACCACTACTAGCTTTGTTTGTAGTGATGCTTTCTAAGGCCCACTTGACTTCACATTCCAAGATGTCTGGCTCTAGATGAGTGATCACATCATCATGATTATCTGGGTCTTGAAGATCTTTTTGTACAGTTCTTCCGTGTATTCTTTCCACCTCTTCTTAATATCTTCTGCTTCTGTTAGGTCCAGACCATTTCTGTCTTTTATCAAGCCCATCTTTGCATGAAATGTTCCCTTGGTATCTCTGATTTTCTTGAAGAGATCTCTAGTCTTTCCCTTTCTGTTCTTTTCCTCTATTTCTTTGCATTGATCACTAAAGAAGGCTTTCTTATCTCTTCTTGCTATTCTTAGGAACTCTGCATTCAGATGCTTATATCTTTCCTTTTATCCTTGCTTTTCACCTCTCTTCTTTTCACCACTATTTGTAAGGCCTCCCCAGACAGCCATTTTGCTTTTTTGCATTTCTTTTCCATGGGGATGGTCTTGATCCCTGTCTCCTGTACAATGTCACGAACCTCATTCCATAGTTCATCAGTCACTCTATCTATCAGATCTAGGCCCTTAAATGTATTTCTCACTTCCACTGTATAATCATAAGGGATTTGATTTAGTTCGTACCTGAATGGTCTAGCGGTTTTCCCTGCTTTCTTCAATTTCAGTCTGAATTTGGCAATAAGGAGTTCATGATCTGAACCGCAGTCAGCTCCTGTCTTGTTTTTGTTTACTGTATAGAGCTTCTCCATCTTTGGCTGCTAGAATATGATCAACCTGATTTCAGTGTTGACCATCTGGTGATGTCCATGTGCAGAGTCTGGAGTCTTCTCTTGTGTTGTTGGAACAGGGTGTTTGCTATGACCAGTGCATTTTCTTGGCAAAACTCTATTAGTCTTTGCCTTGCTTCATTCCGCATTCCAAGGCCAAATTTGCTTGTTATTCCAGGTGTTTCTTGACTTCCTACTTTTGCATTCCAGTCCCCTATAATGAAAAGGACATCTTTTTGGGATGTTAGTTCTAAAAGGTCTTGTAGGTCTTCATAAAACCGTTCAACTTTGGCTTCTTCAGCGTTACTGGTTGGGGCATAGACTTGGATAACTGTGATATTGAATGGTTTGCCTTGGAGACGAAAAGAGATCATTCTGTCATTTTTGTGATTGTATCCAAGTACTGCATTTCGGACTCTTTTGTTGACCATGATGGCTACTCCATTTCTTCTGAGGGATTCCTGCCCACAGTAGTAGATATAATGGTCATCTGAGTTAAATTCACCCATTCCAGTCCATTTTAGTTAGCTGATTCCTAGAATGTCAACGTTCACCCTTGCCATCTCTTGTTTGACCACTTCCAATTAGCCTTGATTCATGGACCTTACATTCCAGGTTCCTATGCAATATTGCTCTTTACAGCATCGGATCTTGCTTCTATCACCAGTCACATGCACAGCTGGGTATTGTTTTTGCTTTGGCTCCATCCCTTCATTCTTTCTGGAGTTATTTCGCCACTGATATCCAGTAGCATATGGGCACCTACTGACCTGGAGAGTTCCTCTTTCAGTACCCTATCATTTTGCCTTTTCATGTGGGCCTAGAGGAGCTATCCCACATTGAAGGTCAGGAAGGCGGCTGTAAGGAGATACCCCCTCGTTCAAGGTAAGAAACAGCAGCTGTGCTTTGCTGGAGCAGCCACGAAAAAGATACCCCACTCTCAAGGTAAGAGAAACCGAAGTAAGATGGTAGGTGTTGCAAGAGGGCATCAGAGGGAAGACACACTGAAACCATACTCACAGAAAACTAGTCATTCTAATCACACTAGGATCACAGCCTTGTCTGACTCAATGAAACTAAGCCATGCCTGCGGGGCAACCCAAGACGGGCAGGTCATGGTGGAGAGGGCTGACAGAACATGGTCCAGTGGAGAAGGGAATGGCAAGCCACTTCAGTATTCTTGCCTTAAGAAACAATTTTATACACATAAATTTAGCAATTTAGGTGAAGTTGACTCCTCCTCAAAAGACAATTATGATACCTCACACAATATGAAATATATAATTGAATAATTAACAATTTTATATTTTATATTGACACAACTGAACTTATACTTTTAAAAAGTAATTCATGAAGTATCATGTCCTGACATGCAGAATTTAGAGTCATTTGTTTCTTCCAAAACACTGTTTTGTATCAGAGATAAACTATCTAATTTGTTTTGTCTGAGTCTTAGATCTCTCTGTTTGAGAACTCTGCAAAGTATCTAGCCTAAGAACTTGTATCAGTTTGTATCACCTGATGAGGAGCTCTCATGCTGAAGCTGAACCTCCAGTACTTGGTTACCTGATGTGAAGAACTGACTCATTGGAAAAGACCCTGATGCTGGGAAAGATTGAAGGCAGGAGGAGAAGGGGACAACAGAGGAGGAGACGGTTGGGTGGCATCACTGACTCAATGAACTTGAATTTGAGCAAGCTCCAGGAGTTGGTGATGGACAGGGAAGCCTGACTTGCTGCAGTCCATGAGGTTGCAGAGAGTCGGACACGACTGAGTGACCGAACTAATGATGAACCCAGAGACTTTTTGCCATGTAGCTATTTTTAAGAACCACGTGTGATAATCTTTCCGCTACCCATGACCTACACACAAGAATCATGTATCTGGGCAAAAGATACCAGAATGCTAAAACCAAAAAAAAAAAAAAAAACCCAAAACCCTTTAACATGTTCACATGTGTGTTTGTTTACTGGTGAAGCAAGCTGGAAGAAATGAGAAGATGTGAAAACCAGAGTGATGATTTAGGTCATGAAAACAGTTAAGCAAGGACAGTACCTACTTTCCCTTTACCTCCCAAAGCCAAAACACAGATTAAAAGGTGAGGGTGCCAGTTTGGATATAAAGCAGAAAGATGGCATAAATGCACCCCTGCCTTCCTTCTTGTATTACCTCCTAACATAGGGACACTTTTTCACATTGTGGGTCCCCTAGCGAGACAAGGAAAATATACTGCAAACATTAACTAGACAGGCAATAACTCTGAAAATAAAGTGAATGTGGCTGAAGATGAGACCTGAGGCTCCAGCACTGTCAGTATGTTCCTGTGATTTCCTTTATATCATTACTTCCAGCCAAAGAAACAGTATACATAGGCCAGGCAAGGCCAGCCCTATGCAGCTGTATCATGCAAGAGAAGGAGTAAACGTGCCAAGGGAATGAGCAGAAGATCAGGACTTTTCCAGTGTTTCTTCAGGGCCAAGGAAGCTCTGAAGTGCCTGTTATAGTTCCAAGAAAGAAAGACTTCAAAGTAATAATTATAAGCCAATTAACCGCAATGAATGGTATGTTAATGTGTACATGAGTGTGTGCAATTAACATGTATAATGAGAGATTTGTTAAACGTCACAAATTTGGGAAAATTTTATAGTTCTTACATTTCTTATATTTCATAATTTCTTGTGTCTTTTTTTTCCTTTCAATTTTAAAGTAAAGGGATGTGGAAGCCGATAGAGACTAAGAAGGCCCTTTGGGAAATGAGTTTATATATCATTATCATCTTTGCCAGTTAGCATTTATTGAGCAACCAGACACTTGATTCTTTGAGTCCCCATGGAGACCCATATTGAGATAGATTTCTATATTCTGTATAGTCCTCTGTAAAGAGGACAAGATTAACATGATAATGTATTATGTCATGTGGAATTATATTTAGGTTTTTTTCTAAAGAAGATAATATTTTAAAACAAATTAATCTGTGTATATCATCAGATATTTATAATTGGAACTTTGTTTCAATAAATATGATTTTACAGAGTTGGAAGAAATTTTGTCTTATAAATTGTTGCTATGAACATTGGGGAGAGCTATGGACCAGTTCTTACTCATTTTATCATAGATCTAACGAGTTATGTTTTCCAATCAGATATTTCCAAGAGTAAAAAGCTTGCCCATTCTAAGAGAGGAATTTTCCATGTTAAATGTTATTTAACATTAAATTCACTCAGATGTTATGAGAATTTTCCTTTCTCTAGCAGCTCTAATTTAGTATCATTTTTTATAATTATGGTAATAGAATTAACCAATAGAAAATAGTAAATATTGTCTGTGCTCATTGCTATGCTAAAAATGAACGTTCACAATGTCTTTTAAAGTCTAATGTGGGTGTTCGGTTGCTTAGTCATGTCCGACTCTTTGTGACCCCATGAACTTTGTGACCAAATTCCTCTGGTCCATGGGGACTTTCCAGGCAAGAATACTGGAGTGGGCTGCCATTTCCTCCTCCAGGGTATCTTCCTGACCAAGGAATAGAATTTGTGTCGGCTGCAGTTCTTGCACTGGCAGGCAGTTCTTTACACTGAGCCACTTGGGAAGCCCTAATATTAGCTCTCATACATGCTTCAAAAAATAAGGCCATTTTGAAGCTTTACAGGAGTAAAAACAGTTATTGTGCTGAGAGTAACAAATTCGCTCCCTCAGCAAGTCAAATATAGAGAAGAAACACATTCTCTTTATATAATTTACTAATATTCAGTAAGAGACTCTACCGGCTGGGAAGGAGAAAAAAAATTAAAACAGCCCCCACGGCTGATTCATAGAGTTCCTTTACATCATACTTATTTCTTTGAGATAGTCACTCTGCATTGCAGTTATTGTTGCCTCATCGTTTGCTCCTCTCTGACGTTGTCTGGATGTCTATAGGGAGAGAGATTCATGTGCTCTCTTGGCAACATTGTTAGAAGGCAGAGAAAGTGTGGTCAGGCAGTGAGGATGAGATTTCACCCAGATACGCCCCTTGTAAGCACTGATACTGAGTTGGGAGCCAATAGACTGATCATGAAGTCTGCCTAGGCAGGGCTGAAATGACCCTTGAACAGGCATTATGCATACAATACCTAATTTAGGAGCTAGGTAAAGGCTAATGTCAAGGATAATAAATCAGCAGGTTTTGGTTTCCAAGATATGATTTAGTTGAGAAAGATTACTCAGCTGGTAAAAAGTCCATCTGCAATGTGAGAGACCTGGGTTCGATACCTGGGTTGGAAAGATCTCTTGGAGAAGGGAAAGGCTACCCACTCTAGTATTCTGGCCTGGAGAATTCCATGAAATAGTCCATGGGGTCACAAAAAGTCAGACAGGACTGAGTGACTTTCACTTTCACAAGTCTGACTATGAAGGCCAGCAGCAAGCCACAACAAGATGCCTAGGGACTGGACTAGCCACACCCAGATTTATCAAACCGACTACTTTGCAATTTGTCCAAAGAACTCAGAGAGCACCTTGAGGAAATCAGGATTTGTTTATTTTGCCATTATGTCAGATGATCACGTATCTCCCCAAGAGGAAATAGAGGATAAAATATGAGAGAGATCGAGCTGTTTTCTCCTAAAAGATTGACCGTTGCTTAAAATGACTATATATATTTTCATTTTATAACTAAATGATGAAAAGGACTAAATGTTTTATTTCCCACCATAGATTCCTCTACTCATCAGACTTGGTGCCCATGTCCTTACTACAAATGCCATCTCAAGTAAATAACGAATAACCTTCTGCCTAAGATTCCTCTGAGAGGTACATCCGTAAGATAATGACAAGCAAAATTATATTTCTTTTGTATCTTTAAAGTCTCAAGCACTTAGGAATTCTCATGAGTTGGTACAAACCTTACAAAGAGGTCTTATATTCAAACTAGCTCTGCTAAAATAATCTGTAAAATATAAGGCCAGCTCTACTTCACATAATGAAAACACTAATTGCTTTAATTTTTACCATTTTAAAATTGAAATATAGTTAATTTACAATTAACTATATAATGCTGTATTAGTTTCAGGTGTACAGCAAAGTGATTCATATATATATATATATATATATATATATTCTGAAAAATATCCTTTTATTTTTCAGATTCTTTTTCCATTATAAGTTATTCTATTATTTTTAATTTGTCCTACTCTTACAACCAAATAGAGAACAACAAATTAATTAAAAATAGTACAAAAGGAAAAAATAAACATACTAAAACATTAGTACAAGTAGAATATAAAGAACAGAAAACAAGTCAAAGGGGAAAGCAATGAACTATTGTTTAGAGTAACATTGGTCTAAGCTTGTAAGTCCATGCCTTCCAGGACAAGTATATTAATTCTGAACTTAGTTATTGTTTAAAAGAGAATGGGTACAAAAAGAGATACATATGCTTCAACTCTTCTTTTCTAGTTTACAACCACATAGATAAGAGAGAAATTACTGGGACCACATATTTTTAATTTCTTGGAAAAAGTCATCCTGATGGACTGAGGACAGGAAAGTAGTTCTAATCACTGAAAATCCCAAAGATAAAATGATCTTCCTGTAAAGAAAGTGAAAGTTGCTCAGTACTGTCCGATTCTTTGTGACCCCATGGACTGTAGTCCATGGAGTTCTCCAGGCCAGAATACTGGATTGGTTAGCCTTTCCCTTCTCCAGGGGATCTTCTCAACCAAGGGATTGAACACAGGTCTCCTGCATTATGGGCAGATTCTTTACCAGCTGAACCACAAGGGAAGCTCTTCCTGTAAGGGATGTGGAAATAGAAGTATAGAACTGCAAAAGAGAAATTCTAACCCTGAATAGTCAAAAGATATAAAGCAGATAATTGATGATACTGTTGTTCAGTTGCTATGTCATGTCCGACTCTTTGTGACCCCATGGACTGCAGCACACTAGGCTTCCCTGTCCTTCAGTATCTCCCAGAGTTTGCTCGAATTCATGTCCATTGAGTTGGTGATGCTATCCAACCATCCCATCCTTTGTCATCCCCTTCTCTTCTACCCTCAGTCTTTCTCAGCATCAAGGTCTTTTCCAATAATTCGACGCTTTGCATCAGGTGGCCATAGTATTGGAGCTTCAGCAATAGTCCTTCCAATGAATATTCAGGGTTGATTTTCTTTAGGATTGACTGGTTTGATCTCCTTGCAGTCTAAGGGATTCTCAAGAGTCTTCTCCAGCACCACAGTGTGAAAGCATCAATTCTTTGGCGCTCAGCCTTCTTTATGGTCCAACTCTCACATCTGTATATGACTACTGAAAAATTGGTAGCTTTGATTATACCTGTAAAATATATTAAAAACTGAAAAGATTGTGTTCATCCTGCATCTCATCAGTTTGCCATATGAAAGCTGGCACAAGAGAAATATTCATTTCTTATTTTCCATACTCTGTAACCCTGTTTTTTGTTTGTTTGTTTTAACATTTGATAAACTCATGGAAGCAAACTATGTGTAATTTTGCCTTGGCCTACATGGAAAGACCCATAGCAGTTCATTCTTTCAAATAAGCCTTGAAATAAAGATCTTGAGAACATAAATGGTAATTATATCTGACATTTCAAATTTAGGAAATATGAAACCCCTACTCTAAACTCCTTTCTGTTATGCTTATATAGTATTACTTTTCTTGTGTCTGATAAAACAAGTAACTTAATCCATCTACTTGCCTTCAAGTAAACTCACACATACCATTTCTAGCCATGAGATAAGGCCTTTGTTAATAAATTTCAGAGAAAGAAATTCTATATTGAGTTTTGCTAATTCATTTTCATTTAGCCTCAATGTGTCAGGAAATGTTATTTTAATTATACTTATAATTCATATAATATTGTCAGCACTTGTCTTATAAGGAGAAATGAAAAAAAATGTGCAAATCATAAAAAATTTTCTATAGTCTCTTTTACTAAAGATTAAAACTATATTTGTCTCAGTTTCCCATATACTCTGAATTTTTGTATTCTCACCTGATGTGTCTAACTCTCAAAATCTGTAACTATTCTTAGGCTACCTTCTGAATTTCCACTTCACTCACTTTCTAATATATCTTTGCCAGTGAAGATAACAAATTTAAGGCCATTTCTGTGCAGCACCTTGTCTCTTTATCCCCTTAGCTGTGTGCAGGTAAGTCACCTAAACCTTAGATTGTTACCATTAGCACTTAAAAAAAAGTAAAATAAAAAAATCTTGTACAGTGTCCAATAGATGAAAGAGTAGCTACCCTAACATATCCTATCAGATTATAATAAAGTAAAAAAAAATGATAAAAGTCTGTAACATTTATAGATGTAAGTGTGTCAAAGTCCTAGGTCCCTATTCTTTTATTTCTCTGCAAAAATACTAAATATATCAAGGGCAGAAAGGACTTATCAAAGCCACATTTAGAAGAACCAGCAGGGCATCAAGGGACTATCTAAAGATTAAAGCTAGGTTAAATTTTTCCTAAAGAAACACAAGGAGAATAAGATAAAGCATTTTATGTTTAATAACAAAGATTAGACAATTGCTACAAATTAGCTGAGCAATTAAAGAGTAATTTATACCTTTTCTGTATAGAATTTAGGATGTTCACAACACACAAATTGATTATTGCCATAAAATCATTTTAATAGTACTTTTCCACTTCTAACTTTAAAACTCTTAATTCATTCTAATTTTAGAGCTGCATTACTAAAAGATAATTATTTCTATAGCAGAAATTTAATGCTAACAGAGTAAAAACAGAGAGTAAGCCACACTGCTATTTTTCCAGTTGAAATATCTTCAAATTGATTATACAGGAATCTCTGAATACAGAGTTTGAAATAAAATGAGCATTTATTAGTGTCTTTACCAGCACTGTGATTGGTAATATGGCACATATGAGGTCTCACTAGACTATCCCAACAACAACAAAAAGGTCTTAAAATGGAAATACATTCAATAGGGAAATGAGTTTTATTTAAAACTGACTCTGAAACAAAATCTATTATCAGAGTCCTTTATCATTTATTGTATGACAGCTACATGTTAAAAAATATTTCTAATGAGATGATGACTTGTTTCTCGATTTTAAAATTAATTTCTAAATTATCACATATTTTGTGATCGCTTCTTGGTCTGATCTATCTTCTTATTCTAATTTGACCAAGAGTTTGAATTTTTTCTACAGAATTTTATGTCTAGAATTGAATCTTAATATTTTCTAGTAAACAATTTATACCTTCATTTTGTATCACAAAATGCTACTAAGGCAAAAAAAAGGGAAAGAAAAGCATTTGCTTTAAAAAATAGAAACTAGCTGATTATTTCATATTATTTTTACTCATTATTTGTATATTAAAATATCGAGTTTCTAACTGATTTTATGTTACATTGATTTCATACAATGTGTATAAGAAAACAGATTTGGCATGACCTCAGTATTATTTTTAGGGTATATCAATGATCTATGATACAGAACATGCCATGTGAACTTGAAAAGGGTATATTCTGCTGCTGGTGGACTTTTGTGGAGATGTCTGTTTGATGTAGTTGATTTACAGTTTTACGGATGCCTTTGTTGTTCAGTCACTAAGTTATGTCCAACTGTTTGTGGCCCCATGGACTGCAGGATGTCTAGCTTTGTTACTGTTCAGCACCACAATTCAAAAGCATCAATTCTTCGGCTGTAAGCCTTCTTTATTGTTGATATCTTATATTTACTTACTGATCTTCAGCCTACTCATTTCATCCGTTACTGAAAGTAAGATATCAAAGATTCCATCTATTACTGTTAAATTGTATATTTCTCTCATTATCAGTTTTGGCTTTTTTCTTTTTCCTTTGAGACTTTGTTGTTAGGCACATTTATTTATTTTTTTTTAATTTGCTATTGTTCTTAAATTTGACCTTTGTGGATAATGATCACCTGCATTTCTAAATCTCTGCATGGTTTTAGCTGTTATCTTTATTGCTATTTTAGCATTATAAGATATTACTTCTAATAAGAATTTTTGTATTAAAGCTTTTTTCCCCGATATTAGAATAGTCATTCCTGCACTGTTTTAGTTATTGTTTCTGTGATATATCTGTTTCCATCCCAGACATGTGTCTTTGAAAAAAATAATAAAGATGAATGACTTTGAATCTAAAATGTGTTTCTTGTAGAAAGCTACAGTGGAATCATGTTACTTTGTTTGTTTGTTTGTTTGTTTTCTTTATTCTTCTAATCTCTGCCTTTGATTGGAGTATCTTATCAATTTATTTGTTGTTGTTGCTCTTTGGCTAAGTCAAGTCTGACTCTTTGAGATCCCATGGACTGCAGTATGCCAGGCTTCCCTGTCCTTAACTATATATTTCCTGGAGTTTGATCAAACTCATGTCCATTGAATTGGTGATACCATCCAACCATCTCACTCTCTGTTGCCCTTTTCTCCTGCTATCAATCTTTCCCAGCATCAGGGTCTTTTGGATGAGCAGGTGTTCACATTAGGTAGCCAAAGGACTGGAACTTCAGCTTCAGCATCAGTCCTTCCAATGAGTATATAGGGTTTATTTCCTTTAGGATTGACTGGTTTGATGTCCTTGCTGTCCAAGAGACTCTCAAGAGTCTTCTCAGCACTGCAATTTGAAAGCACCAATTCTTTGTCACTCAGCCTTGATGAAAGTGAAAGAGGAGAGTGAAAAAGTTGGCTTAAACATTCAAAAACTAAGATTATGGCATCTGGTCCTATCACTTCATGGCAAATAGATGGGGAGACAGTGGAAACAGTGACAGACTTTATTTGGGGGCTCCAAAATCACTGCAGATGGTGATGCAGCCATGAACTTAAATGAAGCTTGCTCCTTGGAGGAAAAGTTATGACCAACCTAGACAACATATTAAAAAGCAGAGACATTACTTTACCAACAAAGGTCCATCGAGTCAAAGCTATGGTTTTTACAATAGTCACGTATGGATGTGAGAGTTGAACTATAAAAAAGCTGAGTGACGAAAAATTGATGCTTTTGAACTGTGTTGTTGGAGAAGACTCTTGAGAGTCCCTTGGACTGCAAAGAGATCCAACCTGTCCATTCTAAAGGAGATCAGTCCTGGATGTTCTTTGGAAGGAATGATGCTGAAGCTGAAACTCCAATACTTTGGCCACCTGATGCAAAGAACTGATTCATTTGAAAAGACTCTAATGCTGGGAAAGATTGAAGGTGGAAGGAGAAGCGTATGACAGAGGATGAGATGTTAGATGGCATCACTTACTCAATGGATGTGAGTTTGAGTAAACTCTGGGAGGTGGTGATGGACAGGGAGGCCTGGCATGCTGCAGTCCATGGGATCACAAAGAATCAGACACAACTGAGTGACTGAACTGAACTAAACAGCCTTCTTTACAGTCCAGCTCTCACATGACCACTGGAAAACCATAGCCTTGACTATACAGACCTTTGTTGGCAAAGTGATGTCTCTGCTTTTTAATACACTGCCTTCGTTTACTATAGGTTTTCTTCCAAGGAGCAAGTGACTTTTAATTTTGTGGCTGCAGTTATGGTCCATAGTGATTTTCGAGCCAAGAAAATGTAATCTCCCACTGTTTCCATTTTTTCCTCATGTATTTGACTAAAGTGATAAGACCAGATTCCATGATCTTAATTTTCTGAATGTTGAGTTTTAAGCCAGTTTATCAATTTATATCTAAAGTAATCATGGTAAAGATAGGATTTATTTCTGCTGATTTCCTCCTCTTTTCTGTATGTCTTTTTTCTCTAATCTTTTATTACTGTCTTTTTTGTGAAATAGGCATTTTCTAGTATAGAATTTTAATTCCCTTGTTATTTCTTTTAGCATTTTATTTTGATAGAGACTGTCCTAAGTATTACAATTAACACCTTGAAACTGTCAAAATTAATACCAACTTTGTTTCAATAGTATACAAAATCTTTTCTATAGCTTAATTTTACCCCCTACCTTTGTGCCATTGTCAGTTTATATCTTCATACATAGTAAGCACATAAACACTATTTTATAATAATTTTTATGCAGTTGTATTTTAAATCAGGTAAGAGAAGAAAAAGGCTACAAACAAGATGCATGTATTACAGCTTGCATTTACCTATGCAGTTTTCTTTACAAGCAGTCCTTATATCCTTGTGTGAATTCAACTTATCATTATTAATCTATGGTTACTTTTCAGGGTCCTTAAAAAGTTGATTTTTACAATGTTTGCAAATGTTCTGATTGAATTTAGGAAGAGTTGGCTTCCTGAAGTTCTTACTGTGCCATATGGGAAATCCCTGACATAAGTATTTTTAGCATTTAAAGATATCTTAAGGAAATAAGAGATGTCTCAAGTTATGCCATTTATAGATTTTAAAAGTCACCTCAGAATATAGCATTATTCTTAATATTGAACTTCTCTGCTTTGTGTGGGTCCCTTTATTACAAATTACACGATCATGGGACCTGATCTTTGAAGAGTTCAAATCTATGTAAGTAAAAAAAATTGATATATTTTAAAGAAATATTTTACTTTAGTGTAGTATTTTCAATTTTGGTAAGAAGGATTGTCACAATTACTTACATAAAACCTGGATATTTAACATCAGTCTTTCAAAGATGATTTTAATAAGCTCTATCATGTAACATTGTATACTTCTATTTCCAAGGACAGACATAATATTTATTGATTGCGTTTCACTTTCTCATATATTTTTCTATTCTATTTATCTTGAGGTTTGTCATTCTGTGTTTCTCAAATTTATTTTCATCATTTTTTTTTTTAAGACAATGGAGTGAAAACGAGAGATTAAAGTTTGAAAAAAAAATTGTGATTCTCTTTTTTTCACCCATGTTTAATGTTTTATTCTTTTAGAGGAAAATAAGAGAAATTGGTGTAGTATCATTGTGTTTTGAATGTATTCTTTAAGAACATGTCAGTTTATGAAAGAAACATTATTTCTACCAATTTTAGTTAAAATCCACCATTAGCATGCTAAATAAAGTCATATTTTCTCCACCTAACTTATGTATTCATCCCAAGGCAAAGCTTTCATGATGGAGATCATTTGGAACTCTTTTTCTAATTTCCTACTGATCCAAAATATGTCAAATATTAAAAAGGAAAACAATTGTTGAATATCCATATTGCAAGAAGAGAAAGAGGAAAGGGGAATTCTCCTGAGAACTGCCCCTAAAAAGGCCCATCAAGAGCTTGTTGAAGGACATGCCAAGCTTGATTGTTTGGAACTCTCAATTGTATATATTTCCATTAAAATCCCATCCAGGTCCATTTAATTTATTCACATATAAACAAAATGCCCTTTATTGCTTTGAATGCAGTTTTGACAGATGGCTCTTAGTATTCTGTCCAGGTGTAAAAAGACAAAGATAAATGAATCTGTTCCTTTTAATTCACACACTTTATGACTTTCATCTTCACTGGAAAGCACCCTTTGGCTCTCCATCTTCTTCATGTTCCAGTAAGAGACAGCTCTTTTCTGGCTGGAGCTTGTTTCTTGTGCTTCTAAAGAGAAGCTACCTTTGCTTGAAATAATCAATTGAAAACACGGCAAGCAAACAAATTGTTCTTTCCAAAATTTCAAACTTGCTTTTATTTTTAAGTTTATTAGAATTGTCATATATATATATATATAAAAACCCATGAATTTACCTACATAATAACTAGAGTTTAGGGTAGTTAGAATGTTCATTTCAGTTCAGTTCAGTCGCTCAGTCATGTCCGACTCTTTGTGACACCATGAATTGCAGCACGCCAGGCCTCCCTGTATATCACCAACTCCCAGAGTTCACTTAAACTCACATCCATCGAGTCAGTGATGCCATCCAGCCATCTCATCCTCTGTCGTCCCCTTCTCCTCCTGCCCCCAACCCCTCCCAGCATCAGAGTCTTTTCCAATGAGTCAACTCTTCCCATGAAGTGGCCAAAGTATTAGAATTTCAGCTTTAGCATCATTTCTTCCAAAGAACACCCAGGACTGATCTTTAGAATGGACTGGTTGGATCTCCTTGCAGTCCAAGGGACTCTCAAGAGTCTTCTCCAACACCACAGTTCAAAAGCATCAGTTCTTTGGTGCTAAGCTTTCTTCACAGTCCAACAATTAGAACTGTTAAGATTTTCATTATTTGGCAAGTGCTTAATAAATGTTTTTCACTTGATGTGAAACAAATTTAAAATTAACTCAATAACTGAAACTATTTTTAATTTTATGCTTATTTATAACATTGAATTTTGAAAGTAAAATATTGAGCTTAAACTCAGATTACACGAAATTGCCAGAATTACTCAAAATCTTCAGACATGTATTATAATGCTATTTCAAAGAATTTAACATGTATTGTTACTACACATTATTTTATGTGTAATAAAATAAATTCTCATTAATTTTCAATAAAATAAGGAGAATTATGTCAAAGTATTAAATTCTTATGTATTTAAAAGCACACAGTGAACAGTAAGATACTGCCCCCTATATTTACATGGCTCAGAAATAAATTATTCCTTTAAAAATTCAAAAATGAACTTGTCCTTATAATTTAGTTTAGGGACAGGGATTTATTATAGTTTATTTTTATTGGTATAAAAAGAAATCTAATGGTTTAAAAGTCAACTGTTATTTGCTCTTTGAAAATATTTCCTCTGTACTTGCCCAACTGTTTATATAGAATCTTATATAGCTGATAGAGTGGTTTCTAAATTGTAACCCACAGACTTTTCAAGACTGTCTATATAGTTTGAAAATTCAAAATATTACTAGGAATTATTTCATGTTCACCACATTTACTGTACTAGCATTTGCACTGATGGTATATGAAAGCCAGTGTTGAGTAAAACAGCATGTGACTGAGCAGGAATTAGGACAATAACAATAAACTCTACTTCTACTGATTACATTCTCAACCACATTCCTCGCATGAAGGTCATATGTATACTACTCTTCATTCTGCCCTATGTGTCATCAGCATTTGGAAGAATTTTCATTCTTCTCTCTTGAAAAAAATAGCCTCTAATTTGATTCAAAGATACCATATATTTCTTTTCCTTTAACTTACCAGTCAGTACTTCTCAGTTGTTTTTAAACATTTCTATTATTCTTCCATACTTTTAAACATACAGAACACACCTAAATACCACTGATGAAATGAAAAGTCTCATCGCAAGATTGGACTCCATATATCAACTTGCTTACCCAGCATTTCCACTTTGATCTCTAATAGATAAGAAAGAAAACACTTCTATTTTCTGAAAACAGAGAAGATAATTCTAACAAAAGAAAAATTCTTAGACATTTCTGGACCAATGAAACAGACAAGGTTGGATGGACAAAGGATAAAGGAGAATCTACATGAGGAGAAAGTTGACAGGAATAAACAATACAACTATGACTTTCCTCTAACAGAGGGTGGTAAAAACACGGACCAGTTGTGGAGGTGTGTGCTTAAGTATGTTAATGTGTGAGGCATATCAGTTTCTTATGCTCTGAGCAACTGGCATTGTAATTCACATTGAGGTTTATTTAATTCAGTCTGCTCCCTCAGTAAATCAAATATTGTTAAGACACGTACTTTAATGGGAAAAATCAGTTAATGTAGGGGCAGAAATCTCTACTATATTTGGGAAACCTCTACAAAATTGAGAGAAGAAAAAAATTTTGACACAAATTAAATGCCATAATTTTCTCTGATGTTTTTCTAACAGTTTAATTCAGATATAATTCAAACATCATAAAAATTCACCCATTTTAAGTGTATGACTCAGTGCTTTTTAGTACATTCACTACAATCTAACTTAAGAACATTTCAATTATCCCTCATAAAAGCCACAGTGATTAGCAGTCATTTTCCCTTCCTCCCCTTCCCTAGCACAAGTCTAAGAACACATATCTAACACATATCTACGAACTCTTTTAGTAAGTTACTTATTTCACTTATCATAAAGCTTTTAAGATCTATCCATATTGCAACAGTATTTCATTCCCTTAGAAAACTATAATGTTTATAATTTGCTTTGCAAAGCTATAGTAAATGCCACAGTTTAGATGTTTGTATTGATCCATTCCACTGATTTTATAAATAGTCAGATTTCTACACTTTTCCTTATATTTCATTATGTATATCTGAATTTTATTCTATATGATTTCACTACATAGGTAGGTTTTTGCATCTACTAACAGAGTTAAGAGGAAAAAAAGCCTCTTGATGAAAGTGAAAGAGGAGAGTGAAAAAGTTGGCTTAAAGCTCAACATTCAGAAAATGAAGATCATGGCATCTGGTCCCATCACTTCATGGGAAATAGATGAGGAGACAGTGGAAACAGTGTCAGACTTTATTTTGGGGGACTCCAAAATCACTGCAGATGGTGATTACAACCATGAAATCAAAAGATGCTTACTCCTTGAAAGGAAAGTTATGACCAACCTAGATAGCATATTGAAAAGCAGAGATACTACCTTGCCTACAAAGGTCCATCTAGTTAAGGCTACGGTTTTTCCAGTGGTCATGTGTGGATGTGAGAGTTGTACTGTGAAGAAAGCTGAGTGCCAAAGAATTGATGCTTTTGAACTGTGGTGTTGGAGAAGACTCTTCAGAGTCCCTTGGACTGCAAGGAGATCCAACCAGTTCACTCTAAGGGAGATCAGTCCTGGGTGTTCTTTGGAAGTAATGATACTGAAGCTGAAACTCCAATACTTTGACTACCTCATGCAAAGAGGGTCATTGGAAAAGACCCTGATGCTGGGAGGTACTGGGGGCAGGAGGAGAAGGGGATGACAGAGGATGAGATGGTTGGATGGCATCACTGACTCGATGGACATTGTTAATTGTGGACATTGTGGATTTGTTAATCTCTGCTTTCAGCTCTATCAATTTTGCTTCATTGAGATTTACTGTTTGGTGTATACACATTTAGGATTTTTATGTCTTACTATTTTTATCACTATGAAATATATCTGTTTAGTAATTTTCTTTGCTCTGATATCTACTGTATCATGTTCTAATTTTCCTTTTTCTCCTTTTTTAAAATTAATGTTTGCATACCAAATGTTGTCCCATCTATTTACTTTCAACCTGATTGTTGTCAGTCTTAATTGTATCTACAAAATTCTTTCACAGCCATATCTAGACTAGTGTTTGACCAAACTGCCCATCAGAGCTTAGCCAAATGGATATAAAATTAACCATAACAGCACAAACATACCACATTTTGCTTATCTACTTATTAGCTAATGGATATTTGTGCCATTTCTATTTTTTTTGCTATTATTAAGAATGCTACTATAAATAGCTGTGAATAATTTTTAATATTGACATATATTTTCAGTTATCTTGGGAAGATATTCCTAAGAGAGGAATCCTTGGTTATGTGGTAGTTCTCTGTTTAATATTTTGTGAAACTGCCAAACTGTTTTCAGAAGCACTATACCACTTTATATTTCTCATCTGCAATGAGTGCAAGTGCCAACTTCTCCGTATCCTCACCAACATTAGCTTTTACTGTGTGTCTTTTTAATTATAGCTACCCTAGGATTATTAAAAAAAAAATGTCGCTTGATGTAATTACAATATAGTCTGGAGCCAAGAGATATTAGGGAAAAGGAGGAACTAGGGTTGGCTCAGGAAGCCATCTTCCATGTGTAGCTAGAGGTCTGTGTTGCAAGGCTAGGAAGGCTTTTTCAGAGACTTGTCAAAATGTGATGATTTAGAGCTTTACCTTGGTTCTAATCCTAGCAATACCATTTCCAATTTATGTAGTGTTCAGCGAGTTATTTAACTTCTCTGTCTTGCTTCCTTTATCTAGAAATAGCAATCATACTAGTAACTCTCTAATTGAAAATGAGCTATATAATAATTTATGCTAAAATGAACTTAAGACTTTTGAGGTACTGTTAAGAAGAACTGTCTCTGATCTCATCCAAAATAATGATGTCCCTTAGACATTTTATTGTCATGGACTCCCAGAAATATCATTGTAATATGTCTATGTTTTTACATTATATATCAAATTAGAGAGGGAATTTTTATATGTACTATTTTACATATGGAAGATGTTTTATAAACAAACGTGGAAACAGATTAACACCACTGAAGCAGCACTGGGCTGGAAGTCCAACGTGATTTACTCAGTTGAAATCACTTACAGTCATGAACTTTACTTTTCTCATCTGTGAAATAAGGAGATTTGACTTGATAACCTCTGGGGTTCTTTAAATCTCCTCACTCATGGTTGGGAATACAGTTTCCATATTTAAAGTGTTTTATTTAAATCACTCCCTTCTCCTGTTTTAATGACATAGTTATGTAAAGCATATCTATTCTTTTGTTATTCTAAATGCTGTCAGAGTGCGTGTCAGAAATCAAGGAGACAGACAAGATTTGTTATTTACTAATGAATTATTTAATTGATAAGGAGTTATATATTCAAGCAGTGATTGAACTTTATCTTCATTGATATATCTATAGCTGAACTTACTTAATATTCTTGATCAGACAAAATATCCCCTCAAGATAGACAGTCTCAGTAAACTTGTTTAACAATGTTCTGAACCACTGCTGCTGCTGCTAAATCACTTCAGTCGTGTCCGACTCTGTGTGACCCCATAGACACAAACCCACACATTATATCAGAATCTTAATGTAAAACTTTGCTATTCTTCTATATTCAGCTCTTTATAAATGGGGGAGGGGGCATTTAGTGAACTTGTGACCATTTAGAAAAGCAATTAAATAGAAATTACAGAAAAACAGTCAAGTTTAAACAATTAGTCCGTTAATCAAGCTTATTTGTCACTTCGTTTGTGAAGTCACGATGACACCTGGAAATCAAGATTAAGTCAGACCACAAAACCAAATATCTTCTTGTTTTGAGTTTAATTTCTTCCTTCTGCAAGGCTTCAAATAGCCATTTAAAATTTCTCCACTGAGTCATGACTGCAGCTATCATTGGGAAAATAAATACAACAATATTTTAGGATCATTATTGATACAAATATGTAACAAAAGATCTCTTAGTAAATAATTTATTGCTAATTCTGGCTTATACAACTTCAAAATTATTTCCGTATATCAAGAACTTGCAAACCCTAAAACCATCATCTCTCCTATATTCTTATTTTGTGTGTGCTGTGTGTGCTTAGCTGCTCAGCTGTGCTCAACTCTTTGTGACCCTATGAATTGCAGCCTGCGAGGCTCCTCTATACATGGGGATTCTCCAGGCAAGAACACTGGGGTGAGTTGCATGTTCTTCTCCAGAGGATATTCCCAACATAGGAATCGAACCCAGGATCCCTCATTGCAGCTGAATTGACTGAGCCACCAGGGAAGCATACTTTGTACAGGTGCTTTCTTCTCCCCTAAAGAAAATTTTTGTTTAGCTTTATCATTTTCAAGAGATATCATAAAAGCCACATTTTTGTAAATTTTTAGACTCTCTCCCTTCTACCATTATTGGCATAGGTCTATCTTCCTCCCAGAGTTTTCTAGTGTATACATGTCTCTATTTATTCTTAAATTTTATATGTAATTTTTTCCCCAAATCTTAATACTATAAATAGATGATCATTGTTTAAGATAGATATTGGGTCATATGTTTCCTAATTGTATCTTTGATGCCTGGCACTCAAATTGGTAACAACTCAGTAAATGGTCCAAATGTCCTCTTAGAACAACTCTGTTCAATAAAAATGCTGGTTGATAATGTGAGATTAAGATTTCCAGAGATAAACACTTTGAAAGTGATGAAAATTTTCTGTGAGAGCATAAATAGAATCAATGTACATCCTTGCTAATGCTTATCTGAAAGGAGCAGTCTAGTCTTAAGGGGACAAATAAAATGAGGTATAGCATTTTCTTAACTCTGGCTTGATTTCTGAGGTTTCAGCCTGTCATTTTTTATAGATCATCTGCCTTTCATTCTGAATGTTAATCATTAGTTTTAACAGGGTGCAAATGCAGAGCAGCTGGAATTAGGGAAGCATCAAATTATTGCAGACTAAAACCTTTGCCTTGGAATTAAATTTCTGTATAACATTTTTTCCTATCTTATCCATTCATGGTTTTCTTTATCCTCCAACTTCAACCAGTTATTCAAGACCTCATTAATGTAATATTAAAAATATTATTCTTTAATCTATTTTGAGTTTATTTTTGTGTGTGGTGTTAGAAAGTGATCTAGTTTCATTCTTTTACAAGTGGTTGACCAGTGTTCCCAGCACCACTTGTTAAAGAGATTGTCTTTACTCCATTGTATATTTTTGCCTCCTTTGTCAAAGATAAGGTGTCCATAGGTGTGTGGATTTATCTCTGAGCTTTCTATTTTGTTCCATTGATCTATATTTCTGTCTTTGTGCCAGTACCATACTGTCTTGATGACTGTGGCTTTGTAGTAGAGCTTGAAGTCAGGCAGGTTGATTCCTCCAGTTCCATTCTTCTTTCTCAAGATTACTTTGGCTATTTGAGGTTTTTTGTATTTCCATATAAATCTTGAAATTATTTGTTCTAGTTCTGTGAAAAATACTGCTGGTAGCTAAACGTAAGACCAGAAACTATAAAACTCCTAGAGGAGAACATAGGCAAAATACTCTCCGACATAAATCACAGCAGGATCCTCTATGATCCACCTCCCAGAATACTGGAAATAAAAGCAAAAATAAACAAATGGATCTAATTAAAATTAAAAGCTTCTGCACAACAAAGGAAACTATAAGTAAGGTGAAAGACAGCCTTCTGAATGAGAGAAAACAATAGCAAATGAAACAACTGACAAACAACTCATCTCAAAAATATACAAGCAACTTAGGCAGCTCAACTCCAGACAAATAAACGATCCAATCAAAAAATGGGCCAAAGAACTAAATAGGCATTTCTCCAAAGAAGACATACAGATGGCTAACAAACACATGAAAAGATGCTCAGCATCATTCATTATCAGAGAAATGCAAATCAAGACCACAATGAGGTACCATTTCACACCAGTCAGAATGGCTGCGATCCAAAAGTCCACAAGCAATTAATGCTGGAGAGGATGTGGAGAAAAGGGAACCCTCTTCCACTGCTGGTGGGAATGCAAACTAGTACAGCCATTATGGAAAACAGTGTGGAGATTCCTTAAAGAATTGCAAATAGAACTGCCTTATGACCCAGCAATCCCACTGCTGGGCATACACACCGAGGAAACCAGAATTGAAAGAGATACATGTACCCCAATGTTCATTGCAGCACTGTTTATAATAGCCAGGACATGGAAACAACCTAGATGTCCATCAGCAGATGAATGGCTAAGAAAGCTGTGGTACATATACACAATGGAGTATTACTCAGCCCTTAAAAGAATACATTTGACTCAGTTCTAAGGAAATGGATGAAACTGGAGCTGATTATACAGAGTGAAGTAAGCCAAAAGAAAAACACCAATACAGTATACTGACGCATATACATGGAATTTAGAAAGATAGTAATGAAGACCCTGTATGTGAGACAACAAAAGAGACACAGAGGTATAGAACAGACTTTTGGCCTCTGAGGGAGAGGGAGAGGGTGGGACGATTTGGGAGAATGGCATTGAAACATGTATACTATCATATAAGAAATGAAGCCCCAGTCTATGTTCAATACAGGATACAGGATGCTTGGGGCTGGTGCACGGGATGATCCAGAGAGATGATATGGGGTGGGAGGTGGGAGGGGGCTTCAGCATTGGGAGATCGTGTACACCTGTGGCTGATTCATGTCAATGTATGGCAAAACCTATACAGTATTGTAACATAGAGTAAAGTAAAAAAAAATAAATTAAAAATATATTATTCTTAATACAGTATTAATATATCATCATTTAGACAGTGTTATAAGTTATGAACAAGCAAAATTTTAAAATTTATCCCTGGAGTAAAATTTTCAAGGTCTTGTTACTTGAAATACATACAAATAAGTATGTATATAGTACATATCTGTTGCTACTAGATATGTACACATCCAATCGTTTTCTCTTCTAATAGAGATTTAAAACTGTATAAATTGTGTATATTATATACTGTGCACTATATATAATACATTGTATATGATGCTCACAAAGGAGACTTCTACAAAATTCGCAAATTATTTATCTCAATATTTTAATTTGATAGGCTTCCTGGTAGCTCTATAGTAAAGAATCTGCCTTCAGTGCAGGAGACCCAGGTTCAGTCTCTGGAGAAGGAAATGACATTAAGCAGTCTCTAATTCATCTCTGTTTTGGAAGAATTGGATAACTTTTACTGACCTTTCTTTAAGTGCATTAATTTTTTATTCTGCCATTTTCCTTATATAGACAAAGATAAGAAAAGTAGTGAGGAATGATTTCCACCAGTAGCCAAAAAGTAGGTTTCAGCTCTCATCCCCTAGAAAGAAACACCAATTTAACAAATTCTCACGCACAACTGTACCTATATTAGGAGCCCCAGGACCCAGATGGGGGATTATAGCAGTCAGGTGAGCACAGAAATGAGGAAAGATGCATCGAAGAGAGTAGGAAAGACAGTTTCAAACAACCTACATTTTTGTTCACCAACTCTTGCTTGATTTTGTCTGCTCTTTAAGGTTGGTGAATTTTTCAGTCCCTTTATTGTATTCTTAAAAACCATAATTTCTCTTTGGCCTTTAAAAACTATTTTCCCTTATTGAAATAGGCTTCCCTTATAGCTCAGTTGATAAAAACTTTGCCTGCAGTGCAGGAGACCCAGGTTCAACTCCTGGGTTGGGAAGATCCCCTGGAGAAGGAAATGGCAACCCACTCCAGTATTCTTGCCTGGAGAATCCCATGGACAGAAGAGCCTGGCAGGGTACAGTCCAGGGGTTGCAAGAGTCAAGAATTAGCAACTAACCCCCACCTTATTAAAATAATCACTTTGTTTATGCATTATTTTTCTGATTTCACTGACTATTTGAAGGCAGTTTTAAAAATAGTCTGTTAGGTAATTTATGTGATTTAGTCACTAAGTCTGTCTGACTCTTTGCAACTCCTTGGACTGCAGCCTGCTAGGCTTCTCTGTCCATTGGACTTCCCAGGCAAGAATATTGGAGTGAGTTGCCATTTCCTTATTCAACATAGATTCTCTCTCTCTCTCTCTCTTTCTTTTGGCTATATTGTGTGGCTTATAGGATCTGAGTTCCTCAACCAGGGATTGAATCTGGGCCCTCAGCAATGAAAGTACTAGAGTCCTACCCACTGGATCACAAGGAAATTCCTCTCAAAAGGTTAACTGTGCCCAATTTATTTAATATTTTAGCTCTACTGGGTTTTTGTCACTGGGCAAGGGTTTTCTCTAGCTATGGCAAAAGGGGCTATTCTCTAGTTTTATTGCATAGGATGCTTATTGCAGTGGCTTCTCTTGTTACAAAACACAGACTAGGCTGGTGGACTCAGAAGCTGTGGCACACAGGCCCAGTTCACTGCGACATGTGGGATCCTCCTGGACCAAGGATCAAACCCATGTCCCCTGCACTGGCAAGCAGACTGTTCAGCACTGGGCCACCAGGGAGGCCCCTATATCTCCATATCTTTAGGATCAGTTTTTTGAGATTTCTTGTATTCCTTTGTTTTGGCTACATTTTCTTGTTTCTTCATTTTCCTTGACATTTTGTGTGGATGTTCATGAGTTTGGAAAGAAAAAAAAAAACATACACCTTTCCTAGTTGTTCTCGACTGTCTTCTTACAAAGTAAGACCATTGCCAGTCAGCTCTGCTAGAAGTTCTGGCCGCTTCTCACAGTTTTTCTGTCGATGTGTATTTGCTAGATAGACTATATAAATTAATACTTAGAAGGATCTTCTGGTTTCTTATTCAGGATTATATCTTCTCTTGCTGCCTGTCATATCTGTCTGCTGTACAATAGGTTCTCTGCAGGAGCGTCATACCACGCAACTGATTTTTTTCTTGTTGTTGTTCTCAGCAGGCCGTAGACATCTAGACTGTTCATTTCCCACCAGCACTCTGAGACAGATGAAACAGAGGCTAGCCTCTTGGGCAGCTCTCTGAAAATCCTAGATGTTGGATATATGTTTCAGCGTTCTCTCTCCCTGCCCAGAGATATGCCAGAGACTGTGAGAGTTTTCCTGACCATATCACAGGACCTCTGATGGTGACTGCATACTACTCTGAACCACCACCTTTGTTCTCAGTGGGCCCCAGGCATCAAGAATATGTCAGGTCCCCTCAGTGCTCTACCATACATGGTTCGGAATCTTGTCCCTTTGGCAGCTTCCTGAAAAACTGAAATGTTGGATGTGTGTTCCAAATCATTACCTTCTTAGGGAGAAGCTGGTATTTGCAGGGCTTATATGCGAGGGTTGCCTCCTGTTTCCGTGATGAACTGGAGGGAGGGGCTATAGCCAATAAGTGTGCATTAGTCCAGCCTGTCTCTGTTCTTAATAGCTCCCAGCTTAGAGGCCCTTTGCTATTAGTGTATAGATTCAGGCATGACATTAACCAGTCCCTTGAAAAAGTCAAATGTTGGATGGACTACCTAGTTCTCTTCTTCCCTTGGGAGAAGCTGAGTGTTCAGTTTCCCTCTGATTATGTGATTATACGATACTGCACTTGGAAGAGGAGTTACAGAAAAGCATACCACAAATTTTTCTGCCAGCTTCAGTGTGACTGGTTTCATGCTTGCCCAGAGTACAGAGGCCTTCCAACTGGTCTCTGGGTTTCTCACAAAGGAGTTGGCTCCCATGTTGTTGAGTTATTGTGTCGGTGAGAAGGAGGAGAGGGCTTTCTATTTCATCATCTTGCTCATGCTCTCCAACTTCAGTTTTCTAAAGTCCTTCTTCTACATAAGAATGTTCTACTTATTTATTTTACAGTTGACTTGTAGCTTAATTGCATTGCACTCAGAAAACAAATTCTGTATGACTTTAGTCATTTCAAATGTGTTAGCATTTGCTTATGGCCAGCCAGCATAGTATAAATTTTAAATATATTATTTGTGCTTGAAAAAAGAAATATGCTCAGAATATCTTGGTAAGATATCTTGGTAAGATATGCTTGGATATATCAAAATTATAGTCAATTTGATAATCATGTTCAGATTTTTTTTAATCTTTGCTAATCTATGTTGTCTTTTTAAAATTTCATTAATGATTGAAGATGTGTTAGAAACTCACTCTATGATTTACCTATTAATTTTTGTATGACTGGTTTTTGTTTTAAATGTATGGAGGATATGTTTTAGGACACATAGAAGTTTGAAGGTGTTATATCTGTTGTGCTGTGCTGTGCTTTGCTTAGTCACTCAGTCGTGTCTGACTCTGTGACCCCGTGGTCTATAGATTGCCAGGCTCCTCTATATCTCTTAAGCTTTTTAAAAATTGATTTCTCAGCATTCCATTCAGTCTCAATATAAGTCTCCTATAGTCCCCTGCAGAAGGTGAGAGTGCTGGTGGCTTACTTTTGATTCATTCCTATTCTGAAGGTGGTGGTGATGTGGATAAACATAAATATGATGCTGAGCCCCACTCTCCTCTTCCAGTGCATCAAAACCACACTTCAATTTCACAGTTTTATTTAATTGACTGAAGCACTTACTTTTGCGTATCTTGCTTACATCTCAGGATTTTCCCTCTCTCTTTTTCATGCAGCTAATTTGACTTTCAGATCATTAATTAACTTTTGAAAATCATATTTTCACATTTTATCCAGAATTTTGAATTAAATAGGTTTTTCCTCACATGAAGATGCTTCTGTGTGAACTAGCCCACCATGTACTGAAAATTAGAATTCATGTCTGCAATACTTTCTTAAGAGTTTGAAGCTGCTGTTTAAATGTGCCCACCGGTAGCTGACTTCCAGAATCAGCTTCAGCTATACTGTTCTGTTATATACTTGTATTATGTATACTCTTATATCTACTTTTACTCTTGACCCCGCACTGTCTTCACTCTATGCTTTTGCTTCTATCTGAAATTTTATTTTATTCCTCTAGTTGTATAAGTTCTACCTACTCTTCAACTTGAAACTCAACCATAGGGAAGCTTTATCTTACCCCCACCCACCAAAAGGCTAAATTCTCTTTTGTGCACTTAGAATAGCATCTCTTCTTAATGACACTTATCACAGTTGCTCTTTATATTGATGTGTTTGTTTAGAGAGAAAGTTTCATTCAGGAAAGGTCTATGTCTGTTTTTGCTCCTTACATTGCTCACCATATCCTATCACTATTCCAGAATATGCTCAAAAATTTGCATAAAATAACTGAATGAAATAACTGAGTGGATAATACATTGAAATGTAGAAATACTTATTTAGATGTGCAGTGTAAAATTCTGCTCACTGTTAACTTCTACATAAGCCATGTTTGCTTAACTTTTTCTATGTATTTTTCATGTTATTTGGATGGAGGAGAATGTGTCCAGATCTTATTTGCTCATTCTTTAGAATTAATCTTGTTTTTCTAGTATTAAAGGTTTAAAGGATTGCTTCTGTCATTCAGTCTTCCTAGAAAGAGATACATTATTATGTATAGGCCATCACAGCCAGTGTACTTTTTTTTCTATTGGATTTCTCTGTATACTGAAATCACTTCCCTGGTTTTTTTCATTTGTTCTGTCCTCATCTGGCTCAATAACTTAAGCTCCATTTGAGTTTCTGTTTCTGGTTTTAAGTGACCTAGGTATTTAGTTGACTAATTGAATTAGTGTGAAATGCCTCCTCATGTTCTTATTTTGTGGATCAGAATTTATTTTTCTGTGTTTATCTATTTATGTTTGATAGTTGCTTTACAACTATAAAATTGAGTTATAGTGAAGAACTTAGATTAAAAATTTAAGCTCGGGAGGCAAGCCATGCCTCCCGGAAAATAGCTTTCAGCTTTCTCCTTATCGGGAGGCAAGGCCGTGGCCTCCCGGAAAATAGCTTTCTCCTTATCGGGAGGCAAGGCCGTCCCGGAAAATAGCTTTCTCTGTTTTGCTTTCTCTGTTTCAACTTAATTGCTTTCTGTAGACTTCATCCCCACCTGCCTGTGATTTTTGTATAAAAACCCCTCACTACTGACGCTGGGGGTTCACTCCTCCCGAGGAGACTGAACCCCGGCGCGCCGGCTTAATAAATCCTCTTGCTTATTGCATCGAATTCGAGTCATTGTGGTCTTTGGAGCGACAGGTCCTGAGAAAAGGCCGTGAGGTCTTACAATAGTTCACTCTGCATCTAGTCTTGTTTTCCCACCTCTTCACCTTTCTACATGAAGGTATGGGCAGAAAATATATAATTGCATAGTTTCTTTTTATCCTAGATGCTAATGCTGATTCAAAAACTGGAAATGGAGATTCCCATATCCTCTTGTTTTGACATGTCCTCTAACTTTAGGTCTTATGACAAGAGGACAATGGGCACTTTAGAAATGCATTCACTTGATTTAAGAGATTGGGATGACATATATCTGCTATTTATACCATACATAAAATAGATACTTAATGAGAATATTCTGTATAGCACAGGGGACTATTTAATGCATTGTGATGACCTGAATGAAAAGGAAATCCAGAAGGATGGGGATATATCTATATGCAGGGCTTCCCAGGTGACTCAGTGGTAAAAAAAAAAAAAAAATCTACCTGCAATGCAGGAGACAAGGGTTTGATTTCTGGATCAGGAAGATTCCCTGGAGAAAGAAATGGCAGTCCACTCCAATATTCTCGCCTGGAAAATCCTATGGACAGAGGAGCCTGGCAGGCTACAGTCCATGTGGTCACAAGGAGACACAACTCAATGACTAAACAAAACAAGAAAAATATGTATAAGTATAGTCGATTCATCCTGGTGTACAGTAGAAACTAACATAATGTTGTAAAGCAACTATACGTCAATAAAAATTAATTTTAAAAAATGCATGCACTTAGCTTATATCACAGCACTCCTGTGCCATGCAATTCACATTTTGTGTTTTCCTGTTTAATTTTAATTTCATTAACTTCTTTAGGCCTAATACATGATCAGTGTCACCAATCAGAATTAGGTTTGAGTATGAGTTGTGGGAAGAAAAATAACATTGGCTTAAACCTTAAAGAAGTTTCTTTGGTTTTCATGTAATAGTTTAGAAATAGACTGATTGAGAATAGGCTGCTCCATTAATTCTCCTGAGATACAATCTACCTGAGGCATTCTACTCCACTGTCTCCTAATATGTCCTTTATATTCATGAAAGATCAAGCTTCAAATCCAGTATTTACAGTCTAAAGGTAAGGATCAAGGCATTTATACTAGTTTTTTCCTAAAATATATTCCAAGAAACTGCCACATGATGATTTGCCTAAAGAGGTGTATCTGAAATTCTATCAGTTCAGTTCAGTTGCTCAGTTGTGTCTGACTCTTTGCGACCCCATGAATCGCAGAACGCCAGGCCTCTCTGTTCATCACCATCTCTCGGAGTTCACTCAGACTCACATCCATCGAGTCCGTGATGCCATCCAGCCATCTCATCCTCGGTCGTCCCCTTCTCCTCCTGCCCCCAATCCTTCCCAGCAGCAGAGTCTTTTCCAATGAGTCAACTCTTCTCATGAGGTGGCCAAAGTACTGGAGTTTCAGCTTTAGCATCATTCTTTCCAAAGAACACCCAGGGCTGATCTCCTTCAGAATGGACTGGGTGGATCTCCTTGCAGTCCAAAGGACTCTCAAGAGTCTTCTCCAACACCACAGTTCAAAAGCATCAATTCTTCGGCGCTCAGCTTTCTTCACAGTCCAACTCTCACATCCATACATGACCACAGGAAAAACCATAGCCATGACGAGACGGACCTTAGTCAACAAAGTAATGTCTCTGCTTTTGAATATGCTATCTAGGTTGGTCATAACTTTTCTTCCAAGGAGTAAGCGTCTTTTAATTTCATGGCTGCAGTCACCATCTGCAGTGATTTTAGAGCCCCCAAAAGATAAAGCCTGCCACTGTTCCCACTGTTTCCCCATCTATTTCCCATGAAGTGATGGGATCAAATGCCATGATATTAGTTTTCTGAACGTTGGGCTTTAAGCCAACTTTTTCGCTCTCCTCTTTCACCTTCATCAAGAGGCCCCTTAGCTCCTCTTCACTTTCTGCCATAAGGGTGGTGTCGTCTGCCTATCTAAGGTTATTGATATTTCTCCCAGTAATCTTGATTCCAGCTTGTGTTTCCTCCAGCCCAGCATTCCTCATGATGTACTCTGCATATAAGTTAAATAAGCAGGGTGACAGTATACAGCTTTGATGTACTCCTTTTCCTATTTGGAACCAGTCTGTTGTTCCATATCCAGTTCTAACTGTTGCTTCCTGACCTGCATACAGATTTCTCAAGGGGCAGGTCAGGTGGTCTGGTATTCCCATCTCTTTCAGAATTTTCCAAAGTTTATTGTGATCCACACAGTCAAAAGCTTTGGCATAGTCAATAAAGCAGAAATAGGTGTTTTTTCTGGAACTCTCTTGCTTTTTCCATGATGCAGCAGATGTTGGCAATTTGATCTCTGGTTCCTCTGCCTTTTCTAAAACCAGCTTGAACATCAGATGTTCACGGTTCACGTATTGCTGAAGTCTGGCTTGGAGAATTTTGAGCATTAGTTTACTAGCATGTGAGATGAGTGCAATTGTGCGGTAGTTTGGGCATTCTTTGGCATTGCCTTTCTTTGGAATTGGAATGAAAACTGACCTTTTCCAGTCCTGTGGCCACTGCTGAGTTTTCCAAATTTGCTGGCCTATTGAGTGCAACACTTTCACAGCATCATCTTTCAGGATTTGAAACAGCTCCACTGGAATTCCATCACCTCCACTAGCTTTGTTCATAGTGATGCTTTCTAAGGCCAAATTGACTTCACATTCCAAGATGTCTGGCTCTAGATGAGTGATCACATCATCATGATTATCTGGGTCTTGAAGATATTTTTGTACAGTTCTTCCATGTATTCTTGCCACCTCTATTGACCTCAAATCTAGGATCCCATGTAGTTCCCTGTCCTCTGTATATGTCAAGAGTTTAACTTTTCAATTGGCACATAAACTGACAGATGATCAATTTTCTCAACAACTCCCCATGTACAATGGTTAAGTAAAAATGTTACATATACAGTAAAAATGCCCATTCAGAAAAGAGGAGAATGTGATAAACTCGGTAGTAGTTAGTTCACAGCCCTGACAAAATCCTACTGGATAAGAACTGGAAAGGTTTCATCCCACTACTAGAGTATTTGTCATGATTAGTCCATCACATAGCCCTTAGTTCTGCTTTCTAGGAAGAATTTACTTTTTCATTGTCTCGTCAGGCCCATCCATGGGCCCAGTTTCTTTTCCTAGTGAGCTGTACAGTTTTGTAGCTTGCCTCATATGAGATAATGTTGCTGACAATCTGACAGTACTGATTTTATTTTTAATTATTTAAGTGAGTGTAAGCTATATGAATTGCCATAAAGGTGTCTGTCATTTCAGCCAAACCAATGCTACCATTGACACTTGATTATAATGTCTGTATACTGTGTTCTTATAAACAAATAATATATTCCTTATAGGTATATTAATGATAGACCAGATTGATTATTATACACTTATAAATTTATAATAGATTGTAAACTATAATCCATAAACTAAGATTATAACCTCTACCCTTAGTTTCCTCTGTAGTTATGTGTCTGGTTATCCAGGAAAACTTTACATGGAGTGGAATTATGTTGGTAGTGAGGCTTCTAGAACATTTTTAAGTTTCTCAGAAGCCCAGGGATATATTATGTGACTAGGCAGTATTCAGAGTTGGAATATCATGTCATAAACTCATTAGGATATGAATTAGAATAATGGCTACATTTGAATTTTAGGCAATTCTTATTAAATTTACTATTATATATGTATATAGCAGATATATATATATATATATATATCTGACAAAGTAATTTTATTTAAGATTATGCAATCTTAAAATGGATTTCCCTGGTGGCTCAAATGGTAGAGTCTGTCTGCCATGCCGGAGACCAGGATTTGATCCCTGGGTCAGGAAGATCCCCTGGAGAAGGAAATGGAAACCCACTCCAGTATTCTTACCTGGAAAATCCTAATAGATATGAAATTAGTAAAAATTAACAGGAATGAATGAAAAGAGTAACCTGATCACACAGCCAACTAAACAAAAAGACCAGCATCAAAATAAGTTGAAATAAAAATATATTTATAAAATTTTCTTAATTTTTATGGTTTTAAAAATATGTTCTCTAACATGAATGGTTAATTGTTAAAATACAATAATAAAAATGTTAGCACCTATTGTACAATATTAAGGGAAGATATAGAATGACTCATGATTAGTTATTCAAAATTAACATTCTATAATTACTCAAATACCTAAATTTAAACAATTTAAAGTTTTTCTACTCCACCAACTTTTAAAAGGCTGAATTTGTCTCTTCATAAAAACTTTAAGTATCTGCAGTATTTATATTTAGCATTTTAATTGTATGAATCAAAATATATTATCCATATGTAATCCATTCATCATAATAAATGAGGCTTGCTTTCTTACTCTAACAATAACACAAGTATAATTAAGATTCATAAGAATAAAATTACTGGATTTTTTTTTACTGGATTAAATTCATTTTAATGATAAAAGCATCTGAGAAAAACTTGGGGTAAAGTCACTGTGATATAATTTTAAATGAAACTGTATGTAAAATGAATTCTTAGAGGCTGCTGGACACTTCTTAAACTATATAATTCATTTTTACACACAGGAATCTCTATTAGGCTATGGATATGGTTAGCAGTAACTTCAACTTAGGATGGCCTCAGAAGTTAAGAACTATAATATTACTGCAAAGATGGAATACAAATCGAAATATAAAGATACTTCAGTTCAATTAAGTCACTCAGTTGTGTCCGACTCTTTCTGACCCTATGAACTGCAGCACGCAATGCCTTCTTGTCCATCACCAACTCCCAGAGTTTACCCAAACTCATGACCATTGAGTTGGTCATACCATCCAACCATCTCATCCTCTGTCATCCCCTTCTCCTCACGCCCTCAATCTTTTCCAGCATCAGGGTCTTTTCATATGAGTCAGCTCTTCACATCAGGTGGCAAAATACTGGAGTTTCAGCTTCAACATCAGTCCTTCCAATGAAAGCCAAGGACTGATCTGCTTTAGGATGGACTGGTTGGATCTCCTTGCAGTCCAAGGGACTCTCAAGAATATTCTCCAACACCAAAGTTCAAAAGCATTAATTCTTCGGTGGTCAGCTTTCTTTATAGTCCAACACTCACATGCATACATGACCACTGGAAACACCATAGCCTTGACTAGACAGACCTTTGTTGGCAAAGTAATGTCTCTCCTTTTAATATGCTATCTAGGTTGGTCATAACTTTCCTTCAAGGAGTAAGCAGTTTTTAATTTCATGGCTGCAATCATCATCTGCAGTAATTTTGGAGCCCAGAAAAATAAAGTCTGAGACTGTTTCCACTGCTTCCCCATCTATTTCCTATGAAGAGATGGGACCGGATGTGATGATCTTATTTTTCTGAATGTTGAGTGTTAAGCCAGCTTTTTCACTTTCCTCTTTCACTTTCATCAAGAGGCTTTTTAGTTCCTCTTCACTTTCTGCCATAAGAGTGGTGTCATCTGCATATCTGAGGTTGTTGATAGTTCTCCCAGCAATCTTGATTCCAGCTTGTGCTTCTTCCAGCCCATCGTTTCTCATGATGTATTCTGCATATAAGTTAAATAAGCAGGGTGATAATATACAGCTTTGATGTACTCCTTTTCCTATTTGGAACCAGTCTGTTGTTCCATGTCCAGTTCTAACTGTTGTTTCCTGACCTGCATGCTGGTTTCTCAAGAGGCAGGTCAAGTGGTCTGGTATTCCCATCTCTTACAGAATTTTCCAGTTTCTTGTGATCCACACAGTCAAAGGCTTTGGCATAGTCAATAAAGCAAAATAGGTGTTTTTTTCTGGAACTCTCTTGCTTTTTCGATGATCCAGCAGATGTTTGCAGTTTGATCTCTGGCTCCTCTGCCTTTTCTAAAACCAGCCTGAACATCAGGAAGTTCAAAGTTCACATATTGCTGAAGCCTGGCTTGGAGAATTTTAAGCATCACTTTACTAGAGTGTGAGATGAGTGCAATTGTGCAGTAGTTTGAGCATTCTTTGGCATTGCCTTTCTTTGGGATTGGAATGAAAACTGGTGTTTTCCAGTCCTGTGGTCACTGCTGAGTTTTCCAAATTTGCTGGCATATTGAGTGCAGCATTTTCACAGCATCATCTTTTAGGATTTGAAAGAGCTCAGCTGAAATACCATCATCTCCACTAGCTTTGTTCGTAGTGATGCTTCCTAAAGCCCACTTGGCTTCACATTCCAGAATGTGTGATTCTAGGTAGGTGCTAGTAGATTAAAATTTTTCAGGACATGATTATAATTTTAAAGTTCTTAATTAAGTTCTTAACACAGTAGCTAATGTAATTTTTCATATACTCTTTTAGACATGACACATCATATTTTTGTGTGTTCCAATTACGCTTTATTTTTCAACATATTTTTATTTTGACATTTTTTTTTTAATTTGCTGAAGTACTGATTTACAATGTTGTGTTACTTTCTGCTGGAGAGCAAAGTGATTCAGTCATATATATGTATACATTTTTATATCCTTTCACATTCTGCTTTATGCAGGAAACAATAATGGGAAAGGATGTAAATATTAAATATAGTTCCTGCTAATCCCAAACACCCAGTCCATATCTCCCTCAAACCCAAACTCCTTGGCAATCACAAATCTCTTCTCTATATATGTCAGTCTGTTACTGTTTTGTACATGGGTTCATTTGTGCCATATATTAGATTTCACATATAAGTGATATCATGTGGTATTTGTCCTTTTCTTTCTGACTACTTCACTAAGTATGATTCGGTTTAGTTCAGCTCAGTTGCTTAGTTGTGTCCGACTCTTTGTGACCCCATGAATCGCAGCATGCCAGGTCTCCCTGTCCATCACCAACTCCTGGAGTTCACTCAGACTCACGTCCATCAAGTTAGTTATGCCACCCAGCCATTTCATCCTCTGTCGTCCCCTTCTCCTCCTGCCCACAATTCATCCCAGTATCAGAGTCTTTTCCAATGAGTCAACTCTTCATGTGAGGTGGCCAGAGTACTGGAGTTTCAGCTTTAGCATCATTCCTTCCAAAGAAATCCCAGGGCTGATCTCCTTCAGAATGGACTGGGTGGATCTCCTTGTAGTCCAAGGGACTCTCAAAAGTCTTCTCCAACATCACAGTTCAAACACATCAATTCTTCTGCACTCAGCCTTCTTCACAGTCCAACTCTCATATCCATACATGACCACAGGAAAAACCATAGCCTTGATGAGACGGACCTTAGTCAACAAAGTAATGTCTCTGCTTTTGAATATGCTATCTAGGTTGGTCATAACTTTTCTTCCAAGGAGTACGCATCTTTTAATTTCATGGCTGCAGTCACCATCTGCAGTGATTTTGGAGCCCAAAAAATAAAGTCTGCCACTGTTTCCATTGTTACCCCATCTATTTCACATGAAGTGATGGGACCAGATGCCATGATCTTCATTTTCTGAATGTTGAGCTTTAAGCCAACTTTTTCACTCTCCTCTTTCACTTTCATCAAGAGGCTTTTTAGTTCCTCTTCACTTTCTTCCATAAGGGTGGTGTCATCTGCATATCTGAAGTTATTAATATTTCTCTTGGCAGTCTTGATTCCAGCTTGTGCTTCTTTCAGTCCAGCATTTCTCATGATGTTCTCTGCATATAAGTTAAATAAGCAGGGTGACAATATACAGCCTTGACGTACTCCTTTTCCTGTTTGGAACCAGTCTGTTGTTCCATGTCCAATTCTAACTGTTGCTTCCTGACCTGCATACAGATTTCTCAAGAGGCAGGTCAGGTGGTCTGGTATTCCCATCTCTTTCAGAATTTTCCACAGTTTCTTGTGATCCACACAGTCAAAGGCTTTGGCAGAGTCAATAAAGCAGAAATAGATGTTTTTCTGGAACTCTCTTGCTTTTTCCATGATACAGCGGATGTTGGCAATTTGATCTCTGGTTCCTCTGCCTTTCCTAAAACCAGCCTGAACATCAGGAAGTTCACGGTTCATGTATTGCTGAAGCCTGGCTTGGAAAATTTTGAGCATGTGAGATGAGTGATATTGTGTGGTAGTTTGAGCATTCTTTGGCATTGCCTTTCTTTGGGATTGGAATGAAAACTGATCTTTTCTAGTCCTGTGGCCACTGCTGAGTTTTCCAAATTTGCCAGCATTTTGAGTGCAGCACTTTCACAGCATCACCTTTCAGGATCTGAAACAGCTCCACTGGAATTCCATCACCTCCTCTAGCTTTGTTCGTAGTGATGCTTTCTAAGGCCCACTTGGCTTCACATTCTAGAATGTCTGGCCCTAGATGAGTGATCACACCATCATAATTATCTGGGTCATGAAGTATTTTTTGTATAGTTCTGTGTATTCTTGCCATCTCTTCTTAATATCTTCTGCTTCTGTTAGGCCCATATCATTTCTGTCCTTTATCGAGCCCATCTTTGCACGAAATGTTCCCTTGGTATCTCTAATTTTCTTGAAGAAATCTGTAGTCTTTCCCAATATGTTGTTTTCCTCTATTTCTTTGCATTGATCACTGAAGAAGGCTGTCTTATCTCTTCTTGCTATTCTTTGGAACTCTGCATTCAGATGCTTATATTTTTCCTTTTCTGCTTTGCTTTTTGCTTCTCTTTTTTTCACAGCTATTTGTAAGGCCTCCCCAGGCAGCCATTTTGCTTGTTTGCATTTCTTTTCCATGGGGATGGTCTTGATCCCTGTTTCCTGTACAATGTCACGAACCTCAGTCCATAGTTCATCAGGCACTCTATCTATCAGATCTAGGCCCTTAAATCTATTTCTCACTTCCACTGTATAATCATAAGGGATTTGATTTAGGTCATACCTGAAAGGTCTAGCAGTTTTCCCTACTTTCTTCAATTTCAGTCTGAATTTGGTAATAAGGAATTCATGATCTGAGCCACAGTCAGCTCCTGGTCTTGTTTTTGTTGACTGTATAGAGCTTCTCCATCTTTTTTGCAAAGAATATAATCAATCTAATGTCATTGTTGAGCATCTGGTGATATCCATGTGTAGAGTCTTCTCTTGTGTTGTTGGAAGAGAGTGTTTGCTATGACCAGTGCATTTTCTTGGCAAAACTCTGTTAGTGTTTGCCCTGCTTCATTCCGCATTCCAAGGCCAAATTTGCCTGTTACTCCAGGTTTTTCTTGACTTCCTACTTTTGCATTCCAGTCCTCTATAATGAAAAGGACATCTTTTTTGGGTGTTAGTTCTACAAGGTCTTGTAGGTCTTCATAGAACTGTTCAACTTCAGCTTCTTCAGCATTACTGGTTGGGGCATAGACTTAGATTATTGTGATATTGAATGGTTTGCCTTGGAAATGAACAGAGATCATTCTGTCATTTTTGAGATTGCATCCAAGTACTGCACTTTGGACTCTTTTGTTGACCATGATGGCTACTCCATTTCTTCTGAGGGATTCCTGCTCGCAGTAGTAGATATAATGCTCATGGGTAAATTCACCCATTCCAGTCCATTTTAGTTTGCTGATTCCTAGAATGTCTATGTTCACCCTTGCCATCTCTTGTTTGACCACTTCCAATTTGCCTTGATTCATGGACCTGACATTCCAGGTTCTTATGCAATATTGCTCTTTATAGCATCAGACCTTGCTTCTATCACCAGTAATCTCTAGTTAAAACATATATCATATTTTAAAAACTAATTTGAAAGATAGGATTTTGTGAAGGAAAATGAAAGAAATTCTTTCTAAGTTTGTAAATGATTTGCTTTGAATCAGAAAATTTGTTGTTTCATTTTGTACTAGTCTTTTTTACTGAAAACTTTTTGTATTTAAGTTGAATAGAAAGATAACTGAGTTGTATGTTTTATTTTGTTGACATAAATTTTAGGATAAACTGTAATAGTATCAGAAAGATTCTTCACTTATTTCTCTACTGGAGTACACATGCTTAAAATAGCATATTTAGGAGTTTAAAAACACATCTATATCCATTTATTCTTTCTGTTTTGCCTACTACATTGATAGGATTAATACTTTCTTGATACATTGCAGATTATTTCTAAACAAAAATAAAGATAACATTTATTCTAAAATATAATTTCAATCCACTGTTATATCTAACATTTAGTTACAGTGAACATTTGATCAAAACTTAGTTTGCCTACTGTGCTATTTTTGAGCATTAATAAAACATTTTAAAATCCCTTTTGATGCCAGAGATATCAGTAAATTTTAATCTCTTATATACTGAAGCAACTTGCATTCTTGTTGCCAAGTGTTGCTTAAATGGAGAGTGCACTCCACTAATCTTTGAGACAATATTAAATCATTTGGCAGAAATTAAGAAACTATAGTCTTCAAAACTGTATGTTATTTTATTATTGTTAGTATATTGTTTTCAGGATTAAATTGACTAAATTATTAGATTTTGATATGTGTTTTGTACATTGTGTGCCCAAAATATCTGAAGGAAACATGCTAATTCAGCCTAATTTAAGGTAAAGTTAAAGACTCATTTTTCAATAGTATCAAGCACATTAGCAGGGTTTTTAAAAATCTGCTATTATATAGACTTATGATTAAACTACAAAATAGAGAATAAGCAAAATAAAAATCATAAGCTATATTTATATTTCATTGTTATCAAAACAAATTCGTTTATTTATCAGACATTATGTTTTTATTTATTCATTAGCTGGTGCTGTATAGAGACCTGGGGGCAGGGAGAGTGATAATGTGTAAATAACATCTTAAAGCATACCATGGAGAGCCCAGTCGCACTGTGGACATATTCAATTTGCATGTAAAATGTTTAAGGTAAACATAATTTACATGAATTTAGAAAATAGCAGCTATTCATATTTCTGTGGTAGAGACATGCCTAATTCAGTTGCATTTTATAGCCAATGTGTTACAAAAAAGAAATTAAGAGAAAATTAATATGTTTAGTTAGCCTTTAATTGGCTTTCTTCATTGCCTATTGTTATCAGGCAGAGAAAAGAAATCCTGTGTTTTAATTCTCTGCTATTCATTGCTATGCTATACTTCTCTACACACTCAGTTTTCATCCTCTTTCCTGCATCTTCCTTCTCCTGCTCCAGAACACCCATATGCCTCTACACTGTGATAGCCACAAAACTTTGAGGAAAACAAAATTTACTCTTGGTAATGGAGTTCCACTTAGTAAAAGTCACTGGGGACTCCTCAAGAACTCAGTACTCATGAGCCTACTGCTGCTGCTGCCTACTACAATCAAAGATATCAGAGAGCAATCAGAGAGTCTCTAAACAGATAAGAAATCAAGGTCTCAGCTAGTCATTTAAAACCTTGCCACAATTGAGTTTTTGGCTTGCAACTGTGGGTTAATGAGTAGATAGGAGTTTAAAAAAAAATCAGTGATCAAAATAGAGAATCAAAATCATGAAACTCTCATTAATATTCACAATGACTGTAAGCTTTTCCTGAAGAATTATGGTCAACACTTGAATCACCAAGCAAAGCTAAAATAATTGAAAGCACATGCTTAAGCATTGGTGAGAAATAGAAAATAAACCTCTAGAGAGAGCACGTGGATTAAATAATGGCTACAGTGAAAATAACTGTAGAAAGACTAGAAGAAGTCAAAGTGTGTTGGAAACTTTATTTAAGAAACAACATACCCGAAAAGCACAAAATTCATCCTTTTCCCACCACCTGTGTGATAAATGTTGTTTTATCTCTTGAAGTTGCCTACTGTCAGAACAAAAAAATTAGCACTATATATAACCAAACATGGGCTTCCCTGGTGGCTTAGATGGTAATGAATATGCCTGCAAGGCAGGAGAGCTGGGTTTGATCCCTGGGTCCAGAAGATCTCCTGGAGAAAGGAATGTCTACCCACTTCAGTTTTCTTGCCAGGAGAATTCCATGGACAGAGGAGCCTGGCAGACTGCAGTTCATGGGGTTGCAAAGAGTCAGACATGACTGAGAAATTTTCACTTTCATAACCTACAAAACTGGAGATGACCTAATAACGTCAAAAGGATTTTTCCATTATGTCAAAAGGATTTTTCCATTACATTAGTTTATAATTCTGTTTTTTTTTTTTCTGCTAGTGATGATTTACCAAATGGATGCATTACATAGAAAATGTAATTCTAATCTCCAAACTTCACATAACGTTTGGTGCTCTCTTAGATACTGAAATGTTTAAATTTGGAAAAAAATCAAGAAAATAAAGCTAATTTAATCATATCTTAGATACTTGACTAAACTACTGGAAGAATTACCTGATTTTATGTAAACATTTATAGCAATGAAGAAAAGCTGTAGCTAGATCACTTCAGAAAATGTATTAGTGCTCAGCCAATAGATAAAGAAGGTGTTTGTGTAAGTCACAGTTTTAGATGTCATCAAAAGTGTGTTCTCATAAATTACCTTTCTTATTTTGTTAGTCTCACAAGTTTTAATGTAATATTTTGTGATACTTAGTCTCAAATAAAAAGTTGCTATTAAGAAATAGTTTCTTGTTAATTTCCAAAAGTCATCTAATCATCCAACCAATCTCAAAACAGTAGATACTAAACCTTTTTTCCTAAACTGTCAGGAGAAATGAAAATGCCTCTGACTCATACATTAAAGGCTTTATATTTAGTTAATTAATGACCATGGAAGTGAACTTAAATTTATACAAAGTGGCTTATATTGAATGGAGAAGAAAGGATTAAGGAACTTCAAGAAGGAAATGATGTAAAAATATAGTTCTAAAACAGGAGACTTGATTAAGTTTTACAAGTTTTAAGGCACAAATCTATGATTAATATCCAAATTTAATTATGCCTTTTAACTTTTTTGAAATTCCAAATGCAGAACGAATAGCTAACAGCAGAACATATTATCAATTGTTACTTCTATTTTAAATGTACTAACTGAATATAGTATGATTTTCTCTGTGTTATTACACTCCTGAATATCTAAAATTTACTTTTAAAATATTAGTCCATCAATCTATACTTGAGTTTGTCTTTGTCCGTTCTATTATATTAATAATTTATTTCACAAATAGTATATTTTGACCTAATAGAGGAAACAATAAGCTATCCAGATGGATAATATTTTTTCTGTCATTTCTGGAAAAATTTGGAATACATAAATCTCATAAGTAGCCTTAGCAATGTTCTATCAATGTTTGCCTAATCACTACTAAATGTCTATTTAATAGAGAAATATGAAAAATGGATTATTTTTGTTTGTTTGTTTCTTGTTGCCTTTGAGGTATATGGATTCTTTTCCACATAGAAAACAAACAAGTTTCTTCAAACGATGGGGGTGAGTCGTGTGGAAGCAAGTAAATGGTGCAACTAAAATTCCCTTTGGGCTGGCCCTCCTATTATTCAAAGGTACCACTTGAATCTACATATTTGACAACCATTGGCCTAGAAAAGTATTTAAGGAGGAAAAGAATGAGATCTCTACTACCTCCTTCAAACTTCCAAAGATCAATGATTTATTTTTACTTTATCCCAATACTTTTTCTTACATGCTCTATACTAAAGCAAAAACTGAGAATAAAGCAAAACAGACTAATTCATTTCACTTACAAAACTGTCAGACACTTATTGTCTTTCTATACAAAGCTATGTTTTGACTCCATCCTGAAAGGTTAAAATGAAGAAAACCATCTTTTGTAAGTGGAAATATCCTACATTCTGCTACACTCTATGTAAACCTTAAAAAATGATGATGGGCTATTAACTTTTTTCTTTCAAGTAATGACAACCAAAGACAGCCATGAAAATAGAATTTTTGGAAAGCAACTAGAAAAAGTTGAACATCACACAGTTTTCCATTCTCAATGCAGTCATGAATATTCATACTAACATATTCATTTTAACTGTCTGGCACTAGGGTAAGGATTTCTGAATTAGCATGCCTGATAGGGTATAGTACATTACTGGAAGTTGAAATGAATGCTGGACTTCTTTAACCTTTATAAAATCTGTTTTTGAGTCCTTGCCTATTCATTTTGCATCTCATCACAGCAGCCAAAGCCATAAACTCAATGAAAAGACTGAGAAAATTAAGTCAGCAAATACAAAGAATCACCAGAATGATTGCCAGGAAGAGTAATGAGAATTTTCCAAAACTCTATTGAACTGTATTCTCAGGATACCAAATAGAGAAAAGCAAGCATTGTATGTAATTGCCTTCTATAAAATGAAACTTGAAGCATATTTTTTTTTCCTTCAACTGGTATGAAGAAATTTAAAAATCTGACTGGTAGGTAAATTATTGAAGACTTCTGAAAAATATAAATTTAAATATGAATGTAAAGAATGGAAAAAATGAAGGGTAGAAAAAAGGGAAGACAATTTGACTTACTTTTTAAAAGATGTAGTTCATGCCTTATGACCCAGCAATCCCACTGCTGGGCATACACACCAAGGAAACCAGAATTGAAAGAGACACATGTACCCCAATGTTCATTGCAGCATTGCTTATAATAGCCAGGACATGGAAACAACTTTGATGCCCATCAGCAGATGAATGGCTAAGAAAGCTGTGGTACATATACACAATGGAGTATTACTCAGCCCTTAAAAAGAATAAATTTGAATCAGTTCTAATGAGATAGATGAAACTGGAGCCAATTATACAGAGTGAAGTAAGCCAGAAAGAAAAACACCAACACAGTATACTGACACATATATATGGAATTTAGAAAGATAGTAATGATGACCCTGTATGTGAGACAACAAAAGAGACAGAGGTATAGAACAGACTTTTGGCCTCTGAATGAGAGGGAGAGGGTGGGATGATTTGGGAGGATGGCATTGAAACATGTATACTATCATATAAGAAACGAAGTGCCAGTCTATGTTCAATACAGGATACAGGATGCTTGGGGCTGGTGCACAGGATGATCCAGGGAGATGATATGGGGTTGGAGGGGGCTTCGGCATTGGGAGATCATGTACACATGTGGCTGATTCATGTCAATGTATGGCAAAACCAATACAGTATTGTAACGTAGAAGAAAGTATTAAAAAAAAAGAAAGAAAGATGTAGTTCAATTAACTTCACTTCAACCAACAGTTATTGAGTATAAATTACATAATATACATAATATTAAGTATGAGGTAGTAAGGACAAATACTAGCAAATAGCTATTCAGTACATTCTGGAAGAAAAATCCATTAAAAAAATGAAAAACTAATCGTGCTTCTTAAGTTTCTATATATTTAGCATTTGCCAAGGTGGTTCAATGTCAGGTTTCATTACATCTCAAAGAAAGGCAATGCCAAAGGATGTTCAAACTACTGCACAATTGCACTCATCTCACATGCTAGCAAAGTAATGCTCAAAATTATCCAAGCAAGGCTCCAACAGTATGTGAACCAAGAACTTTCAGATGTTCCAGCTGGATTTAGAAAAGGTAGAGGAACCAGAGATCAAATTACCAATGTCCGTTGGATCAAAGAAAAAGCATGAGAATTTCAGAATAACATCTACTGCTGCTTTATTGACTATGCCAACGCCTTTGACTTTGTGGATCAAAATAAACTGGAAAATTCTGAAAGATATGGGAATACCAGACCACCTTACCTGGCCCCTGAGAAATCTGTGTGCAGGTCAAGAAGCAAAGGTTAGAACTGGACATGGAACAATGAAGCACTTCCAGACTGGAAAGGAGAAAATCAAGGCTGTATACTGTCACCCTGCTTATTTAACTTTCATGCAGAGCACATCATGAGAAACGCTGGGCTGGAGGAAGCACAAGCTGGAATCAAATTGCCGGGAGAAACATCAATAACCTCAGGCATGCAGATGACGCCACCCTTATAGAAGAAGGTGAAGAAGAACTAAGGAGTTCCCTTTCTTCTCCTCCTGCCCCCAATCCTTCCCAGCATCACAGTCTTTTCCAATGAGTCAGCTCTTTGCATGAGGTGGCCAAAGTACTGGAGTTTCAGCTTCAGCATCATTCCTTCCAAAGAAATCCCAGGGCTGATCTCCTTCAGAATGGACTGGTTGGATCTCCTTGTAGTCCAAGGGACTCTCAAGAGTCTTCTCCAACATCACAGTTCAAAAGCATCAATTCTTTGGCGCTCAGCCTTCTTCACAGTCCAACTCTCACATTCATACATGACCACAGGAAAAATCATAGCCTTGACTGGACGGACCTTAGTTGGCAAAGTAATGTCTCTGCTTTTGAACATGCTATCTAGGTTGGTCATTAATCCACTATAAAAGTAGAAGCTATTCAGCACTTTTTTTCTTTGTCTTATTAAAAACATAAGACATTTTTTGTTATATTTTAAATAACTAGGAAAATAAGATATAATATAAACATGAAGAAAGACTGTTGAAAGTGATCATTATTCCTCTCAAGATTTTTAAATTTTTACTTATTTTTCAAGAAGTATATATACACAATCTCTTCATATATCCGAGAAAATAAATGGTAGCAAGGGATGGACAATTTGAGCAACTTTATTCAGAAGAAAGATAGGTAATCTCACACTTTGATTAAGCAAATTTAATTGGCAAGCAGTTATTCTTGGATACTGGAAAAACAGTGACAGAGAATCCTGAAAGACATATAAAAGACAGATCAGTGAAATTTAAGGTAAATTTGAACAACAGCAGATTTTGTGTGTGTATGTGTGAAAACTAAGCATATCTAAAAGAAAAACATCAGTAAATCTACCAGGCTTGTTGTTAGTCTATTTGAAGAAAAACAGAACTATTTTCTTCTATTTGGAGAAAAACAGAACTATCAGAAAAGTTATTGTGCCAATAAAATGAAGTTAGTGCAATTTCAAAAATATGTTTTAATGCAAACTTACTACTTGAATGGTTCCTAGAAGTAAGAAAAAGTGATTGCTCATGTTGATATAAGTTGAAATGTCATAATTGTTGTGCCAAATGATGAAGGTAGGAATTATATGGCTTAGAGCAGTGAGCAGCCTGAAATCAGAAAGTCTCCAGATAAGTCTGTTCTATGCTAGATCGTAAAGTATACACCATTTACCAAAATATAAAGAATGGATGGTGAAGGAGCCCCAGCATCACTAAAAATTTGGTGATGGCATTCCTCTGCAGGTCCTAGGTAATGGGAGAAGAGGCTGTTACATAAGTCAGATCATTAACTGCATAGGGCTGATAAGGCACTAAGACAATAGAGGACAAGTGGCAGAATCTAGCTGCCAGAAGCTAGGTGTGACAGTAAGTATAACTAGAGAGGTCACAGTTTCAGTAATCGGTTTCAGAACTGCAGAATTATGCAGAGGGATCCTAGAATATAGTAATCCCGTGAGAGAAAGACACATGGAGAGACAAAAGCAGAACGTTACTTACTTTCTGCAAGAAGAATAAATTCAGAATGCAAAACAAGGAATCTGAAGGCAAATGTCTCAAAAAGAGTTCATGGATCTCTTTTCCATTTTTAAATGTGAGCTAAAGTTTAGACCTGCAATCTATTTAACAGAAGAGCTGCTCTGGAAAACTCTGATTATATATGGTAATGGTTACCCAATTCTTCCCCAAAGAGTTCTATGACCATTTAATTAGGCTACAGTGTACTGAGAAAAGGGGAACACCTAGACTTTTTGAGGACTTTTGAAAAAAAATTTCCAAGTGGATATGTTACCTAGAGACCAGGGTACTTCCGTTGGACTGTAAACATATCAGGCCAAGTGGTGAATGGATTCCTGGTCGAAGTTGACCATACAGTGGTCTACTGGGTCTGCAGACCAATCAGGTGATCATTTTCCTGGTCTATATTCATAATTTGGATTTAGGTACTTAACACTTGATGCAGTCTCCTCATAGGATCCTTGATCTGTGAGGTAAGAGCTTTCATACAGAGGAAGACTGAGTTCAAGTCTCTGAAACTATCCCACCATTTGCTAATAACAATATTAGTAAAATAATATTGCATCCTGTGCACATGCTGGGGAGAGGTTAAGGGTGTGCTGCTGGTGATGACAAAACTTAGTGAAATTATTAAAAATATAAAACATGCCAGGTTGGTGACTCTCATTATGGTTCTGTTTAATTACCAGTCTGGTCCCTGTAGAAACCAAATAGTTCCTGAAACATGGTTGTCATGAGACTACTGACTCCTCAAACAAGCAGTATTTTCAGTCACAGTTGCTGTGCCACATATGTTGGCTTATAGAAATCTATGTGGATTTGGGTGCATGATATATAGACATAAGTCTTGCTGCCCACTTGTAGAAAATGCAATTGGCAGTCAGAAGCTCTTCAGTATTTGTCTTAGCTGCGGAGAACTGCATTGCCTGAAGTCAACCTTTCCAAGACAGACTGATCCTGTTACTGAACAAAGTGAGGTGTAAAGTGCAGACCGTACTATTGAGATGCAGGACAATTCTAATGGGCTATAGCCACTCTGGGTATATTTACCAAGTAGGCTGAGGATTTTCAGATATTTTACTCAGTACTGTTCCTCCCCATTTCTTTCACACATATTGATCCTTAGAAATCTCTATCTTGATGATGATTTCCTTCTCTCTGCAGAAGATTTTAAGTGTTGTGTAGTCCTATTTCTTCATTTGTGCTTTTGTTTCCCTTGCCTTTGGAATCAAATTGACAAAAACATTGCTAAAAGACTGACATCACTGAGATTACTGCCTGTGTTTTCTTCCGGCTAATTTATGATTTCAGGTCTTATATTCAAGTCTTTAATATGTTAATTTTTGTGTATGGTGAAAAACAATGGTCTAGTTTCATTCTTTTGTGTGTGCTTGGCTACCAAGTTTTCCCAACACTATTTATTAAAGAAACTATTCTTCCTCCATTGTATATTATTTGCTCCTTTGTTGAAAATGAATTTTCCATGTATTCATGGGTTTATTTCTGGGCACTCATTTCTGTTCCATTAATATGTGTCTGTTTCCTGAACATACCATACTGTTTTGATTACTGAAGCCTTGTGTTATAGTTTGAGATCAGGGAGCATGGTATCACCAGCTTTGTTCTTTTATCTCAAGATTGTTTTGGCTATTCAGCAGCATTCATTCCAAGCAATGTGTCAGTATCAGCTTCAAGTGTTTGACCCCTTGTTGCTACACATGAATCAAACAGCAAATTACTCGAAGTTCCCTTTCGACTTTTGTCATGTTTACATTAAAGAAGATAATGAAAATATGTATTCTCTGAATTTTCCGTGCACTTTTGCATCATTTTTAGGTGAGTCTTATTAGTTATAAGATTGGTTTTAGTTCCTGTTCTGTAGTGGAACAAGGATAAAAGTCATCAAGTCTAAACATCTATTTTTTCTTCTATTTAATCTTCTCAAAAAGTGCTGGTGGTAACAGTCTGCCACTAGTTCAGTCTGTGTATCATCATATTTCATGAACAGATGGGATGGATATATATTCCATGGATCTTTAATTAATGTAGATTACTCTTGCCTGTTTTTGAAATTCAATAAATAGAATTATTTATTATATATTTTGAAAATCAGTTTTATTTAATTCAACTTTCTATTTTTCAGGTTCATACATTTTAGCATTTCTTCCAGAATATTATTTATTTTCATTGCTGTATAGTATATGTATTTATGCCATAATTTCCTATCTCTTCTACTGTTGAAGGGCATTGGGTTTTTAGATTATATTTTATTATAATATATTTTACATTATAAATATATTTTTCAATTATTTTCCATTGTAGGTTATTATAAGTTATTGAATATAATTCACTATGCTATGGTAAATCCTTATTGCTTCTCTATTATTGTTTTATATATATATATATATATATACACACACATATATATATAGTAGTATGTATCTGTTAGTCTCATATTCCTAATTTACCCTTGCCTTCACTCCATTTCTCTTTTGAAAACTGTAAGTTTGTTTTCTATGTGAGCTTTGTTTCTCTTTTTGTAAACTAATTCATTTGTATTATTTTTAAATTTCATATATAAGTGATGTCTTTATCTGACTTATTTCACTTAGAATGATATTCTCTAAGTCCATTTGTGTTGCTATAAATGGCAATATTTCATTCTTTTTATGGCTGAGTAATATTCCAATGCATATATACACCATGTCTTCAGAGGTCAATCATCTATTATGGAGGGGCACTTGGACTGTCCCATGTTTTGGCTATTGTAAATAGTACTGCTATTTAACACTGAATATTGCATTCAATGAAATATCAATATCACATTAAATATAGTAATCCAAGTCTATACCCCAACCAGTAATGCTGAAGAAGCTGAAGTTGAACAGCTCTATGAAGACCTACAAGACCTTCTAGAACTAACAACCAAAAAGATGTCCTTTTCATTATAGGAGATGGGAATGCAAAAGTAAGAGGTCAAGAAATATCTGGAGTAACAGGTAAATTTGGCCTTGGAGTACAGAATGAAGCAGGGCACAGGCTAGTAGAGTTTGCCAAGAGAACACACTGGTCATAGCAAACACCCTTTTCCAAAAACACAAAAAAGACTCTACACATGGATCTCACCAGATGGTCAATACTGAATTCAGATTGATTATATTCTTTGCAGCCAGAGATGGAGAAGCTCTATACAGTCAGCAAAATCAAGACCAGGAGCTGACTGTGGCTCAGATCATGAACTCCTTATTGCCAAATTCAGATGTAAACTGAAGACAGTAGGGGAAAACCACTAGGCCATTCAGGTATGACCTAAATCAAATCTCTTATGATAATATAGTGGAAGTGAGAAATAGATGCAAGGGATTAGATCTGATAGACAGAGTGCTGGAAGAACTATGGACAGAGGTTCATGACACTGTACGGAGGCAGTGATCAGGACCATTCCCAAGAAAAAGAAATGCAATAAGGCAAAATGGTTGTCTAAGGAGGTCTTACAAACAGCTATTGAAAGAAGAGAAGCAAAAGGCAAAGGAGAAAAGGAAATATATACCCACTTGAATGCAGAGTTCCAAAGAATACCAAGGAGAGATAAGAAAGCCTTCCTCAATAATCAATGCAAAGAAATAGAGGAAAACAGAATAGTAAAGACTAGAGATATTTTCAAGAAAATTGGAGATAACAAGGGAACATTTCATGCAAAGATGGGCATAATAAAAGGAAGAAATGGTATGGACCTAACAGAAGAAGAAGATTTTAAGAAAAGGTGACAAGAATACACAGAAGAACTATACAAAGAAGATCTTCATGACCCAGATAATCATGATGGTATAATCACTCACCTAGAGCCAGACATCCTGGAATGCGAATTCAAGTGGGCCTTAGGAAGCATCACTATGAACAAAGCTAGTGGAGGTGATGGAATTCCAGTTGAGCTATTTCAAATCCTGAAAGATGATGCTGTAAAAGTGCTGCACTCAATATGTCAGCAAATTTGGAAAACTCAGCAGTGGTCACAGGACTGGGAAACTTCAGTTTTCATTCCAGTCCCAAAGAAAGACAATGCCAAACAATGCTCAGACTATCACATAATTGCACTCATTTCACATGCTAGCAAAGTAATGCTCAAAATTCTTCAAGCCAGGCTTCAATAGTACATGAATCATGAACTTCCAGATGTTCAAGCTGGATTTAGAAAATTCAGAAGAACAAGAGACCAAATTGCCACCATCTGTTGGATCATTGAAAAAGCAAGAGATTTCTAGAAAAACTTCTGCTTTACTGACTAGCCCAAAGCTTTTGACTGTGTGGACCACAACAAACTCTGGAAAATTCTTAAAGAGATGGAAATACCAGACCACTGACCCACCTCTTGAGAAATCTGTATACAGGTCATGAAGCAAAAATTAGAGCTGGACATGGAACAACAGACTGGTTCCAAATAGGGAAAGGAGAACATCAAGGCTGTATATTGTCACCCTGCTTATTTAACTTGCATACAGAGTTCATCATGAGAAACATTGGGCTGGATGAAGCACAAGCTGGAATCAAGATTTCTGGGAGAGATATCAATCACTTCAGATATGCAGATGACACCACCCTTATGGCAGAAAGTGAAGAAGAACTAAAGAGCCTCTTGATGAAAGTGAAAGAGGAGAGTGAAAAAAGTTGGCTTAAAGCTCAACATTCAGAAAACAAAGATCATGGCATCTGGTCCTATCACTTCATGGCAAATAGATGGGGAAACAGTGACAGACTTTAATTTTTGGGGGCTCCAAAATCATGGCAAATGGTGACTGCAGTCATGAAATTAAAAGATACTTGCTCCTTGGAAGAAAAGTTATGACCAACCTAGATGGCATATTAAAAAGCAGAGACATTAATTTGCTAACAAAAGTCCATCTAGTCAAGGCTATGCTTTTTCCAGTAATCATGTATGGATATTAGAATTGAACTATAAAGAAAGCTGAGCACCGAAGAATTGGTGCTATTGAACTGGTGTTGGAGAAGACTCTTGAGAGTCCATTTGACTGCAAGTAGATCGAACCAGTCCATACTAAAGGAAGTCAGTTGAATATTCATTGGAAGAATTGATGCTGAAGCTGAAATGCCATAGACACTTGATGCAAAGAACTGACTTGTTAGAAAAGATTCTGATGCTGGGAAAGATTGAAGGCAGGAGGAGAAGAGATAGCAGAAGATGAAATTGTTGGATGGCATCACCGACTCAGTGGACATGAGTTTGTGTAAGCTCCGGGGGTTGCTAATGGACAGGGAAGCCTGGTGTACTGAAGTCCATGAGGTCACAGTTGAACACGATCGAGCCACTGAACTAAACTGATAAACACTGAGACACATTTATCTTCTTGAATTATAGTTTTCATGTTTTTGGTCATATGCCAAGGAGTGGGATTGCTGCATCATTATGTGGTGAAAGCATACTCAGTTGTGTCTGACTCTTTTGCAACCCCATGGACTGTGGCCCTCCAGATTCTTCTGTCCATGGGATTTCCCAGGCAAGAATACTGGAGTGGGTTGCCATTTCCTTCTCTGGGGTTGCTGGATCATATGGTAGCTTTATTTTTAGTTATTTTAAGGAACCTCCATACTATTCTCTGTAGTGGCTGTACCAATTTACATTCCTGCCAACAGTCTACAAGGGCTCCTTTTTCTTCACACCCACTCCAGAATTTATCTGTAGATTTTTTAGTGATAGCCATTCTGGGTAGAGTGAGATAATACCTCATTATGGTTTTGATCTACATTTCTCTAACAATTATGGATGTTAAGTATCAGTTTATGTGTCCATTGGCCATCTATATGTCTTCTTTGGAGAAACATCTGTTTAGGTCTTCTGCCTAATTTTTACTGGGTTGTGTTTTTTTTTCCTATATTGAATTATATGAGCTATTTATATGTTTTGGAAATTAACCCTTTGTTTGTTGCATTGTTTTCAGCTCTTACTCTTCTATTAAAAATTTTATCTGTTGCATAACTATAGTGTGCTTGTGAAAATTTTAATAAATAAAATATATAAAGTTTATTATGTAATTCTACATTTCTTTATAAAATTGCTCTGCTAATTTAATTTCATTTAGCATTGCATGTATTGGTTTCCTTGGACCAAGTATTTGCACATTTCTTGTATAGGTAATATGTTGAAGACTGTTCCCAACTAGCTGGTTTTAAAACTCAGGTTCTCTTATTTATTGCTAAGCCAGTTTTGTTATTTCATTTAGCTTTGTCAGTGTGAATCTTTGTGTATTCATGTCCCCTTTACTTCTCTGAAACATGCTTTATTTCAACTGTTGCAAGCATGGGTTTTGGATTTGTCACTTCAAATTGTGCTCCTAAAAATGACTTTAGACAATGTATTTTGTTGTTGTTGTTGCATGCTGGGACCTACTGCCATTGGGTCCTTATCATATATGATACAAAGGACTTGTATCAATAATATATAAGGAATTTTTAGAACTCAATAATAGAAAGACAAACAATCCAATGAAACCATGGTCAAAGAATTTGCATAGGCAATTCTCCATAAAAGAAATTCAAACTGGAAAAGTGTGTGAAAGGATGCCTGCTATGTTAGATAAATAAAACTCAAAACCACACTCAAGAAACTGGAATCCTCATGTACTGGCACTCAGACTGTTTGATGGTGTAAATACTTTGGAAAATAATTTGACATTTCCATAAAATGTTAATACAGAGTTGTCAGTTTACTCATTAGTTCCACTATTAAAGAAATAAAGAGCATCAAAGAAAATAAAACGTATGTACAAATACACACATAAATGTTTCTATATGATTGCTCATGTCAACATTATTCATAATAGCCAAAAGTAGAAGCAACTCAAATGTCCTTCAGTTAATAAACTGATTATATATTGTAGTATATTCATTCAATTAGGTAGTATTTGGCAATAAAATGGAACAAATTTCTGATGTATTTGGGTGAATCTCAAAAATATACTGTGCAAATCATTTCATGATTCCATTTATATGAAATGTACAGATTAAGCAGATCTATATAAATAGAAAGTAGATTAAGTGCTCCCAATGGCTTGAGTGGGTGGGGGAAATGAGAGTTAGTGCTAAGGGGTACCAGGTTCTTTTTGGAGTGATGGAGATAATTCTAAGATTAGATTATGATGCTGAATACACAGATCAGCATCACTGATATTACACTTTAAAAAGGTACACTTTTGTCTATAAATTATATAGCAATGTACCGTCAATATTAATTATTAGTATATGCTAGGTGCTATTCTAGCCATTATGCAAGAAACTTAAGGCCATTGCCTTCAATTATAGCCATCTTTCAAGTTTCCTTGTCCTCAAGAAATGATTAAGAAACAAAACACAAACAAAAAAATCAGAAGTTTTATGGGTCCTGTGAGACCACAGAAGAAGAGACTGGAAGACAAATCTCCCTGTCTTCAAATCAGTTTACATTACTAGACATTGCTTCATCAGGATAATAATAATCTTTGAGCTAATGCATATGGAAAAGGCTTTCTATACCACAAATCCCCCAGGCATATTTAAAGTATTATTTTTAATCATCTTCATGGAGAAGGCAGAATTTTTCCTCAAGTCTTATTAAAAGTTACTTATGTACCTAGCACAAATCATGCTTCCTTTAGTAACAGTAATGTGATAACACAAATCTGTACACACACACATCTATACAAGGTAGAAGAACCATACAGTGAACACAGAAAGACATAAGCATATGACAAGTAAGAAGCAAAACCCTCTTTTCCTCCAGAATTTTATATTTTACAGAATGCACAGTTAATCTTTTATTAGATAAATTTTTAGTATTTGCATGCAATTAAAATAAATAAATTTATATTTAAAAAATACTTTAGAAACAAAAGAGTCTTTTCAGAGTTTATAAAATAAAGTGTTTCTATGTGGTAAACCATCTCCCTTTTTGGAAAGAGAAGCTTTTTTTTAGACTTGATGAAGTAGAAGTCAGGCACGATCTTTTCATCTCCTAAATCTCTTCTAGCTGTCACACAAAAGTAGCCTCTTGTTACGAAGTATTTCCTTAAGTGGTGCTTAGATGCTAATTAACTTCATCCAAATTCTAAAATACCTTTCAAACACATTTTCATAAGTGTTTCTGGCATAAGTGAATAGATTTCCATTTTAGCAACATACATTGATACCCTATTAACTAAATCTTAGTACCTATTACTTAGTTGTTTTAATAACAGTGAACTTAAGTGAACTTCATATTGATGAACTCATTAGATCTACCTACTTTGTACAACATGAATGGTACTTTTGAAAACTGATCATTTCAGATTTATAAGCCACGAACTAAGATTCATTTTGTTTAAACAACCAACAACTTTACCTCAAGCCCTTTAGAGGTGGAGACTTTATACATTTTTGTTTTGCAAAAATGTTAAAAAGAAATGCTGCAGACATGGATATGTCGAGAGAATCCTCTCAGTTTGTTTGGTAAAGATCCAACCTCCTTTCCACAGAGCAGAAATATGCTCTTTTGTTTTTAGAAATAATTTTAGAAAAATCAAGCCTTGTCTATCATGGTAAGATTTCCCAGGGACAGCTGGGGAAAAATAATAGTTTGATGGATAGGGGCCTGTAGGGCTTCCAAGTTCAGTAGAAACAGCCTCAATTACACAACTGTAAATTCCTCTGTTTAGAGATGGAACTTTCTAATCTGTAGGAAAACATTTAGAGCAACAAGAGAAGAGACTATTTACCTCCTCAATCTGCCCTAGTAATGGCATTCCCAGTCTCCTTCTCAGAGACTTGCAGAGAAGCAGCATATCGGTAAAGCAGCCCCAAAGAAAGATGTTGTTCTGTCCAGAGTCTGGATGACCTAGAACAGCAGGTCATAGGGGTGATAGAAGAGAAGCAGTGTTGGTGATCATGGCGGTGGTAAACACAGTGTGCAAAACACAGAAGCAAAAGGAGTCAAGGGCCAAGCACCAGGCATTTATAAATGTTGTCAGAGACCTAGGAAATGCTTTTAGTCTCGTAATGAAGTGCAGAGATTACAAATCCAAATGCACACAGAGGCCAGGAAAGTAATATAAATGACTGCGGCAGTGAATGCTGAAGAGAAATCAGTTGACAAATATAATCAACACACCATTAAGTAATGAAATTTTTCAAAGACATAGACAATAATACTAGTAATATTAATCAATACCTTTTCACACACCAGCTAGCTTTCATAAATGTTGCCATGTTGGATTTAGTTATTTTGTTCTTTAAAACAAAACATTACAGAAAGTTACAATTTCCTCTATTCCTTTTTAAATTTTATATATTTTCCTTCTACAAGGATAAGCACAATCATATTATTGATATTTATTACTTTGTGCATGTCTTATACACTAGATTGATTTCTGAGTAATAATAATAAAGGGTACACTTCATCTCACAACCTACTTTTATTGCTTCTATTAGGTTTTTGAGATGTATTCATGCTAATATGTATGACATGCTTATTTATTTTCAGTGAAATGTATATTACTATTTTATCATGTAAGTAAACCACCCTTTAATGAATCAATTTTCTTCTGTAAACAGGTCATGTTTACATATTACCTTCTCCAAAAAATCACTGCAATATATAGTTCCTTGGAGAAATGTATGAAACTTTATTTAAAAGAATATATGAAATGATTGAGGCATAAGGTAAATGCATCATCAATCTTAGTAGTTGTCTTCATATATCATCCCAAATTGTTTCCATATACAATCTGGACTCCTTTCCCAAGGAAGTAGAGGGTCAGCCGTCCCACACCTGCCATTTTATGTCAGGGACTTGAGCACCCTCAGATTTTGGTACTGGAGAATGGGAGGGTTCCCAGAACCAGTCCTCCATGGATGTCAAAAGATGACTATAAATCAAAAATTTTCACTATGCCAAGTACCCAGGTTAAGAAGCAGAGTTTTATTAGGATCTTAGGAACTCCTCTGGGCTCCATGCTTTTATATTTCCATACTTTCCCAGAAATAATTACCATCCTGACTTTTGTGATAATGTCTTTGTTTTTGCTTTTTTTTTTTTACTTTATATTTTGTAACTATCATGCAATAAAATTGATGTTTTTCTCCTGGTACACAGTTCTAGGCATTTAAGTATATGTATACATTTGTGTAGTCACCTCCACCAAAAAAACCAAAGGTGCTCTGTAAATCAAATAACTCCTTATGCTCTCCCTTCTTGGTGATCCCATCATCCCCACCCATGCTCCTGCTAACTACTGGCCTATTTTCCAGGTCTATGGCTTGTCTTTTTAAGACTGTTGAATAAATGAAATCAAGCAGTAGGTAATCTTGAGACATAAAATCATTCAGCATAATGTCTCTGAAATTCATCTAAGACGTGCTTTTGATAGTTTCCCTCTTTATTTCTGAGTAGTATTCATTGTATGGCTGTGCCATAATCTGTTTATCCATTAACTTGTTGAAGGACATTTCAATTTATTCTGTCTTTTGGCCATCACAAAGAAAGCTGCTCTGAACTTTCATGTACGTGCTTTACTGTTACACATAAACTTCCATTTTGTAGGGTAAATACCAGGGAGTGGGCTTGCTCAGTCTTATGATAAATGTGTACTTATTTTGTAAGAAACTGCCAAACTGGATCTTTTCTCAAGTCCACTGCTTCTGCCCTGTCATCTTCACTCTACTAAGTCCATTCAACAGGACTTTTAAAATTTTAAAATGACATTTTAAAATCTCACCTCTTATATTTTGCTGCTCTATAATTTTCATTTTGTTCCTTTTAAAGGATAATGTCCACTTCTCTGCTAAGATGTTTTTAAGTTTTTCATTTATTTAAGAGAATTTGTAATCAATTGTTAAAATGTTTTATGGCAGCTGCATTAAAATCTTTGTCAGATAATTCTGACATCTGATTCATCTTGGTGTTGGTGTCTGTTGATTGTCTTTCCTCATTAAAGTTGTACTTGTTTTGATTTTGGTATGGCAAGTGATTTTTAATTCTTAATATTTTGTCTTTTATGTTAGAAGGCCCTGGGTCAACATTACTTCTTTTATTCCAGTGAAAAATTATGCTAGTTAGGTTTAGCACATGGTCCTAGATGTCTTTTGTGGATCGCGGTTCCAATTCCAATTTCGTTTTCAGACATTTGAAGTATTATATTGGCTTGCTGATTTATTGATACAGCACTATTGTGGCTCCCAATGGTCTCTGCTGGCATTTTCTGGGGTACAGGAGAGGGGATGGAGACTTGAATTCAGGGTAATGAAGAGGCTGCTGGTTGTCTGTACCACCAGCCTGCCTAGGTGTCTTCCATTACGAGAGGAGAGCCTCAGGTCTGTGTAGACAAAAAGGCTTCCCTGACTAGAGAGGGAAGATCCTCCTACCAGTGATTCCCAGTCTCTGGCAGGGAAGGAAGGCTCTGTCACACTAAAGTTACAGGGACCTTACCAGGTTTTGATGTTTCTTTGTTTAATACTTACACCTGATGAGTAGTTTCTAGGTGTGTGTTGGCTTCGAGTCCCGCTAAGGCTGTGGTGGTGAGTTGTAGTGTTGTAATGGTGGTGTAATATAGTTCTATACTGTTTTGGAGGATATATGGCAGCTAGGCAGCTACTATTATCCTCAGCCCAAACTGTCCTCAGTGACTTAGAAAATGATCCTCTCTGCCACTCTCCTTACCTTCAAGAATGAGTAGGCATGGTTTGATTTGTCTGAGAAAAACTGAAACTATACAAACTGACACATTTTCCTAGTCACTTATTTCCCAAAAGCATGTCATCCAATTCACTAAAACTTGTAATAGCCATGGATCTTATGTCATAAATGGTGCTGCATTTATTTTCTCAGACTTTTTCTGTTTTCACCAAAATTTTCTTAAATGACATTGTTCCAGATTTATTGAATATCCTGGAAATTGGTGAAGAAAATATTTTATAAAAATATATATATTAAAGCCTAAATGTACTATCTTAATGCACTGTGTACTAAAACAGACAGAAAAGACTTTAATGTAGTTAATTAGTAATAATAATATTGAAAATAAATTCATGATTGCTTCAGTTCAGTTCAGTTCAGTCGCTCAGTCGTGTCCGACTCTTTGCGACCCCATGAATCGCAGCACGCCAGGCCTCCCTGCTCATCACCATCTCTCGGAGTTCACTCAGACTCACGTCCATCGAGTCCGTTATGCCATCCAGCCATCTCATCCTCGGTCGTCCCCTTCTCCTCCTGCCCCCAGTCCCTCCCAGCATCAGAGTCTTTTCCAATGAGTTAACTCTTTGCATCAGGTAGCCAAAGTATGGGAGTTTCAGCTTCAGCATCATTCCTTCTAAAGAAATCCCAGGGTTGATTTCCTTCAGAATGGACTGGTTGGATCGCCTTGCAGTCCAAGGGACTCTCAAGAGTCTTCTCCAACACCACAGTTCAAAAGCATCAATTCTTCAGCGCTCAGCCTTCTTCACAGTCCAACTCTCACATTCATACATGACCACTGGAAAAACCGTAGCCTTAACTAGACGGACCTTAGTTGGCAAAGTAATGTCTCTGCTTTTGAATATACTATATAGGTTGGTCATAACTTTTCTTCCAAGGAGTGAGCATCTTCTAATTTCATGGCTGCAGTCACCATCTGCAGTGATTTTGGAGACCCCAAAAATAAAGTCTGACACTGTTTCCACTGTTTGCCCATCTTTTTCCCATGAAGTGATGAGACCGGATGCCATGATCTTTGTTTTCTGAATGTTGAGCTTTAAGCCAACTTTTTCATTCTCCTCTTTCACTTTCATCAAGAGGCTTTTTAGTTCCTCTTCACTTTCTGCCATAAGGGTGGTGTCATCTGCATATATGAGGTTATTGATATTTCTCCCGGCAATCTTGATTCCAGCTTGTGTTTCTTCCAGTCCAGCATTTCTCATGATGTACTCTGCATATAAGTTAAATAAGCAGGGTAATAATATACAGCCTTGATGTACTCCTTTTCCTATTTGGAACCAGTCTGTTGTTCCATGTCCAGTTCTAACTGTTGTTTCCTGACCTACATGCTGGTTTCTCAAGAGGCAGGTCAGGTGGTCTGGTAGTCCCATCTCTTTCAGAATTTTCCAGTTTCTTGTGATCCACACAGTCAAAGGCTTTGGCATAGTCAATAAAGCAGAAATAGATGTTTTTCTGGACCTCTCTTGCTTTTTCCATGATCCAGTGGATGTTTGCAATTTGGTTTCTGGTTCCTCTGCCTTTTCTGAAACCAGCTTGAACGTCAGGGAGTTCACGGTTCACGTATTGCTGAAGCCTGGCTTGGAGAATTTTGAGCATTACTTTACTAGCATGTGAGATGAGTGCAATTGTGTGGTAGTTTGAGCATTCTTTTGCATTGCCTTTCTTTGCAATTGGAATGAAAACTGACCTTTTCCAGTCCTGTGGCCACTGCTGAGTTTTCCAAATTTGATGGCATATTGAGTGCAGCACTTTCACAGCATCATCTTTCAGGATTTGAAAGAGCTCAACTGGAATTCCATCACCTCCACTAGCTTTGCTAGTGCTTAGAATTTGTGTAATAAACTTAGATTCATTGCTTTACATTATTCAGAAAAGTCTAGTGAGAACAAAATAGTAGATTTTTTTTCATGATCATGGAACATTATCTATGGTAAAGAATATAGAATGGTTTTCTACCTATTAGCAAAGTAAAATAACTGGACTCATATAATTTTAAAAATTTGAGAGTACTATATATCTTTTATTGTTTACAACTCTCATCCTTTTCTTTTCTGGAATTTTTACTACAGCACCCAGAGCAGTAACTTAAAGATGTTGCTTGAATATTGACAGTGGAAGAAGCAAAGAGGCATTGACATAGTTGGTGTTATAGTTCTAGTTTCAGAGACAGACCTCAAAATATTATTTTTATATTAACATATATACTTTGAGGCTACATTATAAAGTAATATTTGATGTGAAATTTTGAATGCTCTTTGCTTTGGTTTTCCATCATTATAAAAATCAACACAAATGTGTCTAACTACTTTAATCTGAAGGTCACTGGTTATATTGAGAAGTGATATTTAGTTACAGAGATGATACTATCTACAACTGTACATCTGGTTTTTGAGTCATGCACTAATCTGAGTATTGGGAATTCCTGGCATTTCTGGGGAAACAATACACTCAGTATGGAAAGTATATAAGCTGCATAATGTAGATATATGGAAGAAAAAGCTGGATCATAATTTTAACATTATAAAATCTTTGCATTCTACTCTAGAGTTATGGATATAAAAGATTAAATGACATAATGCTATATAAATGTAAAGTTCAATCATTATTATTATTCATCACTCCTTTGGTCTTCACTAAAGTATAATTTGACCTCTCAGCAATGTTCAATTTATGTGCCAGTTCGAATTAAAGATAGATCTTCCAGATGCTTGAAACAGAGCTAGAAGGTATCTAAAGTTTCTTATAGACTCATTTGTCTATAAAATGTTGTTATTACATTTTTAATAATCTTGACATGCAGCTCTGTAGTATGTACTTTTAAAATGTCTGTGAGATTTCTATGACTTATTTCTCCTGAAAAGCTCAACTTGTATCTATCTGTTCAGTGGCAATTAATTTTATTACTATTTTCATAATTCCTTAAAATGATACATACATGTGGGTTTTTGCCTTTAAAAATATCATATTAGTGTTAAACACCTTTAATTTAATAATTGAATAATGGAGTGAACTGGAAACTTATTTCCCTCATTTAATTCAGCAAATAGAATTTATTTAGCACTAATTCTATCTAACTTTGTTCTGGGTACACAAAATGAATGGATATCACTATCATCAAAGATTTTATACTCATAAGGCTAAATGTGAAGTAACATCAGTCATGTCTGACTCTTTGTGACCCCACGGACCTTAGCTCGCCAGGTCCCTCTCTCCATGGGATTCTCCAGGCAAGAATACTGGAGTGGGTTGCCATTTCCTTCTCCAGGGGATCTCCCTAACCTGAGGCTAGAAACCACGTCCCTTAAGTCTTCTGCCTTGGCAGGTGGGTTCTTTATCACCAGTGCCACCTGGGAAGCCCCATCATAAGGCTAAAGACATTATAAAAATTTATAATGTTAAATAACATAAACTCACCTGTGATATAAAAAAATTTCTCAAAGATGTGGTCTGTAACTTAAAGGGTGGTTTTTTAGTAAGAAAATTTAAAATATCATTTATTTAAAAATTAATTATTGTTCTTTCCAACTACTTTGCTTGTTAAAATCTAAAGGTATAAATATTACAATCTGTGAATGATTAGTTCAATATACACTAAGAATAAGCACAGATATTTAAGCCAACATATTAATATATACATCAGTTTTTAATGCAATCCATGGATTAGAGAGAAATAATAACTTTTCTCCCTCCACCCTCTTTTAGGGACTTTCTCTGAAAATTATTTCAGAAAGATAACTAGAACCACATTATCTGGTATACCACCTTAGTGTAGGGCTTCCCTTGTGGCTCAGCTGGTAAAGAATCCACACGCAATGTGGGAGACCTGGGTTCGATCCCTGGGTTGGGAAGATCCCCTGGAGAAGGCAACGCCTACCCACTCCAGTACTCTAGCCTGAAGAATTCCATGGACTGTACAGTCCAAGAGTCTCTGTTGCTGTTCAGTTGCTAAGTCATGTCTGACTCTTTGCCACCCATAAAGTGCAGCGTACCAGGCTTCTCTGTCCTTCACCATCTCCCAGAGTTTTCTCAAACTCATGTTCACTGAGTCAGTGATGCCATCCAGCCGTCTCACCCCCTGTCATCCCCTTCTCTTCCTGCTTTCAGTCATTGCCAGCATCAGGTCTTTTCTCATGAGTCGGCTCTTCACATCAGGTGGCCAAAGTACTGGGGCTTTAGCTTCACCACCAGTCCTTCCAATGAGTATTCAAGGTTGATATCCTTTCGGATTGACTGGCTTGATCTCCTCATTGTCCAAGAGACTCTTAAGAGTCTTCTCCAACACCACAGTTCAAAAACATCAATTCTTTGGTGCTCTGCCTTCCTTATGGTACAACTCTCACATCCATACATGACTGCTGGAAAAACCATAGTTTTGACGAGATGGACTTTGTCAGCAAAGTAATGTCTCTGCTTGTTGATACACTGTCCAGGTTGGTCATAGCTTTTCTTCCAAGGAACAAGTGTCTTTTAATTTCACAGTGCAGTCACTGCCCACGGGTATTTTGGAGCCCAAGAAAATAAAGAGTCTGTCATGGTTTCCATTGTTTCTCCATCTATTTGCCATGACTGGATGCCATGATCTTCATTTTTTGAATATTTTAAGCCAGCCTTTTCACTCTCTTCTTTCACTTTCATCAAGAGACTCTTTAGTTCCTCTTCGCTTTCTATCATAAGGGTGGTGTCATCTGCATATCTGAGGTTGCTGATATTTCTCCTGGAAATCTTGATTCCAGCTTGTGCTTAATGCTGCCCAGCATTTTGCATGATGTTCTCTGCATATAAGTTAAATAAGCAGGGTGACAATATACTGCCTTGATGGACTCCTTACCCAGCTTTGAACCAGCCTGTTGTTCCATGCCCTGTATTAATTGTTGCTTCTTGACCTGCATACAGGTTTTGGAAGAGGCAGGTAAGGTGTTCTGGTATTTCCCATCTCTTTCAGAATTTTCTACAGTTTGTTTTGATCCACACAGTCAAAGGCTTTAGTGTAGTCAATGAAGCCGAAGTAGATGTTTCTCTGAAATTCTCTTGATTTTCTATAATCCAATGGATGTTGGCAATTTGGTCTCTGAGTCCTCTGCCTTTTCTAAATCCACCTCGTACATCTGGAATTTCTTGGTGCACATACGGTTGAAGTCTAGTTTGACGGGTTTTGAGCATTACCTTGCTAGCATGTGAAATGAGTAAAATTTTGTGGTAGTTTGAACATCTTTGGCAAGGCCTTCTTTGGAATTGGAATTAAAACTGACTTTTTATATAAGTGAGAATAAGCAAACGAGAAACACTTCTCAACAAAAACAATGTCATTGTTATTTTTCAGTTGCTAAGTCATGTCTGACTCTTTGAGACCCCATGGACTGAAACATGCCAGGCTCCTCTGTCCTTCACTATCTTCCAGAATTTGTTCAGATTCACATCCATTAAATCAGTGATGCTTTTTCATTCTCTGCAACTCCCGTTTCCTTGTGCTTTCAGTCTTTCCCAGCATCAGAGTCTTTTCCAATGAGTTGTCTCTTCACATCAGATGGCAAATATATTGGTACTTCAGTCTCAGCATTGGTCCTTCCAATGAATGTGTGTGCTGGGTTTAGTCACTCAGTCATGTCTGACTCTTTGCGATCCCATGGACTGTAACCCACCATGCTCCTCTGTCCATGGGGGTTCTCTAGGCAAGAATACTAAAGTGGGTTTCCATGCCCTCCTTCAAGAGATCTTCCCAAACCAGAGATCAAAACCAGGTCTCCCACATTGCAGGTGGATTCTTTGCCATCTGAGACACCAGGGAAGCCCTTTCAACAAATATTCAAGGTTGATTTTCTTTGGGATTGACTGATTTGATCTCCTTGCATCCAGGAGGCTCTCAAGAGTCTTCTCTAGCAACGCAATTCAAAAGCATCCAGTCTTTGTTGCTCAGCCTTCTTTATGGTCCAACTCTCACATCCATACACGACTACTGGAAAAACCATAGCTTTGTTGGCAAATAATGGTTCTGCTTTTTAATATACTCTCCAGGTTTGTCATAGCTTTACTTCAAAGGAACAAGTATCTTTAATTTTATGGCTGCAGTCACCATCTGTAGTGATTTTGGAGCCCAAGAAAATAAAGTCACTCATTGTTTCCCCGTCCTTTTGCCATGAAGTGATGGGGCCAAATGCCATGATCTTCATTTTTGAATATTAAATTTTAAGCCAGGTTTTTCACTCTCTTCTTTCAGTTTCATCAACAGGCTCTTCACTTTCTGTCATAAAGTGTTATGAGATTAAAATTTCTTAACTTTTATACATGTGTGTATATACATCATACTAAAAGAGCATAAAAGAAGCTTTTCTGTAGTGTTTTTTTTTTCCTCTTTTCAAGACATGACCTGTCTACAGAAAGCAATTCTGAGACATTGATAGCAGTCCAGGTAACATTTTCAGATTATCCTTTAAGGGAGGAGGAAAGCATTATCTGGTCTAAGAGCTCTGACAAGAGCTGTCTGAGTGCCAACAGAAAAGGACATTAGTAACCAAGATATATCATTTACAATGTGCCCTTTTTATGACTCCTGTCAAGTTACAGCATAATCTCAGGAAAATCAACATCATTTAAGGTTGCAATGACCTTCTAAGGGCTTGTTTTTAAGAGCAGAGGTTAAAAGGCACAACAGTGTGAGTCACTGAACATGACTGTACTGGAGCAAGCTTTATAGATTGTCATTTTCTTTTTAACTCTGCTTGTAAGCTCAGTGTCTGTTATATAATTTAAAAATATTTTTTGAGAATTAGAGGTCTGTGTTAGGAGGTCTGGATTTTATTTTTCTTTTCCAATTTGATTTTCTATATAAACTTAAGAAAAACATATGGACATAATGTCCATTAAAATGTGAGCCTCTTAAAAAATGGCTAAGAGACAAAAAAAAAAGTTAGTTTCAACATGATCAGGATATAATGAATAACTTAATATAATCATCTTTTCATAATAAATCAGGACAAAGAAATAGCTCATCAATATATGAAAGAGACTAATGTAGTAGGTATTTGGTGACAGATCAGAAGACAAGACAATAATTCATAGTGGCTTGACCAACCAGATGACATTTAGGGCATTTGAAATTATCTACTAGGAATAGTAGCACTCTGGAGCAAAGTTACAATGTATTTAAACACCAACAAGAGTTGCTAGTCAAAACAGTAAAAACAAAGCACAGGAATCTTTTCTTCGTAGAAAGCTTGAAAATGAAGAGAAAATTCTGAAAAAAATCAATGTAGGGAAAAATAGACTAGTAAAAACTCCTGAAGAGAAAATGAATTACTAGAATTTAGAAATGAGGATATGTCTCAGAGAACATCTGAGAGAAAGAAAGAGATGACAAGAATTACAAGTTGAAAGATGAAGAACAGGCTGAGAAACTTTAATTTTATTTTTAAAAAAATTTCAGGAGGAACAAATATAGATAACTGAGGAAAGGAAATATTCCAAGTATTAAAGAAATATTTCAAGCATTAATGAAAAATCTAAGTATTGATATTAAAAAATTCACCAAGACTGAACTAACTGAACCCCACCAGAAAATCACATTTTGACAGACGATAGTCAATGAAAACCCTTTAATGTTTCATAGAAATATAACTGAACTCATTTTTTTACTATAACATATGTCCCCTGTCATTTTCTATATAAACTTTAATCATTTCTGTCTATATATTTAACTTGATGCGGTTTTTGTAATATTACTAGAAGCTTTACTTTCTCTTTTAGAAATTCTAAGCTTCCACTGTTTCTTGCTATAATCACTGCTGGCTCCTTCTTTGTGTATATATTTTAATTATTTTCTTAATTTGTTAACCTAGTATATAAAGAAACAAGTCTTACATTTTCAACCTCTGTATTTTTCCAGTGTTCTGTGTATAGTAGGCCATCAGTAAACATTTTTTATGTAAAGCAATGAATGAACGAACCCAGATAAAGGTCTCCAATTATTAGCAGTCATCAAATAAGCTTTTATACAAATATTTGGTTTATTGGAAAGCTTAGCAGTTTGATACTTAAACAAAAACATCATTGGCTCTCATGAGTTATAGTAAAATTTTCTTAGTTATAATAAAAAGAAATCATCATCCATAAAGATGCTCGCATTTACTAAGTTTGAGATAAATAAAGATTAATAAAGTTTTCTTTACTCTCAGCAAGTTAAACATAGGATAATTTTTCAACTATCTATTATGACATTAACAATGTGATTGTTAATCTCAAAAAGAAGAGAATATTATAATTCATGTGAGTTAGGTTAATAATAATGTATTTTCTCATAATAGAGATTGATAAACATCAGAAATAAAAATTTTAAATAAGGTTTCCTATCAATAAAAACATAGAAAAGACTTCACAGTCACCTGACCCAAATTGTGCTAGTGGGATGTTTTAAGATCTTGACTCTTTCTGAACTACAAACAACACTTGATTTCTTTCTGAGCCACTATCTCTCTCTGTTTTGTTCATTCTGTTCTTTTCTCAATTCCCTATTATCATTTAACAGCATGTTTCGCCATATGTGTGTGCTCAGTCATGTCCAACTCTTTGCAACCCCACGGACTATAGCCTGCCAGGCTCCTCTGTCCATGGGATGTCCCAGGCAAGAACACTGGAGTGGGTTGCCATTTCCTTCTCCAGGGAATCTTCCTGACCCGGGGATGGAACCCTCCTGACCCGGGGTGGGAGCCCATGTTTCCTGCATCTCCTATATTGGCAGGAAACCTGAGTTTGATCCTGGGTCAGGAAGATCCCTGGAGAAGGAAATGGCAACCTACTCCAGTATGTGGGCATTCATGTATATATTAAATGAAGAAGGGCTAGCCGATATGAAGAATTTTAAGAGATGAATATTCTAGGTATCAGACTTCCTGCACAACATTATAGGACAGAAAAATACTTGTTTTTAAATTAATGGTATTTTAACAAATATTTTTAATTAATATAATATTGTGCACCACAATGAGGATTAGAAAAGCACAGTACTTGGCTGATGAAAAATTGTTTTTTAACCGTCAACTTTTATTAAAAATGAGAATTCTTTTGTAAAGCAATATATGAACCCCAAATAGCTCTTTGGAAAGAATAATAATATATGTTTTGCATCAAAAAAGCAAATATTTTAATTTGGACTTTCTAAAATAATAGATTTAAAAAGTGGGCCATTTTCAGCTCCGAACTAGTGAACACAGAGAAAATTGTCATAATGTCTGGCTGTCTGAGTGATCACATTCTAATTAGGTAATGCCTCTCCTATATTGACAGCTGTGACTCTTTCAGGTAAATATCTCAAAAGGAAAAGATGGTGAATAATATGATTAACAGAAAACTTAATTTACTTAAATCTCAGGCTTTTCTGGTAACCTATGAAATATTCTGGTAATACTACAAGCATATTGAATAATCTTAGATAATGACTGCATAATGTAGGGAGTACGCTCTGTTTCCATTCCTGCTGTCAAGCAATTGTGGTCACACTTGGCATTTTTGAGTATAAATGCTGCTTCTATAATGCCAGTTTCCCTGAAAAGCTTGGCAATAAGTGAGACTTGATGACTGAGAACTATGAAACCATCTTGGAATCACTGGCCTTTCTGAAACATTCAGAGCATCCATCTTTGTCCTCTCATTTTGAGTATCACAGAATTGGAAATCAGGTGATCTAGCTTACTGTTCAGACTGTGCCTCAAACTGGTTGTATGACCAGGGACATCTCTCATAAATCTCTTGGGTTTACTTATTTTATGGCAAAATGGAGAGGTTAAATTAGATTGCTAAAGTTCCTTGTAGGCCTGCCCTAAAATTGTGTGAATTAAAAACATCTGTTAATATATAAAAGACACATAGTTTGAATTTAAGTAAACTATTACTATTACTTGGCAAAGAAGTTTTTGAATTTAACCCATAAATCATAGATCAGCTACATTTTCACCCATTGATATCCATCAATAGCACATTTCTAACTTTAAATTTTATATATCTGATAACTAAAAAGCTAATTATTTTGCACGCATCTTTTTTTTTTTAAGAAAGCTCCAAAGATGAAATACCTTGCAGATAATCAAAATGGCCAAAATCTCTTTTTTCCCTAAAGTGTTAACATTTTTATTTCTAATATGCTGTTTCACAGAGATACATAGAAAATCTAGTGCAAATAAACATCCAATTAAATGTTGCTACACAAAATAACTGGCCCATAGTTTAGATCTCAGAGACACGCTAGGTAGAACATTATGAAGAATTTAACATGAGTATAAGATTAGTAGAATAAACATGACTGTGACTATTGCAAAATGATTTATTTCTTGTTAAAAATAAATTGCCATTATAGAAGGAGGGAAAATAGGAAATATAGGGTTTCCCTTATGAAGAATTTAACATGAGTATAAGATTAGTAGAATAAACATGACTGTGACTATTGTGAAATGATTTATTTCTTATTAAAAATAAATTGCCATTATAGAAGGAGGGAAAATAGGAAATATAGGGTTTCCCTTATGAAGAATTTAACATGAGTATAAGATTAGTAGAATAAACATGACTGTGACTATTGCAAAATGATTTATTTCTTATTAAAAATAAATTGCCATTATAGAAGGAGGGAAAAATAGGAAATATAGGGTTTCCCTTTACCATGTATCTGATGGGCTGGTGACCATTGGCTAAGTGAAAGTGTATCTCTAGAGATAATAAGAAAATTGAATACAAACAATTGTTCCTTGAGGAGCTGTTGTTGACTTGAGCTTAGGTATCTAAAGCATTATGCAGTTTCTGGTGCCCAATATTCATGTCTTTATTTCCTCTCACACACAGTGCAGGATCATCTATTATGGACTTATTTTTGGCAGTAAATGAAAGAGTCATCTTATCATTAATTGTGATAGCATAAATTAATAATTACTTGAATATTTACTTTGTGTGAGTCTCTGAGGTATAAAACTTTAATAATTACCATATTTTAACCTTCAAAACCCTAAATATGAGTATCATCATTATCTCTATTTTTTCAGATGAGACAGTTAAAATTTAAGGATGATAATTAACTTGTCCAAGTTTATATATCCAAGAAGTGATGTTATTGATTCTTAAATTCATGTCTAGGTTAGTCTAAAGCCGATTCTTTTAACCAACATAGGATATTATTTAAAAATTAGACTGAAACAGTGTCAGAATGACCCAAGGAAACAAGGCTTCTAGGATCACAGGATGCGCTGTTGGCTGCATTGTACTCACTGATTCATTGTGTTCAGGTGCTTTAAGTCTCCAAAATTATGAAACACTTCACTTGCCGTTTATCCCACAAATGGGCTAGCACAGTTGTGGAGTAACATGCTTTTGTCTGTTCCATTGGTAAATTTTATTTTCTAATATTTGAAATATAAATATCCCCAAATATTTTTAAAACATAGTTGTGTGAGGATCCAAATGAAGTGGATGAACACGCAGATTGTACAAAGAGCAATTTCCAACATAATATTCCTTCAGGATTAAAGAAGAGGATGGATAGTGAAATTTTTTCCTCCTGTTTTTGTTCCTAAGTGACCTTTGTTCAAAATTCAAGTACTGAATGTTAAAATAATTAAACAAGGGGATCATTAGACCAAGAAGGCTCTAATGCTTTGGTAGTTCCAAGCAAAACCAAAGTTGGAGCCAGAGTCCATGAAGCAGATATAAGAAAATGAAACTTAAGAACAACCAACTTGGCTTTCCCAAACAAGGCAACTGATTAAAGTGAAGTGAAGTTGCTCAGTCTTGTCAGACTCTTTGGGACTCACCAGGCTCCTCTGTCTATGGGATTCTCCAGGCAAGAATACTGGAGTGGGTTGCCATTTCCTTCTCCAGGAGATCTTCCCACCCAGGGATCAAACCCAGGTCTCCCGCATTGTAGGCAGACGCTTTAACCTCTGAGCCACCTAAAGAGGCAACTGATTAAGCTATAACTAAAGAACTGGCCTGCTTTGTTTCACTGTCTTCTATACAAAAACAGCCCTGACTCCTTTCCAGGAACACTCCTTCACTTCCCCCCAAAAAAAAAGAATAGCTTTATTGAGAAATAATTCACAAAATAAAATACTTTTATTAAAAGTGTACAATTTAATAAATTTTTGATGTGACACTAAAAATATGTGCATCAATCACCACTTTTGTTTTGATGCTGCCGGATCAAATCTATGTAAGCTTGAGTAAACTGCTGAAAATTCTGATGTGCTTCCTTTTACCTTTAACATAATTTTCTGCCCCTTCTTCCCTACAGTGACTTTGTACCCAAAAAAAAAAAAAAAAAAAAAAAATTAGATCAGAGGAAGACAAGGGGCACAAATGGAAATGATGTTTTCCACTTACTATTAACAAAGAGAATAAAATTAAAGCCTTCCTAAAACAGGACTTGGGAAGATATTTCATCTCTCTCAGATTTTAATATAAAAATTGTTTATAAATAATTTTCTTTTCATTGTATGATTGTCTAAATGTTTGTGCATTTCCACTAGTAAGAGATGCTCAATACTTACATTTCTATAACTTAGTTCAAGTTGACCTTCTCATCTCTCTAATTGCACTAATTCTAGCTTCATCAACTTTACTCTTGTTACCATATGTTTGTCTTTAAAAAGTAAAAGTAGAATATATTTCATTGCCTATAAAAGCAAATGTTACCAAAGAATTTAAGGAAATGGCTTTGCTAACAACACATAAAGCTCTTGCTTCTAAATGACAACAGGGCTGTAGGAAAACTGGAGAGGTGTTATTTGCACAACAAACACAGTAATTGTTTTTTCTGTGAGACTGGAAAGCCTGATAAATATCATGTTTATTTGCCAACCACCAACCATTTTCCTTGAATGTTATTATATTATTTGAATGAATATGCTGTCCAGAATTTTACCTGTGACAGAATTTGAATTATCTCTGTACATAAAAACCAATAGCTGAACAGATTCCTTCGGAAGGTGTGATATATGAATTTAAATAAGCTGTATATTATGAGGAAATTTATTTTTCAACAGTATTTTTAAACTCTGCATAAATATTTCCCTTTGAAATAAGTGTTTAAGTAGCCAGATAAATGATGACATATTTCTAATTATTCCTTTCTAATGATAAAATATAGACATTTGTGAGTTATAGTTCTTCTGGGAGGGGAAATCTACATTTTCACTTCATTATGGAAAAGTTATCTGTTCTATAATTTAAATAGAACTAATATTTTAAAATTAAACAACACGTATTAAAAATTACTTAAAACCAATAGATAATAAATTTCAAAAGACAGTGACATATTTTATTAGTGATAAGTTTCTTGGCTCCAGAAACTGTATTCCCATCTTAGATGCATCATATCCAATCTTTATTTATAAAATATGATTTGACAAATCTTATGGATATCTGGCTACTTTTCTAAAGATTCATTTTCATCTGCCTTAATTCCTAAATCAGCAGTAACGATCACACATCAGGTGGCTAATATATACTTTTTGATGGACTAAGTTAAATCATTACAGTCCAAAAATTTTATTGGATTTTAAATGAGCTAGTCTTTTGATGATAAACCATTTACCTATTTTATTTTCTTAGTCTTTTGTCATTCTACACTTTAATTTTTATTTCAACAATGTAATAGAAATAAGAAATAACTAGCAATTTACAGAGATGTGTGAATTATATAATAAATAAAAAATTATATATGATTAAAATTATTTGTCTTCTTTCAACTTTGATGAAAATTTTAGAATTATTAAATGTATTGCTTAGCCTGTTTTGGTCACATTTTTGGGTGTACTCATGTCAGAAACCTGAAGTATATTTAGATTTTACTGTTTTAAACAAGCAATCCCCAAATTTACATGCCTTAAAGTAATACAATTTTGATTTTTGTTCAATTATATTTCCTTACAAATTCAGAAAGACAGTTACTCACTAATTACTAAGAAATACAGACAGATGGACTATCTGCTATCTTGGATGTTACCCTCTCTGTGTCAGAGGATCTAGTGCAGGCAATTGAATATCAGTCCTGAAAATGATAGACAGAACTTATTTACTGGAAGGTCATGAAAGTACCAAACAATTACAAATGATCATGAAAAAGCAATGCTACCATATTTTGAGGAAGATATAAAGCTGTAATTACTTTTAGAGCAGCAAAATGATTACTATAGTTTTCATTACGGTTTTTGTTGCAATAATGTTATTATGCCTAGTATAATGAAGCAGCAGTGACTAAAAGTGCATTTTCTAAACCAGGAGTGCTTAGTTTTAAATCCTGACTCTACCACTTAACTTGGAGAAGGAAATGGCAACCCTCTCCAGTACTCTTGCCTGGAAAATTCCATGGATGCAGGAGCCTTGTAGGCTACAGTCCATGGGGTTGCAAAAGTATTGGACACGACTGAGCAACTTCACTTTCTTTCTTTCTATAGTTTCTTTTGGAGAAGGAACTGGCAACCCACTCCAGTGTTCTTGCTTGGAGAGCACTGGGGCCCGGTGGGCTACAGACTATGGGGCTGCAAAGAGTTGGACACGACTAAGTAACACACACACACACACATACCCCACTTAATTAACTATTAGTTGAGCAAGTCAGATTCTTTGTTCTTTCAGTTTCTCATCTGAGTATATTCCTATCTTCTATGCAGTGTCATTCTGAATTTTAAATATGGTAATATGTGTAAAATGGTTAGAACAGTGACTGGCATAGAAACTGTTATGATGTTGCCATGAAGCTCAGTATGATGTCATACAGTCGCTTCGCAATGTCATTGTAGACTAGGTTTATATTTCTCATGTCATTGTATGTACGTACTTCATGATTACTTGAAAGTGAAAGTTTCTCAGTTGTGTCCGACTCTTTGCGACCCCATGGACTGTAGTCCATGGAATTCTCTAGGCCAGAGTACTGGAGTGGTTAGCCTTTCTCTTCTCCAGGGGCTCTTCTCTCGACCCAGGGATTGCATCTGTGTCTCCTGCATTGCAGGCGGACGTTTTACCATCTGATCCACCAGGGAAGCCCAAGACTGACAGAGGCAAGTGCAAATAAGGATGAAGATGGGTAAGTCCTGGCCTGATCTGATAGCAAGATTGCTCCCACAGGTCCTGGAAGGAGACACTAATGAATGAGAATTGAGGATGCTCTTTCCATAGCAAAGTGGTAAGTAGGCTCCTGATTCTGTCTTCCATGGCAATAATTCTCAAAGCAGTGATAGGAGATTCCAGTTGGCAATAAGGAGGAATTAGCTCTTACTGCATTTATGGTTGATAAGAATAGTCACAAAATTACTATGGAAATACTGGTATTGGTCTAACTTTGAAATTTTAGTCTGTAAGGTCATTTAGGTATATTCTTTATAAGGACAAGTTCTTTGCCTGTAGGAAATTTGATTTTTCAGCAAAATTAATGACTGAATCACAACATGGATCATTAAAACATGATAATACCACTACAAAAGTAAGCATAACTATGAAGTAATGGTACTAGAGTTCTGTAGTTCATAAAATATTGTTGGCATTTCTTTTAAAAAGGTTTTTTCTTAAAGTATATATGAGCAGAATTCCAAACTTGATCTCTTTAAATGTTAGCATTTGCTTGAAAATATGGATATGATGATATTACGGTAATTTCATTTAGATTTGTTCATCAGTTGTACATTTATTAACTAAATTGTGATTTACTGAATATTATTAAAGGGACTAAATGTCTTGGTTTGGTATTATTAAGCCCCATACAATTCTAACAAGTCAGTATATATACTGTGTACATATGTTCTGTAATCATATAGGCTTTATTTGGGAGAAAATCATATAGTAGAAAGAGAAGCACATGATTATTAGGTATTTAGTATCTTTGACTAGGTCATCTGCAAAGTTCTTGTTCGTATTGTAACTAGGTCCCTAGGCCAGCTACGAGCACATGTTGGCATTGACATGGATCTTTTACTGTTGGTTCTCGCTAGATCTCTAAATAGGACAGTGACAAGGAAGTAAAAAAAAAATCTGATCAGTAGTCCATCGTGATGCTCAGTGAGGACCCCTGTGAACACTCGAGGCAAGACAAAAGTATCCAGCGGTTCTCATTCCTAGTTCCAGGGACTAAACAGGGCCAGGTCTATGCTGCTGAAACTGGACTTGCTTGGAGCTTAGAACCCTAGTGAGAGGGACTCTTACTTCCTCGCATTCTATTTTCTTGTAATATGTATTCAGTTCAGTTCAGTTCAGTCGCTCAGTCATGTCCAACTCTTTGTGACCCCATGAATCGCAGCACGCCAGCCCTCCCTGTCCATCACCAGTTCCCGAAGTTCACTCAAACTCAGGTCCATCGAATCGATGATGCCATCCAGCCATCTCATCCTCTGTCATCCCCTTTTCCTCCTGCCCCTAATCCCTCCCAGCATCAGAGTCTTTTCCAGTGAGTCAACTCTTCTCATGAGGTGGCCAAAGTACTGGAGTTTCAGCTTTAGCATCATTCCTTCCAAAGTACACCCAGGGCTGATCTCCTTTAGAGTGGACTGGTTGGATCTCCTTGCAGTCCAAGGGACTCTCAAGAGTCTTCCCCAACAACACAGTTCAAAAGCATCAATTCTTTGGTGCTCAGCCTTCTTCACAGTCCAACTCTCACATCCATACCTGACCACTGGAAAAACCATAGCCTTGACTATGTGTTAGAATATGTAATATGTGTTAGAAATGTAATATGTGTTAGAAATACCTAATAAGTGTGATTTAAACAGAGCAAGGTGTAGATACCAGGTATGTGTACAGTATGAGTATGAAGGCTAAGTGGGCATGAAGATGTAGGGGCTTGGATGAAGTTGAGTTTAGATATGATGACCTTCAGTGAAGTTGCAATCAGGTTTGTAAGCAAAGAGAACTTTCCCATTTGGCACACACTACTCCATCTCCTGATAAGTTGATTTTATGTAGATTCTTCCCCTGGACCTTTAGAGAAATAAAAACAACAAATCTCCTGTGGACCTATTGGAGTCTCTTATGATCAGCCTGTTGATCTAGATACATAAATTTCAAGCCATGTCTATATAATCCAAAAAATCAGGTCTGATTTTTAAACAGTCAATCATAATAATCCTAGAAATCCAAAGCTATGGTCAGGCTTCTGGGTTCATTTATATGGGTATTTACTTGCAAATCAGTGAGCAAAATAAAAGCTGTTATGTGGTCCATAGTTTTAATATATGAATATTCAACTGGTCAAACTAATACCCATACATCAGTTGAGGTCACATTTACCACAAATTTTTTAAAAAGTTGGTCTCAGAGCTTTTAGATTTAAAAATTTAATTAACTTTCATTTAATAATTGTGGATCAGGCTTATTTTAGATTTATTTTAGGAACAAGGACTAAGGAAGCTTAAGATCTATTTAAAGTGCAGACAAAATTCCCACAATAGCATCATAATGGAGATCTTGTATGTACATTTTAAATGACTGGCAATTTAATTAACCCTGATATATAGTAGTGAATTTTGTGATATTTGGAAGGTACCAAATTTTAATATTTTCTAACAATCCAAGCCTATGCTTGAATTTGTTAATATTTGAAAGATTTTTTTCATTTTCATATGAATATCTAGTACAATCAGAAATTTGTAAATGTATGCATAAAGAAATAATTATGAGGTATACTTATTAGAAACATATATATATATAGGTGTATGTCTATATGTATTTAGAATGGCATTGAGATCACTTGAACTAATGAGATGAAATCAGAAAAGATAATTTCAAACATATTAAAAGCATTAGAATATAAATGAAGAGGAAATAAAATCATTCAAAGGAATTCTCCTTCCTCTTAATTTATTAATGTATATACCTATCCATTTATTCTTTAAGTCAAGCAATATTTGATGAGATCCAGGTTGCAAAAATCAACATAATATTAAGACTGGCTTTGAGTTGCATATAATATTCATCAAGCCCTGGATTGCTGCTGCTAAGTCACTTCAGTCATGTCCAACTGTGTGACCCCATAGACGGCAGCCCACCAGGCCCTGGGTTAGTGATGAGTATACTTTTAACTAATGAAATGAGGAATGTCTAAATTTGGAGAATAACTTCTTGACAGCTGATAAGAACTTTGGATTTTGAGCCAACCATGACCCTGGTCATAGAGGTCAAGCAGTGTAACTGTGGCTTAACTTGCTTTTGCTCAGCAATGCCTTTCCATTTATCCAGTGTATAAGAGAGGGAGTTCCCGTTATGGTACTCACACAGTAATGACTCTGCAACCCAGTGGACTGTACAATGCATGTAATTCTCCAGGACGGAATACTGGAGTGAATAGCCACTCCCTTCTCCAGGGGATCGTCCCAACCCAGGAACTGAACCCAGGTCGCCCACGTTGCAGGTGATTCTTTACCCCCTGAGCCACCAGGGAAGCCCACACAGCGAAACACACACATTTGAATACAGTTTCTGAGAACCCTTGGGAAAACCTAGTAAGTGTTTAATTTTACCCTTATATTTTTCTCTATCACTTGACTACTGCATAGGTTTGGGTGATTTTTATATTCTATACTTATTTTGGAGAAGGAAATGGCAACCCACTCCAGTGTTCTTGCCTGGAGAATCCCAGGGACAGAGGAGCCTGGTGGGCTGCCATCTATGTGGTTGCACAGAGTCAGACATGACTGAAACAACTTAGCAGCAGCATGCTTATTTTAATAGAGAATTTTAGGTTACTGATTTAAGATTATTTCTTTTCTAAAGTAAGTATTTAAAAAGTTACAAATTTCTCTCTATGCATGCCCTCATCTATGTGTTATTTTGAAATGTTACCAGATTCTAAAGATTTCAAACATGAGTTCTGTCGTGGCAGTTTGAGCATGGGTTGGAAAAGAATTTCCAGACACAGAATGTTTCAGAAAGCAGGGAGGTTATTATTAAGAACAAAAAGCAGAGAAAATGTGGGTGTTGCAAGCACAGTATGCTAGCTAACAGTCATTTTTTGTAGCCTTAAGACAAAGAAAATTCCTTCTGGAAGGGTAGCATTAGGTGATTGGTTAGGTCAATATACGGTGAGTACCAGGGTGACCATTTTTACCTAACATGGAGTTAGGAGCCTGGCTGGTAAGGATCAGGGGCTTTTGGCAAGAGTTATAATGGTGTCAGTCATTTCCGGAGATGACATTGGTACGGGTCTCTACACCTGTGACCTTGGTATGAGACTCCACAGATATTAGTAAACCTGTTTTATACAAACATAATTCAGTAATCTCTGTTTACTGTTAAAAATAAAAATTAAGACTAGACAAGCTAAAAACTAGTACTCAGAGCATGGTTGAGAGGCACTCCAGCCCCATGCATACACACATTTTCTAGCAACCTCTGGAGAGTCCTCTTTCACCTTGAGGCACAGAGTAATGTATGGTTCTCACTTCTACTGCATCTAGCAGCCTGAAGAGGGCTTCACAAACACTCTAAAACTTTTTTCTTCCTCCTCTTTTCCTCCTTTATATTTTGTTCAGCCTCTTGAACTTTACAACTCTCAAGAGCCAATCTTTTTTGGCAGGAAGCTGCATGAGTGATAATCCAACAGAGCAATGTCATCCACCTGAAGGATGACACGGGAAACTGCATGATTTGTAAGGAAGGAAATTGTCACTTTCTGAATGGTGTTTCATCATGAGTCTAGGCCTGAGGACAGTTTCACACATACGGTTTCTCTCACACACACTGCAAATGATCCTGCTTCACAGACTTGAAGCTGTGTATGCTCATGTAGCTATAGTGCAAAGGGTGATTTATATTTAATTAATATTCTCAAAAAGTCTTAAAGGTGAAAAACACTGTAAGTTGTTGGAGATAATTTGTTGGGGTTCTATATTAACGTTATTTATTCACTAACAAATTGCAACCAGTGTCTGGCATTTGCTTAGATCTAAATATAGATAATTTCACTCTGATTCATAAAATATGAACTTTATAAATGAAGTACATTGGAGTTTTATTACTTTCAATATAAACTATTTCAGTTATTTGAAAGCAGATTTTTAGTAGTGAAAGTGTCTTCAGTGGCAAAAAGCCTAAGACAAGCAGAATTTTAAATACTGAAATATTAATTTCATAACACTATTCAAATATTTCAAAAATAAGTTAGATATATACTTTTAAGGGATCTGTTTATTGTGAAATAAGAGGTACTTTTTTTTTTGAAAAAGCAGTGGAATGGGACAAATTGATTTTAGACAAATTATGGATGTCCTTATAGTCTCTGACAGACCTTATTTACAAATGAAGATCTTATTGCTAAATTCTCTTCAGGTCATACAATTAGAATTTTATTTTAAATAGAAATTTCGATACTCTTAGTTCATAAGAATATTGAATATTAGAGTTATTGATTTAAATCCTATTTAAATGTGATGTAAACTTTGAAGAAATGAGTAATTTCTTTTATATTATCTATGCTTCCCTGGTGGCTCAGATGGTAAAGTGTCTGCCCACAATGTGGGAGACCAGAGTTCAATCCTAGGTCAGGAAGATCCCCTGGAGAAGGAAATGGCAAACCACTCCAATACTCTTGCTTGGAAAATTCCATGGACAGAGGAGCCTGGTAGACTACAGTCCATGGGGTCACAAAGAATCAGACACAACTAAGCGACTTCACTTTCTTTGTTTATATTATACTTGAATTTTTCATTTAAATTGTCTTCAGTCATATAACTCAATTTTATATTAATATTTTTATATTTTCAAAGTCTTTTACAAGAGCAGTCATGTTCAGTGATCTCTCCCACAAAGTAGGTATATATATATGCGTATATATATATATATATATATACACACATACACAGATATATGTATATATTTTTATATGTGAAAGAGTACATCAAGGCTGTATATTGTCACCATGCTTATTTAATTTATATGCAGAGTACATCATGAGAAACGCTGGGCTGGAAGAAGTACAAGCTGGAATCAAGATTACTGGGAGAAATATCAATAACCTCAGATATGCAGATGACACCACCCTTATGGCAGAAAGTGAAGAGGAACTAAAAGCCTCTTGATGAAACTGAAAGTGGAGAGTGAAAAAGTTGCCTTAAAGCTCAAGATTCAGAAAACTAAGATCATGGCATTTGGTCCCATCACTCCATGGGAAATAAATGGGAAACAGTGGAAACAGTGTCAGACTTTATTTTGGGGGCTCCAAAATCACTGCAGATGGTGAATGTAGCCATGAAATTAAAAGACACTTACTCCTTGGAAGAAAAGTTATGACCAACCTAGACAGCATATTTAAAAGCAGAGACACTACTTTGCTAACAAAGGTCCATCTAGTCAAGGCTATGGTTTTTCCAGTGGTCATGTATGGTTGCAAGAATTGGACTGTGAAGAAAGCTGAGCACCGAAGAATTGATGCTTTATTATTATTATTATTTACTTTACAATATTGTATTGGTTTTGCCACACATCAACATGAATCTGCCACGGGTGTACACGTGTTCCCAATCCTAAACCCCCTCCCACCTCCCCCCACACACCATCCCTCTGGGTCAACGAATTGCCAGATTTGATACTTTTGAACTGTGTTGTTGGGGAAGACTCTTGAGAGTCCCTTGGACTGCAAGGAGATCCAACCAGTCCATTCTGAAGGAGATCATCTGCCCTGGGTGTTCTTTGGAGGGAATGATGCTAAAGCTGAAACTCCAGTACTTTGGCCACCTCATGCGAAGAGTTGACTCATTGGAAAAGACTCTGATGCTGGGAGGGATTGGAGGCAGGAGGAAAAGGGGATGATAGAGGATGAGATGGCTGGATGGCATCACCAACTCGATGGACATGAGTTTGAGTGAACTCTGGCAGTTGGTGATGGACAGGGAGGCCTGGCATGCTGTGATTCGTGGGGTTGCAAAGAGTCAGACACGACTGAGGGACTGAACTGAACTGAAAGTAAATAATATCTGATACATCATTTTAATTCTAATTTTTTTTTTCTTACTGGCTGCTATGTGAATTACAGCATGTATTGATTCATCATAATTATTGAACAGATTAATACTAACAATTTCAGTAAACATAAAGGCATTGTAGCCATTCAGAAAATGTAAGTTTCTCCTTCCCACCTTAAAAGTATAATCTTGGATATTTCTGGGCCTTTCTGTTCTTTCTCTTGTTTCATCTTTTGCCACCTTAGCTACCATAGCAAAAAAATAAACCAAGGAATCCTTGAGCCAACTTTCCTGGGATTGGATTTATCACTTTTCAATTTCATTGGTAGCTCTTACTTCTGGTAGCAAATCACAGTTCAACTTCTGTTTCACATGAGCAATTCCAAAGACTTCCAGGCCTCAGGGCTTCAGCAACCCTATCCCTTCCTGTTTCTTTTCCCCAAACAACACTTTAGTCATGTTTCTGTGAATGGAGGTCATTTTAACAAATTCCATCATTGCTACTTTGCTGGAAGAACTCAAGGAACCTGCAGGCTATTATACTCATGGCTGTGAAATATTACAGAGAATGAATATACAACAGGATTGTTGTTATTATTTAGTCACTACGTTGTGCCTGACTCCTTGTGACCGCTTAGATATGCAGCATGCCAGGCTCCTCTTTCTGTGGGATATCCCAGGCAATAACACAAGTGGGTTGCCATTCCTTCACAGGGATCTTCCTGACCCATGATTGAACGTGCGTCTCCTGCACTGTAGGAGGATTTCAGCCACTGCAATAATAGAGTCAGGATTCCAAAGAAAATGAGGATAAGCAAGGAGAAAAAATCTTATGGGTGAATCCCACCACAGATTTTCTATGCGCTCTTCAAAGGGGCGACAGGGCATACTCCTTCCTGCACCAGTGAAACGTACACTTCTGCACAGGAAAGTCTGTTTGTGACTCAGAGCCCAAGGTTTTATGAGGGGCTGGCCACACAGACACTCTTGCCTAGCCACAGCTACCAAAATTCAAGATTCCCAGAAGGAGAGCAAAGCACCATAAATCACACTGCCTGTACACACAGTTTATACAGAGCAGTACAGAGATTTGACCATTTTACAGAATGTTTCAAAGCCAAATTTCCTGAAACCAGCCAAGGGCCAGCTCTGCAAACAAGCCCTTCTAAGGATCAGCCTTGCTGTGTTAACTCTGTCCTGAACATCTTATGCTGTCACCCAGTTCTCATTTGATGCTGTCTTTAATGCATGCTGTCCCATTACATTCTCCCAACAGTCTACTCTGATAGGTATTACTATTCTTCTTCTACTTTTCCAATGAGAAAACTGAGAATCAGAGAGAAAATTGATTTCTCTCTGAAAAGGTAGCAAGGTTTGTGGAGAAAGAAATGGCAGCCCACTCCACTGTTCTTGCCTGGAGAATCCCAGGGATGGGGGAGCCTGGTGGGTTGCCGTCTATGGGGTCACACAGAGTCAGACACGACTGAAGTGACTAAGCAGCAGCAGCAGCAAGGTTTAACTTCAAAGTCAAGATTTTAACCATTAAATATACCTATATGGCATATCTCCAAAAAATATTTACTGAATGAATGGATGCCAAGTGAATTGGGACTGGAGGATACCATATTATTTAATATAATTGTATATTTATAGAATCCTGAATTCTTATTTGAATTAAGTAAGGCTAAACATTACTTCTATTAGGCAGAAGAAGAAAATCAAGAGCTGAAGTATATAGAAATATATTAGCTACTCATTATTATGTAGAATTTAAATAAACTTTCCAGCCCATTCCTCCCTAGCTTTCTATACCAGTAAATATGTGTCTCTCATTACAACTATGGTTTTTAAATGCTCTAATTAATATGTCCAAGCACTGTCAGAGACAGATTGCTTGCAATTGCTTGCAATTTTGGAAAGAGATAAATCTCATTGTATTAAATATGTTATAATCACTTTTAAAATGCAGGTCAGTTGAGTTGGACAGCTTCTCTAGACTTCTTCAGGGGTGGATATTAATCCAGCACACAGCAAATCTGCTCACACATCAAATCAAGGCAGAACCACAACTAACTAACGGCAAGCTAAAACTTCAGAGGTTTCACAGAAACAAATTCATTCAGACAATACTTATTCTTCTTTATTTTTCTAGTGTAATACTAAATGGTAGCATCTGTACAGATAACTGTACAGAAAAAGAAATATATTGGATATTAATCCAACAATTAATGTAATTTGGCAAGAGCAAATACAGTATACAAAATAATTTTCTTTACAATCCTTAAAATAATCCAAATATTTGTCTCTAAAAGATAAGAACTAGAAATCAGACATTGTCGTGGTGGTACCTAAAACATTTTTTTAGTCCATTGAGAATGTACAATAAGGAGTGTACTTTTAGAGTAAACAGGTTCAGAAAATGTTGCTATAAATTTTTTCTGATGTCTTTCTCTCTCCCCCAGTGTTAGCAGATTTTAATAGTTAGTACAGGTTTTATTACTTGTTAATCTGTTAGACTAATCAGAAAAATGTTAATCAACACAATAAACATATGCTGAGTCTCTACTATCAAACAAAAAGCTTTTTAGGTAGTTTAAGGTGGTGGAATTAGGGCTTAGAACTATTGAATTAAAGGATGCCCATTTTGTGTTTACAAAACTTTTGAGTTAACAATTGTGATACATTCCCATGTCAACGATACCAACTGTGCATTTTGTCACATAGATAAGTTTGTTCTGATAAACTGCTTGTAAGTAGCTCCTCTGATTCTGGTAATTTAACTTACATTCTCTTTGTTAAAATTTTTGCTAGTTAAATCATTATGCAAATGGTACAAGGGGTAATCTTTGCTTTTATTACTTTTAATTTTTCTTTCATCATTATCTATAGTTAGATGGTAGTCCATATAAAATTAAATATATTATAATTCTGAAGAATACAAGACATACTTTTGCAGCAATGTTTTTAAATGTCAACTTAAATTCCAACATGACATTTCACACAGAGAATTTTGAAGACTGAAGCTTTCAGTTTCATATACATAGTAATAAAAATGTTCTTGTTGGCAAATATTTTTCAACTTTAATGGTAAATCTATCTCATAGTTTTCAGAAAAAAAAACCCCTCAGCTTGTGAAATCAGCTTAGAGATCGGTTTGTTCAAAGGCAATATCTTTGTCTTTGTAAATGTTACTATATTGATTAAAATTCTCATCTAAGCTTTATGGTTTGGCTTACAATGCCCTTTACAAACTAACCCCTCATGCATTCTGACTCAGTGTTTTAAAGAGTTGCCATGCTCTTTCATGATTCTATAACTTCTAATTATTTTATCTTCTGGAAATCTCTTTCTATTCCTACACATCTTAAAACTCAATTCAAATTGGGATCCTAACATTTCACAGTTTTTCCTTCATACTTTCTAATCTGGATTTAAGGCTGCATTTCAACATACTGAAAAGTATATTTTAAGTTGTGTAATCTCTGTGATTATAAATCTATCTAATTTGATAGTTTGTGATCTCTCAGCAAATGGGGCCTGTATTATTCATGTTTACATCATATAAACCAAGTCTAGTAATTCTTCAATTATTTATAGAAGTTGCTTGGGTAATTACATACATACTCACTCTTCTGTAAAGAGATTGAATTCAGAGTTTATATACAGTTTCACATATGGTTACTGTTGGAAATATTGCTTAGCTGAGTGATTCCATAAACTAAGCAGCACACCAGAATCACTTCTTTGCTATAAGCCTCTGCTCCTAGAATGTTAGAATCAGTAAATGATCCATGGGCCTAAGAATCTGTATTTCAACACAGATATCTGGTAATTCTCATGCAATGGCTTTTAGGAACAATGATTGAGAATAATGCTAATATGAAAAGCATGAATTGATTCATGCTGACTTTCCCTTTCATTTACTGAGTCAATGTATACTTATCAAGGCTAGAACTTGCAAGGTGTTGGGGGTTTAATCACTGAACAAAAGAGCCCTTGTACTTACCCTTGGATTCACAGTCTTGTGGCCATAACAGACTCCAACTGATCACATCAATACAAATATAATTTTAAATGGAGTGATAAGTCCTATGAAAGAAAATGAAACTCCTAACCAGAGTTTTCAAAGACCAAGAAAAGCTTTGCTGAAAAGTGTCATTAAATAAAAGACCATATAAAAATAAATAGAAGCTAATTAAGTAAAGAAGGCACAGGAATAAATTAGGTGACAAAAAAGCCTTTCAAGTAGAAGGGAACACTTCTACACTCTGAGGCAGCAAGTTGGAGCTTGCCACTGTGAAAATTCAGAGTCGGACTCAATGGGAATTTGTGGAGCATAAGTTCAGTGTGTATACCGGGAGAGATGAGGAATCGTTGTCTTACAAAGATAGGTTAAGGATTTTGATCATTATTCCAAAAATAATAGGAAGGATTTTAAAGGTTTAAGTAAAACAGTCACATGATCAAACTTAGATTTTAGAAAGAATGCCAGCTACTGTGTGAAATCTTAGTGGGCTTGAGGTGGAGGATGGCTGGGATGGGAACAAAAGTGAGAGCAGACAGGTCAGAAGTTTATACAGAAAGCCAGGTGAAGAGTGATGTTCCCTTAGACCACAGTGAGAGTCAGAGAGAGACAAGTAGACATTGTCAAGATGCATTAGGAATTAAGGATTGCTCTCTGGTCCCTCAAAAATAAATATGTAAACAGTGCTGCAGTGAATATTGGGGAACATGTGCCTTTTGAATTATGATTTTCTCAGGGTATACACCCAAAAGTAGCAGTATTGGGTCATATGGTAGTTTTCATTTTTTAAAGTTTCCTCCACTGTTCATAGTGGTTGTACCAATTTACATCCCTATAAGAGGGTTCCCTTTCTCTGCATCCTCTCTAGAATGTATTGTTTGTAAATTTTTTGATGATACCCATTACAACCAGTGTAAGGTGATACCTCTTTGTCATTTTGATCTGCATTTCTCTAATAATTAGTAATGTTGAGCATCTTTTCATGTGCCTCTTGGCCACCTGTATATCCTCCTTTGAAGAAATGCCTTTTCAAAACCTATTTGCAGGGCAGGAATAGAGACGCAGACAGAGAGAATAGACACAGATGTGTGGACATGGCAGGGAGAGAAAAGGAGAATTGGGATGAAATTAGGATTGACATGTTTACACTACCATGTGTAAATATACAGTTAATGGAAACCTGCTGTATAGAAGAGGAAGGTCAGCTCTGTTCTCTGTGGTGACCTAAAGGGGTGGGATGGCAGGGAGCGAGAGAGGTCCAAGAGGAAGGAGAGATACAGATACATCTAGTTGATTCATTTTGTTGTATAGCAGAAACAAAGACAACATTGTAAAGCAACTCTACTCCAATTAAAAAATAAATCTGTTTCCTAATTTCCTTTGAATGGGGTAACTGGTTTGTGTCACGTAATAGAAGATTCAGGATGTGAGATTACTAAGTATTATTAGAAATATGTACAGGGCATTGCACTCTTAGAATAGGAAATAACTTGAAATGGAAAATATGAATGCTTTGGAATTCAAAGAACTCTTGCTCTGACTCTGAGTTTCTCATTGACTTGTCACTTAAGTAAATCTCTCAAGCTCCTTGTTCCTCAATTCCTCATAAGAAAAATTGGGACAGTCTTGAGTAAATCCCAGTTGTGACATGGTTTCACTGTGTGAGACTATTTCTTATCTTTACTGGAAGGGCTTGGTGAATTTTTAACATATGTGAATATAATTTAGAAAACTGACTTTAAAAGTTAACTCAAAATGGATTAAAGATCTAAATGTAAGACCAGAAACTATAAAACTCCTAGAGGAAAACATAGGCAAAACACTCTCCGACATAAATCACAGCAGGATCATCTATGATCCACCTCCCAGTATACTGGAAATAAAAGCAAAAATAAACAAATGGGATCTAATTAAAATTAAAAGCTTCTGCACAACAAAGGAAACTATAAGTAAGGTGAAAAGACAGCCTTCTGAATTGGAGAAAACAATAGCAAATGAAGCAACTGACAAACAACTCATCTCAAAAATATACAAGCAACTTATGCAGCTCAACTCCAGAGAAATAAACGATCCAATCAAAAAATGGGCCAAAGAACTAAATAGGCATTTCTCCAAAGAAGACATACAGATGGCTAACAAACACATGAAAAGATGCTCAACATCACTCATTATCAGAGAAATGCAAATCAAGACCACAGTGAGGTACCATTTCACACCAGTCAGAATGGCTGCGATCCAAAAGTCCACAAGCAATAAATGCTGGAGAGGATGTGGAGAAAAGGGAACCCTCTTACACTGTTGGTGGGAAGGCAAACTAGTACAGCCACGATGGAAAACAGTGTGGAGATTCCTTAAAAATTGCAAATAGAACTGCCTTATGACCCAGCAATCCCCTTGCTGGGCATACACACTGAGGAAACCAGAATTGAAAGAGACACATGTGCCCCAATGTTCATTGCAGCACTGTTTATAATAGCCAGGACATGGAAACAACCTAGATGTCCATCAGCAGATGAATGGCTAAGAAAGCTGTGGTACATATACACAATGGAGTATTACTCAGCCCTTAAAAAGAATACATTTGAATCAGTTCTAATGAGATGGGTGAAACTGGAGCTGATTATACAGAGTGAAGTAAGCCAGAAAGAAAAACACCAATACAGTGTACTGACACATATACATGGAATTTAGAAAGATAGTAATGATGACCCTGTATGTGAGACAACAAAAGAGACACAGAGGTATAGAATGGACTTTTGGCCTCTGAGGGAGGGGGAGTGGGTGGGATGATTTGGAGAATGGCATTGATGCATGGTACTGTCATGTGGGAGGCTAAGCGCCAGTCTGTGTTCGGTGCAGGGTGCAGGATGCTTGGGACTGGTGCACGGGATTGTCCGGAGAGATGGTGTGGGGTGGGAGGTGGGAGGGGGCTTTGGCATTGGGAGATCGTGTACACATGTGGCTGATTCATGTCAATGTATGGCAAACCAATACAGTATTGTAACATAGAATAAAGTATTAAAAAAAATTAAAAAATAATGTTAAAAAGTTAATATACAAATAAAATTTCCAGAAATTCTACTTGATATGCTACCATAAAATATGAATAATATCTTCCTTTTGAGTTTTCAAGCAACATCTTTGCCACATTTTGTGATTTATTTCTTTGAAGTATTTTAGAGTTAAACTTGTTACACACCCCCATAAACACACACACACCAAATTCTTCCTCTTAAAATTAGGCTTCATGCTGAATGATAGCAATATAATTACTTCTATTTTTTAATTAAAATATAGCTGATAAGTAATTATTGAAATGGTAATTTAATTTAATGGAAATATACATTTTACTTCAAGTGCTACATAGTCCTTAACTTCTTGGAAATGATTGGTAGGGATAAGCCTCAATACACAAATGTTTTTTCCACAAGTTTCTTTTAGAATTAACCAATTATCCATTGTTTAGCAATATATTTATTCATTTGATTCATATTTATTGAGCATCTATAATATGCCATATATAAGTATGATGCCCTAAAGGACATTATCTGGGGGATGCTATCAGGGAATATTTACCAGAGGATGTAGTGTTTAGGGTGAGATTGGAATGTATTAGTTCCCTAGTCTGCTGTTAACGAAGTACCAAAAATAACAGATGACTTAAAATAACAGAAATGTATTGCTCATAGTCTGGAGGCTAGAAGTCTGAAATCTAGGTGTCAGCAGGACCATGAGACTCCTTCCTTGCCTCTTCTGTCTTCTGGTGTTTGCAGGCAATCCTTGCATTCTTTGACTTGTGAATGATTCACTTCAGTCACGTGACCATTGTCTCCCTGTGGTTCTTCCTGCTGTCTTCCCTCTGTGAATGTCTGGGTCCAAATACTCTTCCCCTTTAAAAATATTTATTTGGTTGTGCTGGGTCCTCAATGCTGTGAGCAGGCTTTCTCTAGTTCCGGGGAGCTGAAGTTCCTCTTTATTGCGTGCACAGGCTTCTCACTGAGGTGGCTTCCTTGTGGAGCCTGGGCTCTAGGTGTGCAGGCTTCATGCGGTTGCAGCTTGTGGGCTCTTGAGTGCTGGGTCATAGTTGTGGCACACAGGCTTAGTTGCTCTACGGCATGTGGAATCTTCCCCATCCAGGGATGGACTCTGTCTCCCACAGTGGCAGGCAGATTCTTACCACTGTACCACTGGGGAAGTCTAAAACTTCCCCTTTCATAAAAGCACTGGTCATACTGAATTAGGCTTGCCTTAATGGTCTCATTTTTCCTTGATTCCTTCTGTGAAGACCCTACTTAGCAATTAGATCATATTCTGAAGTACTTGAGGCTAGGTCTTCAGCATAACTTTTGCAGCAAACACAATCCAACAATTGTTTAGTTGCTAAGTCATGTCAAACTCTCCATGACCCCATGTACTGAACCCTGCGAGGGTTAGTCGCAGGGGATAGTCTCCACTCAAGGACTGAACTCAAGTCTCCCACATTGGCAGGCGGATTATTTATCACTGAGCCACCAGGGAGGTGCAGTGCAAGCACAGCAAGGAGTAAAACTGAAGGAGCAAGAGAATTCCATAGTTAAATGAATTGTGTACCATCACTGACTTGAAATTCACTTGGAAAATAAAAAGTAAAATGTGACTCATCAAAAGGATCATTTTGTATTCTGTAGAATAGCATCCCTAACTGCTTTGCTTACTCTTACAGGATGGAAGAGGGTTTTAACTAATGGTATATATGAAGCTCAGGAATATTTCTAGCACCCATAGTTGGAAAGTTCCTTCTCTTCCTTCTTCCTCCCCTTTCTTTCTTTCAGCTGCCTCTCTAAGTCACTATACCATCATTGATTATAGTAGGGGTAAATGGAATGTTTTAGTCTAAGAGCTCATCCTCTAGGCAGGGGTCCCAAGGCTTGCAGTGAGATCCCCAGGACTGCAGATGACCATGTCTGACACATGACTGGACATTATTCACTAACTTCAACTCTAGTCCTTTCTGTTTATCTCAAGACTAAATCAGAGTGTATGGGAGTGAAAGAGAGCTTATTAAAAACATATCCTTGATGTACAACATAACACATACTTATTTTTAAAGTAAATTATTGAAATGGCAATACTTGGACAGCCATTATTTTTGCATGCCTTGATAGACATCAGAATCTTTGGAAACACCAGACTCACTCTCCAGTCTTGAAACAGTGACAGTTCATTTATTTCAATTCATTTATTATTTTTCTATCCATCAATTCAACTCACATTTAATTGGTGCTTGACGGATGCCCAGCATTATGCTGGTTATGAAGCCATGGGCCTTGCCCTTAAGTAGTTTGAGGTCTAGAAATAAGCCCACTGGAGAGCATGAGATTCTGTCTTGATAATGCTGACCACACCCCTAAGCAGAAACATCCGAAAAATAGAAGGCAGTGTCAAAAATGGCCATGTAAAATTTATATCATCCATAAACAAGTTGCATTTTTAAGCAGTTTCCTAATAACTAGTCTAGCAAACCTCCACAAATAAATACATTTATATTTTTGGTAAATTTTAATTAAAAATGTTTCTCTGGACTTTGTTTATTCAGGTCTTTGGAGGATAAGAATTTGATTCTAGGAACAGGAGTTTATATGCCTGTATTGGGTCTCACATTTTGTATTAACGTGAATGACTGTATTGATTGAAGAAATGTCATTATATATAGAGTGAGCATAGAGAGAATTTGCTGTAAAAAAAAAAATGAGTCTGTGGGTTTTTACATTCAGGGATTAGAAAGTTGTGAAGGGGCAATACATGGGCAATAAAAGGAAATTTAGGAATCAAAGATGGGGAAAAAAATGGTGGTTTTCAAAGATATTCTGATTAATGAGTGGTAGGAAGAGATGGAATATTTTAAAGCATGGGGGATATGAGGTGACACAAATGTCCACAACCTAACATATGCCGTCCCAGATACTCAGGATGCATAGAACATCGTGATCCATTTTAAATGTAAGTGGCAGAATTAATGTCTTCCCAGTTGAGTGCTTGTGGGGTGCCCAGCAAGGCTACTGTCAATGGTATTATCAGCTCTGCTTTAGAAAAACAAAATTCCTTCAAAACAATATTTTCTGTGAGAAATGGGGTCAAAAATTATATAACCATTATTTGGGGCAAAATTGTAAAACAGTGTTACAGAAAATGTATGAGGACTATACACAGTGTAATATGATTCTTATCTTTAGTCCACTAAAATTGTCTGCTGCTCTTTTTGAGGATGGAGTAGAAAGTCAGGAGAATTAAACATGTTCTGTCTTACGGTAAATTAAAACCTATGAGCACATCTTCTGATCTCTATACCCACTGAAAATATTTCATGTACCTGTCCTTGGCTTGGGCAGGTAAACTCTATGAGAAAATTCATAAACATTGTTAAAAAGACTCAAGTCGCAGCTCATTTCTTAATGATTCTGGATAATAAAAAATCTTCAAAGTGTGAGGGTTGGAACAGATGAAAAATGAAAGTGTAAGTTCAGGGGGAAAAATCTAGTTTTGAAACTAGTACATCATATTGAAAGGTTAATTGCTTTATAATAGCTCTCATAAGATGTACTTGAGAGATTTCTACACATTTACTAAGGTAACCTTACCTTGTTATGGAAAAGAGCAAGAGAACCCTTAGAGTCTTTGGTACATCAAAACTATATTTTACTAACTTAACCCTGAAAGTTACCTTTTCCCAAATTTTGGCTTCCCTGCTGGCTCAGATGGTAAAGAATCTGCCTGCAATGCAGGAGACCCAGGTTTAATCCCTGGGTTGGGAAGATTCCCCTGGAGGAGGACATGGCAACCCACTCCAGTATTCTTGCCTGGAAATCCCGTGGCCAGAATAGCCTGGTGAGCTACAGTCCCTGGCATCACAAAAAACTGGACACAACTAAGCAACTAACACTTTCACTTTTCGCTTAGGTTTCAGCAGAATCAGAGGTAGCCATGGCACAAAAATATTAGTGATTTAATTTCAACTAAACACAAAACCCTGGTGGCTCAGTTGGTAAAGGATCCACCTGCAATGCAGGAGACCTGGGTTTGATCCCTCCAGGGGATCTTTCCCTGGAGGAGGGCATGACAACCCACTCCAATATTCTTGCCTGGAGAATTCCATTGAAAATGGAGCCTGTTGGGTTACAGTTCATGGCGTCGCAAAGAGTCGGATGGGACTGAGTGAGTCACAGCACACACATAAAACAAGTATTTGTACTACAATCTAAGTAAAAAAAATTTTACAATTAAAATCACTAATATTTTCTTTAGTAGTCTAGGAAAAGAGACTAGCTGTTATGAAGTGAATGGCTATTAAAAAATCTGTTCAGAGATATGCATGGCATTAAAAACAGTTACATATCTCCCTGTAAAAGCCATCTGAACTATGTAAACTAGAAGGGAAAGTTTCCATGGTTGATATTTCATTCATTTCCCTTAATGAATACATAGAAACTTACCCTGTAGCTCTTTCACTCTGCCCCTATTCAAGATATTAATGAGTTTCCCTGAACCCAGTGGCCAGAGGATAAAACTTAAAGTACATGATGATTAGTCCTAATCCAAATGTAGGCATGGGGTTCAGTGTTGGTGCTAAAATTCTCTGTTTATACATAACTCTTCAGTGAGAAAAGTCCCTCAGCCTAGATGGGCTGAAAATTTTCACCAAATTCTAGAAAATATTAGATTTATATAGAACTCCCCAAAATTATGCTTTGAACTATAACAGATTGTTAACCTGACATGGCATAATAGTCTCTTGTAACTGTGTCTGAAATACCTATTACAATAAAGGCTCACTAATGTATTTCTATGTGAAAGAATTGATTATTAGCTGGTTTAGCAGTTTTCAATCAATTGGTCTTTTCCTAGACAGTAATACATAAGTTTTTAATGAATTTAGCAATTTACTCTATGGTTTTCTTCCCATAAAGCAGTGAGTTATGATATAACACAGGCAAGCAAGATAAATCTCCCACAGATTATGGCTGATATATAACAAGGCTTTGTAGATTGAATATTCATGTTACAAAAAGTTCTTTTAAACATAAATGATATATAATGACATCCATAACTCATTTTTCTTCTTTTCCTTCTCTTCACTGCAACACTGGTATATTTCTTTCTTCCACTTCCACTTTTATATTCCTAATTTACAGTTTCTTGAAAAGGGAAATATATTTTAATATGCAGTGAGGTATGTGCTTGCTATGTGTATATGTATGTGATCATATCACTGTAATCAGAGTAGCTGATTAAATTTTGACTGGAGCATAGGAAGATTAACATTTGAGTTTAGGAATAAAACATTTCAATTGCCACAGATCCTCAAAGAGCAAACAACTGATATAAAAGCTTACATGCCCACCATGTAAATCTTTGATGATAAGGAGGAAGGTTTTTTTCTTTTCCATATTTCAGGATCTAAAATGTCTTCTTGGTGTTTTCCATTGTATTTAATTTTTAACCCTTTAACAGACAATCAAATTGATTTGGGTATGGATGTGAAAGTTGGACTGTGAAGAAAGCTGAGTGCCAAAGAATTGATGCTTTTCAACTGTGGTGTTGGAGAAGACTCTTGAAAGTCCCTTGGACTACAAGGAGATCCAACCAGTCCATTCTAAAGATCAGTCCTGGGTGTTCATTGGAAGGACTGATGCTAAAGCTGGAACTCCAATACTTTGGCCACCTCATGCAAAGAGCTGACTCATTGGAAAAGATTCTGATGCTGGGAGGGATTGGGGGCAGGAGGAGAAGGGGACGACAGAGGATGAGATGGCTGGATGGCATCACTGACTCAATGGACATGAATTTGAGTAAACTCTGGGAATTGGTGATGGACAGGAAGGCCTGGCATGCTGCGATTCATGGGATGGCAAAGAACTGGACATGACTGAGCGACTGAACTGACTGACTAAGAACACTGGAAGATATTCAGTATTTTTTTCTTTCAGTTTTGTGATTAATATCTATCCCAGACAGCATTTGTAAACTGGGAAATTTTATCTAATCTGAGTTTCTAGATTTTTTGGAAATCAGAAGTTTGCAACATTAAGCCTATTCTTCATAATAATAATAAAAGAAAACTAAATCCTTTTCATAAAGCATCTTTCAGCAAGAAAGTGAACATCCCTCCCTAACTTTAAATGGTTAATTTAACAACTTCAAATGGTTTTAAGAGCCAGAGAGGCAAAGTACATAAGTGAGGTCAGTCAAACCCAACATATTAGGGTGCTCCAAGCCAAGCTGCAGCAAATGCGTGTCCTTTCTTCCAGAAATAGGAGGCTATTTGCATTATTTAAGTGTCTATTACAAGGGAATACTGTCTCAAGGTTGCCACAGCTGAGTTCTCAAAAAAATTTGGAAATTCTGGTTATTCTGTGGGTTTTTGCAGTTTTCAAGCACTTTGTGGGTCCAATGTTGGTTGACTGGATCCAGCATGTGACCAACAGTTTGCTACCATTAAGGCAGAAGATTGTTTTTAACAAACGTTTATTCAAGGGGATTTCAGACACATATTAAAGTGGACAGAATGGTATATGATACTTTCTTGTGCGCAACAAACATATCTGGCTAATCATGCCAGATAGCCCATGAATGCCATCCACTACTCCCAAACTGTATTGTTTAGAGGCAGATCACCAACATCGTATCATATCATTTGTAAGTATTTCAGACTACATTAGAGGTTTGGGGGGTGAATGAAATGGTAATATGTTTCAGTAAAAATAATATTTCTCCAAGGTCATTTGAACAAAACTGACCACGAGTGGTTTATCTGATAAATCATCTAAGTTGATTCTAAGTTTCCAACAAGGTTAATGAAGTTCAACACTTCAGTTCAATCTGAAAATGAAGGAAAAAGAATGATTATTATAGTTTCATTTTTAAACAGTGGCATAGAACCAGGAAAAATTATTATAATATCCACATCCTGTGAATAAACACATACTAATTTTATGAAATTTCTTCCTTTTAAAACATTTTAATATACTTTTCTGTTGTCTTATATCAGTGAGACTAAAATAAGATTTATCTTGATAGATGTATGTTGATTTTGGTACCACGTTGGGTAGAACTTGTGAGAAAACTTTCCATTGTGATTCCAAATTCTGGTTCATTTATAATCATTGTTAGAGACTCATAATGAAAATTCTAGTATCTGGTTGACATCTAGATGAGCAGGAACAGAATTCAAGATAGGGAAGCATCTGCTTGTGTTTTACAGATAAAATCATGATAATTAAGGTCCTCATTCAGCTGATAACTGGAGCATGTGAAGTGTTTATCCTCTCTGTGATTTCCTTGTTCTTAAAATTAGCACTGTGTAAATCCAGCATAAGGGTTCTGAATGTGATGGATAGTTTAATGAATACCCGTCTGAATTCTACTGCTTATATATATCCATAAAGAGGTGGTGAAACTTGAGTATAGGCTGCTCTTATTTCCAATTCATATTGTGAAACACTAACACTACGTATGTGAATTTTCTGATTTTTAAAAATCATGGTTACATTAAGTGCAAATCTGTTTTTACCACAAGTGTAACAAAAGTAGATATCTCCCGAAACCCCATTAGAAATTTATATGAATAAATGTAGCAGAATAAAATTATTTGCTATTCTGAATAATGTTTTTAGAATATGCATTGTATTATGCAAGGCATTTTACATTCAAGACTGCTTTGTCCCTAGACAGTAGGCACTAAATAAAAGTATATTAAAATGTTTTAAAAGGAAGAAATTTCATAAAATTAGTATGTGTTTATTCACAGGATGTGGATATTATAATAATTTTTCCTGGTTCTATGCCACAGTTTAAAAATGAAACTATAATAATCATTCTTTTTTCCTTCATTTTCAGATTGAACTGAAGTGTTGAACTTCATTAACCTTGTTGGAAACTTAGAAATATAATAAAACTGCTTTTGAATGCCCTCTCTAACCTATAATTTAGATGAAACTGAATTTCAAAGCAAAATGGAATTGAATCCAGACAACACATACATTTGTGGAATTAAGAACATAGTGTAATTTCATGCCGTGGTGACTTTATCAGACTTGCAACAGCATAGGGGTAATACTCTTCGGGAGAATAGCAAGTATTTAATATAATCACAAACCCTCCATTTAATTACATTTATATAAACCAAACTTTATACCATTTTTGGAGTCTAAACCAAGGTATTCAGCATATCCATCTAGCAGGAGTCAGACACGTCAGTGGCCTGCTCAGAGCATCCCTTGGGTGATAAGAGAAAATGGGGAAGACAGAAGAAATGGTTCTGTTTAGGTGGCTGCCTTCTCTGTTACCACTATTCTCACCAAAACTCCATCATGTACCTGCCAATCATTCTAATGAGATGCACCTGGTCAATTAATTGAGTGATGCTAGAATGTTCAGACCTACTACATTGTCAATAATGACCTGGATTTCAGGTGGGAAGTATCATAACTGGATGCTGGCATAAAGCAAAAGGAGCCTGAATGGCAGATAAGGCACTAATAACGGGAGCTGCTTTACACAAGCACAAAGAAACAGCCTTTCCAGACTCTTCTCGCTGCTCATTTGCTTTAACTTTGCTGAGAATGATAGTTTCTGCTTTAAACAGAAATGAGAGAGAGACCTGCTGGGAGAAGAAGCTTGTTTCTCTCTTAAAATCAGTTTCGATTTGAATTAGGGAAGAACATGTGAATATCACTGGAAGCTATACCACTGATGTTTGAGAGTGAGAATGTGATATTAAACACACCTAACAAAAAAATGTAATACAATTGATTAATATATTACATTTTTAGAGAAATATTCATATTTGATATAGTCCTCATGTAACTTATTTTAGTTACATCGAATATTTATGAAAATATATAAAATATTTACTATGTGGCTACTTTACCTTATTTTCATTTCCTCAAGATGTAGTGAATACATAGTTTCAGCTACATCATTCTAGAAAATAGATCAATATATCTATAATAATTATGCAAATTGATGAAAAAATTCTCATATGAAAGTATTTTACTTTGTAGCACATGGGCAAAGTAATACTTTTCCCACCACTGAATTGCAGTATCTCTGGGCTGAACAACTTGAGAACCTATAACAGCAGTACATGAAAGAAAAGAAATGACTTCTCCAAGCTGGAATTAGAGAGTGATTTTAGGTATGCCAAATTTAATTATCCTCAAAAGAATTGGGCTAGGAGGCAAACCTTTATTCTCATGAGAAGGCCAATAGTGTTTTTAAATGATCACAATGAAGGGAATGTGGGTTTTCCACATCATCTCTATACAATTTCTTCCCTAGAACAGCATTCTCTGTTCCAGGAGCATTCAAATACACACAGTGATTTTGTGTAATGAGTCTGTTATTTTTCTTGACCGTTTTCTGCCCAACTGACCAGGACTCGTTTAATGAGTTTAACAGCATAGTATGTGTATCACACCTTGCTGTGCATTTATAAATCAGCACTTTTCTATGACATGGGCATTTTAGAGACTGCCATACACAAAAAGTATACATCACTAATCTTATTTGCCACTGTCTTTAAAAAATATGCAGCTTTGGACAGCTTAAAGGGAAGTTTTTTTTATTCTGTTCATTTGAGGAATCTATATTTTTTCTCTTTGTGTGTTCCTAGCCTGCATTGGAAAAGGAAATGGCAACCCACTCCGGAGTTCTTGCCTGGAGAATCCCAGGGACGGGGAGCCTGGTGGGCTGCCATCTATGGGGTCGCACAGAGTTGGACACTACTGAAGTGACTTAGCAGCAGCAGGAGACTCTGGACTGGAGAAGGCAATGGCACCCCACTCCAGTACTCTTTCCTGGAAAAACCCATGGACGGAGGAGCCTGGTAGGCTGCAGTCCATGGGGTCGCTAAGAGTCAGACACTACTGAGCGACTTCACTTTCACTCTTCACTTTCACGCATTGGAGAAGGAAATAGCAACTCACTCCAGTGTTCTTGCCTGGAGAATCCCAGGGACGGGGGAGCCTGATGGGCTGTCGTCTATGGGGTCGCACAGAGTCTGACACAACTGGAGCGACTTAGCAGCAGCAGCAGACTCTGGACTTTTTTTTTTTTTTTTTAAGGAAAATAGTTTAAACTGTTTGTGACTAAAGGGAAACAGGCGGTATAAATGCTGAGGCATGAATGTCTGAGGCCTATAGTGAGAGTGAAAGTCGCTTAGTCCTGTCTGACCCTTTGCGACCCCATGGACTATACAGTCTGCGGAATTCTCCAGGCCAGAGTACTGGAGTAGGTAGGTAGCCTTTCCCTTCTCCAGGGGATCTTCCCAACCCAGGGACGGAGCCCTGGTCTCCCGCATTGCAGGAGGATTCTTTACCAGCTGAGCCACAAGGGAAGCCCCTGAGAGCTGTAGGAGACTCACATTCTCTCATCTCTCACTAAAGTGTTCCTGTGAAATGTTGCTTAACACTGATCATTCATTCTTTCCAATGAAGAACCCGAAAGTTCGTTTGTTCTGCTTCATTGTGTTTAGAGATTAAGGGTATCTTCAAAACAGCTCAAGGATTTTTGCTTTTTATCACCTCTAATGCACGTTTTTTTTGTCAAAGGTTTACAGTTTTTGTTTTGTTTATATTACCTTTTAGAAGAATTCACACAGGTAGATAGTAAAATTTCAGCACTCTTAAGGTACTTTAAAAGCTGCTTTTACTACTATCTTCTTTAAGTGTAGGTTATTATCAAACAGCTCTTAGGAAAATTCACTGAGACTTCTTTTACAAAACAAAAGATATATAGCAATATCAATAATGTCTATGGAGCACATGTAAATTGTCTATATAATAGCATGTATCCTAGTTTTATACAATAATTATAACAGTTATTTTCTTCCAACATATGCAATTTATCATTTCTTACTTTAATTATGTGACATTTTGTGAGGTGCATATTGGTTTTCTTTACCCCATCCTTATTTTATATCACTTAGTTTCTTCCATCATTTATACCTCATATCCTTAAATCCAAGATCAGCAGACATCATAAGATTGTTTCAGTAAGCATAAATTAACATCAGAGTTTGAAAAGCAAGGAAATATCTATGCAAATTTTCAAAATTATTTTATCTCAAGCTATGATAAACTATCCATTTTATGCTTTTATATGCCTCATGCATTTCTAAATTATATTTATCATATACAACTACTGTTGGAAGATGGAATGAGAATATTTCAGCAACAGTCCTCTGATCTGATGAGACCTTGAAAAGCATCAGTCTACTCCACAATGTGGTAAAATCAGAGCTAAAGAACCCAGGATAAAAAATAATTTTTTTGTGTGTGTGATGATTTCTATAAAGGTTTCAAGCCTCTCGTTGTAAATACTTTAGCTGCCTGATATGCCTCACCATCTTTCGTCATGTATGAATTGTCATGTATGAATTTAACTTGCAATTAAAGCCCATTTTCATATTTCAGAAAATATGGTGAACAGCTGTTCCCTTCTCTTCTTATAATCATCATACATTTTCTAGCATTTCATTATTCTCACCTACTTTGTTTAGCTTACTTACTGGCACTGAATTTTCTCTTTATTTATTTATTTTTTGAGCAAAATGAGGCACAAGTACTCATATCTCTTTTCTAATACCTATAAAAACTTCATTCCCAACGTAGCCTTCTGTAGCACTTTTATCCCTTTTTCATCTTTCATATTATATATCCTACCAGGCCAAGGCCAATGAGTGTTCATCTGCTTTTACATTTAATGAATACTTTGAAGTGACTCCTCTGTACCAGTCACTGTCCTTAGCATAGAGATATGGCATTGATCAAAAGAGACAATGTCCCTGTCCTTATGGAGTTTACAGTCTAGTAGGAAAGGTAGATATTTAAACCAATAAACTATAGTTCACATGGTGATAAACTTAATCAGTAAAGTTAATGCAGCAGACCCTCCGCTATCTTCAGGAAGGCTTACTTGTGTGGATGCACCTTGGCTGGCTCTGAGGACTTGGCCTTTGGAAAATTCCCTGTGCTACTGATTGGTAAAGTTGGTTTCAATGCCTGTGGCACTGAACCATACTGACCAGTTTGTCTGTGCAAACAATATGATATATGGTGGACACTTGCTTTTCTCTGGGTCTGGAATTTCAGTAATCATGGCTGGCTGCTTGTACAACTGCTATATGCATATGCGGGCAGCACTTTCTATAAAACCTGGATTCTGAGGCTCAAGCTGGCCACCCAGGCAGAAACACCTACGCAGACTTCACAGACCTGCATCTGATTTCCTCCAGATTCATCATTTTTTTTTCCAGTGTAAATCTGCTCTTTTCAGTGTAAAAAAACTTACAGTAAAACTTCACATAAACATTTTAATATAATAAAGCGTAACTTTGAGAATAACTGTTTCCAGTCCTGTGAGTCCTTTCAGCAAATTACTGAATTAATGGTTGGTCAAAAGACTCTCCTCAAAACAATGACAATTTAAAAATGTAGCAAAGTAGACTTCTCTGATGGTCCAGTGGTTAAGAATCTGCTTGCCAGTGCAGAAGACACAGATTCAGTCCCTGCCAGGGGAAGATTCCACGTGCCACAGGAAAACTAAGCCCATGTGCCATGACTGCTGAAGCCCACGTGCCTCAGAGTCTGCACTCAGCAATAAGGGAAGGCAATGCCGTGAGAAGCCCGCACACCACCAGAGTCGCCTTGACACCACAGCTGGGGAAAGCCTGCGGATGGCAACGAAGACCCAGGGCAGCCAGGAAAAATAAATGCAATTTTAAAACATTTTAAAAAATGAGAAAAATAAAATAAAAGTTAAAAAGTAGCAAAGGACAAGGTCAAGGAATGATAGAACTATATCTCAGACAGGATTGTCAGGAAGGCTGTAAGAAGGGAGCATTCCAGCAGAGGCCTGAATGAAATGAGGGACCAAGTAAGGCAAATATGTGACGGAAGAATGTTCTAGTTGGAGACAAGAGAAAGTGCAAAGCTCACGGGATAGCTTGGTGTTTCCGGTGTGGCTAAAGCTAAATGAGTGAGGTGGAGAGATGTCTGATACAGCTTAGAGAGAGAGTCTGGCACAGACAAATCAAGGAAAACTTGTGAAACCTTACTTCTCAAGACTTAAGAAATGAAAGAATATATTTTAATGATTTCTACTGAGAAAGACAGGTCATATATTGGAAATGCAACTTCTCTCACTGAAAGAATTTAAAAATGTACCTCAATAAGGGGCACCGTGGTGAAATTCTATAAATAAGAGAATTAAACATTTTCTCTTGGTGTAAAATGAATAAAGTTCATATAAGTAAGATTAATGGTCAGTAGACAAAACCCCAAATTTATCTAAATATGTGACTACAGACTTCAAAAAGAAGAAAAACTCAAGTCAGATACGTTTAATGGATATGAAACAAACACACTGTTTGAGAACTCACAGAACACTTTATTCAGCGAAATGAAGCACTGGAGCACCATAGCCAACCATCTGGACCAAGGAGAGCGCGTTTGTTTCATAGCAAATAGTACATCTATGACCTTGGGACCCAATGGCCCTATTAAATACTACACAATCCAGAAGCTATCAGGCTATGTGAGTAATGAGACAGACTTCTGAAGGTGCCTGTGGAGCATCAGTTTGAAGATGGCATTGCCAGCACGGAAAGCCATTCTTTAGGGTGTGATGTCCACCTGGTGCAAGGCAGCTGGTCCTTATTAAGCCTATGCTTTATCTCCAAAGATGCCTGACCATGGCACTGACTGATGACCAAAATAAGGATGAAGTGTAGCAGCTGGTGATTTATAATAATCTGTGTGAAACCTGAAGTCCCCTAAGGTACTCTGTAGCACCTTATTTACACTGTATATAACATTTTACTGAAGGGTAGTTTGCACATGATTTAACTTGCTACATAGACCAGTGCAGTACAACCACCCACTGATAAACTAATACTTTGACTTTCCTGAGAGCAAAATAATTTGCATGTATCTTGGTAGTTCAAATTGTCAAGATGAAGTGCATTCTGTGCAAAAGACCCAGGGAGCTGGGCTTGGAAATTTTCAATCTTTCTATGTCTGCCTGCACTTTCTTTCTCAGGCTATATCACGTCTTTTACCATTAGTGAAGCCTGTGTGAGTATACCTTGTCAATTTTCAGCAATTATCTGATCCTGTGTAACTTCTGTACATTGTAAATTAACAACCATTTTATGATGCTCTGCTCAGAAAGTGTAGTAAGTGGTCTGAGAACCAAAAGGTGAAACTGAGTGGTCAGTTTACTCATAAATAATGCTCTCATAAAGAATAACAATTTCTTTATTAAGTAATTTAATAAATATTCATTGATGACATTAATAACAGACATTGTCACACAATGTCAAGTGATGAGGATACTGTGGTGAAAAAGGGCACACAGTTCTGCACTCATAAAACTTGTAATCTAATCAGAGAGTAGATGTTAAACAACTTATAGTATTTGAGAACTATTAAAATAAGTTCCATAAACATATTATTTTTTATGTTCACTTGTGGGCTTCCCAGGTGGTGCTAGTGGTAAAGAACCCACCTACCAAAGCAGGAGACAAAAGAGATACAGGTTCGATCCCTGGATTGGGAAGATCTCCTGGAGGAGGGCATGGCAACCCACTCCAGTATTCTTGCCTGGAGAATCCCATGGACAGAGGGATCCTGGCGGGCTACTGTCCATAGGGTCACAGAGTTGGACACGACTGAAGTGACTTAGCAGGCACACATGCTCATTTGCCCAACCAATAATCATTGAAAACGAATTTCTAATCTATGCCTCACATTATATGTATGTGACATATTCATATTTAATATATCCTATTATTAAATTTGAAATGCATGATATTTAGGCTTCAAAAGTTTTTCTGTAAGTGATTAAGAGCTCTAAGCATGTTTTGAGGAGCTATTAGTGAAAAAGTGAAACTTATTTTTGAGTTTACTAGCCTTTTCAAAGTCATCTTCAGGAGAAAACACCACAGGTAATGGTGAAAAATGTGAATTTAATCAAGAAATGAAATATTTATATATTAAGCAAGGCATTGCATATGTTCAAACAAGAAGCCTGAGCATAACTTTAATCTCTTTCTAAGGGAAGTTTATGATCATAATACAAATCAACTTTATTTTTATATGGGCAATTTAAAAGAGAATGAAAGAAATTATTCTGACCTTTGGAACAATATGCTTTCTACTCTTTACTTAGGCATCTCTGATTTTATTTCTTGCTAAGTGACCTGGTGATACAAAGACAACAGAGAAATTTATTATTTTTATTATACAACATTTCATGTTGCATAGTGATACTGTCACTGAAAAAATTGGCTTGTACCTCAAGATGCAATAACAAAATGACAGCTTTTATGATGAACTTCTTACTCACCATGCTCCTATGTCTGTTCTAATCCTTGAGTTACTGGAAACTGAAAATTACACAATTATATTCATAAGTCCTTGTTTATTAGATATTTCCTTTTCTGACTTTAATCTGTTTATCAGTCATAATTTCCAACAATTTATTCAGACAAATGATAGCCTCATTATTTGAAACCATATAATAAGTTAGCTGTAGCATTAGTTCAAAAGATCCAATTTAAATGGCTCAGTTATATGACTTAAATTACAGTGAAAGTTCAAACTGCTTATGGCCACTAGAAGTTCCTCTCATTTAACATTCAATCTGCCATTTGCATTATTTTAACTTAAAAAAAAAAAACACACACACACAAGATAGTCCCATGACATGACATCTGCTGAAACTGTATATAAAGCTATTTGGAAATTATATGATAGCTTCAGGTACTTTTAATGTGAAATCCCTAGCTTAACTGAACATAAAATATCTACCCCTCATTACTGCATTTTAGACGTGGACACATTGTTTTATGACAGTGCTGTAAAAGTGAAGGAACTACAATATGTTTTAAACCTGCAACAATTGAGAGAGCAGAGGTAATTAGAAAGCCTACTAGGGATTTAAAATTGACTGTTTTAATGGCCTTTCAGCCATCCCCAAAGTAATTAATGACAAAGAAAAAATCTTTGAAGTTGACTTACTGTCAATGAGTGAGCAGTCCCTGATTTAAAATGCTATAAATACTTCCATGCTTCCACAATGTGAAATTTTTTTCAAAAATAAATTATCTTAGGATGCTTAAATGTTATACGCTTCCAAGAGGCTGCTACACATCCACCTAATTCTAGTTATTCAAATTCTTATAGCAATTGTTTACAAGAAAATAGTATTTGATTGAATTCCAAAAGCACTTGCATGCATAGTTCAATTCCTTCTAAATAATTGTTTTCATTTAAGAGGTTTGTCTTTCCCTTGTTCTGTTTTCTAAAGTTCAATGATTGTTGTTGAATGACATATGCCATGCTTCCTATTTTTACCTGCCATTTTAAGAGAAATTGTATTTCTCTCCAGAAAATAATTCTCTGATTTAACTAATACTTAAACATCAACATTTTTCTCATTAAAAGTGAAGATATGACCTTCTGGACCAGGAAGTCTGGACAGGTTTACATGTGAAAACATTTAAGCATCTTTAGGCTTTAATATTGGAGAAGGCAATGGCACCTCACTCCAGTACTCTTGCCTGGAAAGTCCCCATGGATGGAGGAGCCTGGTAGGCTGCAGTCCATGGGGTCGCTTGAGGGTCGGACGTGACTCAGCGACGTCACTTTCAGTTTTCACTTTCATGCATTGAGAAGGAAATGGCAACCCACTCCAGTGTTCTTGCCTGGAGAATCCCAGGGATGGGGGAGCCTGGTGGGCTGCCGTCTATGGGGTCACACAGAGTCGGACATGATTGAAGCGACTTAGCAGCAGCAGCAGCAGGCTTTAATATGAACTCATACTTAGCAGAAACAAAATGGAAACATTTTTTACCTCGTGTGGTTGCTAAGATTTAGGAAAGGAAATGTAACAAAATGTCTAGAATTTTAGTAACTACTAGGTAATTATAAAACGTATGCAAGAAATATTTCAAGAAGCATATGGTACACTCTAATAGGTAGACATAAATTGCCTCATACTGAAAAGTATGGTGGTGGTGGTATAGTCGCTGCCATGTCCAACTCATGTGACCCTATGGACTGTAGCCCACCAGGCTCCTCTGTCCATGGGATTGCCCAGGAAGAATACTGGAATGGGTTGCCATTTCTAGGGGACTTGCTCGACACAAGGATTGATCCCACGTCTCCTGCTTTGCAGGTGGATTCTTTACTGCTGAGCCACCAGGGAAACTCTACTCAAAATCATGCTTTCTCTTTAAATAATACAGATGAAAGGAAAGTTTTGGGAAGGATAAGATATAAATGTTGAATACTACCAAAATTTGTGTGAGTTACACATAGAGAACAGACTTGTGGTTGCTAAGGGGAATGGAAACAGGGGCGGGAAGGATTGGGAGTTTGGGATTAACAGATGCAAAGTATTATGGGTAGAACAGATAAACAATATTCCTAATAACACAGGGAATTATAGTCAATATCCTATGATAAACTAATGGAAAAGAATATTAAAAAGAACATCTATTTATCTATTATCTGTCTATACCTGAATCACTTTGCTGTACACTAGAAATCAACACAATATTGTAGATTAGCTATATTTCAATAAAATAATTTTTCTAAAGATAAGAAAAAATATTTGTGTGACTCAGAAGTCCTTGAAGAATTCTGATTTTGTTTGGAAATTGAAAATTCTAGAACTAATACTAAAAATTCCATTATAAGTACAAAATAAGTATAGGTACTTTTTGTTATCTTCCATTGTTAATTTGCTTTTATGTCCTCACTTCTCTATTGGTCAAACAACTAAAATTTTGAATGTGGTAAATTAAGGTAGTAAAATTTAACATACTTAAAGTCAAAATTTTATCAAGTAGTAACAGTGAATTACAGTAGAAACACATTAATACACAAATGTTCTTATAGGTAAAATTCACTAATTAAATTATTGATTTTTTCCAGTTTTTTCGTTTGGGCTACGTGCAGGAAGAATTAACATAGTAGGCTTGAGATGGCTATCTTTAGAAAGATTTCTTATTTAAGATTTGCCCCTGGTTGGCACCTGGGAACTTGGATTTCAGAAAGCAATGAAAAGATCAAAGGATAGTGCACTGAGGTCAAAGGTTCTTAAACTTTAATGTGCATAAGAATCAACTGAAATCCAATTAGAATGCAGATTCTGATTCAGTAAGTCTGAGGTAGGGTTTGATACTCTGCATCTCTAAGAAGTTCCCAAGTAATACAGGCATTATTTACTCAATAACCTCATTTCCAGTAGTAAGAACTTAAGATGATCAATTCCACTTTTGGAATAGCAGGAGAGGTAGAGTTGATGGAATGAGGCTGGCAGTGTATTGCTGACTTTTAAAATTCACAGCCTATTCTCCTAACACACTGCCAAATTTACTATAGCAAAGCTGTACAAATAAAACAATATTGTAATATAAGCAAATCATGTACATAGAAGGAAAATTGGTTAAGTTGACTTAGATCTTTGCTGTAGTAGTGCTTACTGCTTAAAGTAATGACGTTAGGAAATTATTACCTAAGACTTTTATTTCTGATACAAAGAGAGGACTGTCTCTTCATGATTTAATGTATATAATGGTAACTATAGCTGATACCCCTGTATTGTATAACTGAAATCTGCTGAGAGTAAAATTTAAATGTTCTCACTGAAAATTTTTAAAAAGCCAAATATGTGAAGTGGTAAATGTATTAATTAACTTGATGGAGGAATCCTTTATAATATAGATATAATATATATAATATATAATAATATATATATCAAATCATCATATGTATACTTTAAATATCTTATACTTTTGTCAATTAAACCTCAGTAATTGAAAAGTAGATATATATATATTTATACAAAAATTTTATATAATAATATTTATATAAATGTAATTCTATAATATATTTAAGCATAAAACATCTTTTAAAGTTTTTATTGAGATGTAGTTGATTTACAATGTTGTATTAGTTTCATAGGTTTCCCCTGTGGCTCAGCTGGTAAAGAATCTGCCTGCAATGTGGAAGACCTGGGTTCTATCCCTGGGTTGGGAAGATCCCATGGAGAAGGGAACGGCTAACCCACTCCAGTATTCTGGCCTGGAGAATTCCATGGACTGTATATTCCATGGGATTGCAAAGTGTCAGTTATATATATCTCTATATATGTATACACATGTATCTCTATTTTTTAGATTCTTGTATTTACATAGAATTTAACTTCTACAATATGCTTAAAATATAAAATAATTTTTAAATTTATATAAAGAAAATTTTACATAAAAATCTAGTGTTGGCCCAATTCTAGATTTTCTAATTCAATAGGTTAGAGTGGAGGTCAGATAATTTGATTTAAAACAAATCCCTAGATATAGCTGATGCTGTTGGTTCAGGTACCAAAATTTTCAATCTGGTATTATTAGACTGTTATGAAGTGTTAAATAGTCAGAATTGTGGAATATGTCTGCCATAGATTAAAATTTGTCACTTAAAAACCTTTGGCAAATTAGTTAACCTATTTTCTCCTGTATACTTATGCTGGTGGATAATATTAATAACTCTATGTAAGGTTGGTTGAGAAGTTAAGAAAGATAGTAAATATTAAACAGATCAGAACTGTGTGCATAATATTTACTCAGATAAAATTTATTTATTTTAAATAATATGCACTGAACGCTTCCTATAATGATATTCTTAAATGTTATTGAAGGTTATTTGGGAGGTATCAAGATTTAGATTTTGTCATCATTTTAAAACTTTCTTCTTTGCTCTCTTTAGTTTGATTTTACAGCCTTATGTATGTGTTGTAAATTATATAAATAATTAAATTATTTATATTGACAAACATATTTGCATCACTGAAATCAGCCCCACATCACCCTCCCCCAAATTTCCTTTTATCATTTTTTTATAAGGGCTTATTACTGCCCTCCAGCTTCCCAACACTTATCCGCACTGGTTGCGTTTTCAAAATTGTGCATAAGCTGAATTATGCATATGTATTCTTTCTTTTGTCATGTATGTTATTTTTTATCTGCCTTCTTTCACTCAGTATAATTATTTTGAAATTCTTTCATGCTATTGCAGATATTTCTTTTCACTGTTGAGTAACATTCCATTGTATAAATTTATAATTTGTTTATCAATTCTCTGACTTTTGAGCATTTGTGTTGTTTCCGGGTTTTCATTGTTACAACTGCTGCTGCTGTTACGTTGCTTCAGTCATGTCCGATTCTGTGTGACCTCACAGACAGCAGCCCACTCTGTCCCTGGGATTCCCAGGCAAGAACACTGGAGTGGGTTGCATTTCCTTCTCCAATACACGAAAGTGAAAAGTGAAAGTGAAGTCACTCAGTCGTGTCCGACTTCTGTGACCCCATGGACTGTAGCCTACCAGGCTCCTCTGTCCATGGGATTTTCCAGGCAAGAGTACTGGAGTGGGGGTGCCATTGCCTTTTCCTCATTATTACAACTAAATATCTATAAATATTCATGTATAAGTCTTTATGGAGACACATGTTTGTATTTCTTTGAGGTAATTTATAGAGAGGAATGGCAGGATGATATAGTAAGTATACATTTAACATTTTAGCAATTTCCAAGCTGTTTTCCAAGGTAGTATTTTATATTCTCACCAGTAAGGCATGATCTTTTTATACCTGGTCGGGTCAGTGTTTTTATTTTAGCCATTTTGGTGTGCATACTTATCTTTTGCAGTGTTAATTTTTGTTTCCCTAATGGAAAATTATGTTAAACATGTCCCAAAGTGCTTATTTTTCCCTCTCTTAGTCTGCTTCGTCTGCCATAGCATGATATCATAGACTCTGGGGCTTAACCAACAGAAATTTATTTTTCGTAGTTTTGGAGCCTGGGAAATTCAAGATCAAAGTGCCAACTGATTTGGTATCCAGTGAGAGCTGTCTTCTTGGCTTGCAGGAAATCGCCTCTATGCTATGTCCTCACATGGCAGGGAGAGACAGTGAGCTCTCTGATTTCTTATTAAAAATGAGCACTAATTCTAATAGAGCAGAGTTTCATTTTATGATCTAATTTAACCTTAGTTATTTCTTTATTCCAAATACAGCCACATTGGGAGTTAGGGCTTCAAAATTTGTGGGGGACATAATTCAAACCATAGCAACTTTCATATAATTTGCTTGATGAAATACCTGTTTAAATTCGTGGCCTGTTTGTTTCTCTTGAGCTTGTTTTCTAATTACTCATTTATGAGATCTCTTCATGTATTCTTGATACAAATTCTATGTCTTATCTGTTTTTCAAATAGTTTGATGTTATGGCTTATCTTCTTATTTTCTTAGTGGTCTCTTTTAAAGAGCAAGAACAATTTTTTTTTAACAGTCTTGAATTTTTCTTTTATAAATTCTACATCTTTCTTTGGTATATGTTTAAGAAATCTCTTCTAAACTTGAGGTTTCTAAGATTTGTTCTTGTATTTTCAGTTAGGCATTGTATAGTTTTTAATGTTACACAGAAGGTCTATGATTCATTATGAGTCAGTTTCTGAATTTGTGTGAATGAGTTAATTGTGGAAGTTTTGTATTTGCACAGATCTTCTAAAAGTTCCAACATTGTTTGATTGGATTATCTTTCCCATTGAATCAATTTCACATCTTTGTCAAAATCAATTAGCATTTATATATAGGTCTATTTTGTTCCACTGATGTTTCATTTAATATGTGGTCCATAAAATTTTTATTATTATATTTGCAATTGGTGAAGTAGGTAGCTTTTTTAAAGTGCTCCAAAGTTTTTTCATTTCTTTCAAAGTACTATTAGTTACTTATGACTGATGCATTTCAAAGTAAAATGTAAAATCAGTTTGTCAATTTATTTTTCAAAAATGTCCACCTTAATTTGATTAGAACTGCACTGAATCCTAATTGTGGGATTAGAAAGTCCAGTTGTGGGAGAATTAACATATTATAATACTCAGGTGTTCGACCTTTGAGAACGCATCTCTCCCTTTATTTGTTGCTTTTGCTTGGTTGCTAAGTTATTTAGGACTCTTTGCAGCCCCATGGACTACAGGACGCCAGGCCTCCCATCTTCCAGAGTTCATCCATTGAATCTGTGATGCCATCCAACCAACTCATCTCTGCAGCCCGCTTCTCTTTTTTGCCTCCAATCTTTCCCTTTATTTAGGTCTTATTTAATTTCTTTCTGTGTTGCCTACACTTTTCGGTGAGCAAACCTTGCACAACTTTTTGTCAAATTTATTCCCATATATTTCATATTTTCTTGCATTTAAAAGTATTTTTACATTTAATTTCTTTTTTGTTTGTCTTTGTTTTATTTTTTTAATTTATTTACTTTAATTGTAAATTTCTTTAAAATATTGTACTGGTTTTACCATACATTGACATAAATCTGCCATAGGTATACATGTGTTCCTCATCCTGAACATCCTGAATGCCCCTCCCACCTCCCTCCTTATCCCATTCCTCTGGGTCATCCCAGTGCACCAGCCCTGAGCCCCATGTCTCATGCATCAAACCTGGACTGGCAATCTGTTTCACATATGATAATATATACGTTTCATTGCTATTCTATCAAATCATCCCACCCTCGCTTTCTCCCACAGAGTCTGTTATTTACATCTGTGTCTCTTTTTCTCTCTCTCATGTAGGGTTATCATTATAATTTTTCTAAATTCCATATATATACATTAGCATACTGTATTGGTATTTTTCTTACTGGCTTACTTCACTCTGTATAATAGGCTCCAGTTTCATCCACCTCATTAGAACTGATTCAAATGCACTCTTTTTAATGGCTGAGTAATATTCCATTGTGTATATGTACCACAGCTTTCTTATCCATTTGTCTGCTGATGGACATCTAGGTTGCTTCCATGTCCTTGCTATTATAAACAGTGGTGATGAACATTGGGGTACACATGTCTCTTTCAACTCTGGTTTCCTTGGTGTGCTGAGTCATATGCTAGTTCTATTTCTAGTTTTTTAAGGAATCTCCACACTGTTCTCCATAATGGTTGTACTAGTTTGCATTCCCACCAACAGTGTAAGAGGGTTCCCTTTTCTCCATACCCTCTCCAGCATTTATTGTTTGTAGACATTTGTAAAGCAGCCATTCTGACCGTTGTGAGATGGTACCTCATTGTGGTTTTGATTTGCATTTCTCTGATTATGAGTGATGTTGAGCATCTTTTCATGTGTTTGTTAGCCATCTGTATGTCTTCTTTGGAGAAATGTCTATTTAGGTCTCTGGCCCATTTTTTGATTGGGTCATTTATTTTTCTGGAATTGAGCTGCAGGAGTTGCTTGTATATTTTTGAGATTAATTCTTTGTCAGTTGCTTCATTTGCTATTATTTTCTCCATTCTTAAAGCTGTCTTTTCACCTTGCTTATAGTTTCCTTCATTGTGGAAAAGCTTTTAAGTTTAATTAGGTCCTATTTGTTTATTTTTGCTTTTATTTCTAATATTCTTGGAGGTGGGTCATAGAGGATCCAGCTGTGGTTTATGTCAGAGAGTGTTTTGCCTATGTTTTCCTCTCAGGAGTTTTATCATTTCTGGTCTTACATTTAGATCTTTAATCCATTTTGAGTTTATTTTTGTGTATGATGTTAAAAATTGTTCTAGTTTCATTCTTTTACATGTGGTTGACCAGTTGTCCCAGCACCACTTGTTAAAGAGGTTTTCTTTTCTCCATTGTATATTCTTGCCTCCTTTGTCAAAGATAAAGTGTCCATAGGTGCATGGATTTATCTCTGGGCTTTCTATTTTGTTCCATTGATCTATATTTCTGTCTTTGTGCCAGTACCATACTGTCTTGATGACTGTAGCTTTGTAGTATAGTCTGAAGTCAGGCAAGTTGATTCCTCCAGTTCCATTCTTCTTTCTCAAGATTGCTTTGACTGTTTGAGGCTTTTTGTATTTCCATACAAATTGTGAAATTATTTATTCTAGTTCTGTGAAAAGTATTGTTGGTAGAGGATTGCATTGAATCTAGGGATTGCATTGAAAATAGGGATTGCTGTGGGTAGTATATTCATTTTCACCATATTGAGTCTTCCAATCCATGAACATGGTATATTTCTCCATTTATTTGTATTCTCTTTGATTTCTTTCATCAGTGTTTTATAGTTTTCTATATATAGGTCTTTTGTTTCTTTAGGTAGTTATATTCCTAAGTATTTTATTCTTTTCATTGTAATGGTGAATGGAATTGTTTCCTTAATTTTTCTGTTTTCTCACTGTTAGTGTATAGGAATGCAAGGGATTTCTTTCTGCTAATTTTATATCCTGCAACTTTACTATATTCATTGATTAGCTCTAGTAATTCTCTAGTGGAGTCGTTAGGGTTTTCTATGTAGAGGATCATGTCATCTGCAAACAGTGAGAGTTTTACTTCTTCTTTTCCTATTTGGGTTCCTTTTCTTTCTTTTTCTGCTATGATTTCTGTGGCCAAAACTCCCAAAACTATGTTGAATAGTAGTGGTGAGAGGGCACCTTTGTCTTATTCCTGACTTTAGGGGAAATGCTTTCAATTTTTCACCATTGAGGAAAATGTTTGCTGTGGGTTTATCATATATAGCTTTTATTATGTTGAAGTATGTTCCTTCTATTCCTGCTTTCTGGAGGGTTTTTTTATCATAAATGGATGTTGGATTTTGTCAAAGGCTTTCTCTGCATCTATTGAGAGAATCATATGGTTTTTATCTTTCAATTTGTTAATGTCATATTACATTGATTGACTTGCAGATATTGAAGAATCCTTGCATCCTTGGGATAAAGCCCACTTGGTCATGATGTATGATCTTTTTACTATGTTGTTGGAATCTGTTTGCTAGAATTTTGTTAAGGATATTTGCATCTGTGTTTGTCATACATTTAATTTCTGATTGCTCATCACTATAATGTAGAAATACAATTGACTTTTGTAAGTTGATCTTTGAAGCTGCAGCCTTACCAAACTCAGTTAATTCTAGGAGCTAATACTCTGTCCTGCTAGCTTATTTCATTTTGGTCCCTTCAAATTCAGCTCTGGAATCTGCCAGGTTTGGTTTCCTGGGCCACAAACTGTAAAATCTCTCTGAAAATAAGCTGTAGGGGTTCTCTGGCAGTCCAGTGGTTAAAACTACATGCTTCCACTGCAGGGGGTGAGGGTTCAATCCCTGGTTGAGGAACTTAAGATCCTGCATGCTGTGCAGTGCAGCAAAAGAGAAACAAAATCATAAACAATAAGCTGAAGGAATCATAGGACTCACTTCTTTGTTTCTTGCCCTTTGTCTAATATCCAGTGTCTAACAATCCATTGTTTCATAAATTTTGATCATTTTTTTGTTCCAGGAAGGAAAATAAGCATTATTTCTGTAGCTCCATTTTGGTTGGAAGCATGAGTCCACATTTACATTTAATAATATTATTTATTTTTTATTTCAGTTTACTGTCTTGTTTTCTATTTGAATAATCTGCTCTTTCCTTTTAATATTTTTCTCTTTAGATTAAATAAGTGCATTATTTAAAATGCACTTAGCTATTTATCTCCTCTGTATAAGTTTTAACTTTCGTTGTTGTTATAGTGGTTGATGGGGTCTTTATAGCTGTGATTGCACACTTTTTCTGTAAAGGACCAAATAGTATGTAAATGCTCATTTTCCAGTCCTATAGACTCTATCATAACCACTTAGCTCTGCTACTATAGCATGAACAAATTCATAGATAGTGAGTAAAGGATGAATATAACTGTAAGTTGACAAAAATGTATTTGTAAAATCAGGTAATTGACTGGATATTCCAACATCTGGGTTATAGCATACATCTTAAGAACAGTCTACCTTGAAGTGATCATATATCACTTTGTATGTAGTATATGAATCTCAAAAAGTATACTTTGCTTTCTCTCCTTCCAGCAATTTTCTTTTTGCCATACATTGTATTACCATATATCTATATATAATATTGGAGAAGGCAATGGCACCCCCCTCCAGTACTCTTCCTGGAAAATCCCATGGATAGAGGAGCCTGGTAGGCTGCGGTCCATGGAGTCGCTAAGAGTTGGACACGACTGAACGACTTCACTTTCACTTTTCACTTTCATGCATTGGAAAGGAAATGGCAACCCACTCCAGTGTTCTTGCCTAGAGAATCCCAGGGATGGGGGAGCCTGGTGGGTTGCCGTCTATGGGGTTGCAAAGAGTCAAACATTTATTAGATAGCCCAGCTTTTATATTTCTGTAAAGATATTTATGAGCATAGTTTATGATAAATTTCTGTTATAAAGTTCAGCATTGATCAGTTTTATCTTTCTTTAGTAACTTAAATTTTCTGCTCCCTGTCTTTTCTGTGTATTTCTTGCTTTTGACAAGAACTCTGCCATCACCCTTATCTTTGCTACTCTATACATACAGTCTCTTTACTTTACTTTTTTCTTTAATGTGTGATTTACCTTATTGGAGTTTTATAAATTATTTCTTGTGCTTGGTTGAAGTTAGCTGAGATTCTCACATTTGTGGATATAGTTATTGGCACATTTCAAAACAGTCTATCCATTTTTTTTCTCACAACTCATTGGTACTCGGTTCATTTTTTCAATATTTTTTATGTCTATAATTCATTCTGGATACTGCTTATTACTATGTCTTAAATGTAACTAAATTTCTTTTGTATTGCCTAGTCTGTCATTAATAAACTCAAACTATTTTCCATCTTAGACTTTGCATTTTTCTTCTCTTGAAGTTTAGATTTGATCTTTTAATATCTTCCTTCACAATACCTAAACATCTGAACCTATATGATACAGTTGTAATAACTGTTTTAATGTCCTTCTCAGCTACTGTGTCTGTTCTGGGATGGCTTTGATAAATTGATTTCTTTCCTTTTTGGGTCACATTTCCCTGCTCCTTTATGTCTGGTGAGTTTAGTTTGTATGGTAGGCAGCTCTTAGGATGGCTCCCAAAGAGCCCTGCCCCCTTTACTCACATCCTCCCATAATCTCCTACTGTTGAGTGTGTGCTGGCCATATAACTAGCTTCTGGACACACTGAGTATGCAAAAGGGGCAGGATGCCACTTAAGGTATAAGGATTGCAACATCACGCTTGCTAGCTGAACTCTGTTGCCTTCTTAGCGCGTATCTTTGAAGCAGCAAACTTCAATGTTGTAGAGGCCCATGTGGCAAGAAATTGAGGGAATCTTCTGGCCAACAGACAATGAGGAACTAAGGGGACCAGCTCAACACTTGCCTGCAAGGTACTGTGCTGAATCCTGCCAAGAACTGTGAAGCTGGAAATTGGTTATTTCTTAGTTGAGCCTTGATATAAGCAGAGCTTGGCAGATAACTTCTTAGCCTGTGAAAGACCCTGAAATATATTCTTAGCCAATCCAGGCCTAGAATATTGAGGTGCAGAAACCATTTTTAGCCACTGAATTTGTCGCATAGTTCATCAGGAAGTAATAGTTAAATTTTCATAGCAGACAATGTGAAATTGGTCTTATTTGATATGGTTTTCCTGTGAAAGTTCTTAGGCTTTGTTCCTGAAATGTTAAATTTCTTAGAAAAAGCTTGATGGTTTTGGGTCTTGCTTTTTGATTTCTTGGGTGAAACCAAGGCAGTATTCACTCTAGGGCTATATATGTTTCTATATATTCCCTGGTACTGAGTTAAGACTGTTCTTCATATTCTGTGAATACCCTGTGAATCATGGAGTTTTTCTGTTGGGCTGGTGGTAAAAGGCAGTAATCCTTACACTCTGTGATCACCTCTAGGTTATACTTTTTCCACCTTAGATGTTCTCCTTACATGTGTGATACCCCAGTAAATTATACTTCAGGTGCATAGACTCTGAGTCATGTGTTGCGGAGTATTCCAAGGTCTCCAGAGGGACTGAGCCATAGTTACTACAGGATTTACTTGCTTATTAACATACTGCACATTAGCTTTGTAGTCTTCTTTTTCTCAATTCCTCGTTCAACTACTAACATCCCCTGAAATTGCCTCCCAAACAATTCGTACTCAAATAGTGGCCAGCATCTTTTATGAGTGACTCTAACCTATGGCAAACCCTTTTTTCAGTGTTAAGTTGTTGCTGTTTTACCAGAAATGATCATTGTTTTACGCAACCATTGTTGTGTTTAAACTTGTCACTGGAATATTATTTTATTTGCTCACCATTGCTTTTCATATCTAAGGCCTTTCTTTTAGGATCTCTTTCTCTTCCACTTTCCCATGCAGTATATTCCTTAGATATGTCTTTTTTCTTCTAGATTTATTGAGATGTAATTGACAGCACTGTAAGTTTGTGTGCAGCATAATAATTTCAGTTACATACATCATGAAATTATTAATACAATAATTAATAAATTTAGTGAGCATCTCTCACCTCATATAGATACAAAAGAAATAGAAAAAAATTTTTTCCCCTGTGAAAAAGACTTTGTAGGATTTACTCTTTAATGTTCACATATAACATGCAGCAGTCCTTACTGTATTAATCATGTTGTACATTCCATTCCTAGTACTTATTTACCTTACAATTAGAAGTCTGTACCTTTTGACCACTTTCATCCAATTCCCTGCCCCCCACATTCCCTGCCTCTGATAACCACATATCTGATATCACTCTTTTTCTGAGTTTGTTTTGAAGTATAATTCACCTACAATATTATGTTAGTTCATGGTATACAACATAGGTGATTCAATATCACTATATGTTACAAAATGATCATCATGATGTCTAGCTGCTCTCTGTCACCATACACAGCTATTGCATTATTATTGATTATATCCCCTACACTGTACATTACATACCCTAAAAGTTCACACCTTGGGCTTCCTGAATCTAAGAATAGATGGTTGGTGTCAATTCGGGAACATTCTTACAGTTACCAGTTCAAATATTATCCCTTCTTATGCTGCTTCTATTTTTCTGTAACTCTAATTATAAGAATATAAATATCATGCTGTTTTCATATTGGAGCCCCACATCTCTAAAGATTTATAAGAGAAAATTCTTTTAGACTGGTTTTAGAAAATGCTTGTCTAAAGGGTATTCCTGTTTACTTCTGCTGGGTGTCTAGAGCACCGTTAACCTGGAACCACGTTCATTCTTGTTCTCAGCTTGGAGGTTTGGGGACTTCATTGGTAGCATGATTTCAGTCCCAAAGCTATATGAGAGGTGACTTGTGGTTACGAACTCAAAAGAAGATAACTATACACACAATTAAAACTAAGTCAGACAAGTTACCTTAAAGTCTTCTTTTTGGCACCTCTTTGTTCTGATTCATTACTTCACTGAAAGTGTGGTCCTTAACCATTTTGGCTTTCTGCAGATTTCTGTTTATAAACTTCTCATATCCATACCTCCTGCCTTGCATGATCAGTTAAAATTAAATATATGGGTTCTTGGACATCAAGGCTTACTTTTTGCATAGCCCCTAAAAGAAATTTCATCAGTTATAGATATATGATCTAAAATTTTTCAAGCTAAATTTTAAATGATTATGAAATATACAACCTCTTGTGTTTTAATATTAAAATTTTAGAATACAACTGTTACTTCACTCTTTTAAATGTTTTCATTAGAACCTAAGTGAGTTAATACCTAGTATCCACATAAAAGTACACTGTAATATTATATTTTAACATTTAGAAACCTTACATTGTTTCCTATGCTAACATGATCCTATGTGTAGCACCACATGTTACACAGAGATTCTATAGTCTATGGTTTAGGTTAGCAACAGATTTTATTTGAGGGAAGCCAATAAGTCTGTCAGCAACAGTGAAGGCATGAGGCACTATGCTCCCATTGTCCCATGAGACAGCAGGGTGCACTGCTGGACAGGCTTTATGGATTGTGTTACAGTGAATGGACATTCTCCTACATTTTTCTCCTGAAAGCTATGGAAAATATGAGAGATGTCTTATGAGTGAAGAGTCACATGAATATCCTGCACACCTACAAGTCTGAATTTGAATCAGCATTTTACAAGAACTATTTGGAATACCTGGTGCTCATTAACTGTAAGTCTTGAGGCCAACAGGAAATTGTAGACTGCTGCAGTGGTAAAAGTCACTGGTCCCATTGGAAACTGGTTTTTAATATAACCACTCCTTCTGAGAAGGAAAGAATCTAATTTAGCTTATGAACCAAGCAATCTGGTCTAAGTATGCTGGATTATTTTCAGTCAACCAAGTGCCTTTCCTCATCAACTCATATTTGCATGACATTTCCTACACAAGGAATTTATTCTATAATGCTATATTTTATGCATGAGCTTTTTCTTGTGGCTCTCTCTATGGTATTTCTCAAGTAAATCATACTTATAAATTGAAATTGATTTTTCAATTCCCATAAAGCTCTAAATGTTAACAAGGTTTCTTTGTATTAAATTACTATATAATTATTAATAGTACACAATTGATTAAAACATGAAAAATAAAATTTTACTGGAAATGTATTACTTAATGAGATGGATAGGTCTCTTAAAAATTAATTCATGTACTTACAGAATGAATGTGACTTATTGCTAGCATAAAATAAGCTTCAATGGAAATTAACAGCAAATGAAGAGAGAGTAGATGGTCTACCAATAAATTTAGGGCTTACAAAACAAGCATTAATAACTGTTAAGGACATTGTTTACAGCAGAATTCTCAACATATTCCAAGTAGATTAACATAAAACAAATAAGTACATGAAATGCATAAATAATTAGGCACATTATTAGTTGCCTAGTGATAGCTGTTAAGCGTCCAAGTAAAAATAACGCATAAGAATTTTTCAGTGTCCAATAATTATTGCCAAAATTTAATGCAAATTGTCTCCTTATAAGCTGCAATAATTGTTTAACCTAAACTTATCTCTGATATACATTTTTGTAATCAAAGATATATCTTTGATGTGACAAAAGATGACTTCTATTTGAAAGCATGCAAAATAACCAGCTGAGGCAGTTCTTTGATTATAGAGACTATAAAGAAAAGATTATTTTGAATTAGTCTTTTAAAATATTTGTTTTTTGAAACCTTATTTCCTTTTACTTTCATTTTTTCCATCTCTTTCTTTTATGCTCATTTTTTAAACACTTCAGATTTTTTTACCAGGGCTTCCTTGGTAGCTCAGACAGTAAAGAATCTGCTGCAATGAAAGAGACCCAGGTTTGATCCCTGGGTCAGGGGGATCCCTGGAGAAGGGAATGGTCACCCATTCCAGTATTCTTGTCTGGAGAATTCCATGGACAGGGGAGCCTGGCAGGCTAGAATCCATGGGGTCACAAACAGTTGGACACAACTGAGCGACTAACACTTATATTGGATATTTTTATACATAAATAATGTAATTCAATACAATTTAGGTGGCTAAAATTTTGATTTTTAAGTTTTTAGAGGGTGTAGGGGGTGAGAAAATAGTATTAGGAACCGTAGGAGGGGAAACTAGAAATAGGACTGCTGCTGCAAACTTTGACCACAGGCATATGCTCAGACAGATGAATTTTTGGGAAAAATACAGATGGAAGCTCATGTGAAATTTAATGTAAAGCTTCTGTGCCACATCGACAGGAAAGTCCTAGTGTAATCTGGAAGCATCCACTGCAGTGTGAACACCTCTGATTCAGGATCATATGTACAAAAGGCTAGAGTGGACTTCAAACTTAATTTAGTTCTTTGCAGTTGTACTTTCTTGTCTATTTTTGGTCTCTAAGGATTTCCCTTTCTTTCTTGCCACATAGTTAGTTAGGAAAGTTAGTGTCCACTAAGAAAGTTAGTTAAAAATGTAAGAATATACTTTTATTTTTAATTTGGATTTTTCTTTTTTAAACTGGGAGTGTTTTGCTTTGTCTTTTTTAAAGAAGAAGAGGATAGCTAATATGCCAATATACATAAAACAGAATGTACTTCCTGTTATTTAAAAAGAAGTTAAATGAATTATTTTTACTTGGGTTTTTAAAATTATTTAGCTTTCTCATAATTCTTAGATTAATGAATAGTTCAGATATATTTGAAATTCATGAGAAAAAGAACGTGGTTACTTTAGTCAATAAATTATTAAGTAGGCTATTGCTATATGCCCAGCAGTTGTTTAACTGATAAAATTAAGGTCATAAACAAGAGGCAGAATAGTGTCAGATTTGTGCTATGCAATAAGGATCCTTAGGCAAATATGTTTTTAAGATAACAGAAATTTATTTTCAAGGTCATCTGGCTGTTGACTCTTCTTTGTTTTGCCTTTCTGATGATAATGTGAGTCTAATGTTTGTATACTTCCCCTAAAATGGCAGTTGATGTAACTTGTGTGTATAAAACAGCAGTAACACATAAGATTTAGCTTTTGATTGTGAGACCTTATCTGAGATTCTAGGGCCCAAGAGGCATTTGTAAGATCCTGTGCATACGTTCTTGACTTGTGTAGCCACCGCACTTTTGATAAGATTTTCCATACCATGCTAATCAGATGAGGTGCTAAAAATCAAGGGTATCAGTAAGTTTGCTGTTACTTCTTAATCCATAATTACATGGCATGCCTCAAATGGTATCAGAAATGGGCTTGGCAAGACAACCATGGCTCCTATGGTTTGGGTTTAAGGGAGTCAGAAAGCTATAGGAGAGAATCTTGAGCTAACAATACGTCTAAGAGACAAGCTGATGAAGAAATTTACGACCCTGAGTTATTGAGGAAGGCTTTGGGAGGGAGTTATAATTAGTGAGATTTTGGCACCATTCACTTCTTTCTGACTGATTGGATTAGTAGATAATTAATCCTATTGGTTGGGACTCCCTAAGCAGTTAGACAATCAAGGCCCTCCAAAGACAATAGAAGATACAAGGGTGTAGGTGGTCCTTCACATTTGAGGCAGAAATTAAACTGATGGAAGTTGTACTTGTAAGAGTGGACGAGTGCAACTGAGAAAATTGTGCCCCTCTTATTAAGTAATTTTCCCTGTGTGATTTTGCACCAAGGAAGAGCCTGGTTCCAGGTATTCATTTTGTTGTTTTTAATTTATCTTAGAACAACACTTTTTAAAAAGTATGTGCTAGATTTTTCAGTTTAGTTCAGTTCAATCACTCAGTCTTGTCTGACTCTTTGCGACCCCATGAATCGCAGCACACCAGGTCTCCCTATCCATCACCAGCTCCCAGAGTTCACTCAGATTCATGTTCATTGAGTCAGTGATGCTATCCAGCCATCTCATCCTCTGTCATCCCCTTCTCCTCCTGCCCCCAATCCCTCCCAGCATCAGAGTCTTTCCAATGAGTCAACTCTTCACATGTAGTGGCCAAAGTACTGGAGTTTCAGCTTTAGCATCATTCCTTCCAAAGAAATCCCAACGCTGATCTACAGAATCGACTGGTTGGGTCTCCTTGCAGTCCAAGGGACTCTCAAGAGTCTTCTCCAACACCACAGTTCAAAAGCATCAATTCTTCGACACTCAGCTTTGTTCACAGTCCAACTCTCACATCCATACATGACTACTGGAAAAACGATAGCCTTGACTAGATGGACCTTAGTTGGCAAAGTAATGTCTCTGCTTTTGAATATGCTATCTAGGTTGGTCATAACATTTCTTCCAAGGAGTAAGCATTTTTTAATTCATGGCTGAAGTCACCATCTGCAGTGATTTTGGAGCCCCCAAAATAAAGTCTGACAGTTTCCCCATCTATTTGCCATGAAGTGATGGGACCAGATGCCATGATCTTAGTTTTCTGAACGTTGAGCTTTAAGCCAACTTTTTTAGTCTCCTCTTTCATTTTCATCAAGAGGCTTTTTAGTTCCTCTTCACTTTCTGCATAAGGATGGTGTCATCTGCATATCTGAGGTTATTGATATTTCTCCCAGCAATCTTTACTCCAGCTTGTGTTTCTTCCAGTCCAGCGTTTCTCATGATGTACTCTGCATAGAAGTTAAATAAGCAGGGTGACAGTATACAGCCTTGACGTACTCCTTTTCCTATTTGGAACTAGTCTGTTGTTCCATGTCCAATTCTAATTGTTGCTTCCTGACCTGCATACAGATTTCTCAAGAGGCAGGTCAAGTGGTCTGGTATTCCCATCTCTTTCAGAATCTTCCACAGTTTCTTGTGAACCACACAGTCAAAAGCTTTGGCATAGTCAATAAAGCAGAAATAGATGTTTTTCTGGAACTCTCTTGCTTTTTCCATGATTTGATCTCTGGTTCCTCTGCCTTTTCTAAAACAAAGCTAGTGGAGGTGATGAAATTGCAGTTGAGCTATTTCAAATCCTGAAAGATGATGCTGTGAAAGTGCTGCACTCAATATGCCAGCAAATTTGGAAAACTCAGCAGTGGCCACAGGACTGGAAAAAGTCAGTTTTCATTCCAATCCCAAAGAAAGGCAATGCCAAAGAATGCTCAAACTACCGCACAATTGCTAGATTTTTACCCTCATATAACTCTCTACTTGGGAATCTTCAATATATAGAGATTGGGTTAAAATTAGTGTTCGGTGAGATCAGAGCTTATTTTTAATATAGGATCATGCCTCTGTGCATATTCAGTTGTTCAGTCATGTCTGACTTTTGGGACCCCATGAACTGTAGCCTACCAGGCTCCTCTGTCCATGCGATTTCCCAGGCAAGAAATACTGGAGTGGGTTGCCATTTCCCTCTCCAGGTATATAGGACAATAACATGACACAAAAAGTATTTCTTTTTCAAGCTCTGTTGCTGCCCACCAGACAAAGACTATCAGATCCAAACCTATAGTCAAACTAAGCTGGATTTATGACTTCTTGCAATGAGGATGACTGCATATACATGGAACATGAGGCAGGTAAACAAGAGGGTTTCGTTTGGGTTTGGTTTTGAGAAGGGACTCGTAATGGGGGTTAGACTTATGTTAGGTGTTTTAGGGGAAGTTCATGGTAGGTATTTTGGTAAAATATGGTTTTCTTGTGGATTCAGTAGTACTAGACAGAGGGTGAAGTTTTGTGGTTGGGCTTTTTCTTTCTTTCATTTGTATTTGGCTGTGCTGGTCTTCATTGATATGGGGGCTTTTCTCTAGTTGCAGTGAGCAGGGGCTACTCTCTAGATGTGGTGAGCAGGCTTTTCATTGTGGTGGCTTCTCTTGTGGTGGAGCACAGGCTCAGTGGTTGTTGCACATGGGCTTAGTTTTTCTGTGGCATGTGGGATCTTCCTAGACCACAGATCGAACCCGTGTCTCCTGCATTGGCAGGCAGATTCTTCACCTGTGAGCCACCAGGGAAGCCCTCTTTCTTTCTATTTATTGTTACTATTTTTAATCTAGGAGGTGGAAGAAATAGAGAGAGACTTAAGAAAATAAAAGCATCTAATGAGAGAATTCTCATGTGAGCCAATAAAATCTGATTGGCTGTTTTTGTGGTTTCAAGCATATCCTTAGTTTGGCCTAAATTTAAACATCCTTATGGAATGCTTTTATTTTTAAGTGCTTCCTCATGGTCAGAAAGTGATCCATGATGATGGTATACTGAAATTATTTATGTCTTATAGAAGAACTGTCATATGATGATGGCAAGAATGCATAATGCATAAGATGTTAGAGAATTCATTAATACCAGCCTCAAGGATTAGTTCTCAATTAAAAAGAACACAACTGTGTTATAAAATAGATGTCATTCTCATTCTCATTTTATAGATAGAGGACATGAGGTCGAGGGCTGTGAGGTGTTTCCAAGGTCCTGCAGATATTAACTGGTGGAACAGTGTCACTCAAGAGTCTGCATTTAATGAACAGACCATGCTGCCCCATTTCCCCAGGATCTATGAAACCTAGGTATATGACCTACCAAGTTTCAGTGGAATAGACATTGTAGAAATGGATTTATTGGGATTAGACTCAGTATGAGAACCATTAAGATTTAAGAGTGTTAATAGCAGAGTTGAGGAATGGTCAATAGGAAAATACAGTTTCCAGAAAGCAAGAAGACTGAAGCCAGATATATTATTCAGTGAATCTGGGAAAATCCCATGGATTTGACATTGCTAGAACTAACCTTCGTTTAGGGAGTATGCTGCTGCTAAGTCACTTCAGTTGTGTCTGACTCTGTGCAACCCCATCGACGGCAGCCCACAAGGCTCCCCTGTCCCTGGGATTCTCCAGGCAAGAACACTGGAGTGAGTTGCCATTTCTTTCTCCAATGCATGCAAGTGAAAAGTGAAAGTGAAGTTGCTCAGTCGTGTCCAACTTTCGTGACCCCATGGACTGCAGCCTACCAGGCTCCTCTGTCCATGGGATTTTCCAGGCAAGAGTACTGGAGTGGGATGCCATTGCCTTCTCATAAGAGCCCTTAAATGATTTAAGCTTCCTGTCATCACAGGATAACTGAAATTTTTCAGTGCTGATAAGGCCCTATATTGGATGAATAATGTCACCAAAATTGAGTCTTGAAGTTGTAGAGGAATATGTTGAATCTGTCCTTGGCTAGCTAGTGGAACCTCTTTGATACTGATAAAATGACATATCCTTATGTTAATAAATCAATAAAGGAAACTAATGTTTTACTGATTGTGTGTTGGCAGGGAACTAGGAGCATGGCATGTTCCTTCTTTCCAATCATAATCCATCTGATAAGAGTTGGGGGTCAATAGTTATTCCTGAAAAAAATGAAAAGTGTGTTATAAAAATGGTGTCATGGAAATAGTGATGTGGAAATAAGTTGCAGACTGCATTAAATAACCAGGAAGATAAAGTTAAGTAAAGAAATGGCATTTGCCATCACAGGGCATGTAATTGACTAAGAGTAGGCATTGGCAGGGCTACCCTGGTGGCTCAGGTGGTAAAGAATCGTCCTGCAAAGTGGGAGATCTGGGTTTGATCCCTGGATTGGGAAGATCTCCTGGAGAAGGGAATGGATACCCACTTCAGTATCCTGGCCTGGAGAATTCCATGGACTATCTAGTACAAGGGGTCACAAAGAGTTGGACACCACTGAGTGACTTTCATTTTCACCAAGGCATTGGGAAAGGAAAGGAAATAAAATGCAGTAGAATTAATCATGGATTAACATTGCCAAAATAAAAAAATTAGAAATAAAATCTGAAAGTTCACACAATTAGGTGTAACAGAATATCAATAGTAAAGAAAGAGCTAAAGAAAGAGCTAGCAAAAAGATGGGGAAAACCACAATTCAACTAATCACTCATTAATAAACTCAACATTTAGTGAGTTCTTACTTCATATCAGGCATACCTCTAGGTATGGTGTGGAGGCTGAAGCAGTAATTTAAAAAATATAAAGACAAATTTCCTACCTTTGTGGCACTTACATCATGGTTGAAGAAACAGATAATAGATAATCATAGATAAGTTCAGTTCAATTCAGTTGCTCAGTCATGTCTGACTCTTTGCGATCCCATGGACTACAGCATGCCAGGATCCCTGTCTATCACCAACTTCCAGAGCTTGCTCAAACTAATGTCCATCCTGTCGGCATCACTGACTGGATAGATAAGTTAAATGCTGAAAAAGGCCATGCGGTTGGAGGGATTGGTTTCTAAAAAGCAGAGGTGTCTCAGAAACTAAGATTTCCTGAAATCTGTTTTAGTTTAAAATAATTTCCTTAAAACTTTGAAAGAAATTAAAATTGTTTTAAAACTAAGAAATATCAATGGCAATTAAAACTGTAATTTTTAAAGAACAAAGTAGCATGAAAAATGAGCCTACTAACAAACTTACTACTTTGGGCTGTGGATGTCCCCTTCCTTTATATCAGAACAGCCACTAATCCCAATACTGGATCTTGGAAATTTGTGCTCTCTCTGGCATGTTATGTAGCACCCTCAACCATCGCCTTTTAGCTTGGTTCCTCAAAGGGTTCTTTAATGATAATTTGTTTATTTTAATTGAAGTATGGTTGAGTTAAATGTTAGTTTCAGGTATATAGAATAGTGATTCAGTATTTTTACAGATTATACCCCATCTGTTATTACCCTAATTTGTCCCTATACCTTCCTTCTCCCTTTGGTAACCAGTAGTTTGCCCTTTTTGTCTCTGTTTTGCACATATGTTCATACATATTTTTTCCTACATTCCACAGATAAGTGGCATCACTCAGTATCTACCTCACTCTGTCTGACCTACTTCATCAAGTACAATATTTTCCAGGTCCATCCACATTGCTACAAGTGGCAAAACATCACACCCCTTAAGGGTTGAGCAATATATACACAACATCTTATTATTATTTATTTTTACTGAAGCATAGTTGATTTACAGTGTGTTAGTTTCAGGTGTGTTTCCGTGGTGGTTCAGCGGCAAAGAATCTGCCTGCAATGCAGGAGACCAGGGTTAGACCCCTGGGTTGGGACAATCCCCTGAGGAGGGCATGGTAACCCACTTTAGTACACTTGCCTAAAGAATCCCATGAACAGAGGAGCCTGGCAGTCTGTAGTCCCCAGGGCTGCACAGAGTCGGACATGACTGAGCAACTAAGCAGCAGTAGCAGCAATTTCAGGTGTACAGCAAAGTGATTCAGCTGTGGTTGTTGTTCAGCTACTAAGTCCTCTCAGACTTTGTGATCCCTTGGACTGCAGCAATCCAGGCTCCCTTGTCCTTCTCTATTTCCTGGAGTTTGCTCAGATTCATGTCCATTTAGTCAGTGATGCTATCTAAGCAACTCATCTTCTGCTACCCTCTTCTCCTTTTGCCTTCAATCTTTCCCAGCATCAAGGTCTCTTCCCATGTGTTGGCTCTTCATATCAAGTGGCAAAAGTCCTAGAGCTTCAGCTTCAGCATCAATCCTCCTAATGAATATTGTGTTGATTTGCTGTAGGTTTTATTGGCTTGATCTTATTATCCAAGGGACTCTCAAGAGTCTTCTGCAACACCACAATTCAAAAGCATCAGTTCTTCAGTTCTCAGCCTTCTTTATAGCTCAGCTCTCAGAACTGTACATGACTACTAGAAAAACCATAGCTTTGACTATATGGACATTTGTCAGCAAAGTGATGTCTCTGCTTTTTAATATGCTGTCTAGGTATGTCATACCTTTTCTTCCAAGGAGCAAGTATCTTTAATTTTGTGGCTGCGGTCACCGTTGGCAGTGATTTTGGAACCCAAGAATATAAAATCGGTCACTATTTCCACTTTTCCCCCTTCTATTTGCCATGGACCAAATGTCATGATCTTAGATTTTTGAATGTTGTGTTGTAAGCCACTTTTTTTCACTCTCTTCTTTTATCCTCATCAAGAGGATAAAAGAGTTCTTCTTTACTTTCTGCCATTAGAGTGGTATCATCTGCATATCTGAGGTAGTTGATATTTCTCCCTGCATTCTTGGTTCCAGCCTGTGATTCATCCAGCTCTGAATTTTGCATGATATATTTTGCATGTGAGTTAAATAAGCAGGGTAACAATATAGAGCCTTGTTATACTCCTTTCTTAATTTTGAACCAGTCAGTTGTCTCGAAGTTCAGTTCTTACTGTTGCTTCTTTACCCATATATAGGTTTCTCAGGAGACAGGTAAGGTGGTCTGTTATTCCCATTAAGTAAGAATTTCCCACAGTTTTTTGTGATCCATGCAGTAAAAGGTTTTCATATGGTCAATTAAACAGACGTAAATGTTTTTCTAGAATTCCCTTGCTTTCTCTAAGATACAATAAATGTTGCCAATTTGATCTCTGGTTCCTTTGTCTTTTCTAAACTTAACTTGAACATCTGGAAGTTCTTGGTTAATGTACTGCTGAAACTTAGCTTGAGGGATTTTGAGCACAACCTTACTAGCATATAAAATGAAAGAAACTGTCCAGTAGTTAGAACAATTTCTGGCCCTGCTCGTCTTTGGGATTGGAATGAAAACTGACCTTTTCCAGTCCTGTGGCCACTGTTTAGTTTTCCAAATTTGCTGGCATATTGAGTGCAGCACTTTAACAGCATCATCTTTTAGGATGTGAAATAGCTCAACTGGAATTCCATCACCTCTACTAGCTTTGTTCGTAGTGATGCTTCCTAAGGCCCACCTGACTACACACTCCAGGATGTCTGGCTCTAGGTGAGTGATCACATCATCATGGTTATCTGAATCATTAAGACCTTTTTGGTATAGTTCTTCTGTATATTCTTGCCACCTCTTCTTAATTTCTTCTGCGTCTGTTAGGTACTTACTGTTTCTGTCCTTTATCATGGCCATCCTTTCATGAAATGTTCCCTTGATATCTCCAATTTTCTTGAAGAGATTTCTAAGTCTTTCCAATTCTATTGTTTTTCTCTATTCCTTTGCATCATTCTTTTAAGAAGGTCTTATATCTCCTTGTTCATCTCTGCATTCAGTTGGGTATATGTTTCCTTTTTCTCTTGCTTTTTGCTTCTTTTCTTTCCTCAGCTATTTATAAAGCCTCCCTCATACAACCACTTTGCCATCTTGCATTTCCTTTTGTTTGGGATGGTTTGGGTCACTACCTAATGCTGCTGCTGCTGCTAAGTCACTTCAGTAGTGTCTGACTCTGTGTGACACCATAGAGGGCAGCCCACCAGGCTCCCTGTCCCTGGGATTCTCCAGGCAAGAACACTGGAGTGGGTTGCCATTTCCTTCTCCAATGCATGAAAGGGAAAAGTGAAAAGTGAAAGTGAAGTTGCTCAGTTGTGTCCAACTCCTAGTGACCCCATGGACTGCAGCGTACCAGGCTCCTCCATCCATGGGATTTTCCAAGCAAGAGTACTGGAGTGTGGTGCCATTGCCTTCTCCTCAGTACCTACTATATAGAGTATAATTTCATCCATAGTTTTTCAGGCACTCTGTCTATGAAATCTAATCCTTTGAATCTATTCTTCACCTCCAGTATAATCATAAGGGATTTGATTTAGGTCATACCTGAATGGCCTCATGGTTTTCCCTACTTTCTTCAATTTAAGTCTGAATTTGGCAATAAGTATCTGATGATCTGAGCCATATTCAGCTCCATGTCTTGTTTTTGCTGACTGTATAGAGCTTCTCCATCTTCAGCTACAAAGAATATAATTAATCTGATTTCAGTGTTGACCATCTGGTGATGTCCATGTGTAGGGTCATCTCTTGTGTTGTTGGAAGAGGGTGTTTGTTTGCTATAAGCAGTGTATTCTCTTGACAAAACTGTTAGCCTCTGCCTTGCTTCATTTTGTGCTCCAAGTCCAAACCTGCCTGTTCCTACAGGTATCTCTTGACTTCCTAATTTTGCAGTCCAATCCCCTATGATAAAAAGGAATGTTTCTGGGGTGTTTTAGTGTTAGCTCTAGAAGTTCTTATAGGTCTTCATAGAACTGGTAAACTTCAGTTTCTTTGGCATCAGTGGTTGGGGCATAGATTTGGATTGCTGTGATGTTGAATGGTTTGCTTTAGAAACAAACTGAGATCATTTTATCATTTTGCGATTGCACCTAAGTACTGCATTTCAGACTCTCTTGTTGACTCTCTTGTTGGCTACTACATTTTTTCTAACAGATTTTTTCCCACAATAGTAGATATAATGGTCATTTGAATTAAACTCAGCCATTCCCGTCCATTTTAATACACTGATTCCAAAGTATTGGAGTTTCATCATCAGTCCTTCCAATGAATATTCAGGGTTGATTTCCTTTAGGATCGTCTAGTTTGAGTTCCTTGAGTTCCTTGCTATTCAAGGGACTCTCAAGACTCTTCTCCAGCCCAATTCAAAATCATTAGTTCTTCAACATTCAGCCCTTCTTTATGATCCAACTCTTACATCCATACATGACTGCTGGAAAACCATAGCTTTGACTGCATGGACCTTTGTTGGCAAAGTGATGTCTCTGCTTTTTAATATGCACATACATTTATTTGTTCTTTTCAGAATCTTTCCCCTTATAAGTTGTTATAAAATACTGAATAGTGTTCCCTGTGCTATACAGTAAGTCTTTATTGGCTATCTATTTTATACATAGTAGTTTATTTAACCCCAAACTCCTAATTTATCATGCTCCCCCAACCCCCACCACACTTTCTATATCCAACAAGTTCTTTATCCATCTGTCTGCCAATTGGCATTTGGGCTGCCTCTACATCCTGACCATTGAAAACAGTGCTCCATGAACACTGAAGTGCATGTATCCTTTTGAATTAGTGTCATTTTTTCTGAATATGTACTGAGGAGCAGAAATGCTGGACCATATGGTAAACCCTTTAAGAAACCCTCATAATGTCATCCAGAGTGACTGCACCAATCCATATTCCCACCAACAGTATAGGAGCCCCTCCTCCATGCTCTCGAACACCTGTTACCTGTAGACTCCTTGATGACAGCCAGTCTGCTAAGTGCAAGACAACACATCACTGCTGCTTCAGCCTGCACTTCTCTAATAATGAGTGATGCCAAGCATCTTCTCGTGTGCCCATTAGCCAGGTCAGCCTCCTTGATTTACACTGAATACAAGTCAGTGATTCTGACAGTCATTTCTTTTTAGATCTCATCTACTCTGCATTTTCCAAATCTGCACCAAAGTTGGGAGATATGTCTTACCCACTTTTGCTACTTACATCCTTGTAACCTTGAACAAATCAGGTAAACACTGTGAATCTATTTTATTATCTGTATAAAAGGGATAATAACAACAACTATTAAAAGTCAAATGAGAATATATGCAGAAAAGTGCTTTGTAAACTGCAAAATTCAAAGCAAATATAATTGATTATTATTTTTCTTTACTATGCTACCCTGCTGTGGCTTGCCAGCACTTTTTAACAGTAATGCAATTTAGTTAGATTCATTTCACTTTTCTCCACTGTATCCACAGACTCCTGATTTTAAAATATTCTTCAGCAATGCAGATTAGAGATAGAGTGATATAAAAAGTGCCATAGCCTATATTAACACTTCCTTATAATAACTTCTTTTTAAAAATTCTAATGGCTTGCAACAGAAATTTTGGAGTTCCTAATCCCTATCAAACTAATTCTGCCTCATGGAAATCCAGGACTGTATTTACAGCTGTAGGCCACTCTCATTGCATATACGATATCCAAACACTGCTCAGCTGAAAGTGGCTGATTTTGCAGTCTTATTATTGGTGCCAGTTTTCAGAATCTCTTCCACATTCTTTCTACCACAGCATATGGCTTTGCATGGTCTATTCAGTAAATATTCATAATTATTCCACTGAGCTTTGGTGACGATGAATGTGTGTGCTATTGGAGATAAATTGTGCAATCTGCAAGGAAAACAAAGATGAGTTTTTGCTTGGATATTTTTACTCATTTGGTGGTGGAGGCAGATGCTCCACTCCATAGAGAAGCAGGGCATTGCTCTGGGGAGAAGGATGCTGAGTCAGTCACATGCTCTACGTCTTCCTTGTTTATGCTTCATGCCTGATTAGCATGCTTTCCACGAACACTTCTGATATATGTGAGTTACTACTTTCCATACAAGGTTATGAGAATAAGGTAATGCATGCAAAGGATATTTCTTTCCATAAGCAAAAACTGAACTAGGAAGGTAAACATTGCATGATATAAAAACCCAAATATGTTAATATCTCTTCATTAAATATTAGAGGTTGCTTTCTTATGTTACAGCACAATGAACACTTAGACAAAGGCAGTAGCCAAAGTTGCATTAGCAACTGATAAAGAGTTCTTTGTTTTTTACTTTTCCTCTGCTAACTGTTATCCTCAAACCTAATAGATAAAATCATGAAATCTCTCCTAAGTTTTACAGTGGAATAAAATAGTTACAAATAGTTCCCAGGAAGCTAGAATTACTACTGTCAAAGAAAATACATGCCCAATTACCAGTATTTCATATTTCTGAACACAAGTAAATATGAAGTATGACCCAAATTCATTTGTGCATTAGGCTAGAAATACACTGGGATTTTCTTTTCTGTAAGAAAATGATTCTTTATAAGAAAAAGGATGAAATGGCTTTAATGTGGATTTACTACTGCCATTGCTGTCTGAGTAAATCTTCACATTTTACTTTTGTACCCCAAAGAAATCATCAGGGCACAGAATTACTGAGTGATCCCTTTTGTACAAGCTTGAGGTCTGATTTGGTAGAAATGTATCCACAAATTCTATGAACAAGGACATGAAAGTCTGAGTACGCCAGGTCTACAGGTTCATAAGAAGCTAATAAACCAAAAGGCAAAGAAAGAAGAATGCCTTCTCTTTGAAAAATATGCTTCAGATTCTAGTTATTACAAAACACTGAGAGTACATTCAGACACAATGTGATAATGTTCAATCTTCACAACTCGCTTTAGTTTATAAAAGTGACTGCAACCCCATTTTGTTCCTTCTAGAAAACAGTAAAACTTCTACCCTATTTTAATACTCAGCAGTCACCCAGCTAAATGATTTCAGTTAACAACAGTTATAATATGCAGAATATTAGTATTTTGAGGGAGGTAGAGAAGAGAGTGTGGAACTACTTTGTATAATTATATTTTTATAAAGGCCTCTAAATAAGACAACAATTTTTCTCAGCAAGGCCATTTACATAGCCTTTTATCTTTGGGAATATTTTTTGCTAGGTCAATGAAAGGAAATTGGGTATCTCTGAGACTGTATGAAGGGAATGCAAAGGAAGGAAATGATGTGGAGGAAAAAGTGGCCTCATTCACATTTACTGGGTTCTTGGCCAGTAGCTTTGGCTCAACATTCTGCTGGAGGCACTCTGCTGACTTCTAATGGATGGTAGAGGAGAGGTCCTGCTCAAGCAAAGTAACAGTGGTTGTGGACCACAGGCAAGCTGTTGCCATTTCCCCTTTGTGTTTTCGCCTTTTGTCTTTGACTTGGAAAGAACAATCCTCAGCTAATATCTGCACTGACAAGTGAAGCTGGAAGGGCTCCGCAGCACCCACGGGTGCAGTATTGGTTCACTCATTAAGCAATGATGATCTCACTTTTAAATTAGGGAATTGTATTCTTCTGAAAAGAACTCACAGACAATTTAAATTTTTCTGTGTGTTTCTTTGTTTGCATCCATGCAGGAAAAGAAAGCTTCCTTCAATTCTAAAGTATTAAGAGATATTTCCTTGGTTCTCCGGGACTGAATTTAGAGATATTTTATATGGGAGAAGAAGAGCCAAGGCATCAATATTCCATTTAAAAAGACCACAACAAATACATTATGTGTGAGCAGAAATATTCCAGGACATATGGGGAAATGTTTACTCTTTTCCATTTTTCACTTATTTATGATTGCCCCAACTTCTTTCAAAGTTGGTTCAGGTCAGTTTATAAAAAGACCCAAATGGAATGGCACATGTCTCACATTAGGCTCCTCAGAAGCAGATTCTGAGATGAATATTCATATTAAAGTGAAATATTATTAAGGGAAAAATAAAGCATAAAGAGGAAAATTTGCACTTGAAAAGAATGAGGTCGAATAAAAGTCTATAAGTATGTATAGTTCTCCATTCCGTATGAATTCAAGCTACTTCTGATTTTTTTCCTAAATAGTATATATATTAAAGAGACCATACATTGGTAGATCAGTTTGCATACCAAGTGCCCAAGGACCTGTTGGTGTGTTCTGGCAGGGACACTGCATCTAAAACAGCAGTGTAGGTAAATGGCCACAGAATCCTTTGGGGGAAAGATTGGAGGAGTCACTATTGTACACACATTGCTGTACAGGGGCCTTTCCATTCCCTATGCACATTGTCTCTCACTGCATGGGCTCTGTTTCTGCAGCTTCATAGAGGTTACTGTCTTATGTTTGTATTACAGCCATTCAGTGTCCCCTTTTCCTAAAAGTTTAATGCTTAGTCTCTGCTAGTCTTGAATCTTATTATACTCATTATCATTAGAGAGTCATTTTCATAAATGCAAGCTCTATCATGAACTTTTCTGTGTGCAGCTCACACTGAGCTTCTTTACAATGCCAGTGTCCCCTCTCCGTCAACATGATCCTTATAGCCTTAGTGAAGGCAGTGTCTTCTGAGATTAGAAGAAAAAAGAACTAAGGGAAGAGGTTGAGGTTAGTGGGTTTTTCTTAACTGACCCAGTTAGGATAGCTACCTCTCTTAGGTCACTTTTATATTCCAACTCTGCTAGGGCATTTCTGGCAATACTGCTTAATTATTATTATTTTTTTCTTCCACTTCTACTGAGCTATAACTGACATACAGGATTGCATATGTTTATGATGCGCAGCACAATAATTCAGCTTCTGTACATCATGAAATAGTTACCACAATAAGTTTAGTGAACATACGTCATTTCATATAGACACAAAATTTTAAAAAAGGAAAACAAAATTCACCGTGATAAGAACTCTTAGAATGTCCTGCCTCAACAACTTCACATATAACATATAGCAGTATTAATTATATTAATTATGTTGAACATTACATCCCTAATACTTATTTATCACAACTGGAAGCTTGCACTTTTTGACTACCTTCATCCACCTCCCCACCTCCCCCACCTCACCTCACTTCTGATAACCACAAGTCTGATCTATTTTTCTATGAGTTCGTTTCTTTGCAAAGTGTAATTGACCTACTGCTAAGCTAAGTCACTTCAGTCATGTCCGACCCTGGGATTCTCCAGGCAAGAACACTGGAGTGGGTTGCCATTTCCTTCTCCAATGCATGAAAGTGAAAAGTGAAAGGAAAGTTGCTCAGTCATGTCTGACTCTTAGTGACCCCATGGACTGCAGCCCACCAGGCTCCTCCACCCATGGGATTTGCCAGGCAAGAGTACTGGAGTGGGGGTGCCATTGATACTATGTTAATTCCTGGTGCAAAATATTCTGATTCGGTATTTATATAATTACAAAATGATCATGATAAGTCTGGTTACCGTCTGTCACCATACAAAGGTATTACATTATTATTAACTATTCCCTACACTGTATATTTCATACTTGTGTCTCATTTATTTTGTAATCTACATTAGTCATTTATTTCCCTCACCTAACATTGGGTGCATGCTAAGTTGCTTCAGCCATGTCTAACTCTTTGCAACCTTTTGGACCACAGCCTGCCAGGTTCCTCTGTCCATGGGATTCTCCAGGCAAGAATACTGAAGTGAGTTGCCATGATCCCTCCAGGGGATCTTCCCGACCCAGGGACTGAACCAGCATCCCTTATGTCTTGTCTCCTGCATTGACAGGTGGGTTCTTTACCGCTAGCACCACCTGGGAAGTCCCACCTAGCATTGCTTCACTCTTCATAAGAGCATTACTTTTTCGAAGCTTTGAAGAGTCGTCCTGTCTTGCTCTTTCTCTCTTTGGCTGCACTGCAGTTGTGGCATGCGGGATCTCTCTTGCGTCATGTGAATCTTCTGTTGCAGCACACAGACTCTAGTTGCGGTATGTGGGCTCAGTATTTGCAGCATGCCGGCTCTCTAGTTGTGGCACTTGGGCTTAGTTGCTCCTGAGCAACTAAGGCCTGTGGAATCCTAGTTACCCAACCAGGGATAGAACCTACATCCCCTGCATTGCAAGCCAGAGTCTCAACCACTGACCACCAGCCAAGGCCCTGAAGAGCCATTCTAATTATAGTCAACTACTGTAACTGCATCTGTAATGTCAAGCGTAGGCTTTGTGGTCAGAGAAACAAAACTACACAAAGGGCCAAATTCAGAACCTTAGTAAAGTTTCCAGTGCTGGTGTCATGGGCCAGATAGGGAAAGAGTACAACTCTGAGATTTGGGCTAGGCATATCAGAGAAGATTCAGTAAACAACACTGAACCCAAGAACCTTCTTGGTCTGCTAAAATAAACTGCTATAGGATAGCAAGGATAGAGTATGTCTGAGAACCATACAAAGGATTCAGCTGTAGCGAATGCCTTGCAAACTGATATTTTTACTCCTCAATATCTACCATCCACCTCCTCTGTATTAAACTAAATAAGTAGGCCAAGCTGCAGCAAGACCAGTTGGGAATGATAGCCTTGCTATAAAGGAATAAAGGGATTACTAACTTAAAAAGTTACAGGACCTGATATGTGACAAAAAGAATTGTTGAGAATGCCTTAGAATGGATTCTGAGGGTGTATTTCTCACAGAGGAATAGGGAAGAGGGACCAGGAAGGGAAGAGACTGACAAGATTACAGTATCAAGCAAAGTCCTGCTCAATGTAACTCTGGCTTAGTTTGAGATGACTTGTGGAAACAGTGCAGACCCCATCTCCAAACTGTCTGCTTGGAAGGGGAAGGTATGGATCATTTATACCCCTAAGCCCCTCAGTCATTGGTTAAAAGCTGCCCCTTTTAATAAAAAAGACTATTTAAATTTCCAGACAAATTTAGCTCTCTGTGGGCAAAGGTAAAGTTGGTTCTAGAAGCCTGACCAAAAAAGATGAATGTTGGTTTTTAAAACAGAAGCCTTATTGTGCGTTGTGCATAAAAAAGCGTTCTAGGGATTCAAGGGTATGTGTACAGAACACTGACAGTATCAGGCACAAAACCCTTTTATTATGCTCCATGGTTCATGTAGAAAATTATTCCTGCATTTAGAGTGAGGTAAATTTCCATTACAAGTTGCAAGGGATGATCATAGGAATGACAAACACACTGTCAGTTGGTTCTATAGCCAACAGTTTTAATCTATTTTAAATGGAATATGTGCTTCTGCACTTGTTTTGATGGGTTTGTATTAAAATTAAGCCATTCATGATTTACAAGCAAAAGTGTGGGTGATTAGTGCAAAAAGCTGGGGTCTTGGTATGCAAACTGCAACTGTGGAATAGATTTTTTTGTTCTTCAGTGTGAAAGTTTAATACAATTATGGCCTCATTAATTCCATGCACTATCCTATTTAGTAAAAGGCTTTCTGAGAAAACTAGATGAGGAATGAGGGTAGGCAAAGCCAGGGGTAATTTTCTTCAGGAAAAAAAAAAAAGATGAAGCAATCAAATTGGAAGATATGAGCATTTAGAGAATAGGCATCATGCCTTGTTAAATACTGAACAAAAGACACAGTAGAAAATTAAAATATCCTTTCAACATGATATTAAAACTTCTGTAGATTTCAAAAAATTTACGCTCTAGTCTTCTAGTAGGCAACGTGATAGGCATGGATTTTCTAAAATTACATTATAGATCTGTTTATTTTAGCTATAAAATTAATTTAAATTATATAATAGGGGAAAGAGAAAACTAAAATTGAAATAAGAATGGTCACAGGATGACTATGGACCTCTGTTGTCTGACCCAAGTTCCTATGCTTAACACACAGTGAGATCAGACAAACTGAAACATCAAAGCTTTATTGCAAAGACTGGGCAAGGGAGATGAGAGTGGATGGCTTAGTCTGAACTTCCTGATGGTTTGAGGAGAGGTCTGCATGGTATGCGACCTTCCTCTGACTGGCTGGAGGTAAGGTAAGAGGAATCTCAGTCATCAGCGTTCTAGTTCCAACCAGTCTGGGGTCCACTTGCTTGTACTCAGTCTGAAAGTACTATCCTCCACCTGTGCAGGGACCTTAGTTCCTATAGAAGAACTCAGAGATATATATTTGATTGCTACGCATATCCCATGAGGAGCAGGAACCAGGACCTTGCCCCATCCCTGAACTAGTGTTCCTTGACAGCCTTTCTTCGTTTCTGCATCCTCTACTCCTCTAACTGAGTGTTTCCTGGTGGTTCAGATAGTAAAGAATCTGCCTGTAATGCTAAAGCTGAAACTCCAGTACTTTGGCCACCTCATGCGAAGAGTTGACTCATTGGAAAAGACTCTGATGCTGAGAGGGATTGGGGGCAGGAGAAGGGGACGACCGAGGATGAGATGGCTGGATGGCATCACGGACTCGATGGATGTGAGTCTGAGTGAACTCTGGGAGATGGTGATGAACAGGGAGGCCTGGCGTGCTGCGATTCATGGGGTCGCAAAGAGTCAGACACGACTGAGCGACTGAACTGAACTGAACTGAACTGAATGCAGGAGACCCAGGTTTGATCCCTGGATTGAGATGATTCCCTAGAGAAGGGCATGGCAACCCACTCCAGTATTCTTGCCTGGAGGACAGAGGAACCTAGTGGGCTACAGTCCATGGGGTCACAAAGAGTGGGACACTATTGAGCAATTAACACTAAGACTCCTCTATACAGTAACTGTTTGACTCTGCTCTTTTGAACTCGGGGAAGATCTAGGATGCTGAAACCTTTTTCCTACAAATAATAAATGCGGGGCACAGAAGAAAGACTTTGTGTACAGTGGGCCTCATACTGCTCAGTTTCACCTCATCCTTTCTGGTCTAAAACAAATGAAGAGATATACGGAAGAGATGGGTATCTCCCCAAAAGCCCAGCTGAGCCCCCTGCTGAAGCAGATTTGCCCCAACTCACCCACAGAGACACCTATAATATGCTGTGGCAAGCCACTAAGACTTGGGGTGGTTTGCTATTCCAATAGCGTGTGTGTGCATGCTCAATCTCTAAACTGTGTCTGACTCTGTGACCCACCAGGCTCTTCTTTCCATGGGATTTCCCAGGCAAGAATACTGGAGTGGGTTGCCATTTTCTTCTCCAGGGGATCTTCACAAAGCAGGTATCAAACTCGTATCTGCTGTGTCTTCTGTGATTCCAATGGCAGACTAATACAATAAATCAGTCCCTTAAATCTGAATACTCTACCTTTTTTATACACACTATATATTCTGATATTATACAATTATATCAAGTCTTTCCAGAAAAAAAGCCTTATGGCTCTCAAGGTCAGATCTATTAGGGACAGAAACAAAAAATAAGGTCTAAGTGGAAATAAACCATTGTTTTTGAGTTATGCTTTTCGAGAATATGAATCATCATTGACCTTGAACATCATTCCACCTCTCTGGAACTCAAATACTGGAGAAGATGACCTGCAAAATTCCTTTAATTTCAATATTCTGTGATTACTTGCATTGATTTAACATGCAGTCCAAGTCCCAGGCAAGATGCTAACTGTAGGAAACACAGTCCCCTTACCACCTATTCTATTTCCTCAATTTCACTTTAGTGAAACAAGTATATGTGTGTGTATGTGTGTATGTATATGTGTGTGTGTATAATGGGTCAACATCTTTGAGTAGTTTATATATATATATATATATAAACTACTATATATAACTACTCAGAGATGTTGAGCCTTTGGGGAAATCATGGCTAGAATTTGGCAGAATAACACGAAAAGCTGGTTAGAAAGAATAAGCTGCCATTCTGTATAAACATGCAGAAATATACAGGCAAGTTATACAAACTGATTGTGCTGACATCTGCTGAACCACATCAAGGATGGGGGTTGCTAAACACAGCAGTATACTTGCAGAATTTGATAGTCTTCCTTTCCTCTAAGCTGTAGAGCCTGATCAACCCAAGCTGTGGAGTAACTCACATGTAAGGAAAAAGTGCAAAGATGAACTGTAATTGATTCTGTGGGGCTGTGCTATGCCCATCAGAATTAAATTATTCTGTCTTTTCTTCAACTAGGGTATGATGTAAGGAATAAAAAGCCTCTTTCTGAAACTCTTTTTCACACTAGCTGATAAAAATAGTTTAAATATGGCCATTTCTATATATTTTCTATAAATCATTTCCAGAGTGATGACATATTACATCATTTTGTAGCTATTGATATATTAGCAGAGATAAGTGTTCTTATTCCTAAAATAACATATTAGTGAAGGTTTCCTTCTTTATGTCCTCCAAAACATAACTCAGTGACTAAATGAACTGAAAGCCTTTTAGCTTCCCTTGATCCAGATATAATGCCCTTTTCCAGTTTATATTCAACCACCTTCCATGTCCAACCATCTTCCTATATGTATGAATTCTAGATTCAAGTCAGATATAGTTCTGAGATAATAGTTTATATTCTAAAATATACATTTTCTTATATGTACAGATAATTTTCAAATAGTTTATATTTATTTTAGCATGTTAAATGATATTATTATCATGGAAAATAATTCCAGGAAGGAGAAAAGAAAGTAAAAGATGGCAATTGTAATTATAGTGATAAGGGAAACATTTTGGAGGAAATGGCATTTGAGTAAAAATCTGAGAGTTAAGAAAGTGGCCTATATGTTTATTTAGGAGGAGAACATGCCAGGAAGAGTTAATGCAAACTGGAAAGGCTCTGAGGCAAGCACCAGCCTTCTGTGTTCATGATTTGAGATGGAATGAGTACAGGGGAGACTGTTAGGGGATGAGATCTGAGAGATAACAGACAGATAATGTGAACCTTGGAGGACACTGTAAAGAATTTGCTTTCACTCCAAATGAGATAGAAAGCCTTGGAGGGTTTTGATCAGAAGAATTATGCAATCTGTTTCAAGTTCCAACAAGGTTATTTTGGCCCCTGCCTTGTCCATTGATCTTGTAAGGGCAAGGGCAGATGGCAAGAAAGTTAGGAGTCTACTGCAGTGATCCAAGTGAGAGAGAACAATGGCGTGGATAACAGAGCTGTTGAGAGTTGATCCACTTCTGCATAGATGTTGAATCTAAAGTCAGTAAGTTTTTAGTCATATTGGATATGACTTGTGAATAAAGAGAAGCATGAAATAAAAAGGGATTTGGGGCTTACAACTGGAAGGACAGAGTTCCTATTAAGGTTAGAAGATAATAAATAGAACGGACATGAAGGGAGATATCTGAAAGTTAGTTCTGAATATCTTACATATGAGACATCTAACAGACCTTCAGATGACAGTAGGATAACAAGTTAAAATGCAAATCTGTAATTCAGTGTAAAAATCCAGGCTAGAAATCTGAATTTGGGAGATGTGCCTACATAAATTACATTTAAAGCCTTCAACTGGATGAGATCACCAAAAGAATAAGTGTAGATGAAGAAGAAAAAAAAGCACTGATTTAAAGCAAAAACATCAACAAGATGAGGAATGATTAACAACTGCAGGATTTAGTAACATGAATCTAAGTATCCTTCCTTTTTAGTAGGTGGAAAACACAGTTGCAGGACTGAATCTTCAAGACCAGACAAAAATTTTAGGAACTTTGCTGTAAATAAAGAAGTGAAATAGGAGGAGATTTGGAATGAGGAGAGGTGTTTTATTTCTCTATGTTTATTTGTTTTAATGATGGGAGAAATATGTTTGCATATTAAATTAAGTTGATTCATCACAGAGGTAAAAATTGATGATATGGAAAAGAGAGGGTTGAATTAAAGGAACTACATCTTGAAAGGGGAGAAGAAATGGGATCTTGTAAATAAGTGAAGTATTTGGTCATGTTTAGGGCCACAGATGCTTAACTCATGTTAATTAAGTTATACTAATGAAAGAAAGCAAAATGTGCAACCTAAGATTTAAGTAGAGAGGTCATTTTGATAGTCCCTTACAGCATGTGGAAATTCTCTACTATCTTTTCTGATTAAATTCAGAAAACTATATTTATATAGAGAAGTGCATGGCAACCCACTCCAATATTCCTGCCTGGAGAAGCCTATGGACACAGGAGCCTGGTGGATTACAGTCCGTGGGGTCACAAAGAGTCAAACACGATGGAGCAACTAACACTTTCACTTAACTCCATATTTATACGGAGGGCAGAATATGACATGTGAAGAGAGATCAAGGTATATGCAAAGAGGGGAGAGGGAAAATGAACCAACCAGGGAAATGCAGTCTAATACTGCCTTATTAATAGCACATCTGAGATGAAAGGGCACAGATTTAGAGTGAGATCAGGCTATGCGACTATGTGTTCTTCCCCCACTATGTACTTAATTTAGTCTTTCAGTATGGAATCGGAGGAACATTTGATTTCAATACCATTTTTGTTTTGCCTAGCAAGTACAAGGAAATGAGAGCAGTGCAAGGAAACGAGAGAGAAGGGTGTGATTACAATGACAGACCATGGAATTTAAGCTGGCGTAGCAGAATAAGGAAGAATTAAAGACAGGAGAGAGAGGACGATAGTGATGGGAACGATGGCAGGCCGGGTCTATTGAAGAAGGGTTGCTGGCATGAGAGTTCAAGAGAGCAGGAGAGAAAAAGTTTAGAAGGGGTAGAAGTGTTGGAAGCTGGAAAATTGAAATTTTGAAGAGCTTGCTGCTACTGGAAATGACAACATTTTAGGGATGACCATGAAATAAGTAGTTGAGTGAGGGTCAAGAGCGTGTTCACTGAAGAGAAAAGTGGAAGGAGTGCAGGCCTGGAGTAGGGGAACCATCACCCTGGGGTACTAATAGTATTCTGATGGCATCTTTCTTCTGCAGTGGTTATCTATGCTAAGAGAGGACTCTGCTTATTTCACTTAGGAAACCCCCATGTCATTTGACCAAGCACCCTGTTAATTCTAAGAGATGCCTAGTTTTAATGTGATTAGGTACAGTGGAAAACTAGCTGAGAAGAGGATCACACACATTTTGATTTAGAAAAGATAGAGAAAATTTTGCAAAGTATTGAAAAAGCAAGTTAATGGAAAACCAGAGATGATCTTATTGGGACTTTAAGAAAGCAAGAGACATGATAAAACCCATGCATTCCTAAGGAATGGCGATTAGGGCTGAATCAAAGAAAGAGAGAATAGGCTAAATTATCAGATAAAAATGTCACAAAAGCTGCTTAAATTGCACCAGAGTGTTGTCTTGTTCTTCAGAGATATCAGCCTGCCTGTAACTGCTAGACCTGTAAAGTGAAGCTATTTAGACAATGCTTGGCAACTGAGTACCACTGAATATTAGCCCTTTTGCCTTTCATTTTGTAAATCATAAAAATGTGAAAACTAGATGCAATTTGCATGAACAGTGAAGAAAAGGGAGAATATGCTGAAATTTTTCTTTATCTTTTTTGTAATCTCTTTAATTAGATTTTGATCAATGAAAAGATGGTGGAAACTAGTCAGCATCCAAGATCAGTAAGATTACATCATAAGGACTCTTTCTACCTATAGCATATGAAGATGGATGTCTTCTTCAGTGACATGAAAATTGTAACTATGTTGCTTGCTTAAAGAAAGGAACAAAAAAGACTAAAGTTTAATTATACTGTTTTATTTCCCTTGCAGCTGTGTCCCATTAGCCACTGAGCAATGGGAAAGTTCTTTGTAATCTTTGACCCTCCTACCAATACAGTCCTATGCAAACTGGTAATTATAGTCAATTATAGGCCACAGAGTGGTGAAAGAGACATTTTTTTTCCCTCTTGCAGAGGCCTATGAATTAACTTTACAGTCAAACTATAACTCTTCAATTTCTGGGCCTGAATCTACTAATAAGTTCAAGATATATGGTTGTCTCTAATATTGTAATAAGCTGCTAAGAATTGTGATGTTTCCCATTCTAATTCTCATCAGAGGTTGAGTTTTTATGGATAGACATATTTTGTCTTGTTCTTGGGCATCAAGAGCATGCAAAGCTCCTATGTGAAATTGCCATAATAAGGAGAATAATAAGACCAGATAAAACATAACCACATTTTTGAATGCAGTCAGTGGATTAATGTATTTGTTCTCTTTGATAGCTGCAGAGAAGAAGCATAGACACTCGGTTTGAGTATTTCCTTAAAGTTACACAGGAAGTACTGAGTTGAGGAATTGTTCTCAAGTCATCTAGCTTAGAGTTTATCTTATCTAATGTACTATATGGTCTCATTGCCTGTTGGGATCTTTACAGATCTATAAAAACTTCATGGGAAAAGGGCTATAGTAAAAGGAGAATAAACAAGTAGAGATAGCACTTACTACACTATTGAACAGCCTTTGAGGATCAAGAATTTCTTATTGACTGCATCTTCTCTCGTTTAGCTTTAAAAGGAATGTGACTTTCCATTGCAGATGTGATTTATCACATGCTCACTGCAATGTGATAAAGAAAAAGGCGAATGGCAAAGGTCTTACAATTCAGTTGAAAATGCCTAAAGCTTATAACTTCTGATGTATCCCTGACCAATGCAGAACTAAGTATGTGCTGGAGCTTTGAGTGAAGTATGGAGGAAGAGACATAAATAAGTGAATAAGACAGTCTTTCAATTTCCTGGTGTTCCGAGCAGCATGCATCTTGAGAGGAGGAAGGAATGGCTTCTTAAACTGTTAGAGATGCTTAAGATATGATAAACTACCCAAAGTTTACAACCCCTACCCTCACAGGAACTGCCTCACAATTTGTAGAGCCAAGTGCAAAATAAAAACTCAGAGCCTTTTGTTCAGAGATTTAAGAATTTCTAGACAGAGCGAGTAGAGCAGTAGACCAAGCACAGGCTCTTCTAAGCACGGACTTTGTATGGCTGCACAGCTCACACACCCATGAACCTGGCCAGACTCCTTCCCATTTCTAGTGTTGCTTCTTACTCATTTGAGAACGGCAGACCAGTCTTCCTCAAACACTTTTCCTGATATCCTGTCTGTTCCTCCATTCTAATAGCACAGTACACACCCTTCTCCAGTGAAAGTGAAAAAGAAAGTCACTCAGTTGTGTCTGACGCTTGTGACCCCACGGACTATAGACCTAGCCTGCCAGGCTCTTCCATCCATAGAATTCTCCAGGCAAGAATTCTGGAGTGGGTTTCCACGCCCATCTCCAGGGGATTTTCCCAACTCAGGGAGCGAACCCGGGTCTGCTGCATTGCAGGCAGATTTTTTACTGTCTGAGCTACCAGTGGAACTCGTTATGTCCCAGACTCACAATCAGAGAAGTTTTCCAGTCCATTCAGGTCTCCTTCACGCTGAGCTAGATGTTGATTTTTCTATCAGGTGTACATGGATGAGACAGGCCAGGAGCCCCTTCCGTCCTAGTCTCAGGCCTGACCAGTCCTCGGTGTACTGAGCGAGAGAAAAATCAGCCCTCCTACTCTTCTCCATGGCTTCATAAATATTTGTTTTCCAAATATGGTATAGAAAAACTTTCCTCATTATTTCCCCCTTCACAAAAGACTGAAGGATTAAGACAGCTCTATCAGTGATCTTTCATTCTTCTGTTTTTGCCAAAAACTAGAAATAAACTTTGTAAAGGTCAGTTCTAGGAAATGCATTTGAAAAAGCAGAAAATTGAATGATAGTTAAATGTATCTTCATTCTAATCTTTCTGTATTGCTGTAAAAAGAGCTTGTCAAGTTTTCTTTCTGGGGCTATTTCTTAGTCACTTTTTTTTTTTTTGACAGTACTTTTGTTGAAAGTTTATCTTTTATTAGCTTTTAGGCCTCCAGTCATCATGCACTGAAAAATCCTTTGGGGCATGTTGAACTTTTATTCTAGTGTTGTCTCTCTCTCTCAAAGCCTTATCGCTATCATTTCTTTGAAAGGCTGTCCCCAGCTTAATATGTGAAGGTTAGTCTCTGACAGAACCTTTTAATCAAACTCAGCACAGGATTCAACCAGTAGTATTACTATTCCAGTCTCGTATTTATGAGTTTAATTAGCCTGGTTATATATATAGCAGAGAAACTTTGGCCATTAAAGAGAATTTGTTGATAATTATTTAAATTTTTCTTGCCTTCTTTTTAAAAATATCCTTGAATATGCTTAGAGTTAATAATTATACTTATGCCAATAGAATAAACTACCCATCTTGAATATTTGTATATATATAAGAATATAAATTTATATTACTATATTATGTATTTCTCTGCAAAGTTACACCTGATTTTTACTGACCAGCTGAGCGTCAATGATGTTACATATTTTCCTTAGTAAATAGATGCCACTTAGATAAGAAAATATGTTCAAAATCACATTAAGGTCACCCTCTGAAGAATATTATTGTATGCTTCATGCAGAATTTAAATGTTATTTAAATTAAGCAGTTTAATTAATAACATAAATTAAATATTTATGTTATTACCCTGAGGGTAGTGGTTAGTCTTTGAGGCTCATTAGCAGGAGAACACAGAAAACTGGAAAGATATAAAGGAAAGTTTATTTTCTTTGTTGAGCTGCAACTAACTGCATTAGAATAAACCACGTATTTTGCCAGCTTTAATTCTCATAGAAGAGTAAGCAATCCAAACTCCAATCTTTTGATGTGGTCATATATCTATTGCCAAGTTTCTTTTTAAAGTCCCCCAGATAAACATGTATGCCAATTAAGCAGTATAAAATAGAGAGGAACTTGTGCCTGCGTGCCATTTTCTCATTAATTCTACGAAATGACTGTGGGACTTATTCCCACTATTATCCAGTAGATTAAATGACATCTTCCCCCAATTGACTGAGGTAAAAGTGCCAGGTTTGCTTTCATCTTGGACTCTACACTCTTTGAAAGAAGACCAGACCAAACAGTGCCCTTTGAGGCTGAAGATGCCTTTCTTCATAATGTCATCCATTGGAGAAAGGTTTGGGGAAAGGTCAGTTTTATCCCAGTGTAAAAAGAAAATGCCAGCAATTCAAGTAAAGCCATTTACTGCTACTTAGAAGTATCTTCAAGTTCTGTTGCAATAATTTACCCATTAAATAGATTCAAAACACCAAATAATAGCATATACAACACACCTAGATATGTATATACTTCAAAATAAAATACATTTCACTTAATGTAGTTTTAAAGTATGAAGAAAGAAATCTTTAAACAGGGTAGAGATGACACTCTATCCCATTCGAACTTCAGGCATAAAAACACTTGAAATGTTAATTGAGTGGATGTAAAGAAAGAACTATTTACCATGATGTAGCCAAGGACAGAATAATCAATAGATAATATGAAGAACAGTGACAAACAAGAATGGGAAACCATGATCATCTCTAGCTTTGTATGAATCGGGACACAAAGTAATATAACTAGAACTAGGAAAAGGTTGTTGCCATAGGAGCTCTGACTGCAAGTAAAGGAACACACCTCTACCAAACCATAGTCAGCGAAGGGGTGGGAAATGGGCATAAGTAAGGACCAAATGTTCTTCCCTTTCTCCCTATGATCTCCTAATGGTATATCCCATTGACTCAACCAAATGGGAAGCAAGAGTGAAAGATGGCATTAAAATTAGAATTTCTGACTTCAAATGAGGGCAGAAAAGAACAGAAAAATATCCTTGGGAATATGAAGCAAAACCAGTACCCATATATTTTGATTTATCTTATTTGAAGCTGAACCCTGCATTTCAACACATACTTTTTGTCAAGACTCTTGACACTTTTGGAATAGAAGTCTGGAAACAGAGGCCTGCCAATATGAGAAGAGTTTGAAGGAAAAAAAAATAGTTTTAGGGAAAAGACATTAAACATTTATGCTATTTTTGCTATTTAAATGAAATCATTATATTAACATTATGTTAATAATTATATTATTTCCTCTTCATATTATTGATACTAAGATGTCTTCTGGTAATTATAAACAGAGACTGCCATTTTGACTTTAGCCCCTTGGCACATTAACTATATATTCTGACTTCTTAGAGTTCTTGGAATAACAAAAATTGGCTTCACATCAAAGAACCAGATTGGAACATTTATTCACTTCATAATTCTTTACTATGATACTCATAAAAACAAGCAATTCAAGTGCTATTTTATTTGTCTTTTATCCTTAAGTGTTATTGCAATGAAAATAGGAAACAAACACACGATCCTTGTGCTGGAAATTCCCACATTATATTTATCCTAGCATAATAAACATACTGAATTCCCCTCTCATATTTCAGAAAAGCATTTCACCTTTACTTACTTTCAATAAGTTTTTAATGTCTACATGGCATATAATTGTATTAGAAATGTTTACATAAATCCTGTTCTTAAAATAATTAAAATTAAGATAAGGATCAAGACTTAAACAAATGAAAAGTTTCACATTAATACAATTGAGTAATAGAATACAAAATTAAATGAACTCTATCATAGGAATAAACCTCACATTGGCCATTCCTATCTGTCCCAACGGATTCTTTAAATGCTGCTGATTCACACATACCTTTGAGAAAAGTTCATATGAATATGCTCCATGGCCTTGGTAAGGAGCAGTCCCAGACTATAAAGAAGTAGAATCAAATTGTGAAATCTACTGATAATGTATCTATATCTCAGCTTCAGGTTTATAAGTCAGGATATGAGGAAGAAAGACAAAGAAAGACAATAGTATAGAATCCTCTTTCTCTAGGATTGATTAAATATTGGTATTACTTTTCAAATATTAATTTGAGATTTATATGCAATAATTTCAACCATGATCTCATATGTATTTGCCTATGTGAAACAGAAAATAAACTTCTTTTGTATCTTAAGTCCTGATATATCTAGAGTAGTCTAAAATTTATTCAAGAATATGTTTTCAGTATGCTATACCTTGCAGGCACTGGTTTTCTTTTAATTTTATATGTTAGTATTCATATAGTAAAGTTCACTCTTTTTTTTGGTGTAACTCTAAAATTAGGACACCAAATGGCTTCATAACTCCAAAAGCTAGTTTTCATTATCCATTTATTGTCACACACACACACCTCTCCCCTCTCGACACACACACAATTATCTCACTGACAGATTCTCTGTTTATCTATAGATTCTCTATCTATAAAATACTTGATCTATCCACTAGTGGCATGTAAATCAAATCAAATTGTATTCATATATCACATAAACACTTGAAACTGATTCTTCCAGTCAGCATGCCTTATATTCACTCAAGTTGTTTCTGTATCAATAGTTCAGTTTTTGTTGTTTTTAGTTGTTGAGTTTGATAATTATGGGTAGAGCTTCTATAGACATTTATGTACTTTTAAAGTGATCAAAAGTTATTATTTCTCTAGATTAAATAGTGATGCTGCTGAGTTAGTTAGTAAATGTACATTTAAGCAACTGCCCTATTGCTTTCTTTAGCTGCATCATTTTGCATTCTCTTCAGTTACGGGTGATAAGCTGACTTGGTCAGTATCCATCCTGATATTTGGTATGGTTAGTATTTTTTCACTTTATCTACACTAAAAGATACACAGTATATCTCATCATGGCCTTAATTGTAACCCTCTAGTGATTAATGATGTTGTGTAGAAATAGTGTCTTCTAAATAATTGGTTGATTTTGCCAGGGAAATCATCTAAGTTGGTGATTCCTTTTAGGAATATTTTGCAAATTGCATTTCTATAATAGCTATAGAATTTCTCTTGATAAGAAAAGATCTATTTGATCTGAGTTGCCCAATGTATGTGCCTAAAGTTGTACGCATTCCCTTGTTATCCTTTAAATATTTTCACAATCTAGTGTAACACTCCTTTCATTTCTGACATGTGATTTGTCTCTTTCTTTGTTAATCTTTGCTAGAGGTTTATTACTTGTATTATCTTTACAAAGAAGCAGAGTTTGGTTCATTGTTTTTTCATTAGTGTAAATCTATTTTCAATTTCAGTGATCTCTTATCTTTGTTATTTCCTCTCTCTTGCTAATCTGTATTCATTTTGTTCTTTTTCACCTTTATTCTAAATAGAAGCTCACATTATTGACTTGAAATCTTCTCTTCTAACAATTACTATTATAAATTTCTCTTTATGCATTGCTTTAGTTGCACCCCACAAATTTTGATATGTTGAATTTTCATTTTTTGTTTAACTCAAAATACTTCCTTATTTTTGCTTGAGATTTTCTCTTTAACCCCAGGGGTTATGCAGAATTGTGTTGACGAATTTCCAAAGTATTGATTATTTTCTTATCATTTTTCTGTTATTGCTTTCTAGTTTAACTCTGTATTGGTCACAGACATGCATGTTGATTTCTATTCTTTTAAAATTATTATTTTTTTATGATGCTGGATATGGTCTATCTTGCTGTCTCATGCACTTGAAAAGGATGGATATTTTGTGGTTGTTGGATATTATCATTTTTTAAATGTCAACTTAGCTTAGAGTGGTTCATGATGTTTCTCCTTTCTTCCATAAACTATTTTTTGCCCATTTGTTCTATACGTAACTGAGAAAGGAGTATTGATTTTTCCATCTGAATTGAAGATTTCTCCTCAATTCTTTTAGTTTTTTGCTTTATATATATTTGAAGCCAATATAGACACTCAGATTTAGAATTGTTAATAGCTTAGGTTTATTGATTAGGATCAGATCCATTCAAGTTCCATCCAGGAATTTGTTATGGCATTCATTGCCAACCTCCTCTCTTTTAATGCTCTCCTTGGTGTTTTATGTTTTCCTGGGGATCTCTTTTACTTTCCTTCAGAAATAGAGCTGGAGTTCTGTTTACCCGCTCTGTCACACAGGTCTATGGCTGCACCATGTCTGAAGCAAGCTATTAGAAGACAGGGTGAGGAAAAAAGCCAGGTAGGTTTGTTTCTAAGCCCCAATCAAAGAGGAAAGTTGCCCTTCCTCTGCGTTTTGCCTCCTGTGATTTTCCACTGACCATTCTCCTACCATACTCAGCAAATTGCTTGGGGATTAGAGCATGAGAAAGTGGAGAAAATAATTAAATTAAGGGTAAGGTGGATTTCTCACCTTTTCAGTGTTAAGAGCTCCTTTTCTCACATCCTGAACCAAAATGAGAGTGCTTTTCCAAGAGCTCTTCATGTGTACCTGAGTGCCACTTCCGGGTTTCCTAGTGTAGTGTGCTCAGGCTGGAGACTGCTCAAGGGGGAAATGGTGAACTTGCTGCTGATTTGATGTTACTTTGAACTCTGATTTTCCCACCGTGCCTGCTACTATTTACCTTTCAGTGTTCTCAGATAGTTACTACATACATCCAATCCAGGTTTTATAATTGTGTTTGGTGGAAGAGAAAAGATAGAATGTGTTTATTTCATCTTATCACATACCCAAACACACAAAAAATTAAATATGACTTAAGTTTTTGCAAAGGTCCATCTAGTCAAAACTATAGTTTTTCCAGTAGTCATGTATGGATGTGAGAGTTGGACTATAAAGAAAGCTGAGTGCCAAAGAATTGATGCTTTTGAACTGTGGTGTTGGAGAAAACTCTTGAGGGTCCCTTGGACAGCAAGGAGATCCAACCAGTCCATCCTAAAGGAAATCAGTTCTGAATATTCTTTGGAAGGACCGATGCTAAAGCTGAAACTCCAATACTTTGGCCACCTGATGCAAAGAACTGATTCATTTGAAAAGACCCAGACGCTGGGAAAGATTGAAGGCAGGAGGAAAAGGGGACAACAGAGGATTAGATGGTTGGATGACATCACTGACTCAATGGACATGAATATGAGCAAGCTCTGGGAGTTGGTGACGGACAGGGAAGCCTGGCGTGCTACAGTCCATGGGGTCTCAAAGAGTTAGACACAACAGAGAATGAACTGAAATTTTACAAAATATATCTGCTAATGAAATTATGAAAATACAGTGAAAACCAAGAAAAGTCTCTCTTGGAAGACTTTATCATGTTTCAGCTATATTCTATTGGTGTTAATTACTTCTATTTATATTATTTGTGTATCACCTTTCAGTTAACAAAATCTTATCTAATAATTCTCTACCTTTACATGAGTCAATTAAAATACATATACCATTTGAAATAGTTTGGTGGGGCTTTGTGACACAGAGTAACACATTTTCTACCACAGATTTTCAAAGATCATATAATGAAAATAAATCCATGATATAGGTTTGGATGAGCAACTACTTCTTTGCTCCCTTGTTTTCATAGATATAATTATGTAATTCGTAAGTGTATTTCAGTCAACCGATCTTTTTGTTACATAGCTACATAATGGAAAGAGACAGTTGCTCATGATGTTGTAGTCAGTCTTCTAGTAGCAGTTCGTCTGTGCTAGTTCTTCCTGCATTTTCTTGCTCACACTCTTGCTGTACGGTATGTGTGTGTACTCAGTTGTGTCCAGCTCTTTGTAACCTCATGGACTGTAGCTTGCCAGGCTCCTCTGTCCATGGAATCTTCCCCAAAAGAATACTGGAGTGAGCTGCCATTTCCTCCTCCAGGGCCTGTCCCTGACTCCGGGATCGAAGCCGCAACTCTTGCGTCTCCTGCACTGGCAGGCAGATTCTTTTTCCACTGTGTCACCTGTGAAGCTGTTCTGAGAAAATATAAAGATAATTTATTTAATGATATTTTAATTTAAAAATTTAAACAAGACATTTTCAAAGTTTGAAATGTATATGGTATTTGTTTTTAAGATTCCTATTTAAAAGAAAAGGGAACCTCAGATGGTTTCCCAGTATAACTCCTTCATTCCTTGTTAATGAGAATTTACATTTAAAAAGCAAGAAATTTTCATATTTGTGTGAGTGTGTGAGTGCTGGTTTTATTTTAAAGTTGAACCAGACCAAAAGCAGGAGCAGAACTTTAAAGCAATTTATATGTCATAATTTTTCTTTTCGGAATATATTTGTTTAGATTTTTTTCAATTTGCAATAAAAGCAAAATAAAATGTAAATTAAATCTAATGAAAAATGCTTCTAAGGGAACTTAAATAAATTTAACCTTAGAGATTTAAGTGATCAGATTTATTGCCTATCACTAAAGCAAAACTGGATTATTGATATTTAGACATATCCATAAAGTTTAAAATTGAATTAATTTGAAAAGTTATGCAAATAATTTTTTAAAGTTCTTAAAGATGTAAGCATACAACTTTTTACATTTTATTAGAATGGTTTCCAGATTTCTAAACATAAAATGTTTCTAAGTTGGCAAGCTATAGTTTGTTCAAGATTTGCTCAGATGTATTTTGAAGACTTTTAAATTACCTTTTTTTCACTACTTTTCTCTGCCATTAAGAAGTAAGCCCTTACTAAATCTATATCTTTAGTACAATAAAAAGAAAATACCATATCATTCTTTTTTTAAATTTACATCTCTTTATTTTAATTGGAGGCTAATTACTTTACAATATTGTATTGCTTTTGCCATACATCAACATGAATCTGCCACGGGTGTACACGTGTTCCCAATCCTTAACCCTCCTCTCACCTCCCTCCCCATACCATCCCTCTGGGTCATCCCAGTGCACCAGCCCCAAGCATCCTGTATCCTGCACCGAGCCTAGACTGGTGATTCGTTTCTTATATGATATTATACATGTTTCAATGCCATTCTCCCAAATCATTCCACCCTCTCCTTTCAGAGTCCAAAAGACTGTTCTATACATCTGTGTCTCTTGCTGTCTCACATACAGTGTTATCGTTACCATCTTTCTAAATTCCATATATATGCATTAGTATACTGTATTGGTGTTTTCTTTCTGGCTTACTTCACTGTGTATAATAGGCTCCAGTTTCATCCACCTCGTTAGAACTGATTCAAATGTATTCTTTTTAATGGCTGGGTAATACTCCATTGTGTATATGTACCACAGCTTTCTTATCCATTCATCTGCTGCTGGACATTAAGGTTGCTTCCATGTCCTGGCTATTATAAACAGTGTTGAGATGAACATTGATGTACATGTGTCTCTTTCAATTCTGGCTTTCTCAGTGTGTATGCCCAGCAGTGGGATTGTTGGGTCATATATCAGTTGTATTTCCAGTTTTTTAAGGAATCTCCACACTGTTCTCCATAATGGCTGTACTAGTTTGCATTCCCACCAACAGTGTAAGAGGGTTCCTATTTCTCCATATCCTCTCCAGCATTTATTGCATGTAGATCTTTGGATCACAGCCATTCTGACTGGTGTGAAATGGTACCTCACTGTGGCTTTGAACTGCATTTCTCTGATAATGAGTGATGCTGAGCATCTTTTCATGTGTTTGTTAGCCATCTGTATGTCTCCTTTGGAGAAATGTCTATTTAGTTCTTTGGCCCATTTTTTGATTGGGTCATTTATTTTTCTGGAATTGAGCTGCAGGAGTTGCTTCTATATTTTTGAGATTAGTTGTTTGTCAGTTGCTTCATTTGCTATTATTTTCTCCCATTCTGAAGGCTGTCTTTTCACCTTACTTATAATTTCCTTTGTTGTGCAGAAGCTTTTAAGTTTAATTAGGTCCTATTTGTTTATTTTTGCTTTTATTTCCAATATTCTGGGAGGTGGGTCATAGAGGATCCTGCTGTGATGTATGTTGGAGAGTGTTTTGCCCATGTTTTCCTCTAAGAGTTTTGTAGTTTCTGGTCTTATGTTTAGATCTTTAATCCATTTTGAGTTTATTTTTAGAAAGTGTTAGCAACACTTTAGAAAATGTTCTAATTTCATTCTTTTACAAGTGGTTGACCAGTTGTCCCAGCACCACTTGTTAAAGAGATTGTCTTTTCTCCATTGTATATTTTTGCCTCCTTTGTCAAAGATAAGGTGTCCATAGGTGTGTGAATTTTTCTCTGGGCTTTCTGTTTTGTTCCACTGACCTGTATTTCTGTCTTTGTGCTAGTACCATACTGTCTTGATGACTGTGGTTTTGCAGTAGAGCCTAAAGTCAGGCAAGTTGATTCCTCCAATTCCATTCTTCTTTCTCAAGATTGCTTTGGCTATTTGAAGTGTTTTGTATTTCTATACAAATTGTGAAATTATTTGTTCTAGCTTTGTGAAAAATACTGTTGGTAGCTTGATAGGGATTGTATTGAATCTATAGCTTGCTTTGGGAAGTATACTCATTTTCACTATAGTGATTCTTCTGATCCATGAACATGGTATATTTCTCTGTCTATTAGTGTCTTCTTTGATTTCTTTCACCAGTGTCTTATAGTTTTCTATATATAGGTCTTTAGTTTCTTTAGGTAGATATATCCTTTTATTATTTTCATTTCAATGGTGAATGGCATTGTTTCCTTAATTTCTCTTTCTACTTTCTCATTATTAGTGTATAGGAATGCAAGGGATTTCTGTGTGTTGATTTTATATCCTGCAACTTTACTATATTCATTGATTAGCTCTAGTAATTTTCTGGTGGAGTCTTTGCTGCTGCTGCTGCTGCTGCTGCTGCTGCTGCTCCTGCTGCTGCTGCTGCTAAGTCGCGTCAGTCGTGTCTGACTCTGTGCAACCCCACAGACAGCAGCCCAACAGGCTCCTCTGTCCTTGGGATTCTCCAGGCAAGAATACTGGAGTGGGTTGCCATTTCCTTAGGGTTTTCTAAAAGTTTCTATTGATCTCTTCATGAATTTTTTCTAGATGTCTAGCTAGTAATATCCTCTTAGAACATTTGTGGGTGTAATACTGGATCAGCTTAATATCTGTGGAGTTAGAAGAGATAAAATTTGAGCTCTGCTTATAGAACTTTTGAAGTGTGTGAACCTACTTCATTTCTTCTCTTAGCATAATTGTAAATTTTTATGCAAAAATAATTGATCTCCTGGTTGTGTGTGAAAATAAGTAAATTAGCACAGCAGTCTTTCATTTTGGACTGCTCTATAATGCAAGATTGAATAATGTCCAGTTAAATGTATATACACTTTAAGAAAAAATAATTTAACATTTTTAGCTTTTTAACAGTTGTCAGTTATAGTCAATCTTAAGTGCTAGCACAATCTACTAGACCTAAAGAAAATATGAGCCTCCATTATAGATAACACATTTTGGGACTTCCAGATAAAGCAGGAAGTCATAGGAGATCTTACATATATGTGAGAAAAGAAGGGACACAAATGTACCATGGGTAACTCCCAATTATCTGTCTGTTTTTACTTACTCTTAATGAATAGAAAATGATCAAGATTTATATATTTGGTTTTATAGTTTTAAGGAAATAATCAGAGAGAAAATTTCAATGACATTTTATTTCTGACATTGTGATTATTGAAATGAGCTTGGCCTCCATAATGCACATAGAAGTGTATTTCAATATCAAGTCTATTACTTGCTTGTGAACTTGGATAAATCTGTCTCAGGTTTTTCAGCCAAAAACTACTGTAATAGTATTTACGTCCTGTGACTGAGTGAGTGAAAAGACTAGAACAGTTTAAAATGGAGCAAATAAATTTTTAGAAAGCAACAGGTTAATTCATAACATCTGTGTTTTGTTTAATAGTAGTAAACAAAATCGTCATTAAGTGCAGTGAATGCTATAATGCCTGGAAGATCCCCTGGAGAAGGGAATGGCTGCTCACTTCAGTATTCTTTGGACTTCCTTGGTGGCTGAGACAGTAAAGAAGCTGCTCGCAATGTGGGAGACCTGGGTTCAATCCCTGGATCAGGAAGATCCCCTGGAGAAGGGTGTTGCTACCCACTCCAGTATTCTTGCCTGGAGAATTCCAGACTCCAGGGGAGACTGGCAGGCTATAGTCCATGGGGCTGCAAAGAATCAGACACAACTGAATGACTAACGCTTCACTTCTTCCAAAGTGAACTTGGCACTGTCCACTATTTGACTGAACATAATAGCTTAGAGACAATGGGTATGTAAAGCATTAGGAAGTTCTTAAACTTTTTTTTTTTCTATTACAACACACATACCAAATATTTATATGGATGAACGAAAGAGCCCAGTGAATTCACCAGATTACAAAGTGTTAAACAGATAGAAAGGACCACAGGCCATATCAGTTTCTTTCTTATTCTCTGTGTCTTCCCTCTTCGATCAAAGAATGTTCAGAGAAGTGTGCATGAGAACAAGAGTTTATGATATGGGCCACTTTAGCAGTACTCTTTTAAAAAATTCAAACCGATTATGTAGTTCAATGACAATTAAAATATTGTTTGATCAAACCCACAGTGGAGTGCAATGACAGAGTTAAGTGCAACTACTTAAAGTATAAAGGCATATTAAGTGCCACATAATTTTAAAATCTTACTCTTTGCATTATTTCATTTTATCATTATTTATTGTAATATATAAATAGCTGCATTTTTATAGTTTATGGAATTATCACTCTCATTTTATTACATCTCATTTACCTGAAGCCATTCAGACTGGTGAGCCATGTACTATCTAATGGAAAGAATGGCATCTAGTGACAACTCCTTTGAATTACATACTCAATTAGATCCTGAGGGCATGTATCCTCACTCAGTCTGTATTGGATTTAAGTTTTCATCTAGCTCTTTTAATTCACCTCCTCAGGACCAATATTGAATTCCTGGACAAATTAAATTAGAATGTGAACTTCCTACCCCATATTGTTGCAACGTGTTTGTGAACAATGTAGTATCCTGCCACCTGGAGTATATGAGCTTTTAGTGGACTTAGATAATATTGCTTTCTGTAGTGATTACCTCTCAACTGAAAAATCTCCCAGCAAAGGTCAAGGAGAACAGCTTCACTCAGTCTCTTTTATCCCTATCATCAACACCACTGCGGTGTGTTGAATCAGTTTCAATTTGGTCTCCTTTTAAAAGTCACTGACATAGCAAAGAAACTGATGTTTTGACAACCACAGCCCACCAAAGCTATCAAACAGGGGAAAAGACACAACTAACACAATTTCTATAGAATGAAGAAATCTTGAAAGAATTTTGACTCATTGAAGAATCTGTCAATCATTTGTTTAACCAATGCCATAGGTAAATATAAAGTCCCTACTTTTCAAGCTAATCAGTACTCAGACATTCAATATTCACTCAACAAATAAATACTTAGTAATGCCTGCTATGGGTCAAACATTCTGCTGGACATCATTTCCCTCTTTGAGCTGAAGAGAATTTCTCAAGTCAAGGATGTCTAGGTGGTTAGGGAAAAAAAAATTCAGATTTGAATACAAGAACTGAAGAAATGCACCTGAAAACTTCACTCTATTACCTTCAATCAAATATTTTTTCATGTGATTTTTGCATGCATACTCTTCTTTAGGCAAACACTTAAACCTCACATCCAAAGATGAATGACCAGTCAAACTGACATTTGCCAGCTTCAGTGTGACAGATGCAAAGACATCACGATACTTCTTTAGCACTTTAACATTTTGCTGTTTTCTTCTTCAGCATATATATGTTCCAGGAAAAAGTTCTTAATGAGTTGTCTGCCTTTTGATTTGCTTGCTTTTTAGAAGGGAAGTGATAGCAGAGAACACGTCAGGTGTTTTGCTTCAGGGATGTGATGGCTGGGTAACAGCTGTTCTTAGAGCTTGCTTCTACTCATACCCTGTGTATTGCAGGCAGAGAGCTGGACCAAGCATAATTCTACTGCAGCAATTTTTAGCAAATTGTTCTGCTAAATAGAAATATATTACTTGAAGGCTAGAAAAGTGATGATAAACCTGACCCTTCAGCTCTACTTTTAAAGGTCATTTTGGTTAAATGTAAGCAAATTGTGGTACAAAGTACCTTTTACTTGCTGTTTCTCACTTATATCTCCCCCTCATACCTCATTATGCTAATGTAATGACTTATTTGACAGAGTAGTTTCATCCATAATCTTGGAAATGTATAATGGATTTAATTTTCAAGGTTATATTTTCAGAAAACTATTAATGTCCCTTTCAAAGTCATTGAGACTGAATTATGTTTCAGCAAAATATTAAGTACATTAAAGGTCCCTTTTAGATTTGAGTAAAGCCAATTGGCAATTCAGTTGCAATTATTTAACAGCTTTGAGCCTTGAATTGTTAAACTTATTATGAATTATCCATGCAAACCAGTATTCTGAAAAATTAAACCTCTCTGCCACATTCAGACTTCATCAGAGACTGTCACCAAAGTAACTATAGTTTTTTTAAACTGTCAGCTTTTCATTTTTCAATGTTCATTAGTACATTTCCTTAAGTATTCAGGAAATTGTCTTACCTGAATTGAACAAGATTGTTTCTTATTAAAAGATGACTTTTCCAATAGAACACAAGCAATTGTATATATCATCTCCTCTATCTATATGCATGTAACCAGAACCACTTAAATTGTGTACATAATATTGAAAACTCACCAATACCAGATTATCATAACAATGATTGATCCTTATAATTAAGTGCTAAAATCTTTTTAGTCTGGGGTTGGTTCTAATTAACAATCTAGCCAAAAACACAGGATAAAACACATATCATCTATGGAAAGATGTGCTAATGGTCCTAAGAAGACAATCTCAGTGATTCTTATCAGGTAAGGAACTTATTAGAATCAATGGGTCTAATAGGTTCTCCTTGCACAGAAATTTAGATTTCTTTTATTACAGTCATCCTAGGAAATGAATTACATGGGATTTTAAGATATGTAATTGGTCTAAGTGAAAATAAATATCAGGCATATATATAAGTTTGTCATAACTCTTCAAGTTCTTATGTTTGATACCTTATAAATTGTAGACCTCTTCCATTTAGAGCCTTATTATTTAAAAGTTATCATAAGAGTGGTACATATATACAATGGAATACTACTTGGCCATTAAAAAGAATGAAATAATGCCATTTGCAGCAAAATGAATGGACCTAGAGAGTGTCATACTGAGTGAAGTCAGACAGAGAAGGAGAAATATCATATGGCATCCCTTATATGTGAAATTTAAAAAGAAATTATATAAATGAACTCACAAAACCAAAAGACTAACAAACTTAGAAAATGAACTTATGGTTGTGGGGAGTAGGGGGAGAAAGGGATAGTTAGGGAGTTTGGGAAGGTCATGTACACACTGTTATATTTAAAATGGATAACTAACAAGGACCCATTATATAGCACATGGAACTCTATCAGATATTATGTGCCAGCCTGGATGAGAGAAGGGTATGGGGGAAAATGGATACACATGTATATATATGGTTGAGTCCCTTCACTGTTCACCTGAAATTACCAGAACATTGTTAATCAGCTATATCTTAATGCAAAATAAAAGGTTTAAAGTCTGAAAAATAAAAAGAGAGAGTATATTTTAATTCCAAGAAGATGGCATTAACGTGTAGAGGGGGTTAAAAGTCTTTACTAGAATAGTGGTTAAGTAAATGTTGGTGAGGTTCTGCATTACTAATCATATTCCCTTCTAACTCAAGAACATTATTCTATCACTTCAAAAGTAGAGTAGCAATGGGGACTCTGTTCTGCTAAGTCAACAAGGCCCTAGAACACTGGACTTATTACTTCACTATACCTAGTATGTTGAGCTCACACACATTTCCAAAATGAGTCTTTATTGTACATATATTTCAGAGAGTGGGAAATGGGGATGAGCTGGAGCAAAGGAAGCAGTTATCCCCATTATGAGAAGGGACTAGAATCTGTATTCAACACTTCCACTCATGTCTTACTGGCCACACTTTAGAGACACATGACCACTCTTAGTTGTAATAAAATCTAAGAAATCTGGTCTTTATTATTAATATCAGTGTAGCTGGCTGAAACATTGTTTCTGCAACTGAGAAAGAGAATGAAAAACAAACTAAATAAAGACAGATATACTGTATATTTAGAGCATCTGGAATAGCAATTAAAAGAGAAAGGGACAGAAAGAGGTTGCCAGCCTGTCCTTAAGTAGGAAGAAGGGGATCATTTTAGGTTATCTACACATCTTAGGAGCAGAATAATTGGATTACTAGTCATAGTTTGATTGGAAAACAATTAAAACCAACATGGTTATCCAAATGGAAAGGGATTTATTGGAAAGCATTTGGTAGTTCACAGAAGCAACAAAAGGCTGAGAGTGGCCAGGAGTCCAGAGAGCCTGCACTGCTTAGTATTTATCAGCCTACTGGCCAGGACCAGTGCAGTTAAAAAGCCACCACTGCCAGTACCTTCACCACAAGACACAGACTGCTAGACTGGTGGACTCACCTGTTGCCACTACTGAGTCAAAAACCTCTATATACCTCTGAGTAAGAGCATACAGTTGACTGAACATCTGAATATACCAAAGCATCTGACTGTACTTACATGCCAGAGCACTGAGAATTATCAGTCTCCATTCAGCTTCTTCATTATATACAACACATACACACAGTCACGTATTACCTCTGCTTTGGCTATCAGTATCAAAAATATCATTTCCTGGGTAATATTTTACTTTCTTAGTGCATAGGAACCTGGAATATTAGATCCATGAATCAAGATAAATTGGATGTGGTCAAGCAAGAGATGGCAAGGGTGATCATCAACATCTTAGGAATCAGTTAACTAAATTGGATGGGAATGGGCAAACGTAATTCAGATGACCATTATATCTACTACTTTGGGCAAGAATCCCTTACAAGAAATGGAGTAGCCTTCATAGTCAACTGAAGAGTCTGAAATGTAGTACTTGGATGCAATCTTGAAAAAATGAAAGAATGATCTAGTTCATTTCCAAGGCAAACCATTCAACATCACAGTAATCTAAGTCAATGTCCCAATCACTAAAGCCCAAGAAGCTGAAGTTGACTGGTTCTATGAAGGCCTACAAGACCCTTTAGAATTAATGCCCCCAAAAGATGTTCTTTCCATCACAGGGTGAAAGTGAAAGTGAAGTTGCTCAGTCGTGTCCAACTCTTTGCAACCCCATGGACTGTAGCCCAACAGGCTCCTCCATCCATGGGATTCTCCAGGCAAGAATACTGGACTGGGTTGCCATTTCCTCCTCCAAGGGATCTTCCCAACACAGGGATTGAACCCAGGTCTCCCACATTGTAGGCAGACACTTTAACCTCTGAGCATCATAGGGTACTGGAATGCAAAAGTAGAAAGTCAAGAGATACCTGGAGTGACAGGCAACATTGGCTTTGGAATACAAAATGAATCAGGGCAAAGACTAGCAGAGTTTTGCAAAGAGAATGCACTGATTATACCAAACACCCTCTTTCAACAACATAAGAGATGACTACACATAAATATCCCCAGATGGTCAACACCAAAATCAGATTGATTATATTCTTTGCAGTCAAAGATGGAGAAGCTCTATACAGTCAGAAAAAAACAAAAACAAAAACTTGTAGTTAACTGTGGCTCAGATCATCAGTGCCTTATTGTATAAATCAGACTTAAATGGAAGAAAGTAGGAAAAACTACTAGGCCATTCAGGTATGACCTAAATAAAATCCTTTCTGATTATCCAGTGGAAGTGACAAATAGATTCATAGGATTAGATACAACAGACAGAGTGCCTGAAAAACTATGGATAGAGGTTTACAACACTGTATATAAGGCAGTGACCAAAACCATATCGAAGAAAAAGAAATGCATAGGCAAAGTGGTTGTCTGAAGAGGCTTTACAAATCCTGAGAAGAAAACAGAAGTGAAAAGCAAAGGAGAAAGGGGAAGATATACCCAACTGAATGTAGAGTTCTACAGAATAGCAATGAGATATAAGAATACTTTCTTAAGTGAACAATACAAGGAAGTAGAGAAAAACAATAGAATGAGAAAGACTAGATATCTCTTCAAGAAAATTGGAGATTACAAGGGAACATTTCAAGCAAGGATCGGCATGATGAAGGACAGAAATGGTAAGGACCTACTAGAAGCAGAAGAGATTAAGAAGAGGTGGTAAGAATACATAAACTATTTTAAAATGTCTTAAAATGACCTGGATAACAATGATGGGTGACTCACCTATGTCACTCACTCTAGGTCACTCACGTAGAGCCAGCCATCCTGGAGTGTGAAGTCAAGTGGGCCTTAGGAAACATTACCACAAACAAAGATAGTGGAGGTGATGGAATTCCAGATGAGTGGTTTAAAATCCTAAAAGATGATTCTGATAAGTGTTGCACTCAATATGCTAGCAAATTTGGAAAATCCAGCAGTGGCCACAGGACTGGAAAAGGCCAGTTTTTATTCCAGTCCCAAAGAAAGGGAATTCCAAAGAATGTTCATTCTAGCATACAATTACACTCAGGTCACATGCTAGTAAAGTTATGCTCAAAATCTTTCAAGCTAGGCTTCAGCAGTATGTGAATGGAGAATTTCCACATGTACAATCTGGGTTTAGAAAAGGCTGAGGAACCAGAGATCAGATTGCCAACATTTGTTGGATGATAGAGAAAGCAAGGGAATCCCAGAAAAACATCTAGTTTTGTTTCATTGGTTATGCTAAACACTATATGTGGATCACAAAAACTGTGGAAAATTCTTAAAGACATAGGGATACCAAAACACCTTACCTATCTCCTGAGAAACCTGTATGCAGGACAAGAAGCAAGTTAGAACTGGACAGGGAACAACAGACTAGTTCAAAATTGGAAAAGGAATATGACAAGGCTGTACACTATCACCCCACTTATTTAATTTCTATGCAGAGTACATCATGCAAAATACTGGGCTGGATGAAGCACAAGCTGGAATCAAGACAGCTGAGAGAAATATCAACAACCTCAGATATGCAGATAATACCACTCTAATGGCAGAAAGTGAAGAACTAAAGAGCCTCTTGATGAGGGTGAAAAAGGAAGGTGAAAAAGCTGGTTGAAATTCATTATTAAATACACACAACACTGATTATGGCATTTAGTCCCATCACTTCATGGTAAGTAGAAGGGCAAAAGTGGAAAACTGACAGATTTAATTTGTTGGGCACAAAATCAATGTTGACCCTGACTGCAGCCATGAAGTTCAAAGATGTATATACTTTGGAAGGAAAGCCATGACAAGCCTAGACAGCACACTGAAAAGCAGACATCACTTTGCTGACAAAGTTCCATATAGTCAAAGCTGTTTTTTCTAGTAGTCATGGATGGATGTGTGTGTATACATGCTCAGTCTTGTCCTACTTTTTGACCCCATGAACTGTAACCTGCCAGGCTCCTCTGTCCATGTAATTTTTCAGGCAAAAAAATACTGGAATGGGTTGCCACTTCCTTTTCCAGGGGATCTTCCCAACCCAGGGATCGAACCCACATATCTTGTGTCTCTCACATTAGCAGGTAGACTCTTTACCACTTGCACCACCTGGAAAGCTCAATTTCTTTTCAATAACTCCCCAAATCATTTTCCTTAACACAGTGTATCAGATGAGGATTTTAAATTTATTAGCAAATTTAGCAAATAAATTTAGCAGATAATATCTATTTTTTTCCAAAATACAATTAGAACAAGTTAAAAATATATGTAACCTCTAAAAATAGTAATAAAAATCATCTAAATATTAATTTAAAACTTTTGAGGCACATAATGGAACAGACAGAAATAATGGCTTAGGCAAATGCTTACTTCTAGAATTTGTCTGTCAAATCCCCTACAGGGAATGATGACTTAAGCCAGAATGAAGGGAAAATCAGTGAAGGAGAAAAATAGAGTTAAGCCATCCTGTTGGCTGACAGCATTATGATTAAATTTGACATACAGTAATCTAGATATCAACACTGCAAACTAGTTAGCACCAAAACAAATCTTATAACTTTAGAATTAGCAACCATGAAGACAAGTAAAGTCAAATGTTGATAAATTGAATGCATACACTGAAAAGAATAAAAAGTGTTTCAACTTAAAGAGGAAAATGATTTCTTTCACTAAGAGTTAAGATGCTGGACAAAACTATAACATAACCTGCATGTATGTTACTCTGCTTATGTGTATTTGCTATAGACTTTGCTTCAACTAGGAAAGTGAAGAAGGAAATTTAAAACAATGAGCTCTATGAAATTTTAAAATATGTACATTTCAAATTAAACAAAAAAATCACAGGACATGAAAGAACAAAAGCTTATTTTGAGTTCAAAATGAAAAAAAAAGTTAAAATTGTAAATAGTTAATGATTAACAACTGAAATATATAAAACCTATCTTGCAGTGAAGTTAAATTCATTCTCTTCAAGAACAGAGGATCAATAAAGAAAGAAATTAAGCCATTCTAAGTTGGAGTGGGAAATTAAGTTACTGAGGGCAGCAAATGAGAGTAGGTGATAGATTACGAATTTCAGTACCTTTGGGAAAAGGGATATTAAAGACATATTGTTAATGGAGTTTTGTACTTTTGGTGACTAAGATCACTCACAAGAATGTCTAATGAGGTAAAAGTATATTTGCCAAAGTATGTTATGTCATATATGAACAAGCTATCACAACACATGAAATATTTTTCTAAAACATCAAGCTGTTCAACAATTAAGTGGGAAAAATATGGAAAAGAATGAGAAGGAATTGTTTGTGAAGAAGTTAAAATTTGTAAATATTTTAATTTCAGCAAGCATAATACAGAATTTAAAATGGTAAAAATCCAATAACCATCTTATCTCAAGATTTTGTTGTAACAATGGATATAGAAAGCCTCAGAGATAAGCCTGTGCACCTATTGGCACCTTATCTTTGACAAAGGAGGCAAAATATACAATGGGGAAAAGACAGTGTCTTCAGTAAATGGTGCTGGGAAAACTGGACAGCTGTGTGTAAAAGAATGAAAGTAGAACACTTCCTAATACCATGCACAAAGAAAAACTCAAAATGGATTAAAGGATAAATGTAAGACCAGAAACTATAAAACTCATAGAGGAAAACAAAGGCAGAACACTCTGACATAAATCACACCAAGATCCTCTATGACCCACGTCTTAAATAAACACAAAAATGAACAAGAGAGACCTAATTCAACTTAAAAGCTTTGGCACAGCATTCTATCATCTGCTGGGGCTTAGTATTTAATCTGCGGCACAAAATATAGCCCACCATACCTGGTATAAGTATATTAGGTACTCACATACTCATGATGTTATGGCCTTGCTGCCAAACTGTGAAGAATGCTACTTATGGGGTAGATTCATTTGGTTATCACTAGAAAATTGAATTTGGCCCTGACGATTACATTTACGAACTCCTTAACCCTCAGTGCTAGAACCAAACTTAGTTTTCTTTTTTTCAAATCAGGATGCTGCATACTACCAATAATCCCTTTTTCATCACAATTCTGATAGATGATGAATATGTATCAAAGTTGGCTAACCAAATGAGATGCTAGGATTTTTAAACAATTATGCAAATAATGTACTTAGAGCCCCCAAAAGTGTACTTTCCAAATATTACAGCAAATAATATAAACAAGAGTGAGACCAAGTTAAAGCTTCACCAGAATTTACTCTCTGAGTTTATAAAACCAAGGAACTGAATAACAAGAATCATGGAATCACTTCTTGAATAGTAATGACTAGTGCTAACGAATTTCATGTAGCTTCTTAAGGACACCATCCTGTCTCATGACTCTTTGTGTTTCTATATACTCTTTCTTCTGCCTGGAAGGCATTCTCTCACCAGTTTACCAGCCAAATCACTCTATCCTCTCTCAATTCTTAGTTAAAGCTCTACCTACAATTCTAAAACTTTTTTACTCCTCTAATAAATACCAGTGCTCCATTGACCAGACTGACATATGCAAATTCACTGTTAATTAAACTGATTATTTATCCCCTAGCTATACCCCATATTCTTGAAATCAGGAAACTAGCTGTTTAATCTTTCTATATCTCTGCAACCACCACAATGGCTAGCTCCAATTAGATGTTTAAGAAAGAAATGTTAGCTGTTTCAGATGCTCTATGCAAATATTTTTATCTCCAGATCCAAAGGAGAGACTATAACATTTATGCAAAGAGATCATTTACCTGTATATAGTTCCACCTAATTAGCAACAATTGAGATTAATATTAGAATAAAAAGATGTGTTTGAATTGTATATTTACTATTTTATATCATTTTGTTGGAGCAGACAGTCAACCTTAAGCAGAGAAGGGAGGCAAAGGTCATGTGACAGGAAACCATACATCTTACAAGGGTCCTAAAGGCAAATAAAGAGGCAGGGAACGTCCAGCTTCTGAATGTAACCTTTTTGTTCATACTCATTACGATACAATTAGCATTACAACCAGAGTAGTACCCATAATGTGCCTGTTCAGTTCAGTTCAGTCGCTCAGTTGTGTCCGACTCTTTGCGACCCCATGAATGGCAGCACACCAGGCCTCCCTGTTCATCGCCAGCTCCCAGAGTTCACTCACATTCACGTCCATCGAGTCAGTGATGCCATCCAGCCATCTCATCCTCGGTCGTCCCTTTCTTCTCCTGCCCCCAATCCCCCCCAGCATCAGAGTCTTTTCCAATGAGTCAACTCTTCGCATGAGGTGGCCAGAGTACTGGAGTTTCAGCTTTAGCATCATTCCTTCCAAAGAAATCCCAGGGCTGATCTCCTTCAGAATGGACTGGTTGGATCTCCTTGCAGTCCAAGGGACTCTCAAGAGTCTTCTGCAACACCACAGTTCAAACGCAGCAATTCTTCGGTGTTCAGGCTTCTTCACAGTCCAACTCTCACATCCATACATGACCACAGAAAAAAACCATAGCCTTGACTAGACGGACTTTAGTCGGCAAAGTAATATCTCTACTTTTGAATATGCTATCTAGGTTGGTCATAACTTTTCTTCCAAGGAGTAAGCATCTGTTAATTTCATGCCTGCAGTCACCATCTGCAGTGATTTTGGAGCCCCCCAAAATAAAAATCTGACACTGTTTCCACTGTTTCCCCATCTATTTCCCATGAAGTGATGGGACTGGATGCCATGATCTTCATTTTCTGAATGTTGAGCTTTAAGCCGTTTTCACTCTCCTCTTTCACTTTCATCAAGAGGCTTTTTAGTTCCTCTTCACTTTCTGCCATAAGGGTGGTTTCATCTGCATATCTGAGGTGATTGATATTTCTCCTGGCAATCTTGATTCCAGCTTGTGTTTCTTCCAGGCCAGCGTTTCTCATGATGTACTCTGCATAGAAGTTAAATAAGCAGGTGACAATATACAGCTTTGACGTACTCCTTTTCCTATTTGGAACCAGTCTGTTGTTGCATGTCCAGTTTTCTAACTGTTGCTTCCTGACCTGCGTACAGATTTCTCAAGAGGCAGGTCAGACACCATAACAAATCCTAGCTTGACCACATAAGGACAAAATCTCCCCTTCCCTCATGGAGGTGGAACTGAAATGTAAACGAGGAAATTACCCCCTCAACCCCTCCTTCATCTATGAATATTCTGCCCAGTCATTTTCACATCCCATACAAGCAGCCAGCTTGTCAAATGGAACTGGGACATCTGCTCATCTGAGACTGACTGCTCCGTCCCCTGAGAGAGTACTGTCACTCAATAAATTCTCTTATTTGCTCTCCTTTCCTCCTCTCTGAATTGTTTCTGTGATGAAACAAAACCTACTCTCCAGGAACAATTTTAAAGGAGCTTAATTATTGATCCTTTAGCATGTTTAAAAGTCATGCAAATAGAACTATGTGTATTTTGATGCAGAACTTCCCTAAATTGGTAATAAAAGCCAATTAAATATACATTTTAAAGGTCAATCAGCCAGTAGGAATTGAGTACCTACTTTGTCTATGGTAGATAAAAATCACATAGTATCAATATACACACAACTTAAAACTTCTATGGATATTTAAGGCATAAACATTTGAAATATTAGAGGCAGTAGTAACAATAATATTAATATAGCTTAAAATTCAGTGAGAAGAGTTGATAAGCAAAGAAGACTGCAAAACTTTAAAAATAAGTCTACAGCTCTTAGGGAAACAAAAGGAGATATAACTTGGTGCTTTTATCATTTTGGTAGGTACCTATACCTTAAGCCAAATAGAAAATATTATCTTTTCCAATACATCAAGATTACCTAGCTCCATGGGAAGTGTAGATCACTGAGTTAAAAGAGAACATATTCCCAGGACTCGCCATGTGGTCCAGTGACTTAGACTCCATCCTCCCAATGCAGGGGCCCTGGGTTCAATCCCTAATCAAGGAACTAAATCCTGCATGCTGCAACTAAGGCCCAGTGCAGTCAAGTAAATAAAAAGAAAGAACATATTCCTTTTGCTAGATGGATTTGTATTATACAAGTATCCGAAAAGCAATGCATGTTTGGGGACTGAACATTTTAACAGAACAACCAGCTAAAGAAGTACATCCTGATGTTACTAACAATAATGAAGTCAGATAAGATGTCACAGCTGCTCTTGACTCAAGAACCAGTCACTGAGGTCTGGATGCCATACCTGCTTCCCTGGTACTACTCATCACAACCCACTCAGGTAATTTCTAAAAGTAATCCTTTCAGACTGAATGAATCACAATTGAAAGAATCACAATGTATCAGAGGTCAAATGGATCCAGCACACAAGCCCCTCCTTCTCAGTAAGGTTGAGTTTGGTTGATAGTAGTATTGTTTTTCCATTGGGTTACTAAGAGAAAATATTTTTCAGGAAAGGAACTGATGAAGAAAGGAGGAGTCCACAAGAAGGAAAATAGGAAATTAAGGGCTGACATATAAAGAAACCTGAGCACCAAAGAATTGATGCAAACATTCTTGAGAGTCCCTTGGACTGCAAGGGGTTCAAACCAGTAAATCCTAAAGGGAAATCAGTCCTTGAATATTCATTGGAAGGACTGAAACTCCAATATTTTGTTGAAGCTGAAACTCCAATATTTTGGCCACCTGACATGAAGAAATGACTTATTGGAAAAGACCCTGATGCTGGGAAAGATTGAAGGCAGTAAGAGAAGGGGATGACAGAGGATGAGATGGTTGGATGGCATGACAAACTCAATGGACATGAGTTTGAGCAAGGTCCAGGAGTTAGTGATGGACAGGGAAGCCTGGTGTGCTGCAGTCCATGGGGTTGCAAAGAGTCGGACACTACTGAGCGACTGAACTGAACTATCTCATCAAGGACAATGATGCTGCAAGAGAAATTTCTCCATTTGGATTAATCTTTAGTTGTCTTCTCTGTAAACTGGACATGCAGTCTGAATGAATCTGAGGCACAGAGGTAAAATTGCTTACTCAAGATTGAGTGTGGTAGACTCCACTTTCCTAATTACTCTGTACCCAGCCTTTCCTCTTCAAATTATAAATTTCCTTTGTAAATAACAAAATTCCTCTGAATTTGTCATGCTTGTTATCATAGGAGAACTTCATTTGCTGATGCAATTGCCTGAAAAAAGTGTAGTAGTGAAAGGACACCTTAACCAGATTTTCTTCTCACAAGTTCCAATGCAGGGTGGCAACAACTTAGAGTGCCCTTTACTCAGTGGCCCAGGAAAGATCCCCTGGAGAAGGAAATGGCAACCCACTCCAGTACTCTTACCTGGAGAATCCCATGGACTGAGAAGCCTGGTAGGCTACAGTCCATGGGGTCGCAAAGAGTCGGACACAACTGAGCTACTTTCCCTTCCCTTCCCTTACTCAGTGGCCATCAAGGGGCAGCAGAGTAGGAGGGCAGCCCACTGAGACAGGTAAAAGGAGATGATTTTGGTGCTAAGGAAACACAGCCAGGTACACGAACTTGAGATGGATCAAATGCTTAATCCCACAAAGTGAGAACCATTTGTTAAAAGAGAAAGGCCAAATCTCTAAATTTAAAAAAGAAAAAAAGCACATTAGCACTCCTTAAGTGCAAAACCAACCATTTTCAGATCAAACCTCTAATTCCAGAAGAGAATTTGTTTTGTTTTGTTTTGTTTTGTTTTGTTTAAGAAATGGTTTAAAGAGATAGCCATGTCAAGAGGGCTGGTGAGTCAGGCCTGAACTGTGTGCATTGATATATCTCTCTGTTCCAGATCTGACTGGTATCCTACAAGGTAGTGCACAATTGTTTGTATAACTACTCAGAAAATTTTAAAATATCTAGTTAGAACTGAAACACAAGATTCTGGCTTAGATGAAAAGTCATGCACAGCCACACAGATTTAAAACCTGAGTATATACACATCAATGGCATTATATATCTATATGTACCTACACACAAACACACTGTTGTTTAGTTGCTAAGTCATATCCAACTCTTTTGTAACCCCATGGACTGTAGCCCACTAGGCTCCTCTGTCCATGAAATTCTCTGAGGAAGAATACTTGAGTGGGTTGCCATTTCCTTCTCCAATATGTACACTACCATGTGTGAAACCGATAGCTCATGGGAAGCACAGGGAATTCAGCTTGGTGCTCTAGGATGACCTAGAGGGGTGAAATGGGAGGAATTTGGGAGGGAAGTCCACAAGGGAGGGAATATATGTATATATATGGCTGATATGTGATTATGGCTGATATGTGACTTCCCTGGTGGCTCAGATGGCAAAGCGTCTGTCTACAATGTGGGAGACCCGGGTTCAATCCCTGAGTTGGGAAGATCCCCTGGAGAAGGAAATGGCAATCCACTCCAGGACTATTGCCTGGAAAATCCCATGGACAGAGGAGCCTGGTAGGCTGCACCCCATGGGGTCACAAAGAGTCGGACCTAACTGAGCAACTTCACTTCACATGGCTGATATACTTCTCTGTACAGCATCAACTAACACAAAATTGTAAAGCAATTATATTCCAATTAAAAAATAAAGCCTGAGTAAACGAGATGCCCAGCATCAGTAGACGGATAAAGTGTGGGATATTCACATGATGGACGGCAGCTGCATTGTGAGTAGTTGCGATGACAGTGAACCAGCTACACACAGGAAAGAGAATGACTCTAACAAACATAATATTGAGGGAAAGAACCAGACACCAACAAGGATGTACTGCATGGCTGCATTTATGTAACTACAAATCAGTCGAAACTAACCTATAATGTTTAGGCAGAACAGTGCGCTTTGGGAGTGGGGTCAATGTGTCTAAAGGAGATGGTAGCAGAGTTTGGGGAGTAATGTTCTATGTTTGATCTAGGTTGTGGTTACATGTGCGCTCAGTCTGAAAAAAACTGACAATTTTATGTGTGTATGTTATGCTTCAGTAAAACAAATGTTAAAATTTCTGTATAAAATCTTAACTCAGACAAGCCCAACCAAATGCACTCCTATCATTTCAAGCAGCTCCACCAATAAGTTGTTTCCTACTTGGCAAACTTGAAATTGATAATGCGGGGAGAAAAATAGAAAAAGATAGAGAGGTACTATGACAATTAAAATCTAATCAGCTCTGTGCTTTAACAAAACTGGATGCAATTATCTTTGTCTTCAGACACAAAACATTCTTTTTCAGAGAGCTGACAGTTCACAATGCTAAAGTTACATGAGATAAACAGATACAGCTATGTCAAAATTCCTTTTTCCCTATTCATTAACATAGACTCTTAGAAAGGGATTTCAGACTCCTCTGAAAAATTTCATTCTGTTTTCTATCTAACATTGAACAAAGTTGGCAATACTACTCACGCATCTACTAGACTGAAACTGGGAAGAAATACATAAAATTAATCTCTAGTGAACAACATTTGAAATAATAACATTTAATGTTTCTCTTATCTTAAATCTGAAAGTTTCTTTTCATGAGAACCTCTCCACCTTCTGTAACATGCTTTGCCCAGAGAATGTCTCCAAGCAAAATATGTACTTGGAGATTGCTAATCAGGCATACACGCTCTTGTGGTTTGTATAACCAATTTGATTGACCCGCTTAAGCAAATGTAAGGGTATTTGTGCACTTGAACATGTTTTCCTCTTCTTTAAATACCCCGTGGTTGATAACTTTTTCAAGATTCACTTTGTATTGGTTAAAACAGTTCCCTCCTAAAATTAACTCAAGAAAAGGGTGGCAAGGACTTTAAGAAAACTTGTAGACTGAAATTGTGATAGGAAAATCAGGCATCTCTGAGAACAAATGATTCTCTCTTTGTCCTTGGCTCCATAAGATTTATTGTAGTATTTCTACTTGCGTGCACAAACTCTTCTCGTCTATATACAGGTAGATTTTCTTTCTGTTCTTTATCTCTTATTTTTTCTGTACTTATAGTCTCTGTTCCCTTCAAGCGGTGATTTTTAAATTAACATTCTTGATTTTATATAAAAAGAGCCAACCAAAGACAGTTTAATTTTAAGGAGAGAAGGGATATTAAAATATCCACAGCTATGACCTCAAGGGCAGGGTCTTTCTTTTCAGGAAGGGAACCAGGAATATTTTACCTTGAACACTCATCTCTGCTCATTACAACTTTGCTTTATTCTTTTTCCTTCTCTATAGACCAGTGTTCTCTATTCCCTTGTTTGTATGATGAAACATGTCCACACAGAATTCCTAAACTAATATTCAGAGTTCAATAGTATGGAAGAAGAATTTGCCTTTCATTTAGTTTTAAATCCATTTTGAGGGGAAGTATTCAATTGCAAATATGATCACAAAGCAGGACTTTCCAGTGAAACGGTTGCTAGAAACTCATCACCGAGAAGGGGTAGGCAACTTCAGGGGAGAGGGACTGAGCAGAAAAGCCAGTGGTTACAGCCATCAACATACAATGACTCCAAGGGTTGCAACTCTTTCCCCAGGCATCCTCAGCTTTGAACCTCTTAGCCTGCAAAAATTAAGTTGGTAACTTTCCAGTTCAAATTTCAGAGAGAGCCGGACTTCTCTGAAAACCTAATGGTTAGGATTCTGGGCTTTCACTGTGGTGGCCTGGCTTCAGCCCCCTAGTTGGAGAAGATCCTGCAAGCAGTGGGAAACAGCCTTTTTCCCCCCAGAGGCAGTAGATACCATTTCAAAACATTTGTTTCTGATAGGTGGCCAGGCTGTGCATCACCAGTCCCCCTGTGATTTGACAACCCTTCTGTCAGAGCCCTGAGGCACAGCACAGTATTGCTTAGGTAGCAGAGGACTGATCAGAGTCAGATGCTCCCAGAAAACAAGGCAGACATGCTAAGATTTGGTCTGTCCAGTACCATTACATGGCTTTCTGAGTTACATCAAAGAGAAATACCATAAATATATTCTTCATATGGTGATGCTAGCTGCAATCATTCCAAGGACCATTATCCATTTGGAGATGTTTGTTGAAAGGGAAAATAAAAGTCTATGGACAATTATATTAGGGATAAGCAATGAGACTAATTCCCTTTTTTGAGGTTTATAAAAAACATTATCCTTGGAGGAGAATATTTATACCTTTATTTAACCTATTTCCTCACCCTTATTAGCTGATATAGCACAGTTAGATCTCTTATTTTGAAAATTATAGGAACCAATTCTACAAGTTTTACTCTGTGGGGGAAAATGCAAATTGTGCATATTGTGTATATGACCAATTATTTACATCACACCTGGGGGTCAGCATCTATAAATTAAAGGAAAAAGAGGGGACATAAAGGAAAAAGAGGGACAAAAGAAGGGCTGGTAATTCCCTATCTAGGGAATTGGAATAAAGTGTGTTTTATATTATGGAAAATTTACTGTAGAACCAGTGTCAGTTAACATTAATAGACCATGTATTATGAAACAAGCCTAAGCATTCTATGTATCTGATTTAACTGCATCCACATAGTAAGTCTATGCTGCAGTATAAATGTGATTTCTACTTCTAGATTAGGAAACTGAGGCAAAGAAAGCTTCAGGTAAATGGCTTAAAAGCACACAACCTGTAATTTGTAGAGTCAGTTTGAACATAACTGACCATATGGTATTATGAATGCCAACAGACTTGTGTTTTTGTATGTAAAGGTGAAAAGTAAAAGAAGTAAAATTGTATTATTCAGCTCTGAACTTAAATCTATTAGAATGTTTAGCATGAGTCAGCATTTAATTTTATAGAAAGAATTTGTATATAGTAATATCCCAAGGCATCTTATTTATAATTATTTTTCTTCTAACTATAGACAAACTCCAGACAAATCTGCCTTACCAAATCGTCTTTAGTTTAATTCAGACTTCTTCACAAGAAGACATACCCTAAGATTTGCGTATTTCAGTTATTTGAAAGATTCATGGAAGGCATACTTGTGTTTATTGTCATGTGGGTATAAAGGCTTTATAGGTCATCACATATCTAATTGTGTGTCAATGACAGTGTCACATGTTAAATAGCAGGTTCCCTTTGTTGTTGAATGAGGCTCTGTGCTTGGTGAGCTTTAATTAATCAAAAGCCTAATAAAATAAAATTTATCTCATGTTATTTGCCAAGTATATGAAATCACTTTTGTAAAAGCAGATTAATTATGTCTCAGGTGTTAGCTCCATTTTCACTTCCAAATTCCCTTTCTAAAGAAACCATGTACTATTAAGTTTAGCAGGGATTAAGAAAAGTAATTTCCTGAGGGAAGGAATGAGACCCCACTGAGTACAGAAAGGAGTGGACTATTTACAGCACTTTGAGTCTGATTCCTAGAGGGCTGGGCTAAACCCAAGTGGGGGGTTATGCATTTTATATTCTCTAACAGCCAAATATACTTGATAATAAATCTGTTTTAGCAAAGTTCATAGAACTGTTCCATCCTATTTTAAATCCATGGAACAGGTTAAAGACTCTTTTTAATTGCATACTTCTTGGCATATTAAAAATCTTAGAGTGTTTCCTGTAATTCAAAGGTTTATAATAAAATAGTAACTTGAGAAACTGCTGAAAAATTCTCTCTCTCTTTTTTAAAAAAATTTTTGCAATAATGAGAACAGAAGAATGCCCTTGTCTTAATATAAAGTTAATGTAGTCACATCTCTGGCATTGTTAAAAAGAATTCCTAACCATGGAATAATTATTGGCAGATATTTAAATATATATTACTTTAATATAAATTCTGGATGGATGCTAGAACAGACAAAAGAGTTATCTGTCAAAAATCCAGGTTCCCTGTTACTTAAGTGCAGACTTCTTGCTGGCGGTCAATCCCCAGAAGGAGACTACATTTCTCAGATCCCGTTGCAGTTAGATGTAGCCGTGTGATTGAGCCTCAGGCAATAGAAAGAGAAAATTTTTGCACACCACTTTTAGGCTTGACACATGAAAATTGTCTAACTTTTGCTCTTCCAATATCTTTCCTCTTCCACTAGCCACCAGTTAATTCCCATAGAAACTTTAGAAACACTGCACTGAAAATGGCAGTATCTACCACTCTGGGGCACTACAAATCTTCACGTAGAAGTCCTTCTGCATTCCAGTTCTGGGCAACACTGTATTGGAATGTAATGGGGAAAAAGAAAAAAAAATTGTGTTAGACCTCTGAAATTTGGAAGTCTGTCTTAGCAGCTAATACTATGCTAACAAATCCAAAAACAATAGTTGGAAAATTGTTCAAGAATCTGTTATTCTTTTTTTGTGAAATGTTATTAAAGTTCTTTTCTTGTCTAAATATTCTATTACTTTTTATTTCCATTTTTTTAATTTGTTTATTTTAATTGGACACTAATTACTTTACAATATTGTGATGGTTTTGCCATACATTGACTGAGTCAGCCATGGGTGTACATGTGTTCCCCATCCTGAAACCCCTCCCACCTCCCTCCCCATCCCATCCCTCTGGGCCATCCCAGTGCACCACCCTTGAGCACCCTGTCTCATACATTGAACCTGGACTGGTGATCTATTTCACATATGATAATATACATGTTTTGATGCTATTCTCTCAAATCATCCCACTCTCTCCTTCTCCCACAGAGTCCAAAAGTCTGTTCTTTACATCTGTGTCTCTTTTGCTGTCTTGCATATAGGGTCATCATTACCATCTTTCTAAATTCCATATATATATATGTGTGTGTGTGTGTGTGTGTGTGTGTGTTAATATACTGTATCGGTGTTTTTCTTTCTTACTTCACTCTGAATTATAGACTCCAGTTTCATCTACCTCATTATTACTTTTTCTAAAAATTATATATTTGTAAAATAAAACTGAAAAGCACATTAACAAACAATTTCATATACTATGTATCCATTGAGGAAAGTACTATTTATAAGGTCAAAAGTCCCAGCACTGGAGGATTTAAGAAATATTACCTACAATCCCTGTCTTCTAGGAAATTACTCTGCTTGAGGAGAAAATAAAGCTACATAATTAAGCAGTATACAGTAAGTGACACTAAATTAAATCTATTGGCAATAAAGTATTCTGGGGAAGACAGGGAACAGCTCACATATAAATAAATAGTGAGGAAAATTTGATGCAAGAGGTGAAAAGTCAGCTGACTCAAATGGGAAATTGAAATGAAAGAAATGTGAAGATATTCTTTATACAAAATTGAATCAGATGGTGATGATTAACATCTATTGGGGAAAATGGAGCATGTACTCAGAGATGATAGAAAGTAGCCTGGGGAAGAACAAGTGGACTGATTTCATTAATTACATCAGAAAAAATCTGGATTAGTTATATTGGGAAGAGATTGAGTAACTATATCAGCATGGATCAACAAAAGAGGAGAGAAGGAAATCCTATCAGGACAAGGAACTAAATTTACATTAAGAGAAAGGAGTTACTGTAGCCTTTTGAGTAGGATAGGATATTATCAAAATGTTTTTAGAAAGGTGAATCTGTTGGCAGGGTATAAAGTGGAGATACCCCCACAGTCAGAAGGCTGAGAAGTTATAAGGACTGTCTGGATGTAAGTTCATTAGAGTTGAAAGAAGAGTTGTTGCAGGAAAAATGCAAAAGAAGCCAATTTTTAAAATGCAAATTATTTTGAAAAAGGAACAGAACTTCAAGATGGGGTTGGATAAAAATTGGTAATCAAATGTATTTGTTTTTCAATTACTGTAAATCTTTCAAACCATCAATATAATTACAAATCTGTAGTCAGATTTTGCTGTCAACTACTATCTGGCTTGCAAATATTTCTATGATTCCAGCATGTAATTAATAAGTGATCTCATAGGTCAAAATATCAAGTAAATGCATGTGGGAATGCTTCCATAATAATTTGATTTTCAGAGTGTTTTATTTGGTGACATTATTATTCATTTATTTACAAAATATAAATACCATCAATTAAACACAATTATTTAAGCAGTGACTGCTCCCAACCCCCAAATTCCATTCTGTTAGAACAGACAGTCTAATTTTGATACAAATGTCTGTCCAATTAGAGAAACACACTACTGGCCAAGCAAGTTAAATAAATGAAGGGAAATTTCTCAAACTCCCTTAATGTTAACCACATGCCAAGTCACTTTAGTCATGTCCGACTTTGCAATCCTATAGACCATAGCCCACCAGGCTCGTCTGCCCATGGGATTCTCCAATCAAGAATACTGGAGTGGGTTACCATTTTCTTAACCAGAAACCACAGATATATATTCTAGCCCTCTCTCATAATATTTAATTTTTTTCCTCATAATATTTTAGATAAAAAATTCTAAAAATATTATGTATTAATATCAACAGAAATATATAACATTCTTAGATATTTTTTCCTCTAGAATTTCAAGAGAGTGAGCTAGAATATATGCCTTGGTTTACACAAAGGGGATCATAAGAAATGTTCCTTCACTTACTTAATTTGTTTAGTCAACAATGTATTTCATCCATTAGACAAACATTTGTATCAAAATTAGAGCATCTGTCCATACAGAATCCAAACTGAACACTAAAAATTTCATGAATATATATAAAAGCCAAATGTGGAGGCATTAAAAAGAAAAAATGTTAAATAAAAATTAAAGGCACTATGGCAAAATCTGTGTAGAGTTTCCATTAATTATACTGTTGATATGGTGCAAAGAGAATCATATCTGGATTATGTACTATACACTGTCCTGAATCAGAACAAGGCAAGTAACGCTTAAAAATGAAAAAAAAAAAAGTTGACTTTAACTCACCCAGTGTCTTGACCCATGTCCAGAAAACTGGCATTCCTTTCTTTAACTCTCAGAAAAGGAACTGCTGTATTCTCTGGTCTTATTGAGCAAGGATGAGAGCCCTGTTTGATCATTCCTCTCCCTAAACATACCTCCATTCCATGCATAACTACTTAGGTTGCCACCTTGCTTAAGGAAATGTGTTCAAATCAGGATAGATACAGAAAAAGCATGACTTTGTCTTCATAGAGAGACATAAAACTGTATCCCTAGCAACTCTAAAGATTAGCTAGAAAATAACTGACCATAGTGTGTGTGTGTGTGTGTGTGTGTGTGTGTGTGTGTGTGTATAGTGTATAAATGACTATTTAGTTCAGTTCAGGCACTCAGTCATGTCCTACTCTTTGCCACCCCATGAATCGGAGCACGCCAGGACTCCCTGTCCATCACCAACTCCCGGAGTTCACTCAGACTCATGTCCATCGAGTCCGTGATGCCATCCAGCCATCTCATCCTCTGTCGTCACCTTCTCCTCCTGCCCCCAATCCCTCCCAGCATCAGAGTCTTTTCCAATGATTCAACTCTTTGCATGAGGCGGCCAGAGTACTGGAGTTTTAGCTTCAGCATCATTCCCTCCAAAGAAATCCCAGGGCTGATCTCCTTCAGAATGGACTGGTTGGATCTCCTTGCAGTCCATGGGACTCTCAACAGTCTTCTCCAACACCACAGTTCAAAAGCATCAATTCTTCAGTGCTCAGCTTTCTTTATAGGCCAACTCTCACATCCATACATGACCACTGGAAAAACCATAGCCTTGACTAGCTGGACCTTAGTCGGCAAGGTAATGTCTCTGCTTTTGAATATGCTATCTAGGTTGCTAGACATCGTAAATTAAAAGCCATAGAATTTTAATAGATCTCTCTCCATTCAAGCTGGCTAAACAAACTAGCTCCACCCAAAAACCAAAAAACCAAACCAAAACAAAAAATTGTAAGCCTCCAAAAAGTGTGCAGCATAAAGAAAATACAATGATAGAGTGATACATTAAAAAATGTTTATGCAATTTACTTTTCTGCAAAGAACAGATGAAAATTTCAGTCTACCTTTGAGTCCACCAAAAGCTTAGATAAAATTCCCTAAAACAGGGCTAGGAAGTCATATAAAGTATAAGTGTATAGGATGAAATGCAAAAAAACAATTATATGAAATATACTTTTTGAAATCAAATTTCACCTCATCTTACTCTATAAAAAAAAAACAAAACTAGCAACAAAATAATCCAGAATGTAAAAGTGGGAAAACAAAAAGCAATATCCTACAAATATAACTAATGCATTAATTGAGCAAGCAAACTATGGTGTCAATATACAAAAGACAAAGAAAAAAAGTACCCAAGACTAAATAAGGGCAATTTATACCAATGAAAGTGAAAAGCCTATGAGTGCAGGCTCCATAAGGGGGAGCAATCTATGTTGGCTTCGTTCACTGACTAACCAAGTACCTAAAAGTGTTTCTGACACAAAAGTGGTCCTGCAGTGAGTGTTGTGGTGTGTCACCCGATCCCAGAGCCTAACCCTAGATGAGGTCCTCATCTCTTGGCTGCTGGGAGTAGTGATGAAAGTGAAGTCGCTCAGTCATGTCCGACTCTTTGTGACACTGGATTGTGGCTTACCAGGCTTCTCCATCCGTGGGATTTTCCAGGAGAGAGTACCAGAGTGGGTTGCCCTTTCCTTCTCCAGGGATCTCCCCAACCCAGGGATCAAACCCAGGTCTCCCGCATTGCAGGCAGTCGCTTTACCCTATTAGCCACCAGGGAAGCCGTGGAGTACTGGCAGCGCACCTGATTTCCTCTTCAGCACTAGCCTTCAGCCAAAGAGAATCACTTTATCCAAGGTCCCGCTTCCTACTCTGGGGCATTCCAGACCGATAACCAGGTGAGCTGAGAATTTAGGGCTCTATTACTTCATCTCAGTGCAGGACAACACTGAAAGGCTGCCACCGTAAGGAGCCATCACAGGATCAACTGAGGTTGTAGATGCAAATGCACGCCAAAGTTCCTTCTTTGTCCAATTTCATGGCCTTCATCCCTCAGTAGGTACTGCACCTGAGATGAGTCCTCAGTAACTTTCTGCACAGAAATCTCCATCTCAGAGCATTGTCCAGGAATCCAAACCCAAAGAGATCTAAAAAATTGCTAAGTGAATAAATGATGAAAAATAACAATGATGATTGCTCATGAACTTTATACTAGCCTCAGAACTGTGATCAAATACATTTTATAAAGCTAGATGTACATATTATAAACAGATTGGATATCTACTTACTCCAAACCATATATGGCAGATCAGGAACATTAAAAACAATAATATAAAAGAGAAGTGAAATAATACAAGTCTGTTGACTTTCATTTTCTTATACTTTTTCAAATTATTGCCCCTATGCTTTCAGCCCTTACTTGTGCATTTTTATTTCCTCTTTGAAGATACCTTATGTAAAGTATTTATGTAAGGTCAAATTTTATATACATTAAAAAATTGTATAGAGACTATGTCTTATTAATTTTTAAGTTTTTAAATTTTTTAAGTTTCTTTGTGGCCTAAAATACTATCCAGTTTCCTAAAATGAAGCAATATTTATTATGTAAGAAAGTGACCAAAAGGCATTTTCAGATATGTGAACTTCAGAAATACACATCACCTAAACATTGGCATTAGCAGCATCTCTACATTTTAATAACTACAGAAATTGGCATGAGCTCTGAATCTTTAGAATAACCCATGGCCCTCCACAAACACTATATTATTAACATGACTATACCTTCTTTTGGAGACGGCAATGGCATCCCATTCCAGTACTCTTGCCTGGAAAATTCCATGGATGGAAGAGCCTGGTAGGCTGCAGTCCATGAGATTGCTACGAATTGGACATGACTGAGCAATTCACTTTCACTTTTCCCTTTCATGCATTGGAGAAGGAAATGGCAACCCACTCCAGTGTTCTTGCCTGGAGAATCCCAGGGACAGGGGAGCCTGGTGGGCTGCCATCTATGGGGTTGCAGAGAAACGGACACGACTGAAGCGACTCAGCAGCAGCAGCAGCAGCATGCCTTCTTTTAGGTGTTTGAACAAACATAATCTTTTGTTTACAGTTATAATTACTATGCAGTAAATAAATAACACAAATAATACTACAATGATATGAGCTGAATCAGTATGAAACACAGAAAATCATGAAACTAAAAACAAGAGTCTTTTTCCTCTGCATAGCCTTTTGTGTGCTGCGCCCAGAGCCACCAGGGTTCACATCGCCAGAGGACATGATTCACAGTGCATTCAGCTTATATTCTTTTGACTTTATTTTCCTTTCGTAATGCAAACATTTCTCACATCTCTACCTTCATTTTATGTGCTTTATGCAACAAGTTGCACACAGTTGATCTTATGAAAACCAAATGCTATACATTAGAATTATCTATACATGTATAACAAAGTGAAGAAAAATTGTTATTACCATAATGTGCTATACTGGAGAAGGCAATGGCACCCCACTCCAATATTCTTGCTTGGAAAATCCCATGGACGGAGGAGCCTGGTAGGCTGCAGTCCAGTCCGTGGGGTTGCTAAGAGTCAGACAGGACTGAGCAACTTCACTTTCACTTTTCCCTTTCATGCATTGGAGAAGGAAATGGCAACCCACTCCAGTGTTCTTGCCTGGAGAATCCCAGGGATGGGGGATCCTGGTGGGCTGCCATCTGTGGGGTCGCACAGAGTCGGACATGACTGAAGTGACTCAGCAGCAGCAGCAGCAGCAATGTACTATACTAATAGTATAGTTTCTTTGCTTTAGGCAGTATCCACCCACATACCTACCACCTTATACAGTGATGGAGTATATGTTCCACATTATAAGACAAATTTTTCTGGTTATCTTTCCCATGTCTCTTCTCACTTGTTCAAGAGCTCCATTTTAGTGATTATCCACTTTCCTGTGTGTGTCTGGAACAGATGCCGTAGGTTGGTAAATCCCATCACCTACCCATTTCTCTTCTCTCTCATCTGTCTCTCCTCTAAAGGGTATACAGGCTTCAAAATCACCTGATTTCTAGGACTTTCCTAGTGGTCCCAGTGGCTAAGACTACACACTCCCAGTGCAGGGGGCCCAGATTTGATCCCTCCTCAGGGAACTAAATCCCATATGTTGCAAGTGAAGACCCCTCATCCCAAATGCACAACAAAGGCAATAGGATCTGGCTCAGCCAAAAAATAAAAATAAAATAAAATAAAAAGCTTGATTTTCTAGCCTCCCACTAGATATGGTTGATCATGTGACACAGTTCTGCCCAATCAGATATAGATTTCCAAAATGCCACCTGGAAGGTAGATGTGAAGCCTGGAATACAGTAGGCACTTGACTATGAGGTCACATGCAAGAGCAAAAGGAAACACATCACAGGCTGTGAAGCAGACAGCTTCACAGCTTCACCCTCATGACAAGGCTGAGCTTCTCCTATCCTTAACTCTGGGCATATTATGTGAGGAAAAGAAACTTATTTCTTTTTGAAACTTTTAGTTGTATTTCCTGTCATTTGCAACCAAAACAATTCCTGCATGTTCTGTTTCCTCTCCTTTACTTTCCACACCTCAAATCCTGTAAGTTTTACCACCTCTTGAATTCAATATTGCTCTTTATCTTCATGCTAATACTTCAGTTCAAGCTACTACTGTTATTTATTTTAATTTCTTACAGAGCTTCTTGGTGTCCCTGCAGGTAATCTCATACACCACCCAATCCACACTCACATCACCAATGCTTCTGGACTATTTTCAGTAGGAAATCCAAGGCTCTTTATGATGACACATAAAGACCATTAAACCTAGCTTTGCCTGTATTTTCAGATTCATACTCATTAAAATGCTCCTCTACCCTATACTTCAGTGCTACTGTGGCCTCACATGCCTTGTATATGTTGCTAGTTCTACCTAGAATGCCCTGGTTCTCACTCTCCTATACTTCATCCTTATTTATTGCTCAGACTAGATCCTATATTTTTCAAGTCAGAGAAGTCTTCCATAATGGGGTTCTTTGGTTAGACATTATACCACATGACCTACCAGCACCCCAAGCTTAATATTACTACTACCATAATTGCTGTATTGACAATATCTGTTTGCTATCTTTTGCAGTTAGTTCTTTGGATAAATAACTTATTTAGTTTTATTCAGATATATACAGTGCAATGGTCAGAAAATAGCAGATTCTCAATAATGGTTGAAAAATACACTAAATGAAAAAATGAACTTAGATTGATTTAGTGATAATATATTATTAATTATATCAACATTCTACATGTAAGTTCTTCTTATTAATTTCCCAAAGTAAATTTATACCTATTTCATTTTGATAATGCCACATCTTCATGCAAAATTATAAAAACCCAAGTGTTATTTTTCTCTGTGTGGCAGAGCAGACTAAGGTACAAAGACACATGGCTTCCATATTATAAGAGGTAGAGATTGCAAACCAGGCTTTGTTTTATTTTTGCATATTATTGCTATGTAAATTCATTGGAGAAACATTCCTGAGTTTGATTTTCTTTTCTCATTGGTAGAGGTGAGACATGTAAAGATGTCATCCAATTATATCTCTTACTGTGACCAAAAAAAAAAGTAGAGCATGCAAATATCTTTTCTGTTGGAAATATTAGTAACAAAGGAAACATTCTCAGAATGGCAATGGTATCAGAATCTTCTTAAGAGGTTTCTTTTGCCAGGAACATTGTAATAACTACTTCTTGGACCTCCCCACTCCCCAACAATTCACCTTAAAGAGCAGCCAGAGTGGTCCTGCTCAAATGCGTATCCAATCATATCTCTATTTGTGGATTTTTTTTCAATAGATACAAAACATATGTGTAAAATGTCCTGTGAAAGATATTAAGATGGATAGCCTATCCTTACATAGGCATAAGATGAATAACATTAAAATTAATAATGTAGTAGTTTCCTTAGTGTAGTATAATCTTACTTTCAATGAATTACATGATTGTACAATATGCCTCTTTGTCTCATCACTGGAGAAATTGTTTCAGCCTGTCATCACAGGCTGTGTTTAAAAAAGTTTCCAATTCTATATTATGAATGTGAATGTGCTACTGAATCCCATAAAATGTTATATGTTATGTTATATGTTATATCCCATATAATGTTGATCACCCTGCTATTTCTTCGCTATCAATGCATGAGTTGTCATTCCTTTTGAAGTCTCGTGTTGGGCTTCCTTGGCGGCTCAGGTGGTGAAGAACCCACATGCAATGTGGGAGACCTGGGTTCAAGCCCTGGGTTCGGAAGATCCCCTGGAGGAAGGCATGGCAACCCACTCCAGTATTACTTCCTGGAGAATCCCCATGGACAGAGGAACCTGGTGGGCTAGGGTCCATGGAGTCACAAAGAACTGGACACAACTGAGCAACTAAGCACAGCACCCACCATAAAGCAATCATATTGCTATTTCCACATGATCAATGAATTGTTATATCTTTTGATGTCTAGTGTTAGTACACACAACTACATCTTGTATCATATAAGGCAATATAAATATAGTTACTGAAGATCATGGCATCCGGTCTCATCACTTCATGGGAAATAGATGGGGAAACAGTGGAAACAGTGTCAGACTTTATTTTTTGGACTCCAAAATCACTGCAGATGGTGACTGCAGCCATGGAATTAGAAGACGCTTACTCCTTGGAAGAAAAGTTATGACCAACCTAGATAGCATATTCAAAAGCAGAGACATTACCTTCCTGACTAAGGTCCATCTAGTCAAGGTTATGGTTTTTCCTGTGGTCATGTATGGATGCGAGAGTTGGACAGTGAAGAAGGCTGAGCGCCGAAGAATTGATGCTTTTGAACTGTGGTGTTGGAGAAGACTCTTGAGAGTCCCTTGGACTGCAAGGAGATCCAACCAGTCCATTCTGAAGGAGATCAGCCCTGAGATTTCTTTGGAAAGAATGATGCTGAAGCTGAAACTCCAGTACTTTGGCCACCTCATGCGAAGAGTTGACTCACTGGAAAAGACTCTGATGCTGGGAGGGATTGGGGGCAGGAGGAGAAGGGGAAGACAGAGGATGAGATGGCTGGATGGCATAACGGACTCGATGGATGTGAGTCTGAGTGAACTCCAGGAGATGGTGATGGACAGGGAGGCCTGGCGTGCTGCGATTCATGGGGTCGCAAAGAGTTGGACACGACTGAGCAACTGAACTAAACTGAACTGAACTGATAGATTATTCTTCTTGAAAACAGATGGCATAAACATGGTATTGATAAATACAGTACAGACTGTAAATGTATTCTTATGATTTTCTTAACTCCTTCTTCTAGCTCACTTTATTGTAAAAATATAGCATAAGAAAAGAAAGTTAAAGTTGCTCAGTCATGTCCGACTCTTTGCAAGCCCACGAACTATACAGTCCATGGAATTTTCCAGGCCGGAATACAGGAGTGAATAGTCTATCCTTTCTCCAGGGGATCTTCCCGACTCAGGAATCGAACCAGCGTCTCCTGCATGACAGGCAGTTCTATACCCACTGAGCTGTCAGGGAAGCCCCATAGCATATAAAACCTACAACACAAAAGGATATAGCCCCCAGCAATAGCGAGAACACCCTCAGGGGCCTAATGGGCAGCGTGGAGGCTACAATTAACAAGATAGTGCTGTGTGCTTGGGATCTGATAAATTACATCTTCGGTCTCTGTCTTCCTCTCTATATCTCCGTCACTGTCTTTATCTCTTACATAAAGGAAAATCCCATATGTTGAGGTAATCGAATGCACAATATTAAATTAGCATGCTGGTTTTGAAAGAACCAGTAATAATATGTATTTTCATTCAAAAAGTTAATGAACTGTGAGAATATTGGTATCTTTTTGTTGTTTTCATCATTTTTGAAAAATTTAAAGGGTTGCTCCACTAATGTTCCTAGTGAATGATTTCTACACCCTGACTACTCAAACTGTGGTCCACGGACTAGCAGCAGCAACAACAATAAGCTTGCTTGAGATACAACCCCTCGTGCTCACCCAGTCCAACTAAATCAGAAACTGAATATTGAAATAATATATATGTACTTCAAAATCTGAAAAACGCAGACCTCTGTTCAAAGTTCAAAAGTTGAAAAGTGAGAGTAACCTTAATAACTCAATCCTTTTTCAGGGGTTTAGCCAGGCTTTCCCAAGAGTGGAATAGGGCAGTAGAAATAGTCTATTCCAGGTGTTGGCAACTGCTTAGAACTTAGACTACTGTCACCAACAAAACTCCGGAAGAACAAGAATGTTATCAATGATGTTGCTTAGTGTTGTTTGTGAATGCTGATGGTGTTAAAATATAGCTTTTATTAATTTTATTATTGTTTTAAAATTCTCTACATTTAATCCATCCCCTCACTGCTTATGCTTCTGGTGGACCAGCCTCATGATCTCACTTTTAATATGTCACTATTGTTTATAGAACATTTGTTGTTGTTATTGATTTTAATTTATAATACTATTTGTCCATACAGTTAATATGTGATATTTATTGAAGGTAAAAATAATCATTATGGTATAGAATATCTTCTAAAAAATGATTCATTATCATATAAAAAATGGTCAGCAAGACTATAAAATGCAGGCCATATATCCACATCACCCAACTTTTACCTAAATGTCCATAAAAGAGGTTCCATAATGTGTAAATATCTGGATCCATCGTAGGGAACTGAGGAGTGATAAACAAGATATTAGAGAAGTTTGTCTATATGTGCTATTTGCAACTTAGACTTTTATGTCAAGTCTCTAATAGCTCCCCCAGAAAACACAGATGTGCACGTACAACAGTGAGGAAGCAGGGAGAGATGATAAACTCTCACCTGGTTTGCCTCTGTTGCATCAGGCCTCCATGATTAAGTCTTTTCTGTTTTTAAACAAAGAGGACGGAAACAGCTGTTTCGAAACATTTAAAAACTGCATCCACCCTTGACAAATGAAACAGATTTCCAAGGTTTAAAAAAAAAAAAAAAAAAAAGCCAAGTAAAAGATATTTTGAAATCAGAGAAGACAAGTCACTCTCACTCGATGTTTTGTGTGTATGTGTGCTTATGCATTTCTAGCCACTCACATTTTCTTGAAAAAATCAAGTCAAGGGAATTCATCTTTTGTGGAGTAAAATGAATAGCACTTTGAAGAGCATGAAGAAAGCAGCAGCGTGAATGCTTTTCAACCCAGCATGATCAGTGCTCTCCTCTGGCTGCAAAGAGAAGGTGCTGCGTTTCAGAGGAAAGTCTCCTCACAGGAGCGCCACTCGACACCAGGGGATGTTATCACAGACAGTGGGCCAGCGCTTTCACTGCCTTCTCTACCATTTTTCTGTCCTGAACCGAAGTCTCTCCATCAGGGCACTGCATTGTAGCGGGAGATATATTTGAGATGGAGACACGGATGTGGGCTATTAATATTTGCTTTCAATCCATTAGATCCTTTGGATCTATTATGGAGGATGTATGTACAAGAAAGCTCCATCAGGCTTCCTTTATCTAACTCAGCGTTTTAGAGCTGAGGAAAATGGATCTCTACACTGTCGACACAGTGCTTTAGATAGGAGGGTGAATGAAACTGTATCGCCAAGCAGTAACATCTCTTTAGTTGTTCCAACAAGGCCAGTTGAAAGAGTGCTATGGAAATCATTATTAATAACCAATTGGTGTTGCAATAAGCAATGAAGAATGCTATCTAAGATGTGAAAAAATGTACTGATAAATCTTTATAATTATTAGAGGTCTACACTTGGATTAGAATAAGGTACCAAAGGAAATTTTGTACCACAGAGTATTTATTTGAGGCTAGCTGGCTCAGATGGTAAAGAATCTGTCTGCAGTACAGGAGACCTGGGTTCAATCCCTGGGTCAGGAATATCCCCTGGAGAAGGAAATGGCAACCTACTCCAGTATTCTTGCCCAGAAAATCCCTGGTGGGCTATAGTCCCTGGGGTCACAAAGAGTCGGACTAAACTAAGTGACTTCACTTTGAACTTTGAGCTCAGAATAGGCCTTCTTTTCCTGGAAAGATTAGTGAAAAAGCTAACTATTCTGTGACACTGCCGAAATGTCTTCCAGTTATGTCCACACTAATGACATAACTAAAAGTCATTTTAAACAAATAATTGATCAGCAAAGTTTTCTTACAACCAAGAAAAGATTAGAACAATGTGGGATTAAATGAGGATTACATGTAATTGTTAAGAATGGCAACTAAACTAATTATAGTTTCGCTATAAATATTTCCTTTAAAAACAGTAATATACAGACTTCTCCAGAACTAAGAAATGTTGTGAGCCCTAGGTTGTATTCATACACTCTCCTGCCCACTCATTTATGCCAGAAGTACAACCAGAAAACAAGTAGGAGCGGTACCTGAGGGAGAGTATCACTGCATTGGTTGGCATTTAGAGCATCTGGCATGGAGATTTAAGCCACACATTTTCCCTACCTGGAGTTTATAATATAGTGAAATAAATAAGACATATGCTAAAAATGTAAACAAAAAGTACAATAGCTGAATTTGGGAATTATGAACTATAAATGCTATGGCATTTAGAATTGGAAAGGTCCTTTTTGTTGTTGCTTGCTTTATTTTTATTTAAAGGCTATCAGAGCTCCAAGTCTTATCATATCCGACTCTTTGCAACTCTATGGACTGTAACCTGCCAGGCTCCTCTGACCACGGGATTCTTCAGCCGAGAATACTGGAGTGGGTTACTGTGCCATCTTCCAGGGGATGCCTTCCTCCAGGGGATGTTCCAGACACAGGGACTGAACCCTCCTTTCTTATGTCTCCTGCATTTGCAAGCAAGTTTTTTACCACTAACATCACCTTAGGTGATATATATATACTTAAAAGCACTGCTTTGCTCTGGATGGCCATACACACACTACTATATATAAGAGAGATAACTGACAGTGACCCACTGTATAGCACAGGGATTTCTACTCAATATTCTGGAATAACTTAAATGAAAAAAGGATCTGAAAAAGAAATGAATTCGTGTGTGTGTGTATGTGTGTGTGTGTGTAAATAAAACAATCACTTTGCTATACACTTGAAGTCAACATTCGGAAAACTAAGGTCATGGCATCTGGTCCCATCACTTTATGGCAAATAGATGGGGAAACAGTGGCTGACTTTATTTTAGGGGGCTCCAAAATCACTGCAGATCGTGACTATAGCCGTGAAATTAAAAGACACTTGCTCCTTGGAAGAAGAATTATGACCAACCTAAACAGCATATTAAAAAGCAGAGACATTATTTTGTCAACAAAGGCCCATCTAGTCAAAGCTATGATTTTTCCAGTAGTCATGTATGGATGTGAGAGTTGGACTATAAAGAAAGCTGAGCACCGAAGAACTGATGCTTTTAAACTGTGATGTTGGAGAAAACTCTTGAGAGTCCCGCGGATTGCAAAGAGATCCAACCAGTCCATCCTAAAGGAAATTAGTCCTGAGTTGGAAGGACTAATGCTGAAGCTGAAACTCCAATACTTTGGCTATCTGATGAAGAACAGACTCATTTGAAAAGACCCTGATACTGGGGAAGATTGAAGGTGGGAAGAGAAGGGAATGACAAAGGATGAGATGGTTGGATGGCATCACGACTCAATGGATGTGGGTTTGAATAGACTCTGGGAGTTGGGGATGGACAGGGAGGTCTGGCGTTCTGCAGTCTATGGGTTTGCAAAGAGTTGGACATGACTGAGCAACTGGACTGAACTGATACACTTGAAACTGACACAACCCAAATCAAATTAGAATTTAAAAAGCACGGCGGATCTCAGAATGCTTGTCCCTTCAAAGGCTTTGGACCCATAGTCTGAGGCCAATGTGTCATTGGACAATCAGCAAGGACCAGAGGGTAACATTAAGACCCAAGATCTTCCCCCATATCTAATTTTTCTCAAGTTAATGCTACTTCTAGTATGATACCTGGTTAATGCAAGGGAGGTGTGTGACTTACTGTCCTTCAGATGTTTCCTCAAAGACTTTTATTAATGTTTCACCTCCTCTGAAATTCCCATTAAATCAGTTTTTTTTCAGTAATTTTTTTAAAAGCCTATTTTTCATAGACCATGATATGATGCACATGTTTGGTTTTATAGGAAAGCTTTCCTGAGCTTCCCAGCTGAATATGTACCTCTTGGAGGCGTCTTGTCACACAGTTCATGAATCAATGAGAGCAGATACTGAAGTAGCCATGAAACAGGGATGAATGCAAGGAGGCACTATAACGCCAGCTGATGAAGGCAGTGGCACCCTCTACACGCTCTGTGTGTGATGTAATGTGTGTTCACTGTCTTAATATCACGCATGTTTATTCAGCATTCAGTGAGCAAATATGACTGAAGGCATACTACATGCCAGGCTCTGTTCTACACTATGGATGTAAGAGGGACAACAAAGAGGCAATACCCTAGTTCATGGGGCTTACATTCCATTTAAAAAGGCAGAGAATAAGTCAAAAAAAAAAAAAAAAAAGCCACATATCACATGATAATCAGCTGAAGGTATAGAATTACAGCCAGAGAAGGGGGAAAGGGACAGGCATGAGTAGGATTTAATGAGGGAATACATTAGGAACTTGGAATTAACAGATACACACTACTACATGTAAAACAGATAAACAACAAAGATTTACTGTATAAAACAGGAAGATTTCCTGCAGAAGGGAATGGCTGCCCACTCCAGTATTTTTCCCTGGAGAATCCCGTGGACAGTGAAGTGTGGAGGGCTACAGTCTATGGGGTCACAGAGAGTCAGACATGATTGAACAACTAAGCACACACACACAACTGTATTCAATATCTTATAATAATATATAAAGGAAAAGAATCTGAAAACCAGAATCATTTTGCTGTATAACCAAAACATTGTAAGTAAAGTATACTTAAATTACAAAATTAAAAAAGAAAATATGCCCTCCCTCCACAAATAGGAAAAAGATATTTAGGTAATGAGGAAAGCTAGTTCAGTTGTCTTAACTGTAAGGCATTGCAATATGCTTTTTCCTAGGTATACGCTCAAGTTGCTAGGGCACACTTAGAAGAATGTGTTTCATTTTCATGGTGCAATCATGGAAGGCTAATTGGAGCACATAACCCATCAGCTGAGCTTTGGCAGCAAATCATAGTTCATCAGGTAACCAGTATGATGAAAATATTCCAGGATGCCTGGATGGTTTATTTAAATGTACAAATCCATAGAAAGCACTGCAATTTGAATTGAGTGTTGTAGTGAAAAAAGTAGAGTGTCTGATGAACTATGGAATGAGGTTCGTGACATTGTACAGGAGACAGGGATCAAGACCATCCCCATGGAAAAGAAATTCAAAAAAGCAAAATGGCTGTCTGGGGAGGCCTTACAAATAGCTGTGAAAAGAAGAGAGGTGAAAAGCAAAGGAGAAAAGGAAAGATATAAGCATCTGAATGCAGAGTTCCAAAGATTAGCAAGAAGAGATAAGAAAGCCTTCTTCAGTGATCAATGCAAAGAAATAGAGGACAAGAACAGAATGGGAAAGACTAGAGATCTCTTCAAGAAAATTAGAGATACTAAGGGAACATTTCATGCAAAGATGGGCTTGATAAAGGACAGAAATGGTCTGGACCTAACAGAAGCAGAAGATATTAAGAAGAGGTGGCAAGAATACATGGAAGAACTGTACAAAAAGATATTCAAGACCCAGATAATCATGATAATGTGATCACTCATCTAGATCCAGACATCTTGAAATGTGAAGTCAAGTGGGCCTTAGAAAGCATCACTATGAACAAAGCTAGTGGAGGTGATGGAATTCCAGTTGAGCTATTTCAAATCCTGAAAGATGATGCTGTGAAAGTGCTGCACTCAATATGCCAGCAAATTTGGAAAACTCAGCAGTGGCCACAGGACTGGAAAAGGTCAGTTTTCATTCCAATCCCAAAGAAAGGCAATGCCAAAGAATGCTTAAACTACCACACAATTGCACTCATCTCACATGCTGGTAAAGTAATGCTCAAAATTCTCCAAGCCAGGCTTCAGCAATACGTGAACTGTGAACTTCCACATGTTCAAGCTGGTTTTAGAAAAGGCAGAGGAACCAGAGATCAAATTGCCAACATCCTCTGGATCATGGAAAAAGCAAGAGAGTTCCAGAAAAACATCTATTTCTGCTTTATTGACTATGCCAAAGCCTTTGACTGTGTGGATCACAATAAACTGTGGAAAATTCTGAGAGAGATGGGAATACCAGACCACCTGACCTGCCTCTTGAGAAATATGTATGCAGGTCAGGAAGCAACAGTTAGAGGTGGACATAGAACAACAGACTGGTTCCAAATAGGAAAAGGAGTACATCAAGGCTATATATCGTCACCCTGCTTATTTAACTTCTATGCAGAGTACATCATGAGAAATGCTGGGCTGGAAGAAACACAAGCTGGAATCAAGATTGCTGGGAGAAATATCAATAACCTCAGATATGCAGATGATACCACCCTTATGGCAGAAAGTGAAGAGGAACTAAAAGCCTCTTGATGAAAGTGAAAGAGAAGAGTGAAAAAGTTGGCTTAAAGCTCAACATTCAGAAAATGAAGATCATGACATTCTTTCCCATCACTTCATGGGAAATAGATGGGGAAACAGTGTCAGATTTTATTTTGGGGGCTCCAAAATCACTGCAGAAGGTGACTGCAGCCATGAAATTAAAAGACGCTTACTCCTTGGAAGAAAAGTTATGACAAACCTAGATAGCATGTTCAAAAGCAGAGACATTACTTTGCTGACTAATGTCCATCTAGTCAAGGCTATGGTTTTTCCTGTGGTCATGTTTGGATGTGAGAGTCGGAATGTGAAGAAGGCTGAGCGCTGAAGAATTGATGCTTTTGAACTGCGGTGTTGGAGAAGACTCTTGAGAGTTCCTTGGACTGCAAGGAGATCCAAGCAGTCCATTCTGAAGGAGATCAACCCTGGGATTTCTTTGGAAGGAATGATGCTAAAGCTGAAACTTCAATACTTTGGCCACCTCATGCGAAGAGTTGACTCATTGGAAAAGACTCTGCTGCTGGGAGGGACTGGGGGCAGGAGAAGGGGACGACTGAGGATGAGATGGCTGGATGGCATAACGGACTCGATGGATGTGAGTCTGAGTGAACTCCAGGAGATGGTGATGAACAGGGAGGCCTGGCGTGCTGCGATTCATGGGGTTGCAAAGAGTCGGACACGACTGAGCTACAGAACTTGAACTTGAGTGAAAAAGTAAAAAGCACTGGAGGCAGACAAGGTTTTGATATTATCTCTGAAACAGAGAACATTACTTAATCTCCTCCTAGAAAGGAATTAATAATCATGCCAATCTTGTATGATGAATGATGACTGTGATGAGTAATGATAATAAATGGCAATATAACTGGCTTATATTGCATGGACAGTAAATTCTAGTTATTTTTCAGATAGAATACTCTAGTATTAACAATAGGTACAGGGATGTGTCCTTATTTCATTCGCAGACTTTGTTCTAATCTGAAATAACATAGGCATTCCATGAATATTTGATATATATGTATGTGAATGAACTAGCTCAGTTTTAGTTTTCTTCAACTGCAGTAATGCAGGTGATAGAGAATAAAAAACTGTACCCCCACCCCCAAATAAAACTGCACCAAGACAATGGTGATGTACACAGGAAAAAGGAGAGATGATTTAGAGATATTTGAGAGATAAAAGATATGGACTTTGTCACTAATTGAATCTGAAGGAGGAGAAGTCAGAATAACTTCCAGGTGGACAACTGAATAACTGGATGAATGTTGTTGACATTCACTAAAATAGATTAACTGGAAGGAATAGGAGCTAGTTTAAGTCATGCAGGCAGGGGAAAAAATGAGGTCAAGCTGACTTCATAATTTTAAGATACAAAGTAGCCACAGAGGTGAGAAAGCCTAGAGGTGATTAGAAGTGAAGTCTATTATTTAGAAGGGGGTTCAAGAAGATAGATACACTGGCAGTAATTGAAGGCTCTTTTGTGGATGAAATTGGTAGAGAGATTATTATAGAAAAGAAGAAAAGAGAGCAATAATATATTCATTTTTGCATTTAAAGAGTTAGCATAAAAAGGAAAGTCCTTTGAAAGGATCTCATGACTTCACAGATGAGTTAAAATGATCATGAGAGAGAGAGAGAGAGAGAGAGAGATCACTTCATAATTTACATTTCTGTGTATTTGCATAAAAACAGTACAAAGCATAGTTTGTTATAGTCTGAGTATTCTCTTACTAAAGAATTCCCTTAGTTAAATGACCTTAATGGCACAAATTCTTAAGTGCTCATACTGGTGTGTGAGAAATGATCGATGATAGTAAGACTCATAACTTAGAAGACAAAGTTCTATCTGGTTTATGTGATTTAAGCATTAAGAGATCATTATTTCTCATTTTCTCATTGGGCATTCAACTTAATATTACTTCATAGGTAATGAGTAGACAACTCAGATAGTGATGCTGTTGAAGGAAAATTCTCCTTGGTAAGTATTATTTATGTCATCTGCTTATTTTTCAACATTTATTCAACATTATTCAGAATATTCAGAAAATATTCAAGGTATTTTATTGTGTTCTCATGATGCTTAAATGTACTGTTTAATACTGATCCAGAGAAAGCAGTCACTAACTTTTTTTTAAAAGTATTTGGAAGACCTGTGCCCCAAGATAAGTGCCAACTTTGTCATAGCATTCATTCAGTAACTCTGTCTAAAGATTTCCTCAGTTGTTTAAAAACTGTTTTTATTTTCAAAATGGTATATTTCTATATTATTTTAGTTGATTGTAATTTGGTGTTTCTGAGAACTGGGACTAAAATTCATTAAACAGCATTGTTTTGCTGTTAAGAATATCTATGTGGGAGCATAAGCATGCATTTCACATTCAGCTGAAAAGTGCAGTGCTGAGATATCATAATGTGATCCCAGTGTCTCTAAACACGGTTTGACAAAAGCATGGTCTGGAAACGTTCAGATATCAGTGAAAGGACACCAGCATTCTGAGGCAAAGGTCTCTGTCACTGATCTAGCATTTATTCTGACATCAGACTTTAAGACATGAGCACAACATATTTAAATGTCATGAACTGCTCCTAACTCAAATAAACCTACATGCCAAACGGACACAGGGCCTTTAAACTATTTTTCTCTATGAAAAAGAAAATTTCCCAGTTGTTAAAATTTCTCCTGTCTCTAAGCAGAACCCAGCTTATGCATGTTAACTAAAAATGAGGTTATACCAGGAAAAGTAGTTATTGAGTGGCTAGAAATGGAGGAAAATAATAAAAGCAGAGGATATTTAAGAGACGAATGGGAAAGTAGATAAATAAGCCAGAGAGGAGTTGTACATTGTAACTTAGGGAACATATTTGAAACTGAAACTTCATGAACAGGAGTTGGAAAAAGAAAATTATGTACTGAATAGTTAAATATTTCATAATGATTTCCTCCAGGCTGAATATTTCAAAGGAAATGCTACAAAGTTGTTATTAATCATTGTCAGAGAAACAAGATTGGGTGTGTCTCACATTCTAAAGGGAAGGACTGTGTTCAGTTTAGTATTATTTTCCCTGAGAAGAACAGGACATTTAAGCCACATATACATAATCATTGAGCTGATTAAAATAATAAATGAGGTTTTACCACAGAATCAAACTACGTTCCTCTCTAGAGGAGGATAATGAAAAGAGGAGGAAATAGGTACAATTATGTCTAAAACAGGTCGACAGGTCTACTGAAAAACTGGAGGCACTGAGTAAGGCAGAGGAACAGAATTTGTTATATTCATAAGAGATTATACTCATATAAACAATGGAAGATTATTCAGCCATAAAAAGAAGAAAATCCTGCCAGTTCTGAAAACACGGAAAGACCTTGCAGGCACCTTGAAGCAACCTGTCAGAAAGACAAATATTCTCACTTATATGTGGAATCTAAAAAAGCCAAACCAAACTCATAAAAATAGAGAGTAGATTGGTGTTTACCAGTGGCTGAGGTATGGGAGAAATGGGAAGATGTTGGTCAAAGTGTATAAATTTCTAGTTATAAGATGAATAAATTTGTGGACCTAACATACTGTATTCCCTCAGATCGCCAGACTTGAGCCACCCACCACAGTAGCTAATGATACCTCACCAACTTTGGTTCTGGGACTCTGACTCAGCACAAATAATTCTTCCCTGAACATCCTTGAACATAAATCAAGTGAACATAAGTCAGGTATCTACCTGAATACCTGAGAGGTTACTGCAAAGTATGCTTTCAATGCACATTTCCAGGACAAGGTGTGAGCGTACCCACTTTCCTACATTGAGATTCTACCTATAAACCATGAGTCCTTGGTGGCTCTGAAAGAAAAGAAAATGCCTGCAACTGGGGAGACCCAGATGACAGAGTAGAAGGACATGTGCTCATCTCCTGTAAGAACATCAAAATCGCAACTAGTTGCTGAACAACCCTCAACGGGAGAAGGTACCAAAAAGACACCCCACATCCAAGGGCAAAGGAGAAGCACCAACAAGACAGTAGGAGGGCCGAATCACATTTAAAATCAAATCTCAGACCAGCCAGAGACGCTCAGAGGATGCAAACAAAACCTTGTGTGCACCAGGAGAGAGGGAAAGAAGCAGTGACCATAACAAGAGACCGGGCCAGACTTGCCTTTGCATGTTTGAACGTCTCCTGCAGAGGCACAGGTCAGCAGTGGCCAGAGGCAGGGGCAGGGGCTCTCGCTACAGCAGACCTGGGAGGCACAGAGCGTGGCATAAGCCCTCTTGGAGGAGGTTGCCATCAGCCCCACTATGCAGCCACCAAGCAGACGACCCACGAACTGAAGAACAATTATACCAAAGAAGTTCTCGCACTGGTACACAAGTTCTAGTGCCCAAAACAGATTTCCCAGCCTGGGGATGTGGCAAAGGACTGAGAATCCCATGGAATTTGACTTGAAGGCCAGGGGATTTGATTACAGAACTTCCACAGGACTGGGGAAACAGACTCTTGGAGGGCACAGCAAAACTTTGTGTGCACCAGGACCCAAGAGAAAGGAGCAGAGACCCCACAAAAGACTGAGCCAGACTTGCCTGTGAGTGTCCAGGAGTCTCCAGCGGAGGCTTGGGTCAGCAGTGACCTGCCTTGGGGTCAGGACACCGACTACAACACTCCTGGGAGCCTCAGCAAGCTGGCATAGGGCCAAACTACAGGGAGGGAACACAGCCCCACCCATAAGCAGAAAATTGGATTGAAGATTTACTGAGCATAGCCTTGCCCACCAGAGCAAGACCCAGTTTTCCCCACAGCCAGTCCATCCCAACAAGAAGCATTCCACAAGCCTCTTATCCTCAGCCATCAGAGGGCAGACAGAAGTAAAACCACTATCACAGAAAACAAAACCACATGGATAACAGCCTTGTCTATAACTATGTGCCTTGCCCTGTAGGGCCACCCAATACAGATGGGTCATGGTGGAGAGTTTTTACAAAATAAGGTCCCCTGGAGAATGGAATGGCAAGCCATTTCAGTATCCTTGCCTTGAGACCCCCATGAACAGTATGAAAAGGCAAGAAAAATATGACACTGAAAGATGAACTCCTCAGGTCAGTAGGTGCCCAATATACTCCTGGAGGAGAGCAGATAAATAGCCACAGAAGGAATAAAGAGGCTGATCCAAAGCAGAAACAACACCCAGCTGTGGATGTGTTCAGTTGCGAAAGTAAAGTCCAATGCTGTAGAGAACTGTTAGGTCCATGAATCAAGGCCAATTGGAAGTGGTCAAACAGGAGATGGCAAGAGTAGGTACCAACATTTTAGCAAACACCAACATTTTAGCAAACACCCTCTACCAACAACACAAGAGACGACTCTATACATTACTGGATGGTCAGTACTGAAATCAGATTGATTATATCCTTTGCAGCTGAAGATGGAGAAGCTTTTATACAGTCAGCAAAAACAAGACCAGGAACTGGCTATGGCTCAGATCATGAACTCCTAATTGCAAAATTCAGACTTAAGTTGAAGAAGGGAAAACAACTAGACCGTTCATGTATGACCTAATCAAATCTCTTACTATTATACAGAGGAAGTGGCAAATAGATTCAAAGAATTAGATATGACAGAGTACCTGAAGAACTATGGATGGAGGTTTGTAACATTGTACAGGAGGCAGTAATCAAAATCATCCCCAAGAAGAAAAAAAATGCAAAAAGGCAAAATGCTTGACTAAGGAAATAGCTGAGAAAATAAGAGAAGTTAAAGGCAAAGGAGAAAAGGAAAGATATATCCATCTGAATGTATAGTTCCAAAGAATAGCAAGGAGATTTAAGAAAGCCTTTCTAAGTGAACAGTGAAAAGAAGTAGAGGAAAACAATAGAATGAGAAAGACCAGAGATCTCTTGAAGAAAATTAGAGATACCAAGGAAACTTCTCACGCAAAGATGGGCACAATAAAGGAGAGAAACAGTATGGACCTAACAGAAGCAGAAGATATTAAGAAGAGGTGGCGAGGATACACAGAAGAGCTATACAAAAAAGATCTTAATAACCCAGATAACCACGATGGAGTGATTACTCACCTAGAGCCAGACATCCTGCAGTATGAAGTCAAGTGAGTCTCAGAAAGCATCACTATGAACAAAGGTAGTGGAGGTGATAGAATTCCAGTTGAGCTATTCAAAATCCTAAAATATGATGCTGTGAAAGTGCTGTACTCAATATGCCAGCAAATTTGGAAAACTCAGCATTGGTCACAGATCTGGAAAAGATCAATTTTCATTCCAATCCCAAAGAAAGGCAATGCCCAAGAATGTTCAAATGACCACACAATTGTACTCATTTCACATGCTAGCAAAGTAATGCTCAAAATTCTTCAAGTGAGGTTTCAACAATATGTGTACTGAGAACTTCCACATGTACAAACTGGATTTAGAAAAGGTATAGAAACCAGAGATCAAGTTGCCAACATCCATTGGATTATAGAAAAAGGAAGAGAAATCCAGAAGAACATCTACTTTTTCTCCATTGACTATGCTAAAGCCTTTGACTGTGGATCACACACACACAAAAAAAAAACAGTGGAAAATTCTTAAAAGGATGGGCATACCAGACCACCTTACCTGTCTCCTGGAGAAACATGTATGTAGGTCAAGAAGGAACAGTGAGACAAGGTCATGGAACAACAAATTGGGAAAGGAGTACATCAAAGCTATATATTGTTGCCCTGCTTATTTAATTTCTATGCAGAGTTCAGTTCAGTTCAGTTCAGTTCAGTCACTCAGTCGTGTCTGACTCTTCACGACCCCCATGAATTGTAGCACGCCAGGCCTCCCTGTCCATCACCATCTCCCAGAGTTCACTCAGACTCACATTCATCGAGTCCTTGATGCCATCCAGCCATCTCATCCTCTGTTGCCCCCTTCTCCTCCTGCCCCCAATCCTTCCCAGCATCAGAGTCCTTTCCAATGAGTCAACTCTTCGCATGAGTACATCATGAGAAATGCCAGGCTGGATGAAGTTCAAGCTTGAATCAAGTTTGGTGGGAGAAATATCAATGATCTCAGAGATGCAGCTGACAACACCCTTATAGCAGAAAGTTAAGAGGAACTAAAGGGCCTCTTGATGAAGGTAAAAGGAGAGAAAAAGCTGGCTTAAAATTCAACATTCAAAGCACAAAGATCATGGCATCCTGTCCCATCACTTCATGGTATGTAGATGGGGAAACAGTGACAGACTTTATTTTCTTGGGCTCCAAAATCACTGCAGATGGTGACTGCAGCCATGAAGTTGAAAGACGCTTGTTCCTTGGAAGAAAAACTATGACAAACCTAGACAGCATATTAAAAAGAGACATTTCCTTGCTAACAAAGGTCCATATAGTCATGCCCCTTCTTGCCTTCCCTTTTAGATTGATTCTCTCAGCATTTCTCTCTCAGATTCAAAGGAAGTCATTGTTTAATGAAATGGAATGCAGTATATTCACTAATTATATTCTAGTATTGAGTGATTTCTTAAAAAGGAGATTTTCAGGCTCTGGGTACTCAGCAATGAATAAGACAAAGTCCCATCTGGAAATGACTTGAAAAAAACAATTAATAAGCTATTAAATTAGTGAGAACAGTACAGATTATAATAAGTTTTATAAAGGAAATAAAGAGTACCTCATTCCAGGGAATCTACTCCAGTTAGAATAGATCAGGGAGGATCTGTCTGAAGAAGTGATGTTAAGAAGTTTCTACGGAAAGAACATTTCAGGCAGAGAGGAAAAAAAAATTAAAGACCCTAAAATGGCTGCTGCCATAAGACCCAGTAATCCTATTTCTGGGCATATACCTGCAGTAAACCACAATTCAAAAAACTGCATGCATCCCAATGTCCATTGCAGCACTGTTTATAATAGCTAGGACATGGAAGCTATATAGATGTCTATTACCATAGAAGCAGATAAGCAAGGTGTGGTATAGACACTTCCTGGTGGCCCAGTGATTGAAAATCCACCTTGCAGTGAAGGGGACACAGTTTGATCCCTGGTCCAGAAGATCCCACATGTTGGAGACCAGCTAAGCCTGTGAAGCTGGTGCACTTAGAGCCCATAACACCAGAAGGACAAGCCTGTTTAACACAGTGAAGAGTAGCCTCCACTTGCCACAACCAGAGAAAGCGTGAGCACAGCACTTAAACCTGTAGCAGCCAAAGATAAATTTTAAAAACATTTTTTAAAAAAGAAGATATGGTACATATATACCACATACATGGAACATTCAGTTTAGTTCAGTTTAGTTCAGTTCAGTTCAGTCACTCAGTCATGTCCGACTCTTTGTGATCCCATAAATTACAGCACGCCAGGCCTCCCTGCCCATCACCAACTCCTGGAGTTCATTTAAACTCATGTCCATTGAGTCTTTGATGCCATCCAGCCATCTCATCCCTGTCATTCCCTTCTCCTCCTGCCCCCAATCCCTCCCAGCATCAGAGTCTTTTCCAATGAGTTAACTCCTTGCATGAGGTGGCCAAAGTATTGGAGTTACAGCTTCAGCATCAGTCCTTCCAGTGAACACCCAGGACTGGTCTCCTTTAGGATGGACTGGCTGCAGTCCAAGGGACTCTCAAGAGTCTTCTCCAACACCACAGTTCCAAAGCATCAATTCTTCAGCACTCAGCCTTCTTCATAGTCCAACTCTCACATCCATACATGACTACTGGAAAAACCATAGCCTTGTCTAGACGGACCTTTGTTGGCAAAGTAATGTCTCTTCTTTTGAATATGCTGTCTGGGTTGGTCATAACTTTCCTCCCAAGGAGAAAGAGTCTTTTAATTTCATGGCTGCAATCACCATCTGCAGTGATTTTGGAGCCCCCAAAATAAAGTCTGACACTGTTTCCACTGTTTCCCTATATACTTCCCATGAAATGATGAGACCAGATGCCATGATCTTAGTTTTCTGAATGTTGAGCTTTAAGCCAACTTTTTCACTCTCCTCTTCCACTTTCATCAAGAGGCTTTTTAGTTCCTCTTCACTTTCTGCCGTAAGGGTTACTCAGCCATAAAAAGAACAAAGTAATACTATTTTCCACAACATGGATGGGCCTACAAACTGTCATCTTGAGTGAAGTAAGTTAGATACAGAAAGACAAATACCATATGATAACGCTTATTTGTGGAATCTAAAAATAAAAGCGGGGTGTATACAAACAAACTTACTGTCAAAACAGAAATAGTCACAGATGTAGAAAACAAACTTATGGTTACCAGAAGATAAAGGGAGGGATAAATTGGGAGACTGGTATTGACATATACATACTACTATACATAAAATCACAAACTCAATGGACATGAATTTGAGCAAACTCTGGGCAATAGTGAAGGATAGGGAACCCTGCAGTGCAGCAATACATAGAGTTGCAAAGAGTCAGACACGACTTAGAGACTAAAAACATACGTAAAATAGGTACCTAACAAGAACCTACACAAGGTTCCGACAAAAACAAGGGACGACTCTACACATAGACATCACCAGATGGTCAATACCAAAATCAAATTGATTAGATCATTTGCATATAAGATGAAGACGCTCTATACACTGAGTAAAAATAAGACCTGGAGCTGACTGTGGCTCAGATAATGAGCTCCTTATTGCAAAATTCAGGCTTAAATTGAAGAAAATAGGAAAAATCAGTACAAACCTCTTATGATTATACAGTGGAAATGATAAATCAAGGGATTAGATCTGACAGAGTGCCTGAAGAACTATGGACAGAGGTTCATAACATTGTACAGGAGGCAGTGACCAAAACCATCTCCAAGAAAAAGAACTGCAACTAGGAAAATATTTTCTGAGGAAGACTTACAGCTGAGAAAAGAAAACAAAGGCAAAGAAAAAGGGAAAGATAAACCCAACTGAATGCAGAGTTCCAAAAAAAATAGCAAGGAGAGATAAGAAAGCCTTCCTAAGTAAACAATTTACAGAAAAAGAGGAAAGCAATAGAATGGGAAAAACCAGAGATCTCTTCAAGAAAACTAGAGATGCCATGGAAATATTTCATGCAAAGATGGGAACAAAAGGCCAGAGATGGTAAGGATCTAACAGAAGCAAAAGAGTTTAAGAAGAGGTGGCAAGGATGCATAGAACTGAACAAAAGAAAGTCTTAATGACTTGGATAACAATGATAGTATGATCACTCACCTAGAGCAAAACATCCTGGACTGTGAATCAAGCGGGGCTTAGGAAGCATCACTACAAAATAAAGCTAGTGGAGGTGATAGAATTCAAGCTGAGCTATTTCAAACCCTAGAAGATGAAGCTGTTAAAGTCTGCACTCAATATGTCAGCAAATTTGGAAAACTCAGCAGTGGCCACAGGACTGAAAAAAGTCAGTTTCATTCTAATCCCAAAGAAAGGCTTTCATTCTAATCTCACAAAATGTCCAAACTATCATTCAATTGCTAGCTAGATAATGCTCAAAATCGTTCAACTAGGTTTCAAGAGTACATGAACCAATAACTTTCAGGTGTACCAGCTGGATTTAGAAAAGGCAGATCAGAGATCAAATTGCCAACACATGCTGGATCATAGAAAAAGAAAGGGAATTCCAGAAGAACATCTACTTTTGGTTCATTGACTATGCTAAAACCTTTGACTGTGTGAATCACAACAGACTCTGGAAAATTCTTGAAGAGATGGGAAAACCAGGCCATCTTACCTGCCTCCTGAGAAACCTGTATGTAGGTCAAGAAGCAACACTTAGAACTGGACATGGAATGACAGACTGGGAAAGGAGTATATCAAGGATGTATATAGTCACCCTGTTTATTTATCTTCTATGCATGTGAAATGCTGGGCTGGATAAATCACAAGCTGGAATCAAAATTGCTGGGAGAAATATCCATAACCTCAGATATGCATATGATACCACCCTAATGGCAGAAAGTGAAGAGGAACTAAGGAGCCCCTTGAAAGTGAAAGAGCAGAGTGAAAAAGCTGACTTAAAACTTAAGATAATGGCATCCACTCCTATACTTCATGTCAAATATAGGGGTGAAAAATGGAAACAGTGACAGACTTCATTTTCTTAGGCTCCAAAGTCACTGCAGATGGTGACTACAGCCACAACATTAAAAGACTATTGCTCCTTGGAAGGAAAGCTATGACAAACCTAGAGAGTGTATTAAAAAGCAGAGACATAACTTTGCCTACAAAGGTCCATATATACGTATGGATGTGAAAGTTGGACCATAAAGAAGGCTGAGCACCAAGAACTGATGCTTTCAAATTCTGGTGCTGGAGAAGACTCTTGAGAGCTCACTGGACAGCAACGAGATCAAACCAGTCAAGCCTGTAGGAAATCAACCCTGAATATTCACTGGCATGACTGATGATGAAGCTGAAGCTCCAATCCTTTGTTTTTTTCTCGTGAGCAAACTCTCTGGAAAAGACCATGATGCTGGGAAAAATTGAAGGCAAGAGGAGAAGGGTGTAACAGAAGATGAAATGTTTGGATGGCATCATCAACTCAATGGACATGAGTTTGAGCAAACTCTGGGGGATAGTGAAGGACAAGGAGCCGGGATGCTCTAGTCTATGGGTTTGCAGAGAGTGAGATATAACTTAGTGACTGAACAGCATTATGAGATTCTTTTACTTAAAAAAATTTTTTAAGATAACATGTTGATTTGTATATATCCAGTAAAGCAGTGAATGATTTGTCAAGACAATGCATAAACACTAAGGCAACTGGATTCCATATAGATATATATATATATATAGATATATAGATATATATATAAAGTATATATATAAAGGGATGGATATTGAGGAGACCACCCCAGCATAAAACTTGGCATGCTTTCTGTACTGTTAATTGGACATAGTGAACTAGAAAAAATAGCCGAGTAGAGACCACATCAGTGGAGAGCGGCTGTGGTCATCAATGTGATACCACTGTGACCTGGGGAGAAAACATGCTTTCAGACAGCCAGAAAAACATCCTTAACACTTAGAATTTGAGGCATAGACACAGAAGAAGTGAAATCCACTGAATGGGTTCAATTAACAGGTGTGCAAAGATATCTGCTGAGTACTATGAAAATGTTAGATAAAATATAATGTTGCACTTAACCTTTTCTGAGCATTAAAATTAGAGAAATACTTTCCAAAAACTGAATTGTAGAGCTGCTGACTTCTTCAGGCTATATCTCCCTTTTACTTTTCAAAATTTTACATCTTTATTATATTAATTTATATTTGTCATTTATAATCTATATATCTGCCTATCTATTATATATTCTCTATCATCAAATGTTATAAGTATATTAAGAATAGTGTGCTTCATCGTGCAGCATTTCCTGAATTTCAACATTTGATTAGTTTATCACTTTAAGTTACATGTGCAACAATGCATGACAAAAAACTTTCTAAGTCAGAAATTTTCACCTTTGAAAGAGGTATGCAAGGATTTACCCTGGAGTGAAAATGATGATAACTTTTAAACTGGAGCCTAAGTTATATCAATGATACTGTATGTTGTCACTTAGTGGGAAACATCCCAGGTATATGAAATATCCCTTGATAACTTGCATTCAGTAATGTCTACAGAAATTAGACAGTCAAATTTTCTGGGAACTAAGAGACATTAGTGCTAAAACCCATTTAGAAAATATTATGACATCTCTTAGAATAACACAAAATGTTTTTATAAATATCTTACAATCTTGTTTGACAAGTGTTTATTTTTGTATTTCAATGTTCTTAATTAGATATGCATTAATTGCTAAAGCTGTGAGGATATTTTTGTGTGTACATGTAGGCATAATAGAATACTGTTCTGTTTCCTTGTTTAGTTTCAGGAAAGTATCTAGAGATTTCCATCCTGTATTTGCCTCCATTGACAAGAATGAGTAAAACACAATTTCAGGCCTGCTGTCCCCAGTCAAACTTTTTGAGCAAAAAAAAAAAAAAAAAAAAAAAAAAAATCTATAATTTACTCATGTATCTTCTTTTTCAAATTCAATTTTTAAAATTTCTTTAGCATACATTTGAAGGAAAAAGTTATTTAAATCTCAAGATGTATTTTTCCTCTGAAATTTACTTTGAGATTCCAGTGTTATCACAAGAGCTGAAAACAACAGAAACGGCTTATGGGAGCTGTATGGAACTCTGTCTAACTTCTTTTGCTGACTTCTTTTATTTTGCCTTCTTTATCTGCTATTCTCTTATCCATTTCACTGTCCTTGATTTTGCATTCTCTTGACCTCTGCTCTTGAAAACAAACATTATCAGTTTTCCCAAAGCCCACTTAATTCTGAAACCTTTGTCCTTGGAGGAATAAATCTTTCAAAAGTATACATTTTCTTTATCTGTGATCCTAACTTTCTACTTTGAAGAATATAGAGACATTTCAGACACAGGGAGATGTACAGGCTGACTCAACACAATTGTGGGAAATGCCTGATGAAATGCCTCATGAGCTTAGCCTCTCTCTGCAATAAATGTCTCACATCAATGGATGTGCCAATGGGGATCGGGGTTATAGAAGAGAATTGGCCCATATAGTAATCATGGGCCAATTACTAAGTATAAGCTTAGTAATCAGTTCTGCCTAAGTTAGCTCACTATCTAGGTTATCTATAAAACACTAAAACATAAAAGATATTATCCGAAGTTTTTAGATTTTCTTGTTTTATTTGTTGTTATTTAACACTTAATGTATCTGCAAGCATAGACTGCATACATTTCTTACTTCCTGAATCATAGTTTCTTACATTTCAGTTCAGTTCAGTTCAGTTCAGTAGCTCAGTAGTGTCCAACTCTTTGTGACCCTATGAATTGCAGCACGCCAGGCCTCCCTCTCCATCACCAACTCCCAGAGTTCACTCAGACTCAAGTCCATCGAGTCAGTGATGCCATCCAGCCATCTCATCCTCTGTCGTCCCCTTCTCCTCCTGCCCCCAATCCCTCCCAGCAGCAGAGTCTTTTCCAATGAGTCAACTCCTCGCATGAGGTGGTCAAAGTACTGGAGTTTCAGCTTTAGCATCATTCCTTCCAAAGAAATCCCAGGGCTGATCTCCTTCAGAATGGACTGGTTGGATCTCGTTGCAGTCCAAGGGACTCTCAAGAGTCTTCTCCAACACCACAGTTCAAAAGCATCAATTCTTCAGCGCTCAGCCTTCTTCACAGTCCGACTCTCACATCCATACATGACCACTGGAAAAACCATAGCCTTGACTAGATGGACCTTAGTCAGCAAAGTAATGTCTCTGCTTTTGAATATGCTATCTAGGTTTGTCATAACTTTTCTTCCAAGGAGTAAGCGACTTTTTCATGGCTGCAGTCACCATCTGCAGTGATTTTGGAGCCAAAAAAATAAATAAAGTCTGACACTGTTTCCACTGTTTCCCCATCTATTTCCCATGAAGTGATAGGACTGATGCCATGATCTTCATTTTCTGAATGTTGAGCTTTAAGCCAACTTTTTCACTCTCCTCTTTCACTTTCATCAAGAGGTTTTTAGTTCCTCTTCACTTTCTGCCATAAGGGTGAAGCGTACACAAGTGTACATAAACATTTAATTTCTCATTTAAAGATGAATCCCAATATTTAAGATAAAAGAATTTTAATCTGACAAATAAGAACTTTTTCCATTCCAAATAAGTGGCATTCTGAAATAAATAAATGGATTGACGTGCAACCAATTCAGAATACTAATGCCTGAATGTGAAACGTACAAAAAGCATAAAATCTATGTTGTTGGTTGATACACTGGCAGAGTCACAGATAAGTGAATATTCAGATTATTCCGTATTTCCTTAGATTTTGTAAGGTTAACTTAATTGTGTTTCTGTCAGTTTCAGCATCTTTACAACTGCTGAGTCTATTGGTGATAGTAATGTAGCAAACGTGACCAATCCTTCCTAATATTAGTTTCCTTCTAAGTTTAGAGTTAACCACCTACAGAGTAGAGAATAATGATATTACACTTTTCAGTAGCCATAGAAACAGGTGCTTAGCACATTATACACAAATACAATTTTAAGAATAAGTCCCCAAATGTGTAGCTCAGTGATTGTAACAGCCAAATAAGTTTAGAGAATTTTTTCCCTCAATATTTGAGGGGAAAAAGATATAATCAAAACTTAGGGAGATTGCAAAGTGGATTTTGGATGTGAGAAACCATGGGGAATACCTTTCAATCCGTTATTAACTTATGTGTGACCTTCACCTCATTTCTTAACTTTCTAATTCTTTATTTCTCTCTGGAAAACATTATTTGCTTCCCTTGCTGGAATCTTGTGAAGCTTAATTAATGTTTGTGAGCCACCTTGACTTCCACAGCTGGAGGATGTTGAAGAAATGCAAATCATTATTGTTGTTATTTATTATTTATTGTTCTCTCTCTAGACTTGGTTCCAGTCTCTGCAGGCTTACCCCTAAGCCATGAAGACAAATTAATAATAAATGCAGTGCTAGTCTTTCAGTAAATAACCAGAATGGCTCAACAGGAAGCAGTTTTTAAAAAGTCTACAAAAATATTATGCTTACTCTGCTATCATAAAAGCCATGAGTCAAAAGTTTTGAAAATTGTATTCTTTTTGACTGATTCCCCTTTACTGTGACTTACTGAAGATTTTCGTTGTGTACCATATTTTTACTCAGTTGTAATATTGCCATTTTGGTCTAGCAACCTGTCCGCCTAATTTTTTCTGTTGGGAAAACTATACCATTGATAGTTTTAGTCTTTTTCAAAAATAAAATCTACTTTTAACCGTGTTTAATTGACAAAAATCAAATTTGTAATGGCTGTTCTATTTTGCTGGACCTTTTGGGTTTTTTTTCCTAAGCAGTTGTTCATCTTCTCTTAAAATAGGTCATTTCCCTTTTATAAAGCTTATAATTACTATATAACATGAATACTGTTTTGTAAACATTGATTAAAATTATAGATATTTTTGTTGTGAATATTGCTAAGAGATTCTTATTAAAATTCAATTACTTTTTTATAGAATGTGATCCAAAAAATGACTGCTTTTAAAATAGAGATAATATTCACATCTTTCCCAAAGATCACTTTTCCTTTATTACTGATAGATGCCTCATTTTACATTTAGATAACCCTGCAGATCTTGCCTAATGTCTGGGAAAAACAGGGTCCTCCTGCTCAGAGGAAGGTTATAATTTGTGAAAGTGAAGCATGGCATCCTCTTTACCACGTATTCACTGTGACACACTCCTTTGATCCTAGGATGTCGTGTGCATGGCCAAATCAGAAGAATTTCTCTGATAATCTTCTGGAAAGATTCATTCCTCTGTCTTTACTCAAGAAATAAGTCACTCATGACTTTCCTTTTTTTCATAGAGGGATTAGGGTATAGGACATTATGAATGCATTTTTCAGCCATTTTGCCACCAGAAGAGAAACATAACTTTTAATATTTTTATAAAAAGCCACACTGTTTAACAACCCCTTGCTTGTCTAAATAGACTTTCCCTTATGATGAATGTTTTTATTGTTTAAGCTGTCCAGTTTGTCAGTTTTCTACAAGACACTGAAGAAAGCAATCTTAACTAATAGACATTACCCGAGTGCACCAGCCTTCATTAATCTCCTCCTCCGCACTTCCATAGCATTTGGAGCAACTATGCATAACTTAGTATTAAATTATATGGCAACTTGTATTGCCTGGCATTAGGTTTTACATATCTCCTGGACTAAATTGTCATCTGTTTGAACATGGAAACACTATTTAATCCTCCCTGTGCTTTCCCCTATTCCTTGTACAATGCTGGCTCAGGGGAAGCTCATTATATTAGGGAAAAAAAAAATGTGTGGGCGTGTGGGTTTATGTTGCCTTTTCTTGCCTTAACCTCAAAACTCTGTCACAATTTTTCTATAACATGGCCCTTTCCCATGTTTTCTTCTTCCTTAGAGGAGAAGGAAATGGCAACCCATTCCAGTATTCTTGCCTGAAAAATTCCACAGACAGAGGAGCCTGGCGGGCTTAAGTCCATGGGGTTGCAAAGAGTCGGACATGACTGAGTGACTGAACACATTCTTCCTTAGACTAATTCTTCTATATTACTTCCTGCTCCTTCTATTTCTACGGCCTCTTTGTAGGTATTCAGAAAGCTTTGTCTTTTGTTTTATGTGCCTTTGCTACTCTGTTCTCTTTCCAGATCAAATCCACTATGACTCATTTACTTATGCAAAAATGACCACTGTATTGTGACTCCTAGTCTGATTTCTACCCTGCATATCTATCAGACATGCCCAGCTACTTTGCAGCTGATGCTCAGTCGCTCATTCATGTCCGACTCTTTCCAACCCCACGGACTATACCCTGCCAGGCTCCTCTGTCCATGGGATTTTCCATGCAAGAATGCTAGAGTGGGTTGCCACTTGCTTCTCCAACCTTACACTGATACTTCTCACCGAATACACAACTGAAATTTGATTCTGCCTTCAGTCACTAAAAGTTGAAGTATTCTCTCCTTCCTCTGAATTTCTATAGTTAAACCACAATCTACAACGACTGCTTGCACTGATGATTTATCTCTGCTTAAATTCTTTGAGATCAAGGACTATTGTCTTGTTTCTTTTTAATTACTCTCCACCTATATAAGTCTTATATGTAATATGAAATGAATAAGTGTCTGAATAGATATATGACCACTTATTCCAACAGGGAAAGCATGCCATGTTGAAAAATTTAGTTATACGTTCTCTTTTTGTCTTTATATATATTTTAGGATAATTTGGTATTTTATATAAATAAATATGTAAAGAAGATATATTTTCATTGATATCCTTATGTAGAAATTGTGATTATGTTTTCAAACTTCCATATTAATATAGTTCAGTTAAGATCAACTTATGGTTTTAGCATTTTTTGCAAATAATTATATTTTCTTAAGATTATGTGTTTTCTTAAATGTGTCAAAAATCAGATATCATATTATTATAACTTTTATTCCAATGGTAAAAATTCCATCAATCTATTCCAAGAGAAAAACACATGTCTACACAAAAACCTGTATATGAATGCTTGTAGTAGTATTCCTAGCCAGTATAGTTTCCAAAAAATGGAAACAACTCAAATTCCCAAAAACTTATGAATGGATAAACCAAATACGGTACACATACACACACACAATGGAATATCATTTAGCCATAAAAAGAATTACTGACACATGCCGTAGCACAAATGAACGTTGAAAGCACTGTGCTATTTGAAAGAAGCCACATACAAAGACAATGTATGGCATGACTTGGTCCCAACCCCAAAAGAGGCCAGTGCCCAAAATGCCATCAATCTACCGTACAGTTGCAAACCTACTGGACAACTGCACTCATTTCACATGCTAGCAAGGCTATATTCAAAATCCATCAAAGAAGCCTTCAATGGTATGTGGAATGAGAATTTATAGATACATAAACTGGGTTTTGAAGAGGCAAAAACATTTACTGGATCATAGAGAAAACCAGGGAATTCAAGAGAAATATCTGCCTCATTGACTACACTGAAGCCTTTGTATAGATCAAAACAAACTGGAAAATTTTTAAAGAGATTAGAATACCAGAGCACTTACCTGTCTTCTGAGAAATTTGTATGCAGGTCAAGAAGCAACAGTTAGGACCTTATATGAAGAACTGACTGGTTTGAAATTGGAAAAGGAGTATTTCAAGGCATATATTGCCACTCTACTTACTTAACGTCTATGCAGAGTATATCTTGTGAGATGCTGGGCTGGATGAATCACAAACTGAAATCAAGATTGCCAGGAGAAATATCAACAGACACAGATATGCAGATGATCCATCCTAATGGCAGAAAGTGAAGAGGAACTGAAGAGCCTCTTGAAGAGAGTAAAGAGGAAAGTGAAAAAGCTGTCTTGAAACTCAACATTAAAAGAATGAAGATCATGGCATCTGGGCCCATCATTTCATGGCAAATAGAAGAGGAAAAAGTGGGAACAATGATAGATTTTATTTTCATGTCTCCAAAATCACTGCAGACATTAAGTACGGCCATGAAACTGAAAGATGCTTGCTCCTTGGAAGGAAAGCTATGACAAACCTAGACAGCATATTAAAAGTAGAGACAGACATCATTTTGCTGACAGAGGTCTGTTTAGTCAAAGCTATGTTTTTTCCAGTAGTCAAGTATAGATGTGAGAGTTGGACCATAAGAAGTTCTGGAGAAGACTCTTCAGAGTCCCTTGGATTGCAAGGAAATAAAACCAGTCATCCTGAAGGAAATCAACCCTGAATATTCATTGGAAGGACTGTTGCTGAAGCTCCAATACTGTGATTACCTGATATGAAGAGCTGACTCATTGGAAAAGCCCCTGATGCTGGGAAAGACTGAAAGCAAAAGGATAAGGGGGTGACAGAGTCTGGGGTGGTTAGATGGCATCACCAACTCAGTGGACATGAGTAAGAGAAAACTCCTGGAGATGGCAAAGGACAGAGGAGCCTGACGGGCTACTGTCCATCGGATTGCAAAGAGTCGGGCATGACTTAGTGATGGAACAACGATATATAAATAAATAGATGTATGTGTGTTTATGGAGAAGGAAATGGCAACCCACTCCAGTGTTCTTGCCTGGAGAATCCCAGGGACGGGGGAGCCTAGTGGGCTGCCATCTATGGGGTCGCACAGAGTCGGACACGACTGAAGCGACTTAGCAGCAGCAGCAGCAGCATGTGTGTTGATAAATATCTCTTTCATGGATCACAGCCTTGTCATGGGAAGGGCCTTGCATAATTCAATCAAGATATGAGCCATTCCGTGCAGGGCCACTCGGGATGGATGGGTCATAATGGACGGTTCTGACAAAACAAGGTCTGGTAGAGAAGGGAATGGCAACAGCAACAGAACAAAAGTATCCACAGAGATAGAAATCAGTGTTGGCTAGAGTCTGAGTAACAGGGGCAGTGCAGGGTAGTTGTTACTGAGTGTAGGATTTCTTTTTGATGATTAAGTATCATGGAATTATGTAGTGGTAAAGATTGTCCAACTTTTGGAATTCACTAAAAACCACTGAATTGTCATTCTGAAAGGGTGAACTTTATGGTGTGTAATTATATCTCAAAGCCTTTTTAAAGAAAATCCATGAAAACCCAAGATTCTTAGTTTTCAGGATATTTACACCCAGGACATATCAGGATGTATAGATCAAGCACAGATTTTAACAAAGATGTGTTAAATTGTTTCCAAGTATAAGAGATTTACCAAACAATGGCAATATATACTTTGTAAATAATATGATATTCTCCTGTTATTCACTATTACTTCATTTATGGACTATCTACTACTCTCCAGGGAAGGCTGAATTATAAGCGAATGATGTATAATAATAGTTACTATTCAACTAGTTTAATTGGCTTGAAAATGCTGTGGGGGAATTGAAAAGGATACTCTTCGTTCTTCTAGGGTTCAAAGTATCAGATGGTGTTTGCTCTTGTTTTTACAGGATGAATAAAAGTTTACCACGTGGAATAACTTACTTCATGTGAAGGAAATAGAAATAGAAAGGAAATCTATGATCAGACAATGATGCGCCATCTCAGGGGCAGATTTTAGAATGGATGAACCCCAGTGTAGGAATAAATAGTTACTGCTTCCCTTCTTATGGCAGTCTATGGTTTTCCTGTTTTCTGGCTGCATTAGGAAGGAAACTTCCTTTTTAAAGTAAGTCATTTGTACAGGCCAAAAAACGGTTGAATTTTAATGCATCTATACAAAAATCATAGACTGTTTGGCCTTCATGACAGTTTTACCACTAAATAAATAGAAAGTGTTGATTTGATTCATAAAATTCCTACTAAAGTTACCCAAAATATACATGAAAATTATTTTGTGCTTTCTTCATGTAGGTCATTATGCTAAGAAATAAGAAGAGATAGAAGACAGAGTCTGGTTTACATGGTATTACAGTTCAAGTCTTTGAATTTAGGTCATTTATAAAGACCCAGAAGAAATAACTCTGGAGGTGGGGGGAAATGTCCTCTGCATCTTGTTAGCAGATAAATGGTCAGATTTACATAAAAGGATCTATGTGGGGAAGGGGAGGGGAGAAAAAGAAGGCAGAAAAGAGAGGCATAGGAGAAGAAAACTAAGTGGAGCAGGCATTTTAAATAGCACTTTCCAGCTACTGTCCTCAATCAAGCCACAAGCTTTAAAATATTCAACTATATCCTGTTCTCCTAGGAATTAAGCCGGGAACACACTACCTGAGAACACTGCAGACCCCTCGGGTTGTTCAGGATAGACCGAGAGTAATTGGTGCTTGCCGAAGGACAGTATACAGAGAGATATTGCTTCAAATATTATTGACTAAATTTGAGCATTCTGCTATATGTCTCTGATAACATTGCTTCTCTCATGCTAAAAATGCCCAAAGTAACTGACAAACTGTCAAAGATCTCTTTAGGGTATAGTACTTTACTAACTACTCAATTTATCAATGTATTAAAAGTATAATCTACAGTTCTACAATAGCAAACCTTGAATGCAGAGTCTGAAAAACAAGCAAAATCTCATTTTGGTTCATTTGTTCTTTGTGACATCAGATTTTCAAATGCCAAGATAATGGGTGTGATGTTACTGAAAATTCAGTCAAAAATCACTGTTTTTAGTCAATATCTATATCTATCAGTGAAGATACTGATATATTTTCTCTGAAAATATCAAATACTCATGTTTATTATTTTATTTGTATTATATGCTAAAATATTCTCACATGGCCCTCCTCCCTTTTAACTTATTAACTATTATTACTCTTTTCAGTCAGTTCAGTTCAGTCACTCAGTCATGTCCAACTCTTCACGACCCCATGAGTCGTAGCACGCCAGGCCTCCCTGTCCATCACCATCTCCTGGAGTTCACTCAGACTCACATCCATCAAGTCCGTGATGCCATCCAGCCATCTCATCCTCGGTTGTCCCCTTCTCCTCCTGCCCCCAATCCCTCCCAGCATCAGACTGTTTTCCAATGAGTCAACTCTTCGCATGAGGTGGCCAAAGTCCTGAAATTTCAGCTTTAGCATCATTCCTTCCAAAGAAATCCCAGGGCTGATATCCTTCAGAATGGACTGGTTGGATCTCCTTGCAGTCCAAGGGATTCTCAAGAGTCTTCTCCAACACCACAGTTCAAAAGCATTAATTCTTCAGCATTCAGCCTTCTTCACAGTCCGACTCTCACATCCATACATGACCACAGGAAAAACCATAGCCTTGACTAGATGGACCTTAGTTGGCAAAGTAATGTCTCTGCTTTTGAATATACTGGCTAGGTTGGTCATAAATTTTCTTCCAAGGACTAAGTGTCTTCTAATTTCATGGCTGCAGTCACCATCTCTTTTAAGAATAAGAAAAAATGGCAACCCACTTTACTTTTCTTGCCTGGAAAATCCTATGGATGAACGAGCCTAGCAGACAACATTCCATGAGGTCACAGAGTCAGATATGACTGAGCGACTAACACACACATACACAATTCCCTAGATTTTTAAAGCTAGAAATAAATCATGTAATATAATGGGAAGAACATGGATTTTGAAGCCAATGTAGGGGCTTGATTCCTTACTCCACTACTTATATCTGGGTTTTTTTGAGCTTTATTTTTCTGGTCAATAAAATAGAATGTAAATATTTAATTCAAAATAGTGAACTGAGATTACATGTTTAACTAGAAATACTTCTCTCTGAGATTCCCACTCACAAGAATATTCACTAAAATTACAATAAATTATTAAAGAAATAATATGAATCAAAACACTGAATTAGAGAAGAAGACAACTATTAATTACATACAGGAATTTCCAGAAATTTCTGTAAAATGTATTAGATATAAGACAGATTGAAGATACCATAAACTGTTCTTCTAAAAGAAACCCCACTAATAACCCTAAGTTTGAAGCTCTAGGTCAAAATTCAACTTATTTTAAAATACTTCACCTGTATAAAATTTTAAATTTTTGTATTTACAAAAGAAAAAAATCCTATATACATAGTTTATATTATTATATTATTACCACTACAGAAATATATCTGGCAAACTCAGAATAGTATTGTGGGAATTCACACAAAAATCATAGATTTTACTCATTAAGCTTTCCTCAGTGATTTTAAGGATGTGCACACTAAGTCACTTCAGTTGTGTCCAACTCTTTGTGACCCTATAGGTCATAGCATTCCAGGCTCCTCTGTCCATGGGGAATACTGGAGTGGGTTGCCATAACCTCTGTCAGGAATCTTCCTGACTCAGGGATTGAACTCACATCTCTTACATATCCTGCTTTGCAGGCAGGTTCTTTACCTTCTGAGCTACCAGGGAAACTCCCTGCATTAGCAGGTGGGTTCTTTACCACTAGTGCCAGCTGGGAAGCCTGATTTTATGGACACAAGTATTCAAATGGCTCAGAAGTAAAGAGTTATCTGGGACATTGAAAGCTTCTCCTTGACCCTTTCTGCAGGAGTTGGCACCTATGACCCAGAACAAATGAAATCTCTCAGTGAGGTTTGTAAGGCTCCTTACACAGTAGAGAGCATTTAACTTATGTAACATCTCTGTTTTATACTCTCCAGAGAATTGTGTAGTCTACATGGCATTCTCTAGGAGCTATGCCTCATAGTCTGTGTGTTCTATTTACTCTGGTTAATCTTATCCAGAGACTTCTGCCACAGGCATTTCAAAGATGAGGCCTCTTCTGTCTAGCAAAGATCATTAGTCTATTTACCCAGAGGTCCTGTAGATAAGAAAATTAGACCAAGCTACCTGTCTTCTTTTGTTTTCTCCTGGGCATCCCTATAGTAAAATGAGTAAATTCATTTCTGTCCAGCTGCTTTAACTATTTCCCTCCTTAAATAAACTAGTTTTTAGACTGCCTTCACATGTTATAGAATGATTGCAATCAGATCTATAAGGTAACAGAGTGAATATTATCTTTGTTTTAAAATAAAGATACTGAGATTCAAAGAGATTGGAGTTGAGCATATCTAATTGCCAGAACTAGCAGTGTGCTTTGGTTTCTCTATTTAAAGTGCTTCTCTCAAACTATAACCCAATAGCATGGTCTTGTGGTGATTACTTCAACTGGTGACCCGTGCTTCTGCTCTCAAAACAAGGCCTTGTAGTCTATGTTTGGTGATCTCAGTAGTTTAAAAGCAGTCAAATGGCCCAGAGAAGTTGTTGATTTTTCTGGAAATACATCAAAGAAAGAAACCATTTATTTGCCTATAATGATATATATATATATATATATATATTCACATACATATATATATACACATACATACTGGGCTTCCCTTGTAGCTCAGTCGGTAAAAAATCATCCTGCAGTGCAGGAGACCCGAGTTCTATCCCTGGGTTGGGAGAAGGAAATGGCAACCCACTCCAGTATCCTTGCCCGGAAAATCTCATGGACAGAGGAGCCTGGTGGGCTGCAGTCCATGGGGTCACAAAGAATCGGGGACAACTGAGCAACTAACACTACCCACTACTATAAGTATATATAATATGGTTTCAGAGCGTCTGAGTTTCATTAGCCTTCAGACTGAGCCAGGGCACCTTGATCAAGTAAATAGTGTTCCTGAATCCCAAGGAAAAAGTTGTTACCAATCATGCATACCTTGGCTCAAAAGTTGACTCTCTTATGATAGTGTGATTTAAGACACTGCATCTAACTGCGTTAAGAAAAGACTCTTTGATTATTAAGTGATTTACAAGGGGGAAAAAGAAGGTTGAAATGGAAATTTTTAGCAGTGGTACTCAAAGGCTCCATTGTCAGAAAGATTCCATCACCACTGGTTTGCCCAAGTGCATCAGGACATGGAGTTGCACCAATGTGAGAGCCCTCAGGGAAAACCTAGGGAGGGTACTTGAGGAATAAACTGACAGAAGGAACTGTCTTTTTAGAAAAATAAAAATAAACTAACCTTGTGAAAGCGAAATTGTTAAGTCATTCAGTCATGTCCTACTCGATATGACCACATGGACTGTAGCCCACCAGGCTCCTCTGTCCATGGGATACTTCAGGCAAGAATACTGGAGTGAGTTGCCATTTCCTTCTCCAGGGGATCTTCCCAACCCAGAGACTGAACCCAAGTCTCTCACATTGCAGGCAGACTCTTTACCAAACGAGCCACCAGGGAAGCCCTAAGTTAAACTTGCTTCCTCTAAATAGCTTAAGCAAAGGAGATGCGAAAGTGAAAAATATATATGTATCTGTCTCTCATGCTTAGCTCAAAGTACCCTCAGGCTGAGAGCACATTGCGCATCATGAGCATTATCAAGCCATATTGCCCTAGGGTCAGAATGAAATTTTTCATTTGATTTGCAAATAAACTCATGTCTGAGTCCCCTCTTTATGCACATTGCCAGTAATAGACTCGAGTACACATTGCCAGTGTACTCAAGCCCTTGCTCACAGAACATTTTCTCCTGTGAAAAAATACTGAAAATTATGAACACTCACTAAAGCAGCACTGTTCCACACAATGACCTGATGTATTCACAGCTTTATCTGACAAGTTGTTCATAAACTTTCTGCTGTTCCCTGAAGAGAGACGAGCTAACAGCATGATGATTGAAATTAAAGTTTTAAGAACAGGGAGACCATTTTTTAATCATGGAAAAATTATCATCTCAATATTCTTAAAAGATGTTCAATATTTAAATAAGATCATTTCAAGATCTAATGAAGCATATGCAATATTTAATTGACTCATAATTTTTCTTTAGAAAACAGGGAGTCTCTCACACATATATTTTCATTAATTATGTAGTAGTTCTAAAGTTAAGATTTACCTTAACAAAATAAATTAATTTAAAAAAAACCAACAAACAGAGGTCTTTAACATGCAAAATCAGAGAGGAATAGAGCACTAAGCTCTGTATGGTAATGCACAGTCAGAACCAGTAGGCGAGTAAAGAATGGTGTCTCAATATGGACTTCCTTGGTGGCTCAGACAGTAAAGTGTCTTTCTGTAATGCGGGAGCCCCGGGTTCGAGCCCCGGGTTGGGAAGATCCCCTGGTGAAGGAATAGCAATTCACTCCAGTACTATTGCCTGGAGAATCCCATGGACAGAGGAGCCTGGTAGGCTACAGTCTATGGGGGTCGCAAAGAGTCGGACACGACTGAGCGACTTCAGCTCAGTTCAGTTCAGTTCATATGACATGTATAGGCAATGTATATTAGTGCAACTTAAAAAGGCCCTTAGCTTCTTGTAAGTTGTTTTTCCATAGCTAGAGACAGACAGCTTTCAAAATTCACATCCTGGAATGTGGTTTAAACACTTCTACTCATTTTCAATTCCATATACTACACATACATAGCCAATATTACTAATAAGTACTTAAAATACTTTAGTTAAAACACATGCACATTCTTTAACTGAATGTCTAACATGTTACATTTAAAAATATTACCTCATCAAGTGAAAGTAATATTATCTATATTTAACACATGTGCCATTGTTTTGAAAAAAATCTTTATCTTATAGTTTCAAGATAAATTACTCAATGAAAACTTCAGTTTTGATCATTCTTTTCTCAGCTCACTCTATGAACTGAAATTTCTGTTGCTTCAGTTGAAAAGATGTCACTAGTAAGTGTTTTCTGTTCCAAGGAGCATTGCTACAGTCAGTAGACCTGACTGATCAGGAAGGATCAGGCGGCTGATACACCCTATTGAAGAAGAACTGAAATCTTTTGTCATGATGACTACCCAAGCAGTCTTTGCTCTTAATTTCTAACAGCCACTCATGTACTTTGCAATGCCATTTTCTCAGCTACAAGGGATTAATTTCCATTAAACTTGGGAAAATGATTCAAACAGATGGTTATTCTTTGCTTGTGGCTAGAACTTTAACATGTAGTTTGGGGAGCTATAAGACAGCTATATTGTACTATGAAGATGAAAAGCAGAGGAGAAAGCCAGTGTGTTGAAAGAGAAAATATGGAAATATGGAAAAGACGTAGAAACATTTTGGCTACTCCTTGTTACTAATCATTTCCCAGATCCTGTCACCATTCCATCCTGGGCCCTGGGAATGCTCCTCTTCTGGATTCTGGGATCCCAAGGCATAATCAGGTAGCATTATAGCAATAGCCCTCTTCTCTGTCCCCTTGAGCCACCTTGATTTGCTTATTTAAACCTACTGAGAGTTAAATAAGACTGAGGTTTAATAATTAAGACTTTTCAGAACAAATGGGAATGGGAAATGAAATTTTTCATATGCACTTTTATAATATTTTAATACCCACTAAATGTTTTTAAAAAGAAAATTATTAGCAAGCTGACCCACTCCAGTACTCTTGCCTGGAAAATCTCATGAATGGAGGAGCCTGGTAGGCTGCAGTCCATGGGGTCGTGAAGAGTCGGACACAATTGAACGATTTCCCTTTCACTTTTCACTTTCATGCATTGGAGAAGGAAATGGCAGCCCACTCCAGTGTTCTTGCCTGGAGAATCCCAGGGACGAGGGAGCCTGGTGGGTGGCCGTCTATGGGGTCACACAGAGTCATCATGAAGTGACTTAGCAGCAGCAGCAGCAGCAAGCTTAAGTTAATATCAACTTCATTTTGTTTGAATTATTGACTCCTGCTTCTCTGTATTTTCTGGGGGCCTTCTTACAGGATAGCCTCTCCATTACAGCTTCTACCACATCTTCAGATATTAAAGTAGCTTAGATGTTATGAGCATAGGGTATCACATCTTTCCATCTTTGCTATGGCCTGAATGCTTATGTCTTTTTTATAATTTGGGCCAGGCCCCCGTAAAACCTGGAAAGTTTTCAGGAAATGATAGACTTCAAGTGTTTTTGATTTGTTTTGGTTTTTTTTTTCCAACAGCAAGACGCTCTGGATTAGACTGCCCGCTCCTAAAATCCGCGCGGGGCCCCTTCCCAAATACTCCTTTAGACCCCTGGGCTACATGGTTCATTTTTTAATGGGAAATAACTATTACTTTTTTTTTTTTTGTTTGTTTTAATAAGTTCAAGAGGAAACTCCGTTTGTCTTTCTTACCAATTTTTTCTTTTTAAAATTTTTTTTTTTTTTTTATAAGTTAGCTTTTAGGGGCTTCTTTTGAAAAGAGTACATTAGTGTTTTTTGCTTATTTTTTCAGCTTTTTTTTTTTTTTTCTGTGGTATAATGCACTTGTTATCAGCAATAATAATATGTAATTATATTTTTTTTTTTTTTCTTACTCTTTTTGTTTTTTTTTTTTTTTTATGTTTTGGGTTTTGTGTGGCTTTTGTCTGTCTGGGGGGGGGAGGGGGGGGGGGGGGGGAAGGGGGAAAAGGGAGGGGGGGGGGGGGGGGGGGGGGGGGGGGGGGGGGGGGGGGGGGGGGGGGGGGGGGGGGGGGGGGGGGGGGGGGGGGGGGGGGGGGGGGGGGGGGGGGGGGGAGGGGGGGGGGGGGGGGGGGGGGGGGGGGGGGGGGGGGGGGGGGGGGGGGGGGGGGAGGAGGAGGGGGGGGGGGGGGGGGGGGGGGGGGGGGGGGGGGGGGGGGGGGGGGGGGGGGAGGGGGGGGGGGGGGGGGGAAAGGGGGGGGAGGGGGGGGGAGGGGGGGGGGGGGGGGGGAAAGGGGGGGGGGAGGGGGGGGGGGGGGAGGGGAGAGGGGGGGGGGGGGGGGGGGGGGGGGGGGGGGGGGGGGGGGGGGGGGGGGGGAGGGGGGGGGGGGGAGGGGGGGGGGGGGGGGGGGGGGGGGGGGGGGGGGGGGGGGGGGGGGGGGGGGGGGGGGAAGGGGGGGGGGAGGGGGGGAAGAGGGCGATGAAGAGGAAGGAGGATAAATGGATTGATGTAACAGAAAGGGCGGGTTTATGTTGATTTTTTTGGGGTTTTGAAGGGGGAAGGGGGGAGGCTGGGGGGGGGGAATTTTAGGCGCGGGGGGGGGCGGTTCCCCTTCTTTGGCATCTGAGAAATGCCAGGTTAGGTGAAGCAGAAGCTAGAATCAAGATTGCCAGGGGAAATATCAACAAGCTCAGATATGCAGATGACACCACCCTTATGGCAGAAAGTGAAGAGCAACTAAAGAGCTTCTTGATGAAAGTAAAAGAGGAGAGTGAAAAAAACTGATTAAAAAAGTGCTAAAAAGAATGATAACCAGCTTAAAGCTCAACATTCAAAAACTGAACATCATGGCATCCAGTCCCATCACTTCATGGCAAATAGACGGAGAAACAATGGAAAGAGTAACAGACTTTATTTCTTGGGCTCCAAAATCACTGCAGACGGTGACTGTAGCCACAGTATTAAATGATACTTTGCTCTTTCGAAGAAAAACTCTAACCAACCTAGACAGCATGTTAAAAAGCAGAGACATACTTTGCCAACAAAGGTCTATCTAGTCAAGGCTATGGTTTTTCCAGTAGTCATGTATGGATGTGAGAGCTGGACCATAAAGAAGGCTGAGTGCCAAAGAATTGATGCTTTTGAACTGCGGTGTTGGAGAAAATTCTTGAGAGGCCCTTGGACTTCAAGGAGATCCAACCAGTCCATCCTAAAGGAAATCAGCCCTGAATATTCACTGGGAAGACTGATGTTGAAGCTGAAGCTCCAATACCTTGCCCACCTGATTCAAAGAGCCAACGCATTAGAAAAGACCCTGATGCTGGGAAAAATTGAAGGCAGGAGAAGGGGACAACAGAGGCTGAGATGGTTGCAGGGCATTACCAACTCAATGGACATGAGTTTGAGTAAACTCCAGGAGTTGGTGAAGGACAGGGAAGCCTAGTGTGCTACAATCCATGGGGTTGCAAAGAGACAGACAAAACTGAGTGACTGAACAACGACAAATCATTGATAGGTGAAATTATTTAAATCAGTATCATCTGGTCACAGTTATTTAAGAGTAAAATGACTTGTTTTCAAACTATAAATCACAACCTTAATGATAACTGGGACATCTGGCCAGTGATTGTTTTCTCCCCTAATAATATTATCTCAATAGGTATGGCCACAGAATTAAAGGCAATGGCAGAAGATTAATGAAAAAACCTCTGATACCAGGGATGTTAATTAACTTTTCCATGCCTCATTTTTTCTTATCTATCACATGACCATTTGGGAACAAAATTCCCAGAAATCTTTTAGGGATATGATCCTTCAAATAAAAACTTTCCAGCATTACACTATATTTCTACAGCATCCCAAAAATTCTGGAGAGTTGCTTTTTAGTGTTAATACATTCTTTTTTCTGATTTTTAAAAGTAAGTTATCATGGGAACATTTGAATTCTACATATTGTGAAGAGAGTCAGGTGTTAGACTGGGCATTAAAAGCAGAAAAATAAAATTCCAACTTTTAGAAGCCAAGTATACACCTAAAGTATTTCACTTTAATCCTTCATGGCTGGCTTCTGATTGCTTCCAGCTCAGATGACAGAAAGCAATTTTCAGCTAAGTGCTTAACTCCAGTAGTTTGCTTTCACATCTGGACCTCCAGGGCCCTACTTATACATCCCATCATGTAAAGTGTCTCCACAATTCTCTGCCTTTTGGAAGAACACATCCTTGGAGGTTTTACATGGCTTTCCATTTCAATCACTACATTAAGCTCAAAGCACTGAACTTTTTCTTGCCTTTTCTATTTTATGAACTACTACATTTCTTATGATGAACATAGAAAAGAAAAAAATACATTTCTCATAATTTCTGTCACACTAGATGTGTTTATGTTTAATCAAAAACAACAGAATTTTAAGATGCATATTGCTGATCAGTTTACAACTGCAAAATGGAATTCAGAGTTGGGCAAAATGACTATGACAAATTCTATATGTCACATGTAGATAGAAACTAAAAATCTATGGGTGGTTCTGCAAAGATGATCCATAATCTCAGGGGGATAAAGATGAGGGTAAAAGAAAGAATTAGCCATAAATAGTATATCTTTAAATTTACTTGTTGGAATCTAGAGCATCCTCGGAGAAGGCAATGGCACCTCACTCCAGTACTCTTGCCTGGAAAATCCTATGGATGGGGGAACCTGGTAGGCTGCAGTCCATGGGGTCACTAAGAATTGGACATGACTGAGCGACTTCACTTTCACCTTTCACTTTCATGCACTGGAGAAGGAAATGGCAAACGACTCCAGTGTTCCTGCCTGGAGAATCTCATGGACAGGGGAGCCTGGTGGGCTGCCGTCTCTGGGGTCGCACAGAGTCAGACAATGTTTCACAATTAATTTCAAACTTGGGGAAATTTTTGTGGTTTTTCCATAGTTGGGTTTTAATACATATATATTCTTAATCAGTAGAAAGTGAGAGAACTGCAGATAAACATTTTTAAAAATGTTAGTCATTGCCAGAAAAATAAAATGAGAAAGTGGAATTGCAACATAAAAGTAAAGATATTTTTATGTCTCTGATTATGAAAACTGAAAAAGATATTATCTGAATTTGAAAGCAGAAGATGGAAGTGTAGATCTATAAAGGAAGAAAGGTAATCGACTCAGATAAGTGAATACTTTGGTGTAAATGGAAGGCTCTCCTAGATACAGCACATATTTATAGAAAGAAATTCTCATTCAGTTCAGTTCAGTTCATTTCGTGCCCAACTCTGCGATACCATGAATCGCAGCATGCCAGGCCTCCCTGTCCATCACCAACTCCCAGAGATCACTCAGACTCACGTCCATTGAGTCAGTGATGCCATCTAGCCATTTCATCCTCGGTCGTTCCCCTTCTCCTCCTGCCCCCAATCCCTCCCAGCATCAGACTCTTTTCCAGTGAGTCAACTCTTCGCATGAGGTGGCCAAAGTACTGGAGTTTCAGCTTTAGCATCATTCCTTCCAAAGAAATCCCAGGGTTGATCTCCTTCAGAATGGACTGCTTGGATCTCCTTGCAGTCCAAGGGACTCTCAAGAGTCTTCTCCAACACCACAGTTCAAAAGCATCAATTCTTCAGCATTCAGCCTTCTTCACAGTCCAACTCTCACATCCATACATGACCGCAGGAAAAACCATAGCCTTGACTAGATGGACCTTAGTCAGTTTTACAATAAGGAGTAGGCAATGGCACCCCCACCCCAGTCCTCTTGCCTGGAAAATCCCATGGATGGAGGAGCCTGGTGGGCTGCAGTCCATGGAGTCACAAAATGTCGGACACAACTGAGCGACTTCACTTTCACCTTTTACTTTCATGCATTGGAGAAGGAAATGGCAACCCACTCCAGTGTTCTTGCCTAGAGAATTCTAGGGATGGGGGAGCCTGGTGGGCTGCTGTCTGTGGGGTTGCACAGAGTCAGACACGAGTGAAACGACTTAGCAGCAGCAGCAGTTTTACAATGCAAGAGTACTGGAGTGGGTTGCCAGTGCCTTCTAAAACAATGACATAAACCGGTGCCTTAAGAAAACAAACAAACAAAAAGACCCGAACACTCAAGTTCTAATACTGGCAGTTAGCAGGCAGAGGAACTGACTCATTTTAGCAAGAGAGGAGCAACTTATATAACAGCAAATATAAACCTGAGAAAATGACAGGTTTAAGTTGTAGAAAGATTTATTTAAAACACTATATTAATTTTGACATTGCATATTGTGGTCAAGATTTCAGGTAAATGTATAAGTTTAAAGGCCTCCTGTTGCTGAAATTACACTCATAAGATGTATCAACAGGTAAATATAAAATAGTCTGCAATATTTAGATTGTTCCTAATGAAAGGTGCTTCATTGATTCAGAAAACAGCCTTCAGTTCTAACAATTGCTTAATTATTTATTGATGATGATCTCTCTAGAGAGCATTTACTTCCAAATGACAAAATTCAGAACTCAACTTAAGATTAATGTGGCTATAAACCATTAACATAACCCAATATATGGGATAGAGCCTTCTCATTTATGCATTGCCCCAAAGGCACACCTCAGTCTTTTTTAAAAATATACTTCAAACATACTTTTTTTTTTTTTTAATTCTTTGGCTGTACCACACAGTATGTGGGATCTTAGGTCCCCCAGGAATTGAACCCATGCCCCCTGCCTTGGAAGCAGAAACTTAACCATGGGACTACTAAGAAAGTCCCTAACACCTCAGTCTTAGAATAAACACAGCCTACTATGAAAACAGCATATACTTTAAAGAGTAAATTTATAATGTCCACCATTTGTTTTATTATACATTTGGGAAATCTTGCGAAATTGGTGATAAGAAAAAATGTTGAACTTAGAATGACTTCATTGAAAACAACTGCTATTCTATTCTACTGTTTCCAATATTTAGTTCGAAACTCTGTAGACATTCTCAGTGTTAGAAAATCTCAGAGAATTTGAATATTTGCCTACATAAATCATAAAGCTTATTTTGAAATCAGGAAGTATGGTGCCTCCAACTTTGTTATTCCTAATCTCAAATTTTATTACAAAGCTACAGTAATTAAAACAGCATGGAATTTGCATAAAAATAGACATGTAGACCAATGGAACAGAATAGAGAATCCAGAAATAAACCCACGTATATATCGCTAACTGATCCTCCACAAGGTTCCAAAACATACAATAGAAAAAGGACAATCTCTACAACAAAAGGTGCTGGCAAAACTGGACATTCACATGAAAAAGAATGAAATTCAATTCCATATTGTACACCATACATTAAAAATTAATTCAAAATGGGTTAAAGATTAAACTCAAGACTTGAAACTGTAAGACTCAGAGAAGAAAACATGAGAGGAAAACTTCATGACATTGATCTTGGCAATGATGTTTTGGTGATGACAAAAAAAGCACTGGCAATAAAAGCAAATATGGACAGGTAGGACTACATCAAACCAAAAATCTTCTGCACAACAAAGGAAATAATCAACATCATTAAAAGAATGGGAGAAAATAGTTGTGCACCATATATATCTAATCAGGGTTTCCTATGCAAAATATGGACTTCCCAGGTAGCTCAGTGGTAAAGAATCTGCATGTAATGCAGGAGACTGCCCACAGTGCACAAGATGTGGGTTTGACCCTTGGCCAGGAAGACTCCCAGAGAAGGAAAAGGCAACCCAATCCAGTATTCTTGTCTGGGAAATCCCATGGACAGAGGAGCCTGGCCGGTACAGTCCATGAGTGCAAGAGTCAGATATGACTTAGTGACTAAACCACCACCACCATGCAGAACATATAAGGAACTCCAAAAACTCAATAATAAAAAGAAATTTAAAAACTAATTTAATCATAGGCAAAAGAGTTAAGCAGATATTTCTCCAAAGACACACAAATAGCCAAGAGGTATATGAAAAATGCTAAACGTCACTACTCATCAAAGAAATAAATGTCAAAGCTACAATGATATATCATCTCATACCTAACAGGAGGTCTCTTATTGAAAAATCTAAGCATAGTAAATACTGAAAAGGATGTGGAGAAAAGGAAACCCTTGTCCATTTTTGGTGGAAATATAAAATGATCAAGCTGCTATATAAAACAGTATAGAAGTTACTCAAAAATGAGAAACAGAAATACGATATCATTCTGAAATCTTACTTCTTGGTATATATACAAAGGAGTAAAATCAGGATCTCAAAGAGGTATCTGCACACCCATGTTCATTACAGCATTATTCACAAGAGCCAAGATTTGGAAGTTACCTAAATGTCCTTTGATAGATGAATGGATTAATTCAGTTCAGCTAAGCTTAGTCACTCAGTCATGTCCGACTCTTTGTGACCCCATGAATTGCAGCACACCAGGCATCCCTGTCCATCACTAACTCCCAGAGTTCACCCAAACTCTTGTCCATCGAGTCAGTGATGCCATCCAGCCATCTCATCCTCTGTCATCCCCTTCTCCTCCTGCCCCCAATCCCTCCCAGCATCAGACTCTTTTCCAACGAGTCAACTCTTCGCATGAGGTGGCCAAAGTACTGGAGTTTCAGCTTTAGCATCATTCCTTCCAAAGAAATCCCAGGGCTTGATCTCCTTTAGAATGGACTGGTTGGATCTCCTTGCAGTCCAAGGGACTCTCAAGAGTCTTCTCTAACACCACAGTTCAAAAGCATCAATTCTTCGGAGCTCAGCCTTCTTCACAGTCCAACTCTCACATTCATACATGACCACTGGAAAAACCATAGCCTTGACTAGATGGACCTTAGTCGGCAAAGTAATATCTCTGCTTTTGAATATGCCTCTAGGTTGGTCATAACTTTTCTTCCAAAGAGCAAGCACCTTTTAATTTCATGGCTGCAATCACCATCTGCAGTGATTTTGGAGCCCCCAAAAATAAAGCCTAACACTGTTTCCCCATCTATTTCCCATGAAGTAATGGGACCAGATGCCATGGTCTTTGTTTTCTGAATGTTGAGCTTTAAGCCAACTTTTATACTCTCTTCTTTCACTTTAATCAAGAGGCTCTTTAGTTCTTCTTCACTTTCTGCCATAAGGGTGGTGTCATCTGTGTATCTGAGGTTATTGATATTTCTCCCAGCAATCTTGATTCCAGCTTGTGTTTCTTCTAGTCCAGCGTTTCTCATGATGTACTCTGCATATAAGTTAAATAAACAGGGTGACAGTATACAGCCTTGACGTACACCTTTTCCTATTTGGAACCAGTCTGTTGTTCCATGTCCAGTTCTAACTGTTGCTTCCTAACCTGCATACATATTTCTCAAAAGGCAGGTTAGGTGGTCTGGTATTCCCATCTCTTTGAGAATTTTCCACAGTTTATTGTGATCCACACAGTCAAAAGAAAGCATCACTATGAACAAAGCTAGTGGAGGTGATGGAATTCCAGTTAAGCTGTTTCAAATCCTGAAGGATGATGCTGTGAAAGTGCTGCACTCAATATACCAGAAAATTTGGAAAACTCAGCAGTGACCACAGGACTGGAAAAGGTCAGTTTTCATTGAATTCCAAAGAAAGTCAATGCCAAAGAATGCTCAAACTACCACACAATTGCACTCATCTCACATGCTAGTAAAGTAATGCTCAAAATTCTCCAAGCCAGGCTTCAGCAATACGTGAACTGTGAACTTCATGATGTTCAAGCTGGTTTTAGAAAAGACAGAGGATCCAGAGAACAAATTGCCAACATCCATTTGATCATGGTAAAAGCAAGAGAGTTCGAGAAAAACATCTATTTCTGCTTTATTGACTATGCCAAAGCCTTGGACTGTGTGGATCACAAGAAACTGTGGAAAATTCTCAAAGAGATGGGAATACCAGACCACCTAACCTGCCTTTTGAGAAATCTGTATGCAGGTCAGGAAGCAACAGTTAGAAGTGGACATGGAAAATCAGACTGGTTCCAAATAGGAAAAGGAGTACGTCAAGGCTGTATACTGTCACCCTGTTTATTTAACTTATATGCAGAGTACATCATGAGAAATGCTGGACTAGAAGAAACACAAGCTGGAATCAAGATTGCTGGGAGAAATATCAATAACCTCAGATATGCAGATGATATCACCCTTATGGCAGAAAGTGAGGAAGAACTGAAGAGCCTCTTGATGAAAGTGAAAGAGGAAAGCGAAAAAGTTGGCTTAAAGCTCAACATTCAGAAAACAAAGATCATGGCATTCGGTCCCATCACTTCATGGGAAATAGATGTGGGAAATAGAGAAAACAGTGTCAGACTTTATTTTGGGGGCTCCAAAATCACTGCAGATGGTGACTCTAGCCATGAAATTAAAAGACACTTACTCCTTGGAAGAAAAGTTATGACCAACCTAGATAGTATATTCAAAAGCAGAGACATTTACTTTGCCGACTAAGGTCCATCTAGTCAAGGCTATGGTTTTTCCAGTGGTCATGTATGGATGGGAGAGTTGGACTGTGAAGAAGGCTGAGCGCCAAAGAATTGATGCTTTTGAACTGTGGTGTTAGAGAAGACTCTTGAGAGTCCCTTGGACTGCAAGGAGATCCAACCAGTCCATTCTGAAGGAGATCAGCCCTGGGATTTCTTTGGAAGAAATGATGCTAAAGCTGAAACTCCAGTACTTTGGCCACCTCATGCGAAGAGTTGACTCATTGGGAAAGAATCTGATGCTGGGAATGATTGGGGGCAGGAGGAGAAGGGGACGATCAGAGGATGAGATGGCTGGATGGCATCACTGACTCGATGGACATGAGTGTGAGTGAACTCCGGGAGATGGTGATAGACAGAGAGGCCTGGCGTGCTGCGATTCATGGGGTCTCAAAGAGTCGGACATGACTGAGCGACTGAACTGAACTGTGCTGAACAAAGTCAAAGGCTTTGGCATAGTCAATAAAGCAGAATTAGATGTTTTTCTAACTCTCTTGCTTTTATGATTATCCAGAGGATGTTGCCAATTTGATGTCTTGTTCCTCTGCCTTTTCTAAAACCAGCTTAACATTTGGAAGTTCACAGTTTACGTATTGCAGAAGCCTGGCTTAGAGAATTTTGAGCATTACTTTACTAACGTGAGAAATGAGTGCAATTGTGTGGTAGTTTGAGCATTCTTTGGCATTCCCTTTCTTTGGCATTAGGACTTCCCTGGTGGTTCAGATGGTTAAGCGTCTGTCTACAATGTGAGAGACCCAGGTTCGATCCCTGGGTTAGGAAGATCCCCTGGAGTAGGAAATGGCAATCCATTCCAGTACTATTGCCTGGAAAATCCCATGTACAGAGGAGCTTGTAGGCCACCGTCCATGCAGTTGCAGTGTTGGACACGACTGAGCAACTTCACTTCTTCTTTGGGACTGGAATGAAAACTGACCTTTTCCAGTCCTGTGGCCACTGCTGAGTTTTCCAAATTTGCTGGCATGTTGAGTTCAGGATTTGAAATAGCTCAACTGGAATTCCATCACCTCCACTATAAAAAATGATATATTTATATACAGAATGGAATATTACTCAGGCTTTAAAAAGGAGATCCTTTCATTTGGAACAACATGGATGACCCTGGAAGACAGTATCCTAAATGAAGTCAATCACAGCAAACAAATACATCGTTGTTCTACTTAGGTGAGCTATCTTAAATAGTCAGCCTCATAGAAACCAAGTATAATATTCCTCTACAGGGGCACGTGGGAAAAGGAAATGGGGAGTTGATCGAAAGGTACAAAATTTCAGTTATGCAACACAAATAAACTCTAGAAATCTGCTGTACCACATTGTACTTATATTTAACAATTGTGTATTGTGCATATAAAATTTTGGTGAGAGTAGATCTCATGTTAAATGTCTTTTCACAATTTAAAAAAAAAATTGTACAGTGAAACACACCATGAAGTAGTAGAATTTAGAAACAAAAATCTCAAGAAAGAGCATTCTACTTACCTTTTCCCTTATATTTATGTGAAACACTATAAATTTTATGGAAAGAAATTCTGTTATGAAATAGTTAGTGGTAGAAGCTCTAATTATAACTTATTGTAAAAATTATGGTAGGTTTCCACAAACATTTCCTTGTTTATAAGTCTTTCTTCAGTACTGGTAGATACAAGGGGAAAAGATGAGCAATGATATTAAAATTCTGAATTTGGAATACTCACTATTATAAATGGACAGAATAGTTTTCTTTCTATTACCTTTGGTTATCTAAGATCTCCAAAGTCAAACATGGAATAAGGATTTGATAACAGTTTGACATTGCTTAGTCCCACTTTCTTATAGCAATTTCTTGTTGACCTCAAAACAAGGGCATTAAATCTGCAGGCTTGCCTTGTAAGAGAATGTTTAGAATAAAGCAACTTTTTTCAAGGGACCAAATACATTCTTCATTTTCATGACAAGGCTTCTTGAAAATAAATCAGCATTATGAGACAAGGCAAAACAACAAAATGAAACTAAGATGAATGCTTTGCTGCAATACCACTGACCTTAGATCTGGACAAGAAAGGCTCCTTCTGTGCCTTTCACTTCAGAATACCCGCATATCATAAAGACAAGGGACCTAGAGACGTTTTTATTCAGTCTCACAGGTGGATTTTTGTTTTTGGGTTTTTTTTTTTAGGGATGGTGTGTCTGGTTAAGTAACTGGCTAGTAGTTTGAGTGGATTACTCCGAGTGAGCTCCAAGGCCAGAGAATGCAAGTGTGAGTGCCTAAAGGCTAGGGTGGGGTGTGTGGGGAGAAAGACCACAGCTTTCTACCCTGGAAAATATTTATAAAGTTGGTTCTCAAAATCATCAAATGATGGATCTCAGACTGTGTTCTGCCAACAATCAGATGACTGTGGTACTCCCATTCCCCTTCATCTTTGATGGTCTAGTTTAGGGAGGACAACCTAGAAATCCAAAGCTAGAAAAAGAGAAGTGAGTGGATGTAAATACACTGACCTGGGCTTCTTGGGAATTTTATCTGCTCTGTCCTGCAGGTGGGTTCAGATCTGGGACTGAGTAGAGCTTTGCTTTTCCTGTTCTGCCAGATCCAGTTCACTCAGGGCAGGAAAGAGCTCCTTCCAGCACCTGGTTATAAGGACCATCACTAGGCAGCGGACTGGGGCTCCTGGGTGGAAACATGAATATAGGGGCATGGACATAAATTGATGTAAACATTCGATCATATAGGAGTCTGACACAGTGCTCAGAGACTGTGTACTTTTACTCTGTACATGGATGAGCATATTCTGTATTCTACAGGCAGATCCAGGCAGATTCTGCAGTTTGTCCAACTGTACTTTTCCTGCATTCCGATTTCCCATAGTCTTTTTTCCTCGCAAATTAATGAATAATCTATTTTTATCCTAATAACTTATCTCAGCCTACTCTAAAATTTTCCCCACAAAAAGAGAAAAAAATATATATATATGTATTATATATATTGTATATATATATATATGTATTTTATATATATCTTACATCTTTCCACTGTGCCCTTGGCAGTGTCCTGTTCCATGCAAAAGGTACTTTTGGAAATGTCTTTGAATTGTTAGAACTGCTAAGGAAGGCTCAATGGGACCTGCCTAAGCTGCTTAGACTCCACTCCTCTGTGGGTATTAAACACACATTGGAGAGTCTTAGGCTATTTGTGAGTGGAAGGGTAAGAGCTGGCAGCCTCGATGCCTGGGATCTTTACTATGCACTTCAACCACAGCCTCTCCCTCCATTTCAGAGGAAATCTCATAGCCACTTACACAGTTACTTCAACTTAAAAGACATTGCTGACTCAGAGTTTGCATTTGCCTGATAGCATGTTACCATTTTATCCTTTTTTCCTTATCGTACCCTTTTAGATATTTATTGCATTTCTATTTATTTCATTTTTCAGTAAAAAGGCAGGCAGGAAGCAACATTAAAAGCACTGTAAATTATGGAGATATGTCAGTGAACAGGAGCTCAGCAGAGAGATTAAACTTGAATTTTCTAAGAATTCTTGTCAAATCTTGACTGACAAAATAAATAGTTAATGTTTGTTCAACAGGCATAGACAGGTATGTACATAACATTCTTCCATCAAATTAGAACAGGAACATGGCCTGCCTGGAGTTTATCAGCTTAATTTCTACAGAAACTCTTCAAGTGGCTGTTTTTGTTTGTTTTTATTGAAGTTTCAGTATAATACAATGTTATATTATTTTCTTTTTTCTTCTTTTTTTTTATTTTATTTTGCTTTCCAATACTGCGTTGGTTTTGCCATACATCAACATGAATCTGCCACAGGTGTACATGTGTTCCCAGTCCTGAACCCCCTCCCACCTCCCTCCCCATACCAATATTATATTATTTTCAAGAGTACAACATACTTGCTCAATAATTTACAGATTACACACCAAGGTTATTATAACATTACTATATTATATTCCCTATCACATCCCTGTGACTTATTATTAATATGTAACTTGTAGTTTGTACCTCTAAACCTCCTTTACACATTTTGCCCATCCCCACTACTCTCTGGCAACCATTAGTTTGCTCTCTGTATATGTAAATCTGTCTCTGTTTTCTTATATTTTTAAGTTATTTTCCATTTATTTCTTATGCTACTCATAATAAACCTGTCAGGTAGACATTTTCATAGATAAAGAAATGCAAATTCAGAGTTTAAATGACTTGTCTTAGCTCACTCAGTAATAGCAGGTAATGAAATCTCTTAACATCCTGTTTCTCTAGATTTCACATAATATCAATATTAAATCAAAAACATAAGACACAGTTTTAGAATAAAATTTACCATGTTACACAAGTCAACAAAAATATCTGAGAGGTCAGGTTCTCTCAGTTTATTTTTGCAAGTTTTTATTTTGTAGCCTAACGGAATCCAATTCAATGACTATATAAAGTTTTTACTTCATATTTAATCAGTCCAACTAGAGAAATAAAATTATTAAAATACATTATGTGTATCTTGAATCTAGATGATGAAAATAATTATCAAGTACTTTCCATTTTGTCAAACTTTAGGCTTTCCCTGGTGGCTCAGTGGTAAAGAATCTGCCTGCCAATGCAGAAGATATGGGTTGGATCTCTGGTCTGGGAAGATCCCATGTGCTGCAGAGCAACTATGCCCTCATACCACAGCTGTTAAGCTTGTGCTCTAGAGCCCAGGAGCTGCAACTACTGAATCCATGCCCTGCAACTACAAAAGCTCAAGAATGCTGGACCATGTTCTGCAACAAGAGACACCACTGCAAAGAGAAGCCCATGCACCATTAGCTAGACCGTAGCTCTAACTAGTTTCCACAACTAGAGAAAAGCCTGCTCAGCAATGAAGAGCCAGCACAGCCAAAAAAAATAATGAAATAAATACTTGTTAAACAAACATTTCAAAAGCAACTAATTTCAAATTTTACTGTGTTATAAAGAAAAGGGACTAATGACTTGCATATTATTTTGTATGAAAGTGAGTATTAGCTGCTCAGTCATGTCCGACTACAGCCTGCCAGGCTCCTCTGTCCATAGAATTCTTCAGATAAGAATACTGGAGTGGGTAGCCATTCCTTTCTCCAGTATACCATATATAGTTATGTGTGGTAAATAAGAGGAATTATGTTCTGTGATCATGGAACTGCTTCTAAGTATTTGGTTCAGTAAAGGCAACCAAAACATGATTATTTCCTCTCATCAAGAAGTGAATATTTCTGGATTTGGGTAAACCCCCAAGCAGTTACAGATAGCTGATTCTTGTGGAGACAAGTGAAAATCCTTTCTGCACTAAGGAAGAAACTGACTTATTTCCCTTCAGCATTTCCTAATCCAAAACAGTCAGTGTATTTATGCTCCCATAAGTTCAGTTCAGTTCAGTCGCTCAGTAATGTCTGACTCTTTGCAACCCCATGAATTGCAGGATGCCAGGCCGCCCTGTCCATCACCAACTCCCATAGTTTACTCAAACTCATGTCCATTGAGTTAGTGATGCCATCCAGCCATCTGATCCTCTGTCGTCCCCTTCTCCTCCTGCCCCCAACCCCTCCCAGCATCAAGGTCTTTTCCAGTGAGTCAACTCTTCACATGAGGTGTCCAAAGTATTGGAGTTTCAGCTTTAGCATCAGTCCTTCCAATGAACACCCAGGACTGATTTCCTTTAGAATGGACTGGTTGGATCTCCTTGTCCAAGGGACTCTCAAGAGTTTTCTCCAACACCACAGTTCAAAAGCATCAATTTCTTTGGTGCTCAGCTTTCTTCGCAGTCCAACTCTCCCATCCATACATGACCACTGGAAAAACCATAGGCTTGACTAGACAGACTTTTGTTGGCAAAGTAATGTCTCTGCTTTTGAATATGCTATCTAGGTTGGTCATAAGTTTCCTTCTGAGGAGTAAGCATCTTTTAATTTCATGGCTGCAATCACCATCTGCAGTGATTCTGGACGCCCCCCCCACCCCGCCCCAAATAAAGTCTGCCACTGTTTCCACTGTTTCTCCATTTCCCAGAAGTGATGGGACCAGATGCCATGATCTTCGTTTTCTGAATGTTGAGCTTTAAGCCAACGCTTTCACTCTCCTCTTTCACTTTCATCAAGAGGCTCAAGTGTAGTACCTCTACACTTTCTGAGATAAGGGTGGTGTCATCTGCATATCTGAGGGGATTGATATTTCTCCCAGCAATCTTGATTCCAGCTTGTGCTTCTTCCAGCCCAGCATTTCTCATGATGTACTCTGCATAGAAGTTAGATAAGCAGGGTGACAGTATACAGCCTTGACGTACTCCTTTTCCTAGTTGGATCCAGTCTGTTGTTCCATCTCCAGTTCTAACTATTGCTTCTAACCTGCATACAGGTTTCTTAAGAGGCAGATCAGGTGGTCTGGTATTCCCATCTCTTTCAGAATTTTCCACAGTTTATTGTGATCCACACAGGTCCCATGCTACATATTAAATGAGATAAAAGAGGGCTTATCTTCTTGTGTCATCTCATTATAAAACATATTTATAGTTTATTAAATATTAATATATTCTCAAATATAATTATATAAATATATATGTATATATGTGTTAATTTATATAATTATAAATTTACAAATGTAATTATATCTGTGGAACTTTTGATAACAACTAAAACTTTCACAAAGCTTTTTAAAACTCTTATGCATCTGGTTACCCTTTACACCCTATACTTTTCTTTCCTTCTTTAAAAATTTTTTCCATATATGTTCTATAATTTGCTAATATTTGACTTCATGGCCTCTCATCCTCTGTTGTCCCCTTCTCCTCTTGCCCCCAATCCCTCCCAGCATCAAAGTCTTTTCTAATGAATCAACTCTTCTCATGAGGTGGAAAAGTCCTGGAGTTTCAACTTTAGCATCATTCCTTCCAAAGAAATCCCAGGGCTGATTTCCTTTAGAATGGATTGGTTGGATCTCCTTGCATTCCAAGGACTCTCAAGAGTCTTCTCCAACACCACAGTTCAAAAGCATCAATTCTTCAGTGCTCAGCTTTCTTCACAGTCCAACTCTCACATCCATACATGACCACTGGAAAAACCACAGCCTTGACTAGACGTGGAATCAAGATTGCTGGGAGAAATATCAATAACCTCAGATATGCAGATGACACCAGCCTTATGGCAGAAAGTGAAGAGGAACTAAAAAGCCTCTTGATGAAAGTGAAAGTAGAGAGTGAAAAAGTTGGCTTAAAGCTCAACATTCAGAAAATGAAGATCATGACTTCTGCTCCCATTACTTCATGGGAAATAGATGGGGAAATAGTGGAAACATATTTTTGGGCTCCAAAACCACTGCAGATGGTGACTGCAGCCATGAAATTAAAAGACGCTTACTCCTTGGAAGAAAAGTTATGACCAACCTAGATAGCATATTGAAAAGCAGAGACATTACTTTGCCAACAAAGGTCCATCTAGCTTAATTCATTAGATTTTACTGAAGGTCATTTGGAGAACTACTCTCATGAATTATACATACATAAGCAATATACTTGCATTTTAACTTGGTCTCCTACAGATACTGTCCACATATGTAATATTTATTGATGACTAAAGATTTCAGCAACCTTAAAGAAACTCTATTTCTGGGTCTTGCAGTGGGAAGTCAACTTTGTTATTTTATACATTTCCTCTCAGTCTTTCCTCCCAAAACTGCTCACAGAGGCTGCAGATTATAAAGTGGGGTTTATTTGCATTTGTACAGGCTATCCTTTATGTATTTAAACATAATAAGTCAACAAAGTGAGCTGCAACTTGGTTACTTCCTGAAGGTATAGACCATCTAGTTTATCTCTGTAATCTCACTACCTAGCATAGCACCTGAGGTACAATGGATGCTTGATATATTTTTGTTGAATGTATGAATAAATAAATGTACGAATGAGTAAGTGAATACATAATAGGTATCATAATCCATGGGAATAGAAACTAGGTGTTGTGCTCTCAAATATATTCAAAGTTTACATTATTAGGAATTATAATTCATCTACAGCTGAATTTAATTTAATTTGTCTTTAATAAAAGGCCTTAGTCATATGTGGGTTGGTTTTTTTTTTTTTTTTGGATAGAGAAGTTTTCCCTCAAGTTTCATACACTTTTAAAGAGGTTACCAGAAACCATTAGGTTCAATCACCCTTGATCAGAGCTGATAAATACTCTACCCATTACCTACCCTCACTACAGTGTCTAAACACTGCCAAGAAATAAACTGGGGCTTCTTAGCTCAATGGTAGAGAACCTGCCTGCCAAAGCAAGAGACACAGAGGACTACAGTAGGCTACAGTCCATGGGGTCACAAAGAGTCAGACACAACTGAGCAAATTCACTTTCACTTTCAAGAAGTTCTAGATATCCATGCTTGTGTCTGGAACCTGTATTGAGTGACCTATCATGAGACTGGACTCAGTCTCTAGAACCACACCTTCAACTCCTCCAAAAGACTTAGGCTAACTTCACATGGCACAAATCCCCAAACCTCCAATCACACAATGGGTGATTTTGGAATAGCAAGCTCCCTAAGATTATTGATTGTGTATGGCCCCACTCGAGTCATCTTTTAGATGAGTGTGGTCCCATGATGAACAACAGGAATCACAAAGATACTCCTATCATTTGGGTTATTTCCCATGAGCTAAAAACAGGTTACCTTCTAGGAGCTGTAAACAAAGGCAAGTCTCTCTTTCAGCAAGATTAAATTATAACCCAGAACTATATATAATTTATAGATAATCTGATTTTTCACTCTATAACCTGTCAAATCTAATCTCTAATTAAACATTTTATTTGTGCATGTAACTAAAATTATTTTCATGGTGTGAAAGAAAATCAAAATAGAGTTTATATTGCTAAGAGAGTCCTCTAAAATGGAGCCAGGAGGCTGTTGAGGCAGTGTGACTCCACATCAGCCTGCATGGAATCCGACCTTTGACCATTTTTTGTCTTAACGCAGGCATCCAAAACATCTGTGTGTCCAATGTTACAGAAACTCCAGATATTTATTGGACCTTTACCCTAAATAATTCCTGACAATCCATCCTTTAAAGATGAATATTTCCTTTCTTGTGTCAGAGTCAATCATAATTCTTGTCAGACAGCTTTAACAAGCTTATGATTTTTTGCCTTTTAAGTCCCTTACTCTTTCTCTTCCCCGAAATATTCTTTTGGTTTTACCTGAACCTGTCTCCTGAATTGCAATTCTTAAGACTCCAAATAAACTTTTCTTTGTAGTCTTCTATATTTTCACTGACTTAATGGACATGAACTTGAGAAAAGTCCAGGAGACTGGAGGACAGAGGAGCCTGCTGTGCTACAGTCCATGGGGTTGCAAAGAGTCAGACTCAACTTAGCAACTAAACAACAACATGTTTTCTTGCTCAACAATGGGATTCTTCTCATTTCTTTCAACATATTTTCAAATGAAGATATTTCCAAATAGAGAAAGGTGCAAAAACAGAACTGTCATATGGAGGAAAAGGATTTCCTGAAGACTAAATATTCAACATCTGAATAATTATATGTAACAATAAATTCAGTTATTGACTATCTCCTAGGATCAAGGCATTGAGCTAAATACTGGAGAGAGATTCACACAAATGATATTCTCTACCCTCAAATGGTGCCCATTCTAGTATACTAATGGAAACAAGTGTAAGTAACCATGATATAGAAAAAGCACATTAAAGCACTCCGGTACAAGTGCAAAGGTCTCTGAGACAAAAATATGGAAGAAAAGATTGCACTGAGGTAATAGCATAAAGGCAGTTAAATTTAGTGAGGTTCTGAAGGATAAGGATTTCTGTAGGAGACTGCAGGGAGATGTTCATTTCTGTGAAAGGTGCAGTGAGAAAGCTATAGTGTGCTCTAGAGGACTAGCAATGTGTACGGGAAGAAGGGAACAAGGGATAATTGATGGAATATGTGGATGTAGAACATAATTTGGGAAAGAAGTCTAAGGTTAGACTGTGTGGGACTTCGAATTTCATGACAGTGGCTGTTGAACCTTTCTTATAAGCAGTCAGATGTTTTACTTATTGCAATGGTTAATTTAAATAGAGTGCTGGTAGAGTAATGTTGGGTTGGCCAAAAAAGTTCGTTCTGGTTTTTCCATACGTTATTAAAGAAAAACTCAGATACACTTTCTAGCCATCCCAATATTTTTCCCTTGGGGAAAAAAAAGATACAGTGAGTAACATGCTCATATACTGACTTATTAAAGTAAGGTTTATTCAAGTAATAAGATACTGAAGGCAATATGCTACCTCATAGAACATGAACATATGAAGTATGCTTCCTTCACTATTTTTATTATTTATTCTCTTCAGTTTTCCATAATTATACAATTACTGAAGTGCAGAAATACAGAAGAAATTTTAGGATATTTGCTCAAACCATTTACAGAGTCAGTCAGTCAAACCATGTAATATTAGAAGAGTTTGTTCATGGATTTATTTGAGATAGCATTTTTCATGTTTTACTCTTTCTTATAAAATGTTCTTGGAGGAAAGGAGATAGTTTACTTTCTATTTGTATGGACTATATAAATGTTAGAAGATGAGCCATATATGCATAAAAGGAAAGTGTTTGAAGCAAATCTGTGGCACTCGTTGAGAGCCCAAATGATTTTCTTTCACAAGCTGTTGACCTCTACATCTGGAACTATTTGTGTCTCAAAAAACTTTCTCTTATCTATTATCTTTCTCTTATCTATTCTTATGTGTGTGTGTGTGTGTGTTTTTCCTATAGTATTGGTGTTTAGTAGAGTTCTAATAAAAAAGAATTACCATTTCAATTCATATAGTTGATAAGTACTTTTGAAATGAAGCAAGTCCCAGCATTTATCCTGGGATTAACACATTGCCATTTACAAAATGTTTCCTTGTATTCTTCTAAAGCCACCTTTCACTTTCACAGTGTTTTTCTCAAAATTTTGAATTACATGATTAAATAGAACTCTTTCATTTTAGTATTTCTTGTATTTTCTATTATTGGTACTTTGCCAAATTTACATATTATTTGATTTTCAAATGTATATTATGCCCTATGATTGCAATGTGAGAGACTTGCATTCAATCCCTGGATCAGGAAGATCCCCTGGAGAAGGAAATGGCAAAGTGCCGGCGTCCAGCCCCGGTGGATCTAGGGAATTTGAAGCGGGGATGGCGTTGGCGAGGATAACTTATTTACTTATTAATATAAGATTAGATCAGGAAGAAATAGTATAGTAGGAAATTTAGGCAGAGAAAAGAGGTGAATAACTTGGTTACGTGGAAAGCCAATAAAGGAACTCTACGTTGGGCCACTGGCTCCGTTTTAATATGGGAGAGTGCCCCGCCTTGGGCTCTCTTTCTTACAGGATCTTAGAGGCCGGGACAAGTAAGTAGACATGATGAGCCTGGGTGTTCCAAGGGAATTCAGCCGAAAAAGTAGAGAAAAGAGTGACATGGGGAAGCCCAGCATGGGTGCAAGACTCCAAAAACTATTTTTCAAAATCAGCTTATATACCCCAAGTAGTACATAATGGAATATGCAGAGTTATGCAGGGGCAGCAGTCCTGACCCTTTCTGTATATCTTTTTGTATACAAACGGTCTCAGGGGATTTACATTATCTTCTGACCAGGAGGCTTGCTAACACTTTTTGTCTTTCTCTCTTAATGAATGTTAATCTCGTTTCCCCTGAAGTGTTTTTCTTTAATCTGCATATCCTTAAAGCACTAAAGTTACATCTCTATAGAACAAAGGCACAGTGGGTTATAACAAAGAAGGTACTTAACTCAAAGATCTAATGTTGCCAATACCAGGTCTACTACTTGTTTTTCTATATACCAACTATATCTAAAAATAAAGGATATGAAAATTTGGCAGCAAGTATTGACTCAGCAACTGAAACCTTTAATCAGTCCTATTCTAATGATTTTGACTCCTCAGAAGCCCCTACATTCCTAGGATGTTTTAAGCTTCCTGTGCCTCCCTTGGTCAGGAGGCCTCAAACAATCTTGTATGAGTCCTGCAGGCAGGCTAGAAAGCCATCAGAGGGGTTTGGGGATTGAAACACCCTTTCAAATGCAGAAGACTAAAGCCTTGAGTTGACTTTTTTTCCCAGAGAATATCAGAAGAGTGGAAAAGCAGAGTGCAGAGGCCAGCAGATTCTTATTTTTGGAGGGTGGATGCTCAGGAAATGCCGTGGGGAACCCCTGAAGTTTGATCACGCCCTGAGTATGCCAGACTTCCTTCCACGTGACCCTGACACGGGTGGCATTCCTCCCACTGGCTCCCGGCAGCAAGCCACTCCAGTGTTCTTGCCTGGAGAACTCCATGGACAGAGGAGCCTAACAGGTTACGTACAATCCATGAGGTTGCGAAGAGTTGGACACGATTGAACTACTAAAACTACTATTCACTGATTTATTTGAAAGGTATGTCATCTTCAGATTAGCTATCTCTATCTTGAAATTAATCCAAAATTAAGATTTTAATTTAGTGTGTATGATTAGGTGACTAGACTATATTCCACACTGTGAGTAAGAAAGAACTGAATCACAAATCCAAATTTTTTTTAGAAAACATAGAAAGTAAATTACAAATGGAAAAAGATGGGAGCTGCAATTCTATTTTAAGAGGAGGCCTGGGTTTGTGGTAAGATTTATGGTAACATTTTTTATTAACCTGTAAAATATTCAGTTCAATTCAGTTCAGTCGCTCAGTTGTGTCTGACTCTTTGCAACACCATGAATCGCAGCACGCCAGGCCTCCCTGTCCATCATCATCTCCCAGAGTTCACTCAGACTCATGTTCATTGAGTCTGTGATCCCATCCAGCCATCTCATCCTCTGTTGTCCCCTTCTTCTCCTGCCCCCAATCCCTCCCAGCATCAGAGTCTTTTCCAGTGAGTCAACTCTTCGCCTGAGGTGGCCAAAGTACTGAAGTTTCAGCTTTAGCATCATTCCTTCCAAAGAAATCCCAGGCTTGATCTCCTTCAGAATGGACTGGTTGGATCTCCTTGCAGTCCAAGGGACTCTCAAGAGTCTTCTCCAGCACCACAGTTCAAAAGCATCAATTCTTCGGCGCTCAGCCTGCTTCACAATCCAACTCTCACATTCATACATGACCACGGGAAAAACCATAGCCTTGACTAGATGGACCTTTGTTGGCAAAGTAATGTCTCTGCTTTTGAATATGCTATCTAGGTTGGTCATAACTTTTCTTCCGAGGAGTAAGCACCTTTTAATTTCATGGCTGCAGTCACCATCTGCAGTGATTTTGGAGCCCCCAAAATAAAGTCTGACACTGTTTCCACTGTTTCCCCATCTATTTCCCATGAAGTGATGGGACCAGATGTCATGATCTTTGTTTTCTGAATGTTGAGCTTTAAGCCAACTTTTTCACTCTCCTCTTTCACTTTCATCAAGAAGCTTTTGAGTTCTTCTCACTTTCTGCCATAAGGGTGGTGTCATCTGCATATCTGAGGTGATTGATATTTCTCTCGGCAATCTTTGTCCCAGCTTGTGCTTCCTCCAGCCCAGCATTTCACATGATGTACTCTGCATAGAAGTTAAATAAGCAGGGTGACAATATACAGCCTTGATGTACTCCTTTTCCTATTTGGAACCAGTCTGTTGTTCCAGGTCCAGTTCTAACTGTTGCTTCCTGACCTGCATACAGATTTCTCAAGAGGCAGATCTGGTGTATTCCCATTTCTTTCATAATTTTCCACAGTTTATTTTGATCCATACAGTCAAAGGCTTTGGCATAGTCAATAAAGCAGAAATAGATGTTTTTCTGGAACTCTCTTGCTTTACATTCTAATATAATATGAACCCTTTTATAAATCACAAATTAAATAGCTTAGGTATACCAGCAGTCTTCCTTTCTTTTTCCCTCTCCTCATTCTTTCTTCTGTACTACTCAGGAAGGGCAGTCAGGCCACACATACCTGTCAAGAAGATGTGGCTATCTATTCAAGAGACCAAATTATCAATGGTTATTTATATTTAAACTTTAGATATTTAGTCATTTTTTATTTACCTTTTGTTGTTTATTAACTGTGAATGAAAACTTCACAAACAAAACTTAAGAATTACAAATAAAGAAGTCTCTCCAAGAAAAGATACCTAAAAAGGAAATATCAAAACAAAAATGGCTAAGTGGACAAGTATATCCTGCATATTCTGAGGTCATATGGAAATGTAAAGGAGTTAGGATCATCTGTACTAAAGAAATAACATTAATTTCAGTTTCCCATTAACTGATAAATCATGATGTCAAGGTCACATACTATTTGATGATGTGATTACTGTGTCGTATGGAACATATTACATGAGTATAGCTACAGTCTCCCATTATTACAGATATCACCTAAATTTTATAAGGACATAAGTTTCAAAGTAGGTATATGAATTTAAATGACATGCTCATAAATTTGCAAAGAGCTACCAGGGAAGCCCTACATTATAGTGTATTACCTACTGAACAATTTCAGGTCCTTGAAGTAGAAAGGGAAAAATTACTACTCCTTCAATAGAAAGAAATCTCAAAACTTCAAGTGATTTTATAATAAATAAAATATAAATCAGTGACAAACACCCAGTTTCCACCGTCCAGGTACCATGACCTTTCCACTCTTCCAGCCCGAATTTCCCAGAAACAACTAAGGCAATAGACTGCATGACCATATTTTAGGTCCAAACTCTAGATCCTGTGAGGGGAAGCTCAGCCTCATAAGTGGCCATTATAGACAACATTAAAAAATGGAAATAGCATTCTCTCTGGCACTGAATTTGCCTTGAACTCCAGCACAGCCCTTTAGCAGCTAGGTATTGTTCAGCAAATTGTTTAATCTCTCTGAGCCTCTGTTTGGCAAAATAGGCTTATTAAGGCCTGCCTTCACAGGATTTTGGTAAGGATTTGAGAAGGCATACTTATTTTTGTATATTTGTTTTGAATGAGACTGCTATTATTATTCAGAGAAGGCAATGGCATCCCACTCCAGTACTCTTGCCTGGAAAATACCATGGACAGAGGAGCCTGGTAGGCTGCAGTCCATGGGGTCGCTAAGAGTCGGACAGGACTGAGTGATTCCACTTTCACTTTTCACTTTCATGCATTGGAGAAGGCAATGGCAACCCACTCCAGCGCTTTTGCCTGGAGAATCCCAGGGATGGCAGAACCTGGTGGGCTGCCATCTATGGGTTCGAACAGAGTCAGACACCAATGAAGCGACTTAGCAGCAGCAGCAGCAGCTATTATTATTAATTTAGCAGCAGCAGCAGCAGCTATTATTATTAATTTAAAGTGACCATATAATTAGTCCTCTAATGACAAAAGGAATCAAATGAGATTCTCTTAATCAGATGATATTTTCATATATTCTCCTGATATAGACACTAAAGATTAGATATGCCAAGTAACTTGTTCAATATAACACTACTGGGAGAGTGACAAAGTCAGCATGCAACCCTCATAAGCATAACTTCAAATCTCTTATTATTTTTGACTTTAACATGGAAATTGTAGTCCTGACAAGGGAAAGATGAAGGTCAAAAATAAACAAAAAGCAAAATGAAAGGAACATGTTAATTTTAGCCTTCTTTGTTGACTCGAAATAACATTGTTAAAGGTTAAACCAATAAAGGAAGCACTGATGGGAAATGACATTTTTCCTTAGTGCTGAGGTCTTATCTCTTTATTGCTTAATGTTTAAAAGAGGAAACTAACTTTGCATTGGAGGAACAGGGGTGATAACCACTGAACTTTGAGCTCTATCTCAATGGATCACTAGGCATTAGACAACCAGACTTTATGAGGTCCTACTGATCACATCGTCAAAAAGAAAGAAGCATTCTTGTCAAAAATGTATAATCTGTTGTAGTATCCAGTAAGCACCTCCTCCTAGTTAACCACAACAACATAAATTCAGAAAGCTTTTCGTAGAAATTGCCAGGCTGCTTCTAAAATTTATCTGGAAATTCAAAAGTCTTAGAAGAGCCAAAACATCTTTTAAAGAAAAAAGGTTGAATGGCTCACAGTGGCTGATTTCAAGGCTATTTATAAGGTTACTTATTTGAAGGAATGCAGTATTTGTAAAGATTGAGAAATAGATCAAACAGGATAGAGGGTCCAGAAGGAGAAGTGCACATGTATGGACAAGTAAATTTCTTAAAAGATGCAGAAGCAATTCTCTAGAGAAAGCATTGTCTTTTCAATAAATGACAATGGAATTACTGCATATTCATATGTAAAAATATAACATAGATCCATACCTCACACTGTTTGTAACTGTTAATGGATTGTAGCTGTAAATGTAAAACCTAAAACTATAATAGAAAAAACATAGAAGCAAAGCTTTATAATTTTAGGTTAGGTTTCACAGACAACACCAAAACACAATTTATGAAAGAAAAAAACAAAAAAGATAAATGAGACTTCCTCAGAATTAAAACTTCTGCTTCTCAAAAGACATCGCTAATGAAATTAAAAAAAAAAAAACGAAGTGAAAAGAAAAAAACACAGATGAGGAAAGAAAATTGAAAACTATATCTTATAGAATTTGTATGTAGAATACATAAAGAACCCAATGAGCAAGATTCATATATAAACTTCAAATCAGGACTCAGATAACCTATACTTGGAGTTGTCTGTGTACATATTGTATGGTGTGTATTTTTCAAAGGTCATCTTTAAAAAAAAAAAAAAAAAGGGTCACTCCAGGCAAGAATGTATTTTTGCCTGGCCCTACTCTCAGGAATAACACCCAACTTGCTATTCTCACCTCAGTGAATATGTCCTTCTTTCCAGGTACATTGGCTCAAAAGTAATCCTTATTTTGTTTTCTTCCCTCCTTCCTTCACTGCTGGATTTTCTTAGTCACCAAATTCTTCCAGCTATATCATCAAGCTCTTCTTCTTATTATATATTTTCCCATATTTCTACTGCTGTAGCAGAGTTTTAGACAATATCTTGTAAACCATAGCTTTGTCTTCTCATCTATGGTTTCTCCCCTCTGCAATTCCTTTGACCAACTATTATAATATCAGTGTTCTAAAAGAGAGATGTGATCACATCATTCATCTCTGCCTCTGAAAATTTCAGGTTGTCTTCAATGTAAAGGAATGCATGGCATTTAAAGCCTTTCATAAATTCATATTTATCCTTCCAACTTAGTTTCCTGTAACACCTTGCTTATTAGATGTATTTGTTAGTCACATCTCTTATGCATGGAATCTTCGCCCAAATTGTACTCTCCAGCTAAGCTATCCATACATCCAATCTATTATTCCCTAAATTTCCAGTTCAGAGTTCAGCTGTTATTCTTGAATAAATTTATGTACATTTCCTCTGCTGAAATAAGTGTTTCCTTCACATATATTATGTAAGGGGCATTATAATGTTAAAATTAATTTTTTTAATGTGTATCTCCCTCATTGAATTATAATTCCTAGAGTTTAAAAGTCTTGTCTTTTGAACCTCCGTATACCCACATACCCAATATTATACTTAGTTAAGTATTAAACACTATATTTGCGGTAAATGCAATTACAAAGAAAACTAGGCTAGAGTCAGCAGTATCCTATTTCTGCTCTTTCACTGTTCTCAGAATAAGATAAACACTTTTTTAATAAGAGGCCTTGAAAATGGATAGAATAATTTAGAAGCAATTTAGACCACAACAAATACATTCAGTTTTGAAACTTCCAGAGCATGCAACTGTCAATATTAGTAAAGGAATTTATAATATGTGCATGTCTTTAGAATGCTATATATGCACATGTTTTTAGAATGTTCATTGAATCTTAATAAAATTAAAAATATTTTTTAAAAATTGTATTTCTTGGTTTTGACTGTAAAGATACTGCATTAAAATAAAACTTCATTTTCCCAAATCACATTTACTCCTAAGTAATTTTCCAATTATGTGAATTTTTACTTGAAAATCCACAATCTTAAATGGTACATTGCATTACTAATTGATCCGCACCATACCAACATGAGAAAAAAATCAAGGGTAATAGTTAGTCACCACATTGTGGTTTTACCTGTGTTTAGATCACAACTTGATCTACCAGAACATGGGCTGCATGATAGCTGAACAGAGAGAAATTTCCAGTATAGGCACCTAATGAACTGTGAAATGTTTTCAAATTTCTTTTTCTCTGAGATTCTGTCAACCCAAAACATCTACAGAGAGCATCTTCAGTGCAGTTGTAGACATAGAAAACTGAATAAATTAAGCTACCATTATCACAGGAAAGAAGTCGCTCTTAACCTGTCCTCACTCTAGGTGGTGTATCTGGAATTTTTTTTCCCCAGCTTACTCAATTTATTTACTTATTTATTTTAATATAAATGTATTTATTTTAATTGGAGGTTACTTACTTTACAATATTGTATTGGTTTTGCCATACAACAACATGAATCTGCCACAGGTATACACATGTTCCCCATCCTGAAACCCCCTCCTCTGCACCCTAACTGTACAAGCCACAGTTTAATGACTATGGATTATCTTTTTGGACAAAAAAAAAAAAAAAAAAGAGACACTTTTTCATTTATTTTCAAATTGGAATGCTCAAACTATCTCCCTCTGGATCATTTTTTTTAAATCAAATACTTTCAATACTTAAGGACCACAATGCAATAGAATCCATGATTATTGTATTCTAATGTGACTAAATATTTCTCTAGAGGAGAGTAGGAGATATTGGTGAGGAAAAAAATAGAACAATATGTCCTTTCCATGATGTGGCAATTGATGTACCATTTTTAAACTGTATACAAATGGCACTATAAAGTTATAAATACTGAAGTGACATTATCATTATTCTTGTGATGGAGACAATCACCCAGTGAAACACCAGTAAAGAGCATTAGATTTAGAAGTAATTTGCACTGTCTTCATGTAATAGATTTTCATGCACAAGGTAGTAAAGAAATTCAATTTGTAAGTAAATATTTTTACCAATAGAAGGATTTCTTTATGCTCTACTGATAGAATGCCATAATTGTGTCCCCATAATGCAGACTATAGTGTTAAAGTGGTAATTCTGTCAGCATAATGGGAAGGGAAAATACTAAGAGGACAGTGTAAATGGAGGAAATCTTCATAACTAATACATCTTACTTCTCTTTCTAAAGCTGTGTTTATTAGAAAGATAAAAGTCTTAAAGAGATAGGAGTACCAGATCACCTTACCTGTCTCCTAAGAAACCTGTATGCAGGTCAAGATGCAACAGCTAGAACTGGATATGGAACATTGGACTGGTTCAAACTGGGAAAGGAGTACATCAAGGCTGTATATTGTCACCCTGATTATTCAACTTATATGCACAGTACATCATGCAAACTGCTGTGCTGGATGAAGCACAAGCTGGAATCAAGTTTGCCAGGAGAAATATCAACAACCTCATATATGTAGAAGATACCACTCTAATGGCAGAAAGTGAAGAGGAATTAAAGAGCCTCTGGATGAGGGTGAAAGAGAAGAGTGAAAAAGTTGGCTTAAAACTCAACATTCAAAAAACTAAAATTATGGCATCTGGCCCAATCACATCATGGCAAATACATGGGGAAAAGTGGAAGCACTGACAGATTTTATTTTATTGGTCTCTAAAATCACTGCAGAGTATGACTGCAGTCATGAAATTAAAAGATGCTTGCTCCTTGGAAAAAAGATATGACAAACCTAGACAGCATATTAAAAAGCAGAGATATCACATTGCTGACAAAGTTGTGTGTAGTCAAAGCTATGGTTTTTCTAGTAGCCATGTAAGCATGTGAGAGTTGGACCATAAAAAAGTTGAGTACTGAAGAACTGATGCTTTCAAATTGTGGTGCTGGAGAAGACTCTTGAGAGTCCCTTGGACAGCAATGAGATCAAACTAGTCAATCCATAGGAAATCAACATTGAGTAAGCATTGGAAAGACTTGCTGAAGATGAAGCCCCAGTACTTTGGCCACCTGATGCAAAGAGCCAACTCACTGGAAAAGATCCTGGGATGCTGAGAAAGATTGAAGGCTAAAGGAAGAAGAGGGTGGCAGAGGATGAGATGGTTAGATAGCATCACTAACTCAGTGCACATGAACCTGGGCAAACTCCAGGAGATAGTGGAGGACAGAAGAGCCTGGTGTGATACAGTCCTGCTGGTGCTGCTGCTCTGAGTCGCTTCCAGTCATATAAGGTTGCAAAGAGTCGGACACAACTTAAAGACAGATCAACAACAGTAAAGTCTTTAAAAACACCCTGTAAAACTCTCTACACTGTTGTCAACCTCATATCAATCATAATTTCTTCACGAAAATTTCACAGAAACTACAGTGTTTAAAAATGATGTTAAGAGTATCTAATGACAAGTGTTTCTAATTCAGTTAGTGTTTTCTTTTTATTATTGAAATATGAAATGCATAATTATGCTAGAACTGGAATGTTTACATGAATGAAACAGGTTACTTGTAAATCATAAAGTAACTTTATACAATCCTTAATATTGCCAAATGCAACTCACCAGATATAACTGGATAGTTTTTCTTTACCTCTATCTCTATGGGTAACAGCTGTGTATGTCTATAATAGTCTAAGAGAAATTACAGGAAATCTGTACTATGTGGAACTGAACCACCTGATTTCTGAGTCTGAAGATCCTACCTTCAGTCCTTTCGGCATCTGCACAGAAAATAATATAAACAAATACTCAAGAGACAAAAAACTCACATTGGAGGCATTATAAACCATTTTGGAAAAATAAAAAGAAATATGTCATCCAGGAATCTGGGATTTTTAGTATGAACAATCTGGCTGTTACATGCAGTAGTTTTGATAAATCATATAGTATTCAGACAGAATTCCCTGTAGCTTCACTGAATGTTTCAGAGTCTAAAAGCTCTGGTGTACATCTGATCAATTTCATTTTGTCACCAGGAGAAAAGCTGTCAAACTGTCATTAAAATGAGTACTCACTAAAGTACAAAAAAAAAAAAAACCACCTTGAAAAATTTAAAAACCAGGCAAAATAAGTTTCTGGAGATACCAAGGAAACATTTCATGCAAGATGGTCTCAATAAAGGACAGAAGTGGTATTGACTTAACAGAAGCAGAAGATATTAACAAGAGGTGGCAAGAACACAGAGGAACTGTACAAAAAGATTTTCATGACCCAGATAATCATGAAGGTGTGAACATTCACACTCACCTAGAGCTGGACATCCTGGAATGTGAAGTCAGATGGGCCTTAGGAAGTTTCTCTACGAACAAACCTAGTGGAGATAATAGAATTCCAGTTAAGCTGTTTCAAATCCTAAAAGATGATGCTGTGAAAGTGCTGCACTCAATATGCCAGCAAATTTGGAAAACTCAGCAGTGGCCACAGGACTGGAAAAGGTCAGTTTTCATTCCAATCCCAAAGAAAGGCAATGCCAAAGAATGCTCAAACTAGTGCACAATTGCACTCATCTCACACGCTAAATAATGCTCAAAATTTTCCAAGCTAGGCTATAGCAATATGTGCACCGTGAACTTCCAGATGTATGAGCTGGTTTTAGAAAAGGCAGAGGAACCAGAGATCAAATTGCCAACATCCTCTGGATCATCATAAAAACAAGAGAGTTCCAGAAAAACATCTATTTCTGCTTTATTGTCTATGCCAAAGCCTTTGACTGTGTGGATCACAAGAAACTGTGGAAAATTCTGAAAGAGATGGGAATACCAGAACCTCTGACCTGCCTCCTGAGAAACCTGTATGCAGGTCAGGAAGCAAAGTTATGGTCATTTAGAACTGGACATGGAACAACACACTAGGTCCACATAGGAAAAGAAGTACATCAAGGCTATATATTGTCACTCTGCTTATTTAACTTATATGCAGAGTACATCATGAGAAACACTGAGCTGGAAGAAGCACAAGCTGGAATCAAGATTGCTGGGAGAAATATCAATCATCTCAGATATGCAGATGACACCACCCTTATGGCAGAAAGTGAAGAGGAACTCAAAAGCCTCTTGATGAAAGTGAAAGAGGAGAGTGGAAAAGTTGGCTTAAAGCTCAACATTCAGAAAACGAAGATCATGGCATCTGGTCCCATCACTTCATGGCAAATAGAAGGGGAAACATTGGAAACAGTGGCTGACTTTATTTTTCTGGGCTCCAAAATCACTGCAGATGGTGACTACAGCCACGAAATTAAAAGACACTTACTCCTTGAAAAGAAAGTTATGGCCAACCTAGACAGCATATTAAAAAGCAGAGATATTACTTTGTCAACATAGGTCTGTCTAGTCAAGGCTATGGTTTTTCCAGTGATCATCTATGGATGTGAGAGTTGTTGAGTGCCAAAGAATTGATGTTTTTGAATTGTGGTGTTGGAGAAGACTCTTGAGAGTCCCTTGGACTGCAAGGAGATACAACCAATCCATCCTAAAGAAGATCAGTCCTGGTTGTTCATTGGATGGACTGATGTTGAAGCTGAAACTCCAATACTTTGGCCACCTGATGCAGAGAGGTGACTCATTTGAAAAGACCCTAATGCTTGGAAAGATTGAATGCAGGAGGAGAAGGGGATGACAGAGGATGAGATTGTTGGAGGCATCACTGACCAAGGGACATGGGTTTGGGTGTACTCCAGGATTTGATGATGGACATGGAGGCCTGGCATGCTGTGGTTCATGGGGTTGCAAAGAGTCGGACATGACTGAGCAACTGAACTGAACTGAACTACTCATAACATGAAAATAGTTGAAGGAAATATTCTCAAGAAGTATTCCCAACAAGTTAGCACAATAAATGCAATTGATTATTTTTGTGTTACCAAAATATATGTGCATGTGTTCATGTAAGTACCACTATCAAATCACCAAGGAAGAAATGTAAATTCTTTTATCACAGTCATTGAAAGTACTCTCAACACATTTTCATGTCTGTTGAGACCAATTTTGGGAATACATTAATCTCTATGAAGAATTAATAAAATAATCAATTTCTTTAATAGTGATGATTTGCTTTCAGACTACCAGCTAGGAAGGCTGTTATATCGGAGAAGGCAATGGCATCCCACTCCAGTACTCTTGCCTGGAACATCCCGTGGACAGAGGAGCCTGGAAGGCTGCAGTTCATGGGGTCGCTGAGGGTTGGACACGACTGAGCGACTTCATTTTCACTTTTTTACTTTCATGCATTTGAGAAGGAAATGGCAACCCACTCCAGTGTTCTTGCCTGGGGAATCCCAGGGACAGGGGAGCCTGGTGGGCTGCCATCTATGGGGTCGCACAGAGTCGGACACAACTGAAGTGACTTAGGAACAGCATCAAGGCTATTATATTATGCCTAATTATTTTTTTCCATTTGGAAAAAAGATTGCCATGTCTTTGTATTTTTATTTATTTACCTTGTATAATTTATTCTCTTCTGATTTTCTCAAGGAGAAATGCCAAGATAATTACAGTTTAAATAAAATTCATGATAATTATGAATTGCCTTAAAACCAGTTTTGTGACTGATAACTGATTAAGCATATCTCTGTTAAGTACCAATCATGTGTCAAAGCTGTGTCAATGTGTTGGTGATATAGTTGTGCAAAAGTAATAATTAATATGTAAATATAAGCATATCTACAAAAACAAAGAAGTGAATAAATAAAGGCAGAAAATTATTTCTGCTTTGAAGGAAAAAAATAAAACAAGGAAATGGGAGAAAACTACTTCCCTAACATGCTCAGGTTTTCTCCAAAATCAAAGACAGGAATAATGATAGACAGCTATGTTAAATATCTGGTGGAAGAGTGTTCCCGGTAAAGGAGACAAAAACAAAGGTCCTGGGAAAGTGTAAATTGGCTTAATGTGAGGAACCAAAATGAAGGTTGGGGAGAGAAGACTTCTGATCAAAGACATGCCTAGGTGCTGATTCTATAAAGACTTGAAAGATATGATGTAGAAATGGGCTTTATCAGATGCTAGAAATTTTAAAATTTTAAAAAACTGGGCTTTATTCAAATGTCAATGGCAAGTTAATACAGGGTTTAAGCAGAAAGACAATATAATTTTTGATTTTTAAAATTTCATTCTGGCTAACAACATGACCAAACTTTATCGGGCAATCAATGAAGCCAGTCCACAATCTGCTGTGTCAGTCAAAAGAAGAGATGAAGGTGGTTTGGCCTGGAGAGACAATAGGAAAATAATAGTGTCAAAGTGAAAGACTCTCAGTCGTGTCTGACTCTTTGTGACCTCATGGACTATACAGTGCACAGAATTCTCCAGGTCAGAATACTGCAGTGGGTATCCATTCCCTTCTCCAGGGATCTTCCCAACCCAGGGAACAAATCGAGGTCTCCCACATTGCAGGTGGAGTCTTTACCAGCTGAGTCACCAGGGAAGCCCAAGAACACTGGAGTGGGTAGCCTATCCCTTCTCCAGGGGATCTTCCTGACCCAGGAGTTGAACCAGGGTCTCCTGCATTGCAGGTGAATTCTTTATCAGCTGAGTTACCAGGGAAGCCCTAATATTGTAAAAGTTGACACGTAGTTTGGTGACAGAGATGACATAATTTTCTAGCAGATTATATGAGATGGTGGTCAAGACCCAAAGAGAGAACTAAAGCACAGTTTTTAGGTTTGGAGACTGAACTATTGAATAGAGATGATGCCTCACATAAAATGGGAAAGTTTCACTCCTGATAATGTTGAAGTAGTTCATATCATGTCAACCCTTCTTTAGAAAATAATTACAACTCTGGATAAAATTTTTAAAATCTAGTATGTGAAAGTCCTGGAACATGAACAAAGTCAAAGAAAAAGTATAGCAAAATTGATATTTGGAAGAAATGGAACAGAATGATTTTTCTAATTTCATGGCTTTTGGAGATACCCCCAGACAGTATCTTATGGGGCAGTCAAAACTCAGAGAATACCATGAAGCTATTGGTTGAGGAATCAGTTTCAGAACAACTGAGAAGCAGGGGATTAGGACATCCATAAAAGAGATAGCCACAAAGAGAGAACCTCATAGACTGTTTATGAGTTCTGAAAAAAACAATGTAGATCAAATTCCTGAATTAAATGTTAATGAGGTGAACTCAAAGCATCCCACTAAAGCTAGAAGAGCCAAGAGAAGTTTCAACTGATGCCAAGAGAGAAAGAGAATTTAGAATTTGATTTCAACTAACTAACTGCCAACCAAACAAAAATTTTAAATAGCAACAATATTTAGAGAAACACAAGAGAATATAGGATCTTTCTATAATTCACAATGTCTGAGATAAAAATCCAAGAGACAAAGAGAAGAAAGAAATACGACTTAAACAAAAAAGTAAAATTTAAGGAGACTTAGAGATGATTAAGATGAGATTTTTGAAGTATTAGAGTGATTTTAATGATGCTATTGTAAGCATGCACAGGAACATAAAGGAAATCACATGCATAAAAGTGAATAGATAGGGAATCTAAGAGAAATCACCTTCATGAAACTATAAAAAGGGCTAAATAGGGATTTTATGATGGATAAAAATATATATAATACATAAAAGTACTGAATGGGTTTAACAAAACACTGGAGACAGAAGAAAGAGTCATGTACTTTGATAAGAAATCAATAGAAATTTTAAAATGTGAAAAAGACAAAACCAGAATAATGAACAGAGTCTTGGTAGCTCATTAAAAATATCAATTATTTGAACTTAAACATTAGAGCTCTAGGGGATGATAAAAGAGAAAGTAAGGCAGAAAAATATTTAAAAGAACAAAAGCAGATAGTTTCCCAAAACTTGGTGAAAGAAAATTAAAGTACCATTAACATACAAGTACCAAGAATGGATAAATAGAAAGAAAGCCATACTGAGTGACATCATACTGAAGAATATAAAGTGAAAAGTTTGAAAGCGGTCTAGAAGAAAATGATGTTAAATCAAGTGAAAAAAATGATACAAAGAACTTTAGACTGCTATGGAATAATTACTTAAAAGTGCTGAATTTAAAACAAAAACAAACTGGCGATACTGAATTCTATATTCAGTGAAGGCATCCTCAAAATGAGGCTACAAAGGGACTTCTCTGGTGGTCCAGGGGTTAAGACTCCAAGCTTCCACTGAAAGGGACATAAGTTTGATCTGTGGTTGGGCTACTAAGATACTCCATTCTACCCAGCATTGCCAAAAAGTTAAAAAAATAAAAAGGGAGGGGAATACAAACAAAGCCCAGTAGAATTTGTTGTCAGCAGAGCTGTGTCATAAGAAATTCAAAAGTAAAATTTTAGGGCAAAATGAAATAAAACCAAATGAAAACTCAGATTCTTAGGAAGGAATGGAGAATACCAGAAATGGTAAATATATAAAGAAATAGAAACAATTACTATCTTTATTTCTTTAAAAAAAATCTATGAATTTAAGAAAAATGTATAGTCTCATAGTATGAGGTTTATAGTAATAATACTTCAGCCTAAAAGATGTTTTTAAGGACAATATATAAAGTCATAATATTCTTAAATTTTATATGTAGTGGTACAAAATTAAATACAACATAACTCTGGAAAGATATGAAAACATATTTTGATTACTAGAGCAGCCAATAAAAGTAATACAAATAAATATATGTTTAAAAGCTGATAGGGAAATTAAATGCTAAAAGCCTTCAATTAACTCCCAAAAATAAAAAAAAATGAAAACAGAAAAACAAATATATGGAATGATTAAAAAAAAAAGAACAAAATGACACAATTAAGTGGAATCTACTCAATAACTGAATATCAGGAAACAGACCCTGTCTCCAAATTTACATCAACTGAACAAGAGACTTCATGTTGAGATATCTTCAGTCAACAAACCCCAGTCATGTTGCTAGGGTTTTGTACTCAAATGTGACAGACAACTAAAAAAGACTTGACTGTAGGGAAACTACTAATTTTAAAGACAGTAATCAAAACCAAGCATTACATGTGTAATATAAAAATGTGATATAAAGGAATTTATTTACAAAACAGAAACAGACTCACAGACTTAGAGAATGAACTTAAGGTTGCCAAGTGGGGAAGGGTGGGGGAAACGGATACATAGGGAGTTTGCAATAGAAATGTATGCATTGCTATATTTAAAAAGGATTACTGACAATGTCTTACTGTAGAGCACAAGGAACTTTGCTTAATGGTATGTGGCAGCCTAGATGGGAGGCGAGTTTGGAAGAGAACAGATACATGCATATGTATATAGTTGGGCCAGCAATTTTGGAAAACTCAGCAGGGGCCACAGTATTGAAAAAGATCGGTTTTCATTTCAATCCCAAAGAAAGGCAATGACAAAGAATAGTCAAACTGCTGCACAAATGCACTCATTTCACACGCTAGCTAAGTAATGCTCAAAATTCTTTAGGTTAGGCTTCAAAGTATGTGAGCTGAGAACTTCCAGACGTTTCCCGCTTCTCTGGAAGCAACTAGAGGACCTTTTCCCAATTGAAGAAAAAGAAAAAGGAAATCTATGGAATGCTAAGTCCCACATCTTTAGTTGTGACTCAGTCTTAAGAGATCATCCACTGAAGAACAAACCAGGGTGGGAAGCTGCTGAAAGGAAAACTTCCAAGAAGGAAAGAAAAAGAAGGAGAAAATGAAGAAAAAGGAGGAGGTGAACAAACTAAGATGACATATTTGATCATATTGGGAATCTTTAAGGTTCGATGGGAAAATTAGCATTGCAGTCATTAAATTAACTATAGGGAAAAAAGTTGACTACAGAAAATGTAAACATAGTAGACAATATATGTTACTAAAAGCAATATGCTATTGTGTTAAGAGCATAGACATTAAATATTGATTTAAGCAGTTGTATACATATATATGTATATACGAGTACATGTGGACTGGCAGAAAGCCAGTGAGAAAGCCAGATACTTACTCTCTATAAGAAATAAAAAGTAATTTCTAAATTGCAATGTCAATACAGATCAATACAGAGAAGTATAATAAAATATAGCAATGGAGAAGAAAATAATAAAATAAAAAGAGGGAAGGTCTTTTTATAGCTTAGAAACTGTGAGTTCAGATGGAGAGTATGAGGGCAGTGAATTACTGGTTTTCATTATAAACCCTAAAATACTGTCTTAATATACTTTTAGAATTTTTTTTTTTAAAATGAGCACACTTAATATTTACTTAGAAAATCAAATTTTGACATTATATTTGACTCAGCATTTCTACTTCTAGAAATTTATCTAAATAGACCTTTTCAAATGAGAATAAAGGTTAGGACTTCCCTGGTGGCTCAGGTGATAGAGTCTGCCTGAAGTGTGGGAGACCAGGGTTCGATCCCTGGGTCAGGAAGATCCTCTGAAGAAGGAAATGGCAACCCACTCCAGTATTCTTGCCTTAAAGATACAGGAGAGAATAAAGGTAGAGATGTTCAACTGTCTATAAGAGGAAAACCTAGAGGGCAACTTTCATCACTAATAAAGTTTCAGTTAAATGAATTTTATGCAGCCCTTAAAAATAATGTTAGGAGATAATATTTAATGACATGGAAAATTTTTGTAAACATATATTATCATCATTTAGAATTTGACATATATATGTATCATTATATATATAATTATTATATATATGTGTGTATAATTATATATATACACACATATATGTATATACACTCTTACTAACCATCATTTTTAATGTTTCAGATCTGTTCCACTATCTTCAAAAGTCAGATTCTTCCCTTTGTCACGTTTTTTTACAAATTTGACTTTTATTCCACAAAGATAGTGAGAGGTTAACAGGCAGGAAGGCCAGGGGTCTCCAAACGGAGGAAATAGCCTGCAAGTGTCAGACATTTATCTCTCTTAAGCGGCAGGAGGAAACAAAACTACATACTTTTTCCTTCTCTATACAAATTTAAAAGGAGGTTTCTCTTAAAATTCTGTGTTGCTATAATGACACCTAGTTTCACTTAAAGTTAACCATTGCCTTTTTCTTATGAAAATGTTTATCTTAAGCTATGTTAATGTACTATGTATTTGCCCCAAGCTCTGTCTTCAAGTCAGTTCCGCCTTTGGGCTCAGACCTACCTGATAACCCAATGTTATACTCCGATATTGTTCCTCTAATCTATGTAAATGAAACTATTTGTATGGTGATCTGCCCTTCTTCAAGATTCAAGTTAATCATTTTATGGCCCAAGATAAACCATTTAGAGCCAAAGTTATCCCAAAATACATCTTATGGGTGAGGGGCCTGGTGCCATTCTAAGTTTTGAGACATTCCTTTCTTTCATTAACAAACTGCTGATGACTATATAACATCCAGCTAAAGACTAGTAGGGGGTACTCTTTCTACCCCTTCTGATGCCTATGTCAGAGCTTTCTCTATCTCCTTTATACTTTAATAAAACTTTGTTACACAAAGCTCTGAGCTATCCAGCCTCTTCTCTGGCCCCGGTTGAATTCTTCTCCTCCGGGGGCCAAGAATCCCGGCGTCGTGATTCAACAACAACCTTTCAATAGTAAAAATGTAAAACAAGCTATACCACCACATTTCCCACCAAGCTGACAAGTCATCTTTAATCCTACCCAACCTCCTTTCCTATTGCAATGAACAGAACACCTTCCTCCAATAGATTAATTACTCCAGTGTGAATGATCTAAATCCTGTACCTTGTCATTTTCCTGAATTTCTGTGCCCTACTGGATGTCTCGTCTCTTTCTCCAACTTCTTATTATTTATTATTTATTTTTTTAATTTTATTTTTACTTTATTCTATGTTACAATACTGTATTAATTTTACCATATATTGACATGAATCAACCACAGGTATACACGAGCTCCCAATCCTGAAACCCCCTCCCACCTCTCACCCCATATCATCTCTCTGGATCATCCCCATGCTCCAGCCCCAAGCATCTTGTATCCTGTATCAAACATAGGATGGTGCTTTGTTTCTTACATGATAGTATACATGTTTCAATGCCATTCTCCCAAATCATCCCATCCTCTCCCTCTCCCTCAGAGGCCAAAAGTCCATTCTATACCTCTGTGTCTCTTTGTTGTCTCACGTATAGGGTCCTCATTACTATCTTTCTAAATTTCATATATATGTGTCAGTATACTGTATTGGTGTTTTTCTTTCTGGCTTACTTCACTCTGTATAATCGGCTCCAATTTCATCCATCTCATTAGAATTGATTCAAATTTATTCTTTTTAAGGGCTGAGTAATACTCCATTGTGTATATGTACCACAGCTTTCTTATCCATTCATCTGCTGATGGACATCTAGGTTGCTTTCATGTTCTGGCTATTATAAACAGTGCTGCAATGAACATTGGGGTACACGTGTCTCTTTCAATTCTGGTTTCCTCGGTGTGTATGCCCAGCAGTGGGATTGCTGGATCATAAGGCAGTTCTATTTGCAATTTTTAAAGGAATCTCCACACTGTTTTCCATAGTGGACCAACTTGTTTTTAATCTATACTGTTGTCATTCAAACAATCATCCATATATACTCTAATCTTTTCTATCTGAAACAAGCAACACGCAGACACAGACAAGCACACACACACACATATACACATACATCTTTTTGGTGCAAACTGAGGTATCTGAAAGATGTTTGAGGTGCATGTGTGTGCATTTTGTGCACTCATATGAAGTTGGCTCATCTGAGCTAAGGTTTCTGCATTCATCCAGTGTTTTTTTCTGAATGAATTGGCATATAAACAAGTGAAAATTCAGCAATGCTTAAATTCATTTATAATATATCAAGTCTGAAGGAACAAATTTACATGTTCAAGACAATCATGAACTGACTGTACATTGTAATTTTTCTTTCATAGAATATCATTTTCAGTTTTAGTTTCAAATAAAACATTAGATCTCAAACGTCAGTTAATCTTGAAATTCAAAAATAATATTGAATTTAATCAAACTAGAGTGATAGAGATATATTCCATATTTGCATGAACTGGTTGGATAAAATGTGCTTGAAAGGAGAAAAAAAATCAAACAACCAAACAGCAAATAAAATAAAATAAAAACTATCTTCTGACAAACATAATCCTAAATTATATATAGAGAGATAATGCTGAAGACTTCTGTGCTAAACTGAATGGTTTTCAATCAAATGGAGCCACTAAAAATGAAATGTACAGAGAAATCCCAGATTACCTATCTTAACCTTCAATACTAAAAAAAAAAAAAACTTATTTTGCATAGACAAATTTTACAGCAACATAAATTTAAATTGCCTGGAATCTGTGCAATTAAAAAAATAGGTGGTATACAGCATGAGGCTTCCCTGATGATCAACATCTTTGGAAATGAAGTTCCTCCAAGCCTGTTGTAAATACTTGTTTTGTGAACTGCTTCCTTGCTATACAGTGAAAATGTCGATGTTGATACACAACAATATTATGGTGTGTATTTACTGCCTCGTAAAGTTAAACTAACTATGTGTTAGCCGTAGCAATGATGGAAATGTATCTTAATGCAGTTTATAGCAGTGCTAATTCTGCTGGGGTCCCATGCCACTGCAGGATGAGGTAGTAATGCAGTCATTAATTAAAAGAAACAGACTTTCCACAGGTGGCTCAGAGCCCAGCTTTAATTACCTTTGGCTTCAGGGCCTCTGGCAGGGCTATTTCTGCAAGTAGTTCCTTCGATTGCTGACAGTCTTCTATACTTGACAGATTCTGATAAGGTGATGGCAATGGTTTTTCCACTTGTATTATTAAAATTCACATTAAGATTATGAGGAGTACTTAGCTGGCTGGTTGGAAATGATTTCATCTTTCACTGGCAATCTTATATAAGATACTGTCACTTATTTATAGACTTATATGTAAAATCAATTTTGTGCTGTTATATTTTCTTCTGGAGCTGTGCTATTGGTAGCCATCCATATTTATAGTATGAAAGGCTGATTTCAGAATAGTAACTTTCAAGCCTCATTACCCATAAATTCTCCACTAATAAAACCCAATCTGCAATAATAATATATTTCTAATAATAAATAATATTATTAGTAAGTATAATAATATGAATGGACATTTACTGAGAACTCACTATGTGCCAAGCAGTATTCCACATGTTTTAAAGTAGTATGTCATTTATATCTCTGCCAACACCTGTTGGGGTAAGTTTTATTATTATCTGTATTTTAGCGATGTCCAGAGGCATAAAGAGGTTCAATAGCTTTCCCAAGTTCTCATACCAATGGAATAACAGTTCTTGTGGGCTAGAATTAGTTTGCATCCTTTCTTTTTCTGCATCTTTTGATCAGTTTTAAAATATCCATAGAGAACTATATTCACTTAATCAACATCCTGTGATAAACCTTAATGGAAAATAATATTAAAAAATGCATAAATATGTATAACTGAATCTCTCTGCTGTATATCAGAAATGAAGACAACATTGTAAATCAACTTACTTCAAGAAAAAAGAATAAAAAATGTCAAAAACTTGGAAGAATAGCACAAAACACTTTTGTACTTATAACATTTGCCTTATCTATATATCTAACCTCTTTGATTTTTAGTAGCCATCCAAAAGTTGTGCAAAATAGAATACTCCAGTGTGCAACACATAAAAATAAGGACATTCTTTCACTTGATATATTGTCATTTTCACACTTAAGAAAATTAACATTCATTCAATAATATCTACTATGTAGCTCATATTTAAGTTTCTCCAGTTATTCCTCCAAAAATCTTTTTTGTAAGTATCTTTTCCGTAGTTCCATGACGGATGTAACTTCATTCATTGAAGTTCAGTTCAGTTCAGTTCCTCAGTCGTGTCCGACTCTTTGTGACCCCATGAATTGCAGCATGCCAGGCCTCCCTGTCCATCACCAACTCCCAGAGTTCACTCAAACTCACATCTGTCTAGTGGGAGATGCCATCCAGCCATCTCATCCTCTGTCGTCCCCTTCTCCTTCTTTCCCCAATCTCTCCCAGCATCAGAGTCTTTTCTATGAGTCAACTCTTCGCATGAGGTGGCCAAAGTACTGGCGTTTCAGCTTTAACATCAGTCCTTCCAATGAACACCCAGGACCGATCTCCTTTAGGAGGGACTGGTTGGGCCTCTTTGCAGTCCAAGGGACGCTCAAGAGTCTTCTCCAACACCACAGTTCAAAAGCATCAATTCTTCAGTGCTCAGCTTTCTTCACAGTCCAACACTCGCATCCATATACGACCACTGGAAAAACCATAGCCTTGACTAGACGGACCTTTGTTGGCAAAGTAATGTCTCTGGTTTTGAATATGCTATCTAGGGTGGTCATAGCTTCCTTCCAAGGAGTAAGTGTCTTTTAATTTCATGGTTGCAATCCTCATCTGCAGTGATTTTGGAGCCCCCAAAATAAAGTCTGCCACTGTTTCCCCATCTATTTGCCATGAAGTGATGGGACCGGATGCCATGATCTTCGTTTTCTGAATGTTGAGCTTTAAGCCAACTTTTTCATTCTCTTCTTTCACTTTCATCAAGAGGCTCTTTAGTTTCTCTTCATCTTCTGCCATAAGGGTGGTGTCATCTGCATATCTGAGGTCATTGAATTTAGTTGTTAGTATATTTAATTTCTTTTAATCTTAATAATCATGTTCTTTTCATTTTTTCTATACTATTGTATTTGTGACAATTAATCTTTTATAATGCCTTATATTTTACCTTGTCCGATTTTTCTTCATTCCAACATTCTAAAACTGTTAGTTGCTCAGTTGTGTCTAACTCTTTGTGACCCCATGGACAGGCCCAACAGGTTCCCCTGTCCATGGGATTTTCCAGGCAAGAATACTTAAGTGGGTTGCCATTTCCTTCTCCAGTGGATCTTCCTGACTCAGGGATCGAACACAGGTTTGCTGCATGAAGGCAGAGTCTTTATTCTCTGAGACCCCAGGGAAGCATCATTCCATAATTAGTAGAGAGAATACTATTCAGATGATGACCTGTACTTCTTACTGTGGCACATCAGGAAGTATTACTGTGTGTGTAACCATTTGTAATTGTTGACATTTTGTATGACTGCTTTGTTTTCTACTCAAGATGTTAATAAATATTGATAAACATTTCATTGAGGAATTATAATTTTAGGGTTGCAAAAGATGAATTTCAAATTTGATCTTTACTTCTATGTATTAACTAACATTTTCCTGTACATTATTTCCTTACAACATTTTTTTATTTTTACACTTCCTTCATCTTCATAGACTCATTGTCCTTGTGGTGGCCCCTTCAAGTTGAACCCTTTGTCCCTTTTTATGCAACCATCTGCTTTAGAAATCCCTTGTTTCTGGAATAAAAGGACCATGGATCACTATTGACTTTCCTCGCCCAAATCCATAATTAGCTGCTTGACCAAGTTTCAGTATCCTTTCAGTGGAGAATGTTATTTGCTAATTAAATTTTAGTATTAAGGCTACACTGCTCTAAGGTATTATTTCTTTATGATTAATCAATGTGACACACATAGTCACAGATTCTTAATGATATCTACAATAAAAATTCAATGCCACAATGAAACACTTATAAGAAAGCATAGGGGAAAGCTTCATGACATTAAACTTGGCAATGCATTCATTCCTGGATATAATACCAAAAGCACAGGCAACAAAATCAAAGATGGATAAATTAGACAACACCAAAATTAACAATAGTTATTTCTCCAAAGAAGATACAGAAATAGCAAATAAGTACAAGTACATGTTATTGTTGTTCAGTTGCTAAATTGTTTCTGACTCTTTACCACCCTATGGACTGTAACTCGCCAGGCTCCTCTCTCCATATGGTTTTCCAGGCAAGAATACTGGAGTGGGTTGCCGTTTCCTTCTCCAAAATAAGTACATGAAAATAAGCTGCTGCTGCTGTTGCTGCTGATGCTGCTAAGTTGCTTCAATCGTGTCTGACTCTGTGCAACCCCATAGACGGCAGCCCATGAGGCTCCCCCATCCCTGGGATTTTCCAAGCAAGAACACTGGAGTGGGTTGTCATTTCTTTCTCCAGTGCATGAAAGTGAAAAGGGAAAGTGAAGTCGCTCAGTCGTGTCCAACTCCTAGCAACTCCATGGACTGCAGCCTACGAGGCTCCTCCATCCATGGGATTTTCCAGGCAAGAGTACTGGGGTGGGTTGTCATTGCCTTCTCTGACATGAAAAGAAGCTAACCATCACTAATCACTGGGGCATCCCTGGTGGCTAAAACAGTAAAGAATCCAACTGCAATGCAATCAAAACCAAAATGAGATATTACCTCTCACCCATTAGGGTGGCTATTATCGAAAGAGAGAAAGAACGAACAAATGAACAAGTGTTGACAAGGATGCTGAGAAACTGGAACTCTTGTGCTGCTCCTGATAGGAATGTAACATGGAACAGCCACTGTGGAAAATGGGATGGTGGTTCATCAAAAATTAAAAAGAGGATTATGATATGATGCAGCCATTCTACTTCTGGAAAATACTCAAATGAACAGAAAGTAGAGACTTAAACACCTGTGTTCAAAGCAGCATTATTCACAATAGCCAAAATGTGGAAGCAATCCAAGTATCAATCAATTAATGAATGGATTTTTTTAAAGTTATATATTGAGTTAGACAAAAGTTCATTCAAGTTTTCCACATGATGCTACAGAAAAACTTGAGTGAACTTTTTGCCATCTCAATATATTTATATATTGGGCTACATTCCCTAGATTCTCACAGAGTTGAACAAAACTGACGTGACTTACTATGCGTATATATATATACACACACACACACACACATATATGTATGTGAATATTATTATATTATATATTATACATATATATGTATATTATTATACATATGCATACAGGTGTATATAAACGTATGTGTATGCAAATATTATTATAATATGTATGTATATGTATAATATAATTATATTATATATAGCAGTCATGTATGGATGTTAGAGTTGGACTGTGAAGAAAGCTGAGCACTGAAGAATTGATGCTTTTGAACTGTGGTGTTGGAGAAGACTCTTGAGAGTTCCTTGGACTGCAAGGAAATCCAACCAATCCATTCTGAAGGAGATCAGCCCTGAGATTTCTTTGGCAGGAACGATGCTGAAGCTGCACCTCCAGTACTTTGGCCACCTGATGTGAAGAGCTGACTCATTGGAAAAGACTCTGATGCTGGGAGGGATTGGTGGCAGGAGGAGAAGGGGACGACAGAGGATGAGATGGCTGGATGGCATCACCGACTTGATGGACGTGAGTCTGAGTGAACTCCGGGGAGTTGGTATGGACAGGGAGGCCTGGCGTGCTGCGATTCATGGGGTCACAAAGAGTTGGACATGATTGAACGACTGAACTGAACTGACTATATATACATATATATGTGTGAATATATACATATATATATATGTATGTGAATAGTATAATTATATAATTATTATATATACCATATTGTATATATATGTTTATATATATGTATGTGAATATTATTTGGCCTACACATATATATGATGTATATATGTATGTGAATATTATATTATATATTATACATATACACATATATGCATTATATATTATATATGTATGCAGATATTATATATTATACTATATTATATTTTATTATATAGTATATATGTATGCAAATATTACTATATTATATTATATATTATATATGTGTGTGTGTGTGCGAATATTTTTTGGCCTTAATAAGAAAGAAAATTCTGACACATTCTACAATATGAGGATGAACCCCAAAGTCATTATGCTAAATAAAACAAGCTGATCACAAAAGGACGGATGCTGTACGATTTCACTTATATAGAGGTACCTAGAGTCAGTTAAATTCATAGAGATATATAGTATAATAGTGTTGCCAGTGGATGGTGATAGCATACAGTGAAGAGCAGTCACTCAATAAGTATGGCTTTCATCTCATCCTCTGCCATTCTCTTCTCCTCTCGCCCTCAGTCTTTCCCTACAGTGACTTGGCTCTTTGATGGCTAGATAGTGGTACTGACTCAGTGGATGAGTTTAAGCAAACTCCAGGAGAAATAAAGGAAGGGAAGCCTGGCACACTGCTGTACACGGGGTGGCAAAGAGTCAGCCATGACTTAGTGATGGAACAACAATGGAGTTTGTTTGGGAAGATGAAAAATTCTGGAGATGGATTTGTGTGATGGCTGCACAACAGTGTGAGTGTACTCGATGCACTGAACTTTACACTAAAACATGGTTAAATATCAATAATTTTACACACTGCCACCTCCTATGATACCAAAATGTGTTTTGAAATTATATCTGTAGTACAAATAAAAACTAACTTACTAAGTTCAATTTATTACTTTTGTACATTTTTGTTCTATAAAATAGTGTATCCAGTCAAAGTACCAGGTTGAAAAGATATTTGAATTAGTTCATATTTGTTTCTGCTTGCAAATAATTATATCTTATTTAATTTTACTTTTAACTATTTAAAATATTATTCTATAAAAGAAAAAAGTGTATAGAAACTTGTGCACAGAGAAGTCTCACTGTCATCTCAATGCCCTCTACCCCGTTCCCATCTATCCTGCATAGCAGTAACTTCTAATTAATTAGTTCCTGGTTTATCTATTATTTTCTTTTTCTAAAAATAAGAAAATGCACATATTTGTTTGTAAACAGTTTGGGATATAATTGGCAAGTATAACTCACATACAGCAAACAACATGCTTAAATTTGGTAAGCTTGGCTTCACATAAATTTGTTATATTTGGCACCCTGACTTATGAAATCATCACCATGTTCAAGATAACACATATGTTCATTGCCTCCAAAAGTTTCCTCATGTGACTTCAGAATGCCTCCTTTTTGATCTTTCCCATATACTAACCATCATAAGGCAACAAGTGATTTACTTTCTTTTTCAGTATACATGTGATGAACAGGATACTAAAATGACACTTACTGAGTATTAGTGTATTGTTTTAAGCTACTAAGTTTGTGGTAATTCATTATGTATAAACAAAAAATAGATTATATTTTGTAGAACTTTATGTAAATAGAATTATATAAGCCAATTTTAGTCTGGCTTCTTTAATTCAGTATAATGTTTCATTTTTCCTTGAGTAGAAAATGAGAAGTGAAATGGCTAGATGATATGGTGGTTGTATATCTGTTAAAGTGGCTGTACTAGTCTACATTACCACCAACAGTGTGTGAGTGTGTCAGCTCCTCTACAACACCATCAACATTTGGTATGGTCAATCTTTTAAATTTTAGTCATTCTAATGGTGTGTATGGGTATCTCATTGTTGTTTTAATGTGTTTCCCCCTGACTTTGATGTTTAATTTGTTTGAATTTCTAGTTCATGCTTCCATTAGTCTATGCTATTCAGTGACTCCATAGCTTCTCTCATACAGCATTTTGTATAGATGTGCTTATGCTAATAATTTTAGAGGTTTCACAATTACTTTAGCTGTTTTTAAACTCTTCAATTCCTTTCTATACTGATAGTTTCCTTAACGACAAAAATTATTTCCACTTATATAGCACCAACATACAATATGAGGTAAGCAAATTATATAGCTGGCTATTATTCATTTTTTAATTTTACTTTCTGAACATAATTGTTATTCAAGAAAATAAGATTTTTATGCTGTTTGTAACTCCTAGCACAATTCTTGAGTAAAAATTGTTTAAGTGATAGCCTTCAAAGGCTAAATGAATCTTTAACAAAATTCAAAAAATTAATAGAATCAATCATTAGATTTTCTTATTCCTTAAAAACAAGTCGTAAGTAGTACTAGTTAGTAGTACTACTAATAGTACTACTATTTAATCACTATGCAATTAAAAATCCCCCCTATGCTGAATAAAATCTTTACCAGATTTGATTTAAAATATAAAGTGAAATGACATGCATTGTGTTTATACTGGATCAATGAAAATCACTGAGGATCTCTCCTTTGGTCCTCAATGATTCTTTAAACTAGTATGTCTGTCTGTTACAAAAGAAGATAAAAATATAAATGTTTTGCACTATTGGCTCATAATTCTGGGCACATTTGTTGTGTTGCTAAATATGGTGGCCTAGTGTACAGAAAAACAGACGTTGTTTATAAGTTGGCAAATTAACAGATCTAAATTAAGCATTCCAAAGACACTAATGACAGCTGTGCTTTTAAATATTTCTTTGAGCCATTGCACTCTCTGCACAGAAACACGTGGCACAGTGGCTACTGCAATGAGTTCTGTATGGAATGACTTTAGAAAGAGAAGAAGGACGAAAAATGGGGGGTTATGTTTTTAGCTTGAAACTAAGTATCCAGGAATGTGTTATATGAGATGGGGTGCTGAGATATATTTAAGAAGTATCATGACCCTTACATTTAATAAATAAGAGATGTATTTATATCAGTTTTATTTTTGTATTATAACAATTTGTATAGCAGATTATGGATAACTGTGGCGCAACCCACTGAAAACATTCAAGAGGAAATTTTCATTCTGAATTTCTGCATTGCCAGTAGTAAAGTAATCCAAAATAAATAAATGTCTGTAGAAATTATTGAAATCATCACGTAATTTATTTATAATGCTTTCTGAAAGTAGCGCAGACTCTCTTCCAGTTGACCATTCATAAAGGGAGGCTTAATAAGGCTGAAAGCAGTGACTCCTATTAGCAAAGCAAGAGCTGAAATCAACTAAAGACACTGCTCAGTTTATCTCAAAAGTATGTTTCACTGAATTGTCTTAACTGATTATATTAATTTTATATAGACCATGCCATTGTCACTGTAATAAGCCTATGTATAATTTTACTTTTCCTCATTATAAACATATGTTTTGGTCATTTGCATTTGACAGTTATAATAACAGGTAACATATGTGCCCATATTTACGATATATGTAAAAGATTAATCATGACTCTTTTTCATTTTGGAAATTTTTCTTTTTCTTGGTGTATTATATAAAAATATAAATAATTGTGTTTTTTTTATAAAATGGGCCAAAAAATGTAAAAGCCTGTGCATTATGTTTTCTAGTTATTTTGTATTTTTATAATTTCTTAAGTTTCCTCTGACTTGAGAATAAGAGATATTAAATGTAACAATTGTCAGTAGGTTTAAATTCTTTATAAGTCAGGTAAAATGTTCTAAATATAATAATAACTATGATTCACTTATGCCATTTTTACAGGTTGTGAAATATAATAAAATTTAACTTAATTTCATCTCAGTTTTATTTCTGTGAGATTTATTAATGTGAAGTTTTTTCAGCTTCACTTCCTCTGGGACATCTTCATACTTTTCAAAACAATTTATGTCAATAAGTTCACCTTCACTAAGATATGGCTTTATATCTAGAGTCTGTTGAGTGGAGGTAATGCCAACATACCTAGAGTCAGCTTTTTCTTCTATCATTCTATTTATTCTCTATTCAAATTATATTTCGAGCATTATCAGTTTTTCTTTTTTGCTGCACCTCATCTTTGTTGGCTAATTTCTTCTTTTAATCATCCATTTTTGTAAAATGTCACATGGGTTTCATTGAGAGAAAAGGAGGCAATACAGCTACATGCTTTGCTGTCTGTTTATGATTTGAATAATACATATCAGTAACCAATCACTGACAGATTTTGAAAGAAATGATATGAATGGTCAGTAATCATCATATTCATCTGTTATCTAGACAGTGATTTGTGGACTCAGGAAATAGCAAGTTTTTTTCTGATAGTTTCTTTTCCTGCTGTCCCAGTGGTAGGGAGACCAAGGAATAGACATGAGAAATAGTACATTTGTAATTACTAGGGTAATGTTAATAATATTCTAATTTGTAATCTTGACCAACCATGAAGGAGAATACAGTGGAATAAGCAGAAGAGGAGGCAAGCAGAGATTAATTGTTTTTTTACATAAAATGAGAGAATAACGCACTTTCATGTTTACGTAGGGACAGAGAAACTCATGAGAGAACAGAAAGAGAGTGAATTATGCAGAAACAAAGTTTTACAAAAGGTGAAAGAGATTCAGGCTCAGAGCATAAGTATATAGGCTGGTCTTTGTAAGGGACAGGAACATCCACTCATAAAAGGAGAACAAAGGACTAAAGGTGCAGATATTGCTGGACTGAGTAGTTTGTAGTCAAAAATAAAGGAGCTCAAGATCTTCAGCTAGGGATGAGAGAGATAAAATAATGTGAGCTGAAGTTAAAAAAAAAAAAAGGCATGAAATAGCCTATAATAAAAGGGTAAATTTCTTATTTATATGCCCTATGTGTTTGTGGCCCCAAAACGTATCACATTAATTGAAGTTCCTAGGAAGCTACAATCTGGGAGAAACAACCAAAAATACAACTGTGGGAGTAACAAAACCACTTGAAATTCCCTGCCACATGAGACTGTTGACACCAATCATCAACATTTAGACAAGCTATCATTCTAACTTAATCTCAGTCACAGCTATATAGATGAATACAGTTGTAAACTCTAAGGAAATTTTGCCAATGGGAATATTTATAATTTCTCTTTCTGAACTGTAATTTCCCATTGTCACTGCAAAATAAGGCATTATATATTTTTCAATGACAAAAGAAAATAAAATTTTTAATAATTATTAAATTTTAGAACACTAGTTATTAAATTCCAGAAAAAATTAAATCCTCTAACATTGTTTTTGCAGGTTTTGCTATGTAATTAGTATTACTTAAAAGGAACTAAGGAGATCTTGGTGGTTTACAGTCCATGGAGTCACAAAGAGTCGGACATGACTGAGCAACTAAGCACAGAGCACAGCAGCACAGCAAAAGGCACTGAAAACTGACAACCACAGTAGCGACTAGAAGGCAAGAGTATTAGTGTGGGTTTCACAATGGAAATGAGGTGTTTACAACTGCTGTGTTTAAGTGTTCTTCCTCCAAAATTCTGAGGAGAGATGAATACTTATGTCAAGAATTTCTATTGCATGAACAAGCACATGCATGTGGTTGATTTTACGGGTTTTTAAAAATTGTCTTTGTGCTAGATTTCCAAGTCATGAAGAAAATCAAAGTCTTTGTAGAGTCTAAGATGGGTCCTATAAACTCAGAAAACCAAAATATGTGTTAACTAGTATACCTCTCAGCTACTAGAATGCATGTTGTTATTATGCTCTTTCTATCAAAAACAAAGTCTTACTCATATCTCTTTAGGTCAGCAAATGTGTAACTTTTAAGTGTTCTGCCTCCAGAGACTGTCTCACTTTAACTTTTCCCTTTAAAGGGTCTTATGCCAGGGCATCCTCTCTCCTAGTTGAACCATCCTGCATGAGATTTCTACCCCTCTCAGTGCTCCTCCAGCCTCACATAGGCCTCCAAGTGCACCCACAAGCCTGTGTACGGCCTGCCACAACACAGTCACACCTTGCTGTCAGATAAATGCGGCATTATTCAACTACATTAAGTATCTGTTCACTGCTTTCCACTTTATGTTTATTCAATAGTTATGGTCTATCTTAGAGAGAAATTTGACACTATTGACATTATTAGTATTTCAAATAGCTTCAGCTTCTGTAAACAGCTCAAAAGCAGCATCATATTTTGAATGCCCTTAAAAGATACTCCATAGATTGCAATACTAATTTCACATTTGTGTTTATAAAAATATAGATGCATTCTGTACTTTAGTGATATTTGTTGATTCTTTTCCTACTTTAATTTTTCAACTGTGGTTGTTTATTTTCTCTGGAAGTGTATTCCCATACTTGTTTCCCACCCCCATTGTTATCCCATAACCATAGCATGCTACATAGTGCCAGGCACTGTGAGCATTCTTAAAAGTGCTATTTGATTTTTAGTATTTAACTTACTGAGACTAGAGCATTGCTTAGCACTGTCTAAACATTTAGAAATCTTCTTGAATATTAGTTGAAATAAGTGAATATAATACATTCTTAAACTGTTTATAATATTATCACCCTGTAATACTCTGATCAAAAGAAAGGATCTGTCAGTGAAATGAAAGTAAGCGGGAAAAAAAGACTATATCACTTAAAGTTCATGGTAGAAGAAAACTAAGCATACTGAAAAGCAAAAAGCAAAACTAGAATGCTTTCTTAACCTGGCTCTTCAATGGCCTATGAAATGTTAAGGGATGGTTCATACACAAACAGCAACAGCACAGGAAAGGCCAGAGGGGCTGACACTCTCAACATTATCTACAGTTGACAGCAGCTGACACTTTACGAAGCAGAAGTTACATTTTCTTTTTCTTACTGGACCTGTCCCTAACAGAGGAAATATCATTGGCCACATTCCAGGACACTGACTGCATTAAACCTGGAGTGCTAAGTGACGATACAGTAAGAAATAAAATGAAGAAGTATGTCTTTAAGATGTAGAAAAAACTTTACATAGTAAGATAGTAGACCACTGAATATTGGTAGCTTTCCCTCACTCCATTCCTGCTAACAAATGTGCACATGTAAAGATGCATTAAGCCTAAGTGTAACCCTCTCTTAATCCAAGAGATTCCTCACTCGAAAGCCACTGTTTTGAGACTAGCTTCCAAGAGGCACAAAGGAAGCAACAGAGAGCCTCGCTGTGATAGAAATCTTGACTCCCTGCATATCTCCCACATTGCTTGTTGAATGCCAAAATAAACAACTTGGAAATGTTTTGCAGTCTGGCCTGGTGAAAAAGAGATGAGTATATGCTTAATAAATTTCAGATCTGAATTTGGATAGTAAGGAACTTTCTCTTATTGAAAATAAAAAGTAATACACTAACATTTATTAGAAAATTCTCTGTTAAAATGACTCTTTAAATTTATACACAAATAAAAGCTAAAAAATTGTAGATATGGAATCATAGTCAATAGTTCAATAAAAAATAAACCATAGTACTCCAATTTTATTTAAAAGCAAAATCAACTGGAAGAACAATTTCAGTTAGAATTATGGAAGTTTCTCCCTTAAGACCTAAATGTAGAAGTTGGAAATAAGACAGACACAAGTTAGTGTTCATTTAGACAGTTTTGCAGTATAAGTAATAGAATGACTAAAGTGGCTTCAACAGTAGGGGTTAATAATTGGGTCTTAACTACCAGGCTTTCTGGAGTAGATGGCACCAATGATTAACCCAGTGCTCAGTGTGTTAGGACTCTGCAGTTCTCATTCATATGCATTCTTAATCTCTCTGTCTCCTCCTCTTGCCTTCCCTCCCCCAACCCCCACCACCTCCTTTTGTCCCTCTCTTTTTCACAATCACAAAATGGCTGCCAAAACTCCATGCAACATGATGCCCTGCAATAATGCCCAAGGAAGGAAGCAGGATTAAGCAGAAAAGAAGTCCAGCTATAATGTAAATACAGTGACAGCTTCGATTGACTCCATAGGAAGCTGATATTACCTCAGAGATGGCTGATATGAATAGGCCTTTATAGTCCCACACTGATCACTTATTAGATATATACCTCCTCTGCAAAGGATATCATAACCTTGGGCAAGGCAACTCTCTGAAGTAGGGGTAATCCCCCTACTTGATGGGGCCAACAGCTAAATAAATAAATGGAGAGAGATGTCATGTTTGTAAGTTGAAAGACCCAATATTAAGTATGTTGTGTATGCATGCTAAGTCACTTCAATTGTGTCAGACTCTTTGCAAGTCTACGGACTGTAGCCTGCCAGGCTCCTCTATTCATGGGGATTCTCCAGGTGAGAATACTAGTGTGGGTTGCCATTTCCTACTCCAAGGGATCACCCTGACCCAGGGATCAAACTTGAGTCTCTTATGTCTCCTGCATTGATAGGTGGGTTCTTTACAACTAGCCACCTGGGAAGCCCATTAAGTATGTTAATTACCTCAATTTTTGAAATAAATTTTGCTGTTTCCAAAGATTAGTTGGATATAATTAATTATCTCTAAATCAATCTTTGGAATCAGCACAATTGTATTTAAAAATCTCAGCAAGATAATTTAGTGAAAATTTCACATAGTTTATGTGAAAACATGAACGGTTAAGAAGATAATAGATGAGGTAATCTTAAGAAAGAAAAAACTGGACGACTTACAGCATCAAATATCTAAATACAAGAGAAGACACTACACACGGACATCACCAGATGGTCAACACTGAAATCAGATTGATTATATTCTGTGCAGACAAATATGGAGAAGCTCTACACAGTCAACGAAAAGAAGACCAGAAGCTGACAGTGGCTCAGATCACGAACTCCTCACTACCAAATTCAGACTGAAACTGAAGAAAGTAGGGAAACCTGCTAGACCATTCAGGTATGAACTAAATCAAATCCTTTATGATTATACAGTGGAAGTGATAAACACATTTAAGGGCCTAGATCTGATAAATAGAGTGCTTGATGAACTATGGAATGAGGTTCGTGACATTGTATGGGAGACAGGGATCAAGACCATCCCCATGGAAAAGAAATGCAGAAAAGCAAAATGGCTGTCTGGGGAGGCCTTACAAATAGCTGTGAAAAGAAGACAGGTGAAAAGCAAAGGAGAAAAGGAAAGATACAAGCATCTGAATGCAGAGTTCCAAAGAACAGCAAGAAGAGATAAGAAAGCCTTCTTCAGTGATCAATGCAAAGAAATAGAGGACAAGAACAGAATGGGAAAGACTAGAGATCTCTTCAAGAAAATTAGAGATACCAAGGGAACATTTCATGCAAAGATGGGCTCGATAAAGGACACAAATGGTCTGGACCTAACATCTCTTCTTCGCTTAAGAAGAGATGGCAAGAATACACAGAAGAACTGTACAAAAAAGATCTTCACAACCCAGATAATCATGATGGTGTGATCACTCATCTAGAGCCAGATATCCTGCAATGTGAAGTCAAGTGGGCCTTAGAAAGCATCACTATGAACAAAGCTAGTGGAGGTGATGGAATTCCAGTGGAGCTGTTTCAAATCCTGAAAGATGATGCTGTGAAAGTGCTGCACTCAATATGCCAGCAAATTTGGAGAACTCAGCAGTGGCCACAGGACTGGAAAAGGTCAGTTTTCATTCCAATTCCAAAGAAAGGCAATGCCAAAGAATGCTCAGACTACTGCACAATTGCACTCATCTCACATGCTAGTAAAGTGATGCTCAAAATTCTCCAAGCCAGGCTTCAGCATTACGTGAACTGTGAACTTCCTGATGTCCAAGCTGGTTTTAGAAAAGGCAGAGGCACCAGAGATCAAATTGCCAACATCCGCTGGATCATGGAAAAAGCAAGAAAGTTCCAGAAAAACATCTATTTCTGCTTTATTGACTATGCCAAAGCCTTTGACTGTGTGGATCACAAGAAACTGGAAAATTCTGAAAGAGATGGGAATATCAGACCGGCTGACCTGCCTTTTGAGAAATCTGTATGCAGGTCAGGAAGCAACAGTTAGAACCGGACATGGAACAACAGACTGGTTCCAAATAGGAAAAGGCGTACATCAAAGCTGTATATTATCACCCTGCTTATTTAACTTCTATGCAGAGTACATCATGTGAAATGCTGGCCTGGAAGAAACACAAGCTGGAATCAAGATTGCTGGGAGAAATATCAATAACCTCAGCTATGCAGATGACACCACCTTAATGGCAGAAAGTGAAGAGAAGCTAAAAAGCCTCTTGATGAAAGTGAAAGAGGAGAGTGAAAAAGTTGGCTTAAAGCTCAACATTCAGAAAACGAAGATCATGGCATCCGGTCCCATCACTTCATGGTAAATAGATGGGGAAACAGTGGACACAGTGTCAGACTTTATTTTGGGGGGCTCCAAAATCACTGCAGATGGTGACTGCAGCCATGAAATTAAAAGACACTTACTCCTTGGAAGAAAAGTTGTGACCAACCTAGATAGTATATTCAAAAGCAGAGACATTACTTTGCCAACTAAGGTCCGTCTAGGCAAGGCTATGGTTTTTCCTGTGGTCATGTATGGATGTGAGAGTTGGCCTGTGAAGAAGGCTGAGTGTCAAAGAATTGACGCTTTTGAACTGTGGTGTTGGAGAAGACTCTTGAGAGTCCCTTGGACTGCAAGGAGATCCAATCATTCCATTCTGAAGGAGATCAACCCTGGGATTTTTTTGGAAGGAATGACGCTAAAGCTGAAACTCCAGTACTTTGGCCACCTCATGCAAAGAGTTGACTCATTAGAAAATCTCTGATGCTGGGAGGGATTAGGGGCAGGAGGAGAAGAGGACGACAGAGGATGAGATGGCTGGATGGCATCACGGATTCGATGGACATGAGTCTGGGTGAACTCTGTGAGTTGGTGATGGACAGGGAGGCCTGGTGTGCTGCGATTCATATAGTCTCAAAGAGTCTGACACGACTGAGTGACTGAACTGAACTGTAAAGCTACAGTAATTATACCAATGTTGAATCATTACAAGGACAAACAAAAAAGCCAGTGGCACAGAATATGAAATTGAAAAACAATTCAAGGATTTAGGACATGTGTATGTTGCAATGAAGTGGGGAATTGATGATATCTTCAATAAATAGTTATCGGTTCAATTAGATATACACGCAGAGAAACTGAATCCTAAAACTCCTACCACATGCTATTTGCACATTCAAATCCAAAGGGATAGAAAAGAATATATGAAAGTTAAAAAAATAAAAATAAAATTTTGGAAAAAGACATAAGTGACTATCAAGAAGAGCGAATAAGGCAAAAGTTTCTATGACAGGACACGAAAACTATTATCATGGATATAGTTAACTATATTTAGATTAAGAACTTCTGTTCATCAAAACATATCACCAAGAGGGTAAAAAGACAGTTCATAGGGTAAAATAAAACTTTGTGAGAAAGCAGTTTTTTCCAGAATACATTAAAAAAAAACTCAATCAATAGAAAAAATTTGAAAATATAATCTAAAAATGAGAATTGAACAATGATTAATAAATTTACCAGAAACAAAACAAAGCAGAACCCAATTTCATTAGTCATCAGAAAATTGCAAATTAACTCCATAATGGGTTACCACTACTAATAGAATGACTAAAATTTCAAAGATTAATGAATGAATGAATACTGACTGACAGTACCAGTATTATTGCTGAAGATATGGAGCAACTAAAACTATCGTTATTTATTAAATCGGAATATATTCATCACTATGAGCTTATATTTTCATATATATATATATATATGTATGTGTGTGTGTGTGTGAAAAGATGTATATACATATATAAGCATATAAGATCAGCTTCCTGGTGACTCAGATGGTAAAGAATCTGCCTGCAATGTAGGAGACCCAGGTTTCATCTCTGAGTCGGGAAGGTCCCCTGGAGAAGGGTATGACAACCCACTCCAGAATTCTTGTCTGGAGAATTCCATGGACAGAGGAGCCTGGCAGGCTACAGTCCATGGGGCCACAAAGAGTCAGAAACAAGTGAGTGATTTACACTTCATGTCGTTGCCTATATATTTGCCTCCTAACAAAATATCTAGAATGTTCAAAATAGTACTATTTAGACAATATAAATTATTCAGATAATATAAGCAAATCTCATAATATTAAGAATCAGAAGAAACACACAAAAGAGAATGGTATTATTCTATTTACATCAAGTTCAAATAGAACTAAATCATGATGTGAGAGGCTGGAGAGTGGTTAGCTTGGGAATGGGGAGTAACTAAAAGGGGGCAAAAGGAGGCATTCTAGAATACTGGTAGTGTCTTATTTTTTAGCAGAGCCCTTGTTACAAAGGTTTGTTCAATTTGTGAAACTCCATCAAGCTTTACACTCATGATTTATGTACTCTTCTGAGCATGGAATATACTTAATAAAAAAATTAAAGCAATAAAATCCATTCTCCATATATTAGAGTCATAATACCTCTTATACTGATGCTGCTTTTTTTTTTTTTTTTAACATGATCATAAAGTGCTTTATCCCTGGAGAAGGAAATGGCAACCCACTTCCAGTATTCTTGCCTGAAAAATCCCATGGACAGAGGAGCCTGATGAGCTACAGTTCACGGGGTCGCAAAGACTCAGACACGACTTAGAAACTAAACATAAACCGAGTGCCTTATGGAGACGGCAGTGGCCCCCACTCCATACTCTTGCCTGGAAACTCCCATGGACGGAGGAGCCTGGTGGGCTGCAGTCCATGAGGTCGCTAAGAGTGGGACATGACTGAGCAACTTCACTTTCACTTTTCACTTTCATGCATTGGAGCAGGAAATGGCAACCCACTCCAGTGTTCTTGCCTGGAGAATCCCAGGGACGGGGTAGCCTGGTAGGAAGCTGTATATGGGGTCTCACAGTCAGAAACGACTGAAGCGACTTAGCAGCAGCAGCAGCAAAGTGCTTTATGTGAATGAGTGAATGACTTTTACCTAAGCTGTCTAGGATTTCCTCAAAGTTCTTTAGGATTTCCTCAAAGTTCTTTTGCCTTCATCTCCTGATTTCTCTCCCTGCCTTCTTTGACAGGTTCTGTACTTCACATTTCATTCTTATATTTTATAGTCTTGTGATTCTTCTCTTGTGAAGAAGTCTTGTGAACTTCTCTCTATCCTCTGTGTTTTGTGGATCTCAGAGGAACCTGTCCTTAAGGTAGGGCTTCTTTACTTCTTTAATTAGCAAGGCCTATCAGTACTGATAAATTCTTTTCTGACACTCAACTTTTGTACACAAATCTAAACCATAGATTTATAGCTGAATTTGCTCTTCATCCTGACATTCATTTTTCTGGATAATAACGTCAAAAACTTTGTCTTCTAAATTACAGAAGTAGTAACCTGAAGTAATTTTATTTTTAAATATTAATTTTAATTCCTTAAACTGTATTTTATTTACCTATAAATATTTGGCCAAAAAACCCAGCATTATCATGTAAACATGTTAGATTCTTTTCACTTATATAAGTTGTGAACATATTTCAATAAAAGAGTTATGAGTATTTAATTTCACTGAAACAGCCATACAACTTCTGGTATCTTTGACTTAATAAACATAGGATTTTCAGGTACTATTTTGATCACCAGAGGTAGCTTATGTAGTATTACTGAAATTACAGTGTGAAACAATATAAAGTTAATTTTCCATTAAAAAAACAGGGATTTTAAATTGTAAAAGAAGTTAAATCTCATGTGTACTTCAGAGTCCATGGTGAGTAGAGGTTTTTATTAAATTAAATCTCTAGTTTATAGAAAGACCATTGATTTAAATAAGAAGCTAAAATCTCATATATTTCATATGATGTGACTTCATAAAGTTAGATATCAAAAAGTATTAACTGATCTTTATTGTTTAGCATAGGAAATATAGAGATTATTGATTATGATATCAAATAACACTTGGTTTGAGTTACCAAGTATAGAGCAATGTGTAGAAAAAATACAGCAAGATAAAATGAAATGTAACATCATTTAAAGAAGAAAGAAGTGGAACTTATACCAAAACTAAGACTACACGGTAGAGAAGTGATGATCACTACAGACTGTCATCTGAATCAGCAGGACTGATAAGAAAGGAAATGTACTGCATGGATTAGAGAAACAGCATGGTAATTCTCTAAATATACTATTCATCTAAAGCTCAGCACAGATGCTGAATTTTGAAAAGGATTAGAAAATAGAACATTTAGGAAATGATAAACAAGTTCAGGTGATACAGCACAGTGAAAAGAACAGCAGATTGTTAAGGCAGGTGTGCCCCTGAGGTTACAGCAAGGTAACTGGTTCACAGAGGCCACAGCCAAGTCATTTCTTGTCCTTTAGCCTTGGTGTCCTCATTTGTCAAATGAAAATATTTAGAAAATAATCTCATAGTTCTCATGCAGGTCTCAGATTTTAGTGATATTAATTAGAAATACAGGGATAACTGAGAGACTACTCATATAATGGGTTTTAAATATATATAAGGGTATTCTATAAAAGTTGATAAATCATTAATATTTACAACATCCACTGATGACAGAAGTGGAAAAAATGGACTTAATCAGGAGGAAGAACATAGTTTAGGCCATTGATTCTCAATCTTCACTGCCTAACATTCAACTGGGAAAATCAGACACTAAACTTGGCCCCCAAGATTCTGTTTCAAATGGTTTGGGATGAATCTAGGCATCAGTGTATTTTAACAGTCCCTTAAATGTTTTTCATTTTCATTTAGGTTTGGAAATTTTTCAGTTCAGTTCAGTTGCTCAGTCGTGTCCGACTCTTTGCGACCCCATGAATAGCAGCACGCCAGGCTTCCTTGTCCATCACCAACTCCCGGAGTTCACTCAGACTTGCTTTGGATGAGACATAATAAAATACTGCCTGCCAATGAAAGATTACTGATAATCTCTTTCTCTGCAACCTATAAATATATATAATCCATTTATTAACTGCAAAATGAACACTATAATCACAATAATAATTAATATCTACTTATACAACATTTACTAGACAATTTTCCAGGTACCTTGAATACATGAATTAATTTTCTCACCAATGTTTTATGTATTTACTCATCTTTTCCTGTTTTAAAACATGAGAAACATAATCATAGGCAGTTCATAAATTGAGTTCTCTACCCACATTATGCTAGATCCCATACGATTTTACCTTCAGCTACAGAGTTTCATTTGCCTTTAGTTCATTTACCATCCTGTTGTAGTTATGAATAAAAATAAACACTAGAAGAATGTCAGTTCTTTTACTATGCCCTATCTTCTCTTGAAAATATTACATTAATATAAAATGCCTATTTAGTGAATTCAATATACAACATATACAACATACTTAGTTTTCCCACAAAATCCATATTTCCAAATTAAACTCTTTCAACATATATTTTCTTCAAGAAAATCTTGTTTATATTTTAATTGTGGCTGCATTACCTAAGATTTCCCACTGAATTTGGTGTTCTTGTAACTAGGACATAAAATTGTTATGTTCCTCTTTCAAACTTTCTATTGAAGTCAATATTATGACTTTCAGTATATCAGAAATTCTCACCTCTGTATTGTTTCAAGAGTCTCTGTGCTGTAGGCATTTTATGGCCCTTTGAGATAAAGATATTTCAAACCTCAGTGACTATATGTTTCCTCTGGGATATTGGAAATAGACTTTACAGTCTCCATACACAATTCAATTTTTAAAATAAAATTCCATAAATTAAGGCTCTCATAAACCTTTGGAAATGCCGCTGTTGTGAGCAGCTGTTTTGTTGCATTTGATTGCCACACAAAGGTAGAGTTCACAGAGATACAGTATTTAAACTTGGACTGCCCTTAATTAGCATGAAAGTCTTGTGTAAAGATTATATCTTGGCAAAGAGCTTATGCCTATTAAAAAATTTCAGACAGAAGATCAATATGTAATAACCACCTGAAATATACTAAGCAGAATACACTACCTTGAAGAAATCATCACCTATATCTGTCCACTATATAACACAGCTAAAAGCCTGGCAGTAGAGGGAAGCTAAAACTGGGTTAGAGTCAATGAAGAAATTCAAGCTTCAGCTTCCATCCTACAGAACAAAATATACAATATATATAAAAAAAATCTTGTCATTGGACACACATTGTCAGCATTGGAATCGCTTAATCCAAGGGACTTTAATATTATACATTTCACATCTGAGCCATGATACCTAAATGAATAGGAACTGACATTTACTGATTTGTTTTGATTTCATATCTTTCAGCAAGAAATAGGACAAGAGGAGACCTCCTAGGAATCAGGAGATTGACAAGGACAGTGACAATTAAGGGATGATTCTGAAAATTTTTCTGTTCTTACTGTTTTATCTGTTTCTCTACGGGAATCAGGAATGATAGTTTTAAATGACTCTTAAGGAAAAGCCAAAATTTTTATGGCATTATTGTGTCCCATCAAAATGCATCATAGTAACCCTCAAGATGATGATATTAGGAGGCAGGGCCTTTGAAAGATGCTTAAGTTATGAGAGAAGATCCTCCATAAATGGGATTGCTACCTTATTAAAGAGACCCCAGAAAGCTAGCTTCTCCCTTTCACTAAGTGAGTATACAGTGGGAAGTCAGCAATCTGCAACCTGAAAGAGGCCCTTTACCAGAATCCCATCATACCAGCACGCTGATCTTGGACTTCCAGCCAACAGAACTGTGAGAAATAAATATCTGTTGTTTCTAAGCCACCCAATCTGTCATATTTTGTTATAGCAGCCCAGACAGACTAAGACAAGTATGCTACAAAGCTTTCAAACAAGTGTGCTCCTTCATGTCACTTACCACTCTGACCTTCCTCCTAAAACGTCTTCCCTTCACTCTGCCCCAAGCACACAGACTGGCCACACCATGAAAACTCCCTCTGCAAGATTTTTGCACTCACTGTTTCCTTCCTTGCATGCAATTTTGATTAGGATAAGAATTTTTGTTTATTTTTACTTCTGTAATAACACTCAAATCTAGAATAGTGTTAGTCATATAGAAGATACTTTATATCTGATTAAATGAATGGAATAAATTTTGAATTATGCTTTTTAATTTCTTTGGTAGTCAAGAAAGTCAAAGTTAGGGAGAATTTAGCAACTCTAACTAGACATGAGGGTAGATCCTCATAAACGGGATTGCTTTAAGAAAAAAGAGGTAGACAGCAGTACTGAAAAGGAAAAGAAGTGAAGTTAGCCTGAGTCCTGTAGTCTTCAGTCAGCTAACTTTCCCCTAAGACTTTAAATCTACACCAAGAAAAATAGACTTAATTTTCCTCTCTCCTACGTACTTCTCCATGGAGGGTTAAGCCCTCAACCTTGTCTTAAGTAGTTTATTTTCCTGACCCTATGTCTCCATATCTGGATTTCTGTTGCATTACAAAAGCTGTAGACATCAGTTACTATTCTTCTAATACCAGCTTCTGGAACTTGTTGCTTCCAACTCATCCAAATGATAACCACATCTGATACAGCACAGTTTCTAGTCCCTCCCCAGAGTCCTAGGTCACAAGATGTTCATTTTGTGCTAGTTGTGATCATGAGTTAGAAAGTCAAAAATAAAATGAAAATTCTCTTTCTATTTAGTGGTAATGATTCTATATCCTTCTCTCTGGCTCTGATGGTTCTGTCTTATGGAAAGAAGAGACACCAGTCTACAATAAGAGTAGGAAACAGAGGCCGCAAAGACTCTTGCTTGTGTATACCACTATCTTATTTATACATAGAATGTGTTCTCTTTTTCAGCTTTTCTAGAAATAAAACATTTCCTAAAGCAAGAAAAATATGATTAAGTGAGCTTCAAATTTTAACAGCAGGGATAGTATTTCAGAAAACTTTGAGATTTGGGTTTGAAAATACTTGTCAGATTACTTTTTATATGAGATACAATCAGTCTGGAGTTTCCCAGAATGGGACTAGAGAGCTGTTTGGGGCTATGCACCATGACACATACTTTGCTAAGAAAAAGTATTTACTCAGTACCCTGATAATCTCAAAAGGGAAGCATATATAATTATTTTATCCATAAAAGAAATAAAACTTATCTATGTACTTGCCTGGAGAATCCCAGGGATGGGGGAGCCTGGTGGGCTGCCATCTATGGGGTCGCTCAGAGTTGGACACAACGGAAGCAACTTAGTAGTAGTAATAGTATGTTTTATTTATCTTCCTATTGTCAATATATAGCATTGAGCCTTAGCTAACATTTACTATCAATCCTTACTAAAGCAATAGGCAATTTGTCAAATGTATATTACTCCACTTAATCCTCAAAAAAGGTCTGTATTATAGCTTCTACTATTAGTATATGTAGACATAGAAAACTTATGGTAAACATCGTTACCAAAGGAGAAAGGCAGAGGGGAGGGATATATTAGTAGTTTTGGATATACATTACTATATATAAAATAGATAAAAAGGTCCTGGTATATAGCACAGGAAACTGTATTTAATATCATTCAATATCTTCTAATAACTTAAAATGGAAAATCTGAAAAAAAATGATGGAATAATTTACTATATACCAAAAATTATTATATCTACTACTGCGGGCAGGAATACCACAGAAGAAATGGAGTAGCCATCATGGTCAACAAAAGAGTCTGAAATGCAGTACTTGGATGCAATCTCAAAAACGGCAGAATGATCTCTGTTCCTCTCCAAGGCAAACCATTCAATATCATGGTAAACCAAGTCTATGCCCCAACCAGTAACAATGAAGAAGCTGAAGTTGAACGGTTTTATGAAGACCTACAAGACCTTTTAGAACTAACACCCCCCGCCTCCCCCAAAAATGTCCTTTTCATTATAGAGGACTGGAATACAAAAGTAGGAAGTCAAGAAACACTTGGAGTAACAGGCAAATTTGGCCTTGGAATGCAAAATGAAGCAGGGCAAAGGCTAATAGAGTTTTGCCAAGAAAATGCACTGGTCATAGCAAACACCCTCTTCCAACAACACAAGAGAAGACTCTACACATGGATATCACCAGATGGTCAACACTGAAATCAGACTGGTTATATTCTTTGCAGCCAGAGATGGAGAAGCTCTATACAGTCAACAAAGACAAGACCAGGAGCCAACTGTGGCTCAGATCATGAACTCCTTATTACCAAATTTAGACTGAAATTGAAGAAAGTAGGGAAAACCGCTAGACCATTCAGGTATGACCTAACTCAAATCCCTTATGATTATGCAATGGAAGTGAGAAATAGATTTAAGGGCCTAGATCTGATGGATAGACTGCCTGATGAACTATGGAATGAGATTCGTGACATTGTACAGGAGACAGGGATCAAGACTATCCCCATGGAAAAGAAATGCAGAAAAGCAAAATGGCTGTCTGGGGAGGCCTTACAAATAGCTGTGAAAAGAAGAGAGGTTAAAAGAAAAGGAGAAAAGGAAAGATATAAGCATCTGAATGCAGAGTTCCAAAGAATAGCAAGAAGAGATAAGAAAGCCTTCTTCAGCAATTAATGCAAAGAAATAGAGGACAAGAACAGAATGGGAAAGACTAGAGATCTCTTCAAGAAAATTAGAGATACCAGGGAACATTTCTTGCAAAGATGAGCTTGATAAAGTACAGAAATGGTCTGAACCTAGCAGAAGCAGAAGATATTAAGAAGAGGTGGCAAGAATACTCAGAAGAACTGTACAAAAAGATCTTCACAACCCAGATAATCACGATGGTGCAATCACTCATCTAGAGCCAGATATCCAGGAAAGTGAAGTCAAGTGGGCCTTAGAAAGCATCACTATGAACAAAGCTAGTAGAGGTGATGGAATTCCAGTTGAGTTTCAAATCCTAAAAGATGATGCTGTGAAAGTGCTGCACTCAATATGCCAGCAAATTTGGAGAACTCAGCAGTGGCCACAGGACTGGAAAAGGTCAGTTTTCATTCCAATCCCAAAGAAAGGCAATGCCAAAGAATGCTCAAACTACCGCACAATTGCACTCATCTCACATGCTAGTAAAGTGATGCTCAAAATTCTCCAAGCCAGGCTTCAGCAATACATGAACCGTGAACTTCCACATGTTCAAGCTGGTTTTAGAAAAGGCAGAGAAACCAGAGATCAAATTGCCAACATCCTCTGGATCATGGAAAAAGCAAGAGAGTTCCAGAAAAACATCTATTTCTGCTTTATTGACTATGCCAAAGCCTTTGACTGCATGGATGACAATAAACTGTGGAAAATTCTGAAAGAGATGGGAATACCAGACTACCTAACCTGCCTCTTGAGAAATCTGTATGCAAGTCAGGAAGCAACAGTTAGAACTGGACATGGCACAACAGACTAGATTCAAATAGGAAAAGGAGTACGTCAAGGCTGTATATTATCACCCTGCTTATTTAACTTCTATGCAGAGTACATCATGAGAAACACTGGGCTGGAAGAAACACAAACTGAAATCAAGATTGCTGGGAGAAATATCAATAACCTCAGCTATGCAGATGATACCACCCTTATGGCAGAAAGTGAAGAGGAACTCAAAAGCATCTTGATGAAAGTGAAAGAAGAGAGTGAAAAAGTTGACTTAAAGCTCAACATTCAGAAAATGAGGATCATGGCATCTGGTCCCAACACTTCATGGGAAATAGATGTGGAAACAGTGTCAGACTTTATTTTTGGGGGACCAAGGATGAGATGGCTGGATGGCATCATGGACTCGATGGACGTGAGTCTGAGTGAACTCCGAGAGATGGTGATGAATAGGGAGGCCTGGCGTGCTGCGATTCATGGGGTCGCAAAGAGTCGGACATGACCAAGTGACTGAACTGAACTGAAAATCACTGCAGATGGTGACTGTAGCCATGAAATTAAAAGATGTTTACTCCTTGGAAGGAAAGTTATGACCAACCTAGATAGCATATTCAAAAGCAGAGGCATTACTTTGCCGACTAAGGTCCGTCTAGTCAAGGCTATGGTTTTTCCTGTGGTCATGTATGGATGTGAGTTGGACTGTAAAGAAGGCTGAGGGCCGAAGAATTGATGCTTTTGAACTGTGGTGTTGGAGAAGACTCTCGAGAGTCCCTTGGACTGCAAGGAGATCCAACCAGTCCATTCTGAAGGACATCAGCCCTGGGATTTCTTTGGAAGGAATGATGCTAAAGCTGAAATTCCAGTACTTTGGCCACCTCATGCAAAGAGTTGACTCATTAGAAAATCTCTGATGCTGGGAGGGATTAGGGGCAGGAGGAGAAGAGGACGACAGAGGATGAGATGGCTGAATGGCATCACTGACTCGATGGACGTGAGTCTGAGTGAACTCTGTGAGCTGGTGATGGACAGGGAGGCCTGGTGTGCTGCGATTCATGGGGTCGCAAAGAGTTGGACACGACTGAGCGACTGAACTGAACTGAAAAATTATCACAGCATTGTAAAACAACTATGCTGCTGCTGCTACTGCTAAGTTGCTTCAGTCGTATCTGACTCTGTGTGACCCCGTAGACGGCAGCCCACCAGGTTCCCCTGTCCTTGGGAACTGCCAGGCAAGAACACTGGAGTGGGTTGCCATTTCCTTCTCCAATGCATGAAAGTGAAGATTGAAAGTGGAGTCCCTCAGTCATGCCCAACTCTTAGTGACCACGTGGACTGCAGCCTACCAGGCTCCACATCCATGGGATTTTCCAGGCAAGAGTACTGGAGTGGTGTGCCATTGCCTTCTCCAAACCAACTATATTCCAATACAAAAAAATAAAATGCATGTACTGTTCTTCTCTAAGTTGCTTTCCATATCAACACTTTTTCTTAAATTATAATTCATGATCTTTTTCCTTGTTTACCCTTTTGTTTTTACTTCTTATAATATCACGTTCATTAGAATAGTAATTGTGCCCATCTTCTAATCTCTGGTCCAGTGATAGTTTATCATCCATCCAGTATCCAGATTGGAGCCTACAGAAGCCTAGTAATTTTATTTAAGTATACTATTTTATTCCCCAAATTAAGATGAAAATGGCTTCCAATTTTAGTTCAGATTGAACTTCAAATTACTTAGCCCAGTGTTTAAGGTTCAATCAAGTCTTTGCTTAGTTCTTTATTCTCCTAAATCTATTTTAATTCTATAAACCAACACATCAAATTCATCTAATGTTTTCTTATCTGGATGTCTTTACTCTCAACATTCTTTTTCTTGAATGTCTTCTACTTTTCAAATAGTGCAAATTTCAGCATAGGAAGTCTATCTTCCTTCCCCATTATTCTCTGTCCCGTATTAAGGGAAATTAGTTAAATATAATCTGAATTTCCTTCAGACTTTGAAATATTCTGTATATAGAGGAGTGCTTTAAGTACTGAAGCTAGGGAAACCTGGTTGCCCCCACCTTACTCCACCATTTGCTATCTGGAAATCTTTGTTTCCTCACTTATAAAGTTAAAATAAAATTGATGTCTACAGTAGCATTTTTAAGTTAAAAATCCCCAGGTACAGTGATTACTATCATATGCAAAGAACCCAATAAGTGTTCATTACTCCAAACACTACAGAATTTACATTTATTTAGTATTACATTTATTTGGATATATGCCTTTGAACTACAAAGGGGCTAAAAATTCTCTAAAAGTCTATGAAAATATATTATTCTGATCATGTTCCACAATCTCCTGTATAAAGAAAGTATTCGATTAATATCTGTTGACTTGACTGATTGCATTGATTAAAGTACACTTTTTCCAAAATGAAGCTCTGTCTGCAAGTGTATTTCTTTCCAAAACAGGAAAACTGTAATTAGCTCTTATTGTGCAGAAAATTCATAAACCTGAATTGCTATGCACTTCTTTTCTTCTACAAGTATACACTGTATACGATGCTTAAAAATAATTAGAAACCCTTTGGTTTAATCAGCTTTCCTTCATACTCTGTGTAGACTATTTTAAATAGCATTTGACTGAGTCTTGTGGTTAGAATTTTATATGATGTCAGTCCTCACTGGAAACACATATCTGCTGGTTTTTCATTTAGAACGGTGGCTCTCACATGCCACAGACTGCCTAAATAGGAATCACCTGTGGTGATTATAGCATCACAGTTTGCTGGCCTCCATGTTTAACTCGCTCCAGATTCTCGGGGGTGAGGCCCTGGAAATTATACTATATACAAACACCCTAGAAGATTCTGATGTGTGGCCAGGTGTAAGAAGCTCTCTTCTAAAAAAATCGCTTAATGGTTTCACCACATGAAACACAGGGTTGCAGACTTTCATATTAACTATCATGCCTATATGATCTGAAATAAGAGAAATTTGAAGTTTTGGACTTTACTTTCCCACAGAAGCCCAAATGAATCTCCAGTACATTCTTTCTTATTGAAAAATTAGTGATAAACTTAAACTTATAGTTTTCCATTTTTAAACTGATGAAGTCTTTTAAATATCTGGATGTGGCTATAAAATATGTGTACTCGATAGAACTAAAAGGGTGTCATTATGGGATAAATATCAATAAAATAAATAAATAATGCATGATTTTAGGATCATGGTCTTTTAAGAGGCTACTTTTAGGATGTGATTGTGGCAGCAGATTTTAAAAGTAGATTTGAAACTACATATTCATTTTATTGCTGAGTAGTATTTCATTTTATGAATATACCTCATTTGTTTCTCTACTCGCCATTGATGGGTATTGTTTTCTACTTTTGATTATTATAAAAATGCTGCCTAAACATGTCTTTGTATGGACGTTTGTTTATATTCCTCTAGAGTAGTTACACAGAAGTGAAATTGCTGATTTGATTTATATGATAATTTCATGTTTTTAATGTTTTAAGAAAGTGTCAAAATGTGTTTTTCAAAGTGGCTTTACCAGTTACATTCCCTCTAGAAACATATGAAGGTACCAGTTTGTCTGCATACTCACCAAAACTTATTATCACATGCTATAATGTTTATGAATCTCAAAAATATTATTTTATATGAACTTTCAAGTGCAAAATACACATATTATATGATTCCATTTAGAAAATATTTGGAAATTATTCAGAAAAGACAAATCTATAGAGACAGAAAGTAAATCAGTGATTGCCTGAGAATGGAAATAAAGGTTTGCTGCAAATTGTTATGGAGGTATATGGAATAATAAATGTATTTTTAAAAATGGAACATAAAGTTGGTTTCATAACTATGCAAATTTACTAAAAACTGTATGAGTTCAATGATATAGTAATACTCAATTAAAGATATCTATAAAATGTATATATTGATGTAAATGCCTGTGCAAATATCTGTGCATGTATATATAAATATATAGATGATGTCTGAATATATGTATTCAGTCCTATTTTTTCAAAAATCCTTCTTATTCAAACTACCAAGAGACAGATTTCTCTACTATACTGAATATAGCAAATGAACATGAGAGCTCATGTAATTATCAACCAAATTGGTGGTTATATCAGTTATAGGTTTTTCTGTTATTAGCTTTTTTAATTTGAGTATACTTGACTTACAATGTTGTGTCAGCCTCAGGTGTACAGCAAAGTGAATCAAGCATACACACACATATATTCACCCCCTTCCAGATTCCCCTCCCACATAGGCTCTCACAGAGCACCAAGTAGATTTCTTTGTGCCATGTAGCATGTCTTTATTAGTTACCCATTTCACATACAGTAGTGTGTATATATCAGTTCCACTCTTCCAGTTTATCCCTACTGTCCCTTACTCACTGGTAATCATGTTTGTTTTGTACATGTAACTCTATTTCTGTTCTGTAGATAAGTTCATCTATATACTCTTTGTATAGATTCCACATATAAGCGAAATCATATGATATTTGTCCTCCTATGTCTGACTTACATCACTTAGTGTAACAATCTGTAGGTCCATTTGTGTTTCTATAAATGGCATTTTTTCATTTTTATGGCTGAGTAATATCCCATTGTACACACACGCATACACACCACATCTTCTTTATCCATTCTTCTGTTGATGGGCATTTAGGTTGTTTCCATCATTCTAGCCAACAGTCCTGGTTATTGTAAATAGTACTGCAATGAACACTGAGGTGTATGTATCTTTTCAAATTATGATTTTCTTTGGCTATATGGCCAGAAGTGGGATTGTTGGATCACGTAGCAGCTCCATTTTTAGTTTAATAAGGAATCTCCACCCTGTTTTCCATAGTGGTTGCACCATTTTACATTCCCACCAACAGTGTAGGAGGGTCCCCTTCTCTCCACACACTCTCCAGCATTTACTCTTTGTAGATTTTTTGATGATGGCCATTATAACTGATGTGAGGTGATACCTCATTGCAATTTTGATTGCATTTCTCTAATAATGAGTAATGCTGAGCATATTTTATGTGTTGTTGGACATCTGTATGTCTTCTTAGAAATTTGTCTGTTTAGGTCCTCCATCCACTTTTTTTTGATTGGGCTGTTTAGTTTTCTGATATTGAGCTTCATGAGCTCCTTGATATTTTAGAGATTAATTCTTTATCAGTTGCTTCACTAATAATTATTTTCTCTCATTCTGAGGGTTGTCTTTATATTTGTTAATAGTTTTCTTTGCTGTGAAAAATTTTTTAAGCTTAATTAGATCCCATTTGTTTATTTTTGTTTTTATTTCCATTACTCTAGGAGGTGGGTCAAAGAAGAGCTTGCTGCAATTTATGTCAAAGAGTATTCTGTCTATGTTTTCCTCTAAGAGTTTTAGTGTATCAAGTGGTACATTTAGGTCTTTAATCCATTTGAGTTTATTTTTGTGTATGGTGTTAGGGAGTGTTCTAATTTCATTTGTTTATATTTAGTTGTCCTGTTTTCCCAGTACCACTTACTGAAGAGACTGTCTTTTCCCCATTGTATATTCTTTCCTCCTTTGTCATAGATCCAGTTCAGTTCAGTTCAGTCACTCAGTTGTGTCCAACTCTTTGCGACCCTTGAATCGCAGCACGCCAGGCCTCCCTGTCCATCACCAACTCCCAGAGTTCACTCAGACTCACGTCCATCGAGTCAGTGATGCCATCCAGCCATCTCATCCTCTGTTGCCCCTTCTCCTCCTGCCCCCAATCCCTCCCAGCATCAGAGTCTTTTCCAATGAGTCAACTCTTTGCATGAGGTGGCCAAAGTACTGGAGTTTCAGCTTTAGCATCATTCCTTCCAAAGAGCACCCAGGACTTATCTCCTTTAGAATGGACTGGTTGGATCTCCTTGCAGTCCAAGGGACTCTCAAGAGTCCTCCAACACCACAGTACAAAAGCATCAATTCTTCAGTGCTCAGCCTTCTTCACAGTCCAACTCTCGCATCCATACATGACCACAGGAAAAACCATAGCCTTGACTAGACAGACCTTTGTTGTCATAGTTTAGGTGACCATTGTTGCTGTTCAGTCTCTAAGTTATGTCCAACTCTTTGTGACCCCATGAACTATAGCACACAGGCTTCTCTGTTCTTCACTCTCTCACAGAGTTTTCTCAGACTCATGTCCTTTGAATCAGTGACACCATCTAACCATCTTATCCTCTGTCAGCCCTTTCCCCTCCCACCTTCAATGTTTCCCAGCATCAAGATCTTTTCAATGAGTCAGTTCTCATCAGGTAGCCAAAATATGGGAGCTTCTGCTTAAGCATTAGTTCTTCCAGTGAATATTCAGGGTTGATTTCATTTAGAATTGACTGGTTTGAAATCCTTGCTGTCCAAGAGACTCTCAAGAGTCTTCTCCAACACCACAATTCAAAAGCATCAGTTCTTTGGCACTCAACCTTCTTTGTGGTCTACCTCTCACATCCGTAGATGATAACTTGAAAAACTATAACTTTATGTATATGGACATTTGCTGGCAAAGTGATGTCTCATTTTTTAATATGTTGCTGAGGTTTGGCATAGCTTTTCTTTTAAGGAGCTAGTGTCTTTTAATTTTGTGGCTCCAGTCACCATCTGCAGTGATTTTGGAGCCCTAGAAAGTAAAATCTGTCACTGTTTCCACTTTTTCCCTATCTATTTGCCATGAAGTGATGGGACTGGATGCCAAGATCTTCATTTTTCAAATGGTGAGTTTTAAGCCAGTATTTTCACTCCACCCCCATCAAGAGGATCTTTAAGCCCTCTTATCTTTCTGCCATTAGGGTGGTATCATCTATGTATCTGAGGTTGTCCATATTTCTACTGGCAACCTTGATTCTAGCTTGTGAGTCCATAGATGTGTAGATTTATCACTGAACTTTTTATCGTGTTCCACTGATCTATATTTCTGTTTGTGTGTGTGTGTGTGTGTGTGTGTGTGTGTGTGGCCAGTACCATACTCAACATAGTTTGAGATCAGGGAGTCTGACTCCATCAGCTCCATTTTCTTTCTCAAGATTGCTTCTTTGCTATTCATGGACTTTATTGTTTCCATACAAATTTTTAAACAAAAAAATTGTTCTGATTCTGTGAAAAATGCCATTGGTTATCTGATAGGGACTGCCTCTAGTTCAGTCGCTGAGTCATGTCCGACTCTTTGTGACCGCATGAATGGCAGCACGCCAGGCCTCCCTGTCCATCACCATCTCCCAGAGTTCACTCAGACTCATGTCCATCGAGTCCATGATGCCATCCAGCCATCTCATCCTCTGTCGTCCCCTTCTCCTCCTGCCCCGATCCCTCCCAGAATCACAGTCTTTTCCAATGAGTCAACTCTTCACATGAGGTGGCTAAAGTACTGGAGTTTCAGCTTTAGCATCATTCCTTCCAAAGAAATCTCAGGGCTGATCTCCTTCAGAATGGATTGGTTGGATCTCCTTACAGTCCAGGGGACTCTCAAGAGTCTTCTCCAACACCACAGTTCAAAAACATCAACTCTTCAGTGCTCAGTTTTCTTCACAGTCCAACTCTTGCATGGTACATGACCATAGGAAAAATCATAGCCTTGACTAGATGGACCTTAGTTGGCAAAGTGATGTCTCTGCTTTTGAATATACCTCATAGGTTGGTCATAACTCTTCTTCCAAGGAGTAAGCGTCTTTTAATTTCATGGCTGCAGTCACCATCTGCAGTGATTTGGGAGCCCCAAAAATAAAGTCTGACACCGTTTCCACTATTTGCCCATCTATTTCCCATGGAGTGATGGGACCGGATCCCATGATCTTCGTTTTCTGAATGTTGATCTTTAAGCCAACTTTTTCACTCTCCTCTTTCACTTTCATCAAGAGGCTTTTGAGTTCCCCCTTCACTTTCTGCCATAAGAGTGGTGTCATCTGCATAGCTGAGGTTATTGATATTTCTCCCAGCAATCTTGATTCCAGCTTGTGTTTCTTCCAGCCCAGTGTTTCTCATGATGTACTCTGCATATAAATTAAATAAGCAGGGTGACAATATACAGCCTTAATGTACGCCTTTTCATATTTGGAACCAGTCTGTTGTTCCATGCCCAGTTCTAACTGCTGCTTCCTGACTTGCATACACCTTTCTCAAGAGGCAGGTCAGCCAGTCTGGTATTTCAATCTCTTTCAGAATTTTCCACAGTTGATTGTGATCCACAGAGTCAAAGGCTTTGGCATTGTCAATAAAGCAGAAATAGATGTTTTTCTGGAACTCTCTTGCTTTTTCCATGATCCAGAGGATGTTGGCAATTTGATCTCTGGTTCCTCTGCCTTTTCTAAAACAGCTTGAACATCTGGACGTTCACGGTTCATGTATTGCTGAAGCCTGGCTTGGAGAATTTTGAGCATCACTTTACTAGCATGTGAGATGAGTGCAATTGTGCGGTAGTTTGAGCATTCTTTGGCATTGCCTTTCTTTGGGATTGGAATGAAAACTGACCTTTTCCAGTCCTGTGGCCACTGCTGAGTTTTCCAAATTTGGGATGTTGAAAAATGAAGTTGCAACAGTCAAATATAGTACCATGTTATCAAGATCTTTGCAAGCTAAATCAAAGTACAGGAATGCAGTAGGTAAGAAAGAATCACATATGTTCTAGCAGGATTAGCAGGATGAAAATGCTATTGTAAGCAGATTAACTGGAAATATCATTGATAGCATAAATTATGTGACATGGGATGCAAAGAAATGATAGCAATTCAAATTAATAAGAAAGAAGTCTTATCCATTGTTAAGGCTGTAGAAAGAGAAAGTAATGCATGATAGTAAAGACTGTTCAAAGAAAATAACCAAGCTATTTAGTAACTGACCCACTCCAGTGTTCTTGCCTGGAGAATCCCAGGGACGGGGGAGCCTGATGGGCTGCCGTCTATGGAGTCGCACAGAGTTGGACACGACTGAAGCGACTTAGCAGCAGCATTTAGTAACTGAAAGGAGAAAGTATGAATGTTGGTAAATAGTCTTATTTAATGGAATATAATGTTTTAAAAAATCTATAGAATGGCTACAATAAAATCTTCATTTTGAGCTAATTAAATAAATTGCCCAATCTGGGTAGAGAGACATAAACTAAATAAAAATATACAGGCAAGGAAATTTGACTCATATTACACTTGCTCATTTTTATAAAGAAAGTGATTGTTGAGAGTGCTATTTTGAGAATTTAATTTGTTAATCTGAATTTGGGCATATTCTATAGTGCTATCTTTTGTTTTTCTTACTAAATGTGTTTCTTTCTTTCTTTCTTTTTCTTTCTTTCTTTCTTTTTTTTTTTTTTTTTACTGCTTATTGGCAACCCTCAGGGGTTTATCTCAACACCTGTTATATTCTTTGAAAGTTATTTTCCTGATTAGCATTTCCTATTTTAATACATGAACATCTGGTAAAGGTTTACCTTAGAAATCCCCCTACTCAGAGTTCATCTGCTTCTAATATTTGACTTCCTAACTTTATATTATCCTCCTGAGTTACAGGATAGCATCAGAAAACAATTATTTTTGATGAATCTTTAATATGCAAGATGACAGTCAACAGGATTCATTGAGTACCAATTTCTTGCTCAAAACTCTGATGAGCCCAGAGGAGGAGAATGATAAGTAGTTTCATTCTTGTTCTGAAGGAGTTTAAAACCTGGTTGGGACAAACCACTAAAATTCAAACAGTGAACTATACAGAGTGCACGCTTGCATGCTAAGTCATTTCAGTCATATTCAACTCTTTGCAACCCCACGGACTGTAGCCCACTAGGTTCCTCTGTATATGGGATTCTCCAGGCAAGAATACTGGAGTGGGTTGCCATTTCCTTCTCCAAATATACACAGTAATGCATCATTAGCATTTTTATTTTGTGGCTTTACAGTGAGAGATGAAGGCTGAAGAAAAGAAACAAAGTTTCGTACACGAGATGTTATTAGAGGAAAGAATAGACTTTGGAGATATAAAAGTTAAGTTATACATTATTATAGCAAGGGAACCATCAATTAGTTTATCATAATGCAGCATGATTTATTTTTATTATTTCATTGCATTCCCCCATATCATTCCTAGTTTATTTTTTAAAAAATAATCTTTATCAAATTCCTTTAAACTATAGACTTAAAATACCTGTGATCTTTCCAGTCTTGATTAATAAGTACTTGATTTCTTAAGAGTGCTGGATGATATTTTGCTTGTGTATTTTCTACATTAAAGTTAGGACTATTGAGAAATCTGCTGCTGCTGTGAAAATGTCATAACTTTTTACTAATTTTATTTTATTGGCTTGATTTGAAGCAATTAGAAAGAAAATATTTGGGTCACTAAACCTAAGCTACAATTTCCCTTTGAAACCTGCTAATAAAATTTAGTTCATAAAATGTTCATCATTTTAATACAAAATAACAATTTCCCATTCTGTTGAGTACTTTTGCATAAAGAAAATAAATAGATGAACTTCACAAATAAAGGATACAAACCTATTCTTATATTGATAAATCAATTGTCCTTGTTTCATACAAATTATACTATAAACACAGATTAAACAGTCAGTATTTGTTTAAGTAAGATAATTCTATGGCAATTTCTTCACCTAGCCAATAATTTACCATTTATATCTATCATAGTTCACATTTAATTTGAGTTTAAATTACTTTAACACATAGGTGGTCTCAGTTTTAAAAGAATAATAATTCTCTCATTCATTTTGAGATTTAAAATACACTGAAAAAATAACAGCTTTTTCTTGGTTCACAAAAATAATATTGTTACTGATCATCAGACAGTCACAGAAAAATATGGCAGTGTTCCATGTAAATGGCTTCCCTGGTGGCTCAGAGGTTAAAGCGTTAAAGCCTCCAATGCGGGAGACCCAGGTTCGATCCCTGGGTTGGGAAGATCCCCTGGAGAAGAAAATGGCAATCCACTCCAGTATTCTTGCCTGGAGAATCCCATGGACAGAAAAGCCTCGTAGGTTACAGTCCACGGGGTCGCAAAGAGTCGGACACGACTGAGCGACTTCACCTTCACCTTCCCTTGTGGCTCAGCTGGTAAAGAATCAGTTTACAATGCAGGAGACCCTGGTTTGATCCTTGGATTGAGAGTATGGCGTACCCCTATATTCCAGTGTTCCATGTATAGTCTATGATTTCTTGCCCTCAGAGTGCTAAGAGGTGAACTCAAGATTCAGAAATTTCAGAAGAAAATTAAGAAATAGAAAGTCAGTTTTGCTCTATATCCTCTGTCTCACTAATAATTTTAGGGAAATATCATTTTAGAGCAATCCTAGAACCTAATACTTTAATAGGGACATTCATCAATTCAGTCTAGAATATATGCTCATTGCCTATTCTCTGGGACCTATTTCATCATTATTTCAGAATGGTAGATTTATAAATATGTGAGACAAATATCTACTAGATCATTCACTTATAAAACATGGAATATGTAAGTCATGAAGGCATCTTCAGCATTCACACCGAAGCAATAATTCAATTATATTGGTGTTGCATCTTAAATACCTCTAAATTCTTCTTTTTGAAACCATAGTTCCATTATCGTCTTGGTTCAGCACTAAATCACCTTTTACCACAAAATTGGTACATAAGCAAACTGTCCTAAAATTGAGCATCAGTTCAGTTCAGTTCAGTAGCTCAGTTGTGTCCGACTCTGCGACCGCATGATTGCAGCACACCAGGCCTCCCTGTCCTTCACCAACACCTGGAGTTCATTCAGACTCATGTCCATCAAGTCAGTGATGCCATCCAGCCATCTCATCCTCTGTCGTCCCCTTCTCCTCCTGCCCCCAATCCCTCCCAGAATCATAGTCTTTACCAATGAGTCAACTCTTTGCATGAGGTGGCCAAAGTACTAGAGTTTAAGCTTTAGCATCATTCCTTCCAAAGAAATCCCAGGGCTGACCTCCTTCACAGTGGACTGGTAGGACCTCCTTACAGTCCAAGGGACTCTCAAGAGTCTTCTCCAACACCACAGTTCAAAAACATCAATTCTTCAGTGCTCAGCCTTCTTCACAGTCCAACTCTCACATCCATACATGACCACAGGAAAAACCATAGCCTTGACTAGATGGACCTTAGTTGGCAAAGTACTGTCTTTGCTTTTGAACATACTATCAAGCTTGGTCAAAACTTTTCTTCCAAGGAGTAAGCGTCTTTTAGTTTCATGGCTACAGTCACCATCGGCAGTGATTTTGGAGCCCCCAAAAATAAAGTCTGCCACTGTTCCACTGTTTCCCCATCTATTTCCCATGAAGTGATGAGACAGGATGCCATGATCTTCGTTTTCTGAATGTTGATCTTTAAGCCAACTTTTTCATTCTCCTCTTTCACTTTCATCAAGAGTTCCTCTTCCTATTTTGAGTTCCTCTTCACTTTCGGCCATAAGGGTGGTGTCATCTGCATAGCTGAAGTTATTGATATTTCTCCCAGCAATCTTGATTCCAGCTTGTGTTTCTTCCAGACCAGCGTTTCTCATGATATATACTGCATAGAAGTTCAATAAGCAGGGTGACAATATACAGCCTTAATGTACGCCTTTTCCTATTTGGAACCAGTCTGTTGTTCCATGTCCAGTTCTAACTGCTGCTTCCTGACCTGCATACAGATTTCTCAAGAGGCAGGTCAGCTGGTCTGGTATTCCCATCTCTTTCAGAATTTTCCACAGTTGATTGTGATCCACAGAGTCAAAGGCTTTGGCATAGTCAATAAAGCAGAAATAGATGTTTTTCTGGAACTCTATTGCTTTTTCCATGATCCAGAGGATGTTGGCAATTTTATCTCTGGTTCCTCTGCCTTTTCTAAAACCAGCTTGAACATCAGGAAGTTCATGGGTCACGTATTGCTGAAGCCTGGCTTGGAGAATTTTGAGCATCACTTTACTAGCATGTGAGATGAGTGCAATTGTGCAGTAGTCTGAGCATTCTTTGGCATTGCCTTTCTTTGGAATTGGAATGAAAACTGACCTTTTCCAGTCCTGTGGCCACTGCTGAGTTCTCCAAATTTCCTGGCATATTGAGTGCAGCCTTTCACAGCGTCATCTTTCAGGATTTGAAACAGCTCCACTGGAATTCCATCACCTCCACTTGCTTTGTTCGTACTGATGCTTTCTAAGATACACTTGACTTCACTTTCCAAGATGGCTGGCTCTAGATTAGTGATCATATAATCATGATTATCTGGGTCATGAAGATTTTTTTGTGTAGTTCTTCAGTGTATTCTTGCCACCTCATCTTGATATCTTCTGCTTCTGTTAGGTCCAGACCATTTGTGTCCTTTATCTAGCCCATCTTTGCATGAAATGTTCCCTTGGTATCTCTAATTTTCTTGAAGAGATCTCTAGTCTTTCCCATTCTGTTCTTGTCCTCTATTTCTTGCATTGATCACTGAAGAAGGCTTTCTTATCTCTTCTTGCTATTCTTTGGAACTCTGCTTTCAGATGCTTATGTCTTTCCTTTTCTCCTTTGCTATTCACTTCTCTTCTTTTCACAGCTATTTGTAAGGCCTCCCCAGACAGCCATTTTGCTTTTCTGCATTTCTTTTCCATGGGGATGGTCTTGATCCCTGTCTCTATACAGTGTCACAAACCTCATTCCATAGTTCATCAGGCACTCTATCTATCATATCTAGGCCCTTAAATCTATTTCTCACTTCCACTGTATAATCATAAGGGATTTGATTTAGGTCATACCTGAATGGTCTAGTGGTTTCCTCTACTTTCTTCAATATAATTCTGAATTTTGAAATAAGGAGTTCATGATCTGAGCCACAGTCAACTCCTGATCTTGTCTTTGTTGATTGTATAGAGGTTCTCCATCTTTGGTTGCAAATAATATAACCAGTCTGATTTTGGTGTTAACCATCTGGTACTGTCCATATGTAGAGTCTTCTCTTGTGTTGTTGGAAGAGGGTGTTTGCTATGACCAGTGCATTTTCTTGGCAAAACTCTATTAGCCTTTGCCCTGCTTCATTCTGCATTACGAGGCCAAGTTTGCCTGTTACTCCAGGTGTTTCTTGACTTCCTACTTTTGCATTCCAGTCCCCTATAATGAAAAGGACATCTTTTGGGGGTGTTAGTTCTAAAAGGTCTTATACGTCTTCATAAAACCATTCAACTTCAGCTTCTTCAGCATTACTGGTTGGGGCATAGACTTGCATTACCGTGATATTGAATGGTTTACCTTGGAGATGAACAGAGATCATTCTGTCGTTTTCGAGATTGCATCCAAGTACTGCATTTCAGACTCTTTTGTTGACCATGATGGCTACTCCATTTCTTCTGAGGGATTCCTGCTCGCAGTAGTAGATATAATGGTCATCTGAGTTAAATTCACTCATTCTAGTCCATTTTAGTTTGCTGATTCCTAGAATGTCGACTTTCACTCTTCCCATCTCTTGTTTGACCACTTCTAATTTTCCTTGATTCATGGACCTGACATTCCAGGTTCCTATGCAATATTGCTCTTTACAGCCTCGGACCTTGCTTCTATCACCAGTCACATCCACAGTTGGGTATTGATTTTGCTTTGGCTCCATCCCTTCATTCTTTCTGGAGTTATTTCTCCACTGATCTCCAGTAGCATATTGGGCACCTACTGCAAGGAGATCCAACCAGTCCATTCTGAAGGAGATCAACCCTGGGATTTCTTTGGAAAGAATGATGCTAAAGCTGAAATTCCAGTACTTTGGCCACCTCATGCGATGAGTTGACTCATTGGAAAAGACCTTGATGCTGGGAGGGATTGGGGGCAGGAGGAGAAGGGGATGACTGAGGATGAGATGGCTGGATGGCATCACGGACTCGATGGACATGAGTCTGAGTGAACTCCAGGACTTGGTGATGGACAGGGAGGCTTGGCGTGCTCTGATTCATAGGGTTGCAAAGAGTCAGACACAACTGAGCAACTGAAGTGAACTGAACTCAACTGACGTGGGGGTTCCTCTTTCAGTATTCTATCATTTTGCCTTTTCATACTGTTCATGGGGTTCTCAAGGCAAGAATACTGAAGTGGTTTGCCATTCCCTTCTCCAGTGGACCACGTTCTGTCAGCACTCTCCACCATGACCTGCCTGTCTTGGGTTGTCCCATGGGCATGGCTGACATGCTATTCTGGCAACAAAGAGTACTGACAGTTGAAAAGGTCTCCAGATGTAGGCATAAGTATCATCTCTCTCTGTGTACACACTTATGCACAAACACACACACACGCATTGTGTGTGTATTGGAAAAATCCAAATATATGTATATGTCAATATTTCCTAAATAGAATTTACCATTTGCCAAATTTCAGTCATGGTGAGGGCTCAAAAATAATCAAGATCTTTCTTTTTTGTGCTGGCTCAATACTCCCTTTAATCCTTCTTGCCCATTTCTTCTTTCTCTTTTGGACCACACTGCCCTACAGCAATATCAAAAATGATATGCTAATTGTAAAGACTTTTGCAAACTGCTTCTTATCTACTCTTTAAAATATAAAGACTTTATATCTTGAATAGCATTTTATCAACTGTATTTTGTGGCTTTAGGTGTTCTTTTCCTATTTTGCTAGTTCACTTGTGGCAAGGCAAAAATCTCAAGATATGCAAAGCCCACCTTAGATTCAAATGTGCTCTGAAAAATCCTTTCAGTCTTTGAATAACTTTTTCAAATACCTTTTGTTCTGCAAATGAAATGGAAGGAATATTAAAGACTTTCTTGAATTTAGAGGGAGAAATTATCCTCCAGGTGCAGTACTGCCTGGATAAATCTTGCCAATAATCAATCTTAAGAAGTTTTTTATCCCCCCCTCGTCTTTCTTTCCTTTTTTTTTTTTCCTTTCCCACCATTAAGCTCAGTGTTCCAGTTCCTTGTCCTCAAAACTCACACTTCCTGCCTTGAAGTAAATAGTGGTATATGTTTCAAAGATTCTTTAACATCCTTATATTCCACAACTGCAAAGTTAAGATAAAGTCTTTGCACTGGAATTAAAGGTTTAACTTATTGCTTAAGCCTGATTAATATAAATTGCATTGGGCACTAACCTGAGGAATCAGTCTTCTAATTTTTTCATTTTTCTTTTAATTGAAAATACTGGTTTTAGTGTATTTGTAACTTAAATTTCTCCCATATTATAGTCGTTTACACATGACAGACCAGTAAATATATCTGTTCTTTCAAAGCACCAAGCAAACTACTATCCCTGAGAATCCCATAACCCAGGTAGAGTCAGGACTCAATTTGCACAGCCATTCTTTCAGGTCCTTTTCTCAGTACATCAGATTTCTCACCAGTGAATGGGACCAAACTGGAGTAACTATGGCCTCACTGTATTTACTTTTATTAGATGTTTCAGCCATGTAGGTGTTTTCTATGAATTTTTAAATTAATTCCTTTTAATCACTTTTCATCTATTTTTTTAAGAGAGGAGCATTCAGATATCTGGACATTTTATACAGCAAAGTAAAAAATTGAGCTCATTGAAGAGGCTAACACAATTTCCAGCTGACTTAATGGGAGTTTAGGCTTTTATTTGATTCCATAGATATTTGCTGAACAAAAGTGTTAGTCACATTGAAATGTTAAAATGGACCTTGGCCTCAAAGGTCCACTTTTTGCTTCAATATTAAAAATGAAATGCAGTCATAGGAAAGAGGAAATAATTTTCCCCTAGAATTGTGTGTTTCCACATTTGTCTGAAATTCAATTTATTGGGGTGTAGAGGGTCGACAGGGAGAAAGAACCAAGTATATATAAATGCAAATTACCTAAACAGGAATCAATACTTATGAATGAAAAAGTTCTGGCTACTATTTGTCAAATCATCACATCATTATACAATAGCACAAAAGGACTTTAAATGAAAATGAATTATATGATATATATACAAAATGAGTAAGACCTATCAAGTTATATTTTTAATATGCAGAAAATGCTCCCATGATCCTAATTCCTGTGTTGCCTGGAAAACTAGGAAAGCTTGAGAACTGCTACTGAAACATGAGATACAGTAAGAGGTGCAGAGGTGAGAGCAGACATCAGAAGAATTATAGGTAGTTAACTGTATATAATAGTAAATAGGACTGTAAGAAATAAAATGGGGTGGTAGATGGGAGCCAGAATCCCAGTGCCCCCAAAATTTGGACTTCATCCTGAGAACAATGGAAAATTTCTTAAAGAATTTAAAATCATCTGACAGAAATGCATTTGTGTTTTGAAAGGTCCTCTATCTTCAGGGAAAAGAATGGATTTGAGGACATAAGCCTCAGAGAAAGGTCTTGTCATCATCCAGCAGAGAGGGAATAATGCCCTGAACCTTGACAGTGAGAATGAAATCCTGTGTAGACAGCTCAGCCATGAAATGAATCAACAAACTTTTCAGTGGAATCTTAGCCTAAGTGGCAGAAAGTCTTCCATCTTGTGTTGGAAACAACAGCTATCATACTGAATAGAAAAATAAGCTTCTGTGGAATGAGTCAGCTACAGACTAAACTGACAGGATCTTTTCTCTGAATTTCCTGTTTTCTACTTATTAAAGCTGATATACCTTATAAAGGATATAAGACCACATGAGAAAATTGAGACATAGAGGGGTGGCATGGCGTGCATGCTCAGTTGTGTCTGACTCTCTGCAGCCCATATGGACTGTACCCCGCCAGGCTTCTCTGTCCATGGAATTCTCCAGGCAAGAATACTGGCATGGGTTGCAAATTCCTACTCCAGGGGATCTTCCCAAACCAAGGAATCGAACCTATGTCTCTTGTGTCTCTTGCATTGGTAGGCAGATTCTGGACCACTGCACTACCTGGGACCATGTTGTTTCAGTGTTGAGTCTTTGAGAAACTTAACCTCTCTATGCCTCACGTTGAAGGTCAGGAATGGCGGCAGTGAGGAGATAACCCTTGTCCAAGGTAAGGAGCAGCAGCTGTGCTTTGCTGGAGCAACCATGAAGAGATATCCCATGCCCAAGGTAAGAGAAACCCAAGGAAGATGGTAGGTGTTGCAAGAGGGCATCAGAGGGAGACACACTGAAAACATACCCACAGAAAACTAGTTAATCTAATCAAATTAGGACCACAGCCTCGTCTAACTCAATGAAACCAAGCCATGTGTGTGGGGCAACCCAAGACATGAGGGTCCTGGTGGAGATGTCTGACAGAATGTGGCCCACTGGAGAAGGGAATGGCAAGCCACTTCAGCATTCTTGCCTTGAGAACCCCATGAACAGTATGAAAAGGCAAAATTATAGGATACCAAAGAGGAACTCCCCAGGTCATTAGGTGCCCAATATGCTACTGGATACCAGTGGAGAAATAATTCCAGAAAGAATGAGGGATGGAGCCAAAGCAAAATCAATACCCAGCTGTGGATGTGACTGGTGATAGAAGCAAGGTCCGAGGCTGTAAAGAGCAATATTGCATAGGAATCTGAAATGTCAAGTCCATGAATCAAGGCAAACTGGAAGTGGTCAAACAAGAGATGGCAAGAGTGAATGTCGACATTCTAGGAATCAGCGAACTAAAATGGACTAGAATGAGTGAATTTAACTCAGATGACCATTATATCTACTACTGCGAGCAGGAATCACTCAGAAGAAATGGAGTAGCCATCATGGTCAACAAAAGAGTCTGAAATGCAGTACTTGGATGCAATCTTGAAAACGACAGAATGATCTCTATTCATCTCTAAGGCAAACCATTCAATATCACAGTAATCCAGTCTATGCCCCAACCAGTAATGATGAAGAAGCTGAAGTTGAATGGTTTTATGAAGACGTATAAGACCTTTTAGTATTAACACCTAAAAAGATGTCCTTTTCATTATAGGGGACTGGAATGCAAAAGTAGGAAGTCAAGAAACACCTGGAGTAACAGGCAAACTTGGCCTCGTAATGCAGAATGAAGCAGGGCAAAGGCTAGTAGAGTTTTGCCAAGAAAATGCACTGGTCATAGCAAACACCCTCTTCTGACAACAAAAGAGAAGACTCTACACATGGACATCACCAGATGGTCAACACCAAAATCAGACTGATTATATTCTATGCAGCCAAAGATGGAGAGGCTCTATACAGTCAACAAAAACAAGAACAGGAGCTGACTGTGGCTCAGATCATGAACTCCTTATTACCAAATTCAGACTGAAATTGAAGAAAGTAGGGAAACTTGCTTGACCATTCCGGTATGACCTAAATCAAATCCCTTATGATTATACAGTGGAAGTGAGAAATAGATTTAAGGGCCTAGATCTGATAGATAGAGTGTCTGATGAACTATGGAATGAGGTTTGTGACATTGTACAGGAGACAGGGATCAAGACCATCCCCATGGAAAAGAAATGCAGAAAAGCAAAATGGCTGTCTGGGGAGACCTTACAAATAGCTGTGAAAAAAGAGAGGCGAAATGCAAAGGAGAAAAGGAAAGATATAAGCATCTGAATGCAGAGTTCCAAAGAATAGCAAGAAGAGATAAGAAAGCCTTCTTCAGTGATCAATGCAAAGAAATAGAGGACAAGAACAGAATGGGAAAGACTAGAGATCTCTTCAAGAAAATTAGAGATACCAAGGGAACATTTCATGCAAAGATGGGCTCGATAAAGGACAGAAATGGTCTGGACCTAACAGAAGCAGAAGATATTAAGATGAGGTGGCAAGAATACACGGAAGAACTGTACAAAAAGATTTTCACAATCAAGATAATATTGATGATGTGATCACTAATCTAGAGCCAGCCATCTTGGAAAGTGAAGTCAAGTGTATCTTAGAAAGCATCACTACGAACAAAGCAAGTGGAGGTGACGGAATTCCAGTGGAGCTGTTTCAAATCTTGAAAGATGCTGTGAAAGTGCTGCACTCAATATGCCAGGAAATTTGGAGAACTCAGCAGTGGCCACAGGACTGGAAAAGGTCAGTTTTCATTCCAATTCCAAAGAAAGGCAATGCCAAAGAATGCTCAAACTACCGCACAATTGCACTCATCTCACATGCTAGTAAAGTGATGCTCAAAATTCTCCAAGCCAGGCTTCAGCAATACATGAACCGTGAACTTCCTGATGTTCAAGCTGGTTTTAGAAAAGGCAGAGGAACCAGAGATCAAATTGCCAACATCCGCTGGGTCATGGAAAAAGCAAGATAGTTCCAAAACAACATCTATTTCTGCTTTATTGACTATGCCAAAGCCTTTGACTGTGTGGATCACAAGAAACTGTGGAAAATTTTGAAAGAGATTGGAATACCAGACTACCTGACCTGCCTCTTGAGAAATCTGTATGCAGGTCAGGAAGCAACAGTTAGAAGTGGACATGGAACAACAGACTGGTTCCAAACAGGAAAAGGAGTACGTCAAGGCTGTATATTGTCATCCTGCTTATTTAACTTATATGCAGAGTACATCATGAGAAACTCTGAACTGGAAGAAACACAAGCTGGAATCAAGATTGCTGGGAGAAATATCAATAACCTCAGCTATGCAGATGACACCACCCTTATGGCAGAAAGTGAGGAGGAACTCAAAAGCCTCTTGATGAAAGTGAAAGTGTTGACTTAAAGCTCAACATTCAGAAAACGAAGATCATGGCATCCGGTCCCATCACTTCATGGGAAATAGATGGGCAAACAGTGGAGACAGTGTCAGACTTTATTTTGGGGGCTCCAAAATCACTGTAGATGGTGACTGCAGCCGTTAAATTAAAAGACACTTACTCCTTGGTAGAAAAATTATGACCAATCTAGATTACTATCTAGTATTATTATTACTATTATTCAGAAGCAGAGGCATTGCCAATTAAGGCCCATCTAGTCAAGGCTATGGTTTTTCCTGTGGTCATGTACGGATGTGAGAATTGGACTGTGAAGAAGGCTGAGCACTGGAGAATTGATGCTTTTGAACTGTGGTGTTGGAGAAGACTCTTTAGAGTCCCTTGGACTGCAAGGAGATCCTACGAGTCCATTCTGAAGGAGATCAGCCTTGAGATTTCTTTGGAAGGAATGATGCTAAAGCTGAAACTCCAGTACTTTGGCCACCTCATGCAAAGAGTTGACTCATTGGAAAAGACTCTGATGCTGGGAAGGATTGGGGGCAGGAGGAGAAGCGGACAGCAGAGAATGAGATGGCTGGATGGCATCACTGACTCGATGAACGTGAGTCTGCGTGAACTCCCGGAGATGGTGATGGACAGGGAGGCCTAGCGTGCTGTGATTCATGGGGTCACAAAGAGTCGGACATGACTAAGCGACTGAACTGAACTGAACTGATGCTCAGTATTCTCATTTGCAAAGTAGAAATAGCAACAATATCTATCCAGTGGTGTGTTGGCAAATGTTTAACAACTGACCCTTGGGGTAGAGGATGGGAAGGGTAATCATACTTTGCAGTGCTTCTGATTTCCATGGTATAAATTATTCCACTATGACCACTTTCAAACTATTACAACTTGATATCAACTAGCTAACAAAATTCCAGGAAATTTAACTACTAGCTCTCATAAGCCAATACATATATGCTCTTCATATCTCTATATTTACCCTGTGGCTCAGCTGATAAAAAGAATTCACCTGCAATGTGGGAGACTTGAGTTCAATCCCTGGATTAGGAAGAGCCCCTGTAAAAGGTAAAGACTACCCACTCCAGTATTCTTGCCTGGAGAATTCCATGGACTGTATAGTCCATGGGGTCACAGAGAGCCAGACATGACTGAGCAACTCACTTTCACATTCTTTGCGACTCCATGGACTATACAGTCCATGGAATTCTCCAGGCCAGAATACTGGAGTGAATAGCTTTCCCTTCTCCAGTGTAATCTTTCCAAACCAGGAATCAAACCTAGGTTTCCTACATTGAAGGCAGATTCTTTTACCAACTGAGCCACAAGGGAAGCCCAAGAATACTGAAGTAGGTAGCCTATCCCTTCTCCAGTGAATATTCCCAAGCCGGGAATCAAACTGGGGTCAAAATTGAATGTTCAAATATATGCAAAGTACTTACTGTACTGTCTATACAGTACTGTCATATTGAAAGCCTAATTATGTTTATTATTATATTGACTCTCATTATTTTTATCCCCAATTCTAGTTAGAATTATGTAAAAAAACACAAGTTGCTCCATTTTGAAAATTAGTTTTAGAAACTCCTCATACTTTACAAGTTTCTAAATAAGCTATATTCATAAAGTATCTCATTTTTAATGGTCTCTCAAAGTTGCATAGTTTTATTTCAATGAACTCTGGAGAGTTATCTCTGATTATTTATGAAAATTGTTTCATTTTTCTCATTAGCTTTATTGAACTTAAATCAAGCTACCAGAGAATATCCACAATGAATTCGTTTGAGGCCTTTTTTGAACATGTCTTTACACTGCAGATAATGTTTGTTACCTTTCAGATAAAGTGCTATATTGGTAGAAATTAATCTTGAAAATAATAAGTATTACTAGTATACACTTAATTAATTCCTAAGGTACAGATTCTTCCTACCAAGAATGAGGTACAAGTCATTATCCTTCATCAAATCATTATATCTTTATGTTTTTACTTGGTTTTTAAAATCATTTTTATATTAAATAATATCACTGAGAAATCCATAACTTATAAATTAGTATACACCAAAAGATATAATAGAATTCAGAAACAGTTTCAGTTACTCCTTTTTAATGACCAGTGCCTTATATGAATAATCATTTCCAGGGTAGGATTTGTGAAACTAGCTATCAGGTGGGAATTTGATAGAGAACATCTTATACTAAAATAATATAATTGCTAAAATATCTAGCTAAAAAATCTTGCTACAAAGCACTTTTACCTGAAAAAATATCTGGAATAACAGAAATGAGTAAATTCATGGGGACATCATAATAGAAGGCTTGAAATCATGTGTCCTGAGCCATCAAAGATTTACGGTACTAGGATAAAATTTTTTTATGGGTTCAAAAATATGTATTGAATTCAGATTTTAAAAATAGTGAAATGCTAAAGAACTGGTCCAGAATATAGATGTACTATACTACCAATTAAGACACATACATCTTTTCACCTTAGGTTTTAAATTGAGTCATTTGTTGCCATATTAGCTGATAAATACATCCTAAACACCAGTTTTTCACTTAGCTCATTTATCTTGAGATAGCTTAAAAATATCATTAGGCTCACACACACACACACACACACACACACACACACTGCACACACAAATATGGACCGATAAAGTTTGTCTAATGCTCCTTTTTTTTCTTTCACAAATTTAACTCTTTCCCCACTGCAGTATTTTATGGTTGTTGGCACTGTAATCCTCCACCACCACCTCACTTGTTTTTAATTTATTTCAGGAGTGATGAGAACAATTATATAAATATATATTGAAGGTGCCATTTCCACACTCAATGACCAATAAAGCCTCTAGGGAAGAGAACCCACTCACCAGACTACAATTAATTAGTGTTGTTTTGACACATTTTAGGACAAAATGACAAATCACCAGAGACAGGGTGTGAAGAAATATATTCAGTTTGACTGAACAATCATGACTCACCAGGCTATAAACATGGAACAATTTTATTTTCCAATAAATTGTGCAGATTCTGGTCTGTTATCCATCGCTCCCCTCTCTCCTACTGAATGGGCGTCATCTTTACTGACAGTTCAATCTGATTCTATACATTTTTTTCTGTCCCCTTTGGTTGTTAAAAGTGTCATTCCTGTCCTTAAGACTCAGTTCTCTTCCTTTTAAAACCAAGTATTACCATGATTGTTTAACTTCAAATTGTTTAACCTTAACCTTTGGCATTGTTTTCCAGAAGCACAGAAGATTCATCCATCTTCACCATGCTGTCTCCGCACCCTTTGCCTTACCTTTGTCAGCTGTTCCCAGTCCTTCTATGTCTTGACAGAGTCCAGCACATCTGCTCAGTAATGGGAGGCAACCGCCCACCAGTCCTTGAATTAAAATAGGGTTGAGCAGTCCCAGTTTTGTAAGAATGGTCTGTCTCTTCTGAAAACAAGGAGACTGTTTTTTAAGAAAAATATAAGTAAATGCAAAAACAAAGCCCTGTTTTTAGAAAAGGTTACCAAATCAATTTAGTTTCTCTGGTTCTAGGATCTCTCAGGAGTCACAAACCAACAGAAAGCCTATTAAGAAAATTTCTCAGAAGTGTCTATTTTTGACACAATCAATAATATCATTTCTGTAATTTCTGCAGGTTTCTTATCCTCATTTAAAGAAAAATATTTTGCAACCCAATGATGATAATATATTGCTGCTGCAGATGTTTAGTGCTAATTTGTGTCTGACTCCTTTGTGAATCCATGAACTGTAGCCTGCCGGACTCCTCGGTCCATGGGATTTTCCAGACAAGAACACTAGAGTGGGTTGCCATTTCCTTCTCCAAGAGAACTTCCCAACATAGGAATAGAACCCATGTCTCCTGCTTAGCAGGCAAATTCTTTACCATTGAGCCACCTGGGAAGTGCAATAATATACTACAGGTAACTTTTAAGGCTATTTTGTAGCCAGTACACATTTAATTCTAAGATTAAGAGCAGTAATTCTGAGGATATTTATATAGTATCCTCAGAGCATAGTATTGTGGAGAAATTAAATACATTTTTATTAAAATTATAATTAAAATCAAGATAACAAAAAATAATGAAAAAATTTAGTAAATGTTAAATTCAAAATGATATTTTTTAATTATCATGCTTCCTATGTTTCAATTCATTGAAGAGCAACTGATTATATTCTGCAGGGAATTAGAAAACAATAGAAAGCACCATCCCTAAATGCCAAAACTTCTAATGCAGTTCATAAGTATCTGTAGAGCATCCTTCTGAACAAATTAGATTCATTGATTCCACTCAGATTCAACGGGGTGAATTACTAAGAAGTCAACTAATGTTAGTCACCTTTTTTTTTTTTTCAGTTTCACCCAAGAAAATAACTAGTTTTGCATATCTTAATGAGCAAACTTGGTCTTACTATATAACTGAATAGGGGTATAATGGAGAGATAACAATTGTCAGAGGTAAAGTCTATGTTTCCTGATGATTGAGAAGCATTTAGAATGATGGTTGATGCTTTGAGTGGGAGAAAATGAAGTTGAGGACAATAAAATATTTGAGGTTTTCCAAAAGTTGAGAAGTCTGACTTCATTGAAAGGGTTGGAGTCATCCAAAGACTTAATCACCCACCTATTGATGTTGGTATGTTGATAATTAGAAAGCTCAAACAACTGGAGTCTAGAAGAGTTCCTCTTTAGGTATCTTTCTCTTATGTAGTTTCAATATGGTCTCTTTAAAACGGTTGCTTCAGGGTAGCTGAATTGCTTACTTTCAAAAGCACAAGTTCTGAAAGGCAAGAAAAGGCATTCATGTACCATGAATGCCATTCTCAACTCATACTAATAATTAGCAGAAAGTTTCTAAGATCAGGCTACATTCCTGTATTCCGAGAATACAGGGAAACTAGATTCCCCTTTTTAATAGGAGAATGCCAAATAATTTATAGAAATATTTTTAATCCTCTACAGCTTATAGGAGGAAGAAGGTAATGATAATGATTGTACTTTAGGAATATCACAATTTATATTTATGCACATTCAAACCACAGGCTTAGAATTTTATTTGGCATAGGGAAAATTACCTTCATTATGTATTTAATCATCATCTCTATTGAAATAAAATATAAAATGGAGACCCGACTTGAAAATTCCTTGAACACACAAAATCAGTTGAGAAACCTAATTTAGCTTATCCTGCAACATAAGCAAAAGTTAATGTCTGCTATTTCTTGTAAATGCCTCTGGAAATTATAAACAGCACCTGAATTGTTTTCCAAAAATGTCATAACCTTTTAGCCAACCTCCTGTCATTGGAAGAACCCTAATGCTACAACCATCGTTACAAAGATTAAAGAGGTTTCATGTTTCCACTATATAAACTGTTCTATAGCAACCTGACTCTGAGCTTCATCCCACTGCTTATCTGAGGGCTTCCAGTTCATGAACTGTTCTTCTACGTCCATTAAGCTCTTATCAAATACAATTGTCTTGATTTTTGAAGTTTCTGGGATTTGACATCTACATATGATCATTTTTACTTTTGTTTATATTTCCTTCTTTTCATAACACTGGTATCCTGGAAATGCCATCCAGATTTCTTATCTTTTTCACCATATTTGTCATCATACTTTTTTTCCTCGGTGCCTCAAAATATGTTTTGCACTTGATATTTCAGAACTCAAAATAGCCTTTACCTTGAACTATTTCATTTAATTGTTTCTTAAGGAATTATGTTTCAGGTTCCTAAAAGTCCTTTTAATTCTACTTGGATTGGAAACACAGAAGTCATTCTAATATCTTTTTTTATTTTACTGGATATACATAGTTTGTTCCACCTAAATTTCCTCACTCTGATAGATGGATCCTTAATGTGATGCCTTTTTCCTCTGTAGGTTCACAGACCAAAGACTTTGTTGAGTTCCATCTTAAATGGAGTTTAGCTCCCAGGTTTTGGAAGGTGATGTGTTCTCTAATCCAAGGCATTGTTAGTTTAGATGCAGCAGTCTACTGTTCCTGCTAAGGTGTGTACAGCACATCTCACTGCCCCTTTGTCTCCTCATACTCTCAGAATTTGAGTCATGAGAACACGCAGCCACTCTACTCCTTGTTCTCTTAGGAGAACGAGCAAGAGAGAAGGCATGATCATGGGGGAAGTGTGGGGGTGAGGCCAACTCTACTCAGAAGGAGTCCACAGATCTCTGTGGGTCAAACTTTCTGGGATTTAATTTTCTGTTTTTTCTTCCAGAACACCCTTAAAGCTAATCTTCAGGTGTACTTTTCATACAGTACGCAAGCAATTCTTTTTCTTTTCTTGTTTCAAGGTTTAACCTTAAAAGATTGGATAAAACAAAAATATTCATTTTACATTTAAACCCATTATGTATCCGCAAGGAAAGAGTTCTTGGCACTACAAACCTTCTTAGTATCCACCTTTCTCAATCTCAATGTCAGGACTCTTAACTTTCAGTTGTGAACAAGTTACCTGTAAATTCCAGTTGCCAGTTAAAATGAAATTGCACCTTTGTAACATGTAGCTTCCTTTAGACTTTCTACACTACTGAGTTCATTATCTTACTAACAGCCTGTTAGTATTGAACATTTCTTTCCATTGTTAACTTAACAATTTTAGCTTTTAAACTATTTTGTTGGCACAATGGCTTTCAAAGGGACCAGCCATTTTCTTTTCATGACTTAAAATCATATCTTGAATATGGAAAAATAGAGCAAACCTAAAAATTCAAAGCAGTAATTTCCTCATAATTGCTTAAAAATTATTTGTTTGTGAAAAATACAAATCGCTCTGTAAATTTCTTTTCATAACTTCAAATTATATCAGAAAAGATGTTGCAAATAGTGGCTAAAGAAGATGAAAAATTCAACATTAATTTCATTATACAAACAGCAAGCAAAAAAGTAAAGAGAGAAAAATTAAGGAGAATTAGAAAAGGTCTTATCAATTCCCTTTCCAAAAGTTGAAATCATATTTGTTTCAATAACAACAATAATAACAAAACAGTGAGAGGGGAGGCCCAGCTACTGACTCACTATATTTCACATCTCTTCTATCCAAAAACTGAAACCAGTCTAGAGGGAAATTATGATTAAAAGTTTTACTTTTATTAAAAGTCTGTTAAAAGTAAAACAAAGAAAGCTGTTGCTGTAGAATGCCAAATCATAGGGAAAGATTTTAATATCAAGCTGGCTCAAGGCAGAGTTATCCTTACATGGGATTTGCTCCAAGATAAGAATGATAAATAATTGAAAATAATCATTTTTTTCATGCTTGGGAATAAATTTGTGGTTAATATAGATTGTGAAGAAAAATGTCCATAAACTTAGCTCATTTTGTTTAAATTTTATTGTGAGATTTCATGTTCACTTCCAGATATAATTGGAGAAGGAAATGGCAACCCACTCCAGTATTCTTGCCTGGAGAATCCCATGGACGGAGGAGCTTGGTGGGCTACAGTCCACAAGTCACAAAGAATCGAACATGACTGGAGCGACTTCACTTTCACTTTCCAGATATAATGTTCCTTAATATTATTTTGCCTAGTTATTTTCATAAAGGATTATTTTATACTTAAAAGGGCAATTCATGTGAAGGAGTGCTACTGGTTTCTGATAGTTAACTACACCTTTTGAAAGAACCCTGGTGATCCAGATTATGTGACGAGTCCCAAATGCTGAATTTGAAACTCAAAAGCTGTTGGGAGCCAGTGTGAGGAACTCCGCTCATGGCAAAGGTCATGAGGAAAAAGAAGCTTGGCGTATGCAAAGGCGTGATCAAGCCTCAGGAGATCCCCTGTTCCCGAGCATCTACCCCCAAACCAGAGTACTTTACAGGGAGCTCTCTCCCATAACCATTCCTCTTGGAGAACGAGTTAACTTGCAGCCCCAGTTAATAAAAATTCCTGGGCGTGACAAGAGTGTTTCAATTTACTAACTCTGAAGGTTCTCTAGCCTGCCTGATCAGGTTGTCCAGCCGCATGTGATTGTTTACAGCCTCCCAGCTGTGAGAGGCATGGGATGCTTTAAAACTTTCTAAATACAGACTCTTTTGAGAAGTTAGAAGATTATTAGTAGGTTGATTAGGAATTATATTGGTGAAGGGTTTTTTCATTTCATGCCAATAATTACTGCTAATTCCCTGCCTTGGGTGTGACAAGGGTGGCTCAGGTCAAACTTCTCTGCTGACAGACTAGCTTGTGTGACAACCTCTCAACCACAAACAGCACAGAGAGTTTGGAGTATTAGCATAGGGCTTTTCTCATTTGATTGCCCACAGACCTTCATATCCTTAGGCACCTGAGAATATATTAATCAATGTATTTGGAATATAGAAAAGTAAATATAGTAGTTTTTGATGTTAGCAATACTAGACTTTCTGAGTTAATGAATTTTCTCTTTTGTTATAGACTACTGTACTTTGTTATAAATCACTGTGTCCTTGCTATGCAAAACTGTAACCTTATCACTATCTTAAGACTAAATAGATTGTAAAGGGAACATTGGTGAAGGATTTTCATTTGTTGGACTGATGTTTGCTGCTAAATCTCCATATTCCCTGCCCTCATAATAAGTATAACTAGCATACAGGAGAAATAAGTATTAACCTTTAAGCATATAAGAGAAATAAGTATTAACCTTTAAGACTAATCATGTTAAACCTTAGGTTAAGTAAATTCCTTTCTTGATTGTAACTCACTACACCTTCACCCTATAGGAATGCAACTTTATTTGGAGGGTGGTGCCTGAAAAATCACTCTTGGAAAAGTAAGCTTTCTGGTTAACTGACCAGTATCAGAAAGGGCTATAAAATGTCAGCGGACCTCATGGTCAGAAGATGATGTAAAAACTCTTAAGACCTTTGCATAATTTTATATGAAACACCTGACTGTGACAGGGGTCAGGTCTGCTGACTCCCGCGTGACTCTGTATTCATCCCTATGTGTAACAAAAGGTATATAATCAAACCTGAAAAATAAAGAAATCAGATCAGTTCCGGGAAGACTGATTCCCTCATGTCGTTCTTCTCTGCTCCCCAATTTTCTGGCTGAATTCCCATCTGGAGCGTGGGTGCCCGCCATTCAGATGGTGCAAATTCCTTGTCTGGAATTTTATTGGTACCCCACGTAAGCCAAGTTATTCAGCCCCTTTCTCTCTCTCTTACTATTTTCTGGCCGAATTCCCATCTGGTGCATAGGACCCACCAAGCCTACTAATTCTGCCTGGGCTTCTAAGATCCGACCAGGCGGGGGAGGCCTCAGTGCCTCCTCTCCTTCGGGAGAACGGGAAGACGCCTGCGGCCTTCGTAGGTGGTGATTGGTACCCTGTGTTAACCAAGTTATTTGGCCTCTTTTTCTCTGCTAAAATCTTAGTCCCTCTCTATCAGTAATTAAATAAGTTTTTCCTAGGCCGCCTACTCCGTCCCCACCTTCGAATTACCCTGGATCCACCAGGGCTGGACCCCGGTAAAAGCCAAACAAGAATCAATTTATTTACACAGTGTTTATTTAGCAGCTATTTTGAACTCAGGAGTGCTGAGCATTAGCAATTCAAAACATGCTTCCTTTCAGTGAACATCATCAGTGTCTGCTCTGAAGATTAAATTACAATCAATATAAAACTCAAGTACAGATCTGCAGCTTAATTATTTTAAGCAGATCCCTATATTTAAAAGAGTGGGTTAGAATATTATCTTTTAATATTAAACTTTTATTTTTGGAATAACTTCAGAGTAATAGAAAAGTTGCAAAATAGTACAGAGTCCCTTTATCTCCTTCATCCAGCTTCTCCAAAATTAAGCTATTATATAATCAACCACAGTTCATTTGCCAAAATTTAAAAAAGTTGACATTAATAGAAAATGAATTCTAATAACAAAATTAACAGATTTTATCCACATTGTACCAGTTTTTCCATTCTTCCTCTTCTAAGATTTAATCCAGGATATCGTGACATTTAATCACCGTATCTCCTTGGTCTCCTTTGGTCTGTGACAGTTTCTCAGGCTTTCTTTCTTTTCAGTACCTTACACTTTTGAAGATTACCAGTCAGACTTTTTTTTTTTTTTTTTAAGAAAGTTCATCAGTTTGACTGTGATACATTTCTCATGATTACATACTTAGAGGTGAGGTACCTTTCTCATCTCATTATGTGGTTGGGGAAGAAAATTTGCTTTCCCAAAATGTGTGTCTTTTTGTGTTCCAGTCTTTTTTTTTTCCAGTCTTATTGAGATATAATTGTCATACTTACTGCACTGCATAAGTTGAAGGTGTACGGCATAAACTTGACTTACATACATCATGGGATGTTACCGCAATATTTGTAGTGAGTATCCATCATCCCATATTAATACAAAATAAAAAAAAAAACAAAACGTTTTCTTCAAGATGAGAATTCTTAGGAATTACTCTCTTAACTTTCGTATATAATATACAGTAATTATAACTATGGACTTTTGAGGTGGCTCAATGGTAAAGAATCTTCCTGCCAATGCAGGAGACATGGGTTCAATCCCCAGATCAGGAAGATCCCCTGGAGAGGGAAATGGCAACCCACCCCAGTATTCTTGCCTGGGAAATGCCATGGACAGAAGAGCCTAGTGAGCTACAAGTCACAGGGTCAAAAAGAGTCAGATATGACTTAGTGACTAAACAACAGTGATAATTATATTTATCTGGTAACTGGAGGTTTCTATCTTTTGACTACCTTCATCCAGTTTTCCCTTGCCCCAAACCCACCTTTGGTACCACATATCTGATCTCTTTTTCTGTTGGTTTAATTGTGTGTTTGTTTCAGAAGTGTAATTGACCTACAACGCTATGTTAATTCCTACTATACACCATAGTATTTCAATATTTCTATACATTTCAAAATGATCACCACAGTATGTCCAGTTACTGTTTATCACCATAAAACACTATTATATAATTATTGACTGTATTCCCCACAGTGTATTTCATCCCCATGGCTCATTCCTTTGTAATATTCAACCTCTGATAATTTTCACATAAAAGTCCAGCTTCCTGAATTTTTTTGAGAAATTAGAAGATGCAGTGATATTATGCTGTCAGCCTACCAGGCTACAGTCAGCAGAAGCTGGGTGCTTAATGCCTCCTTTTGTGCTTTCCAGGATGCATTATTTTCTATAGCTTCCCTCATGCTAGGGCTCAGGGTTAGTGCCATTCAATAATTCATGAGCTACTTGCTTTATTAATTTTCCCAAATCGCCCCTGTGGACATTTGAGCTTCTGATCTTCATCTGACATTCACCTATGACTGTCTGTTAGATAACAAAGTTTGAGAAGAGCTTATGTGTCTCTCTGACTCAATTCCTTCATAAATTTGAAATTAGCAGTCATTCTTAGGATAGAGGACACTTTTAGGTATTATCAGAGACTTGGAAGCCAACAGTCTGAGTTATGTTCATCTGTCCTCAGTGTAATGACATATGGCACATTCAGCTTCTAAGTCCTACATTGGGTCTCTCAGCACTAACGCATCTTATTTATAAACCTGAACTTCCTACTACACAGAAATTCCTATCAACCCTTTAAAGTCATATTTTGTAAAAACTTTTGACTGTTGTCAAATGCTTTGATTATTTTAAGTGCTGTACCTTCAAAAATGTAATCTCTGTAATAATGTCTTTGGTAAGATAATCAAATTTTAATAATTTTACTTTTAATCTAATTTAAAGGCAGCACTTGCTCTTAAATTTAGAACTTGATAGAATAATCCAATGCTTAATGTCCTGTTCAGTTGTAAAACACCTGGATTTTGCCAAGTGGGCCTTGCTCTTTAATACATGAAATCTTCCACCCTCCAGATTCTCCAAAATATATGCTTTAACTGTGAAAGACATGGAATATCATTTTTCTTTCACCTCAAACAGTAGGAGAATTATAGGGTCTAGCATAGGATTAACACCTCTGATAGAGGTCATACCTGAAAATTAAAATACCATTTTTCATTGTGCTGCATTACACACTGCTACTTAAGCTGCAGAGAAGTTCTATTACTTCTCTTCAAAAACACTGTAAATTTTGTTAATGCCAGCATCCCGCCACGAATATCAATGTACTATCTGATATTTTTATACTCTGAATTTTCTCTTTCCTATAATAAAGGGCAAATGGTCAAGTACTGACCTACATATTATTACCCCATCTATGCCTCCTTTCTTTAGGAAATGGCTTGTGTATATATAATAACTAATCTCTAAAATATTTCTGTCCTCACTATTTTTACAAAAGTCACTGATTAAGAAATGAGCTATGACAGACATTGTAATTAGATTAAATCACTAATCAGTAGCTAACTGCTTTGTGTCCAACAACACTGTCTCAGTTGACTATTTGTGTCCAAGGACACTGTCTGAGTTGATAATTTTAACTTCAATCTAAAATGTCTGCCTGCTAATTCTAAGAATATCAAAAACTTTACATAAGTACACTCAATATTCTATCTAAATTAAACAATTTAAGTCATTGACTTTAGTCTCAGTTTCATTCAAGGCCCCAAGATAACAGAAGGGGACACTCTCATATTCAATACAGGGTGATAATTCCAGATTTGCAAAAGACAGTTCCAAAACAAATACTTTTGAAGTTATTTTTCCTCATCCACATTAAGGGTCTAGAGATTTGAGGTAAAGAATGTCATACACTTTGAATTCCACCATGGAGAAAAGATGGATTCTCTGGTGGCTCAGTGGTAAAGAATCCACCTGCCAATCCAGGAGACACAGGTTTGATCCCTGAGTCAGGAAAATCCCCTGGAGGAAGGAAATGGCAACCCACTCCAGTATTCTTGCCTGAAGAATCCCATGGAAAGAAGAACCTGGAGGGCTACAGTCCATGGGTTTGCAAGAGTCGGACACAACTTAGTGACTAAACCTCCACTAATTAGAACACATTCCAAGCCCAGTGGCACCAAGGTCAGGCCATTTAGCCCTGGAAAATTTATAAATGTTTCATACCTTATGTCTACTTCTTCTGCCATTGTTCTTTCTCCATGCATGTTTAAGCCAAGGAAGCCAGAAGCAGCCTTTTGAATGGGAAAGAGAGATGGGTATATAGACGAGAAATCATCCAATATTTCCCACTTTAGGGAGGTAGTCATCAGAAGTCCCAAACTAGAGAAGGAGAAAAGCCACAAAACTTTTATAAAGCTACAGCCATTTGACCATTATTCTATACTAGACATAGTAATTATTGAATTAAAGCTTATTTTCTTTAAATAAAGACCATAAAATCATTTTGATTACCTGAAAATAACCAGAAATACCATGAGATTTATGCTAAGTTTCATCTAAGTTGCTGAAAAACTAAGCAACTCTTCAAGGTGAGTCTGAACCACCACAACACTGATTTAGGATGATTTATGATTATTGTTGTTATTATTATTGTTCTGAGAAGGCAATGGCACCCCACTCCAATACTCTTGCCTGGAAAATCCCATGGACAGAGGAGCCTGGTAGGCTGCAGTCCGTGGGATTCCTAACAGTCGGACACGACTGAGCGACTTCACTTTGACTTTTCACTTTCATGCATTGGAGAAGGAAATGGCAACCCACTCCAGTGTTCTTGCCTGGAGAATCCCAGGGACGGGGAAGCCTAGTGGGCTGCCGTCTATGGGGTTGCACAGTTGGACATGACTGAAGCGACTTAGCAGCAGCATGATTATTGTTACCACTTCTGCTTCTTCCAAAGGACAGTGACAACTGTCATCTGAAACACCCCCTTATTTGGCAAAGTCACTCCTAAGTGTCTGTCAAATTTGGGATCAGCTGTGTGTGGCATGACCTGCGTTGTGACAATGGCCCCACAGGGAGGGTTGCCAGATTTAGCAAATAAAATAGAGGACTTCAGGTTAAGTGTGAATTACAGAAAAGTAAGGGATACCTACTTTAAATATGCTGCTGCTGCTGCTGCTGCTGCTGCTGAGTTGCTTCAGTCGTGTCCGACTCTGTGTGACCCCATAGATGTATGGCAGCCCACCAGGCTCCCTCATCCCTGGGATTCTCCAGGCAAGAACACTGGAGTGGGTTGCCATTTCCTTCTCCAGTGCATGAAAGTGAAAAGTGAAAGTGAAGTCGCTCAGTCCTATCCGACTCTTAGCGACCCCATGGACTATAGCCCACCAGGCTCCTTTGTCCATGGGATTTTCCAGGCAAGAGTATTGGAGTGGGGTACCATCACCTTCTCAGCCCACACAAGCACAAGTGTATCCCAAAACACATCACAGGATGCACTTAAACTAACAACAAAAAAAAATCATATGTTTATCTGGAAATCAAATTTAAGTGGTGTCTCGTAGTTTTATCTGATAACCATAACAGGGCCTCTTGTAGTAACTAGAAAAAGCAAGGAACAGACTCCTGAATGACTCTTCTATGAAAGGCTGTGAGTGGTTGGGGTTAGAAGAGGTGTTCAGGAAAGGAGCAGAGATCAGAAAAGGAGAAAAAAATGGAAATTGGGGAAATTGTGAGAAATGGTTAAGGGTGATAGCACTGTCCCAAGATGTCTAAGATAAATGTGACACCATTTAAAACATAATATTTCTTTAAAATAAAGAAGATTAGTAAATGCTGGTGAGGGCCGGGATGATAAGACCCGGCCTAGACTCAGCCTAGTATATTGTCCTATACTTTCTATAAATTTTCATTCTATTTATAGAAATAATGGAAACAAAGGTTTTCATAGACCTGTGATAGATGGGTCCTATCAATATTCTGTTTTTCACTGTCTCTCAATGTCATGCTTACTCTTTCTTGTTTTTTGAACTGTGAATTTTGTGTGACTGAAGTTCAGCTTGCAATTCACTATAAGCTCTGTTTCATTTATTTATTTGCAGTCTTATATATACATCTTCTCTCAAGACTTTTCTTAGCTCAATTAGTTAAATTTTTGGTCCTATGTACATATCTTTTAACTTCACTTAGTGAACTTTATAAAAATCACAGGTGCATTGCCATTTTGTAAATTATATTTCTATTAAGTAAATAAAGCCAGCAGGAAGCAAACTTCCAGTCAAATTTAAAATTTAATACTTAAATTGTGTGTTACTTTGATTTACACTCAAGAACATATTTCTTTATCTATGCACCTGTAAATCAACATTATGGAGACAGCTATCCAAGCATAAGAACAACTGAATATGTATAAGCCAAATTGTGTTTGTAAATATGTAGATTGAGGTAGTAAACACCTTTAACACCAGTTAGAAATCTGTCACTGATTATACACAGGGCAGAAAGCAAGCATCATATTTTTAGTAAATAGCTTAAGAATCTTGGAAATATCAGCGGTCCAAGCAAAGCTTCCATTCCATACTGATAGATTGGATAGAATCTTTGATTACAGATACAGAGACATGCATGCAGGTTATAAGTATATAGCCACAAACTTGCAAAAATAATTATTGATACTTAAAGGCTCTGAAAAATTTTTCCCATAATTGAAATTTTAGAATATCATCTAAGATCATTGTCCTTTTCACCTTGTCTTATTTAAAATAATAATGAATGGGGTTATCAGATTAAATATATTTTTAGTATTCAGTAACAAATAATAGCTTAATATATTTTTTGTTTCAGGATAACAGTATCTTGGAACAACTGATTCAGGCTTCAAAAGATATTTTATGGCTTAAGGGCTAAAGATCATCAAGCTCGTGCCTGCCTCTGTTGACTCATGCTCAGGTTTGTCTCCACCAGCCAGAGTCATTGGGCCCCTTATTTCAATTCAATGTCTTTTCACAAAGGACTTTAACACCTCTAAGTCAACAGCATGGTTCATCACCTCACAATGCTAAACTACTCATTTTTTCCAAAGAAACATCAAGAAAGTTCCTTTCTTTAGTTATAAACAATTTCATTAAAAATAATGATCATCTACAGTGAAGAATGGGCCTCCCTGGTAGCTCAGACAGTAAAGTGTCTCCCTGCAACGCGGGAGACCCAGGTTCGATTCCTGGGTCAGGAAGATCCCCTGGAGAAGGAAATGGTAACCCACTTCAGTACTCTTGCCTGAAAATGCCATGGGCAGAGGAGCCTGGTAGGCTACAGTCCTGGTAGCAAAGACTCGGTCACAACTGAGCAACTTCATTTTTTCTTTCTTTACATTTTCTTTTCTTTCTTTACTGTGAAGAATGAAGCCCTGAAAGCTCAGTTGGTAAAGAATCTGCCTGCAATGCTGGAGATCCTGGTTTGATTTCCAGGTCAGGAAGATCTGCTGGAGAAGGGATAGGCTACCCACTCCAGCATTCTTGGGCTTCCCTTGTGTCTCAGCTGATAAAGAATCTTCCTGCAATGTGGGAGACCTGGATTTGATCGCTGGGTTGAGAAGATCCCCTGGAGAAGAGAAAGGCTACCCACTCCAGTACCCTGGCCTGGAGAACTCTGTGGAACGTATAGTCCATGGGATTGAAAGAGTTGGACATGACTAGTGACTTTCACTTCACAGTGAAAAATAGCACAGTGAAATGATGAACATTCTCTTGTCAAAGTCACATAACATTTTATGCATTTAAGGATGGAGAGTAGAATGGAAGGTCATACACCAAGGGAGTAACGAAAGAGGGGCAAAGAAGACTGTTATCTGTTTTTATGTATTTTTACTTCATAACAATAAGGATATTTTAATTTTAATAAAATAATTAAGAAAAACATGTGAAAATAAAGACAGGGTAAAATAAAAAGAGCAGGGAATTTTTCAATCTCTGAGTCCTCTTAAGAGAAAGTTTGAAAAGATTTGCAGAAATACAGTGAAATACAAGATTTTCTCAATCTAGTTACAGAAAGGATTTGCTAGAGTAGCAAGGCTGAGATATTTGGACCCCACTTCTTTCCATTAGTTATGTTTCCAAATCTCCAAAATAATATATAAAATTCAAAATCTTTAGATAGCAGCCATGATGGAGGTGTAAGGTTCCTGGATTTAACCTCCTCCTATAGGCACATCAAAATTACTACTTATAAAGTGACAATTGATGAGAATAACCTGAAGTCTAGCATAAAAGATATTCCACAACTAAAGATTTTTAAAGGAGCCCAAATGAGATGAGCAAGAGGGACATAGATGGGGTATAGACAAGACCTAGAGCCCCAGATAAACAACACATAAATGAGAGAATAATTGCCGAGGTTCTCTATAAGGAGCAAGGGATCCAAGCTCCACATTGGGTTCCCCAACTCTGGGATTTTGCACCAAGAAGATGAGCTCCCAGAACATTTGACTTTGAAGGAGAAGCAGGGCTTACTTTTGGGAGACCCACAAGGCTGCAGGAAATAAAGACTAAATCCTGAAAGGATGCACATAAAATGCCACCCACTCCAAGACCCAAGGCAGAAGCAGTAATGTGAAAGAAGCCTGGGTAAACCCACAAAAAATACTTTTAAAATGTATATAAAAACACAAAAGACCCTGAATAGCCCAAAGGATCCTGAGAAAGAACAAACTTATATATATCATGGTCCTTGATCAAACTATACTATAAACCTACAGAAATCAAAACAGTATGCTACTAAAACAAAAACAGACATATTGGCCAGTGAAACAGAATAAAGAGCCTAGAAATAAACCCAAACACTTGTGGTCAATTAATCTATTACAAAGGAGACAAGAATATACAATGGAGAAAAGACAGCCTCTTTAGTAAATGGTGTTGGGAAAACTGGACAGCTACATGCAAAAGAATCAAACTAGGCTACTTTCTCAAACCATATACAAATAAACTCAAAATGGATTAAACACTTAAATGTAGTATCTGAAATGATAAAACTGCTAGAAGAAAACATAGGTAGTACACTCTTTGGCTTTAGTCGTTAGCATTACTTTTGGATAAGAATCCCAAGCACAGGAAATAAAGCAAAAATAAATAGGACTACATCAAACTAAAAGTTTCATACAGAAAAAAAGCTACAAACAAAATGAAATGATCATCTACTAAATGGGAGGAGATATATTCAAATGATATATCAGATAAAGGGTTAATATTCAAAATATACATGTAAGTCATATATATCGAAAAGAAATTTTACAACAACATCAAATAAACAACCCAAATAATGAAGAAGCAGAGGACCTGAGTAGACTTTTTCCAGAGAAGACATATAGATGGTCAACAGGCACATGAAAAAATGACTCAATATCACTAATCATCAGGGAAAAGTAAGTCATAACCACAGAGATATGAATTTGCATTTGTCAGAACAGGAATAACCAAAAAGATAATAATAAAAAAAATTGTTGGTGAGAATGTGAAGAAATGAGTATCCATGTGGGCTGTTGGGCAAATGTAAACAGGTGTAGCCATTGTGGAAAAAAAGTATGGAGATTCCTCAAAAATTAAACATAGAACTACCATAGCATCTGGAAATTCTGCTTCTGGGTATTTACCCAAAGAAAACAAAAACACTAACTGGAAAAAAATATATAGGTACACCTATGTTCATTGGAGGATTAGTCTAGATATGTTGTTGTTCAGTCAGTCAGTCATCTCCAACTCTTTGTGACACCATGGATGGCAGCAAACCAGGCTTCCCTGTCCTTCACCATTTCCAGGAGTTTGCTCAACACATGTTCATTGAGTCAGTGATGCCATCCAGCCATTTGGTCCTCAGTTGTTCCTCTCTCCTCCTACCTTCAATTCTTCCCAGCATCAGGGTCTTTTCTAAAGAGTCAGGTATTCACATTATGTAGCCAAAGTATTGGATCTTCAGCTTCAGCATCAGTCCTTCCAGTGAATTTTCAGGGTTGATTTCCTTTAGGATTGACTGGTTTGATCTCCTTGCTGTCCAGGGGATTCTCAAGAGTCTTTGCCAATACCACAGTTCAAAAGCATCAGTTCTTTGGTGTTCAGCCTTCTTTATGGTCCAACTCTCACATCCATACATGACTACTTGAAAAACCATAGCTTTGAATAAATGGAACTTTGTAGGCAAAGTAATGTCTCTGCTTTTTAATATACTGTCTAGGTTTGCCATAGCTTTTCTTCCAAGGAGCAAGTATCTTTTAATTTCATGGCTGCAGTAACCATGTGCAGGGATTTTGGAGCCCAAGAAAATAAAAATCTGTCTCTATTTCCCCATCTATTTGCCATGAAATGATGGGACTGAATGCCATGACCTTAGTTTTTGAATGTTGAGTTTTAAGCCAGTGTTTTCACTCTTCTCTTTCACATTCATCAAGAGACTCTTTAGTTCTTCTTAACTTTCTGCTATAAGGATGGTGTCATCTGCATATCTCAAGTTACTGATGTTTCCCCTGGAAATCTTGATTCCAGCTTGTGCTTCATCCAGCCTGGCATTTCCCATGATATTACACATAAAAGTTAAATATGCAAAATTTAAATTCAAATTCCCTGGCATTTCACATATAAGTTAAATAAGCAAAGTGACAATATATAGCCTTGATGTATTCCTCTCCCAATTTGGAACCAGTCCGTTGTTCCATATACAGTAGTAACCGTAGCTTCTTGACCTTCGTATAGGTTTCTCAGGAGATAGAAAAAGTGGTCTGATATTTCCATTTCTTTAAGAATTTTCCTAAGTTTGTTGTGATCCACACAGTTGAAGGGTTTAGCATAGTAAATGAAGCAGAAGTCAATATTTTTTTCTGGAATTATCTTGCTTTTTTATGATCCAACAGATGTTGGCAATTTGATCTCTTGTTCCTCTGCCTTTTCTAAATTCAAGCTGTGCATCTGCAAGTTCATGGTTCGTGTACCTGTTGAAGCCTGGCTTGGAGAATTTGAGCATTATTTTGCTAGCACATGAAATGAGCACAATTGTGTGGTAATTTGAACATTCCTTGGCATTGCCCTTCTTTGGGACTGGAGTGGAAAATCTTTTCCAACCCTGTGGCCACGGCTGAGTTTTTCATATTTTGTTATATTGAGTGCAGTATTTTTAACAGCATCATCTTTTAGAATTTGAAATTGCTCAGCTGAAATTTCATCACTTCCACTAGCTTTGTTCATAACTGCTTCCTAAGGCCCATTTGACTTCTCACTTCAAGATATCTGGCTCTATATGAGTGATCACAACATCGTGGATTTCTGGGTCATTAAGATTTTTTTCTACAGTTCTGTGTATTCTTGCCACCTCTTCTTAATATCTTCTGCTTCTGTTAGCTCCATACCATTTCTGTCCTTTATCGAGCCCATCTTTGCATGAAACGTTCCCTTGGTATCTCTAATTTTCTTGAAGAGATCTCCCATCTTTCTCATTCTATTGTTTTCTTCTATTTCTTTGCATTGTTCACTAGGAAGGCTTTCTTATCTCTCCTTGCTATTCTTTGGAACTCTGCATTCAGATGGGTATATCTTTCCCTTACTCCTTTGCCCTTCACTTTTCTTTTCTCCGCTATTTTTAAGGTCTCCTCAGATAACCATTTTCCTTTTTGCATATTTTGGGGATGGTTTTGATCACCACCTTCTATATAATATTACAAACCTCTGTCCATAGTTCTTCAGGCACTCTGTCTTTAAGATCTAATTCCTTGACTCTATTTGTCACTTCCACTGTAAAATCATAAGGGATTTGGTTTAGGTCATATCTGAAATGGTCTAGTGGTTTTCCCTACTTTCTTCAATTTAAGTCTGAATTTTCCAATAAGGAGTTCATGATCTGAGCCACAGTCAGCTCCTGGTCTTGTTTTTGCTAATTGTATAGAGCTTTTCCATCTTTGGCTGCAAAGAATATAATCAGTCTGATTTCCATATTCACCATCTGCTGATGTCTATGCATAGAGCCATCTCTTGTGTGCTGAAAGAAGGTGTTTGCTATGACCAGTGTGTTCTCTTTGCAAAACTCTGTTAGCCTTTGCCCTGCTTCATTTTGTACTCCAAGATCTAGCTTGTCTATTATTCCAGGTATCTCTTGACTTCCTACTTTTGCATTCCAGTCCCCTATGATGAAAAGGACATCTTTTTTGGGTGTTAGTTCTAGGTCTTGTAGGTCTTCATAGAACCATTCAACGTCAGCTTCTTTGGCGTTAATATATAGAATACGGAATTTGTTAATATATAGAATATGGAATTACTATGCTGTGCACTGGGAATTGACATAGTGTTCTAGGTTGGGGCATAGATTTGGATTACTGTTATTGAATGGTTCACCTTAGAAATGAATAGAGATCATTCTGTCATTTTTGAGATTGCATCCAAGTACTGTATTTTGGACTCTTTGTTGACGTGAGGGCTACTCCATTTCTTCTATGGGATTCTTGCCCTCAGTAGTAGACAATAGTCTTCTGAATTAAATTACCCATTCCAGTCCATTTTAGTTCACTGATTTTTAAAATGTTGATGTTCTTGCCATCTCCCATTTGACCACTTCCAATTTACCTTGATTCATGGACCTAACAATCCAGGTTCTTATGCAATATTGTTCTTTACAGAACTGGACTTTACTTTCACCACCAGACTTATCCACAAATGGGTATTGTTTCTGCTTTGGCTTAGCCTCTTCATTCCTTCTGGAGCTATTTCTCCACTCTCCAGTAGCATATTGGGTAGCTATCAACTTTGGGAGTTCATCTTTCAGTGTTATAACTTTTTGCCTTTTCATACTGTTCATGAGGTTCTCAAAGCAAAAATACTGAGGTGGCTTGCCATTCCCTTTTCCAGTCAATCACATTTTGTTAAGATATGAAAGCAACCTACTTGTCCGTTGACAGATGAGTGGGCAAAAACTGATGTGGTATATATAATATTACTCAATAATAAAAAAATGAAGTCTTAATTGTGAGAAAATGGATGGACCTAGCTTAGAGAAACAGACAAACACTACTCATGTTTAAAAAATATTTTGGAAATTATAGGGTTTTGTGGTTAACTCTTAATACAGTATATTTTTTTCCATATGGAATATACAGAAATAGGCTACTGCATAGCATTTCCACACAGAATGTCAATTCCCAGAAATATATTTATGGTATTATGTGGAGAGAAAATTTCTCTGTATATTTCTAACTTTCTGTCCTATTGTAATCAGTTTTCATTATAGCTCTGTTTCATTGGAGATATACAAGTTTTGTAACCTTCATTAATTATTATTATGATCTTGAGTCATAGATAGTCTGTGTGTGAATATGTAATGGGATTGGGTAGGGGAAGTTCTGTATTGACACTTCTGTAAGACACTTCTGTATTGCTAATACGAAAACTCATGGTCACTGTAATTTCAGTGACATTTATGTGTCTAAGAAATCAGGAAAAACTATGTGCTTCGCAGAAGTTGATGCCACTGCTTTTCCCTTTACATTTACTTTCTGTTTCCTCTCCCTCCTATTCTTTGCTTCACCTGAACTCAAAGCTGCCCCAAAGCCTTTTTACTGCAAAGGCCATCCACCTGTGCTGCGATGCCAGACACTTTTGTTGAAAAAGCAAATGCATCAGACCCATTTTTGAACATTCAGATCATAGTTATACTGATTTTAAGTAGTCTTAAGCCATTTTTTTTTCTCACAGATGGCTCATAAATCTATAATCCATTTAAAAGGACCAGATAAGCTCTGATACTCACAAATGGTACTGACCTCTGTGTTCTTGTGAGTGCTAAAGGTTCATGTGACAGTTAAACAACCTGTTGAGACAATTGAAAATAAATTGATTTTAATGTGGAAAAAGACAAATACTGTATGATTTTATTTACATATGAAATCTAAGAAAAAAACAATTGAATAAATACAACAAAATACTAGTCAAGTCAGATCAGAACAAAGAGGTGGCGGCCGAAGGGGAGAGTGTTGAGGTGATGAATTAAACAAGTGAGGGAGATAGGTGACTAAAACAGGTGAGGGAGATAGAGAGGTATAAAGCTCTAGTTACAAATTAAATGGACACAGAATAAAGATTACAGAATGTGGAATATAGTCAATAACACTGAAATGGCTTTCATGGTGACAGTAACTACACTTACTTTGGTGATAATTTTGTTAATATATAGAATATGGAATTGCTATGCTGTGCACTGGGAATTGACATAGTGTTCTAGGTTAATTTTACTTCAAGAACAAAAACAAACAAACAAAAACTCAAAGAAAAGGAATCATGGTGTTGGCAGAGGGAATATGCAGATGACACCACTCTTATGGCAGAAAGTGAAGAGGAACTAAAAAGCCTCTTGATGAAAGTGAAAGAGGAGAGTGAAAAAGTTGGCTTAAAGCTCAGCATTCAGAAAACAAAGATCGTGGCATCTGGTCTCATCATTTCATGGCAAATAGATGGGGAAACTGTGGAAACAGTGTCAGACTTTTGTTGTGGCGGGGGGAGCGGCTCTCAGATCACTGCAGATGGTGATGCTGCAATGAAATTAAAAGATGCCTACTCCTTGGAAGGAAAGTTATGACCAACCTAGATAGCATATTCAAAAGCAGAGACATTACTTTGCCAACAGAGGTCCATCTAGTCAAGGCCATGGTTTTACCAGTGGTCATGTATGGATGTGAGAGTTGGACAGTAGATCTTAATCTATTCCAGTGGGAAACTCTCTCACCAGTATGACTGCCTGAATCCAATAACATCTGTCCATATGGTTACCTAAATTATTTGTTCATTGCAAAGCATAGAAAAGAGAAAAAAGGATTATATAAATAAATACTGTGTGATCCAAGGCAAGAATATAATATAAGAATTAAAAGCATTTCTTCCACTTCATATTACATGCAGTTTTCCTCTTATCCTGGGCTTCCCTGAATGGCTAAGTTGGTAAAGAATCCACCTGCAATGCAGGAGACCCCAGTTTGATTCCTGGGTGAGGAAGATCCCCTGGAGAAGGGCTAGGTTAGCCACTCCAGTATTCTTGGACTTCCCTTGTGGCTCAGCTGGTAAAGAATCTGCCTGTGATGCGGGAGACCTGGGTTTGATCTCTGGGTTGGGAAGATCCCTTGGAGAAGAGAAAGGCTACCCACTCTAGTATTCCTGCCTGGAGAATTCCATGGATAGTCCATAGGGTCACAAAGAGTCAGACACGACTGAGCAACTTTCACTTTCCTTTTATCCTAATGTATACCAGCTTAGATTACAGAGTATCATGTATTATAGTGTTTTTTTATATCAAATCTGAATTTGATTATTGTGTACCAGTAAGTGATTAACCTAAAAAACTAGCTTGTGTAAGATTAACTTCAATATGTGAAATATCCAATGGAATGGAGGAGAAGTTGCAAAGCTATTTTTGCAAAGCTCAATTTCAGTCAATATCTTGAATCTGATTGGGTTTTCAAAACAAGAAACAGATTCTTTTACAGACAGTTCAATTCTCAGCTGAGCCTTAATGGGCAGCAAGAAGTAGCTTTTAAAAGAAGCTGCCAGGAGCAAATTAATGAATACAAATAAACAAACCATCAAACAAACATAGGCATATATGTCACTTCTCCTTATTATTCTACTGAATATTCCCACTGAAATGAAACATTGTTCAGTATCCTCTCAATCAAATTTCAGACTTCATGATAGTATAGCAGAAAGTTAAAGCTTAATCTATGATACAGAAATGTAGCTGAAGAGTAAAGAAATAGATATGAGAAGGATTCATTTCTTTGTGGACAAAAGTGTCCATGAGGGGAAAAAAATGAGGGAACTGTGTTTAGACAAATACATTCAGTTTAAGGACAACATGCTAGAGACTGAATGAAGGTCATGTTGATTATATCATAGCAGTCTCTATCTTATCCGCCATAAAGTAACATCCAATCAATAGGCTACACTAGCCAAAAATAGAAAAATAAGGAAGAAACAATTGAGCTAGGACAGAGAAAATGCAAGACATCAAAAAGATATTTTCAATTTTGCCAGCAACTAGAGATAGGGTTCTCTGTGCAGGTATTAAAATACTTTCTGGAGATACAGAGCCAGACTAATAACTATTGAGGAGGCAGCTCCAAATTATCCCAAAGTTATTACTGTAGACAGCCTTCTATGAGGTGTGGTCTGAAAGATATCAAAAATAATCTATTGCTATAATCCTCACATCCAACTGAAAGCAATTAGGTATCATCAAGAAGAATGGATAAGGCATTGTCTACAATCCAGCAATTCTGCTCCCTCGTATGCTTCTTGACACACCTTTTCACCGATGTTCACAAAGAGATACTCAAAAAGATGCTCATAGTAATAGCTTATACAACAGAAAACTTTGGAGACAATACACATGTATGTATATATTTCATAATAGAATTGGAGGAGGCAAAGGCATCCCACTCGGTAATCTTGCCTGGAAAATCCAATGGACGAAGGAGCCTGATGGGCTGCAGTCCATGAGGTCATTACAAGTCAGACAGGACTGAGCGACTTCACTTTCACTTTTCATTTTTATGCATTGGAGAAGAAAATGGCAACCCACTCCAGTGTTCTTGCCTGGAGAATCCCAGGGAGCTGCCATCTATGAGGTTGCACAGAGTCGGACAGAACTGAAGTGACTCAGCAGCAACACCAGCATAATAAAATATTTATAATACTAAAAATGAATTTAAGATAAATAAAATACATATACCAAAAATATAAAAAGATCCTCCCAGAATATTTCTAAGAAGGACAAGAAAAGATACAATCCTGGAGGCCCAGGTGAAGGTGGTAATAAAGCGATGTTTCTCTAGACCAAGAGAAAGAGACATGACAGGCTATGACTACACCTTACCCAAAACATTCCTGGTGGTGACTTTAGTGTCACTTTTCCTCCTTATCTGACCATGTCTCATATCATCTTGATTCTCACACTTTGGTTTCTCCAAAACTTGAGATATGTGCATATGCAGTTCTTTTTACAAAACATTCTCTTTCTCCAGTCTCCCTAAAGTTTATTTTTGTTATTAGTTCAAGTGTCATCTATTCAGAGTTTGCTCGAACAACCAAAATTAGATTCCTAGTAATCAGCCCTCCTATTATCCTGTTTTATCTTCTCTGAGCTTACCTATTTTGTGTATTTACCCAGCCCGCTACCGCCTCCCCCACACCCTGGGTATCCCCGACAACTACTGGAATTTAAGCTCCATGGGAACATGGATACTATCTCATCCACTGCTATATTTTCAGGCTCCAAAAATTGCCTGGCATAGAGAAGGCCTTCACAAAATATTTTTTAAATATTTGTAAGTAAATTACTCAAAAGTGTAAATAAGGAAAATGCACTTTCAAAATTTCTCCCAGAGATTTTGACAATCACTTAAAAATAAGTTATCAATGACATATTTCCTCTGTGTTCAATCCCTGGGTCAGGAAGATCCCCTGGAGAAGGAAATGGCAATCCACTCCAGTATTCTTGCCTGGAGAATCCCATGGACGGAGAAGCCTAGTAGGTTACAGTCCATGGGTCTCAAAGAGTCGGACACGACTGAGCGACTTCACCATCACCATAACCATCATTTGTCTTTCTGACTTTTAGAAAGATTCCCTGTTAGGGTTTTGCTGCTGCTGCTGCTGCTGCTAAGTTGCTTCAGTCGTGTCCAACTCTGTGCAACCCCATAGAAGGCAGCCCACCGGGCTCCCCGTCCCTGGGATTCTCCAGGCAAGAACACTGGAGTGGGTTGCCACTTCCCTCTCCAATGCATGAAAGTGAAACGTGAAAGTGAAGTCGCTCAGTCGTGTCTGACTCTTAGCAACCTCATGGACTGCAGCCCACCAGACTCCTTCATCCACGGGATTTTCCAGGCAAGAGTACTGGAGTGGGGTGCCATTGCCTTCTCCGTGGGGGTTCTAACAAAATAAAATTAAATCCTCCTAACCTACTAATACTCTCTAGCAAACTTCTGATCTTGACAATCAAGATAATCCTATTATAGTGTAAAGAGGCAAGTCTCAAAACCAAGTATTATCTCTATTCTTGTCTGTGGAATAAATACGTATTGGGAATGAAAATGGAGGGGGACTGAGAATCTAGTATACAAAAGCAACGATTTCTTAATTCACATGATTCACTTCCCTCTTCTACTTTAACCAAGCTCTGACTCATAATTAACTCTGACTCATAATTGACTCTTAAGAAGATGGTTATTTTGATTTGTTGCATACTTTCAAATTCAATTTAATTCCCTATATGTCTTGGATGTATTCTATTTTGCTTTATATATTTGAAAAATTAGGATCTACCTGTAGGTAATGCAATAAAATATGCCTGCGTACTATGCTTTGTGATAACATACTCTATTTTTGTTGGCATCACCAACTCAATGGACAGGAGTCTGAGCAAACTCAGGGAGCTGGTGATCGACAGGGAAGCTTGGTATGCAACAGTCCACGGGATCGCAGAGTCAGACATGACTGAGCAACTGAACTGAACTGACTCTAATTTTCAACATGTATAGAATTTGAAGTAAAAGTTTTCCCTCCGAAAAAACACCACATATATCATCTCTCATGACACTGTACTGACCTTTCAAATCGTTTGTATGGCTTGCCAGGCTTCAGAGAAAATACTTCTTATATCAGTAAAATATTCTCTATATATATTAAATATTCAATAGACAAAAGGTGAAAGTAGAAAATTGTCACTGAGACTAGAACTTATGACAAAGTCAAAAGATTAGGATTTCAGCTTTACTGTATAATCAGTTAATAATATTGTCAATATGAATATTAATAAAGGTAGAATTTATGTAATAACTGCCATGAGATAGGCACTAGCTTTACATGTTAAACTTATACCTAATAGTCACTCCACAGGTATAGGTACTATTATTTTCTCTTGAGTCACAAAGCTAGTAAATTTAAGATTCATACCCAAGGTTTATATATCCAGGTCTACACTTATTTACAGCCAATTATTATGCTGAAAGACCATCTGCAAATATTCTTGTTTTACATTGCAGTAATTATAATCACAATATGTGATTTTAAATATATTGTTATTAATATTGATACAGACTTTTGAATATTAATACTGACATAGACCAAATAATCATGATGTTGTGATCACTCACACTCACTTGGAATGTGAAGTCAAGTGGCCCTTAGGAAGCATTACTACAAAACAAAGCTAGTGGAGGTGATGGAATTCCAGTTAAGCTATTTCAAATCCTGAAATATGATGCTGTGAAAGTGCTGCACTCAATATGCCAGCAAATTTGGAAAACTCTACAGTGGCCACAGGACTGGAAAAGATCAATTTTCAATCCCAAAGAAAGACAATGCCAAAGAATGCTCAAACTACCACACGATTGCACTCATCTTATACGCTAGTAAGGTAATGCTCAAAATTCTCCAAGCCAGACTTCAACAATACGTGAACCATGAACTTCCAGATATTCAAGCTGGTTTCAGAAAAGGCAGAGGAACCAGAGATCAAATTGCCAACATCCACTAGATTATTGAAAAATCAAGAGAGTTCTAGGAAAACATCTATTTCTGCTTTATTGACTATGCCAAAGCCTTTGACTGTGGATCACAATATAAACTGTGGAAAATTCTGAAAGAGATGGGAATACCAGACCACCTGACCTGCCTCTTGAGAAACTTATATGCAGGAAGCAACAGTTAGAACCGGTCATGGAACAACAGACTAGCTCCAAATAGGAAAAGGAGTACATTAAGGCTGTATATTGTCACCCTGCTTATTTAACTTCTATGCAGAGTACATCATGAGAAATGCTGGGCTTGAGGAAGCACATGCTGGAATCAAGATTGCCAGGAGATGCAGATGATACCACCCTTATGGCAGAAAGTGAAGAAGAACTAAAGAGCCTCCTGATGAAATGAAAGAGGAGAGTTAAAGTTGGCTTAAAGTTCGACATTCATAAAACTAAGATAATGGCATTTGGCCCCATCACTTCATGGCAAATAATGGGGAAACAGTGGCTGATTTTATTTTGGGGGGCTCCAAAATCACTGCAGATAGTGATTGCAGCCATGAAATTAAAAGATACTTACTCCTTTGAAGGAAAGTTATGACATATCTAGACAGCATATTAAAAAACAGAGATATTATTTTGTTAACAAAGGTCCATCTAGTCAAAGCTATGGTTTTTCCAGTGGTCACATATGGATGTGAGAGTTGGACTATTAAAGAAAACTGAGCACAGAAGAATTGATGCTTTTGAACTGTGGTGTTGGAGAAGACTCTTGAGAGTCCCATGGACTACAAAGAGATCCAACCAGTCCATCCTAAAGGAAATCAACACTGAATATTCATTGGAAGGACTGATGCTAAAGCTGAAATTCCAATACTTTGGCCATGTGATGCAAAAAGCTGACTCATTTGAAAAGACTCTAAGGCTAGGAAAGATTGAGAGCAGGAGGAGAAGGGAATGACAGAGGATGAGATGGCTGGATGGCATCACTGACTCGATGGACGTGAATCTGAGTGAACTCGGAGTTGGTGATGAACAGGGAGGCCTGGCGTGCTGCGGTTCATGGGGTCACAAAGAGTCAGACACAACTGAGCTACTGAACTAAACTGAGACTTTTGAACAATTATCTTTTTGCACAAACACACATTGCCTAGTTGTTTCTCTCAAAACATAGCAATTATTAACAGCAGTCCCTGTTTATTTACTGAAGCCTTTTTTTAGATAAACATCATCATTGACACAGCAGAATTTAATATTCAAGGAGGGTTACATCCTGAAAGGTGCAATGCAGGGAGAGAAGGTTTAAGAATATTTAAGACATTTTAATTTCTGCTTGTGAAATTTTGGAAATTACCATCAGCTGTGAAGTATGACTCATATCTAAGCATTCTAAAAAATAATTTTTCTCTTTTGAAAAGAAATCCTTTTAACAAGGCTGAGAGGAAGCATATAACTATTTAAGACATGGTATTTTTTTTCATTTCAATTCATTTGATCTCTAGCCTTGCACTTGAGGATGATGGTGGTTATTATTGAAGACAATGAGAAACAAGTAGTGAACACAAGTGTTCTGTAAGGAAACAGACTTCATATGAGTGGCAAAAAAGAGAAAGTGACTATGGTGCTTGGCACCATCATATGGGTAAAAAAATGGGCAAACAAATATTAAATTCCTTTATATTCACTGGACTTTACCTCTGGGTTTTATTTGGCCTCATACAGAGAATATCTTTCAAGTCCATATCTTTGCTCATAATAATTTTAGCAGTATTTCCTTCTGATTTTGGCAATGCTATATTTAGTCACAAGAGTGATTGGTAAAGGAAAATGTTTATTTTGCCTTTTATGATAGGGGAAATAGGTTTCCTATAGATATATATAAAAATATAAAGCCTAGGATATCTAAAGTTAATTATATTAATAAGTTGTATAAATGTTTATTTTATTCAATACTTTCTATTTATATGTTTATATATCCTGTATTACTTACATCATCCCTACATTGCAGACTGTCTACAGGTGGTAAGTGAAAATATTTTATTCTTGCAAATTATTTCTTCAATCCTCACTTCACTGGAAGAAGTAGGAGAAATATATGGTCAAATGTAATAACCTGCTGTTTTTATGATGACCCAACCTCTCTGCTTCTGGTCTAAGGCACTTATAATTTCTAAGAATATTGATTGCTTTATGACTTCTGTCTTGTCTTATTTCACCCTCCCATAGAAACATATTACTTGAGGACAGGAATATCTCAGGCTTTTTTGTTTCCCTTTAAATATCCATCATAATGTTTTCCACATTATGAGCACAAAATGAGTGAATAAAGTTAGTATGAAAAGAATGAATAAAAAGTGTTTTAAACAGTATTCTATAAAATTGTGCTTTTAAAAACACTCTAGAACTTTCTGACACATGTCTCTAACTTTTATTTTCTGTAAAATTTTATCTTTCTGTATGATTTCTACTTTGAGCAGAATCTCTATTCACTATTTTAATTATCTCTTAAGCCCAGATTCAAACTTCTTCTTACTATTAACAAAATTTATTAGAAATTATCAAATATATTCAGCCCTCCTAAGTTATAAAACTCACCAACTTGATGGACATGAGTTTGAGCAAGCTTTGGGAGTTGGTGATGGACAGGAAAGCCTGGCATGCTGCAGTCCATGGGGTCGCAAAGAGTCAGACATGACTGAGTAACTAAACTGAACTGAATCTATAAAATAAAAGTAATAGATAAAAAATTTTAAAAATATATAAAAATTTTAAAGGGAAGAAAAACAAGGTAACATAGCATGATGGCTAAGAATCAAACAAAACTGAATTTAAATTCCGTGTAGCAACTTACAAGCTAAGTGACCTTGGGCAAGTAAACCAGCCTAATTCTCAGTTTCCAAATACAAGAAAGGGAAATAATATATATTTCATAATGGTCATTTTGAGGGTTAGACATCAAATACAACCAGTATGGTGCTTGGGATACTACAAGCATTAACTTATTGGTATTCAATAGCATTAATATTGTATTTGATTATCATTATTATTTATAAAAATTTTATCAATATTTTTGGTGATAAAATATCCATGTTGATTAGTATATTAACCTATTGATAATATAAATATCAATAACAATGTAATAATTGTCAATAACAACAATGAAAATATAATGTAAACAAGGGCCAAATCTAAAAATTAAGAGGCTTGATCTTGAAATTTAGCTGTCTGAGCATCTCCTAATGGGTGAGAAGGAGGACTTTCTTCTGCCTGCATTCAAGAGGTAATGAAAGGAAATAACTATGTTCCCATCTAAAATGATTCCATGTGAGAATCTAGCTTAGATAACATTTAGAAAAAGAAACTGAACACACACAGAAGGTAACTGATGTTAACAAAAGATCTTGCTCTATAATGTAATTGTTTTCATTTATAGAGCTCCAGTGCTGAGGGGAACTGCAGAGGACACACAGGAGAGCTCACTATTGTTACATGGCAACTAACTCTCTAAGCTGCATTTGTGAGAATATGTTTTTAAGTGAGCATGTTTCTCGTTAAAGAAAAGTATTATTTCCTAAAGAAGTATATATGAGGATTACTTACTACCAGTGACCCAGTTTTTTTGAACAATAAATCAAATGGCAGTCTGTTGTCTTTGTTTAGGATTGTCTGGAAATCTGGAGAAAAGATCGTCCTCATATAAAGTTTGAGCCTTATGAAACTGAGAGATGTCTACCTCTTTTGCTAATTTTTGCTCTCCCCATGAAAATTAAATGATTTTTGCCACCAAAGGAAAGACAAAAATCATAATTGCAACTAAGAGCCCTGTGTGCTGAAAATACACAATATGTGTTAAAGATTTGTGTTTAAAGTTTAATGCTCTCTGAATCAAGTCAGTGACAGTTTATCTAGTTTGTGATGCTTTTTATTTCTCTCGGTGCTGATGCACAGTTTCAAAACTTATTTCTGTCCTTTTATTTATCAATGACCAGCTGTCAAAATATTACCTTGCAAATCAAGGCAAGAAATAAAAGACCATTCATTTTACCAGACTCTTCTCTTCATACTCGCCTCCCCGACTCTTCAATCTTCTAAAGATTTAAGTAGAATGAATCGAACTAAATGAGTCCTTCAGTACTATTTATTATTATTATTATTATTATTGTATTTTCTTGGATCTAGAGCCAAGTATCACTCAGAATAAAAAGTCTGGTAATGCCTTGAAATTAGATTGATATGCAAGGACTAGAGGCAAAGTGAAAAGGCCGTCTTTCTCAAATGACAGACTGCAGATGCTTCAAAAAGATGTTTATTTCAAGAGGCAGCCTTCTATGCACAAAATTATTATCATCCTTGAATTCAATTTACCACAGGTTGAACTACAAGGACAATTTGGTATTCTCATAATTATCTGACTTAAAAACTGACAAACTTTGATTTGAAGAGGTCTTTTTTTTTTTTTCCCCTGAATTCAGTAGATTCTAAACAAGCACAATAGAATGACAGAGCAAGTATTCTGGCCAATATTCTCTGCAAGCATTAGTATTGTTATAAATTTTAATATGTCATGTTCTGATGCATACTAAGATTTAGAAGGAAAGTAAATCACACCTTAAGAATCATAAAATATATAAAGCAGTTGTAGACTGTGGGAGTTATGGTATCTGGAAAGAAATGTCTGGATTCCATGGTTGCTTCTGGCCAGACCACCGAGTCTCAGCTTTGAAACATGATAAATACTGGACTACTGGATTTACTCTATGAGTCCTGCACGTGAGATTGCAGCTCCCACTTATATGCACCTCTGGTCTCTTCTTGTTTGAGTATGTATACTCTATCCATCTAGAGGAATTTTCATAAATAAGGGCAATAACCACAGGCTGTCAGGATTAGAAAGCTGATTGGGAGAGAGCATGTGAGAGACTCAGAAGTGATTTCAGGTCACTAAAGAAAAAAGACTACAGAGAAGAAAAAAAGGGAAAATAAGTTCTTCTTTCCTAAAATTAGAAGAATTTTAAAGTTAATCCCTGCTTTGTTAGGAAAAGCAAAGATAACTCTATAAAACTCTGATTGTTGATAATTACAGAGTAACTTTCAGATTTCTGCAAAGTGGGAAAGAGATCAGATTCCACCAAAAGCATTAGAAAAAGCAATTTCTTGCAGCGTCAAGAACGAGAAACTTCTCCCCTTCCTCTCCCCTTCTCAGCAAGGCCATGACTCTCACAGGACCAACAGTGGTGGCACTGGTGGAAAAAGGAGACTGACAGCTTTGGATCAGTGACTGCATCAATGTGAAGCATTATTTTTGATTAAACATTAGTTTCATACTCTGCCAATAAGGTTTACAAGAAATGTTCATGAAATAAGGCACTATTAGTAACTTGTTTAAGGTCAAACAGTTTTCTCAGATATAAAATACCCTGAAGAAATGAAGGTATTTAATAAAAATTTTATCCAAGGCCTCTTGCTAATGCAAGAGTAGTTATGAGGTCATACACATAAGTCACTTTAATTTCTCATTTAAGAATATTTAGATCAAGCTGAAAAGGTGTTTTTTTCTTTTTTCTCAAAAGGTTTTGAACAATATTTTTTAAACTAGTATTACATGGAAACTAAACTACAAGGTATTCTTCCCCAAAATGCATTCTGGGACAAATTCATTTTGAGAAAGAAGCACACTCAACTTCCCTACTTAGACATAGGCCTTGATTATAATAGAAACTTAGATATACTTACAAAGAAATGCTTTTCTTGCATTTCTACATACTAACAATGAAAAATCAGAAAGAGCAATTAAGGAATCAATCCCATTCATCACTGTAACCAAAAGAATTAAATATCTAGGAATAAACTTACCTAAGGAGACAAAAGAACTGTACACAGAAAATTATAAGACACTGGTGAAAGAAATCAAAGATGACATAAACGGAGAGATATTCCATGTTCCTGGGTAGGAAGAATCAATATTGTGAAAATGAATATACTACCAAATGCAATCTACAGATTTAATGCAACCCCTATCAAATTATCAATGACATTTTTCACAGAACTAGAAAAAAATTCACAATTCATATGGAAACACAAAAGACCCCAATAACCAAAGCGGTCTTGAGAAAGAAGAATGGAGCTAGAGAAATCAACCTTCCTGATTTCAGGTTATACTACAAAGCTACTGTCATCAAGACAGTATGCTACTGCCACACACACACACACACAAAAGAAACATAGACTAATGGAACAAGATGAAAAGCCCAGGAATAAACCCATGAACTTGAGTACCTTATTTTTGACATAGGAGGCAAGAATATACAATGGGGCAAAGAAAACACCTTCAATAAATTGTGCTGGAAAAACTGCACAGCTACATGTAAAAGAATGAAATTAGAACACTTCCTAACACCATCAGTTCAGTTCAGTCGCTCAGTCACGTCCAACTCTTTGAGACCCCATGAGTCACAGCACACCAGGCCTCCCTGTCCATCACCAGCTCCCAGAGTTCACTCAAACTCATGTCCATCGAGTTGGTGATGCCATCCAACCATCTCATTCTCTGTCATCCCCTTCTCCTCCTGCCCCCAATCCCTCCCGGCATCAGAGTCTTTTCTAATGAGTCAACTCTTTGCATGAGGTAGCCAAAGTATTGGAGCTTCAGCTTCAGCATCAGTCCCTCCAATGAACACCCAGGACTGATCTCCTTTAGAATGGACTGGTTGGATCTCCTTGCTGTCCAAGGGACTCTCAAGAGTCTTCTCCAACACCACAGTTCAAAAGCATCAATTCTTCGGTGTTCAGCTTTCTTCACAGTCCAACTCTCACATCCATACATGACTACTGGAAAAACCATAGCCTTGACTAGACACACCTTTGTTGGCAAAGTAATGTCTCTGCTTTTGAATATACTATCTAGGTTAGTCATAACTTTCCTTCTAAGGAGTAAGCATCTTTTAATTCATGGCTGCATGGCCCTCATCAAATAGTCTACAAACAATAAATGCTGGAAAGGGTGTGGAGAAAAGGGAATACTCCTGCAATGTTGGTGGAAATGTAAATTGATAGAGTCACTATGGAAGACAGTATGGAGATTCCTTAAAAAATTAGGAATAAAACCAACATATGACCCAGCAATCCCACTCTAAGGCATATACCCTGAGGAAACCAATGTGGAAAGAGACACATGTATCCCATTGTTCACTGCAGCACTATTTACAATAGCTAGAACATGGAAGCAACCTAGATGTCCATAGACAGATGAATAGATAAAGAAATTGTGGTATGTATACACAATGGAATATTACTCAGCCATAAAAAGGAACACATTTGAGTCCATTCTAATGAGGTGGATGAACCTAGAACTTATTATACAGAGTGAAGTGAGCCAGAAAGAGAAAGACAAGTACCATATTCTAAAACATATGTGCAGAATTAGAAAAATGGTACTGAAGAATTTACTTACGGGGTAACAGTGGAGAAACAGACATAGAGAATAGACTTATGGACATGGGGAGAGGGAAGGAGAGGGTGAGATGTATGGAAAGGGTAACATAGAAACTTATATTACCATATGTAAAATAGATAGCCAATGGGAATTTGCTGTGTGGCTCAGGAAACTCAAACAGGGGCTATGTAACCGAGAAGGGTGGGATGAGGAGGGAGGGTGGAGGGAGCTTCGTAAGGGAGGGGTATGTGTATACCTATGGCTGATTCATGTTGAGGTTTGACAGGAAACAGCAAAATTCTGTAAAGCAATTATCCTTCAATAAAAAATAAATTAATTTTTTTTAAAAGAAATGCTTTTAATCTAGCAATTTCCAAGTCTTTTCAATATGAAATCTTCACACTTTTCTCAACAAACATAAACACCTGTGTCTCTTAGAACTGATATACCACAGAATATATTTTTTAAATGCTATTTTAGAATAGGTAAAAATATTGTTGACCTATGAATATGAAAAAGTTACTCAGTTTATATATTTAAGGTCAATTATTAGTTTGAAAATAAATTTAAAACGAAATAAGAATTTTGCTTCATTGATAATTTCTGTTTATATTTAAAATTACCAAGCATACTTTCTTTGAGAATCAAGTTAAACCTTATTCTGACAAGTTCTTTTAATTTTTTCATGCCAAATATTTTCCCCATCTTTGCTATTGTATTAAAGCATCTTTGTGCATTTATTGATTAGCTCTATTCCCAAGTTTAAAAATTTACTTGATTGAACTCAGTCAACAGTTTATATCAATTTTATTAAAATAGATTTTACTCAAGACTTCATCTCACTTTTAACTCTTCATTTATTCATTTACCAACATGGTTAGTTATTTTGATTGCAAGAGAATCAGATTTTGACTATCCACCTTGAAAAGAGAAAGAACACAGGTCACTGATACTCAAAAATAACAACAAAAATCATATTATTTTGCATAAACCTTCTCTAATATGAAGTGTTTCTTGACAGAGTGGCTAGCAAGTAGACATGCATATGTTTTAATCCCTTTGCCCTTCAGTGTAATATAAACAATCACAATGCAAGATGCTTTGTAAGTCACATGTCTGATAATCAGTCTGAGAGGAGGAAAGAATGAACCATACCTTTAAAATGGATTAGTTCTCAACATCCAGATTTTCTCTATTTATAACAAGAAAGTATGGCATTTTGCTCTCATCTTTCAGAACTGCAGGAGAAGAGTAGCAAAAGAAAGTAAATTGATATTCATTAACCTACCCACAGAGCCAGCTGCTTTACTTTGAAATATTCATTGAATATGTGTCTGATAACCATGGCTAGACCAAATGTATTTCAGGAGATACAGCTACTAACTAAGTGCATGAAGTTCTGCCAATCTACTCTATTTGAAAGTAGGACATAATTAAAATGTAATCACTTAGTTTCACTGGAAATTCTGTTTAAGCTTAAGACTCAGAATGAAAATCACATTAAGAGGTACTCCTACAACAGCAGGAGAGATTTGTCTTCCTTCTAAACCAGGCTTTTAGCTTACTCTTCAGTGTTGCTTTTTCCATGACTTATTTTTTTCTCAACCGAAAAGATGGTACAAAGGATGAATGGACTCACTGGGATGTATGACACATTAGGTGTGGATATTATTATGCCCATTTTCAGGCACTTTTCTATTAAGGCTTTCCTTTGTAAAAGTTAAGGAACATCTCTATAACCTAGTTTATATTAATTATAGAAGGCACTTAGCTACTGAGAATAGTAGAGGACTGCATCTACAATTCTAGAAAATTAGCCTGAGAAAAGTCAAAGAATATTTAAAACTTCAAATTCTGTGAGTAAGTCAACCCTTCACAATATCTGGGTAGAATAATTTGCAAATGATATAAATTAAATACTATAAATATATAATGATAAAACAGATACAATATTAACTTTTAATCCAAGTAATAGCTATATAGTACATCCTGGAACTTTTGAAAAACCTTTGTGAGGATCCCTATCTTAATTTCAGGAAATTTATTCACTAAGAGATTATGATTCACATTATTTTATAAGAAGAATCCTCTCAACGTTATTAGGATTAAAATACCTATCAACATTAAATTTATAGTCAACAACCAAAATGCAGTAACAGGAACTGGACCTTTTCCTTCTACCCTAAACAACTAAAAATACAAACAAACAAACAAAAGACACCTGTATATAGAAAACAATGATTTTTTTCAGGCAGCACAGGACTAATAATTCCTTGGAAGAAGAATAACAAACAAGTTGATTCACATGACTGCACTAGCTTACTGGTGGTAATGAAAGCAATGTCCCAGCTGAAGCTCAGGGTGGGCAAAACTACAGCAGAGCCTAACGGTTTTAGTATGGATTTAGTTAAATTTAAAAATACAGAAACTAGAGGATACACAGTTAAGAACCGAGCCAGTTTGTCACCACATATAAACAGGACCCTCAGAGCCTTTACAAAGATTGTTATTTTGTTGCTGTGCTTTAGTCGCTAAAGTGACTAAAGCAAGCTCACTCATGGGGTCATGAGAGCTGTAGTTCTGTCCATGGGATTTCCCAGGCAAGAATACTGGAGTGGGTTGCCATTTCCTTCTCCAGGGAATCTTCCCAATCCAGGGATTGAACCTGCATCTCTTGCTTGGCAGGTGGATTCTTTACCACTGAGCCACCAGGGAAACTCAAGATTGTTATTAGAATTAGTGATAAAAGAACTATTTACCAGCCTCTGTAATAAGGGTTTCTTTTGTTGTGTGTGTGTGTGTGTGTGTGTGTGTGTGTGGTTTTTCGCTTTAATGTAAGGTTTACAATTTAGTATCCACTTACACACAACTGAGAAATTCAAAGGAGGGACAAACGTTCAACCTATGGAATTGGATTAAAAAGGAATAAGAGTCGGATATGACTGAGTAGCTTCACTTTCACTTTTCACTTTCATGCATTGGAGAAGGAAATGGCAACCCACTCCAGTGTTCTAGCCTGGAGAATCCCAGGGATTGTGGAGCCTGGTGGGCTGCCATCTATGGGGTCGCACAAAGTTGGTCACGGTTGAAGTGATTTAGCAGCAGCAGCAGCAGCATACCATATTTATAAGGAAAATTAGAACTGTTCTCCTACCACTCTGATGTGAAATAGAATGCCTCCATTGAGGGAACAGAAATGTTGTCAAGCTATGTTAAAAGTCTGGCAGTTTCTGCATTGGGTGGACCAGCTTAAGGTCTGTGGCTACACATCAGTCAAGTAAGAGGTCCCAAGGTATCCTTTCTAGATTTCTGCTGCTTTGGACTATAAGCCAGACAAACCACATTCTCCAAACTCAAGATTTTACTACTGCATAGTATGAGTAATACAGGCTCTGAAATCCTGGCAGGATTACCATACGATTAGAAAATATGGCAAACCAAGAATTTTTTTCCTGCAAGAAGAAGGCATTTTCTGTCACTGTTTTCTCTTAAAGAAGTAATAACTTTCAGTCATATCTGAGGCGGGTATATGAAAACCTAATCTTGCAGTGGTCTCTGGATGGTTACACTGATTTAGGTAAATAAATGTATTAGTTTGGGCTCTTAAGCCTCATCCTGAGCAAGTAAATTAGTGGCATTTATGCAATAAATGTAATTCTAAGAAAAAAATTAAAAATAAGTTGGATTGTCAAAAGAGAAGATTGAGGGAAATGAAACAGAAAATGTGATCATTTAAAAAACTCTTTGCCTTTCACAGAACCCTCCTATCTCTGCTGTCCTTACTCCTTTGTGTCACTTTATTTTTCCCTGCCCCATACTGACTTTGTTGAAGGGTGAGGTGATGAGTTTTTAAATCAGTAGCTCCATTCACTAGTAAATTTCCTGTAAAGAAGATTGAGGTACAACTTCTTACCTGTTCTGCTTGAGGTCACAGGCTTTGGAGCCTTGTGGCCCAATCTGATTCCATTTCCTGTCTTTGCCCATTTCTACCTCCAAGCATCACATATCATCCAAAGACCATTTAGCTAGGGAAGCAGACATGATAGAAACTTGATCAGAGAATAACTGAGAATTACATAAAAGATTGTATCCCTGTGTGAACACAATGGGATGGAAAGTCACTATACAAATCTCTTGGGAAAAGACAAACAAATGATTAAGCTGATGAATAAAGGGAAATGAAAGTGTCATATAACTTACATTTTTCTTATCTCAGTGTGAGAAAAATCAGTCTCTCTAATTAGGATAAGTTTTGAAAAGCTACCCCCAGTCAGCTACACACATTCAATGCCAGCTGGTATTAGTCATTTTAAGGTTTCTTTTCCTTGTACCCAGAACTTTGCTGAAGAACCTCAAAACATGTTTTCAGTTTACAAGCCCATGAATGAGAGGTAGCCTGGCTCCTGTATACAGTTCTGCAAACAGCACACTTTGCTACTTTGATAGAGTAATATGAATGTCAGGGTCCAGATCTCCCATCAAGGAAATAGTAGCTGAGGGAAGCTGACCATCCATGCACGCAGCTTAGTTACTCAATTGTGTCTGACTCTCTGTGACACCATGGAATGTAGCCCACCAGGCTCCTCTGTCCAAGGGGATTCTCCAGGCAAGAATACTGGAGAGGGTTGCTATGCCCTCCTCCAGGGGATTTTCCTAACCCAGAGGTTGAACCCAGGTCTCCTGCATTGCAGGTAGATGCCTTACCACCTGAGCCACCAGAGAACCTCAAGAATACTGGCGTGGGTAACCTATCTCTTCTCCTGGGGAATCTTCCTGATGCACAATGCTCTATGAGATGATGCCTTGAAATGGCTTTGATTCCATGTCCCTGCAGAACTCTGCTGAGTCCCCACTCCTTTCTGTTTTTATTTCTGCAGGGAGACTCTCTGGATGAGCATTCATTAGAGCAGTTGAGAAATCTCAGGTTAAAAAGTGTGCAACCGTATAACTCTGATAACATTTTGACATAGCATGACATGGCAGGGTGGCTCAACAAATAGAAGGAATGCATCTTCATTAATTTTTGAAAATGAAAAAGTAAAAGTAACTATGAATAATATGTATCCAAGTGCTTAAGCCTTTAATTAGACACAAAAACATTTTGGTAACTGGCTTTAGGATGATGTAGAAAAGAAAAATCTAATTTACAGACAAAAAATCTGGCAATATAGAAAGAAAGTGTGAAAAACATATTGATCTACTATCACTTGATTAACTTGGGGATATAAGTTCTCTGCAGACCCAGAGTATATAAACAAAATGAAATCTAGTTTTTCATTGAAATTTGGTTGACTGTTATTTAATATAATAGTATAAATATTGATTTATACCAGATGCAAAAAAAAAAAAAAGTACTATAGGGTAAGCGTGTCCTCAACACCTAAACAAACACATATAAATTAAACACTGGAAGTTTAATTTGTACCTTTCAATGGATGTCTCACAATAAATCTGACACTAGATGATGGCTGTAGGTGTATTTCAATTTTGGGAAAAAATTATTGGAGTAAAATTGGAGTAGATAGAATAATTTTGTAAAGGCACTAAATCAATATATAATGCTACTTTTGGGCTTCCCAGGTGGTTAAGTGGTAAAAGTCCACCTGCCAAGCAGGAGACACCTACTAAGCAGAAGACGAGGTCTCATTACCTGGTTTGGGAATATCCCCTGGAGAAGGAAGTGGCAACCCACTCCAATATTCTTGCCTGGGCAATCCCGTGGACAGAGGAGACTTATGGGCCACAAAGAGTCTATGGGGTCACAAAGAGTTAAGACACACCTTCAATGACTGTACAGCAGCAGCAACAGAAATACTACTTATATGACTGGCTAAACCTTCAGAGATATTTACTACACCTTTCAAGGAAACTTGTTAATCAAAATTTTAGATTATCAAGCTCTAGTGTTAAGAGCTCTTTAGGCTTGGATAGAGTAAGACTTTATAAGGAACTACCAAATAATTACTTTACTAGTGTGTGAGATGAGGGCATGCTAGTAAAGTAATGCTCAAAATTCTCCAACCAGGCTTCAGCAATACATGAATTGTGAACTTCCAGATGTTCAAGTTGGTTTTACAAAAGGCAGAGGAACCAGAGATCATTGCCAACATCCACTGGATCATCAAAAAAGCAAGAGAGTTCCAGAAAAATATCTATTTCTGCTTTATTGACTATGCCAAAGCCTTTGACTCTGTGGATCACAATAAACTGTGGAAAATTATGAAAGAAATGGGAATACACCTGATCTGCCTCTTGAGAAACCTGTATGCAGGTCAGGAAGCAACAGTTAGAACTGGACATGGAAAAACAGACTGGTCCCAAATAGGAAAAGGAGTACGTCAGGGCTGTATATTGTTACCCTGCTTATTTAACTTCTATGCAGAGTACATCATGTGAAACGCTGGGCTGGAAGAAGCACAAGCTGGAATGAAGATTGCCGGGAGAAATATCAATCACCTCAGATAGGCAGATGACACCACCCTTACGGCAGAAAGTGAAGAGGAACTAAAAAGCCTCTTGATGAAAGTGAAAGAGGAGAGTGAAAAAGTTGGCTTAAAGCTCAACATTCAGAAAAGTAAGATCATGGCATTTGGTCCCATCACTTCATGGCAAATAGATGGGAAAATAGTGGAAACTGAGAAAATTTATTTTGAGGGGCTCCAAAATCACTGTAGATGGTGATTGCAGACATAAAAGTATCCTTGGAATGAAAGTTATGACCAACCTAGACAGCATATTAAATAGCAGAGACATTATGCCGACAAAGGTCCATCTAGTCAAGGCTATGGTTTTTCCTGTGGTCATGTTTGGATGTAAGAGTTGGACTGTGAAGAAAGCTGAGCACCAAAGAATTGATGCTTTTGAACTGTGGTGTTGGAGAAGACTCTTGAGAGTCCCTTGGACTGCAAGCAGATCCAACCAGTCCACCCTAAAGGAGATCAGTCCTGGGTGTTCATTGGAAGGACTGATGCTGAGACTGAAAATCCAGTACTTTGCCCACCTTATGTGAAGAGCTGACTCATTTGAAAAGATCCTGATGCTGGGAAAAATTGAGGGCAGGAGGAGAAGGGGGGTGACAGATGATGAGATGGTTGGATGGCATCCCCGACTCAATGGACATGGGTTTGGATGGACCCCAGGAGTTGGTGATGGACAGAGAGGCCTGATGTGCTGCAGCTCATGGTGTTGCAAAGAGTTGCACAAAACTGAGCAACTGAACTGAACTGAACCAAACCAAATAATATTTAGATAGTAATCATTTGACATTACAATAATGTTTAAAATTAATGTATGAATAAGAAAAATATTTGTGTATTGCTAATTAAGAATATGATTTAACCATTCATCATTGGTATGATATATTCAAAGTTTGGGCTTCCCTTGTGACTCAGAAAAAAAAGAAACTGTCTGCAATGCAGGAGACCCAGGTTCTGTCCCTGGGTTGGGAAGATCCCCTGGAAAACAGAAAGGCTACCCACTCTAGTATTCTTGCCTGGAGAATTCCATGGACAGAGGAGCCTGGTGGACTACAGTCCATGGGATCACAAAGAGTCAGACGTGACTGAGCAAATTACATCTTCACTCCAACTTTCATTCAAAGTTTATTCCTTCAAAGCAAATGTGTTAATTTTTTAAAAATCAGTAACTCTGTTTTTCTACAGTGACACTGAATAATATATTCATGACATAGGTATAGTCATGGATTGTTTTGTCACATCACAAATAGGAATAAATATAAAAAAGGAAAGGAAATGTGATCATCTTCATTAAAGTTAACAATGAAGCTTCATCAAAAGACATAATTAAGAAAATGAATAGGCAAACCAAAGACTGGAGAAAACATTCTCAAAAGATATACTTGACATATTTTTCTGGGACATACCAAGAAAACTTACACATGATTAATAATATGAGGCTTAAAAAAATAGTCAAGAATTAGAATATATATTTTCAGAGGAAGACAATTGATGATTACATGAAAAGATATTCAATATCACTAGAAAAATGTATATTAAAACTCACATTGAAATATCATTACACGAACAGCGAAATTACTAAAATGAAAACAATTAACAGTTCCAAGTGTTGAAAGAATGTGAAGTAACTGAAAATCTTCTGTGTTGATAGCAGGAGTGTAAAATGGCACAATCACTTTCGAAAAAGGTTTGGCAATTTCTTTAAAAATTAAGCATATGTCTACCATAAGACACAGCAATTCCACTCCTAAATATTTACTAAAGACAAATGAAAGCATACAGCCACAGAAAAGGACTTTCACAAGAGCTCTTTTATCATCATAATAATTTTTTAACACTGATTTGATCATTTGGATAAATGAGGTAGTGTGCGTGTGCTAAGTCGCTTTGGTCGTGTCTGACTCTTTCCAAACCTATTGACTGTAGCCCACTAGGCTCCTCTGTAAATGGGATTTCCCAAGCAAGAATCCTGGAGTGGTTGCTGTTTCCTAACACAAACTTCCACTCAATGGGAAACACACCTATTTAAAACTAGTTGTTTCAGAAGATAGAGTTCCCTATCCTGACCTAAACAAAACAGAAAACAGTTTTCAAGGTACTCTGGGCTCCAACCTCAATTTAAAGTTTTATGTTACAAAGATTTTCCAAATTCATAATTGAAAGGCCCTTTTAATTTGGTTCATATGTGTTAATTTTAATTTTCTAAATGCATTTCACTAACCAATAATGTAAGAAGGAAGAAAATATATCCTTCAGAAAACAAAGGCACATAAGAAAATAATAGAAATAAAAGGAAATGGTTAATAATGTGCACTGTGTGCTTAGTCACTCAGTTGTGTCTGACTCTTTTGCAACTCATTGGATTGTGGCCCTCTAGGCTCCTCAGTCCATGGGATTTCCAGGCAAGAATACTGCAGCGGGTTGTCACTGCCTTCTCCAGGGGATCTTCCCAACCTAGAGATCGAATTCACATCTCTTGTGTCTCCTGCATTGCAGGTGGATTCTTTACCTGCTGAGTCATAATAATGCTCTGTTTTAAATATTTATTGTCTCTTCTCTTCCACAGACTTGCGAGCTTTTATTCTTTCTCCTTCTGGGAAAAAGATAGTTTCAATGGTTGGAAGGGCAATTATGTTTTCCAAAATATTCTCTGGAGAGTGATAGTCTGTCCTTGGTCACAGGAGCTGTAGTTAATTTTCCAGGAGTGATGATGACACCTCACTGTATTAGATTAAGCTGGCCTGGCAGTCTCAGTTTAAGTAATTCACTGTGTAACATTTCCATTCCAAGGAGTAGCAGTGTTTCCTCTCCCTCAGCCAAAAGCCTCCTCAGGAGGAAGCTACTTCTGACCTGCCAAAGGGTTAGCAGCTTCAGGCATTCTGCAGGGAATTGCCTAATGACCTCATTATGACAAGTGATATTTAATGGTGACAAAGTCATCGATCCAGAGATGTGTTACAAGTTGTATACTCGTCGGGTAGAGATAAAGCAAACACACCTCTGTCATTCAACATGACCATAAATTTGGGTGACCAACTCTTCATTCCTGCTCAAGAAACAGTTTCATCATTAATTCTGCAGAACAGATAGATGGGCAATTTGGAGATTAAACTAGTCTATTTTCCCGTAACTGCTAGTTATCTTTCCCCAATAAGAGGAAGAATTAACATTTATTGAAAACCTAGCCCCATTGCTAAGCATCTAATATAAATGATCTCATCAATTTTCCCCTTTATAAATGAAGAAACATACCTAAGAAGTTTAAAGTTGTCTGAGGTCACACAGTTAATAGATACTGGAGCCCAGGAATTAACCCTAGGACTGATTTGATGTTCAAACTCTCTAAAACCAACTACTGTATTTTCTCCCTGCCCCTTTAAATTACATGGGAAAAGATCTTCATGAGTGAGCCACTTATGGAACAAAGAAAAACACATTTAATCCATTTAGAAGTGTTTACTGAAAATCTTCTTTATGCAAGTCAGAAGAGCCTAATCTTTATTACCTGCAAAAAATGGCAGCAAACAAAGGGCATACACATTCAGAAACTAAGATACAGCTCTTCAAAATGGGAATGCTGCCCTAAAAATGCTAAATGTGCAAACAGCTGAAACTAAAGAGGAGAAAACATTGCACTATAAAAACTAAAAGAAAAGAACAGCTTCTGAAAATCAGTTAACAATGCTGCTCAGACATCAATGATATTTAACTATAGAGTACAGACTAGATCCATTATGCTACTGACAGACTTGTGCTTTAAAATTCATTAAATTCAAAGGACTCAAATTCATGTGAATCAACATTCACAGTGATATCAAAGGAAATGAGCAAATTGCAAACAAAAAGGCAATTTTGCAATATTAACTACTGACTTTCTGACAGAAAGTTAATCTAACAAATTAACAGGAGAAGTAGAGCTGTTACTGCAAACATCTAGATGAAAAGTAAAAATTCAGTTAATAAATTTTTGGTCTATATGATGCCTGACACTAGGTTTAATAAGCTGATGTATCATTCCTCAAAAACAAAAACAAAAGTGGGAAAAGCATGCTTTTTTCTATTTCCTTATGGAAAAGCATGCTATAAATGACTGGTAATAAGAAAACAGACTTGAAGAAAGTATGGTTGCAACAAATTTGACAATACAGGTCTTAGGAAACAATTTAGTTTTCTAAATTTCAGTTATTTTCCCAAAGACTCAGTGATCTAGAACTCAGAGTTTATTTCCACCAATTCTGCTTAAATTTTGTCTAAAGAGTTACTAATCCCAAGATGTTGATTAAAAATTGTTTATAGTATAAAATCACAAAGAGGCTTAGGTAACTACAAGGAAAGACAAAGATTAGTCATTTTGACATCTAAGGTCTGTCAGAGCAAAAACTGCACCAAACACTCAAACGGGTAAGGGAGAATTTCTTCAAGTCTGCTGTAGTAGGAGAGACCAGAACCAAAATCTGAACTCAACCCGGCTAAAGCAAACAGTGAGAGGATTTTTAAACCCAAGGAGATCCAACCAGTCCATTCTGAAGGAGATCAGCCCTGGGATTTCTTTGGAAGGAATGATGCTGAAGCTGAAACTCCAGTACTTTGGCCACCTCATGCGAAGAGTTGACTCATTGGAAAAGACTCTGATGCTGGGAAGGATTGGGGGCAGGAGGAGGAGGGGACGACAGAGGATGAGATGGCTGGATGGCATCACTGACTCGATGGGCGTGAGTCTGAGTGAACTCCGGGAGTTGGTGATGGACAGGGAGGCCTGGCGTGCTGCGATTTATGGGGTCGCAGAGAGTCAGACATGACTGAGCGACTGAACTGAAGAATCAGGTCCTGTGTGTTTGCTAATCTCTTAACCTAAAGGAAAACAACATCTTTGTATCTTCATGACAGGAGCTAGTTTTAGAACTTCCAGCAAGGTACCCACCAGAAGTGAGGCTCTTACCCTCCCACAGAACTAGAAGGTAAATAAAACTGGCAAGAGGCTTAAATATGTCTCAAAAGGGCAGAGAAATAATTTGTAATTATAACTTTAATTTAAAATTTTTTTAATTTATTCATTTATTTTACTTTACAATATCGTATTGGTTTTGCCATACATTGACTTGAATCTGCCACTGGTGTACATGCGTTCCCCATCCTGAACCCCCCTCCCACCTCCCTTCCCATCCCATCCCTCTGGGTCATCCCAGTGCACCTGCCCCTAGTACCCTGTATCCTGCATCGAACCTGGACTGGCGATTCATTTCACATATGATAATATACATGTTTCAATGCCATTCTCCCATATCATCCCGCCCTCTCCCTCTCCCACAGAGTCCAAAAGACTGTTCAATACATACATCTGTGTCTCTTTTGCTATCTCACAAAAGGGTTATCATTACCATCTTTCTAAATTCCATATATATGCGTTACTATAGTATAGTATACTGTATTGGTGTTTTTCTTTCTGGCTCACTTCACTCTGTATAATAGACTCCAGTTTCATCCACCTCATTAGAACTGATTCAAATGTATTCTTCTAACAGCTGAGTAATATTCTATTGTGTATATGTACCACAGCTTTCTTACCCATTCGTCTGCTGATGGACATCTAGGTTGCTTCCATATCTTGGCTATTATAAACAGTGTTGATGTGAACATTGGGGTACACATGTCTCTTTCAGTTCTGGTTTTCCCAGTGTGTATGCCCAGCAGTGGGATTGCTGGGTCACATGGCAGTTTTATTTGCATTTTTTAAGGAATCTCCACACTGTTCTCCACAGTGACTATACTAGTTTGCATTCCCACCAACAGTGTAAGAGGGCTCCCTTTTCTCCACACCCTCTCCAGCATTTATTGCCTGTAGACTTTTGGACAGCAGCCATTCTCACTGGCGTGAAATGCTACCTCACTGTGGTTTTGATTTGCATTTCTCTGATAATGAGTGATGTAGAGTATCTTTTCATGTGTTTGTTAGCCATCTGTATGTCTTCTTCAGAGAAATGTCTATTTAGTTCTTTGGCCCATTTTTTGATTGGGTCATTTATTTTTCTGGAATTGAGCTGCAGGAGTTACTTGTATATTTTTGAGATTGTTGCTTCATTTGCTATTATTCTCTCCCATTCTGAAGGCTGTCTTTTCACCTTGCTTATAGTTTCCTTTGTTGTTCAAAAGCTTTTAATTTTAATTAGGTCCCATTTGCTCACTTTTGCTTTTATTTCCAATATTCTGGGAAGTGGGTCATAGAGGATCCTGCTGTGATTTATGTCGGAGAGTGTTTTGCCTATATTCTCCTCTAGGAGTTTTATAGTTTCTGGTCTTACATCTAGATCTTTAATCCATTTTGAGTTTATTTTTAAAAAGTGTTAGAAACACTTTACAATATGTTCTAGTTTCATTCTTTTACAAGTGGTTGACCAGTTGCCCCAGCACCACTTGTTAAAGAGACTGTCTTTTCTCCATTGTATATTCTTGCCTCCTTTGTCAAAGGTAAGGTGTCCATAGGTGTGTGGATTTATCTCTGGGCTTTCTATTTTGTTCCATTGATCTATATTTCTGTCTTCGTGCCAGTACCATACTGTCTTGATGACTGTGGCTTTGTAGTAGAGCCTGAAGTCATGCAGGTTGCTTTGTAGTAGAGCCTGAAGTCATGCAGGTTGATTCCTCCAGTTCCATTCTTCTTTCTCAAGACTGCTTTGGCTATTTGAGGGTTTTTTGTTTGTTTGTTTGTTTTTTGTATATCCATAAAAATTGTGAAATTATTTATTCTACTTCTCTGAAAAATACCATTGGTTGCTCGATAGGGATTGCATTGAATCTATAGATTTCTTTGGGTAATATACTCATTTTCATTATATTGATTCTTCCCATCCATGAACACAGTATATTTCTCCATCTACTTGTGTCCTCTTTGATTTATTTTATCATTGTTTTATAGTTTTCTATACAGAGATCTTCTGTTTCTTTGGGTAAATATATTCCTAAGTATTTTATTCTTTCCATTGCAATGGTGAATGGAATTGTTTCCTTAATTTCTCTTTCTGTTTTCTCATTGTTAGTGTATAGGAATGCAAAGGATTTCTGCATATTAATTTTATATCCTGCAACTTTACTATAGTCATTGATTAGCTCTAGTAATTTTCTGTGTAGTTTTCTTTTTTGTGTGGCATCTTTGTCAGGTTTTGATATTAGGGTGATGGTGGCCTCATAGAATTTAATTTTTTTAATGTTATTTTATTTTTCTTTAAAAAGCTTTTAATTTTTATAAAATTTCAAAAGGTTACTTTCCATTTACAGTTATTACAAAATATTGGCTGTATTCTCCTTATTGTATGATACATCTTTGAGCCTATCTTGCCCCAATAGTTTGTGTCTCCCACTCTCCTATCGTTATATTGTCCCAACTCCTTTGTATCCACTGGTAACCACTAGTTTGTTCTCTATGAGTCTTTTCTGTTAGATTCACTAGTTTGTTGAATTTTTAGATTTTAAATACAAGTGATATCATACAGTATTTATCTTTCTCTGTCTGACTTATTTCACTTCGTATAATGCCCTCTAAGTCCAACCATGTTGCCTCAAATGATAAAACTTTCATTCTTTTTTATGGTGGGTAGTATTGCATTGTATATATATATGCCAAATATTCTTTACCCATTCATCTGTTGATGGCATTTAGGTTGCTTCCATGTCTTATCAATAGCAAACAATACTACTATGGACACTGGAAAGTGGAATTGCTGGGTCATATAGTAATTTGATTTAGTCCTTTGAGAAACCTCTATACTGTTTTCCACAGTGGCTCCACCAACTAATATTCCCACCAAGGTAAAAGTATTTCTTTTTTTTTTTTCTACTTTTGTTTCCCCTTGCCCACATTTGTTATTTATGGGATTTTTTTTTTTAATGATAGTCTTCTGACATGTATGAGGTAATATGTCATTGTATTCCCCTGATGTTTAGAATTGTTGAGCATCTTTTTATGTGCCTCTTGGCCATATGGCATTTCCTCTTTCAAAAAAAACATCTATTCAGCTCTTCTGCCCATTTTTTAATCAGTTGTTTGTTTTTAGAACTCTGAAAACTATGAGACACTGATGAAAGAACCTGGAGATAACATAAACATATGGAAAGATATACTCTGTACTTAGACTGAAAGAATCAATACTGCTAAAACATACCTAAGGGAATTTACAGATTCAATGCAATCCCTTTCAAAATACCAGTGTCATTGTTCACAGAACTAGAAAAAAGAATTTTAAAATGTATATGGAAACACAAAAGACCCTGAATAATCAAAGCGATCTTGAGAAAGAAGAACAGAGCTAGAGGAATCATGCACCCTAGCTTCAGACTGTACAACAAAGCTATACTATAGTAATTAGTCTAGCTAATTACAGACTATACAGTAATTGAAACATTATGGTACTGGCACAAAAACAAGACACAGATCAATAGGACAGGATAGAGAACCCAGAAACAAGTTATCTAAGCTAAATGTGTAACTAAACCAAACTTGGGTCCATTCACCATATACAGTAAACCCAATCTACTCACACTGAGTTGTGGTGAACAGAACTGCAGCATTTATTGCAGGGCACTAAGCCCGGAGTCTGGGACAGCTCATGCTCAAAAAGTCAACACTTTCTACTGGATTTCAGCAAAGCATTTTAAAAAGCAAGGTAAGGGAGGGAAGTCCCAAGATCTATTGAAGCTCATGCATCATTGGTTAATCATGAGGTCATAGGGCAGTGTCACAGGGGTTACCATCATCAATCTTTAGGCTCCAGTAGGCCTGGGTGTTATGACCTCATGGTCATCAAGCAGTTAATGTTTTCCATTTGGTGGGGGTCAGATACTATTATGTAGGTACTTCAGAGAGGAGTTTAAGCAGAGGATATGGGGGAGAGGCCTGTCCTGAGATGGCCTCATGGTATCCTACAGTTTCTCTAAGCAAAGGGAATTGAAGGCTTAGAGTCAGGAAGCAGCCCGTTGAGTTAGGCTGAGGAACATTTAGTCTGTCTTAGTAAGTCCTAGAGCTAGACACTCTCCTATAAAATACAAGGATCTAGTAAGATCAGCAGCAGCAGTAAGATCATTGCATTGGTTCCATCACTTCATGGCAAATAGAAGGAGAAGTGGAAGTAGTGACATATTTTATTTTCTTGGGCTCCAAAATCACTGAGGATGGTGACTGCAGTCACAAAATTAATTAAAGACACTTGCTTCTTAGAAGAAAAGCTATGACAAATATAGACAGCGTATTAAAAAGCAGAGGCATCACTTTGCTGACAAGAGCTGTATAGTCAAAGCTATGGTTTTCAAGTAGTCATGTACAGTTGTGAGAAGTGAGCCAAAGAATTGATGCTTTTGAATTGTGGCTGGAGAAGACTCTTAAGAGTCCCTTGTACAACAAGGAGATCAAACCAGTCAATCCTAAAGAAAATCAATCCTCATTTGATACTCATTTGAAGGACTGATGCTGAAATCAAGGCTCTAATATTTTGGCCACCTGATGCAAAGAGCTGACTTTGAATTGGAAAAGACTCTGATGCTGAAAAAGATTGAGAGAAAGAGGAGAAGGGGGTGGCAGACATCACTGACTCAATGGATGGACATAAGTTTGAACAAACTCCAGGAGATAGTGAAGGACAGGGAGGCCTGGCCTGCTGCAGTCCATGGGGTCGCAGAGTTGGAAACAACTTAGCAACTGAACAACAACGAGATAAGTTATAATCACTGGTCTTTGATTAGGGAGATAGCCTAACAAACAAATGTTTCCCAATAATAGGCTCTAAAGCCTCTAAGCAGGCAATGATGATATATTGTAGGCAATTATGACTTAGTTTTTGACTATGCTTTGAATTTTGGGTTGGGTCAACAGCATGAAAATGCATTTTCAAAAAGTGACCAGTTATCAGTGGCATTAATGTGTGTTTCAGTTTCACCTCTGGTCTTAATTTCTATTTCCTGCTCTAACTATTGCTAGTCTCTTCCTGCATTTACTCTTACTACCACTCTAGCTTTGGTATTTGCATTTGAATCCTTTGCTCTGAGATATGAAACTAATCACAGAAAGCTTCCATTGTTCCTTCTCTTTGTCCACTCCTACAATAAACCATATGACTGTGTGAATTGATTCCAAGGACTAACCATTACACCAAGGCTGCAATGAGCACAAATAGTCTCTATTGAAATATGAAATCAGAAATTGGTTTTGTAGAATGATGGATAAGTAGGGTCCATGAACAGAAGGATAAGCGAATGACAAGCAAAAGCAATTTGGGCTGACACCTGGCAAATGTACTGTGTGTTTTTTTGAAAGATCATATCTATGGCCAGAAATTAAGACCCCAATACAAAACTGATAGCATAAATGCCAACTGAAAAAGAGGTTTTTAGCAACGTATTAGCATCATAGTTGACCCTCAAAATGCATGGATGGTAATGAAATTGGAATAACACTAAGAGACCAGCATGTTTTCAACCTGAAATAGTTGTGTCTTAGTTAAGTGACAGAGATGGCCAACACACAGCATCATCATTCTCATTTCTCATCATTGCCAGAATTCCCCCTATTTTCACTCTACCTTAATAATTCTCATCTAGTATTAAAGACTATACTATCATTCCATATAAAAGAGGTAAATGTCAAAATCTTTTCTGTAACCTGCTCTCTTTAGTCACTTGCTTTAGTCTCTTTCCTTTAAGTCTACAAATATACTCAGAATTCCCATCTTTAAAACTTTTACTTAAGCATGTTACCTACCTACAAACTGCTATCTTTCTTATCTTCTTGATTTTACAACTAAAATTCTAAAAATGTATACCCCACTTATTGCCTACCCCATCTCTACCATGCACACTCTTTTACTCCACTGCTTCAGAAGCTGGTCTCCATTTTCTAGCAAACCTTTCTAAGAGCTCATCAGTGAATTCTGATCCTGAAATGCAATGACTTTTCTCTCAGACCTTATCTCTTTGAGCTTTAGATAGCATTTGACAAAGCTGACCAGTCACCTTTTCCTTATAAATATCTACTGTTAGAAGAAAACTTTTCCATATTTGAAGTCCTATCACTTGCATATCTAATTTTACTCTACTTTTAAAGACTTCAAAGTCTCACAACTAATGACTGTTTGTTGATTCTTGGTCCAGTGCTCCTGTCATTATGCCATGCTGTTGAGATTGCATGGTTCAGTGACAAAGCCCCCCAAGCTCTGTAATCAGAACAGATTTCTCATTCTGTTAACTCATTTTACCTTAAATTTTCACAGCTTTCTTATATGTGAAATGGGAATAGCCATGCCCACATCCTAAGATTATGGTTAGGATTATCATAAAACATAAATAAAGACAAATAAAGACCCCTAACTAAATTCTGTCATACATTATACATAATACATAGTAGATATGACTGCTTTCATCTCCAACCCATTATCTACATTCTCAGCAATTTAGGCAAATAGTAACTCTTTGTCCCTAGAGAAAAACCAGAGATTAAACAGAATTGGAGTTTATTAGAGTTTGTGCTCTGACTACTCTTCACTTTTCTCTCTACTTTTGTGACACTACACTATCCATATTCCCTCCTGCTGTTTGCTGATTGCATCCCACTTAGGCTTCTAGTGAATCTAATTCCTTCTTCTTCTATTAGGCCACAGCCTAGTATCAGTCCTGAGGTGTCTGTTACTCTCAATGCAGTCTCTCTTATAGGTATCTAAAACTTCTCATTGTCCTTTGTACTTCCTCCTAAACTTCAATTTTATATCACTAACTGCTGGCAGTAAATCTCTGCTATGCAGTCAATGTCTCAAACAAACCTATAACCTAACTATTAATCAGATTCATCGTTAAAACTTGCCTATTTTTACACTGCAACCAGACCTCATGCCCAAGAGGAGTTTCAAACTCAGTAGTTACAAATCCATCATCCTACCTTCTCATAAACATATTTTTTTTTTTCATATTCCCCCAGGTCACAGATGAGTCCACCTCTACCTGAATTCTAAAGCCAAAAACCATATAGTTGTCTACTATCCCTGCCTCTCCTCAACTCCTCTGTGTTACTTCCCTAATTTCAATTTCATTCCTCTAAACTTAATTCCAGTGTTCAACATCTCATGCCTGAAATGCTAAATAAGCAGAAACAAAACTCCTCTAAACCACCTTATCTGATAGCCATTCTTCTGACTTCAACCCTGTCTTGCACCCTCACCATTTGCAATGCATTTACTCTGTGCAAATTGATAATGTGCACATTTCATGTCATTGTCCATCAAACAGCTCATATTTATCTCTCCATTGTTTCATGATGGAGCAAGACATTGAGCATGTGTTCAAGAACATGCTTCACAAACAGAGTCCTTCTATCTCCAAAGTAAAATTCTTGCAACCAGACTCCCCTGCCATTGTCTACAGCTTTCCAGCCAATAAGCAGTGCCACACACCTTTCATATCTTTCATAACTGTGCTTTCATACATGCTGTTCATTTGTTCAGAGTGGACTTCCCCACACTGTGTCTAGAAAAAGCCTAGTAATCCTTCAAAATTTTGCTATAAACAATGACTCCCTCACTTCAAGGCACTCACTATGAGCCTGGCCCTTTGTGCGTTCAATTAACCTATTAGATTCTCACCACAATCTGTTGAAATAGGCCCTGTCATCATTCTCACCTTATAAATGTAAATACACAAACTTTGACACAGAGAGATTAAGTAACTAGCTAAATATTGGTAGGGTTAAGATTCTAGTTTTATTTCGGCTTGATCCCAAAGTTATCTGAACTGTGCTGGCCCCGCAGCGTTGATCCTGTCTCCAGGGAAGCTGTTCATTCTACCCACTACGGCCCATTCCCAACCATTTATCATTTCCTTTTTGTAGCCTTCTGTACCTTGCCTGTGCTCACACTTTCTATAAAATAACAACAAAAATAGCTACAAATACTTATATATGTCTGGCAACTTCCAAAGTGATTTTACAGTGTAATATTTTTCAATCCTCACAGTAACTGTATGAGAAGGAGTCTCTCATGATATCCAGTTTTCAAACAGAAAAACTGAGGTATAGAAAAGTAATTTGTCCTAAGAAATACATAATCATAGTCCAGTGGGCATTTTGAGAAGAGAGCTGTCTTTTTACCATTTTATCCCCAGAATGTAGAACATACATGTCCCTGGAAGGGACTCCACATATATTTATCAAATAGGCTATGTTTGCTTGTTACTGTCTACTAACCCTACCTGACTCTGCAAATTCATTTCACAGCACATGTACTGAGCATATACTCTGTGTTCAGTACGCTACAAGCATTTCACAAACAGTATCAAATTTAAAATTTAAATTCCATTTTATAATAAGCAGTTACAGACTCACAGAGCTTTTATACCACCCAAGATGGTTTTGGAGCCCCCAAATTTTCATGTGTTTCTGGGCTAGAATGTTCTCCAATGACTAAGGATATTTCAGACCCAGGTATCCTCAGGGATCATTTTCTAATTCTTTCATTTTCATCACCCATTCTTCAATTATTCAATTCAACCAAAAGGTTAATGCGTTATGAAAGTGAAGTCACTCAGTTGTGTCCGACTCTTTGTGACCCCATGGACTGCAGCCCACCAGGCTCTTCCGTCCATGGGATTTTCCAGGCAAGAGTACTGGAGTGGGTTGCCACTGAAAACTCAATGTTAATTATTTTGTCATTTACCAAAATAAGAGATGAGCCTGATTGTTATTTATGCTTGTTTTATTTATGTCTTTCTTCTGAAACTCAAGTTTAAGCCTCCTTAATGCAGGAATCATGTATAAACATCATTTTATCCATATAACATTTCATAATGCCTTGTAAATATTATCTGCTTATAATGACAGGGCGTTAGATATAGATGGTACCTAAGAGTTTTTAATTCTCCTATAATCACTTTGAACACTGGGAATGTGATTCAATTTAAATATTTACATCAGGAAAAATGGTAAATCGTTGTAATTAATTCATAAGACTTTTATAGAGGAAAATGTAAACAAGATGTTTGAGAGAGAACAAGGTTTAGCAGAGCTAGGTTGTCACATAGATAACTTCTCTCTCTCTCTCCTTTTTTTTTTTGGCCCTATGGAGATGCCATATATATTTCTGGTAAGTTTTAATTTTTCTCTGCAATATTTAGATAACTTTTTGAGATATCAATTAGTGCATAATCTTTTAGTGAACATAATCACAAATAAGCATGTTCATGGAATATTTTATAAAGCTTTGCATCTTTCATGAATAAAAATTTCTCTTCATACGCCCTTTCTTAGATAGTTATTTTTGGAAGAAAAAATGCAACCTCAGTAATTCCTAGTATTATCTGAGGAACAATCATATAAAGATTTAAATGAGATAAAGGACGTCACTGAAATCATCAAAATTTTATGTAGCAAAGTGATGTCCAAACACAACGGCCTTATAAAAGATGGTGCTGCTGCTGCTGCTAAGTCGCTTCAGTCGTGTCCGACTCTGTGCGACCCTATAGATGGCAGCCCACCAGGCACCCCCATCCCTGGGATTCTCCAGGCAAGAACACTGGAGTAGGTTGCCATTTCCTTCTCCAATGCATGAAAGTAAACACTGAAAGTGAAGTCTTTGACTCACTTTCACGACTCTTCACGACCCCATGGACTGCAGTCCACCAGATTCCTCCGTCCATGGGATTTTCCAGGCAAGAGTACTGGAGTGGGGTGCCATTGCCTTCTCCGTATAACAGATGAGAGCAGCATAAAAATACTTTCCTTTTTTTTTAGTTTTAATATAAAAGAATAGGTCCATTATAAGAATCCACTTCTAGAAAACTAAATCTCCCTGAAAATTCAATCAGAAAGAAAAACTGCTTATAAATCATTTTAAATTTGAATTCATGATTTTGACTTAAAAAAAAAAAAAAACCTTCAACTTCATCTATCAGTTCAGTTCAGTTCAGTCGCTCAGTCATGTCCGACTCTTTGCGACCCCATGAATCTCAGCACGCCAGGCCTCCCTGTCCATCACCAACTCCCAAAGTTCACTCAGACTCACGTCCATCGAGTCAGTGATGCCATCCAGCCATCTCATCCTCTGTCATCCCCTCCTGCCCCCAATCCCTCCCAGCATCAGAGTCTTTTCCAGTGAGTCAACTCTTCACATGTGGTGGCCAAAGTACTGGAGTTTCAGCTTTAGGATCATTCCTTCCAAAGAACGTCTAGGACTGATCTCCTTTAGAATGGACTGGTTGGATCTCCTTGCAATCCAAGGGACTCTCAAGAGTCTTCTCCAACACCACAGTTCAAAAGCATCAATTCTTCGGCACTCAGCCTTCTTCACAGTCCAACTCTCACATCCATACATGACCAATGGAAAAACGATAGCCATGACTAGACGGACCTTAGTCAGCAAAGTAATGTCTCTCTGCTTTTGAATATATTATCTAGGTTGGTCATAACTTTTCTTCCAAGGAGTAAGCGTCTTTTAATTTTATGTCTGCAGTCACCATCTGCAGTGATTTTGGAGCCCCCAAAAATAAAGTCTGACACTGTTTCCACTGTTTCCCCATCTATTTCCCATAAAGTGATGGGACCGGATGCCATGATCTTTGTTTTCTGAATGTTGAGCTTTAAAGCCAACTTTTTCACTCTCCTCTTTCACTTTCATCAAGAGGCTTTTTAGCTCCTCTTCACTTTCTGCCATAAGGGTGATGTCATCTGTATATCTGAGGTGATTGATATTTCTCCTGGCAATCTTGATTCCAGCTTGTGCTTCCTCCAGTCCAGCATTTCTCATGATGTACTCTGCATAGAAGTTAAAGAAGCAGGGTGACAATATACAGCCTTGACCCACTCCTTTGTAATTAAGAAACTATATTCTTCAATACTCTAAAATGATATTATTAATCACTTCACCATTTTTTGTTTGTTTTTTAGTTTTCTTTTTTATAAATTTATTTATTTTAATTGGAGGCTAATTACTTTACAATATTGTATTGGTTTTGCCATACATTAACATGAATCTGCCATGGGTGTACACATGTACCCCATCCTGAACCCCCTCCTACCTCCCTCCCCATACCATCCCTCTGGGTCATCCCAGTGCACCAGCCCCAAGCATCCTGTATCCTGCATCAAACCTGGACTGGTGATTCGTTTCATATATGATATTATTTGTGTTTCAATGCCATTCTCCCAAATCATCCCACCCACTCCCTCTCCCACAGAGTCCAAAAGTCTGTTCTATACATCTGTGTCTCTTTTGCTGTCTCATATACAGGGTTGTCATTACCATCTTTCTAAATTCCATATATATGTGTTAGTATACTGTACTGGTGTTTTTCTTTCTGGCTTACTTCACTCTATAATAGGCTCCAGTTTCATCCACCTCATTAGAACTGGTTAAAATGTATTCCTTTTAATGCTGAGTAATACTCCATTGTGTATATGTACCACAGCTTTCTTATCCATTCATCTGCTGATGGACATTTAGGTTGCTTCCATGTCCTGGCTGTTATAAACAGTGCTGCGATGAACATTGGGGTACACGTGTCTCTTTCAATTCTGGTTTCCTTGGTGTGTATGCCCAGTAGTGGGATTGATGGATCATATGGCAGTTCTATTTCCAATTTTTAAGGAATCTCCACACTGTTCTCCATAGTGGCTGTACTAGTTTGCATTCCTAACAATAATGTAAGAGGGTTCCCTTTACTCCACACCCTCTCCAGCATTTATTGCTTGTAGACTTTTGGATAGTAGCGATTCTGACTGGCTTGAAATGGTACCTCATTGTAGTTTTGATTTGCATTTCTCTGATAATGAGGGATGAGCATCTTTTCATGTGTTTGTTAGCTATCTGTATGTCTTCTTTGGAGAAATGTCTGTTTAGTTCTTTGGCCCATTTTTTGATTGAGTCGTTCATTTTTAAAGACTTTCTTTCCTCATAATTATAAAATTTGTGCTAAATTTCTCTTAACTAGCTTAATAGTGTAGCCATTGAATTTTTAAAGCTGAAATCAATAGATTTTAAGTACTAACAGAATACATGTGTTTGGGATGTGAATATCCCCAGTTATGAGGTGCTATCTAGCAAATAAATTACATTATGAAAGACAGATAGTTTGAATTTTAACAAATAATAATGTTAGAAATTTAACCTAAGAAGAAAGCAAGAATAAAGTAAATAGTTAGATAAAATAGAATTCACATGTTTAAACTACAGTCTGCTAGTACCTTGAGAAGTTTGAAAACGTATCTGATACATCACTGGTAGTTTTGTTATTTTAATAATGAGTATTCAGTTTCGATAGTACTGATACACAGACACAAGTCAACTTTTGAGAGTTCTTTCATTGCTATTTTAGGGGATTTGGGTTGTCTTTAATCTACAGTACATGAAATATGTGGCACACTGAATTTGGGGAAAACAAGGAAAGCATATTTATTTGATGATATATAGCATATGGAAATGTGCTCTTCATTTGAAAAATTTATTGAAGCTTGTCAGTAGCTTACTTCTTTTGTTTATAGCCTACCTAACCGGTTGGGAAAGGGGTTTAACGGCCAGCCTGAGCGGATAAAGAATATACAAAAGTTCAGCCTGACTGGAGCTTAGAGTTATAATCAGTTCTGGCACACCACAGTGTCTTTTTGACATTGAGATAAAAAAAAATTACCCTCCAAAGTAGACTGAAAAAAAAATTATCTCTATCCATTTCTGAAGTGTTTGTAATGCTACCAGTGTGGTCACTTTTTTGGTTTTGAGCTTTTTTCTTCAAATGTCGTTCTCTCAAAAAGCAATTTTGGGGTCTTCATTAGCCCCATTTTCATGATCCCATCTGTTTATCTATATTGTGCTTAATTCTGATTTTAAATCCAAAGTCAGTTGACTGTTTTTCTGATTGTTCATTTAAACCATGTAATAAAGTTCTGTAGAAATTTTTTAAAAATCAGATATTATTTTTAGTCCAGATATTCTCAGCTTTCATGAACAGAAGGATTATGTGTGTAAATATACATATATATTTATTTATATACACACTTATGTATGCACATATTTAAGTAAAATGGGATTTTTAATATTCAGTTTGAGATTAACATTTTAATTTTGAATTTAAAAAAATAGATGAGAAATGCAGAAAACAGATTTAATGGAGCTTAGAATAATGTATGAGAAATTTCAAAGTTGTCATAAAAAGTGTGTCTTTAAACCTTCTAGCATCTTCTCTGCCACTTAGAGCACTGCTCATCAATATTTCATTTTGATCAAATCATAGAATTTTTCATCCCAAAGTAACATCAGAAACTTACAACTAAGAGTGCCACTTCTTGAATTACCAAAATGTTCTAATGGCATATAAAATGACTGAATTCAAAGAGCAGAATAAAAAGATGCTTCTTTATAGTGAAGTTTGTTTTCCAGAAATTCTTTAGTTTTATCTATAAATTGTTCTCTTTAAGTCAGAGAAAATCTGCCTGTACCATGGAACACTACATGCCTTTTTGTTTTCAAGATGTTCAGAAGATTCAAGAAAAATTTCACTGAACATTTAATTTTACCTTCATATGAGTAAATTATGAGTAATAATAGGTATACTTAAATTACTAAATCTCCATGAAATTTAAAATAAATTTTGGATTTAATTTTATTTTCTGTCTCCTTGAAAATTCACCAGTATTGAACTTTCAAAGTTTGGGACATACTTCCTCATTAAATTCAGCTTGGCAGTTCTCCCTACCATCAAAAGAATATTGCATAGCCTTATATTCATATTCAATATAGAAAATGATAATAGTGACATTTATATTTACTCTAGGCATCCAGGTTCTTCAACATGAAAGTGTGTCAAGGGTTCACAGTACTTTCATAGATATAGCAGACTGAGGGAGACACCAAGCAGAGCTGATTCTATATAATTAAATAATTCAAACAATGTCCTCATTCTCATTTCAAAGTGAAGTGAAGTGAAGTGAAAGTGGATGAGTCGTGTCTGACTCTTTGCAACCCCAATGGACTATACAGCCCCTGGAATTCTCCAGGCCAGAATACTGGAGTGGTGGTCTTTTCCTTCTCCAGGGGATCTTCCCAACCCAGGGATTGAATCCAGGTCTCCCACATTGCAGGCAGATTCTTTACCAGCTGAGCCACCAGGGAAGCCCAAAATATCTCTGCTGAAATTTCACCTTCATATTCATTTATCATTAACAAACTCTCCGGTCAACTGTAAATATACTCAGGAGATTTAGGTGTCACTTATAAAGTAACATTTAAATCAATTCCTTTTTTAGAAAAGAGTTCTGGCAATTTCAGAGGCTAGTCACAACCACTACTAGCCAAAAGTATTAGCTAAAAAATTAAAATATCCTCTGGAGCACAGACCTAGCTGTGTTTTGAATTGGGCACAAGTGGTTAACAAAAAAGCATGCATGAAGAAAAGGAGCTAGAAAGACAGCAAATTAAACTTCACCTAATAGTGGCAAAGAAACCTCCTGCCAATGCAGGGGAGAGAAGAGAAGAGTTCAATCCCTGGGTCGGGAAGAGCCCCTGGAGGAGGAATTGGCAACCCACTTTAGTACTTTGCCTGAAGAATCCCATGGACAGAGGAGCCTGGTGGGCTACAGTCAAGGGGGTTGCAAATAGTTGGACACAACTGAAGTGATGTAGCATGCACAGCACAAAAAGATCCTTGCAGTCAGATTTAATTTTATATATATATATATATATATATATATATAAATTATATTTTGTGAAATATTTGCCATGTTGCCTTCTTTTCAAGAACTCTGCTAAAGAATAATCTATTTATCTACTTTTTGGTAAAAATAATATACATTCTGTATTAGATTTGGAATGTCATAGTAAATCACAAAGAAAAGTAAACATTAAGAGAACATTATCTCATATATATCTTTATGTATATACAGAGCTAGAAACAAATAGAAAATAAATTTTTAAACTTATAAATAGTACTGTTTTATATAGACATTAATTTCACTTGAGATTCATAGATGAAAAATATGAAGTGAAGCTAAGAAAACCAATAAACTTCAGATAGCACTTTAGATAAAATAATAATAATTTTTAGCAAAAGAATTTCTCCTAAAGATTTAAATAGTTTAATAGCAATTAGTAAATGAAATCTTTGTGTCTTAACACTATTTTTCAATTCTGGACATTATTAATATATCCTCTACTTAGGAAAAGAGATGAAGAAATGTAGCTACCACCCAAATATATTGTTTATTGTACTTAGTGTTCAAATGCTCTTCCAACGATTTTTAAAATCTACTCCGATCACCCTCTCACTCCACCCACACCACTGGAAGCTATGTTAATGATCTTCACATTGCTAAATCCCATATTTAATTATTTGTCATTTTTCACATGAATCAACAGCAGCATTTAATGCAATCGATCCTTCCCTCCTGGAAACACGTCATTCAGTTGTTTTCAGGAACACCAGACTACGTAAATGGTTCTTTTCTCTATTCTGTGCTTGTTCCTTCACTTTGACCTTTCAACATTGTAGAGTTCCAAGACTCAAGTGTCTGGACCTCCCTCTGTTTACACTCATTTCCACGTACATAGCTGTAAAACCAGTTATAAATGTGCTTTCTAATAACTCATGCCCTGTGCCTTTAAACTCACCTGTCAAATTGTTTACTTGGACTGCCATGCATCTAGATGTCTAGTAGGTACTTCCAATACAACACGCCTCAAACTAAACTTTCAACAGACAAGAAAAACCAATAAATACTAAATAAGTAAAAAAATAGAGCTTGTTGTTCCATTTGTTTTTCTTTTACATCCTCTGTTATAGACAGCATTAATTTCATCAAAAAGTCCCACTGGGTCTATATATATAATATATCCAAAATTTGACTTCTTCTACCGTTGTCTATTACTGCTTTCATATGACGACCGATGAGATGGCTGGATGGCATCACTGACTCGATGGACGTGAGTCTGAGTGAACTCCGGGAGATGGTGATGGACAGGGAGGCCTGGCGTGCTGCGATTCATGGGGTCGCAAAGAGTTGGACACGACTGAACTGAACTGAACTGAACCATAATCTCTTGCCTAGATTAGCAAAATCACTTTCAGTCATTTTATGGAAAAGACATTGTGGATGTTATATCCTCTCATTCTTTCATATTTTGGATGGTCTAGTACCTATAACTGAAATACAACTGTTCTCATTTCTTCAATGTAGAAACTACTCAGTTATCTTCTGGCACTGACTGAACTGTTCCTCATTCATTTTGTCATTAAATACCTTGTTTCATTCAACCTGGCTGCCTAAAGAGCTCTTTGTAAATGCAGTTCAATAACTTAACTTAAAAACGATATGTCTCAATGTTGATCATTTTATACCAAATTGTCCTAGAATGAGTTCCTTTGATTTTCAAAATCACTTCTCTCTTTATTTCAGAGAAATTCTTAAATCATATTTTTTTAAATAGCATCTCTTAGTTTTTGTGTTCTCTATCTTGGGGACTCTGCTAACAGTTTTTTTGGCACCTCTATCTTCTTTTTAACTACTGTAATCTTTGTCTCTTTTTTTCATTTACTCTCATTATACCACACTTTTCCTCTGAACTTGAAACTCAGTCTTGAGCAATATATAATCCATTGCATTACACATATATTGTATATGATTGCATGCGGGCTTGGTCGTGTCTGACTCTTTGTGACTCCATGGACTGTAGCCTGACAGGGCCCACTGTCCATGGATTCTTTGGCAAATATACTGAAGTGGGTTGCCATTTCCTTTTTCAAGGGATCTTCCCAACCCAGGGATCGAACACACATCTCTTGTGTCCCAGAATTGGCAGGTGGATTTTTTTACCACTATTGTCACCTGGGGAGCCCATCAAGTCTTTTTGATATATCATATCAATGAATTCTTATACTAAAATAAGTTTTGTAACTTCTATAGAAAAAGTCACAAGTATTTTTTTCTTTTCTTTGAGTATTGTCTGTTTACCCTTTAGGATTTTTGTTGAGCTTTTTTTTTTTCCCTAGAAAGTTCATTTAATTGCCAGACTATCTATTTTCTGTCTCATACTTAATATTAGCAATTTAGCCCAAATAATCTATTTTCTCCTATGTAATGAGGGTGAATTTTCCTTGACAGTGGTCACACTTTACCTGGTCACTTGTTAACAGTCTCTAATATATGCACATTTGGTATTTCAAAGGTATGGGCAGATTAGAGATAAAAGCTGTATTGTTTGAAGCCAAATATTTTTGGACAGCCAGGTCCCTGCACTCTGTTTTGAAATTTTGTTAAGTGTCTTTAGCAGATTTCGTTTCACCGGTTCGAGTGTGTATTATTCTGGAGGAAGGAGCCACAGGGATTTTTGATCATTCTCATAGAACACAGCGACCCCTGGTGGTTGTTCCTGCCTCTGCTGAGAGCCTGAGAACCAGCTGGGAGCACAAAGGTTCTGTTCTTAAGGAGCTTTTCTCAAGTTTTCTCTAGGCTGCCCAATTATCCTCTCAATCTGCTTTTCTAAATATTTTTAGAATGGTTTCAATTCATCCTCTTTGCTCTTTATGGCATTTGAGAAACAGAGACAGGGATGAGGATTAAACTGTTTCATACCAAAATGAGTTATTTTTCAAAATTTATAAGGTTGAATTACTTTACATATCTGGATTCTGCTAGTGAATTCATTGCTAGTTATGCCAGAGAATGGTGGCTGTCTACTTTCATTATATCTTCTTCATTTCTTCCCTAGCAGTAGAACATTTGCTCTATTGCTGTATATATGGCTTCTTAGAACAGAAACTCGGAGACGACAATGGCAGCCCACTCCAATACTCTTGCCTGGAGAACCCCATGGACGGAGGAGCCTGGTGGGCTGTAGTCCATGGAGTCGTGAAGAGTCGGACACGACTGAGCGACTTCAACTTTCACGCATTGGAGAAGGAAATGGCAACCCACTCCAGTGTTCTTGCCTGGAGAATCCCAGGGATGGGGGAGCCTGGTGGGCTGCCGTCTGTGGGGTCGCACAGAGTCGGACACGACTGAAGTGACTTAGCGGCAGCCGCAGAACAGAAATTACATATGCCAGCATCTGCCATAGCTAAGTTAGGCATGTGACTGCTGCTGCTGCTGCTGCTGCTGCTAAGTCGCTTCAGTTGTGTCTGACTGTGAGACCCCATAGATGGCAGCCCACCAGGCTCCCCCGTCCCTGGGATTCTCCAGGCAAGAACACTGGGGTGGGTTGCCGTTTCCTTCTCCAGTGCGTGAAAGTGAAAAGTGAAAGTGAAGTCTCTCCGTCGTGTCCGACTCTTAGCGACCCCATGGACTGCAGCCCACCAGGCTCCTCCGTCCATGGGATTCTCCAGGCAAGAGCACTGGAGTGGGGTGCCATCGCACGTGACTAAGTTTTGGTTAACAAAATATAAGAATAGATATTTTCTGGCACATTTTACTAAATCTCCCTAAAAGATAGCAAACATGCTCCCTTTGCTATTTTCTCTCCTCTTCATCCTGCTGCTGGCCTAATACAAGCAGATGATGGATAGAAATCTAGTTACCAGTTTGAGCCCAAGGAAAAAAGTCACATTTTAGGGATGAAGGAATCAAAAGCTGAAATAAGCCTGGGTCCTGCCAGTTCCATGGACTCACCTAAATTCTCTCACATGGGAAAAACAAACAGCACATTGTTAAATCTACTACAGTTTGGGGCTTTTTATCACAGAGAGTTAAATGTAATTCTAAGCAATATGCAAATTTTCCTCATTTCTGTTCATTGTTCTGGAACAGAAGTATTGGTAAAGGGGAGTCTGTGATCCAACTTTGTCCCTCTATTATTATCTAGTACCTATTTTTTTAAGCCAACTTTTGTGTGGTGATGTGTTATTTTTAAAGTATTTCATATATACATATAAATTTAAATTATGTATACTGTTTACATACATAATTTTTGCTATGTCTTCAGATGTTTTGACATTGTTTGCCATAGTATTCCTTTACTATGTTTTAATCTCTTCTATGTCTGCATTTCTGTACCTTTTTTATTCCTAATATTTTGTTTATTTATGTTTTTTCATCACAAAATTTATCTATTTTATATATTTTTGGAGAATAAACTTTTGGCTCTTTTCATACTAATTTTGTTTCCTATTTCATTCATTTCAGTTCTTCCTTTTATTCTCTCCTTTCTTCTGCTTCTTTGGACTTACTTGACTCTTATTTTTTAATTTCTTAATTTAGATTCCTAGTTCATTAATTTTTAGCTCTTTTTAATTTTGCTGCTTAAATTAGAATTTTTCTTTAACATATCAATATTGTTCTGACTACACATTTTGATATGTTCTAGCTTACTTACTATTTACTCTAGCTCTTTTACTTACTACATATTTTGATATGTTCTATCTTACTATTTAGTTAATATTATTTTAAATTTCATTATGATTTCTCCTTTTACCTATGAGTAGTTTAGAAATGTATGTTTTATGTCCAAATATAAGGAGAGGGTCAAATTTATATCATGTCAATGATTTCTAAACTAACTGCATTATATACAGAAATCATGGTCTAGTGTTACTCTAATGTAATTAAAATATGTTTATACTTGATTTGTAACCAGGCAAATGGTCATTTTTGTTAATATTTGTCCTGTTACAAAATTGTTACATGTTGCTATTGTTCAATCACTAAGTCATGTCTGGCTCTCTGGGACCGCATGGACTGTATCACCAGTCTCATGTATGTATGAGGCCCCTCTGTCCTCCACTGTCTCCCAGAGTTTGTTCAAATTCATGTCCCTGAAGATAGTCTGTGAAGCTATCTTACCATCTCATCCTCTGCTGCCCTCTTCTCCTTTGCCTTCAATCTTTCCCAGCATCAGGGTATTTTCCAGTGAGTCGCCTCTTTGCATGTGGTGGCCAAAGTATTGGAGCTTCAGCATCAGTCCTTCCAGTGAATTTTCAGGGTTGATTTCCTTTAGGATTGACTGGTTTGATCTTCCTGCAGCCCAAGGAACTCTCAAGCGTCTGCTCCAAGCACCACAATTCAAAAGTATCAATTCTTTGGTGCTCAGCCTTCTTTATGGACCAACTCTCAGATCCATGAATGACTACTGGAAAAACAATAGTTTTGGCTATCGGGATCTTTGTAGGCATAGTGATATCCCTGCTTCTTAATATGCTGTGTAGGTTTCATCATAGCCTTTCTTTCAAGGAGCAAGCATCTTTGAATTTCATGACTGTAGCCACCATTTACAGTGATTTTGGAGCCCAATAAAATAAAATCTGTCACTGCTTCCACTTTTTCCCCTTCTATTTGCCATGAAGTGAGAAGACTAGATGCCATGCCCTTAGTTGTTTGAATGCCAAGTTTCAAGTCAGATTTTTCACTCTCCTGTTTCACCCTCATCAAGAGGCTCTTTAGTTTCTCTTCACTTTCGGCTGTTAGAGTGGTATCATATGAATATCTAAGGTTATTAATATTTCCCCTGACAATCTGAATTTCAGCTTGTGATTCATCCAGCATTTGTGACATTGTGTGACTTTCCTCCAGCTTGTTTTCATGCCCAGCATTTTGCATGATGTACTCTGCATATAAGTTAAATAAGCCGATTGACAATATATAGCCTTGTCATACTCCTTTCACAATTTGGGACCAGGCAGTTGTTCCATGTCCAGTTCTGTTGCTTCTTGACCCACATACAGGTTTCTCAGAAGACAGGTAAGGTGCTCTGGTATTGCCATCTCTTTGAGAACTTTTCAGTTTATTGTGATCCATACAAAGGCATTAGCATCATCAATGAAGCAGAAGTACATGTTTTTTTTCTGAAACTTCCTTGCTTTCTTAATGGCAAGTTCTGTGTAAGTAGGGTTTTCATAGGACCAATTGGTCTATGTGAATCTTAGTTATGCTTATTGTCCCAATTGAGATCATTTACAGGACCTCTCTCACAAAAGTTTACCATAAATTTTTGCCTGTAAACATTATTCTATTATAAAATCTAACATAAATTAAAACTTATCAATTGTGAAATTCAAGTCTTCCATATCTAAACTAATTTTTTTTTCCCATTTGATCTGATAAATGAGAGAGATTTGTTGAAATCTCCACTATGGTGATGTATCTATCACTTTCTTCCTGCAGTTCTATTGATTTTGGCTTTATTTATGCTAAATATATTTTTTTAGATACATAGATGTTTACAATTGTCATAGTTTCCAAGTGGGTTGAATCTTTTCTTTTTCAATGATTGCTTTCTCTTACTAACTCATTTTTGGTTTTAGTAGATATTTCAGCTAAAAATAATAGCCACAAAACTTTATCTTAGTTTGTATTTTCTTGTTTTTCCTTTTTACTTTCATACTTTTCTTTTATGTTTTATACAAGGCAAGTCTAAAAAGGATACCTAGATACTTTAGAATACCTATGTATTTTAACTCTATAAGAGACAGAGACAAACACTGAAAATGAGGTCAGCTGATTCAGAAATCCCTATTGTCTTCAAAAATAATCACAAACATTGATTCAGTGCCCAACTGAGACAGGTACTATACTAAGATATACATATATGCATATATATATATATATATATATATATATATATTCCCTGCTATTTCCATTAAATGCTAGTGCTTAAGATCATATATGGCTTTAGTATGTGATAGATGTTTTAATATAAATGAAACAATAAATAGAAAACCAAGGGAATCATTTGAAGGTGTTTTCTTTTCTTGTGCCAGATAAATGCTGCCCTATGAAATCAGACTGAAGAAAAATTAATGGTTTTAAATCTAGGTTAGATGTACATATGATTTCTTCCATTTCCAGTTATTGTTGGTGAGCACTTCAGGTCAGCCTGTGTGTACTTCGGCACCTCTTAGACAGGAACAACATGAGTATGTTGCTATTTTTGAAACTGCTAATAGTGATAGGGATGGTCCCCTGGTGTGAAAGTCATCAGAAATTCAACTACTTTATTTTAACCTACAGTCTCAGTCATTTAGGAAACTGCTGGTTTGATATCAGAGCCTCAAATGATACTTCTTAGGAAGCTGCTCCAAAGGCTAGATCCCATGGAACTAGAAGCACTCTCTTCTTTTCCCTTTCTTTCTTTCTTTTCTTTTTCTTTTTGAACTTCTGTGTTTAGATGAGACCTGGTTTGTAATTGGAAGACCTTAAAGTCTCCTAGATTGACTCTTTTCAGCAGTCACGTAGAATATGACAGCACAAGGTCCATTTGAATATCTTGGATACTTATTTACCTTCATCTGACTTTCTGTTTGCAGCCCCTCAAACCTAATTTTTATTGAGTCAATTGTTTTTTTTAAAAAGAGGGAAAAATTCTGTACAGTATAATGGAATTATGTCCTTACTTACTTTGCCTCTCTCTGGAAAACAGTTGTCACGTTTACTTATCAACAGCACAGCTGCTACCCCACATGACTGCTGGGTGACAAGCTCTCAGTGCAGGCTGACTGTCCCCTAGACCCTAAAGTCCCTTCTGTCCCAGGCCAGGAGGCTACAGGATTTCACGAGCTTATTACTGAGGTTGTTGGGTTAGGTTACTACTTGAACTTTAACTTACTCACTTATTAACAGACTTTATTCTTTGAGTACCTTCTGTGGGCTAAGTATTTTTCACAATCTCGTAGGAAGACAGGCAAGGGATATAGTAAGTTTAAAAAATAGAGAAGTATAACATCAGAGACAATAAGTAATATAAAGAGAATCCTCTAATATACCAGTTTTCCTGTTACTGAGTTCCTAACTTGTTATCCATGTTCGCCTCTGGTATCTCCACGTAGGAAGTCACTACCAGTAACTGGCTAGTCCCATTTTTAGTTTGCTGCACTTGAACCAATATTCTCCTTCACTCCTGCTCTCAGATGCCTTTAACAGTAATCTTTGTTAGGACAGTGACCATGTCTGTCTTGCTTAACCCAGTGTTCTCAGCAGCTAGCACAGTGCCTGATACATGTTTAATAAACATCTACTAAGTATATAATCAAAGAATAACCTTAGAAATCGCATGAACCCTTGCTAAGCACTCACATCCCATCTTTCACCCAGACCACATCACCACATTATTATATCAGCTCAGTCAGTTCAGTTGCTCAGTCATATCCGACTCTTTGTGATCCCATGGACTGCAGCCCACCAGGAGTCTCTGTCCATCACTAATTCCCAGAGTTTACTGAAACTCATGTCCATTGAGTCGGTGATGCCATACAACCATCTCATCCTCTATCGTTCCCTTCTCTTGCTGCCTTCAATCTTTCCCAGCATCAGGGTCTTTTCAGATGAATCAGTTCTTCGCATCAGATGCCCAAAGTATTGGAGTTTCAGCTTCAGCATCAGTCCTTCCAATTCAGGACTGATTTCTTTTAGGATGGATATATTCTCATATCACATATTTCCATTTCAGCTCACATACCTTTGTGGCCACACTTGCCACTCCCTGGCATGCTCCCTCTTTTCCATTCTCTGACTCAGTGGCTCCTTTGGGATTCCCATTTTTCATCTACTAACCTGATTCTGACATGTTCCTTAAAGATTCAAAGCTGTACGAACACAAAACCTGCCATGGAAGAGAGCCAGAGCTTCTGGAAGAAGACTGCATACCAGTGGGCATTTGACGGTGCTGCCTTTGCAAGTAATAAGTGATTTGACATTCAGGACTGTTTAAGAAGGTGTGCATGGAATAACAGTCAGCTGCCAGGGAGGTTTAATTATCACAAAGGTTACGGCTGTGCTGCATATATTTTTTAAAGATATCATATCTAATTGTTAGGCAGTTAGACTGTACTTTTTCAGACTGTTGGGGTTTTTGGTTTAATGAGACACTGCACTGCTTCTTCACAGATCACTGACCATTGTTTGAAGCACTGTGATGATAACTGCATTTAAAGTTATTGAGCTTGAGTTTAAATAAATTATACAGAGGTCAAAGAACACATACTTGGTGTTTCATAAAGAGACAGAACCAGTGAATCACAGCTTCCAAGAGAAAGAAAAACGCTTTTTAAAAACTCATACTCTGCATCTCACTGCTGGGTTTTTCTATAGGCATCCATTGTTATGTTAAAATAAATAATTTTTGTAAATGATCCCTGAAACTCCTCTATAGGTTATATGAAAATTCTCACATCTTTTATTTAATTAGGTTGGGACTAAGTAATAGTACTAAAATTAAGCTGGCCACTCTGAATTATAAGGTTAAACAGTAAGAATTTTCTATTTATTTTCAAGTAGGTAGAAAACAAAACTCAGCATTGAAACATGCTTATATAAATGATGTTGCTTTCTATAGACTTTTAAAAATATTATAGTTTTGTGAAAATTGTGAAAATCGGTCATTTTTATAAACCTTGTTTTGGTATTCTAATTTACATATTAAGCACATTTAAAACTAGATAATGACATTTAAATAAACAATATCCTCATAAAAGAAAAGTGGGTGAATTGGTAATTGAGCTCCAACTATTTGCCAGACACTGTATTAGAAGCTCCCATATGTGACCCTATTTAGCGTGTACCACAACTTTATCATATCAGCACAATTACCTGTATTAAGAAGCAGAAAAGAAGCTTCAAATTATACAGCTAGTAAAAGGGAATCCCATGACTCAAATAATAAAGAATGGATTCCTTTTACTTGATCACATTCTCTAAATTTCAAATTTTACTTAATGCTATATTTAGGAAATCTCAGATATATCTATCTAAACAAGATATGTTATCATGTTTATTTAACTAATATAAATATTGTAATAATTAGTGGCACTATTATAGTCTGTTTTCTTACAAGATATTAACATATAAACTCATACATATTATACCTGACTTATCAAAATGATACCTAGAAATTTGTGGTAGATGCTATAAACTCAGTCATTTAACTCCTTTCACTGAGTCCTCTATAACATAGGCTAAAAGTTAAAAACCTGAATTCTGTAGTACCTCTGACTAGTAGTAGTCATATGGCACAGTTCTTGCCAAGGAAACACAAGTGCAACAGTGAAGGTTCTGCGTTTTCTGGTTCCCTTTTGGTCTTGCTTGGAACAGACACATGAGGCTGGACTTGCAGCCATCATCATCAGAAATGGACAGAATCAGCCGTCAGACTGGAGAAACATGGGATTGCCTTGTCATCAAGCCTGGAATTACGCAATGTTGCCAGGTGACCCTGCCCCTATTCTGAACTTTAAGCTCCTTGTAACAAGTGTCTTTAAGATTTCTCTACAGAAATGTTATGTAGTAAAGACAGTCTAAAGAATAGTTATTGCTGGCCAATAAAAATCACTATGAATAGCCCAAAAGCAATCAGGAGACTAAAATTATCTAAGTCTTTACCAATAAAGTAAATACCATTGAAATTTCTGATCTAATTTTAATTTCTCAGTCGCTACTTACAGAAATAGTTGTACAACTTTGGAAAGAAATATATACCTGTTCAGAATCCTAGAGACCCTCAGACTCCAAACTATCTCCCAAATAGAACAAAATATTCTAATAAGACTTTCTAATTCCAGGTACAATTCACTCTACCATTCTAAGATTATGAGAGCATCAAATATCCCCTCTAATTCCCTAACAAAAGTTTGTTACACAAATTTTTAGAGTGTCATTGCATCAGCACTCAAGTTATCTCATCTTTATTCCCATTATGTTTAGGCATTTTTTCTTCTGACACCTCAGAACCTTCTCTCAACTATCTTAGTAAATCAGTCTTCCATTTTCATATTGTTCTAAACTCTACAGGTTTAGGTTAAAAAAACTAAGATCATGGCATCCAGCCCCATCACTTCATGGCAAATAGAAAGGGAAAAAAAATAAACAGTAATAGACTTTATTTTCTAGGGCTCCAGAATCACTGCTATGGTAACTGCAATCATGAAATCAAAAGATGGTTGCTCTGTGGGGAAAAAAAGCTATGACAGACCTAGACAGCATATTAAAAAGCAGAGATCACTTTATTAACAAAGGTCAATATAGTCAAAGCTATGGCTTTTCCATATGTTCATATCCATTTTCCATATGGTTATTTTTATGTAAGGATGTGAGATTTGGACCATAAAGAAGGCTGAGCACCTAATTTCAAACTGTCGTGCTAGAAAAGACACCATAGGACTCTCTCAAGGCCTTGACAGTCCCTTGGACAGCAAGGAGATGAAACAAGTCAATCCTAAAGGAAATCAACCCTGAAAATTCATTGGAAGGACTGATACTGAAGCTGAAGCTCAAATACTTTGGCCACTTAATGCAAAGAGCTGACTCATTGGAAAAGACCCTGATGCTGGGAAAGAGTAAGGTCAGGAGGAGAAGGAGGTGACAGAGGATGAAATGGTTGGATGATATCATCAACTCAAGGGACAAGAGTTTGAGCAAACTCTGGGAGACAGTGAAGGACAAGGAAGCCTGGGATGCTGCAGTCCATGGGGTTGCAAAAATTCAAACACCAACTGAGCAACTGAACAAAAAAACTGTATAGGGAGTGAGGAAATGGAAGAAGACAGGACAAAGAAGAGGGAAGAAGAGAGGAGTCAGCTGGGTCAACCAAAAGACTTTTAAGAATAAGGATTAGATTATTCTAAGGTAAGAGTTAAGTTTCATGATGAAGTTAAAGTCATACATATTGGAGAGACATATGTGTGCTTAGCCTCTCAGTCATGTCCAACTCTTTGTGACCACATGGACTGCAGCCCTCCAGGCTCCTCTGTCCATGGGGATTCTCCAGCCATAATACTGGAGTGGGTTGCTATGCCCTCCTCCAGGGGATCATCCTAACCCAGGGACAGAACACAGGTCTTCCACATTCCAGATGGATTCTTTATCGACTGAGCCACCATGTAAGCCCAAGAATACTGGAGTGGGTGGCCTATCCTTTCTCCAGGGGATCTTCCCAACCCAGGAATTGAACCCAGGTCTCCTGCATTGCAGACAGATTCTTTACCATCTGAGCCACCAGGAAGTCCATTTAGCTCCCCAAATGATTACAAATATATATATATATATATATATATATATATGTTTAAAATGCACATGTATGTATATTTTGTGAAGTAAACTAAAACACAGATATTACAGCTATTATTTCACAGGATTCTAGATTTGAAAAAATGCATTAACTGACCCAGAAATAATTTGTTTGGAAAAGCTTCTTTAGAGTTATTTTGAGTAAAAGAGGTGTGAACTGAAATGTTTCAAACTCAAGGCTAACTCTGTGGCTGAAAAGATAAGATTCAACACCTTCTGGGAGTCCCTTATATAAACTGGTGAGCTAAGTAAGTTAGACGTTTTCAAAGAGATCAATTGAATTGATAGTGAAAGTGTCATCTGTAATTTTATGTATTCATTATGAGCGACTTGAAGATATAGGTTAAAAGAGTATTTTCTTTAATGTGCATAATGGAATTTCTAATATTATTATGACACAGTCCTTCAGTATGTGCCTGGGTTGAAATGCCTAGACAGTCTTACGCTGCCAAAGAATGTTAGATCACTGCAAAGGTACCTAAAAGATCAGATATATTTCTCCCTGGGGGTCAGAAAGGAAAATAAGTTTTGTCTTTTTTCTAAATACTTCTTATAATAAAAATGCACCTGATAATAAAAATTAATGACAGATTATCTTTGAGTTACAATTAGAGCTTACATTCAAAGAGAATATGCATGATAGCTACTAAAAAGCATAAAAGATAATACTGCTCTAACTATATTAATAATGGATTATTGCTTAAAGAATTCATCTAAAACTTTAGAAATCCAGATTTTAAGTGAAAGATAAAAGTAAAATCTTTAGGTCTGCTGCTACCTACTTTGAATGCACTTTTAAAGGAATTAGGAACATTCTCTATTGCTGTTATAGATTATTAACAAGAATGAGAACCATATGATTAATTCCGTATTCCTCTTCACTTCATATTCAAAAAAATAGTGAGAAAGAGAATTTTAAAATATGAAAGAATTTTTTAAAAGATTTTCAAAGTTATGTAGTACCTTTTTAAAAGGAAATAGCTTTAAAACAATAACAATCTAAGAATTATGTACAACTCTTCTAATACTTGTGATTATTTCCCTTTGTAAAAGAGAAAGGATCAGAGAAGTAGTACTTGATGTAAAAGAAAATATAGCTTTTTTCTTCAAATGCTTTTTAAAACCACTAGAACTGGTATAATTCAATAATTTATATTTCTGAAAGGTTAACCTTTTCAGTATCTTGTCATTAATCTGATTTTTCTGTCTCATTTCTGTTTGGTCCATACTTTATGTATCACTATAGCAAAATTCAGGTTGAGTTCCTACATTATTCTAAGATGTCTTTCATAATATAAATATCTTAGAAAACAGTTTACCCAGTAGAAAGTCCCTAGACTATTCCCTCACTTATATGATTCTCTTAAATATCAAATAGAACCTCAACTGGGTTTTAGAGGCTCCCTTTCTCTTTTGCTATAACAATACAGTTTTTGCTCTTCCAATTCTCTTTCTCCCACCCTTTCCAGTGTTTATCAATTCCAGCATCTTTAGATGCCATCATTGAACTAGGGGGAAAAGACAGAACTCTGTACTACTTCATAAAATGAAAATATCCTTCCTCCAGCACTACCTCTGTTAACTTTGAGCAAGGCTTTACTGAAGGAACAATAAGAGAATCAAAAGATGGTCTGGCAGAGATAAGAGAGTCATACAACTGAGCATTTCATAGTGCACATTCTTAGTGGCTATTCAATAAATGGACCAATTAGTGAAAATTAGGAAAATGTCCCACTTCTGCACTGAAAAAGAGGATAAAACTGTTTGTAAAATCCAAACCCAAAACATATTTTATTGTGGAAAACATGGTACCAAATTGTGGCTAAATGCTACTCATATTATAGTACTTTTTTTTTTCCTTTTTACTTTATTCTACGTTACAATACTGTATTGGTTTTCCATACATTGACATGAATCAGCCACAGGTGTACACGAGCTCCCAATCCTGAAGGCCCCTCCCACCTCCCACCCCATATCATCTCTCTGGATCATCCCCGTGCACCAGCCCCAAGCATCCTGTATCCTGTATCAAACTTGGACTGGCACTTTGTTTCCTACATGATAGTAAACATGTTTCAATGCCATTCTCCCAAATCATCCCACCCTCTCCCTCTCCTTCGGAGGCCAAAAGTCCATTCTATACCTCAGTGTCTCTTTTGTTGTCTCACATACAGGGTCATCATTACTATCTTTCTAAATTCCATATATATGTGTCAGTATACTTTATTTGTGTTTTTCTTTCTGGCTTACTTCACTCTGTATAATCGGCTCCAGTTTCATCCATCTCATTAGAACTGATTCAAATTTATTCTTTTTAAGGGCTGAGTAATACTCCATTGTGTATATGTACCACAGCTTTCTTATCCATTCATCTGCTGATGGACATCTAGGTTGTTTCCATGTCCTGGCTATTATAAACAATGCTGCAATGACAATTTTTATATAATACTCTTATCTTCTATAAGCCTTTATCTGAGTTTAAATAAAGAATAAACATATGCTATATGCCAACCCTATTAGTCAGGGTTCCCCAAAGAACAGAAGTAATAGAATTTTATACACACACACACACATACACACACACACACACACACATAGATATATACAGTTTTCTCTATATATAGAGAGAGAGTGAAAAAGCTGGCTTAAAACTCAACATTCAAAAAACTAAAATTATGGCTTCTGAGCCCATCACTTCATGGCAAACATATGGCAAAAAAATGGAAGCTGACAGATTTTATTTTCTTGGGCTCCAAAACCACTGCAGACAGTGACTGCAGCCACAAAATTAAAGACACTTGCCCCCCGAAAAAAAGCTATGAAAAATCTAGACAGCATATTCAAAAGCAGATATATCACTTTTCTGAAAAAGCTCCATACAGTCAAAGCTATGCTTTTTCCAGTAATCATGTATGGATGTCAGTGTGGGCCATAAAGAAGGCTGAGCACCATGGAACTGATGCTTTCAAACTGTGGTGCTAGAGAAGACACTTGAGAGTCCCTTAGATAGCAAGGAGATGAAATCAGTCAACCTAAGGGAAATCAACTCTGAATATTCATTGAAAGGACTGATGCTGAAGCTTCAATACTTTGGCCACCTGATGCAAACAGCTGACATTAGAGAAGACCCTGATGCTGGGAAAGATTGAGGGCAGGAGGGAAAACGGATAACAGAATGAGATGGTTGGATGGCATCACTGGCACAATGGACATGAGTCTGAGCAAACTCCAGGATATAGTGGAGGACAGGGAAACCTGGCATGCTGCAGGTCACGGGGTCACAAAGAGTCAGACATGACTTAGCAACTGAACAACAACAGCGACAAGAGACTGATTGATTAACTCTTTATACTGGCTCATGTGTTTATGGAGTCTGGCAACTCCAAAATCTGCAGAGCCAGAGCTCATGTATTAGTTTGAATCCCATGCCTGGCATGTTAATGTAGAACCGGGAAGAACCAACACCCCAGCTTGAAGGTCATCAGGAAGGGGGATTCTCACAAGAGGGTCAGCCTTATGTACTTGTGAAGCCTTCAACTGATCAGCAGAGACTCACCCACTTTATGGAGGACAATCTGCTTTACTCAGAATACCAAATGGTACATTTATCTCATCCAAAAACACTCTCAAGAAGTATCCAGAATTTTGGACCAAATTTTGAGTACCCTATGGCCCAATCACGATGGTGTGATCACTCACCTAAAACCAGACATCCTGGAATGTGAAGTCAAGTGGTCCTTTGTTTCACTTTGAACAAAATTAGTAGAAGTAATAGAATTCCAGTTGAGCTGTTTCAAATCCTACAAGATGCTGCTGTGAAAGTGCTGTACGCAATATGCCAGCAAATTTGGAAAACTCAGCAATGGCCACACGACTGGAAAAGGTCAGTTTTCATTCCAATCCTAAAGAAAGGCAATGCCAAAGAATGCTCAAACTACCACACAGTTGCATGCATCTCACATGCTAGCAAAGTAATGCTCAAAATTCTCCAAGCCAGGCTTTAACAGTACCTGAGCCATGAACTTCCAGATGTTCAAGCTGGCTTTAGAAAAGGCAGAGGATCCAGAGATCGAATTGCCAACATCCACTGTATCACTGAAAAAGCAAGAGAGTTCCAGAAAAACATTTACTTCTTCTTTAATAATTATACCAAATCCTTTGATTGTATAGACCACAACAAACTGTGGAACATTCTGAAAGAGATGGGAATACCAGACCACCTGACCTGCCTCTTGAGAAATCTGTATACAGGTCAGGAAGCAACAGTTAGAACTGGACATGGACAACAGACTGGCTCCACATTGGGAAAGGAGTATGTCAGGCTGTATATTGTCACACTGCTTATTTAACTTATAGACAGTATATCATGCGAAATGCTGGGCTGGATGAAACACAAACTAGAATCAAATTGCCGGGAGAAATATCAGTAACCTCAGATACAAAGATGACACCACCTTTATGCATGCAGAAAGTGAAAAGGAACTGATGAGCCTCTTGATGAACGTGAAAGAGGAGAGTGAAAAAGCATGCTTAAAATTCAACATTCAATAAACAAAGATCATGGCATCTGATCCCATCACTTTATGCAAATAGATGGGGAAACAATTGAAACAGTGTCAGACTTTATTTTCTTGGGCTCCAAAATCACTGCAGATGGTGACTGCAGCCATAAAATTAAAAGACGCTTGCTCCTTGGAAGAAAGGCTATGACCAATCTAGGCAGCATATTAAATAATAGAGACATTGCTTTGCCAACATAGGTCTGTCTAGTCAAAGCTATGGTTTTTCCAGTAGTCAGGTATGGATGTGAATGTTGGACTATAAAGAAAGCTGAGCACAGAAGAATTGATGCTTTTGAACTGTGGTGTTGGAGAAGACTCTTGAGAGTCCCTTGAACTGCAAGGAGATCAATCCAGTCCATTCTAAAGGAAATCAGTCCTGAATATTCATCTGAAGGACTAATGCTGAGGCTGAAACTCCAATACTTTGGCCACCTGATGTGAAGAACTGACTCATTGGAAAAGACCCTGATGCTGGGAAAGACTGAAGGTGGGAGGAGAAGGGACAACAAAGGATGAGATGGTTGGATGGCATCACCAACTCGATGGACACACGTTTGAGCAAGCTCTGGGAAGCCTGGCGTGCTGCAGTCCATGAGGTCACAGAGTCAGACACGACTGATTGACTGAACTGATAGCCCAATCAAGTTAACACACAAAATTAACGATCACAACTACTAAATAGTAAGCCATAAACTTAGTTTCTGGAATGTTCCATTTCTGTGTGAGGAACAATAGTGAAAGTGTCAAAAGATCTAGTATGGATTCTCCGTCCATTAGATACAACGTATATTATTTTGGGAAAAGATAAATTTTTCTCTGAAAGTCTCAGTTTTTCATTTGTTAAATGCATGATAGTTTAGCTAAAATGTGTCAGTGGAACAACTAAAAATCCAAAAGAAATTCCTGAATTCAATTTCTCTCATTTTAATATCTGTAATAATTTTGTGATCAATCATATAGAAAGAAACAATGAAAAAACTAATTCAGCATTCAATCAGATTAGAAGTTTTAAGCCTCGCAATAAAAGTATGTGGGCTTCCCAGGTGGTGCAATGATAAAGAATCCACCTGCCAATGCAGGAGGTGTGGGTTTGATCCCTTGGTCAGAAAAATCCCCTGGAATAGAAAGTGGCAACCCATTCCAGTATTCTTTCATGGAAAATTTCTTGGATAGAGGAGCCTGGTGGGCTACAAACCATATGGTCGCAAGGAGACACGACTGGGCAACTAAGCACAGCACATAAAGGTGTGTAAATATGTCAAACAGTAGAATATAATATTCAGATATACTATTTAAGCCATCTAGGTGGACATTACCTTTGGAGTAAATGGAAGAATTAGATAATGACATGATCATAATCAGAGATGTGAGTCATCATACACTATAAGACAATTGAACATTAAGAAACACCAATTTCTTATATTTGGTAAGTGTGCACTGTCTGGTTCAATAGTCTCATTTGTTAGGCAATATCAAACATCAAAAAAGGGATCTCCAGATATTATTTAGAATGAACAATGTTTCTTTGGTAGGCATGAAACTTTAAAAAACATTTTGAAATAAACTTTACACAGAGAAAAGTGCATGGATATATTTAAGTTCACAGATATTAACTGTGCCATTTGATGAGTTGTTACCACCTGTAACCACCCATGTAACCACCATCCCAGTCAAGATACAGGGCAATTTTATCACACCTAAAAGTTGCTTTTTGACCCCTTTTAGTTAAACTTCACTGCCAAAGGAAACTAGTATTTTGATATCTATAGTGATAAATTAGTTTTACCTTCTTTAGACTTTGGTGTGTTTACATGTGTGTGTGTGTGTGCTCAGTCACTCAGTTGTGTCCAACTCTTTTGTGACTCCACAGACTGTACCCCACCAGGCTCTTATGTCTGTGGAACATTTTAGGCAAGAATCCTGGAGTGGGTTGCCATTTCGTTCTCCAGGCGATCTTCATAACCCAGGAATGAAAACTGTCTCTTGTGTTTCCTGCATCAGTAGGATGATTCTTTACCATTGCACCACCTGAGAAGCCCTACGTTAGAAACTGAAGTAAATTAAATCATATGGTATATACTGTTATGCTCCGTGTCCAAGTCCCCGAATAAACTGAGAGAACAAATCCACCAAAGCAATGCAAAAGCAAGAAGGGAGTTTATTTATTGCTAACTCGAGTTAGGGCACCCTGCCGCATCCCATACAGTGGAGTAAGGCAAGGGGGCCCCTGAGCCCTGAATTACAGCAGTATTTATAAACTTAGAACAAAGACAGGGAGTAGGCAAGGACGGATTGGTTACAAGGGTCTCTTGGCATCTACTAATTGGCTAGATTCCCACACGCGCGGGCCCTCTCAAGGGATTTCTCCTATTGGTCAAGCTACACCGCCTGTGGGAGTTCCCAGTGCCTCAGCTTTTTGAGACTAAACTTCAGACCTAGCCTGCCCCTTAGAGCCTGTTTTGGGCTCCAGTTAGGTCCCAACATATACACCCCTACAGCTTCTTTTACTTGATATAATGCCTGTGAGATTCAACCATGTTGTTGAGAATATCAATAATCATTTCTATTGCTGAATGGCATTTCATTTTATGAATCTGCTACGATTTGTTTATCTACTTTTCTGTTAATTGACATTCAGGCTATTTGGGAGATGTCTAATCTTTTTTCAACAAGGCCTTTAATCCACATATTGACTGAATGGAAACTATATCTTAACCTAGCAAAACAGAGTCATTGCCCTTAGGATTCCTTGAGAGTGATATGGTGTACACTATAATTCTGGTCTTTGTGATAAAATTTGTTAAACCCAGAACTGTATATATACTACAACTGTGTGTAATAAACTGATGAATCTAGGTCTTTGTGAAGCTTCTGTGACCTCAGCCAAATTGAGAGCATTTTAAAGTATACTGCCCATCTTTCCTCCCATCAGTCTCTTTTTAATCTCTTAAAATTTCTTTTTAACTTGACCTCTAATATCTCTAGATCTGGTGGTTTTAGATGCTTTAAAGCATCCTAAATATATCTAGAGAAAAGTTGTATGTCTTCAAGTAGAGATAGCATTTCCTCCTGAGAGGTAACAAGCATTCTAATTTTGGACACTGGCAATAATTCTCAGATGTTTAATGATTTGGGGCTGTTCTATATTTAATATTAAAGATATAAGCATACATGTTCTAGTATTTATTCCCTAATATAGAATATAAAATACTTTCTATTTTGTTACATTATATAACCATAGTATTTTAAAGGTGTATGAGAATATTGTGACTATAGTAGGAGCTACCACATTATTTCCAGCCCCTGGCCACAGTGGAGTAATCATGGAGTTGGGGGGAATTGATCCATACATCCAGATCCAAGTGAGGACCTTGATAATACAAACCAGTCAATTATAGTAAATATTGGGTCGGCCAAAAAGTTCATTTAGGTTTTCCAGAATATCTTAAGCAAAAATGTCAGTGAATGTTTTGACCAACCCATATATATGTATGTATGTATAGTAAAAGCTATTAACTTGTCTCAAACAACAATAATTGTTTCAGGAGTTGACAGCTGACACATGACACAAATCGGACTAGCCAGAGTGGGGCACAATGCTTTTGATGAAGAGGGGAAGAAATGCGAACAAGGAAGCAGGTAACTCAGGCTTCTGATGGGAGCCGCTCTAAAACTTTGATGGACTGAAAGCTACAGGCGGGATATCTGAACAAAACAGTTCCCATTGACATTTGAAGCCTCTGAATAAGCCCTCGCCTAAGCCCTCACTTACGAGAATAGAAATTTCCCTATGTGGTTTAAGTCAGTTTGATTTAAGTCCTCTGTTATTTGAAGTTGAAAGTATTTTAATTTATGCAAGAACCTTAGTACACATCATCTGGTGAAGCCCTGGTTCGGAAGAGTTCACCTAGTGACTTACAGGCACAGTGAAGACTGCAGCCCAGGCACTGAGCCTGCCATTCCTGCAGACTTTCAGTAACTTTCCTCATTAGGTAGAAATCCTCATTTTCATCTCTAAATAACTGTCGTTCTCTTTAAAACTTAGATATGTTAACTTCAGATCCCCCTGAAAACAGTTTTATTATTTGTTTCTTGGAAAGAAATTTTTAAACACTGAAATAAATATCCATATAAAAATGAAGCCCTTACTATTTCAAAGCTATTCTACTACTAAATGTTAGTTACGTATTTAATATAAGCGGGTCCTATTCAAGAAATGGAAACAAAACATTGCTCACAGTCTGATTGTTAAAGAAAGTAAGTGAATAGATAATTAAGGCAGGCATGTTAGGTACTATATAAGAAAGAGAATTGCAAAAGTGCTAAAAAAAAGTTCTGTAGGCTAAACTATAAAATTGGGAAAAGCCTGAAGAAGAGCGGTTTTCTTAGAAGGCTAGAAAAGCCACACCAGGAATGAAGCTAAGCACAAATACGAAACTGCACTTGCTGTACAAAGGGATATAGAAGACCACAGTGAAATAAGATCTATGAGTACTCATTAGTTAACTATACCCTACACATTTAATCTAAAAGAATACCAGGAATAAAAAAATACAATAAAAAATCACTTATAATCTCACAGTTCTATATGAGGCTAGAGATGAGATTAGGAAATAATAAATGGAACTTCCCTGGCAGTCCAGTGGCTAAGACTCTGCACTCCCAATCCAGGGGCCCGGGTGTGAGCCCTTTTCAGGGAACTAGATCCCACCTGCTACAACTAAGAGTTTACGTGCTACAACTAAAGATCTCGCATGCTACAATGAAGAACAAAGATGCTGCGTGCTGCAACTAAGATCTGGAGAAGCCAGATAAATAATAAAAAAAAAAAAAGAAAAGAAAAAGAAAGTAATAGAGTAGACAGGAATGGTGCAACTCTAAACAGTGTGACCACAAAGGAATGTAAAGACTCACAAGTCAAGGACTGTCTACCTCACTGATCTGCCACAGCGCTCCTAAATGTATTTTCAAAACAAAGCCCTGGCAGAATAAAACCTTTTATCAATGAAGAATAACCACTTTATTAAAGCAACAAGAAGCAGAGACTCTCAGATCCTGAGGGAAAGGATCACAGGAGATGGTCCATGCAGAATACAAAGGACAGCAAAGTCTTGTGGTCCTGGAGGATGGGATCACCAAAAGGGAACAGAAGAACAAAGGAATCCAAGTCATTTGTTACTATTCCTAGTAAGTAATCATGGACAGATATGGGTGGAAAGTGGTTGGCTCACACAGTTGAATAAAGAAAAATTTAAGGGAAAACAAAAGTTTTAGTGGGTAAAGCATAGACAAAAATATCTCCTTTACATTTTTCAGGAAATGATCAAGAACAGAAGAATGTAAAAGCAACTTTGTCTCTTTTTAGCCACATCATTTCCAGTTACATGAAACAAGATTAAATAGACTCCTATATTTTTAAATAAAGAATACAAAAAGTAAATGATACAGCTGATGCAGAAAAATCACCAATGGAAAAATGAGTCTTTAACTGAAAAAGGCTTGTTAAGGTTGAGGGTTGGCCCATCCATCCTATCCGAGATGATTTACAGTCAGTCAGAGCTCATTTGCAATTCTAAAACTGCAGACTTCTGTTTTCTAACCTGAATAAGAAGTAAACTTCATCATAGATTTTGGAAGAAAATCATTGTTTTGGATTAAAGTTTCTTAATTATATTCACAGACCTACAGCTGATGAAAGCTTAGCGGCTAGAAGACTATACTGATAAGAATAATAATAGCTCATTGAGTGATTACTCTATGCCAGGCCTTGTTCTAAATTATTTACTTTTATTTTTTCATCTTATTCTTTCAACAAGCTATGTATTAGGATATTTTATCTCATATTTATAAGATGGGATTCATCGGGCAGAGTGCCTCTGGTCCAAGGCCACAGAGAAAGTATCACAACTGAACAAGAGCCAAGAAGGCAGACCACCCCCCATTCTCTGCCTGCCTGTTAGGTGGAGATTTTCTGTGCTGTTTCTTCTTTAATCTACATTTTAACATCGCAGGAAAAATAACAGTTGTGAATGTGTGTAGGGTGTATTAACTGTATATTTGTGTGGACCCAGGAATCAAGAAATTTGAGTGTGTGACCTCGTCCTGCCTGTGACCTGTGTGCTCTTTACATATGTTCCTCATATTCTTCTGCCATGTTTTCTAAAACCATGTAATATACTTTAAAAATGGTGATGCAGTAGGATTTTAGAACTATGAGCAAACCTAGCTAGTTTCTTAACTTTTAGAGTTCAAACTCAAGTGTATCTATCTTTCATGTTTTTCCCACCCTCTTTCTGACATACCTCAAGTAATCATAGGGCCCCATGTTTTTGAGACTAAATCACAAGTCTCTTTATTCCTTTACAACCACATCTGATTTGATTTAACGTGATTTTATCTAATTTCAGGGCAGACACGTGTCTTTTTGTTAATGTCTTCTGATGTAATTAAGAAGCATCCTCCACATGCCAGATCCTGAATTAAAATATAACAGAATCACATCACTCTTTGACAACGTAAGTATAATTCTAGGAGATAAAGAAACATCATTCCACAAGAATTTTCTATGGGATTTGTAGTATTCCAGGGGTACTCTTACGTTTGGAGTGTAAATGCCACTAGGATAAGAATATATCGGTGGACTGTTGAAAGGATGTGGTTGTATATTCCTCAAAGGAAACATGAAGGACTCATACATACCTTGACAAGCTGATTAATTACTGCCTCAGAAAATATAACAATATTTTATTAGAAAAAGTGCCAGGGGGAGATGCATATCAAATACATGGGACTGCTCATGGATGATTCCATTTTAAATATTCTATCCAACCGCCACATCGCACTGCATGTCTCCATTTTTCTTAACTGGAACAGATGTTTGGTAGATATAGAATTTTATTAAGGACACTACAACTCATTTCCATGTGTATGTTTTTTCTTGGAGTTCAGGACGTCCGCCCACTTTAGGGCAGAGGATGTTTTCTTGTGTTGATTTGTTTGGTGCCCGAGGAGAGGCATGACTTTACGCTTTTCTCTCTGGGCATTTCCTGCCAAGCTTTCCCTCTGATTTTTGATGCTTTGAGTCTTCCCTCAGAAGACTCGTGACTCCTGGGTATGATTTCCAAATTCTTGCTCCAAATATGCTGTTTGTATTCACTAGCTGCCTGGGGTTATGTTTCTCCACAAAGTGTGGTTTGTTCTTAGTCTCTCTTGTTGTTTGCTTGGAGGCGCTCATCAGAACAGAAGGGTTACAGAGGCTTCTGAGATGCTCCCGTGTTCATGGCTCAGGGGCTAAAACATGACAGATGTGTGTTGGATGCCTGTCACCAAAGGCCTCATTTATAGCTAGTGGCAGCCTCCACAGCTTCTGACCTCCCTCCTGCATTCATCTGAATTAATGAAATGTCAGTCCCCAACACGTAAATACAAGGTTTGAAACCTAGATTTAAGTTACCAGAGAGGCACTTTTTATCATCTTCACAGATGTTCACTGGCAAATGACTGAAATTTTTAGCAGCAGAAAATAAAATCTTATATACAAAGCCACAAGCTCATTCATTTCTACCATCACATATGCTTCTGAAATGTTTAATGTCTTTTCTCCACCTATCCTAAACCCAGCTTACTTTTCATAATGATGATTAGTATTTCTTAACAAATTCAAACATCAATTACTTTCCCTACTGGATCTGAACATGTCCAATACTTGAGTCCTATAGCTTGACCCTGTATTTTTACATTTACTATTTTATACTTATACAGTGTTACATTTAAGTAACTAAGGAATGGGAATCTTTGCCTAGTAAAAACAAGAGTATGAAATTAGGTACTCTGTCTTCTACCTCTTCAGTATTCTCTGTAGTACTTGTCATGAATCTAGAAATCTAGAAAACTCTCAGTTTATGTGAAATCTATCTTACTGGAAAAGTTTAAAGATTTTTTTTTCACACCCAGAATCGGTGATGGCTTTTAAGAAGAGAAATTTTCATAAATTTGATATAAATATAAATTGTTACAAACTTTCACAGAGGCAATTTGCCGTTATCTGTCAATATTTTTTAAGTGTGTATGTAGACGAATCAGGAATTCCACTTCAAGGAATCTAGTCTGTGAATATTATCACTCAAGCAAATAAAGATATATTGCAGCATTTTGCAATATAGCATTACTTTTATTAGTAATAAAAATGAAGTCAAACTGAACATTCATCAGTATGAGACTGGTTAAATGACACCACAGACCACAAAGCAATGCTCTAAAAAATAAAGAAAATATAGATATACCAAGAAAAACAAAACTCATATATACTGTTAAAGAAAAGACATCAAAATACATAAATAAATAAGCAACAAAGAAACAAAAATATATGAAAACCACAAATTACAGAAAAATACATACAACAATCTGCTCTAGTAGCAGAAACACATGTGCTTGGGGAAGCTATGGGTTTGCATATCAGACAGAGAAAGAAAGAGGAGTCATTTTTACTTTGACTAATATTTTGGATCTTTATTTAATTAATAATTTGTTGAATGCCTATTAAATTCCAGACCTATGAGTGATTATTTCATTTTCATGCTTTCAACACTGCACTTCTTTAGTCATTTGAAAACATTTGTTTTGTTTTTTTAAATACAGGTTTTCTAACCATAAATATTATCATGGTTCATCATAGAACTTGTGCTTTTAAGGGTGCTGCAATTTGTTTATAAAGGTCACTCAAACAAAATGGTAAAATTACATTCAAGCAAGTTAGACCTGAGGGCATATAAAATTCATTAAACTTATCAAGACTGTGCTATACGATATCCCTAAAATAAAATCCTATGTCAATATGCAAATTTTACATATGGATGCATATGAATTTTTACAGGAGTTAGTGAAAAAAATTGTGGTGGCTTTCTAGCTGTTGCTGCTGCTCCTTAGTTACTTCAGCCGTGTCCCACTCTGTGCGGCCCAATGGACTGTGGCCAGCCAGGCTTCTCTGTCCATGGAATTCTCCATGCAAGTGTACTGGAATAGGTTGTCATGCCCTGCTCCAGGGGATCTTCCCAACCTAGGGATTGAACCCAGGTCTCTTGCATTGCAGACAGATTCTTTACCACTGAGCCATCAGGGAAGCTCGGCTTTTTAGCTAGACCATAACAAAAGGAACTGCCTTAAAAGTTGACCCATACTTCTGAGCATTACATGAACCATGCGGCCATCGTTTCAGTCATGTCTGACTCTTTGCGACCCTATGGACTGTAGCCCACCAGGATGCTCTGTCCGTGGGAATCTCTAGGAAAGAATACTGAAGTGGGCTGCCATGCCCTCCTCTGGGGATCCTCGCAACCCAGAGATCAAACCGGCATCTCTTATGTTTTCTGCATTAGCAGTGGTTTCTTTACCACCAGCACCAGTTAGAGGTATGGAACCATAGTTCCTCTAACTGGACATGACTATAACATCACTTTGTTCTTAATTATGGATGAAAGTCATATACTGTAAAAATAAATAGCATAACAGTTTGGAACAGACTGACTCAAAACCTTTCTCAACCACTTAGTGATGTGATTACTTAAAATCACTCTTTCATTTTCTCCATCAGTAAATAGAGATATTAAACATAAGTTACCTCATATGGTTGTGTAATTACTCAAGAGCTGATGCATTTAAGGCATTGATAGATAGTAGGCAACAAATAAATGTCATCTTCCAGTGCCATTACTTATAATAACTTTGATGATAGAATTTAGAATGTGTGATTCTTTAGCGAAATAAATTCTATACAGGATCTATTCATATTTCTGTAATATTATTCCACTTATTTTTAACAGTTTCCTATTGCTGCTGTAACAAATTACCCTAAACTTAGTGGCTTAAAGTAACAAAAATTTATTTTAGAGTTTGGAAGTTTAAAAGTCTCAAATGAGTCTTCAGGGCTACATTCTTTATCCTGACATTAGGATATAATCAATTTATTTGCCTTTCCTATCTTTCAGAGAGCAGTTACATTCCTTGAACTGTGGCCTCTTCTTCCATCTTTAAAGTCAGCAATGGCTGGTCAAATCTTTCTGAAGTTACAGCACTCTGATATATCACTCCTACAGTCAAATCTTCCTCTTCCATCCCCTAATTAGGATGCATGTAATTCCTTTGGGCCCACTTGGATAATTCAAAATAAGTCCCCCATCTCAAGATCCTTAACTTAGTCACATCTTCAAAATCCTTTATACCATGTACAGTAACATTCACTGGTCCTGGGATTTGACACCTTCATCACTGTGGAGCCACTGTTCAGCCTCCTACAATGAGCAAATAAATTCAGGCCTGAACTGAGTAAATTCTTGAAATTTCTGTTTCTATAGCAATGAATTTGTAACAGGTCACATCATCAACTTGTAGCTGTAAAGGACATGAGTGACAGAACACTCTCTTTCACTGCCCTTAAGAAACTCCAGGAGACAAAGAAACACACAATATATAGTACAATGTATTCTGGTGGAGAGCTAAATAGATTTGGTCAGAGAAAGCTTGAGAGAATACATGACCCTTGAAAGAAGGAATGACTAGAGGAATATAGAGTCTTTAGCAGATAAACCATGTAGGAAGAAGATTGCAGGCTAAGGGAAATAAAGAAGTATATAAAAGGCAGATAAGATTTAAGCATATGAGATATTCAGGGAAAAGTAATAGTTCAATTGGGCTAGAGCAGAAAGTTCTGGTTAAGAAGTGTAAGAGACAAGGCTTTAAGATTTAAAATGCATATGATTATATTAGCATATTAGTTAACCTGATAAATTATGCAATGACAAAGCATTATTATTTGGAATTTATTTTTTCCTTCTAGTTTTTTTTCTTCCCCAGAAGATCTTGGGAAGTAAATCCATTGAACACCACTGCAGGAAAACAACCCTAATCTAGTGCTTCTCAAAGGATGCTTGGGGCTGGTGCACTGGGATGACCCAGAGGGATGGTACAGGGAGGGAGGTGGGATGAGGGTTCAGGATGGGGAACACGTGTATACCCGTGGCAGATTCATGTTGATGTATAAAAAAACCAATACAATATTGTAAAGTAATTAACCTCCAATTAAAATAAATAAAATTTTTTTAAAAACGCTATTCCTGACCCAGCAGCATCACCACCACCAGGAAATTTGTTAGAAATGCAAATACCCAGGCCCCAACTCAGACCTACTTAATCAGAAACTCTGGAGGTGGGCCTAATAAACTGTTTAAAGGAAATTTCCTGATGATTCTAACGTTTTGTTAATAAGTGAGAACTAGTGCTCTAATCTGATGTAGTTGCATAGTTAAGAATGCTCAGCCTTTAAGAGTTTAAAGTCACCTTGTCCCCGTAGATCAGAGTTTTACTTTCAGTTCAGTTTCACTTCAGTTGCTCAGTCGTGTCTGACTCTTTGCTACCCCATGAATCACTGCACACCATGCCTCCCTGTCCATCACCATCTCCCAGAGTTCACTCAGACTCACGTCCATCGAGTCCGTGATGCCATCCAGCCATCTCATCCTCTGTCGTCCCCTTCTCCTCCTGCCCCCAATCCCTCCCAGCATCAGTCTTTTCCAATGAGTCAACTCTTCCCATGAGGTGGCCAAAGTACTGGAGTTTCAGCTTTAGCATCATTCCTTCCAAAGAAATCCCAGGGTTGATCTCCTTCAGAATGGACTGGTTGGATCTCCTTGCAGTCCAAGGGACTCTCAAGAGTCTTCTCCAACACCACAGTTCAAAAGCATCAATTCTTTGGTACTCAGCCTTCTTCACAGTCCAACTCTCACATCCATACATGACCACAGGAAAAACCATAGCCTTGACTAGACGGACCTTTGTCAATGTCAAATCTTAAGCACCTCATGATTCAAATTTTTCTGCCACTTGATTAATGCTTCCTATTGCTCCACAGTGACACCCATTTCCAGCACTGGCCTCATAGCAACAGGATATGCAGTTGCTCTCCCTGTATAGGATTTATTAGCTTATGCTTATGTTTATGCTTTAATTCTGTATCACTTGGTAATATTTATAGACTGAATGACCATTAATTCAGTTCAGTTCAGTTGCTCAGCCGTGTCTGACTCTTTGCGACCCCATGAATCGCAGCACACCAGGCCTCCCTGTCCATCACCAAATCCCGGAGTTCACTCAGACTCATGTCCATCAAGTCGGTAATGCCATCCAGCCATCTCATCCTCTGTCGTCCCCTTCTCCTCCTGCCCTCAATCCCTCTCAGCATCAGGGTCTTTTCCAATGAGTCAACACTTCACATCAGGTGGCCAAAGTATTGGAGTTTCAGCTTTAGCATCAGTCCTTCCAATGAATACCCAGGACTGATCTCCTTCAGAATGGTCTGGTAGGATCTCCTTGCCGTCTCAAGAGTCTCCTCCAACACCACAGTTCAAAAGCATCAATTCTTCGGCACTCAGCCTTCTTCACAGTCCAACTCTCACATCCACACATGACCACAGGAAAAACCATAGCTTTGACCTCATTAATACTACTTCTGTTCCTACTTCAAGACAAATGGCAGATCAAACTATTGTCTCCACAAGACATCTTTTTTCTATCTTTTATCCAAGAAATGGTTCTAAAAAGCCCCAAGATTCCTCTCTGGAGAAGAATCTTATCTTCCTGAACCACTCTGGAAATAATATGGCATCTAGGGTACTAACATGCTATTCAAGGAGAAGGCAAGTTAGTCTAAAAAGGAGGATGAGGCAGCCAAATTTTAGAAAAGAGGAAAGAAATCTAAATTTGAGTTTAAAAGATAACTGGTAAAGATTAGAAAAATATAAGAAAGAAAGGTGATAATGGAAAAATAATTGGGGGTAGTTAATTCTGTGGTGGTTGTGGACTGTTTACCTTAAGAAAAGGAATGTGATAAGGAAGGCAAAATTTGATTTGGAAAGCCAAAATTGAAAAAGAAAGCCTTTGGGGAATTTTCAAGTTTTTATTTGTTAGACTCACTGGTATTCTGCCTTTCCAATTATATACAAGTTGAACAGAGGAAAAGCAATTCTTCCTTAGCCATTTATGAGAATGTATTGGCGCCAGTGTGATTTCCCCTCCAGCTGTCACGAGCTGAGAGATATATTCCCTCTGCGTAAATTTAAGAAGCCTAACGGCAGCATGAGTGGATGACAGTGAATAACACTGCCACCTGCACCTAAATGGAGCTTCTGAGGTCTTGTTTCTCATTGCTGTCAGTAGCGTATCTCTCCTTAAAGACAATATTTCATCTAACTTATAATGAAAATGATACTGTGGCCATGGTTTATTTACAGCCTATATTTCTATTGGTTGGGTTGAGTTTTTGTTGTCATATTAATCAAAGACAAAATTGACTTTAGCGTAGCTCTTGAAACTCTTGAAAAATACTTTTCCAACATAAATACTTTTAAATACATAGGAAAAGCCACACTTTGAACACCCACTCCAAATTTTCAGTGTGACACCAGTTAAAATAACGCATTTTCTTTTATTAACAATTTTGGTAAGAAACGAAATGTCCAGGAAAACCAAGATAAGTATGGCTATGTCTACCCAGGTGAAATTACAATCTCTCCCAAAGCAACTTTCAGAAAAGAGTAACATGATCAAGAAAACTAAAACTAATTACAGCCCTTATTCATAAGGTGGGAAGAATGAATATTTGAGAGATGAGATCCCTTTTAATTGAAAATGACTTTGGTTCCCATAATTACAGGCCTTTTTATCAAACCTAGCATGTTAATAAACATGCTACCTTAATGAGATGAAAAGTAAAAAATGGCATAATGTATGCTCAACACTGATTTCATATTCATAATCCATATCACAAATCCATGTTGGATAGGTATGTGACAGAACTGATGAGATTTATTGGTCATAAAAATGATCTATAAAGAAGGAAAAAGAATATTGTTAGCAGAGGGGGAAAGCACGCAAATTTAAGTTCCAGCAGTTATTAGTTGCATGAAGTTATTTAAACCCTGTTAGTCAAGGTCTTCATCTATAAAATGGGTATAATAGTACTTACCTAAGGAGGTTGCTATGAAGATTAATAAATTAACATTTACAAAGTGCTTCAATAGGGGCTAGCATATAACAAGAGTTAGGTATGTATTTATTAAATGAAATAAATAATTAAAAAGGACCATATGAGTTGGGGAAAGTGGTCATTCTCATTTTAAATTATTTAAAATGGTGCCTCTAATAATTAAGCACTGTTATCCATAAATAAAAAAACATTATTTATTAGACAATTAGTGCATCCAATAAGAACAAGTTTAATGTTAATAATAATTTGAGAGTTAGGTGCTAACCTCATGAATTTAAAGAATTAAGGAAATGTGAAAGCAAAAGAAGAAAATGTTACATATTTAGCAAGACTAGTTTTGCATTCTCTATAACAGAGCCTTTTTCAAGGTGAAAATCAAGTTCAAAGTATATTACATTTACATGACAAACAGCAGAGTAAACAACAAAATAAACAAATGTCCAAGGTAGGACAAAGGAGATAATGTTAACTCACAAAGGACAAAATATAAATAAATACCTAAGCAAGAAGATAAATGATAAATTATTTATGAAAGAACTCACATATAAAGATGACCCAAATTGAAAAGCTGAAATGAACATTTGCACAATTCTCCATTTTACATTAATGTAAGGAAGTTGCCTACCACAAATCTAACTAGTTACCAGAGTTTCTATAAAACTTTATTAAACTCACTGTGGTTATATAGTTTGGTGGGAGAGAATAAGCAGCTAGGTAGAGTTTTCTAATTAATATTTAGATTATATTATACTATGAGAAACACAATGGATAACACATACGAAAAAATATTTATTTCACTAAAAGGCAACTAACTCTATAAGTAGTACATTTACTTCATTTGTGAGCACCAGAATTTTAATTGCAAAGTCAGCGCAAATACCAATGTCTAGTGAACAATGCTGGAAGGGCCTTTGACTTGGAACTCTGAAAAGCAGAAGAAGTGACTATTTAAAAATAATTAGTTCATGGACTTCCCTGGTGGTACAGTGGATGAGAATCCACCCGCCAATCCAGGGGACATATGTTAGACTGCCAGTCCTAGAAGACTGCACGTGCCACAGAGCAACTAAAGCCCATGCACCACACCTACTGAGCCTGTACTCTGGAGCCCACAGGCCACACCTACTGAGCCTGTACTCTGGAGCCCACAGGCCACACCTACTGAGCCTGTACTCTGGAGCCCACAGGCCACACCTACTGAGCCTGTACTCTGGAGCCCACAGGCCACACCTACTGAGCCTGTACTCTGGAGACCACAGGCCACACCTACTGAGCCCACATGCACTACTAAAGCCCATGCACCTGGAGCCTGTGCTCCTCTGCAACAAGAGAAGCCACTGCAACGAGAAGCTCACGCACAGCAATGAAGAATATTAACTGCTCACTGCAACTAGAGAAGGCTCTTGAGCAGTAACGAAGACCAAGTGCAACCAAAGAAATAATTTTTTGAAAGAATAATTAGTTCATCCAGTATGGCTGCAAGCATGGAGAGTCTATCTATTGGACCCTCCAGGAATTGATGTTATGATAGGCTTAAAAAGGACAAGAGAATTGAAAGAGACACATGTACCCCAGTGTTCGCAGCACTGTTTATAATAGCCAGGACATGGAAGCAACCTAGATGTCCATCAGCAGATGAATGGATAAAAAAGCTGTGGTACATATAATACACAGTGGAGGATACTCAGCCATTAAAAAAATACATTTGAATCAGTTCTAATGAGGTGGATGAAACTGGAGCTGATTATACAGAGTGAAGTAAGCCAGAAAGAAAAACACCAATACAGTATACTAACACATATATATGGAATTTAGAAAGATGGTAATGATAACCGTGTATGCGAGACAGCAAAAGAGACACAGATGTATAGAATAGTCTTTTGGACTTTGTGGGAGAGGGACAAGGTGGGATGATTTGGGAGAATGGCATTGAAACATGTATAATACCATATAAGAAATGAATCGCCAGTCTAGGTTCAATACAGGATGCTTGGGGCTGGTGCACCGGGATGACCCAGAGGGATGGTACGAGGAGGGAGGTGGGAGGGGGGTTCAGGATGGGGAACATGTGTACACCTGTGGTAGATTCATGCTGAAGTATGGCAAAACCAATACAATATTGTAAAGTAAAAATAAATAAATAAAAGGACAATGGAATTTAGGGTCTGAGCAAGTGTAGTTGGGGCAACAGATAACAGACCCTAAAAAGAAGAAAGGGAAGCTTCTACATTTGAAAAATAATTCTCCCAATCTGTATTTGGGAAATATTTGATCTAGTGGAATGGAAGAACTTTTCCCTGACATTTTGGCATTGTTGAGGTGCTTCCTAGAGTAGTGGCTCTTCACCCACTGTGTCACACTGGTCTGGGTTGCGGTGAACACATAATACATGTACTGGAATATTTTCACCATCATGCAATATTTCTTTTAACACTGAGGATACAAGTTACTATGATTATTTCCTTCAGCCAAAATACTTTGTTCAAGAAAAACAAAGCCAAGTTTAGGTCAGTACAAAAGAAACGTGTGTTTAGGGTTACATTCAAGAACTCTGACTACTAATCTAGGAAAATAAAATCAGGGAAGTAACAGTTCTACTCAAACAGCAATTTGAAGGGTACCCAATGAAGAAAGTGATCATTATTGATTCTGTTATTCAATCACAAACATGTATTTGGCTTCTGTTTACTACCCAGACAGGCATTTTTATAGGCTCTAGGGTGAAAACCAGAGAAGGCAATGACACCCCACTGCAGTATTCTTGCCTGGATAATCCCATGGACGGAGGGAGCCTCCTGGACTGAAGTCCATGGGGTCACTAGGAGTCGGACACAATTGAGCGACTTCGCTTTTTACTTTTATGCATTAGAGAAGGAAATGGCAACCCACTCCAGTGTTCTTGCCTGGAGAATCCCAAGGACGGGGAGCCTGGTGGGCTGCTGTCTATGGGGGTCACACAGAGTCAGACACAACTGAAGCGATGCAGCAGCAGCAAGGTGAAAACACACAGTGCAACATAAAAAAATTGTGACTTCCTTGAAACTATTCCTGTCTCATTTATAATTGTTTTAAATTTTGTATGATATTATTATCCTACATTGTGGTGAAAAGTTTCATAAATTCAAGTATTCAAGTACTTCCCCCAAATACAGATAGGATGAAAACCAGTTAGAAAGAGGCCATGTGATTTCCAAAAAATATCATTAAGTAGAGAAAGAATACTATTTTATGCTTGTAATAAACATCACTGTCTTTTATATAACACTATATACATTCAGTCTGTTAAGATTAAGACGTTGTTGTTCAGCCGCTCAGTCATTTGCAACCCCGTGGACTGCAGCACACTAGGCCACCCTGTCCTTCACCATCTCCCAGACCTTGCTCAAACTCATGTCCATTGACTTGGTGATGCCATCCAAACATCTTGTCCTCTGTTGTCCCCTTCTCCTCCTGCCTTCAGGCTTTCCCAGCATCAGGGTATTTTCCAATGAGTAAGCTCTTCACATCACAGGGCCAAAGTTGGAGCTTTAGCTTCAACAACAGTCCTTCCAATGAATATTCAGAACTGATTTCCTTTATGATTGATTGGTTCTATCTCTTTGAAGTCAAAGGGACTCTCAAGAGTCTTCTCCAACACCACAGTTCAAAAGCATCAAATCTTCAAAGCTGAGCCTTCTTTATGGTCCAACTCCAACATCCATACATGACTACTGAAAAAACCATAGCTTTGTCTAGACGGACCTTTGTCAGCAAAGTAATATCTCTGCTTTTTAATATGCTGTCTAGGTTAATCATAGCATTTCTTCCAAGGAGCAAATGTCTTTTAATTTCATGGCTGCAGTCACCATCTGCAGTGATTTTGGAGCACAAGAAAATAAAGTCTGTCACTGTTTCCATTGTTTCCCCATCTATTTGCATAAAGTGATGGGACTAGATGCCATGATCTTCGTTTTTTTGAATGCTGAGTTTTAAGCCAGTTTTTTCACTTTCACCTTCATCAAGAGGCTCTTTAATTCCTCTTCACTTTCTGCCATAAGGATGGTGTCATCTGCATCTATAAGGTAATTGATATTTGTCCCGGTAATCTTGATTCCAGTTTGTGCTTCATCCAGCCTGGCATTTTGCATGATAGACTCTGCATGTAAATTAAATAAGCAAGGTGACAATATACAGCCTTGACATACTTCTTATATCTCTGGTTCTAACTGTTGCTTCTTGACCTGTATATATGTTTCTCAGGAGGCAAGGAAGGTGGTCTGGTATCTCCATCTCTTGAAGAATTTTCCAGTTTGCTGTGATCCACACAGTCAAAGACTTTAGCACAGTCAATGAAACAGTATTATATGGTTTTTCTGGAATTTTCTTGCTTTTTCTATGATCCACCAAATGTTGGCAATTTGATCTCTGGTTCCTCTGCCTTTTCTAAATCCAGCTTGAACATCTGGAAGTTCTTGGTTTGTGTACTGTTGAAGCCTAGTTTGGAGAATTTTGACCATTACTTTGCTAGCACATGAAATAAGTGCAAGATTAAGATAGCATCTCTCAAATTTACAGTTTGTTTATATGGTGGCCCTACTAGCACAATAATCCTTTAAATCTTGGTTCTCTGAAACTTGAGCTATGGTAAAATATGCCATTCCTCCTTATAAATGAGCAAATTGAGGAAAAGGGGAAAAGCAGGAAGAATCATCAGCCATTAGTAGTGGTCTATGTCAGGGATCCCCATCTCCTGGGTCACGGACTGGTAGCGGTCAGTCACCTGTTAGGAAGCAGGCTGCAAAGCAGTAGTTGAGCAGCCAGCAAGTGTGCAAAGCTTCATCTGTATTTACAACTACTCTCATTACACCTGGGCTCCACCTCCCCTGCCACCCCAGTCAGCGGAAAAACTGTTTCAAGAAGCCGATGAGTGTGTGCATGAATGCTCAGTCACTTCAGTCGTGTCCACCCCTGTGACCCCATGGCCTGTAGCCCGCCAAGCTCCTCTGTCCATGGGGATCCTCTAGGCAAGAACACTAGAGTGGATTGCCATGCCCTCCTCAGGGGATCTTCATGACCCAGTTATTGAATCCATGTCTCTTATGCACAAAACTGGCCCCGGGTGCCAAAAAGATAGGCAATTGCTGGCCTAAATGGCTACAAATGAACCTACTGAAAGCAGCACCAAGGCTAAGGCAAAGAATCCCAGTAAATATATGTCAAAACCTGAAATTTCAGTTGCTCATCTTGCAAGGTTATTTGCACAGTAGGTCATTTTATATCTTTCAATATGCAATTTAGCCACAATGGCAAATTAAAGCAGTTATTGATTTAATGTGCAGTGTTTTAGTTTTGGTTGAGGTAAGATTAGCAATATCTGATTCTATAACATAATAGATCTGTCATTGAATCAATATTTCAGTAAGATATGAGAAAGTGGGAATTCTCAAACCTATGGCTAAAGTTAAAGTACATATACATATCAGTGTATATGTATATGAACTTCACTGACATTTAACAGTGTTTTAAAACGTATTTCTGAACACCATAGAAAGTAGACCTAAAAGTAATACAACAGCGCTTCTGATGAGAAGTAAATGCTCATGGAAACAGAAGAAAATACATAGTTAAGATACTACTCTTGTGTTCATAATACCTTTGTGACCAGTCATGATACTGAACCTATCAGTGTGCTTTTATAAATAAAGATTAAAAATGAACTTCTTGTAAAGACCGTTGCAAGAATGAGAATTATCTAGACTACCTCAATGTATAAACCAGTAGCTGGTGATTAATGTTATAACACTGTATTTCAAGTTCTAATGATCTTTATTACCAGAATTCTGAAGAGCAATATGAACATTAAGAACTATTAGTAGAAATATTTTTAAAAATTGCTCCCTTTCTATTTATTTTATTTTGCTTTTTTAATTTTCATTTTCCCATCACCACATTTAAGCTGGTGCTTCCAACTAGGTGCTTTAAAAACTATGGAGTTTCTATGAACTGTTTCAGAGTTCTACCTTAGCTTTTGGTCAATGGAGTGAGTCTATTCTACACTGAGTGATTGTGCTTCTCCTAGATGCATATATTGAAGCCTTAACCCTCAATGTGACAGTATTTGCAGGTGGAGTCTTTAGGAGGAAATCAGATTGAGGGGAGTGATGCACTGAGGAAAGGCTACGGAAAACACAGCAAGAAGCTGGCTCTCTTCAGGCCAGGCGGGGAGCTCACAAAGAACCTAAGTCTGCCCGCACCTTCATTTTTGACTTCCCAGGCTTTAGAATTGTTAGAAATAAATACTTGTTACACCACCTAGTCTATAGTATTTAGTTATAACAGTCTTATCTGCCTAAGATAGAGTTCCAAAATCATTCATAGAAACTCCATGGTTTTTAAAGGCAATCGTTTTGGTTGAAGCACCAACTGGAATTTAAAAGGACAGAATCAGTATGAAATGAAAAGACATCTTTGGATTCCAAGCTCCTATGAACAAGAGCAGGCAGAAAAAATTATTGAGCTACAAATGGGGGCCTCTGTTTTATGGAAAATGAATAATTTAGAAGATGAAACCAAGACTTCAGTGGACAAAGCCAGGAGATACAGGGACTCATTCTCAGTGACTACTGTATGTCTTGTGCTTCCCCTTTTCAATAAGAATGTCTACTGAAGTTATCCTACACTGACTCACCATAATATGTAGGGTACATATATGGGAGAGGGTGGTACAGGTGGTAGTACTTTCTCTAGTTGACAGGACTTCAGATCAAGAAGGAATTTTTTGAAAAATTGTACCCAATGATCTGAATTCAAAGATGTTCATTTGTACTTGGATGTGACTGAGATGAGATTTTGTATCTCAAGCCTTAGCTTATTCTAATGGGATGAGACACTGGGGAGATCTTGAGAGGGAATTAGTGAATCACACAAATGGAAGAACTGCAAGTAAGTTTTTATCATTTTAAAACATGGCAAAGAAATTTTTTTGACATTCCTCTTATCAGGCGATGGGATACATACCCATCATACTGAATCTTATCTCTCTAGTAAACAGTAGAAACACTGGTATACCTCAGAGATATTGCAGGTTTGGTTCCAGACCACCACAATAGAGTGAGTCACACAAATGTTTTATTGCTCAGCAAGAATACCTGATGTGTGTCTTCTGGTAACTATGCAGTTCACCGGTTCCATTTAGAGGGCAAAAGTGGCTCTTTTGTGATGTGGGTTATAATCTCAGCCATTTGAAGTCAACTCTGAAAATGACCAGATCTTCAGCAGACCTGACAAAGATCACTTGATTCAAATGCCTTTTGAATGATGCTTCAGCTGTTGAAGTAGAGATTATACTAGATCAAATGACTTGATTTTGACCCAGCATATTTTACAAAGACAACCATTCTCTGCATTCTTTAAGTGGGCTCAGTATATGCCTGAAAAAAATTCTAATTGATGTAGTACATCCCTCAATACATTTCAAAGAAAAAAAGCATTGAGAGAATTCAGGTAAGCAACATCAGAGTTTCTTCATTACTCAAAGCTTCCTCCAAAACAAAAAATAATACTCCTAAGACTCATACATTACTAATTATTGGATACATTAGCTAATGTATAAAAATATGGGATTGCTGAAATACTTGATATATAATACACTAAATGCTATCAGAACTAACTCCTCTTCTATTCTTTCTTCTTTCTTTTAGATGGCATTTTCTATCCCTTCTTCCTTCTTTCAACATCATACATCATCATCTTGTATTTCATTTATAGCATGATCTTCCCTAAAATATCACTGATTGTCTTATGCAGTGATACAAATTGTTAGGAAATACCTACCTGATGCAGTTTTCTAGTGAGTTTCATCATTTTGGACATGTATGAAGTTGAATGTTTTAACATAATGTTGAATTTCAAAATCACCCAAAAAGTAACCATGAAAAAACTGCATTAAGGCAACAATTTAGACATATTTCCTTATCAAACTGAAATGTTCACTAAACATTCAAGTAAACAAACAAATAAGCAAAACAGAAAAGTAACAAAATAGAATAAAACCATACCAAAATAAAATAAAATTTGGGTGGCTGTTAATCTCAAACAGATTAATCAGAGATCCTTTCCTCAATCTGTGGAAAAGTCTTGGAGGGTGATGGGCATAAAACAGTACTGGAGCCACAGATATTCAAAGGATACCATCTTTTAGTCACTGAAACTACCTAGTAAGCTCAACCTCCTGGATCACTGGTGTGATTATACTAAAAAGAAGACATACAGATAGCCAAGAGGCACATGAAAAGATATTCAACATCACTAATTACTAGAGAAATGCAAATCAAAGCTACAGTGAGATATCACTTCAACCCCATCCAAAATGGCTATCATCAAAAAAATCCATGCACAGTAAATGCTGGAGAGGGTACAGAGAAAACAGAACACTCCTACATTTTTGGTGGGGGTGTAAATTGGTACCGCCACTATGGAGAACAGTATGGAGGTTCCTGAAAGAACTGAAAACAGAGCTATCATATGACCCTGAAACCCCACTCCTGGACATAAATCCAGAGAAAAATAGGGTCTGAAAGAATATGTGCAGCCCAGTATTCATTGCAGCACTGTTTACAATAGCCAAGACATGGAAATAGCCTAAATGTCCATCAACAAAGGAATGCATAATGAGATGCTGAACATATATACAATGGAATAGTATTCAACCATTAGAAAGAATGAAATAATGCCATTTGCAGCAACATGGACAGATGTAGAGATTGTCACACTGAATGAAGTCAGTCAGAGAAAGAGAAATACTGTATGATATCATTTTCAAGCAGAATCTAAAAAGAAGTGATACAAATAAACTTATCTGCAAAACAGAAGCAGACTCACTTATGGTTACCGAGGGGGAAAGGTGTGGGAGGGGATAATTTAAAATGGATAATCAACAAGGACCTACTGTACAGCACAGGAAATTCTGCTCAGTATTCTGTAACAACCTAAATGGGAACAATTTGAAAGAGAATATATACATATATGTTTTTAAAAGCCTGAAACTTGATGCTGAAATATTTGCACTTAAAACAATTATTTCAAGAAATTCCACTCTCACAAATTTAGTAATGCAGAGGAAGGTTCTCATTCTTGTAAGAGGTTTTTTGTTTTGTTTTGTTTTGGTTTTTTTAAAAAGCTGAAATTTGGAATCTATTTTTAATTTAGCAACCTAAATTCCTTATACATATGAAGATTCCAAATTTTAAAAGTTGATGTTTTTATACTTTTCAAAATTTCAGATTTTTTTAGAAATTTTTAAATTACATCATAGGAGAAACAAATTACATAAGAGAAACATGCATGGATTTAATACAATTTTTAAAAATTGAGTCTGTGTGTTTGTGTATTTGGAGGCAGGCACAGTAGGGAACAGTTAGAAGGAATACAACTGCAGTTGTTAAGACAGAACTTTGGTTTTAATAGGAGAAGAGGGGAAAATGGAGTAATAGGCAGTTACAGTCAATTTCTTCAATTATTGTATTATTGGGCTTATTTTATAACTTATTTTATAACTCTAGTTACAAAAGCTAATATTGAGGCTAGTAACTGAGCAAAGCCTTACTCTGCTCAGGAGCTTGTTTGTTTTTTAACATGTCTTATAGTCATCTATGTGGTTTAGGTAAAAAAGAAAGAAAGAAAAATCTATAAAAGGTTTTTAATTAGCTGGGAATCTGGGTTCAATCCCACTAGAAACTCTGAGGAACTGTAAAGCGTAGTCTCCAGAACTGATCCACCATAGGATGGGAACTGTTATCCACTGACTTTTGAGCCCTGTTGGTTAAGCTTTGTCACTGAGGGAGTTAAATCCCCTGCACTTAATAGAATATGCATGCCCTGAGGAGTGGTCTTTCTGGTGTCTGATAGAGAAAAGTTTATGCCCTTTTTTTTTTTAAATTATAGTACATGACTTACAATATTAGTTTCAGATTTATAACACAGTAATTTGATATTTTTATAGATTATACTCCATATAGAATTATTGAAAATATTAACTATATTGCCCATGTTGAACATTACATCATTGTAACTTATAGAGTTTATACCTAGTAGATGGTATCTCTTAATTCTTTTCATTTGTTTTGCTCTTTTTCTCTCCTTTCCTCCCCCCTCTCTCCTCTGGTAACCACTAGTTTGTTCTCTATCTGTAAGTCTGTTTCTGTTTTGTTATATTTGTTCACTTATCTTTTAGATGCCACATGGACATGAAAACATGTAATATTCTTCTGTCTTTGTCTGACTTACTTCACTAAGCATAATACCTTCCAGGTCCATCCATGTTTTTGCTAGTGGAAAATTTTCAGGGTTTTTTTCCCCCTATTTTATGGCTGAGTATTGAATAAGAGAAGATATTTGCAAATGATATATCTGATAAGGAGTTAATATCCCAAAAAAAATTTAAAAACTCACACAAATCAATATCAAAGCCAAACAATTCAATTAAAAAATAATAGGCATTTTTCCACAGAAGACATACAATGGCCAACAGGCACGTGAAAAGATGCTGAACATCACTAATCTCCAGAGGACAGCTGCAAGATGGTGGAGTAGGAAGACGCTGAGCTCACCTTTTCTCACAGGTAAACCAAAATTATAGCTATTTACTGAGAAACTATTGATGAGGAAGACTGGAAAATACCTTCTATAACTAAAAATATAAAGAAGAAGCCAAAAGGCAGGCAGGAGAGGTAGAGGTATAGTATAGTGGAGACCCATAACCCTGGGGGTGGGCAATCCACAAACAGGTGATTAACTAAAATTGCAGATGTCCTCCTCACCATGAGAGAGGGGTCTAAGTTTCACATTGGATTCCCCAAGCCAAGTGTCCGGTGCCCGGAAGACATACTCTCAGAACATTTGGCTTTCAAAGGCTCTTTTGGGGGAGATTCAACGTGTAACATGCAGCTGTTAACACTGGTCCATCCGTCGCTTCAAGTATTTGTTGCAGCAAGACAGAACTGAGGAAATTACAAACTCCCTGATAAAAGGATTATGGGAAATAAAGACTCCACACTTAAAATGATGCACAAAAATATTTCACACAAAGACCCAGGGCAAAAGGAGCAGTTTGAAAGGAACCTGGATCAGACCCACCTGATGATTTGGAGAATCTCATAGAGAGTCAGAAGGCAACTTAGGATCACACTGGGTCAGATACTGCAGCAGCCATTTCGGGGAGCTTATTCCACCACATGGACACTGATACTGGCAAGCACCATTCTGAAACCCTCCCTCTGTCTTTTTTATTCTCAGGACCCAACCCTACCCTCATCCACCAGCCTGAGGCACCAATACTGGGAAGCCTCATGCCAAGTGACTAACCAAGTGGGGAAACAGCCCCACCTACCACCAGGCAGGCTGCTTTATAAACCCCTGGGTCCACAGCCTCTCATAGACATGGCCCTGCCTACCAGAGGGTCTAGAATCTAGCCCCATACACCAAGGTGCAGACAGAGATCCAGGAACTCCAGGATGCTGAAGGCAGAAACCCTAGGACTTGACTGCACCCACTAGTGGGCAAGCACAAGCCCCAGGACAACCACAGCTCTGAAGGCTGCCATGGCAGAACCTAGCCAACCCATCAGCAGGCCAGCAGCAGTGCTGGGAACCACTGAGCCCCAGTTCCCCCACCAACAGGCCAAAACTAGCTCAGAGATACCTAGAATTCATTAGCCGGCCTTCTCTGGGATCCAGCACCACTCAGGAGAAGCCCAGCATCAGTTTTTCGAACCCCTTGAGTCAACAGTCAGGAATTGGCCCCACCCATGGCTGATACTAGATCCAGGAAGCCTGGCCATGAAACCACCCACCCATGAGCACCTCGAGAGCATATAGCTCTGGCGACTAGAGACGGAGTGTGCTACTGGGACTCACAGGATGTCCCCTACAAAAGGTCACTTCTCCAAGGTTGGAAAGTGTAACCAACCTACCAAATACAGAGAAGTAAAAAACAGCAAAGTAGGCAAAATGAGCAACATGTTCTACACAAAAGAACAAGGCAAAACCCCAGAAGAACCTCATGAAGTGAAAACAGATTATCAGAACACAAACAGTTATGAGATATTATCTCATACCTGACAAAATGGACACAATCAAAAGACCACAAATAACAAATGTTGATGAGGATGTGTAGGAAAGGGAACATTTTGCACACTGCTGGTATTAATAGAAATGTAAATTGGAGCAGCCACTGTGGAAAATAGTATGAAGTTTCCTCAAAACACTAAAAATTCAGTTCAGTTTAGTCACGCAGTCCTGTCCGACTCTTTGCGACCCCATGAATCACAGCAGGCCTCCCTGTCCAACACCACCTCCCGGAGTTCACTCAGAATCACGTCCATCGAGTCAGTCGTGCCAGCCAGCCATCTCATCCTCTGTCGTCCCCTTCTCCTCCTGCCTCCAATCCTTCCCAGCATCAGAGTCTTTTCCAGTGAGTCAACTCTTCGCATGAGGTGGCCAAAGTACTGGAGTTTCAGCTTTAGCATAGTTTCTTCCAAAGAAATCCAGGGCTGATCTCCTTCAGAATGGACTGGTTGGATCTCCTTGCAGTCCAAGGGACTCTCAAGAGTCTTCTCCAACACCACAGTACAAAAGCATCAATTCTTCGGTGCTCAGCTTTCTTCACAGTCCAATTCTCACATTCATACATGACCACTGGAAAAACCATAGCCTTGACTAGAGGAACATTTGTTGGCAAAGTAATGTCTCTGCTTTTGAATATGCTATCTAGGTTGATCATAACTTTTCTTCCAAGGAGTAAGCATCTTTTAATTTCATGGCTGCAGTCACCATCTGAAGTGATTTTGGAGCCCCCCAAAATAAAGTCTGACATTGTTTTTACTGTTTCCCCATCTATTTGTCATGAAGTGATGGGCCCAGATGCCATAATCTTCATTTTCTGAATGTTGAGCTTTAGGCCAACTTTTTCATTCTCCTCTTTCACTTTCATCAACTACTTTAAGATCTAGTCATTCCAGTTCTGGGTATAGAGCCAAATAAAACAGTAACACTAATTTTAAAAAGATACCTGCACCCCAATGTTGTTCATATTAGCATTGTTTATAATTGGTTTTTCCCAGAAATCATGTGTGGATGTGAGCATAAAGAAAGCTGAGCACTGAAGAACTGGTGCTTTTGAACTGTAGTGTTGGAGAAAACTCTCTAGAGTCCCTTGGACTGCAAGGAGATCCAACCTGTCAATTCTAAAGGAAATCAGTCCTGAATATTCATTGGAAGGACATATACTGGAAGCTGAAACTCCAATACTTTGGCCACCTGATGCAGAGAACTGATTCACTGGAAAAGATCTTGATGCTGAGAAAGACTGAAGGCAGGAAGGGAAGGGGATGACAGAGAATGAGATGGTTAGATGACATCACCGACATGAGTTTGAGCAAGCTCCAGGAGTTGGTGATGGACAGGGAAGCCTGGCATGCTGCAGTCCGTGGGGTTGCAGAGTTGGAAAAGATTGAGCGACTGAACTGAAGACATGGAAGCAACCTGTGTGTGTTAGTCGCTCAGTTATGTTTAAGTCTTTGCAATCTCATGGACTGTAGCCCACCAGGCTTCTCTGTCCATGGAATTCAAGGCAAGAATACTGGAGTAGATTGCAATTCCCTTCTTCATATCTTCCAAACCCAGAGATCTCCCACGTGGAAACAACCCAAGTGACCACGAACAGATGAGTGGATGAAGATGTATGTGTACATAAACGCACGCTCACACACTGTACTACTACTCAACTATTTTTTTAAAAATGACATTTTGCCATTTGAAACAACATAGATGAACCCAGAGGGTATTATGCTTAGTGAAATAAGTTGGGCAGAGAAAGAAAAATACTATATGTTATCACTTACATGTGAAATCTAAAAACAAAAAAACCTCATTAATAGACCAAAACAGAAACTGACTCATAAACAATAGAGTACAAACTGGGATGGTGGAGGGAGATAAGAGTAGGAATTTATGAGGTTAACAAATTTATGAATTTAACTACTATGTATAAAATAAATTAATTAAACAAGGATATATTGTTCAGCATAGGGATTACAGCCAATATTTTATTATAACTTTAAATGTAGTATAATCTCTAAAAATTTGAATCACTATGTAGTATACCTAAAACCAAAATGACATTACAAATCAACTATACCTTAATAAAAAATAAGGTATGCTGAAGACAGAAACCCCAGGACCTAACTTCACCCACTAGTGGATAGGGACAAGCCCCAAGACCATGAGAGAGCCCTGCAGGATGCCACGGATTACCTCCAATCAACAGGGAAATTCAAATCAAAGCTACAGGGAGACATCCTTTCACACCTGTCAGAAAGTGAGCTTAGTCACTCAGTCATGTCTGACTCTGTGACCCCATGGACTATAGCCCTCAGGGCTCCTCTGTCGAGGCAAGAATATTAAAATGGTTGTTTGTGCCCTCCAGGGGATCTTCCCAACCCAAGGATCGAACCCAGGTTTCCACATTACAGGTGGATTCTTTACCATCTGAGCCACTAGAGAAGTCCAAGAATAGTGGAGTGAGTAGCCTATCCCTTCTCCAGGGGATCTTCCCAACCCGGGGATCGAACTCAGGTTTCCCACATTGCAGGGGGATTCATTACTGTCTGAGCTACCAGGGAAACTAAAGAATTCTGGAGTGGGTAGCCTATTCCTTCTCCAGGGGATCTTCCTGACCCAGGGATTGAACAGGGGTCTCCTGCATTGCAGTGGATTCTTTACCAGCTGAGCTACTACCCCTGTCAGAATGACTATCATCAAAAAAGACAACAAATAACAAGTGTTGGCAAGGATGTGGAGAAAAGGAAACCCTAGTACATTGTTGGTAGGAATGGAAAACAATGTGGCAATTTCCCAAAAGTTTAAAAATAAAACTACAATATGACCCAGAAATTCCACTCTTGGATATATACCTCCCCCAAAAATAGTAATTCAAAAGATATATGCACCCAATGTTCATAACAGTATTATTTACATAGCCAAGATGAGAAAGCAACCTAAGTGTCTATCATCAGATGAATGGATAAAGAAGATGTGGTGTATATGTGTATATGTACATAAACACACATACACACATATATGTATATATGTATACAACTATTAATCTATATTCTTGACACAGGAGCTAACATACAGGGAACTGTATGTCACAGCTATGATGAAATTAGAGGATGACTTGCAGTGAAGCACAGGTGTCTGACACATTTGTTTTTTAGTTTTCCAACACTCATGCATATATATATTTGATTCAGTTTCAAAGTATGTTGATTTTCAAATCACTCGTACCTGCTTTTAAATCCTGCTTTGACATTTGCCAATGTATATGACTTTGAACCCCCAGAGTAGGAAATGACAACCCATTCCAATATTCTTTCCTGGAAAATTCCGTAGTTAATCGTTCTAAATCTGTTTTATAATCTGTAAAATGGTGTTAACAATGAGTACTTCTTTAGAATTGTTGTAAAGAAGTTACGTATTGTATGAACAACTCTTAACTGAGTGGAGATCAAACCAGTCAATCCTAAAGGAAATCAACCCTAAATAATCATTGGAAAGATTGATGCTAAAGTTGAAACTACAATAATTTAGCCACCTGATGCGAAGAGCTGACTCACTGGAAAAGACCCTGATGCTGAGAAAGATTAAGGGCAAGAGGAGAAGGGGGCAACAGAGAATGAGATAGTTGGATGGCATCACTGACTCATGAACATGAGTCTGGGCAAACTTAAGGAGATAGAGAAGGACAGGGAAGCCTGGCATGCTGCAGGTCATGGGGCCACAAAGAGTTGGACATGACTTGGCAACTGAATAACTTAGTTCAGTCACTAAGTCATTTCCGACTCTGTGACAACATGGACTGTAGCATGCCAGCTCTGTCCATGGGATTTCCCAGGCAAGAATAATGGAGTGGATTGCTATTTCCTACTCCAGGGGATATTCCCAACTCAGGGATTGAACTCACTTCTCTTGCATTGGCAAAGAGGGTCTTTACCACAAAGTTAACAGGGAAGACCAGTTTACTGGCTGGGGGAGAATAAATACCCATCATTATTACCTGTATAATTAGGCCTGAGACGGATGTATCAGCTTTGAATTGGTTATACCTGGAGTCAAATATTAGTTTACTGTATGTATGATTTTCAAAGAGTAATTTAACCCCTTTAATTATAATATATATATATATATGTGTGTGTGTGTGTGTGTATAAAATCTTTCTCAATTTCATCTATTAAAAGGTATAATAAATATTAACTTCATAGGTTTGCTGTGAGAAACAATATTTTACAAGTAAAATAACATATGTAAATCACATAGCCTTGTCCACAGTGGACATTGAGTAGATACTGGTTGCCTTTCTCTTTCCTCTTCTACACTATTTACTAACTTAGATGTTTGTGCATTTTTATAAGCTCATTCAACAATGCTGGCCTCTAGTATTATAAATGTGTTAGTTTTTATTTTAATTTCAAATAGCTCACAGGCTAGTGGGACACAGATAAAGATAAGAAAATATGTTACACAACTGTGTAATATAAGTTCTGGGAATTTTAAGTGTCTATCTTACCTAGGAATGTCAAAGAAAACATCAAACTTATTATTTTAGATCAACTAAGAAGGCATCTAGTTTTACTCCTTTCTTATCAGGTTCTATTAGTTAATAAACACTTTTGTCTAATTATGCCTCAGGAGCAAGCAAAACATTCCATAGATGGAAAATCACTCTGGTCTTGGAACCAGAGTCACTGGATTCTAATGATAGCTCTGACACTCATCAACTGAAGGAGAAAAATCTCTGTGGACCTCAGTCTTACCTGATAAGAGCCTTCTCAGACTCTCAACTTCCACACTGCACTCATGGTAAAACAAATTATAAAAATACATGCATGAAAAGTAAGTTTGGACAGATGGATTATTTTTATATCCCTAGTTATCCTGGCGAAGAAGGCAATGGCAACCCACCCCAGTACTCTTGCCTGGAAAATCCCATAGATAGAAAAGTGTGGTAGGTTGCAGTCCATGGGATCACTAAAAGTCGGACACAACTGAAGCTACTTAGCAGCAGCAGTAGTTATCCTGGATGATCCAACAATAAACTACTGGAAATGTAAAGGTAAAGTTTGATAGCTTCACAAACTCAGCCCGTGAATGTTTTTCTAGAAGCTTTAATATTGAGGTCACATTATTAAATACCAAAGGGCATTTACGCTAAAGACATTTTGGAGAGAAATTAGTTTAGCTATCTCTTTCTTAAAAAAAAAAAAAAAGGAAATGTAATTTTATTTTTGCTTTTCACAATATTTGTCTGCATTGTGAATCTAGAACTATTTTATTTATTGTTGATATTTGTAATTTCTTTCCACAAATTCACTCCTAAATGAAATGCCTATCTTTTGATAAGCCTACTTATAGCTAGATTTATAAATCACTTAGGTTCAGAGAGAAACTAGGTTTCTTAATCTCCTTTTGAAAGCTATCTTTATATAAAAAGTATTGATGAAATATTGACTCTTCTTTTCCATAAATGAGAGATGAATGCCAGCCAAACAAAAAGCTAACACCAAGGTACCTTTGTTTGCACTTCCTTAAGTTTCTTTTTTCCTCAAGATGAATCATGTTTTTGAACTTTAGCTCTTTGCTTTCCATTTTTAAAATTTCCATAATGAAAATGTTTACATGAGGTATAAAAGCATGTCTGTCTTTATATTAACAAGAGGTCAGAGAGAAGTATTTGAATGGCCAGAGAGAAGAATCACATTTCCCATGAGACTTCTGCCTTACACCATGGAATCTAGGCAAGCAATAGTAAATAAAATGTGCCTGAGTGCTTAGTTGTGTTCGATTCTTTGTGAATCTTTGGACTGTAGCTTGCCAGGCTCCTCTGTCCATGGGCTTTTAAAGGCAAGAATACTGGATCTGGTTGTCATCTCCTTCTCTAGGGGCTCTTCCTGACCTAGGGATTGAACCCTCATCTTCTGCATTGCAGAGGAATTCTTTACCTGCTGAGCCAGCCAGGAAGCCCTTGAATAAAATGTGGTGAAATCTAAAAAGAAAAAAGAAATTACCTAGTCTCTAAAACAAAACTGTCTTCTTTCATCCCAGTGGGTCAGCTTTGAAGCAGCCAAGCTTTCCTCCAGAGGTTCCTGGTGCTATCTCTGCTGCTCTTTGCTGATAAAATTTAAATTATCCTCCCTTCAAACTATGTGGAGGCTTTCACTTCATATGCGCTGCAGTAAAGAAAATGTAGCTTGTTTCAGAGTTATGTTCTTACATGAGGAACTGTTTACATTAAAAAGAAATATTTCTTGAGAAATAAGTACTTGATTCCTTTCACTTTTAGGTGGTGAAAGGAAACCAACGGCATGATCATTATTAAAAGTAAAAGCACCCATGAAGAATAAAGAAAACTAAATAACAGGAAAGGAAAAGGAAAAGCCATGGCAGTATCAGCATACTCATGAAAAATTCTTTTTGAAAAATTCATTAGGGTATAAAAGATCTGAAGAGACTGTCCTGACACATATTAAATAGAAAGAGCTGTGTGAAAGGAATTCCAAGTCTGAGTGTAGACACAGAGCAAACTTAAGAAATATATTTATAAGAAGAGAAAATTCACAATATAAGTACGAGAAGAGTGTCATGAACACTTGAGCCACATGTGCTCACTTCTTTGGCTGCCTCCCATCAGAGTTTTCATTCTGTCTGCTCATCAGGAAACCTGCCTCAGAGAACAGGATGGCTGATTACATTGTCTAAGGCCCTGTTATATCCTGCTGTGTTCTAATCTCCCAGTGGGTATCTGAGGTAGCAGTTGATCTTGGAAGTCAGCAGGGGTTTGTGTAGATGTGTACATTTGAGATGCAGGCTCCTCTAACACGATGGTGGTGTATGTTAAGAAGAATTCATGCAGCTAGATTTGAAAAAACAGTGCTCCTGGACAGACAAAGTGAATTTGTTTGAGAGTTAATAAATGATGGATTTGTTCTATGAAAATCTTTAGCATCATTAGATTCACACTAAGAAGGGGAGTTTTGGAGGATCATTATGAAACTCACCTGGCTAGACTAAGTTGTTTCACCCTAATTGAGAGATCTCTTTTGACATCTAGCCCTACACCAGGTCAAAATGCTCAGAGTACACAAGCACAAATAAAGCAATTAGACCGACCCCCTTGGCCTTGAGGGAGTCTGCCTCCTCTAGAATGCCTGATTAAATTCTATTTCAAAGGCAGGCTCTAATGCACTTACTAAACTCTTTGTCCTTGAAGTAGAGAGGGTTGTAGGGTATGTTTCTCAGGGGTCTGGGAAATGGGAAGAGTAATTCACTTCTGACAAAGGAGCCGTGCTTTCTCCCAGGTTGATCCTAAAGATTAACAGCACAACACATATACTGTTGCTTCACACTGTTCCTTAAAAATCCTGGATACACATATAGGGATCTTTCAAAAGTGATTTCCCAATACCGCAGCTCTTGTTATCTGCCAAATGGACAATTTTATTTTCTAAAATTCTTACCTGACTATACTAGACTCTCTAAATTTAGACCATAGAGTTTTCCTTAGAGAAGTAATGTTCTGCTCTTTAAGTGTCCAGGGATTTTTAAAAACCATTATTGCCACATTAATGGTATAATTTCTTTAGTCTGCTATTATTCTTATTTTTCAAATTTAGCTTTATAGACAAGGAACAGACTTTCAGTAACTTTTCCAGGGTTCTCCTAAATAATTCAAGGCTAAAGGTAAAAATATTCTTCTCAATGAAAACTTCTCTTTGAAAACAGGGTTCAGTCATGATGTCTTCACATATTCTTTAATAAATACTTTTACTCATTTCAGTCTGATTTCTGCTTTCCTCCTCAATACACACACAGACACACATACTCACACTCTTTCTAGCTCCTTCTAGTAAGATTGCTCTTATCTTAATCTTATTATGTGATTTCTGACAAATCAAATATGCACAACCCTCTTTGGGACTTTCGTGGCCTCTCAGTAACATTCAACCCCTTGATCACTCACTTCGCTTGAAATTCTTTATTTTCTTGGTCTTTATGACTTCACAGTCTCCTGGCATTTATTCCATCTCTCACAAGCTATCTCAGTACCCACTACCAGATTATGTCTGATATCTAATTATTGAAGTGTTAAAAACCTTATGACATTTCTCTACAATTGGTCCTTTGGTGATTTCACATATTTCCATGATTTAAAAATAAGCACAGATCTTCCAGGTTCATCTATGACGTGAAAAGAATTTGGAAGCCATCGTCTTTTTCTTACAAGAAAAAGTTGAATAAACTGGAAGTCAACAATTTTTCTTGAACTCATGAGAAAAAGAAGGTTGTAAGAAAAACTGCAAGCTCAAAATCTAGAGAGACAAAGCCTTCTCTAGAAGGGTGGTCCAGTGACTAGGACTCTGAACTCCCAATGCAGGGGGCCAGGTTCAATTCCTGGTCAGGAAACTAGTTCCCACATGCCACAACTAGGATTTCACATGTCGAAACTAAGACTCAGCACAGCCAAATGAATAAATATTTTTCAGAAAATCTAGAGAGACAAGTGAATCCAGAAAGTGTTAGCCAAGATCTGCTTATATAAACCACTAGAGCCATAAACCAGTAGTAATAACTGATAAGGTATTCTTACAAATTGCTTGAGGCTAAGTGTGGACTAGCTTAAGAATGAGAAACTCCTAGGGGCCACAATCATAAAGCGGTCACTATCATAAAAGGGCCATCACATTTTAATGGGCTTTGCTTGCAGAAATCCTGCAAGATTCTCATGGTGAAAAGATAACAAAGACCCCTTTGTGGCTTTGGCATGAGGAGGAGAACAGCCATTGTGAAATAGGTACAAAATATCCTCTATATCAAAGTGCCATTCTATGAAGAAAAGACTTGACCAGAGTCTCATTCCACTTGGGGAAAGAATAGTTCTCCATCTCTAGCTGCCTCTTGCCTTCATGTCTCACCAAAAGGAGGGGAATGGGAAGCAAGAAACCCATGTGAAGGTACAGCCCAGGGGCACAGGTCCACTACAAGACTGAGGTTTATTCTTTAGATTACAGAATATTTCCCATCACTAACACCTTACCACCACATCAACAGGACTCCAGTAAAATAACAGTTGATTAAGAGATCTAGAAATGAAAGCATAGTGTCTCTCTGAGGAGAAGTATGTAGAGAAATCCAGTTTTAAAAAAGCTACAGACAAGGGTACTAGAGGAATCTGAAATCCCTGCAGCTATTACAAACATTAAACACAGTCATAGTCCTAGCCAAATTAACATAAAAACTTATACTAAAGGCCTATTTACCTTAGTTCCTACTACCTGATATATCATGTCTCAACAAAAAAATCACAAGGCATGGTAAAAGAAAAAAAAACAGCCTGAAGTAATAACATAAGCAGTAGAAGCCAAGTCAGAAATAACACTGTTGGAGTTATCAGACAGGACTTAAAATAACTAAGATTACTATGTTAGGGCTATAACAAAAAGGAGACAGCATCTAAGAACATATGGATGATGTAAGCAGAAAGGTGGAAACTCGAAAAGAAATAAAAGAGAAATACTAGAAATTAAAAACACTGTGGAATAAATGAAGAATATCTTTGCTGAGCTTACCAGTAGAGTGCACACATCCACAGAGAGAATCAACAACATTGAGGATGTATCAACAGAAATTTCCCAAACTGAAATGCAAAGAGAAAAAAATGGGGAAAAATAAAATACCCTTGAGCTGTGAAACAATTACCAAAGTTATAGCATATTAGAACTTGAGTACCACGAGAAGAGAGTAAAAAGAAGAAGAAATGCTTGGAGAAATAATAGTAAAGATTTTTCCAAAATTAATGACAAATACAAAAACTCAGTCTTAGAAATCTCCGAGAGCACCAAACAGGATAAGCACAAAACACCTGCATCTAGGCATATGATACTCAGAATGTAGAAAACTAAAGACAAAGAGAACAATCTAGAAAAGTGCCAGGGGTGGGTTGGGAGTGGAAGGGCACCATACCATAGAATAGCAAGAAAAACAATGACAGCAGACTTATTTCCAGCAGGAAAATGAAATACTGTTTATGACAGGAGAATGGCATGATGTAAATGAATTTAGACTAGTTTAAAATGTGTATTGCAAACACTACAGCAACTGTAAAAACATTAAAAAGAAGTATAATTACTAGGTAAATAGTGGAGTAGAAATATAATCATGTAAATGCTCAACTGAAACCAGAAGACAGAAAAATAAGAGGGACAAGAAAACAAGAAAAAGGAAACAAACAGAAAAATAGATAGCAACATAGTAGACATTAACCCAGCTATATCTATAATCATTTTAAATGCAAATGATTGACGTGCACAAGTCACAGATTGTCAGAATAGATTTAAAAGCAACAACAATAATAAGACCCAGCTATACAAAGATCATGGCATCTGGTCCCATCACTACATGGGAAATAGATGGGGAAACAGTGGAAACAGTGTCAGACTTTATTTTTGGGGTTCCAAAATCACTGCAGATGGTGACTGCAGCCAGGAAATTAAAAGACGCTTAGTCCTTGAAAGAAAAGTTATGACCAACCTAGATAGCATATTCAAAAGCAGAGACATTACTTTGCTGACTAAGGTCCGTCTAGTCAAGGCTATGGTTTTTCCATTGCTTATGTATGGATGTGAGAGTTGGACTCTGAAGAAGGCTGAGCACTGAAGAATTGATGCTTTTGAACTGTGGTGTTGGAGAAGACTCTTGAGAGCGCCTTGGACTGCAGGGAGATCCAACCAGTCCATTCTGAAGGAGATCAACCCTGGGAATTCTTTGGCGGGAAGGATGCTAAGGCTGAAACTCCAGTACTTTGGCCACCTCATGTGAAGAGTTGACTCATTGGAAAAGACTCTGATGCTGGGAGGGATTGGGGACAGGAGGAGAAGGGGACGACAGAGGATGAGATGGCTGGATGGCATCACAGACTCGATGGACGCGAGTCTGAGTGAACTCCGGGAGACGGTGATGGACATGGAGGCCTTGCGTGCTGCAATTCACGGGGTCACGAACAGTTGAACACGACTGAGTGACTGAACTGAACTGAACTGATACGTTGTCTTCAAGAAATCCTTTAAACACTCAAGTTAAAAGCAAAAGGCAGAGAAGTTTATACCATGCTGCTGCTGCTGCTGCTAAGTGCGACCCCATAGATGGCAGCCCACCAGGCTCCCCCATCCCTGGGGTTCTCCAGGCAAGAACACTGGAGTGGGTTGCCACTTCCTCCTCCAATGCATGAAAGTGAAAAGTGAAAGTGAATTTGCTCAGTCGTGTCCAACTCTTCGTGACCCCATGGACTGCAGCCTACCAGGCTCCTCATTCCATGGGGTTTTCCAGGCAAGAGTACTAGAGTGGGGTGCCATTGCCTTCTCCGATATACCATGCTAACATGCATCACAAGATAGCAGGTAAAGCCATGTTAATTTCAGATAAATGACACTTCAAAACAAGGAATATTTTCAAGGATAAAATCATTACGTCATAATCACAGAGGTCAAGTCTTTAGGAAGGCATAACAATTGTAAAGAATTTTAGAATAATTATTGTGTGGTAACCAGTGTATACTCACTATTTAAAATATTGAGCAATATAAAAATAAGGAAAGCTAAAATTACATAAAATCCCACTGCCCCCAAATTACCTTCAGTTCAGTTCAGTCACTCAGTCATGTCCGACTCTTTGCGACCCCATGAATCGCAGCATGCCAGGCCTCCCTGTTCAATCACCTCTCTCGGAGTTCACTCAGACTCACATCCATCGAATCCGTGATGCCATCCAGCCATCTCATCCTCGGTAGTCCCCTTCTCCTCCTGCCCCCAATCCCTCCCAGCATCAGAGTCTTTTCCAATGAGTCAACTCTTCACATGAGGTGGCCAAAGTACTGGAGCTTCACTTTAGCATCATTCCTTCCAAAGAAATCCCAGGGTTGATCTCCTTCACAATGGACTGGTTGGATCTCCTTGCAGTCCAAGGGACTCTCAAGAGTCTTCTCCAACACCACAGTTCAAAAGCATCAATTCTTCAGTGCTCAGCCTTCTTCACAGTCCAACTCTCACATCCATACATGACCACAGGAAAAACCATAGCCTTGACTAGACAGACCTTAGTCGGCCAAGTAATGTCTCTACTTTTGAATATACTATCTAGGTTGGTCATAACTTTTCTTCCAAGGAGTAAGCATCTTCTAATTTCATGGCTGCAGTCACCATTTGCGGTGATTTTGGAGCCCAAAAAAATAGTCTGACACTGTTTCCACTGTTTCCCCATCTATTTCCCATGAAGTGATGAGACCGGATGCCATGATCTTCATTTTCTGAATGTTGAGCTTTAAGCCAACTTTTTCGCTCTCCTCATTCACTTTCATCAAGAGGCTTTTTAGCTCCCCTTCACTTTCTGCCATAAAGGTGGTGTCATCTGCATATCTGAGGTAATTGATATTTTTTCCTGCAATCTTGATTCCAGCTTGTGTTTTTTCCAGTCCAGCGTTTCTCATGATGTACTCTGCATACAAGTTAAATAAGCAGGGTGACAATATACAACCTTGATGTACTCCTTTTCCTATTTGGAACCAGTCTGTTGTTCCATGTCCAGTTCTAACTGTTGCTTCTTGACCTGCATACAGATTTCTCAAGAGACAAGTTAGGTGGTCTGGTATTCCCATCTCTTTCAGAATTTTCCACAGTTTATTGTGATCCACACAGTCAAAGGCTTTGGCATAGTCAATAAAGCAGAAATAGATGTTTTTCTGGAACTCTCTGGCTTTTTCCATGATCCAGCGGATGTTGGCAATTTGACCCCAAAATTACCTGTGTAACTATGAGGTTAGTGTTTTGCCCACAGTCTGAGTCCCCAAAGCTGAGAAAAGAAGACATCCACGGCAATGCAAAAGCAAAAAGGGTTTAATTACTAGCTCGAGCTCGGACCCCCCGCCACCTCCAGTGCAGTGGAGTGGTGCAAGGGCCCTGAGCCCTGAGTTACAGCAATATTTATAGACTTAGGACAAAGACAGGGAATTGGCAAGGGTGGATTGGTTGCAAGGGGTTCTTGGTATCTATTAATTGGCTAAATTTTGTACATGCGGGCTCACTTAAGGGACTTTTTCTGTTATCTGGTCTAGTTCTAACCAGGCTACGGGGAATATGCTGACTGGATGAGTCTCAAGGTCGGGGGGTGGGGCAGTGTGGTGATGATCTCAGCTCCTTCTGGGCAGTGACCCGTGATTGTAGCTCTGGCCTACTTTAATTCTTGATGCCTGTCATGGCTTTTGTCAGGTCTCAACAGTTAGCTCCTGTGAATCTCATTTCAGATCTATGTAGGTAAATAGAGTAGATAGGAGTACTGTAGTTTTTTAAAAAACAATAGACAAGATCATTAATCCTTTAATAAAAGTACAAGTTCTCTAAATTCCTGCTTATACTAGGAATAACATTATGTAAACATTAAGAATTTGGAATCATTATATTTCAGTCACAATTTTCTAATACATCTTTGAATGACTCCTGCCTTAAAAATAAAATTATGCCTTGTACTCTTCTATCTACCGTTCCACAACTACTTCAATTAATTAGTCATATAAGTTTTCCTCTTCAAATTTTATAATACTGATGTCATATTTTTAAATCCAAATTCCTCAAGTATGTTTGTCCACCTTCCATACTTAAAAGATCACTGTATTAATATCCTGTTGCTATGTAACAAAGTAATACAAATTTGGCAGCTATAAGCAACACACATTTATTTTCACATATTTTCCGGTGGTTAGGAGTCCAGGTATGGTCTAGCTAGCTCCTAAGCTCAGGGTCTCATGAAGCTAGATTCCAGGTGCTGCCTGGCTGCTCCTCCTAGAGCCTGTCCTCTTCCAACATCAAACAATTATTGGCCGAATTCAGTTACTTATGATTATAGGATCAAGGCCCTCATTTTCTTGTTACCTGTTGACTACTAGCCACTTCTCTTCATTGGCAGATCATAACGTGTCTGTTTGCTTTCTTTTAGGCTACTAGGAGAATCTCTCTCTGAAACTTCATGTTCTATAAAGGCCCCCTAGATGAAGTCAGATCCATACAAGTTAAGCTCTCTTTTGATTAAAACTTAAAGTCAACTAATTAATAACCTCATCAAGGAAGTGATATATGATCATATTTTTTAGACCCATCCACACTAAAGAAGAGGGGATTATATAAGGCGTATAAACCAGGGCATAAGAATCTCAAAGGGTCATGTTAGAATTCTTCCTACTATTCTCATTACAAATCCAGTTCTATTTCTGAATTCCTCTTTGATACACTTATTACTTGGACTTCATCAATAAGTAGTAATTACTTTGAGAAAAGATCATATGGGCTATAGTTACTGAGTTCTTACTTCTCTGAGAGTGTTTGCCAAATGTCATTTTTACTATGTGATAATTTAGCTATACTATAATTGATAACTTATCTGGATAAATATTTTAGGTCATTTTTGTTTTCCCTTGGAATTTTATAGACTTCCTAGGTGGTACTGAAAATTGTGGAGAAATTTGTGATATATATTACTTCCTACTTCTCATTCTTTATGGGAGACAGAAAAAAAAATTTGATTCTTCCTAAATGTCTAAGAAGGATTTCCTTGGTGGCTCAGACAGTAAAGTGTCTTCCGCTTACAATGCGGGAGACCTGGGTTCGATCCCTGGGTTGGGGAGATCCTCTGGAGAAGGAAATGACAACCCACTCCAAGTCTTTCTTCCTCAGAAGTTCACAATTTACTTAAGATATTCTAATATGTTTTAACTTGGGAGACAATTTCCTCTTTTCTATATCTTAATAGATTTTTTTCCATTAACTTTAATCTCTCCTTCAAAGACAGCAACTGTCCTTATATTAGCTCAACTTTGGCTTCTAAATTTCTCATCTGTAACTTAAAAATCTTTTTATTTTTCTCCATTGAATTTATTATTCTAAGCATTTCTCTCAGGACAGAACTTCAATATTTCACTCTGTCTTTCCTGCTTCTTGTTGTTTCTAATTTATTGTAAATGTTGTAAATGTTGATATTTTGAACTTGATTTGTTTTACTAGCTCTGAAATTTTCCGTTTCATTTTATTTGCTTGTTTAGTGCCTTGTCTTTGACCCATTGTTTTATTGATTTTTATTTTTTATTAAGTTCTATATAACACAAAACACGCTTGGAAAGTTTTCCTCTCATCTTTGGACAATATACTTTTCTGAGTGGGTACTTAATCTGCCGTGCACTGCTGCAGTCCATTGTTTAGTTGCTGACCATCTTTAAAAACCTTGTTGGTAATTAACATGCCTCTAATCTAAACACTAATATTGTCTGACATATTGAGGGTACATTCTTTTTGACACTCTCATATTTTATCCAAACTACAATTTGAGGAAAAATCTCATTTTCTGTTGGTTTATCTGCAGTCTGAGAGTTTGTAGTGATGAAAAAGGGAAGAGGACACCTGAAAAGAAAAGCACAGCTTCTAAGGAAACTGTTCTCTGTTTTATCTTTGAGATTCTTCTAACTGTTCTATAAAGAGCACAAACCATACAACCAGGGGTATCTTCTGTCATAAAAAAACTGGCTCATTGGAAAAATCAATTTCCTAGAGACCATTTTCAGTTCTGCTAAGATCCTCTCAAGGATTTCATTTTCACATTCTTAGTCTGCATCTCTCCAAAACTGGGGTTCTCAGTGAGAAAATCTCAGGGTATTGTCATCTCACCTTCTGTTCTCATTTGCCCTTCTGGCATGGAGAATGAGACGGCAGTAGAATCAAAAACTACTTTGGTGTGAAATTTTCTGCTTTTGTTATAATGTTTCAAAGTTTATAGCACAAAACTTTTATCACTTGATATTTATTATTTACTAGGGGAACTAAAGTCAGTGATGAAGATTCAGTTATCTTTACTCCAAAATTTTTGTTAGTCTAATTCTCCTTTTAAGAGCAGAATTAAAATATTTTCAAAAATCTATCACTTGTTCTAAAATTGTTGAATGCCTCTGTTACCATAAGCAAAAGGAAGCACTTATGTGTTGATATAAAAATATCCCCAGGTCACAAAGTTATGTGAAAAAGGAAAAGTACGAAACAGAGTACATACAATGGGCTTTGTGTGAAAAAAAGGTGTATATGCTGATGTACTAAGATATTCATCAGTATCTCTGGAAAGACATATTGATGGGTATAGAAGACTTTAGACTATATTATTATATTCTGCCTTTTTAATTTTTAAATATATGAATACTTCAGTCTTTCAAAATTTAAATTAAAAATGCATTATCATGTATAATATTCTGAAGGCTGTCAAAACTATAGTTGCCTTTCTTCCTCTCCAAATCAAAGCTACAATGAGATCTCACCTCACACAGGTCAGAATGGCACTCATCAAAATGTCTACGAACAATAAATGCTGGAGAGGGTATGGATAAAGGGAACACTCTTGCACTGTTGGTGGGAATGTAAATTGATACAGCCACTATGGAAGACAGTATGGAGATTCCTTTAAAAACTAGGGAAGAAAACCACCCTATGACTCAGCAATCCCACTCCTAGGTATATACCTTAAGGAAACCAAAATTCAAAGAGACACATGTATCCCATTGTTCATCATAGCACTATTTACAACAGCTAGAATGTGGAATCAACCTAGACATCCACTGACAGATGAATGGATAAAGAAGTTGTGGTATATACACACAATGGAATATTACTCAGTCATAAAAAGGAACACATCTGAGTCAGTTCTAATGAGGTGGATGAACCTAGAACCTATTATACAGAGTGAAGCAAGTCAGAAAGAGAAAGATAAATACCACATTCTAACACATATATATATAGAATCTAGAAAAATGATAGTGAAGAATATTTACACGGCAGCAATGGAGAAACAGACATAGAGAATAGACTTATGGACACGGGGAGAAGGGAGGAGAGGGTGAGATGTATGGAAAGAGTAACATGAAGATTTACATTACCGTATGTAAAATAGATAGCCAATGGGAATTTTCTGTATGGCTCAGGAAACACAAACAGGGGCTCTGTATCAAACTAGAGGGGGTGGATGGGGAGGGAGCTTCACAAGGGAGGGGATATATGTATACCTATGGCTGATTCATGTTGAGGTTTGACATAAAACAGTAAAATTCTGTAAAGCAATTATCCTCCAATAAAAAATAAATTGTTTAAAAAAAAACAATATGAACATCAGTTACCTGCCTATCCTTATTTCCTGAGGAGACCAACAACATTTCTTACTGAAAGGATACAAAGAGTAGCTTGCCCATGTATTAGTTTCCTTGGACTGCCATAACAAAGAACTGTAAACTGGATGGCTTAAAACAGAAATTTATTGCATCAAAGTGCAGGAGAGTTAAAGCTCAAAATTGAGCTGTTAGCAGAACAACTTGGATCACTGTAAGGGACTCCTTCCTTGACTCTTCCTAGTTTCTGGTGCTTTTGCTTTTGTATTGGCATCCCTTGGCTTGCCCCTGCACAACTCCAGCTCTGACTTTATCATCACGTATTGTTATCCGTGTATGTCTGTCTTCACATAGCACCTTCTTGGAAAGACACCAGTCTTGTTGGAATATAAGCCCACCCAATTCAAGCACAGACTACATCTTAACTAACTAGATCTGCATCGAACCTGTATCCAAATATGATCACATTCTGAGGTACTGAGAACTTTCACATACTGGGGGACGACATAACTGCAGCTATAATAGCTCGACTGCAGAATCCTAGAAATATAATGACCCCCTCTAACACTGGAGCAGTTCTGCTATTGGTAGAACAGTGTCATGTAGCATATGTATTAGATGTTGAAAAGATTTAAAATAAAGCTTATGTAATACTTTAAAGAGATAAAGAAAATAATACATACCACATCCAAGTACAGAACAACACGCCAACCAGAACAAGAAAGAAAAAATTATTGTCACTTTGAAGGTTCTTATACATTCCTTCCTAAATCCATTCATCCTATCTTCCTAGATGAAACAACTATAATGGATCTATGTTTTGCATAACATTTTGTTGTTTAATTTTGCAGGGTTTTTTGAAGTTTACATCACTTGATGATGCTCTGTGTACCTCCTTATTTCTTTTGCTTAAGATTATGCTTTTTGTAAATTCAGTTTTAATAGTGGATGTAGCTATAATGCCTTAATTTTTCACTATTTTACATAAGTATTTGACCACGTGAATATAAAAATCCCATTTATTCATTTCATTTTTGAAAGATGTATGTGTTGATTTCCAAAGTTTTTAACATTACTACTTTAAATATTTTGTATGTATCTCCAAGCACATGTATTGGAGTTGAATAAATGTCATATATAGGAGTTGAATCAATGTTAGAAAAATGATTATGCTTAATTTTACTAAGTAATTCCAACTTGTTTTTCAAAGCAGTTGTACCAGGGTATAATGATTTTGTTTTTTTCACATCATCACCACCAATTGGAATTTTCTGGCCTTTTAATATGTGCCTTTCCAATTAAGTGTTATGTGCCATTTAATTGTGATCTTACTTTGTGCTTCTCAAATATTTGCCCACTTTTTATTTTACTGTTGATTTTTGTCCTATTAATTTCTTGACTTTTTTTTTACATGTTCTTGGTTACCAGTCCTTTGTCAGATATGTTTGGTACAATACTTTCTTCTAATTCATGAACTGTCTTCCTACTCTTTTCTATGATGTCTTTTAATTAAGATTGGTTCTTATCTTTGATGTCATTAAATTTATCAACATTTTTCTTATGTTATTTCTGCTATGTGTATATGTGTATGTTTAAGAAAATTTTACCATGATGTTTTAAAAAAATTCTTCCATATGGTTTCCAAAAGTCTGTAGCTTGCCTTTCATGTCTAGGTTCTTAAAACAACTGAAATTGATTTTTGGACATGAAAAGTAGGATTCTAATTTCATTTTTATTCCATCAAGATAATTATGTATCCTAATTTCATTTAATCAAAACTGTTTATTTACTAGTTTGCATAAATCAGTTACTATTTCTACAGATGCTTTTCTATGTTCTCATTTCACTAGTATTTTACCTATACCTTCACCATTAAACCACTATATTAATTACTGTAGTAACAAAATAATTCTTGATCTACAAAAAGGCAAATCTCCACAACTGTTCTACTTCATGATTAATTGGTTATTCTTTACTCTGTTCAGTTACATTGATTTTCAAATATGTTTATCAAATTATGCACATGCACATACACACACACATTATCACATAGAAGCCTGTTAACATTTCAATTAGAATTATTTAAATCTATTAATATAATACCGTGACTTTTAATCAACTAAAATGATATGTATCTCCATCTTTTGGTATTTTTAAAATGTTTTCAAATTTTCATTTTTATCCATGAAGGGCATGCATAACTTCTTTTAAAATACTCCCAGAGGATTTGTATTCTTTGTACTTTGTATCATAATTACTTGCATTCTCATGTACAGAAATGTGACTGGTTTGTAGATAATGATTATCCAAAAATCTTCCAAAATTCTCTGATTAATTATATTCCTCTCATCTGTTGATTTATCAGTTTCTCAGAAGGATGAGTTTAAATTTCCTACAGATATTTTAGGCATTTAAAAATATGTCTTAATAGATCTCCCACCTGGCTAAAACTACAGTTGAATTTTTGTGAGATTCACCTATGACTTTATTTCCCACCTAATTATGCATTTATAAACAATATGATTTAGTTTTGCCTAATTCATATAATTGTATTACATACTCTATAAAATGTTATATCTAGCTCCTTTCTCTCAATTCACCTTTTGTGTTGCTGAATTTGTTTTCCATAATTGCTCTATGAGCTTCCTTGGTGGTTCAGACATACAGTGAGGGAGACCCAGATTCAATCCCTGGGTTGGGAAGATCCCCTGGAGGAGGAAATGGCACCCCACTCCAGTATTCCTGCCTGGAAAATCCCATGGATGGAGGAGCCTGGTAGACTGCAGTCCATGGGGTCACTAAGAGTCAGACACGACTGAGCGACTTCACTTTCTTCCTTTCTAGCCTGTTGTGTGACTATTCTATGACTTAGCCATTTGAGTATAAGAATATCTCTTGCTTATAAAATAGAAATAGAGTCACAGATATAGAAAACAAGCTTATGGTTATCAGTGGGGGGAGGGGAAAGGAGGGATGAATTGGGAGACTAAGATTGACATAAACATACTACTTTTAAAAAAATAGATAACATAATTAGGATCTACTGTATAGCAGAGAAAACTCTACTCAGTAATCTGTAATGACCTATAAGGGAAAAAGGATTCTTAAAAAGAGGATATATGTATATGTATAACTGAATCCCTTTGCTGTAGAGCAGAAACTAACACAACACTGTAAATCAACTATATTCCAATAAAAAATGTTTAAAAAAGAACATTTTCAGGTCACCACAACACTGAAAATTCAGACTCCAATTATGGATTAAAAACCAGTTTATTTTTGCTAGTTCTCAGGATAAGTTTTCTACACCTTTAATTAGCACCAATGTTCGTAACAGAACAATTTTCTCTGGCTTTTCTTGGGGTAAACTATATCTAGTTTGCCTTTATACCAACAGTGAAGTCTTTTTGTGTTTGCAGCTTTATAGGAAGTCTCTTATTTGATGTCCTACCTTGTGTTTTTATTTCCTATCTTCTAAGACCTATAAAACCCAAATTTACTCAGTTTTGCAAATGCCTTCAAGGCAAACCCAGCTTGAGTGTCTAGCCTATATCTTTTAGTATGTACCTTTACTTAGTCTTTGGCCTGACTATTCCTTTCTTATTCGTAATCTGATATATTATATTCCTTTATTATATTCCTTCATTCCTAAAGTAATATTCCTTTATTTGTTATCAGTAATCAGAAGCGCAGCGGCTGCGATGGACCACTCAGAAGCACAGCCAAGAGGAGCTACCCAACGCCCAAGGACAAGGGCAGCGACCAAGAGCGCCAGGCTGCCACTGCACAGAAACTGCTGAGAGGAGCTCCCTCACGTCCAAGGTCAGGGGCGGTGGCCAAGAGGAGCTACCCCATACCCGAGGAGCGGTGGCTGCGTGGGCACAGGAGGGTGGAGAGAAGCTACTCCACGTTCAAGGTCAGGAGGGGCGACCTCGTCCAAGGTAAGGAGCAGCAGCTGCGCTTTGCTGGAACAGACGTGAAGAGATACCCCATGTCTAAGGTAAGAGAAACCCAAGTAAGACGGTAGGTGCTGAGAGACGGCATCAGAGGGCAGACACACTGAAACCATAATCACAGAAAACTGGCCAATCTGATCACATGGACCACAGCCTTGTCTAACTCAATGAAACTAAGCAATGCTGTGTGGGGACACCCAAGAAGGATGGGTCATGGTGGAGAGGTCGGACAGAATGTGGTCCACTGGAGAAGGGAATGGCAAACGACTTCAGTATTCTTGCCTTGAGAACCCCATGAACAATAGGAAAAGTCAAAATGATAGGATACTGAAGGATGAACTCCCCAGGTTGGTAACTCCCCATCATGCTACTATAGATCAGTGGAGAAATAAATCCAGAAAGAATAAAGGGACAGAGCCAAAGCAAAAACAATACCCAATTGTGGATGTGACTGATAATAGAAGCAAGGTCCAGTGATGTAAAGAGCAATATTGCATAGGAACCTGGAATGTTAGGTCCACGAATCAAGGCAAATTAGAAGTGGTCAAACAGGAGATGGCAAGAGTGAAAGTCGACATTCTAGGAATCAGCAAACTAAAATGGACTGGAATGGGTTAATTTAACTCAGATGACAATTCTATCTACTACTGTGGACAGGAATCCCTTAAAAGAAATGGAGTAGCCATCATGGTCAACAAAATAGTCCTAAATGCAGTACTTGGATGCAATCTCAAAACAACAGAAAGATCTCTGTTTGTTTCCAAGGCAAACCATTCAATATCACAGTAGCCCAAGTCTATGCCCCAATTAGTAATGCTGAAGAAGCTGAAGTTGAATGGTTCTATGAAGACCTACAAGACCTTCTAGAACCAACATCCAAAAAAGATGTCCTTTTCATTATAGGGGACTGGAATGCAAAAGTAGGAAGTCAAGAAACACCTGGAGTAACAGGCAAGTTTGTCCTTGTAGTACAGAATGAAGTAGGGCAAAGGCTAATAAAGTTTTGCCAAGAGAATGCACTGGTCATAGCAAACAACCTCTTACAACAACACAAGAAGACTCTACACATGGATACCACCAGATGGTCAACACTGAAATCAGATTGATTATATTCTTTGCAGCCAAAGAAGAAGAAGCTCTATACAGTCAACAAAAACAAGACTGGGAGCTGACTGTGGCTCAAATCATGAACTCCTTATTGCCAAATTTAGACTTAAATTGAAGAAAGTAGGCAAAACCACTAGACCATTCAGGTATGACCTAAATCAAATCTCTTATGATTATATAGTGGAAGTGAGAAATAGATTTAAGGGACTAGATCTGATAGACAGAGTGCCTGATGAACTATGGACAGAATTTCGTGACATTGTACAGGAGACAGGGATCAAGACCATCCCCATGGAAAAGAAATGCAAAAAAGCAAAATGGCTGTCTGGGGAGGCCTTACAAATAGCTGTGAAAAGAACAGAGGTGAAAAGAAAAGGAGAAAAGAAAAGATATAAGCATCTGAATGCAGAGTTCCAAAGAATAGCAAGAAGAGATAAGAAAGCCTTCTTTAGTGATCAAGGCAAAGAAATAGAGGAAAACAACAGAATGGGAAAGACCTGAGATCTCTTCAAGAAAATTAGAGGTACCAAGAGAACATTTCATGCAAAGATGGGCTTGATAAAGGACAGAAATGGTCTGGACTTAACAGAAGCAGAAGATATGAAGAAGAGGTGGTAAGAATACACAGAAGAACTATACAAAAAGATCTTCATGACCCAGATAATCATGATGGTGTGATCACTCACTTAGAGCCAGACATCCTGGAATGTGAAGTCCAGTGAGCCTTAGAAAGCATCACTACGAACAAAGCTAGTGGAGGTGATGGAATTCCAGTTGAGCTTTTTCAAACCCTGAAAGATAATGCTGTGAAAGTGCTGCACTCAATATGCCAGCAAATTTGGAAAACTCAGCAGTGGCCACAGGACTGGAAAAATTCAGTTTTCATTCCAATCCCAAAGAAAGGCAATGCCAAAGAATGCTCAAACTACCGCACAATTGCACTCATCTCACACGCTAGTAAAGTAATGCTCAAAATTCTACAAGCCAGTCTTCAGCAATACATGAACCATGAACTTCCAGATGTTCAAGCTGGTTTTAGAAAAGGCAGAGGAACCAGAGATCAAATTGCCAACATCCTCTGGGTCATGGAAAAATCAAGAGAGTTTCAGAAAAACATCTATTTCTGCTTTATTAACTATGCCAAAGCCTTTGACTGTGTAGATCATAATAAACTGGAAAATTCTGAAGGAGATGGGAATACCAGACCATCTGACCTGCCTCTTGAAAAACCTATATGCAGATCAGGAAGCAACAGTTGGAACTGGACATGGAACAACAGACTGGTTCCAAATAGGAAAAGGAGTATATCAAGGCTGTATATTAAATATAAATACAAGGCTGTGTATTAAATATAAAAGATAAATAATCTTTCACAGTCTAAATCTGTGATTCTCAGCTGTCAATCCAAATTATAACCATATAGGGTTTTAAAAAGATACAAATGACCAAGTCCCATTAATATCCAGGGAGGCAGGATTGAGAAAAACTGGTTAAAACAGTGGTTCTCAACCACAGCTTAACATTATGATCATTTTTGAAGCTTTTTAGAAACAAATTTCCAGGCTGTATTCCTGGCCAATTAAATTGGAATCCCTGGGGACCTGATGCATGCATCAGTACTTTTAAAGCTCCCAGACTTCTCCAATGTGCAGCAAAGTTGAGAACTAGTGGTCTAAAATATCTGATTGGCTAGATATACTATAATATATAGGAAACAGACTTAAACATTCTACACAGTAAATAATTATGTTTGCATTCCTCTTAAGTACATATTTCTCAGAATCCTACAAAATGAATCCTACAAAGGAAAGTTTAGTGATGAGTAGAAAATTTTAAATGAATGGTCTTTATAACTTGGAGAAACTTAAGAACATTGTTCTAATTGAGAGCGTAAATTTATTTATTTTATTCAATCAGAAGTGAATCTGATATTAATTTAACACTACATGAGCATGGCTTCTTGGCCAAGTAAATGAGGAAAATACTGAATGTATTTCATTTATTAATTAAAAAAACATTTTTATAATCCTATGTACTAGTCACTGGCTTAAATGCTGGAGACATACTAGAGAGAAAAATCAAACATGCCTACTCACTAGACACATAATCTAAGAGGAAAACAATTTTAAAAATCTCACCACTATCTGAATAGTGACAAGCCATAAAAAGGACTATGAAGGAAAGATTCAGGGTGCTATAAGACATCTAATAGGAGAAAAAAAGAAGTGACACTATGCCAATCTTCACAGAAGTGGTAGCTTCTGCTTCCTGTCTATTGGATCTTCTTAGAAGTGAGATCATGACGTCAGGAAGAACAATCAACACATGGGAGATCCATATGGAGAATAGGTACTGTCCATGGGACACAGTCTTGGTTAGGCACCAGTCAACAGTCAACCTCTAATTGTCATTCACATGCATGAGCAATCTGGAAAAGTAAATCACATTGTCTCCTCTTTCCTCCAGTGTGGGGAATCAGGAACAGCTTCTCAGATAGTTTACTTCTGAAGAATGAGCAGAAATTATGGCATATGCAAATGCCTCTGGAAGAAAGACTGCTTATAGTTATGACCTATCTGCAAGTCATAATATTTTATTTGGGCAACTGGCTGGATTATGTGCAAATCTAATGACCATTACTTAACAAATATGTTGACTTATAAAACAATGGAAAATAAAATATATATTTTGCATAAAACATCACTATCAACAGGACACATGATGATACTAAGGGGAAATACAGCATTTGGTAAGAAATGTTGTGACTACTAACTGACATAAATAGAGCACAGTAAATGTTTAAATTCATTCTATAATTTTTATAACTAATCATCTCCACTAGAATATTATATTATTTTGTTAAACTATAAAAGATGCTTTTCTTTAAGAATCCATCAAAATTGTACTCGATCAATAAACTGTTCCTGCTTTTATGTTAGACTTAAAGGAAGTAAAATGAAGAGTCTTACCAGCTTCTATGAAATACTTGAGTTGTATAAGTCCCAACACTCGAATACCCATGCCTACACTTAAATATTCAGTTTCAACTCAATGATTATGAATTATACTCACACTTATCGAAGCACTTCCCTGCATAAATATTTCGAAGTAAAGGGGAGCTGGAAGATGAGCGAAGCACCGTCACTATATTCAGCTCTTTGCCTGCAATTTAGAAACAAATGAATACTGAAGTGTTTTCCTGTCCGTGTATTGCCCTCTTTCCCGGCACTTGTCAAGATAAGATTGAAAATAGTGATACAGTATTAAAGCTCAGAGAAAATCCTGACATGTGATGGATTAAAGCACAGAATTAGTCAGACTTTATGATTTTCAAACAGCTTCCACAACCATTTCTCTTTGATTCACCAGTGAGCTGAATTCAGCATGAATTTTTATCCTTTTCTAGTGTTCAAATCCATTCATGATCTATCAGCTCTTTTCTAGAAAGCCTGTACCCTCTCTTAAGCCTCACTGAGGTTTCCAACATCAGTAAGAAATTATAATTTCTTGAGTTAAGTACTCATCTACACAGTAGTTCATGCTGCCCTCCTTTCTTTTAATGTGTCCCACTGGGTATTGTGTTCAGATTTATTTTTCATAATTTAGAGCTTGCCTTATGAAATATTAAAATGCTTATTAATGTTTGGAAAAGTGACAGAGGCACTAATATATATTGTAAGCAGCACACTGCTCTTCTTCAGCCTCATACTAATTACCCATACATATAAAAATGCTTAATTATATTTTGTCTTCATTGTTCAGAAGGCAAATAGGAAAAGGGACACAGAAACACATTTAAAGACTCTAAGGACAAGTTTGTGTTTATCCGAAGCTGTCACCGTTGGCTCAAACTGGTCAGGTCATATTTACGAACACACTGTAAGTACAATAATTTTAAAAGGTTTCTCATGCTCTCCCTGATACATAGAAAAGAGTAAATCCTCATACATTACTAAAAACCAAGATAAAAATCATACATCCCAAACGATGAATCTTTTGTTTCTCAGTCATCATTATCATGCTAGTTCAAGCACTTTTTTTTCTCTCAAGAATGATAATGAATTCAAGTTGTTTCATTCACCCTTCTGACTGAATCCTATAAGCTGCATTTGCCAGATAAGTATCTAAAAGTATCAAAAAATACCCTCTGCCCATGGAGAATTGTTGTACATATATAGCATTCACTTCAGCTGATCTTACTAATCAAAAAGTAAAATTATTTTACAGAATCCTAAATGATAGCATCTGATATCCATATTTCTAGAGTTACCAAACAGGAACTTTTGCCTTCTGACACTAGTCATCAATACAGTGGTCAATATCAAGCAAAATTATGAATAAATTATGTCAATACCAAAGACTTATCTTGATTCATTAATTTTGATTTTTAACTTTAGCAGCATTAGATTTCTAGAAATATGTCTTATAGGACTTTTGCAAATAAAGATGCTTTTGACCTACTTGCTACTTGATGATCTTTTCTGGAATAGAAGGTAACAGAAACGAGAAAGCAAGTACCAGGCAAAATAAATTCCCTATTATTAGAATTTCTGATATACTGCTGTTGCACCTATTTCACCGACAATGTCATTTTAATGAATTAATTACAGAGAAACAATTCAGCCCTGTACATTAACGTAGTTCAAGACCAAATTTGTGTTTCTCCTTTAGGCAACTTCCTTGTTTCTACCGTGAGAGTGCAGCCTGCTTCTCCCATGACTGTGAGTAACGCCAGCAAACTGTTTCATTCCTATGAGCCTCCATTTTCCAATCTGATAAAAATGTAGCACTTACCTCAAAAGAAACAATTAGACAGTTTTCATAAATCACTAATCACAATGTGATCCCTTAAGAAGTATTCTCTCTTATTGCCCTGTTAAACATATAAAAGGCTGTAATTTCTGAAATGACTGCATTTAATATTTTCAATGATCTAAAATCAAAGCTAGAGTTTAGAAAGTTATGTAAATTATGAAGGGAGGAATAGGAAGCAGGACACTGTAAACATTGATCAGATGAATAGTTTGCATATCTGATAGAGCACAGTGCTATCACTCAGACAACTTTCTATGTTTATGCTTCTTTTCATTATAAAATTTATTTATATCTCAGATATTGTTTACTTTTAACTGGAGCACATAGATTAGGGTAAATGTTTTTTAAAAGAAGTATTTTATAAGGAAATTATAATACACTATTTACCCAGAGAAGGTGGACAAGCTATCTTTGATTCTTTTTACTATAAATACATATATTGTGATCTTGACTGTGGGAGAGTGGAGTTCTGCGTGAATAGAAGGTTACAGGGTATTTCAAACAGGTGTGTAAGGAAGTGCAAGTCAATTAACAGGAAATGATTATCACTGGAGGGTGTATACTGACTGATGCCTGTGCATTAACCTGCATTAGTTAATAGAGTGTCACCAAATGAATTATGGAATAAGTATGGGATAAGTCAAGAGACTGTAAGAAATTCTTATTTACTCTTTGTGACTGAGTATTAAAATTTTGCTGGTGTGAAATCTACTGTGAATAATACATAAGTTACAAAACTTTGGCCCAGAAGGATTTAAATGCACCAAGCTTTTTAGTCATTTATTTGCTTTGCTCTTTTTCTTAAATCCTGACGTTTTCATTAAGAAAAAGTTAAATAAGATCAAGAAATAGGATCTCTCTCCCTTTCCTTCCCTCCCTTCAATCTCTCTCTCTTTTTCCTAAAAGATTAAAGAAGCACTGTTCCCTACTACAAATGAGTAAATTAAAAACAAGGTGACAGAATTCATAAATTAATAAAGAACACATATTAATATGTTCTCTTCATATTCGTTAAGAGGAGGTTTTAGGTATATAATTGAATACTAAGCTTATCAGAAAAATCTGATAACAGGTCTTATTGGTTCCTGTGCAGTAAATATGCATTATATTTCTTTTTATTTTCCCTAATAAAAATATGTGGATTTAAAATACTGAGCCTTAATTTACTTTTTGTTTTATTAAAACCTTCTCTAAATATACTGTGATAAATTCGTTATAACTTTTACTATCTGAGGTAGAATCTTTTATTACTGCCCAACATTATTTATTGAACTTTGAGAGAATCACAAACCACCTTTAAGAAACTAACGAAAGCCATTTCCAGAAAAGACACATACATTTAAATACACACAGAGACATATACAGAGACATACATATTTTGCTACATTATCAAGGGGCTCATACATATCTTGAAACTCATCCTTTCAAATTAGGGCCACAAATAAAGAAATCCTGATCAAAGACTATTTTAACCTAAGGCCACATAGTATTCAGGCTTTTGAGAGTTTCCAGTGCTTTGAATCAAAAGACATAGTGTCCTCTCCAAACTCTACTCCTCATTTAACCTTAGTTGCCTCATTTATAAAATAAAAAAAAGTGGTATCAAAACAAAGGTCTCTTCTAACATAAAATTATCTGGGTCTAGGCAGATGGGGAAACAGTGGAAACAGTGTCAGACTTTACTTTGGGGGCTCCAAAATCACTGCAGATGATGATTGCAGCCATGAAATTAGAAGACGCTTGCTCCTTTGAAGGAAAGTTATGACAAACTTAGATAGCATGTTAAAGAGCAGAGACATTACTTTGCCAAAAAAGGTCCATCTAGTCAAGGCTATGGTTCTTCCGTTGGTCATGGATGGATGTGAGAGTTGGACTGTGAAGAAGGCTGAGCACCAAAGAATTGATGCTTTTGAACTGTGGTTTTGGAGAAGACTATTGAAAGTCCCTTGGACTGTAAGGAAATCCAACCAGTCCATCCTAAAGGAGATCAGTCCTGGGTGTTCATTGGAAGGACTAATGCTAAAGCTGAAACTCCAATACTTTGGCCACCTCATGCGAAGAGTTGACTCATTGGAAAAGACTCTGATGCTGGCAGGGATTGGGGGTAGGAGGAGAAGGGGATGACAGAGGATGAGATGGCTGGATGGCATCACTGACTTAATAGACGTGAGTTTGGGTAAACTCCAAGAGCTGGTGATGGACAGGGAGGCCTAGTGTGCTGCGATTCATGGGGTCGCAAAGAGTTGGACAAGACTGAGTGACTGAACTGAATTGAACTGAGGCAAAGAATAAGTTCCCTTAAGAAAAATGATACTGTTCGCAAGTTACAAAAAGAAAATCATTTACAAATATGGAGGTTTTCATTTTCCTATAGCTTTTTAACAAAAGGAATCTTGAATAGAAATTGAATGTTCTATCAGAATTGTGTTGACATTCATGGCTGTATAGATTTTTGTGGTCTTATATACTGGGAAAAGAAAAGGTGAGTTAGTTCACAGGTCATATTTACACATGATGATATGAATTATGTTTTGCATATTTTCTATATCTTTTCCAAGGGTGGTTTAATAATATTAAATAATTAATGAAATAGAAATGTACTACTAAATCAAACATTTAGAGAAAAAAATTCAGTTTTACAAATGATAATATCATTTACAATAAGTGACTTAACGTTTAGAAGGAATTGATTGTCACTGACTATTCATACTGAACCAACTTCAGTTCAGTTCAGTCGCTCAGTCATGTCCGACTCTTTGCGACCCCATGAATCGCAGCACACCAGGCCTCTCTGTTCATTACCATCTCTCAGAATTCACTCAGACTCATGTCCATCAAGTCCGTGATGCCATTCAGCCATCTCATCCTCTGACGTCCCCTTCTCTTCCTGCCCCCAATCCTTCCCAGCATCAGAATCTTTTCCAATGAGTCAACTCTTCTCATGAGGTAGCCAAAGTACTGGAGCTTCAGCTTTAGCATCATTCCTTCCAAAGAAATCCCAGGGTTGATCTCCTTCAGAATGGACTGGTTGGATCTCCTTGCAGTCCAAGGGACTCTCAAGAGTCTTCTCCAACACCACAGTTCAAAAGCATCAATTCTTCGGCACTCAGCCTGCTTCACAATCCAACTCTCACATCCATACATGACCACAGGAAAAACCATACTTTTGACTAGACGGACCTTAGTTGGCAAAGCAATGTCTCTGCTTTTGAATATACTGTCTAGGTTGATCATAACTTTTCTTCCAAGGAGTAAGCGTCTTCTAATTTCATGGCTGCAGTCACTATCTGCAGTGATTTTGGAGCCCAAAAATAAAGTCTGACACTGTTTCCACTGTTTCCTCATCTATTTCCCATGAAGTGATGGGACCGGATGCCATGATCTTTGTTTTCTGAATGTTGAGCTTTAAGCCAACTTTTTCACTCTCCTCTTTTACTTTCATCAAGAGGCTTTTAGCTCCTCTTCACTTTCTATCATAAGGATGGTGTCATTGGCATATCTGAGGTGACTGATATTTCTCCTGGCAATCTTGATTCCAGCTTGTGTTTCTTCCAGTCCAGCGTTTCTCATGATGTACTCTGCATATAAGTTAAATAAGCAGGGTGACAATATACAGCCTTGATGTACTCCTTTTCCTATTTGGAGCCTGTCTGTTGTTCCATGTCCAGTTCTAACTGTTGCTTCCTGACCTGCATACAGATTTCTTAAGAGGCAGGTTAGGTGGTCTGGTATTCCCATCTCTTGAAGAATTTTCCACAGTTTACTGAACCAGCTTACACACTGACAAAGGAAAAATATGTACTCTACACCAACAAGAAGGAAATGGCAACCCACTCCAGTATTCCTGCCTGGGAAATCCCATGGACAGAGGAACCTGGCAGCCTACAGTCCACGTGGTTGCAAGAGTCGTTGCCATAACTGAGCAAATAAGCAAACCAACCATACATCAGCAAACATACTTTGGTTGAGCTGGCTTAACTTTGAAGTTTAAAAAGTAAAGCTGGTGCACAGGGATGATCCAGGGAGATGATATGGAGTGGGAGGTGGGAGGGGGATTCAGGATTGGGAACTCATGTACACCCGTGGTGGATTCATGTCAATGTATGGCAAAACCAATACAGTATTGTAAAGTAAAATAAAGTAAAAATAAAAATTTTAAAAAATATAAAAAATAGTAAAGAGGGAACATATTCCTATGTGAAAACATCTTAATACCCCTATTTTCCATCACTAACTTCAAATGCAGTTTTTTCAACATTTGGCTTAGAACATAAAGTCAGAAATAGAATCTAAAGCTCTGTCTCCAGAAAAGAGGGGGAAACTATAGCAGCAAGGAAAACTAGAGAGGATATAATAACACTTCTAAAATGTCAAGGAAAGGATGTATTCTACTTGCAAAAATGTCAAGGAATTTCCATGAGGTATAGAACATAGGAGGCCATACTGAAGGGAGGATTGACTATATATTCTCATCCTATAAGAGAATATCTTGCTCAGAATTAGGTGGAGCACACTACCACAGAATCTGGCACGTGAAACATAAGAAGGCATAACCAGAGTCAAGGGTGAGCAGTGAACTTGTGGGAAAGTTATCAGTCCCAAGACTATTGTATAAAATATTTTCAAATCAAGATATCATGTCTAAGGGGGTGAACAGAAACTTTTAGAGATGATAGATATATTCAAGGCATACATTGTGGTGATGGTTTCACAGATTTTTACTTAGTTTCAAATTCATCACATTGTATATGTTAAATATGTGTACCTTTTTGGATGCCAAGCATAATTCAATAACGTGGTTAAATTAATAAAAGAAAATCCCTAGGATGACTGAGGAGTATGGAGACTATTCTATGTTAGCCTACTAAAATCATCAAATTCTGTTTTAAGGTTAAGCCTCTATGTCCATAATGTAAGATAACTGGATGAAATGATGTGACTTAACTGTACTGACGAAAGTCATTTGATATGGAACATACAGCACACATTTTATAGATACAGAATACAGTTTAGTAAACCAATTATAATCTCAGAATCTATAATAATTAACCATGAGTAATATTAAGTTTAGTTATCAAAGACAATTTGTATGGCAAATTATGTTTTAAATGGATTAAGTATACTAAGAATAAACTTAAATTTTAACAACTTTTAGAATGAAGTGAAACTGTTAGTCACTCAGTCGTGTCTGACTTGGTGACCCCATGGACTTGTAGCCCTCAAAGTTCCTCTGTCCATGGAATTCTCCAGGCAAGAATATTGAAGTGGGTTGCCATTTCCTCCTCCAGGGGATCTTCCTGACCCAGGAATCAAACCCAGGTCTTCTGAATTGCAGGCGGATTCTTTACTGTCTGAACAACATGATAAACCTTAGAATAAACCATCCTCACACAAATGCAAAATTCTTAAGTTCACATTACTGCTTCTAGTATTAAGATAGTCTATTAACAGTTAATTGTTGCTGTATGTGAAAACATGCATTTCTTTGTTTTAAACATTTTATACACTGCAACTTCTCACTAATTCAAACTGATTCTTCTCTCAACTTCTTCCCACCTTTGTGATATAATTTTCAATTTGTTGTATACATATAGTTGATTTTAATATTAATTTAAATAGATGATATTTTATTGCTATGACATTCACTGTTTCCAGTTAAGAGTGATAGCAGACAAATTATCAGAGGCTGCAAAACTAAAATAAAGAGATTCTAAGAAAGCCATGGTACATATACACAAAGAAATATTCAGTTCAGTTCAGTCACTCAGTCGTGTCTGACTCTTTGCGACCCCATGAATTGCAGCACGCCAGGCCTCCTTGTCCATCACCAACTCTTGGAGTTCACTCAGACTCATGCCCATCAAGTTGGTGATGCCATTCATCTATCTCATCCTCTGTCGTCCCTTCTTCTTCCTGACCCCCAGTCCCTCCTAGCATCAGAGTCTTTTCCAGTGAGTCAACTCTTCTCATGAGGTGGCCAAAGTACTGGAGTTTCATTAAAAAGAATACATTTGAGTCAGTTCTAATGAACTAGGTGAAACTGGCACCTATTATACAGAGTGAAGTAAGTCAGAAAGAAAAACATCAATACAGTTTATTAATGCATATATATGGAATTTAGAAAAATGATAATGATGACCCTATATGTGAGATAGCAAAAGAGACAGAGATGTATAGAACAGTCTTTTGGACTCTATGGATAGAGAGGGTGAAGGTGGGATGATTTGAGAGAATAGCACTGAAACATATATATTATCATATGTAAGACAGATCCCCAGTCCAGGTTCAATGCATGAGACAGGGTGTTCGGGGCTGGTGCACTGGGATGACCCTGAGAGATGGGATGGGGAGGGAGGTGGGAGGGGGGTTCGGGATGGGAAACTGATGCACACCAATGGCTAATTCATGTCAATATATGGCAAAAACCACTACAATATTGTAATTAGCCTCCAATTAAAATAAATAAATTTTAAAAATAAAACAATGAAAAGATTCTGTCACAGCCCTTTTCCTAGTTTACACATACCATAAAGACATGTTTGTCATTAGCAATAGAGGCACCACAGTTTCAAACTCTGGCAAACATGACAAACATCAACCAGAAGTACATTAGTTACCTGTATCAATTGCAACCAACTTAAATTTTGGACTGATAATCTCACTGTTTCCTCAAGTAGCTAATTTTCTAAAATATTACACTGCAAGTAACATAATTCTCAATTTTCCAGCCTCTGTGCCACTATGCCTGTTAAATTTAAACCAAGATTCACATCAATCTGAGTGAAAGCTTTCAAAGCAAACTTTGTGCTTGCTTAGTTGCTCAGTTATGTCCTACTCTTTGCAACCCATGGACTGTATGTAGCCCATCAGATTCCTTAATCCATGGGACTTTTCAGGCAAGAATAGTGGAGTGAGTTGCCATTTCCTTCCCTGGGGGATCTTCCCAACCCAATGCTCGAACTTGTGTCTCCTGAACATCAGACAGATTCTCTACCCACTGAGCCATCAGATAAGCTCCAAATCAAATTTTCCTTTCAGCCAAATTGGAGATTGAGAAAATTTTCAGGTCCTTCTCTTTAATGATGCATATGAAAACAAGTTACCACAACTACAAGAAAATATGTGGATCCACAGACAGAAGAAACAAGAAGAACCACAATCCTGCAGCAACCATAACTAAAATCATATCACAGAAAGTTAACCAAGATGAAAAAGCACAGGGTTTTGTGCCATATAAAAGGACAAGATAAAATCTCAGAAAACCAACCAAATGAAGTAGAGTTAGACAACCTTCCAGAAAAAGAATGCAGAATAATGATAGTGAAGATAATCCAATATCTCCGGAGGGGGGGGGGGGGGGATGGAGGCAAAGATTAAGATGCAAGAAATGTTTACCAAAGACCTAGAAGAACTAAAGAATAAATAAATATAGATGAACAATACACTAGAAGAAATCAAAAGCAGAATAACTGAGGCAGAAGAATGGATAAGTGACCTGGAGGACAGAATAGTGGAAGTCACTGTTGCAGAACAAAAATAGAAAAAAGAATTTTTAAAAATGAAGACAGACTAAGAGAACTCTGGTACAACATTGCTGCTGCTAAGTCGCTTCAGTAGTGTCCAACTCTGTGCGACCCTGTGGACTGCAGCCTACCAGGCTCCTCTGTCCATAGGATTTTCCAGGCAAGAGTACTGGAGTGGGTTGCCATTGCACCAATATTTGCATTATAACAGTTTCAAAAGGACAAGAGAAAGAGAAAGGACCCAAGAAAATATTTGATCTAAGGGAACATTTCATGCAAAGATGGGCACAATAAAGGACAAAAATGATATGGACCCAATAGTAGCAGAAGATATTAAGAAGAGGTGGCAACAATACACAGAAGAACTATACAAAAAAAAGATCTTCATGACTCAGACAACCAATCATTCACCTAGAACCAGACATCCTAGAATGTGAAGTCAAGAGGGCCTTAGGAAGCATCACTAGGAACAAAGTTAGTGGAGGTGATGGAATTCCAATTTAGCTATTTCAAATCCTAAAAGATGATGCTGTGAAAGTGCTACACTCAGTATGCCAGCAAATTTGGAAAACTCAGCAGTGGCCACAGCACTGACTTTCTTTGCCAATCCCAAAGAAAGGCAATACCAAAGAATGTTCAAACTACTGCACAATTGCACTCATCTCACACACTGGTAAAGTAATGCTCAAAATTCTCCAAACCAGGCTTCAACAGTACGTGAACTGTGAAATTCCAGATGTTCAAGCTGGATTTAGAAAAGGCAGAGGAACCAGAGATCAAATTGCCAACATATGTTGGATCATCAAAAAACCAAGAGTTCAAGAAAAATATCTACTTCACCTTTATTCTCTATCGCAAATCTTTTGACTGTGTGCATCACAACAAACTGTGGAAAATTCTTAAAGATATGGGAATACCAGACCACCTGACCTGCCTCCTGAGAAATTGGTATACAGGTCAAGAAGCAACAGTTAGAACTAGACATGGAACAACAAACTGGTTCCAAACTGGGAAAGAGTACATCAAGGCTGTATATTGTCACCTTGCTTATTTAACATATATGCAGAGTACATCATGAAAAATGCTGGGCTGGATGAAGCACAAGCTGGAATCAAGATTGTCAGGAGAAATATCAACAACCTCAGATATGCAGATGACTCTACCCTTAAGGCAGAAAGTGAAGAAGAATTAAATAGCCTCTTGATAGAAGTGAAAGAAGAGAGTGGAAAAGTTGAATTAAAGCTCAACATTCAGAAAACTAAGATTATGGCATCTGGTCCCATCACTTCATGGCAAATAAATGGGTAGACAGTAGAAACAGTGGCTGACTTTATTTTCTTGGGTCCAAAATCACTGCAGTTGGTGACTATAGCCTTGAAATTAAAAGATGCTTGCTCTTTGGAAGAAAAGTTATTACCAACCTAGACAGCATATTAAAAAGCAGAGACATTACTTTGCCAACAAAGGTCTATCTAGTCAAAGCTATGGTTTTTCCAGTAGTCATGTATGGATGTGAGAGTTGGATTATAATGACAGCTGAGCACCGAAGAATTGATGCTTTTGAACTGTGGTGTTGGAGAAGACTCTTGAAAGTCCCTTGGACTGCAAGGAGATCCAACCAGTCTATCTTAAAGGAAATCAGTCCTGAATATTCACTGGAAAGATTGATGCTGAAACTCAAATACTTTGGCTACCTGAAGCGAAGAACTGACTCATTTGAAAAGACCTTGATGCTGGGAAAGATTGAAGGCCAGAGGAGAAGGGACTGAAAGAGGATGAGATGGTTGGATGCCATCACTGACTTGATGGACATGAGTTTAAGTACGCTCCAGAAGTTGGTGATGGACAGGGAAGTCTGGTGTGCTGCAGTCCATGGGGTGACAAAGAGTTGAACACGTCTGAGTGACTGAACTGAACTGAACAGCTGAAAACTTACCCAATATGGGAGAGAAAACAGTCAAGCATGTCCAGGAAGTACAGAGAGTCGCCAACAGTATAAACCCAAGGAAGAACACACCAAGACACATGGTAATCAGAATGATGAAAATCAAAGGCATAAAATATTGAAAGCAACAAGGGGAAAATGACAAATAATATGAAGAGAACTCCAATCAGCTTATCATCTTATTTTTCCACAGAAACTCTACAAGCCAGAAGGGAATGGCATAGTATTTTTAAAGTGATGAAAGGGAAGAACTTATAACCAAGAATACTCTACCCTAAAAGCCTCTCATTCAAATTTGATGAATAAATCAAAAGCTTTCCAGATAAACATAAGAAGAGTCAGCACCAGGAAACCAGCCTTACAACAAATACTAAAGGGATTTCTTTAGACAGGAAACACAAGAGAAGGGAAAGACTTACACATAATAAACCCCAAAAAATTAAGAAAATGGTAAAAGATCATACATAATTACCTTAACTGTAAATGGATTTAATAGACTGACCAAAAGACCAAGATTAGCTGAGTGGATGAGAACATGTGCATGTATGTACTTCCACTTCCCACATTGCTCTACTTAACCCTCCAAATTGTATGTAATTATTTTATATTGTTAGGTTAATCATGTTTCCATTATGCCTTGCAATTATATTTTATTTTTGTCTGATTATGGATTGTGAAAACTGATAAATATCTTTTACTATTGTGATTATGTAACTATTATTCACTTAATACCACTATATCATGATTGGTCAACAGAAAACAATAGACTTCTATATCACTAAAGCTACCATTTAATTTAAAAAAAAAATGTAGTCACTTTAAAAAATCTAGATATATAACAAAATTATCTTGGAATTTTTTGAAAACTATAAATGTTCATATATTGCTATTCTCCTTAAAAAAAAAAAAAATTTGGTTCCAAATAAAAACCCATACTATGGTAAGTCTGTCCGTCTGAAGTAAACATTGGAAAAGAGGAGAAAGAAAAAAAAAATATATATATATATATATTTAATTAACGTGTATTTTGGAGAAGGAAATGGCAACCCACTCCAGTGTTCTTGCCTGGAGAGTCCCAGGGATGGGGAGGCCTGGTGGGCTGCCGTCTATGGGGTCACACAGAGTCAGACACGACTAAAGTGACTTAGCAGCAGCAGCAGCAGCTAATGTGTATTTAATGTTTTCACCAAGATTCAAGACAACATAGTATCTGTGAAATTAGGTCAACAGTTATGGTAAGAGAATAAATTGAGATCAGTAAAGATAGTATGAAGATGAAAAACTAAGCGCTAATTTTAAAATTGTATTAGAGCTAATAAGCAGCATATTGAAGGCTCAAGAAAATAAAATTTATTGAGCACAAATACATTCTCAAAACACAAAATAAACAAAATGTTAAAAATGAAAAATGGAGAGCAGATCCAATCCACTCATAATAGGAATTGCAAAGGAGAAAGCAGATAACTGAAAGTTGACTAGTCTAGATGTTCAGCCCAAGAGGCTGTACTATGAATAGAGCTGTGTACAAGAAAAGTATACTATATCTTAAGATTCATTTCAGTAGAACCAAAATCTGCATCTCATTTTAAGGTGGTTACAGAAGGTAGAGAAGGATTCAGACTTTCACAACTGAACAGCTATCAGGAAAGAACCAAATCCAAATTAGAGCTGTCAAAAAGTAAGAGATCACCTTAGGAACTAGGAAGTGTGTTCCTGTAGCTGAGAAATGTGACTCTCAAAAATTTCTGTGGATGAGTATGTGATCAGCTAGACAGCTTAGAATGCTGAGACAGTTTGATTAGATTAAAAGAAACAGCACTAAAGATTTACAAGCGAAGGAAAAAAAGCTTCTAAACTAAACAAACTTCTGAAAAGTCCCTTAGTACCAGGCAAAATTGTGGAAATAAAGCAAAACAAAGATGTATTCTACAAACATTATAAACATTTAAAAATCTCAATGAAATTGAGAATTAGGGGGAGGGATATAAATAATAAACAGACTCAAAATAATCAGCAATCCACAGGCAGAATTCTTGTACTTCCTCCTCCTCCTCCTCCTCCTCCTCCCTGTCCTCCTCCTTTCTTTCTTTCTTTCATCCTCTGCCTGGCTGCATCTCAACACTGTCTCTCTGCTACATTAGCTCTCAGTATTCTTTCCTTGAGAACTCCATGAACAGTATGAAAAGGCAATATGATAGGATACCAAAAGAGGAACTCCCCAGGTCATTAGCTGCCCAATATGCTACTGGAGATCAGAGGAGAAATAACTCCAGAAAGAATGAAGGGATGGAGCCAAAGCAAAAACAATACCCTGTTGTGGATGTGACTGGTGATAGAAGCAAGATCCGATGCTGTAAAGACCAATATTGCATAGGAATCTAGAATGTCAGGTCCACGAATCAAGGAAAATTAGAAGTGGTCAAACAAGAAGTGGCAAGGGTGAATGTCGACATTCTAGGAATCAGCAAACTAAGCTGGACTAGAATGGGTGAATTTGACTCAGATGAACGTTATATCTACTACTGCGGGCAGGAATCCCTCAAAAGAAATGGAGTAGCCATGATGGTCAATAAGAGTCCGAAGTGCAGTACTTGGTTGCAATCTCAAAAATGACAGAATAATCTCTGTTCGTCTCCAAGGCACACCATTCAATATCACAATTATCCGAGTCTATGCCCCAACCAGTAATGCTGAAGAAGCTGAAGTTGAACAGTTTTATGAAGACCTACAAGATCGTTTAGAACTAACACCCAAAAAAGATGTCCTTTTCATTATAGGGGACTGGAATTCAAAAGTAGGAAGTCAAGAAACACCTGGAGTAACAGGCAAGTTTGACCTTGGAATGCAGAATGGAACAAAGCAAAGACTAATAAAGTTTTGCCAAGAAAATGCACTGATCATAGCAAACACCCTCTTCCAACAACACAAGAGAAGACTCTACACATGGACATCACCAGAAGGTCAACACCGAAATCAGATTGATTATATTCTATGCAGCCAAAGATGGAGAAGCTCTATACATTCAACAAAAACAAGACCAGGAGCTGACTGTGGCTCAGATCATGAACTCCTTATTATCACATTCAGACTCAAATTAAAGAAAGTAGGGAAAACTGCTAGACCTTTCAGGTATGACCTAAATCAAATCCCTTATGATTATACAGTGGAAGTGAGAAATAGATTTAAGGGACGAGATCTGATAGATAGAGTGCCTGATGAACTATGGAATGAGGTTTGTGACATTGTACAGGAGACAGGGATCAAGAGCATCCCCATGGAAAAGAAATCCAAAAAAGCAAAATGGCTGTCTGGGGAGGTCTTACAAATAGCTGTGAAAAGAAGAGAGGTGAAAAGCAGAGGAGAAAAGAAAAGATATAAGCATCTGAATGCAGAGTTCCAAAGAATAGCACGAAGAGATAAGAAAGCCTTCCTCAGTGATCAATGCAAAGAAATAGAGGAAAACAACAAAATGGGAAAGACCTGAGATCTCTTCAAGAAAATTAGAGAGACCAAGGGAACATTTCATGCAAAGATGGGCTCGATAAAGGACAGAAATGGTATGGACCTAACAGAAGCAGAAGATATTAAGAAGAGGTGGCAAGAGTACACAGAAGAACTACACAAAAAGATCTTCATGACCCAGATAATCATGATGGTGTGATCACTCACTTAGAGCCAGACATCCTGGAATGTAAAGTCCAGTGAGCCTTAGAAAGCATCACTACAAACAAAGCTAGTGGAGGTGATGGAATTCCAGTTGAGTTTTTCATACCCTGAAAGATGATGCTATGAAAGTGCTGCACTCAATATGCCAGCAAATTTGGAGAACTCAGCAGTGGCCACAAGACTGGAAAAGGTCAGTTTTCATTCCAATCCCAAAGAAAGGCAATGCCAAAGAATGCTCAAACTACTGCACAATTGCACTCATCTCACATGCTAGTAAAGTAATGCTCAAAATTCTTCAAGCCAGGCTTCAGCAATACGTGAACAGTGAACTCCCTGATGTTCAAGCTGGTTTTAGAAAAGGCAGAGGAACCAGAGATCAAATTGCCAACATCCTCTGGATCATGGAAAAAGCAAGACAGTTCAAAAAAAATATCTATTTCTGCTTTATTGACTATGCCAGAGCCTTTGACTGTGTGGATCACAATAAACTGGGAAATTCTGAAAGACATGGGAATACCAGACCACCTAACCTGCTGCCTCTTGAGAAATCTGTATGCTGGTCAGGAAGCAACAGTTAGAACTGGACATGGAACAAAAGACTGGTTCCAAATAGGAAAAGGAGTACATCAAGGCTATATATTGTCACCCTGCTTATTTAACTTCTATGCAGAGTACATCATGAGAAACGCTGGGCTGAAAGAAACACAAGCTGGAATCAAGATTGCCGGGAGAAATATCAATCACCTCAGATATGCAGATGACACTATCCTTATGGCAGAAAGTGAAGAGTAACTAAAAAGCCTCTTGATGAAAGTCAAAGAGGAAAGCAAAAAAGTTGGCCTAAAGCTCAACATTCAGAAAACCAAGATCATGTCATCCAGTCCCATCACTTCATGGGAAATAGATGGGGAAACAGTGGAAACAGTGTCACTTTATTTTTGGGCTCCAAAATCACTGCAGATGGTGACTGCAGCCATGAAATTAGAAGACGCTTACTCCTTGGAAGAAAAGTTATGACCAACCTAGACAGTATATTCAAAAGCAGAGACATTACTTTGCCGACTAAGGTCCGTCTAGTCAAGGCTATGGTTTTTCCTGTGGTCATGTATGGATGTGACAGTTGGATTGTGAAGAAGGCTGAGTGCCGAAGAATTGATGCTTTTGAACTGTGGTGTTGGAGAAGACTCTTGAGAGTCCCTTGGACTGCAAGGAGATCCAACCAGTCCATTCTGAAGATCAACCCTGGGATTTCTTTGGAAGGACTGATGCTAAAGCTGAAACTCCAACACTTTGGCCACCTCATGCAAAGAGTTGACTCATTGGAAAAGACTCTGATGCTGGGAGGGATTGGGGGCAGGAGGAGAAGGGGACGACTGAGGATGAGATGGTTGGATGGAGTCTGAGTGAACTCCGATGGACATGAGTCTGAGTAAACTCCAGGAGATAGTGATGAACAGGGAGGCCTGATGTGCTGCAATTCATGGGGTCACAGAGTCAGACACAAATGAGCGACTGAACTGAACTGAAGGCCTTCCGACTGATTAAGCTATATTCACTCAGAGTATTATTAACATCTCCTGTACTTAAAGTCAATCCTACTTACTTAGTCATCTGATTTGATGATTGAATTACATCTGCAAAATCCCTTCACAACAACACATACCTTGTTTAGTGCTTGATTGAATAACAATAGGACCATAACCAGGCCAAAAAGACACATCAAAAAAAGTCAACTGCACAGCAATAACAGAAAATACGACCTTCCACCTTTTTACCTACTGTATAGCACAAGGAACTCTGCTCAATGTTATGTGGCTGCCTGGATGGGAGGGGAGTTTTGGGGAGAATGGATACACGTATATGTATGGCTGAGTAGCTATGCTGTACACCTGAATCTTTCACAACATTGTTAATTGCCTATACTCTAATATAAAATTAAAAACTTGAAAAAAGACTTTCCACCTTTTTCCTTTTAGCCCTCAATCTCCTTTTCCAACTAAAGAAGAAATCAGAATCAGTGGCTAGTGAGCTGACGTAAGTAGAAATGAGGACCCTCAAGACAAGGTTTTGATAAGCTGACTGACTACATGTCAAACAATACATCAGCTTCAAATCTCAAGCAGTACAAATTTGTTGGAAGTTCCTGGTTTTTATTAGACAGGTCACATTAACTACTAAAATTAGACCACTTTTGTGACTGAAATCCATCATAAAATCTATAAATGGGAGTAATTTGAAAATGCTAGGACCCTACCAAAGATTTTATCTGTGATTAATAAAAAACTAGGCCACTAAGCAGAGTTACAAAGAAAGAGTAAAGAAGAAATGGAGTTGTTTCTTCTTGAACACCTTGAGATTTCTTTTGTTAAATTATAATAATCTACTTCTATGGTTAATCTTCTATGCTAGATCCCTTCATCAACTTCAGAGTAATATATCCAACTTTTTAATATTTATAATTAGAGGTCCAATAATTATCATGCTGCTGCTAAGTCGCTTCAGTCATGTCCAACTCTGTGCGACCCCATAGATGGCAGCCAACCTGGCTCCCCCATCCCTGGGAGTCTCCAGGCAAGAACACTAGAGTGGGTTGCCATTTCCTTCTCCAATGCGTGAAAGTGAAAAGTGAAAGTGAAGTCGCTCAGTCTGTCTGACTCCCAGCGACCCCATGGACTGCAGCCCACCAGGCTCCTCTATCCATGGGATTTTCTAGACAAGAGTACTGGAGTGGGTTGCCATTGTCTTCGCCAAATAATTATCATACCTGAAACTAAATCCTTGATTATACTCCTAAATCTGGTGCATTCTAATCTCTCCACTTTTCAGGAAATGATGTGAACCTCATCAGGCTTCTCAGTACAAACGCTGTTAGCTTATCCTTTTGTACCTTATTCGCTCAAAATCCAAATATAATACACAAGATTTCAAATAATTTTCTAAAACCAACTCTTACCAGCATATATTTCATTCCCCTTAGTATTATTCTCCATCAACTCTAACCAGAAATATGATAATCACCTTCTAATATCTGTTCTGTTTTCTTTGCCCTCTATAAATCAATTTTGAACTTGGTAGTCAGAGCTCAGTATTTAAAACAGATCACAAAATTGAACAGACACCGAAGAAAGCAAGGTTAAGGAAACAGAAGGTAAGGGGAAAAAATGAACATGTAAAACAGAAATAATGAAATTAAATGGATCCAAGGGATAGTAATCAAAATAGTAGATATGTGATAAATACTGATGATACTATAATAGAACAGGAAAAAAAATCCTATATTTCAAAAAATTTTCTAAAATAAAGACTTGGAACTAAACATCAAATACACACACTGTGTACCTGGAAAAACTTACAAATAACAGTCACTATCAAGATATATTCTAGTAAAATTACAGAATGTTAATGATAAATAGAAAAAAAAACCTATAGGTTTTTAGCCATTAAGGCCAATTCACATATAGGAGAAAGAAAATCAGATGAACATTGGATTTTTTGAAACACAAAACTTTATCATGGAAAAATAAATCAGCATATTTAGGATACTCAACGAACAGAAAGTGTGTACATCCAGCCAAACTGACATCTTCACACAAACCCCACAAATAATCATTAAATTTAAAAGGTAGAGAATAATGTTCCTGAACTTATTTCTATGAAATCTACCAGAGACTCCATTGCCAACAACTAAGAAATGACTAGAAAAATTGTACATGTGACAGAATGCTATGTAGTTTTGTTTGCCCTAGAAATATAGGCAAGATACTTGTAAAATGGGAAGAAAGCAGGAGAGTACATGGAAAGTTAAATAAACTCATTGGTTGCCATATAGTTATGAAGAACCTAAGCCATCCCATTTTGTTAAAAAAGACTCCATTTTAGAGTTCTGAGGAAAGAGTCTTTGGAAATACCTTGACCTCACCCACCACCTGCGAGCCAATCAGATCCCAGATCAGGATCTCCTGACTTTACATTCAGAACTTAGAACCTGCCCAGGAAATTCGAATTAAGCCCAGGAAATCGGAACCAATCAGAACCCATGGCCAGCCCGGGGACATGAAAACCAATCAGAACCCAACACCTAACCCTTCCACAGAAGGTAACATTTTTCACGCTAGAATACCCTATATAAGCAATGAAACCCAGAGTTCAAGGCTCTTCTCCTTAGCCGCTGTGTCGGTAATGGTGGAAGCCCCAGCTCGAGCTTGGTAATAAAAACTCTTGCTTTTGCATTGGATGCCGGCTCCCTGGTGGTCATTGGGAGATTTTGCGACTTGGGCATAACAGTTATTAGCAAAAATATACCTATTTGTTACTTTCAACTGATGCTCTGGCAAAGCATAGGCAGTGAAAAGAAAAGATTAGTAAGAAATAGAAGCGACTGTTGTTAATAGCCTCAATACTATTTATATTAAACAACCAAGTGTGTCTAAATGAAGAAGACTGAAGGATGTTATATAAAAATCTTAGTGTAACTTTAAAAAAATCTATCAAAATAAAAGATAATCTTTTCTAAATACCAAAATATATAACAAGGGGGCGGGGAGGGCAAGTGAAAGCATCCAAAGGAAAGAAAATAAGCCAATAAACTATACACACATGGGCTTCCCTGGTGGCCAGCCGGTGAAGAATCTACCTGCAATGCAGGAAACTTGGGTTTGATCCTTGGGTTGGGAAGATCCCCTGGAGAAAGGAACAGCTACCCACTCAAGTATTCTGGCCCAGAAAACTCCATGGACTGTGTAGTCCACAAGGTCATAAAGAATCAGACACAACTGAGCTATTTTCACAGTATAGACTCACACACACATATACATATATATACAAATATATGCATGTGAATAAATACTGATCAGTCAAATATACATAATTGGATACAAAACAACTACTAAAAGAAAAAGTAAAATTTCCCATAGGCTAACAAAACAAACCCTTGGACTGCACGGAGATCCAATCAGTCCATCCTAAAGGATATCAGTCCTGGGTGTTCATTGGAAGGACTGATGCTGAGGCTGAAACTCCAATACTTTGGCCACCTCATGTGAAGAGTTGACTCATTGGAAAAGACCCTGATGTTGGGAGGGATTGAGGACAAGAGGAGAAGGGGATGACAGAGGATGAAATGGCTGGATGGCATCACCGACTTGGTAGACATGAGTTTGAGTAAACTCCAGGAGTTGGTGATGGACAGGGAGGCCTGGCGTGCTGCAATTCATGGGGCTGCAAACAGTCAGACACAACTGAGTGACTGAACAGAACTGAACAAAACGAAGTCCAATTCTATGATCTCTGGGTTAGAAAGATCCCCTAGAGAAGAGCATGACAACCCACTCCAGTATACTTACCTGGAGAATCCTATGTACAGAGGTCCCAACTCACAGCCTTGCCATCCACATAATAAAATTTAGAACCCCAAATTAAACATTAAAAATGGCAAAAAAAAAAAGAAAAAGCTAAACGTATAAAACTAAGAGTACAATTCACCATGAAAACATAATTACTACCACAAGGACAGCAATTTACATAGGGAAGAAACTGTAGGCAAGGGAAAAGTGAAAAATGCTTAAAAATTAATACCAGATACAGAAAACTTCTCTCAGAGAATAGAAAAATTTGTGAAAGAATTTCACCACTCCTCAAGAGAGTGGGAAAGAAAAGTGGAGAACATAAATACCAGAGTTGTGAACTGGATAAATTCTTAATACCCAAGTTGTTCCTGAGCACAAAAGAGAAGGAAAAACTTGAAAAATTATTTTTATGCACCACAGCTTTTTTATCCATTCATCAGCTGATGGACATCTAGGTTGCTTCCATGTCCTGGCTATTATAAACAGTGCTGCAATGAACATTGGGGTACATGTGTCTCTTTCAATTCTGGTTTCCTCGGTGTGTATGCCCAGCAGTGAGATTGCTGGGTCATAAGGCAGTTCTATTTGCAATTTTTAAGGAATCTCCACACTGTTTTCCATAATGGCTGTACTAGTTTGCATTCCCACCAGCAGTGTAAGAGGGTTCCCTTTTCTCCACATCCTCTCCAGCACTTATTGCTTGTAGACTTTTGGATCGCAGCCATATTGACTGGTGTGAAATGGTACCTCATTGTGGTCTTGATTTGCATTTCTCTGATAATGAGTGATATTGAACATCTTTTCATGTGTTTGTTAGCCATCCATATGTCTTCTTTGGAGAAATGCCTATTTCGTTCTTTGGCCCATTTTTTTATTGGATCGTTTATTTTTCTGGAATTGAGCTGCATAAGTTGCTTATATATCTTGAGATTAGTTGTTTGTCAGTTGTTTCATTTGCTATTGTTTTCTCCCATTCAGAAGGCTGTCTTTTCACCTTGCTTATAGTTTCCTTTGAATGCAGGATGCAGGATGCATGGGGCTGGTGCACAGGATGATTCAGGTAGATGATGTGGGGAGGGAGGTGGGAGGGGGCTTCGGCATTGGGAGATTGTGTTCACCTGTGGCTGATTCATGTCAATGTATGGCAAAACAAATACAGTATTGTAATTTAAAAATAAATAAATAAATAAAAATTTAGACAAGTATTTATAAGACAAGTATAACATTAACACAAAAACATGATAAGATCAGACCAAAAAAGGACCTTACTAAATATTCCTCATGGATATCAAGGCAGAAATCTAAAATATCATAAAAGTAAATGCAATAGCCTGTTAAAAATTAATATATATAGGCCATAGGGATTTATTCCAGGAATGACAGAGTGAACCAACATTAAGAAAGCCATCAATTTAATCCATCATTGAAATAAACCTAAGATGAAAAGTCATATGAATATCTCTGCAGATCTTATAAGACACTGACAACATTAAAAATCCTTTCATGTTAAAAGCACTTGATAAAATAGAAGGTGAGTTAACATGTACTTACACACAAACACACATAAGCCATTATTGCACAGTATGAGAAAACAGGCATTTCTGCAATGACAGCAGCAAAATAAAAAAATAAAGGATCTCTACTTTCTCCACTAAATTTGAGCACTGAGTGGGAATAACTGACAAGAGCAAGCAACTGGATAGAAGTATTTTTAAAGGATGAGGTAAACCTACCTTTATGTATGGGGAAGTAGTTGAATAGCTAGAAATCATCTACTAAAAATATTAACAGAAAAATTCTTACAAAATGTGAGGGAACTAAGTACAAGGACCTCAATCTAACAGAGATAGTGAGCCTTCTCATGTAAAACTTTTAACTGATTAGAAAATACCGTGGAAGGAGAAACTCCGTATATATGTGCTATGCTAAGTCACTTCAGTCGTGTCTGACTCTGCAGCTCCATGGACTTGTAGCCCTCCAGGCTCCTCTGTCCACGGGATTCTCCAGGCAAGAATACTGGAGTGGAATGCCGTGCCCTCATCCAGGACATCTTCCTGACCCAGGAACTGAGCCTGCATCTCTTAGGTCTCCTGAATTGGAAGGCAGGTTCTTTACCACTAGTACCACTTGGGAAGCCCTCCATGTATCACAGCAAACCACAATAAAGGTTCAGAAACTTGAGTACTGAAATAAAAAACACACACAAAGAGACTTTAATGAGTAGAAACACTCCACCATGGCATAAAGAATATTTAACATCACATACATTTCAATTCTAAATTTAAAAATTTAATTTCAATAAAATTACCATCAGTGCATTTTTCCCTGGAACTAACCAAGTACGTCATAAACCTCATATGGAAGAATGCATAAGAAATTATAGCCACAACAACCCTGAAAACAAGAGCTTCTACATACAGACAACCAGAAACACACAAAGCCAGTTAAGAAAGGTACATGGGTATACTTATTTAGATTAAACTTAAAAATAGATCTAATATGCTAATATGAGTCAAAAGAGTGGTTACCTTTAACTGGGAGAAGGAAAAGAGGAATCTGCAATGGAAACGAAAACTTTAAAAAAACTTTCTGGAAGAGGAAAACAAATATCATATATTAACACATATATATGGAACTAGAAAAATGGTACTAATAAACGTACTTATAGGGCAGAAATAGAGACGCAGATGTAGAGAACATACTTGTGGACATAGGGCAGGAAGGAGAATGCAGGACGAATTGAGAGAGTAGCACCGACATATATATACTAGAGTGTTTAAACAGCTAGTGGGAAACTGCTCAGGGACGACCTAGAGGGATGGGAAGAAGGAGCTGGGGGAAGGAGCTGGACGGAAGATTATATGTATCAGTCAGTCAGTCAGTTCAGTCACTCAGTCGTGCCTGACTCTTTGAGACCCCACAAATCTCAGCACCCCAGGCCCCCTGTCCATCAACAACTCTCAGAGTTCACCCAAACTCATGTCCATCGAGTAGGTGATGCCATCCAGCCATCTCATCCTCTGTCTTCCCCTTCTCTTCCTGCCCCCAATCCCTCCCAGCATCAGGGTCTTTTCCAGTGAGTCAACTCTTCTCATGAGGTGGCCAAAGTATTGGAGTTTCAGCTTCAGCATCAGTCTTTCCAGTGAACACCCAGGACTGATCTCCTTTAGAATGGACTGGTTGAATCTCCTTGCAGTCCAAGGGACTCTCAAGAGTCTTCTCCAACACCACAGTTCAAAAGCATCAATTCTTCCGCACTCAGCTTTCTTCACAGTCTAATTCTCACATCCATACATGACCACTAGAAAAACCATGGCCTTGACTAGACGGACCTTTTTTGGCAAAGTAATATCTCTGCTTTTGAATATGCTGTATAGGTTGGTCATAACTTTCCTTCCAAGCAGTATACATATAACTAATTTCACAGGTGTTTTTATGACAGAAATTAACATAATAATGTAAAGCATTTATATTCCCGTTAAATAAATAAGTAAAAACTTTCAAAAACATTTATGTACTGGGTTTTGTATAGACATAAGTTTTCTCCTTTATTGGGTAAATACCTAAGAGAGTGACTGCTGAATTATATGGTAAATCTGTGTTTCTTTAGAGGACATTTCCAAATTGTCTTCCAAAATAGCTGTACTATTTTGCATTCCTACTAGAAATGAACGAGGGTTTTTTTTTTAGGTTCCATCTTCACCAGCATCTGATGTGCTCAGTTTGGGGATTTTTAGCTAGTCTAGTAGGGATGTCATATCATCATCACATTACTATCTTAATGTACAATTTCCTAGTTACTAGATAGTTAATATCTTTTCATACACTTATTTCCCTTATATATATCTTCCTTTGGATATGTATGTTCAGAGATTTGGCCCATTTTTTATTTGGATTATTTTCTTACTCTTTAATTGCAAAAGCTGTTTGTATATTTTTGGATATAAATCCCTTATCAGATAGGCATCTTGCAAATAGTTGAACCCAGTCTGTGGCCTATTGTTTCATTATCGTAACAATGCCTTTTCAAGGGAAGAGGTTTTTAATTTTAATAAATCCAACTTAATTTCTCTTTCATAGATTGTGCTTTTAGTGCCGTATCTATAAACTCATTGCTAAACTCAAGGTTATTTACATTTGGGTTTCTTATCCTCTATCTATTTACAGTTTTACATTTTAACTTCAGTTCAGTTGCTCAGTCATGTCCAACTCTTTATGACCCCATGGACTGCAGCATGCCAGGCTTCCCTGTCCATCACCAACTCCTGGAGCTTACTCAGACTCATGACCATCAAGTTGGTAATGCCATCCAACCATCTCATTGTCTGTCATCCCTTTCTCCTCCTTCCTTCAATCTTTCCCAGCATCAGCGTCTTTTCCATTGAGTCAGTTCTTCACATCAGGTGGCTAAAGTATTGGAGTCTCAGCTTCAACATCAGTCCTTCCAATGAATATTCAGGACTGATTTCCTTTAGGATGGACTGGTTGACTCTCCTTGCAGTCCAAGGGATTCTCAAGAGTCTTTGCCAACACCACAGTTCAAAATCATCAATTCTTCAGTGCAAAGCTTTGTTATAGTCCAACTCTCACATCCATACATGACTACTGGAAAAACCATAGCTTTGATTACATGGATCTTTGTTGGCAAAGTAATGTCTCTGCTTTTAATATGCTGTCTAGGTTGGTCATTGCTTTTCTTCCAACAAGCAAGTGTCTTTTAATTTAACTTCAGTTTCAAGTTAATTTTTGTGAAGTGTTTAAGTCTTTATCAACATTAACTGTTCCATGTATGAATGCTCGATTGTTCTAGTACCACTTATTAAAAAACACTTTCTTTATTGAACTGTCTTTTCTACTCTGTAGAAGATCATTTGACTATATCTGAATAAATCTATTTCTGTGCTTTGTTTTGTTCCACTGATATGTTTGTCTGTTATTTGACTAATACCACACTATCATAGTTACTGCTGCTGCTACTGCTGAGTCACTTCAGTCGTGTCTGACTCTGTGCGACGCCCTAGATGGCAGCCCACCAGCTCCCCTGTCCCTGGGGTTCTCCAGGCAAGAACACTGGAGTGGGTTGCCATTTCCTTCTCCAATGCATGAAAGTGAAAAGTGAAAGTGAAGTCGCTCAGTCGTATCTGACTCTTCACGACCCCAAGGACTGCAGCCCACCAGGCTCCTCCATCCATAGGATTTTCCAGGCAAGAGTACTGGAGTGGGTTGTCATTGCCTTTTCCAATCATGGTTACTACTAAATTGTAAAGGTAGTGTCAATCTTCCACTTTTGTTCTCCTTCAGTGTTATGTTGCCTATTTTGGATCATTTTGCCTGTCCATAGAAAATTGAGAATAAGCTTGTGTATATCCACTAAATAACTGCTATGACTTGGATTAGAACTGTATTGAATCTACAGATCAAGTTGGCAACTTGAAAAGGAAATAGTTCTCTGTGTGGAGATTCTTTGAGTTCTTTCAACAGAGTTCTACAATTTTCCTCATGAGATACTGAACACATTTTGTTAGATCCAGACCTCAATTTTTCATTTTTCATGGTGCTATTGTAAATGATATTATGTTTTTAATTTCAAATTCCTATTTTCATTGCTGGCGTATAGAAAGCAATTGAATTTGGTATATTAATCTTATATCCTTCAGCCTTGCTATAACTGTTTAGTTCCTGGAACTTTTCATTGTTGCTAAATCTTTAGAATTTTCTACACAGTCATGTCTTCTGTGAACAAAGACAGCTTTATTTCCTCTTTCTCAATCTATATTAAAATGAATACAGAGTAATCTGTATAATCCAAAATCACTGCAGATGGTGACTGCAGCCATGAAATAAAAAGATGCTTCCTCCTTGGGAGAAAAGTTATGACCAACCTAGACAGCACATTAAAAAGCAAAGGCATTACTTTGCAAACAAAGGTCCATCTAGTCAAAGCTATGGATTTTCCAGTAGTCATGTATGCATGTGAGAGTTGAACTATAAAGAAAGCTGAGCAGCGAAGAATTGATGCTTTTGAACTGTGGTTCTAGAGAAGACTCTTAAGAGTCCCTTGGACTGCAAGGAGATCCAACCAGTTCATCCTAAAGGAAATCAGTCCTGAATATTCATTGGAAGGACTGATGCTGAAGCTGAAGCTCTAATACTATGGCCACCTGATGAGAAGAACTGACTCACTGGAAAAGACCTTGATGATGAGAAAGACTGAAGGCAGGAGAAGGGGACAACAGAGGATGAGATGGTTGGATGGCATTATCAACTTGATGGACATGAGCTTGAGCAAGCTCCAGGAGTTGGTGATAGACCCAGAAGCCTGGCATGCTGCTGTCCATGGGGTCACAAAGAGTCGGACATGACTGAGTGACTGAACTGAACTGGGCAATCTTTTTCCTCTGTTTAGATTCAATTTGAAAAATTAGCTGTTCTTGTGTCTCAAACATGCCAGTTTTTGAACTTCTCTTCTGATTCTCAAGCCTTTAAATATAGATTGTAACTGTAACATAAGCTTTCCTGGGTCTTCAGCTTGCCAACTGTAGAGCATGGAACTTTTCAGTCTCCATAATCACATAAGCAAATCCCTTATACTAAATCATATATATATATATATATATATAATATATGAAATATATATAATTAGTTATATCCTCTTTGTTCTATTTCTCTGATTAGCACTAATATAGAAGGTTATTAATTGTTGATTCAATCTTTTTAATCAACATGTATTTATTTTGATTTTCTCTCCTGTTTGTGAAGTGATAGTTTGTATCATCCAAGGAACTGGTCCATTCATCGAAGTTATCAATTTGGGGGTATACCATACAACATTTCGTTATTATTCTTTTAATGACCATCAGATCAGTAATGATAATCCCTTTTATTTCTGATATTATTGCTCTGTAACTTTCTCCTTTTTTCTTAGTCAGCCTGGCTAGAGTTTTATCATTTTATTGATTTTTAAAAAGAACTAAGTGTGGGAGAGGGAGAGGGCGGGATGATTTGGGAGAATGGCATTGAAACATGTATAATATCATATAAGAAACAAATCGCCAGTCTAGGTTCGATGTAGGATACAGGATGCTTGGGGCTGGTGCACTGGGATAACCCAGAGGGATGGTATGGGAAGGGAGGTGGGAGAGGGGTTCAGGAGTGGGAACTTATGTACACCCGTGGCAGATTCATGTTGATGTATGGCAAAACCAATACAGTATTATAAAGTAAAAAAATAATAATAATAAAATTAGAAAATAAAAATTAAAAAGAATATGTATTCAAAGTATTATATAACATAAATATCTTTCATCTTTTCAGCATTGCTTTGACTATTAGATTTATAAATAATTACATAATTAGAACTCTTGAGAATATAAACATTTTAGACTGTTAAAATCACTGCAGATGGTGACTGCAGCCACAAAATTAAAAGATGCTTGTTCCTTAGAAGAAAAGCTATGACCAGCCTAGACAGCATATTAAAAAACAGAGACATTACTTTTCAGACAAAGGTCCATCTAGTCAAAGTTGTGGTTTTCCAGTAGTCATGTATGGATGTGAGAGTTGGGCCATCAAGAAAGCTAAGTGCCAAAAAATGGATGCTTCTGAACTGTGGTGTTGGAGAAGACTCTTGAGAGTCTTTTGGACTGCAAGGAGATTCAACGAGTCTATCCTAAAGGAAATCAGTCCTGAATATTCATGGAGAACTGATGCCGAAGCTGAAACTCCAATACTTTGGCCACCTGATATGAAGAACTGACTCATTTGAAAAGACCCTGATGCTGGGAAAGATTGAAGGTGGGAGGAGAAGAGGACGACAAAGGATAAGATGGTTGGATAGCATCACCGACTCAATGGACATGAGTTTGGGTAAACTCCAGGAGTTGGTGATGGACAGGGAGGCCTGGCATGCTGTAGTCCATGGGGTTGCAAAGAGTCAGACATGACTGAGCAACTGAACTGAGACTTTTAAATTTATAACTCTATGTTTTAAGGATTTTTCTTAGTGTTTTATACTTTTGTACTGTTCATAGTATAATTTTAGTGAAAAATGTATTAACCAGTTAATATACCATTATTTACATGGTTATCTGCCAATATTTGTGTTGACTTGTCTGTCAAATTTTCACTGTTACAATATAACCTTAGAAAAATTAAAAACTAAGAAAATAAAAGAACTAAGCCTTTGCATTCTAGACACATTAATTTCCCTATATTTGTTAATATTTTTCAAAAGTAACTTTTGGTTTGTGCTATCCTTTGTCATTCTTGTTTTTATTTGTTTAATGTGTATGTAGTAAAACACAAATTTTTTTCTTTTATGACTTCTGGGATTTTTAAATAGTTTAATAGTCTCTCTTACTCTATCTCACCTTCCCAAGGTTATTCAAATATTTTTCAAGCTTTTTATAGCTTTTTGGTTTGTATTTGACATTTACATTTATAGTCAATCTTGCAGTTCCACAAATTATTCCAAGATGCAATCTCTACTTTTTGGACTCTATCCTTTTACTTTACTCTTTTAAAGTGTGTATCAGTGATTTCAAGTTGATTTTTCCATCCTGGCCTTTGTGATGAGGCAGTTACACCGCTTTCACTTAAAAATGAGGCAAACAATTAACCTCTAATGGTTAGAGGTTGAGATATATAAAATTTTATTTATAATGGTTTTGGTATACATACCACTCACAACAATACTGTTTAGTGGAAATATAATATTTACCTCTCCAGTGTCAAATTCTCCTTCCTTCCACCAATAATACTGTAATTTTCTATTAAATAATTTACTCCAATCCAGCCAAAGTGGTTTAACTAAAGTTGACTTTACCCTTGGAACCCTAATTAGTTCTAAGTTAGTTAGTCCATCTCATCCTTTGGCTAAGGTGAGTAGGTTAGGGAAGGACAAATAGAGTTAATGAATTTTTTTCTGACTTCTGCTAAGAGATTTACTTCTTTCCACTGACTTTCTGATGTGAAGTATAAGGCTTAGGTGTTTTACTATAGTCAGACTACTATCAGATGAGGATGATGGCAACACACAGAAGAAGATCTGAAAGGTAAGTCCTACTGACATCATTTAGGGGAGCAACAAGGGAGAAGGAGCCTACTTCCTTGGCATTCATGAAGCAGAGCACCATATAACTAGGTATTTTTGTGAAAAAGAAAATAAAATTCACCTTGTCCAAGATACCCTTATATTAGGCCTCAGGTACATGCAACCAAATCTATATCCAGACTAATGAATATTTAAAAATATAAGCATTATAAAAGCAATTAAAATGTGCTTAATTAACATTGAGATTGTACCCATTCTTTAACCTCAGCAGTAGACCCAGAAAATCTAGTAAGAGAGAGATAGGTTATGACTTAGTAAGGTCATACATTTTTTTTCTTTCCTTTAGAGTCAAGAAACTACTTAGTATTCCATTTAAATAAACAAGGCATGTGGTGGGTTTTGACAGAATACTCCAAAGAGCTATTGTGCTGTTATTGTTATTATTTTTAATGAATAGCAAAACTTTATGTAGAACATAACCAAATTTGATGACTATTAATAACGCTCTCCCTGTATAATTAACATAATAATGCTCTACCCTACAAAAATTGTATTAAAGTCACTAATTACTCGTGAAAACTACTTTTCATTAGAGGTTTTAAAACTCATTGGTACTTTAATAAAATTCATTGAGCCTAGCCTTATAATGAAAAGTTGTTACTGTGGTGCAAATTTTCAGTTTTATTGATTTTTGCCTGATATTAGGATAAATATGGATCAAGTGTTAGGAATTCAACACTTTGGATATGCTGGATAATAAAATGAAGATTCACACTCAGTTCATAACAAAGTGGTCCTGGTAGACACACTGACAGAGGGGTCCAAGGCAAAGCTCTGAACTTGTAATTAGTGTGTGTGTACAACTCCGTGTAGGTCTTTATTCCTGCGTGATAGTACAGTCTGCATCCTTCTTTCTCTCTCATCTACATTCTGCCATCCCACAGGCTCACATTATCATTTCTGTAGAAAACATCTCCAATTTCCAGCACTCAAGAGCAGGGTCCCTTTCCTTAAAATTCATAGAATATACTGTCTGCCTATACCACTCTTTTCACACACATGTGAAACCAGGAATCAAGTTTAATATAAAATTTTATTAAAGAATTAAACTTTCATGGATTTGTGTCATTTTGCCAATAAATTTTAAGTATTTAAGCACAATATGCATAGTTATTGAATATTAAATACATTTTAAAATGTATTTACTTCTTTGATATTACTGTATATTTCTGTGCACAAAATACTCTATAAATGTTTTATTGAAATTAGTCTGTAGTCATTTCTACCCTCTTCACTCCATAATATTTAACAGATTACTGACAATGTAAGACTGAAGCTGCATATTTATGATTTAAACCACTTCAAAACTGTTCTCAATGCCTTTTGAAACAAGCAAATATGAACAGCTTCTTTATACTTCTGTGTATGTATATACATAAAGATCCTTTGAGCCAGATTGATCAATTTCAATGGAAATGTAAGGGTCTTAAGAATTAAGGTGATTATTTACTTTTGACTAGAATTTTAAAATAAGAGTTGAAGGATGAAATTCCAATATAGGGTAAGCACATTCTGCTCTGTCTTTCCTATTGAATGCAGCTATAAAATCTGGACCAGAACAGCTACTTAATGTCTCTAGAATGTAAATAGTAACATATGGGTAAGGAAAGAAGACCAGAATCAGTGATAAGCTTCCCATTACAGAAGAGTCAGTGAACATAAAGAAAGATTCATGGAAACTGTCAAATCTGAAGAAAATACATTAATAAATAAATAAATACAGCCCCCAAGGGCCTTGGAGCAATAACAAAAGGTCTAATATTTATGTTTTCAGAGTCCTAGAAGGAGAGAAGAAAGAATGTGGTGCAGAAAAATATTTTGAGTAATGACTAAAAATGTCCCAGATTAGGTGAAAGACAAGAGCTTACATATTCAAGAATCTAATCAAAGCTCAAATGGAATTAATTCAAAGAAACCCATGCGTAAACACATAATAACCAAAAATCCATGCATAAACAAGATAAACAAAAAATCTCTATAGCAGCCAAAGGAAATGGAACATGTACTAGAGGGAAAGAATTCAAATGACTGCATGTTTCTCATTAGAAAACATGAATCAGAAAGAAGAAGGTACATGAAAGAAAAGAATTGTCAACCCATTTATTCTATAAGCAGCCAAAATATCCTTCAGGAATGAAGTTGAAATAAAAGTCATTCTCAGATGAAATTAAGTTACAAGAATCTGTAACCAATGTACCTATTCTAGAATAATTGCTAAATAAATTATTTTGGCTAAGAGAAATATTGCCAGAAGTAAACTTGGAAAAATCAAGAAGACAAGCAACAAAAATAGTAAGTATCTGTAAAATTAATACTGAGTAAATAAAATAGATCATTCCTCTTCTATTAGGCTCTTTAAAATATGTTTGACAGTTGAAAACAAATATAATAATAATATCTGATGAGAATTTCCATGTATGTATACGTAATATATGAGATGACTAAAGCACAAAGGAGAGATGTAGTTAAAAAAAAAAACAGACCTACACAATAGTAAAATCATCATTCCACTTTCAGTGGTAGATAATTTATTCTAAGTAAGTCAAATGTTAAGTATGTATATTATAATCCCTACGGCAATCATTTAAGAAAATACAAGGATACACAGTCAAAAATACAATGAAAAAATTAAAATTCAACACTAAAAAATGTTCAAATAAACTGCAGAAAGTGGAATTTTTTTAAAAAAAGGAAAACAAGGAAAAATACAGAAAAAAATGACAGAACTAAAGCCAAACATATTAAAGTTACATTAAATTGAAATGCCCAACAATACCAATTAGATAGATATTGCCCAAGCATACTTGTTTTTCTTCAGCTTTTTAATATTTACATGTATACACACATAAACTGGAGAAGGAAATGTCAACACACTCCAGTATTCTTGCCTGGAAAATTCCATAGGCATAAGAGTCTGGTGGGCTACAGTCCATGGGGTCACAAAGAGTCAGATACAACTGAACACACACACACACACACACACACACACACACACACACACACCGATCAAGAGAGAAAAATACTTCAGTGATCACATCATGACTCTTATGCTTTAATGATTTTATATTTATAATCTCTACTCCTCTGATAGTTAAATAAGGTCATGTACTTTGTTTCTATGAATCTAGAATGTAATATTTGGGGGCTTGCTGGATACCCTAGCATATGACGCCTGACTGATGGCTATCAGTTCACATACTGCATGCCATTTAAACACTCTGTGACAGGGAAGAAATGTCAGTTTGCGGATTTTTGCTGGGGCTTCTATGGCTTTTGAATTATGAGGTAAAAACTAACCACATGTCTTTTTCTAGAAATCTGGTAATGAATTTCTCTTCTGAGTTGTACATAGCAACAAGAACATAAATGTAATACACTCTGACACAAGGGGTGGAGGTGGGGATAGACTCATTTCCCATTTTCCTTCTTTATGCATAGGAGCATTAACTGTTGTCCTGGATAAGTTCCAACTCTGGTAATTACTTTCTCTCCAAAATTCCCAGAGTAGTTTTAATTGAATGACTTATTTTTTAATTTTCATCTTAAATTATGTGCCTATGCTATTTCCTGGGCTTCCCTGGTGGCTCAGATGGTAAAGTGTTTACAATGCGGGAGACACAGGTTTGATCCCTGGGTTGGGAAGATCCCCTGGAGAAGGAAATGCCAATCCACTCCAGGACTATTGCCTGGAAAATCCTATGGACAGAGGAGCCTGGTAGGCTACAGCCCATGGGGTCGCAAAGAGTCGGACACGACTGAGCAACTTCACTTCACTTTACTTCATGCTTATCTCCAACACCTGCAGAAATACATCTACTCTGAGGTAAAATTCAAGAGACTGTGGATGTAGCCACTCTCATATAAAAGCATTTTATTTTCTTTCTGGATTTAAAAAAAAAAAAAACTGAGAAAATTTAAAGTAAGAAGCTCTTCTTCTTCAATGTAAAGGCAGATGATTAAAGAGATCAATTATGAATATTTTATATCCTTTAATCTTCCTAATACACAAAAAGTAGCAAAGCAGTGGACTTGTTAATATCTGATATTTTTGTAATACCTGAGAAAAACATTAGATCTCTATTTTTCATTCTCAGTGTCAAAAACTTATCACCACTAGTAGAAACACTGACCAGCCACCACTTATGAAATTTCAGAAATGGTTTTTCAGAAAGCTACTTTTTTCTGAGCATCATAAAAACTAACTGAAATTTAAATGTCAATTCTGAGTATAAGGTACTTTAATAAAGAAATGAGGCATTATTATAACTAAATACAACAGCCCATTTTTGAGGATGGATTATATCAGCAAGTCCCAAATTTACCTGATAAGAATTGAGACACTTGCTTAAAATACAGATTTCCAAGCCTCTCTTTGTAATGAGAAGAAAAGAAAAGTTATAGTGAAGTAAGCCAGAAAGAAAAACACCAATACAGTATACTGACACATATATATGGAATTTAGAAGACAGTAATGATGACCCTATATGTGAGACAACAAGAGACACAGAGGTATAGAGTGGATTTTTGGACTCTGAGGGAGAGGGAAAGGGTGGGATGGTTTGGGAGAATGGCAGTGAAGCATGTGTATTTTCCTGTAAGAAACGAAGCGCTAATCTATGTTTGGTGTAGGATGCAGGATGCATGGGGCTGATGCACAGGATGATTCAGGTAGAGGATGTGGGGTGGGAGGTGGGAGGGGGCTTCGGCATTGGGCGATTGTGTTCACCTATGGCTGATTCGTGTCAATGTATGGCAAAACAAATACAGTATTGTAATTTAAAAAATAAATAAATTTAATTATAAGAAAAAAAAAAAAAAAGAAAGAAAATTTTACCTCAAAATCCTCCATCATCCTTCCCAGTCCAAACTCTTTATGTCTTTTCCCCAACCATCACCCTTCACAAGACTCCTTCATCTCAAGTTTGGCTACAGAATGGAATCATCAGAAAAGATTTTAAAATACTGATGCCTGATCCCATTGCAAAAGACTCTTATTTCCTAATTTTGAAAAGAAGAGTAGGCATTTGGTATTTTCAAACTTCTCCAGATAATTCTAATGTGCACCCAAAGTTGAGAACTGAATAAGGATCATTCTAGAATAATCCAGAACAAAAAATGATACTCCTGCCCAGGCTTTCTCACTACACTAGAGCAGCACATTGGGTTTCACAGAGATGCAATGACTAAGTAAGAAGAACAATAAGCTCAGGAATGATACAAATCTGGGTTGAATCCCAGATCCATCAGTTTTAACGTGATCTTGATAAAGGACAGAAATGGTATGGACCTAACAGAAGCAGAAGATATAAAGAAGAGGTGGCAAGAATACATAGAAGAACTATACAAAAAGATCTTCATGACCAAGATAATCATGATGGTGTGATCACTCACCTAGAGCCAGACATCCTGGAATGTGAAGTCAAGTGGGCCTTAGAAAGCATCACGATGAACAAAGCTAGTGGAGGTGATGGAATTCTGTGGAGGGCGCAACGCAAAAGAGAGAGGCCATGGAACTTCCCTCAGCAAGGCCGAGGGGTCCCGAGGAGAGGTGAGCCTGCCGTCTGCCAACCCAGCTCCCCGGCTAGCAAGAGACAGTCAGACGTGACAGGGTTCTGTCTGGGCAGTTCTGCTTTATTGTCGTAAGCTCTTGGTTTATATAGGCAAGCAGGGGGTTTGCGAGGGACTTTCCATAGTTCTAACAATCAAGTTAAAGGTCAGATTACCACATGCTTACATCATGACAGGGGTCTAGGGTGACATGTGTTGTCCACGAGCATGGAAATCAAGAGGGCCAATCAAAAATTTTGACAAACAACACAGACCATGCCTTCACTCCTTCCTGCAGTCACCATCTTAGCTTCTGACCGCAATGTGTGTGCTCTCTCTAAGCCCAAGCTCTGCATGTTACTCCTATGCCCATAGAGGTTTCTCCACTTGGGGCCCCACAGAATTCCACTTGAGCTATTTCAAATCCTGAAAGATGATGCTTTGAAAGGGCTGCATTCAATATGCCAACAAATTTGGAAAACTCAGGAGTAGCCACAGGACTGCAAAAGGTCAGTATTCATTGTAATGCCAAAGAATGCTCAAACTACCGCACAATTGCACTCATCTCACACGCTAGTAACATAATGCTCAAAATTCTCCAAGCCAGGCTTCAGCAATACATGAACCATAAACTTCCAGATGTTCAAGCTGGTTTTAGAAAAGGCAGAGGAATCAGAGATCAAATTGCCAACATCCACTGGATCATCAAAAAAGCAAGAGAGCTCCAGGAAAACATCTATTTCTGCTTTATTGACTATGCCAAAGCCTTTGACTGTGTGGATCACAATAAACTGTGGAAAATTCTGAAAGATATTGGAATACCAGACCACCTGACATGCCTCTTGAGAAACCTATATGCAGGTCAGGAAGCAACAGTTAGAACTGGACATGGAACAACAGACTGGTTCCAAATAGGAAAAGGAGTATGTCAAGGCTGTATACTGTCACCCTGTTTATGTAACTTCTATGTAGAGTACATCATGAGAAACTCTTGGCTGGATAAAGCATAGGCTGGAATCAAGATTTCCGGGAGAAATATCACTAACCTCAGATATGCAGATGACACCACCCTTATGGCAGAAAGTAAAGTAAAACTGAAGAGCCTCTTGATGAAAGTAAAGGGGAGAGTGAAAAAATTAGCTTAAATCTCAACATTTAGAAAACTAAGATCATGGCATCTGGTCCCATCACTTCATGGCAAATAGATGGGGAAACAATGGAAGCAGTGAAAGACTTTATTTTCTTGGGTCCAAAATCACTGCAGATGGTGATTGCAGCCATGAAATTAAAAGACGCTTGCTCCTTGGAAGAAAGGCTATGATCAAACTGGACAACATATTAAAAAGCAAAGACATTACTTTGCCAACAAAGGTCCATGTAAGTCAAAGCTATAGTTTTTCCAGTAGTCATGTTTGGATGTGAGAGTTGGACCATAAAAAAAAGCTGAAGGCTGAAGAATTGATGCTATTAGAATTGTGGTGTTGGAGAAGATTCTTGAGAGTCCCTTGGACTGCAAGGAGATCCAACCAGTCAATTCTAAAGGAAATTAGTCCTGAATATTCATTGTAAGGACTGATGCTGAAACTGAAGCTCCAATACTTTGGCCACCTGATGCGAAGAACTGACTCATTGGGAAAGACTGAAGGCAGGTGGAGAAGGGGAAGACAGAGGATGAGAAGGTTGGATGGCATCACCAACTCGATGGATATGAGTTTGAGCAAGCTCTGGAAGTTGGTGAAGGACAGGGAAGCCTGGCACATTGCAGTCCATGGGGTGGCAAACAGTCAGACACAACTGAGCAACTGAACTGAGCTGTTCTTGGGGTTCTTGCAGATAGAACAATGCAGTGGGTTGCCATTTCCTCCTCCAGTGATCCATGTTTTGTCATAACTCTCAATTATGACCCATTGTCTTGGGTGGCCCTGCATGGCATGGCTTATAGCTTGACTGAGTTACACAAGCCCCTTTGCCAAGTGAAGGCATTGCTCCATGAAGGGCATCAACAAGACTAGCTTTCCCATTTGGCCTTCTCAGTACTCCCTGTTTTTCCCAAATTTGAGGTCTCTCATCATTACTAAGGTAGTGCTTAGGACCTGCTTCCCTAACCGTGGATAATCTGATAATTGGATAACTAACAGTATTCTTGCCACCCTGCTCTCCTATGAGAATTATTATTCTTTTGACAGGTATGTTCTGAGATGCCCCTTAGGAACTAGGCACTGGGTTCTAGGCACAAGGGATACAACAATGAGTAAGATATTATTCTATCTTAGGATGTTTTCAGTCTGAGGAGGATATAGATAGATAATTTATGTATAGATATATAGAGATCTCTCTATATATTTATAGATCTATAAAATCAGATATTTGTATTTCAAGTATTTGTTTGTGTGTGTGTGTGTTTAAAATATGTGTGTATAGGAAACCGACAACTTTCCATTTTAGATCAAATCACAGGTAGATATCAGAATCGACTAGAAATTTTTCAAAATATATCCTTGTATATTCTAATTTAGTAGATCTAAATAAATGAAATTTGGAAATTAATTGATAGGTATATTGGATTCCAAATCATTGTACCAACTAGAGAATTAGATTAAAAAATAAAATTAACTGACAAATTTTCTCTTCTACCATCCCATTTATAACAAAAACCTTTAGTTTTATGTGGCTGAATTAAACAACGTACATGATTTAGTAATTATTTCCTGTTCATTTGTAACACCTAAAATTTTTCATTTGTAACACTTAAAATTTTTAATATTTTTTAATATTAATTACTTATAAAAATACCATTCTTTCCTAAATTATTCCTAATATAAGAGCCTGTTTAATCAGAGAACTAGAACTATTTCATCTCAAATCAACTTGAATAACTATAATAGTGGGTGACAAAGTCTTTGATAACTTTGCTGAGTAGAAAGTTTTTAAGTGAAAAGAGGTATAGAGCCTTTACTATCTTTCTCTTTCCATTCACATTTTCAAGAACAATATGTAGCTTTGTTTATCTTTCCTGGGTGCTTCTACTGCTTCATTGTTACTATCTCACTAAAAGAAGCTGACAACTCTCTTAACCTTCCCCTTCTACTCTCATGCAATCTGCAATGCCCAGGTTATTTTCATTCCAATAGAAACTACATCACATTTGATTTGAGCTGTTCTCCCTATAGAAGAATGAAGCCAAACTAACTAGACTGCTTCTATCGTTCTCCTGGGTGATACTTAATCACCATGAGGTTTATAAATTTACTTTTTAGGTCAATATAAGCAACACGGCATCACACAATGGACACCAAAGCCACAGTCTTTTACAAGGAAAAGTTCAGGTTTTAAAGGCACCCAAAGGTGGATAATCAAGAGCAAAGAGCTGGACATGACTGAGCCCACACACAGGCACACACACACGAAGAGGGAAGGATAAATCAGCTAAATATTTCTGAACATCGGGAAGCAGAATATTATAGTGGAAAGAAATGAGCTATAGAGAGAGACCAAACTGGGTTTGAATCCTGGCTCCAACATTTTCACTGTAGCTTTAAGCTACCATAACTGACAATTTGCCTCATCGTTAACTATAATAAGATTTTAATACCAGTCATTCAGAGATCTTGAAATGATAAGTGAAGATGTATCATGAGCGCCTAATATAGTCTCATGTAGTCACAAAATGAATGAACATGTGCATGAGAAAACATTTATCCTTTAGTCAAAGTGCATTTATTATGAAAACCAACTAAATAAAACATGATGTGAGGGCCCTACAAAACCATTCAAATGCACTAGAAATATAGGCCTTTTAGTTATTCATCTAGTATTTTGTCTAGTCTCTATTTGCAATGACTGATAGAATCATTAAACGTATAGGTTATCTTGTTCCTATCATGGGTGAGATTATAGGCATGTAATGAATCAGAGAGTTATCTTTTCTGAAGTTGACCTTCAGACTGCCACCTATACAATCATCTCTTCCTTTACTTTCCCACCCTCATCCTCATTTACTGGACTAATACATTTCCAAAGGATCATAAAGGAAGGAAGGTAGGGGAGGGGAAGCAGGGTAGGGGGAAAGAGGAAAAGAAATAGAGAAGGAAGACACAAATTTAAAAAAAAAACTAAAGAGTCCTGCTCAACCTGATTTAAGAACAAGCTGTAACTCTCCTTAATGAATTAGATTTGCTTTTGTTAACAAAACAAATAAAATTTTGTTTTGGTTCTAAACAAGTGGCTAATGAAAGGTGACTTTAATAAATTTAGGGAAAAAAAATCCTAACCTTATAAAAGGAGTACGTCAAGGCTGTGTATGGTCACCCTGCTTATTTAACTTATATGCAGAGTACACCACAAGAAACTTTGGGCTGGAAGAAGCACAAGCTGGAATCAAGATTGCCGGGAGAAATATCAAAACCTCAGACATGCAGATGACACCACCCTTATGGCAGAAAGTGAAGAGGAACTAAAGAGCCTCTTGATGACATTAAAAGAGGAGAGTGAAAAAGTTGGCTTAAAGCTCAACATTCAGAAAACTAAGATCATGGCATCTGGTCCCATCACTTCATGACAAGTAGATGGGCAAACAGTGGAAAGTGTCAGACTTTATTTTGAGGGGCTCCAAAATCACTGCAGATGGTGACTGCAGCCATGAAATTAAAAGACACTCACTCCTTGGAAGGAAAGTTATGACCAACCTAGATAGTATATTCAAAAGCAGAGACGTTACTTTGCCAACAAATTTCTGTCTAGTCAAGGCTATGGTTTTTCCACTGGTCATGTATGGATGTGAGAGTTGGACTGTGAAGAAGGCTGAGCACTGAAGAATTGATGCTTTTGAACTGTAGTGTTGGAGAAGACTCTTGAGAGTCCCTTGGACTGCAAGGAGATCCAACTAGTCCATTCTGAAGGAGATCAGCCCTGGGTGTTCTTTGAAAGGAATGATGCTAAAGCTGAAGCTCCAGTACTTTGGCCACCTCATGTGAAGAGTTGATTCATTGGAAAAGACTCTGATGCTGGGAGGGATTGGGGACAGGAGGAGAAGGGGATGACAGAGGATGAGATGGCTGGATGGCATCACCGACTCGATGGACAGAGTTTGAGTGAATTCCGGGAGTTGGTGGACAGGAATGCCTGGCATGCTGTAATCATGGGGTCGCAAATAGTTGGACACAACTGAGCGACTGAACTGAACTGAACCTTATAATTTTTTTTTACTATAAATTCAACATTGCCTTCTTTCCTAATTAGGCAAGAAATGCATGATCCACCCTATTTATAACATGTTCAAGTAATATCCATGTATGTATCAAAACATAAAACTAGTCTGCTATGTCCACCTGCTTCCTACTCTTTTCTATTATCTACAGTCCTTTCCTGTACTATAATACAAATACAAAATATATGCAACATGAATAGATGGAACAGTGCATGAATGATTAGACATTTGCAGTCTAGCAGCCTTGGGTTTAAATCCTGGCTCTTCCCCTAGCTGTGTGATATTTTGTGTATTACTAAACATCCCTAGCTCAGTTTTCTCATCTGTGAAAGTATATAATGATACTTTCTTACAGGGTCACTGTGAGAATTTAATTAGGTTAAGTTATTCAGTTTCCTTAGCATAATGTGTGTCATAAAATAAACATGCAATAAATCGAACTGTTATTGTTCTTCACATCTTCATTTGTTTTGTTAATTCTGTTTTCTTACAATGAACTAATGCAATTCATTAATATATGCCATCTTTAATTTTAATTTATATTATGGTTTAGTAGATTAATTTTTTAGAGCACTTTTAGCTTCACAACAAAATTGAGAGGAAGGTATAAAGATTTCCGATATGCTCCCTATCCGTATATATGCAGGACAGCTCTTATTATCAACATCCTCTATCTGAATAATATACATTTGTCACAACTGGACAACTGCATCATTGATGATGAACTGACATTAATACAAACTCATCATCCAAAGACCATAGTTTCTATTAGGATGTACTCTTGGTATTGTATGCTTTATGATGTAGACAAATTTATAATGGCATGTATCCACCCCTACTAAGAGCAGTTTCTCTTTTTTTTAAGATGTGACTGCTTACTGATACTCTGGAAACATCTATCATTTAATAAGAATATTTCTTGCTTATATTTTCATTAATGCTACTAGCTTCAGAATTTTGTGATACTTCCCTTTATTAACCTGATGTTTTGCTGACCCAAGCCAACTTTTCTGTATATAAAGTGATAATCATTCTGCTGAAGTATTCAAGCATCAATACAGGTATATCAATCACACTCTTCTTACAGAAGAAACAAGGGAGAAATTACAAAGAGCAATGATGAAGTCTAATCATTGAACAGAAGAATGAATAGAAAAATGTCAACAAAATATGTTCAACGCACACAGCAAAATGAAGAAATATAGACACAGAGAAAACTCATATAATACTGCAGAGTGAGAAAAGTAACAGGAATACCTGTGACACTAGAATATCTTCTCTTGACACACACGGGAGCAAGACAGGCTTACAGATTTACACAAGTTCTGATCTGGTCTGGCATGAAAGCAACAAGAGGCTCATGGCAAGAACTACCCGCCTTGGCTATCTGCCTGGAATGTCACCATTAGAGTTTTTACATCCATATTCTTTATTAAAATGCAATGCCCATTGAAAGGAATATATTATGAGTTATTATCAGCCTACATCTGAGAGAAAATGATTAAATCTACCGATTAAAGCTAAAGAGAGTGAGGCACTTTTGGAGAAGGAACATTTCTGGTGTGGAAAGTTATGTTTGAATTCAAGGGAAACTTAAACTAAAAATATAAGATTAAGAAAATTATACTTAAGACTAAAGTGCAAACAGTCCACACAGGCAAAACTTCTTTCATTTAAGAAAATAAACTGCAAATACCTAAGCATTCCAGAACAGAGTTATAATAACCCATCTTCAATGATAAAAGAAAAAAGAAATCAGAGACTCTAGGGTAGAATGACCTGCAAGGACTGCCACAGCTACAGACTCTCTGATTTATGGCAATGTTAGGAATTGGGGCTGTCTCCTTCTGAGTACTACAGCATGCTATAAAAGGGCACTGTGAATCACAAGGCATAAAACAGCATGCTGAGGGAGGGATATTCCAAGTCAAAAATAATGGTGATAAATCAGAAGCAGTGAATGTGGTTATATGGTTTTATTTCGTTGAATAAAGTCTTTGCTACAATTTTTAGTACACTCTGTTGGAAAGTAAAGCCATGACAATCACACACAACTACAGGGATTTCCCTGTTTAATAAGTATTCTCAAAAATGATGAACTATCCTGCATTCAAGTATTTCAGAAATGAATATAGTCAAGATACATATATATATATACACACATATATCTATGTATAACCACATTTGTTTCTTTGATAGAGTAACAGATATTCATTCTTACTTTTAAAATTAAGTGGTTTACCTGTAGATAAATAAAGATGTAACATAGCAAAGATGTAACAAAGCTCTATTTTAATTATTAATGGCTAGTTGGCCAGACCCTATGTATGTGTATTTTAATTTTTAAATCTTCAAAATGAAAGACATAAATTTTTTTAAAAAGATCTATGTTGATTTAGTTATTGAATCGATTAGATAGGAATAATAGTAATTTCCTCAAAGACCATTCTGTAATCTGGTTTGCTGCTGCTGCTGCTAAGTCGCTCCAGTCGTGTCCGACTCTGTGAGACCCCATAGACGGCAGCCCACCAGGCTCCACTGTCCCTGGGATTCTCCAGGCAAGAACACTGGAGTGGGTTGCCATTTCCTTCTTCAATGCATGCAAGTGAAAAGTGAAAGTGAAGTCTCTCAGTCGTGTCTGACTCGTAGCGACCCCATGGACTGCAGCCTATTAGGCTCCTCCGTCCATGGGAGTTTCCAGGCAAGAGTGGGTTGCCATTGCCTTCTCTGGTAATCTGGTTTAGAATTGTATAAAATTTAAAATTGTAAAATATCTTGGATTTCAAAGCAGTTCAATAGGTTCATTTATATGATTAGTTACTTATAAACATATGTAAAACTTGTATGCATGAATACTTAGATTGCCATCTGTGTGTCTTGCAATGTGTTTCATCCTATGTTACATTCATGAGTGCCAGTCTTTAAAATTTACTCTCTTGAGTACTTATAAGTGATTTTGAAGTCCATGATATAGGCTAATTTACAGCTTGTCTTTGGAACAAATTATCACGTCTTGATTCTTATTGACCTAAGCCAAACGCTACTGTGGCTTCAAATTCTCTCAAAATAACTCTTATGTTTGATGTTCATATGTAGAACATCACCCTCTCCCACCACATAAATAGTTAAACAAATATAAACCAATTGCTGGTCTTTATAAGGGCTATACAGAGACTGCAAAGAGGGATAATTAATTTTTAGTCTTAATCCAAGGTTTAAGATAAATTGAAAACAGAATTTTGAATGACATTGTTTATTATCTTACCACCTACTCTATATATTTAAAAAAGCAAACAATGATGTACAAAACTGCTTTAGTGTTCTAATTAGTGGACAACTGTCCTTCTATTAAGATAGAAAACCCAAATCAAAATGGAAAAGTTAGTGATTTTATGGTGCAACGATATACAAAATTACCAGTGATTACTAACGGAAAGTGATTCATGTGGAAGCTTTTAAAATATGTTCATGTTTGTGATTTGAGGCATCATGAAGGAATCTGGTTGATTATTTTTTTACAAATATCAGTATAATAAAAACTTTTTCCTTATAAACAAAACAAGGAAGCTGGTATAATTAAAAACAAAAACCTATACCCTGAAGAATCAAATGAACCTAAATTTCAGCCCAAGCATCACTTTAAAGAAATGAAGCATAGTTGATTTATAAGGTTTGAGATGTACAGAAAATTCATTCAGTTATATATACATATATATGAGTCATATATATATATATATATATAGAGTTACACATACATATGTATAATTTTTCATTATTCTCCATTATAGGTTATTACATTAGGTCTTTGTTGTTTATCTGTTTTATACATAGCAGTGTGTATCTGTTAGTCCCAAATTCCTAATTTATCCCTCCTCCATTCCCCTTTGGTAATTGTATGTTTTTTCTACAAGCATCACTTTTTATTAATCATGTAACCTTAGAAAACTATTTAACTCTTATTAACTGCTAGTTTCCCCACCTACAAAAGGGATTTAAGTTTGGTGTGAGTATTAAATGAGGTAGTTTATACAAAGTGTTTGCACTGAGGAAGCATTCAACACATTATTTTTTAAAGAAAAGCAAGTGGTATCTGATTTAAGTGTCCCCCCCCGCCCTGGTAGAAATAATAACTCCATATTATTATTCATCATAGACATTTGTGGAATATCCAAGACTGAAGTACAATTTAGGGCTACAAGTCAAGTCTACAGCCTAAAGCCTTAGCCTCAGAAGTGACTGATTCATCAACCTATCTTTGATAACACTTTTAAAGTATATAACCTAACTGGCCAGATAAGCCAAAACTTATATAGATTAAAAGATAATAAAAATTAATTCACAAACTAAGCATGTATTGTAGTTCAAAGTCTAATTACATCTTTACTGAAATATAGGAAACTGCTTCATCACAATGTTGATCAAAATGCATAAAATGAACTATGTCTCCTTTTCATGTATAGAAAATGAAGTCTCATGAATATTCAATATACTTATAAAATAAACCATTATTTTATCTATCAGTACATTTTTAGTGAAACTTATGGTATTTATTTATTTAGTAACCATAACTTAGGAAATTAGTAGCATAGGTTAAGAGAAAATTCAATTCTTTAATCCATCAATTTTTTATTATTCTGCTATCACTTTTGATATTAGCTAGCTTTTGATCTTCAGTCATTATGTAAAATACATACTGCTTTGTACTGAACTATAAAGTATAACATATATTTTTGAAGTAGAATTTCACAACTCACTACAAATAACAAATCTTACTTAATGCTTTACTTACCTTTTCTAAATTTTTTAACTACTTCTGTCAAACAGAACCTCCTGGTTTAACATGATGATTAAAACAATTTTTCTCCAAGTTGTTGGCAAATCACTTGCTTTTCTTTCTATCCCATCTTCAAAAATTGAGTTACCATCTTTTTAAAAAATAGATAAAGAAAAATAAGATGCGATCACTTGACCATAAACTATCCATAACATGAGTTCATCAACATGAATCAATTAGAGATCAAAAGGAGGTTGCAGAGAAGGAGTAGGGGCCTGGCACTTTGCAAAGTACTACAACATGGAGCCATTACAAGAGTTAAGTCCAGTGATAAGCTGAAACTACATATTGTACATCCTTATCTAATATTCAGAATAACCATTTAGTGCCAAATCAAAAGGAGGCTCTGAACTGAAAATACACCAAATAAGTAAGCTTTTGTTGTATAAACTGTAATCAAATGCTGATTACATCTCTGCTTATCAGGTTGAAAAATAAAGGTTGCTAAAATGAGCAGAATTTCAATGTCCTCTGTCTACATGATTCAAGGAGACATAAATTATTATACAAATATAAAATTTTTGATCACATTACAGCAACATACTATTTTGAAAGTGTTATAAGCAATTTATTAGCTTTCCAAAACATGCCTTAGACTTTGAGGTTATATTTTAAACAAAACCCCAATTACAATTTGCTAATATGGTCTTCCTATTCAACATATTTTCAACATTGCATAATATCTTACACTAGTAATAAAAAGATATCAGTTCAATAAAATAGATTTATAAGTTAGTCATTTCCTATTGTTTAAAATTACCTTACTGATAACCTATCTCCTTCCTAAATGCATCTGTGATGGCCTACATACCATAAAACTGGAAGCAACACAATAAAATATTAAAAATTACAACTTGCAGGAATGGCTGGCTTAGGAAAGCTATAAGAATTGAGTTAAAAACTAAATTCTGGAACTCTTATTTAGAAGAGTGAAAAAAGTAAACATTGTTGTCAATAACAAACTAGGAAGAAGAATCCTAAGTCCTGTTATAGAAGAAAACTCTTTGCATATGTTCATTGAATTTAAAAAAATAAAAAGAAACAAGAACAAATTGTGTGTGTGTGTGTGTGTATGTATATATATATATATATATATATATATATATATATAACTTTACTAAACACATTAGAAAGTGTTGGAAAAAGAGGCAGTTCTATGGAGTAAGTCTGAAATAAGTGGATAGGAAGAGAGTCTAGATATGAAATCTCTTAATTCCTTATGTTTCAAGAATAATTAAAAGTTAATGTTTCATTTCATCTAGTCTTACAGCAGATTAAAGGTAGAAATAGCCTCACTGGGAACTTACCAAGAACCCAAGGTACAAGTACTCTGTGTACTGTTTGAAAGAAAATGTGTCAGATGCCAAGCATTTGTAAAACATCAGTTCAGTACGGTTCAGTAACTCAGCCGTGTCCAACTCTTGATGACATCATAGACTGCAGCAAGCCAGGCTTCCCTGTCCATCACCAACTCCGGAGCTAGTTCAAACTTATGTCCATCGAGTCGGTGAAGCCATCCAGCCATCTCGTCACTCGTTCCTTTCTCCTCCTGCCTCCAATCTTTCCCAGCATCAGGGTCTTTTCAAATGAGTTAGCTCTTCGCATCAGGTGGCCAAATTATTGGAGTTTCAGTTTCAGCATCATCCGTCCAGTGAATATTCAGGACCAATTTCCCTTAGAATTGACTGGTGGGATCTCCCTGAGTCCAAAGGACCCTGAAGAGTCTTCTGCAACACCACAGTTCAAAAGAATCAGTTCTTTAGTGTTCAACCTTCTTTATGGTCCAACTATCACACTGATACATGACTACTGGAAAAATCAAAGCTTTGACTAGATGGACCTTTGTTGCAAAGTAATGTCTCTGCTTTTGAATATGCTGTCTATATTGGTCATAGCTTCTCTTCCAAGGAGCAAGTATCTTTTAATTTCAAGGCTGTAATCACCAGCTTCAGTGATTTGGGAGCCCAAGAAAAAAAGTCTGTCACTGTTTCCATTGTTTCCCCATCTATTTGCCATGAAGTGATGCAACTGGATACTATGATCTTCATTTTTAATGTTGAGCTTTAAGCCAACTTTTTCACTCTCCTCTTTCACTTTCATCAAGAGGCTCTTTAGTTCTTCACTTTCTGCCATAAGGGTAGTATCATCTGCATATCTGAGGTTATTGATATTTCTCCCAGCAATCTGGATTGTGCTTGTGCTTCATCCAGCCTGTCATTTTACATGATGTACTCTGCATATAAGTTAAATAAGTAGGATGACAATATACAGACTTGATGTATTCCTTTCCCAATTTGGAACGAGTCTGTTTTTCCATGTCCATTTCTAACTGTTGCTTCTTGACCTGCATACTGATTTCTCAGGAGGCAGGTCAGGTGGTCTGGTATTCCCATCTCTAGAAGAATGTTGCATAGTTTGTTGTGATCCACAAAGGCTTTGGTGTCATCAATGAAGTACAAGATTTTCTGGAACTGTCTTGCTTTTTCTATGATTCAACAGATGTTGACAATTTGATCTCTGGTTCCTCTGCCTTTTTCAAAATCCAGCTTGAGCATCTGGAAGTTCATGGTTCACGTACTGCTGAAGCTTAGCTTGGAGAATTTTTGCATTACTTTGTTAGCATGTGAGATGAGTGCAACTGTGCAGTAGTTTGAGTATTCTTTGACATTTCCTTTTTGGGGATTGGAATGAAAACTGACTTTTTCCAGTCCTGTGGCCACTGCTCAATATTCCAAATTTGCTGGCATATTGAGTGCAGCACTTTCACAGCATCACCCTTTAGGATGTGAACTAGCTCAACTAGAATTCCATCACCTCCACTAGCTTTGTTCATAGTGTTGCTTCCTAAGGCCCACTGGACTTCACAATCCAGGATGTCTGGCTCTAGGTGAATGATCACACCATCGTGGTTATCTGGGTCATAAAGATTTTTCATGTATAGTTCTTCTGTGTATTCTTGCCATGTTTTGTTAATATCTTATGCTTCTGTTAGGTCCATACAATTTTGTCTTTTATTGTGCCCATTTTTGCATGAAATGTTCCCTTGGTAGTTCTAACACCTTGAAGAGTTCTCTAATCTCTCCCACTGTATTATTTTCCTCTATTCCTTTACGTTGACCATTGAGGAAGACTTTTATATCTCTCCTTGCTATTCTTTGGAACTCTGCATTCAGATGGATATATCTTTCTTTTTCTTTTTCGCTTTTAGCTTCTTGTCTTTTCTCATCTATTTGTAAAGCCTCCTTAGACAACCATTTTGCTTTTTTGCATTTGTTTTTCTTGGGATTAGTTTTGATCACTGCCTCCTGTACAATGTTATGAACCTTCATCCATAGTTCTTCAGGCACTCTGTCAAACCTATCCCTTGAATCTATTTATCATTTCTACTGTATAATCATAAGGGATTTGATTTAGGTCATACCTGAATGGTCTAGTTGTTTTCCCTACTTTCTTCAATTTAAGTCTGAATTTTGCAATGAGGAGACAAATTTTGATTTTATAAAGTCAACTGTCCACTTGAATTTTGTCTAGGTTTATAGCTACATTAAAGTCAGTTGCAGGAATCACTTTAGACGGGGTCTATATTTGTCCCCGGGGTCTATATTTTGTCCCCTGCAAAACAATTAGAGTTGTTCATATTGTCAGTTAAAATATCAAAGTTCTATCATTTTCACTAAAAGAAGTCATTAAATATTATCTCTACCCTTGAGTAATGAAAATATGGGTTCTGTTATATCTGGACCCTCATCTTCCCCTGATGCAAAGGAGAAATGTCCATTCCCCAAGCCAAGACCAATCTTTTCACATGTGCCTGTGGATTTCATTCTCTCCTCTTTTCTCTAAGACTATATACTATTATCATTTTTTCCTTTGTATTCCTAAGTGTCCTTTCATTTTTATTGTTTTAGTTTTTCTACTGATTTTGAACTAGAATATTCAACTAGTTCTAGTTTCTCTAATTTTTTTTAATTTTCTCTTTGCCCACACCTCCCTTCAGTTACAGACTCCTCTCACTATTTTATTTTTGTAGGCAGGTTTGAGATTGATGTTGGGAAAACAACTAAGGAGTACATTCATTTAAAGGCTTCTGTTTTTATTTATGAGTTCAGGAAAGAATGGGTCAGAATTTTGAAAATAGTTGATAAATTTGAAACAAGCATCATGAAGACAACAAAATGGGCTTACTAGCAATACATAACTCAGGTTTTTGAGATATTAGAGTGGCCATAGCTTTTACCCACTCTCTCATTCTAATCATTATATATATTGAGAACTTGATGTCTTTGGTAAAGAATAAGACAAGTGAAAAGAATCCACTTAATTACACTGTAATTTTGATGATGAAAACTAATTCTCAAACTTGGGATCTCAATAAGTACCTCATATCTATTTTAACTTATACTTCCATATTTGAACTTATTTAAATATCAACCAAGTGGTTATTACTGATAAGCTTTTTAATTTCTAAAATTTATATGACTGGCCTGAATAAATATTCCTTCACAGTTTTAGTTCCACAAGATTTTAAATGAAAAATTTAACTTTGTGTAATTAGGTCATTTTAAAATGTGTGACTTTGTGTTCAAAATGCAAGAATATGAAGATTGTGCTTTCTGGATTGAGATGTAGTCACACTCAAAACAAGAAGAAGGGGATGAGGAGGAGAAAAAGGCAGATGTAGACTGAGGATCCAATGCAACAGAAAGTTAGACAGTAGATTTCCCTAGTGGTGCAGGTTGTAAAGTAACTAGCCTCCAATTATAATAAATAAATAAACAATAAATATCAACTATACTCCAGTAAAATTAAAATATATATATATTTTTTAAAAATCCACCTGCCAGTGCAGGGGACATGGGGTTGATCCCTGGTCCAGGAAGATCTCACATGCCTCAGGGTAACTGAAACTGTGCACCACAAATCTTGAGCCTGGGCTCTAGAGGCCGGGAGGCACAGTGACAAGCCTGTGCAGCCTAGAGCCCTTGCTCTGCGATGAGAAGAGCTGCCTTGATGAGAGGGCCACACACCTCAACTAGAGAGCAGCCCCTGCTCACCAAGGCTAGAGAAAGCCTGCACACAGAAATGAAGGACCGGAGTAGCCACAAATAAATAATGTGTTTTTTTAATTTTAAGATTTTTAAAATTTTTAAAAAGAAAGATACAGGGTGATTGGTAGGATCTACATAAGCTCCAGTCCCTGATTCCAGCTTGTTCTTGACATAAATCCCAACCTGAGGAAACTATAAAATTCTTCTTTAAAATCTTCTTTTAGTTAAGCTTATTAAACTTTTTCTTCCAAATTATTTGCAAAGATAAGATTTTCAAAACAGTTGCGTCTATGAGCTATCTCTACTTGCTCACCTCATATCATTCAAAGGACTACAGTCTCCCTTTCACCTCTAGTGCTTAAGCAATATCAAAAGGAGCATCTTCTATTATAGTCCATCAAAAATGATGCCACATTCTAGTTTCCTTCATAAGTGGACCATCCTTTCACGTGCTTTTATTTTACTTGGAGTTTCTCCTCACACTATTCTTTCTTCTTTTCCCAAAACCTGCAAATGTATTCCTTTCTGAGGCTCTGAGGAGGAACCTTCTAGTTGTCTACTCTGCTGCAGCCCAACTACACACACATAAGTGCTCAGGCCCTGCTATCTTGACATGGTTAATGCCTGTTCACTCCAAAGTTCTGTTTTACTATCACTTCCATGTTAAGACCTTCACTGATTCGATCCACATAAATTAAATTTCTTTGTTTTACTCTCATAGCATGCTATACTATACTTCTTCATAGAAATAATCACAATTTGTAATCATTTGATGTCTGTCCAAACCCCTACTCATTCAAAAAGCTATGGACCCCTTTAAAAGCTATGGACTCCTTCCCCAAGGAAGGATATTATATTTAATTTATTTAACCCTATATGTTCTATGCTTTTCCCCTATTTCATACTTAAAACATGGCAATTGTTATCCTGTCCTCCACGGTCTACTGGATAAACGGCACTTCCTGTCTAATTTAAATACAGATTTATGTTTATTAGCCAAGATATTGTCAGTACTGATCTATTCTTTTGTTATAAGGGGAGTATTTGAGGGTGTTACTTCTTTCAAATATGTAATTCCCAGATCACAAGTGGAAAATAGTTTTCTTCTTGTATGTCAATGTTTATCTACTAGTATTGACTGCCTATAATGCAGTCTTGAGATGAACTCAAGCTGAGGTTGGGTTCAACAGGAAAGAGTACCGAGATAGATAAACTCCCACTGCTATGAACAAAGGAAAAATCAGTGGGGTGTACTTTTTAATTTTCATATTTGACAGCTTTGGCCTAGTAAAATTATATTACCATGGTGCTAACTACATATCTACTTATTAGCTGTCTTAACTGAATTATTATTGAGATTGAGTTTCAAGATCTTAGTATTTTACTAGTTTGAAAGAAACACAGGCATGAATTTCAATTTCCAGATTTAGTCTAAATGCTTCAACAGCCTGAATCCATTCAAAAGGCCTCTTTGAGTAACTCAGTGGGTGGATACTAGTTTGAATATCCTATTACTAAATCAAAGCTCAGGAGAACGTAATGGCCTCTGTAGCTCTGGCTCTGAAGTTCCTTAACCTCACAAGTTTCATTTGACCATCTGGAAAATGAACATTATAAAACCTTACATGAGTAACTATTAAATGAAACTACATAATATTTTTAAAGTTACACTTAATTACACTTTTGTGGAAGCAAATTTTTAATATGGATTTAATCTTGGTGTGATGAAGCAAATGGCAAAACATCAAAAATGATAGCTTAGACACAATTTCTAAAAATAAATAACCACTTTGATTTGAAGCAGTAATGTATGTTAGCAAAGAGAAGATTGAGCCTTGGATTTGATTCCAGGAAAGATCTTAATAATCTCATTTAGATTAATATCACTTAACTCTTAGAACTGGAGAAGGCAATGGCAACCCACTTCCAGTACCCTTGCCTGGAAAATTTCATGGATGGAGGAGCCTGGTAGGCTGCAGTCCCTGGGATTGCTGCGGGTTGGACATGACTGAGCAGCTTCACTTTCACTTTTCACTTTCATGCATTGGAGAAGGAAATAGCAACCCACTCCAGTGTTCTTGCCTGGAGAATCCCAGGGATGGGGGAGCCTGGTGGGCTCCCATCTATGGGGTTGCACAGAGTCGGACACGACTGAATCGACTCAGCAGCAGCAGCAGCAACTCTTAGAAAGTAGAACTCAGTAATTTGGGTTTCATTATGTAAACATTTCTGGCATTCCATTTACTTTATGGACATAAACAGCTGGCAAAGCAATAGAAGAACAGGATTATCTGAATATTAATTCTTGGACTAATTCTTGAAATGGCTTGAAGACAGAAGTAAATGTTTCAATCTGTTGTGCACTACTTGAAATTAAGATTTTTCTTCTTGAAAAAAATACAATAACTTTAAGGTAAAATATGTTGGAGCTCATTATTATGACTTGTGATACAAATGAACAACATCAAGAAAGTAAGAAAACACAGGTATCAGTCAGCCCTACTCCCACGTTATAGTCTTGACATTATTGTTAAATAATACCTATGCTTCTGCTGCTATCACTTCAGTCGTGTCCGACTCTGTGCGACCCCAGAGACGCAGCCCACCAGGCTCCCCCGTCCCTGGGATTCTCCAGGCAAGAACACTGGAGTGGGTTGCCATTTCCTTCTCCAATGCCTGAAAGTGAAGAGTGAAAGTGAAGTCACTCAGTCGTGTCCAACTCTTAGCGACCCCATGGACTGCAGCCTACCAGGCTCCTCCATCCATGGGATCTTCCAGGCAAGAGTACTGGAGTAGGGTGTCATTGCCTTCTCCAAATAATACCTATACCCTTCCATAATCTTGGTTCAAGCACCTTAGTTTCTATCTGTTCCTAGGTCCCTTTAGTACTATAATTCCAATAACCTCTTAAATTTCCATCTATAATTTAAGAGAGGACCTATAATAAACTGATTATACACTTTTTCACTCTGTTCTCCATTTTACACATTATCCAGACTAGCTTCCATGCTTCTTCACTAAAATCCCTTGCATAGAATTAAAAACTATTCCAGGCTAAGTCTTAACTCTAATTAAATCCAGCTCACTATCTATTTCAGGCTTCCCAGGTGGCACTAGTGGTAAAGAAGCCACCTGCCAATCCTGGAGTTGTAAGAGATGCAGGTTCGATCCCTGGGTTGGGAAGATCCCCTGGAGGAGGGCATGGCAACCCACTGCAGTATTCTTGCCTGGAGAATCCCCTGGTCAGAGAAGCCTGGCGGGCTACAGCGCACAGGGTCACAGAGTTGGACAAGACTGAAGCTTCTTAGCATGCATGCACATCTACGTCATACATGTGTGCCCTGTGCCATCAGGCTACCCATAAATTTACAACCACAAACATGACGTGGACCCTGGTGCAAGAGTCAGTCTACTACCATTTCCTATCTGCTCAAAGTTCCAACACCTCTTCTTTCACCCTCACCTCAGACCATGACTATCTCCCAATTTTACTGAAACACACAACTAACAAGAGTTCTTTTTCTATTCAAACACTTAAATCAAGAACTGTATCTGTCTGCTTACATTCACCATTCTTATTAGATGAGCCATTTGTGCCCCTATTTAAAATCAGTCACTGTATTGTCCACTAGATTGTGCTTCTTTTACCAAAGGAATGACAGTACATCATTCTGGCAACTTTCTCCTATTTTCCCCACAAAATAAATGATTTTTTTCACCTACATTTTTCTTATCCACAAACTTTACTTTTATCATCTTAAAAAGTAAAATAAGCAAACAGAATTGCTTGACTCATAACCCCATCTAGCTACAATACTTTTCTCCATGCACTTTTATAGCAAACCTTCTTAAAATATATATCACTATTTGCTGCCTCCTCCCACTCTCTCTTGAACTTATCCCAACTAAGCTTTTACCTTACCACTCTTTGAGGCTTTCACCTCACCACTACCAGTACCACTCTTGACAATGTGCCCAAAGAATTCCATATTGCTGAATCGAATGATCAATTACCAGTCCTCTTATTACTTGATAGATCAGTAAAGTGTGATATAACCAGTGTCAGTGACCACTCTTCATTCTTCTTTGCTAGACCCTCTTCATCTACCTAATACCTTAGTGCTGGAATATATATAAACTCAAGCTTCTCTGCTCACTCCCTCAATGGCCTCAGCTAGTGCTGTATTTTAATATTTCATCTATAAATTATTTCCAAATTTATAACTCTATTAAATAACTTTACCTTGAACCCTAGTCCTGTGGTTCCAATTATCTACTTGATTTATCCACCTTCACATCTAATAGGCACCCCACAATTTAACTGTCTGATACCAAACTCCCAGTGTTCTCCCCAAGACATAATTCTCTTAACAAACCTCTACTGCTCAAGTAGTAGCAACTCCAACTGTCCAGTTGATCAGGACAAAAAGCCAGAATCATATTTGACTCATTTTTTAATTTCGCAGCCCAATCAACACATTAGCTAATCCTACTAATCTACCTTCAAAACATCACCGTAATCTCTGTATTTTTCTTGAGTCCATTTCTGCATGATCAAGGAATAATCATCTCTGATCAAAACTAGTGCAAAAGCAGTCAATATGGTCTGCCTCGCTTCTACTGTTATCTCCCTTTCTCACTTGGTTCCAGCCACACTAACTTCCTAGATGACAGTGAAACAGGAGAGGGCAGACTTCTGTTCAGCGCCTTTGCCCTTGCTGTTTCCTCTGCCCAGCCTGTTCTTCCCTGAGATATCCACATGCCTCATTTCCATCTACTCCTTCAGATATTTCTTCACATACCCCTTCTTGGTAAGGCCTTTCCTATCTAATATTATATCCCATCATCCCACTATGTATCCTTAGTAAACATTTTATATGTCTATATATGATATATATTTGATATGTGAGTAAATTCAATATGGTATGTCAGAGACAAGCATTATTTTTCAAAGCCAGATACATTAATTAATCAAAGCATCAGCCACTGATATGGTTGATCACATTCCTTTGGCATCTTTTATCATTCTTCTTGACCTGACAACTTAATTACATAAACAAAAGTTTCTACTTTATAAATAACAATGAATATATGAATATATTATTAATAAAGATACTTCATTAGGTTTAGAATAAAAATATAATGGGTCTGAGATAATGAACTTAATAGAATTTAGATTTTATAATTAAGGTTTCAATCAGACTCCTAATTCACATTTTTCATCTTTAAAAAAATATAAGCTTTAAGAAGAAAACAATATATTATTTTCTTTTACAATTTCTTATGCTGCTGCTACTGCTAAGTCACTTCAGTCATATCCGACTCTGTGCAACCCCATAGACAGCAGCCCACCAGGCTTTCCCCATCCCTGGGATTCTCCAGGCAAGAACACTGGAGTGGGTTGCTATTTCCTTCCCCAAGGGAGCTTCCCAATCTAGGGATCAAACCCACATCTCCAGCTTTGCAGGTGGATTCTTTACCACTGAGCCACCAGGGACATCTCCATAGTAGTGCATTATTTTGATCAAATTAAATAAAATCAGTACCAAATCAAAAGTTTTGGTAGTAGCAAACACTACTTTCCAAAATGTCATTGATGATTTATGAAAGCAAATACCATCATTAAATATAAGAACAAAATGGCAAGGGTTGACCTGAATGAAGTTTTTAAGGCTACATTTGCCAGCCACATCAGTGATCTAAAATAGTCCTCTCAAATTTTATTATTCACTAGAATCACATGAACAGCTGGCTGAAATGTAGATGACTGTAAACCTCATCCCCAAGTTTTTGACTCAGTAAATCTGTCATGATGCCTGATAACTTGCATTTCTATCAGTTCTCCAGGGGATATTAGCTCAGAAACCACACTTTGAAAATCACTGGCTTAAACTACCTTACAAACTTACTAAAAGATAAACTCTTTCCAGAAAACAAGCAAACAAAAAAACCTCCCACTTTGGCCATGCTGAGACTAAGGAGATGCTATTCAACTTTTTGCTCACTGGTTGGTGTTAGAGTGCCCTTTGCCTTGTATGGTATTTAGACCACTCTTAACAATGGCACCACTAAAACAAAGGCGTTTTAGGGCAACACCGCTTTGGGACCTGTATCCAGTGATACTGCAGTGTCCCAGACTATGTGCTGCTGTCGTGTGCGTGTGCTCCATGGGTAGTCTTATGAGTCTCTACTGTGTCACTGCTGAAAACAGAAATTCAGGATAAAGTGAGCAGAAGTTTTAGAGTGTCGTGAAGAATTACATCAAAATCAAAGCAACAGCACTTCAGAGAGTCTGATTATGTGGTGTTATTCTTGATTTGCTAACTAGATGTGCAGCTGAATCTTATAAAATCCAATTACCAACATAGAGAAAAAGCCCTTAATTTCTCCCTCATAGCATCTACTTTACACTGACATTTTGCTCTTAAAATATGTCTTCCAACTTAATCTAGATGATTTTTACAACCACCATCATTTCTCTTCACACCCTTTTCAAGATTAAAGGGGCTATGGACAGAAATAGAAATATAAGACTATGCTGTGTACTACTGACTGGAAAGTAGTTAGTGTGTGTGGTTCACTATAAGGTAGAGCTTGATTGAGAAAAATGAGACTCTGGCACCTACAAGGTTTATCTCTTTCTTTTATTTACAGTTCTTGGTAAGCAGGCAACTGAGAAGACAGCTCCTAAAATGAGCACAGTACATCACAGATAGCTATCATGACTGAGTCTACTCCAAAGGTAACATTCGTTTCCACTATTGCTCTTAATCCTAGTTTAAGCCACTTCTTTCACTGCACTCCCATTCACTGCAGTCTGTTAGAAGATAATATCATTTTATTTTTCTAAATGCAAATTTTAAAGGTAATAAACTAAGATATCTGTATTCAAAACAGTGATAGCATTCTCATCTATAACTTTTATATAGTAACATATACAAATGCTAAGATTTTCAAAGTATGTAGTGCTTTTTCATCAAAAATGATGACAGAAGAGGAACATTAAAGTGACCACTATACAATCCCCTGAGATATAGTGGCACACAGTTATCAAGATGAACACCTTCATCTGGGCTCACTAAATGTTAATACATATCTTCTGTAGTAGTTTAATTTCTAAATTTAATTCTGAATCCATTTTTTAAATTAATGTCTTGGTTGTTGTTATAAAATTAATGCCTGAAGTACATTCAGGGGGAAAAAACTCAAAACCAGAATTTGCATAGAAATAAAGGACTGAATGTGATCTACATGTTATTCTGACTGTACAGAATTACTGAGCATATGATGTGCTAGAAGAACACTATAGTTTTACAAAACTCAGATGCTACCATGACTTTTACTCACAAAAGAAAAGTTAAAAGTACTGATTTAATAACTATGCCAAGATAATCATGAGTTTGGCACACTTTATCTTTCTCTATGGTGTGACATTAAAAATAAAATCCAAGGACCTAAATGGAGTATCTTAATGTGTGGAAGTTAATGAAAATTCAAGATACTGAAATTGAGAATAAAATTTTCTTTGATGTATATGACAAAAAACCCTTGATAGTTGATACTCCTATCTAGTGAGCTTCTCCATTCCTTGGGAATAAGTGAAAAAATAAATCCATGAACCTCGTGAAAAATACCAATAATAAAATCTCAGATGGTTTAAAACAAACAAAACCAGACTAAGATTTCGGTCATTATTGACTATATCATAAGAAGGAAATACAATACCATAAAATTAAAAAAATAACTTTTTCATGAAAAGAAAAAACAAAGTTTACCTTCCAGTGATTTCCCATTAATAACAGAAAGTAAAATCTCTGCCATGATTCTAAACAAAGTTGTTATATCCAGCACAGCTGCTTATATCCAAAGCAGTGGAAAGCAATACAGTAAAGGACTACTGGGGACTAATTATCCCTTTGTATGTATGTGTTTGTTTGATATTCCACTTCATTTTTAAAATATTGAGGATGCTTTCACAGTTACAGTGTAACAAGATAAAAAGTGGATGGGGAAATAAGGGCATGGAAAAATAAAGTTTAGAAGATAATAGGAAGTAGGAAAAGATATAGAGACACAAGATGATATAGATAATGGTAATCTATAATAGTTATAGGTATAGATATTGATAGAAGAAAGTGACAACGCACTCTAATTTTCTTACCTGGAAAATCCCATGGATAGAGGAGTCTAGTGGGCTACTACAGTTCATGAGTTACAGTCAGACATGACTGATCATGTACAAACTATGTTACAGTATAAACATCATAAACTCCTACAGTTACCAAAAGCAGGTAACAAATTTTCCTGTAGGCTTAAATTTTTGGAAAAATTACATTTTCTAAAATTGTCAATATTATGCAACCAGTAATGATTAAAAGTAAATGAAAATATTTCAACCATAGTAATTTCTCATTTGTTTCTGATATTCTTCAGATTTCTCTATGGTCCTCCCCTGGAAGTTCCCAAATTCTATCTTGGCAACTGAAAGATAACAGTGGAACTTTAAGTCCTTCCAAGTACATCATGCAAAATACTAGGCTGGATGAAGCACAAGCTGGCATCAAGATTGCTGGGAGAAATATCAAGAATCTCAGATATGCAGATGGCACCACCCTTATGGCAGAAAGTAAAGAAGAACTAAAGAGCTTTTTGATGAAAGTAAAAGAGGAAAGTGAAAAAGTTGGCTTAAAACTCAACATTCAGAAAACTAAGATCATGGCATTCCGGTACCCATCACATCATGGGAAATAGATGGGGAAACAATGGAAACAGTGATAAGACTATTTTCTTGGGCTCCAAAATCACTACAGATGGTGACTGCAGCCATGAAATTAGAAGACTCCTTCACCTTGGAAGAAAAACTATGACCAACCTAGACAGAATATTAAAAAGCAGAGACATTACTTTGCCAACAAAAGTCCATCTAGTCAAAGTTATATTTTTTCCAGTAGTCATGTATGGATGTGAGAGTTGGATTATAAAGAAAGCTGAGTGCTGAAGAATTGATGCTTTTGAACTATGGGGCTGGAGAAGATTCTTGAAAGTCCCTTGGACTGCAAGGAGATCCATCCAGTCCGTCCTAAAAGAAATCAGTCCTGAATATTCATTGGAAAGAGTGATGCTGAAGCTGAAACTCCAATATTTTGGCCACCTGAGGCGAAGAACTGACTCATTGGAAAAGACCCTGATACTGGAAAGACTGAAGACAGGAGGAGAAGGGGATAATCAGTTCAGTTCAGTTGCTCAGTCCTGTTTGACTCTTTGCGACCCCATGAATCACAGCACACCAGGCCTCCCTGTCCATCACCAACTCCCGGAGTTCACTCAGACTCACATCCATCGAGTCAGTGATGCAACCCAGCATCTCATCCTCTGTCATCCCCTTCTCCTTCTGCCCCCAATCCTTCCCAGCATCAGAGTCTTTTCCAACGAGTCAACTCTTCACATGAGGTAGCCAAAGTACTGGAGTTTCAGCTTTCATTCCTTCCAAAGAAATCCCAGGGCTGATCTCCTTCCAGAATGGACTGGTCTGATCTCCTTGCAGTCCAAGGGACTCTCATGAGTCTTCTCCAACACCACAGTTCAAAAGCATCAATTCTTCGGTGCTCAGCTTTCTTCACAGTTCAACTCTCACATCCATACATGACCAATGGAAAAACCATAGCCTTGACTAGACGGACCTTAGTTGGCAAAGTAATGTCTCTGCTTTTGAATATGCTCTGTAGGTTGGTCATAACTTTTCTTCCAAGTAGTAAGCATCTTTTAATTTCAGATGTTATATGGTATCACCAACTCAATGGACATGAATTTGAGTGAGCCCAGGAGTTGGTGAAGGACAGGAAACCTGGCATGCTGCAGTCCACAGGGTCACAAAGAGTCAGGCAGGACTGAGCAACTGAACTGATTTCCAAGGTAAAATACTGCTTATAGGGCTTCCCTGGTGGTTTAGTGGTAAAGAATCCACCTGCCAGTACAGGAGATATGGGTTCAATCCCCAATCCAGGAAGATTCTCACATGCTATGGAGCAGCTAAGCCTGTTTGCCACAACTATTGAGCCTGTGCTTTAGAGCCCAAGAATCAAAACTACTGAGCCTATGTGCCCTAAAGCCTGTGCTCCCAACAAGAGAAGCCACTGCAATGAGCAGCCTGCACACCAGAACCAGAGAGGCTCTCACATGCCACAACTAGAGAAAAGCCTGCACAGCAACTAAGACCCTACACAGTCAGGTGTAAGGTCTTAATTATATTTTTGATCTATGTAGGACATTAATGTATTGTTTTCTATACCTTTTTCATATCATCTCCATTCATGTACATTTCAAGTTATCATTACTATCCAGAGGAAATCACAAATTATATTTAATATATTTTTTCACAGGAAAGGAAAAAAACTGTCCATTTTGTATTAATAGTAAAAACAAAGAGAGTCAGATTAAAGATTGACTGCTAATGGGGTCAGGAGCCAGGGACTAAGCTGAGTAACACTGCTGCTTTTCCAGCTTTTATCTAAAGTACATGCTGGGAGGTTTTATCCACCCATTTAATCTCTTAAACTTTTAAATCTAATTTCTTCTTTTAAATCCTCTTTTCTTCTTTTGTTTTGTCTCCTAACCCTTGAAGTACTCTTAGATAAGCTCTTAGATTCAGTTGAAATAATCCCTATTGATTCTGGTATTTCTCATAAAGTTTGAGAGCATGAAAACAAACTTAGATCACAAGCTGAAATAAATGTCACTGATCTAATAAAAACAATAAATGCATTTAATATTTAAGCCAACAATAGATATTTTCAGCAGAAAGTATATGTTCACTAACAGCAAACCTCCATAACGTTTACTAAATGTGTAGCTAATCCTTATATACCCCTGCATGGCATGTTCCACCATCCCCATTTTATAGGTAAGGGAATTGATGAGAGATTGATTAAACAGTTTGTCCCAAGTCACATAACTAGTGAGGAATGTAGCTGTGATTCTAATTCTAGCAGTCTGCCGCAGTCCCTGCTAGAAGCTCTAAAGTGCATTTCCTAAGAGGAAACTCTTAAAAGTCGATCACCCTCTTCCATAAGCAACTTCCTAACATTTATTGTCTGCTTGCTCATACACAGCTGCTCGTACTCCTTATTAGCAGTTTAATGTTACCAAATAAAGCATTTAACATTTACACAAAGGAGAAAATTTTTTGTTAGACATTACACAGGACTGGGTTCTGATAAACAGATTTTTATAGGTGGAAATGGGAGAAGGGCACTGCTAATGGAAGCAACAGAAACATAATTTTGCCAACAAAGGTCCATAAGTCAAAGCTACAGTTTCTTCAGTAGTCATGTACAGATGTGAGAGTTGGACCAGAAAGAGGGCTGAGCACCAAAGAACTGATGCTTTCAAACTGTGGCGCTGGAGAAGATGCTTGAGAGTCTCTTGGACAGCAAGGAGATCAAACCAATCAATTCTAAAGGAAATTAAACCTTATTATTCATTGGAAGGACTGATGCTGAAGCTTTAATACTTTGGCCACCTGATGTGAAGGGTCAACTAATTAAAAAAGACCTTGATGCTGGGAAATATTGAGGGCAGGATGAGGGGATGACAGAGGATGAGATGGTTGGATGGCATCATTGATTCAATGGACATGAGTCTGAGAAACCTCCAGGTGATGGTGAAGGACAAGAAGGTCTGGCGCACTACAGTCCATGGCGTCACAAAGAGTTGGACATGACTGAGTGACTAAACAACAATGGAAGAAACATCAAGAGCAGAAAAAGGAGCAGAAAGATAGAAGCAGACTGTGGAATGGCAGCTGCTGAGCATGGCTCCAGTGTGCAGTGCCAGGAGAGGTACGACCAGACGATGGGAGCCCTGAATTTCAAGAAAGAACACAAGTGGAAGTCATAAAAGACTATGGAATCAGAGAGTGATATCAGACATGTGAGTTATTGCAGCAGTGATAAAAATTACTAGGGAAGGCTGAAGGCCAGAGGTGGAAAGACCAATTAGGAAGCTGTTACAGTTATCCAAATTATTGGAAAAGAGAGTATGGGTCAGGTCAGTAACAATGTTAAGAGAAATGAAGAAATGAATGCAAGAGAAACTGTAGAAGTAAAACTGACTTTTCTTGGTAGTTTTTAGACTTGGTTTCTGAAACAGGGAAAAGAAAATTAAAAATTAATTCTAAAATGCCAAGACTATTTGGTTGAAAAACATATGGAGCCATTAACCCAGCAAAAGACCTAAAAGAAAATGCTTATCAGTAATACAAGTTTGATTGTGGACATGACTAATGTGAGATGGTAAGACAAAATCTATGTAAAGTTCCTTATCAAATATTTATTGAGTATTTAACTCTACAGAGATTGAAGGGATAGATGTATACTTAGAGTTGTCAATACAGATGATAGTTGAAACTGGCAATAAATGACAGCAGAAAAAAAGGAAAAGAAAACAAGATTGAAAAGGAAACCTGAGAAACGATTCTCAAATATATACATTTAGAAGTAAAAGGAGTTAACAAAGAAATGTCAAAGGGTTAGCACAATCATACAGACAAAAAGAATAAATTTTCATAAAGATTTATAAAACTGAGTTTCTGTAACAAGGTCCTTAATTTCCAGAATACCCATAGGGGTTCTGTTTCCATAGTAGCCTGACTATGCTCTACTATGGATATTACAAAAACTATGTGAAATCATGGCTCTAATCACATAAACAGTGATTTTTAAAATGAAGTCAATAAACCTATCTTGTGAACTATTTAAAAAGAAGACAATGAGGGAGAAAAAATATGTGAAATGAGAAGAAACTACTTAATTTTATAACTAGGTTACTTTTTAAAAGAGAGATTTCAGAAGTGTATGAAAGATATGTTGGCAGGCAGTGAACAGGCAGTGAGAAAATGTGAATATGGAATGTACACTTATGGAAGTGAAAGCAAAGAGTAGGTTTACTGAGAGATATTACGTAGTAAAATACAACATCATAAACATTTGTTATACTGTTATTTACTTTAATTGCTTTTGGTAGCCAGCATGTGAACCCTGTTCTGTGTTGGTGGGATATCCCACATGGTACACATTTTGGTGGAGACTTGAAAAGCAGGAAAGATGACACATATTCCCTTAACCCCCACCCTAGCAGCTAGGGTGAGAACACAGGACTAGGGTTTGTCCTTGGACACACTTTTGCCCACAATTGATTATGGAATGTGCCACACAGACAAGTAGAGAGAACAATTTCTCTGAGGAACACCTGTAACATCTTATTTCTAGAAGCCACAGAATGAAGTGCCAGCAACAGCAGCTAGTGTATAGCAGTGGTGATAGTCGCACTTCTCAGGCCACTTCTGAAATAATTTGGGTGGAGTCCTGGCTGTGCTGTTCATTTTGGTTCTTTTCTGACTTTTGCTCTGCCTTTGTAGTCTTCCAGTTTGGTGAACTACTTGATATGCATTAAATATGTAACTTAGCTGCATCCATCAGATAGAATTTATTTCTGTTTCTTACAGCTAAGAATACTGTATGATATAAGATGTTATATGTCATTAGAGTATGACAAAAGATCAAGGAATTTTGCCCCTAGGAATTTGAGCCCTCTTTTTTGAGAATATTTGAAAAGCTTCAATATGATATATAGGCTGGATAAGAATGCAAGTGAAAAAAAGGGATTAATTTTATAGAGTAATGAAAATCCACAAGGACTTAAGAAGTTTGAGAACAAAGAGTAGGTTCGTAAAAACAAAAGAGATTAGAAGAAATGTAACCGTTCAGTGTAGCAGGAGTCAGAAGTTATGACTTTCCATGCTTTCTATGCAACTACAAGAAATCAACCTGACCTTGCCATTAGCTGCACAACTTAAGGAGTGGTTGCCACGAGAACAGAAAAGAGTCCATATCCCTGTGTTAGTGCCGCTGACTTCCATTTAAATCTTGAGACAGCATTTCCTCAGCGTCTGGATTCTAGTACAGCTTGTGGTTCTCCCTGACTGACTCGATACCACCTGATTTACTTTATATTCCTTTTAAATGTTTATATCCAAGTAACACTTACATATAGGAGAAACTGAAAAAGAAATGAAAAGCATACAGTGAAAAACAGTTTTCTGCTTCAATCTTCCACAGCTTTAGTCTTGTTCCCCAGAGGGAAATATCTCTACTTCAGGTTTTAATACTTCTCAAGTAAATTAAAAAGAAAAGACCTTGAAAATCTCCCACTATGTACACTGAATGCAAAAATAGGAAGTCAAGAAACACCTGGAGTAACAGGCAAATTTGGCCTTGGAATGCGGAATGAAGCAGGACAAGACGAACAGAGTTTTGCCAAGAAAATGCACTGGTCATAGCAAACAATCTCTTCCAACAACACAAGAGAAGACTCTACACATGGACATCATGAGAAGGTCAACACTGAAATCAGACTGATCATATTCTTTGCAGCTAAAATTGGAGAAGCTCTATACAGTCAACAAAACCAAGACGAGGAGCTGACTGTGGCTCAGATCATGAACTCCATATTGCCAAATTCAGACTTAAATCAAAGAAAGTAGGGAAACCTGCTAGACCATTCAGGTATGACCTAAATCAAATCCCTTATGATTATACAGTGGAAGTGAGAAATAGATTTAAGGGCCTAGATCTGATAGATAGCATGCCTGATGAACTATGGAATGAGGTTCGTGACATTGTACAGGAGACAGGGATCAAGACCATCCCCATGGAAAAGAAATGCAAAAAAGCAAAATGGCTGTCTGGGGAGGCCTTACAAATAGCTGTAAAGCAAAGGAGAAAAGGAAAGGTATAAGCATCTGAATGCAGAGTTCCAGAGAATAGCAAGGAGAATAAGAAAGCCTTCCTCAGTGATCAAAGCAAAGAAATAGAGGAAAAGAACAGAATGGGAAAGACTAGAGATTGCATCAAGAAAATAGGGGATACCAAGGGAACATTTCATGCAAAGATGGGCTCGATAAAGGACAGAAATTGTATGGACCTAAAAGAAGCAGAAGGTGGCAAGAATATATAGAAGAGCTGTACAAAATATCTTCAAGACTAAGATAATCACGATCATGTGATCACTCATCTAGAGCCAGACATCCTGGAATGTGAGGTCAAGTGGGCCTTAAAAAGCATTACTACAAACAAAGCTAGTAGAGGTAATGGAATTTCAGTTGAGCTATTTCAAATCCTGAAAGATGATGCTGTGAAAGTGCTGCACGCAATATGCCAGCAAATTTGGAAAACTCAGCAGTGGCCACAGGACTAGAAAATGTCAGTATTCATTCCAATCTCAAAGAAAGGCAATGCCAAAGAATGCTCAAACTACCGCATAATTGCACTCATCTCACATGCTAGTAAAGTAATGCTCAAAATTCTCCAAGCCAGGCTTCAGCAATACGTGAACAGTGAACTTCCTGATGTTCAAGCTTGTTTTAGAAAAGGCAGAGGAACCAGAGATCAAATGACCAACATCTACTGGATCATTGAAAAAGCCAGAGAGTTCCAGAAAAACATCTATTTCTGCTTTATTGACAATGCCAAAGCTTTTGACTGTGTGGATCACAATAAACTGTGGGAAATTCTGAAAGAGATGGGAATACCAGACCACCTGACTTGCCTCTTGAGAAACCTATATGCAGGTCAGGAAGCAACAGTTAGAACTGGACATGGAACAACAGACTGGTTCCAAATAGGAAAAGGAGTATGTCAGGCTGCATATTGTCACCCTGATTATTTAACTTCTATGCAGAGTACATCATGAGAAACACTGGGCTGGAAGAAGCACAAGCTGGAATCAAGATTGCAGGAGAAATATCAATAACCTCAGATATGCAGATGACACCACCCTTATGGCAGAAAGTGAAGAGGAACTAAAAAGTCTCTTGATGAAAGTGAAAGAGGGGAGTGAAAAAGTTGGCTTAAAGCTCAACGTTCAGGAAATGAAGATCATGGCATCTGGTCCCATCAGTTCATGGGAAATAGATGGGGAAACAGTGAAAGCAGTGTCCCACTTTATTTTGGGAGGCTCCAAAGTCACTGCAGATGGTGACTGCAGCCATGAAATTAAAAACGCTTACTCCTTGGAAGAAAAGTTATGACCAACCTAGAGAGCATATTCAAAAGCAGAGACATTACTTTGCCAACAAAGGTCCGTCTAGTCAAGGCTATGGTTTTTCCAGTGGTCATGTGTGGATGTGAGAGTTGGACTGTGAAGAAGGCTGAGCGCCAAAGAATTGATGCTTTTGAACTGTGGTGTTGGAGAAGACTCTTGAGAGTCCCTTGGACTGCAAGGAGATCCAACCGGTCCATTCTGAAGGAGATCAGTCCTGGGGTTTCTTTGGAGGGAATGATGCTAAAGCTGAAACTCCAGACTTGGCCCCTCATGCGAAGAGTTGACTCATTGGAAAAGACTCTGATGCTGGGAGGGATTGGGGGCAGGAGGAGAAGGGGACGACAGAGGAATGAGATGGCTGGATGGCATCACTGACTTGATGGACATGAGTCTGAGTGAACGCCAGGAGTTGGTGATGGAAAAGGAGGCCCTAGCGTACTGTGATTCATGGAGTCGCAAATGTCAGACATGACTGAGCAACTGAACTGATGTACACTGTTTACAAAAGGCACCATTATTGTTAATATTCTGGGAGTGGAAATCTTGAAAAATACATATAAGTAGAATTACCCTGCAGTTACATGATAGTGCAAACTCTAAACTTTGTTTTTTATAAACAAGATCCCTGTTTCTGGTGATATGGGTGTGTTTGCTTGTCCGTTCTTCTGTTTCGAAGTCTAATTCTTTGACCCAGAACTTAGTCTTTGAGCTTAGAGATAGTAGGAAGTAGAAATGGTTGTCTACGTAAAGTCTTTAAGAAATCAAAGCAATGCAAAAACAAACTGTACAATTGTTTATAATTTATTTGCCTAATGACTGATCAATGTTTTAAAACTGAATACTTAAAAAGTACTTATTTTCTCCCAAATAAAAACATTAAAAATTAAATTTGGTTTCAATTTATACAAATTAAGAAATCGTGTAAATAGTTATTCAGAATTTTCAAACGCAAACCCAACTGACTTCAACTACTTAATATAGGATATGTAGATATTTATTATCAGAATATTTTAAATTTTTAAAAATGCATCTTAGGTTTAGGGATAAAAATGGTATCTATTTCATCCTTCTATCTAGTGGAGAAACTTTGCTGGAATATTTTTAATTCAAGACGTCTATATCTTGGAAAACTAATTATTAGAAAATTCTCTTCATTTTCAGCCAATGTGATACCTAGAATGTTTCCTCTTTTGTCAAAGTTATGCTGATGGAAAAATTATACCTTATGTATCCTTCATTCTCCAGAAACTTAGAATATTAAATAAAACATGTCTCCTAGCCAATATTCACAACTTTAATTACTTTTCATATGAAGCCCAAACCTGTTTGTCAGTCTCTTAAAATATGGTGATCTGAATTGAACACACTATTCTAGGCATTTTTTCATTGGTATAAACATTTCACAGGATCAGAATGTCCCATTTATAATAATGTATCCTAACTTCATGGGGTCTCAAAGAGTCGGACATGACTGAGCGACTGAACTGAACTGAACCACGTATTAACGCTTTTTTTTTTTTTTGTATCTTTGGTTTTTGGCAAATGTGGTATCACATTGACCCTGTGGTCTTCCAAAGTCCTAAGTGTTTTTTATATTCACAGCTCTCAAATCAGATCTCCCTTTAGACCATTATATCTGTGTAAGTTCCATACCTGTGATCCAGTGGGTAAAAATAGTGTGTTCCCTGCATAGTTTCCTTTAACATTGTTTTCATACATCATTCATTTACATATGCACAGCACAATCCAAAAAAAAAATTTATTTCAAAGACCACAGAATACGTTATCAGCTTGCTATGAGCTTGACATAATGAGGCTGTTAACAATTTTTTACTCAAGTGAAATAAATAGCTCTAGATAATAATTATGTATTTATTTAGTGTTATTATTTCTCAAGGCATTTTTCAATCACTGATTTATAGCACATCATATTATACAGGCAAGAAAAGTTTTTGTTTTGATAGGACTTACCACATGTGAAAACATACTGGTTTTACCTTAATATTAAATTTTGAAAATTCTTTCAGGAAAGGGAGCTCCCCTCTTGATAGTACATGTAGATAACTTTGTTTTATGGTAGTTTTCCAGCCTGAGTTTATGTATGTCTTATTTTTGTATTTTCATTCTAAATGTCCTACCAATCACCACCTTTCTGCCAGTATCTTTATTTGAGTGGTCATAATTTCTCCCCTACTTTGCCAACAAAGGTCCGTCTAGTCAAGGCCATGGTTTTTCCAGTGGTCATGTATGGATATGAGAGTTGGACTGTGCTCAGAAAGCTGAGCACTGGAGGATTGATGCTTTTGAGCTGTGGTGTTGGAGAAGACTCTTGAGAGTCCCTTGGGCTGCAAGGAGATCCAACCAGTCCATTTTGTAGGAGATCAACCCTGGGATTTCTTTGGGAGGACTGATGCTAAAGCTGAAACTCCAGTACTTTGGCCACCTCATGTGAAGAGCTGACTCATTGGAAAAGACTCTGATGCTGGGAGGGATTGGGGGCAGGAGGAGAAGGGGACGACAGAGGATGAGATGGCTGGATGGCGTCACTGACTCAATGGACATGAGTCTGAGTGAACGCCGGGAGTTGGTGATGGACAGGGAGGCCTGGCGTGCTGCGATTCATGGGGTCACAAAGAGTCGGACACGACTGAGTGACTGAACTGAACTGAATTTCTCCCTATGATGTCATAACTTCCTTGGAGGAAATCACATGGGTACTTACAATGAATGCCAGTTGGGTATAGGAAAATTTGGGCTTTTCTGACTTAGCTTCAAAATAAAACAGGGGAAACAAATGATTATTGACCATCCTCTATTGTGCAGGCACTATGCTGGGATATTTCGGAGATATGATCTCATTGTAGTCTTACAAGGTCCTATCAGGGACATATTATTTTTGTTTCATAAATGGAGAAAACTGACAGAAGTAAGACTCAAAGAGGTTATTTGGCCAATATCAGAATATGATTCAGCTGAGGTTCAAACAGACTTCTCTGACTCTGTATCCATTTTCTTTCCTCTGAAAGAGCCTAGGTGAGATTCACTACATTTAGTAGGTGAATTAGGAATGCTTCTAAGCATCAAAAAACAAAAACAAAGAAACAAGTAGTTATACTCTTTTTGGATATCCAGCATAAAGAGATTCTAAAGAGACATTAGAACTCCAATTTCCATATACAATAGGGCCAAAGAGCTTTAAATATGAGCACAGTTTTAACAAAATTCCATGTGAAGAAAAAACAGATTGATATTACATTATATTTCCTTGTACAAAGTAAGGTCAAACAAAATTCACAAATTTAGTCCATGGCCTACAAGTGAGACTTTATGAGTAATTAAGAGACCCCAGAAGACTTTGAAGAATCCAGATACATTGGGATAGCAGAGGGTTACATAAGGCCTCTGCTGCATAACCATCACTAAGCTTGTAAATGTGACAGTCTTATCCTGCTTGTTTCCATCGGTCTGTGCCAATTTCAAGATGAACATCTTACCCATCTAACTCATCCTTTCATCTTACAACTGTTTGATTTTCTTTGCAAAGATGAAGTAATAAGGTGATATTTTATGTTGTCTTTTGCCTTTCATGGCCTCAAAAAAATAGCTCAGTTTGTTCAAATTTTCCATATCTTAAAGGAAAGTCTAACAAGGCTTTTGTTGTGGATGGATTTCCTTTTCACAGATGGCTGGCTTGCTTACCAGCTGTAGTTTGATAGTTATTACAGTTAATTTACCTCGAAAATGAAGGCTTTACTCTGCAGCACAAGGGTATTTTACATTTAGCTGAAAAATCCAATGCCCTTCTAATTGCACTGGCACACTCAGACTGCCATGCCTGACCTTACGTATAAATCTCTGACTCAGAAGCGTAGGCAGTACCCTGGGTTTAGAAACCCCAACACAACACATTTGCAATCAGGAGTCATATTAAGAGCTGTATTTCTTCATAATAATAGTTGGAAGGTTACAGGATGAGTTCAAGAGAAGACCATTTCCACCTTTGGAATAGAAATCAGAACACCAAACCCTGATTAATTACCAGAAAGAGAATAATACGTAATCTATTTTATTGTATGGCAAAATCCCCCCATATCTTCAAAGCTTGCATTCAAGAAGCCTCAAGTCCCTCGCCTCAAGGAGCTTAGGGTACCATGGTGAGAGTCATGTGATAAAGGTGAGCTCAGTTATTGCTTTACCTTGCTCAGTTTTCAAATAAAAATTTTGTTTCTGTCATTACTATGATGCAATTGTAATAATACAGTATGCTGTCAGGACTGTCAGTGAAAGCAGATGAAGAAGCTGTCGAAACTGAATGTTTGGAGGAACACCAAGAAAACCCCATGACTCAAAACAAATTTCCCACCCAGATGGTATGCTGTACCTTAAGAATGTCATTAACTTGTGTGGGGTTTTTTTTTCTTTGAAGTGTATTTATATTCCCAGGGCGAACCACGTGTTTAAAATATTAATGTGATGCTAGATCTTTTTCCTGATAGGAGAAACTCAGAGTTAGGAGTCTTTTATACTCACATGGAAATAAGCTTGTGTGTAATTATTAAGTGAAAAAGATAAACAGAAAGCTACAATGTATATACATATGTATGTGTGTGTGTGTACGATCACAACTATTTAAGACAATAACAGAAACAGATTGGAAGGAAATATAACAAAAGAGTAGCAATCATTGTTACCAGAAGTTTAGATTCTATATTTATGGATTCTGTATTCTCCAAATGCTTTATATATTTTTTAACTAAATTTTAAATTAACAGAGGGCTCTTGATAAAAATAGTATGCATTTCACATTGTTGACAAAGGTAAAGTGAAATCCTGGCACTAAGAACTGGCTCTTAATGCACCCTTGCTCCTCCTCTTACAAACTGCCTGGCTGGCTCTCTGACAGCCGTTAGCATCCTAGATGTCCCCCACTTGAACTGCAGTTTTGTCAGGAGTGTGTCCCCTGACCTTGGCCAGCTCTCATGCTCTACAGAGTCACGTGAAGACTGCTCTATCACTCTTCCCAAGTCTGTGGGTGCTTAGTTTCTATGTGTCACTATCACAGTCCTCTTAAAGGATGAATCAAATTTTGTTGTATCATCCTGTCCTTTTACTTAAGAAATGATTTTCCCAAGGAAAAGTATTTGAATATCTTTCTGCAAACATCAATCCACTCTTCCCTAGGAGATTCATCTGTGGAATTTTGTATACCCCATCTAGAAATTTCCCCTTAACACATTATGGCATTGTTCTTTTCCACAATACTATGAGATTCTGAAATCATACATCAGCATGATTTTTTATTTTATTCCTTCAGCTTTTTTTCGCTAAGGGAAATAGATGTAAGTTTCTCTTATTAGAGGGTTTCCCAGATGGCACAGTGGTAAAGAATCTGCCTGCCAATGCAGAAGACACAAAACTCAAGATTCATGGGTCAGGAAGATCCCCTGGAGTAGGAAATGACAACCCTCTCTAATATTCTTGCCTGGAAGATTCAATGGACAAAGGAGCCTGGCAGACTACCATCCATGGGGTCACAAATAGTCAAACACGAATGAGCAGCTGAGCACACAGACACATCTCTTATTAGGGGCATTACAGTGTAAGTCAATTACAGTCTCATAAAATACTGTGTTCCATGCTGAGTTGTTTCCCAAACTAGTGAGCTACTTTTGTTCCATCCGTCTGCCTATAAATTGATTAAACATTAACCATAAATTAAAAATAAAAGGTGAGGCCATAGGCTAGTAAAGAAAATTCCTTAAAATCCTTAATGTACAAATCAAAGGATTCTGTTCAGAATTGAATGTCAATAAAATTTTAGAATACCATGCCTTGTTAGAAAGTCATTGTTAGCCAGTGAAACCACATAAATTAGGTATTTAATTCAAGGAACTTCTTGATTTAGATTTAAAAGGAGAAGAAGAAAAAATATATGAATGGCTATAATTTAAAAGAAATCATACTGGACACGGATTAAGATTTGTCACATCTCTCCTGCGGGCTCATAAAGTAACTGATGAGTAATATATTTAGCAATTTTCAGAAACCTTGAGGGTGTAAAATGCCAGTATAACCAAAAATCTTATTTTCAGGGAGAATATATATTTCTTTGAATATTTCATTAAAATTAGGAGAGCAAGGGTGAATTGTATTAAAGTAAGACTATGAATTTAAAAGTAGGCATTGTCATCTGGAGTTTGGGGTCAGCATCTCAATTTCTCATTTGATTTGTATTAGTCTTCTCAGATATAGAAAGATTGTGAGGTTAGCTGGGGCTATGTCTTGCAGTTGCTCTGCTTTCCTAAGGAGGTTGGTGCAGGGAAGCTGAGAGCGGCTTCAGGTCCTTTGGGTAAAATCGATCCACTGGTTTCATACCACATTATCCTTTTTCAAAGCTGAGTAATGGATTTGCAAGTGGATTTAAGAAAGCTAAGAGGAAACAGAATAATTCTTCATTGTGATTTATTATGTCTTTCTCTGTCTATTAACATATCTCAGAAAATATTAAGCATTGTACTTATTTCCACTAATGGCTGGAAATGTTCGCTGATTTTCAGAAGTAAAGCTATTTCTATTTCCATTTTATGACACAGTTTCTACACACAGATAAATATTTATGAATATTTTAATGGTATGATCTTTAACACTGGCAAGTATACTTAATAGAAGATAAAAAAATACTCTATGTAAATTAGACACCAAAATGATGATATTAGACTTTGAAATATACTCTTGATTTAAATGTAGGTTCTGTATTATTCCCTATAATGATACATGAAGGCTAACAGGTGGTATCAGTTCTTAGGAATAATTGATAAGTGTGATATTTGTTTCCTCTTTTCCATTTTAAAGGGGATATAGGATTATTTTTAAATTATTTTTCCTTTTGTTATATAAAGTTTTCCTGCTTTGAAATAACTACCTAACTCATCATGGCTAGATGAAAAGTAAAGGATGCAGGGAATCAGTTACTCATTTGATTCTTGTTATACCTAATAATTGCTCTGAATTCTTCATACTTTCAGTTTTCCTCTGGTTTGATTGTTCAAGAATCAAGTAAATACTATCTAGATCTATATGGTATCTATCTCCCTTTACTGACTTTGCCCCCAAATCAAATTTCTGTTAAAAAGCAGGTGTTATCTATTATGTATGCCTCTTCCCTTCACTGAAATCACTTCTTGTGTTCCTGGGTAACATAAATTAAGACTAAGACCTGCAGGACACAATAGTTATCATGGCCAAGTATGACCCAAAAAGCAAGACGCTTCCAAAATACTTCATATATTTCTAAATTAATATAAGGAATCAAGCTTTCTCCTGCCAACTACAACTTCCCCCATCTCAATATCATATCATAAATATCCATATCCATAGACAAGCAGGGGAAAAGTGAAGAAGAACCTAGCAGTAGGCAGAAAATGATTCATCAGGATTGCATTCTATTTTTTTCTTGCATAGAAATGGGGAAACACACCCAGAAAAGAAGAGAGGTGACCTTTTCAAATTCCTTTCTAAGCATGTCAATGACAGGACTCCAGTCCAAAATACTAGTAGTATTTCCTAAAACATTTATGGATAGAATGCTTCTAGCAGGATGTACCAGTTCTGTATAGGATTACCTATGGAAAAATACAAATAAACATAATAATAAAGAAAACCCTGGAATCTATGAATAAAGGGAAATAACATGTAAGCTACTATATATATATGTATATATATATATATATATATATATATATATATATATATACAGACCATAACGGAACAGTCCACTTTGTATACATGATGTAACCACACACATCACTCTGAGAGGTCATATGCTAAATCTTGGCCAGATCATGCAACTGCAAAGGGACCTGGGGAGAGACTGTCAGTCCTCTTCATGCTTCACTCTTCTTTGATATTACTGTATCCTGCTGCTGCTGCTGCTGCTGCTAAGTCACTTCAGTCGTGTCCGACTCTGTTCAATCCCATAGACGGCAGCCCACTGGGCTCCCTGTCCTTGAGATTCTCCAGGCAAGAACATTGGGGTGGGTACTGTATCCTGCAGTTATTAGTAAAGCTGACACAAAATTATAATCTCTTACTGTCAAGAGTTTGATTTAAAATCAGATCTGTTGTTATCTCTTCAAGAGATAACTCATGGCTTTCCCTTTTCATCCTGAGAGGTCTCTGATCCTATATTGTCCATGTGAGTCTGATATTTTATGATTCTCAACATTCACCCATGAACTCTCAATTCATCCAACTAAAATTCTGGAATTTATCAGACATTCTGGCACCCTACTTTAAAACCCCAAATTCCCAATTTCTGGATTTTTATTTACTAGAGCCTGAAAAACATGTATCTTTGCATTTTACCAACAAACCTACATTTGTTGAGAATTCTGGCTAAGCTAAGGTCCTAGACTATGTCTGTTTATACAGATACTCTAATGTGATTAGAACAAAGAAGAAAATATTCATCCAAACTTTTCTGCCTTTCATTGCATTCTTCCACTGAAAAAAGGACAAATCTTTCTGTCCCTAGAATTTCTACTTTTATTTTTATATTAGAGTTTGATGCAATTAATATTCTAACGGATAATTTTATATCAGAGGTAAGCTTAGTAAATCAAATATTAGTCATTTTGAATGTTAATAGGATACTGATACATTCAAATTTAGATACTCAATTATTCATAAAGCAGTCTTTTCCTACTATGTGGCAGACGTAGTACCATGCTAAAAACTATGGCAAATACAAAATACTATCATGATTCTTTCTTGGAAAAGTAATATACAGAAAGACTAAATCCAACAGAAGAATTATTAAAATAAGATGTGACGAATGTTAGATTAAGTGCTGAATACTATGGAAACACAGAGAAAGAACTGATGACCCAGAAAGAGGGGTCAGTAAGATTCCTCTGAAAGGGTGGCTGTTGGTCTGAGACTTGAAGACCAAAGAGGAAGTCAGGTCACCAGGTACAGAAGGATGGAAAGGATATCCCACTGAGAGGACAGAGCGTGTGAACAAGAAGAGCAGGAAAGGTGGCGCTTGTTCAGAAACAGGTAAGGGAGTGTATGAAGTGACTGGAAGACAAAGGATGTGTTGGACTACCACCAGTCTCTTGCAGGATGCCATTTTAGAAGCTCTCGCAGTAGCTCTGGCTTGAGATTTTGATGGGCTCAATTAAAGCAGCGGCAGATCATTTAAAAAAGAAAAAAAAAAAGGAAAGAGAAAAACAGGAGATACTCAGTAGATGTATTGAGTATGATATGAAAGTAAAGTGAAAGTCATGTCTGACTCTTTGAAACCCCATGGACTATACAGTCCATGGAATTCTCCAGGCCAGAATACTGGAGTGGGTAGCCTTTCCCTTCTCCAGGGGATCCTCCCAACCCAGAGATCAAATCCAGGTCCCTCACATTGCAGGCAGATTCTTTACCAGCTGAGCCATAAGGGAAGGCCAAGAGTACTGGAGTGGGTACCCTATCCCTTCTCCAGGGGATCTTCCTGATCCAGGAATCGAACTGGGGTATCCAGGATTCTTTATCAGCTGAGCTACCAGGGAAGCCTGAGTATGATATGAGTAAAAAATAATGGAATAATATCTATACAATGGATTCATTAGTAGTAAAAAAGAATGAAATAATGCCATTTGCATCATCATACTAAGAGATTATCATACTATGTAAGCAAGAGAAAGACAAATATCATATAATTTCACATATATGTGGAATCTTTAAAAAAAATTATACAAAGGAACTTATTTACAAAACAGAAGCAGACTCACAGACTTTGAAAACAAACTTATGGTTACCAAAGGGGAGAGGTATGTGTTAGCAGCTCAGTTGTGTCTGACTCTTTGCAACTCCATGGACTGTAGCATGCCAAACTCCTCTCTCCATGGAATTCTCCAGGCAATACTGGAGTGAGTAGCCATTCCCTTCTCCAGAGATCTTCCCAACCCAGGAATTAAACCCAGGTCTCCTGCACTGCAGGCAGATTCTTTACCGTCTGAGCTATCAGGGAAACCCAAAGGGGAGAGGTGAGGGAGCGATAAATTTGGAGACTGGGATTAAAATATACACATTACTTTATATTAAATACATAATCACAAGGACCTACTGTACAGCACAAGGAATTATACTCAATACTTTGTGATAACATATATGGGAAAAGAACCTTGGAAAGATATATGCATATGTATAACTGAAACACTTTGCTACACATCTAACACACCAAACTATAGACCGAGTATACTCCAATGTGAAATAAAAACCTTTAAAAATGAATCAAAGAATATTTAAGAACAAAACATAAAGGAGGATTTGTAGGAATAGCAGGCCTCTAGGTCTTTGTGTTTAACAATCTGGTGATGTGATCAGCTTAAGGATTACAGGACGAAAAGCTGGTGTTTTGAGAGGCAAGTACACATCACGACTTCAACCCACCGAATTCCTCCCAGTTCTTCCAACAAACTAAAAGTTCATATGCCTCTGAGTCCTTCTCTTCATGCTATTCCCTCTGTCTGGGATGCATTATCACACTTGACCCTTCTCAACAAACTTCCACAAAGTTTTCAGACACAGACCAAATATTATCTTGCAAATATTTCACAGGAGAGTAAGCATTTTATTGTTTATGTGTCTTCCTCTATTACAAACCTTTTTCACAAGTTATCATCATCATTTCTTAGCTTTTCCTCTTTCTCCACTCAAACGGTAAGGTCTCTAGGGCAGAAGCCATGCTCATTCCTTTAAACTTTGCACTCATCACAAAATAAGCACACGAGCATTCATTTTTGTTTTTAGAGTTTTGACTGCCTGTCTTCCCCCCACCCTCCACAGGTGAATTGCATGGGTTATTTGAGAACAGAGCTCAATACTGCAAAACAGAATATGATGATACCAATTTTATAGACTCTATAAGAAGGAAATCAGACCAAAATGGTCATAATACCAGGATAAAAGATCCAGGAAGAATATTTCAAGACCCAAATAGTTAGAGACCAAAAAGAGAATGATTAATTTTGAAGTATAGACTTTGCAAGAGGGCTTCAAAGACTGGTGGGGAATTTAACTTCATGTACTTTCAGTTCAGTTCAGTTCAGTCGCTCAGTCGTGTCCGACTCTTTGCTACCTCATGAATCGCAGCACTCCAGGCCTCCCTGTCCATCACCAACTCCCGGAGTTCACTCAGACTCACGTCCATCAAGTCAGTAATGCCATCCAGCCATCTCATCCTCGGTCATCCCCTTCTCCTCCTGCCCCTAATCCCTCCCAGCATCAGTCTTTTCCAATGAGTCAACTCTTCTCATGAGGTGGCCAAAGTACTGGAGTTTCAGCTTTAGCATCATTCTTTCCAAAGAAATCCCAGGGTTGATCTCCTTCAGAATGGACTGGTTGGATCTCCTTGCAGTCCAAGGGACTCTCAAGAGTCTTCTCCAACACCACAGTTCAAAAGCATCAATTCTTCGGCACTCAGCCTTCTTCACAGTCCAACTCTCACATCCATACATGACCACAGGAAAAACCATAGCCTTGACTAGACGGACCTTAGTCAGCAAAGTAATGTCTCTGCTTTTGAATATGCTATCTAGGTTGGTCATAACTTTTCTTCCAAGGAGTAAGCATCTTTTAATTTCATGGCTGCAATCACCATCTGCAGCCATGATTTTGGAGCTCAAAAAAATAAAGTCTGACACTGTTTCCACTGTTTCTCCATCTATTTCCCATGAAGTGATGGAACAAGATGCCATGATCTTCGTTTTCTGAATGTTGAGCTTTATGCCAACTTATCCACTCTCCTCTTTTACTTTCATCAAGAGGCTTTTTAGTTCCTCTTCACTTTCTGCCATAAGGGTGGTTTCATCTGCATATCTGAGATATTGTGCTTCTTCCAGTCCAGCATTTCTCATGATGTACTCTGCATATACTCTTGCCTGGAGAACCCCATGGATGGAGAAGCCTGGTAGTCCATGGGGTCGATAAGAGTCAGACACGACTGATCGACTTCAGTTTCACTTTTCACTTGCATGCACTGGAGAAGGAAATGGCACCCCATTCCAGTGTTCTTGCCTGGAGGATCCCAGGGATGGGGGAGCCTGGTGGGCTGCCTCCTATGGGGTCGTACAGAGTCAGACACGACTGGAGCGACTTAGCAGTAGCAGCATACCTTTTTAAAGGTTGTTAAGAGTACTAAAATTGATTAACTTCAAATTATGTTTTGTGTAATCAGGAAATTCTACATACATCCTAAGAATCAGATATAGGCATGGTTATTCATCTTTGCCTATAACTGTGTCACATGTTTTCTTGCATGCATGTAAGAATACAGTTGATACACATTTACATACATTCACTAGCTAGGATAAAAACTGTACTAAGTAATACTACCAGTAATAATTCATTTGCTGCTTCTCTGAATGCCCAAAATATTTGCAAAGACAATTAGTTGCTGCTACTGGCGAAAGATATCTGAATTTTTATAATTCTATTCAGTCAGTGAATCATGAATCAATGAATTTGTCACTTGCTATTTTCTAGCTTGGTTGCTTTCATGCACCATCATTCCACCAATGTCAAGTGTTAATGCAATTGACTGGTGGTATTGATACATACAAAATAAGCTCACTCTGTTTTCAGTAGACCATGATTTTAAGAACTAAATTGCAAATCTTTTTGATCTAAACAGTTTTAATTTTCTTACTTTTTTAAAGTGTCCCTTTAGTTGACTACCTTTCTAAGTTATCTCACTAGGAACATGGTGTCTTTTTTTCTTTAATGGGCTCTGTTTCTTTTAACTACTTTCCAAAAAAGTAGCTTTCACTTTTCAATAAAGTATAAAAATCCCATAGTGGACAAAAACTTTGCAATTTTTCACTGAGTTCAATATCAAATAAATCAAATTTTGAGGTCAGTCCTAAGGGCTACATGATGTGTCCACACTGGAACAAAGTAATAAGTGAAGCAAAAATATCAGCAGATGACAGAATCATACGCCTGGAGAACTAGGGAAAGGGGAACTTTACCTGAAATGCATGTAACTGGAATACAAGCTTTAATCACCACATTTATGTTAATTTCCACCAGAGATGGCCACCTAGGCTGCAAGTATTTTCCTACTCCTACCTGCTCAAAAAGATTTGTGTTTTGAAACAATTTAACAATCAACTCATGGCTGCTGTTTTTGATTCCTTTATTTTTCTAAAAGGTGCTTCTTTTAGTGTTTGGGGGTCTTTACTGTTTAAACATTCTGTCAAAAAGATTTTTGGGAAAAGAAGTCAGCAGATACTCTGCAATTGCTCCCTCACTCATTTGAAAGTTAACAGGAGTCTTTGGGATTTCCAACACTCTCAAGCACTATTACTGCTGAGTACATCAAATAATACCCCCTTTTTACTGAGTTTCAATCTGAAAGAGAAATCTTGAATTTTAACATGTGATGTGCACTTGTCCTGAAAATCTTTAAAACATCACTCAAAGTTTAAAATTATAAATTGCTGGAAACCACTCTAGCAGTACTTTTTGAAGTAACCAAGGATTTCAGCGCAACCAAGGGTTTCAGCGCATAAAAATGTTGGAAATTTCCATTATGAGGCCTGGTGTGTCTTCAAGTAGTTTTCCCTAGTGAAGTAGGATATTAGTGTGTTTAGAGGATTTTAATGATGTAATTTCCTAAGGGAGTCCCAAATAATCATAACTGACCCTAAACCAAAAAGCAAATTTCCCAAGGCAGGTGTATATTATAGTGTATCTCTCAGATTTGCTGCTGCTGCTAAGTCACTTCAGTCATGTCCGACTCTGTGTGACCCCATAGATGGCAGCCCACCAGGGTCTGCCATCCCTGGGATTCTCCAGGCAAGAACACTGGAATGGGTTGCTATTTCCCTTCTCCAATGCATGAAAGTGAAAATTGAAAGTAAAGTTGCTCAGTCTTATCTGACTCTTAGCAACTTCACGGACTGCAGCCCACCAGGCTCCTCCATCCACAGGAGTCTCCAGGCAAGAGTACTGGAGTGGGGGTGCCATTGCCTTCTCCACTCTTAGATTTAGGCCTGTCCAATCAAAGTTCCAGCCTGGATGTTTTGGGTGCCTCTGAAAGGCAGTGACCTTTGAAGATGTCACCGTGAAAACATCAGGCTTCCCTTTGTAATGGACACCTCAAGGATGCTCCCAGAATGAAAAGTCATATTCTTGAAAAGCCTCTATTTTTCCCCTAGCAATGCCAGTCAGTTAGTATTAAGTTATTGTTAGACCAAAAAAAAAAAAAAAAACAACTGGTAAATGGATAGCCAGTTTTACTTATCTAGGAATAAGAAGGAAAATAACTTTTCCTATAACATACCAGAAGCCACATGAAGCACTTTTTATATTTCATCCTACCAAGAATCCTAGAAAGAAGCCATCATTATTTCTATTTCTCATATGGAAATTCCCAATCATATAAGTGTGTGTTCAGTTGCTCAAGTGCGTCTGACTCTTTGCAACCCCATGAATTGTAATCCGCCAGGCTCCTCTGTCCATGGAAATTTCCAGGCAAGAATACTGAAATGTGTTGCCATTTCCTTACTCCAGGAGAATCTTTCCACCTCATGGGCTGAACCTGTATCTCTTGTGGTCTCCTGCATTGGCAGGCGGATTCTTTCCCACTGTATCACCTGCGAAGCAACAATATTCTAAAAATTATAATTGCTTTCTTTATATACTGTTTCACTTTCTTGTTTTGTGTTCATTCTTTAAATATTCTAAATAAAGGGAGATCTTTCAAAGAATTCACAGCTGTTCACGTTATTCATCTACTATAATCATTTACTGCTTTTCCTAAAAGGATGAAGACCAAACTCTTAACGTGATCCTAAAGCTGTCTCTACCATCTCTCCATTCCTGTCTTCTTTCTAATTTCCAGATAACGCCTTCTGCTTCCAATTCTTCCAGTGTGCTGGCTCCTATCTACCTTAGGGAGTATACGCTGTCCTTTACATTCAGGAAGATCTCTCCCATCATCTCCACTCTCAATTCAACAAGCTAACTTTTATTCATTGTTTAATTATTGGAATAAGTAGTACTTCTTCAAGGTAGTTTCAAAATACAATTTCTGTAAGATGACTGAAATTAACACTTTGATACAATGAGGTCTCATACTAAACCTTGTTATATATTATAAAGCAAGAATGCCCTCAATAACCCCCTATTTAGCCTCCAAAGTATGTATTCCCTTTGCAATTAGTTAACTTTTTAAATAATATACTCTTCATGTCACCTGAAACCCTAAGGGTTACTAAAAGGGCTTGAGCTGTCTGCTTCATTTACTGCTGTACCCACATGACCTAAAAGAGTGTTTGGAACATAGTAGGTGCTCAGTAAATATTTGTTAAATGACCATTCCACAGAACTAGCTTCCCATTTCACTGTTAAAAAAAAAAAAAATCTTACATGAGTTTACTCTGAGTTAAAATTTCCAAAGAATTTTTTTCTTCAATTTTCTTCTATATCTTAAAAGCACTTAGGTGCCTTTCAGTGAAACTGGGAATTCACAAAGTTGTAATGTGCTAAAAAATAAAGATTATTTCTCAATCTTGAGGCCCCAGATTGCATCTATATCTATATATATTAATAATGATTATATAATTTAACTGACATTCAGTATCATTTTGCTTCTTGGCATTCTCATTTAATGTACAATTGTTGGTTATGATAAATATGTATTTTTGGGGTTAAAAGGAAATTTGAGGTTGAGTAAAAAGAAATCCATCTACTAAAAACATAGCCTGATATTCATTCCACTACTAAAATTTTAGGAGATATAAATAGCAATGAAACACATGTATTTGAGTTTCCATATGAAAGAACAGTACATGTTCTGCTTTGACAGTTTCTGTCTTGTGTGACCCCTTTGCAGCATTAAACTCTGTTGTTAAATCTTTCTTAAATCTCGAGTTTCAATGACATCAATCTTTTCCTCCTAATCTTCCTCCTTTTTCACTAATTGTTCCCATCACTCAATTCTGGCTTCTCTTCAACTATGTTCCTTAATTAAACATATATTAAAAGGTCATTATGTATATTGTGCTGAACTGTGCACTGGAAATACGAGGAGAAAGGCAAACATAATCTTTATCTGCACATAAATCTTACTCTTTTCATCTCACTAAATTCCTTGAAGAGGATCAATGTAATTTTTGCAGACATCAGTATGTCAGTAACTCCAAAATCTCTATGTAAAAGACTGCTCTCCTAAGCTCAAGGTTCACACAACTACCTGTGTAATGGGTTAACCACGTATAGTCTCACAAACATCTCAGACTCAGCATGCCAAACTGAACTTATCATTCTTCTCCTAAAGCATATTCATACTCTCATTTCTAACTGGATAATGGTTCTTAGCTCTCAGTCTCCCAACCAAGGAACACGAAATTCATTCTGACTTTCCCTCTTCTTTATTCTTCAAATGCAACTTATCCTCAAGTCCTACCTATCTGGTTAACCTCTTGAAATAGCCTTTCTCACTGTCACTGACCTAATACAATAATAACTGGTCTTCTCTTTTTCATTTATCTCTAGTCTACTTATCACACTGCTACCAAGTGGTATTTCTAAAAATTCAAACACAACCCCAAACCCACTGATTGTTTTACATTTGCTAAGGTTTGTAGCAGCTTGTGTTCTAATCTGATCACAAGTTTCCTCTCCAACTTCCAACTCTTTATCTATCACATTATATAAAGTTATCTCAATGAGTCAACACGGTAGATTTCTGTACTTTATAATGTCTTCCCTCTGTTAGAAATACCTTTCCCACCTTGCCCACCTGCCAGACTTAACCACTAGATTTCCAAAAAGAGCATTTCCATGAAACCTTCACCATGATCTTCAAAAAATGATTCATCACCACACATTTTTACAAATACAGAACCCAGATTTTCTTCTGCAACTTAAATTTACACATGTAGCTCCCATAACTAAATTCCGCTCAGTTCAGAATTTAGGACCTAGCATCATGAACCACAGCAGTGGCCAGGGACTGGAGATCAGTGTTCATTCCAATTCCAAAGAAAGGCAATGCCAAAGACCGTTCAAACTGCCACACAATTGCACTCATCTCACACACTAGCAAAGTAATGCTCAACATTCTCCAAGACAGCCTTCAATAGTATGTGAACTGTGGATGTTCAAGCTGGATTTAGAAAAGGTAGAGGAAACAGAGATCAAATTGTCAACACCTGTTGGATCATCAAAAAGCAAGAGAGTTTCAGAAAAACATCTGCTTTATTTATTATGCCAAACCTTTGGTTGTGTGGATCACAACAAACTGTGGAAAATTCTTCAAGGTAGGGGGTACCAGACCACCTGAACTGCCTCTTGAGAAATCTGGATGCAGGTCAAGAAGCAATAGTTAGAACTGGACACGGAACAACAGACTGGCTCCAAATCAGGAAAGGAGTACATCAAGGCTGTATATTGTCACCCTGCTTATTTAACTTATACCCAAAGTACACTATGCAAAAATGCCGGGCTGGGTGAAGCACAAGCTGGGATCAAGATTGCTGGGAGAAATATCAATAACCTCAAATATGTAGATGATACCACCCTTATGGCAGAAAGTGAAGAAGAACTAAAGAGCCTCTTGATGAAAGTGAAAGAAGAGAGTGAAAAAGTTGGCTTAAAACTCCACATTCAGAAAACTAAGATCGTGGCATCAGGTCTGATCACTTCATGGCAAATAGATGGGGAAAGAGAGGAAACAGTGAGAGACTATTTTGAGGGGCTCCAAAATCACTGCAGATGGTGACTGCAGCCACGAAACTGAAAGACACTGGCTCCTTGAAATAAAAACTATGATCACCTAGACATGCAGATGATACCACCCGTATGGCAGAAAGTGAAGAAGAACTAAAGAGCCTCTTGATGAACGTGAAAGTTGGCTTCAAGCTCAACATTCAGAAAACTAAGATCATGGCATCTGGTCCCATTACTTCATGGCAAATAGATGGGGAAACAGTGGAAACAGTGGCTAACTTTATTTTATGGGGCTCTAACATCATTGCAGACAGTGACTGCAACCATGAAATTAAAAGATGCTTACTCCTTGGAAGGAAAGTTATGATCAACCTAGACAGCATATTAAAAAGAAGAGACATTACTTTGCCAACAAAAGTCCATCTAGTCAAAGCTATGATTTTTCCAGTAGTTATGTATGAATTGAGAGTTGGACTATAAAGAAAGCTGAGCACCGAAGAACTGATGCTTTTGAACTGTGGTGTTGGAGAAGACTCTTGAGAGTCCCTTGGACTGCAAGATGAAACCAGTCCATCCTAAGGAAAATCAGTCCTGAATATTCATTGGAAGGACTGATGCTGAAGCTGAAACTCTAATACTTTGGCTACCTGATATGAAGAACTGACTCATTGGAAAAGACCCTGATGCTGGGAAAGATTGAAGGCAAGAGGAGAAGGGAACGACAGAGGATGAAATTGTTGGATGGCATCACCAATGCAATGGACATGAGTTTGAGCAAGCTCCAAGATTTGGTAATGGACAGGTAAGCCTCGCTTGCTGCAGTCCATGGGGTCACAAAGAGTTGGATTTGACTGAGTAACTGAACTCAGCCATGAACCACAGCATCTAACGGATCCTTAAAAATGTTTGTGAAATGAGGGAATTAATCATCATAAATAAATTGATAAAAATTAGAGTTCTCCTCTGACAAAAAGTCACTTCAAAGTGAAAGTCAACTAGGAAAGTAAAATTGATATCATGAAACCATATTTATGCTAATTCTAACTAATATTTTATTAACTATTATAAACCAGAAGATAAGTTGAGGAAAAGGTTTTTATATTTGATCAGGAGAAGAGGTCATCTTTGGGTATTATAGTGTATTAAATTTTGGTGTTTTGTTTCTGAAACACCACTTACTTTCTATCATAGTATCAGAATGATTACCTGTAATCTCCCTTGGACAGACCTTAGATTATCCATTTTATTAAGATTTACTGTGTTCTTAATTGCTTATCTATATGTTCCTTAGCCCCAATATGTCTGAATCCTTTTTTCTTCCAATTATATTGAGATATGATTGACACAGAGCACTGTAGAAGTTTCAAGTGTACAGCATAGTGATTTGACTTACATGCATCATGAAATGATTACCATAATAAGTTTAGTGAACATCCATCATCTCAGATACAAAATTAAAGAAATAAAAAATATGTTTTTCCTTGTGTTAAGAACTTAGGATTTACTCTCTAACTTTCATATGTGACATACAGCAGTGTCAATTATATTTATCATGTCATATATTACATCCCTGGTACTTGCTTACTTTATAACTGTGAGTTTGTACCTTTTGACTGCCTTGATCCAATTCCCCCTGCCCCTACCCCCAAGTGTGATTCTTGACTGCTGCATTACTTGACCTTATGTTATAGCAGAGGATATCATTGTTTGGCTACCCCAAATCCATCCCTTTCCCTTCTTTCTGTCAAACATGGAGGAGCTTATGGAAAAGCTTCCTCAGTGGCAAAAGTAGATATCTAGAAAGCTTTGCTCCCCTTCTTCTAATGGAGATATAGATATGTATATATATGAATATTTTTATGTAGGAGATAATTGTTTCTATCTGAACATTTTTTCAAGATTCAATTTTCTAGAAGATAAAAATCATTTTCTGTTACTATAAATCACATTACAGTCTTTTCCATAAAGATAATGACAGCATGGTTTTAAGAATCTTTAACTCCTGTCTATAAAAGAATTGTGTGTTGGTTTTCTTGTCCAAAAGGTATAACTAGAATATTTTTGTTTTTGAAATTGATGTTGTTTGTATACAGAAAAAGTCATAGTGAGAAGCAATGATTTTCTACCCCCAAAAAAGTAACTTCACCTCACCTTGGGAAAAGGAAAACTAGGAATCATGCTAATTACACTTTGGTTTGGAACCTACTTTTCTTGGAAAATTCATTAAAGGCAATCTTATTCTGGTTTGAGTGACAGGAACACAAAATGCTAAGGTTCTCAGTATTAGTTAAACTTTGTATCTCTAAGCAAGAAAGTGATTTAATTCACAAATAATTATACCTACACTTTAAAAGATCCAGGGAATATGAGAAATAAGCTTTAGCTTCTGATGTCTCAGCCTGGAGGAGATGGACCAGTGGGAAGCTGACCTTGCCCTAATGGACAGGAATAAGAGAATATGGTAGAAGGACTATCATGAAGTAGAATAGCTGCTACTGGTCAACACCACCTAACTTGTTTAGATGCCTCTGCAGGCTCAGACCTTTTCCTCTGTTGCCAGTCTCTCTTATGGCCAGTCCAATACATCTCTAAGGGAAGAGTTCCTAGAGCCTGTGAACATCTTACTCTGGGAAAATAGGATGGGTAGATTGCTAAGGACACTTCCTTCCATGTGCATTGTGCTAACAAATTTGCCTTTTTCCTTTCTTAACGGCAAAACATAGAGTGTGCTTTATCTAGTTAAAATATCTGAATGGCTTAGGAAGGATTAAAACAGGCTGTCTTTAACATTTCAGTATAATTTAGAAGTCAGTGCAACAATGTTGATGAAATGCTGGTGAATTTCTAGGATACTGCTTAAGTCCCAGGACAGTGATTTTTTCAATGTTTTAAAATATAGGTGGAAAATCCCACTATAATTTCCCCAGGAAAGGGTCCCCAGGGATTCTCATGACTTTTTCAGTATCTTCCAAACTTCTTAGTATTGTCTGTTTACATATTTTGATTAATCAGATAAATTAACCTTGAATGTCCAACTTTCTGAAAGGAAATTTCAGTTAGTTCTAGTACTGTTTTAAGTATAAAAACAAAAATAGAAAATATATACCAAATAATAAACATTTCTTCTAAAAATTAACAGGGTTACGAAGGAAATCTGCTGTTAACAGAACTCTCCAAACCTAAGAATTAGTAATTCAGACAAGCATATTGTAGACTAGAGATCAGAGCACAGCTACTACAACATATAAAACTGTTTCATTATGTAAATCCATATTAAATATACTTTACCATAATAAAATCATTGTGATATAAATGAACAGCATTTTAAAAGGCATAAAAGAGTTACTATGCATTCAGAAAGAATCTAAGTTCAGTAGAAATCTGACGAACTTTTATAACTTTAAATTGTCTGAGTGTTATTACTAAGACACTTGAAATCTTTGTAATTCTGCTCTCATTTCTCTAGATCCCCTAAGAGCTGTCGGGTGCATCCTTGGAAACATCATTGCTTTTGTTTTCATCACTTCACATATTCTTGGCATTTCCCCATTGCTTGTCAAAATAATTAATATCTGGAGTGGATGAGATAGGTATACTGAATTTTAATATAAACTTTTTGAGAGAAACATTGTTAAAGGAACAGTCTATTAAAAGTGAGCTTCCTGTCTTTGACCTTTTGTTGCATTGCAAAACACTTCTGATCTACTTAAAAGAATTATAGAACTGGCTGTCATTTCTGTAGAATTAATGAAGGGCTTATTTTCAAGAGACTATCTTGCCAAGTCTTAGAAAAGTTTAGAAATTAATTAATTTAGGGTCCATTTCACAGTCAATGAGAATAAATATAACAAAACCATGCTATGGAATACAAGTGAAAGCTTATGAGAACTGAAGTGTCTATCTCTTTGAATTTTTGCTCATTTATCAATAAGCATATGTAAGAAATCATATATTCCTGCCAGCCACAAGTAGACTATCGTTCACTTCACTGTGTGACCATGGAGTCAAAGCATCTTGGAAAGTCAGTCGATCTAACTTTTTCACAATCCATTATAAGACATGGAAGTTCACTTTCCCAGGGGTATGACACCTACCTGACATCTTGCATCTTTCCCTCCAGAGACAAGGTGGATTTAGCATTACATCATGCTCCACACCTGGAGTTTTTAGGCTCTGATGCCTCTGCCTTACAAATGGTTAGTAACATTTGTCCTTTTTGTAAAGTTATCTTCTATAGTCATTTAAATCAGCACAGAGTACACGGTCCCATTAAATGGGTAGACAGCAAAAGTACTAATCACAAACATTTGGAAAAAAGAATATGTACAGTTTTTCTCCCAATATACATTTTTCAAATTCAATCTTGTACAAATTGAAAGCAATTAAATAATGAAGCGAGTTGCAAATGTCACGCAGATTCTTAAGCGTGTGGAAGATCTTTTTCCACTGGAAGATCCAATGAGGCAAGGGTAAAAAGGTGCTTGATGCCTTTAAAAACTCAATTTATACAATCTGTAAAACTTTGCTTCAGAATTTCAGATACCAAAAAGAAGATTTTATAAGAACAACCTTAATCTATAGAATAATTAAATATAATTCATGTATCATTTTTTAAGTAATTATTAGAGTGAAAAAAAATGTATATGAAAGTGTCTATGAGAGTATCCAGCACAGAGCAGACAGTCAGGAAAATCAACATTCTCATTCCTTATCCCTCTCTTAACAAAAGAATGTGGATAAAATTTCTCACTACGCAAGCATAGACACTCTCTTCTTCAAATAGCAGCTTTTACACCCTGGAATTTTTTTTTTTTTTTTTTTTTGCTTACTGATAATCTTTAAAGTTCCTGATTGGTATTACAAATGGCAATTATCTCAAAACAGACAATAATTTTATATGTGTTAATTAAAAGGTAAATCAATGTAGAATTCAAATCAGTATTCTTTTGGGAGTACATAATCTCATATTTCTGCACAACATCCCAAATAATAAACCTTCTTCCAGTTGCCTATTGATACCTAAAAATCTTTTAAGGAAAGCAAATCTTTTACTCCATAATTATAGATTAGAGAAGGCAATGGCACCGCACTCCAGTACTCTTGCCTGGAAAATCCCATGGACGGAAGAGCATGGTAGGCTGCAATCCATGGGGTTGCTCAGAGTCGGACATGACTGAACAACTTCACTTTCACTTTTCACTTTCATGCATTGGAGAAGGAAATGATGGCAACTCACTCCAGTGTTCTTGCCTGGAGAATCCCAGGGACAGGGGAGCCTAGTGGGCTGCTGTCTCAGGGGTCACATAGAGTCAGACATGACTGAGCAACTGAACTGAACTGAACTGATGGAAATATAAATGGGCTTCCCCAGTGGCTTAGAGGTAAAAAAATCCACCTGCCAATGCAGAAAACATGAGTTCGATCCATGGGTCAGAAGAGCCCCTAACCTACTCTAGTCCTCTTGCCTGGAAAAATCCCATGGACAGAGAAGTCTGATGGCTTACAGTCCATGGGGCGCAGAAGAATCAGACATGACTTAGAGACTAAACAAAAATAGCAAAATGCAAATACAATTGGAAAAGTGCAGCAAATTAGCTTCCATTCACCTCAAAGTTGAAGAGTGATTCGTGAATCAATGGCACCCCACTCCAGTATTCTTGCCTGGAGAATCCCATGGACAGAGGAGCCTGGTGGGCTACAGTCCATGGGGTCGCTAAGAGTCAGACACGACTGAGCAACTTCACTTTCACTTTTCACTTCCATGCATTGGAGAAGGAAATGGCAACCCACTCCAGTGTTCTTGCCTGGAGAATCCCAGGGACGGGGGAGCCTGGTAGGCTGCCGTCTATGGGGTCGCACAGAGTCAGACACAACTAAAGCGACTTAGCAGCAGCAGCAGCAGCAGCTCCAGAGATCAGTGTTGACAGAATTGGGAGAGAAAAGATTAAAGAATACTATGGGGGAAGGGGGGCAGGAAGAGTACGATGGAGTCAGAAGAGAAAGCAGGTGAGGAGATGAAGGGGAATGAACTACCAAGGGAAGACTTTGGTCTTATACCAACAACTCCCCTCTTGTGCCCTTCCATTTTCCTGTCTCTTTCCCTCCTTCTATCTTACATCTCAAACACTCCTTTCCTAGTGAGGGTTACAGCCGTGTGCTTGTTTTCAGGATTGTGAAGTTAAGAGACACCAAGCTAGACAGTTCTCCGTGCATTCTTTTCAGGTGTTTTAGACAAAAGAGTTGTTCTAGGGGTAGGACTGAAGAGAGTGAAAGAAAAGAAACTGCAGTATCTCTCGTGTTTTTTCCCTAGCCCTGGAATTGCAGGAAGTGATTCCCCCTCCACCCCCCTTTTAAAACCTTCACTACTATGGTAACATGTTTACATCTAGTCTTAATATATAGAATTCACAAAAAGTGAAGTCATAGACATTGTGTCCGACTCTATGTGACCGACCCTATAGATTGTAGCCCACCCGACCCCTCTTGTCCATAGGATTTCCCAGGCATGAATACTGAAGCCCCCTTCTCCAGGGGCTCTTTCCAACCCAGGGATCGAACCTGTATCTCTTGCATCTCCTGCACTGGCAGGTGGGTTCTTTATCACTAGCGCCACCAAAGAAGACCTTGTTTAAATTTGCTTTTTAACTTAAAAGCCAATTAAAAAAAAAATAATTCTCATTCTCTCCCTTTCCCAGTTAAAATAAGACAACAATTCCTTTATTCCTGTCATTTACAAGACATGGTCACTATTTTATTTCCTCTCTGAATGCTCTTGCCCTTCTAGTATTTTTGCAGTTTGCTAAAGGAATATTTGCCACTACTGATTAGAGTCGAATAACCAGTAGGTGGTAAAGTTGAGTAAAGTTCAGAAAACTGCACTGCAGACAGGAGCCAGCGATGCAAGGTGCAACAAATTTGCAGAACAGCATGGGCCTGTGTAATTTAGCATGACCTTTCTGGTTTTCTATGCGGGAGTGTGCTATTCACTGGCAATTAGAGGAGTTTGGTACAAACTGTGTGAGGCTTATTGAGTCTGAAGGTTGATACTGAATTTCTTGGCCTGATTGCATAGCAGCTACAAAGTTTACTATCAAGAGATATTTACATTTTTTCCAATAAAAGAAATTATCTTAGATCCTAATCTCTCCTCTGCTTCTTTCTTTTTCTGCTCTTTTCCCTACTTGCAGCACTACCACCTATGGTGGGGCCATTTAAATAATTTCCTGAAGATTAAAACTCCTTCAAGGGCATCTTGGTATTTTATATTTATAATGAGAGAGTTCTTTCCTTTTTGGTGACAAGAAAGATCATACCTAAAAATAACTAAATATTAAAAGCTATTGAAGGAAGGGAGAGATGAAGAAGAAAGAAGAGAAAGAATATATATACATCCAGAGGTTTTTCTCTTCTAGTGAAGTGAAGTGAGTGAAGTTGCTCAGTCATGTCCGACTCTTTGTGACCAAATGGAGCCCTACCAGGCTCCTTTGTCCATGGGATTTTCCAAGCAATAGTACTGGAGTAGATTGCCATTTCCTTCTCCAGGGATCTTCCCTACCCAGGAATCAAACCCAGGTCTCCCGCATTGTAGACAGATGCTTTACCGTCTAAGCCACCGGGGATCATATATCTTATGAACTGATGGTTATAGGATAAAATATTTTGGATTAAATTTTATCTTAACATCTATAAATACAAGTTGACTGCTTTTTAGGGTTCTCTGTGACTGACCACATTTCATTTATTTAACATCAACAGTCTTACTTTCAGTTCAGTTCAGTTCAGTCGATCAGTCGTGTCCGACTCTTTGCGACCCCATGAATTGCAGCACACCAGGCCTCCCTGTCCATCACCATCTCCCGGAGTTCACTCAGACTCACATCCATCGAGTCAGTGATGCCATCCAGCCATCTCATCTTCTGTCGTCCCCTTCTCCTCCTGCCCCCAATCCCTCCCAGCATCAGTCTTTTCCAATGACTCAACTCTTCGCATGAGGTGGCCAAAGTACTGGAGTTTCAGCTTCAGCATCATTCCTTCCAAAGAAATCCCAGGGCTGATCTCCTTCAGAATGGACTGGTTGGATCTCCTTGCAGTCCAAGGGACTCTCAAGAGTCTTCTCCAACACCACACTTCAAAAGTATCAATTCTTCGGCATTTAGCCTTCTTCACAGTCCGACTCTCACATCCATACATGACCACTGGAAAAACCATAGCCTTGACTAGACGAACCTTAGTCAGCAAAGTAATGTCTCTGCTTTTGAATATGCTGTCTAGGTTGGTCATAACTTTTCTTCCAAGGAGTAAGTGTCTTCTAATTTCATGGCTGCAGTCACCATCTGCAGTGATTTTGTCTTACTTTAGCTATTCTTTTCTGTGGATATTCTCAAACTCTTTGGTATTATGAACTCATTTAAGCAATAATAGTTTTTCCATTTGAAATTTGGGTATTAATTGCAATAAAAACATTAATAGCAATTATTTTCTAAAGTACATATTTTTAATTTTGAAAATAAATCAGGATTCTCTAAAGAATAATTATTCCTTCTCAAACAGTTTGAAAGTAGGTAGACAGGAGCAACTCTGTCAAGAAGTCATTTGAATGAATTTACTATAATGTCTCTTTTCTATTATTCCAATTGAAAAAGTACAGTAATCCTGAGCCATTCAGAGAAATACTATGTATAATATATTTAAGAAGTTTCATAAAGAGGAAAATAATTTTTTTTCTTTCATTGCACTTTGGAAGTTGAGTCCAAAAGGACTACAGTTGTGACATGAATAATATTAGAAATGAAAATCTGTACAGTGAATTGATCTTTAAAGATATTCAAATGATATTATAATGTACTGATACTGTGAAGGTAACATATATGCTAAAGAATTAAGTGGCACTTTCCACCAATAAGTTAAATGAAAATTTTTACCAATTAAGATTCTATGTATGCTAACAGATCTTTAAATAGTTGAAATAATTAAATTTTTATTTCTAATATTATAGAAAAAAGTAGCAGCATCTATTGTCCTGAAATTCTAGTGGTTCCTTTAATTTAACCTTGCCATCAAAAAATTAGAGACTAATTAGAATTCTGGAGCCTGGAAAGTATGACTCTTTTTCCCAAAGCAGAAATAAAAATATTCTTTTCTAAGGTCAAATTATGAATATGGTTATTTCAACTGGTCACTCTAAATTCCATTTTGTATGCTGAAACTAAAGAAAAGAATCTTGATTTAGGGAATGGTAGAAGTAAGTTTATAGATTCCACAGACTCTATCTAATTTCATACTAAACTTTTATTACTAATTCAAGTAAAAAGCAATAGAGTTTTGAAATAAGTCATACAAAAAATGTGATCTACTTTTAATGTTTCTGGATTGATTTGGCAGGACACAAAATAGATGGAGAAACAGTGGAAACTGTGTCTGAGTTTATTTTGGGGGCTCCAAAATCACTGCAGATGGGGATGAAATTAAAAGACACTTACTCCTTGGAAGAAAAGTTATGACCAACCTAGATAGCATATTAAAAAGCAGAGACATTACTTTGCCTACAAATGTCCGTCTAGTCAAGGCTATGGTTTTTCCTGAGGTCATGTATGGATGTGAGAGTTGGACTATAAAGACAGCTGAGTGCTGAAGAATTGATGATTTTGAACTGTGGTGTTGGAGAAGACTCTTGAGAGTCCCTCGAACTGAAAGGAGATCCAACCCATCCATTCTAGAGGAGATCAGTCTTGAGTGTTCATTGAAAGGACTGATGCTGAAGCTGAAACTCCAATACTTTGGCTACCTCATGCAAAGAGTTGACTCATTGGAAAAGACTCTGATGCTGGGAGGAAAGAGGGCAGGAGGAGAAGGGGATGACAGAGGATGAGATGGCTGGGCTGGATGGCATCACCAACTTGATGGACATGAGTATGAGTGAACACTGGGAGTTGGTGATGGACAGGGAGGCCTGGCGTGCTGCAATTCATGGGGTCGCAACGAGTCAGACACAACTGAGCAACTGAACTGAGCTGATCAACAGTTCAACTTAATTGTTAAAGATAGTGAACAACAGAGTCTCAAGCCGCTACAGGCTGATACAGCCACAGTTTTGTGTTTTGTGTTTTTGTGTTTTTTTTTTGGAGGTGGGGGATGTGGGGACCGTGCTTCAACAAGTTAAACCCACTGTCACCAAGCAACATTCTTTCCTCAGCACGTGGAATAAGCTTTCAAGTAATAATAAATTAAGGCTTCACAGATGGCTCTAGTGGTAAAGAACTCACCAATGCAGGATATGTACGAGAAATGGGTTTGACCCCCGAGTCAGAATGATCCCCTGAAGGAGGGCATGGCAACTCACACCAGTATTCTTGCCTGGACAGTCCCATGGACGGAGGAGTCTGGCAGGCTACAGCCCATAGGATTGCAGTTGGACAAGATCGAAGTGACTTAGCATGCACACAAAATGAAGTAACAGTTAACTTCAGTGAAAGAACACTGGTGTTGCAGCCATGAGAACTGCTCTTCACTTTCACCATTAAATAGCTTTACACTATTAGATAGTGTAAAGGACAACATCATTTACCCACATCTTCTCTATCAGCTCTAAAATAAAAGTTTAGACTAAATTAGACATTTTGCAGTTCAAATTCCTGTAACTTGTCCTAACCATACTGTTCTACTCAATTCAACCTTGTCATTTGTAACAGTATTGGTTGGACAATATTAGAAATGACGATAAAAGTGAAATCAACTTAATTTTTATTAGAAAAATGAAACTAGAATTTCTATTACTGTTTTACTATTATATAGAGAGACAGAGCTATATAGGCAAAGGAAACAGAAAGAAAGTGAAGTCACTCAGTCGTGTCTGACTCTTTCCGACTCCGTGGACTGTAGCCTACTAGGCTCTTCCATCCATGGAATTTTCTAGGCAAGAGTACTGCAGTGGGGTGCCATTTCCTTCTCCAGGGGACCTTCCCGACACAGAGATCAAAACCTGATCTCCCGCATTGTAGGAGAGAGCCACCAGGGACGTCCCAAAAGAAACAGAGGCAGCACTTAGAAGTTAATTTTCTGTAATTCTTCCTCATAATTTCTAGAAATTAAGTATCTTCAAGGTCTAGTCTATAACCATGCTCAAGAGAAAAATCAGCATATAAAAGGATCTTTGTAACTGTGTAACAATTTGTAAGACAATTTATAAAAATTATTGGATATAAACTATTCATATATAACTGAGGTTGAGCACAGATGATCGATCAAATGTGCACTTCAGTTTTTAATCCTAATTTTCCTAAAAATATTAAACTAAAATATAGACAGTCATAACTTTTATTAGGTTCAGTGTGTTCCTCATTATGTATTCCCACTAAAGATTTGAGTAGCATTTAGTTATGAGGCTTAGGGCACTTAAAAGAGCTCCATTAATCTAGGTCTCTGAACTGATGAGAACATTCTCACACCATCATTTCAAAGTGTCCTCTTATTGCTAACACTAGTTGTTTCATTACAGTTAGAATTAAAGACTAAGGAAGCTTGTTTAAATGAGCTTAATGTGATTTTTTTTCACACTCAAAGACTGCTAATTTGCCACTGCAAATATATGACTAAGTACAGCAGTTATTCATCATTTTGACTCTCCTGGAAAATGAGACCATTTTGTGTTCATGCTTTCAAAAAGCACAGAAGGCATCATTTAATATCTTTTTCTCTTCTTGGACTTCCAGATACATTGAGATACTAAAGGACACAATCTTGTAGCTTTAGAATATGCAGTGGTTTATAAAAAACAATTTTGCGACTGTTTCATTAGAAATGATGAACAACCTATAAATAAGTCAATCACTGACATGAAAGGAAATTAGGAGTTATCTTCATAATAAGCACATAGACATCGAATCTAAAGAGCAATGAGTATTAAACGATGAAACTATATAAATATTTAATTTCTCTATTTCTTGGAGTGGTAGAACTCCTAAGACTCAGTTAATATATAAAGACTCAGGAAAGCTATACCTTTGTTGTTGCTGTTTTTCATAACATCTAATCTTTTAAAGAGTGAAATCAGCAGGTACTATCTATTGGATGCCAGATGCTTATGTTGTTTGCTTACTAATGTTAAAAGGTAAATTAGGTTGAACAAAGGAAAGGAACTAATCTTTACTGAGCTTCTAGGGTGAGCCTCTTCCTGTACTGTGTTCTAAATGCAGCCATTTACTTTGAGTTCATCAAAATACTGTGAGAAAGGATTTGGTCTTTAAATTCATAGGTCAGAGCTCTTACAATCATGAGGAATCAAAATGGCTTTGACTGATTATATGCGGACAGCAGGAATAATTTAGAAATGTCTCTTACACCACGTCCTGCAGTTCATGGGATCACAAAGAGTAGGACATGACTTAGCAACCTACACCATAGGCTCAAAATTCCTGGGAGAAAATACCAGGACCACATTAACTATGACTTGTAGCCATTCTACATAGTTCTCCTTCACAACATGAGTTTAGCCACTTTATTCTTTAGTTGTAATGAATTTTTCAGATCTTAAAAAAAAAAAAATGGCTATTTAAACCAGGTGAATACACCTGATAATTATAGTCAGAATGCTAACTCCTAGTGTAAGCACACCAGGTGGGTACTTAACTTCATCCACCTTGCCTTAATAAAGAAATAGTAATTTTGTTTGGTTCTACCAAAAACACAACAATAAAATCAATCTCTTTATTCAAAGACATTAAATCCCTGGAGAATAAAGGTAGGGTGAAGGCTATATGGGAAGAAATAAAATTAATTGTTCAAATGTACTTACAATTTGACTTAGTGGCTTAACTAGTTCATTTATTTATTGGTTCATCATCAGTAGATATGGATGGAGTCCTACTCTGTGCCAAGCCCTCTGCTAGCTTCTAGATAACAAGTGTGCATAAACTAATCATGTTCTTTTAGAGTTCAGAATCTACATGAGACATAGACACTGAATAAGCAACTCTTAAAACTTAATCTGTGATAAGTGCTATAAAGGAAAACGACCTATAAAAGAAGTAGTCTGGGGTAGACATAGCCTGAGTCAGAAATGAATAAATCAGGCATATATGTGATTTGAGGTTACAGAATAATTTTTAAAGCATGACTGAATTTTATATTTCATAAGAATATGTTTTACTTTTTGTAGATTTTGGTAGAAAAAAATCACTTAGCAATTCTTTTTGTCTCTTACTGGTCTTCCTTCATATGAGTTTGCCATTTGTCTTTTTTTTTTTTTACTGTTTTTTTTTTTAATTTACTTTATTTTACTTTACAATACTGTATTGGTTTTGCCATACATCAACATGAATCTGCCACGGGTATACCTGTGTTCCCAATCCTGAACCCCCTCCCACCTCCCTCCCATATCATCTCTCTGAGTCATCCCAGTGCACCAGCCCCAAGCATCCTGTATCCTGCATCATTTGTCTTTTTAAATTGTTTTCCTCAAAATCTAACAACTTAAGATTTCCCAAAGCATTTTACAGGGCAAGAAGGTGATATAAATTAGTCACTTCGTAATATATTTCTAAGAAATACTGCCAATACCAGCAGAAATATAGGTTTTGGTAATTATTTTATGGCTCAGCAAAAATTATTTTCTACCTGGAATTACATACACCATTCATAAATTACCCATAAGATAAGATGTGTTAATATTTTCAGGGTAGATGCTAAGCTTATGTTTAGGTAACTAATATCTTTAAACAATAATAATAATAATAAAGTAACTCATAAATTCTTATTTGGAAAATTTATATGATTACATGCTTTTAACCAAAGGAGCATACTCAGTGTAACAATATGACCTAAATCAAATCCCTTAAGATTATACAATGGAAGTGACAAATAGATTCAAGGGATTAGATCTGATAGAATGCCTGAAGGACTATGGACAGAGGTCTGTGACATTGTACAGGAGGCAGTGACCAAAACTATCCCCAAGAAAAAGAAATGCAAAATGGCAAAATGGTTGTCTAAGGAGGCCTTACAAATCGATGAGAAAAGAAGGGAAGCTACAGGCAAAGGGGAAAAGGAAAGATATACCCATTTGAATGCAGAATTCCAAACAACAGAGAGATAAGAAAGCCTTCCTCAATGAGCAATGCAAAGAAATAGAGGAAAACAATAAAATGGGAAAGACTAGAGATCTCTTCAAGAAAATTAGAGATACCAAGGGAACATTTTTTAATCAATTTATTTTCATTGGAAGCTAATTACTTTACAGTATTGTAGTGGTTTTGCCAAACATTGACATGAATCAGCTATAGGCGCACATGTGTCCCCCATCCATATCTCCCCTCCCCATCCCATCCCCCAGGGTCATCCCAGTGCATCATCCCCAAGCACCCTGCCTCGAGCATTGAACCTGGACCAACAATCCACTTCACATATGATAATATACACGTTTCAACATTATCCTCTCAAATCATCCCACTCTCACCTTCTCCCACAGAGTCCAAAAGACTGTTCTTTACATCTGTGTCTCTTTCACTGTCTTGCATATAGGGTCATTGTTACCATCTTTCTAAATTCCATCTGTATGCGTTAGTATACTGTATTGGTGTTTTTCTTTCTGGCTTACTTCACTCTGTATAATTGGCTCCAGTTTCCTCCACCTCATTAGAACTGATTCAAATGTATTCTTTTTATTGTCTGAATAATACTCCATTGTGTGTATGTACCACAGCCATCTTATCCATTCATCTGCCAATGGACATCTAGGTTGTTTCCATGTCCTGGCTATTATAAACAGTGCTGCAGTGAACACTGGGATACACATGTCTCCTTTAATTCTGGTTTCCTCGGTGTGTATGATCAGCAGTGGGACTGCTGGGTCATATGGCAGTTCTGTCTCCAGGTTTTTAAGGAATCTCCACACTGTTCTCCATAGTGGCTGTACTAGTTTGCATTCCCACCAACAGTGTAAGAGGGTTCCTTTTTCTCCATACCCTCTCCAGCATTTATTGTTTGTAGACTTTTTGATAGCAGTCATTCTGACCAGTGTGAGATGGTAATTCAGTATGGTTTTGATTTGCATTTCTCTGATAATGAGTGATGTTAAGCATCTTGTCATGTGTTTGTTAGCCATCAGTATGTCTTCTTGTCTGTTTAGTTCTTTGGCCCATTTTTTGATTGGGTTATTTTTCTGGCATAGAGCTGCAGGAGCTGCTTGTATATTTTTGAGATTAATTCTTTGTCAGTTGTTTCATTTGCTATTATTTTCTCCTGTTCTAAAGGCTCTCTTTTCACCCAAGGGAACATTTCATGCAAATATGGGCTCATTAAAGGACAGACCTAACAGAAGCTGCAGATATCAAGAGGTGGCAAAAAAATGCAATATATATACAAAACAGATCTTCATAACCCAGATAACCATGATGGTGTGATCACTCACCTAGAGCCAAACATCCTGGAATGCAAAGTCAGGGAGCCTTAGGAACCATCATTATGAACAAAGCTAGTGGAGGTGATGGAATTCCAGTTGAACTATTTCAAACTTTAAAATATGATGCTGTTAAAGTGTTGCACTCAATATGTCAGCAAATTTGGAAAACTCAGCAGTGGCCACAGCACTGAAAAACATCAGTTTTCATTCCAATCCCAAAGAAAGGCAATGCCAAATAATGTCCAAACCACCACACAATTGCATTCATCTCACATGCTAGCAAAGTAATGTTCAAAATTCTCCAGGCCAAACTTCAATAGTACGTGAACCATGAACTTCCAGATGTTCCAGCTGCATTTAGAAAAGGCAGAGGAAGCAGAGACCAAACTGCCAATATCTGTTGGATCATAGAAAAAGCAAGAGAGTCCCAGAAAAACTTCTACTTTATTGACTATGCCAAAGCACAACAAACTGTGGAACATTCTTCAAGAGATGGGAATACCAGACCACCTGACCTGCCTCCTGAGAAATCTGTATGCAGGCCAAGAAGCAACTGTTAGAACTGAACATGGAATAACAGACTGCTTCAAAATTGGGAAAGGAGTACATCAAGGCTGTATATTGTCACCCTGCTTTTTTAAGTTATATGCAGAGTACATCATGAGAAATGCCAAGCTGGATGAAGCATAAGCTGGAATCAAGATTGCCGGGAGAAATATCAATAACCTCAGATATGCAGATGACACCACCCTTATGGCAGAAAGTGAAGAAGAACTAAAGAGCCTCTTGATGAATGTGAAAGACAAGAGTGATAAAGCTATCTTAAAACTCAACAGTCAAAAAACGAAGATCATGGCATCTGGTCCCATCACTTCATGGCAAATAGATGGGGAAACAATGGAAACAGTGACAAACTTTATTTTGGGGGCTCCAAAATCACTGTAGATAGTGACTGCAGCCATGAAATTAAAAGACGTTTGATCCTTGGAAGAAAAGCTATGACCAACCTAGACTGCATATTAAAGAGCAGAGACATCACTTTGCCAAAAAAGTCCTTCTAGTCAAAGCTATGGTTTCCAGTAGTCAAATATGGATGCGACAGTTGGACCATGAAAAAAGCTGAGCACTGAACAATTGATTCTGTTGAACTGTGGCGATGGAGAAGACTCTTGAGAGTCCCTTGAACAGCAAGGAGATCCAGCTAGTCAATCCTAAAGGAAACCAGTCCTCAATATTCATTGGAAGGACTGATGTTGAAGCTGTAACTCCAATACTTTGGCCACTTGATGCAAAGAACTGTTTCATTGGAACAGACCCTCTTGCTGGGAAAGATTGAAGACAGGACAAGGGGATGGCAGGGAATGAGATGGTTAGATGCCATCACCAACTCGATAGACATGAGTTTGAGCAAGCTCCAGGAGTTGGTGATGGACAGGGAAGCCTAGCGTGCTACAGTCATGGGGTTGCAAAGAGTCAGACAGGGCTGAACGACTGAACTGACTGACTGACTGAGCCTTTACTCTTCTGTTTGCACTGAGAATCTTCCTATCAAATACAGTTTGATTTGTCACTGTTGTTTAGTCATATCCAACTCTTTAGTCGAGTCCTACCCCATGGACTGTAACCCACCAGATTCCTCCCTCCATGGGATTTTCCAGGCAAGAATACTCCAGTGAGTTGCCATTTCCTTCTCCAGGAGATCTTCCTGACTCAGAGATTTAACCTGCAGCTGTTGCATCGCAGGCAGATTCTTTAGTACCATATCTCCTGGGAAGCACACAGTTTGATTACTCAAGCTTAAAGATCTTGATGTTTCATATGAGTCAACTGCCAGTATTTCAAGTGTGTGTTGTAAGTATGTATGTGTGTGTCTGTGTGTGTGTGTGTGTGTGTGTGTATTTAATAGAATTCTCTATAATCACATTTAGTGTAATGACTGAATATTTGATTTCATTACTTCCACTTTACTTCATTTATACTTATTAGCTATTTTCAGCATTTTTTCTCCTGATGAAAGTGCAACTTGCTCAGTCATGTCCAACTCTGTGACCACATGGACTCTAGAGTCCATGGAATTCTCCAGGCCAGAATACTGGAATGGGTAGCTGTTCCCTTCTCCAGGGGATCTTCCCAACCCAGGGATCAAACCTAGGTCTCTCACATTGCAGGTGGATTCTTTACCAAGGTGGCTTTTATTTCAGACTCCTGGAATACAATTTCAAGGAGATTTTATTTCAGCATTATGCAAATAGTCAATATTAGACATACACAACAAGGCAATGGCACCCTACTCCAGTACTCGTGCCTGGAAAATCCCATGGATGTAAGAGCCTGGTAGGCTGCAGTCCATGGGGTCACTCAAAGTCAGATATGACTGAGCAACTTCACTTTCACTTTTCACTTTCATGCATTGGAGAAGGAAATGGCAATCCACTCCAGTGTTGCATGGAGAATCCCAGGGACGGGGGAGCCTGGTAGGCTGCCATCTATGGGGTTGCACACAGTTGGACAAAACTGAAGTGACTTAGCAGCAGCAGCAGCAACTCTGTTCATCAAAAGATCAAGTAAAAATTCAATGTAAATTATTTTTAAAGTGTGACATATATTTGACAAAATTTAACATGAAATTCTAATTGAAGCATTTCTATAAATCAGAAATATATTTTATAACATAAAAATGTCAAATCATACTCAAAGATTAAGGGCTCAAAGCATTACCTTCAAAAATTAGAGTTCTTCCATTTGACAGTGGATGTAATAATGCTACATTTCAGAATTGCTCAAGAGAAAAATGGAAGCACTATACAGCGGAGAAGGCAATGGCACCCCACTCCAGTACTCTTGCCTGGAAAACCCCATGGACCGAGGAGCCTGATAGGCTGCAGTCCATGGAGTCGCTAGGAGTCAGACACTACTGAGCGACTTTCCTTTCACTTTTCACTTTCATGCATTAGAGAAGGAAATGGCAACCCACTCCAGTGTTCTTACCTGGAGAATCCCAGGGACAGGGGAACCTGGTGGGCTGCCATCTATGGGGTCTCATAGAGTCGGACACAACTGAAGTGACTTAGCAGCATACTGTCTATGGAATTCTCCAGGCCAGAATACTGGAGTAGTCAGAGTATGGTACAGTCTTAATATGAGCCATGTTTTCAACTGCATTATTTTATTAGCATTTTTATACCTATAATCATGAGAGAAATTGGTCTTTAGTTTGCTTTTTGTTCTTTCTCCAGTTTGGGTTTCAAACAAGTGGGCCGTGCAGCATCTTCAAATGAGTTCTTGCTAGCTGGCATAGTTCTGTGTAGGGCTTTCCAATCAGGGTAAGAGTTATATTCAACACCCTCTCAGCTCACCTCCTTGATCAGGTGCTCCTGGGCAGGGAACATCTGCAGGAACCTACCTGGCTGGCATCAAAGTCACATTAGCTTCCTTAAAAGTTTGGCAACTGCTCTACCTTTGTGTATGTTCTGGAAACATTTTATATAACATTAGAGCTGTTACTTGACTTTGAATAAAAAGTGACTGTATAACTATTTTATCTAGTGTTTTTCCTTGAATAATGCTTCTATGAGCTTTTATATTTCTTCAATGATTTGGATTTTTTATTTTGAAATATTTTTAGACACAGAAAATTTGCAAGAATAGTATAAAGAACACCCAAATAACACATAAATCAGATTCAAATTTTAATATTTTGCAGAATTTGCCTTACCTTTCTCTATCATTTTTCTGGATCTTTGAGGATAGATTACAAACATCAAGTACTTTACCCCTCTAATGCTTTAGCATATATTTCATAAGAACAAGAATGTTCTCTTATGTCACCCAAAAAGAGTGAGCAATTTCAGAATATTCAGCACTGACACACTATTTTAATCTGATCTATAATCTTACTACTTCAACTGCCCCAAATCTTTATAGCACTTTTTTCTTTTGGTATAGAGTCTAGTCAAGTAACAGGTGTTATACTTAGAATGCCCCCCTTTGATCTTCTTTATTCTTTATCTTTCATGGCATTGACACTTGTGAAGAAAATGACAATCACTTTACAAATTTCTCAATGTGTTCTTTTTTACTTTTCTTCACAATCACTTTTATATTATTATGCAACTTGACTGGAATAACATACAAGTGAAGCCATGTCCTTCTCAGAATATAACATCCAAAGGCACATGACACTAGCTGCATCTTACTGGGGATATTAATTTTGATCATTTCGTGTTTGTCTTTTGTTTTCCAATGCATAATTACTATTTTTATTTATTAGTAAATAGTGTATTGAGAGATACTTTAGGACTATGTAAATATGTTCCTCATTAAAATGTCCCATCTGCAGGATCTACTAATTATTCTTGCCTGAATTCTTATCATTGTTTTTGTCATTTTGCTATCATTCTCAAAACTTAAAAAACTGAGACCGTTCATTTGATCAAGAGATCAACGTATTTATGCTTTAGCTTCCTCATCTCCAGAATGATAAAGAATTATGTTTCTTACAGTTTCTGTAAAACTGAAACAAGACAGTGTAAGTAAATTAACATAAAGTCTAGTATAAAGTAGCATGCAATAAATGTTAGTACCCATGATTTGTTCTGTCCAGATTATTTATTTTAAAATTCCTGCCATATTTACTGCATAATAAATACTCTAATATATGATAATATCCTAATAAAATGATTTCTAGGTAAAAGTAATTCTGCAAATCATGCAATTTTATCCCCTAAATTAAGCACATTGTTGATATTACCATTTTACTGAGACAACTTCAGCTTTGCCTGATACCAATCTGTATCTTTCTGATTAGTAGACATGGGGTTTCCACTATTCTATAATGCAGGTATTATTAGAAGCATCAAAACATAAAATTTACTTCCAAGAACTTTGTATTAACTTTAGATTTTTTTTATTTTTTTAATCATTTTTTTAATTTTTACTTTATTTTACTTTACAATACTGTATTGGTTTTGCCATACATTGACATGAATCCGCCACAGGTGTACATGAGCTCCCAATCCTGAACCCCCTCCCACCTCCCACCCCACACCATCTCTCTGGATCATCCTCGTGCACCAGCCCCAAACATCTTGCATCCTGCATCCTGCATCGAACATAGACTGGCGATTAAAATTTCTGTCAGCCTTTCTAAAAAAACACTCAATAATGCTTGCTTTGGTATATATTATTCCCAGTGTTAATACTTTCTGTCATTTATTTTCCCAAGGATAAACCTTCATTTGTGACAACCGTTCAGGGTCCTGGTTATCAGAAAGAAAAAGACTGAAAGAATATGTGTAAAAGATTGGTCTCACATACCATATTGGTTAGCAAACTTCAACAATGTAATAAAGGCCTATAAAGGGAACAAATGTTTTAAAGGTCCCAGAACCATTATAGGTGTCAAAGACTTCTGAGTCCCCTTTCAATTTGCCTTGAGCTCTGTGCTAACATACCACACACACCAGTCAACACTGCACACATCTTTGAACCTTTGCTCTTCTCTGGGTTTGTAAATATGAGTCATGACAAGCCTGAGGAAAATAGGTTCCTCCCCTCCCCCCGCCATGTGTCCCTTATCTTAATAATCATGCCTGTTGGGAACAGAGTGAATGCAATGCTTTCTCTTTCGGGGAGTGACACCAGCAAAATGGAGGCACAGGAATGTCTAGTGCTGGCTCCGCTGCCGCCTCCCCGCCCACTGAACATGAACAATATCTTCACATGAAAATATCCTCACAAGAACCAAGGGTTCCACACGAGGGATTACAGTACCCGAGTGAAGTGCAGAAATAAGAAAAGATTCATGAAGGAGGGTAGGGAAGACAGATTCATATTACCCCCATCACCCTTCCCTCAAGCCCTGGCAGCCCAGCTCACAGAAAAACACACACTGTCTGGGAAAAGGAGAGTGAACTGAGCACTGCGCTTCGCTACAGACCCTGGTCTGCCCCACATCAGGATGGCTCCCATGGCCTCAGGTTCACCTGAGCCTTAGACTGGCCCTCACAATGTAGACCACAGACCAGGTCCCTCAGATACAGGCTCCTGACTCACCCCAGAGACAACCAGTCCCCATAGACATCACTGGCACTGTGCTCCTGGCTTGCTCTGGTTCCAGATGGGACTCCGGTGGTCCCTGCATCTGGTGGCCCCCTGGATCCAAAGTCTAGGTCCACCTGCCCCAGAGTCAAGCAACAAATCTACTTACCTACATACTCACCACATCTGCTCCAGCAGCAAGCCCTCCCTCAAACACCACTAGACTGCCCACCTACAATCTCTGGACAGGGTGACAGGTGAAGATTTTGTCTACTGAAGGCAGTCTGTAAACCCCAAAGAGGTGTCCACTCCGTCAAATGCTCTATAAAGTTGTAGGATCCAAGATCAACATACAAAAATCAACTGTGCCTCTGTATACTAATATGAAGACTCTTCAATCCTTTGGACAGCAAGGAGATCAAAGCAGTCAGTCTTAACAGAAATCAATGATGCATATTCATTGGAAGGACTGATGCTGAAGCTGAAGCTCCAATACTTTGGCTACCTGATACAAAGAGTCAACTCACTGGAAAAGACTCTGATGCTGAGAAATATTGAAGGCAGAAAGAGAAGGGGGCAACAGATATGAGAGGGTTGGATGGCTTCACTAACTCAATGGACATGAGTTTGAGTCAACTCTGGGAAACAGTGAAGGACAGGGAAGCCTGCTGTGCTGCAGTCCATGCAAAGAGTCAGATACAACTTAGCAACTGAACAACAATGAACTATTTTAAAAGAAATAAAGAAAACAATCCCATTCACAATAGCATCAAAAATAATGAAATACTTAGGAATAAATTTAACCAAGGAAGGCAAAGTCTACACATAGAATATACGTGTAGAATCACAAAAGATACAAATAGCCAAAGCAATCCTGAAAAAGAAGAACAAAGCTGGAGACATCGCACTTTCTGATTTCAAATTTTACTATAAAGCTATAGTAATCAAAACAGTATCACATCAGTATACAAATATAGACACAGAGACTAACTAGAGAGAATTGAGAATCCAGAAGCAAACTTGCACATATAAAGTCAACTATTTGACAAAGGAGCCAAGGAATATTCAAAGGGGAAAGAGTAAGTCTCTTCAGTAAATAGGACTGGGAAACCAGATAATCATACGTGAAAGAATGAAACTGGACCACTCTTTTACACTACCTACAAAAATCAACATGAAATGGATTAAAACCTTAAATTTAAGACCCAAAATTGTAAAACTACTAGAAGAACACATAAGGGAAAACTCCTTGATATAAGTCTTGGCAACAGTTTTTGGATATGACGTGTAAAGCATAAGCAACAAAAGCAGAAATAAAAAATGAGAATACTAAACTAAAAAGCCACTGTACAACAAAAGAAGCAAATCAGCAAAATAGAAAAGTCAACCTATGCAGTAGGAGAAAATATTTAAGTTATGTAGCTAATAAGGGGTTAATATCCAAAATATATGAACTCATACAATAGCTATACATATATATATATATATATATATATACAATTTTAAATGGGCAAAGGTCTTGAATAGGTATTTTTTGGAGAAGATATACAAATGGCCAACAGATATCTAAAAAGAAGCTCAATCACTAAACAGGGTAATGCAAATTAAAATCACAAGATATCATATGACATCTGTTAAACTCATAAAAAAGACACAAAAGTCCAAAGCTGTGGAGAAAAAATAACTCTTGTGCACTGTTGGTATGAATGTAAGTTGGTTTAACCGTTATGGAAAAGAGTATGAATGTTCGTCAAAAATAATAGAACCTTTGCATGATCCAGCAATCTCACTTATATTTCCAAAGAAAATGAAATCACCACGTTGAAAAGGCTATCTGCAGCCCCATGTTGCCTGCAGCATTATTCACAAGAGCCAAAATATGAAACCCACCTAAGCATCCATTGATGAAGGATGGATCAAGAAAATTTCAGAGTGAGACTGATAAGACACTGATAACCTGGCTGAAAGGAGGTTGTCCTTTGAGGTAACATATCAGAATGTCTGTGTGGGAAGGAGCCCCTCTTATGTTTCTTTTAATAGGATATCTTAGGAAGGCATCTGCTGAAACGGTCACAGGGGCATTTATTTCTTTTACTTTTACCAATTATAGCTTCTGTTTTTTAATGTGTAAGATAGTAAATTTTACTTATTTCCAACTTTACTGAGATATTGACAAGTAACATATTTGCTGTTGTTGTACAATGTGATACTTTGCTACAAATGTATATTGTAAAATGATTACCACAATAAAGTTAGCTAACACCTCCACCTCATCACATGACCACTATTTTCTGCATTTGGTGATAAATTTAGCTCTACTCTGAACAACTTTCAAATGTATAGCACAATATTGCTAATTATAGTTACATGCTGTGTGTTAGATTCCCCAGAACTTATTCATCTAATTGGTTGAAGTTTGTATCCCTTGAAAAACAGCTCCCTTTTCCCCCATGACCCAACCCCTGGTAACAGCCACTTTACCCTGGGTCTATGAATTTGGCTTCATTTAGATTCCACATACAAATGGTATCATACGTACTTGTCCTTCTCTGTCTGACTTATATCACTTTGCATAATACCCTCAAGATCCCTCTATGCTCTTACAAATGGCAGGCTTTTCTTCTTTTATCTGGCTGTATGGCTAACAAAAACTGAAGATATTAAGAAGAGGTGGCAAGAATACACAGAGGAACTGTACAAAAAGATATTCATGACACAGATAATCATGATGGTGTGATCACTCACTTAGAGCCAGACATTCTAGAATGCAAAGTCAAGTGGGCCTTAGAAAGCAATCCTATGAACAAGGCTAGTGAAGTTGATGGAGTTCCAGTTGAGCTATTTCAAATCCTGAAAGATGATGTTGTGAAAGTGTTGCACTCAATATGCCAGCAAATTTGGAAAACTCAACAGTGTCCACAGGACTGGGAAAGGTCAGTTTTCATTCCATTCCTAAAGAAGGGCAATGCCAAAGAATGCTCAAACTACCACACAACCGCACTCATCTCACATGTTAGCAAAGTAATGCTCAAATTTCTCCAAGCAAGGATTCAACAGTACATTAACAGAGAACTTGCAGAGGTTCAAGCTGGATTTAGAAAAGGCAGAGGAACCAGAGATCAAATTGCCAACATCTGTTAGATCACAGCAGTGAATAAATAGCAACAGATCATAGCCAAAGCAAGAGTTCCAGAAAAATATCTACTTCGGCTTTATTTATTTATTCTGCTTTATTGACTACAACAAAGACTTTGACTGTGTGGATCACAACAAACTGGAAAATTCATAAAGAGATGGGAATACCAAACCACCTTATTGGCCTTCTGAGAAATTTGTATGAAGGTCAAGTAGCAATAGCTAGAACTGAACATGGAACAACGGACTGGTTCGAAACTGGGAAAGGAGTATGTCAAGGCTGTATATTGTCACCCTGCTTATTTAACTTATATGCAGAGGACATCATGAGACATGCTGGGCTAGATGAAGCATATGCTGGAATCAAGATTGCCAGGAGAAATATAAATAACTTCAGATATGCAGATGACACCACCCTTATGGCAGAAAGTGAAGAAGACCTAAAGAGCCTCTTGCTGAAAGTGAAAGAGGAGAGTGAAAAATTGGCTTAAAACTCAACATTTAGAAAACTAAAATCACGGCATCTGGTCCCATAACTTCATGCAAATAGATGGGAAAACAGTGACATATTTTATTTTGGGGGGCACCAAAATCACTGCAGATGGTGACTGCAGCCATGAAATTAAGACGCTTACTCCTTGGAAGAAAAGTTATGACCAACTTAGACAGCATATTAAAAAGCAGAGACATTACTTTGTCTAAAGGTCCGTCTAGTCAAGGCTATGGTTTTTCCAGTAGTCATGCATGGATGTGAGAGTTGGACTATAAAGAAAGCTGAGCAAAGAAGAATTTGATGCTTTTGAACTGTGGTGTTGGAGAAGACTCTTGAGAGTCCCTTCTACTGCAAGGAGATCCAACCAGTCCATCCTGAAGGAGATCAGTCCTGAATACTAATTGGAAGGACTGATGCTGAAGCTGAAACTCCAATACTTTGGCCACCTGATGCGAAGAACTGACTCATTTGGAAAGCCCCTGATGCTAGGAAAGATTGAAGGTGGGAGCAGAAAGGGACGACAGAGGATGAAATGGTTGAATGGCAACAGCGACTCAATGGACATGAGTTTGAGTAAACTCTGGAAGTTGGTGATGAACAGAGAGGCCTGGCGTGCTGCAGTCCATGGGGTCGCAAAGAGTCAGACATGACTGAGCAACTGAAGTGACTCTGTGTGTCTGTGTTTGTGTATGTATACATATATATAAAGTCACATTTTCTTTAGGCATTCATCAACAGATACCTCAATAGAATGCCATAATTTCACTCCATCAATGGATACTTCAGTATGCTGAAACTATATATATATATATAACTTCTTTTACTCCCTTATCCCTCCTAGCTATAAAGAGGAAAGGGAAACCAAGGAGGTCGCACTAAATTACATGTTAAAATAACAGAATTCTTCCCTGTGCAATAATAGGACAAAAGTCAAGCCATTCCTACAAGTGCAAACTAAGGGAGATAAACAAATATGAGACTAATTCAGTCCAATGTATGCACACATTAAATGTGTATCTTTTAGCCAGTGATCAGTTCAGTTCAGTCACTCAGTCATGTCCGACTCTGCAACCCCATGAACTGCAGCACGCCAGGCCTCCCTGTCCATCACCAACTCCCGGACTTCACTCAGACTCACGTCCATCAAGTCCATGATGCCATCCAGCCATCTCATCCTCTGTCGTCTCCTTCTCCTCCTGCTCCTAATCCCTCCCAGCATCAGAGTCTTTTCCAAGTACTGGAGTTTCAGCTTTAGCATCATTCCTTCCTAAGAAATCCAAGGGCTGATCTCCTTCAGAATGGTCTGGTTGGATCTCCTTGCAGTCCAAGGGACTCTCAAGAGTCTTCTGCAACACCACAGTTCAAAAGCATCAATTCTTCGGCACTCAGCCTTCTTCACAGTCCAACTCTGACATCCATACATGACCACAGAAAAAACCATACCCTTGACTAGACGGACCTTAGTCGGCAAAGTAATGTCTCTGCTTTTGAATATGCTATCTAGGTTGGTCATAACTTTTCTTCCAAGGAGCAAGCGTCTTTTAATTTCATGGCTGCAGTCACAGTCTGCAGTGATTTTGGAGCCGAAAAAATAAAGTCTGACACTGTTTCCACTGTTTACCCATCTATTTCCCATGAAATGACGGGACTGGATACCATGATCTTAGTTTTCTGAATGTTGAGCTTTAAGCCAATTTTTTTCACTCTCCTCTTTCACTTTCATCAAGAGGCTTTTAGTTCCTCTTCACTTTCCGCCATAAGGGTGGTGTCATCTGCATATCTAAGGTGATTGATATTTGTCCCGGCAATCTTGATTCCAGCTTGTGTTTCTTCCAGTCCAGCATTTCTCATGATGTACTCTGCATATAAATTAAATAAGCAGGGTGACAATATAGAGCCTTGATGTACTCCTTTTCCTATTTGGAACCAGTCTGTTGTTCCATGTCCAGTTCTAACTGTTGCTTTCTGACCTGCATACAGATTCTCAAGAGGCAGGTCAGGTAGTCTGGTATTCCTATCTCTCTCAGAATTTTCCACAGTTTATTGTGATCCACACAGTCAAAGGCTTTGGCATAGTCAATAAAGCAGAAATAAATATTTTTCTGGAATTCTCTTGCTTTTTCCATGATCCAGCAGATGTTGGCAATTTGATCTCTGGTTCCTCTGCCTTTTCTAAAACCAGCTTGAACATCAGGAGTTCACGGTTCAGGTATTGCTGAAGCCTGGCTTGGAGAATTTTGAGCATCACTTTACTAGCATGTGAGATGAGTGCAACTGTGCAGTAGTTTGAGCATTCTTTGGCATTACCTTTCTTTGGGATTGGAATGAAAACTGACCTTTTCCAGTCCTGTGGACACTGCTGAGCTTTCCAAATTTGCTGGCATATTGAGTGCAAGTCAATTGGAATTCCATCACCTCCACTAGCTTTGTTCGTAGTGATGCTTTCTTAGGCCCACTTGACTTCACATTCCAGGATGTCTGGTTCTAGAAGAGTGATCACACCATCGTGATTATCTGGGTCATGAAGATCTTTTTGTACAGTTCTTCTGTGTACTCTTGCCACCTCTTCTTAATATCTTCTGCTTCTGTTAGGTCCATACCATTTCTGTCCTTTATCAAGCCCATCTTTGCATGAAATGTCCCCTTGGTATCTCTAATCTTCTTGAAGAGATCTCTAGTCTTTCCCATTCTGTTCTTTTCCTCTATTTCTTTGCATTGATCATTAAGTATGCTTTCTTATCTCTTCTTGCTATTCTTTGGAACTCTGCATTCAGATGTTTATATCTTTCCTTTTCTCCTTGGCTTTTCAACTTCTCTTCTTTTCACAGCTATTTGTAAGGCCTCCCCAGACAGCCATTTTACTTTTTTGCATTTCTCTTCCATGGGGATGGTCTTGATTCCTGTCTCTTGTACAATGTCATGAACCTCATTCCACAGTTCATCAGGCACTCTATCTATCAGATCTAGGTCCTTAAATCTATTTCTCACTTCCACTGTATAATCATAAGGGATTTGAGTCAGGTTATACCTGAATGGTCTAGTGGTTTTCCCTATTTTCTTCAATTTAAGTCTGAATTTGGCAATAAGGAGTTCATGATCTGAGCCACAGTCAGCTTCTAGTCTTTTTTTGCTGATTATATAGAGCTTCTCCACCTTGGCGGCAAAGAATATAATCAATCTGATTTCAGTGTTGACCATCTAGTGATGTCTATGTGTAGAGTCTTCTCTTGTGTTGTTGAAAGAGGGTGTTTGCTATGACCAGTGCATTTTCTTGGCAAAACTCTATTAGTCTTTGCCCTGCTTCATTCCGCATTCCAAGGCCAAATTTGCCTATTACTCCAGGTGTTTCTTGACTTCCCTACTTTTACATTCCAGTCCCCTATAATGAAAAGGACATCTTTTGGGGTGTTAGTTCAAGTGGCTGTGATGGCCGGAGCTCTCTCAGTGTGGCCGTAAGGAGCTACTCCACGTTGGAGGTCAGGGGCAGTGGCCGAGAGTGCCAGGCTGTGACGGTACAGGAACGGCTGAGAGGAGCCACCCCGTGCCCGAGACCAGGGGTGGTGGCTGGGAAGAGCAACCCATGTCCAAGGAGCGGTGGCTGCGCTGGCACAGGAGGGCTTAGAGGAGCTATCCCACATTGAACGTCAGGAAGGGTGGTGGTGAGGAGATACCCTTCATCCAAGGTAAGGAGCAGCGGCTGCGCTTTGCTAGAGCAGTCGTGAAGAGATACCCCACACCCAAGGTAAGAGAAACCCAAGTAAGATGGTAGGTGTTGCAAGAGGGCATCAGAGGGCAGACACACTGAAACCATACTCACAGAAAACTAGTCAGTCTAATCACACTAGGACCACAGCCTTGTCTAACTCAGTGAAACCAAGCCATGCCCGTGGGGCAACCCAAGATGGGCGGGTCATGGTGGAGAGGTCTGACAGAACGTGGTCCACTGGAGAAGGGAATGGCAAGTCACTTCAGTATTCTTGACTTGAGAACCCCATGAACAGTATGAAAAGGCAAAATAATAGGATTCTGAACGAGGAACTCCCCAGGTCGGTAGGTGCCCAATATGCTACTGGAGATTAGTGGAGAAATAACTCCAGAAAGAATGAAAGGATGGATCCAAAGCAAAAACGATACCCAGCTGTGGATGTGACTGGTGATAGAAACAAGGTCCGATGCTGTAAAGAGCAATATTGCATAGGAACCTGGAATGTCAGGTCCATGAATCAAGGCAAATTGGAAGTGGTCAAACAAGAGATGGCAAGAGTGAATGTCGACATTCTAGGAATCAGCAAACTAAAATGGACTGGAATGGGTGCATTTAACTCATATGACCATTATATCTACTACTGTAGGCAGGAATCCCTCAGAAGAAATGGAGTCGCCATCATGGTCAACAGAAGAGTCCGAAATGCAGTACATGGATGCAATCTCAAAAACAACAGAATGATCTCTGTTCATCTCCAAGGCAAACCATTCAATATCACAGTTATCCAGGTCTATGCCCCAACCAGTAACGCTGAAGAAGCTGAAGTTGAATGGTTCTATGAAGACCTACAAGACCTTGCAGAACTAACACCCAAAAAAGATGTCCTTAGCCAGTGATATGAACTACTTAAACAGATACTAGTTTGGCATATGCTGCATTCTACTCCAATACATTTCCTTAAAAGGACAGCAAAACATTCATCAGTACTTCTCAATATACATAACTCTGCAATAGTCAAGTTAGTATTCTGGTCCCTAAGTTTTCTGCAGTCAGCTTCCTTTACAGCTCCAGGTTCTAACAGTGCAAATGCAAGTAGTTTACTGGCAACCTGCTAAAAATTTCCTGTGGCCTTTGCCCTAAGAAAGCAAAGTCATTCAACTTTAGCCCTTGTACCAGAATATCACAAGCAGGAAGTCAATGTCTCCCCAGGTGGAATGAACTATTGCTTTGTTTCTATCCTTCAGGAGGAATAATACAGCTCCCACAAAATCCACGAGAGTTAAATATTTGCTAAAAATAACACTGGTATTTGGAATTCATTATTAGGAATCAGTTCTAATGGATTTCTCAGACTGTTCCTTGGATAAACCTCACTACCCCTTGATGAGCAAGAGAAATGCAACAACTCTTACCTTGGCATGATTAACCTGACTTTTAAGTTGACAACATGTTTTGTGCCATATGTCTTTTTCAACTTTGAAGCTAACAAACTTTTCCCATAGAAAACACAAGAATCCTATACATTTTACCACTTTAACATGATTATCATATCACTTCACTTGATTATCAAGAGTGAGATTTGCATACATAACTCTGGAATAATCTACAGAAACTGTAAACTGCTATACAAATATGTTAGCATCTGCATTGCTATCACCGTCAACCTTAACAATGTCATTTTTTTCTCCAGAATTTCCCTGTGAATCACTATTTCTTCTCCTGTATATAATCATCATGCTTCTAGACATTCATTGCCTTAGGCATGAATCTCACAATATGTTTATAAACATATCTCCCAGCCCCTAATCATTGTATACAAAACCACTGATTTATCTTGTTTAAAAAAATTCATTCACTATGTTTGAAATACTCTAATTCAAGTCAATATCCACCTATTGAAAACATAATATGCATAAATATGTGCTAGATAAACAAGACAGGAAAACAAACGTAAACCACACACTATTATAGCCCTGCTGCTACTGCTGCTGCTGCTAAGTCACTTCAATCGTGTCCGACTCTGTGCGACCCCATAGACGGCAGCCCACCAGGCTCCCCCGTCCCTGGGATTCTCCAGGCAAGAACACTGGAGTGGGCTGCCATTGCCTTCTCCAATGCAGGAAAGTGGAAAGTGAAAGTGAAGTCGCTAGGCAGAACTAATAGGTGACAGAGCAGAAGTTAAATACAGTGCTATGGAAACTCAGAGATGAGAAAGCTTACCTGGTTGAGCAGATTTGGAAAGGCTTAATCGAGGTGGTGAGGTATGGAGGTAGCTTCACACACACAAAAAAGTTTTTAAAGGTAGGTAGGGAAAGGAGAGCCTGGTGGGCTGCCGTCTGTGAGGTCGCACAGAGTCAGACACGACTGAAGTGACTTAGCAGCAGCAGCAGCAGCAGCAGAGAAAGCTAGAGGAGGAGAAATTGTGAGCAGAAACACTCAAGGAAGAAGAATGCATGTTGTATATTGCAAACACCAGCTGAATGATTATACCAAGATTGTCAGGGCTTCCTATATCCATTTCCACTGTAGATATTGGGATCACAGAGTCCTCAGGCCATCTGTCATTAAGCATCCAAGTTAGACATCACAGGGGGAGAGCTGAAATATGGAGGAAAAATTAGAGTTCTTTTACTCCTTTTAGGTTTTTCTTTGGGGGCAGGGGGCTGGCCACAAGGTACCTGGGATCTTAGCTCCCTGACCAGGGATGAAATCTGCACATCCTGCATTGGAAACCCAAGTCTTAACCTCTGGACCACCAGGAAAGTCCCTAGCACTCCTTGACTCATAAGTGACCTGTCAGATGAGGTTTTTGTGTTGTTGTTGTTGTTTTAATATTACCAGGCCAAAATTGTTAACTTCATCTTAAAATAGAACAAAGCAGTTTCTATTTTTTTCTCTTCCTGACCTTCCTTTTATTTTTTTTAATTAAATTTATTTTTTTTGATTACGTACTGTGTTGCTGCCTCCTGACCCGAATCAGCCATAGGTGACCACTCCCAATGCCCAAGCCCCCCCCCCCTCCCACCCCCACATCCTCTACAGAGAACACTCAGTTCTTTTTGAAGAAAACAGTGACTCAGATAACTAATGAGGAAAAAGTTTGGGATAGTTCTCTTCCTTATACCTAACATAGGCATAATGTGAAAAAGAAATACTTTCCTCCTAAAATCAGAAACAAGCAAGGTTATCTGCTCTCAGTAAACATTAGTTTAGTAAACATTAACTGCAATAAGATTTTTTTAATGTATAGATTAAAAGGAAGTTAAACTGTCTCTCTTCCCAGACAACATGATTATTTATATTATAAATTCTAGAGAATATACAAAAAAGTTAGCAGAACTGATAACTGGATTTAGCAAGGTCTCAGGATGCAAGATAAATATTTAAAATCAACTGTTTTTCTATATCGGAGAAGACAGTGGTACCCAACTCCAGTACTCTTGCCTGGAAAATCCCATGGATGGAGGAGTCTGGTAGGCTGCAGTCCTACGGGGAAAAAGGGGGGAAAAAACTTTTTAAAAAATAAAAAATAAACGGCTAGGGGTCACAAAGAGTCATACATGACTAAGCAACTTCACTTTCACTTTTCACTTTCATGCATTGGAGAAGGAAATGGCAACCCACTCCAGTGTTCTTGCCTGGAGAATGCCAGGAATGGGGAGCCTGGTGGGCTGCTGTCTATGAGGTTGCACAGAGTCGAACACAACTGAAGTGACTTAGCAGCAGCAGTAATTTGTCCATATACTAGCAACAAACAATTAAAAGTTGAAATTTAACACACAATATAACTTAGAATACCAAAGCAATATGAAAAATATAAATTTCACAAAATATATGCAATGCCTGTACTCTGAAAACTAAAACAATGCTGAGAGAATTTAAAGACAGGAATAAATGGAGAGATACACTGTGTTCATAAATTACAAGACTTAACTCTGCTAAGGTGATTTGTCAGTTGATAGACTGATCTCTCAATTAAATGTAATCCCAATCAAAATACCAGTAAATATTTCGTTTTAGAAATTAACAAGCTAATTCTAAAACAAGCTAATTCAAAATGCAGAGGACCTACACCTAGAATATCCAGAACAATTTTGAAAAATAAGTTGGAGGCCTAAAATACCTGTTTCAAGATTTCATAAAAAGTTACAGTAACTAAGGATAGACACACAGATCAATGAAAAAGAGGGTTCATTAAAAACACTAACATACATGACAAACTGATTTTAAATAAAGGTGTTCAAATAACTCAATGGATAAAGAATAGTCTTTCCAACAAATGGTGTTGGAAAAATTGGACATGAATATGCAAACATGAACTTCAATTCATATTTCCTAACAGGAAATTAGAGATACCAAAGGAACATTTCATGCAAAGATGGGCTCAACAAAGGACAGAAATGGTATGGACCTAACAGAAGCAGAGGATATTAAGAAGAGGTGGGAAGAATACACAGAAGAACTGTACAAAAACAATCTTCATGACCCAGATAATCACAGTGGTGTGACCACTCACCTAGAGCCAGACATCCTGGAATGTGAAGTCAAGTGGGCCTTAGAAAGCATCACTACGAACAAAGCTAGTGGAGGTGATGGAATTCCAGTTGAGCTATTTCAAACCCTGGAAGATGATGCTGTGAAGGTGTTGCACTCAATATGCCAGCAAAACTCAGCAGTGGTGACAAGACTGGAAAAGGTCAGTTTTCATTCCAATCCCAAAGAAAGGCAATGCCAAAAGGCAATGCTAAAGAATGCTCAAACTACTGCACAATTGCACTCATCTCACATGCTAGTAAAGTAATCCTCAAAATGCTCCAAGCCAGGCTTCAGCAATACATGAACCATGAGCTTCCAGATGTTCAAGCTGGTTTTAGAAAAGGCAGAGGAACCAGAGATCAAATTGCCAACATCTGCTGCACCATGGAAAAAGCAAGAGAGTTCCAGAAAAACATCTATTTCTGCTTTATTGACTATGCCAAAGCCTTTGACTGTGTGGATCACATTAAACTATGGAAAATTCTGAAAGAGATGGTAATACCAGACCACCTTATCTGCCTTCTCAGAAATAGCCTAGAGGAGGTTTAAAAAGCAGAGACATTACTCTGCCGACAAAGGTCCGTCTAGTCAAGGCTATGGTTTTTCCTGTGGTCATGTATGGATATAGGGGTTGGACTATGAAGAAAACTGAGTGCCAAAGAGTTGATGCTTTTGAACTGTGGTGCTGGAGAAGACTCTTGAGAGTCCCTTGGACTGCAAGGAGATCCAACCAGTCCATTCTAAAGGAGATCAGTCCTGGGTGTTCATTGGAAGGACTGATGCTAAAGCTGAAACTCCAGTACTTTGGCCACCTCATGCGAAGAGATGACTCATTTGAAAAGACCTTGATGCTGGGAGGGATTGGGGATGACAAAGGATGAGATGCTGGATGGCATCACCGACTCGATGCACATGAGTTTGGGTGAACTCTGGGAGTTGGTGATGGACAGGGAGGCCTGCCGTGCTGCAGTTCATGGGGTCACAAAGACTGAGTGACTGAACTGACCTGAACAGAAAAATTAACCCTAAATATATCACAGACCCAATTGTGGGAGCTCTAACTCTAAAATTTCTAGAAGACAATATAGAAGAAAATCGTTGTGACCTCTAGTTAGTCAAATATTTTTAAGTAATATAAACAAATCACAAGCCATAAAAGAATATAGATAACTTCGACTTCATCAAATTTAACAACTTTCTTCTTTGAAAACTCATTAAGGAAAAAAAAACAAACCATAAGCACGGAGAAATCATTTGCAAAATTCATGTGATAAATAGTCTGTATCAAAAATATATCAAAAACAACAAAAAGCCTCTTATAACTCAGTAATCTAAAGTACAGAGAACAGTCTAGTACCCATTATCCACATTTGAACATTATTAATATTTTGCTAATCTTATTTCATCTCTCTTTCCACGTTCTTCATGCAGTCTTAAGCACCATATCATTTCCTAAAAATATTTCAGTAGTTATTTCAAGTGATGAGGACTTCTTAGCATAACCACTTATCATTATCACCTCAGACAAAATCTATGGCAATTCCTTACTATCATCCAATAGATAGTAAGTTTTGCTTTGTTTTTTTTTATTTGGAGGAAATGATAGGGTGTTTCTATGATAATGAAAATAATCTAGTAGAGAAAACAACGATGATGTAAGACAGAGAAAATAATATTGTTGGAGCAACGTCCTGGAGCAATCAATAGAGACATGGGATCCAGTCAACAAGCAGAGGAGTGAGCTTTAGATAGGAACACGGATAGTTCACCTATGGTAATGAATGAGAAGACATGATATTTGTTGTGATTAGAGATGATGGGTACCTTCACAAATAGTGTGGTAAGAGTGTATGAAAATGGTCTTCCATTTGCATCTATTTTTAGTGAATAAGATTTGATTCATTGCAGAATGGACTGGATGGTGCTGGGGAATGACTAAGAGAAAATTGTCAGGTAGCATCCAAGAAACTAAGAAAGTGAGTAACAACAAGCAACCACTATGATTTTAAGAGCACATTTGAGAGCTGTAGGCATATACTTAGGATGAGACTACTCAACTTAATTGGTCATTTTCCTTTACCACATTCAGCTCCATAATGGTGGGGATATCCAAGAATATTACAGATTTACATGGATCTCTAATCCCAATAGTCAGATAAAATGCATTTTGAATGATGCAACACCAAATCTGAGTCTAAAGAATAAGTAGAGATTATCAGAAAAATAAAAGCAGTAAAAGGAAGGGTCAAACTCAAAGTGTTAGTCACTCAGTAGTGTCTGACTCTGCGACCTCCATGGATTGCAGCTTACCAGGCTCTTCTGTCCATAGAGATTCTCCAGGCAAGAAGACTGGGTTGTCATTCCCTTCTCCATGGGATCTTCCTGACTCAGGGTTCAAACCCTGGTCTCCCACATTGCAGGCAGATTCTTTATCACCTGAACCACCAGGTGGCACTAAAAATACACACAAAGAGGCACTAAAAGGCACAAAGGAACAGAGATGAGAAGTAAGTAGGCTAATAAAGTACAGCAGTTTGTGCTGAAGATTAAAATGTAAAGAGTGTCACCAGCCTATGCTCGATACAGGATACAGGATGCTTGGGGCTGGTGCACGGGGATGATCCAGAGAGATGATATGGGGTGGGAGGTGGGAGGGGATTCAGGATTGGGAGCTCGTATACACCCATTGCGGATTCATGTCAATGTATGGCAAAACCAATATGGTATTGTAAAGTAAAATAAAGTAAAATTAAAATTTAAAAAATAACAATAATAAAAATAAATGATAAAAAATAAAATATAAAGAGTGGAAGGATAACACATCTGGCTATACAGGGATATAGATCATGGAAAGCTTTAAACAGAGCTTAGTTTTATTCTGTAGGTAATGAAAGGGTAATGAATGGTCTTAAGCATGAAAGTAAAATAGTTTAATTGTAGAGTTTGAATAAAATATTAAAATAAAATACCACACATGTAAAGATTTGAGGAAGACACATGCAGAGTCAAGAAACCACAAATTGAGTAATTTGCAGCAGTTCAGACAAGGGGTCTGAATCAGAGCATGGAAAGAAGTAAGAAATGAGAGGAAAGCAATTAAACACACACTTCAGAGTCTAATTAGCAGGATTTAACATTACAATATGTTGATTGTTGGCAATAAACATTAGAACTTTTAATTTTTATCTTAAAACATAAAAAATAGGCTTTCCTTATATTTAAAACATGAATAATACACAGAAATAATACCTAACAACTCATTTTGGAGTGCTTGATTAGCATATTTTACTAAGTAAGAAGACCGAGAGTTTGAACACATTAATTCACTAGATATAAGTAGGAAGCAGGAGGAGAAAGGAATATGGAGGACTATAGTTTCTACTTAAGTGATGAGATGGCTTTGCGCTGTTGTTGTTACCAAATGTTACTGAAAACAATAGATCAAAAGCCAGTTTTAGGGAGAATAGATTTCCTGGAGAAGGAAATGGCAACCCACTCCAGTATTCTTGACTGGAGAATCCCTGACAGACTACAGTCCATGGGGTCACAGAGAGTCAGACATGACTGAGCGGCTAACACACACACACACACACACACACACACACACGATTTAATTTTGAATGTGGAGGTATCTGAAGGACACCTTAGTAGAGCTTTCCTGATAGCTGAATTAATAGACTTAAAGTTCAGAAACAATCTGTAGATTTGGAAGCTATCAGGTAAGTGGAAGAGCCCTGGGTGGGGTTAATAATAATATACGGTTGCAGAGGTGGCAGCATCATTGGTGATGAGTGGTGCATGAAAGAAAAGATGCTCAAGGTGGAAACAAAAAAGAAAGAGAGACCATGAAGAGAACTAGAAGAGACGGATACACAAATGGAAAGTGTGGGACACTTTACGGAGTATCTGATCAGTACACTCAATGCAGGAAAAGGACAATGAAAATAAGAAGTATCAATATCAATGGGTTTTTTGCAACTGGTAAATTTATATCCTTTATGAGAGCAGCAATGAAGGAACAGTAATTGGTAGCAGAAAGAAAACTAGTTGGCTGAGAAGTGACTGTGAGTAACAAAAGGGAGAGAGTAAATATAGCCCTTTTCAGGGCATTTTGGATGAGCAGGGAAGAGAAAGATTAGTTCTATACATGCCTCCTTCATCGTCTTGCCCATTAAATGTCCATGACCACAAATCCTACTCATCTTTAGCTGGATTACTACAATAATACTATCTCCTAGTAATGAAAAAAATGAAGAACATAGAGAAACAGTATCAATGATAGCAATAATAAATACAACAAAAATATTTAACATTTGATTCTCATTAGGGCAACTCATTTAGGTAGGCCAATTCTTCCATTTTTGTAGATGAACAAACTGAAGAGAGTAGTGAAGTTATTTGTCTAAAGTCACACAGACAGTATTATAGAAATGATTGCTGAATACCCTGAGATCAAACCATGTGTAACACAGAGTCAGCTTGGTTCACCTTACTTTCCAGAATCTAAAGATTGGACTGAAGGCCCAGGGATTTTACCAGAGCCCTCTCTGGCTGAAATCTTCTATTAAGTCTACTGAATTTTTAGTCTTGATTCTATGTCATGAAGTTGTTCTTTTCTGTCCACTGTGTGTGCTGTGCTAAGTCACTTCAGTAGTGTTCAACTCTGTGTGGCCCAATGGACTGCAGCCCGCCGGGCTCCTCTGTCCATGGGACTCTCCAGGCACGAACCTTGGAGAGGGTTTCTGGGCCCTTCTCCAGGAGGACCTTCCCAACCCAGGGATGGGACCTGTGTCTCTTACATCTGCCTACATTGACAGATGGGTTCTTTACCACTCAGTGCCACCTGGGAAACCCTTCTGTCCTCTAGGTACTAGCTAAAAATGAGGAATTCAATCCCTCCTCTCTAGCTTTCACAAAAAGAATTCCATTTCATGTGTTGAAAGTCCATATTTTAGAGAAAATTCAGCTAAGTGGAGAGAAAGAAGGTCAACAAAGAGATCAACTTCACATTCAGTATCATTTTTATTATGCTCCTTTGGAAAATTCTTCCATGTTGCTTGATTTCATCTCTCACCTGCACCTCTCATTGGCACTATCAAGACTCAAAATGCTGGCATATATATTTTCTACACAGAATAGTTTTGCTCTAGCATTAAAACAACAACAAAACTCCTTTAGTCCTATTTCCCTGGTATCTTTCCTTCCAATCTCAGTTTAGCAAAATCATTTATCTGTATTTATTTTCCTAGGCAAAGAAGGTTCCTTTCCTAAAAGGAACTATTTCCAATGAATAAAAATATACCTTTTCCCCATTCCGCTATACATATAAGGTTTGGAGTATGCATGTTTTGATCTATGGTCACAATTGATTAAGCCAGTTGTTTTTGCTGACTATAGCCATAATTAAAAATTAGGTACAAATGTAACTTCAAAATAGCTAAAGCAAAGTTGAAAACATGCCAAAACTCATGGTTGACAACTTAATTGTTTTCTAATTTAATACATGTTTGATGTTATTTCCAATGAATGATTTAGTACAAAAATGAATTTTGCAAGAATCCACCAGTTCATAATTTGAATAGAAATATACTTAATATAAGCTGCACTGTAAGAAAGCAAAAATTAAAACAATAGCATTTTTTAATTGTGAATCACTATTTTGTACACCTGAAACTTTTATAATATAGCACATCAACTATACCTCAATAAAAATAATAAACTTTGGAGGAAAAAAATTTTACTAAAAGAGAAAGTACTTGTTAAGCAAATAACAGTATTCTCAGTTGATTATTCCATTTTTATCATATCACATAAAGAATAGAAGTGGAATAATTATAATATACCTTCAAGGCTGAGTTAAATTACAATCTACATGAAGGCAGGCATTGTACTGACAAAGTTTCAAGGAAGTTAAATAACATTCCCTAGTCACACAACTATAGATGACTGAATTTTCTAATTAGCTTTGTTGTTATAAATACCACACCTAACTTGGACATTAGTGACAGTATGAGAATTAGAATATTCTATTAAAAATCTCATTTACCTACCCACTTAACAAATTGCCTTCTTAAAGCTTCTAAGAGTCAGCTTAGCTGCATTTTTAGTAGCATTTTCCAGGGTCCTTGACAGTGCTAAATCTTATATCAAGAGAGAGTACTTCTGTATCAGTAAACTACTTATTTAAACTTAATGTTCTATTCTTTCTTGATTCAGTTACCCCGGAATCCAAGTGCACACATATTCTCTAGACTCCTGTTGGTACATATTGGCTAAGTCCTTCCTCTCACAGAGTAAGTCCTCTGTCATCCTGCTTGGGTTTTGTTGATACCTGATAAGCAGAGAAGTGGAGGAGAATGCTATCTTCAAGAAAAGGTGGAGTGCTAGGTTTCAAAAGGGAAGAGGGGTCACATCCAAAGCTTCAGAGTGTTCAGGGAATGCAAGGATTCAAAGTTTCCAATTGTGTGGACCCAGATATTCCCATCACAAATAATAAAATTCCATATCTTTCCAAAAAGACTTGACTTTGGTATGGAAGACTTGCAGGATTGAAAAGAAAGCAGTCTCTGAAGATCTGTTTCCCTTATGGTCAAATTCTAGGCCTTATTCTCAGCGTATTCTTTGCTACATCTGCAGAAAAAGTATCTACTCCTATAGAGTTTACCATTGACCTTCACTCAACAGTGAGTGATAAACCTGAGAATCATTATTACCCTTAACATATATACCCCTCACTTTTGAAATATTGAAATTCCCTTTTCTGATTCAACTTCCTACTCCTACAGTTGGACCTACTAATCTGCTCTAAACTCAACATAATTTAATGCTGTGACTACTATCCCTTCCTGATTTCATTTCCATCCCTGTCCAGTCTAAACTCCACTTCTTCTCTTACAAACATTCACAAATCCCAGGTCTTTCCCAACTTGAAGCACACCAACATTTCTAATCAATCCTGGAGAAACACAATGTTGTGTTTTTTTTTCCTCCAGACTATTGCACATGTTGGAGAAAATTCACATAACAGCAGAGATCAGCTACAATAAAACTGTGATTTTCATCTTCCATAATTCTCAGGGTTTTTCTCTCTACTATTGTACTCATCAATTTCTCATTGTCAATAGAATAAAGTTGCTTCAAGCCAAATCTAACATGATTAAGCCCTCATTCTCAATATATAATTAAACTCCCTTCTTTGTTTAAAAAAGAAAAAAGGCAAAAATCTAAGCCCATATGATATTTTCTCCTTCAGTTTCAGCTTGCCTCCTAGGTGTAATCTATAACATCAGTCCCATCTTCCTAAGTGAGGGAAAATGTTTCTGTTCTTCTGCACACCACCACCTCCATCTATAATTTTTATTTAGGAGCTTCCTAACAATAACATTAATAGCTGTTACCTATTGAATGTTAATGAAGTGCTAGGCATTAGAATAAATCTTCACCATAATCCTAAATTGGGTTTCCCTGGTGGCTCAGTTGGTCAAGAATCCACCTGCAATGCAGGAAACCCTGGTTCAATTTCTGGGTCAGGAAGATCCACTGGAGAAGGGATAGGCTACTCACTCCTGTATTGTTGGTTTTTCCTTGAGGCTCAGCTGGTAAAGAATCCGCCTGCAATGCAGGAGACCTGAGTTCAGCCCCTGGGTTGGGAAGATCCCCTGGTAGAAGGGAAAGGCTACCCACTCCAGTATTCTGATCAGGCTCCCTAAAAATAATAATATAGTTTACCTCTAGTTTCTCCTTTCCAATCCATTCATTTATCCTCTACAGTCTGCCTTATTCTCTTATCATTCTAATAGAATTGTCATCAATCATTTCCTTGAAAACCAGTAGCCTCCTGTCAATCAAATCCTGTTCAACTTCTCTGTGGTATTTGATTCATCTCTCATTCATCTCATTCTACAGTCTTCTTTTCTTAACTCACGATATCATTCTCTTTGGCTTTCTTCTTACTTCCTAAGTCCTCTAATTCTCAGTATTATTTATTGCTCTTTGTTTTTTTGCTAAAATATTGGCCTCCTTGCCCTTCTTTCCCATTATCCCTCCCCTACATGCACCCCAATACAAACAACTTAAAGAGCTGAGCACTATCCTGAAGAAGCTCATTAGCCAGTTCACTGAGCCATACTATACATAATACTCCAAATACATTTACCGAACTTGTAGTGACCAGATATAAATTACTGTACAAAGCATTATGGTACATTAAGTGTTTGAAGAAGCACAAGATAGAAGATTCAATTGTTAAGGTAATTCATTAAGGTAGATTTCTCAGAGGAGCTATATGCTAAAGCTGAGGAAAATGACTTCTCTCTCTCATCTACTTAACTTGGAAAAGATGATCATTCATTTTCCCACATCTTCAAAGAGAGCCAAAGAAAACAATTCAGCAAGCTGCTTTAGTAATCAATCCTGTGTGCTTAATGATCCTTCAGCTATTTAAATTCAGTCATCCATGAATTCATGAAAAAAATGTCTGGTTAAATTCAAATTCATAGACTTTACCATCACTTTGTACATGAGCCACATCATGACTAATTAAGTAAAACTGTCTCTGCTTTTATCAAATGCTGGAATGGATAAATTTGAAGATGCTGAATGTTCGTTTCATAAACAACTTATTAATATGCTCAATGTCACTCTATGGATTCCATTTCCCCCTCCTCCAGACCCCACAGCCACTGCATTATTACCATCCAGCACTGGTGTCACACAGGGTTAGTTCAGTTCCTTCCATGACTTTTATTAGTGATGCAACCTTCTGCTTAATACTTGAGTCTTTGTTTGTTCATATATATGGTAGAGACAGTGATATACACATAAAATAATTAGAGGAGATTGTTGTAAGAATCAGTGAGATAATTTGTGTGAAAGATCTTGACCTAAAGAGAGTATTCCAAGAAGAGGCCCCCTTCTGCTTCTTCCATTTTCATCACAAACCAGGACTATCTTTTTTTGCCTGTTTTATGCTTCATTTATAGCAAACAAGGCATTCAGTTCAGTTGCTCAGTCGTGTCCAACTCTTTGCGATTAGTTTTGAAAAATTTTCATAATTAAGTTGTTTTCCATTTGTTGGTATTATGAATGTGCAGCAATACACTCTGCATCTCTAACATACTGTGTTTGACATTCCCAAGAAGACTTAAATGCATATATCTTCTGTTGAAGCCACTGTGTGCTATCACTGTAAGAGTTATGATAGAAATAATTATAAAGATATTGCCCATCTATCACCTTGATGGCTCTGCATACTTTCTTGTTGCTTATTTTCTCTTTTCCATTCTATTCAAAGAAATATTATATGGTTCTTTTTACTATAGAGAAGGTAGTGAAAATTAGAAATCCAAGTAGGAAAATATGCAAGGGAATTATGTGAATGAGAATTCAAAGGACATTAAAATTTGAAAAAAAAAGTTGGAGTCCATAGATGGTAAAGCATCTGCCTGCAACCTGGAAGACTCAATCCCTGGGTCGGGAAGATCCCCTGGAGAAGGAAATGGCATCCCACTCCAGTATTCTTGCCTGGGAAGTTCCATGGATGGAGGAGCCTAGTGGGCTACAGTTCACGGGGTCACAAAGAGTCAGACACAACTGAGCAACTTCATATAGTAAAGTTAAAGTCTCTAACATGCAGTAAGAATAAGATATTATGGAGACGGCTTAAAATCTTGGTAGCCCTGAGACTTTAAGGTAGACCGAGGTTAATTTAATGATAATGTATAGTGCTTCTTGGGGGAAAAAAATGTACTTTTTTCCTTGTCCACTAAAAATGACACTGAAGAAATGGAGATGTATATTTTTCTAGAATAGAAAGATGGATTTGAAGAAGATCAATAATGCTTAAAGAGCAGAAGAAATATGTAAAATTATAAAATCAAGTCCATTTGGGATTCATCCCAAAGGTGAAGAAGTAGCAAATATTAGGAAAAATCTTTATTAGCTATATTTCATGTCTCCCTATAAATTGGTGAGGGAGCTATAATAAATAGGCATAGCTCTATATAGAAAAACATCTTTAAAAACAATAATGAAAGTCTTATTTTATTTTCAGAGAGCAGCAGTGTTAAAGAATGTGCTAGAATCTTTTCTGACCCATTTTGTGTCATGGTTTTCATTTACTGCCTCTAAATGGTATGTCTCCTTCAGCAATTTCTAAATTTTTAAAGTTAAGATTGCTTTGCATTTAAGATGCTTTGGCAAGGACTCTAATGAGAATTTTAAATCTGAGCAAAATCTCTTGAAGTTTTAAATGAGACCATCAAAGAGAACATTCACCAGATGGAACCAGTGATTGATCTAAAGCCTGGAGTCTTACCTTTAATCTCTTGTTTCCCAGCAAAGAGAAATTTGACAGAATCTTTTCTCTTCTTAAAGACTTAAACTAAAATACATAGTTAAAATAGAGGCAGTATACTTTAGGTATATTTACAGAATGGAAAGTAATGAAATCTTGCACCACATCCCAATCAAGAGATAGGATATTCTCAAGAGAATGCAGATACTTCTAGTTGGGGTCCCTGATCTGTTCCTACTCCTTTGTTCATTTGTCGTCGCTGGATAGCGGGCAGTCTCCAGAGTTCCCATGCTCTGAGGTGATGGCCTGTGTCTGAACTTAAAATTGCTTACCAAGATCTAGAATTACCTTGATTCCTTGTGACAGCCCTAGATGGCATTTCTTAGCTCCTTCCCACCTAGGCTTTATCCTCACTCTCTCCTTTCCCTATGTACTAGCTGAGCAGAGAGGATGTTGAGAATGTAAAAATGCACAAAATAGTCCAATGAGGAGGAAATTGTGAAATACAGACAGTAGCTGTTTGAGATAATTTCACAAGTAAAACTGGTTTAAGGATTTTTAGCAGTCCTAGTGAGAACAATGATACCTCCATCATTAATATCTGTGATGGTTAATTTTATGTATCTTTGCTATGCCATAGTACTCAGATATTTGGTCAAACACATATCAGCACATTTCTGTGAAGGCATATTTTTAGGTGAGATTAACATTTAAATCAGTAGAATGAGCAAAGTAAATTACCATCCATAATGTGGGAAGTCAAATCAGTTGAAGGCTTTAAGAAAAAGAACAGCCTACTCTAAAGAAAAGGGAATTCTGCTATCAGACTGCCTTTCAGTTCAGTTTGCATCAGCTTTTCCCTGGGTCTCTAGCCTGCTGGCCAACTTTACAAATTTTGAACTTGCCAGCACGTACAATCACAGAACCCAGTTCCTTAAAGCTGTCTTTCTCCCTTCCTCATCCCTGTGTTTGTGTTAATTAGCCAATGTCAATCAAATGGCATCTTTCATTTTGGAATTAATATACTTGTCACAGAAATATGTTTAGACATTCTTCATGAGTCTTGCTACTCCTTTTTGTACCACAGGAGTATCTCATCTTTTCTATTATAAAAATTTAAGTTAAAATTTTAAAAAGCCTGCCCCTAACAGGTGCAAATGGGAAAATACATACACACACACAAACCTGATGGTAATCATTCTATTTGAAAGTTGCTTATTGGAAATCTGTTCATTTTGATCAGTGTTAGGCATAAGGAATATAAAACATAAAGGAAACACAGTTCCTGCCTATGGAAAGTCATGTTTTCCAAAGATAGCAGTAAGAGCACCTTCTAACTTTCATGCTCTTTGTACTGTGATTTTTATATTCCTCCCATTGGGAGGCAGAGTCTATGTCCTCTTCACATGAACCTGCGTCAGCTTTTGCTTCAACAAATACAGTAAGTCAGAAGTGATATAAGTTTCAAGGTAGGGCCGTAACAATGTCATCATGTCCTCTGCCTTGTTCTCTTGAGACCTGTGCTCTGGGGAAAGCCAGATGCCATGTAAGTAGTCCAACAACCCTCAGATTTCTATGCTGAGGCCAAAATGATTCTCATAGAGAGACCACAGAGAAACATCCTAAGAAAATATGGGAAGAGAGAGAAACTCAAACAGGTCCCATCTGCTGCAGCCCCCACTTCACTGTGTTTCAGCTCCATCCACTGACTGACTAATCTCCATGAGAGACTGTATGAACTGAATTGTGTAACCCTTGCCCAACCTTCATATGTTGATGCCCTAAACCCCAAAGTGACTTTTAAGGAGAAAGGGGCTTTAAGAAGGTAATTAAGGCTAAATGGAGTCACAGGGGTAGAGCTACAATCCAACAGAACCAGTGTCCTTAGAAGAGGAGGAAAAGGCAGCAGAGATCTCTCTCTCCACGTGTTACAGACCATGTGAGGACACAGTGAGAAGCCAATCATATGAAAGCCAGGAAAAGAGGCCTGACAAGAAACCAATTCTGCAAGCACCCTGATCTTAAACTTCTTGTTATAGCAGCCTGAGCAGAGTCCGTCAGAAACTTTGGGGCAGAACCATACAGTCAAGCCCTCCCCAAATTCCAGACCCACGAAAACCATGCAAGGCAATAAAATGGTGATCCTTATTTTAAGTCACTAAGCTTTGGTATGATTTGTTACCCAGTTACAGATAATTGGGATGCTGTCTTTGAGGCACTCAGGGAGATAAAACATAACTAATTATACATCAAAATGTAATACCAGCTATGTGTGAAATTCTAAGAGCTAGGAAGTAAGCAAAGGGAGAGCAGAAGATATTTTTGAGCTGCAAGTTTTTAATAGTACATCATTAATCAGAGGTACACTTAGGTTGATAAAAGCTTAAACAAGTTTGAACTAGAAGATGGTAAGTTTCACTGAAGGAGATATCACTCACATATACTATGAACTGAATTATGTCCTCCAAATTTCATATGTTGAAGCTTTAAACCCCATGACATGTATTACAGATAGGGATTGTTCAGTTCAGTTCAGTTGCTCAGCCGTGTCGGACTCTTTGCGACCCCATGAATCGCAGCACGCCAGGCCTCCCTGTCCATAACCAACTCCCGGAGTTCACTCAGACACGTCCATCGAGTCCGTGATGCCATCCAGCCATCTCATCCTCTGTCGTGCCCTTCTCCTCCTGCCCCCAATCCCTCCCAGCATCAGAGTCTTTTCCAGTGAGTCAACTCTTCGCATGAGGTGGCCAAAGTACTGAAGTTTCAGCTTTAGCATCATTCCTTCCAAAGAAATCCCAGGGTTGATCTCCTTCAGAATGGACTGGTTGGATCTCCTTGCAGTCCAAGGGACTCTCAAGGGTCTTCTCCAACACCACAGTTCAAAAGCATCAATTCTTCGGCCCTCAGCCTTCTTCACTGTCCAACTCTCACATCCATACATGACCACAGGAAAAACCATAGCCTTGACTAGACGGACCTTAGTCGGCAAAGTAATGTCTCTGCTTTTGAATATGCTATCTAGGTTGGTCATAACTTTTCTTCCAAGAAGTAAGCGTCTTTTAATTTCATGGCTGCAGTCACCATCTGCAGTGATTTTGGAGCCCAAAAAAATAAAGTCTGACACTGTTTCCCCATCTATTTCCCATGAAGTGATGGGACCGGATGCCATGATATTTGTTTTCTGAATGTTGAGCTCTAAGCCAACTTTTTCACTCTCCTCTTTCACTTTCATCAAGAGGCTCTTTAGTTCTTCCTCACTTTCTGCCATAAGGGTGATATCATCTGCATATCTGAGGTTATTGATATTTCTCCCGGAAATCTTGATTCCAGCTTGTGTTTCTTCCAGCCCAGCCTTTCTCATGATGTACTCTGCATATAAGTTAAATAAGCAGGGTGACAATATACAGCCTTGATGTACTCCTTTTCCTATTTGGAGCCAGTCTGTTGTTCCATGTCCAGTTCTAACTGTTGCTTTCTGACCTGCATACAGATTTCTCAAGAGGCAGGTCAGGTGGTCTGGTATTCCCATCTAAGGAGGTGATTAAGGTTAAGTGAGACCACGAGTATGGAGTCCTGATCAAGTAGAACTAGAACCCTTATAAGAAGAGGAAGCCACCTAAGTTCTCCAAGCCAAGAAAAGGGAGTTCATGAGAACCTGATCATTCTGGCACCCTGATCTCATGTTTCCAGCTTCCAGAACCAAGAGAAAACAAATTTCTTTTGTTTAAGCCAACCAGTCTATGGAATTTTGTTATGGCAACTTAGCTTACTAATACAGGTACTTCATATGTTTTCAGAACTTAATTAGATTAGGCGTCAAGCCCTTTGTATATGTGGAGAAAAATAAAAGCATGTGTATCATTTATCTGATCCACACATTAGTCTATGAACAATTTCAAAGTAGGAGTTGTGTTCCCTGAAGTATCTCCAGCACCCAGATCATGATGATGGCCTGTATCTGAGCCACACCAATTGCTAAAGGAAAGGGAAAAAGGGGGAGAAAAGAGAATTTAGAAAGCTGAAGAATTTTTTTAACTGAAAGCTGCGGGGGCGCTCCGCAGAAAGAGCGGAGGAAGTGGAACTTCCCTCAGCAAAGCCGAGGGGTTCCCGAGGTGAGGTGAGCCTGCTGTCCGCCAACCCAGCCCCTCGGGAGCGAGAGACAATCAGACGCGACAGGGGTTCCGTCGAAGCAGTTCCGGTTTAGTGTTGCAAACTCCCAACTTATATAGACAAACAGGAGGGTTTTAGGAGGGACTTTCCATAGTTGCACCAATCACATTAAAGGTCAAATTGTCACCTTCATTATAACAGGAGTCTATAGAGATCACACACTGTCTATGTGCACAGAAATCAAGAGAGCCAATTAAAAACTTTGACAGACAACATAGACCCTGCCCCCATCTCTTCCGCCAGGCGCCATCTTAGGTTTTCGACCACAAAGCTAGCCCCTTTGTTTTTAAGGTTTCCCATTTAGGGTCCCACAAAAGCCATAGAACTGCAGTACAAAGAGTTACTTGTCAAACATGACACAAATCTCTAAAATATTGGCTTCTGTAGCCTGGCACATCTGAAGTAGTTTTCAACTTTGTTTTAGTTGGATCCTTTATGATGTCCAGGAAGAGATTAGCACACACAGTACCTGAAACTGTCCTTTCCACATGAGCTACAATAGGAAAGACAAATGTGGCTGTTCCTCCAGCAAAGCCAAATTTGGCAATCTACGTATACTTCCCTTCAATCTAAATAATTACACCTTTTAATCACATTGAAAATAATATGGTAGTATCACTCAAAAAGAACTTAACAGACCATGGAATTATAATAACGTAAACCCTCCTTCTATCAAATGTGAAGCAAGGACATGGTGATTGGAAGCGCAAGGGGGTATCACTAACTTATAAGTAGTAACTTACAACTATGATTTTTATTCAAAAGCCTTCTAACCCCCTAGAAAAATGTTCACATGTTCACATATTCTAAAGGAGGAAACAAGTTCCTCACTTAGAATTTTCTGAGAAGCCAAGTAAGTGTTATAGTGTCAACACCCTATGTTATACACATGTCATGAACTGTCAGGAAGTGCGTATACTGTGCAGGACGCTGGACCCTGAGTGGCAACGACTGCCACTAAAAGCTCCCTGGTGGTGGGAATGACCACAGCACGGCTCTCAGCTGGGTTGCCTAGGTTTCAGTTTGAAGCTGTTCGCTCTGCTACAATGAGGTGCTGCTGCTGCTGCTGCTGCTGCTAAGTCGCTTCAGTCGTGTCTCACTCTGTGCCACCCCAAGTACGGCAGCCCACCAGGCTTCCCCATCCCTGGGATTTTCCAGGCAAGAACACTGGAGTGGGTTTCCATTTCCTCCTTCAATGCATGAAAGTGAAAAGTGAAAGTGAAGTCACTCAGTTGTGTCCAACTCCTAGCAACCCCATGGACTTCAGCCTACCAGGCTCCTCTGTCCGTGGGGGGTTGCCAGGCAAGATTACTGGAATCCCTTCATTATTCTAACGCTGAGGCAAAGTTGGCTATACACATAAAAACTAGATGACAGGTAGATGGAGAGAATGAATGGGAAAACAAAATGGAAGCAATGTTTTGCTCTTCTTTGAAGCAGGATTTAGGATATTATATTGGTGATATTCCTAAAAACTATATAAATTTCTTCCTCATTTCTTTCCAGATTCTGAATAAAGTCCTACATTTGAGAGACAAAAACTTAAACTCAAAGGCAACCTTTCAGACTGACTTCCGTGATATCAACCTGTGATTTTCTAAACACAGAAAAATCTTAACTTAGCCTTTCATTACAAAAAGCAAAAAGCAATAGATGCCAGCTTATAAAACTACTGCCCCAACTGATATAGATCAAAACACACACACACACATACCATACACCCCACATTCATATACAATATAGTGCTGTGATTCAATAATTACACCAACTTCACCACACTACCAAAGATAACTTTAAGTAGCTCAAAACTGAATTCTAAAATGTAGTATATTCTTGGAGAGTAATAACTCCCAGAGAAAAACAAGAGTTCATACCTAAAGCAACAGCTCCTTAGGAACTGCTAAGTCTGGCCTTGGACCATATCTTCTATCAGATTCAGTCAAGATGAATTCATCTTATAAGGTCCACACAGCTCATCAAGAAATGGCTAGAAAAAGGTGAAACTGCTTTCATCTTCCCATCATCAGAAAGTTCTGTAATGTAATAAGCTCTGTATTCTTTACTCAAGTGTTTTGAGTTGGCCAAAGACAAATACACAATTTTGATGAAATGTAAAAATTAATTTGGAATGGAATAATTGATTCAATTCTTTTTATTCTAAGAAAATTTAAAAGAAGAAAATACTACTTTTCCTTTATTAAGCAGGTGCATGCTAATTCGCTTCAGTCCTATCCATCTCTTGCATTGGCAGGCGGCTTTTATACCACTAGCACCACCTGGGAAGCCCCTTATTAAGTGGGCACTTTGAGCTAATGAGTCCTCCCAGGTGGTGGTAGCGGCAAAAAATTCACCTCATGGTGCAGGAGACACAAGAGTGGGGAACCCTGGTTCGACCCTGGGGTGGGGAAGATCACCTGGAGAAAGAAATTGCAACCCACTCCAGTATCTCTGCCTGGGAAATTTCATGGACAGAGAAGCCTGATGGGCTACAGTCCATGGGGTTGAAAGAGAGTCCAACACAACTAAGCCCATTTTGCTAATGAGCATGCTTAACTACTAGGGCCCAAGAAAAAGAACAGGTACTCCTAGTGTGTAAACACAAAAAGTTACACATTGCCCCTTATAACTAAATGTAAGAAACAGCATCAGGACTCAACAAAAGTGTTTTTAAAAGAGTGTAGGGCTTCCCTGCTGGCTCAGTGGCAAAGAATCCAGCTGACAATGCAGGAGATTCAGGTTTGATCCCTGATCTGAGAAGATCCCACATGCCTCATTGTAAGTAAGCCTACGCATCGTGAGTTGCATGAGCTGAGTCTGTGCTCTGGAGCCCATGCACCACAACTACTGAAGCCTTCAAGCCCTAGAGCCTGTGCTCTACAACAAGAAGCCACTGCAACCAGACGCCTGCGCTCCACAGCTGGAAAGCAGCCCCTGCTCTCTGCCACAGAAAAGCCCACACAGCAACAAAGACCCAGCACAGTCATAAATAAATAAACTTTTAAAAGTTCAAAAAATGAAATACTTAAAAAAAAAAAAAGAGCATAACTTACTTTTACCATCAGGCTAACAAGGCTGTGTCCGGTGCTTCTTGGTCAGCACTTGGCCACCCACAGTGAGTCTTCTAAATAAACCAATGCAGAACAAGCAAATACATTGCCACCTATCTGCATGAAACTCTTCAGGACACATTTCCCTTGGTCAGAAGGTGGAAATTCTTGGCAGAAGTGATTCTTTCTGCCTCTTCACAACAAGAACATTTGGCTGGATGCAACTCCATGAAGTGTAACTGTGTGTGCACCTCTCAAGTTCTGTTGCAGGAAGGGGGACTCTTTCCAGGGCCCGAGAGTAGGCTCTTGTCTAACACTCAGCAATGAACTGCCCAGGGAGACACATGTGCTCATAAAGCAAGAGACCACTATGAGGAAGGAGTACTCAGTCAGAGAGCAGCAAAGTAAGGCAACCCAGAAGTACTGCTCTGCAACAGGGCTCATAGTCCCAGCTTTAATGGTGATGGGAGTAGTTTCCGGGTTGTTTCTGGCCAGTCAGGGTCCTTTCCTGGTGGCTTGTGCAATGCTCAATCAGGATGGATTCCAGCAAACTTTCTCCAGCTGGTGGTGACTTGTGAGTTCCGTGTTCCCCATTCAGACCTCCAGTCACAAAAAACCTCAGGCCTGGTATATACTATTTTGCCTGGCCAGGGTGGGCAGTTTCAGTCAATGTGTTTCCCCTAACAACCAGGAGAGTTCAGGAAAGGTCAAAAGGAGACACCACATGTCCTACCACCTCCCAGAATTCTCATTGAAATCAATCTTGGTTGAGCGATGCACAAGCCAGCAGGAAGGACCCTGAGTCAGAATGATTGGCCAGAGACAACCCAGAAACTAATTCCATCACCGTAAAACCCAGGACTTCGAACCCCATGACTGAGAAGTCCTCCTAAATTCCCTTAATCTGCTTGTCTCTGTCTGAGCACCCCTTCCCAATAAAACCTCTTGCTTTGTCAGAACATGTGTCTCCTTGGACAATTCATTTCCGAGCGTTAGATACAGAGCCCACTCTTGGGCCCTGGAAATGGCCCCACTTCCTGCAACAGTTCCACCAGGGCTGCAGTCACTGCATTTGTCCCAGGAGCACCAGCCTGTAGCTTTTCAATTGTCTTTTGACAAGTCCACTTGCATACCCATTTATACGCCTTAGCTTTGTATTCAGAAGGATAACCTGCACCTGCATGCAACAAGACAAAGCCCCCTGGCTTCTCTTTATGGGACTTCTTTGCTTCCAACTCTTCAGGTATTTTAACAGCCAAAACCTGAGAATATCTGGAAGGCTGCCCTTCTCCAGAACCCATCCCCTTCTCTGTGGTCAATCTCCAAGATTACCATCTTCTATTGGGAAAAGAGTATATTCCCATTCAAAAGTAACTGCAGGAAAGGAACTACCCTGCGTCAGCCCCAAGCCCTCACAGCACCGGAAGCAGAAAACCTGAAATCTTTCAGTGATAGAGAACCTAATACCATCCTGTGGAATCTCTAAGATAACTGAGAGAAAGTAACCTTCCAGAGAGAAAAAAGTGGAACAGATCACTTAATGGAATGGGACCTGCCAAAACGGAGAAACCCTCTGTGAATCACTGGGTTTATGAGTGTTGGCAGTATGCAAAAGGCTGATTTGATTTTTTTGCCTGTACTTTAGGCCACACATTCTTAAAACTTTATTCCTACTTATTATTCCCTAATAATTATTCAGTGCTGGTAGAATAATTTGTTGTGCCCACATGGCCTCCTGGTAGCCTATATCTTGCTTTCCAATCTCCACCAGCTCTTTCTCTGCTGACTCCAGTGTTACTCCATAGGCCTCCTCACACTCACTGGTCAAATCCTAACTGTTAATATGCATCTAGATTGGAACACTTTTAAATACAAAGAGTGTAAATAAATGCAAGTCATTTTAAAAGAATTTAAAACGTTTTAAAGGCTGAATGCCTGTGAAATAGTCATCAGGAAGGAAAAGACCATTAATTGCATACTTAAGAATTCAAAAGGGAGTGTAAGCAGGAAGTGAAAGATATGCAGAAAAGGAAATTCAAGTCCAAGATCTCTTAGTACAGCATTTCTCTTTGTCTTTGTGATTGTAAGCACTCATTTCTAATAAGTGGAATCTTTAGAGAACTTATTCTAGACTCAGTTTTCACCTGGCCTTTTACTGTAATCAAACATGAATGTAGGAAGATAGATCAGGCCAACGCTTAACGCCTGTGAGTTCTGCTCTTTGATTCCATAACTCTAGGGCAGACTTGGATTTATCAGTTTGATAATTTACGGGGAATTTTTTTTTAATTGGAACTTCAATTTCTGTTAGACTGAATATTAATTTATAACGGTTTGCTGCCTAATCTTAGGTATAAATTGACCAGTTATACTCCACAGTTTCCCTCAAGGGATCTACTTTTTATTGAGATGGACTAAATGTCCAAATTTACTTTTATTTAGATGCATATATCCTACTGGATCTCTTACTGGGTAGGTCTCTGCAGCAGTGGAACCTATTGGGATGTGGATTACGTATGAAGGATACATATTTCTGAAAATGACCCAACAGTAAATGTGTGATGAGTTTAGTACTGTACTGCAAAATAAGCTAGCATATTATCATTTATTTTATTATGCATTTATTTTTATTTTATTATGTGGCTTAACTATAAGCCACACAACAACTCTATGGTACAGAAAAACCCTGAGAGAAAATAGGATTGAATCATGGATGACAAGCATTACTTTCCAGCTAGAAGGCAAAACCTCTGTATTTCAGTAAAAATAGGTGACATCTATCTTATATACAACAACTTGTAGAACCATTCTGATTATAGCCCATCTTCAAAAACAACTTCAGATACAACTGGACCACCTTGGCCATAAATATTGACTGGTCTGAATTAAAGATGTGCAATTGGTTCAAGAGGAAAAAAAACTTTTCTTGCACAATTTTAATAGATATATGTAATAGATATAATTTTTGAGTTTCCCAAACTACACACTGAAATTAATATATTACTTAGCAAGTGAAATATTGCATCATATAATTCATATTTAAGATTTTCTAATGTTAACAGAGTACAGAATAATCCATAGTATAATATCATAGATGGAATTATGATCATTTCAAAGTTTGTCTCTGACAGAAATATTTTAACATGTCACTTGGCACTGCTTTGGGTTTATAATTATTTTTGTCCTTGAGAATTCTGCAAATAGGTTGGCATGAATTTTTATTTACATCCTTAATGTAAATAGATTTTAGCTTCTGGAAAACAAAAGTGTTTCTGGGCTCTGATGACTTCTCATGGATTTAATCTCCTTAGCACTGATATATGCTAATTTGACAGTGACTCCTTTGCAAGTCTGTAGCCCCAGACTTCCTGTTTACACTGTTTCAACTAGAATTCTTACTGCACTTGGTTTCTGGGCATGCAGCTCACTCATTCCACGGCCTCACTCCTTATCCCCTGTTCCTTGACAATCTCTGAATAATGAGTGAGTCTTTACTGGGTGATTGCTTTGTGAAGAGAAATGAATAATTTACCTGATAATCATGGTCATCTATCAGACTATGCATTTTTTCCTAATAAGTGATTTTGCTATGTTTGCTTAAAACTTAATGTTGAATTTTTCATGAATTGGATGAGTGCTTTCCAGCATCTGTTTATATGTCAACGAACATTTTTTATGAGATGAAACCTTGGGAGATGAGAACAGGAAAACTGGATGTTTAAAAAGATACAGTACCTTTCAGAATGGGGGCTCTCTGTACCTGAATTATAAGGTCTCTAGAGGATTCAGAGTTGTTTTCAGATCTTTTGTTGATGCTGTTCAGCATATTGTCTATCATTTGTACACTTCTTGAAAGATCAGCGTGTACTGAATACATTGGAAAGGGGGAATCATGGGAGCTAAGTACTTATATTCAGGAATTCTTGCTGAGTAACATCTGAAGGTCTGAACACTAAAATCTTCTATTTAAAAACCTAGCTTAAAGCTTAACAAAGAAGCTAATGTATCAGTTTGAGAGTATTAAAGGCATAAACATATTTTATTTGCTGTGATTACTCTTTAAGAAATGAAAAATTAAATAGAATACACAGTAAAGAAACTTTAATCATATCATAAAATAAGATACAAACCTGGAGTAACAGGCAAATTTGGCCTTGGAATGCGAAATGAAGCAGGGCAAAGACTAATAGAGTTTTGCCAAGAAAATGCACTGGTCATAGCAAACACCCTCTTCCAACAACACAAGAGAAGACTCTACACATGGATATCACCACATGGTCAACACCGAAATCAGGCTGATTATATTCTATGCAGCCAAAGATGGAGACGCTCTATATTGTCAACAAAAACAAGACCAGGAACTGATTGTGGCTCAGATCATGAAATCCATATTGCCAAATTCAGACTTAAATTGAAGAAAGTAGGGAAAACCGCTAGACCATTCAGGTATGACCTAAATCAAATCCCTTATGATTATACAGTGGAAGTGAGAAATAGATTTAAGGGCCTAGATCTGATAGATAGAGTGCCTGAACTATGGAATGAGGTTCATGACATTGTACAGGAGACAGGGATCAAGACCATCCCCGTGGAAAAGAAATGCAAAAAGCAAAATGGCTGTCTGGGGAGGCCTTACAAATAACTGAAAAGAAGAGAGGTGAAAAGCAAAAGAGAAAAGGAAAGCTATACGCATCTGAATGCAGAGTTCCAAAGAATAGCAAGAAGAGATAAGAAAGCCTTCTTCAGCGATCAATGCAAAGAAATAGAGGAAAACAAAGGAATGGGAAAGACTAGAGATCTCTTCAAGAAAATTAGAAATACCAAGGGAAAATTTCATGTAAAAATGGGCTAGATAAAGGACAGAAATGGTCTGGACCTAACAGAAGCAGAAGATATTAAGAAGAGGTGGCAAGAATACACAAAAGAACTGTACAAAAAGATCTTCACGACCTAGATAATCATGATGATGTGATCACTAATCTAGAGCCAGACATCCTGGAATGTGAAGTCAAGTGGGCCTAAGAAAGCATCACTATGAACAAAGCTAGTGGAGGTGATGGAATTCCAGTGGAACTGTTTCAAATCCTAAAAGATGATGCTATGAAACTGCTGCACTCAATATGCCAGCAAATTTGGAAAACTCAGCAGTGGCCACAGGACTGGAAAAGGTCAGTTTTCATTCCAATCCCAAAGAAAAGCAATGCAAAAGAATGCTCAAACTACCGCACAATTAGACTCATCTCACATGCTAGTAAAGTAATGCTCAAAATTATCCAAGCCAGGCTTCAGGAATATGTGAACCGTGAACTCCCTGATGTTAAGCTGGTTTTAGAAAAGGCAGAGGAACCAGAGATCAAATTGCCAACATCTGATGGGTCATGGAAAAAGCAAGAGAGTTCCAGAAAAACATCTATTTCTGCTTTATTGACTATGCCAAAGCCTTTGACTGTGTGGATCACAATCAACTGTGGGAAATTCTGAAAGAGATGGGAATATCAGACCACCTAACCTGCCTCTTGAGAAATCTGTATGCAGTTCAGGAAGCAACAGTTAGAACTAGACATGGAATAACAGACTGGTTCCAAATAGGAATAGGAGTATGTCAAGATTGTATATTGTCACCCTGCTTATTTAACCTCTATGCAGAGTACATCATGAGAAACGCTGGACTGGAAGAAACACAAGCTGGAATCAAAATTGCCGGGAGAAATATCAATAACCTCAGATATGCAGATGACACCACCCTTATGGCAGAAAGTGAAGAGAAACTAAAAAGCCTCTTGATTAAAGTGAAAGAGGAGAGTGAAAAAGTTGGCTTAAAGCTCAACATTCAGAAAAGTAAAATCATGGCATGAGGTCCCATCATTTCATGGGAAATAGATGGGGAAACAGTGGAAACAGTGTCAGACTTTATTTATTTCGGCTCCAAAATCACTGCAGATGGTGACTGCAGCCATGAAATTAAAAGATGCTTACTCCTTGGAAGAAAAGTTTTGACCAACCTAGATAGTATATTGAAAAGCAGAGACATTACTTTGCTGACAAAGGTCTGTCTAGTCAAGGCTATGGTTTTTCCAGTGGTCATGTATGGATGTGAGAGTTGGACTGTGAAGAAGGCTGAGTGCCAAAGAATTGATGCTTTTGAACTGTGGTGTTGGAGAAGACTCTTGAGAGTCCCTTGGACTGCAAGGAGATCCAATCAGTCCATTCTGAGGGAGATCAGTCCTGGAGTTTCTTTGGAAGGAATGATGCTAAAGCTGAAACTCCAGTACTTTGCCACCTCATGCGAAGAGTTGACTCATTGGAAAAGACTCTGATGCTGGGAGGGGTTGGGGGCAAGAAGAGAAGGGGATGACAGAGGATGAGATGGCTGGATGGCGTTACTGACTCGATGGACGTGAGTCTGAGTGAACTCCGGAAGATGGTGATGAACAGGGAGGCCTGGCATGCTGTGATTCATGGGGTCACAAAGAGTCGGACACGACTGAGTGACTGAACTGAACTAAACTGAAGGAAGAATTAATATTGTAAAAAAATATCTACATATTAATTTGTACTTTCAAAAGTACTTTAAACTGTTTTCATGTTTAATATATTTTTAAAAATCAGAAATTCAGAATTTTACCTTATTAAAAACATATTTAACTTCAGTTCAGTTCAGTTCAGTCTCTCAGTCGTGTCCGATTCTTTGCGACCCCATGAATCGCAGTATGCCAGGCCTCCCTGTTCATCACCTTCTCCCGGAGTTCACTCAGACTCACGTCCATCGAGTCCATGATACCATCCAGCCATCTCAACCTCTGTCGTCCCTTTCTCCTCCTGCCCCTAATCCTCCCAGCATCAGAGTCTTTTCCAGTGAGTCAACTCTTCTCATGAGGTGGCCAAAGTACTAGGAGTTTCAGCTTTAGCATCATTCCTTCCAAAGAACCCCAGGGCTGATCTCGTTCAGAATGGACTGGTTGGATCTCCTTGCAGTCCAAGGACTCTCAAGAGTCTTCTCCAACACCACAGTTCAGAAGCATCAATCCTTCGGCGCTCAGCCTTCTTCACTGTTCAACTCTCACATCCATACATGACCACAGGAAAACCATAGCCTTGACTAGACAGACCTTAGTTGGCAAAGTATTCAACTTAAATATCATTAATTTTAGAAGATGAGTAGGAACAAAATGCATTTAATTCTTTATTCAATATGTACATGAGAATTAGATTTGGTAAATGTGTTTGTTTTTGTTGTATAATAATAATTTTAGCTTCTTTTATTTAAGGAAAAGTAGGACACTAGAGTAATTGTATCATAATTGAGTTACTTACTTAATATCAATATAAGGGTACAGATATCTTTTAAATTTGTATTACCAATGCTTAGGAAAGTGTTTGGCATATATTAGGCATGTCACTTAGATGGGGAAATAGATGGAGTAACAGTGGAAACAGTGTCAGACTTTATTTTGGGTGGCTCCAAAATCACTGTAGATGGTGACTGCAGCCATGAAATTAAAACATTTACTCCTTGGAAGAAACGTTTGGCCAACCTAGATAGCATATTGAAAAGCAGAGACATAACTTTGCCAACAAAGGTCCGTCACTCAAAGTATGGTTTTTCCAGTGGTCATGTATGGATGTGAGAGTTGGACTGTGAAGAAGGCTGAGCACCGAAGGATTGATGCTTTTGAACTGTGGTGTTGGAGAAGACTCTTGAGAGTCCCTTGGACTGCAAGGAGATCCAACTAGTCCACTCTGAAGGAGATCAGCCCTGGGATTTCTTTGGAAGGAATGATGCTAAAGCTGAAACTCCAGTACTTTGGCCACCTCATGAGAAGAGTTGACTCACTGGAAAAGAGTCTGATGCTGGGAGGGATTAGGGGCAGGAGGAGAAGGGGATGACAGAGGATGAGATGGCTGGATGGCATCACTTACTCGATGGATGTGAATCTGAGTGAACTCTGGGAGTTGGTGATGGACAGGGAAGCCTGGCGTGCTGTGATTCATGGGGTCGCAAAGAGTAGGACACAACTGAGCAACTGAACTAAACTGAACTAACTATTCATGAATGTTTGACATTGGCAAATCAAAAGAAATACACAATTTTTCCACTACCAATGGAACATTTCTATTGATATTTTAAGAATATTTTAAGATACTTTGTGATTGTCATAAGGCTAGTTCAAAATGGATTGGATTTATGGAAAATGTGGGTCAAACTGTGTAAATAATAATGATCAAACTTAAAATATACTCTTGTTTTTAGAAAAATTTTTAGAATTTAACTTAGAAATTGATAATATTTGAAGTTTGTATAGTTTTATAATTAACTTAAGAATTTCACATTATTTTATTTGCTCATCTCTCCTGAGATTTGGATATTAATACCTTATTTATTCTATTTAATTGAAGGATAAGATACAAGAAAATGCATAAAAACCTCTCATCATAAGTATATAACATGATATTTTTTAAGGTATTTATAGATCTGATTAACTAAGCTTCCCAGGTGACTGACTCAGTAGTAAAAGAATCTGTCTGCCAATACAGGAGCCACAGAAGACATGAGTTCAAGCCCTGGGTCAGGAAGATCCTCTGGAAGAAGAAATGGCAATGCACTCCAGTATTCTGGCTGGGATAATTCCATGGACAGTGGAGCCTGGCAGGCTATAGTCCATGGGGTCGAAAAGAGTTGGATATGGCTGAGTGACTGAGCAAGAGCAAAAACAAGAGAACTGATTACTACACCAACATCCAAGATATACAACGTTTCCAGAATCCAATATGCTTTCAGTTCTTCATCTATTGTCATTGACTAGTTTTCCCTGTTGTTTTACTTCATACAGATAACCACAGAATAAACATGTCTCTGTGCTTAACTATTTTCTGTCAACATAACATCTACTGTAGTATGTAGCAGAATTCATTAATTTTTATTGCTGCATAGCATTTTTTGCATGAATATACAACACTCATTTAACTATTCTCCTATTGAGATTGTTGTCATTAATAATACTGAATATTTTGTATATATATTTTTGCTGACCTATGCACTCATACATATTTTGTATGTAACTAGGAGTGGAATTGCTTGCCCATAGATTACATGCATGTGCAGAAGATGCTAATAGTTTTCCAAAGGTTTTATACAATTTTATACTCCTACCAGTAATCTATGTTCTGTTTGTTCCACATGCTTGCCAATACTTCACACTGCCAGCCATTTTTAATAATAAGATGGACATGTAGTAAAATTTTATTGTAGATTATGCCTGTTTTAAAAATGAGGATACTAAATTCAGAGCAATTACATGGCTCATCCATCAGTTCAGTTCAGTTCAGCCACTCAGTCGTGTCTAACTCTTTGCGACCCCCTGAACTGCAGCATGCCAGGCCTCCCTGTTCATCACCAACTCCCAGGAGTTCACTCAAACACACGTACATCGAGTCGGTGATACTATCCAGCCATCTCATCCTCGGTCGTCCCCTTCTCCTACTGCCCCCAATCCCTCCCAGCATCAGAGTCTTTTCCAATGAGTCAGCTCTTCGCATGAGGTGGCCAAAGTACTGGAGTTTCAGCTTTAGCATCATTCCTTCCAAAGAACACCCAGGGCTGATCTCCTTTAGAATGGACTGGTTGGATCTCCTTGCAGTCAAGGGACTCTCAATAGTCTTCACCACCACAGTTTGAAAGTATCAATTCTTTGGTGCTCAGCCTTCTTCACAGTCCAACTCTCACATCCATACATGACTACTGGAAAAACCATAGCCTTGACTAGACGGACCTTTGTTGACAAAGTAATGTCTCTGCTTTTACATATGGTCACAACTTTCTTTCCAAAGAGTAAGTGTCTTTTAATTTCATGACTGCAGTCACCATCTAAAGTGATTTTGGAGCCCAAAAAATAAAGTCTGACACTGTTTCCATTGTTTCCCCATCTATTTCCCATGAAGTGATGGGACCGGATGCCATTATCTTCCTTTTCTGAATGTTGAGCTTTAAGCCAACTTTTTCACTCTCCTCTTTCACTTTCATCAAGAGGCTTTTTAGCTCCTCTTCACTTTCTGCCATAAGTGTGGTGTCATCTGCATATCTGAGGTGATTGATATTTCTCCCAGCAATCTGATTCCAGCTTGTGCTTCTTCCAGCCCAGCATTTCTCATGATGTACTCTAATTGCATATATAATAGAAGCTATGATCTTCATCTTTGTTTCCTGATTCTATATTCATTGCTTTTTCTGTTACACAGTTCTAGTGTTTTTACTTCTATCTTCCCTTCTGTCTTTCTTGTCACTGTAATTTTCATTATGAAAAATTTCAAACATGCAAAAAACTAGAGAGGAGTATAAAAAATAGCCATATACCATTGTTAGACAGAACAATTGTTTACCCTCTGCCATATTTAATTCATGTATTTTTGCTAAAAACTTAAAAGTACATTGTAAACATCATAACATTTCAGCCCTAAATATTTCATTATGAATTTTTACAATATAAGAATATTTTTTAACATGAAGTAAAAAAGTTTTATCTCAAGCAAAATAATTAACAGTAAGTTCCTAATAATAACGAACACCTACTCCTTAATCAAATTTATCCAATTATAGTAAGTACTTTCAGCAGCTGTTTTGTTCAAAGTAAGATTCAATCAAGACCACATATTTCCTTGCTACAAATCTGTCATACTTTTCAGAATTCAAAGGTAAGTTTCATACTTTGAAAATAAAATTATTATTTTATTATTATTAGACAAAGTATATGAAGCCATATAAGGGTTTTTATCTTCATAAACCCTTTTTATTCTAAGTATTACATGTAACATAGCATAGCTAAATGTTCTCTTATTTAACATTTATTAAAACTCTGATATATGGAGACACTAAATTCAGTGAAAGACAATGTATATTACTTGAGATACCACATACTTTATCTTGAAAAAATACCCCAAAGATGTTCAAGTAAAAATATGAAAAATGCAAGTGATAACTGAACAAAAGAGTTAGTAAATTAAAGAACTAATTTGGTCTTGCTCTTTAAAATGATTACTATTAATAATTACTATCAGTCTTTTCTCACATATAATTTCCATTCTCAGTAGGAATTGATAACTGTTTTTTGCTACTATTATTCTTAATGGGTAGAACACCAGATGAAAGGACTCTACATTCATTGTGAATAAAATCAAACAAAGAATATACACCATTCTCAGTGCAAAATTGCATTAGATTTTTCTTGTTGCTTCAATTAAAATCCCAGTGTGTTTAAATACTCATGACATATCTAGAGCAAATATGTGCAACAGAAGTACTATATTTTGAGGTATCTAGCAAGGAGATCCAACCAGTCCATTCTGAAGGAGATCAGCCCTGGGATTTCTTTGGAGGGAATGATGCTAAAGCTGAAACTCCAGTACTTTGGCCACCTCATGAGAAGAGTTGACTCATTGGAAAAGACTCTGATGCTGGGAGGGATTGGGGGCAGGAGGAGAAAGGGACAACCGAGGATGAGATGGCTGGATGGCATCACGGACTCGATGGACGTGAGTCTGAGTGAACTCCGGGGAGTTGGTGATGGACAGGGAGGCCCTGGCGTGCTGCGATTCATGGGGTCGCAAAGAGTCGGACACGACTGAGCGACTGAACAGAACTGACCTGATTCCCTATAAGTGGAGAAGGTAATGGCACCCCCACTCCAGTACTCTTGTCTGGAAAATCCCATGGACGGAGGAGCCTGGTAGGCTGCAGTCCATGGCGTTGCTGAGAATCGGACATGACTAAGCGACTTCACTTTCACTTTTCCCTTTCATGCATTGGAGAAGGAAGTGGCCATCCACTCCAGTGTTCTTGCCTGGAGAATCCCAGGGGCGGCTGAGCCTGGTAGGCTGCCGTCTATGGGGTCACACAGAGTAGGACACAACTGACGTGACTTAAAAGCAGCAGCATTCCCTATAAGATCTCAAGCCAATTAGTGTGCCAGAAAGAGCAGCCCCCATGCTCATAAAATAACACGCGGTTGACCAACTGTTTTGATGTGGCTACTATTTTTTATCCCTACTACTTTTGAAACTACTGTCTACCACATCAGTTCAGTTCAGTTCAGTTACTCAGTCATGTCTGGCTCTTTGGGACCCCCTAGACTGCAGCATGCCAGGCTTCCCCTGTCCATCACCAACTCCTGGAGCTTGTTCAGACTCATATACATCAAGTTGGTGATGCCATCCAATCATCTCTACTATATATGGTAGTAATATGTCTACCACATATTACTGCTCGGTTACATTTGCATTATTTAGAGTTGCATTACCCTCATCTTAAAAAGGAAAACAAAAAAATCACGGATTACTGGCTGCTGGATAGAGTTCCTCTAAACAGAAGAGAAAGATAAAAATGATTTCTTCTTAAGAAGGAATTCTTCATGCCCCCTTTGATCTCAGTTACACATCTGCCAGCCATCTCAAAGTATTGCCGATCTCAGTCTCCTCAACATTTGCTCTTTTCTAGAGGTTGTACAAAGAGTAGAATAGGAGCCAACTTGCCAACCTAAAGAAGTGAGTGCCCAGATACAGATAAGGAAGAGAGTGGACCTCAACTTCCAAACAGCTGGTTCAGTATCTGATAAGAATACAGTCCATCTCGGTCAGACCCAAGATAGAAATTATTCCGAGCTGAAGACAGGTCCAGCAAGCACATGTTTTGTTTATAAGAGCCATTGACTCTCCCCAGGTGTTCAACATGTTGAGAATTTGGTTGATTGCTCAGTCCCTGGTTGGTTGGCTATTTGGCTGGTTTTGAGAAGGGAGGTTGTCAGAATATGACCTTTAGGGGAAATGAAGTCTCTGCAAAACCAAATGTTTGTTACTAAAACTTCTGCACCATGACTAACATTCAAACCGTATTTTAAAAAAGAAATCAATTCAATCAAAACACACTGCTTCAGAATCAATAGCTTCTTCAAATCCACAGTAAGTAGCATGAATTAAATGCCCGTTTTTGGTTGGCTGGAAAGCAAATTACTTCCAACTTGCTTAAACAGAATTTCAAAAAACATGAAGAGTCCACCGAAATCAGCATTGGACAGTTGTTAATATTTAGTCTTGTTGTAACAAGGAATATACCCATCATCCCACAGTCTTCTATCTGTCCTTTCTGCTTAGTTCCATAGTGTGTGGAAATATACTAGCAATAGCAACTGTGGCCTAGATGATAACCCAATTCTTCCTCACCACGAACTGTCAGGTGCAAGTGAGGAGGGGATAGCATCTCGATGTACAGTTTTTACTGCTTTTTTGGTCTGCACACATGCCTCTACTGTGAGGATCTCTAGGATGATCCCAGTACCTAGGCAGCTGTGGCTGCACACGTCCTGCCATAACTGGTCGTCCCATGTTTCCCATGCCTGGGACCATGGCCCTCAGAGGACTGTACACTGGAGAGCTCCCATGGGGACACCACCCAGCTTGGCTTTCAGGAGTCTGTTCCAGTCTTGCTGTCATTTCCATTTCTGCTGAAACTTACATGAGTGAGGGAGGCAGAGAAAGCCCTCGTGGAACACCCATTGCCTCTTCCTCTGCTCTACGATTCATGCCTGCACTCTCTGCCTTCCTGCTCGCTTCTTCCAGAGTTGAGGTTTGGGAGAAAAAATTGCAAACTCTCCCAAAACCTTATGAATAGATGAATCTGATGTATGATCCATTTATATAGAGGATCTAATATTTTCATTTCTCCATAGCAATAATATTTTAACTTATGAAGTTAATATTATGTTCCCCTTTAAATTATGGAATGTGTGCCAAACATGATGCAGGGCTTTTAGTTCTTGCCACAATTTAGAAAAGGAGCACCAGGTGCTGGAGCCTTCTGTAAAGTCAACTGCAGAGAAACCATAAAGGGAAAAAGTGTTAGTTGCTCAATCATGTCTTACTCTTTTCGACACCACAGACTCCAGACTCCAGCCCACCAGACTCCTCTGTCCATGGGAATTTTCCAGGCAAGAATACTGAAAGGGGTTGCCATCGCCTTGTCCAGGGGATCTTCCCTACCTGAGGATGGAACCCGGGCCTCCCTCATCACAGGCAGATTCTTTACTGTCTGAGCCACCAGGAAACCCAAAGGGAAAAAATGGTATCTAGAAATGAGGACAGGGAATCCATGAAAAATCTTTAGAGAGATGGAAGGTGGATTTAACTACTAAGTGTCAAAGTAACCTCAGGTTGAGTTTGGTTTGTGGCATGACAAAATAAATTAATGTATTTTAAACTTTATTTTGACCATTCCCTGCTATTAGTTTGGAATCATGCCTATATTTTCACTACAGAAATAAGGAAAATTTATCATATTGATGAAGTTGTCCATCAGAATAATATGAAGGGTGTGTACAAGTTCTACTTGGGGAGCTGTCCATTAAAATAATTATTAGAATTGACAATCGGATACTCTTTTCTTCCCCTCCCTCTGTAAAGTACTAGGCTCTTAGATTAAAGCTGCAGGGTCTACCTCCTTCCAAAATCATTTATTTAAAAAAAAAAGCATTCATCTAGGAGAGACTTATTGAAAAGTTAAATGGCAAAGATAGATAGCATATTCAAAAACAGAGACATTACTTTGCTGACTAGTCAAGTCAAATCCGTCTAGTCAAGGCTATGGTTTTTCCTGTGGTCATGTATGGATGTGAGAGTTGGACTGTGAAGAAGGCTGAGCACCGAAGAACTGATGCTTTTGAACTGTGGTGTTGGAGAAGACTCTTGAGAGTCCCTTGGTCTGCAAGGAGATCCAACCAGTCCATTCTGAAGGAGATCAGCCCTGAGATTTCTTTGGAAGGAATGATGCTAAAGCTGAAACTTCAGTACTTTGGCCACCTCATGAGGAGAGTTGACTCACTGGAAAAGACTCTGATGCTGGGAGGGATTGGGGGCAGGAGGAGAAGGGGACGACAGAGGATGAGATGGCTGGATGGCATCACTGACTCGATGGACGTGAGTCTGAGTGAACTCTGGGAGTTGGTGATGGACAGGGAGGCCTGGCATGCTGCGATTCATGGGGTCGCAAAGAGTCGGACTCGACTGAGCGACTGAACTGAACTGACCCATTGTCTAGGGGAACCTGGGCTTCCCAGGTGGTGCAGTGGCAAAAGAATCTGCCTGCCAGTGCAGGAGCCGTGGGTTCAATCCTTGGGTCAGGAATATCTCATGGAGTAGGAAATGGCAACTCGCTCTAGTTCCTGGAAAATCCCATGGATGGAGGAGCCTGGCAGGCAATAGTCTATGAGATCACAAAGCACTGGACACAACTGAGCATGCACACACACACACACACACACACACACACACACACACACGGGAACCGAGTGTGCTTCTGTCTTAAGGATTGTCACCTCCTTTATCCTCAGTTTAACTAAAGGGGAAACACATTAGGGTCTACATTAGGGAGCACATTCATGCTTCCTAACACATTTCACCATATACAGACATGCAGCGTCTCCAAGTGGTACAAACGCACAGGCCCAAACTGTAGGGAGTACAATTATCTCAAATATTACAACCTGAAAAACATCCACTATCTGAAATAGAAATAATAGAACACATGGACTAAGTGTCTTAACTTCTTCAGAAGCAGAACCTGAGATAAAAATCTTATGCAAATTACTCTTAGGAAAAAATAAAAAAGGCTGATGAAAGTGTTCAGTCAGTTCATTTCAGTTCAGTGGCTCAGTTATGTCCAACTTTTTGCAACCCCATGAATCGGAGCACACCAGGCCTCTCTGTCCATCACCAACTCCCGGAGCTCACCCAAAGTCACGTCCATCGAGTCAGTGATGCCATCTAGCCATCTCATCCTCTGTCGTCCCCTTCTCCTCCTGCCCCCAATCCCTCCCAGCATCAGAGTCTTTTCCAGTGAGTCAACTCTTTGCATGAGGTGGCCAAAGTACTAAAGTTTCAGCTTTAGCATCATTCCCTCAAAGAAATCCCAGGGCTGATCTCCTTCAGAATGGACAGGTTGGATCTCCTTGCAGTCCAAGGGACTCTCAAGAGTCTTCTCTAACACCACAGTTTAAAAGCATCAATTCTTCGGTGCTCAGCCTTCTTCACAGTTCAACTCTCACATCCATACATGACCACTGGGGGTACGTAATAAGAATGTAGTAATATGCAAATGCTCAGGTCATATCTGACTCATTGCAATCCCATGAACTGTAGTCTACCAGGCTCCTCTGTCTGAGATTTCCCAGGCAAGAATACTGGAGTGGGTTGCCATTTTCTATGCCAGGGGATCATCCTCACCCAGGGATCCAGCCCAAGTCCCTTGTGTGTCCTGCACTGGCAGGCAGATTCTTTACCAGTGGGTCACCTGGGAAGCCAATAAGTCAATCAGGCAAAGCCTGGTGTGCTGCAGGCCAATGGGTAACAAACAGTTGGACACAGCTGAGCAACTGAAAACAACATCGGGCAAAACACTGTAAACTGTAGGTTCAGTCTGATCCTTTGAAAGTCACCACTCCTCAGAGTCTTCCTGACTCAAGGCAAGATAGAACCTTTAATAGTCACATCGTTTATGGGGAAGAAAGGAGAGGCAAAAAGCAATTTGCACCTTTTCTGGATCTCAGTAGGCAATGGACTCTGGTGTTTAATGACAGTTTTCTGAAAAAGAACTCTGGGTGCTGCCTGTTAGAAAAGAAAATGAGCCAAATACTAGAGGATCAAGTGGGGCTCTAACATCATCTACTTAAATCCTCCCTTGTCTTGAATACCATTCATGCTATGTTTACTCCATCCTGTTATGGATTGAATTATTTAATTTTTACCTTATATTGAAGTATACTTGATTAACAATGTTTTGTTAGTTTCATGTGTACAGCAAAGGGATTCAGTTATACATACCCATGTATCTATTCTTTTTCAAATCCTTTTCTCATTTAGATTGTTATGGAATATTGAGCAGAGTTCCCTGTTTTATACAGTAGGTCCTGGATGGTTATTTACTTTAAATATAGTAGTATGCATATGTCAATCCCAAACTCCCAAGCTATTTCTTCCTCCAACCTTTTCCTTGGTAACTATAAGTTTGTTTCCTAAGTCTATGAGTTTCTGTTTTGTAAATAAGTTACTTGTATCATTTTTAAAGATTTTCCATGTAAGCAATATCGTATGATATCTGTCTTTCTCTGTCTGACTTACTTCACTTAGCTTGATAATCTCCAGGTCCCTCAATGTTGCTGCAAATGGCACTGTTCCATTCTTTTCATGGCCGTGTAATAGTCTATTGTGTATATGTACCAAATCTTCTTTATCTAGTCATCTGTCAATGGACATTTACTGCTATACTTTAGCCATGTAAATAGCACTTGCAATAAACATTGGGGTGCATGTTTTCTTTCGAACCATGATTTTCTCTGGATATATACCCAGGAGTGGGATTGCTGGATGATATGGTAACTCTGTTTTTAGTTTTTTAAGGAACCTCCATACTGTTCTCCATAGTGGCTGTACCTGTCTACATTCCCACCAACAGTGTAAGAGGGTTCTGTTATCTCCACACCCACTCCAGCTTTTAATTTTTGTAGATATTTTGATGATGGCCATTCTGACTAGTGTGAGGTGATATCTCATTGTAGTTGTGATGTGCATTTCTCTAATAATTAGCTATGTTGAGCATCTTTTCATGTGCCTCTTCATGGCTATCTGTTCATCTTCTTTGGAGAAATATCTATTTAGGTCTTCTGCCCAGATTTTATTGTTTGTTGTTTTTTTTTTTTTGATATTGAGTTGCATGAATTGTTCAGGATCCAACCATACAGTAATTCAAGTTGGGTGATATAAAGAATTATTCATTATAATAGGAAATTGAGATAACAAAGAATTGGCTACTGGAAGCAAAGAGAATGCTAAATAATATAGGAATGCCAAAAATAAGGAATAACGTCTACTACCAAGGCTGAGATGGAGTCCCAAATAAAATCCTACTTAATATAAATTCATGAGCATGTGGGAGAAGATAAGGAAGAATAGACACATTTAGAAAATGTTAAACTGCTTTTTCATTAAAAGAAATATAAATATTAATTTTCAAATAGGCAAGAAAGTAAAAAAAAAAACATAGGAAGAAAGGGATAAATTAAAATAAAAATATAAGATTATAAATAGGCAAATACATAATCATTGTCGACTTACATTGATTTAATTAAAAACACATGCTCTCAGATTGCATCTTTTAAAAATATGGCTACATGCTCTTTATAAAAGATAAATCTAAAATATAGATTATGCAAAGGTTGAAAGTTAAACAATGGAAAAGTATGTAACAGAAACAAATGAACAAATGATATTGCCCAACTAACATGAGAGAAGGCAATTTGGATCAAATAAGTTCATTTGAATCTCGAAATAATACTAAAATATTTAATTCCCCAAGAAGACATAAACTATTCTAAATATGCACACATAAAGTGAAATACCCTCAAAATATGGAAAGTAAAAATTGAATTCTAGGAAGAAATTAACAAATCCACCATCATGGCAGGTAAGTGATTTCAGCATAGCTCTATATCACTGCTGTGTCATAAGAAGATATATAAGGAAATTAAAAACACATTTTTAAACTGCTAACAAGCATAATTTTATATACACATATTCAACAAATACAAATCATATTCTCTAATGACAATTACAGTAGAAGTTGATAAAATTAATTTTTAAATTTCTTTGCATATTTAAAATTATAAAGACTAAAATTCTAATGAAGCTATTATAATTTTTAAATCCATAGAAGTGAATGATAATGAAATACTAACATACAAAATCTTTGAAGGTGCAGCAACTGCAGACCTACAGGGGGAAATTTTAACCTTAAATGTATATTATACACAAGAAATTCTGAAAATTAACAAATTAAGTGTTTCACCTATAACTTAAAAATAGAATAAGTCTGGATAAAAAGAAAAGGAAAGAATGTAGTTTAGAGCAGACTTTTTAAAAATTAAAAACAAAACACATTGTAGATGATCAACAAAGTCAAAAGTTGGGTCTTTGAAAAGAATAATGTACTAGACAAACATCTAGTTAAAAAAAAAAAAAAGGAGAGAAGGTACAGATAAAAAAATTTTAATGCAAACAGGAACATAACTATAGAAACAAAAGGGTTTTTTCTTAATAAGAGAAAGCTCCTGACTGTGCCAGTATAGTTAGTGCTTAACAAAATGGATGTCGTTTTGAAGTCGCTCAGTCCTGTCCGACTCTTTGAGACCCCATGGACTGTAGCCTATCAGGCTCCTCTGTCCACAGGATTTTCCAGGCAATAGTCCTGGAGTGGATTGCCATTTCCTTCTCCAGGGGATCTTCCCGACCCAGGGATCAAACTCGGGTCTCCCACATTCTAGACAGACGCTTTACTGTCTGAGCCACCAGGGAAGTCCAACAAAATGGATATATCCTGTTTAAAATGTAACTTAATAACTTACAAAAGAAATAATAAAAAGCAATCATCACAATTTTCTCCAAAGAAACCAACTAACAATTTCAGAGGTAGATTTCACCAGATTTTCAGGGAAAGAGCATTTCAATTTTGTGCACTTTTGAAAAACAGATAAAAATACAGTTTCAAATGTTTAATACAGAGTAATCACTGGTCATAGCAAACACTCTCTTCCAACAACACAAGGGAAGACTCTACACATGGACATCACTAGAAAGTAACATCAAAATCAGATTGATTATATTATTTGCAGCCAAAGATGGAGAAGCTCTACACAGTCAGCAAAAACAAGACTGGGACCTGACTGTGGCTCAGACCATCAACTCTTTATTGCCAAATTCAGACTTAACTTGAAGAAAGTGGGGAAAACCATGAGACCATTCAGGTATGACCTAAATAAAATCCCTTATGATTATACAGTGGAGGTGAGAAACAGATTTAAGGGACTAGATCTGATAGAGTGACTGACAAACTATGGATGAAGGTTTGTGACATTGTACAAGACACAGGGATCAAGACCATCCCCATGGAAGAGAAATGCAAAAAACCAAAATGAGTGACTGGGAAGCCTTACAAATAGCTGTGAAAAGAAGAAAAGCGAAAAGCAAAGGAGAAAAGGAAAGAAACAAGCATCTGAATGCAAAGTTCCAAAGAATAACAAGGAGAGATACGAAAAACCTTCCTCAGTGATCAGTGCAAAGAAATAGAGGAAACCAACAGAATGGGAAAGACTAGAGATCACGTCAAGAAAATTAGAGATACCAAGGGAACACTTCATCCAAAGATGGGCTTGATAAAGGACAAAAATGGTATGGACCTAACAGAAGAAGAAGATATTAAGAAGAGGTGGCAAGAATACACAGAACTGTACAAAAAAGATCTTATTGACCTGGATAAAACTGATGATGTGGTCACTCACCTAGAACCATACATCCTGAAATGTGAAGTCAAGTGGGCCTTAGAAAGCATCACTATGAACAAAGCTAGTGGAGGTGATGGAATTCCAATTGAGTTACTTCAAATCCCGGAAGATGATGCTGTGAAAGTGCTGCACTCAATATGCCAGCAAATTTAGAAAGCTCAGCAGTGCCCACAGGACTGGAAAAGGTCAGTTTTCATTCTAATTCCAAAGAAAGGCGATGCCAAAAATATGCTCAAACTACCGCACAGTTGCACTCATCTCACATGCTAGTAAAGTAATGCTCAAAATTCTCCAAGCCAGGCTTCAGCAATACATGAACCATGAGCTTCCACATGTTCTAGCTGGTTTTAGAAAAGGCAGAGGAACCAGAGATCAAATGGCCAACATATGCTGGGTCAGTGAAAAAGGAAGACAGTTCCAGAAAAAAACATCTATTTCTGCTTTACTGACTATGCCAAAGCCTTTGACTGTGTGGATCACAATAGACTGTGGAAAATTATTAAGAGATGGGAATACAAACCACCTGACCTGCCTTTTGAGAAACATATATTCAGGTCAGGAAGTAACAGTTAGAACTGGACATGGAACAACAGACTGGTTCCAAATAGGAAAAGGAGTACGTCAAGGTTTTATATTGTCACCCTGCTTATTTAACTTGTATGCAGAGTACATCATGAGAAACGCTGGGCTGGAAGAAGCACAAGGTGGAATCAAGATTGCCGGTGGAATCAGACATGAAGATGACACCACCCTTATGGCAGAAAATGAAGGGGAACTAAAAAGCCTCTTGATAAAAGTGAAAGAGGAGAGTGAAAAAGTTGGCTTAAAGCTCAACATTTCAGAAAACGAAGATCACAGCATCTGGTCCCTTCAGAATGAAGATCACAGCATCTGGTCCCTTCAGTTCATGGGAAATAGATGGGGAAATAGTGGAAACAGTATCAGACTTTATTTTGGGGGGCTCCAAAATCACTGCAGATGGTGACTGCAGCCATGAAGTTAAAAGACGCTTACTCCTTGGAAGAAAAGTTATGATCAACCTAGACAGCATATTCAAAAGCAGAGACATTACTTTGCCAACAAAGGTCCATCTAGTCAAGGCTATGGTTTTTCCTGAGGTCATGTATGGATGTGAGAGTTGGGACTGTGAAGAAAGCTGAGCGCTGAAGAACGGATGCTTTTGAACTGTGGTGTTGGAGAAGACTCTTGAGGTGCCCTGGACTGCCAGGAGATCCAACCAGTCCATTCTAAAGGAGATCAGTGCTGGGTGTTCTTTGGAAGGAATGATGCTAAACCTGAAACTCCAGTACTTTGGCCACCTCATGCAAAGTGTTGACTCATTGGAAAAGATTCTGATGCTGGGTGGGATTGGGGGCTGGAGGAGAAAGGGAGACAGAGGATGAGATGGCTGGATGGCATCACCGACTCGATGGACATGAGTTTGGGTGAAGTCTAGGAGTTGGTGATGGACTGGGAGGCCTGGTGTGCTGCAAATCATGGGATGGCAACAAGTCAGACACGACTCAGTGACTGAACTGAGCTGAATCTAATTATCTTAATACTAAATTGAAAAAACATTTTATAAGAAAAAAAGCTCTAGCAAATCTTTCACAAAAACATAAAATCAAAATCACAAACAATATTTTGACAAATCAAGTCCAAAAATTTATTGAAAAAATATTTATTAAAGTAGAATTTGTTCTAGGAATTCAAAAAAGGCTTAATATTCAAAAATAAATCAAAGTAGTTCACCAGATTTATAGAATTAGGGGTAAAATATACATCAGTTGATGAGTAATAACTTAATCAAATTAAATATATATTCCTGATTTTTTTTTAAAAAGCTACCAACTAGGGGAAAACTTGAATTTCTCTAAACTGAAATATATATATATATATATAGAATATTATATTAAATAGTGACTGTTTAAATGATTTACTTTTATGATTTGAAGCAAGACAAGAGAATCCACCATTACCAGTTTTATTCAACATTATACTAGGTGCATAGCAAATTATATTATATATCCTAGCTAGAGAATAAAAAGAAAATAAATAAATAGTACAAAGACTGGAAAATTTCATTTCTAATTATATCAAAGATGACTATATATAAAGGAAATCTCTTCAAAATATTTATTAATTTTTTAAGATAGATGGCCAGATAGAAGATTGCTTTCCACAAATTATTTTCATTTTTACATACCAACAGAAAACAGAAAATAAAACTTTAAAAAGAGATTTTGGTTAACATGAAAATATTAAATACCTAGAAATAAATAGACCAAAAGTTATGGTCTTGATGCAGATTTTTATTCAAAGCTCTTGATATTAAAAGAAAAAAAAATAAACTAAAGAAATGAAGGGATTAGAAGATTCAATATTATTCTCCCTAAATTGATCTATCCATTCTGTTCAATTCCAAACACAACCTTATCAGATTTCCTTGTTGGAACTGAGATAGAACTGATAAGCTGATCCTGAAATTTATTTGTAACACACACAGAGAACTAAAAATATCCAAGAAACTCTTGAAGTAGAAAGTCAGATAAAATTACATGCTCTACTCCATATCAAGCTTATATTAAAATATAGTAACTAAGGCACTATGATATTGCTGTAAAACTGGGCAAATATACAAGAAAAAGCAAATAGGGAGCCCAGGAACAAAACTTAAATATACAGAGCCCTTGATAATTTACAAAAATATCACTTTAGAGCAAAATAATTTCTATAAATCAATAATAAGATAGGCAACCCAATTATAAACAACAGCAACAAAAAAGGCAACAGGTTTTGACACACCATTTACAAACAGCCAGTAAATATATGAAAAGTTTCTAACCTGAATAGTAAACAGAGAAGTACAAACTAAAACCATAATATACAATTCCAGTTTGAAAGAAAAGAACCATACTCCACTGTCAGGAGCTGCATTAGGCATTACTGACAAAATGGAGGCATGGCCCCAAGTCCCTCTCCTCATCTTGCAGGCATGGTCCCTGGGTGAAGGAGTTAGGTTTTATGATTCTGACTTGTTCTTTCCTTTCTTCGGTTGAGTTGGTTGGAAAGAATTTTAAGGTGCTTATTGTTCTTGAGAGAAGCATGAGAAACCACAAAGCCTTCTGCAGTTGTGCCCAGAAAATAATCTATAAAGTAACTATTGACATTTGTTCAAGGATTTTTACAAAGAATGCCCCAGGATGAGCATGCAGGCCGCAGCTTGAGGCCATGGGAAGGATTGTTATCTGAGACCTGTTTGTGAGGGAAATGTTTATGGTAAAGGAAGGTTGCTGAGTTTAGGCTTTAGGATTAATTAAGAATAGTTAATAATAATAATAATAGTTTGGAGAAGACTCTTGAGAGTCCCTTGGACTGCAAGGAGATCCAACCAGTCCATTCTGAAGGAGATCAACCCTGAGATTTCTTTGGAAGGAATGATGCTGAAGCTGAAACTCCAGTACTTTGGCCACCTCATGCAAAGAGTTGACTCATTGGAAAAGACTCTGATGCTGGGAGGGATTGGGGGCAGGAGGAGAAGGGGACGACCGAGGATGAGATGGCTGGATGGCATCACGGACTCGATGGACGTGAGTCTGAGTGAACTCCAAGAGATGGTGATGAACAGGGAGGCCTGGCATGCTGCGATTCATGGGGTCGCAAAGAGTCAGACATGACTGAGTGACTGAACTGAACTGAAGAATAGTTAGAAGCCTTTTTAGCAGATAGTGAGCTTAGGATACTAGGGGCAAACAGGATTTAGAAAGATTAAAAAATAAACTGAGGAATGTGGTATGCAGCCCAGACATAAGCATGAGTTACAATGTAATCACAAGTAAATACCATGCTGAGAGAATCACTGCAGCAGGAACTCTGAAGGGCAACAATGAGACAATAAACGTTGGTGAGGGGAAACTGAAGGAAAGAGCAAGTCAGAATCACAAAACCTAACTATTCAGGTTAGAAACTTCTCATATATTTACTGGCTGTTTGTAAATTGTGTGTCAAAACCTGTTGCCTTTTTTGTTGCTGTTGTTTATAATTGGGGGAACTGAAAATGTCAAACCTCTGACCTAATGCTTTTGCCAAAGTGTAAAACATGTAGTCCTGTACCTCGAGTCAGAGGCTACATCATTCTTCGCCGACACCGCTCATCCCTTCAGGTTGATTCCCTGGCTGCCAGAGCTGGACTCCGGCACTCCACTCTGTATCCTTCAATGAATACAACTATAAAATGTTGAAAGACTGTGTGAAACAGCAAGATACATAAAATTAAACATCTGAGGAAGATTACAGAAGACCAAATTAAAAGTGCTACTGAATTGTCAGTGACTTTGACATTTTCTTCCAGTATTCTCTGAAAGTGAAGGTGAAAGTTGTTCAGTCTTGTCTGACTCTTTGTGACCCCATGGACTAGACAGTCCATAGAATTCTCCAGGCCAGAATACTGGAGTGGGAAGATCCCCTGAAGTAGGACATGGCAACTCACTCCAGTATTCTTGCCTGGAGAATTCCATGGACAGAGGAGCCTGGAGGTCTACAGTCTATGGGATTGTAAAGAGTCAGACACAGCTGAAGCACCTTAGCACACACATACATAAAATATCTGACCAACAACTGAAAGGTTGGATCAAATGCAAGACTCACCTACATGCTGTCTACAAAAAACTCACATTAAATACAAAGATACAGGTTTTAAGTAAAAAGAGAGAAAAAGATAATATCTTATAAAACTAATTTAAAGGGAGCTGGTATTTCTTTATTAATAAAAGGCAAGGTAGACTGAGAACAAAGAATTATTAAAAAGAACAAAGTGGGATATTTTATAATGGGGCTAGTTCACCAATAAGATATAAAAATCCTAAATGTGTATGCATCTAACAACAGAGCTTCAAAATGCCTGAAGCAGAAACTGATAGAATTGAAAGCAAAAATAGGCAATGTACAAGTACAGCTGTAGATTTTATCATTCTAGCTCAGTAATTCATAAAACAGGCAGACAGAAAATCAGTTAGAATATAAAGTCCTAAATAAGACTATGAACCAACTTGACCTAATTAATATTTATAGCATACTTCATCAATAACATCAGAGTCAGTTCAGTTAGTCAGTTCAGTCACTCAGTCGTGTCCGACTCTCTGTGACCCCATGAATCACAGCACGCCAGGCCTCTCTGTCCATCACCAACTCCTGGAGTTCACTCAGATTCACATCCATCGAGTCAGTGATGCCATCCAGCCATCTCATCCTCAGTTGTCCCCTTCTCCTCCTGCCCCTAATCCCTCCCAGCATCAGAGTCTTTTCCAATGAGTCAACTCTTCACATGAGGTGACCAAGTACTGGAGTTTCAGCTTTAGCATCATTCCTTCCAAAGAAATCCCAGGACTGATCTCCTTCAGAATGGACTGGTTTGATCTCCTTGCAGTCCAAGGGATTTTCAAGAGTCTTCTCCAACACCACAGTTCAAAAGCATCAATTCTTTGGCACTCAGCTTTCTTCACAGTCCAACTCTCACATCCATACATGACCAATGGACACAGTCTTAAAAACTGTCATGAAACAATCACCAAATAGTCCATACTCTAGGCCTTTAAAAAGGCTTAACATTTTGAGTTTATTTTTGTGTATGGTGTTAGAAAGAGATCTAGTTTCATTCTTTTACAAGTGGTTGACCAGTTTTCCCAGCACCACCTGTTAAAGAGACTGTCTTTACTCCACTGTATATTCTTGCCTCCTTTGTCGAAGATAACATGTCCATAGGTGTGTGAGTTTATCTCAGGGCTTTCTATTTTGTTCCATTGATCTATATTTCTGTCTTTGTGCCAGTAAAATAAACTCAAAATGGATTAAAGATCTAAATGTAAGACCAGAAACTATAAAACTCCTAGAGGAAAACATAGGCAAAACACTCTCCGACATAAATCACAGCAGGATCCTCTATGATCCACCTCCCAATATACTGGAAATAAAAGCAAAAATAAACAAATGGGATCTAATTAAAATTAAAAGCTTCTGCACAACAAAGGAAACTATAAGCAAGGTGAAAAGACAGCCTTCTGAATGGGAGAAAACAATAGCAAATGAAACAACTGACAAACAACTCATCTCAAAGATATACAAGCAACTTATGCAGCTCAACTCCAGAAAAATAAACGACCCAATCAAAAAATGGGCCAAAGAAATAAATAGGCATTTCTCCAAAGAAGACATACGGATGGCTAACAAACACATGAAAAGATGCTCAACATCACTTACTATCAGAGAAATGCAAATCAAGACCACAGTGAGGTACCATTTCACACCAGTCAGAATGGCTGCGATCCAAAAGTCTACAAGCAATAAATGCTAGAGAGGATGTGGAGAAAAGGGAACCCTCTTACACGGCTGGTGGGAATGCAAACTCGTACAGCCACTATGGAAAACAGTGTGGAGATTCCTTTAAAAATTGCAAATAGAACTGCCTTATGACCCAGCAATCCCACTGCTGGGCATACACACCGAGGAAACCAGAATTGAAAGAGACACATGTACCCCAATGTTCATTGCAGCACTATTTATAATAGCCAGGTCATGGAAACAACCTAGATGTCCATCAGCAGATGAATGGATAAGAAAGCTGTGGTACATATGCACAATGGAGTACTACTCAGCCCTTAAAAAGAATAAATTTGACTCAGTTCTAATGAGATGGATGAAATTGGAGCTGATTATACAGAGTGAAGTAAGCCAGAAAGAAAAACACCAATATAGTATACTGACACATATATATGGAATTTAGAAGATAGTAATGATGACCCTCTATGTGAGACAACAAAAGAGACTCAGAGGTATAGAACGGACTTTTGGACTCTGAGGGAGAGGGAGAGGGTGGGATGATTTGGGAGAACGGCATTGAAACATGTATACTATCTTGTAAGAATGAAGCGCCAGTCTATGTTCAATACAGGATGCAGGATGCATGGGGCTGGTGCACGGGATGATTCAGGGAGAGGATGTGGGGTGGGAGGTGGGGAGGGGGCTTTGGCATTGGGAGATCGTGGACACCTGTGGCTGATTCATGTCAATATATGGCAAAACAAATACAGTATTGTAATGTAGAATAAAGTATTAAAAAAATAAAAAGTAAAAAAAATAAAAAATAAAAAGGCTTAACAGATTTTAAATGATTAATATAAAACATGTTCTCTGATCATAATGGAATTAGGTTAGAAACTAATAACTGTAAAATATCTGGAAAATCCTCAAATATTTGGAAATTAAATAGCAGAGTTCAAATTACCTCAGCGGTCAGAGAGGAAGACATGGAAATTAGAGAATACTAATTATGTTTCTTGAGCTGAGTTGTGTTTACATGAGGTTTCACTTTGTGAAAACTCATAAGGTGTATATTTGGTTTTGTGCACTTTTCTGTGTATATGTTATTTCTCAACAAAATGAAACAAAAATGGACAAATTGCTAGCAAGTATAATTTATCAAAGAGTCAAGTAGAAATAAATAGGGAAGTTGGAGCAAGACTGCAAGCTGTAGTGGGCAGCCTAGTTGGGTAAATTCCAAAACCCCACAGAATCCAAGTGAGTAAAATAGCGCAGAAAAAAACCATCAGTTCAGTTCACTCAGTCATGTCCGACTCTTTGCGACCCCATGAATCACAGCATGCCAGGTCTCCCTGTCCATCACCAACTCCCGGAGTTCACCCAAATTCACATACATTGAGTCAGTGATGCCATCCAGCCATCTCATCCTCTGTCGTCCCCTTCTCCTGCCCCCAATCCCTCCCAGCATCAGAGTCTTTTCATATGAGTCAGCTCTTCGCATGAGGTGGCCAAAGTACTGGAGTTTCAGCTTTAGTATCATCCCTTCCAAAGAAATCTCAGGGTTGATCTCCTTCAGAATGGACTGGTTGGATCTCCTTGCAGTCCAAGGGACTCTCAAGTCTTCTCCAACACCACAGTTCAAAAGCCTCAATTCTTTCGGACTCAGCTTTCTTTATAGTCCAACTCTCACATCCAAACATGACCAATGGAAAAACGATAGCCTTGACTAGATGGACCTTTGTTGGCAAAGTAATGTCTCAGCTTTTGAAACTGCTGTCTAGGTTTGTCATAACTTTCCTGCCAAGGAGCAAGCAACTTTTAATTTCATGGCTACACTCACCATTTGCACTGATTTGGAGCCCCCAAAATAAAGTTTGACACTGTTTCCACTGTTTCCACATCCATTTCCCATGAAGTGATGGGACCAGATGCCATGATCTTAGTTTTCTGAATGTTGAGCGTTAGGCCAACTGTTTCACTCTCCTCTTTCACTTTCATCAAGAGGCTTTTTAGTTCCTCTTTATTTTGTTCCATAAGGGTGGTGTCATCTACATATCTGAGGTTATTTTATTTCTCCTGGCAATCTTGATTCCTGCTTGTGCTTCTTCCAGTCCAGCGTTTTTCATGATGTACTCTGCATAGAAGTTAAATAAGCAGGGTGACAATATACAGCCTTGACATACTCCTTTTCCTATTTGGAACCAGTCTGTTGTTCCATGTCCAGTTCTAACTGTTGCTTCCTGACCTGCATATACGTTTCTCAAGAGGCAGGTCAGATGGTCTGGTATTCCCATCTCTTGAAAATTTTCCAAAAGTTTATTGTGTTCCACACAGTCAAAGGTTTGGCATAGTCAATAAAGCAGAAATAGATGTTTTTCTGGAGCTTTGTTATTTTTTTGATGACCCAGCAGATGTTGGCAATTTGATGTCTGGTTCCTCTGCCTTTTTAAAACCAGCTTGAACATCTGGAAGTTCATGGTTCATGTATTGCTGAAGCCTAGCTTGGAGAATTTTAAGCATTTCTTTACTAGCATGTGAGATGAGTGCAATTGCAAAACCCATAGACAAAAGCTAAAACAAACGAAATGACTTGTTTTCATCACAGACTCCAGAATACAAGTAGGTGCAGCCAAACCGCTGCAGTAAGAAGACAAATGTGGTATTAGTGAAATCCCGAACAAAAACAAAGTTAAGTCAAAAAGACTTCTAAGAATCCCAGAAACTAAATTGTCAGCAAGTATTCACTTCTAAGGAGAAGGCAATGGCACCCCACTCCAGTACTCTTGCCTGGAATATCCCGTGGATGGAGGAGCCTGGTAGGCTGCAGTCCATAGTGTCACTAAGTTGGACATGACTGAGTGACTTCACTTTCACTTTTCGATTTCATGCATCGAAGGAAATGGCAGCCCATTCTAGTGTTCTTGCCTGGAGGATCCCCAGGACAGGGAGTCTGGTGGGTTGCCGTCTATGGGGTCGCACCAAGTCGGACATGACTGAAGTGACTTAGCAATTTAGCAATTCACTTCTAAAGCAGAGTTCCTAATCCTCATTGAATGCTCAGCTGATATGAGTAGACAGATCTACAGCAGAGCTCGTTAAGTGAGAAGGGAACACCAAATTAAATTCAGGTGGTGTTGGGTTGATGTGGGTGGTAGTAATTTTTGAAGTTAGCCAGGTGAAGCTCTGTTCCAGGACAGAGCTCGACAAAGAGGAGAGTTTACTTGGAGAATGAAATTGAGAAAGAGAGGAATGAAATGGACAAGAAAGGGACGTTACAGATAACATTGGTGAAAGAGAGGAGACACATCTCAAAAAGGTCAGATTTTGAACAGCTCAAAATAACCCCATGGGAGGAAGGAGAAGCTAGGTATGTCTGCTTGCCCTCACTTCCCTGCTGAGTTCAGGAAAATCATCTTGCTTTATACTTGAGAAACAGAAAAAGATGTCAAATCCTGAACAGAGTTATGTAACAAAGTTATGGAAAAGCCTCCTTTTAAGAAGACTAGAAAATTATTGAACCAAGTCATTTATTAAGTGGTAACAATTGATTGTGTTATAAGATCATATGGTAGATGAGAGAAAGATGATGTTTTCTGTGGGGCTTATTTGTATTAGTTGTTCTCAAGTTTTGGCCAAAAAAAAAAAAAAAAGCTATACTAATATAACTACCACAACTTGGTGGTTTCTCATAGTTAAAATGCATCACTGGGTCAGTAAACTATCTTAAAACTTCAAGAAACTTTTCATGATATTTGAGGAGATAGAGGATGTTTGCACAGTGATGGATGACAACATAAAGGTAGATCTGTTAAATTCAGGAGCTAGCATCATTAAGGCCAGTAATTATTTCAAGCAGTGACTGCCCAGAGGAAAAGTGGTCTGAGCCACCACAGAAAACAACTTAGCAATAGCTTTGGGGCATTGTACAGATTTACAGCTCTATACACACTCATTACTGGGGCTTTTCTTTTCTTTCTTCAGACACCTATGGTGAGTATAATGAAACTGGACTAAATGGCTAAAAGAAATAGGCACACGCTTGTGGTGGCACTTACAGATAGAATACAGGTTTTCATTAAATATGAAGCCTTTGACCCTTTTCCAGCTGGGCCCTAACTGAACTTCCATGTTTTCTAGACTCAGCTTCTGAAATTTTCAGCTTACTTTTTCTTTCCTCTTACATTTTGTTGATTGGTACATCTTTAATGAAAAAAAATGTATTTCGTTTTGTTAATTGCACCAATATGTGTCTATTTGGCATGACTGCAGCACTTATGTAACTTCCAAAGACAAGCTTGTCAAAACTGATGTTTGAGTTAATTATATAAACTCAGATATCAAGCATATATTTAAAATATTTAATATACTAATAAGTCATAGCATCAACAGTAACATTTTAAACTGAGGAAGACTGATGCCATTTTTCCAAATAAGTCCAGTGATAAAAATTCTGAAATAATGCCTCACTGTTAAGGTTTGGGTAATGTATTAAATTACTCTTTGCAACTTTGTTTTTTTTTACTGTTTAACTTTTTCTAATTCCAATTTTCCATTGATTCATTAAAATAAAAACTTCTCAGTTCAAATAAAAAGAAAAGCAACAAAAGAAACAGAAAAGCAAACTCTCTTGGCTTGGACTGCTGATGTAGCCTATTTAATCTCCTCACCTCTACTTCTGCCTCTGCTCTACACTTGACCACCCACTATTCTGTTACCAAAATATCTTCCTGTCACATTTATCATCCTTCCTTCCAAAGCCCCATCAAAATATTATAGCAAATGGGTGGAAAAAAATTAGCCTGTAACAGTTTTGTGCATTGGATTTGGGAATATCAGAAAACCAAAGGATCAAGATGATTTCTGCAAGATGGAAAGGGACTATTGAGAGATAAGCCAGGGTTGGAAGTAAATCTTGAATAGATACAGAGAAAGGGGCCCATCAAAAATAGCTATTCCTGCTATAATCATCAGGTATGGAGGGCAGGTTAGGCAATGGGGGCAGAGGTCAAAGTTGGGTACTTTCTGAGAACATGGGACATTATACCCAGGAAGAGCTAGGGCTGATTGGGGGTCCAGGGGTTAATACATAGTCAGTCTACCTGCTTAGTTCATACTTTCACAAAGTAAAATCTACCAGTGGACAATATTAACACATATTTGTTAAATTAATAAACAAATGTGGAATGATTACTTCTGTTATAATCAGAAGTAACCGTAAGGAAAATCATTGACTGAGCTGCATACCTGAAAGTCCTCAGTTCCAGACCCACAGTTATAGAAATTCCAATTTCACTCATTCTTCAGATGAGACTGGAAAAATCAGGGAGAAAATCCTCATCAACAACCTTTTCAAGAGTTCACACTTTCTCAGCCCCCAATATCAATTCATGATTGCTCCTAAGCTTCTACTCTCCCGCCTCAACCATTATTGCAATAGTAGGTTTGACTCCTCTCCAGTTGTTCATAATTGTGCTGTGTTGTAAGTGCCTACCATCCTTCTCCAGATCATTCCATGGGAGCTTTAGCTCCTTCCACTGCAACAGAGAAATTTCTCTTAGTAACATTCATTTCTTAGGCACCTTAGAAAATTTGATTTCTAAATGATGAAACTCTTTAGTTCCACCCTAAATAGATATATTCTTTTAGGAAGTTACCTCACCTGCCTCAAGAACTAGGCTTGAACTCTGTCCTGGTCTGGCCAAATTTTTTTACTCAAGACACTTCATCCTGATATTTGCACAGTCAGTTTTAGTCTTACTAAATCTTTGAACTGCCTAGTGGATCTCATGCACAAAGAATTCCAGTGGCCTACTAAGATGATTCAGATTTCCTGAAATGAATGAACCCTCTAAAGTGAATAGTCATCATGTCATTGTCTACTTAAGGTGTCTGGACATTTTCTATTTGAGTAGCACACTAACTATTGAATATATTATTTGTTAATTATGAAGTATTTTAGTGTCTGATAGAAGAAATTTTCACATATAGAGGTATAGAAAAGTTATTCTGGCTTATATATGATTTAACTTGAACTTTATTTTTATTGGAAGACTCTGTGACCTATTAAACATGCATGGTACATCTGCTTTAACCAATAAATAAAACAATATATTTAAAAATCAAAATGAATTAGCTGTGGTTCAGACATTCAAAATGGATGTGAGTGCCCATTGTGGATATGGTTTTAGACACATTCCTGCATCACTGAGATTTTAATTTTCTGAACCCTAACAGACTCAAGGACATCAGCAGTCATTTTCAAAATAGTATCTGCTAGTAGCTGCCAGATGCAGTTTGATGGTCTCAAGGTCTCCCCTTGTAACTACACAACTATTTCAGACCCCAAACAATCCTTGTTTAATGTGCACCCTTAATTCTTGCCAGATCAAATCTTACTGACAATTTATGTAATATTGTGGGTTTTGCCTTTGTAAGGTTCCCCATTTTGTAGTCTGCTCTTGTTGTTTAGTCACTAAGTCATGTCTGACTCTTTGTGACTCCATGGACTGCAGCATGCCAGGCTTCCCTGTCCTTCACTCTCTCCTGGAGTTGCTCAAACTAATGTCCACTGAGTCAATGATTCCATCCAATTATCGCATCCTCTGTTGCACCCTTCTCCTCTTGCTCTCAATTTTTCCTAGCATCAAGGTTAATGAGTCAGCTCTTATCAGGTGGCCAAAGTACTGGGGCTCAGCTTCAATATTAGTCCTTCTAGTGAATATTCCAGAGAAGGCAATGGCACCCCACACCAGTACTCTTGCCTGGAAAATCCCATGGATGAAGGAGCCTCGTAGGCTGCAGTCCATGGGGTCGCTAAGAGCCGGGAACGACTGAGCAACTTCACTCTCACTTTACTTTCACGCATTAGAGGAGGAAATGGCAACCCACTCTAGTATTCTTGCCTGGAGAATCCCAGAGACAGAGGAGCCCAATGGGCTTCCATCTATGGGGTTGCACAGAGTCAGACATGACTGAAGCAACTTAGCAGTAGCAGCAGCAGTGAATATTCAGGGTTGATTTCCTTTAGGTTTGACTGGTTTGATTTACTTCTGTCCAAGTGACTGGCAAGAGTCTTCTCCAGCACCACAATTCAAAAGCGTCAGTTCTTTGGTTCTCAGCCTACTTTATGGTCCAACTATCACATTGGTACATGACTACCAGAAAAACTATAGCTTTCATGAGGTGGACCTTTGTCGGCAAAGTGATGTCTCTACTTTTTGATATATTGCATAGGTTGTCTTTGCTTTTCTCCCAAGAAGCAAGTGTCTTTTAATTTCATGGCTGCAGTTACCATCTGCACTGATTTTGGAGGACCTCCAAATAAAATTTGTCACTCTTTCCACTTTTTTCCTATCTATTTTCTATGGAGTGATGGGACTGGATGCCATGATCTTAGTTTTTTAAATGTTGAGTTTTTAGCTTTTTCACTCTTCTCTTTCACCCTCATCAAGAGGCTCCTTAGTTGCTCTTTGCTTTCTGCCATAAGGGTGGTATCATGTGAATATCTGAGATTGTTGATATTTCTCACAGCAATCTATGCCAGCTTGAGTTTTATCCAGCCTGGCATTTCGCATGATGTACTCGGTATAGTACATCACTGAGGATGGTGACAATCAGAAGATGATTGCTTTTTGGCAGGAAAGCTATGACAAACCTAGACAGTTTGTTGAAAAGCAGAGACATTACTCTGTTGACAGAGCTCCATATATTCAAGGCTATGGTCTTCCCAGTGGTCATGTATGGTTGTGAGAGCTGGACTATAAAGAAGGCAGAGTGCCAAATAATTGATGCCTTTGAACTGTGGTACTGGAGAAGACTCCTGAAAGTCCCTTGGACAGTCAGATCAAACCATTAAATCTTAAGAGAAATAAACCCTGAATACTCATTGAAAGGACTGATGCTGAAGCTGAAGTTCAACTATTTTGGTCATATGATGTGAACAGCTGACTTATAGATTGCTGGGATAGATTGAGGGCAGAAGGAGAAGACAGTGTCAGAGGATGAGATGACTTGATGGCATCAACAATTCAACGGACCTGAACTTGGGCAAACTTTAGGAGATGGTGAGTGACAGGAAGGCCTAGAGTGCTGCAGTTCATGGGGTAGCAAAAGAGTTGGACATGATGTAGTGATTGAACAACAACACTCTTCATAGAAGTTAAATAAGCAGGGTGACAATATAAAACCTTGATGTACTCCTTTCTCAATTTGTTCCATGTCTAGTTCTAACTTTTACTTTTTGACCTGCATACAGGTTTCTCAGGAGGCAGGTAAGATGGTTTGGTATCCTCATCTCTTTAAGAATTTTCCAGTTTGTTGTGATCCACATGACGGCTTTAGCCAAGTCAGTGAAACAGAAGTAGATGTTTTTCTGGAATTCTCTTGCTCTATGATCCAGTGGATGTTGGCAATTTGATCTCTGGTTCCTCTGCCTTTACTAAATCCAGCTTGTACATCTGGAATTTCTTGGTTCATGTACTGATGAAGCCTAGCTTGAAGGATTTTGAGCATTACCTTGTTGACATATGAAAAGAGTGCAATTGAACTTTGAACATTCTTTGGCATTGCCCTTCTTCGGGATTGGAATGAAAACTTGCCATTTTCTAGTCCCGTGGCCACTGCTGAGTTTTCCAAATTTGCTGGCATATTGAGTGCAATACTTTCACAGCATCATCTTATAGGTTTTGAAAGAGCTCAGCTGGAATTCCATCATCTCCACTAGCTTTGTTTGTAGTAATACTTCCTAAAGCCCCTTGACATCACACTGCAGGATGTCTGGCTCTAGGTAAATGACCACACCATTGTGGTTATCTGGGTAATTAAGACTTTTTTTGTATAGTTCTTCTGTATATTCTTGCCACCTCTTAACCTCTTCTGCTTCTGTCAGTTCCTTGATATTACTGTCCTTTATTATGCCCATCTTTGCATGAAATGTTTCTTTGGTATCTCCAATTTTCTTGAAGAGATCTCTAGTTTTGCCATTCTACTATTTTCCTCTATTTCTCTGCATTGTTCACATAAGAAGACTTTCTTATCTCTCCTCGCTATTCTCTGAAACTCTGCATTCAGTTGTGTATTTCTTTCCCTTTCTCCTTTGCCTTTCACATGTCTTTTTTCAGCTCTTTGGAAGGTCTCTCAGACAACCACTTTGCCTTGTTGCATCTCTCTATCTTTGGGATGGTTTTGGTCACTGTTGCCTGTACAGTGTTATGAACCTCCATCCATCATTCTTCAGGCACTCTGTCTACAAGATTCTGTAGTCTGGTGGAACACAATTCAAGTGCTTCTTGAATCTCTCTCCCAGGCTACAGTCCTCAGTGGTTCAAATAAAACTCTTTTCTATTCATATTACAGATTGGTTTGCTGATTATTTTAATTGACATATCAATTATTTTTACTCTTGAAAAGCAATTATATATTATGAGTTTATTCACTTGAAGATATCAGTTCACTTGGTTCACCTAGTTATACCATGTTATTTTGACCTCATATCCCTCATTGCCTTTTTCTCACGTATCTAATTTTTTTCACCATGTCCCAAAGGTTAAGATTGGTCTAGCCATACTGACTGTAACTAATTCTCAGTGGTTTAACACTGGTTAGTCAAAACATTTTACAACTTAAAAACTTGGTTGCAAGAATATCTGAGAGAGAAATTTGAGCCAAAAATTTAAATTGATGCTGTGCATTTTGTTTCTTGATCTTTTGTTCCACCACTAGAGACTTTTTCTTCATCTCTTTTATCCCCCTTCCATTCCTATGAGAACCCCTGCACCCTCCACCGAATTTGTATTTTTCTGTTCATATAATTCACACACACACACACACACACACAGGTGTACACATATACACTTTATTTAACAATGGAATAGGCTCATAGACATATATATATATATATATTTTTTTTTTGGCATTCAAGAATACTTCTTGAGACTCTTTCAGGTTAGTTGCTAGATCTCTAAGTAACTCATTTTAGTAGTACAGTGTGTGGATGCACTTTTAGTTATTTAGTTAGCCTTCTGTTGATGGACATCCACTTTGTTTCCAGTTTTTCATCATTAGAAACAATGCTGCCATAAGTAGGCTTGTACTCATGTCTTCATATGGGTACCTTTATTCCTGACAGAATCAGCTCCTAGGAGAGGAATTGCTGGGTCTGTAGGTATATGTATTTCTAATTTTACTAGGTGTTGCTGAATTGCTTTCCAGGACTTTGCTTCTCTGCCAACTATATACAAAAAGTATTGCTCTAGAGGTTTTCCTTCTTACCAAGTACAAAATTTTAAAGGTCTATCCCACTAAACTTCAAATGCTCAATATTTTTAAGGATGAATTGTTACCAACAATATTGCTTTTCATTAAACATGGTTCAATATAAATTTTATGAACCCAAGCACTCTTAATTTTCCAACCTTATCTGCACTAGAAATTTAACCATCAGATTTAGAAAACAAAGCAGACTAAACAGATGTTCTTTCCTACTATTTTCCTGGATACTCAATATCCTTAAAACTCAATTTACTGCCAAATTTACTTTAATTCTTTAAAATCTTGCCTTGCAGGATTCAAATAAAGAATTCACTCCCCTTCCTACCTCTGTGCTTAACATGGTTTTCCTGTTGGTTAGGGATTTTGTTTAAACTGAAATTAAGGAGGATGGGAATAAGATGAGGCCACATAATAACATCTCAGTCATAATGAATTCTCAATAAGGGATTCTAATAAGCAAAAGTTTTTCTGCTGTTGTCTCTGTTTTAAGACATTGTTTCTTGTTTAATACCTGGGTATTATTTCTGAAGTGTCAGATGCCTATCAAGTACTGGTTAATTATAATTATAGACCAGATTCAAAAAGTATTCACTGATACATCTATAAAAGAGTAGCTCAGGATTATACTATTCTCACAACTAATCTTAAAATAATGTTTTTAACTAAAAATATGTGTATTCATGCAATAGGTCAAGTTCCCATGACTGACTGCACAATAAAGGTATCATCTCTGCCACTATTCTAAATTATTTATAACTCCTGAGTATTTTTTTAATGATAAATAATAAAGGAAATTTGTATTTTAGTACTTAGTATGTCCATAACCCTTGTTGTTTTGTAATCTCATTTAACAAGTTTACTTGGAAAATGCCAGTGGAATCTGAGAATGATCACTTGAAACTTCTGGTCAGCAATCTGTGCCTCACTATGGATTAAGCTGAAGTAATATGGCACATAGTATTATAGGAAAAGTTAGACTAAGATGACCCTAAGAAGTCAGGTACCCTTGACTACACCAGAAGAAATGAGGTCTATAAACATTCAGGTGCTGAGGTGACCTGGTTAGTTGTTTATGGCACCAAGGCCAGAGTACATGGTTACTGACATTCTATCCTAGTGTTCTTCACTGCACAATGTAATATGATTATATGTGAAGAAATTAAAGTTATGTAAAGTTCTAGACTGAAATACAGAACAGAGGTGACTCAGGAGGAGAACTGATAGGATTAAATTAGTTGGTTCCCTTAGGAAAATTGATGGCAAATAAAGAGGTGGAAGGATGGAGAAGAGATATTGATAACAAGTTTCCTAAGTGACAACTTTGTCCAGGGCCTATGCTGTAGACATACAACATTTTAAATCAGTATTAAATCTATTGTCAAGACCCTCTCACAAAGTAAAAGTAGTATGGATAGTTGCTTTCAAGGTTACATCCTTTCATCTACTCTCCAAGGCTGTTTTACACCAGTTAAGAGGATTCTGTATAGGCTTTATTTTAGTTTTTGCTCTCATTAAGGACTCATAAGCTTAATTACTCAAAATTCCTTAAGAAACACAGTTTGAAATAATTACTTCATTAGAAAAATTTAGCAGTGCTCATTCGGACTCTCTTGAACAGATTCTTGTTCTAGAACTCCTAAAGGTTTTATTTATCCTTTTGTTCTGAATGTAAACCTCTTAACCTTCACGTCTTGTAGAACTGCATTTCAAATACCACTTAAGGATAAATTTTTAAAAACCTACATGAGGTCACTTTGAAGGATGTTCCTTATTAGCAAAACTGTGGGTGTGTGTGTGTGCTCAGTTGCTTTGCAATCCCATGGACTGTAGCCCACCATGCTCCTCTCTCCATGGAACTCTCCAGGCAAGAATACTGGAGGGAGTTATCATTTGGTCCTTCAGGGGAATCTTCCTGACCCAGGGATTGAATTCCCCTCTCTTGCCTCTCCTGTGCTGGCAGGCAGATTCTTAACTATTGGGCCACATGGGAAGCCCTATTAGCATGAATCACAGCTTAAAAGCTCTAGAGATGTGAACTACTGACACATCTCCAGAACTTTTAAGCTGTGATTTATGGTACTATGTTGAGGTATATGCTATATGGTAAAAGAATAAAGAAAAAAATGGTCTTAAATAAATGATGTTAAGCATAGCATTTCATTCATAATGGATCAATAAAATTTGTTGAATAAATAAAATACAGTATGTTACTCTACTGCTGAAAAATTTAAAGTGTTATAATATACAGGAGAAAGTCTGAATTATTTGGCCAATCAAGCTTATCTTCCAGCACTTTTTCCCTTAAGCAAAACCTTCATTTTAACCAGAGCTCTCTACTGAAGCTCCATTGTTCCTTGCAGTCTCACTCCATCCAGGCTCTTCCCTCTGCAGCTCCATCCCCTGTGCCCCACCCCCCTGCTTTGCTTTACTTTACTCCTGTCCCTTCAGATGAAAATCCTGCCCCTCCCACAATCAGATGAAGGTACTTACTCCTCCCTCTGAATCTTCCTATTACCAATTGCTCTGGATATTGCTCAAGATTTTAAAAATAGGAACTTGTACACGTCTTTTCTGTTGTATGAGTTTTATCCCTCTCAGTCATATTATAAGCATCTTGAAGGCAGAGACTAATTGTCTTATATTTGATGTTGTAGACTCTCAAATACTCATCAGTTTGAAATGTATTTCGTTATCAAACAATCCTATAATATGGAAGTCAATAATTTCCATGTATAGCACATGAGTTTAAATATTCATCACTGCTTATATTAATAAAAATAAGCAAGAATTTTCAAATGATTACACAATATGATCACAATTTTGTCCATACATAAAAATTATGTCACTTCATGTTAAATACTGGATATATATATACACACACACACACACACACACACACATACATATGTATATGTTAAAAGAGATTATATTTGGGTGGTAGAGTTGTAAAGATGAAATATGAATACAGGTACATTGAAAAACAATAAATTACTATACAAAACTACTTTTGACACTTATTCCTTGCATTTATTCTGTCTTTTCAGTGATAGTATTAGATGTATTTTGTTTATTCTTCTAGATTTGTCACTTCTATTTCCTGTTTTTCTCTCTTTTTGCATTTAACTCTTTGGGTAAAATTGGGCTTTCTGAAATCCTGGTAAGCCTAAGGATGAGATGATGTTCAAGTATGCCTGAGCCCTGTTTCAGCATTTTTCCCCAGGATGGACATGGAGTTTGGGTCAAGAACCAGCAAAACCAAAGGTTGTAAATATTTCTTTAACCAGAAGAACATGAATAGTTTGAGCAAGCTCTTCCTGAATAATGATATGTGCTCCAAGAATAAAATAATGGTAATAAAAAGAAATTGAGCTTTTGGAACATTTTGCCGATTCACTGGCAGATAACCTTCCCTTGTTATTGACTTAGGGGCCAATAAAGTAGAAATAGGTTATAAATGTTTTAAAAAATATCAAAAGAATAATATTCAATATACCTAACTCTGGTCAAATTTGAGTTCAAGGATGAGATTGGTACCCCAAATGGCTGTATCTTTAGATGTCCCAGCCTTCATCTATAGAAACAAGGCTTCCTTGATAGTACACTTATCTGCTAGTCAGATGGTATCTATTATATCTAGAAAATTGTTTGCTAATTGCTAAAATATCAGTGAAGGGCACGATGGAACATTCTTAATTGTATTTGTGCTAGACAATACATTCAGATTTTCAATATGAAATCTCATAAAAACTAGGAAACTAAGATTTTACCTATCTAGGTATATCAAAAATTATTCTGAAAGAGGAGCAGAAATGGGGAAACTCAAAGAAGAAGCTGACAGGATATTTAATGCTAGATATAATTAAAAATACATATATATATATATATATATATATATATATATATATATGATTTCAGTCACTTAACACAAGGTTGATTTCTTCCTCAGGTCACTGTCCAATGTGGGCTGATAGGATTTTGCTCTTCAAAAATGTAAGCATCCAGGCTTCAGGGGTACCAGGAAAGAGAAAAGAAAGCTCACCTGCTCCTTAGGCTTTGGTCTGTTCACTTAACACTAGTTAAGCTAATTAAGTGATCTGTAATATACCTAGCCCGGGAAGAAGTAACTGATTGGTGAACTGCTGCTGCTGCAGCTAAGTCGCTTTAGTCGTGTCCGACTCTATGCGACCCCATAGAGGGCAGCCCACCAGGCTCCCCGGTCCCTGGGATTCTCCAGGCAAGAACACTGGAGTGGTTTGCCACTTCCTCCTCCAACGCATGAAAGTGAAAAGTGAAAGCGAAGTCCCTCAGTCGTGTCCGACTCTTCGAGACCCCATGGACTGCAGCCCACCAGGCTCCTCCATCCATGGGATTTTCCAGGCAAGAGTACTGGAGTGGGTTGCCGTTTCTGCTATATCCATCATCCATTCTAATGAATACTTTTCAAATCAAAATAATTTGATAGCAAAATACTAATTTGAAAACTTTGAGAAAAATAAGAAAAACGTAGTTATGGAGATCATTTTGGTTTGGAGCATTTCGATTTCCACTATTTGTTGATTTCCAGAGAAACTGTAGTTAATTACATTTGATGTTTTAAGAGGAATGACTATATTTTAGAGATGCCTGAAAAAGATCAACTTTAACATTTTAAGAAGAGGCTAAATATTAAATGTGCTATTCAACAGAGAACAGCTGACACATATTATGGTAGCAGATAAATGCTTAAATCCTGGATTAGATGATCAAACAGTCAACATTTTAATAAGTCTCCCCCAATGTATCTCAAAAGCATTCTATTAGCAAACATGACAGTCCAGTTATTTCTATGGTGCTTAGTATTTCATGGTGGCCCATTGCCAGTGGTAGACTATGGGGTGGGAAATGTTCCAGTGATGTTAACTGATTTTAAAAGCTGAAATATTGCTAGTGCTGGAAATGCATGGTTTATGTGAGGCTAACTGCCCTGACCGTGGTTTAAACTCATCAGTTAAGTAAATACATCAGTACCAACTTTAATAACTTTCTCTTAATATTCTGCTGAAAAAAAAATGTAGGTAGGTTAATTTTTGCTACAAAGAACATGTGAATAAATGTTTATGTCACAAAAAAGGAAACATTTATCTATCACTGGAGAATATAAAACAACTCAGAAATATATCAATGATTCCATATACATTAATCTGGTCTGCACTGATAAATCTACAGTATAAAAAATTAACCTTTCAAAATAGGAAAGAAACATGGGAAAATTGAATAAACTACAATAAATGTCTCACCTTGGACTGCACAGAACTATTTTTTTTCCTGCCATTTTTAAACTAGTAAGGAAAACATAAATAAGAAAATATAATATTACTCCATGAAAAGTCTGAATGAGGGACAACGTTAGAACCGTACCTAACAGAGTGCCTGATCAACAGGAGGAATTAAATAAAGGTACACTGAATTACTAAATGAATGATTAAACAACAGAGCTGAAAGAGGACTGAACTCTGAAGGACAAGGCTCAGACTACACTATCACTAGCTAGCCACATAGTAGCAAGTAAAATCAGTTCAGTTCAGTCGCTCAGTCATGTCCAACTCTTTGCAACCCCATGGACTGCAGCATGCCAGGCTTCCCTGTCCATCACCAACTCTCAGAGCTTGCTCAAACTCATATCCAATCAAATCAGTGATATCATCCAACAGTCTCATCCTCTGTCATCCCTATCTTCTCCTGCCTTCAATCTTTCCCAGTATCATGGTCTTTTCCAGTGAGTCAGTTCTTCACATTAGCTGGCCAAAGTTTCAGCTTCAGCATCAGTCCTTCCAATGAATATTCAGGACTGATTTCCTTTAGGATGCACTGGTTGGACCTCCTTGCAGTCCAGGGACTCTCAAGAGTCTTCTCCAACACCACAGTTCAAAAGCATCAATTCTTCAGCACTCAGCTTTCTTTACAGTCCAACTCTCATAACCATACATGGTTACTGGAAAAACCATAGCTTTGACTGTATGGACTTTTGTTGGCAAAGTAATGTCTCTGCCTTTTAATATGCTGTCTAGGTTGGTCATAACTTTTCTTCCAAGGAGCGAGCGTCTTTTAATTTCATGGCTACAGTCAACATCCACAGTGATTTTGGAGCCCAAGAAAATAAAGTCTCTCACTGTTTCCACTGTTTCCCCATCTATTTGCCATGAAGTCATGGGACTGGATGCCATCATCTTAGCTTTCTGAATGTTGAGTTTTAAGCCAGCTTTTTCACTCTTCTCTTTCATTTTCATCAAGAGTCTCTTTAGTTCTTCTTTGCTTTCTGCAAAGAAGGGTGGTGTCACCTGCATATCTGAAGGTATTGATATTTTTTCCAGTAATCTTGATTCTAGCTTGTGCTTCATCCAGCCCAGCATTTTACATGATTCATTCTGCATATAACTTAAATAAGCAGGATGACAATATATAGCCTTGACGTACTCCTTTCCTGATTTGGAACCAGTCTGTTGTTCCATGTCCAGTTCTAACTTTTGTTTCTTGGCATGCATACAGATTTCTCAAGAGGCAGGTAAGGTGGTCAGGTATTCCCATCTCTTGAATAATTTTCTAGTTTGTTGTGATACACACAGTCAAAGGCTTTGGCATAGACAATAAAGCAGGAGTAGGTGTTTCTCTGGAACTCTCTTGCTTTTTTGATGATCCAACAGATGTTGGCAATTTATCTCTGGTTCCTCTGCCTCTTCTAAATCCAGCATGATCATCTGGAATTTTGAGCATTACTTTTCCAGCGTGTGAGATGAATGCAATTGTGTGGTAGTTTGAACATTTCTTTGGCATTGCCCTTCTTTGGGACTGACAAAGAAAGGCAGTCCTGTGGCCACTGCTGAGTTTTCCAAATTTGCTGATATACTGAGTGCAGCATTTTCACAGCATCATCTTTTAGGGTATGAAATAGCTCAACTGAAGTTCCATCAGCTCCACTAGTTTTGTTCAGTGATGCTTCCTAAGGCCCACTTGATTTCACATTCCAGTATGTTGGGCTCTAGGTGAGTGATCACACCATCATGGTTATCTGGGTCATGAAGATATTTTTTTGGTTAGTTCTTCTGTGTATTCTTTCCACCTGTTCTTAATATCTTCTGCTTCTGTTATGTCCATACCATTTCTGTCCTTTATTGTGCCCATCTTGGTGTGAAATATTCCCTTGGTATCTCTAACTTTCTGGAAAAGATCTCTAGTCTTTCCCATTCTCTTGTTTTCCTCTATTTCTTTGCACTGAGGAAGGCTTTGCACTGATCACTGAGGAAGGCTTTCTTATCTCTCCTTGCTATTCTTTGGAACAGATATTTAAAGATGGATATAAGAACATTTAAAATTTTCACAAATTTGTTTACATTGTAACAAAATATAATAAATCCTGTAAAATATACAAGGTCCTCCTTCACAAATAAGTCCTAGGAACTTACTTTAATTAAAAATAAAATTGAGAGGCAAGATAGGGCTATATTTATTTTTACTCTAAAGAGTAATTTTAAATTTAAAAAGGTACAAAAATAATTCACAATGGTAGTTACAAAAAATACTGTTACTTTATATGTTATTTCACCAACCTGCTGAGTCATTGTTCATAAGATATTTATCAAATAAAAACAAAAGCCCTCTGGCTCTAGCTGAAGTTGCTTTTGCAAAATGTGATTATAATCTAGATCTTAAGTTTCCGATCAAAATCACAAATGAATATTATAAAATTAAGTTATAGCTCCTTCTTCAATTATATTTCCAATTACAAATGTTAGAGCTTTTAAAAAGAAATAAAGCTGCAAGTTTCTCAAGACCAGTAACAGTATCTCAGGAACAGAATGGGAAGAAACATAAACATAATCATGTATTATTACAGGTTCTGTGGAACAGCTTTTCAAAATTAAGTTTAAAAGTAGACAAAACTTGGTGTTTTGAGTAACCTGGGGCTTTCTTCCTTAATTCATTTCAGCCAGAGCTAAAGTGAGCAATATGTCAAATTAACTTGCTCAATTTTCTTTTCTCAACTTTTTCAATGCCCTTTAGGAACATCATTACTGAGAAGCTATTGTTGGCACTTACTGCACAAAACCTGATTCTAGAAGGTTGATACTGCAATAGCCTAAATATCACAAAACTGAGGAAAATTGTATGGTAGCAGTAATTTCACTATACTAAAAGGAAAAATAGTCTGGAGATAAGCCATTTTTGGTTGAAAAGAAAAAAGGCTTTTGAATGGTTTTAATGGTTGATTTACATTTAAATATAAGCAATGAATACACAATGACCTTTACTAATAATTTTAAAAACCTGTTGAAATTGCCAACTGAAAAATTAGTATTTTTTGTGTCTTATCTTACACATATTAGATGTGACGGTTATAAGAAAAGAGACCCTAGCATATTGTATTAATCTCAATGGAGCAGAGCCTTCTATTTAAATAAAACAAAACACTGTGTTGGTCATTTAAAATAATTTACAAATCTATTCTCTTTAATGTTTTTAAGTTCATTGCAAATCAAATCAAATCTATCACTAAGGAAACCACATAAAAAATGAGTGTTAAATGCATACCAGTATGAAATAATCAATCTATCTTTTAAATGAACCATGTTGAGACTACATTTCACATGAAAAATTATAAATTGATATAGGTGTCAAAAGCAATTCCTAGAAAAACAATTATGCCTGACAAAAATAATTTTCCTACCACTTTCCATGATAAATATGATTTGTTCCTCTATAGGTAAAATAAGCAGTTATGGTTTTGCCTATTTTCTTTTATACGTACAGACATAAAAACAAAGAAAGCAACTGTCTTGTCTCCATGGACTCTCTTTGGATGGTAGCTATTTAGAGTAATGCTGCTATTGAAAGCAGCATATCCAAGCTTATTAAAGAAAATATATTAATCATCCTGGGAAGAAGGAAATGTAGGTTAAGGTTAACTCTTAAATAACTATAAGTAAGCTGGATTTGATTATAAAACAACCTTGTGTTAGTTGCTCAGTCATGTCCAACTCTTTGCAGTCCGAAGGACTGTAGCCTGCCAGGCTCCTCTGCCCACAGAATTCTCCAGGCAAGAGTACTGGAATGGGCTGCCATTCCTGTCTCCAGGGGATCTTCCCAAACAAGGGACCAAACCTAGGTCTTCCGCATTGCAGGCAGATTTTTTACTGTTTGAGCCACCAGGAAAAGCCAAAACAACCTTACATAACAACAAACTTACAAAAATGAATTCACTTCAATTGAGCTGATACCTACTTGAATATATTATTATATTCAAAAACTCTCAGTACTGATCTATAGTATTGTGTATTCACAAAGCATATGTTGTTCTGGACACAGAAAATAATCAAATCCTTGTTTCCTTTAAAAATAAACATAAAAATAAATTGTGTATTCCATGATCTATGTGCTTTGCACTCTAATGTTCCGCATGTCTCTCAGCAGCACTGGTCGGTAGTTTTGTTCCAAAATTTCCATGTATTCAAAGTAATCACTCACTCGAAACCCATGCAGTGCTTCTTCCTGTCAAAAGATATAAAGAGACGTTCACTTGCTTGGGTAAAGACACACAGTTCTAAGTTAATGGGTTTTAAACAGTTGATATATCATTTTATCTCAGCTATAGATGGGGGTTTTATGTTGCTAGTAAACGCTTTTTATTTAGTAAGCTATTATATGTGTGTGTGTGTGTGTGTGTGTGTGTGTGTGTGTGTGTATATATATATATATATATATATATATATGATAGCATAAAATCATGTCCCTGTGATAACTAGGTTGTCTGTTTTCAAAACCAAAACTGCTTTATAGCTAACAACAACAACAAAAACAAACACTTAGATAATGAAACCTTCCTAATGTTTTAGATATAATACTTCCAATTATAGAATGATTGCTTACATCTGTAATTAGTAAAGACTTTAAAGCTTATCAAAGGACACTTAAAACATGGAATATCTATTCTACAGCTATGTTCATAAAATCTCCAGCAGTCTGCAATTCATAATGTTGGTATTATGCATATCTATACTAATTTGGTATTTAATGGCTAGTGTCCCAAATGTGGCACTCAAGAATGAAAAATAGCAAAGAATTCATTTAGAATCTTAAAAACTTTTAGGAAATTTTAGGACTATTTAGTTTAGTATCTCCAAATACTAGCTATGGAATGCCAGCCTTTCAAAGTAACAACAACAAAATTCTGCAAAAGAAACTTGATCCTTGATTCAATGTAACATATTAGAAATTTTGGATGTTATAAAAAATTTTGACAATTCATGTCTTTCTGGAGATAACAGCTTAAAGGCAAAAACTACTAACAATAAATACAAACAATTCAAAAGAATTAAAGATAATATATTATCATATACCAAATACTGTATTTAGAGACAAATCAGTTTGTAAATGAGAGACATAAATGTAGGGTACTAGGAAAACATCACAAATTCTCAGTAAGAATGGATGTTTTTAGGGACTTCCTGGCTGTCCAGTTATTAAGACTCCATGCTTCCAATGCAAGGGTTAAGGGTTTGATCCCTGGTTGGGGAACTATGATCCCAAAAGCCACATGATACAGCCAAAAAAGAAGGCATGTTTTTAAAGGTCTCAGATGTCACTAGTGATGACTAGATTAGTAATAGTTCACAGATAACTTGGGAGAAGAGTATATTACTTGCCACATATTACCAAAAATCTGGGTAATCTGAGAGAAAAGTTAATTGGTACCTAAAAAACAGAGGCATTCTTAGTGATCTACAAAACTGATATCATAACTAAGAAAATTAAATGATGTTAAGATAGATGAATAAGATTATACCTTAAGAGTTAATACCTTTGAATGTAAACATTTGAACCACTCTTAATTTTAAAATACTTGTGACATTATCCATTTCTTCATTCATTAACCTCATTCATTCCCTTATGTATGTAAGGTTCTTGGTTATACAGTGAAGACCCAAAGATGAATGAGACAGGTCTCTGTTCTAAAACATTAACAGCTAAGGTATATATCATATTTCCAGTTTTATGTATAAGCAACTGAATCAAAAGGAAGATGTTCATCTTAAGAAGAACAGAAATACTACATCTTTGTAAATTTATCTATCAAACATATTTCACTTTTTTCTTTGGTGTAAAAGTAGGACTGAAGTAAGACTAATCTTGCTATTCAAGAATTCACTTTAACTGTTGTAGTCATGGAACTATTTAAATTATGTGTGCTTTGACATTAACACCCCTTCACTAAAACTATACCTAAGTTGGAAAAGAATTATGCCTCTTGAGAAATCTATATGCAGGTTAGGAAGCAACAGTTAGAAATGAACATGGAACAACAAACTGGTTCCAAATAGGAAAAGGAGTACATCAAGGCTGTACACTGTCACCTGCTTATTTAACTTATATGCAGAGTACATCATGAGAAACACTGGACTGGAAGTAACACAAGCTGGAATCAAGATTGCCGGGAGAAATATCAATAAACTCAGATATGCAGATGACACCACCTTTATGGCAGAACATGAAGAGGAACTAAAAAGCCTCTTGATGAAAGTGAAAGAGGAAAGCGAAAAAGTTGGCTTAAAGTCAACATTCAGAAAACGAAGATCATGGCATCCAGTCCCATCACTTCATGGGAAATAAATGGGGAAACAGTGGAAACAGTGTCAGATTTTATTTTGGGGGCTCCAAAATCACTGCAGATGGTGACTGCAGCCATGAAATTAAAAGATGTTTACTCCTTGGAAAGAAAGTTATGGCCAACCTAGATAGTATATTCAAAAGCAGAGACATTACTTTGCTGACTAAGGTCCGTCTAGTCAAGGCTATGGTTTTTCCTGTGGTCATGTATGGATGTGAGAGTTGGACTGTGAAGAAGGCTGAGCACTGAAGGATTGATGCTTTTGAACTGTGGTGTTGGAGAAGACTCTTGAGAGTCCCTTGGACTACAAGAAGATCCAACCAGTCCATTCTGAGGAGATCAGCCCTGGGGTTTCTTTGGAAGGAATGATGCTAAAGCTGAAACTCTAGTACTTTGGCCACCTCATGTGAAGAGTTGACTCATTGGAAAAGACTCTGATGCTGGGAAGGATTGGGGGCAGGAGGAGAAGGGGACAAAAGAGGATGAGATGGCTGGATGGCATCACTGACTCGATGAACATGAGTCTGAGTGAACTCGGGGAGATGGTGGTGGACAGGGAGGCCTGGCGTGCTGCGATTCACGGGGTCGCAAAGAGTTGGACACAACTGAGCGACTGAACTGAACTGAATGTGTTATTCTAACCAGAAGAAAAAAAAACTTAATGCCAGAAAAACTGTCTTTGTATATATTTATGATTTTTAAAAGAATGCTTATTGTTCATTATATGTGAATTACAATAGGAAATGATCGCATTTGAAAAATAGCGCTAATAATTCTTCCTGAGCAAAAGTAAGCAAAACTTACTTTAACATCTTTTAATTATTGCTCCACTTCAGTTTAAAAATAAAAACTACCTATGGAGAACCATAGTTATTACTTGTTTAAAAATACCTTTTCCTTGAAACATGTATATTAAATTGTGGCTCCCATTTTAGACATTAATACTAAAGTAAAGAGAAAATACTCTGATAACTATATTGAAGAGACACCCATAAAAATGGCAAGTAAGGTTATTAAGGCCTTGTTTCATAAGAGAAATATAACATATTTATTTTAAAAGAAATGTTTTTAAATTATATAGATTTAAAATTCACAGGCAATATTAACTCTGAATAAAATTTCAGAACCTCTGAATTCCACTTTGTCTTCGAAGTGGAATATTTTCCATTTTATCCTACTGCTGCTGCTGCTACGTCGCTTCAGTCGTGTCCGACTCTGTGCGACCCCACAGACAGCAGCCCACCAGGCTCCCTTGTCCCCGGGATTCTCTAGGCAAGAACACTGGAGTGGGTTGCTATTTCCTTTTCCAATGCATGAAAGAGAAGTCACTCAGTCGTGTCCGACTCTTTGCGACCCCACCAAGCTCCTCCATCCATGGGATTCTCCAGGCAAGAGTATTGGCTGCTGCTGCTGCTGCGTCGCTTCAGTCATGTCCGATTCTGTGCGACCCCATAGATGGCAGCCCACCAGGCTCCGCCATCTCTAGGATTCACCACTGTAGTGGGGTGCTATTGCCTTCTCTGATTTTATCCTAAATATTCTCTAATTGCCTTTTAGAGAATTACTTTTCTTTGTAATTATGACCACTTAGATTGCCAGCCAATCATTCAAGTTATAAAGGGGCCATTTCCTCAGAATACTGTTTTATTATCTTTTTATTTATAGACATAAATATATTGGACTGTGGATAAAAATAAGAATTCCCTTATTCTTTAAATAGGCAGACATATACAATTATATAAGGCAACATTATCACATTTTATACAGACAGTACTCTATTCAAGTTTTTTCTTTTAATAAATTACTTCTGGAACAGTTTATATCTTGGTTGGGGAGTTCATTTTGAACATATTGCATTCTCTTTTTCTATGCACTGGATTTTCAACCGAAGTGCCTTAAATGATTTGCTCTTTTCATTAATGTTGAGTTTCAAACATTGAACCATGAAAAAAGTATTAAAAATTACCATCCTAAACCACAATGTTGTGTGTGTATTCAATATAATGGCATATATACAGCTTCCCTCTCTCCTTCGTACACAGAATCTAGTTTCAAGTATGTATCCACTGGTTTCCTTTACTAGTGAGAGCATTTAATTAGAAAGCCCACTGAATTTAGGGTTGATTTTTTTTTAAGTAAACAGACTAGTCACGGATACACTAGAAAGAGCATAGAATTTGGATTCAGACCAAAATTGGTTCAAACTCACTTGTGTTAGTTCGTTTTACCTGGGAAAGTTTACAGATTCTTTAAGTCTCAATTTTTCATGTGTATATATAGACAATAAGAACATAAACTGTGTTTTCTAAACTCTTTACCATGAACTAGAAAGCCTTATGTGATCTGATTCCTGCCTCATCCCTGACCATTCTTAGTCCCTCACCTTGTTTTGGACACAGTGGTCATCTCAACACTTTATAAGTGGGCCAAGCCCATTCTTACCTCTGAGCCTTTACACTTGCCTTTCTTCTCATTTAGAAGGATTTTGCACAGAAGTCTTTGCATTGCTTTCCTTTTTCCTTTGCTTCATTTACTCTCTGATTGCCCACTCACAGCAGCCTTCACTAGACTCTATCTAAATAGCACTTATGAATCTGACTCTGACTCCCTTACCATGTTTGATTTCTTTATATTCAAGATCTATCAGTACCTGAGATATTATATATTCATTCACATATTGTTTATCTACTAGTAGAATTAGATGGGGAAAAAATGGCAACAGTGGCAGATTTTATTTTCTTGGTCTCCAAAATTACTGCAGACAGTGACTGCAGCCATGATTAAAAGATGCTTGACCCTAGGAAGAAAAGCTATTACAAACCTGGACAGCATATTAAAAAGAAGAGACATCACTTTGCCAACAAAGGTCCATATAGTTTTTCCAGAGGTATAGTTTCCAAAGGTATAGTTTTTCCAGTAGTCCTGTATGGATGTGAGAGTTGGACCATAGAGAAGGCTGAGTGCCAAAGAACTGATGCTTTTGAACTGTGGTGTTAGAGAAGACTCTTAAGAGTTTCTTGGACAGCAAGGAGATCAAACCAGTCAATCATAAAGGAAATCAACCCTGAATATTCATTGGAAGGAGTGATGCTGAAGCTGAAGCTCCAATACTTTGAACACCTGATGTGAAGAGCTGTCTCACTGGAAAAGACCGTGATGCTGGGAAAGATTGAAGGCAGGAAGGGAAGGGAATGACATAGGATGAGATGGTTGGATGACATCACCAACTTAATGGACATGAGTTTGAGCAAACTTTGGGAGAGTGAAGGAGAGGGAAGCCTGACGTGCTGCAGTCCACGTGGTCACAAAGACTCAGACATGACTTCGTGACTGAACAACAGTAATAAGTAAAACATTAAAGTCAATGTGCTAGGCCATGGCCTATCTTGTAACTAGAATGATGCTTGGAACACAGATGTTGGACAGGGTCAATGAATGAATGAGCAATCCTTTTGCCCAGTGCCTGTCATTCAATAAGTATTCACAGCGTCAACAGTGGTCATAATATTTTTGTTAAGCTACATTCTCTGAAATGATTGAGCTAGATTTTCTTGATTGCACTACAAATTTATCATGTTAAGCATGGATGGGCTCACTAAAAGGAGGATGAACAGAGATGGAGAAACAAATCACTACTTTTTTTTAAAGCACTTGCAATGTACCAGATAATGTTGTAGAAGTATTTCACAGATATCATCTCATTTCATTCCTCCACAACTCTAAGTGATAGGTATTATTTCATACTCAATTAACATATGAGGAAAATTAGGCACATGGATGTAAGCAACATGCCCAAACTTATACAGAGGGGCAGAATTTAGCTTGAGGTGGGCTCAAATGATGTAAGGTGAAGGCAAAAACCTAACTGAAGACCACAGTTGAATAACACACTGAACATGCTGCATCTGTTTCTTCAGATGGTGAATTATTTTTAATACTCTAAACACTTCTGCCTTTTAAGAGCTTACTATACAATTAGTTTTTTTTTTTTTCTTCAGTCTGATCTCTGTTTCTTATGCCAACATGTTCGAGTAACCACAGCTGCAAGTAGAAACAACAGAAAAACCCACTTGACAATTTACTGATGGGATGAAATTAATCTGATTTTTACATAATTATAAATTGATTTCTCTGTAATATGCAGGATTTACTTGAAGCATTTTAATTAAGTATTTTGAGTCTTCACAGCCTAATTTTCACTGGAAGGCAATCTTTTCCCAGCCTGGCATTTCAGTGATGTTTTTCCCCAGGCTGAATTCATAAACTAAAACCAAGATCACTGCCAGCCTATTAGCATGCAGAAAGCAATGAAATATAGCTAGTCTGCTAAAACAGTGGCTCTTCTTAAATACCATCAAAGTAAGGCTACCTAAACTTGCTTTTGTGTGTGTCTGTATGTGTGTGGGGGGCGGGAGGAAATGCATGTGAGAGAGATTAAAAGAGAGAGAGATTCATTAAAAAACAACCCAACTTTAGATTTTCAAGTCTGAGATATTGAGAAAATTAATTTTGTCAAATGTTTTTGTTTCTGAAAGTTTGATGGCTACAGATTTTCTGAACTATCATCTGTCACAGAAAAATGTTAGGTTCAAGGACTAAGATTTTCAGCACATCTTTAGAAGTTGTCTTCTAGCTCAGCAGTAATTTATCCAATGCCATAGTGTGAGAATAATGCACTTAGCTGCTCTATTATCCAACGCACATTTTTGTGTCTAAAAAGATACTGCAAAAACTCAGACAATACCTTGCTGATAAACTTACACCCATGGCATTCATCTAATCTTTTAGTGGTTTAATCAAATTAGGAAATATAAACAAGTTATTCTGCTTGTTTTTTTTTTTTAATTAGGTGAAACTTAGTTAAGAAATTCCAAGTCATCTTTTTAAAAATACTGATCATGAAGAATTATTCAGGGAGTTACCATAAATTCAAGCACTGAGTCTAGACTCAATTAATTTCAAATCTTGAGCCTAAACCAAAGTGAATACAGAATGAGTTGGTATTTTCTCTATACTATATGCTTCAGAGACATTTTTCTTCCTAAAGCAATGCTTCTATCATCTCTTTCTGTCAATACATGAAATTAAACAAGGAAAAGAATTTCATATTTTCAATTTTCTGGAATCATCTCATTTTCTCAAGTTTCTCAGGATAACTGATAATACTGTAACTGAAAACATGTATGTGGTTTTTCTTAATATTTTGGAAAGTATTTCAATTGGGTCTAATTATTTGAACTCATTTAGCACAGTTGATGCTTGTTCTATCTATTTTTATATAATGATTAATATCCTTTTTAAAAATAGCTTTATTATAAAAGTAGGGCTCATTCTTCAAAATTCAAAAAAAAAGTCCTCATAAATACATACAATAAACAGTAAAAGTCCCCTTAATTACTCTACCGTCCTCCTTCCTCTCAGAAACAGTCATTAACTGAATATGTAGAGTCAGGGCATAACATGTAATCTACCTAAGAATATCATTATGGCTGTGGTATGTAGTTATATGGAGAATTATTGATAAGTTTTTTTTTCCTTTGTACAAGTCTGAGATTTTGGAGTAGAAAGTATAAAACATAATTTCAAAGGTTTAATCTCCATAACAACAACAGTTTAATGAGCACTTTTAAAATCCTATGTCTTTCTGACTTGGTAGATTTTCTGAGGAAAGGAAGAATAAAATCACTTCCTTAATCGAAATTTCATTATTAGTTTCACATATTAATGTGAATAAGTGAAAAATAGTGTACATACATTTACATACTTTTCAAAGAAGATATTTTAACTGGGCTTAATGGAGTAGTTAATGGGGTATGTAAATGCATATTTAATAGGGTACACTGGAATTTATCTCACAAGAAAAATAACTGCTCATCAAAAGAGTTCAGTGACCTCAAGATCTACTTGCTGGAAACAAAAATAACATGAAGTCATGGTATTAGAAAGGCATTTTTCCTAATACCTCAGATGAATGCAAACAGCAGGAGTAAGAAATAAGGTTAGCTCCAGGACAACTGCTAAAATTAATTCTTTGCCAACATGCTCTTACCTTGGATTTAAACCAATTCAATTAAAATTTTAGTAATTTAAGTAGGACTTAGTAAAGATAATCTTTTATCTTTAAAAAACCCTCATTTTAAAATTCTTTAGTTTTAAATTGATAGCATTATGCCTAGAGCATAACAGAGTTTGGGAAATATTTAAAGAGGTCACCATTTGTAAACTCTATTATTTTTCCTGGCAGCAATCAGGAAGAGGTGAGACTGCAATAATCACCAGCATCTATCAGGTTTAAAGATGATGAAATATAGTTTTTGATATATAGGTCTTTAGTTTCTTTAGGTAGGTATATCCCTAAGTATTTTATTCTTTTCATTGCAATGGTGAATGGAATTGTTTCCTTAACTTCTTTTTCTACTTTCTCATTATTAGTGTATAGGAATGCAAGGGATTTCTGAGTGTTGATTTTATATCCTGCCACTTTACTATATTCATTGATTAGCTCTAGTAGTTTTCTGGTCCAGTCTTTAGGATTTTCTATGTAGAGGATCATGTCATCTGCAAACAGTGAGAGTTTTACTTCTTCTTTTCCAGTTTGGATTCCTTTTATTTCTTTTTCTGCTCTGATTGCTATGGCCAAAACTTCCAGTATGATATTGAATAGTAGTGGTGAAAGTGGACACCCTTGTCTTGTTCCTGACTTTAGGGAAATGGTTTCAATTTTTCACCACTGAGGATAATCTTAGCTGTGGGTTTGTCATATATAGCTTTTATTATGTTGAGGTACATTCCTTCTATTCCTGCTTTCTGGAGAGTTTTTATCATAAATGGATGTTGAATTTTGTCAAAGGCTTTTTCTGCATCTATTGAGATGATCATATGATTTTTATTTTTCAGTTTGTTAATGTGATGAATTACATTGATTGACTTGCAGATATTGAAGAATCCTTGCATCCCTGGGATAAAGCCCACTTGGTCATGGTGTATGATCTTTTTAATGTGTTTCTGGATTCTGATTGCTAGGATTTTGTTAAGGATTTTTGCATCTATGTTCATCAGTGATATTGGCCTGTAGTTTTCTTTTTTGTGGTGTCTTTGTCAGGTTTTGGTATTAGTGTGATGGTGGCCTCATAGAATGAGTTTGGAAGTTTACCTTCCTCTGCAATTTTCTGGAATAGTTTCAGTAAGATAGGTGTTAGCTCTTCTCGAAATTTTTGGTAGAATTCAGCTGTGAAGAGATCTGGACCTGGGCTTTTGTTTGCTGGAAGATTTCTGATTACAAAGAGGACACTAATAGATGGAGAAATATACCATGCTCATGGGTCGGAAGAGTCAATATAGTGAAAATGAGTATACTACCCAAAGCAATCTACAGATTCAATGCAATTCCTATCAAGCTACCAGCAGTATTTTTCTACAGATCTAGATCAAATAATCTCAAGATTTGTAAGGAAATACAAAAAACCTCGAATAGCCAAAGCAATCCTGAGAAAGAAGAATGGAACTGGAGGAATCAACTTGCCTGACTTCAGGCTCTACTACAAAGCCACAGTCATTAAGACAGTATGGTACTGGCACAAAGACAGAAATATAGATCAATGGAACAAAACAGAAAGCCCTGAGATAAACCCACACACCTATGGACACCTTATCTTCGACAAAGGAGGCAAGAATATACAATGGAGTAAAGACAGTCTCTTTAACAGGTGGTGCTGGGAAAACTGGTCAACCACTTGTAAAAGAATGAAACTAGACCTCTTTGTAACACCATACACCAAAATAAACTCAAAATGGATTAAAGATCTAAATGTAAGACCAGAAACTATAAAACTCCTAGAGGAAAACATAGGCAAAACACTCTCCGACATAAATCACAGCAGGATCCTCTATGATCTACCTCCCAGTATACTGGAAATAAAAGCAAAGATAAACAAATGGGATCTAATTAAAATTAAAAGCTTCTGCACAACAAAGGAAACTATAAGCAAGGTGAAAAGACAGCCTTCTGAATGGGAGAAAACAATAGCAAATGAAACAACTGACAAACAACTCATCTCAAAGATATACAAGCAACTTATGCAGCTCAACTCCAGAAACGACCCAATCAAAAAAATGGGCCAAAGAACTAAATAGGCATTTCTCCAAAGAAGACATATGGATGGCTAACAAACATATGAAAAAGATGTTCAACATCACTCATTATCAGAGAAATGCAAATCAAGACCACAATGAGGTACCATTTCACACCAGTCAGAATGCCTGCGATCCAAAAGTCTACAAGCAATAAATGCTAGAGAGGATGCGGAGAAAAGGGAACCCTCTTACACGGCTGGTGGGAATGCAAACTTGTACAGCCACTATGGAAAACAGTGTGGAGATTCCTTAAAAAATTGCAAATAGAACTGCCTTATGATCCAGCAATCCCACTGCTGAGCATACACACCGAGGAAACCAGAATTGAAAGAGACACATGTACCCCAATGTTCATTGCAGCACTGTTTATAATAGCCAGGTCATGGAAACAACCTAGATGTCCATCAGCAGATGAATGGATAAGAAAGCTGTGGTACATATACACAGTGGAGTACTACTCTCAGCCCTTAAAAAGAATAAATTTGACTCAGTTCTAATGAGATGGATGAAATTGGAGCTGATTATACAGAGTGAAGTAAGCCAGAAAGAAAAACACCAATATAGTATACTGACACATATATATGGAATTTAGAAGGACAGTAATGATGACCCTCTATGTGAGACAACAAAAGAGACACACAGTGGTATAGAACGGACTTTTGGACTCTGAGGGAGAGAGAGAGGGTGGGATGATTTGGGAGAATGGCATTGAAACATGTATACTATCTTGTAAGAAATGAAGTGCCAGTCTATGTTCAATACAGGATACAGGACACATGGGGCTGGTGCACAGGATGATTCAGGGAGATGATATGGGGTGGGAGGTGGGAGGGGGCTTTGGCATTGGGAGATGGTGTTCACCTGTGGCTGATTCATGTCAATGTAGGGGCAAAACAAATACAATATTGTAATGTAGAATAAAGTATTAAAAAAAAATAAAGATGAAATATATGGACACCCCCTCTGGTGGAAAGGAAGCTGTTAATAATTTTTTTTATTCAATGTGAATACAATTAAGTCCATTAATCTCTCCCTTTGTATTTATTTACATTCTTTGTTTACTTTAACAAGTATTTAATAAGCACCTGCTATGTTCCAGGTGCTGTTCAAAGCACTGAAAAATACACTAGTAACTGAGATAGACAAAATCACAGTCCTTGTGGAGCTTATACATTATACTGGGGAAGACTGACAAAAATATATCTAAAATAATTTCAGTCAGTGACAGATAATATAAAAGAAACTGAAGTAGGATAAGAGATTAGATAATTATAGGTAAGGAGGCATTCAAATCTAAGTATTTTGGGGAAATTTTAGGCCCTGAAATCCCTTTAACTGACCATTGCAACTAATGAAAGTGCCCCTTACTGAAAAGGAACCCACATTTTGTCCTCAATATAATTTTCATTTACTTAACCATCCCTGTTCTCCAAATTACCTTTTACAGATATTTTTTTCTTTTCTACTTAACTTTTCCTTCTGCTTGTATGACCATTGTTGTGTTATACTTTATTTCATTAAGATCATAATTCTATGATACATGTAGGAAGTTTGAGACCTTTTGGATTTAGTATTTATGAAATAAAAATGCTTGACAGTTTATCAGTCTTAAATGATCAATGACATTTACTTACAAAAGACATCATCAAATGACAAGTGAATCAGAAAGAGAAAGATAAATACCATATTCTAACGCATATATATGGAATCTAGAAAAATGGTACTGAAGAATTTATTTACAGGGCAACAATGGAGAAACAGACAAGAGAATAGACTTACGGACATGGGGAGAGGGAGGGAGAGGGTGAGATGTATGGGAAGAGTAACAAGGAAACTTGCACTACAATATGTAAAATAGATACCCAACAAGAATTTGCTGTATGTCTCAGGAAACTGAAACAGGGCTCTGTGTCAGCCTGGAGGGGTGGGATAGGGAGGGAGATGGGAGGGAGGCTCAAAGCGAGGGGATATATATATATATTCCTATGGCTGATTCATGTTGAGGTTTGACAGAAAACAGCAAAAATCTGTAAAGCAATGATCCTTTACTAAAAATAAATAAATGAGAAACAAAGAAAAATAACTGAAAAATATCTAACAATAAATAATAAAATTAATTCACATGGAAATTATCTGCCCACCTAGAAAAAAGCTACATATGACAAATGTTGGTTCTGGGTTAAGTGTGTATATGCATGCATATGTATCTGAGGATAGCAGGGGAGGGAAATATACTTTAAATTCAAGGAAATATTTAAACTTAAAACAAAGTTGGATTTACAGCAAGAATCACACATAGGGAGGTATTTATATATCTTATATTTTCTAAAGTCCAGAGTTTAAAAAGTCACATTATTGTGAGAAAGAAAGCTATTAGATCTTGCTTTAAAATATTAATTTATGTATTTCTATATAATACTGACTTTAAAAAACAGTGTTAAAATAGATTCTTTCATGGAAACCTTTCAAAAAATATTTTAAAATTTAGAAAAATAGAGTATGAAGGTATAAGAAATTACATTTTTAAAAAGTTTCAAAGCTGTGTATTAACACATAGTAACTTGAACTTTTATTAGCTAAATAAGATACAGGAGTATAAAAAAAAAAGTCCTTTAGGCACAGCATACTGGTTAAAAGCAAAATTTTGTAGCCAGACAGCTTAACTTCATATCCCAGCCCCATGACAGTTTAGCAGCATTCACCAGCTGTAAAATCTTGGGCAATGTACTTAATACTTGTTTCCTCATCTCTAAAATAAAGATAATAATACCTACCTCTCAAGGTTGTTTTTAGGATTGCCTGAGCATATAGAAAAATATCTGGCATTAGGCACCAGGCACCCCATCAAAGTTGACAACTTTCAACCAAAATTTTTCTTCTAGAAATAAAGTTACTCACTTTTAGGAAAACCTGCAGATCTTGAGTCTGAGTGTGCTGTAGAATATCTTGTTGAAGATGTTTGAATATAGCTATACAGATATACACTTGATAATCTGGACCAAGAAAAACACAGGTAGCAATGTAATGGCAGATTTCTATCCAATCTAAATAATTCCAAAAACACTGAGTTATCCATTGCATGCAAATCTAGGAAAAAAAAAAAAAGGTAGGTCATTAGAAAGCTGATACAGCCATTTTGACTTTTAAAAAGCAGTATTCAATAACTCACAGAAAACCATTCGATCAAAATATACTGTCTGACTACAAGAAGCCTAATAAGGATATAAGGATGCCTCACCTACTTGCCTAATGTGTGAGAAAACTCTAATGGCTTTGGGACTCAGGACTTAGGGGTTAACTGATCGTGTTCATACTGTTCCTATGCTATTGCTAAATGTCTTCTTGATTCATATTGCCCTTCTCTTACCTATAACACCAGTCTACTCTCTTCAGATAACAAATGCTGAGGCTATTTTAATTCAGAAATGGAAGCATCTTCTATCCTACCTAGAATCACAGATGTATAATTATGCAGATGACAGATTGCTAAATGTTACATTAATGCAAATGGACTCTTGCTGAATAATAAAACAATTTAAATCAACCAGAATTATATAACATAGAAACTGAGAGCTAATGTACAGAATTCAAAAATCAGACTTTTTACAAAAAAATTTATTTTACTTTCTGAAAAATGTTTTTCAGATTATAAAAGCAATATATGCCTACTAAAAATAGAAAAAATTTAAAATGATACAGTGATTAACATTGCTAATGTTTTGGTACATTAATGTTATGGGTGGAATTGTATCTCTCCCCCAAAATAAGTCAAAGTCCTAACTCCCAGGACCTATGAATATGACATTATTTGAAAACAGAGTCTTTATAGAGGTAATCAAGTGAAAATGAGTGGTCATTAGGCTGAGCCTTATTCCAACATGACTTATATCAAATAAACTGAAAATGTGAACACACAGTGGGAAGGCCCTGAAAAGACACACATGGACACTGTCACGTGAAGACAGAAGATTGGAGTGATGTATCTGTAAGTGGAGACGTATCAATGGCTACCAGAAGAGAGGAAAGAGGCATCAAACAATTCTTTCTCAGTGCTAACTGAACACAGCCCTGCTCACACTTTTATCCTCTCAAACTGTGAGATGATAAATTGCTGTTGTTTTAAGCTACTGAATTTGTGGTACTTTGATATGACAGTCTTGGGAAACTGAGACAATTACTTTCAATATTTTAATTTTCATTTATGGCTTAAAAATTACCACTGAGGAGAATTTTCTTTTATTTAACCTCTCTTCACTACGGTTTTGATTTTTAGGGGTGAGGAGAGAGGAATGGGAACAGATACAGCAGCATATCTCAATCTGTCATACAAAGATAAAGAAGACACACACAAATTTTCCTTTTTGTTCTATTGTGTTGACCTTTAAAAATACAGTCACCAATAATTTCTAAACTTTGCTTTTATATCCCTGACTCAATTTTGGGGGAATGTTGATTCTGCTTTTAACTGCCTTTAACATGGGTATTAGTTTGATAAGATTGTCGTAACAAGGTAGCACACTGGGTGACTTAACAGAAATTGATCTCATAATTCTGGAGAAGTCCAGGATCAAGGTACTGGCAGGGTTGGTTTCTTCTGAGGCCTCTCTCCTTGGCTTGTAAATGGCCATCTTCTCCCTACATTTTCACATTTCATTTCACAGAGGTCTTCCCTCTGTACATGTCTGGTATCTAAATTACTTCCTGTAAGGATAATTGTAATATTGAAATCAGACCCCCCTAATGACCTCTGTGCTGTGCTTAGTCACTCAGTAGTGTCTGACTCTGTAACCCCATGAATGTAGCCTGCCAGTATCCTCCATCCATGGGGATTCTCCAGGCAAAAATACTGGAGTGGGTTGCCATGCCCTCGTCCAGAGGGGTCTTCCTAACCCAGGGACTGAACCAGGCCTCCCTCACTGCAGGCAGATTCTTTACTGTCTGAGCCACCAGGGAAGCCCATTTTAATGACCTCATTGTAACTTAATAACCCCTTTAAAGCTACCCAGTTGGCACTAGTGGTAAAGAACCCGCCTGCCAATGCAGGAGACATAAGAGACATGGGTTCAATCCCTGGGTTGGGAAGATCCCCTGGAGAAGGGCATGGCAAACCACTCCAGTATTTTTGCCTGGAGAATCCCATAGATAGAAGTGCCTGGCAGGCTACAGCCCTTGGGATCACAAAGAGTCAGACGACTGTAGTGACTTAGCACACACACACTGCTTTAAAGACTCAATATTCAATATAGCCTCATTCTGAGGTACTGAGGCTTAGAATTTCAACATTTTTTTTTTTTTTTTTTGCAGGGAGGATACTATGGTTTTTCAGTAGTCATGTACAAGTGTGAGAGTTGGACCATAAGGAAAGCTGAGTGCCTCAGAACTGATGCTTTCGAATTGTAGTGCTGGAGAAGACAGTTGTGACTCCCTTGGGTTACAAGGAGATCTAATGTGTCAGGAAATCAATCCTGAATATTCACTGGAAGGACTGATGCTGAAGTAGAAGGACCAATACTTTGGCCACCTGATGGACAGGTGAATCTGGACATGAATGTGGACAGACTGTGGGAGACAGTGGAGGACAGAGGAGCCTGGCATGCTGCAGTCCATGGGGTCGTGAACAGTCAGACATGGCTTAGTGACTGAACAACAAATCAGCCCATATCAGATGATATTACATTTTTTTTCCCATACATCATTACTCAAGTCAACCATTAACATTTTAATTTCAGCTATTATAGGCATATTTTTTTCTCATCTTCTGGTCATATTTCTTATTATTGATAATGCCAACTATATATAACCAAGTATTTTTTTAACTGTAATTCTGTTCTCAGGATCAGATTTTTCTTTACAAATATGTTCCCTTCTATTATGTTCCAAAATATTTTTATAGAGCCATAGGTTAACTCAATATTGAATTTGAATATATATATGAACATTCAGTACTTGTCAATGGACAGGATATATTTAATTTATTTTGGTCCTAACTTTAAATTTCATTTGGCAGTAATAGGATTCTTCTCCTAGATCTCGACCTGGAGGGCAGGTTGGCATGCAAAGTTAATTACCAAACTTCCACCGCCCAGTTAAATATCTACACAGTATGGCTCTGCTGCATTGGGGAGGACGTAACTCTTGCTGCTACTTCATTAGATGGGTTGAAGCAGTCAGTGGCTCTTTTAATTCCATAATGCACTGCTGCCAGGGTTCTGTTCATGCTTTGTCACTATAAATACTCTAAACACTAGTCAACCAAGGGCCATGACTTGTTAATGAAAATGAGAGATTCTAGATGAATGAATAAAGAGAAACAATTGAAGAATGAAAATTAATGCAAATGATCTGGGCAGCCAGAGAAATCAGTTCCCATTCAGCTGTCAGCTTCATGGGCGACTAGCAAGTCGATAATGATGAAGGGATAACAGTTCCCATCTTCTTTCTAGTTGGTCTGACTATTCTACAGGTTGAAAGGTGTGAAACTGTTGACCACTGACTCATTTTCACCTTTAAACCTATCAATTTTATGATTCAAAGACATCTATAGTCAAAATATTTACTTGTTCATAAAGCTTTATCCATATTGGTTAAAAGAAAGTTGTCCCCAAATCTGTAATTATTTATTATACATGGTTTCTAAAGCAACTGTAATTTTCTGGGATTTACACAACATTCAAGCACTATTTTCTATGTTTTGTTTTGTTTTTCATTAAATGGAGAATGTGCGTGTGTGCTGACTCACTTCAGTCACAGCCAACTCTTTGCAACCCTGTGGACAATAACCCATTAGGCTCCTCTGTCCATGGAGTTTTTCAGGCAAGAATACTGGAGTGGGTTGCCATGCCCTCCTCCAGGGGATCTTCCTAACTAAGGGACTGAACAAGCAGCTCTTACATCTCCTGCACTGATAGGCAGGTTCTTTACCTGCACCATTTGGAAAGCCCCAAATGGAGAATAATACCAGCCTTTTCAACATGTGGGAAATTTAAGAGAGGAAAAATGAAACATTATAATTGAAAGCATTTTGAAAAAATCTCAAGTGCTATGTAAATGTTATTCTATAACAAAGGTGCAGATGTTTATTATTCATTTAACAAACACTTATGTACCTAATATATAACAAGCATTATTATAATTCTTAAGTGAACAAAATACAGTTAGTCCCTATCCTCACAGAACTTGTACTTAAAGAGGAGACATACAACCTTTTAAATATATGAGCTTCTTCATTTGGCAGAAACTATACCAGCTACTGCTATTACATGAGCAAAATATTCCAGAATTATTTAATTGTGATAGAATTCAAAACACTATATCCCTGGAAGAACGCTAAACTATGAGTTATGCCTTTTAAACCTTAAGGAAATAGCTGCTCTATTTTTATAAGATGAAATGATCTATGTATTAGCTGACAGTCTAGGGCTCTAACAGGACAAAAGAAATAATACGCATCTGAACAGACATGATGAACTCTTTTCTTTAACATTTTTATTATGTAATTATTCCAAATACACATAATAGGAAGAAAGCATTATATAAACCAGTGCCATCACAGTTTCAAAATTTGGATTGATTGAGATGTCTCTGAAGTCCATTTTCCTCTACAGGTTTCCCTTCTTAAATCTTTTAAGATAAAACACATCATAAATTCCTATATATTATATCTGTGCTTGCATTAAAACAAACTGAAGATCTGAGTTATCAATGGTATCAGTTTTTTGTTTCATTTACTGAACAAGACAAAAATAAGAATCCAGAATAATAATACTAGCACTACCATAAGCAACATGAATACTTAAAATAGTAATATTTCTGTTGTTTTCTTTGTCATTAAGACAACATATCACTTGGCATATACAGTCAAATGTCTGTGTTTTAAAGTGCCTTAAAAAAAATTAAGTGCCTTTCAGGGTGTGGAGGAAAGAAACCCTCCTATACTGTTGGTGGGAACGTAAATTGGTACAGACACTCTGGAGAATGGTATAGAGGTTCTGTAAAAACTAAAAACAGAGTTGCCATATGATCTAGCAATCCTACTCTTGTGCATATATGTGAAGAAAACTCTAATTCAAAAAGACACATGCACCTCAATGATCATTGCAGCACTATTTACAATAGCCAAGGCATGGAAGCATCCTAAGTGTCTATCTAGAGATGAATAGATAAAGAAGATGTGGTATATATATACACAATGGAATATCAGTCATAAAAAAGAATAAAATAATGCTATTTGCAGCACATGGTTGGACCTAGAGATTATCATACTAAGGGAAGTCGGAGAAAGACAACCATCATATGATAGCACTTATGTGTGGAATCTAAAAAATGATATAAATGAAATTATTTACATAACAAAGAATCAGACATAGAAAACAAACTTTCTCTGGTTACCAGAGGACACAATAAGGGTGTGTGGGAGATAAATTAGGAGTGTGGGATTAACATATAAACACCACTATATATTAAATAGATAAATAACAAGGACCTACTAGAGAGCACAGGGAACTATATTCAATACCTTGTAATAAGCTATAATGGAAAAGATTCCAAAAACAACATATATAGGTACATATATATGTATGTATAACTGAATTACTTTGACATACATCTGAAATTAACACATTGAAAAATTACTATACTTTAAAAATGGTTAAAAAATTAAAGTGCTTCTTACAAGGTTATACTGTCAAGTAGGTATTGTTAGCTTCATTTAATTATATGTATTTATGTATGATATGAACTATTTAAATGACTCCAAAGTAAGGTATATTTCCTGACTCTTCAGCTCATTCCTTACTTATCCCTATAAGCAATCACTTAACAAAATACGATACATTCTTTCATTTTTTAATACAAGCACATTTGAACTTGTATTTATATTCCCACCCTTTCCCATACAAATTGTAACATTCTAAACACTTTTTTGTTTTTGGTCTCCACCTTTATCTCTCTTAACAAAAGATCCTGAGTATCATTCCATGGCAATATACAGAGGTATTTCTTATTCAGTTTTATAACTGCGTAGTACTACCCTGTAAATAAACCATAACTAACTCAACAAGTCCCTATTTACAGACACGTGTATTATTCCTAGTCTTTTTATAGTTACTGTTGTTGTTTAGCTGTTAGGTCATGGCTGACTCTTTTGCAACTCCATAGACTGTAGCCCGCCAAGCTCCTCTGTCCATGGGATTTCCCAGGCAAGAACACTGGAGTGGATTGCCATTTCTTCCTCCAGGGAATCCTCCCAATCCAGGTACTGAACACATGTCTCCTGCATTGACAGGCAGATTCTTTACCACTGAGCCACCAGGGAAGCCCCAGTCTTTATACTATATGCTCTTATATGCAATAAAACATATTTGTACACATGCATTTTCAAAATTTTTGTCAGTGTATTTCTGGGATAGATTTCTATAAATGAGATGGCTGGATGAAAGGGTAAAATGCATGTGTGCTTTTGCTAGACACTACAAAATTCCCTCATATAAGTCTCAAAAATATACTATTAATAAAACTGCTTTTAGCAATTAATGGAACAGACGACAAAGAAAGTAAAATAAACTAATTATGTTTTTATGTAAACCAATATTCCTTACACTTAATTATATTTGAAACATTTAAATGACTTTTTCAGCCACTAACACATTCACTTTAGGATTAAAAGGGAGGAAAATTCCTCACACAATATGTATCAAAATGTACCACAGCCTTCCTAGAAAAGTTTTCTCCTTATACTTAAGTTTATGCCAAACGGCACAGGCTTCCCTGATAGCTCAGTTGGTAAAGAACTCACCTGCAATGCAGGAGACCCCGGTTTGATTCCTGGGTTGGGAAGATCCGCTGGAGAAGGGATAGGCTACCCACTTCAGTATGCTTGGGCTTCCCTTGTGGCTCAGCTGATAAAGAATCCGCCTGCAGGAGACCTGGGTTTGATCCCTGGGTTGAGAAGATCCCCTGGAGAAGGGAAAGGCTACCCACTCCAGTATTCTGGTCTGGAGAATTCCATGGATTGTATAGTCCATGGGGTTGCAAAGAGGTGGAAACAACTGAGTGACTTTCACTTTCATGACAAAGGACATTATGATGCAACACTGACAAAAACATTGTATCTAAGGCAAACTATTCTCAGTTGTATCTAGATATAAAACAATCTTCAAAAAATCTACTTAATTCTTTAGTAAAAACATTAGTTAGAACAATGACTTAAGAATACCTGATTAAGTCAAAATAGGTATGCCCTAAATGATTAAGTTTTATGATACAAAGATGCTATTTTTAACAACTCTTCTGGCATTATTTTATTTATTCACCATAGAAAGAATGTTAGTAAAGTAAGATGTGGTTTCAAGTGAAGTCCTTGCTATCAGGGTTATATCAATAAGTCAGTTCACTCACTTCACTGATACTGAATGTCCCTGAATTTCTCCAACTGTCAAATGAAGTTAAAATTTTAAATGAAATAAGATCTGATCACATGATCCTCTACATAGAAAACCCTAAAGACTCCACCAGAAAATTACTAGAGCTAATCAATGAATATAGTAAAGTTGCAGGATATAAAATCAACACGCGGAAAACCCTTGCATTCCTATACACTAACAATGAGAAAACAGAAAGAGAAATTAAGGAAACAATTCCATTCATCATTGCAACGAAAACAATAAAATATTTAGGAATATAACTACCTAAAGAAACTAAAGACCTATATATAGAAAACTATAAAACATTGGTGAAAGAAGTCAAAGAGGATGCTAATAGATGGAGAAATATACCATGTTCATGGATCAGAAGAATCAATATAGTGAAAATGAGTATACTACCCAAAGCAATGAATAGATTCAATGCAGTCCCTATCAAGCTACCAGCGGTATTTTTCACAGTGCTAGAATAAATAATTTCACAATTTGTATGGAAATACAAAACACCTCGAATAGCCAAAGTAATCTTGAGAAAGAAGAATGGAACTGGAGGAATCAACCTGCCTGACTTCAGGCTCTACTACAAAGCCACAGTCATCAAGACAGTATGGTACTGGCACAAAGACAGAAATTTAGATCAATAGACAAAATAGCTAAGAGATAAATCCACACACCTACAGACACCTTATCTTCGACAAAGGAGGCAAGAATATACAATGGATTAAAGACAATCTCTAAACTGGTAAACCACTTGTAAAAGAATGAAACTAGAACACTTTCTAACACCATACACACAAATAAACTCAAAATGGATTAAAGATCTAAATGTAAAACCAGGAACTATAAAACTCCTAGAGGAGAACTTAGGAAAGACACTCTCCGACATAAACCACAGCAGGATCCTCTATGACCCACCTCCCAGAATACTAGAAATAAAAGCAAAAATAAACAAATGGGACCTAATTAAAATTAAAATCTTCTGCACAACAAAGGAAACTATAAGCAAGGTGAAAAGACAGCCTTCTGAATGGGAGAAAATAATAGCAAATGAAACAACTGACAAACAACTTATCTCAAAAATATAAAAGCAACTTATACAGCTCAATCCCAGAAAAATAAACGACCCAATCAAAAAATGGGCCAAAGAACTAAATAGACATTTCTCCAAAGAAAACATACAGATGGCTAACAAACACATGAAAAGATGCTCAGTATCACTCATTATCAGAGAAATGCAAATCAAAACCACAGTGAGGTACCATTTCACACCAGTCAGAATGGATGTGATCCAAAACTCTACAATCAATAAATGCTGGAAAGGGTGTGGAGAAAAGGGAACCCTCTTACACTGCTGGTGGGAATGCAAACTAGTACAGACACTATGGAGAACAGTGTGGGGACTCCTTAAAAAACTGGAAATAAAACTGCCTTATGACCCAGCAATCCCACTGCTGGGCATACACACTGAGGAAACTAGAATTCAAAGAGACACGTTATACCCCAATGTTCATCTCAACACTGTTTATAATAGCCAGGACATGGAAGCAACCTAGATGTCCATCAGCAGATGAATGGATAAGAAAGCTGTGGTATATATACACAATGGAATATTACTCAGCCATTAAAAAAATACATTTGAATCAGTACTAATGAGGTGGATGAAACTGCAGCTGATTATACAGAATGATTATTCAGAGTAAGCCAGAAAGAAAAACACCAATACAGTATACTAATGCATATATATGGAATTTAGAAAGATGGTAATGATAACCCTGTATGTGAGACAGCAAAAGAGACACAGATGTATAGAACAGTCTTTTGGACTCTGTGGTAGAGGGAGAGGGTGGGATGATTTGGGAGAATAGCATTGAAACATGTATAATATCATATAAGAAATGAATCGCCAGTCTAGGTTTGATGCAGGATACAGGACGCTTGGGGCTGATGCACTGGGATGACCCAGAGGGATGGTATGGGGAGGGTTGTGGGAGGGAGGTTCAGGATTGGGAACACGTGTACACCCATAGTGGATTCATGTTGATGTAGGCAAAACCAATACAATATTGTAAAGTAATTAGCTCCCAATTAAAATAAATAAATTTAATTTAAAAAATAATTGAAATAAGATCTGAAAACACACTTTTATACTGTAAAGCACTGATATAAATAAAAAGTATATTTATTGCACTTCTAGACAAGACATTGTGTCAAGATACTTTAAAAGACTTGAAGATATATCAGGCATACATATCTTTAACAAACTTCAACTAGTAAGAAGAGGTAAACACACAAATAATGATTCCACAAAGCAAAATATATATTTCTACTGGAAGAGTAACACAGAAACTGCATACAAGTCAAAGCAGAATCATCTACTTGTAAGTGATCCTAAAAGTTTCCATTTGGACAGATATCAAAGATAAGTATGACAAGTAAAGATGGGGCACAAGGAGGGAGAAGGTATCATTTCAAATAGCAACATCAACAACATAAAGAAAGGGAAAGCTTTGGGACATGCACATACAAGGGGCATTCCTAGTCTTGAAATCTTACTTTACATTTGTATACTGTGCATTTTCAAAATGCACTGTCACAAAATATGAAACAATAAAATAGTTTTCTTTAATGCTGCTTTCATGGAGCAGAGAAAAGCAGCAACGAGAAGAATCAAGAGATTTTTCTGGAGTATATTTGGAGGATTATCCACATTAGCTCACTTGCTGACACAATACAGTACAATAATCAATGATACGCAAAATGATGAACCCTAGGAATTACAAAAGTTAAGTCATTAAAGATATAGGGTACTTCTTAGGAAAGGAAAATTACTAAAATACAATAAGGTTTTTTCTTTTAAATTAAAGAATAAAATTCTACATATTCATTAGAATATGTGATTTTCTGCTCATTTTTAAAGTATATTTTCATTTTGTTTTCCTTCTGATCTCAAATGCTAATCAACAAATATGTATTTCTAACTACATTTAATTTTTTGTATTTTAGTTGAGCTTATTATTTTTAGTGTAGAGATCTGTATATTTTATTTAGCAATCTGCTCACAAATTCTTTCATTAATCAACCAATCCCTTAATGTCTATAAGTATGGAACTTTAAAAAGCATGGCTCCTAATTAGATAGAATGAGTAAACTCTGAAACACAAAATTTGTATATAAATAATTACTTAACTACATACACCAAGTTATTCAAATGTTGTTTTCATATTTCATAATTAGCAATAAAATGGTGAATAATAACAAAGCAATGATACATACTTCTTAAGACTCAAAATGATTAGCTCATATAAGTAGCTATAGAAAGGCATTTTTACATTAGATAATTTAAGAAATATAATAACATTACTCAGAAATAATGCAGTAGTTTTTTATTAGGTAAATCTACATGTATGCAGCTTCAAATTGATAATAACATATCAAATTGTTAAAGAGAAGCCAAAATGATAGAGGTACCAAATTGATATCATGGGGCCTTGGGTAGTTAACGTTTTCCCCAGTTTTTGGTCATACATTCTTAAATGTTTGGTACAGATGGTAAAGAATCTGTCTGCAATGCAGGAGACCCGGGTTCAATCCCTGGGTTGGGAAGATCCCCTGTAGAAGGGAATGGCAACCCACTCCAGTATTCTCGTCTGGAAAATCCCACAGACAGAGGAGCCTGGCGGGCTACAGTCCATGGGGTCCAAAGAGTCAGACACAACTGACTGACTGAGTACAACACATAATCTAGAATGACAAAAGGAACTCTCCTTGGCTTGAATTATTAAAATATATATATATATATATATATATATATATATATATTATATAGTTTTATTGTAACTAATTCCAAGCAGAATTAAACATTGTGTGATTCAAAATTCTCACAAGAGTTTTAGGTAAAAACAGTAAGAGTCAGAATAGGCTAAGAAAGAACTGGCCTTTCCACTATATGCAATTCCTTTGTCATATCTGAACTTCTTATTAAACTTCAGGAAATTTAAAATTCAACAAGCAGAGTAATCTGAACAAGTAAATGTAATAAATGACATAAGGTCTCTTCAAAGTAAGTATAAAAGCATATATCAAAATGTGAAGAATAATGTGATGTGAACATAATTTTTTTCAAAGTATCTATATTTTAACATAATAAAAATCTAAATTTCAAATTCAAATGCCCACTTTGACCTGAGAAAAATCTCCTTAAAGTGCACATAAGAGGAACCAATAGGTAGAAATAGCTAAATTGACTTTTTAGGAGAGCATTAGGAAGTAAATAATAGGTTTATTTACTCTTACCCCATGTTAAGATGCAATAATAAAGTTCAATAAGCAAAATAGAATAAGTACAAATATAATAATAAGTAGATAGGTTAAATTATAAAATAAGTAAAAAATTATTACTCAAGAACTGAAGGGATTTGGATAGTGGAGGTTACTTTTAGAGGATATTTACAAGTCAATAGGAAGTCCACTAAGACAGATGGGCAATGAATAAAAAGATACAACTAGTTAACAAAGCTGTGGAATTACAATTAACCTTATTAATGTTTAAAAAAGCCTCAAACCCTGCAAATTTTAAAAATTTAGCAATTAGTTTTGAAAAACCCAAGTACCCAGTCCTGGAGAACAGACATTCTCTTCATTTCTATTAGAAAAATATAAAATCAAAGCATCTTAGGATGCATCAAGAACCTCAAAAGTGTTCATATCTTTTGATTAAGTATCTGACTTCTGGGACTCTGACCTAGAGATTTAATTCTAAAAACAGAAGAAAGATTTAAGTTTTAAATATTAAATTTTAGCCTGATAACGTAGTAAAGAAGCAATCCACACTCTACCACTGAAAGACTGACAGGAGGGAGACATCTTTGGCTACTGCAAATAACCACATGCCCAATTCCAGGCCCTCAAGACATCATTAAACCTTTCCAGACTCCAAAAGAGAGCTTACTGTTAGATAAGATACAATATCTCACATACCAGATACTCAGTGGTGATAAGAATTCTTGCCCTCAGTTAGTCTACCTAATCCTTGCAGAAGCTTTATGAAGGAGATACTATCATCTCCATTAAAAAGTCTACATGTCATAGATTTCCAGAATGTCTATGTCTTGAATAGCTGAAACAGAACTCAAAAATCTGTGAATGGCAGAGATCTACTATAACAGAAATGTATATTATGCAAGACCTACGGGAAGCCAGCTTAAAGATTTAAACACATATGAAGCCTGATAGGCTGTAGTCCGTGGGGTCGCTAAGAGTCGGACACAACTGAGTGACTTCCCTTTCACTTTTCACATTCCTGCATTGGAGAAGGAAATGGCAACCCACTCCAGTGTTCTTGCCTGGAGACTCCCAGGGATGGGGGAGCCTGGTGGGCTTCCGTCTATGGGGTCGCACAGAGTCGGACATGACTGAAGTGACTTAGCAGCAGCAGCAGCAGCAGACATATAGCTATTTACAAAATGATGTGATTAATTTTAATGTATTTCCTGTATTTGATGAGACTATAATTTTCTTTGCAAAGACGCTGAGCTCTGGGAGTTGAAGAAATACTATTTTCCATGAATTACCTGTGATGGTGCAAAACCAGACATGTGAAAAGCTGAAAATACAAGTGGCACCTCTGCTTTCAGTAGCATTTCAATATAGTGAGTGCTGCAAAAATAAACTGGATGAATGGCAGATTCTATAGTGTCAACAGGTAGGTACCTCTGCATGAAAGAGAAAAATCGAGAATTAATGAATTTAAAAACAAACTCATCTAAATTTTATGCTTTAAATTACTACTTCAAAATTAACATGGTGGCATAGCAACCCACTGCAAATTTTATGTCAATTAAAAAGTTAAAACGTTAAACACCAAAGAAAGATTAAATCTCAAGAAAGGCAGTATGATACTTTCCTTCTGAGATAATGGATACAATTAACAGTTTGTAATTTTGACAAATTCAATCTCTATGGAATAATGGAGATGGGTATTACATGAAAGAATATATAAATAAGTACATTAGTAATAAATGCTTTATATTTTAATCTAAGCATATTTCAATATATTTATATTATTCTTGGCTTTAGTTAATGACTCTAAAATATCAAGAGTTTATTTAGTTTGTCAGCTCTTAAGATATTTGCCTAATCGGCTTTTTCTAAGCTAATGTTAAATAACCCAAATCTAAACCTGAGTTACTAATAACTGAACTGAGAAATCCATAAGAAATTCATCTCTAAAATTGTGGTGCATCCTCATTAATGAACTCAGGCTACCTATTATCTATATATATAATTTATTTCATATATTTTATATTTATTTATATTTCTAATATATCATATATGTATAGATACATATATATATTTACAAATGCATTTTTCAGCAATTTCTTCATAAAGTAGGCTATTTCAATTTAGTTCTTGAGTACAATTTATCATCATGAATGCTGTATGTTTTAACATTACTGTAAACTCAACATCTAACCACAATACATTTTTTAAACAAAGAGCAAACTTGAAGATATAATTTTGAGTTAAGAAAAATTATTAGACTAGCCATTGTATCCTATAGACTGATAAAAATTTGATACTCAAATTGGATCTGCTATAATAATGAATAATAAAACATGAAAACTACTGATAAATCACTGATTTTAGAAATTTTCATATATAGCTCAAATTTATTTATTTATTTATTTTTAAATTAATTAATTTATTTTTTTAATTACAATACTGTATTTGTTTTGCCATACATTGACATGAATCAGCCACAGGTGTCCACGATCTCCCAATGCCTAAGTCCCCTCCCACCTCCCACCCCACATCCTCTCCCTGAATCATCCCGTGCACCAGCCCCATGCACCTTTTTATCTTTATTGGGCAGCTCAAACTTTTTTAATAAAGTAAAGTTAATATTTTAAAATCAAAACAAATCAAACTCACATATAACAATTACATGAGTTAAAATGAGAATTTTTCAAATTTCATTGCTAAACTGTTTTTAAGAATTTATGTTTGAGTTATATAAGAAAATCAGTAATTTACCAGTAGTTTTCATGTTTTATCATTCATTATGATAAATAATGATTTACCATTTCATATTGTAGAAATATGTATTTGTGGAAACATATAGGTATAAATATATATTTTATAATAGGTTCTTAGGGATTTATCTCACAGCACACACAAATTAATATTACATATTGATGACTGAAGACATATGCATCATATTAAATGAACATCTTGTAGTCAACTTCAGATGGATGTTCAGACAAAGAAAATTACTTTTTTATTAAATAGCTAAGAATAAAAATATGAACTGAATGAGAATTAGCATCCTTTGATTTATCTTCTTTTGTTGAGTACACAATGTATTTTCACTGATTACTAGTTGCAGAGTAGAATTAATGAGTCTAATAAATATATGTAAGAGCAAAAAAACAACTTATACATATGTAATACTTTAATTTTCAATGCAAATTAGATAACAATTTTCTGAATATATATGTAATAAGAATGTAAAAATAATATATTTTAGAAATAGTCTTACACAGTGTTCTCTAAGATGCTTAATACAATATATTTAGGTTTGCATAGACATGGGGGCAATAGATTAATTATCTCAAAGAAAAAAACATTATTGTGTAATGGATTCCCAAAGGTAACACAAGAATTCTTCTACTCTTATGAATTATACTCTGTTGGAAAAAATTTGCCACAAATTTTGGTAAACAGCAAAACTCTGAGCACCAAGACCTACACAGAATAGCTACTCAACAAACTGACTGAATGACAATAAGATACTAATGATTACACCCTGTAATTACAGAAAACTCTCTTATTACAACAGAAGTTTTGTTAACTGGTCTATTAGCATTTCATAACTCTAATTTACAGTTAATGATAATTCATAAACCAGATCAATGACCGCTCTGAGCCACATATGAATATAACAAAGAATTTTCTGAATCATCAAATTATGAATTATATTTGTTATACTTCTAGTGTTCTGATATATTTTGGTTAGTCACAACTCTTGAAAAGGATGGTAACTCAATAAAAGGTAACTCTAAAGAAGATTCAGAACATAGAATTAAGCAGAACACATACAGGATCACATCATTTAACAGATCACCAAGTAACATATAAACTAGCCTAATATCATGGAAAAAGTTATCAGTAAAACTTTTGGTTTGGGATATACTAAAACTGGCATGATATGAACCCATATGTTCATGTTATGCTGTTTCTTTGAGTATTTGGCTCTAATGATTAAAAATGAAAGCTATGTGCTTAAAGAAAAACACAGTAGGCAGTCTTAGTTTTTTTCTTTCACTACAGGCAGTTTTGATGACTCAGTTTATTCCTAACACTAAGGAAAACTTATGGATATTACATAGAAAGACACTAGTAGAAAGACAAACTTTCCAGACCCATCCAACTCATCCAGTCCAATCCAATCCAATCCTGTCCTCCACTCTAGGGATCTGCAGGCAGAGAACAGGCCATGTTTTACAGGCATTGCTGCAGTTACTCTGTGAAGCATGTGCATCATGCACACCATGCACAGGCCTGAACAGAAAACTAGGAGCCACCTTTTGATTCAATTAATTCTAAAAAACAATATTTCTCCTCTCAGAAAAAAAAGGCCAACCACACAAAGGAAAAAGGAATCTTCTAAGATTCAAAGTCACATATATGAAGGGGAAAGGACTTTAACGCTTATCCTCTTCCCAGTAACTGATTACTGACTTACTACTCTTAATCCCTTGCAAATAGGTTACAAGTGTGCCATGACATGCTGATGATTATAGCATTTAAATCTAAATGAACATTTCAATGCTATTAGAATTTTTAACTTTAAACCTCCTGTGTTGGATTATTATTAATTTATTTTATGAAAAGGAAGAATCAGATATTCACACACTTATCTACATAAAATAATTAAATGAATATAAAGTGACTATCCTATTCCATGATACTTTCTTGTAGAACTACACTAGCTAATTAGAATGCAACTTTATCCTGATTTATCATCAAGGAAGTTTTGTTTCTAAGTGAATTAAAATACTTCAGTTTTTCTTTGAATTTAATTTATCCTTTCTCATCTTTCAACTAACAGAGAAGGCATACATGATTGCTATTTTTATTATAATTATTATTTGAGATTAGGTATTCCTCCATGGAAATAACTGATTTCTTGATCTTTCTTATTCTATATTTATTAACAGCTTTGATGTTAACAATTAGTCAAACTGATTCTTGATGAAATTCCATAAAGAATGATTTTATCATTTATGAAGAATTTTCTTAAAGACAAAATTGGATGATAATTTAACTATATCAGTACATTAAAGGGTTCTTCTTGTCTAAATGGCTTAAGGACACATTTTTTTCAAATTATTTTTAGCTCACAGTAATAGAGTATAAATTTTTAAAAACTTTAATATTTCATTATTTCCTATATTGTTTCTCCTAAGCCAAATTTTAAAATCTTTTTGATGCAATTTGTTTATAACACTTTTAAGAATATAAGGGAGCTATCCTAAATACATTTTCTAAAGTAATAAAAGCCTACTGTCTTTTACTTTTGTTGCTATTGTTCAGTCACTCAGTCCTACCTTACTCTTTGCAACCCCGTGGACTGCAAAGAGTTGGACACAACTGAAGTGATTTACTGTATACGCACACACCTGGACTGCAGCACAGCAGGCTTTCCTGTCCATAACCAACTCCCGGAGCTTGCTCAAATTCATGTCCATTGAGTCAGTGATGCCATCCAACCATCTCATCCTCTGCTGCCCACTTCTCCTCTTGCCCTCAATCTTTCCCAGTATGAGGGCCTTTTCCAATCAGTCAGCTCATCAGGTGGCCAAAGTATTGAAGTTTCAGCATCAGGCCTTCCAATGAATATTCAGGGTTGATTTCCTTCAGGATTGATCTTCTGGCAGTCCAAGGGACTCTCAAAGTCCTCCAGCACCAGTTCAAAAACAATTTTCAGCGCTTAGCCTTCTTTATGATTCAACCCTCACATATGTACATGACTACTGGAAAAACCAGTTTTGACTAGGCAGACCTTTGTTGGCAAAATGATGTCTCTGCTTTTAATATGCTGTATAGGTTGATCATAGCTTTTTTTTTCCAAGGAGCAAGCGTCTTAATTTCATGGCTGCAGTCATCATCTGCAGTGATTTTCAAGCACAAGGAAATAAAGTCTGTCACTATTTCCACATTTTACCCTTCTATTTGCAATGAAGTGATGGGACTGGATGCCATGATATTAGTTTTCTGAATGCTGAGTTTTAAGCCAGCTTTTTCACTCTCCTCTTTCACTTTCATCAAGAGGCTCTTTAATTCCTCTTCACTTTCTGCAATTAGGGTGGTATACCTGAGATTATTGATATTTCTCCTGGCAGTCTTGATTCCAGCTTGTGTTTCATTCAGCCTGGAATTTCACATTATGTACCCTGCATATAGGTTAAATAAGCAGGGTGATAATATACAGCCTTGACATACCCCTTTTCCAATTTTGAACCAGTTTACTATTCCATTGCTTCCTGAATTGCATACAGGTTTCTTGAGACAGGTAAAGTGGTCTGGTATTCCCATTTCTTTAAGAATTTTCCACAGTTTGTTGTGATTCACAAAGTCAAAGGCTTTAGCATTGTCAATGAAGCAGAAGGAGATGTTTTTCTAAAATTTTCTTACTTTTTCTATAATCCAACGGATGTTGGCAATTTGATCTCTGGTTCCTTTGCCTTTTCTAAATCCACCTTTACATCTGGAATTTATCAGTTCACATACTAATGAAGTGTAGCTTGAAGGATTTTGAGCATTACCCTGCTAGCATGTGAAATAAGCACAACTGTACAGCAGTTTGAGCATTCTTTGGCATTGCCCTCCTTTGGGACTGGAATGAAAACTGACCTTTTCCAGTCCTGTGGCTATTGCTGAATTTTTAAAATTTGCCAGCATATTGAATGTAGCACTTTAACAGAATCATCTTTTAGGGTTTAAAATAGCTCAGATGGAATTCCATCACCTCTACTAGCTTTGTATGCAGTAATGCTTCTAAAGGCTCACTTGACTTCACACTCCAAATGTCTGGCTCTAGGTGAGTGATCACACCATCATGTTTATACAGGTCAATTTTTTTGTACAGTTCTTCTGTGTATTCTTGCCACCTCTTAACAGCTTCTGCTTCTGTTAGGTCCATACCATTCATGCCATTTACTGGGCTCATCTTGGCATGAAATGTTCCCTTGGTATGTCTCATTTTCTTAAGGTGATCTCTAGTCTTTTCCCATTCTATTGTTTCCTCTATTTCTTTGTACTGATCACTGAGGAAGGCTTTCTTATCTCTCCTTGCTATTCTTTGGAACTCTGCATTCAGATGAGTATATCTTTCCTTTTCTCCTTTGTCTTTCACTTCTTTTCTTAGTGATTTTTAAGGCCTTTTCAGACAACCATTTTGCCTTATTGGATTTCTTTTTCTTGGGGATGGTTTGGTCACCATTTCCTGTACAATGTTATGAAACTCCGTTCATAGTTCTTCAGGCACTCTATCAGATGTAATCCCTTGAATCTATTTGTCACTTCAACTGTATAATCATAAGGGACTTGAATGACCTAGTAGTTTTCCCTACTTTCTTCAATTAAAGTATGAATTTTATACATATCTATCTAAATACTAATTCATACATTCAGCGTATTTACTGAATAATTATGGTGGGGCATGTCAGTGGACAAAACCTTGCCCCAGAGAGATTATATTTAAGTGTGTAAGTAATAAATAAATACATAAATTAAGGAGCATATTTGGAATCAATATAGGCCATGGAACAAAAGGAAAAAAAAATAGAACAAGGGAATGGGGTTCAGGGCAAACAGGCTGAAGCTTTTTGAGGTTAATTACTTTAACATGGTATTGTGCTAAAGATGATGGAAAAGTCTGTGCTATTAATGGCTAAAGCTAAAGTGTCTTTAACATGTCTTTTGGTAAATGCAGATTTGTATATTTTGTCAACCTGCATAGAAAGTGTCAGTGTAATGCTTAGAACCAATGGAAAAAATATAATGGAAAAGGGCCACTTTTAAACTAATATATTAAGTCTTCTATCGCATGCAGTAACAAGTAAAGTGACACAGCCAAAAAAACCAAAAACAAAAACCCAATCCAAAAGATTAAATCAAAAGTTTAAATAAAAAACATTTAAACTATGGAGTGGTGATTATACAGACATTAGTAACTGCACTTAGCTAACAGTTCTAGACAGAATCCTGAAAGAGCAATGTTAGCAGAATGTTATCTGCTTTACAAAGACAGTAAAACAAACTACTGGTAATAAAATATCCAACTTGGTATATCTATAGTTGAAAAGAAAAAATGATACTATACAAGGTACTGCATGAGTCTTCACTGACGATATAGCTGCAATAACAGAAAGGTATAAAGCTTTACATTGAGTTCATTCTAAAACCCTTGAGTAATGTCACTCCATTCCATTCACAGATCTATATTACATATCAAATGATGCTATCAAAATGGTTAATCTAATAAACTCAAAGCAATTAGAGTACTGCCTGATTTCAGTTTTAGGGAAGAAATGCTATTAGAGCACCTCACTTGTGTTAAAAGTAAAATAATGTGTCAGAAAAAATGTTTAAAGTGTCAAAGCAGAAATATAACTTTATAAAATTATAGTTAAAAGCAATACATTGGTGATGTCTGGCAGGGTTACAATCTGAACACTAAAGTAGAATACTTAAAACTAGTGGCATGTAAGTATCTTTTCAAAATACCTGACGTGAAAATGTATGATGGACTTAAAATTTTTTCTCTCATTTACAAATGTAAGGTAAAAACTCTTTTGATAAGCATTTTAAGATATTCTAAATCTTCATGTACAACTTAAAGAATCGCCCAAATTCTGGTTAACAGAAGGAAAATAGTTCCACTGATTGGAGAAAAGCTAGTACATATTCTTTTGTCTTTGGTTCCTCCTTTTATGTAAGCAAATTTCTAGTTACAGTTAAGCACAAGCAGGAGAAAGTCTTATTCAGGAATTGCATATAGCTATTTCAGACATAAATTATAAAATTTTAACATTTAATGTAATGTATTCCTTGGTGCTTTGCTTTTATTTTCTTCATCACAAATACTTATTTTAAGAACATGTAATAAATGCTTTCATTTAACTTGACATCGATACTCTCTAGTCCCTTTAACAACTTATTCTTGGGTACTGTGTGACTTTGCTGTCCAAGTTCAGTCTGTCATGAAAAGCACTAGCATGGCTTATAATGGACACTTTCCCCAAGCTGAAGGTCTTAAATGCAGTAAGTAAGTAAAGCAAAATGCAGAATCATGAATAAATTAGGAATACACTTACCTCTAAACTAAACTTGGATCCCATAGAACTAGTAAAATCTTTAAATAAAAAATACACTATAATATATTAAACAAAACTCATCATAGATTGGAAAAATGTATTTAAAATTAGTATGCTTTTCCTCTATACAATATGGATACAATTTCAATGAACATATTATTTTCTTATATTATAATTTAACCAGATTATTATAACAAAGTAACAATAAAAATATCCATTCAAAGGTTTTCTATTTATATATCGAATTTTCCAATTAGATGACAAGTTTAAAATTTAATAATGCACTTATTATTATTAATCCTTCATTCAGTTATCAGTAGGTAAGACAGCAATTATTTGAGAAAATACCAAATGTGTATCTTTAAAACGAATCACTCAAAACTGCATTCAGATAGAAAATGAATATAGAGTATATAACACACTTTACAAATAAAATAATAAGATCCTATTGAATCTAAAGAAGATTTTCCTTAAAATTTAAAACATTCCTATAAAACAAGACTGAGAAGTCTTACAGAAATATGTAGTCTTGGCAACCAAAGGAAAGCTGAAGTCAGAAGCCTGGAGAACTGCTGAAGAAATCGGAATGTTTTGTCTTTGTCCCCCAACATTATTATGAACAAAGAAGATACAAACCAGTCATGGCTAGTGTAATTCCTCTGCAAGCAGACTGAAAAGCACAGTTAAGGAACTTCTATAATATTTTATATTACATGGTGAAATATTAGAACTCTATAAATACTCATTTTCAGAATCTCTATCAAGAAAGATATTAATGATACTTAGCCCTCATTTTGTCTTCAACCAGCTTATAAGCCATTTATGTAAACACCTGTGTGCATGCTCAGCTGTGTCTGACTCTTTGCCACCCCAGGGACTGTAGTCTGCCAGGCTCCTCTTTTGCCATTTCCTGTTCCAGCAGATCTTCCCAACCCAGGGATCAAACTGCATCTCCTGTGCCTCCTACATTGGCAAGCAGATTCTAAAATTAAACTTTATTAATAAAAAAAAATACTTACACAGTAACTGTTTTAATACACTATATTTGGTGACAAGTCCAGGGGAGGCCAAAATCACCAGCAACTAGAGGAAAAAACTATACACTTTGTGGAAACACACTGTTCAAGTCATTAACACAACAGTACCATCCTTTCTCTAGATTAGGTTATCTGTCAAATTATTAGCATAATCAAGTATTTTAAAAGTCCACATGTTTTTAGAATTCAGTAAAGCTCAACATTCAGAAAACAAAGATCATGGCATCTGGTTCCATCACTTCATGGGAAATAGATGGGGAAACAGTGGAACCAGTGTCAGACTTTTATTTTTTGGGGCTCCATAATCATTGCAGATGGTGATTGCAGCCATGAAATTAAAAGACGCTTACTCCTTGGAAGGAAAGTTATGACCAACCTAGATAGCACATTGAAAAGCAGAGACATTACTTTGCCAACAAAGGCCCGTCTAGTCAAGGCTATGGATTTTCCAGTGGTCATGTACGGATGCGAGAGTTGGACTGTGAAGAAAGCTGAGCGCCGAAGAATTGATGCTTTTGAACTGTGGTGTTAGAGAAAACTCTTGAGAGTCCCTTGGACTGCAAGGAGATCCAACCAGTCCATTTTAAAGGAGATCAGCCCTTGGTGTTCTTTGGAAGGAATGATGCTAAAGCTGAAATTCTAGTCTTTGGCCACCTCATGAGAAGAGTTGACTCATTGGAAAAGACTCTGATGCTGGGAAGGATTGGGGGCAGGAGGAAAAGGAGATGACAGAGGATGAGATGGTTGGATGGCATCACCGACTCGATGGACATGAATCTGAGTGAACTCCGGGAGATGGTGATGGGACAGGGAGGCCTGGTGTGCTGCGATTCATGGGGTCGCAAAGAGCTGGACACGACTGAGCGACTGAACTGAACTGAACTGAATGCAATTGACTTGTATAAATTTTTTTTTTGAAGTCAAACTCTATTTCTGAAAGATAACCAATACAAATAAAATAAATGGATGTTTTATTCTTATTCTAGATTTACTAAATCTAGAGCATTATTTTGATTTACTAAACCTATTTTAAATCTTCTCTATATATACCCGAAAATACGTTCTAATAACTAATTATTCAAGATTTAACTAATAAGGTTGAATTTAATAATTACTACTCAATCTAATAAAGTATCTATTTAAAATAATAGAATAAAATACTGTAAAGATATAGCAAATCACTAATATAGGTTAAAGTATTATTTTCCTACAAAAGTTTTAAAGTATTCCATCCAGTAATTCTGAAAGGCATATGAAGAGAGTTAAAGTACTGTCAGTCATTTAGAAAGGATATGAAGAGGAGATTTTATAGAAGCTTGCTGCTGTTTCAGGAATCTCTCACAATGCTTTAAAACCAAGGTAAGATCATTTTCTGCACCATCTTTTAACAGGTTGAGGAACTTGCCATACCTAATTAAATGTCCAGAAAACATAAAAAATGAAATATGTCAGGCCTTGCATAGTAAATTCATTTGTAAAAATTCATCAAACTGTAGTTCTCTTGAGCTCTCATAGTTTTAAGTTTTCAAATTTCTACTTTTGGCATAACTATTATACAGAGCACTCATGAAAGGATAACACCCAATATATGTACCTGATAATTATGATATATCAGAATTTGCAGTATTCATCTGGTAAATACAATAACTTTAAAGGAAAATGAAGTAGTAATGAAAGAATAAAACACAGATACTATAGATGAGTAGTAGAATATAAGCATTTTTTTCTTGAATTTAATCTACAACATGGAATGCTGACAGGCTAGCTTGACAGAATGCTAAGTATAGAAGCAATTTTAGGGTTCACTTAGTCCAGTGATTCTACATGAGCATGGCACTGTTTTGGAAGTTTATGGGAATGTTTTCGTTTGCCACAATGACTGGAGGACCACTGATACTTGATGAGTGAATGTCAGGAGGTTAGACATGGGACAGTCAGCCCTGCACAGTAACAACTTATAAATGCCCTACCTATTATTCATATAGGTGCTTCATATAAAATCATAATATATTAATCTTATTTATTATACACTGAACAAAACCAAGTGTAAGTTAGGGAAAGAGTTCCTTCGCTTTGCCTGAAGCCTTCCTAAGACTTTTCATCATTTTGCAAAGTTAATTTGTTAGTGGCAACCCTATTGTAATATTTGAAACACCAAAATAAAATCCATCTCCATTTGTAGCTGCCCCACAGCTACAATGATTCATAGATGTCAGCTTTGTCTCATACTGCAGCTGTATATAAACATTTCATTATAAATCACTTTCTGTTTATGCTTAAAAATATGACATCATGCTAAATTTAAAAAAAAATGTGACTAGCTTGCTCATATTATCTATGGATTCCATTTTAGAATGGAAATAGGTCATTAGAGTATAAAAGGCAGTTATAGGGTCACAAAACATAATCAGTGGGTTATATACCCTATGTGATATAGGTGGATGTGCTAGAATCACTATCATAGTTTTTATTATAATGCTAACAATCTATAATCTTTTTTAAAAACTTTCACATGCATCTTCTTTATACTTAATTCTGAAGATGATCCAACAGAACAGATAGAATGGGCCTGTTAAGATCACCATTTAATAATGAAGGGCTCATACCTTAACACCCAGTCTGTTTAGCTTGTCCATTTCTTTTGAAAACTGTAATCTGAGTATGAAAAATTCAAACTACTATAATTTATTTTTTCGGCTTTTACTTATGCATCTATCATTAAGATACTTTTATAATCATTAACTATAGTTATAGCCTGATAATAAAAATTAATCACAGTTTAGCAAGTGGTATGACTGTGCTACCAATGTGCTGATACTTAAAATGTTTCTTTGGAAAAAACCTGATTGTTATATAGAGACTTAAATATGCTGTAATTAGCCTCTGAAATAATAATGAACCATAAGTAATTTACATGCAAGGGTAATTTAACCATGTGCCAATATCTTCAAAACAAAGTTATCATTTTCTGAATGATAAACTCTGTATTTAAACTATACAAAATAGTTGATTGTTAACTTAAATATTATTGAACACATATTAGCTAGATAAAAACAAATTCTAGAAATGCACAGGGAAATATTTCCCTATAATATACCTGACAGTCATTTTAATGCCAAGCTGTTGCACAGATGAAAGATTTTCATTCTTCACATTTGCATCAGTAGCTAAAAACAATAGAACACTGGGTTATAAAAATGTATAAAAGTCTGCATAATAATCACATTTTAATTGAAAATTGATGAAAGCAATATTTTTACATATTTTAATGTGAATCTTCAAAACACACTGATGAATCCTGTTCTTGTAAGAGCTGTCAGTTACATTTTTCAAAAAAATTAACAGGAAACCTTTTACGAAATAGTTTTTTGGCCTATAAAATAGCATTTAAAAATATATTAAATACAAAACAAATAATCATAATTTTGAAGCAATCTACTTTTACTTGGTTCTCCAAACACAAAAGTCATAACCCAAAAATAGTCTAGAATATTGTATTTTCATCAAGCAATGCATATATAAGATTCTGAATTACAAATATAGATAAGTATGGCTGTTTACATCTTAAACATTTAAATGGTCAGTGTCAGAAAGGAATAATTGGTATTATTCTACTTAAAATGTACAGCAATTTACAAAGGTAGACTGAACAAGTTTATTCCTGCATATAGATATTCTTGATAGAGTAAAAATTGTGGTCATCTTCCAAAAGTGAAAAAGGGGGCATACAGTACAGAGGACTGACTACAGGATAGGCTGAAAGTTTGGACTGGTCTTTGACAACATTGGATAATCAAATAGAAACTGAAGAGTCAATAGCATCACTAGAGAGCAAGGAGGGTCTAGCTGAAACTTTCAGTTTTGGGCTGGCTGACAAAACTGTAGTGTGTACACACGTGTGTGCGCACACATACACACACTCACACATACAAATAAGGGAATTGCCAAGAATCACAAATTTACCTAGTGACAGATCTAGGTTTTCTGAATTCTGTATCGGCAGGTTTTTTTTTTTTCCCCTATTACACACTGGTAGATCTCATATTAACAATACACCTACTTCACTCATGAATTTATTCCTTAGTTTTAATAAATCCCTTCTTATAAAGTAGGTGTGGGGCACCATGCTAGAATCTATAAGGGATAAAAGATAATCATACATCATGATCTAACAGAACTTTCCATGCAGTGTCAGAGATAAAATTTGTATACAGAAAATTCAGATGAAGATGTTTTAATGTGCAGAGTCGAACAAAAATGATACAGGTGAAGAATTATGTGAATTCATAAGAGGAAGAGATTAGGAAGAAGTGGCATTCAAACTGAATTTTAAAATGTGGGTAGACAAGAGGTAGAGAGACAGGTATGAATAAATTATCACTATTATTGACTATCTACTCTTTAAAGCAATAATAATTCATCTTTCTGCACTCCCGGTAAAGGTAACCTACTTCTAGTTTGCCAAGGACTTTCATGGACTTAGTACTTAAAGTCTCAAGCCCTTAGGAACCTCTCACAGTCCTGGGCACACCAGACTAGTTGGTCAACTACCTAGCCTAGAGGGGTAATTTCTTAAACAAAAATAAATAACAATTAAAAAAAATAAGTGTCTGTTAATTTCTTGATAAGCTACATCTGACTTATAATTATTTTGATCAGAATACAGTCTTAGCAATATTGCTAAATTTCATAATAATAGCAATTAAGCTACAGTTTATATAGCTAAGAATCCCTTGCTACTTATAACCGTTATGGTGCTGGAAGATGAACCTCTGCATCTAGGGAAGAAGGATACCACTTCTGCACTTCTTCTAGCAAAAGGCTGAGCAAGGAAGACTACTCAATGTTTTCTACAGGTTTTTAAAACTAGAGTGACGATCGTATTCACCGCCAATGCTCTGCATTAATTATAGGGTTATGCCCCAAGCCAGGCTTCAGCAATACATGAACCGTGAACTTCCAGATGTTTAAGCTGGCTTTAGAAAAAGCAGAGATCAAATTGCCAACATCTGCTGAATCATTGAAAAAGCAAGAGAGTTCCAGAAAAACATTTATTTCTGCTTTATTGACTATGTCAAAGTCTTTGACTGTGTGGATCACAATAAACTGTGGAAAATTCTGAAAGAGATGGGAATACCAGACCACCTGATCTGCCTATTGAGAAACCTACATGCAGGTCAGGAAGCAACAGTTAGAACTGGACATGGAACAACAGACTGGCTCCAAATAGGAAAGGTAGTATGTCAAGGCTGTATATTGTCACCCTGCTTATTTAACTTATATGCAGAGTACATCATGAGAAACAGCAATCAAGACTGCCGGGAGAAATATCAATAACCTCAGATATGCAGATGACACAACCTTTATGGCAGAAGTGAAGAGGAACTAAAAAGCTTCTTGATGAAAGTGAAAGAGGAGAGTGAAAAAGTTGGCTTAAAGCTCAACATTCAGAAAACTAAGATCATGGCATCTGGTCCCATCACTTCATGGGAAATACATGGGAAAACAGTGTAAACAGTGTCAGACTTTATTTTTGGGCAGCTCCAAAATCACTGCAGATGGTGACTGCAGCCATGAAATTAAAAGATGCTTACTCCTTGAAAGGAAAGTTATGACCAACATAGATAGCATATTGAAAAGCAGAGACATTACTTTGCCAACAAAAGTCCATCTAGTCAAGGCTATGGTTTTTCCAGTGGTCATGTATGGATGTGAGAGCTGGACTGTGAAGAAAGCTGAGAGCTGAAGAATTGATGCTTTTGAACTGTGGTGTTGGAGAAGACTCTTTGAGAGTCCCTTGGACAAAAATAAATAACAATTTTAAAAAATAAGTGTTTGTTAATTTCTTGATAAGCTACATCTGACTCAAACTTATTTTGTTCACAATACAGTCTTAGCAATATTGCTAAATTTCATAATGATAGCAACAGTTTAGATGGACTTCTACAGTTTACTTCTATGCACTGAGTTGAAATCCACACTTAAAGAAGTAAAACAGAACGTTAGAGATAGTTTCAATTGGACAGTCATAGCTTGCTGCACAAATTTTATTTTAAAGAAGGTACCAGTTAAATCTCCAAAAGATTTTTAAAGGAGAATATATGACCTATTAAGTATACCAAAACAAACTTCACATATCCACTCAAAAAATTACTGGGATGATAAAGAGTTAGATGACTTCAGAATGAATAAAATTCCACTGAACGTTTCTTTTAGTAGGATGTCGGTCAGAAAATGGTTTATGGATATGCACCTAAAAAGAAGCTTCAATTTTAATTTGTATTTGACATACAGTATGACAACCTGACAGGCAGAAATGGATCTTGGACCACAAAAGTTGAGTGAAATAATCTTTTGTTACACTTAACTTGGACTAAATATGATTTATGAAGCAGTAATTAAAATCTTCAGAAATAAAATGGAGCAAAATGATTAACTGAAATTCAATGATAAAAATAGATGTATTCAGGGGACCCTGATACACTGCTGGCAACCAGTGCTTTACTGAAATGTGGATAATAGTGTGTGATACACAGCAGTAAGTGATACATTGCTTAATAAACACCAAGAGGATGAATGAGGAGCTGAATGAATAAATGAACAAACATCCAGTGAACAACAAAAACTGTGCTTTACATATCAAACAAGATGCAAGGTGGAGATGCAAATAGATATGAATTTAACATCTTTTTTTTCTGTATATTGAAATCAAGAAACGAAAGGATAATATAACTCCCATTCCCCAGAGTCACTGCCAAGCATAACAAAGTAAGTTACTGAATAAAGGTCAATCAACCAATGACACCTATAGCATCAGACTTACCCTACTTACTCATCAATGCCTAATTCATTCTCAGCATTAACTATTTATAATAACCAATCATTTTAATTACAAATATAATAATCTCAGAACAAAATGAGTTGAAAAAAATTAACTTAATGTTGACTGAAATTACTCACTGTGGTAATATATACTGTTCTACTTTTAATATAGAAAGCTAGCACAGAGCAGGAGTAGAAGAAATTGAATCTGTTTTGCTGGCACTTGGCTAATAGTGAGAAACTAAACAAATTTTCTGGAGAAAGAAATGGCAACCCACTGCAATATTCTTGCCTAGAGAATCCTGAGGACAGAGGAGTCTGGTGGGCTGCTGTCCATAGGGTTGCACAGAGTTGGATACAAGTGAAGCGACTTAACATGCATGCACTCACTGGAGAAGGAAATGGCAACCCACTCCAGTATTCTTGCTTGGAGAATCCCAAGGACAGAGGAGCCTGGTGGGCTGCCGTCTATGGGGTCACACGGAGTCAGACATGACTGAAGCGACTTAGCAGCAACAGCAGCACACAAATTTTCAGAATAGTAAAGCATATCTCCACTGGATGACAAATACAGTTTTAGAAGAGCTGTTAACAGTGTGACTGTTTACTGACTCTCCTGAAAGCCCTGCTCTATCAGTAGCAGAACCAGAAAACTTTTACTTCTAAAGAAGCCAACTAGTCCACTTCCTCCTGCCTTCTTCCTTACCCAAAATAAGCCTGAAAGTCTGTACCTTCTTTTTAAATATAGGATTGCTATCTATCCATTTTATTCAGTTTTTACTGCCATAAAATTTAATTCCTTATGACCAGTAAGCTAGTGTAAGTATCTCAGTTTCCTAACTTACGTGTGTTAAATCACTTCAGTCAAGTCTGACTCTTTGTGACCCCATGGACTGTAGATGACCAGGCTTCTCTGTCCATGGGGATTCTCCAGGTGAGAATACTGGAGTGGACTGCCATGCCCTCCTCCAGGGGATCTTCCCCACCCAGGGACTGAACCAGTATCTCCTGTGGCTCCTTCATTGCAGGCATATTCTTTACCACTGAGCTACCAGGGAAGCCTGACTAATACAGTCAGCGTTATTTGGAAAAAAGTATTCTTCTTTTCCATGCCATTGATTACACAATTGCCCTTGCCTGCAAGACTCTTCCTCTTTCCTATTTCTTTCAGCTGTCATAGCCCAAGAGGCAGTTCTATCACTGTTTTTTCCTTTAATCTTCCACTATGATATTAGTTAACACTGATCACTCTCTACTGAATACCTATGGCATTACCACACAATCCCTCATTTGACAAAATCTCAATTCAAAAAGCTAACTTAATCATTCTAGCACATTGCCTGAAACAAAGCGGCCAGCTGAGAAATGTCAGTTTTCCATTTCTTTACTTTCTATTTTCCATGTGCTGCAAATTCAATTCATCATTTTAGGTACATGCTCTATATCCCCCTCCTTGTAGACAGGGTCATTCATATTATATACCTCCTTGTGATTATCTAGCATACTCACAAATATCCTCCATAAAATTAATACAGAAAAGAGCATATTTGCTGAATATCAAAAGAAAGTATAATGGACATTTAATTGTATATAATAAATTTTAAAATATTTTAATAATGGAAAGGTGAAACATGCAAAGTTCCCTGATATCTTTCCAAAATTTTGTTTAACATAAAGAGAAAAAGGATAAAATTGAAATATTTACCACCCTGAAAGGATTACTTAATTTATCATTTTAAAGAAGCAATTATAGAAGGAAAAATCTCCAACACGTTCCAGGAAAATGAGCTGACAAACAGTTAATGTCTGTTAGGACTTAGAAAGGCACATATGTGGAGTTACAAACTGCAAGTGTGCAGAACTTTTATCTGTTTGTTCTCTCCTCTTTCTTTAAGGGGATAAACAGCCAAACTAATTTGATTTTTCCAGATTTGCAAATTTTATAATGGATTGAAATCCTGAGGGAGCTAACAACAGATGGATGACTGTGTTATTCTAATTTCAGCTACCTTAGGGTTTAGCAAGCTGTCATTTTTAAAAAGCCAATCAATTTCTCATTTCAAGAAACATGAAAAAACACTAAATATATCTATCCAGCGACTGCTTTGAAACATCTTTTATATCAAAACATGGTTTTTGTTTACTTAAAGTAAATAGAGTAAAATTTTGTGATTTCAAACCACTGTTTCACTAGCCAAAAATTAATGATAAAGGACGGGGATATCTAAAGCCATGAGAAGAAAACAATACTAGCAACAAACTTAGCACATATCATAATAATAAATAGTAATCAATCAACAGGAAGCCACTTTATTTTCATTCTTTCTCTAAAACACCATTGGATAGTTGTTTACCTGGACTCTTTTAAGAATTTAAATTCACATTCAGGGTTTATCTGCCTAGATAATAGACTTCCCCAGTAGCTCAGTGGTAAAGAATCTGCCTGCAGTGCAGGAGACACAGGTTCCATCCCTGGGTCAAAAAGATCCCCTGGAGCAGGAAATGGCAACCCACTCCAGTATTCTTGCCTGGGAAATCTCATGGACAGAGGAGCCTGGTGGGCTACAGTCCATGGGGTCACAGAGAGTTGGACATAACTTAGTGACTAAACAACAACAACTGCCTAGATAATACATTCAGTAAAGCCAACATTTGAGATCTCAGCATAATTTAGAATATAACAGAGGGAGTAAATGCCTGCACACTGAGCAATCAGCCTTGCTGAATATTTAGATAACATACACAACATAATGCTAACTTTAGATTATCTACAGAACATATAACCCAATAGAACAATGTTCCAAAGAGAGCTGTAGAATTTGAAGATTATATTACTGAAGATAGCCCCTCTGGCCATTCAAATTTCCATGATTACCACTTCTTACTTATTTACTCTCTTACAAACTTGATCATTAATCCCTGTTTTTTTCACATACTTTTTCAGGTTTGTTCATAAAGTTTTAATTTCTTCACAGACAGCTTTCTTCAAAATTTTCTTCATTAGTCCTAATTTCTTCCCTCTGAATCTCAGTTTCCCGATTTTTAAATGTGATGATTATACACCTGATCCAGAGAAGGCGATGGCACCCCACTCCAGTACTCTTGCCTGGAAAATCCCATGGACGGAGGAGCCTGGTAGGCTGCAGTCCATGGGGTCGCTGTGAGTTGGACGCGACTCAGTGACTTCACTTTCACTTTTCACTTTCATGCACTGGAGAAGGAAATGGCAACCCACTCCAGTGTTCTTGCTTGGAGAATCCTAGGGACGGCGGAGCCTGGTGGGCTGCTGTCTATGGGGTTGCACAGAGTCAGACACGACTGAAGCAACTTAGCAGCAGCAGCAGCATACATCTGCTCTCAGAGAGTACAGCTGATCCTCGAACAATGCAAGGGTTAGGGTGCCAACCCCATGCAGCAGGTAAAAATTCAAGTATAACTTTACAATTGGCCTTCCATAGCCTCAGCTCTACATCCATGGAGTCAACAAACCATGGATTTGGTGGTACTGTAGTAGGTATTTATTGGGAAAAAAAATCTGCATGCTGAACCTCCACAGTTCAAAATCATACTGTTCAAGGGTAGTTACAGGGTTGAACAATATAATGCACATCAGATGCCTCAGTGCATTATTCCACTCACAAGCAGGAAGCAAGTTATCAATTCTCTTCATCTACCTTAATTTCTGCTTTATTCTACCTTGTGTTTTCCTCTCATTTCTTTGCTTTCATTTTCTTATGATCACTTTATCTCTTTCCCAGATCTGCATTAGATGTCACTATGATTTAATTACATATATGTGTACTTGTAAATACCCAAAGATTTAGAATTGTTATACAGGTGTACTGTGCGAACATAGATGTTATTTAATGGTATGGAAAATTAATCTAACAAAATATCTCAAAAGCTATATTAAAGATAAAGAGGCTTTTGAGACTAATGAAATAATTTAAATTAGCCATATGCGTGTTCAGTTGTTTAGTCGTGTCCAACTTTTGCTACTCCATGGACTGTAGCCCACCAGGCTCCTCTGCCCATGGGATTCTCCAGGCAAGAATCCTAGAGGGGGTTGCCATTTCCTTCTCCAGGGGATCTCTCCAACCCAGGGAGCAAATCCGGGTCTCCTGCATTGCAGGTGGCTTCTTTACCAACTGAGCCACCAGAGAAGCACAATGTGATAAATATCAAATTGGTAGTTTAAGATGAATGCAACAGGAGCACAGAGGAGGGACTTATGATTGGGAGTAGGAGGGAAGGTGACATTCTAGCTGCAACTTTACAGTAGTTGGACATTATCACATGGGTGTCATGAGGAAGAAAGAAGTTTATCCAGAATGAACACTAGGAGCACAACAGGTTCAATGATACGAATGAACAGGAAATGTTTGGGCAGTGATGAATCATAGAGTTAAACAAACAAACAAAAGTAACCCAGACTGAGAATATATCTTTAAAATTTTCTTTCTTTCTATGGAGATTTGAAACATTATGTCTAACTTGAATAAATGCATATTTGAAGGATGGTTTCTTCAGCAAACAGAAAAGTCCTGTTACTCTTATGAGGAAGAGGGGCAATATTCCATGATGATCTATTACTGTGAATCTAGGCTACCTCTCTGCTTTTTTCACAGTGTCTTCACCTACTGGATGTGATTCACCTTTGGGAAATTTCAGTTCTTCCCTCCACCTCATCCTTTACATAGTTACTAAATTAATCATTCTAAAGTACAGATGAATCAAGTAAAGCTTCTGATCCAAAATCTTAAACGTTTTCATTTTTAATAGGCAATAGAGCAAATCAAATTCATTGACACAGTATACAAAGCTCTTATCCTTCATTCCATTCTTTCCTTTTTGTCAATTATTAACATTGTTACTCTAGGTGCAGAGGACAAGACCAGTAAGACACAGAAACTATCCTACAGGAGTGTGCTGCCACATGAAAGATTAGACATTAAGTCAGAATATAAGAAAAACAGGACAAAGAGATGTGTATTAGCTTTATACAGTAAGCTAAAGATTTAGTAATTGGTATTTTTAACCTATACCTTCCCCCTAAATTCCAGATTCAAACAGCCAACATGTACAGAGCATGTCTACTTAAATGTGTAACAAGTATTCAAAATATAACATAAAAGCAAGATCCTAATCTCTCTGAACCTTATTCTTCACGCATTCTTCTCTATCTCAGTGTTTGATAATCCACCCTTCCAGTGGCTCAGATCAATAACTTAGGTCTTTGACTCCCCTCTTTCTCACTCTGTCTTCAGTCTGTTAGCCTATTCTGTTGGTCCTATTTTCAAAATATACCTAGAATCCGTGTGTGTGTTGCTCAGTCATGTCTGACTTTTTGCAACCCATGGAATGCAGCCCACCAGGCTCCTCTGTCCATGGGATTATACAGGCAAGAATACTGGAGTGGGTTGCCATTTCCTTCTCCAGGGGATCTTCCTTATCCAGGGATCAAACCTGGGTCTCCCGAATTGCAGGTGTACACTTCACCATCTGAGCTAGAATCCAAGTACTTTCGACCAGCTCCACTGACATCCCCATCCAAGCCATTGGCAATTTTTATCATTATCTTTTCAATAGCTTCCTAACTCATCTTCCTTGCTCTTCAGTCTTTTCCCAATACAGCAGCCACAGTGATATGAAAAAAATGTAAATCTGAGGATGTCACTCCTATGTTCAAGATTCTGTAATAACTTTAAAATCCCTCTATCAGGGATTTCCCCAGAAGTCCAGTGGTCAAGACTGTGCTTTATTGCCGAGGGCGCAGATTCAATGCCTGGTGAGGGATCTAAGATCCCACAAGCCATGCAGTGTGCCCCCGTCTGCCCCCTATCCACATATCATCCTCTCAAACTTCAACAACAAAAATTGTCCCCCTTACTCTTTTTGAGCTATACCAGTCTCCTTCCTAGTTAATTGCTGGAATTTTCTTCCTCTGAAAACATTCATATATCTTGCTGCCAACTTCTGCTGGTCCAAACACTATTTAACATTGTAACCCCCAACAGCAACCAGCACTTTGTATATCCCTTCCCTGCTGTGTATTTCTCTGTTCCCTGGTGGCTCAGAGGTTAAACACTTACCACCATACCACTTGACATACTGGATGTTTTACTTATCTACTGTCTATCTTCCAATAAAAAGGTAAACTCTATCAAGGCAAGACTTTTTTTCTGTCTTTTGTTCACTGATGTGTCCAAGTTCTTTGAGTGATTCTATTATATAGTAGAGGAAAATATCAATTTGCTGAATAAATGAATGTGTATGTGGAGAAGAGAGGGTGAGGCTAGCAATGCTGCTAATAGTTTAGTGTTTTGAAAAACAAATGAGGCATGGAGAAAAGGGGATGACGCTGGAGAAGAAAGAAGAGTAACCTAAGGCCTTGGATGTCATGATAAGAATCTTAAACTGTATGCAGTGGTCAGTGGTAAACTTCTAAAAGGTAGAGGAATGAACAGGTCAGATTTACACTTCATACGTCATTCTGAAAGCAACATAAAGAATACTTCTAAAAAAAATGAGACTCCAATTAGAAAAATGAGGTAAAGACAATGTTGCAATAATCTAGGCAAAAAGTAAAGGTGGCTTAAACTAACATAAAGAAGAGGAGAGACAGAGGTAAGGGGATAAATTTGAAATATATTAAGAACATAGAATATGGTTTGCTGACTAGGAGGGAAGCTGGTTTAGATGCCCACCAAAATAGTGTAGGTGGAGGAAGTGTCTCAATGAGGTATGATAAAATAATGCTGTTGTTGCACATTTTGAGCCTGAGGGTTCTTTGGCACATTCAGGTGATGTTTACCTATCAAGCATCTGGAAATATGAGAATGAAGCTTATAGATATTTGAGTAGAAGAGATAAACTTAGAAGTCATCAATATATATGGTATGCAAAATAAAACAGTATAAACAGATGAGCTCACTATGTGACAGTGGATAAAAACTGAAGAATGGAAGATACCGCCATAAGGAAAAACAAATTGAAATGGGTAGAGAGAAAAAAGAGTTAACAACAACAACAAAGTAACAAGGAAGCTGAGACGTTTGCACAGAAAAGACCAGAAGATATCTGGAATGTATATAACACAAAGTGAGAGATTTTAAGAATGGAAAATCTTGTGTATATTTTCATCTAATTACACTTTTCTATGAAATATTATCTATTTGCATATCAAGCACTTTTCAAAATTCAAAATGTTTAAATTGTACCTGTATATTCCACTGAAGGGAAGTAGCATTCAGATGGGCTTTCAGAAAGATGAAGTACAAATTTTTCAAGTAATTCTACTAAAGCTGTAATAAACAAGAGAATAATTAGGATATTAAAGGTCAAGAATTATACATGGTACTGTATCTCTAAATCACAGACCAGTAGGTAAAAGTCATTAGAACTTCTTCACAGTTATGCTCTTGAGGGGGGCCAATTCAAAACATATCGTTTTAATATTCACAACAATCCTTCCAATGTAAATTAAATTTTAAATAGCTTCACTGCAAACCTATTCAATGTGAAACTGGAAAAGAATCATCTGTTATCTTTAGATCCTCTAAGGATTACTTCAGAATTTTCTAAATGATTTCAATTCAGAAAAAAATTATCACAAATTAGGCTATAATATCTTACCATCATTATTCATACATGCAGAAAAAACATCACATGAACTTCAAGACCAGAATCAATGCATAGCTCACATCCCTTTCAAAAGCACATTTTATATGTTTTATATACTTGACAACAGATGTTATCTATTCAGGGTAAACAGATCAAAGGTAATATAGGCAGGAGTTGGAAAGAGGAAGGGATGAATAGGCAGAGCAGAGAATTTCTAGGGCAGTGAAACTTTTTGCAAGACACTACAGTTGTGGATACATGTCATCATTATGACATTTGTCAAAATTCATAGAATGTGAAACATCAAGAGTGAACTCTAACGTAAACTATGGATTCTTGATGATAATGACATGTCAATGTAGTCTCATCAGTTGTAACAAGTATACCACTCTGGTATGAGATGTTGTTATTTGGGGAGGTTTTAAATGTGTAAGGAGAGAATACGTGAGAACTTTCTGTATTTCCTGCTCAATTTTGCTATGAATCTAACATTGCTCTAAAAGTTTATTAATTCAAAGAAAAGTTGAAAAAAGATGCCTGTCAATGTAACAATATATAAATATTTGCATATATTACCACCAAAATGGATATAACCAAGTAAATTATAATGAATATGCAATTTAGAATTATTTTTGCTGGAAATAAATGTATCTGAAGAGTAACTGATATGCTTGTAATTAGGGCAAGTAAGTTCTAGTCAATTTTAAAATTTGTGCCCTGGTTATTTATATTCAGGATATTGACTGTGACACATGTTAACTGAATGCACCCTTTTTCACATCCAAGAGCATTTAAAGACATAATTCATGAGGAAAAGTTAGTGTTCAACATGCCAGACATGTAAGGTCAAAGAGGGATAACATATGCTTTCCAAAACTACAGGTCTAACAAGCTACATCTCATGATACAGCTTAAGCAACATCTCTAGATAAAAATGAATTTTTTTAAATTTGTGGAACTCTATTCATATTGATTTCAAGTTGAAATATTTAAATATTTAAACATATGAAAATGCAATAGTTAAGGATCAGAAAGAACACGAGTATTGTAGATTATTTATAGATTGGTTCTATCTTCACACACATAAGCACAAATACTCCCACTTTTGGAGAAATCTTTCAAGTGGTTTCTTTTCTATGAACCTATATGTAAATAATAGCCTTTCAGTGAGAGCTTTCAACTTCTGTATGTTTGTATATAAGTCACAAAATGCTGTCTCTTGAGATTATAATTTTTCAGAAATCAGGTGAAGAGAAGTGTGTGACTGCTAGAATGAGGAAAGCAGTGAACAGGATCAGGTTCAGCCATCAGACAGTTAGAAATATGTCAGTGAAGACAAAACACACATCTGTGAAGGCGCTAAAACAATAAAACATTTGAAACTTGAGTCACCAGACTAACTTCAGACTTTACAAGGGATAATACTGATCCTGAAATATGAAATTATGCTATTAGATTGGAGGCTTATAAAGTAATTTATGCATCCTATATAAAGATGACATCACTGAATCAACCAGAGAAAGTTCATAATTTCTATTGATTCCAATATATTTGTTTTGCCCAGCAATCCAAACAGCACTATATATTTCCAAATATTTTGAGAGATAAACTACAGTCATGAAACAATGTTAAAAACGAATTCACATGTGGTAGTTGAGCCCACAGTTACAATTTATTGGTACCATCTCTCTAACAATGACAACAACAAAACTGCATAATTACTAGCGTGGCTATCAGTACAACTCATTACCTGTCAGCTCACTAAAAATTCCATTATCTGCGACTCCAGGAAATTAATTCACATAATATTGCTATCTAGAAAGTAAATTGTTGAATATTGTTTTAGGTGGATTTTTATTTTGAATGACAGACTTGGAATCTCTATAAAGGATTTTAAATTAGGAACCATCTCCTTTTAATTATATTCAGTCCCTAGGGTTGGACTATGACATCAGTAGACTATAAAACCAAAGTTTATGATATCTATATGATAAAAGAGGATCTGGGTTTTACTGCTGAGGAAAACCAAAGGCAGATTGTTCAGGAATAAGTGTTTTTTCCCTTGGCATTGCCATCACAACAGCAGCCGGTTCCAAAATATCAGTGTTTGTAAATATGCATGGTTTCTCCAGAATTCACTCTTTAATTCTTTAATCTTTTATCACAGCTGGCACATCCTCAGATCACAAGGAAATCACACTATGTGCTCAGTTTTTTCCTCATCATTATCCTGCATACAACCACCTGATGTTTGTCCCTTGAACACTTGATTATTCAGGAATATACCACACCTTTCATGAGTGAAACAGATACATGAGTGGAGGGAAAGTAGAGTTTGTGGCCTCTTTACCACTGGGTGATGGTGAAAGTCCTGACTCTCTACTGAGGTCTCCCTGACACCACCTCCTATCAGGGAGAGGCAGGGTGTCTCATCACTGTCAGGTGAGAATAGAAGTGCAGGCTGCAGCCCAAGTCTTGTTTGCAAGACTTCTACAGTGGTGTTTGGCTAGATTAAAGTGCTCACTTTCTACAAGTTTTGTCATGGTAGACTGCCCTTATCCTGGTCCTTTGGTTAGAGGGAGCAGGCTTTTATTGCCCAGTCCTTATTTTTCCCTTGCATCCATTGATATTCTTCATCACTCAGCCTAGGATATATGAGGCAAAAACAAAACCCAAGAAATGTCATCTTTGTTCCTTGGATCCCAAGGTCCCTAGTCAGTTTGTCTTTTCAATCCAGAGTTACATATAAAACATAAGATTATGTCCACAAATCTCAGATGTACATAGTAGGAGAGAAAACGGAAAGATCACCTACTCCATCTTTCAAAAGTAGATATCATCTCTTTTCTTTTTCATTAGGAATATTTAGACCCCTTACAGGCTGGATGTAAGTTCTGCCATATAAATTAGACCACCACACACAATTTTTACAAAATCCGCAGCCCATTTCAAACCATGCTTTATTCTTATATTATTCACCATTAATACTGAATCTTAAAGAATTATCTGATGTATCAAGTACAGCTGCTTTATAGCCATAGCAGATATGAGACAGGTTGATTTGAAGTCCATGTAAGTAGGTAAGTAAGTAGGTAGGAGAAGTTGCTCAGTCGTGTCCAATTCTTTGCAACCCCATGGACTGTAGCCTACCAGGCTCCTCCGTCCATGGAATTTTCCAGGAAAGAGTACTGGAGTGGGTTGCCATTTCCTTCTCCAGGTGATCTTCCCAACCCAGGGGTTGAACCTGGGTCTCCCGCACCGCAGGCAGACGTTTTGCCCCCTGAGCCACCAGGGAAGCCCTGAAGCCCATGGGTACACAGCAACTGTGAGTATTCTTTCAGCATGCCAGGACAGCTGAAGTTCAGGATTCAGAAGGTGACAGATTAGAAATTGTGCTGAATTCCTCTTCCCTTTGGTTAATTATGTCAAGAAGAGGGTCTTAAAAAAGGGGGCTTTGGTAACAAAATCACATGATGGGTAGATACCACTAGAAGAATACCACTAAGGCTAGCCCAATGACAATATATGATGGTGCTCACAGCATAAAGTGAGTGGAAAAAAAACAGAATTGATGCTTTTGTCCCTTTAGCCACCATTAGTCATCCTCCTTTCAGGTCTCAGGCTTCCATCATAGCACCTCTTATGTTTTCTTTGGTGCCTTAATATCTCTCTTTCGGCTTAGAGCAGTCTGTACTAAACCTGTATGTCTCTTATTTTTTAAAGCTGTTTTACTAGCACTTTGATACTATCAGATAACATAAATTATTAAAGATTTTTGTCTCCTTATTGTATATTGGAAATCATAACTGGCTGGGATAAAGGAAAGTGTTATAGGAATCAGATTCAGAGATAAATAAGCAGACTTTAAAATTACTTTGTGTAAGTACATTTATTGAGATGGAAAATTCTATACAATATGGTACTGAGTGAACTGACAAAAGAAAATAGCATTTAGGTATTAACTCTTTGGGGCTAAGAATAATTTAGTGATAATCTTATCCTGCAGAGATTATAAGGCAAATTTCAGTCTCTTCATTTGGTTTATAATTTCTAATCTTCCTAGAATGATCATATTTTTCACACAATAATTTAGTTGCTAAAAGGTTAATACTAGAATCAAAGTAGTAACAGATGAAATGGATGAGCAAGAACAGATTTTAAAAATTTAAGAATAAACTCTGTAAGACATGGTAACCAAATACATGAAAGTCAGAAGATGAACGAAAGATATAAGTCAAGAAAAAATAGGTTGTACCTTTCAGTTACTGTACTAGGTACAGGCTAGTGACTACAGGCAGAAAAATGCAATAAGAACATATTTTAATACTTTCCATGCCATTTGATACAGATAAAATCTAAATGGCAGGACAAATGAGAATACTAGATTATATGCTCAGAGGAAAATTTTTTAAAAAGTATATCAGTTCAGTTCATATCAGTTGCTCAGTTGTGTCCAACTCTGTGACCCCATGAGTCGCAGCACGCCAGGCCTCCCTGTCCATCACCAACTCCCAGAGTTCACTCAAACTCATGTCCATCGAGTCGGTGATGCCATCCAGCCATCTCATCCTCTGTCATCCCCTTTTCCTCCCGTCCCCAATCCCTGCAAAAATCAGAGTCTTTTCCAATGAGTCAACTCTTTGAATGAGGAGGCCAAAGTACTGGAGTTTCAGCTTCAGCATCATTCCTTCCAAAGAACACCCAGGACTGATCTCCTTTAGAATGGACTGGTTGGATCTCTTGCAGTCCAAGGGACTCTCAAGAGTCTTCTCCAACACCACAGTTCAAAAGCATCAATTCTTCAGTGCTCAGCTTTTTCACAGTCCAACTCTTACATCCATACATGACTACTGGAAAAACGACAGCCTTGACTAGATGGACCTTTGTTAGCAAGGTAATATCTCTGCTTTTGAATATGCTATCTAGATTGGTCATAACTTTCCTTCCAAGGAAGAAGCATCTTTCAATTTCATGACTGCAATCACCATCTGCAGTGATTTTGGAGCCCCCAAAAATAAAGTCTGACACTGGTTCCACTGTTTCCCCATCTAGTTCCCATGAAGTGATGCGACCAGATGCCATGATCTTCGTTTTCTGAATGTTGAGCTTTCAGTCAACTTTTTTCACTCTCCCCTTTCACTTTCATCAAGAGGCTTTTGAGTTCCTCTTCACTTTCTGCCATAAGGGTGGTGTCATCTGCATATCTGAGGTTATTGATATTTCTCTCAGAAATCTTGATTCCAGCTTGTGCTTCTTCCAGCCCAGCGTTTCTCATGATGTACTCTGAATGTAATTTAAACAAGCAGGGTGACAATAAACAGCCTTGACGTACTCCTTTCCCAATCTGGAACCAGTCTGTTGTTCCATGTCCAGTTCTAACTGTTGCTGTCTGACCTGCATACAGATTTCTCAGTTTCCCTGTCAGTCAGTCTCTCTGATCATGAAGCTTCCATAAGCCTCTCATCCCTCTCCATCAGAGGGCAAACAAACTGAGAACCACAGTCACAGAAAACTAACCAATCTGATCATATGGACCACGGCCCTGTCTAACTCAATGAAACTATGAGACATGCCATATAGGGCCACCCAAGATGGGCAGGTCATGGTGCAGAGTTTTGACAAAACATAGCCCACTCGAGAAGGGGATGGCAAACCACTTCAGTATTCTTGCCTTGAGAACCCCATGAACAGTATGAAAAGGCAAAAGATAGGACACTGAAAGTGTCCCCAGGTCGGTAGGTGCCCAATATGCTACTGGAGATCAGTGGAGAAATAACTGCAGAAAGAATGAAAAGACAGAGCCAGAGCAACAACACCACCCAGCTGTGGATGTGACTGGTGATGGAAGTAATGTCTAATGCTGTAAAGAGCAATATTGCATAGGAACCTGTAATGTTAAGGCATTCCAGGTAAACATGTTAACATTAACATGCTAATGTTAATCTCAGGCACATTTTTGCTCAAATTCTGCCCCCAGTGCTCTTCTCCCCACTAAAAGGAACCAGAATTCCTTGAACTACATTTACGAGCCAGAAACATGAGTCCAGATGACCTCATTGCTGCTATGCCAGGATTCTTTCAGAGAAAAACAGAAAAAAATAAAACAAAATTTAAAGGACAAAAGAGGGCATCTTAAACAAAAACTCTTAAAAGTCCAAGTACTAATAATTTAGGCATTTGAAGTATAGAGGTAGACAAAATATATTCCAGTTACAAAGCATATCAGTTTCCAATATTGTCTATGAGACATGTGTTACTTAGTGGCCAACTCAAATTAAATGAATCCTATACTGTATGTGTGTGTGCTTCTGTCATCTTTGACTCTTTGCAACCCAAAGGACTGCAGCTGGCCGGGCTCCTGTGCCCTGGGATTCTCCGGGCAAGAACACTGGAGTGGGTTGCCATGCTCTCCTCCAGGCGATCTTCCCAACCTAGGGATAGAACTCATCACTCGTATGTTTCCTACAGTGACAGGCGGGTTCTTCACCACTAGGGCCACCTGGGAATCCATATTATCAACACCGGAGAACAAAAACAGGAAGAATATACCTGGAACATACTTAACTGTATAATTATTAGGTCACAAAAGACTAGTGGGAAATAAGGATTAGAAGATAATGTGAAAAACAGAAACTTATTTTTATAGGGAAATTACTCTAGAAGATATAAGAATAGAAAAAAAAATTAAACAAGCAATTGATGATGGAATCTTATGTTTAGAGTGAGTAGACAACAAGCAGCTAGTATAGTAAACTCAGTAGAAACTAGAAGTCAATCAGACATACAGGAACCTTCCTGACAAGAAGAAAAAAAAAGAACTGTGAATGATTTATATTTTAACAAAGAAAAAGAGGCAGTCCATGAATACATTTGAAATTTAGCCTAATGGAATAGAGTGTCCACCTATGTTCTCTCCTAAAGTTGAATGAAATAAACACATGAAAATGAATGAAATTTATAGAAGTTCAGGGAACATGTTATAATTAGTTCTATGTTAGAGAAAAGGTCTCAGAATAGCTGGGGGTGAGGTAGAAGGTACATACAGAACAAAAATAAGGTTACGAAAAAGAAAAACATGACTTACATTTTAAAAATTTAACTTCAGCCTATGGGTCTTAGGTCATATAATGTACTGCTTCTCCCAATGACTCATTACAAGTGCAAGAATATCATGTGATTGTACATCTACATGGTCTCATTCTTATAAGCTGAAAATATGGAAACATGAAAACTCTGGAAACAGCAGGAGCCCAAGCTGGAGAAAGCTGGAATCTCTCTTTCCTGTTAGCTGTCTAGATGACCTGGGTTTAAATCAACTTGGAAAGACTACTGAGTGTTTGCTCTCTCCTTCCTTATCATTACCTACAACAGGAGAGTAGCTGCCCATAGCAGGGAACAGGAAAGGGAGTCAACAAGTAGGCTCTCATTAAGTTCTTGTTAAGTGAACTTCCTTTGTCTACCTCCTTTTGGATTCAGAGTATATAATTTATAGAGAATTTAAGACATTCATTTACTCTTTATCATAATTATGAAAAATATTAATGGAGGTACATGGTATTCATTTTGCACTACAGGGTTTTATATAGAGATTTTAGGGAGAAACTGCAGCATAAGTAATGATAATTCAAAAACCTTTGGTTCTTGATAACTGTAGATTGCTTATATTTAAAACCCAAATTGAATCAGATTATAGAGTCAGGCTGTACATGTGCATGAACATAACCGAATAAATAAGCATGCTTGCCTTACAAAAGCATGTATTTGTTTAGTGTTCTTCCCTTGAGCTTACCCCCCAAACCAGTTCAACTTTTAACTTATGAAAAGAAAACTATGCTATGAGATTGGAGATATTAAAAATATTTTTCATCTTTATCTCATCAGTATTATGCTCACCTGGGTTTATTTCATAAATGTTTACCTCCCATGTGCAAAACATTAGGTGTTAAAGAGAAAGTGCAGTTTACTACTGTAAACTGATACTGAGCATGGTTTCGGTGTCAGATTGTTGGGTTAATTTCTTGGACCTAAGACTGTGGACTGAGCTTATTACCTAAAATTTCCAGGCCTTTGTTTCCTTATCCATAAAATGAAGACTATCTTATAAAGTTGCTATGAAGAGTAACTGAATTTTGTGTAACCAAGTAGACCTTGCTGGGCAGAGAGGTTAAGATCTATTTTTATTTTATTTTTTTAAAATTTATTTATTTTTAAATTACAATACTGTATTTTTTTTGCCATACATTGACATGAATCAGCCACAGGTGTCCACGATCTCCCAATGCCAAAGCCCCCTCCCACCTCCCACGCCACATCCTCTCCCTGAATCATCCCGTGCACCAGCCCCATGCGTCCTGCATCCTGTATTGAACATAGACTGGTGCTTCATTCTTACAAGATAGTATACATGTTTCAATGCCGTTCTCCTAAATCATCTCACCCTCTCCCTCTCCCTCAGAGTCCAAAAGTCCGTTCTATACCTCTGAGTCTCTTTTGTTGTCTCACATAGAGGGTCATCATTACTATCCTTCTAAATTTCATATATATGTGTCAGTATACTGTATTGGTGTTTTTCTTTCTGGCTTACTTTACTCTGTATAATCAGCTCCAATTTCATCCATCTCATTAGAACTGAGTCAAATTTATTCTTTTTAAGGGCTGAGTAGTACTCCATTGTGTATATGTACCACAGCTTTCTTATCCATTCATCTGCTGATGGACATCTAGGTTGTTTCCATGTCCTGGCTATTATAAACAGTGTTGCAATGAACATTGGGGTACATGTGTCTCTTTCAATTCTGGTTTCCTTGGTGTGTATGCCCAGCAGTGGGATTGCTGGATCATAAGGCAGTTCTATTTGCAATTTTTAAGGAATCTCCACACTGTTTTCCATAGTGGCTGTACGAGTTTGCATTCCCACCAGCAGTGTAAGAGGGTTCCCTTTTCTCCACATCCTCTCCAGCATTTATTGCTTGTAGACTTTTGGATCGCAGCCATTCTGACTGGTGTGAAATGGTACCTCATTGTGGTCTTGATTTGCATTTCTCTGATAATGAGTGATGTTGAGCATCTTTTCATGTGTTTGTTAGCCATCCGTATGTCTTCTTTGGAGAAATGCCTATTTAGTTCTTTGGCCCATTTTTTGATTGGGTCGTTTATTTTTCTGGAGTTGAGCTGCATAAGTTGCTTGTATATCTTTGAGATGAGTTGTTTGTCAGTTGTTTCATTTGCTATTGTTTTCTCCCATTCAGAAGGCTGTCTTTTCACCTTGCTTATAGTTTCCTTTGTTGTGCAGAGGCTTTTAATTTTAATTAGATCCCATTTGTTTATTTTTGCTTTTATTTCCAGTATACTGGGAGTTGGATCATAGAGGATCCTGCTGTGATTTATGTCAGAGAGTGTTTTGCCTATATTTTCCTCTAGGAGTTTTATAGTTTCTGGTCTTACATTGAGATCTTTAATCCATTTTGAGTTTATCTTTGTGTATGGTGTTAGAAAGAGATCTAGTTTCATTCTTTTACAAGTCGTTGACCAGTTTTCCCAGCACCACCTGTTAAAGAGACTGTCTTTACTCCATTGTATATTCTTGCCTCCTTTGTCGAAGATAAGGTGTCCATAGGTGGTGGGTTTATCTCAGGGCTTTCTATTTTGTTCCATTGATCTATATTTCTGTCTTTTAAAAGTAGCTCAAAATCTAATGATGGACACAGTATCAGAGTAATCTATAACTGAGACCAAGACTTGTGGGAAGTGCCCCAAGATTCCAACCAGAAACGGTTTTAATGATAATGTTCTGCTCCTTTATCCTGTTTCAGAGTCGTGAATAGAACTGAAGAGATGATTTCTCTTTTGTCTTATCACTATCCCTGTAAGAAAGAAACTCAGAAAACTACCTTTCAGTTCAGTTGCTCAGTCATATTCGACTCTGAAACCCCACGGACCACAGCATGCCAGGCCTCCCTGCCCATCACCAACTCCTGGAGTCCACCCAAATCCATGTCCATCGAGTCAGTGATGCCATCCAGCCACCTCATCCTCTGTCATACCCTTCTCCTCCTGCCCTCAATCTTTCCCAGCATCAGGGTCTTTTCAAATGAGTAAGCTCTTCTCATCAGGTGGCCAAAGTATTGGAGTTTCAGCTTTAGCATCAGTCCTTCCAATGAACACCCAGGACTGATCTCCTTTAGGATGGACTGGCTGGATCTCCTTGCAGTCTAAGGGACTCTCAAGAGTCTTCTCCAATATCACAGTTCAAAAAGTATCAATTTTTCAGTGCTCAGCTTTCTTCACAGTCCAACTCTCACATCCATACATGACTAATGGAAAAACCATAGCTTTGACTAGACAGACCTTTGCTGGCAAAGTAATGTCTTTGCTTTTAATATGCTGTCTAGGTTGGTCATAACTTTCCTTCCAAGGAGCAAGCGTCTTTTAATTTCATGGCTGCAGTTACCATCTGCAGCGATTTTGGAGCCCCCAAAATAAAGTCGGTCACCATTTCTGTTGTTTCTCCATCTATTTGCCATGAAGTGATGAGACCAGGTGCCATGACCTTAGTTTTCTGAATGTTGAGCTTTAAGTCAACTTTTTCACTCTCCTCTTTCATGGTCATCAAGAGGCTTTTTATTTCTTCCTCACTTTCTGCCATAAGGGTGGTGTAGTCTGCATATAAGTTAAATAAGCAGAGTGACAATATACGGCCTTGACGTACTCCTTTTCCTATTTGGAACCAGTCTGTTGTTCCATGTCCAGTTCTAACTGTTGCTTCCTGACCTGCATATAGGTTTCTCAAGAGGCAGGTCAGGTGGTCTGGTATTCCCATCTCTTGAAGAATTTTCCACAGTTTACTGTGATCTACACAGTCAAAGGCTTTAGCATAGTCAATAAAGGAGAAATAGATGTTTTTCTGGAACTCTCTTGCTTTTTCAGTGATCCAGAGGATATTGGCAATTTGATCTCTGGTACCTCTGCCTTTTCTAAAACCAGCTTGAACATCTGGAAGTTTACAGTTCACGTATTGCTGAAGCCTGGCTTGGAGAATTTTAAGCATTACTTTACTAGCATGTGAGATGAGTGCAATTATTCTCCAAAATTTTAGTGTAAAATGAGCAGTTCAACTGTTTTAGACCCTCCCAAAGACTGTACAAATGGCTATTATATATACACACATACATATATATATAAACAAAATGAGAAAACAGCAGCTTTAGTTACTGTGTTTAAATAATATACCAAAGTGCTGTTTTCTCATTCTGTTCTGTACCTTTTGGCATCTGCAAAGCCTATTTTAAGTATTTTCTGTTATGCAACCAGAGATTAAACATATATATATTTATATATATAAGAGCCATTTTTAAGGTCTTTGGGAGGGTCTAAAACAGTTGAACTGCTCATTTTACACTAAAATTTTGGAGAATAATGCTTAATTTTCTTGCTCTAAAAATATAATTTCTCCAACAAAATATAAACTTATTTTTATTTCCCATTTTTAATTTTATAGCAACTGATACAAACATAAGAACCATAAAGCATGACTGATAAATAGAACAATTATTTTTAAATTACAGCTCTCAAGACATCTAGCTTATATTGACATTAAAACTTATTTCTGGGAGTATCTTTTTCAAGATAATGTTAATTAGAACAAGGTGAATTTACAAAACCAAGCACACATATAAATATCTTACTATAAAACAATTTGCTTACTGGTCTAGAAAACATAGCTATCCCGCCTTCCCTCCCCCCACCCGCCCCCGCCCAACAAATTTCCTTAGGAGTCACTAAATTTATTTGGCTAGATGTGGCAGAGTTTCAAAATATGTCAAAACATTCAATAAAGCTCCAAAACAGTATAGTATAGTCATGTGAAAGCTGGTGAAATCAAACTATTACCTAAGCAAGGTAGATTTAGCTTAACAAGACCTCTGAGACAGTATTAAAAAAAAATCTGCATAATTTCTCAAATTTTAATTTCTGCTCTCTAGGATCACAAATTTCCCAGAAGGCAATGAACTTCTGGAATTAATGTTATGTATTCTAGATATGCCAGTATTAATCTTCAAGAAACCACAGTTTCTGTTAATAAACTTTTCAAGCCAAAAAAACCCCACAAAAATTAAAAAAATACTCACCACCTCCACTGATTATATCAGGTTTGGCCTTCATTGTTTTGCAGAACTGTCTTCGGCAGTTTTCTATCCATGCAGTTTGTTTATCAGACATTTTGAAGCGCAATAAAAGTTTGCCAAGATCATTATCTAATAAGAAAGATGTCTTGTTATATTAACAAAACTTGCTTGATACACTGAAAAACAAGTATTAATGTTAATAAGGTAAACAGTTATAAGTTCCAGAAAAAGTATTTTATATGGGTTTCAAAAGGAAACAGACATTTTTCTGTAATTATATCTTATACCATCAAACTGCTATCACCATGTTAATCAAAAACTCATAAAATGGACTGATTTATAACCATTACTCTTACACAAATATTATTCATTACTGAGTATCTGATTTACTACACAGTGAGGACCTTAAGATTTCATTACAGAGACTGATATAAACATTATACTAATTCTTCATCTACATTCAGGTCCAGTTTTATTCATTTCTTTAAAGCAGAAAGAAAGCATAAATGTAGAAAATCTTTAGTCAGTTATTTATTTCCTCTTTTTGGTAAAAGAAAAAAAAAAACTAGGCTGAAAATGAATCATGCTAAGAAAGCATGCAGGCACGTGTTCAGCCCAACTCTTTGCAACCCTTCGGACTGGAGCCCACCAGACTCCTCTGTCCATGGGATTCTTCAAGCAAGAATACTGGAACAAGTTGCCCTTGCCTCCTCCAGGGGATCTTCCTGTCCCAGGGATGGAACCAATGTCACCTATGTCTCTTGCACTGTCAGGTGGATTCTTTTACCACTGAGTTACCTGGTAAGTCCCGGTAAAAGAGCACCGATTGCTAAAATATAATTTTTCTTCTTTCTTAGCAATTTTATGAATATGACAATATTAACTTTATCTTTTCTTTTTATTCTCATGAGATGTTTCCACCTTCCATTTTAATTGTATTCCCATCAGATTTTGCATTAGAAAACATCTATAAATATATTGCAGATTTAGGTGTCATTTAAAAAGGATATACAAGTACGTATACATATAAGCATATATACTATTTACTCACACATATATGTAAAAATTCAAAGAGGAGGAGGAAAAAAAGTTTCTTTGTAGAAGAGCAGAGGGTGGAGGGACAGACATTCACATGAACTCATACACTTTACCACTTTCCTTGAAGGAGATTTTGAGGAAAGAGGAACAAGAACATTTTCCACATATAAAGTCAAAGGCCTGATTGCTTCTACCCAAAGACATGGTTTGGAACATTACAAAATACAGCCACCTAAGAGGCTAATGAATTCCACCAAGAAAATATCAGTAGTCAACTTAATACTAAAGAGGATTTCAACCAATTCCTGGTCCTTTGAAATGAATACAATTATAGTAAAGAAAGTCAGTCCTTATTCTTAGGAATTAAAAAAAAATGAAACTTTTTACCATACTAAACTATTTTATTTTTCCATCTAATTTTTGTAAAAATACATTCAATAAACATGTATGGAATTCCTATGTGGCTATAACAATCTAGACAGACAAGGTCACTGGCCCTCATGAAACTTACATGTGTGTGTATTTGTGCATAAACAGACAGGAATATAACTGAGTATAATCAAGATATAGTAATACATGTCATTCCAATGCTCTAAGCTGGTTTTATTTAGCCCTAAAAAGCAGATACATATCCTCACTTAATCCTCATGGTTATCATATACAAAATTATATGACTGATTGTACAAATCATAATTCATGTAACTATTTCCACATTTGACAATTAGGTCACCAGAAAAGCCTTCTCATATCAAAACTACAGAAATATTCTTTTGTACAAACATAAATATACAAGGGGCTTCCCAGGTTGCGCTGGTGGCAAATCCACCTGCAAATGCAGGAGACATAAGAGACATGGGTTCGATCCCTTGGTTGGGAAGACCTCCTGGAGAAGGAAATGGCAGCCCACTCCAGTGTCCTTGCATGGAGAATACCATGGACAGAGGAGCTTGGTGGGTTACAGCACATGGGGTTGCAAAGAGTCAGACATGACTGAAGTCATTTAGCATGCATGTACATGAGTATACAAAAGTATCAAATATATGCACACTCATAAATATACATATAAACCAGAAAGAACTGTTCTGTTGGAAGAATGTATAATTCTGATACTTAGTAGTAACCTAACATATTCTCTTTAAATATCAGGAGCAAAATGATCCTATAATATTCCATAAGTGGCCTCAATCAGAGGTAATATCTAGAGAAAAATGAAACTGATTTAGTCAAAGAAGAAAATTATTATTTTTAATAAAAACTCAAAACTTTTAAACAAGAAATATCATAGCTGATAATTTTGTTGGAAATCATACTATTAACAGCAGAGTATTAATGTTAAATGCTTGATATCAATGTTAAATAACTTGATATAAGTTAGGTAAAAGACAACTGAACAGCATTAAATGGAATTTTTATAGTTTCCATTTAGAATATCTACATCATTTATTCCCCAAGAACAAACTATCTAGAACCTACTAAGAATCACTAATTATTTGTACCTCTTAATCCCCTTTACCTATCTAGCTCCACTCCATAAGTATAAAGTAAGATACAAGGATATAATTGTAGTACAGAGAATGCAGTCAAGATATCATAAAAAAACTTTATATGTCTCCAGAGGATCTTCCTGACCCAGGGATTGAACCTGGGTCTCAAGCACTGTAGACAGATGCTTTACCGTCTGAGCCACCAAGGAAGTCCTATATGGAGTATAATCTATAAACATATTGAAGCACTATGTGGTACGCCTGAAACTAATAGTCAGTTGTACTTCTATAAAAAATCACTAGTGGTACATGACTGAAAAGACAAAAGCAGTTTGTTTTTCATCTTTGTTTCTTTCTGTGTCAATTCTTTTTATCCATGTGTGACCCTGTATTTTATAACCACCACCATCCCTTAAGGCAAAAGTGTCCATAAAGTTCTTTTGTAAATTACTTGCTATTTAAAAATCCTGTTATCGTCTCTTCTTCCCTCCTGCTCACACCCTCCTCTTGCTCTCCTATCTCTTTCCTTTCACATTTGCTATTCTATTTTGCTCTTGCATCTCCTTCCAAGGAAAAGAGCACAGCCACTAGACTGTAAACAGTCCTGAAGCAGTAAATGTGGTATGCATCTCAATCGACCAACTGGGAGAAAGGCTGAAAGTCCCAATTTAGTGCCTGGAAATTTGATCTGAGGCAATTAACAAATGCTGAGCTGGAGAGAGAGTGCCTAGAAGACTCCTAGAGAGATAACTTTATATCCTCATAACCTCTGGTTATGGTTTCCCTCAGTTCTCAGTGGGAATGTGAGCTCTTCAATGTGTATATATCACAGCTAATAATATTTAGTGATTTGATATGTTTACTGAAAATTTGTATCTGTAATGTTAACAAGCTTGAGGAAAACAATTCCTTTATTCCCCCCCTCCAAATCTGGAACCAAATGAGAAGTAGACAGGAGGAGATAAATGGAGTTCAAAATATCAGTGCTAGTACCATAACAGTTAAATTAGGCACCTTAACTTGGATCTCCTGCCACATGGACTTAACAAATCTCTCCCCTGCACTGAAAAAATATATTCAATCTTAGACAGTGATGAGACAGCCAAAGGTCTCTCCTGATTGCTCTTGTTAGGAAAGCTATAAGTATAATGCTAACTGAAAAAAAAAAAAAACTGGTTTAAATAAATTAATGAAAAGATAGGCTAACTTGGAAATACAGCCTTTAAGTAGTCTAATCCAAGATTTTTCACTCCTTCTCCAAAATTCACCTAACAGTTTCCCTTACTAACTTAATGCATAATAAGTGAGGACGCCCAGAGAGAGGCCAACAAATTTACTCTAGCAAAAGCCCTTGGGCATGCAGAATGAGGCAAGGAGAAATGGAATTGCAGGAATGGTATCAGAGGAGCACAATTCTAAATCAGTGATTTGGGGAGGAGAACAAACCTGGATGATACATAAAATTTAATGTTTACCAAAATTTCTTTATCGTCACATAAAAAATTTAAAAGCCTTAGTTTTGCTTCTGGTCATGATGGAGAAACTGGAAATATACTTGCCTTCCTGCCATAAATAACTCAAGAAATGGTTAAAATATATCAAAACACTGTTTTCAGACACTGGTCAACAATAGGCAGTACAGGACTGTCCTGTCTGAGAAAGGGGGGGAAACTAAACTACCTTTACAACTGGGCCCTGGTTTTTTCTAGAATTACTTTCAACATCATTATATAGGAAGTGGGGCACTGAGTTAAAGAGACACAAGTCAAACTGCAGAGAGACTGAGGAGACTAAAATTTGTGGAAGAGGAAGAACAAAGAAAGAACTCCAGAAATCTTTTTGTCAAGGTGGTTGCAAAGAATTGGCTGTGCAGATGAAGAGTGAAGCTCCACAAGACTGGGCAGAGAACATGAACAATTCTCAGAGTATACAGTGAGGAGATGTCCAAATTACAGAAAGACTATGAAGAGTCCTCCTCATAGTTTCACAAACCAAAAAAGTCAAATCTTCGTAAAAGAGTTAAATTAGCCTTAAAGTAAAGACACGGGGCTTCCCAGGTGTTGCACTAGTAAAGAATCTGTTTGCCAATGCAGGAGATGTGGGTTCAATCCTTGGGCTGGGAAAATCCCCCAGAGTAGGAAATGGCAACCCACACCAGTATTCTTGCCTGGAGAATTCCATGAGCAGAGAAGCCTGGTGGGCTACAGTCCACAGGGTCACACATAGTCAGATACGACTGAGCGACTAAGCACACACACACAAAGACAACTTTACACTCACTCTAACAAAAAAAAAAAATGAAAGCCCTGAATGATCAAACTGATTTCACAAGTAACTTGACTGCACGGCCCAAAATGTCCATTACTCTTTAAAGAAAACAAAATCTACCACTCAACTATGTAAAATTAATAATGCTGAATATTCAATTAAAAATTACTAACCAGTAGTTGAATCAATTAATATAAAGACACAGAAAGGACCTTGGTGATACAATTACCAGGTAAAAATTTTAATGCAGTTGTTTTTAAGAATTTTAAGAAAATATAAACAAAAAGTGATATTAATTCAAACTGTAATCTATACTGGAATCCTCCTGAGTAAAATGGTACACACAAATGGTACATATAACAAACTAGATGAATCTTGAACTCATTATGCTTAAAGAAATCAAGCACAAATAAAGTATCTTATATGAGTCTATCTGTATCAAGTGCTAGAATGCAAAAGCAAATCTACAGCTATAGTTCTCTAATGGGCTAAGTTTTGTTCCCTGTATTTCACTAATGTCTACAGATATTCCTGGCTGGGAGGGGTGGGTGCAAATAGAGACTTCTATGGGTATCTAGTGAACAGACACCATGAAAGCTGCTAAAAAAAATTGTACAACGCACAGGACAGTTCTCTCTGGCAATAAGCACTTTTACCCAACCCACTTACTATTTGCTACTACTGAGGAAAATAGGAAACATCAAGTTTCATGTTTACAAAATTCAATTACAACTGATAATAGTTCATATCTAAATCCTGAAATTCTTTGTTATGGTAAGTACTATAATCTTTTCATACTTGATGATATTGTATAATTGGTTTCTAAAAAGATTACTATATAGAAGGAAAGATTATACTTATTATCACAGATAATGTAAAAAGAAAGAACCTCCATTTCAAGGACAAGAAAAATGTAAGCTCAATATAAATGCAAAGAAAATCTATGCAAAAACTTTTAATACTTCTTTCTGAATGCCCATTTTATACAGAATATCATAAACAGCTGCTATAAAAGAAACAAAATAAATGGAAGATTTAATAAATTAACTTGCAACAGATTCCTAGGCTTAATTTGGAAAGTCACCCATCTATTAGACTGAATCTTATTTGTGAAACATTTGCTTCCAATTTGTGTTTCTGCTTTTCTTCTTCCATGTAGATTAATACAGTTATGCCACTTTATTCTTAATATTTACAATATTTAAGGAAAGACTCTGGAGTAGTCTCCAAGAAGTAACTGAAAAGATGCTTTAATTCTCTGTATTAGTTCTCCCGACATTTCTAAATGTGAGAGTATCTAAATTATAACACTGTCTTCATTTTGTTTGAACTGTGAGTTCTTAAACATATGATATCTATATTTTATACAGATTATACTTCACTTCAGAATTATCATATCACTTTTCATTTTACTATGTGATAATTAAGCATGTACTATAGGAGGTACCAGTGAAGAGTTTTTTAAAAATGAGCAATTAGTTCTCCCTTATCACTTGCACCTAAACTAGCAGATGATTTATTTCTGCTAGTTGCCACTGAGGATTGTTTCAAACATGCAAGAAGTACATTAAGAGTTTTACCATTCAAAAGAAAACACTTATTCTGATTTTTAAACTAAGTATCTCAACAACTACAGTTCAAGATTTATGACATTGGAAAGGAACCATAATCATATGTTCCCATTCTCTCAGTTAACAGGATGATGCCAAGCAAAAGCCATTTACCTTTTATCTGCAGAAAATAAATTTTAATTCCAAGGGAAGAAACAATACAGAAAGAAAAAAAAATGAGAAAGTGCCTAACTTGACACAAAACCCTAGATAAATATTTGATAAAAAGGAGAATTCATCACCAAAAATATTTATAGACTAACTATATGTGCAAGACATAATACAAAGACTTTCAAAATCAGAACAAACAATACCTGTCATCATGCTGCATTATATTTTATGTGGTACATATTATTTTTCAAAGCACTTTGTTTTTCTCATGGGATTCTATTTTTGGTTCACTAGAGGAAGAGCAGTAATCCTAAATTTTACATAATTTATCAGACTAGGAAAAAAAGCAATCCAACCTACTCATTTGTTAATTTGGCAATTTTTATTCTTTTATTAAAATGTAGTTGCTATTATAAATCATCCCATTCTCCTTTTTCTCTTAGGCTCATTTATACTTCAGAACATTCATAAGTTTACTTGCATCAGGAGTTACTAATATGTTTGAGACTTTCAATGAATAGCCATTTGAATTTCTAAATAAAATAAAAGCAGTCACTGCCAGCGGCCTGGCCATCAGTGATCTTGTGAATCAATGCTGTGCTGCTGCTGGCCCTGTTAGGGATATGAGAAACAAAGGCAATGACAAAACAACATTCTTTCTACTTTGAAGATATCAGCCCCAACAAAGTAAATGTATTTCTGAGTGATTTCTTGATAAAGATGGAAATTCTACAGTAATAAGGTAAATAGGATATAGGCATGAATTAGATATAGGCATGTTTTTATAATTCAGCCTGAATAAACTTTATAAAATAAAAAATAAAGTGAATGGAAGATGCTAGAAACAGAAGTAAGAAGAACTTATTTCTCATTTTATTAAGTTACGTCTTAACAGTGACCAGAGTGTGCGAGCCAACTCAAGGCATTTTTATTTCTCAGTATGGAAGTACTAAATTTCCCTTCCTCCTAAAAGAAAGAAGTCCCCCTCTTGAAGACACCAAAATGGAACAATGAAGAGCACACTCACTGATTAGTGATGTAATTAATAACTCCTCAGAAACCTATTTTAGCTTCAGTTCAGTGCAGTCGCTCAGTCGTGTCCGACTCTTCACGACTCCATGAATCGCAGCACGTCAGGCCTCCCTGTCCATCAACACTCCCGGAGTATACCCAAACTCATGTGCATCGAGTCTGTGATACAATCCAGCCATGTCATCCTCTGTCATCCCCTTCTTTTCCTGCCCCCAATCCCTCCCAGCATCAGGGTCTTTTCCAATGAGTCAACTCTTCGCATGAGGTGGCCAAAGTATGGGAGTTTCAGCCTCAGTATCAGTCCTTCCAAAGAACACCCAGGACTGGTCTCCTTTAGGATGGACTGGTTGGATCTCCTTGCAGTCCAAGGGACTCTCAAGAGTCTTCTCCAACACTACAGTTCAAAACCATCAGTTCTTCGGCACTCAGCCTTCTTCACAGTCCAACTCTCACATCCATACACGACCACAGGAAAAACCATAGCCTTGACTAGACGGACCTTTGTTGACAAAGTAATGGTAATGTCTTTGCTTTTGAATATGCTGTCTAGGTTGGTTGTAACTTTCCTTCCAAGGAGTAAGTGTCTTTTAATTTCATGGCTGCAATCACCACCTGCAGTAATTTTGGAGCCCCCCAAAATAATGTCTGACACTAGTTCCACTGTTTCCTCCTCTATTTCCCATGAAGTGATGGGGCCAGATGCCATGATCTTCGTTTTCTGAATGTTGAGCTTTAAGCCAACTTTTTCACTCTCCTCTTTCACTTTCATCAAGAAGCTTTTAGTTCCTCTTCACTTTCTGCCATAGGGTGGTGTCATCTGCATATCTGAGGTTACTGATATTTCTCCCGGCAATCTTGATTCCAGGTTGTGCTTCTTCCAGTCCAGCGTTTCTCATGATGTACTCTTCATAGAAGTTAAATAAGCAGGGTGACAATATACAGCCTTGACGTACTCCTTTTTCTATCTGGAACCAGTCTGTTGTTCCATGTCCAGTTCTAACTGTTGCATCCTAACCTGCATATAGGTTTCTCAAGAGGCAGGTCAGGTGGTCTGGTATTCCCATCTCTTGAAGAATTTTCCACAGTTTATTGTGATCCACACAGTCAAAGGCTTTGGCATAGTCAATAAAGCAGAAATAGATGTTTTTCTGGAACTCTCTTGCTTTTTTTGATGATCCAGTGGATGTTGGCAATTTGATCTCTGGTTCCTCTGCCTTTTCTAAAACCAGCTTGAACATCTGGAAGTTTACAGTTCATATATTGCTGAAGCTTGGCTTGGAGAATTTTGAGCATTATTTGTATGTATATATGTGAGATGACTGCAACTGTGCGCTGGTTTGAGCATTCTTTGGCATTGCCTTTCTGTGGGATTGGAATGAAAACTGACCTTTTCCTTAGGTGTCTCAGTCTTTCTGTTTCATATAGGAAAGGAATTATGAGTTAATCTCTAGCAGTTCACTGACATGCTAACTGGCATTTGGTTTTAACCACTGCACAACTCTTTCTCCAACTCCCCTTCCCTCTTTCTTATCTTCTACACAGGAACAATAAGTTACTATACTAACACATTTCTTCCTACTTTTCTCAACTCTCAGATAACAGAGAGATGATATTTTGGAAGAAAAATTTTCATGTTAGTTGATTTATGATTATCAACATATGTGACATATGTACATAAAAATACTTATCAGTTTTTTTAAAGTCTTTTATATTTTAATATGGTGACCCTAAAAATGTGTACAAAGAAAAGTAACTGAACCAAATGGTGCCTCAAGATTCTTATTTACAGATGAAAATAAATCGTCTAATAGCTAACACTGATGCCAAGGAACTAACAAGAGGCAATTTAACAGATGAGGAAATGCTAACTGTAGCAAGGAGGATAAATCTAAAAGTTGAGAGACAAATTAGGTGAATGTCAGCATGTGCACACAACTAAAGTAATTTTTTTCCACAACAATGAAATGATATCTCAGAATACTGCATTGCAAATGACTAAAAAACACGTATCAGAATCAGTGAATCATTACCTGCAAATTGAAAAAGCAAAATGGCAAGTATATGAACTCTTGCCTTTAAAACAGCTATCACTAGCTTAAACAGCTTAAATGCATAATTACTAGCTTAAATGCATAATTTATGTTCAACTTATTGAACAGTGTTTAACGAGGAACATTACTTTCAATTTAGTTTTGTATCTGCTAGAAATATGTCTGGCTCCATTATTCTCACAGAGGTTACAAGGACATCATCAGTATACTCCCTTAGGTACTATGGAAATTTGGACATGCTTCTGATTTCCTCTCCCATTTTCTGCTGTTCTCCTATAAGTATAGGGTCAGTGAAACATCTGCGATATCAGAATGACATAAGTATGATTTATATTTGACTCAAAATGTATCTATGTAAAATCCCTTCCTGTGCTACCTTTTGGGCTATCCACTGACTGGCTAGATCATTCTGTCCTGCTTAACAGAATCACAGTAATGTCAGGACCACCATTAGTAGGAAGTATTAAGTATTGCTGTAAAATTGAGAAATAATGTCTTATTCAAACACTTGTGTTCTAGGCACTAACAGAAAGATAACTAGAAGTTGCTGCCCAGTATGGTGGGAAAATATGAAATTAAATAAAGAGACCTGAAATTGTATTAAATTAAAATAGGACATGTGACAGAAATTGGGCCTTGTAGATTATAGGGAAGTCATTAGAGGGTTTCATTAGAGGAGTAAAAATAATCCAAGCACATTTCAATAGCATTACTCTTGCTGCTGTGTTAACAAACTGAACAGGTTACTAAAACAGTACAGTGAGAGATGAGAGTGAGTACTGGATGAGTGAAAAGTGGTTCTGTTTGAGGTATGGCGAATCAAGAGCATTTGCAACAGAAATGGCTCAGCCAGTAATGAGTCTGCCTGCAATGTAGGAGACCTGAGTTTGATCCTGGGTCAGGAAGATCCCCTGCAGAAGGAAATGACAACCCATTCCAGTATTCTTGGAAATATCCAGTGGATATTTTGGAAATTCCCATGGATGGAGGATTTTGGATATTCCCATGGATGGAAATATCCCATGGATATTCTGGAAAATCCCATGGATGGAGGATCCTGGAGGGCTACAGTCCATGCCGTTGCAAAGAGACACCACTGAGCGATTTCACTCACTCAGATGCGGGTTATGAAGAGCAAAAGAGTCAAAAAAAAGTCTTCAACTTTATTGCCTAAAGAAATGGAAGCACAAAGTTGTCATTTCTTCCTTGGTGGCTCAGAGGGTAAAGCGTCTGCCTGCAGTGCAGGAGACCGGGGTTTGATCCCTGAGTCAGGAAGATCCCCTGGAGAAGGAAATGGCAACCCACTCCAGTACTCTTGCCTGGAAAATCCCATGGATGGAGGAGTGTGGTAGGCTACAGTCCATGGGGTCACAAAGAGTAGGACACGACTGAGTGACTTCACTTACTTACTTACCAAAGGAATAGATTTTGAAAGAGTATCAGAAGTTTATCTCAGAGTTGTTAAATTTGATATATTTACTAACCACCCTAGCAAAGGTATCACATAAACAGATATGAGTACAGAGTCAACTAGAGACACAGGTTAAAGATATAAATCTGTGTATATTGGATAGTATTTTAGTCATCAGACTAGATGAAATCCCCAAAAGAATACACTCACTCACAAAAAAGACAACTGAGAACTGAGAGGCACTCCAAACTTTAGAGTTTGGAGAGACCTGAAAGATCTGACAAAGATGAAGAATTTGCCAGAAATTCAAGGGAGTTGGGGGAATAATCAGATAATGTACTTTCTGAAAGCCAAATAAGAAAATGTTTCAAAAAGCAGAGGCATCAAGCATGTGTTAAGTGATAATGCTAAGTGTAACAGGATGAGTACAGAGACCTGACCCACTGATTTAACCCTGGTAGAATGGCAGGGGTGAAAGCCTGATTAGCTTTCAAGAGGATTCAAGAACACAGAAAGAGAACAACTACAATACTGCTGCTGCTGCTGCTGCTAAGTTGCTTCAGTCGTGTCCGACTGTGCGACCCCATAGACGGCAGCCCACCAGGCGCCGTGTCCCTGGGATTCTCCAGGCAAGAACACTGGAGTGGGTTGCCATTGCCTTCTCCAATGCATGAAAGTAAAAAGTGAAAGTGAAGTCTCTCAGTCGTGTCCGACTCCTAGTGACCCCATGGACTGCAGCCCACCAGGCTCCTCCGTCCATGGGATTTTCCAGGCAAGAGTACTGGAGCGGGATATCATTGCAACTACAATACTAAGATTAGACAATTCCTTGAAGGAATTTTGCAGTGGGAGGACAGAAATGGAATTGTAGAGAAGGGAAAGCAAGTTCAAAAGAAGATATTTTAAATATGGAAAAATTAATAGTATGTGGTTGGCTTATGGAAAAGCTACAGTGGAGAGCTCTGCCAAGCTCCCATCCCCTAATCCCATAATCCCATTAAAAACAATAAGGAAAAAGGGAGAACTGTTAGAAGCAAAATCTTTGCTGAGAAAGAGGATGGAATGTATTGCACAACTGAAGAACCTGGCCTGTTTAAGTAATATTTGCAGATTCATTCATAGTAATGCAAAATCTAAGTTGGTACAGATGTAGCTGAGTCAGCCAATATGCATCAGGAGTATATGGAAGCTGATAGCTTGTTTCCTCAGTTTGGGGGGTGGGTGGGAAGGAAAACAGTTATCTGACAGGAAAGATTGGGAAGAGGTGAGGAAGGGTCAATTAATGAGAAGATTTGAAAATAAGTCATCTAGGAGACTAGGAGAGTACACTGAACTGGGGACACAACGTGTGGCTGCCTGGAAGCACTACGGGCTCACTAGACGTTAATAACCATTCTGCAAGTGATCTTCTGGGCTAGACAGAGAAGCTATTATTACTCCCTTTTCTAAATCACTTACAAGAGTAGAACAGGGAATAAAGTTATACTCCTCTGAGCTTCTCAGGGAACTATCAATTTAATCTTATTTTCTGATTTGTCTGCCTTGGTCAGTTTCAAATAAAGCATATTTTTAATCAAACTACTTTGAAGAAACAAATTATTTAATATGGAAGTCACAAAATAAGATTGATAACGAGTCAATCTGCTGTTCAAAAGAAAAGATGTATTTGTTTCCAAGTGAAACTTAGCAAAGATAGCAATGTTATTTCGAGACAAGGAAAAGGGGTTGAAGGGTTGGGCAGGGAGAACAGACCATGTCTTAACACCTCACCTTATCTCCAGGGCTTAGTGAAGTAACTGATAATCAGCACTCACAAAACATGTTGAATAAAGGAATGAGTAGATGAATAAATAATGAAACCTAAAGAAAGAATGTCAGAATACTTGAGACTGGCTAAAAGATTGAAAGTAGCATAGAAAAACATAAGAGTAAAGATTGGGTTCACTGAGAGATGCAAGTCAGTGTGAAGAGTCCAAAATGATATTCTTTCAAGGGTCTCTTCTTTAAAAATACTTAATCTTAACCCCACATCTCTGAATTAGGTCAAAAGAAAAACACACAGGCAAAATTGTAAAAGACAATATTAAAAGCTTTTAAAATTGCCTCGTGTTCTCTTTCCCTAACGTCTAGATAGAGAGAAAAAAATAGAATTTTTGCCTCTGTGCAACTGTGAGACACATAGTGTATATATTGAACACTGGATAGAAATAAAAATGTTTATCAGTTGATGGCCTCTATTAATTGATTTAAGGTAAGTAAACACAGGGGAAGGTAAATGGCTTTATGAAAGAAGAAAAATGTCTTACTTGTCAATAATAACTGTGGAATCTAACCCAGTGAAATCAATTATATACGTTATTTTTTTCCAATACAAGTTTGATGGTAATGCAAAGATCATGTTGATATCAAGAGTTAACTTCTCAAATTAATGGTTTAATATCTTCATATTTCATCTTAGAATTCTCAAGTCTAAAAATTCCTTGATTTTTTTATTGCTCTTATGATAAGGTCTAAATACATGTACTTGAGGTACCTAGGCCTTATGATTAAACTTGGCTTACCTGTCTAAGTCTTATCTCTGGTCACGCTTGTCCTCACGTATCATATCTCACACATCCTTGAACTACTTATACTTCTTAATTCAATTTTCTCCTTTTAGTCTCACTGCTGGTTCCTGTCAAAATTGCTCTTTTAATACCCAGAAAATACCTACTTCATGTCTTACATTAAACTTAATGTTCTTTGGAAGAGCATCTGCTTTATGAACTAACCTAGCATGCTACATTTTCTACTTAGTTCCTATCACACTGTCAGTTCAGTCAGTTCAGTCACTCAGTCGTGTCCGACTCTTTGCGACCCCATGAAGTGCAGCACACCAGGCCTCCCTGTCCAACACCATCTTCCAGAGTTCACTCAAACCCATGTCCATCGAGTCAGTGATGCCATCCAGCCATCTCATCCTCTGTTGTCCCCTTCTCCTCCTGCCCCCAATCCCTCCCAGCATCAGAGTCTTTTCCAATGAGTCAACTCTTTGCATGAGGTGGCCAAAGTACTGAAGTTTCAGCTTTAGCATCAGTCTTTCCAATGAACACCCAGGGCTGATCTCCTTTAGAATGGACTGGTTGGATCTCCTTGCAGTCCAAGGGACTCTCAAGAGTCTTCTCCAGCACCACAGTTCAAAAGCATCAATTCTTCGGTGCTCAGCTTTCTTCACAGCCCAACTCTCACATCCATACATGGCTACTAGAAAAATCATAGCCTTGACTAGACAGACCTTTATTGACAAAGAAATATCTCTGCTTTTGAATATGCTATCTAAGTTGGTCATACTGTAATACTATACAATTGTCCAATTACTTGACTATGTTCTCTAAAAGGTCATGAATAGCTGACGTTTAAAATTTTTTTGTTTTACTACATTTATATAACATTTCATTTCAAGTCTTGAGCCTACAGGACTTACATGTGGCACAAGTATTAAAAAAATATTAACCTGTTGAATAAAGTTCTGAGGAGGGCATGGCAACCCACTCCAGTATTCTTGCTTGGAGAATGTGCAGAGACAGAGAAGCCTGGTGGGCTACTTCTACATATCTAGAATTAATTCACTGAAAATCACTAATACTCCTTTTAAAACAAACAAAAAGGTTCTGATAAGAATTATTCAGCATCATATAAATATTAGTTTAGTAAAGAATATGTGAAATAAGGAAAACTTACAAAGGAATAGACATAAATCTATCCAGATGTACAAACTGAAAGAAAAATAGTATTAACGTCTTCAAATTACTTTATGTCTTTTTTTCAAAGTATAAAAAAACAAGCACTAAAACATGGCACTTGATGATAAATACTTTACCTTGTTTTAGATCAGTACTTCTTGTAACACAGTCTGACAAATAGCAGTTTGGTAAAGGGTATGATGAAAACATTGGCCAAGGATATGGTTCATCACCCTAAAAAAGAAGCAAAACAGATGACTTTAGGAAGTAGTTTAATATCAAATTTTAAGACTTTTTGAAGTGACATTTAAATTGGCTCTTGTTTCACAAATTCTAGAGTTGTAATATAGCTAACCAAAAGCTATCTTATAATTCAATATTCTAATGGATACTAACTAAAATGAAATATAGAAACATTAAATACTGAAGACAAATATGATAATTGTATAATCAGATTGCTCACAAAGCTATTTCTATTGCACTGTAATCATTTCAACTTCACCATTCTTGGTGTGAAGAGTCAAAACAAGTGCACTTCATACAACAACAATAAAAAACCCTTCCAGAGAAAAACCAAACTCTATGGATACTGATGAAAAAAAGAGGTACTCAATATTGTCAATGAAATTCAACAAAATCAGTCATGTGGCTCAGATGGTAAAGTGTCTGTCTACAATGCGGGAGACCTGGGTTGGGAAGATCCCCTGGAGAAGGAAATGGCAATCTACTCCAGTACTGTTGCCTGGAAAATTCCATGGACAGAGGAGCCTGGTAGGCTACAGTCAATGGTGAAGCAAAGAGTCGGACACGACTGAGTGACTTCACTTCACTTCAATAAAAATTAAGTATCATGAGGGAGAAAGATTTTAAAAGTGAAAAAAAATTCAAAGACACACAAGGAAATGACAAGTTTTTGATAAAATAATATCCTATTCTGCAACACAAACTACCACTTGTGACATCTTGTCATGAAAAATACTATTTTCATTAGGAACTGTTTACTTGTATCCTGTCATTTGAGTTGGCTACCTTGCTTCAAAATACATTCGAAAAACATTCTCCCCTCCATTTGCTCCACTTACCTTCTCCAGTAACCTTGGAGGCAAAATTCGTTCCATTGGCCCACCAATAAGATTTATTCTAACAAGAACATGATTTCTCTCTACTGATAAGCTATCAATTATAAACTCCCTGAAAAATAAACATACCAATTGTTACTGCCTTAATTAAATATGATTTAATTTTAAGAGCATGTCAGTGCAATGCATAAGGAAAAAAGCAATACAGTTTCTATAGAAAGGGAGAGATAAATTCACCTTTATCTTACAGCTTTCCAACCTAAGGAGCAAAAAATTGGAGATATAATCAATATAATGAAATGAATATCAAGAATATTTTCTTGACAAATGTTATATGTCAAAAGAAATGACATAAAGACAGGCATTACTTCCACAACAACTTTACCACATTTTTAGTCAATGTTCCCTTCAGTTCTAGTTGTTGTTACTCAGTTGCTAAGTCATGTCTGACTTTTGTGTCCCCACAGACTGTGGCACCCCAGGCTCCTCTGTCTTCCACTAAGTTCCAGAGTTTACTTAAATTCATGTCCATCAAGTCAGTGATGATATCTAACCATCTCATTCTCCACTGTTCCCTTCTCGTTTTGCCTTCAATCTTTCCTAACATCAGGGTCCTTTCCAGTGAATCAGCTCTTCGCATCAGGTGGCCAAAACATTGGAGCTTCAGCTTCAGCATCAGTCTTTTCAATGAATTTTCAGGTTGATTTCCTTTAGGATTGACTGGCTTCATATCCCTGCAGTCTGAGAGACTCTCAAGAGTTTTCTAGCACCAGAGTTCAAAAGCATCAATTCTAAAGCATCAATTCTTTGGCAGTCAAACTTCTTTATGGTCCAACCCTCACATCTGTACATGACTGCAGAAAAAACTAGAGCTTTGACTATACAGACCTTTGCTGGCAAAGTGATGTTTTTGCTTTCTAATACACCACCTAGGATTGCACAGCTTTCCTTCCAAGGAGCAAGCGTCTTTGAATTTCATGGCTGCAGTCATTGTTCACAGTGATTTTGGAGTCCAAGAAAAGAAAACCTATCATTGTTTTTACTTTTCCCCTTTCTTTTGCAATGAACTGATGGGACAGGATCCTCTGATCTTAGTTTTTGAATGCTGAGTTTCACAACAGCTTTTTCATTCTCCTCTTTCACAATCATCAAGAGGCTCTTTAGTTTCTCTTTGCTTTCTGCTGTAAGTTCTAGGCCAAGTATCCTATTTCAAATTCTAAATGTTGCATCCTCCACACTTCCTGCAGTTGTTAACGAAGTGAAGTGAAGTCGCTCAGTCGTGTCCGACTCTGTGACCCCATGGACTGTAGCCTACGAGGCTCCTCTGTCTATGGGATTTTCTAGGCAAGATTATTGGAGTGGGCTGTCATTTTCTTCTCCAGGGCATCTTCCCAACCCAGGGATTGAACCTGGGTCTCCTGCATTGCAGACAGGCACTTTACCATCTGAGTCACTAGGGCAGCTGTTAATACTATCCTCTATATCAAAACTAGAGTATTCAGCAATATAGCCTGATCTATACTATTTTTCCAAGGCCTAGCTAGGGTGGAGCAACACTTTTTTTTAAAATTACGGCCACAAAAATAATGCCAGCTATTGAATGTGTATCCAGCATATGTCAAACAATTCAAGGTAATGTCAAGTATGACATTTTAGTAGAAAAAAGTTTTGAAGATATTACCATAACATTGTTTCATAATAATCAGAATTTATGACTATGAACTAACATAATTAAGAAAAGGAAGTAAAAATTGCCTCTACAAGAGACACAAAAATCAGACATTTTGTTTAGTGGGTCATCTTTCTCATGCAGTCTGAATTTAAAGGTGACACAACTTAATAAAGTCAGTACTTAACTAAAACATAAAAACTAAACAGAAACTTAGAAAGTAGTACTATGCAAGCCATTTCCAAAAACGTCATTCACAATCTTTTAAACTGACATTTATGCTTTAATTGCTTTTTACTCTTATTTAAATCTACTGAATTCAAATAATGGAAAACATGAAATAAACTGTACCGAAATTACTGTCTTAACAGAATATCTGTAAAAGAAAGCTATTATTCTGTCTTAGTGATTTATTTTTTTTTACCTGTGACTTTCAGAGTTTTCTAGGGTATTTTCTTCTTGAGCATTTAGTAACATTTCAGATACTTGATACTGAGCCTCCAATAGAAGAAGAGTGTCTAGATCACAGCATACCACACTTAACAACCTATATAAAAAGGAATAATAAAAATAGATATTCTAAAATACATCCGAAAAGTTTATAGCCTCTTGGTGTCTCAAATACCTATACATGGAAACACAAATTTTTAAAGTAAAATTAGGCAGTTATTTCACATATATTTTAAATAACTGACTTCAAAAGATTTTCTTATTGAAATACTATTTAAAGACCATGGGTAATTTCTAATCTATGTTAAAAATTGATTTAAATCTAGGAATCTTCTCAACTAATAATTTAAAAATTAAGAGGTCTTCCCTGGTGGCTCAGCAGTAAAGAATTCACCCTGCCAGTGTGAAAGACATGACTCAGTTCCTAACCTGGGAAGATTTCACATGCCGTGGAGCAACTAAGCCCATACTCCACAACTACAGAGCTTGTGGGCTACAACTACTGAAGCCCACTCACTCTAGAGTCCATGTTCCACAACAAGAGAAGCCACCACAAGAAGAAGCCCATGCACAGCAACTAGAGAGCAGCCCTCATTTGCTGCAACTAGAGAAAAGCCCAAGCAGCAACGAAGACCCAGCACAGCCATAAATAAATAAAACTATTAAGAAAGACAGCACTCTTATAAAAATAGGGAACATTAGCAAACCTATAAAAACTACAGATTGCCATCACTTTACACCAAATTAAATATAGAAGGAATGACAGAATTTTTTCGCTATCAATACAGGAAATGTTTACCAGGTGAAATGTCAATGGCTAACTTTATAAAGCTGAAAACACCTAAACACACTGATCTGTCTTAACATCGCTAAACATAGAAATCACATGGCTCCTATTGTGATGCAAGAGGATGTACAGTGCACCGTCTATGAAATATTCTTACCAAGAAAACTGAACCTGAAACTAACCAATCCAAGATATCTTATTATCAGTTTATAGGAAATATAAGGCTCAGAGAAATATGTAAAAAGACACCCAAGGGAGATAGAGTCAACCCCAAAGCTAGAATTTGGAAAAAGGTTCACTTAAAAAGAGAGGACAAAGGGAGTTATAAATTAAAAAGAAAAATGAAACAAATATGAAGATTCTGTCTTGACTCATGATTCAACCAAAAACTGTAAAAGTATGTTTTTGAGTAACACAGGAATCATCTCCAAGGTATGTTAAGTAAAAAGCAGAGGCATAAAATGTGTATAGTGATAGCATTTGAACCAAAATTGGGTAACATTTAAATATACATGTAAATACATATTTGTTTTTACATAGAATTTCTCTCCAAGAACAGAATGAAACTGGCAAGAACTGTTACATGGGGTGGGAGTGTAATCTGACAGACTAAGGAAATGTATTTCTCACAGTACGTCTTTTATAGTTTTTCAATTTTGGTACAATCATATGCTTTACCTATTCAATAGCATCTGCAGAAAAATATCTGATGGACGCATTTAAGAGCAATTCAGTATCACTCCCCAGAACTTAGTGAAAATGAACAAATGCATATAAAACTAAGAGAAAAATCTACTATCATCAATTTAGATAATGTTTCATATTTAGTTTATTAAAAAAATATTTGTGCTAGATAAACAAAAATAACTACTTAGACTTCTAGTTTAAAGACGGTAGTATAAATTGGTATTTTCCTTCTCTAAGTCTAAAAATAACCCCAAGAATTGAGAAGGAAAGAAAAGATTATAAAAATATTTAGCTACAAAATGAGCTGAAGGACAGTCAAAGGCACTCAAACTTGAGCAAAGATGACTATGGGAAGAAAGAAAAACTAAGAAAGGACATCATAGCTGAAAATGAAAAATAAAAAGATTAATTCCCCCTCAAATTCATAAAAACATTTTAAAAAATGAGTATACTCAGTTGAAAAACCTAATCCTCTATTTGCAACAATGGAAACAGAATTCATGAGACAGAAGCAGGAAAATCTCTGGTCCTTTTATGGTTCCTATAATAAAACAAACAGGTAGAAGGTGGAGTCACAGACAAATCAATTATTAGTTACTGGTTATAGGTTATCGAGACAATTATTAATAGTTAAACTGACTACCCTCCATATTGAGATTGTCAAGGACAACACAAAAACATACACAAATTCCCAAACTGAAGCCCACAGAAAGAGTTCAACTAATTGGGAATATGACCGTAATTTCTCTTCAACACAAGCTTCCAATAATAGCTGATAAAAAACCCACATCCCTCCAAAATGAAATATCACAGGATGCATCCAAAGGTGCTCCAAGAAAAAGAACGAAATAACAAGATGAGCAGATGGCAAACACAAACACACACATACATATACACACAGAGAGCTATCATTATAACTTGAAAACTATGACCAAATAATTGTCCGTAATTTTTAAGTTAAATAAAATGTATTAGATCAACAGACTGTATAACTTACAGAATATTATACATCAATTATCTCTTTATTTAAAATGTTTAATGTAAAGCAATAGTGTCCAACAAGTTCTCTCCACAAAGTAGAGCTGTATAAGCATAGGGAAGAAGCAGCAAAATGATCAGAAAAAATAAAACATGAACTGGCAGAGCTAAGGAAAGAAGCAGAAGAAAGTGTCGTAGGAATTAAAGCACAACTACAAATAGCAAAAAAGGACAGATGCTGCTAAAAGCAGAATAAATGTTATAGGGAACAGAAAAGTACAAAAATATAATGACAACAAAGACTTTAAATTATTGTTTGAAGAGAAAACAGAAATAACCAAACAGGACACACCTTTAGAGATACTAGTCAAATTCTTTCCAAGAAAAAATCATCACGAATCTAAGTATATAAAGTGACAGAATGTCCATAAGTAAACTGAAATCAGAAGAGTCAACACTGAGACAGAGCCTAGTAAAGCTGTTACATTTAGAGAACGAAAGACCACTGGGGTATCCAGGAAGAGTCACTAAGAGAGGTGGGGCTGGGGGCAGGGAATCAAGTTGTTCTCAGACATATCCATAGCAACATTCAACACCAGCAGGACAATGAAACCACACTGGGAGGAGGTCTAAAATCAGATATTAACACACATTACAAAACTGTGATCACTTTTAACCTGTAGTAATGACATGAATAAACAAAAGAAAATACAAACAGATGCAAATATATAGAGGAATTTAAAATATGTCAGCAGCAGATAGAATTTCCTGATAGACTGAATATTTGGAGCAAAAATAAGAAAAATACTAAGGATAACTCTAGGTGTTTTGTTAGAAAATTAAAAATCAAGTTGTGGGAAACTAAGTAATAAGGCTTTAAGCTATAAAGATTTAGGGTGCATCTAGTAACCTTTCTACTTTCTTCAGGCTATTAAATCAGTGAATGGGTATTGAAAACAACCTCAGCATGTTCTAGTTTATGATAGAATCTAGATGAACAATAACATGATCCAAGGTGAGTTAGAGTATCTATGAAAGCAAATACATGCCTGGACTGAATTCTCATTAGAGAATGAGTAAAAAGAAACTTTTGGAGAAGCAAATGGCAACCCTCTCCAGTGTTCTTGCCTGGAGAATCCCAGGGACAGGGGAGCCTGGTGGGCTGCCGTCTATGGGGTCACACAGAGTAGGACACAACTGACGTGACTTAGCAGCAGCAGCAGCAGCAAATAGAAATTTTAACAAATGAGGTAAGACTTTTAAAATCTTACTTTTAAAATCAAATACTAGGAATAATGGAGAGTTTCACAAATTTGATTCAGTAATAAATTAAAAGAACAGCATACTGTGATCAAATACAATTCACTCCAGGAAGAAAAGGCTAGCTTAATGTTAAAACAGCTCCTGAGGTAATTCATGGCATCCATATGTAATAGAAAATAATCATATAATCATCTGACCAGATGTCTAAAAGCTCCTTGATATAAGATTCAACGTTCACAGTCTACTCCATATTTTCCAAAAAATGTTAAGTAAATTTATAAAAAGGTTATTTCTTTAAGGAGACAAAGTCATTTCAATGCAAGAGCTGAAAGTATAAAGGGGAAAAGCATTCCCACTGAGGTAATGAGAAATGCAAAACTGTCTATTATTTAGCATTGTTTTAGAAGTTTAAGCCAATGCAAAAAAGATGAGAAAAAGAATGTTACCTGAAAAGAAATAATGCTGTTCATTATCAGAAGATGATAAAACTGTTTATTTGGAAAATACTCATCCCCATGACACAAAAATTCAATTTACTTAATTTTCAGAAATACTGGCTAAATACCTACTAAATGCCTACTACTGCTTTAAGTGCTGAAGATACCTCCCCAAACACAAATCGACAAAAATCCCAGTCCTTATGGAATGCCAAAATACTAGAAGAGGGGAACAAGGGACAAAATACAAACTTAAAACACAGCACGGATACAACTACAACTGGGAAATGAGTAAAGAGTTGTAACAAGAGAGCAGTGAGGATGGATCATTGTACTCAATTTAAATAAGGTAGTTAGGAAAGACCTCATCAAGGTGACACTGGGTAAAGGCCTAAAAGAAATAAAGAAACAACCCATGGAGCTATCTGAGGAAAAATTGCTCTAAGGCAGCAAATAGCATGAGCTAGCGACTAAAGGTGAGAGCATACCTGCCTGTTTGAAGAACAGGAAAGGAGCCAGTGTGGCGCTAGAGGTAAGAGTCTGCCTGCCAGAGCAGGAGATGCAAGAGACACGAGTTCAACCCCTGGGTTGGGAAGATGCCCTGGAGTAGGAAGGGGCTCCCCACTCCAGGGGTTTTTTCCTGGAGAATTCCATGGGCAGAGGAGCCTGGCTGGCTACAGTCCATGGGCCACAAAGAGCAACTGAGCAACTGAGCACAAGGAAGCCAATGTAGCTGAAGTGGAAAAAGCAAAGGAGAGGCATTTGGAGATGAGGTTAGAGTAAATTAGGGGTCACGATCATCAGGACTCTAGGGTCACTGCAGGAAGTCTGCACCTTATTTGGTGACACGTAAATTCCACTGAAGTCTTGCCTCATCCTGATAATATGAGGAACTTGGTATGTACTGAACTGAGATTACTTGATTTGCGTTTACTGGCATCACTCTGACTGCTGCATACAGAACAGGCCAAAATTAGGCAGGGACAGAAGCAGAGGTACCAGTGCAGAAAAAGATACAGTGATAATTTAGATAAGGCAGTAGCTTAAAACAGGGTATTGTCATAGAGGATCTATTTATTAGAAAAAAAAGATGACTCTGTGGCAGGTAGACGCTTAGGGCAGTCCTCATGATCCCACCCTCCTGGTACCTATGTCTTTGTGTGATTCTCTTCTCTAAAATGTACACAGGATCTGTGTCTTGCTTCTAGTCAGAATAGTTAAAGGTAATTGGACAGATGGAATTACCTGAACATGTTTACATAAGACTATGCCATTCTTGGTGGAGTGTCTCTTTCTTCTGTTGGCTTTGAAGAAGCAAGCAGCTATGTTGGGGGAAACCAAGTGACAAGAAAGAACTGATGGCACACTTACACTGGCAAGCTGCAAGGGCTTCTGGCCTCTAAGCAGCAAGAAAACTAGAGTCTCTGTGCTAAAATCATGGAACTACATTCTGTCAACAATCTATGAGTTTAGAAACAGACTGTTTCCTACTTGAGCTTCAAATGAGACTACAGCCCCATCTGACACCTTGTTTGCAGTGTTATGAAACTATGCAAAAGGACCAAGCTAGGGTGTACCTTGACAGAAACTGAGATAAATGTGTGTTATTTTTAAACTACAAAGCCTCTGGTTAGAGTTCAACAAAATGCCTCCACTAACAAGCTAAAAGCATTTAAAACAGAATAATTAAATGAATTAATAATTTGTACATCTATATAATCTCAGACATTTATCAGATGCTTGGGCTTCCCTGGTTGCTCAGCCGGTAAAGAATTCTGCCTGCAATGAGGGAGAACTGGGTTCAATCCCTGGGTTGGGAAGATCCCCTGGAGAAAGGAAAGGCTACCCACTCCAGTATTCTGGCCTGGAGAATTCCATGGACTGTATAGTCCATGGGGTTTCAAAGAGTCAGTGCCGGGAGCCAGTGTGAGGAATCCCACCTGTGACAGGGTCATGTGGAAGGAAGTCTGGCATTCGCAGGGCATGATCAAACTTCAGGGGTTCCCCATGGCATTTCCTGAGCGTGAAAGGAATCTGCCGCCCTCTGCACTCTGCTTTTCCACTCTTCTGATATTCTCTGGGAAAAAGTCAACTCAGGGCTTTAGTCTTCTGCATTTGAAAGGGATGTTTCAGTTGAACCCCTTCTGATAGCTCTTTAGCTTGCCTAACTGGTTTTTCTTGGACTCTGTACAGCTTGTCAATTGCTTACAGCCCCCCAGCCGCGGGAGGCACAAAGCCTGAAAGCACCTTAAAGACAGAGAGGCTTTTCTAAAGAGTTAAAAATCATATTGGTGACGGGTTTTCACTGTTGACTCAAGGACTGCTGCCAGACCTCCATATTCTTTATCTTTTAGGCACCTGGACAGACATTACTCAATGTAAGCAGGACGTAGAAAAAGATATGTAGTAGCTTTGATGCTAGCAACACTAGACTTTTGAGTTAATTGCTTCTTTTTGCTTAAATCACTGTACTCCTTTTACCTTTGCTATGTAAGAATGTAACTTTGTTTAGTGCTTTACTGAGAGTGGCGCCAGACCCAGGGAAGATCAACACAAACAAGTCTTCTGGTTGACAAACCCTTATCAAAAAGAAAAAAAAAGGCTGTTAATGCTGCATAACTGTGTACCCACTGACCTTCATGCTTTATCAAAAGCATAAAAGGCCTTCTAAACAATAGAGGCTGAAGCTAGTCGCTGGACTGGTTTCCCCTGTGTCTCTCTCTCTTTCCTCTCCTCTTCACTCTAATTTCAGGCTGATTAGAGTGAAATCAGCCTGGACCAGGGGGGCTCGCCAGGTCTACTTACTTGCCCTGGCTTTCAAGCCCCTCGTGAAAGGAAGCCCAAGGTGGGGCACCCTTAGAGATTCAAGCAGGCACCAGTGGCCCCACGTAGATGGTGCAAATCTCGTGTCCGGAGATTTTATTGGCCTTTCCCGCAAGCCAAGTTATTTAGCCTTTTTTCTCTACTTAATTTTCCTCCTACACTATTTCTTCTTAATCTAATCTTATATTAATAAATAAGTTTTCCTCGCCAATGCCATCCCCGCTTCGAATTCCCTGGATCCACCAGGGCTGGACCCCAGCAGTCAGACATGACTGAGCAACTCTCACTACCAGTTCTAGATTTATGTGACATATTTAGTCTCACAGTAATTTTGAGGAAGGTATAGTTACTGTCTCCATTTCACATATGAGGAAATAGAAGCATCAAGAGTTACAAATCTTGTCTAAAATCATTCTGGCAATGTTGTTCCAGAGTTCATGCTCTTAAAGGACTGGGAGATACTGCCATGCACTGTAGAGTATCCCAAGGAACATACATATAAGACCTATGGAAAAAAATCCAATGTTCTAATGAGAGTAATTAAAGAATACTTAAATGGAGATATATGCCATGTTTACAGATTGGAAACTCATTATAAAGATGCCAGTTCACTCACTATTGATCTAAAGATTCAATCCAATGACAATTAAAATCTCAATGGGTTGATTTGTGTGACAAGGTGATATTAAACTTTACATGGAAAGAAAAGGACTAAAAGTAGCCAAGATGTTTGAAAAACAACAAAGTAGAAGGAATCACCCTATAATTACTGTAACATATTATAAAGCTACAGTAATTAAAACAATGCAATATTTGCACAAAGATGAACAAAAATCTAACTGAATAGAATAGGAAGTTCAGAAACCTCTTTGAATATTTAGATATCTTTTTGTAACACAAAAAAATTATGTATATGTATGTACACAGAGATATGTATCTATATGTTCCATGTGGAGCAAGTTGTTTATGACAGCTAAAACTAAAGAACTGTAAGTACCCCCAAAAGTCTGGTAGTAGCATAATATATAAACAAAATACAGTCTATGTCTGCTAATGGCATATTATATAGCAAAGAGCATTGACCTTAGAAATATAATGCTACAAATAAGAGGTCAGATGTGACAGGATATAGTCTATGCTTAAACTAAAATAGAGAACAAAAAGCAACAAAATTCAAATGTACTTTTTGGAAATATAAAAATAAGGAGTAAAAAATAAAAATAAGTCAAAGTAGTAAATAGCATAAAAGTCAGAATAATGTTTACCCATTAGCAAGAAGGGAGGCAGTCATGATCAACAAATGCATAATATTAGTAAGTTTTCTTTGTTTAGTTGACTGGGATTTTATGTAGACATTTAATTTACAATACCTTGTTAAGCTCATGTTTTATGTAGTATCTGTATTTTTAATATTTCATTTAAAAACTTAGGATACGCTAGAGTGGATAATGTGGAAAAAGTATAGCATTTTATTCATATGACGTATAAACATATATGCAACATGAACAAATTAAAAATATCAATAAAAGAATGTATACTTTAATAATCATGCATAAAGCCTTGAAAACAGGTACCATTTAATACTCAATCATGTAATCATCTAATAAACAGATCTTAATGGGTTCACTAATTACATCAGCCTATCTGTATAAGCTAGCAGCTACAGTAAATATGGAAGAAAAAGTCACTTGAGTAAGACCATCTTTTTAGCCTAACCATGACGTTAAAGCTAGGTTTACAAAGTGAATTGGAGTGAGCAAATTTCATATCCATTAATTTTTAAAAAGTGATCAGAAAAACATGTCTCAAAACTTACATATTACTAGGCTTGCAAATAACAAATCATGCAGCTTAATTTTTATTGACCCATATTTCCCAAAGTTAAGAAAAAAACTGCTGCTTATTTCATACATAAAGTTGGTTATATCAAGAAGTATTTCAAAGAAAATCAACAATTATCCAAGATGAATCCACATTTAAGAGTAAACGAGATAAATGTTTTAATGGTATGTTTTCAGTTTTTTATAAACAAATAAAGTAGCAATAACAAAGTTAATGTAAAGATATCAACAGTTTCACAGAAGAAATTTCAGAAATGTCCGTGTATATGTATGTGTCTCTCTCAGAATACAGTTAGAAGTAGATTGATTCTACCTACTCCAGACACAAACTCCCTTAGGTTGCTACTTAGGCATTATAGGTTACTTTTATCAAAATAAGAGAAGTTTCTGTACACCAAAAGACAGACAGTAATCACAGACCTTAGCTGCTCATTCTCTATTTCCTACAATTCTAAACAATGTGCAAATATTACCCACATTATTATAGTCTTGCAGTTCCCAGGAACCCAAACAGTCTAGCATCCCAGGGGTATGATGTTGCTGGTTGAAGGCAGTCAGACATAAGAGTTTGTTTGCCTATAGCAAAGCTTTTGGAGGCGTAACACAATTATTTAAAGTGGGGAAGGATCTAGCCCTTGCAGTAATTCCATGAAAGCATCTGTACAGCTGTGGGGATAATCAAATCTATTGCCTTGTTTGAGTCAGGTTTATTGATGATATCTAATAACATCTTTCTCATCTTACTTCAGGCACTGAAGACTAAGCCCCATCTCTATTAGACACTTTATACAGCATTGCTCAGTGTGCATGCTTCCTGCCTTCATGTATCTGTTCATTGTATGTAACAAAAGGCATAATCAAGATGAAGCCTCTTTACAGGAGTGAATTAACAAAATCTCTCACTGGTAAGTAAAAGTCACTTGGTTGTGTCTGACTTTTTGTGATCCCATGGACTATAGAGCCCATGGGATTCTCCAGGCTAGAATACTGGAGTGGGTAGCCTTTCCCTTTTCCAGGGGATCTTCCCAACCCAGGGATTGAACCCAGGTCTCCCCCATTGCAGGCAGATTCTTTACCAGCTGAGCCACAAGGGAAGCCCTCTCAGTGGTAAGATACTGCTAATATGGCTAATGTGAAAAGCAAGAGCAGCTTGCTTTCATTCAACCTGGACAGTAACACATACTTCATTTTATCATAATTGAGTCCTATCATCCCTCAAATTATCATGAAAAACTACTCTACTGATGATACGCTGTGAAAAGGACAGCTTGCCTTCTACATGTTCCAGCTAAGAGTAGGTGTGCCAGAGAAGAGACATCCAAAAAACTCATGGCTATCTCAGTGAAGTTTCTGAGTTCTAGTGGCCTCAAATGTCAAGATATCACATGCAATACACATGATGTGTTATTAAATTTTACACTATTTACCACCAAAGAAGTGACATAATGCATGACTCTGTGAATTTTAGCAACAACCCCTACAATATTTGGGTATGCTTCTCTGATTCATATCAAGTAATCCCTAACTCTCAACTTTAGGTGACCTAAAGGCTAGAATAAGGTCTAAAACCTGAGGTAGAAATTCTGTCACTTGAGCTTTAATCCAGCAGATTCAATGCTGTCAAATCATACTGTCAGGAGATATCAATATACCCTTGAAACTGTATCAATAAGCATAACTATCATAATCTAGTTATAACCAAAGATAACTAGGCCAGATTGTTTTCACTAACAATGTGATCAAGCTGTGAGGTGAACCAGCTCACATCAGTCATGCTGTGAGCCTCTGTGAGGTTCCCCTGTGAGGGCTGACTCAAGGAGAGCCCATTTGCCCTAAATGAGTTGGTATAAGGAGAGTAATGCAGCTGAGCCATAAGCCCTGCTCTAAACAAGGAAGATACACTGTTTTGCCTCAGATGCAAAGGGAGCCTCCCAACCTAGTGTGGAAATGGGTATCTTACACCATTGAAAAGTTGGACTTTCAAATACTACACATTATATAATTTTTCTTTCCCGAAAGTCTCCCTCTCCTTAAACTTCAGCGACTTAAAAACTGCAAAGTTATGATGTAAAGGTCTATAATTCTATATCCGTAAACCTTAGGACCAAAAATTTAAATTTTTATGCATTTAGCAACAAAATAGTATACACGGAGTCTGGAGCAATATCACATAATCAAGCATATTAATATTTCTTTGGCAAAATATATTGATATTCAAATTAGGCAGGCTAAATAAAGACTACAAAAAAATCTCATCACCTGAGGTTAAGATTAGATGCAGATAGCAAATAAATTCTTAGAATTTTAGAATTTCAAATCAGAAACTGTGGCACTTGAACCTGGATAATGCCAAGTTAATATCCATTATAATATTCATAAGTTTAAAAGAATGTGTGTCTATAATGCATGGTATAGAGAAATTTATTTTTAAAATCCAACCAAACATTCTGAATTTCAATTCATTTCTGGAAGTGAAAATTAGTGTTTCCTTAATATGAATGTTTATTTGAACTGTTTCAAGGAATAAAATGGCCTCAAATTTGGGCTTAACCTTCTCACTAGGTTTGGGATATATTTTGAACATAGTCTATTCCCCCATGAATTTGCTAATAAACTAAATCAAATCTCAACACCAGACTAATTCCCTATTCTTAATTATAACATTCTTTGTACGTCACTTTTTAATCATCACCATTGTATCATTAACGTGAGCAAATGGGCACTTGTCCAGGCAACCAGAATGGTTCTGGGCAGTATACTCTTAGCTATCATTTCTATTCGAATGAAGTCCAAAATGTTCATTGCTTTCCTCATGCTAGCAGTCACACACCTCTTCTCTTCACCCTGCCATTTTTTCCCTAGATTTTCTTCCTTGAATACACTGAAACACGTTTCTAATAACATTTTAACTATTTTCAAAAATGCATCACCATAAATAAGTTTTACTTCTATCAACTTTAATCAAATGCATCATATATATTTTACTTAACCAAACAATACAAAAATCCAATACAGAAGATTTCCTTCTGATTAATACACACAAACTAGCTAGTAAAAATGCAATACCCAGTTCTCTGTCATTTGATCAAACCCAACAATGATACATGAATTACAAGCACACTAACCACACATACAAATCTAGAGCTTAAAGATTATACACCTATAACCATTTATGAAGAATAAAAAAAGGGGCAAGGTCAGTTTGCCCAAAAACTAGTGAACAGCAAAAAGAGCGAGCAGGAGCTGTGGAAAGCCTCCTCATTTGAGCTATGTACCAAATTCTCATCATAGTTTCAGAAAGTGCTCTGGGATCTCCTGAAGCTGGCAGTTAGGTAGGATTTCCCTAAGTACACACAGAGTATAGCTTTGGAATATAACAAGTTTGCTGAACTTGTGTGGTGTGCTGTGCTGTGCTTAGTTGCTCAGTTGTGTCTGTCTCTTTGAGACCCTACGCACTATAGACCACCAGGCTCCTTTGTCTATGGGGATTCTCCAGGCAAGAATACTGGAGTGGGTTGCCATGCCCTCCTGCAGGGGATCTTCCTAACTCAGGGATCACATTGCAGGCAGATTCTTCACCATCTGAGTCATCAGGGAAGCCCAAGAAAAATGGAATTAGTAACCTACCCCTTCTCCAGGGGAACTTCCTGACCCAAGAATTGAACCGGGGTCTACCGCATTGCAGGCAGATTCTTTACCAGCTAAGTCACTAGGGAAGCCCAAACTTGTGTGTGCATATCCAAATGGTCAATAAAATCTGGACGTATGGTCAAGAGATAGCATAGAGGATAGATAGAAAGATACAAAGTTAGCTAGTAAAGAAGTGAAAATCGAAACCACTGTAGAAAATAAAAATACTAATAATTTAAAAAAATGGGTAAAGGACCAAAGACATACTCTAGAATTCAGTTAGAAAGGTAGGTAGTAAAGAGGAAAAGTCATCAAAAATGACTCATAAAAAGAACTCCAGAAATAAAGAGACAAATGCCATACAATTCTCCCAAACAGACCATATATAGCAGTGCAGCACTTAGCAGGAATTCAATAACTATTTTCTCAATGAATGAACCAAATGAAAGGAAATTGTCAAAATTTGGAAGAATATAAAATGGTACAGAGAGGTCAAGTAAAATGAGTCATAGGAAGAGGACATATAGAAATACTAAGGTAGGAAATATGCCTAAACTTGAACTCAGTTTAGTTCAGTCACTAAGCAGCGTCTGACTCTTTGTGACCCCATGAACCGTAGCACGTCAGGCCTCCCTGTCCATCATCAATTCCTGGAGTTCAACCAAACCTATGTTCATTCAGTCAGTGATGCCATCCAACCATCTCATCCTCTGTCATCCCCTTCTGCTCCTGCCCTCAATCTTTCCCAGCATCAGGGTCTTTTCAAATGAGTCAGCTCTTCACATCAGGTGGCCAAAGTACTGGAGTTTCAGCTTCAACATCAGTCCTTCCAATGAACACCCAGGATCTGATCTCTTTTAGGATGGACTGGTTGCATCTCCTTGTAGCCCAAGGGACTCTCAATCGTCTTCTCCAACACCACAGTTCAAAAGCATCAATTCTTTGGCGCTCAGCTTTCTTTATCCAACTCTCACATCCATGCATGACTACTGGAAAAACCATAGCCTTGACTAGACAGACCTTTGTTGACAAAGTAATGTCTCTGCTTTTTAATATGCTATCTAGGTTGGTTATAACTTTCCTTCCAAGGAGTAAGCATCTTTTAATTTCATTGCTGCAATCACCACCTGCAGTGAGTTTGGAGCCCAAAAAAATAAAGTCTGACACTATTTCCACTGTTTACCAACCTATTTTCCATGAAGTGATGTCACCGGATGCCATGATCTTAGCTTTCTGAATGTTGAGCTTTAAACCAACTTTTTCACTCTTCTCTTCCACTTTCATCAAGAGACTTTTTAGTTCCTCTTCACTTTGCCATAAGAGTGGTATCATCCGCATTATCTGAGGTTATTGATATTTCTCCCAGCAATCTTGATTCCAGCTTGTGCTTCTTCCAGCCCAGTGTTTCTCATGATGTACTGTGCATATAAGTTAAATAAGCAGAGTAACAATATATGGCCTTGAGGCACACCTTTTCCTATTTGGAACCAGTCTGTTGTTCCATGTCCACTTCTAACTGTTGCTTCCTGACCTGCATACAGGTTTCTGAAGAGGCAGGTCAAGTGGTCTGGTAGTCCCATCTTTTCAGAATGTTCCACAGTTTATTGCTCCACAGTCAAAGGCTTTGGCATAGTCAGTAAACTTAAACTAAGCAAGCCCATTTCTAAAGAATAGTTTTAAGAAATAAATATGGAACAAGATATTTATAAAGATGCAAATTTTTAAAAAGCTACATTTATAAACAAACAGAAAGCTGAGATAGGCACTGGAATATTACTCATCCCTTTAAAATTATGGTATAGATGAATATTTATAGATATGAGAGAATAATTTAAAATAAGTAAAAAAGGCAGATTAAAAACAATAAGCCTATTGTTCAAAAAGAATTTTCGATCAAAGGAACTATAGGCATGAAGAGACTAGCGCTGGTTATCTTCAAGAGGTATGAGTTTTCCCTTAAAAGGATAATGAATATTGCTTTCATTATATTCTAATCATTCTATATAAATAAGAACTCTTTGATAGAGAATTCTAGGTTGGTTATTTTAATTAGTTAGACATCATTTGATTGTCTTCTTTCTGTTCAGTTCAGTCTCTCAGTCATGTCCGACTCTGTGACTCCATGGACAGCAGCACGACAGGCTTCCCTGTCTGTCACCAACTCCCAGAGCTTACTCAAATGTGTGTCCATAGACTTGGTGATGCCATCCAACAATCTCAACCTCTGTCATCCCCTTCTCCTCCTGCCTTCAGTCTTACCAAGTATCAGGATCTTTTCAAATGATTCAGTTCTTCACATTGACTGATCAAAGTATCAGAGCTTCATCTTCAGCATCAGTCTTGCCAATGAATATTCAGGATTAATTTCCCTTAGGATTGACTGTTTGTACTCCTTATTGTCCAAGGGACTATCAAGTCTTCTCCAACACCAGAGTTAAAGGCATCAATTTTTCAGTGCTCAGCCTTCTTCATGGTCCAGCTCTCACATCCATACATGACTATTGGAAAAACCATAGCTTTGATTATATGGATCATCTTTGGTAAAGTAATCTCTCCGTTTTTAAAAATGCTGTCAAGGGTGGTTATAGCTTTTCTTCCAAGGAGCAATCATCTTTAATTTCATGGCTGCAGTCACAATCTGCAGTGATTTTGGAGCACAAGAAAATAAAGTCTCCCACTGTTTTCACTGTTTCCCCATCTATTTGCCATGAAGTCAAGGGACCAGATGTCATGATCTTCAATTTTTGAATGCTAACTTTTAAGTCAGCTTTTCCAAACTTCTCTTTCACTTTCATCAAGAGGCTTTCAGTTCCTCTTTGCTTTCTGCCATAAGAGTGCTATCATCTACATATGTGAGGCTACTGATATTTCTTCCAGCAATCTTGATTCCAGCTTGTGCTTCATCTAGTCTGGCATTTTGCATGATGTACTCTGCATAGACGTTAAATAAGCAGGCTGACAATATACAACCTGGATGTACTCCTTTCCTAATGTGGAACCAGTCCATTGTTCCATGTCCAGTTCTAACTATTGCTTCTTGAACTACATAAAGATATTTCAAGGGGCAAGTAAGAAGGTCTGGTATTCCCATCTCTTCCACAGTTTGTTGTGATCCACACAGTCAAAAGCTTTAGCATAGTCAATGAAGAAGAAGTACATGTTTTTCTGGGATTCGGTTGCTTTTTCTATGATTCAGTGGATGTTGGCAATTTGCTCTCTGGTTCCTCTGCCTTTGCTAAATCCAGCTTGACATTTTGCAAGTTCTCAGTTCACGTACTGTTGAAGCCTTGCTTAGAGAATTTTGAGCACTACTTGCTAGCATGTGAGATGAGTGCACGTGAGTTTGAACATTAGCTGGCATTACCTTTCCTTGGGATTAGAATGAAAACTGACCTTTTCCAGTCCTGTGGCCACTGCTGAGTTTTCCAAATTTGCTGGCATATTGAGTACAGCATTTCACAGCATCACCTTTTAGGATTTGAAATAGCTCAGCTGGAATTCCATCACCTTCACTAGCTTTGTTCATAGCAATGCTTCCCTAAGGCCCATTTGACTTCACACTCCAGCATATCTGGCTCTAGGTGAGTCATCACACCATCGCAGTTACCTAGGGTTACGAAGACCTACTTCTGTGTACTCTTGTCACCTCTTCTAAATATTGTTTGCTTCTGTTAGGTCCATACTGTTTCTGTCCTTTTTGTGCCCATCTTGACATGAAATGTTCCCTTGGTATCTTTAATTTTCTTGAAGAGACCACTAGTCTTTACCATTCTATTGTTTTCCTCTATTTCTTTGCACTGATCACTTAGGAAAACTTTCTTATCTCTCTCCTTGCTATTCTTAGGAACTCTCCATTCATATGGATACATCTTTCCTTTTCTCCTTTGTCTTTCACTTCTCTTTTCTTAGCTAGTTGTAAGGGCTCCTCAGATAATCATTTTGCCTTTTTGCACATCTTTTTCTTGTGGATGGTTTTGAGCACTGCCTCCTGTACAATGTTTAGAATCTCAGTCCATAGTTCTTCAGGCACTCTATCAGATCTAATCCTTTGAATCCCCTTGTCACTTCTACTGTATAATCATAAGGGATTTGATTTAGGTCATATCTGAATGATCTATAGTGGTTTTCCCTGCTTTCTTCAATTTAAGTCTCAATTTGGCAATAAAGTGTTCGATCTGAGGCATAGTCAGCTCCTGGTCTTGTTTTTGCTGATTGTATAGAGCTTCTCCATCTTTGGCTGCAAAGAATATAATCAGTCTTATTTCGGTATTGACGCTCGTGATGTCCATGTGTAGTCATCTCTTGTATTGCTGGAAGTGGGTGTTTGCTATGACCAGTGTGTTCTCTTGGCAAAACTCTGTTAGCCTTTGCCCTGCTTCATTCTGTACTCCAAGGCCAAACTTGCCTGTTACTACAAGGATCTCTTGACTTCCTACTTTTGCATTCCAGTCCCCTTTGATGAAAAGGATATCTTTTTCTGGTGTTAGTTCTAGAAGATCTTGTAGGTCTTCAGTTTCAGTTTCTTCAGCATTAGTGGCTGTGGCATAGACTTAGATTACTGTGATATTGAATGGTTTGCCTAGGAAACGAACAGAGATCATTCTGTCATTTTTGAGATGGCACCCAATTACTGCATTTTGGACTCTTTTGTTGACTATAAGAGCTACTTCATTTCTTCCTAGGAATTCTTGCCTACAGTAGTAGATACAGGGGTCATTTGAATTAAATTTTCCCATTCCAATCCATTTAGCTCACTGATTCTTAAAATATCTATGTTCATTCTTGCAATCTTCTGTTTGACCTGAGATGTTTAAAGAGTACCTTCTTTAAATTAACTTAATAGAATAAAATTATATTTTTGATATATGCATGTGTGTATATCCAGAATCCAAAATGTGGACAGTTTTGTGGTTATATTCTAATTTTGGATGTTAAAGATTACAAAAGAATTTTAAAATTGTTAATAAGATTTAAGTTTACTTGGCATCTGTGTCACTGGGAATAAATAGTTTGGTGTTTGCTGTGATGGAATATTATCACTTTTCTATGTTCAAGATAACCAGACTGTTTCTAAACTGAAAAACAAATATGTATTTTTTACTTTTCCTCTTCAAGTGATCTTCCAGGTCAAACTTTTATAAAGAAGTTAGTTATGCAAAAACTATTCATCATACTGTGTATAAAATTTACTATTCATTGATATAAAATAAAATAGCAAGTGATTAATTTTAAAGGCTTTTCTTTAAATTTGGATTCAAAATAAAACTATTGAGTTTTATTTTGAAGAAAATTAACAAATAGGCCACATTAGAGTTTCAAATGAAGACATATTGTAATAGACTTTAGGAGAATTATATTAACATTTTTAGCCATATTAAATTTTAATGTGTATAATTAAGAATGACTACCTAAGATTTAAGATGTTAAAAATAAGCAATTCTACAGTCAATAACTAAAACATAACTTACAGTTTGAGATAAAGACTACTATTAATATTATTAATGATGTAACTTCTTTCTCTATAAAATAGTTTTCATATTGAAATAAAATAGTCTAGAGTAAAGTATAATGTTCCTCTAGCCTAAAGGTGGTTGCTGCTTAGTCACTCAGTCATGCCTGACTCCTTGCGACCCCATGGACCGCAGCCCACCAGGCTCCTCTGTCCATGGGATTCTCCAGGCAAGAATACTGGAGTGGGTTGCCATTCTATTTTCCAAAAAGATGGTTAAGAAAATCTTAAAATGCTAAACCTTGAACAACATCATGTTGCTCATGGGATCTGACAACAAAAAAAGGCAAGAACAAAAATAAGCAAGTGGGACCAGATGAACCTAAGAAAATCAATAGAATGAAAAGACAACCTACATAATGAGAGAGAAAAGGCTGCACAACATATAGCTGATGAGCAGCTACATTTTGATATAATCCAAAATGTATAAAGAACTCATCCAACTCAAAAACAAACAAAAAATATAATTTAAAAATGGACAGAGGGTCTAAATACACATTTTCCCAAAGACAACAGACAAATGGCCAATAGGTACATGAAAAAAATGCTCAGATTCCCTAATTATCAGGGTAATGCAAATCAAAACTACAATGAGATCACTTCACACTTGTTAGAATGGCTATTATCCAAATACCAAGAAATAATGTTAGGATATGGAGAAAACGGAACTCTTGTGCACTGTTGGTGGAAACACAAGTTGGTACTGCCACGACAGAATACAGTAGAGGTTCCTCAAAAAATTAAAAATATAGGTACCATATGATGCAGCAATTTTGCTTCTAGATATTTTACCCAAAGAAAATGAAAACACTAATTAAAAAGATATATATACCACCAAGTTCATAGCAGCATTGTTTACAAAAGGCAAGAGATGAAACAAACTAAATTTCAATTGATGTATAACTGGATAATGAAAAAATACATATATATATAATGAGATTATTCAGCTATACAAAACAAAACCTTTCTATTTGCAACATGAATGGACCTTGAGGGCATTATAGTAAGTGAAATAAGTCTGAAAGACAAATACTGTATGATCACTTACATGTGGAATAAAAAAAAAAAAACAACACTTCATACATAAAGAACAGACTGACTGCCAAAGGATGGTGGAAGGGCAAGATGGGTGAAGAGAACGTGTACCACATTTGAAAGTCACTAAGACAGTAAATGTTAAAATTTCTCATCACAAGAAAAAAACGATTCCTATTAACTATGCAAGCATGCTGATGATTTTAAGTAGACTTCTGTGTTAAAGTCTACTTCACACATTTATACACAATCTATACAAGTATATTTCACAATATATACAACTATCACCTGAACTATGTCAATCACATCTCAAATTGTAGACAATTACACCCTCAAATTATAGAGGATAAAAACCTCACTGTGCCTTAATTAGGTCCTTAAAAGACACGTTTAAGAAAATAATTTTCACCTAGCATATAATAAATGCACAGTTTCTTTAAAAAAGTTTCCAGGCAACTGTCTTAATCAACAGAGTTAGCAAATGAATATTAGCCCAATAACCAAAAAATACTGGGCAATGAGGTGGCATGAAAGTAAAAGTAAATGATACTCCCTGAGGAAGTTTTAAGTTTTAGTCAGAAAAATAAAACTAAGTCCTTGTGAATGACCAAAAAGGCAATGGACATCCAGGAAAATTATAAGTTCAGAGTATGCTATAATAGGGCTTTCTTTGGGGCTCAGCTGGTAAAGAATCTGCCTGCAATGTGGGAGAACTGGGTTTGATCCCTGGTTTGGGAAGATCCCCTGGAGAAGAGAAAGGCTACCCACTTCCAGTATTCCAGTAGTCTGGCCCCATAGACTGTATAGTCCATGGGGTCGCAAAGAGTCAAACACAATTGAGCAATTTTCACTTTATGCTATAATAAATCAAGGAGAAAGTAATTCATAAAGAAAGCTTTGCCCTGAAAGAGGATGATCTACATTTTAACAAGGATGGCAAAAGTGAAGATAACATTCAAGACAAACAGGTACAGAGGCAATAATAAACACTGTGCTCGATGGAGCTAAGTCTAACCTACATTAGTTCAGGGTGAGGAAGGTAGAAAATATTAATAATATACATAGGAACCTGCTTCTCTGGTGGCTCAGAGGTTAAAGCATCTGCCTCCAATGCGGGAGACCAGGGTTCGATCCCTGGGTCGGGAAAATCCCCTGGAGAAGGAAATGGCAATCCACTCCAGTATTCTTCCATGGAGAATCCCATGGATGGAGAAGCCCTAGTAGGTTATAGTCCACGAGGTCGCAAAGAGTCGGACACAACTGAGTGACTTCACCTTCACCTTCATACATAGGAAAGGTGAAGATGTGATGGAGCTCCTTGAAAGCCACATAAAGAGTCTGGAATTGTCAAGTTATTTAAAATGGGATGATGGAGAGCTTTATAAAGATGCTATTCTTTTCTGCATTAATTATCTCACACTTTTCATTATCAACATCCAATTTCTCACTAGGTAGTGAGGTTAAAGAGAATGAGCATCACATCATATTTACACATTATTATATCTCCTACATGTAGCGCAGAGCAAACATGATCAAAGAGTTCAAAAGTGCTGGTTGTTAGGTCATTTCAAAGAGGGAAAATGGGACCAAATCTGAGAGCCCTTAATGCTGTGACCAAAGACTGAGCTCTTCCTTGGGTATCACAGTCACTTGAGGCTGCCATGCTTTCCTCATGGAGACACAAGCCACTCACAGAGGATAAGATGGTTGGATGGCATCACCCGACTCAATGGACGTGAGTGTGAGCAAACTCTGGGAGATGGTGAAGGATAGTGAAGCCTGGTGTGCTGCAGTCCATGCAGTCACAGTCAGACATAACTGAGCGACTGAACAACAACAACATGTGCACAGCTGGCAATCTGGGAAAGTAAATATAAATGTGAACATCTTCCAAGTTAAAAAAAAAAACAAAACTGGCTAAGTAAATAGAGAAAACTAAAACTTTTTTAATCTTATTCTGTAGTCAAATAAAAAAGTATTACTCATCTTAGGTCACTACAAGAAACCCAGATTAGCTTCATTTCCTTCCTTGGTAGAGAGGAAAATAGAGTCTCTGACTCATGAAGGTAGGTCAGGAAATGGCAGGAGTACATCCTTGTAACATAGGTGAATACAAGGAAGCTGGGAGGCCAAATCAATGAGAACATTAATGTCTTTAGCTGTTGTACAGCAGAAAGTCAATCAATACTTTATAAAAGTGAGATATAATGCTCAGACCACTTGAAATATTTTATATAATCCTTCTTCTTAACCTTAGAGGAAATGCTGGGGATATAATTACCTCTCAAGTGAAAAGACAGCTCTTTGAAATTCAGCAATTCTTTCTGTCTCACTAGGGTTTCTTTTTCTTTTCTATGAAATTCATTTTGAATTTTAAATGGAAACAATGATTCCATTTTTATAAACTATTTCCACATATCTATTCTGTCTCTATATGCATAGAAAGACATCGAGAATGATTTTCCTCAACATTGATAATGTCACTTTCAGAGTTAGAAGGAATTTCATTTATTATATTTAATTACCTGCATTGGTTAATTTCTTTATAATAAAGACAAATTATTTTTTGAAATGCAAAGAAAATTAAGATGACTCAATGAGTTGTCTGGTAGCTCAGAATAATGGTTTACATTGGGGATAAAAACTGGGACATCAACTGGCATACAGATGTACTAAAAGACAAAGGCATAAGTGAATGAACTAGGGGTATAAGTGTATAAAGGAAAAAAGTGGATTTAGGACCAAGCCCTGAGTGTTCTATCAATCAGAGGTTGCCTAGAAAATTAAAAGGAGCAGAAACTGCAGCCATAGGAGTATGTGCTATCACAGAAGGTAAAAGAACTCTCACATAGAAAGAAATGTCCCATTATGTCAATCTCTTGCTTACAGCAAGATGAGAATATAGAATCTGCTAGATTCATCAGCATAGAAGTTGCAAGTGACCTTAAGATGAACAGGATGTGCAGTTCTGACAGAGCTGTACAAGGCAATATCAAATCTTAAGTGGGCTGAGGAGTAAACAGAGGTGAGCAAGCGGGGACCGTTTGTGCAGATATGTTTTGCTGCAAGAGGAAAAGAAATAGAACAGTGACTGCAGAGAGACATGATATCAAGAAAAGTTTCTTTGCACATGTGTTTTGCTGCATTTCAATATAAATTGGGACATATAAAGGCAAGTCTGCACACTGTTGATGTGGAAACAGAGGTTAGGAGAGCTAATCAAAGGAGCAACCTTCTTGAGTATTAGTTATTTACAATATAAAACTTATAAGATGACCCTGGCAAATAAAATTTCAGAAACTTAAATAGGATGTGATGCTACTGAAAGTGTAAATCCATATTTCCCTAAGCCCCAAATTAGCCTTATCTAAGTGCTGTGGAAAACCTAAAGAAATTATATAAAACATCATTATGCTAGTCTAGATTTTTGAAGCAAGGGAAAAAAAAATAAAGTGAATGGAAGAAAGCAATGCTAAATGAAGAAATCAAACACATTAATAAGATGATCTACTGAAGGGAATGGTAAGAAACAAACCAAAAAATTGTGCAAGTGAGAAAAAATGATACAAGCAAAAATCCCAAACACAAAGAAATGGGATTTATATAATACTGAACTGAAGCTATGATTTAAATTATCACCATTGGACCTCAGTGACCAATGCTAGACGGAATGAGTAGAAAAATGAAAATAAACTAACTTGAGATGCATAACTTAAAAACATAACTGAGTATTATAAGGATGGACTTTAAAATACAATGAAATAAACTTCCTGTCAAGGAAAAAAATCTGTTAAAGGAACATAAAATTAAAACATGAATTTTTCTTCAAAAAGTTGTTTGAATGCTGACTTTATAAATAGCATATTACCTGGCAGCATCTAGAAAACTACAGAGATACTGAAAAAATGAAGTTAAAATTTACTTTCTAAGTAAAAATAAAAATAGTATAGAGCAAGTAGACAGATATAAAGAAACACTTGAAGTACTGCTTCTCTATATCTATTACTAACATTTTTACAGTGCTTTCTATGTGTCAAGCACTGCTATGCCCTTCTAATCTTTCATATGTAAGTCTCAGGATAACTCTATGAGGAAATATACAATTACCATCTTATAGATGGTAACTGACATCTCACTTTCAGTTCAGTTTAGTCACTCAGTCATGTCTGATTCTGCGACCCCATGGACTGCAGCACGTGAGGCCTCCCTGCCTATCACCAACTCCGGGAGTTTACTCAAACTCATGTCCATCAAGTCGGTGATGCCATCCAACTATCTCATCCTCTGTCATCCCTTTTTCCTCCTGTCTTCAATCATTCCCAGCATCAGGGTCTTTTCAAATGAGTCAGCTCTTCACATCAGGTGGCCAACGTATTGGAGTTTCAGCTTCAACATCAGTCTTTCCAATGAATATTCAGGACTGATTTCCTTTAGAATGGACTGGTTAGATCTTTTTGCAGTCTAAGAGATCTCACTTTACACAACTAGTAAACAGCAGGCAGTCTGACTCCATGTTGCTAACCACTATATATATTGATGGTTATTACATGTATCAACAATGGAATGGTAAATCTTTTTCATGTAGGAGAGAATGACTTTATTTAAACATTATAAGAAACACACATCAATATACTTTATCCTCAGGAGCATTTTACTTTTTGGATTGCTTTTTATGTGACTTAAAATCCTACTGTTAAAAATTTTGCCAGAATACCAGAGGAAAATACTACCTTATAAAAGAAAGAAAACATTCAGAAAAAAATTCATTCAGTGTAAGAAGAGGCCAAAATCTATGGTCTATAATTAGAAAACTCAGAAAAATACTTGCTATGCAGAAGTGTTAGGGGAAGCACCCTGGCCAGGCACCACAGTAACCATTTGCATGAGTTGTTTTATGACAGGAGATCCTGATAAGGAATATGGAACTAATAAGCCACCACCAACCAGAAGAGTTTGGGAAAGGTCTAAAGGAGACACCACGTGTCCGTCCACTTCCCGGAATCCCTCTCACTAGAGTCCATCTTGGCTGAGCGATGCGTGCACCACCAGGAAACACTGGGAATTAGAATGATTGGCCAAACACCTCCCGGAAACTAATCCCATCACCATAAAACCTGAGACTGTGAGCCATGCGGCAAAGCAGTTCTCCTGGGTTTCCCTACCCTACTGCTCTCCACCCGGGTGCCCTTTCCCAATAAAATCTCTTGCTTTGTCAACACATGCATCTCCTCGGACAATTCATTTCCGAGTGTTAGACAAGAGCCCAGTTTAAAATCCTACTGTTAAAAATTTAGCCAGAATACCGGAGAAAAATATTACCTTATAAAAGAAAGAAAACACTCAGAAAAAAATTCGTTCAATGTATTAATAAGAAGAGGCCAAAATCTATGGTCTACAATTAGAAAACTCAGAAAAATACTTGCTATGCAAAAGGAGGATCTACTGGTACGATTTCCCTAGAAATCCTCATCACTGCTTGCTATGTGATTATCTGATGCTATTCACAGAAAGTTAAAATTGAATGTGAAAACACATTTTGAGATAAAGAGTGCACTACCCAAAAAGTATAATAGCTGTATCTTTTTTTCTACCTTCTTTGAACTAGAAAGTCCAAAAATGAAGCTCAGCTATTAATGAATGTAATTTTAAAAAGGTTTAAGACTTATATACTACCATAGCGAATTCTAATTTTAGAAAACTAATTGCTTTCTTCTTAGGTAGAACATTCTCACTGACCTCCTCCACCATACTTGAAAAAGTTACTTTGCTAGTCAAAAGGAAATCGTGAACCTATGAAAGTGAACATTTCTTTAATTCAGCTGCTTTTAAATGTTAAGGAGTATAAATTCAACCAGAAAATATTTAAATCTTGGATTAAAAAGTATGATAAATATTGAGGAGCAAAATCTGGGCAAGATATCATCCATTTCTAGGCCTCTTTTTAAAAAGACCACATTTTGGCAGGAATTCAAACCAATACCGAGGAAGGAAAGGTACAGGCCGAGCTGCCTCCATCTGGAAAAAGAAGGAAACTCCATCTTCCACGTTCAGTGAGCTTTGGACCATGTGCCTAGGCGCCATGGGGATAACATACCTATGGCCAAACTGGCCTCCCAGACTGACAAACACCAGATTCCATATCAAGATTTCCTGTCGCCAAAAAGAATGTAATAATCCTCTATGTAGTCAATTACCTTTGTAATCTTTATGGTACCCATTGGTGTAGGCTACAGTGTATAACCAGCTGACCTTTCTCATTATGAATCATGGCTGTAACCTGATTGTATCTCCCTTTAACATTTTCCAGGCTAGGTTTAAGGAATTTAGGGATCAGGGCTTGAGCAGTACACTTAAGATACATAAGGTTTTTCACAAAAGTCGGTTGGTTTCCTTAGCTAGGAGGAGACTCTGCCTTGGGCCCACAGGTGTAATAAACTGAACTCCACTATCTGCATTGTCCTTTTGAGTGAGTTTGTTTCCCGGAGCGTGTGGCTACAATGATACCAATGCAGGGAAGCCCCAGCTGACTCCTGAGAAAACTGAATAGTAAACAAACTGCCTCTAATAAATCAAGCAAAAGTGATAATACAGAACCTAAATGCAGCAAAGACTCTAATGTAAAAATCTAACGACTATAATTTACTCTGTAGTATTATAGAAGACAAATTACTTTAAACATGCTTTAAAAATTATTGTAAATATTAGAAAATATTATATTATAAAATAATTTTAAATAGTATATCATAAACATTATAAAATTTAAAATATTATAAAAATTTAAATATCATAAAATTATTTAAAATATTATAAATATAGAACATATGCTCAACTATTTCTACAACACAGAAAACACCAAGTGAAATTCAGCGTCTTACCTTAGACCAAAGATGTGTGATTGTTCGTAGTTGAATAAGGAACGAATCTTGGCTTCAGAATTCAAAATTATAAGTCTGTCAATAATATCCTATAAAACAGTCTTAGAGTTAGACTGTACTTGGCTGAAACCATTTAAAGAAAATCAAATTGACAAATATTTAGATTTGTGCTTTACATTTAAGTGTATGGAGATTTACATTTGAATGTAGAGAGCCATTTAAAAAAGAGTTTTTTTTTTAATTAATAGCTGAGTCTCACCCCTAGAAATTCTAAATTAATTCGTCTGGGTATGATATGGACATAAGACTTGTAAACATTCCTGAAATGAATCAAATGTTTAGCCAAAAGGAGAATCACTAATTTATAACCCACTTTGGTACTGTGTGAGCAGCTTACTGTAACCAGTTAAATACTGTTTAAACTGCTAAAAATGTAAGCTACTTTCAAAAACAAATTTGAATTCTACAAATGTGAAGCATAAACAGTGGATTTAGTTTTATCTGGAAATATTTGAGATTTGTTAATAGATATCTTCTCCTGTAAATCAGTGGTTTCCAATCCTGAACACGACCCTATGGAACTTAGAGAAGTAAAGAGATGCCCAGGCTCTACCCCAGAGCAATTACCTCACTATTCCTGAGGGGGAGGATTCTGGCATTAACATCCCCGTAAAAGCTTCCCCAAGTTGTTGCAATGGGTAACCAGGTTTAAAAATCACTGATGCAGAGAGAACTTGATGCCTAGGTATTATCAGCTGTCCCAAGCAATGACAACAAAACACAAGCCCAACACAAAATTTTGAGCATTCTCTATAAGGCTTTGTTTCTATAATGCCTGACTTTTGTGCATATCTTTGGGTTTAGGCCTAAGAAATTTAATTATAGACAAATACCTTTCTCTCTCATTGTTCATTTTTCTAACCAATAAACTTGCTACATTTCATGAGTTTAAATTCAAGATACTGCTGTAACCAATATGGCAAAAGGAGGAAGGTTATACTAGGAAATAAAGTCACATAATATTTACTGAGGTCAATGTAGATAATAGTACAAACATATCAAATAGCTTAAGAGGCCAGGAAATAAGTTTGTAAAAAGAAGGAAATAATGGACTTAAAATCACATTTGAAAAATAATAAACAAGACACAGTAAATAAAGGATTTTTAATAAACTTAGAAACTGTTTACATGGAACACTTAGGAAGGCATTTACCATTCCACAGATATTTTGAAAAATGTGTAAATAATATAAGCTCAAGAATTTACAATCAGCCTAACAATGCAGAATGAAAGAATTGCTAACTTTCATTGCTAGCTGTCATTGTTGTCTGTTTCTTAGCAAGTGTTGACTTAAAAACAGTCACAACCTTAAAGTTGAGAGTTATGTTTTATTCAATGCAAATTTTTAGGACTTAAGCTCAAGAGGCAACATCTCAAGAAACCCTGAGAAAACTGCACTAGGTGGGTAGGTTGGAGTGTGAGTCAGGATACATGGAAGTTTGCAACAAAAGGCAGGTAAGCTTATATAGAAGTTTGCAACAAAAGGCAGGTAGTCTGAACATCTTTGTGAATTAAAGAAAACCAGATATCCCAAGTTAAGGAATTTAGCACTTTTCTATGTATGGAAAGATACAAGAGTCTGGACTCACAGAAATCATTCCTTTTATTAGCGTTTCAGCTATCTTAGGGCCAGTATCCTGAGTTCACCTCCTGAGTTCTTTAGTGCTCACCACAGGGAGTAGCTGGAGCCCAGTGGCTGCCTGATTTCACTAACGAATTTTGCTCCTTCCTGAGTGCCCTCAGGGTTCAGGAATTCAACTTTCAGTTCAGTTCAGTTCAGTCTTTCAGTCGTGTCCAACTCTTTGCGACCCCATGAATCGCAGCACACCAGGCCTCCCTGTTCAGCACCAGAGTTCACTCAGACTCACGTCCATCAAGTCGGTGATGCCATTCAGCCATCTCATCCTCAGTCTTCCCCTTCTCCTCCTTCCCCCAATCCCTCCCAGCATCAGAGTCTTTTCCAGTGAGTCAACTCTTTGCAAGAGGTAGCCAAAGTATTGGAGTTTCAGCTTCAGCATCATTCTCTCAAAGAAATCCCAGAGCTGATCTCCTTCAGAATGGACGGGTTGGATCTCCTTGCAGTCCAAGGGACTCTCAAGAGTCTTCTCCAACACAACAGTTCAAAAGTATTAGTTCTTCGGCACTCAGCCTTCTTCACAGTCCAACTCTCACATCCATACACGACCACAGGAAAAACCATAGCCTTGAATAGACGAACTTTAATTGGCAAAGTGATGTCTCTGCTTTTGAATATACTATCTAGGTTGGTCATAACTTTTCTTCCAAGGAGTAAGTGTCTTCTAATTTCATGGCTGCAGTCACCATCTGCAGTGATTTTGGAGCCCCCAAAAATAAAGTCTGACACTGTTTCCACTGTTTCCCCATTTCTCATGAAATGATAGGACCAGATGCCATGATCTTCGTTTTCTGAATGCTGAGCTTTAAGTCAACTTTTTCACTCTCCTCTTTCACTTTAATCAAGAGGCTTTTTAGCTCCTCTTCACTTTCTGCCATAAGGGTGGTGTCATCTGCATATTTGAGGTTATTGATATTTCTCGCAGCAATCTTGATTCCAGCTTGTGTTTCTTCCAGTCCAGCAAATGCTGGACTCATGATGTACTCTGCATAGAAGTTAAATAAACAGGGTGACAATATACAGCCTTGACGTACTCCTTTTCCTATTTGGAACCAGTCTGTTGTTCCATGGCCAGTTCTAACTGCTGCTTCCTGACCTGCATACAGATTTCTCAAGAGGCAGGTTAGTGGTCTGGTAGTCCCATCTCTTTCAGAATTTTCCACAGTTGATTGTGATCCACACAGTCAAAGACTTTGGCATAGTCAAGAAAGCAGAAATAGATGTTTTTCTGGAACTCTCTTGCTTTTTCCATGATGCAGTGGATGTTGGCAATGTGATCTCTGGTTCCTCTGCCTTTTCTAAAACCAGCTTGAACATCAGGGAGTTCATGGTTCACGTATTGCTGAAGCCTGGCTTGGAGAATTTTGAGCATGACTTTACTAGCATGTGAGATGAGTGCAATTGTGCAGTAGTTTGAGCATTCTTTGGCATTGCCTTTCTTTGATATTGGAATGAAAGCTGACCTTTTCCAGTCCTGTGGCCACTGCTGAGTTTTCCAAATGTGCTGGCATACTGAGTGCAGCACTTTCACAGCATCATATTTCAGGATTTGAAACAGCTCAACTGGAATTCCATCACCTCCACTAGCTTTGTTCATAGTGATACCTTCTAAGGCCCACCTGACTTCACATTCCAAGATGTCTGGCTCTAGATTAGTGATCACATCATCATGATTATCTGGGTCGTGAAGATCTTTTTTGTACAGTTCTTCTGTGTATTCTTGCCACCTCTTCTTAATATCTTCTGCTTCTGTTAGGTCCAGACCATTTCTGTCCTTTATCGAGCCCATTTTTACATGAAATTTTCCCTTGGTATCTCTAATTTTCTTGAAGAGATCTCTAGTCTTTCCCATTCTGTTCCTCTATTTCTTTGCATTGATCGCTGAAGAAGGCTTTCTTATCTCTTCTTGCTATTCTTTGGAACTCTGCATTCAGATGCTTATATCTTTCCTTTTCTCCTTGGCTTTTCACCTCTCCTCTTTTCACAGCTATTTGTAAGGCTTCCCCAGACAGCCATTTTCCTTTTTGCATTTCTTTTCCATGGGGATGGTCTTGATCCCTGTCTCCTGTACAATGTCACGAACCTCATTCCATAGTTCATCAGGCACTCTATCTATCAGATCTAGGCCCTTAAATCTATTTCACACTTCCACTGTATAATCATAAGGGATTTGATTTAGGTCATACCTGAATGGTCTAGCGGTTTTCCCTACTTTCTTCAATTTAAGTCTGAATTTGGCAATAAGGAGATCATGATTTGAGCCACAGTCAGCTCCTGGTCTTGTTTTTGTTGACAGTATAGAGCTTCTCCTTCTTTGGCTGCATAGAATATAATCATTCTGATTTCGGTGTTGACCATCTGGTGATGTCCATGTGTAGAGTCTTCTCTTGTGTTGTTGGAAGAGGGTGTTTGCTATGACCAGTGCATTTTCTTGGCAAAACTCTATTAGTCTTTGCCCTGCTTCATTCCGCATTCCAAGGCCAAATTTGCCTGTTATTCCAGGTGTTTCTTGACTTCCACTTTAGCATTCCAGTCCCCTATAATGAAAAGGACACCTTTTTTGGGTGTTAGTTCTAAAAGGTCTTGCAGGTCTTCATAAAAACCGTTCAACTTCAGCTTCTTCAGCATTACTGGTTGGAGCATAGACTTGGATAACTGTGATATTGAATGCCCAGAATGCCTGATGCCTGTGGCATCCTTGTTTACTGATACATCAGGAAATATTCTATTTCTCACTGCTGCTGCTAAATCGCTTCAGTTGTGTCTGACTCTGTGTGACCCCATAGAGGGCAGCCCACCAGGCTCCCCGTCCCTGGGATTCTCCAAGTGAGAACACTGAAGTGGTTCGCCATTTCCTTCTCCAATGCATGAAAGTAAAAAGTGAAAGTGAAGTCACTCAGTTGTGTCCGATCGACTCTTCACTACTAGACACTCCTGGTTTCAAAACACTTCTTGACACTTCATGGTTCAAAAGTTTTAGCTCTGAATCTAAGTACTAGATACTGTAAGAATACAGGATAGAGAATGTATTTCCAATAAGCTAACTGCAGCAATTTATCAATGATAATGCATTTTCCAGAGAACAAATGTTACAGTAAATGAATTCTTCCTCAAAGAGGATTATATTGATGGATCATCACTTAGGGAAGAAAAGGAAACCCCTGAGAAGTCTGCCTTATGGAGAAATTCAGTTTCTAAGCAAAATGGGTGTCAAGAAGGCAATGTTTCCTAAAATAAGCAGTAGCTTTCCAGTAACAAATTAGCGTAAGTAAGGCTTGGGACTTGCAAAAAGGAGTCAGAAACTCTATACTTTTTTTTTTTTTAAAGCATACTGTCTAGCTTGAGAATAGGTTAAATGACCAAGTAAGTCAGAATGAAACCAAGACTGGAAAAACAAAGAAGAATATTCATTTTCTATAAATCAATATATGTTTGAGTGCCTACTGTGTTTAAAATTGTCCCAAAGCTTGTGTTTGTGCTATTTGATGCCTTTTACCTTAGAAAGAGCCAAGTGAAGGATAAAGAACAGATAAACCATAATGCCAATATTCTCATACTTGCATTATTAGGAGTAGCTTGCAACTAGTTAGTCCATGAACATCCATAAGCAAAATTCAGTCTATTAAAAGTCCTTCCTTGTACTTTTTCAAAGAAGGAAGTGTCTTAGTCCATTCTGGACACTATAGTAAAATTCTATAGACTGGGTGGTTTAGAAACAACAGAATTTCTCACATTTCTAGAGGCTGAGAAGTACAAGATCAAGTTGCCAGACTTTGTGTCTGATAAGGTCTATTTTCTAACTCACAGACAGTCATTTTTGCTGTGTTCTCAGATGGCAGAAGAGGCAAGGGTATTTTTTTTTTTTTTAGGGACTATTCACCCCTTAAATGGAGAAGGCAATGGCACCCCCACTCCAGTACTCTTGCCTGGAAAATCCATGGATGGAGGAGCCTGGTAGGCTGCAGTCCATGGGGTCGCTAAAAGTCAGACATGACTGAGCGACTTCACTTTGCCTTTTCACTTTCATGCATTGGAGAAGGAAATGGCAAACCACTCCAGTATTCTTGCCTAGAGAATCCCAGGGATGGGGGAGCCTGGTGGGCTGCCGTCTATGCGGTCACACAGAGTCGGACATTACTGAAGCAACTGAGCAGCAGCAGCAGCACCCTTAAAGGGCTTCCCCTGTGGCTCAGCTGATAAGGAATCCGCCTGCAATGTGGGAGACCTGGGTTGAATCCCTGGGTTGGGAAGATCACCTGGAGAAGGGAATGGCTACCTACTCCAGTAATCTGGCCTGGAAAATTCCAAGGACTGTATAATCCATGGGGTCACAAAGAGGCAGACATGACTGAAAGACTTTTACTTCACTTCACTTCACCCCTTAAAGACCCCACTTCCAAATATTATCATACTAGGAATGAAGTTTCAATAAATGAATTTGGGGGTATACAAACATTCAGTCTATAGACAAGAGATAGATGAAAATGCCATTCTGGCAGTGTGGTGACTTGAATGGTAACTATCCCTGAAAAAGCATGTCTATGTTCCAATCCCCAAAATCCATGATTGTTATCCTATTGAGAAAAAGGGTCTTTGCAGAGGTAACTAAGAATCAAGGTAAGGTCATCTTGGATTAAGCAAGTAGGCCCTAAATCTAATGACAAGTGTTCTTGTAAGAAAAGACAAAGGGATATTTAAAACAGAAGAGGAGAAAGCCTAAACCAGAAAATGTATACAATGAGCCTGGAATATCCTATCAAATAAATCAATAAATAAAAATACCAAATAAGAAAAGGAGTCAGTAGACAAAGAAAATTTTCATCTCAAAAGCAATAATGACTGCACTGAGTTGAAATATATGTGTAAAATCCAAAAGTTCATTATGATAATAACCATCATAAAACCTGCCTTTTACAGATTACTAGAACACAAATTCATTACTCTGCATATTAAAATATCAAGCATTTATTTTGCTATTTCTGAAAGAATTGTATTTCAGATTCCCTTATTAAATAATTTTAGTTAAATACAAAAAGAACAACAAACTAGAATCACCATTTCACATCTCTTAATGAATCAATTAGTACAACTCATAGCAAAAGTAGCCTAGTTTCTCCAATAAGTTAACTGCATGGAAACAAAAAGGGGAAAATGTTTTAGAAAATGACTGAAAAGGATATAATGATTGAATGCAACATGTGGACCTTGTTTGGATCATGACTTGAGAAACTTAAAAAAACAAAGACACCTTTGACACAACAGAGGAAACTTCTATACAGACTACACTATATATTAGATAATGTCAAGGAGCATGGATTGTGTATGGAGACAAAGGGAATAAGGAAATCAATAGAATGACTGCATCTGGCTTTCACTTTTAAAGAATCACTGTGAGGATAACTTATGAGCTAAGACTGGAAGAAAAAACAGTTAACATATCACTGGAGTAATCTAGACAAGAAACCAAGGTCTAAACTAAGGTAGTCTTAATATAAACAAAGTAAATAAGATCAAGTCATGAAGGAGAGAAAAATTTATAGTGAAAAATTACCATAAAGAGGAGTCAAAAATGACTTTCCAGTATGTAGTTCATTCAACTATGTGAATGATAGTGCCATATGCTAAGATAGAAAAATAAGAAATGGAACTGATTTAAGACAGACAAAAACATAATATTCAGTTGTGGACATGGTTAAATCTAAGATTTCTGGTTAAAGTGTCTGCCTCCAATGCAGGAGACTTGGGTTCGATCCCTGGGTTGGGAAGATCCCCTGGAGAAGGAAATGGCAATCCACTCCAGTATTCTTGCCTGGAGAATCCCATGGACAGAGAAGCCTAGTAGGTTACAGTCCATGGGGTCACAAAGAGTAGGACACGACTGAGTGACTTCACCTCACCTCCTAATGTCTATTATCTGGTAGAAATATGGGTATAGTTCTGACAATCAAGTAAGTGATACAGTTCAGAGAGTTGTCAATGTACAATGGAAGCCACAGAATTGGATGAAATGAACCTAAAGGTGTGGAACTGTGGTGCTGGAGAAGACTCTTAAGAGTCCCTTGGACTGTAAAGAGATCAAACCAGTCAATACTAAAGGAAATCAGTCCTGAATATTCAATGGAAGGACTGATGCTGAAGCTGAAACTCCCAATACTTTGGCCACCTGATGCGAAGAGCTGACTCACTGGAAAAGACCCTGATGCTGGGAAGAATTGAAGTCAGGAGGAGAAGGGGATGATAGAGGGTGAGAGAGTTAGATGGCATGATGGACAAGACTTTGAACAAGCTCCAGGAGTTGTTGATGGACAGGGAAGCCTGATGTGCTGCTGTCCATGGGGTCAAAGAGTCAGACACAACTGAGTGACTGAACTGATTGAACCTAAAGGACATTAGACAGCAGAAGAGAAGTCCACAAAAGAGACCACAGAAGCTGTAAGAGACCTAGAACTAGTGCCATAGCCACAGAAGAGAATGACAATGAGGAGGAATGAATCAACTCCACTAAATGCCACAAGGTGGTAAATTAAGTTAAATATAGGGAAAGGTTATTTAGTTTATATGCAGAGTACATCATGAGAAACGCTAGGCTGGAAGAAGCACAAGCTGGAATCAAGATTGCTGGGACAAATATCAATAACCTCAGATATGCAGATGACACCACCTTCATGGCAGAAAGTGAAGAGGAACTAAAAAGCCTCTTGATGAAAGTGAAAAAGGAAAGTAAAAAGTTGGCTTAAAGCTCAACATTCAGAAAACAAAGATCACGGTATCTGGTCCCATCACTTCATGGGAAATAGATGGGGAAACAGTGGAAACAGTGTCAGACTTTATTTTGGGGGCTCCAAAATCATGGCTGCAGATGGTGATTGCAGCCATGAAATTAAAAGACACTTTCTCCTTGGAAGCAAAGTTATGACCAACCTAGATAGCATATTCAAAAGCAGAGACATTACTTTGCCAACAAAGGTCCGTCTAGTCAAGGCTATGGTTTTTCCAGTGGTCATGTGTGGATATGAAAGTTGGACTGTGAAGAAAGCTGAGCATCAAAAAATTGATGCTTTTGAACTGTGGAGTTGGAGAAGACTCTTGAGAGTCCCTTGGACTGCAAGGAGATCCAACCAGTCCATCCTAAAGGAGATCAGTCCTGGGTGTTCTTTGGAAAGACTGATGCTAAAGCTGAAACTCCAATACTTTGGCCACCTCATGCAAAGAGTTGACTCATTGGAAAAGACCCTGATGTTGGGAGGGATAGTGGGCAGGAGGAGAAGGGGACGGCAGAGGATGAGATGGCTGGATGGCATCACCAACTCAATGGACATGAGTTTGAATGAATTCTGGGAGTTGGTGATGGACAGGGAGGCCTGGCATGCTGCAATTCATGGGGTCACAAAGAGTCGGACATGACTGAGCACCTAACTGAACTGAACTGAGGGGAAGGTTCCATTAGATTAGGGAATTACATATTTATCAGTGACTTTTGGCAGAACAATTTCAGTAAAAGTTGGTTAGGCAAGACTCCAGATTACAGTGACTTCTAGAGTTGATTGGAGAAGGCAATGGCACCCCACTCCAGTCCTCTTGCCTGGAGGATCCCATGTATGGAGGAGCCTGATAGGCTGGAGTCCATGGGGTCGCTAAGAATCGGACACGACTGAGCGACTTCACTTTCACTTTTCACTTTCACACACTGGAGAAGGAAATGGCAACCCACTCCAGTGTTCTTGCCTGGAGAATCCCAGGGATGGGGGGAGCCTGGTGGGCTGCTGTCTATGGGGTCGCACAGAGTCGGACACGGCTGAAGTGACTTAGCTAGAGTTGATACAAGAGAAAGAAGTTGAGAATTCAAATACAGGCAATTTTTCAAGATACTTTCTGACAAGGAAAAAAGAAAACTACAGGGTAATAGCTAAAAGACAACATAGATCAAGAGAGTTTTTTTTTTTAATAAGAATTTATACTTGTTTAAATGATGACTGGAAGCAGTGATTCATTTACAGGTTTAAAATGTAGTGTCATTAAGAAGATGGACTATCAATACTATATGCAATTAATCATTTTAAGACTATATTAAAGATAAATCCTTTACTTAAGTGGACAGGTATTTTTGACTATGCACTATAGCACATCCACGAAAACTTGAGAACAAATGCCAAAGCCGTTGCTCAAGATTAAATAACAGCACATTTGTATTAATATAATACTTGTGTTCCATAACAGATTTCAATAAAGGCAATAATAGAAAAACTTTCAAAAACCATTCACTGGATATCTACTATCCAGTTTTTACTAGACGTAAATATGATCAAGATATTCTACTCGCTTTCAGGTCCTCACAGTGTAGTAGGGAAGACAGGCAGATAAATGGTTAATTATAAAACTACTTAAGAAGTGCCAAGATACAAGTAAGTATAAGCTAAAACTGGGATACCTCAAGAATATAAAAGTTTAAAGAGAAAAATATTTTATTTCTATTTCATTCATATAAATTATCAAAAAGTTTCCAAGGTAGAGAAAATTCTTAAAAATAAAATGTTTAGGGTCAACAAGAATTAGAATTCAAAATGTCAAAATGATATAAGAAAAACAACACACTGGACAAACTGACCAAAAGATAAATGCAATGACTGGAATTTCAGAATTAAACGATTCCTTAATAATGTATATATACACATATTTAATTTGTATTTAAAATACAAATGGGTGTTTAATTCATAAATTTAACAAAAGATGAGAAACTTAATACACTTAAATGATTAAAATAAGTTACCCATTTTGAAACATGAATATAAAATAAGTTTCAAATTAAATAAATATTCATATACTGCCCTTAAAGGACAGTAATACACAGATCATTTAAAATATAAACAGAAAACGTATTGGACTCTTTAGATACAGTTTATTCCTAATTATCTTAGTCAATGGAGCAATAATCGTGTGACTAATAACATGAGTCATCTAAAATTAATTAATACACTAACTTTTATATATGCTGGATCTCTTATTTGGGAAATCTTTCAGTTCAGTCGCTCAGTCATGTCCAACTCTTTGAAACCCCATGGACTGCAGCATGCCAGGCTTCCCTGCTCATCACTAACTACTGGAGCTTACTCAAACTCACATTAACCTTGTTATTTCAATAGGTGCCGCCATTTTTAGACAGCCAGGATCAAAGATTCCATTTACAGAAAATTTGGAATCTAACATTCTATATTGGAGAAGGAAATGGCCACCTACTCCGGTAACTCTTGCCTGGAAAATTCCATGGACTGAGGAGCCTGGTAGGCTACAGACCATGGGGTCACAAAGAGTTGGACATGACTGAGCGACTTCATTTTCACTTATAGGTAAATAAATCAAATAGGTTTTCAAATGTGATTTATTGTACCATTTTTTTCTGTTATACATTGCATTTTTACTACACATCTTAAAAAGTAGCACTATAAAAGTGAAAGATTAAAAGAAAATAACTTACAATAACACTTGTTGGGACTTCACGAAGAGAATATTCTGCTTTATTAGGAAGACTCTGATTGCCAACCAGCTCAAAAACAGCAGGATAAGATAACAGGTTCACCAGTGCTAGAAAAGACTAGGTGGGAAGAAAAAAACTGTTCAAATCGTTCATTTTTTTTTCTCAGTCACATCCACTGAAGAGTCATTAATGCAAATGGGAGTTTTTAAAATAAAGCTAGTCAACCCATTAAACTGAAATATATGCTTCTATGACGAGTACATCAACAATAATCTATGTACTGACAATGCATAAAAACTATAAGAAAATGTAACTGAGAGTTGGAAAATATTTTAAAATATCATGTATCTCTGACAGTTTGGTTCTGACAAAAATGAAATGATACATTTTTCTCATTCTTTGCATTGTTATATCTGATGTGTAAGAAAATATAATACTTCAGGGCTCTGGGGCAAGATAATAAATTCTATATATTACAGCACTCAGGTCACAAGGCTATCTTCAGCCTTTAACTGTTGATATATTCACTGGAAATTCAAGTAATCTACTAATAATTACAGTTAATTAGAAAAAGCTACGGCTTTTCCTATCAAAATCAGCTCGTTTTCTCATGCAATTTTACCGAGTTAATCTCTCCATGAAAACTTGAAGCTCCTGCTCTTCTCTCACTGACAAGATTTCGAATATTTTTCTGAGGCACAGTACATTCTTTGGATGCCCTGTGCAAAAGTATGCAGTGGTTGCCCATTACTAAACATCAGATCTAAAGTCCTTAGCATGACTTTCAAGGCACTTTAGACACTTTTCTTCTCTTCAGTCTCAAAAGCCTCAGTTGTCATTAAGTTTCCTCAGCCTGAAGTCATCACTGCAGTCAATCAAATATGCCTGCAGTCTCCTTCAAGTGACTGCCACATATAAAAACTTTTCTTGTCCTACTAAGGAGCTCCCTCTAGCCCTCCCATTGACCTATTATGTTACTTTATAAGCTTTCAAAAGTTTGCCATATTTTTTCTAGAAGGCTTTCTTATTAAGTCTATCTACAGCTAGAAGCCCTATATTCTGTTAATACTTGTATATTTAGTTTTTATTGTATTAATTGCACTTATTTGTAACTATTAAGTTTTCCTCTTGCCAGTTTACAATGTTCACTAGTCTCAAAAATTTTGGAGCTCAAACACATAGAGAGTTTTCACTAAAATAAAAATGATCATACTACCAAATGTAATCTACAGATTCAATAAGATCTCGATAAAATTACCAATGGCATTTTTCACAAAAATAGGACAAAAAACTTCACAGCTCATATGGAAACACAAAAGACCCTGAATAGCTAAAGCAATCTTGAAAAGTAGAATGGAGCTGGAGGAATCAAGCTTCCTAACTTCAGACTATACTACAAAGCTACAGTCATCAAGACAGTATGGTCTGGCACAAAAACAGAAATACAGACCAGTGCAATAAGACAGAACCCCCAGAGATAAATCCACACACCTAAGGTTACCTGATTTTTGACAAAGGAGGCAAGAATATACAATGGGGCAAAGACAGCCTCTTCAATAAGTGTTGCTGGGAAAACTGGACAGCTATGTGTAAAAGAATGAAATTAGAACACTTCCTAACACCATACACAAATATATACTCAAAATGGATTAAAGACCTAAATGTAAGATCACAAACTATAAAACTCTTAGAGGAAAATATAGGCAGAACATTCTGAGACATAAATCACACCAAGATCCTCTATGATCTACCTACTAGAGTAACAGAAATAAAAACAAAAATAAACAGTGGGACCTAGCTAAACTTAAAAGCTTTTGCACAGCAAAGGAAACTATAAGCAAGGGGAAAAGACAACCCTCGGAATGGGAGAAAATAATAGCAAATGAGACAACAGACAAAGGATTAATTTCCAAAATACAGAAGCCACTCATACAAGTCAATACCAGAAAAACACCCAATCAAAAAGTGGGATAAATAGACATTTCACCAAAGAAAATATACAGATGGATAACAAACACAAGAAAAGATGCTCAACATTGCTCATTATTAGAGAAATGCAAATAAAACTATGATGAGATATCATCTCATACTGGTCACAATGGCCATCATCAAAAAGTTTACAAACAATAAATGCTGGAGAGGGTGTGGAGAAAGCGAACAGTCTTGCACTGTCGGTGGGAATGTAAATTGATACAGCCACTATGGAACTCAGTATGCTGCTGCTAAGTCACTTCAGTCGTGTTCGACTCTGGGCAACCCCATAGATGGCAGCCCACCAGGCTCCCCCATCCCTGGGATTCTCCAGGCAAGAACACTGGAATGGGTTGCCATTTCTTTCTCCAATGCATGAAAGTGAAAAGGCAAAGTGAAGTCGCTCAGTCACGTCCGACTCTTTGCGACCCCATGGACTGCAGCCTACCAGGCTCCTCCGTCCATGGGATTTTCCAGGCAAGAGTGCTGGAGTGGGGTGCCATTGCCTTCTCCGGGAACTCAGTATGGAGATTCCTTAAAAAAACTAGGAATAAAGCCACTACAGGACCCAGCAATCCCACTACTAAGCATATACCCTGAGGAAACCAAAACTGAAAAAGACACATGTACCCCAAGGTTCATTGTGGCACTATTTACGATAGCTAGTACATGGAAGCAACCTAGATGTCCACTGACAAATCAATGAGTGAAGAAGCTGTGGTACATATATACAATGGAATGTTACTTAGCCATAAAAGGAATCTATCTGGGCCAGTTCAAATGAGGTGGATGAACCTAGAGCCTATTAAATAGAGTGAAGTCAGTCAGAAAGAGAAAACAAATATCATATACTAATATATATACAGAATATGGAAATATGGTACTGATGCAATTATTTGCAAGGCAACAATGGAGTCACAGACATAGAAAACAGACTTATGGGCATGGGAGTGGGAGGGCAGTGAGTAAGGAGAGGGTGGAATCTATGGAGAGAATAACATGGAAACTTACATTAATATATGTAAAATAGACAGCCAATGGGAATTTGCTGTATGACTCAGGGAACTCAAACCAGGGCTCTGTAACAACCTAACAGGGTGGGATGGGGAGTGAAGTAGGAGGGAAGGTTCAAAGGGAAGAGACATATGTATACCTATAGCTGATTCATTTGATGTTTGGCAGAAACCAGCACAATTCTGTAAAACAATTATCCTTCAATTTAAAAATCAATAAATTTTTAAAAAGGAAAGGGAAAAAGAATTTTCACAAAAATCAGAGCACTGAGACAATGGAAAGAATAGTTTAATTCAATTTCTCATTTAATAGATGAGAAAACTTTTACAGTCTAAGATTACTCACTACAAAATAAATAATCTTCAGGACAGTATTTAACAGTATCACCCTAGCTCCACGGTCCTGGCTGTTCAATAAAATTTTCTGTGGTGATGGAAATTTTATGTTCTAAACTGTACAATATGATAGTCACTAGCTACGTGTGACTACAGATAAGCACTTAAGACATGATTAATGTGACTGAGACTGAATTTTTACTTTTAGTTTTAATTTAAATTTACATAGCTATGTAGGGCTATTGTCTAGCATACAGCAAAAGCAAAGCTATAGAGAGAAGGAAGGAGAAACTGGACTAAAACTTTTAAATGAACCTCTTTATATATGGAAGCTACGTCATTGTTTCCTAAAATTTAAATGACAATAAAATAATTCCCCCAAAAATAGAATCCACATATAAATGAAATCATATGGTATTTGTCTTTCTCAATCTGACTTTTCTCGCTTAGTATCATACTTTCTGGGTCCACTCATGTCACAAATGGCAAGATTTCATTTAATTCTATAGCTCAGTAATATTTCATTCTATACCTATACCACATTTTCTTTATCCATTCATACATCTGTGAATGCTGATTTTCATAAATGAATTTTGAATTTTGTCAAAAGCTCTTTCTGTATCTACTGAAATGGTGTGATTTTTATCCTTATTAATGTAGACTATCACACCAACTAATTTGCAGATACTGAACCATCCTTGTAACCCTGGGATAAATCCACTTGATCATGGTGTATGATCCTTTTAATATACAGTTGAATTTGATTTGCCAGCATTTTATTCAGGATTTTTGCAACTACCTTCAGTGATACTGGCCTATATATTTTTTCATAGTCTTGTTTCTGAATCAGGGTGATGTGGGCCTCACAGACTGAATTCTGAAATATTCCTTCATTTCAAACATGGAATAGTTTGAGGAGAAGGATTAATTGTTTAAATGTCTGATATAATTCACCTGTGAAGCCATCTGATCCTAGATTTTTGTCTGTTGAGAGTCTTTTAAAAATTACTGATTCAGTTTCATTAGTGGTCATCTGACTGTTCATATTTTGTACTCCTGATTCAATCTTGAAAGATGGGTAAAATCCTAGAAATATACAATTTCTTCTAGGTTGTCCACTTAATTGGCATACAATTGTCCGCAGTAATATCACGATTTCTGTGATACTGGTTGTAACTTCTTTTTATTTCCAATCTATTTGGGTCCTCTCTTCTTTTGAGAAGTCTAGCTAAAGGTTTATTAATTTTATCTTTTCAAAAAAATCAGCTGTTAGTTTTACTGATCTTTTCTATTGGTTTTTTAGTCTCTATTTCTGTTTCAATTTTTATTATTTCTTTCATTCTATTACATCTGGGTTTGCTTGTTCTTTTTCTATTTTCACTTTTACTCTCTGTTTTGATTTTTATTATTTCTTTCCTTCTATTAAATTTGGATTTGTTTGTTCTTTTTCTAGTTCCTTTAATTTCATGTTTATTATTTTGTCTGATGTCTATGATATTTATTAACTGAGAAAAATTGTTGTATAAAATATAGTAGGAATATCATAAAAAAGAATATCCTTGCAAGACAATTCCCAAGGAACACTGGTATTTCTGTCTGTTTATTTTAAAAACACAAAGTTAGAAATGAAAGAAAGGAGGGAAAGGACAAACTTAGGAAAGGCTGCTGGTTGTAACTGAATATAGATTAAAGTCTGGATGAATCAATTTGAGAGATACTTAAAATCTATACATATTAGATAAATCATTTCTTACCTTTTGACAGCTTTGGTCAATAGGGTCTACTGGAGTAGATCTGGGATGGGTTACTCTAACATCATCTCTTCCACATTCCAAATTGGCCCATAATTCAGTTATAAGTGCATTAATAAACCCTAAGAAGAATTTTATATCATATTTATAGTATATTACTTCTTTGAATTGTGGTGGAAAGACATAATTGTCCTTCTGATGAGACTGTTTCACAATGACAAAAGACATACTTGAATTCTGTATAAGAAATAATCTCTAACCTTGATAGAAATTAGTGCTGATATTGTTAATATATGCTTATGATAAAACTATATAATGACTAAACTCTCATTATTATGAAACCATGTAATGACTAAACCCTCAAAACTATTCCCCTAGGGGAATGAATTTTGAGTCCCAATTTTAATCCTTTAGTCAATAATCTCTCAGCATGTTTTCCTGAAAAAAGCAAAAAAATTTACATGTTACTCTGCAAATGAGCTAACAGTGAAATGTAGCCTGGAAGGGGGCATCAGGAGGCACCATAAGCAACCGAAGAGTACATGTGTTCTCTTTCTCTAATGTAACTATTGTTTTGTATTTCCATATGCTTGACCTATTTCATACAACTTTTGGTTCTATACAGTCTTCAAATTTTCCTGAGTCAGATACTACATAGCTAAATGAAAGTGACTATTGAGTTTGATTATCAAATTCCTTTATGAGGAATCAAAGGGTATGGAAAAGTATAAAACAGAACACCTAATCATAAAATCAGTAATTTAGCAGTAACACATTAGAGCAGAATGGGTTTCTAGTATAACAAAATATATAGGCTCTGAAATCAAGACTACCAGTGTTCAAATTACTAATCTGCCAGTTTATTAAGTTATATATCCTTGAATCTTTTGAATTCTAACAGCATCACTTCCCACTGTGAAAACTGAAAAAGTGCTACATTTGAAGGTTGCCATAAAGTATAAATGAAACAATATACATAGTTCTTAATGCAGTATCTAAGACATCATAGGAACCCCTCAGGCAGTGTAGTCTTCCTTCCTTTGTCCTCTCAAAAACTGCATTTAATCCTTTCAAGAAAAGCTGGATACTATAAGGTTTAGAAGCTTAATGACTCAACCAACAGGGAAATCTGGGATTGTATCTACTCTTCAAATGTTTCCATTAATGTGCCCCTGAGTACTATAAATAAATTGGATTTTATTCTAAATAAAGCAGTAAGTGGTTCGCCTAGGACAGCTTCTGCCAAGAACTATGTTTCATAATATAAGCAGTCCAAATAAGTTCAGCCAAAAAATACTTAAGAGTTAGGTACACCATAGAAAAATATTTTCATTTGAGGAGAGACTCAATAGTGACCACTGAGGTTATGATTCTTCACTTCTAAGGTTTAAATATAATCACAGCATCTCTATCAGAGATTACATCTGGTCTCTAGTGCAGGGTTCAGGTTACTTTACAATACATTAAATCTTCAATGTCTGAACATCTTAAAAATCCAATCTGTAGTAGATAATACATCCGTCCATGGGATTTTCCAGGCAAGAGTACTGGAGTGGGGTGCCATTGCCTTCTCCGACTATAAACTCCAGAAATAGTGGTGAAAATTAAGTGGGTGAGAATCTTTCAAGAAAGGAAGAGAAAAGAGAATAAGAAAATGATATGTATTATGTATGTGTGACAACTATTATGACTATAAATATTGATTCACATATAAATCACTGAAACTGAGCATTAAAGCCTATCAGATGGAACTATTCAAGAAAAGATGATACACTTTTGATTTATAAAGTAAAGGGTTCTTAATGCCATTAGGTATATCTTAGTTTAGGTTCATTATGTACCATTGTTCTGAGGAAAGAAAAAACTGCATATATTTTACAGAAAAAAAAATTCCTAGTAGGATTTAATGGAAGAGAAAAGAAGGAAATACCGTTAACACTCTTTTACCTACTGCCTAACTTGGGAAGAACTTCAGACTGAAATAGCCAGTACTTGATCATGGAAGCTGAATTTTGTATCGACTGGCTCATTTTATTTAAATTATACTTTTAAAGAACTTACCTGAATTTTGCAGAGCTATCGCACCTGCTGCTGTTGATGCCACTTGTGTAACCAAAACTCCATAATCAAACTTTTATGCCTGCTGATCTAATGTAAATAAGAAAACATGAGAAGCAGGAAAATATAGCATGCTAATATTTTATTTACATTTTATATGCAGACTTACTGATTTCTTTATTAAAGTGCTACAGTCTTTCAAGTAAAGATAATAAGAGCAAGAAAAATAAAAACTATAATTATCAGTGAGTTAATACAAATATTTTTGACAATCTTATTTCAGAACTAGGCTCTGGTACCAGCCCTAAAACTAAGAAGCTTCATGACCTTAAACAAGTCACTATGTCTCTAAGTCTCTTTATATATAAAATAAGGGACTTTGGACTAAATGAAAAGAGATTCCTTCTAACTCTTATTTCTGTTATCTTACTATTTTATCCTTTAATTGGTTCTTCAATAATAAATTATCATTGATTAATCTGTATTGACTGCTTATTTTTACACTGGGCTTTCAAATAAACAGCTTTAAAAGAACAATGATATCTTCTTAAAAATCAGCCTTTTAGAGGCAATATGATTTTTTTTTTCCCAAAGGAGGAAGTTATACACACATACACTCACACATAATCCTCATTTAATATACATTGTAGAAAACTGGAAATAATTGCTACTTCACAGAGAATATTAAGTTATGACCAACCTAGATAGTATATTCAAAAGCAGAGACATTACTTTGCCAACTAAGGTCCGTCTAGTCAAGGCTATGGTTTTTCCTGTGGTCATGTATGGATGTGAGAGTTGGACTGTGAAGAAGGCTGAGCACCGAAGAATTGATGCTTTTGAACCGTGGTGTTGGAGAAGACTCTTGAGAGTCCCTTGGACAGCAAGGAGATCCAATCAGCCCACTCTGAAGGAGATCAACCCTGGGTATTCTTTGGAAGGAATGATGCTAAAGCTGAAACTTCAGTACTTTGGCCACCTCATGCGAAGAGTTGACTCATTGGAAAAGATTGATGCTGGGAGGGATTAGGGGCAGGAGGAAAAGGGGACGACCGAGGATGAGATGGCTGAATGGCATCATGGACTCGATTGACGTGAGTCTGAGTGAACTCCGGGAGATGGTGATGGACAGGGAGGCCTGGCGTGGTGAAATTCATGGGGTCGCAAAGAGTCGGACACGACTGAGCGACTGAACTGAACTGATTCATGGTAAAGTTCAGAAGTATCTCTTAGCAAAAATCACAATAAGGAAATAACAAAGACACTATAAAATGTTCCTCCTTCCTCAGACTTCATAGGTCAGCCTGATCTTAGCCAAAGTGTTTGACTTCTAAATAGAGCTAACTATTTAGAATTTGTATTTTCAATATTTTATTAAAAGGATGAGCATATGTTTCAATCAAATATTTAAAATATAAACTATACATTCTGTTTTAAGAGCAAAAAAGGGGAACTAAAAGACTGGACAAAAATTAGGCTTATTCCTTCAATTTTTTTGCTGCTCACATCTCTATAAATTTGCCTTCCAAATCTCATTCTCCATGTTCCTTACTTTACCATCCATTAATTCAGCAAGTAGATAACATAGAAGTACAGCAAAGTAAGTGTTTATCTTTTCCCACATGCGTTTTTCCATGACAGGAAGAAAAACACCTTATTCATCGATCATCTCAAACAACCCTACTGATTCAGATATGTAGCCATAGGGGTCTCCCAATCAAGACTAAATACTAAAAAGAAGAGGCAAATAAGACCAGAATCTCAGTTCTAGAATTACTGCCATCAATAACTACATGTGTGAACACAGGCAGATCATTTATACCAGCTTGAATCTCAACATTATTTTTAGCAAAATTAAAGAAAGTCTAGCTGCTTTCTTACAAGATAACTCAGAGTCTAAATTTTCAAAAAATGTCTTGAATGGTATAAATTGATATTAAGTATTATACTAAATTATATGGTTGTAATTTACTGAGGTCCAGGAACATCTTCTATTACAACTAACAGCACAATACAAAGGAAGATCAGATTGCTTTAAATTTTATAAATATAAAAAAATAACATCTAATCCTAGGTGTATTATCACAATAGTGAAAACTTATGTCTGAATGGTCTCAAGCATCTGAATGAGAAAGAAAAATGCCTTTGAATTGCTTGAATATTTTCAGAAATGGAACAAAAATGAAAACCCTAATGGTTAACTAGTATACAAGGAGAAATTCAAACTCACCAACAGATCAAAACACAATTAATATAAACTTTAAAAGCCTGAAAACTTCCATTTTGTTATATTATGAATGTCTGTGCCCTGCAAAAATTCCCATGTTGAAATCCTAAGCCCCAGAGGGGATGGTAGGAAGTGGGGCCTTTGGGAGGCTATTTGTGAAGGTAGAGAGTGATCATGAAAGGGATTAATGCTCTTCTATAAAAATAAATAAATAAAAGATCCCCAAGAGGCCCTAGCCCTTTCTGCTAGGCTACAATAAGAACATCAAGAAACAGCAACTTCCAGAGATAAAAGGAAACACTTTTAAAAGCATACTTATGCTGATTCACTTCCCTGTACAGTGGAAATCGACACAACATTGTAAAGCAACTATATTCCAATTAAAAAAAAACAACAACAACAAAGCAAACAAAAACAACAGCAACAACAACAAAAAGTATACCTATGATCCTAAGAAGCTCTGAAGTCTAGGGATATTTACTGTAATAGCAAAAAAAATGAACATACTTCAATGATCTCTGTGAGAAAGGCCTAGATTTTAAATTTAAACAGTAGCAATAATAAAAGCCCTCTACAAATATATTTATTTCAAAATGTGGACCCTAAACTCTCATTGATACATTTAGACCCAAAAATGGAATTCCATTGAGCTTTAATATATCCAGATGTCTGATATATTTATATTTATAAAACATCTGGATGAATGAGTTTTTCAATTTCATTCAGTTGTTTCATCCTGTAAAATAGTCATAGATCCAATATCAACTCTAGTGCTTTCTTGAAAAAATATAAAGTTAAATATTATAATGCTATATGAGTTTTTAATTGAAGTTAATAATCTCTTCACACAAAGAAACCAGAATGATGTTCTTAATGGCTACAGAAACAAAAGTTCCTTTTGTCTGTGGCAGACGATAATTCGCACCTGTAATTTTTTTGCACATCTGTTGAACATAAATGTCACACATTCGTTGATGGCACCTGTTCTTTGAAGAAGCAGTAGTCCTTTGGGAGTGGCAGCAAAATTTAGTAAATCATCTAACAAATTCTCTTCCCAAGCCATACTGAAAGAGGTAAAAAGAAAGATATAAATGTCCTAATTATTCTCAAAACTGGAAAAAAAAAAAAACTCAGCTTAATACTACCAACAATTAAACTTACAGAGAACACACTGGCTGCAAAGTATTTAACTGTTTAAAAATAAGATAAACAGCATGGCTTCCTTAACAGTGAGCATTCTTTTTCTACTATCCAATAATTTTCCTTCACTAAATGAATCAAACATTAACTGCACATATCAGCATTTCATTATACCAAAATTCTCTCAACCAAGTCTTAATCTCATTCCACATCTCCTATTAAAATTCTGCTGTGCCTAAATTCCCCAAGCCCCAGCTCTCCATTATTTCTATACATCCTTTTCATTAAAGAGTATTTGTCTTTTGACTTTCTAAAGTATATCAGGCACTTTATTTTCACTGGTCATTAGTTTTACTTTTGGAGAATGACATTTCTTTCTCTGAATACTTCTAAAAGGCCAGTAGCATTCTCCAGAGAAAAGAAAAGGACAACTCAAAACATTCAGAAGTCATACAGTAAACAGGAGAGTCAGAGCTAGAAATCTGGAAACACAGGAAGGGATATCAGCACTTCATCTGAAGTATCAAAGTAAGATAAAATTTTCTACCCATGCTATTTGCTTGGAAAAACAAGCTGGATATTAAAATAGGTAAAAATCAAATATTTACATGTACAATGAAACAGAGTGTGGAAATGTGTGCCCTTTTGTTGCCCAAGCAAGTTTCAGAAGTATGTTTTAGAACTGGTAAGAGATTTGAAATCCAGGACTTTTCTGATTAAAAAGAAACAATCAGTACATGTTGACAGATATCCATCAGTGGTGATCACGAACCAATGGTCAAAGATAAAACCATGTTTAAACACAAAATAAATATCTCTTGGAATAAAGAAGGACAAAGAAGTAGGACTGGTTTTGAAGTAAATAAATACAGATGAGACAGAACATACTAAAAGCTTTCAAATACATCTAATCAAGAGTCCAAGAGATCATAAGAAATATTTGAAAAATACTAAGAATTTTCTAGATCAAAAAAAGGTATCAGTCCAGTCTATTGATTAAAAAAAAAAATCAAAGTACTAAGCAGGAGTTAACTATATCTCAATATAAAATTAAAAAAAAATGTTTTAAAGTTATCAAGCAGGATAAACTTAAATCACACAGAAGTAGCAAATATCCAAAGAAAGAAATTAAAAGCTATGAGAGAAAAGATACGACCTATACAAGTGGTTATACTAACAGATTTATCAGTTACTACTTACTCCAGAAGACAATGGAGGAAAACCTCAAATAGTACCAAGAAAGGATGGTCTATACAAACTTTTATACCCAGATAAACTACCATTGCGGAGGAGAAAGCAATGGCACCCCACTCCAGTACTCTTGCCTGGAAAATCTCATGGACAGAGGAGCCTGGAAGGCTGCAGTCCATGGAGTCGCTGAGGGTCGGACATGACTGAGCCACTTCACTTTCACTTTTCACTTTCATGCATTGGAGAAGGAAATGGCAACCCACTCCAGTGTTCTTGCCTGGAGAATCTCAGGGACAAGGGAGCCTGGTGGGCTGCCACCTGTGGGGTCACACAGAGTCAGACACGACTGAAGTGACTTAGCAGTAGCAGCAGTAAACTACCATTTAGAGGAGAGAAAATTTGAGACCTCAAAAGCTCTGAACAGGAGGTGGGGGTGGTTTGTGTGGGCTGGAGGAAAATAGCTATTTTCAGACACAGAAAGATCAGTTTGCTTTCCTCAAAGCCTTAAGAACAATTAAACAGTTTACTTCTATTACCTTAAGACCTATAGTTAGAAACTTAAAAACATCTTTCAGTAAGGGAAAAAAAGGAGCCTATCAGAAAGAATGGCCTACAAGTTTCAACAAATGGTGTAAAATAATTGATACAAATTTAATTTCTGTGTGAAGACATAAACTAGGTGACTAAAAATATTAAACCAAAATTCTAGATAACTATAACAAGACAGAACTATAGAGTATTTAAAGAAGCAGTAACTGGTCAAGGTATGCTAAACTCCATACTGCTTTTCAAAACATGATATAAATACCCAATTACTTTATACTTTCTTAGAAAAATATATGGTTAAATGTATATTGAGAAATTAGGAACAATCACTTAAAGAAACATAACAGTGATTTATAAAGTTAAAAGAAAGGGGAAAATAGGATAAAATGTACTGATCTAAAATAAGGAAGTAAAGAAGAAAAGTAAAGAAAACAGAATAGAAATAGAAAATACAAAAGAAAAATAAGACCCAAACATCAGCATTGCAAAAATGTAAAAAACTTAAAACTCATCTAATAAAAAATAGGAATTGTCAGATTGGATAAAAAATTCAAAATTTACTACTCTGAGTGACAGAAAATAAAGAGATGGAAAAAAAAATTTTTAATAGGCTGACCCAATCTCCATCTAAGCTCCATTTTCATCAACTCCCATATAGCAAGAAATGGCCATAGGGCACATCCAGCAAGATGTTCACAAGAATGTTAATGAGAAGAGATTTCTTTCCTAGATAAAAGTAAAGAATGAAAAGAATCCATTTGTCTCTACAACCTTTTTCCTCTTTGAAAGCTGTGAGCTCTAGAGGTTAGCCATTGTGCAATCTTGAGCGCGAAAGAAAACATTAGTGATGTTTTCTCCTAAGAAAAAGAGGCTGGATCTCAACCTGCATCAATAAGTCAATGCCTGATAATATTTCATGAGATTTTTTGCTTTATGAAAAAGAAAGCCTTACTGAGCTATCTGAAAATAGATATATCCTTAACTAATGTACTCTGCAAATACTAACTCAAGCAAAGTATATATACAATACTAGTATCAGTTCAGATCAGTTCAGTCGCTCAGGTGTCCGACTTTACGACCCCATGAATCGCAGCATGCCAGGCCTCCCTGTTCATCACCTTCTCTCGGAGTTCACTCAGAATCACGTCCATCGAGTCCATGATGCCTTCCAGCCATCTCATCCTCTGTCGTCCCCTTCTCCTCCTGCCCCCAATCCCTCCCAGCATCAGAGTCTTTTCCAATGAGTCAACTCTTTGCATGAGGTGGCCAAAGTACTGGAGTTTCAGCTTTAGCATCATTCCTTCCAAAGAACACCCAGGGTCAATCTCAGAATGGACTGGTTGGATCTCCTTGCTGTCCAAGGGACTCTCAAGAGCCTTCTCCAACACCACAGCTCAAAAGCATCAGTTCTTCGGCGCTCAGCCTTCTTCACAGTCCAACTCTCACATCCATACATGACCACTGGAAAAACCATAGCCTTGAGTAGACGGACCTTAGTCAGAAAAGTAATGTCTTTGCTTTTGAATATGCTATCTAGGTTGGTCATAACTTTTCTTCCAAGGAGTAAGCGTCTTTTAATTTCATGGCTGCAGTCACCATCTGCAGTGATTTTGCAGCCCAAGAAAATAAAGTCTGACACTGTTTCCACTGTTTCCCCATCTATTTCCCATGAAGTGATGGGACTGGATGCCATGATCTTCGTTTTCTGAATGTTGAGCTTTAAGCCAACTTTTTTCACTCTCCTCTTTCACTTTAATCAAGAGGCTTTTTAGTTCCCCTTCACTTTCTGCCATAAGGGTGGTGTCATCTGCATACCTGAGGTTATTGATATTTCTCCTGGCAATCTTGATTCCAGCTTGTGTTTCTTCCAGCCCAGCGTTTCTCATGATGTACTCTGCACAGAAGTTAAATAAGCAGGGTGACAATATACAGCCTTGATGTACTCCTTTTCCTATTTGGAATCAGTCTGTTGTTCCATGGCCAGTTCTAACTGTTGCTTCCTGACCTGCATACAGATTTCTCAAGAGGCAGGTCAGGTGGTCTGGTATTCCCATCTCTTTCAGAATTTCCCACAGTTTATTGTGATACACACAGTCAAAGGCTTTGGCATAGTCAATAAAGCAGAAATAGATGTTTTTCTGGAACTCTCTTGCTTTGTCCATGATCCAGCGGATGTTGGCAATTTGATCTCTGATTCCTCTGCCTTTTCTAAAACCAGCTTGAACACAAGTAATATAAAACTTAATGATAAGAAGTAATGAGATACTACTGTAAAAGTTCCCAAGAAACAGTGAATTTTTATGTTCCTAAGGGATTGGGGGCAGGAGGAAAAGGGGACAACAGAGGATGAGATGCTGGATGGCATCACTGACTCAATGAACGTGAGTATGAGTGAACTCAGGAGTTCGTGATAGACAGGGAGGCCTAGCGTGCTGCGATTCATGGGGTCGCAAAGAGTCGGACACGACTGAGTGACTGAACTGAACTGAAGAGCATAAAATGCAAGTATGTAAAACAAAACCACAGAATTACAGAGAAATATGAACAAGTCAACTTTCAAAGTGAATGATTATACATAAGCAGACAAAATATTGGTGGTGATATTAAAAATTTGGAATATCTCTATCTACTTCCAATGAAGAACATAGAATAGTATTTTCAAGTAAAGACAGATTTTTAACTGATCCTGTACTACAACACAAAATCTCAACCCACCCAGAAGTATATATATCATACAATGTTTTCTGAAAAGAACAGAAATGAATTAGAAGTCAACAGTATAATACAGTAAAGAAAAAACTATATTTTGAAAGTTAAATACATTCCAAATATTTCATGAATTTACAGGGAAAAATCAAGATAACAATATTTTTAAGAGCTTAATAATGAAAGTGTTACATATCAAAATGTATTAAAGTTAGAATGTCTGATGTAGATTTCTTCTATTGATATCCATTCTCAATTGTCTTTTCACTTGCTTTCCTATCCTACGAAAGTGAGAGGAGAGAAGATAGAGAAGGAAAGAGAATATCAGCAAAATCAAAACCTGGTCTTTGCATAAACTAATGCAAATAAATTGGTCAGGGGAAGCAATGGCTGTAAAAATACTAAGAATAAAAAATGAGAAATAATTACAGCTAAAGAATTTCCTAACATCACAAAAATACTTCGAACAAATAACACCAATACAGTAAATATTCATATTTTACAATATGCTTTTTAAAGGAAAATAGTTAAAAATTATTCATTCCGAAATAAAAATCCTGAATGAACCATTAGCCATTAAAGAAATTGTGTTTTTAAAAAGTCTACTCTGACTCTCCAAAACCACAGGCAAAAACTTGCAGGTTGTATCACACAATCCTGAGAAAGAGTTAAGATATTTTAGTTTACTGTTTCTATTAACTTAGCATTTAACTCTTCTTTCAAATTATAATGAAAACACTCAATGTTTCAAAACAGAGGGAAAATTTAAGCTATAGAGTTTGCCTCCTGTCTTTGGAGAACCCTTCCCGAGGACAACAGGTAACAATCTCACTGCTTTGTCAGCTTATGAGAACTCTAGTTTTTGAGTGGTCAGATATTAATAGAGGGTTAGACACTCTCATGGACTTAAGTTTTAAGTGTTCATTCATAGGTTGTTTTTGCAGACCAAAGATACCTGTTACTTCCCTGTCGAGATTTACCAAAGGCCCCGTGTAACTGGTCGGGGCAGGGTGGGCATCTTTGGTTTTTCTGTGATTATGTTCTTCTCTACAGTCACCCTAAGGATGGCCTCTAAGGACTCTGTGAAAGTGAAAAGTGAAAGTGTTACTCCCTCAGCCATGTCCAATACTTGAGACCCCATGGACTGTAGTCTGCCAGGCTCCTCTCTTCATGGGATTTTCCAGGCAAGAATACTGGAGTGGGTTGCCATTCCCTTCTCCAGGGGATCTTCCCAACCCAGGGATTGAACCTGTGACTCTACTGCAGGCAGATTCTTTACCAACTGAGCCACTAGGTAAGTCCCATACAGTCTGTAGTCACTGCAATCACTGATACCAAACTAGCCTTGAGAAATCTTACTTGGGGTTTCATTTGTCCAGATTTAGAGATATCACCTATGATGACTACACAGTAGCTTCTACTTTCCCTATAGTACTGTAAGCACCAATAAACGAAAGGATGGAGAGGAAATCTCCAACATAAGCTCTGAGGAATAAGATCAAACTACCTCACATTAGTCTGTCACAGGCTCAAAAATATAGATTTTAGCAACTCCTCATTTACCTTCTTCAGTAAGACTGACTAAATGTTATGGTCCATGTCATTATTTAGAAACTAGTGCCTGGTGGCAGGAGAGCGTTATTCATTCCTTTACCCATTCAACCAAGCTATCAAGCACCTGCTACATGCCAGAGAAAGGCTAGTCCAGTTAACTGACCAAAATGGTTCTACACTCAAGTGTTACCAAACTACAAAGGAAAAATAATGCCCACACATACGAATGTTTCAAAAATACAAAAGATACTCAACTCCATGACGTATTTTGATAACAAAAATGAAAACAGTTCTATTATATCAAAAAACATTAAACCTTTGTTTCTAAGAGTAATATCAGATGTTGAAGGAAACTCCTTTTCCTGTAGCATCAAGTTTACACATGGAGCACATTCCCCAGTTTAATACTGCTTGCTGCTCTTCACCTAATCACTTTTCCCCTTGAAGAAGGGACTCAGGAGACTTGTAGGAGGACTAAGAATGCGAGGCTAGGTGACGCCTCTCCCCAAATCCAGCACTTCTTTGCAAGCCAGGTACCTGTAGGAAGCACACAGTCTGCTCTGTTCTACTATGCAGTTATGGTTGATCTCTGTAAGCTCTGCTTCTGAGGGTGAGGAAAGTCTGACAGTTGATTGGGAGAGAAATGTTCAGTTCAGTTCAGTTCAGTCGCTTAGTCGTGTCCGACTCTTTGCAACCCCATGGTCTGCAGCGCTCCAGGCCTCCCTGTCCATCACTAACTCCTGAAGCTTACTCAAACTCATGTCCATTGAGTCGGTGATTCCATCCAACCATCTCATCCTCCGTCATCACCTTCTCCCACCTTCAATCTTTCCCAGCATCCGGGTCTTTTCCAATGAGTCCATTCTCCAGATCAGGTGGCTAAAGTTTAAGAGTTTCAGCTTCAGCATCAGTCCTTCCGATGCATATTCAGGATTGATTTCCTTCAGGATTGGCTGGTTAGATCTCCTTGCAGTCCAAGGGACTCTCAGTCTTCTCAACACCACAGTTAAAAAGCATTGATTCATTGGCACTCAGCTTCCTTTATAGTCAAACTCTTACATCCATACATGACTACTGGAAAAACCATAGCTTTGACTAGACAGACCTTTGTTGGCAAAGTAATGTCTCTGCTTTTAAGATGCTGTCTAGGTTGGTCATGGCTCTTCTCCCATGGAGCAAGCATCTTTTAATTTCATGGCTGCAGTTACCATCTGCACTGATTTTGGAGCCCAGGAAAATAAAGTCTGACGCTGTTTTCATGTTTCTCCATTTATTTGCCATGAAGTGATGGGACTAGATGCCATGATCTTCGTTTTTGAATGCTGAGTTTTAAATCAGCTTTTTCACTCTCCTCTTTCACTTTCATCAAGAGGTTCTTCAGTTCCTCTTCACTTTCTGCCAAAAGGGTAGTGTCATCTGCATATCTGAGGTTATTGATATTTCTCCCAGCAATCTTCATTCCAGCTTGTGATTCATCCAGCTTGGAAGTTTGCATGATGTACTCTGCATATAAAGTAAATAAGGCAGAGTGACAATATACAGCCTTGATGTATTCCTTTCCCAATTTGCAAACAATTTGTTGTTCCACGTCCAGTTATAACTGTTGCTTCTTGACCTGCATACAGGTTTCTTAGGAGACATGTAAGGTGGTCTAGTATTCCCACCTCTTGAAGAAGTTTTCAGTTTGCTGTGATCCACACAGTCAAAGTTTTGGAGTAGTCAATAAAGCAGGAGTAGATGTTTTTCTGGAACTCTCTTGCTTTTTTTCAATGTTCCAACGGATGTTGGCAATTTGATCTCTGCTTCCTCTGTCTTTTCTAAATCCAGCTTGAACACATGGAAGTTCTCGGTTCATGTACTGTTCATGTACATTCTCCAGGCTTGTAGAATTTTGAGCATTACTTTGCTGTTGTGTGAGATGAGTGCAATTGTGCAGTATTCTGAACATTCTTTGGCATTGCCCGTCTTTGGGACTGGAATGAAAACTGACCTTTTCCAGTCCTGTGGCCACTGCTGAGTTTTCCAAATTTGTGGGCATACTGAGTGCAGCGCTTTCACAGCATCATCTTTTAGGATTTGAAATATCTCATCTGGAATTCCATTACCTCCACTAGCTTTGTTTGGAAGGATGCTTCCTAAGATCCACTTGATTTCACATTCCAGAATGTCTGGCTCTAGGTGAGTGATCACACTACTGTGGTTATCTGGGTCAGGAAGATTTTTTTTGTATAATTCTTCTGTATATTTTTGCCACTTTTTCTTAATATCTTCTGCTAAATGCATGGATTATGGTGGCTCAAACTGTAAAGAATTTGTCTGCCATGCAAGAGACCTGGTTTGTTCCTAGGGTCAGGAAGATCCCCTGGAGTAAGGAATGGCTACCCACTCCAGTATCCTTGCCTAGAAAATTCTATGCACAGAGAAGCATGGTGGGCTACAGTCTATGGACCACAAAGAGTCAGATATGACTGAGTGACTCACAACACTTTCATGCTGCCTCTCACTTACAGCCCACTGACCACACTATGTCTTCCACCGAAAATAATGTTTTACCCTTTCCAGACAATTAATATCCATGTATTAACTTTAACTTACTTTAATTATAACTTCTTATGGAAAGATTTCTCCAAGTTACCCTGTATGAACCCTCTATGATTTGTATCATAAATTTAGCATACTATATTGCCATATTATATTTACTTATTTGTATTTTATACTATATAATAAGTTCTCTAAGGTATCTAGGCATCCACAGAACTCAGCAAAGCACTCAGTCCAATAAATACCTAAATACATGAGTAGAAAATGAATGCATGAATGAAGATAATAAATCATAAATCAAAGAAAACAGACATAAAAATTACCTGAAAAATTAATTGCAGCAACATTTTTACTCACCCCTTCATGTAAGGAAAAAGTTGTAGTTGATTTAAGTTTCACAACCATATCAAAAAAAAATTATAGCTGACATTTAGAAAATTAACTATTTCTTAAGCATTATACCATTAAGGAAATGAAAAAAATTCTGTTTGTTTAACTGGCTTTTTTTTAGTTAAACAATGCCTATCTAAAGACACTTTTCTTTTCAGTTTCTCTAGACTACCACTTAAAACTCTAATTATCTTTTCAGATTATGCCAATATGCCAATACTCAATTAAAAGAGACTCCATGAATATATGACCTTAATTTTTAAAAATATATGTTTATATAGTTCCCATTAATCTGACTCCTTATCCTATTGATAACTGTGGGAAAAAATATGAAAACATCTAAATTAAAAAATTAGTATAGAGACTTCCCTGGTGGTCCAGTGGTTGAGAATCCGCCTGCCAATGCAAGAGTTCTATCCCTGCTCTGGCAAGATGCCACATGCAGAGGGGCAACTAAGGATGTGGGCCACAATTACTGAGCCCCTGTGCCCTAGAGCCAGTGCTCCACAACGAGAGAAGTCACTAGAAAAGCCTATGCATTGCAACTAGAGAGTAGCTCCTGGTCACGGCAACTAGTCTTTGTGCAGGGCAAAAAGACCCAGCACAGCCAAAAGTAAACAAATAAAATTTTTACAAATTAGTATAAATAATGATTTAAAGACTTCTCCAATGCCAAAATCTAATTAAACAGTACTCCCACACATTTTGAAGTTATATTTTAAATGTAAACAGACTTCATTGGCTATTTGAAAAGTTCTACTGAATTTCCAATCTTAGTATTTGGTAATTTTCCAAGCTTTCTGAAAGCACTATAACATGTCACATTTCCCAACTCCAAATGTAAATACAGGCTGAAATATAATAGATACTGCTATTTTTTCCTCTTTTAAAAATACAAGTATATATGATCTCTAAAGTTTCCCCTAGATGAACTTTTCTTTGTTTTTTGCCACAGTATCTATACATTTCTTATTTTAAAACTATTTCAGCAAATGTGAAAAAACAGATGAGCTTAAGTCAATTATACTTACATGTTCTGGGACTCCTGGCTAACCAAAGAAATAGAATCAGAACCCTCTACTGGAGTAGGAATTCTTTCTGATAGCAGACTTGTCTAAAATATAAGAAATATACATTTTTCTTACTTAGCATTACTCATAAGCTGTCATGCTACATCTTTATATTTGACTCTTACTGTAATTAAAGATTAAATTACTTGAAAATTTTAAATTATTGATTCTTAAATATCATGCAAAGTAATTCATAAATAAGGCACATAGATAACGTAGGGGGAAGATACTGACATATACTATATCTGAATATTGCTCCATTATGATCTCCAGTGTCCATACAAACTCAGCTATCTGTAAAAATTGCTCAGAAATAACTTCCAAAGAGTAAATCTATATAGAGACAGTCTATTTTAAGTCCCTTTTACCTGAAGAAATTAAAGCAAGGCAAAGGCTAACAGAGTTTTACCAAGACAATGCACTGGTCACAGCAAACAATGCTTCCAACCACACAAGAGAGGACTCTACACATGAACATCACTAGAGTCAATACCGAAATTAGACTGATTGATTATATTCTTTGCAGCTGAAGATGGAAAAGCTCTATTCAGTCAGCAAAAACAAGACCAGGAGCTTACTGTGGCTTAGATCATGAACTCCTTATTGCCAAACCCAGACTTAAATTGAAGAAAGTAGGGAAAACCACTAGACAATTCAGGTATGACCTAAATCAAATCCCTTATGATTATACAGTAGAACTGGCAAATAGACTTAAGGGATTAGATCTGACAGAGTGCCTGAAGAACTATGGAATAAGGTTCGTTAACACTGTACAGGAGGCAGTGATCAAAACCATATCCAGAAAAAGAAGTGCAAAAAAAAAAGGGGGGGGCATGGTTGTCTAAGGAGGCCTTACAAATACCTGAGAAAAGAAGAGGAGTGAAAGGCAAAGGAGAAAAGGAAAGATTTATCCATCTGAATGCAGAGTTACAAAGAAGAGCAAGGAGAAATAAGTAAGCCTTCCCAAGTGATCAACGCAAAGAAATAGAGGGAAAACTGAATGGGAAAGTCTAGAGATCTCTTCAAGAAAATTAGAGATACCAAGGGAACATTTCATGCAAAGATGGGCACAATAAAGGTCAGAAATGGTATGGATATGACAGAAGCAGAAGATATTAAGTGGTGGCAAGAATATACAGAAGAACTATATTAAAAGATCTTCATGACCCACATAACCATAATGGTGTGAGCACTCATCTAGAGCCAGACATCCTGGTGTCCAAAGTCAAGTGGGCCTTAGGAAGCATCACTACAAACAAAGCTACTGGGGGTAATGGAATTTCAGCTGAGCTATTTCAAATCTTAAAAGATGATGCTGTGAAGTGCTGCATTCAATATGCCAGCAAATTTGGAAAACTCAGCAGTGGCCACAGGACTGGAAAAGGTCAATTTTCATTTCAATCTCAAAGAAAGGCAATGCCAAAGAATGCTCAAACTACTTCACAGGGCACTCATCTCACACTCTAGCAAGTAATGCTCAAAATTCTCCAAGTGAGGCTTCAACAATACATGAACCATGAACTTCCAGATGTTCAAGCTGGATTTAGAAAAGGCAAGGGAACCAGAGATCAAATTGCCAACATCCACTGGATCATCGAAAAAGCAAAAGATTTTCAGAAGAACATCTATTTCTGCTTCATTGACTACACTAAAGCCTTTGACTGTGTGGATCATGACAAACTGTGAAAAATTCTTCAAGAGATGGGAATACCCAACCACCTTATCTGCCTCCTGCAAAACCTGTTTGCAGGTCAAGAAGCAACAGTTAGAACTGGACATGAAACAATGGGCTGTTTCCAAATTCGGAAGGTTAAGGCTGTATCCTGTCACCCTGCTTATTTAACTTCTATGCAAAACACATCATGAGAAAAGCTAGGCTGGATGAAGCACAAGCTGGAATCAAGATTGCTGGGAGAAATATCAATAACGTCAAATATGCAATGACACCATTCTTAAGGAAGAAAGTGAAGAGGAACTAAAGAGCCTCTTGATGAAAGTAAAAGAGGAGAGTGAAAACAGCTGGCTTAAAACTCAACATTCAAAAAATGAAGATCACGGGATCCGATCCCATCACTTCATAACAAACAGGTGGGAAACAATGGAAACAGTGACAGACTTTTATTTTGGGGGCTCCAAAATCAGATGTAGATGGTGACTGCAACTATGAAATAAAAGATGCTTATTCCTTGGAAGAAAAGCTATGACAAATCTAGACACCATATTAAAAAGCAGAGACATTACTTTACCAACAAAGGTCCATCTAGTCAAGGCTATGGTTTTCCAGTAGGCAAGAATGGATGTGAGATTGGATCATAAAGAAAGCTGAGTGTCAAAGAATCGATGCTTTTGAGCTATGGTGTTGGAGAAGACTCTTGAAAGTCCTTTGGACAGCAAGGAGATCAAACCAGCCAACCTGAAAGGAAATCAATCCTGAATATTCATTGGAAGGACAGATGCTGAAGCTGAAGCTCCAATACTTTGGCTACTTGATGCTTCTAATGAGAAGAGATGAATCATTAGAAAAGACACTGATGCTGGGAAAGACTGAAGGCAGGAAGAGAAGGCGATGACAGGGGATGAGAAGGTTGGATGATATCACCGACTCAATGGACATGACTTGAACAAACTCCAGGAGATGGTGAAGGACAGGGGAGCCTGGCATGCTACAGTCTGTGGGGTCTCAAAGAGTCAGACACGACTGAGCAACTGAACTAACAACAACAATAACCAAAAGAAAAGACTGCAGCACCCAGTTAAGTTGTAGAGCTCTATCCTACAGGGACAGGATGTACTGAAGTCATCTTTTGACAAGTTAGAAATCATTATGTCCTTTGGAATACTGTGATGCTAAAGAAGTCCAGTAAAATATTTTAACTGTAGTATAATATTATAAACACTGAACATATCTGAAATAAAGATTTTCAAGGGAGAAAAAAGATTGAAAATACTTACCTTCTTCCAAGCTTTTGCTATAGATTCATGCAAACTATAAGGAATTAACACCTGTAAGCCTTCACATGTACCGTATATTTGACGACACACAGAAGTAAAAGCTCCTTTAACCACAGGAAGCATTTCTGATCCAGAAAAAATAGAAATATCTTCATCAAGAAGTTTTTTTCGAAAACTGGGCAATTAGATGAGCACCTGTAGGACTAAAAGATGATACCAAAACAATGTACTTCAAGTGACCTAATTTGATTTAATTGCTTTCTCTGCACAGGTATGTCACTAACTTGTCTGTTTGGTAGTAAAGCTCATTTAATTCCATTTTCTTACTTTTTTTTTTAAATTCTACTTTTTAACTTTAACATTTAGTTTATATAAAACATACTCATGATTCTAAAGTCAAATATAGGTACAATCAAGGAATAATCCCAGATATCTTTTATCTATGCCTCTTAACCCAAATATTTTTTTTCCTTTCCTCTAAACTATTGCTTTTCTTTCCTTTAAAGCTATTACTACTCTTTTATCATTTCCTTTTGAAAATAAGACAACTATAATTTTATTTATTCATATTTCCTTCTACTATACAAAGGGTAACATTCTATAAACTTCCTTCTGTTTTGTTTATCACTTTATATATCCTGATGACAACTCTATAGCCGTACATAAAAAAATTTTCTCATCCACTTTTCACTATTGCTAAGCACTCCTTTGTATAAATATAATTCAATCTATTAGTCTCTTGTGATTTAACACCTGGGATGTTTCTAATCTTTCCCTAATAAAATTAAAAACTCTAAACCACTGCACAATGAGGATTCAGAAGAAATTCTAGCATTTTATGTCTTTTCTGTTTAATTTCAATGGGAGGGAGACACCTAAAAAAAAGAAACCTAGAAATCATAATGATAATAATGGGAGAAAATTAACTACATACAATTAAATGATGTCTATATAAAAGAAAAAAAAATAGAGAAGTGACAAACAATAAAAAGAACCTTAGAATTCACGGCAAAGAGTTAGTCTTCCTAATTTTAAAAGAATTATTATATATGGATAATGGATAAGAATATTTCCATATTATATATGGATAATTATTATATATGGATATATGGATAAGAAAAAGGCTTTCCAGATATATGGCTGGAAAAAGGCTTCCAGGTTAAGTATGTCAGATTGAACACATTACATTCACATCTACTCCCTTCTGAAATATTAAAACACAACAGTAAACAAAATTTTCAGAAGGCTCTTGTAGCCATCAAGGACAAGGAGAAAAAAAAAGGGAGTATGATAAGTAACAAAGCTTAGGAATGCAGGAAAAAATGAGTAATTTAGGATCCAGAAAATTTGAATAATCAAAAATAAAACAATTAGAAACAAGAATTACACTTCTATTAATACTGAATCAAAGTTATAGAAATCCAAGCCTCAATGTTTCCATCTATATAACAGAGATAACCACAGAGGCCTCTTCCTTAGTCACTGTGAGGATTAAATGGTTACCACCCCCCATCAACCTCACCCAAAGACTTTGATCCTATGTGACTACTGTCAGCAAGATAATATGTTCCCAGATGTAAACATATTAAAACATATGATGGAAAAAATAACAACAGATGGCAGGAAAAGTTTGGAGCACACAAAAAGGGAAGACCAGAGGCAAAATAGAAAACAGTAACAAATATGGTAAACATTAATCCAATCATATCATACTCTAAATGACAAGGATCAATTAAAAGAAAGACTATCAGAGTAGATTAAAAAAAAACAAAATCCAGTTACGTGGTATCTATAGAAGCCTATTAAATATAATGATAAAGACAGATTGAAAGTAAACAGATAAAGACATTATGCTGATGATTAAGAGAAAGCTATACTAGCTATAATTAATTTCAGACATCACAACAAGGAAAATTATCCAAAAGGCATATTATGTAATAAAGGGGGTCAATTTTGCAAAAAGATATAACAATCCTTAATGTGTACCTGACAGTGTCAAAATGCATGAAGGAAAACTTGACAGAACTACAAGGAGAAAACGATGAGTTCACTGATGCAGTCTGAAATTTCAGCACTTTTCTGTCAGTAACTGACAGATCCAGCATGAGGACATACCTGAACTGAACACCACAAACTACCAACAGCATATAATTGGTACCTACAGAATACTTCCAGCAGCAGAATATACATTTTTCTCAAGCTCACATAGAACATTCACTGAGAGATCACATTCTGGATCATAAAACACATTTTAACACATTAAAAATATCAATCATACAAAATATGCTCTCAGAACCATAAATAACTCATAGGTCAAAGACGTATCCAGAGAAGTCTAAAACTATCCTGAACTAATGAAAATGAAAACACAACTCATTTGTTGGATGCAGCAAAAGCAGTGTTTAGAGGGGGAAGTTTACAGCACTGAATGCATATAATAGAAAGATGATCTAAAATTCAGTAATCTATAAACTTTCACCACAGAAAGTGAAATTAAATCTAAAACAAAGCAGAAAATAAAAATTAGAACAGAAATCAATGAAATTAAAACAGGAAATGAGTGGAGGGTGGAAAGCTAGTCTTTTGAAAGATCAGTAAAAGTGAGAAGACTCTAATGAGATTAGAGAGGAAAAAAATACACAAATTAATGAGAGGCTATCTCTACTAATTCCTTGATTTTAAACAGGTAATAAAGGAATACTGTATAAAAACAAATATATCAATAAAAAGTCTATGCCCACACATTAGAAAACTTAGATAAGTTCTTGAAAGAACCAGTTCCTTGAAAGATACAACCTGCCAAAACACAAACGATCTGAATAAACCTACCTATTAATGAAGTAGAATAAATAATAAACTTCCTAGGTAGAAAACACTTTGCCCAAATAGGTACACTGGTGAACTCTATCAAACATTCAAGAAATTATGCCAAATCTCTTTCAAAAGCTAAAAGTAGACTATTTCCTAAATTATGAGACTAGTGTTACAATAAGGCCAGATAAGAATCATGAAAACCACAGACTGGTCTCTCTCATAAATGCAGACAAAAATCCTTAAATGTTAGTAAATCAAATCTAATAATGTATAAAAAGAAATATACTAGGTATGCAAGGTGGTTCAATATTTTAAAAATTAATTAATGTAATCTACAACATCAATAGAATAAAAGGACACTCACTGTGGTGTTATTTGTGGAGACAAAATCATAGACACTACCTAATATCCAATAATGTAGAGAAATTTGAATAAATTATGGTAAAGTCATACAAAACTGTATTGTAGAGCTATTAAAAATGTTTCATTCTATATTCACCTAGGAAGAGGTTATGGTTACACACAAAAAACCCACAAGTAATGTATATATCATTTTTGAAAAAAAGGAATTGAATATATATATAAATATATATATGAATATATATATTTGATGCATCATTACAGGTACAGAGAAAGTCTAAAAGCATAAACATAATGTTATCGCTGGCTGAGCCAGGTGATAGAACTGAATAAGGGTTAGAGAAGGAAGATGCAGAAGTAGTTAGCTTTCCTTTGTTTGGTTTAACTTAAAGTCAGTGATTTGTGGCTTTAGAAGTTCCAAGAGTATAGTCCAAGGGAGCAAAAAGATCCTATGTAGAGTGAACCATTCTAGTTTTCTTTTGAAGTTACAGACATTAAGACCAACTCTGCCTGTAGAATTCATAATCCTGGTTGTTCCTCCAAATTTCTGATGATCTAATATGTTAGTAGTTGATCAAGAAACCTAACTAGATAACTATCTAGAATAGCTATACCAATTTCCATTAATATATGACAAGATTTTTGGAAACTTTAAATCAGATTTGAGAAAACACACTAAAAAATCCTGCAAATTATTCAAAACAGAAACATACCCTTTTTCTTCAGAAGAGTTCATATTTTCTCCATAAAGTAGTAGGGTAAGTCCTTCTTCCACAGATGCAATTCTTGCCAAAATATGAGCTATATGAATTAAAGCTGTTTCAGAGGAATTTGGAGCAGCCTGTGTGTTAAAGATATCATATAATTTTATGACATGCTAACATATCACAGACTAACATTCAAGGATGGTACTATAATCTAATAAAGTTATATTATCACAACAAAAAAGAAAGTTAATGATTGTTAGACTGTGTGAAATGTCTGAACTAAATGCATCATTAGATTATATTCTCATACTAGCACAGTTGATGGAGAAGGAAATGGCAACCCACTCCAGTGTTCTTGCCTGGAGAATCTCAGGGACAGGGGAGCCTGGTGGGCTGCCATCTATGGGGTCACACAAAGTTGGACACAACTGAAGTGACTTAGCAGCAGCAGCACAGTTGATAAGGCAAAAACATACACACTTTTTACCCAAAGCTATTACTGTTTATTAAGACAGCTGAAACAACTGCTGCTATTACAATTTTATATGCATGTAATTCTAGATGACAAATGCAGTAGCTCTTCTTCTTTGCCCTTTACTTCTCACTCACTGGGCTATATTGGACCTCATTTCATTGTAGATGCTATTTAACATATTACTATCTTTTCTAAGGGACACCATCTTTTCCTATAACTGATTGGGTCATGAGTTATAGGTGTGACTGCTGCTGCTACTGCTTTTAAGTCGCTTCAGTCATGTCCGACTCTGTGCGACCCCATAGACGGCAGCCCACCAGGCTCCTTTGTCCCTGGGATTCTCCAGGCAAGAATACTGGAGTGGGTTGCCATTTCCTTCTCCAATGCATGAAAGTGAAAAGTCAAAGTGAAGTCGCTCAGTCGTGCCTGACTCTTAGCGACCCCATGGACTGCAGCCTACCAGGCTCCTCCGTCCATGGGATTCTCCAGGCAAGAGTTGCTGGAGTGGGTTGCCATTGCCTTCTCCATAGGTGTGACTAAGGACTATCAACTCATGAGTTGGCCAATAGCTAATGATGTCAACTAATGAGAAAATGTAAGTGGAACTGATCATATTTCCCCATTCTTTATCGTTAAAAGTAGTAAAACTAGTTTTACCAGTATATAGCAAATTAGTACATAGGAAATACTAAAAATAGAGAGTGGTGTCAATGCTGGAGACTATCTAGAAGTCTAAGTCTACTAAAGTTTCTATTCTTTCTGGGACCTACTTATGCACCTGTACCTACATGGATGCAATGTACCTCTTCTCTACAATAATTTTGAATATATCTATACAGTGACTGCAGCTATGAAATTAAAAGATGCTTGCTCCTTCAAAGGAAAGCTAAGATAAACCTAGACAGTGTATTAATAAGCAGAGACATCACTTTGCCAACAAAGGTCCATATAGTCAAAGCTATGATTTTCCAGATGAGAGAGTTGGATCACAGGCTGAGTTCCACAGAATTGATGCATTTGAACTGTAGTTCTAGAGAAGACTCTTGAAAGTCCTTTGGACAGTAAAGGAGATCAAACCAGTTAATCCTAAAGGAAATCATCTCTGAATGTTCATTTGAAGGACTGATCTGAAGCTGAAGCTCCAACACTTTGGCCACCTGATTGTGAAGAACCTACTCACTGGAAAAGACACTGATGCTGGGAAAAAACTGAAGGCAAAAGAAGAAAGGGGTGACAGAGAATGAGATGGTTGGATGGCATCACTGACTCAGTGGACATGAATTTGAGTAAACTCTGGGACAGAGTGGAGGACAGAGGAGCCTGGCATGCTGTAGTCATGGAGTTGCAAAGAGTTGGACATGACTTAGTGACTGAACAAAAAACACATTGCAACCAATACATTCTAATAAATTCAGTGGGTTAGTTTAACTAATGAGGGGTCAGGTATATTCACCTGAAGAATTCTTAACTAGATGATCTAATGTTTAATTTGTTACTTTCACATTAAATATCTTTCTTAAAATAACTTCTCTACTTTCCTTCATTCATACACACATTTTTAAACTTTCTTTTTCCTCACTTTCAATATTTTATTTGTTTAATATTCTGTCTTTCCTATTAGAGCAGGTTCCTTAAAAAGCAATGACCATGTCTTAGTCACTTCTATATTTCAATTACCCAGCACAGAGCCAGTGATGCAGCAGGGGATCAGTGGGTAGTGTTCAATGTCTTACATGAGATAATGAATGTTTATTATGTGCCAGACAGTTGTCTTTTTACTCTCAAGAATCACTGCAACTTAGGTACAATTACAGAAGTACATAATGTGAGAATACAGACAAACACCTAAATCTGTCAGGGAGAATTGAGAGAAAATTTCAAGATACAATAAACTATGGTCTGAAGAACTAACAGACCAAGTTAGAGACTTTCCAGGAGAAGGAAAAAGTGTTTGAACATAGGGAAATACTATAACCTGACTTAGAAATTGCAAATGATCTCTTATAACTGGAATATACAGGAAAGAAACAGGTACAATATAAGAAAACGGAAAAATCGATATAAATGTCTAGTTGAAAAGTCTGAAGTTTATCCAGCAAGCAACAAGTAGCCTTAGTGGCAAAATAGGAATAGGCTAGAAAGTGGAAAAACTGAACAAGAAAAATGTGTATATCCCACGCAAAAAATTATCAGGGCTTAAACAAAAGTAATACCTACACTTGTGGCTCAGCAGTAAAGAATCCGCCTGCAATACAGGAGATTCTGGAGATGCACATTTGATCTCTGGGTTGGGAAAATCCCACAGAGGAGGAAATGTCAACCCATTCCCGTAATCTTGCTGGGAAAATCCTATGGACAGAGGAGTCTGGCCAGTGGGCAACAGTCCCTGGGGTCACAAAAGAGTCGGAATTGACTGAGCATGCATGTGCACACACAAACAAAAGCAAAAACAATGAGGATTAAGAGAAATACCTGGATTTTAGACATATGCAGGGGAAAAAATTCTATAGGTCTTAAATACAGATTGAATGTAGAGAATGAAGGAGTTCCCATTTACAGAAGAGAGCAAGGGCAGGAAAAAAAAAAAACTGTTTTGAAAATGCTGAGTTTGACTCATGGAATAAATAACAAAAAAGGTGTTCAGTAGGCATCTGAAGTTAGTAGGTAGCTAAAGAAGTCTGGAGCTGAAGCGATCTAATCATCCAGGAAAAGTATACTAAGAGAAAGAAAAGTGAACTAGGTCCTGAATCATTGAGACAGCAGGGACTTGGAAGGGAAACCACAGAAGTAACAAAGAATATAGAAAGAATAGGAAGGGAGAGAAAAGAAAGAATAGATTGTAGGAAAGCTAAGGAAACATCATTTTAGAAGTGATCTACTGTGTTAACAATCAAATCTGAAAAGTTACATGCTTTAAAATTACAGGCAACTGCAATCAAAGCTCCATCAGTGATACGATGAAGGCAAGATTATAATACAATGAGGTGAGAAACAATGGGAAGAGAAGGAGCCAAGACAAGAATGGTAATGTGCCATAATTAAAAGCTTACTGGAGATCAACCCTGGGATTTCTTTGGAAGGAATGATGCTGAAGTTGAAACTCCAGTACTTTCGCCACTTCATGCGAAGAGCTGACTCACTGGAAAAGACTCTGATGCTGGAAGGGATTGAGGGCAGGAGGAGAAGGGGACGACTGAGGATGAGATGGCTAGATGGCATCACGGACTCGATGGACTTGAGTCTGAGTGAACTCCAGGAGATGGTGATGGACAGGGAGGCCTGGCGTGCTGCAATTCATGGGGTTGCAAAGAGTCGGACACGACTGAGTGACTGAACTGAACTGAACTGAACTGAACTGTTAAAAAGATCAGATATAAGGTGGTAGTTAAAACTGTGCACTGGGTAATCAAGAGTTTCCCCCATCTCAAAACATTCACAGGTAAAAGAAAGATGCCAAAACAAAACAGAGAGTTAAAGATAGCTAGATGAAAGCTAAGAAGTAATATGGGAAATAGATGGGGAAACAGTGGCAGACTTTATTTTGGGGGCTCCAAAATCACTGCAGATGGTGACTGCAGCCATGAAATTAAAAGACGCTTACTCCTTGGAAGGAAAGTTATGACAAACCTAGACAGCATATTCAAAAGCAGAGACATTACTTTGCCAACAAAGGTCTGTTTAGTCAAGGCTATGGTTTTTCCAGTAGTCATGTATGGATGTGAAAGTTGGACTGTGAAGAAAGCTGAGTGCGGAAGAATTGATGCTTTTGAACTGTGGTGTTGGAGAAGACTCTTGAGAGTCCCTTGGACAGCAAGGAGATCCAACTAGTCCATTCTAAAGGAGATCAGTCCTGGGTGTTCATTGGAAGGACTGATGCTAAAGCTGAAACTCCAAAACTCTGGCCACCTCATGCAAAGATTTGACTCACTGGAAAAGACTCTGATGTTGGGAGGGATTGGGGGCAGGAGGAGAAGGGGGACGGCAGAGGATGAGATGGCTGGATGGCATCACCGACTCGACGGACATGAGTTTGAGTAAATTCCAGGAGTTGGTGATGGACAGGGAGGCCTGGTGTGCTGCGATTCATGGGGTCGCAAAGAGTCGGACACGACTGAGCAACTGAACTGAACTGAATTGAAGAAGCAATAGCTATGGTTCAAGATCCAGGAGTGCATTTCTTAGCTCTGGTATATGGTTTACATTTTGAAATTTATGTTATGGCATTCTATAACATTAATTTGTATATTATGATCTGTTTCTTCTCTGGTCATCCTGTTTTCCTGAGGCTAAGATAAAAATATTTTCATTATAACCACTTACTTTCCACACTTTGTACCACAGTCACATAAATGTTTAATGCTTTCTGAATGAGCAATAAATGATGAATATGTGAGTGGGTGAACAGATGCCCATCTCACTGAGAGGTGGGCAAAGGGAGAAGAAATCAATAAAAACACTACAAGACACAGACACGGAAAATCAGAAACCTTTAGTCTACTGCTAAGGCTTTTAGTAATTTTCCAGAAATTTAGTCACAGGAGTGGAGAGATATATTACACAGACTGCACTAGTGGTGATGGTATCAACTCTTCCACCTATTAAATGTTTGACATTAAGCAGTTTCTTTCAGTCTCAGGTGTGATGGATACAGTATATAATGTAAGGTAATATACTGCACAAACTGCAGAGACATACATCATATGTTCAGAACTGTGATGCTTATAAGTTTATCTAAAATAATACTTGTTCTTCATATTTAAAAAAGCTGACTCCAGGAAATTATTTCCAAAGACTATACAGTTGTCATTACAACAAAGTACTCATAAGACTTAAAAGATTTAAAAATATCTTAATAGGAAACTTCAGTCCCTGCCTGACTAGAAAAAAGATTAAGATGTTATATGGACTTTTCCCTAACACAGTCATAACTAAAATCAACTAACTGTATGAAGTAAGATTTAAAATACATTTATATGGAAAATGGCATAATACTTCAAATGATCAAATTCAGAAGTCCCATTGAATATTCACTAACACCCAATTAAGAGACTCTTTATTACCAACCTTAGTTCCTTTCATTAAGTTATGAATAGGCTGAAGAAGAGCCTCAATCACAGTGTTGTTATATAAGCATTCAATTGCACATTCTTTCTGATCACAGAGTATACACAGAACTTCAGTTGCCATACTTGCAGGAGAATAATCCTCTGATAAAGAAGAAGTATATTTTGAAAATTTAATAAGACATTACTTATATCTTTCGTTCTGTGTTAGCTATTGCTATTTCAAAAAGCTCATCAAGGTTAATTAAAGGGTTTAAAAATCATACAATTCAATGCTCAGTGAGTGATTTATTACCAAATTATAACTTGAAACTCGAGAATATTTGCTTAATGTATCTTCAAATTAATGAAAGTAAATGACACTATAAACACCAAAAGACATCTTAGATCATTTGCTGTTTGACATTAAAGCTCTGCTTGATAGTGAGGATGTGGTTTGAAGCAAATTCACAACTTCTCCCCTCCTGGCAAACACCTTTCATATTGCATTCACTTTTCTTCTTTTTCTTAAAAAATAAGAAAGTATATTCAGGTGGCAAGCCTGGGAGGAAACTAGAATCATTAAAAAATATAAAACACAGCCAAAAAGAAAACAGAGGAGAAACTGTAATGGAAACTAGCATATTTCTTATATTAGCATAAAACCAATGAAATAAATGAACAATTTTTTAAGACTTTTAAAAATATATATATTCAGGAAGACACAGATATAAATAAATATAATATAGAGAATAGTCCCAAAATTAACGTAGTATTTTTAGTTTCATAGAGAACAGTCCCAAAATTAGTTTCATAAATTAACATTTGTAGATATTTGCCTCCTAATATACTAAACAAAATAGTGTTTTACATGAAGAAATTAAGGAACCAAAAGTTAGTAATGTAAGGTTTTCCCTAGTAATATACAATATAAAAACACTAAAGTTCTTAATGTATACTCTAATATTCCACATTCCATAAATTCACTAAGCAAATACTTGATAGGACCAATGTAATTTATTAGAATAATGCTATCTTAATAAAATCTCTACCAAATGAGGTCTGTCAAAACATTCAGAAAATAGAATAGTTTTCCATGGTTTCTATTTCTCTGTTTATAATAAAAGCAGATTACCTAAATGACCAGGTGATGTCATCTCTGGACAAGTTGGTGAATGATAGATAAGTTGGGTAAACAGAACCAGAAGATCTGTAAGGGATACTGAATCTTCAAAAAGGAAGAAAAAGAAAGTCATTTTCTAGCATATGTTTACAAGTTAGAAAATTTTAAACTAATCACCCATCCTCCTAATAGAGACTATGGGACAATTAGGAAAAAAGGGTCTATAATACAAGATTATATCCAGAAGAATGAATTAGACATAGTTGCCTAAAGATCACAGCTAGTTTTTAGCGGAATCAGAACAAGGACTTTTAGTTCTGAATCCAGATTTCAATCATCCAATATATCTAGGATTTTAAAAGGCAGAGGAAAAAATAAGGAAAACTTTAAAGACAGGGGAAATAGAATTATACAAAGGAAGAAGTACATACTGGGAGAAACAAAAAAACAAAGAAACACTTTACATAAGCCTGTCAGCAAACTGAAAGGTATCTTGCTCAGTATTCTAGGAGAGACCAAGCCAAATCTCTAAACTAAAAAATCATAGTACAAATTTTTTCACACCTGAACATATTCATATCTCCTAATTGCACTTACCTTTTCTAGTCTTTAACTTTATAGGAAATAGCTTTCGGCCTTGTGTATAGATCAGTAATCTTCCCAAAAGGCTCAGTGAGTGAATGAAATAAATGTACTGTAATTCTTGTCCTGAGTAGTAGAAAGTTTTCTGATTAATCCCTTAAAAGAAAAACAATTATATTTGTTTTAATGCTATTGTATTTCATTGTACCTGTTTTTATTTCTCTCTGAACATTAAACAAGGTTGCAGTCTATAATGGAGACACTTGGTATAAATTTCTTTAAAAATCCTTTACTGTCTCCCAAATTACTTTAATACACCTAAATCTAAAGAAAAGCATTCATTATAAAATTTATCAAATCTCAGAAAAGTATAACAGGCATACAGTGTTCATTCTAAAACAAGTACCATAAGATTGTTAGTTATCTGTCATTATAAAGAGACTTTGAATTAAGGAAAGAAGGAATTCAATATAAAACATTATTACTGCATAATTCCACCAGTTAAAGGCCAGTAGCACAATCATATTTATAACCACGTTAGATGAAATTAGAATTGCTAAAATAAAGGCTCCTTCTAACATATATCATTTATTCACTCATTCATCCATACATTCGTGATCTACTGAGTACCTGTTTTATATAAGACCTTGAACTATTTGCTGGTATCAAAAACTAAGAAGAGCGAAACCAGGCTTCCAATGGCAAACAGCCTGATATGAACAGAGGACGGGGAGGATAAGTAGGAGAAACAAATGGCTAGAGGATAGCAGCAAACGTATCAGGACTTAGCTTCAGAAAGAGTATGGGCTTTATTATAGAGGCAGCTGGGATGATACTAAAGGGTTTCAAGCAGAAAAGTAATCAAATATGCTTGTGGAAAACTGACTGATAGCAACATGGAAAGGTGAATGGAAGAAGGTCAAGGCTTAAAGTAACACTCATTAGGAAAATCACAAACAAAAGCATCCATTAGAAAAAAGAATGAAGAAGATGAGACAAAAATAAATGTTCAAGGAAATAAAATCAATGTGCCTTAGCTAGAATTACATGCAGACCATGAAAAGATTTTTAAAAAATTCTCAAGTTTCTGAGTACATATTAAATTCTTCTTCTATTTATTTCTGAAGAAAAAATGTTTAGAAAGACAACAATGATTTCAGTCCTTGATATTTTCCAAGGATCTTCCAAATAGAATACTAAGTATGAGTACGTTGGTCTGGGACTCAGGAAAGGAATACAGATTTAAACATTTCAGGGTGATCATTTATATATAAAAAATATGTAATACTTGAAACCATGAGAGTGAATGGGCTCCCTCGAGAGACAACAGGTAGACTAAGCTGAAAAAAAAATCAAAGAGCAAAACTTTTTTAAGTACAGACATAAAAAGAGCCTTTCAAATGAAAAACGTGTTAGATGAGAATGAAGAAATCTAAGAAAGAATGGTACCAGGAAGATGAGAGAAAGAGTCAAGAGAGGCAAATGCTGTAAATGAGGGCAAGAAAGAAGAAAAAGTTAATGGGAAGACCATGGAGCAGGAGAAATAAGTCTCATTGCCGTGGTTGAGAAGTGAATAGGAGATAAAGAAATGGGGCCTGGGTATATATTCAATAGTTAGAAGGCCTTTTCTCTTAAGGAAAGCAAAGAGAAGTAAGGCACATATGAAATTGTTCAGTTTTTTATATGAAAAATACGAGCAGGTTTAGAGAATGCAAGGAAAGGTACCAATAGAAAGGAAGACAACAACAAATGAAGCAATGGTCCTTAAAGAAACAAAACAAAACACCAGATAGGAAGAAAATCAAGAGCAGACAAGTAGTTCGATCTGGAACAGAAGGATTACCTCTTCATTCTAACTGGGAGAAAGGGAACATTGATAGGGCACATAAATATGCATCTGCATGCATAAATGCAGGACATTTAGGAATTTCATATCTAAAAATTTCCATTTTTCCCAGTGAGATAGGATGCAAGATTTCCTCTTAGAAATAAGTGGGCAGGGGCAAGACAGTGAGTTTGATGAAATTCACTGAACACTGAAGAAAGAATATCTAAAATGATTCCAAAGCAACACAAAGAGCTGCTGAAGCTAGAGAAATACATCAGTGCACTATCAATTTAATGTTACAACACTCTCTGCTCAATTTTCCTGAGGACCAGAAGTGACCTAGAGTCTCTGCTCAATTTCAAGAGGACCAGAGGTGATCTAGCGTCTCTGCTCAATATCCTGAGGACCAGAGGTGACCTAGAGTCTCTGCTCAATTTCCTGGAGACCACAGGTGATCTGGAGCCTCTGCTTAATTTTCGGAAGACCAGAGGTGACCTAGAGTAAAGGAACTGTAGGCAGGAAACTCTGAAAGAGAAGAAAGCAAAAATTTCCAAAGAAATGTTGAAAGACTGCAGTGAAGCACCCTGAAGTCTTCACTAGACAGGGAAAAAATCAAGGCAATGAAGGGCTGGGAGAGTGGTAGGGAAAAAAAGCTAGATATAACATCTTAATATTAATTAGAAACACTTATGAATTTACAGATTATACACACACACACACACACACACACACACACACGAGGCTTTGCTGTCAGCTAAGACATTAAAGAATATGCCTGCAATGCAGGAGACCCAGGTTCAGTCCCTGGGTTGGTAATATCTCCTGGAGAAGGGAATGGCTACCCACTCCAGCATTCTTGCCTGGAGAATTCCATGGACAGAGGAGCCTGGTGGGCTACAGTCCATGCAGTCGCAAAGAGTCAGACATGACTGAGTGACTAACACTTTTACTCTCATATGCATATAAACTTATATATCTTTGTCTTCTCTCAAAGTTCTGGATTCTTTCTGTACTTTCTCCTTTACTACAAAACATTTATATTTTGAAGCCTGTTAATAACTGGTCTTTAGCCATTTTTCTTGAGTAAAGAATTTATTCAGGGATAAAAAAAAATATAAAATATCTTCATATTCTCAAACAACTTAATATTTCCCTAAAGAAGTGAGGTAGAATGATAAAAGATATCAAATTCACATACAAAGCTGTATTAAGTCAGCAAGAACAATAAAATTCACCCAAGGCAAGAAAGCCTTCTTGAAAAACCCAAAGTTTACTCTTTCACAGTAAGATTTTTACCAGTGTAGGGATTATGGATAGTGGCAGCAGGAGCAGGAATAACCAAAGTGTAGGCACTGCTATGCCTTTTAGGAGAAGTTTCACTTCTATCAATAACTAGATATGAGATTAGATAGATATATAAGGGCCAGACTATGAAACATCTAGAATATTTTAGCTCAGACTGAGGATAAGCAGAGAAGAATCATAAAAAGGGGCAAAGTGTTCAATAATAAAACAGTATTCCATAGAAATTTTCCTCCCACTAAAATGCACCTGATATATTTTCATTCTTTCTTCCTCTAGTGTATTACTGCAGTGTAACTCATGAGGACATACACTATGTTATGAACTGAAAAACTGCAGATTGTATGAATCACTATAATTTCAAATGTAGATCTGCTACAAAAGGTCACATTATGCTGTATCTTAAATCTGTGGAAAGTATCTTGTATTAGCCAAAGCAATCTAATTTATTATGATATTAAAAAATAAATTACAAATCTGTTTATTAATAAAATTTACCATTTTCTAAAATGTAACAAAATATAATACTTACCACAAGACTTTGAATGTCCCAAAACTTCATCACCTTTCATGGTTTCACACAACTCAAAGTACTGAACACACTGCTGAACCGCTGTAGTTATCTAATAAAATAACAGCTTATTAATCCTAAAATTTTAAACACACAAGTCCATGTTTTAAAGAAGTTAGTCAAGGCTGTAAAATATGTTGAGAAAATATCTAAGAAAAATATTCAGAAAATTTAGAATAGCACCTTTCCACTGAAGCTCAGTCTCTGCAGTTACATTTTAACTATGGCTTCATTCCAGGAAACATGGAAAATATTTGTAGACCAATAAATATACTGTTGTTATAATGTTAGTATTAAGACAAAAATACAAATGTATTTTACATTTTATAGTGAAAGATGAAAAAATTCTAGTCATGACTTTAAAAATTCGCTTGTCAATATCTCCAATTTCCTTGCCTTAAGAGTCTTTTCTTCCTACTTAGCCAGTAAAACATGACCTTTATCTAGCTTTCACTTCCATCTTAGACACTAGAATTGCTAAAAGCTGATAAAGAAAATTCTCAATACAAAGAACAGTCATTAAAAAGATCTCCAACTTCTGTACCCAGTGATTCTCTGGTAGTCTTCATTCTACCTCCTTTTCCCACTCTCCTCAAGCAAAGATTTCAAATGTTCTTCCTTTCCTCTGCACCTACATACTTCCTATAGATACCATCTCATTCTGCTCTTAAATAAAATAGAGGTAACCAGTGAGTTAAGGAGTAATAATTGCTAGATGTAGTAATAAAGAGGGTTTTGTTGATCTTCAAAAGATCAATTTCAAGGGAGCTTGGGGAACAGAACTAACTATAAGGAAAGGGAATAGGAACTGAAAAATTAAAGGCAGATAGTATAATTTTCATTTTCAAGAAGGTTGGCCATGAAAGAAAAAAAAAGGTAAAACACAGGGGTGAGGTCTTAGGTCAAGAATGAATTCTTCAGGTTGAAAGGATATAGGCTTACTTAAGTAGGAAGGAAGTTAAGAGTATATAGAAGAGAAAGGATAATTGATAGAATAGTGTCTAAGAGCAGGAGCAGCTAGGACCTAAAGGAAAGGAAAGGTTAAGCTTTAGAAGGGAAAACAAAGGAGGCTATGTGGACAGAGATGAGTTCATAATGCTGGAATCAAGGAATTGACAGATTTCCTAGTCTCATTCATTCTTACGGCCTCATTTCATGTAGAAGAATTAGCATGGCAGGATTACCATCATTAGAATGGCCCGCCTGTAAGACTGGACCTTGTCCGTCATCTGGAAACTTGAATTTCAGGATTTTTCCTACCATTCTAAAAACTGTACCTCAGCAAACAATGTGGTTTTTATGCTGAACGTCTGTTTTCCTTCTGGGTGTGTGGAATTCCTGGTATATAGTAGGCAGAAGGTACGAACACGATTAATCCCTGATTTAAAAAGAAAATGGGCACTAAATCTCTAATAAATTTCTCTGGTAGACAACATTTCACATGAGCTGTCATAATTTGACACTGGAGAAATTATGATGAGTCCTGTGTGACTCTGCTGGGAAAAAAGACTCTTAGAAGTTCATGCTTGTGGAAACATGTATAGTATCATATAAGAAATGAATTGCCAGTCCAGGTTCGATACAGGATCCCTGGGGCTGGTGCACTGGGGATGACTCGGAGGGATGGTACGGGTAGGGAGGTGGGAGGGGGGTTCAGGATGGGAAACACGTGTACGCCCATGGTGGATTCATGTTGATGTGTGGCGGAACCAATACAATATTGTAAAGTAAAAAAAAAAAAAAAAAGTAAGTTCATGCCTGGTATCTTCTCCAGTGTGCCTTGTCCTTACACCAGTTCTATTTTGCATCTCTTTTTTGCTAAGAAACCATAGCTGGGAGTACAACTACATGCCGAGTGCTAGAAATTCTCCCAGCAAATCATCAAATCTAGGGATGGGCTTTGGGAACTCCCTTCCATATCTATGTCTAAATCAACCTTTAGGATCCATATCAATAAAATGAAATCTCCCCACCAGGAAATCTGGATCTCAAACTTGATACAACCAAATTTACCAAATCTAAAGTCATAACCTTTTCCAAAATTCTGTTTTCTTCCTACTATGTTACTTATATCAATGAATGACAAATATTCAAATGAGTAAGTTCTGACCCAAAGTATGAGTCACTAAGTCATTATCTGACTCTTTGTGACCCCATGAACTATAGCTCACCATGCTCCTCTGTCCATGGAATTCTCCAGGCAAGAATACTGGAGTGGGTAACCATTTCCTTCTTCAGGGAAACTTCTTGACCCACGGATTGAACCTGCATCTCCTGCATTGTAGGTGGATTCTTTATCACTGAGCCCCAGGGAAACTCAAGTCCTTACCCAACCCCCATTCAAAAAGTCAAGTCCTCTAAAACTTATATTCAAAAAAAAGTACTCCTAAGTCCATCCATTTATTCCAATTCACTGTCACAGCCTTAATTTATGTTTCCATCATCTTTTGCCTCTTAGGAAAGATGTAGTGAAATAAAAACTATCTCCACCTACACCTTCAGCCCATTTTCCAAATATTCCAAAGCTCTAATACAATGTTACTTCAGTACATGAAAATCTATCAATGGATAACTAAATCTCCAGAATAAAGGTCAATCACCTAAATTTGACAATAAGAACTTTCTAATGACCTAACATTAGTTTTATTCCTATTACCCTCCAGATGCCCCTCTCCCAAGACACATACACATGTACAGAGAAATACATCTACCTGTGTAAAAAGTCAGTCACCAAAAGCCAATTCAACAGTTATTTGACTAGTCAAATAACCAGCTCATTAAAAGCAAATCCACCAAAAATTTCACCAATCAGTATGCATCAATTAATTCTGAAACACATTCAAAGCTGAAATGTACAACAAACTCATTTTTATCTGCAAAAGGGAAAAGGGTGAAGATTCCCCTCAAGTAGGTCTTATTTATTCTTCATGAAATTATGAGACCTTATCCTGCCTCATACATGATGAAAAAAGCTAAGGTCAGCTGACACAGACCCAATTTAAAGTATCTAAGAATTTTTCAAAAACATCATCCACTTAATACTAGTTTTAAGGTAACTGAAGTGAAGTGAAGTTGCTCAGTCGTGTCCAACTCTGCGACCCCATAGACTGGAGCCTACCAGGCTCCTCTGTCCATGGGATTTTCTAGGCAATAGTACAAGAGTGGATTGCCATTTCCTTCTCCAGGAGATCTTCCCAACCCAGGGCTCGAACCCAGGTCTCCCGCATTGTAGAAAGCCGCTTTACCGTCTGAGCCACAAGGGAAGTCCCATTACGGTAACTGGTTTTCAGGAAAATTCTCTAACTAACTCACACTTCTCTTAGCAATCTATATCCAGCCCTATTAAGTATGTGCAGTTCCCAAGTGTACTATGTATTTTTCAATCCCTAAAGCCTTTAAAACATGCTATCACATGGCCCTGAAATATTTTCCCACCACTACACTAACCACTTTCCCTCCTTTCCAGAATAACACCTATTCATTAATTTAAAAATTTTCCCACAATTCTTGGAAATGAGTGGTTATTCTATGGATAAAACTCAGAACAACCATACTTTTATATAACCATGGTTAACAGGTATCTAGAACAAATTTAAAATCTTGTAAATCACTGCATGTCAACAGATATCAATGAACTTTCTTCTGAGAACCAACCAATCAGTTGCCCCTTCCTTCTAAAAGTCAGCCAACAACAGACATGCTCTGGGAAATTTACAGTTGGCTTGAACTCACGTATCACCTCTAAAAGCCCATCAGACCAGTTCCAAGTTTTCTCCAAAATCCTGTATTAACATCTGCTTTGCCTAATTAAGTAATCAACAAATACAGTTTGATGCTTTGTTTCAGATACTGAACAGTGTTTTTAAACTTCAACATTTCTGGAGCTTCCATGGAAATTATCTTGAGAACTCTCAATTAGCATCATTTCCATGGGGTCCTCAAAGAAAAGTGTCTACTGGGGCCACAAGTCCCAAGCTTTGATAATCCTTCAGATTCGCCACCACTCGAGTCTAAGATCTAAGATTCATCTTGCTTTATTGAGCTCTCAATGCTAGATTTTATTATCCTTGGATTTATTATGAAAAGGTCTTTGTACAAAGAAGCCTTGTTTTGGAGGAGCACCACTGGGTCATTAGTTCTATTATTGTTCTGTTATTAACATGCCTATTCTTTTGTGCTCATTTGCTTTTATCATTATTTGTACAGACTCTGAACTCCTGTTTTTGGGGGTTAGCTTGCATCTACTGAATATATAAAAGAATGCTCAGAAAAGGCATAGTCCAAGAAGTCTCTAGTCAATTCGATCCAGACCAGCCCTGAAATGAGTGGCTACCAGCAATAAACTCATTTAAAGGAAACTGGTCATATTGCCTTGGGTCTTCCACAAAAATTTCGTAACTACACTCCCTGACTTGTCAATTCTTGAAAAAAAGGGAATCAATGATTATTCTGTCACCAATCACACAGTCCCTCCCTCACTTCATCTTAGTCAGAACCTGAAACACCATTCATAAGAACACACTTTTACCCAAAAGTATAGTGATTTGTTTCATGTTTATCAGGAGTTTGTCTAAGATGCACCCTCTGCTTGACAGAAATACTTCTGAGATTAAATTATATTAAAATCCTAATTCTTCAAAAAACTGTCATTATGGGGAAATTTTGATATGACAAACATAGTTACAACAGGCTCTAAAGAATTAGAAGACAAATGAACAAACAGCTTCTCTGTGAACTCAAAGCACTATCTCCAAGATAATCTCACTCAGACATTCTTTAGCTTACTTCCACTCAAATCTTCAAAAACTCATTTTTCCTTGCACTCATTTCTACACATCTTTATTTTCACTAAGCCCTTAAACTTACTTCTGTTCCTTTTACCTCTTTCCCTCACTTCTTATGTGTGTTATCTTTGGTTTGAGAAGGGTAACAATCACTGAAAAAGGCACATCTCAGAAGAGGAAATATTATAAGACATAATATCCCCTTTAAATTGCAGAAGCAGAAACCAAATCTATAGCAAGTAAATTTAAATACTAAAGATTCAAGTTGAGGGTATAAAACAGGAATATTCTAAACCTTCAGTTCAGTTCATTTCAGTTGCTCAGTACTGCCTGACTCTTTGTGATCCCGTGGACTGCAGCACACACCAGGCCTCCCTGTCCATCACCAACTCCCAGAGTTCACTCAAACTCATGTCCATAGAGTCGGTGATGCCATCCAACCATCTCATCCTCTGTCGTCCCCTTCTCCTCCTGCCTTCAATGTTTCCCAGCATCAGTGTCTTTACTAATGAGTCAGTTCTTCACATCAAGTGGCCAAAATACTGAAGTTTCAGCTTCAGCATCAGTTCTGCCAATGAACATTCAGGACTGATTTCCTTTAGGATGGACTGCTTGGATCTCCTTGCAGTCCAAGGGACTCTCAAGAGTCTTCTCCAACACCATGGTTCAAAAGCATCAGTTCTTTGGTGCTCAGCTTATTTATAGTGCAACTCTCACATCCATACATGACCACTGGAAAAACCATAGCCTTGACTAGACAGACCTTTGTTGGCAAAGTAATGTCTCTGCTTTTGAATATGCTATCTAGGTTGGTCATAATTTTTCTTCCAAGGAGTGAGCGTCTTTTAATTTCATGGCTACAGTCACCATCTGCAGTGATCTTGGAGACCCCCAAAATAAAGTCTGCCACTGTTACCACTGTTTCCCCATCTATTTGCCATGAAGTGATGGGACCAGATGCCATGATCTTAGTTTTCTTAATGTTGAGCTTTAAGCCAACTTTTTCACTCTCCTCTTTCACTTTCATCAAGAGGCTCTTTAGTTCTTCTTCACTTTCTGCCATAAGGGTGATGTCATCGGCATATCTGAGGTGATTGATATTTCTCCTGGCAATCTTGATTCCAGCTTGTGTTTCTTCCAGTCCAGCATTTCTCATGATGTACTCTGCATGTTAAATAAGCAGAGTGACAATATACAGCCTTGACATACTCCTTTTCCGATTTGGAACCAGTCCATTGTTCCACGTCCAGTTCTAACTGTTGCATACAGGTTTCTCAAGGGGCAGGTCAGGCAGTCTGGTATTCCCATCTCTTTCAGAATTTTCCACAGTTTATTGTGATCCACACAGTCAAAGGCTTTGGCATAGTCAATAAAGCAGAAATTCTAAACCTTATAAAAAGATATATTTGCTGTAAAGTTCAGGATTTTATTTCATACTTATTTTCCTGCAGTAGGAAATATGTACAAGCTAGTTCATGTAACTATTAATCCCTAAGATTGGGGGGTGGGGGCAGGGGAGGGCGGAGGGGAAAGGAGGAGTGGAGTGGTGGTGGTATAAAAACAGTAAAGTAGGAAAAACCAAGGAAATTTTTGAATAACCTAGCTGTCAATATTTCTTTTAGAAACCTAAAGAGGCCAAGGAAAATAGGAAATGTACTACATAAGGCCATCTCAGAAGCCATTCTCTTAAGGGTAAACTGGACAAAAGATTCCAATTGTTAAAAGATTAAATATCTGTGATGATAGCCAAATGCTTTTCAACTAGTTCATAAAAACAAAGTTCTTAACTTCCTCAGATATGGCTTTAAAAACACTGGCAACACATACTTGAATGATTTGTCACCCAGTGCTACCTATTGAACCTTCCCCTATGGCTCAGCTGTAGAGAATCCACCTGCAATGCAGGAGACACAGGAGACGCATGTTCAATCCCTGGTGGGGAAGATCCCTTGGAGGAGGGCATAGCAACCCACTCCAGTATTCTTGCCAGGAGAATGCCATGGACAGAGGAGCCTGGAGGGCTACAGTCAGTAGTGTCGCAAAGAGTCTGACTGAGTATGCACACACATTACCTATTGAAAATGTCACACTTTTCACAGAACAAACTGTACAGAGTAGCTACTAACACATATTAGTTTTAAATTTAATTAAGATATCAAAAATTTAGTCTCTTAGTTTCCCTAATCACATTAAGTTTTCAGTGGATATATATAGCTAATAGCTGCCCCACTGGACAATGCCTGTTTCACTGTTGTACAAAATATTATCAGATAGCACCTATAAGAAGCTAGAGGACATGCTTTAGCAGATACTCATATCATGCTGCTGTGACTGAAGTGATTTCACAAGGATCTCTTATAAAACAAAAGACAAATCCACGAGTGATTCAAAGTTCCCACTACTTCTGCTGCTTAGTCTCTTGGCTGTGTCTACCTCTTTGCAACCCCATGGACTGTAGTCCACCAGGATCCTCTGTCCATGGTATTTCCCAGACAAGAATACTGGGGCAAGTTGCCATTTCCTTCTCCAGGGGATCTTCCCAACCCAGGGATCTAACTTGTGTCTCCTGCATTGGCAGGTGGATTCTTTACCACTGAGACACCTGGGAAACCTCTGTGTGTGTGTGTGTGTGTGTGTGTGTGATGTATGCACATGTACGTACACCCATAAATACAACCATTAAAAAAATATCTTTTAGTATTTTGGTAAATTGAGGAAAAGTTTAAGAGAAAGTAAGATTTAGGATGAAACCTCATGCAAGATGCAAGTTTGGTTTATTATGTATATGAGATAAAATATCTGAACAAGTTGGTAGAATATTGAAGCTGATAATATTGGTGGGCTAAGAACTGACTATAGTAATTCACTTTCAAATAAGGAACATATTTCAAGAGTTAACCTAAAAGAAATATTTGAAATACTTCAATCAGGACCTTTCTGACTGTAAGAGTGAGATATCTGTATGTCAAATCATGCAAGGAAAAAAATCATTCCTGTTTTTTTTTCTTCCTCTACTCTAGCAAGATCACTTTATGCTCACATGGCAGTAACAAATTTCCATTAAAAGGGGAATGAGAGAGAAATATAGAAAGACTTTGAGTTTCTCTAAGGATTTTTAAATACCTATTACCTCTACAAATAAATTCCCATTCTAATAGTCAATATCTCCATCCTCTCCTTTCTGAATCCCAATTCTTTTAATTCTCAAACAGAAAACAATTATTGTTATCCTTTTTTCAATTTATGTCCTAGTACAGTATTCTTAAAATTCACAATTCTAGGAATCTTTCTCTTCACTTCTCAAGATTTTACTTAAGTACATAAACCATATTTATTATCTGAAAGTCATATCAGTATAGCCTTAATTTCACAATTTTCATATTTGTCAATTATTCACTAGACTTGCTGAATTCATTCCTTTCAGTGCTCTAACACGTTGTTCTACCAATAGCATTAAAAGATGAAAAATTTACTAATATATTTTACAGTATTCGTTTGTATTTAGTATAACTTGAATCAATATGTGTGAATACAAAAGCACTTACCATTCTGAGTTTTTTAATGCAACTTTCAGTCAAAAGCATGGGTAAATTTTGTAGAATGAAACTGAGCGGGGGTGGGGGGAACGCTACAAACACCTGATCTAAATTAAACTATATGATAATACTTAATGGCTTAGCCCAAAGTATCTTGTTGCAGCCCAATTTATTAATACTATGAAGTTACAGACTTCCTAACTGTTATCTTGACTGCATTTTAAGTCTCTACTTTTATCCTTTTATGTTTCACAGAATGGTAGTTTAAAAGTCACATAAAAGTCCAACATTAATTATCACTCAACTTTGCACATTCAAGTATTACATCATGTATCTTCTTGCGATATTATTTCTCAAGATAAGAACAAAAACATAGACTTACCAGAGATTTGTATTTCTTTTCGAGAAGTCTTAGTACTGCAGTTCTGCTATAATATGCATGCTAAAATTAGAAGGAAAATGGCATTTAATATTCAGGCTATACCATTCAAACTCTAGTTTTTCCTGCATCATTTCTTTCTAATAACATAAATTACAGAATAACTTAGTTTAAATTATTGTAATCAAAGCAAAACAGGTTTTTCTAAGTACAATGATTTATAACATAGCAATACAAGAATACAAGTAATATTAAAAACTGGAGTATTTACTAATAGACCGATATCCCTGATCTATCCAGGGACAGATTCTACCCTTCAGTTGTGTCCAGCTACCATAAAAGTTATTTTAAAACCAAAAAATATGCCTGACTACCAGTTTATGACAGAGCCTAAGGGGAAGATTAAGAAATGAGGGCAAGGAGGGGTGAGGGGAGAATTCGCAACTCTCACAAGGAGGGAACTGTAATGTTTACATACACAGAAGTATGCCAAGGTTGAAATGCTCTCAAGGGACAATATCTTAATTATTCCCTGCCAACCATATTTTAAAACCAGTTCAAAGTGCCAAAAAAACTCTCCTTAGAACTAACCAAAAATGAGATTAAAATATCTTTTTTATGCATTGTACAAAAGGGAAATTTTACATAAATATTACTTAGGTTCAATATCATTAGGCTTTAATGTAGTTTTTCATTTTACTTTAAAAAATAATATTCTGTAAAAGCTATCAGAACTTCTGGGGAATAGAATTTAATCAAATGAGGTTTGCATTAATTGAGAGCTAATCAAAACCCTTTGTTTCTTGGGGGCTTCCCTTGTGGCTCAGTTGGTAAAGAATCCACCTGCAGTGAAGAAGACCTGGGTTCAGCCCCTGGGTTGGGAAGATCCCCTGGAGAAGGGAAAGACTACCCACTCCAGTATTCCTGCTGGAGAATTCTATGGACTGTATAGTCCATGGGGTCGCAAAGAGTTGTACGCGACTGAGTGACTTTCACTCTCACTTTCTGTGTTTTAACCCTTGTAGCTTAAAATGTTTTAAAAAATCATTAATCCATTTTTCAGGTTTAGTAAGAGAAATATTCTGCCTTACAATTAAACTATTGACCATGTTCTGAAAAGAAACCCTCTTAGTACATCCCTTAGACCACAGTTCACATACCACAACCCTCAGGTCAAAGTTAGCTGCCTCCTGATATTTGGTGAACGATGTTTTGTCTATAGGTGCCTCTGAGCATGGCAGAGAACTGATTAGTTGCATCAGAGACAGGACAGTCTACAAAGTCAGAAATATTTACTGCCTGGCTCTTAACATAAAGTATGACAACTTCTGCCTTAGAGGAGTGAAGAATGTGATAAATTTTAGTAATACTAGAACACAATGGGAGCTATTTAATAATTTCCTGTTGGTTGCATTTCCTATGATGTCTCATTCTCTTTAGAATTAAGTGCTGACATTAAAAATGTTAAGTGAAAAAAGTTAATTATAAGCACTTAATGGCAACCCGCTCTGGTACTCTTGCCCGGAAAATCCCATGGACAAAGGAGCCTGGTAGGCTGCAGTCCATGGAGTCACAAAGAGTCGGACACAACTGAGCGACTTCACTTTCACTTTTTACTGTTATGCATTGGAGAAGGAAATAGCAACCCACTCCAGTGTTCTTGCCTGGAGAATCCCAGGGACAGGGATGGGGGAGCCTGGTGGGCTGCCGTCTATGGAGTCGCACAGAGCTGGACACGACTGAAGCGACTTGGCAGCAGCGCAGCAGAATATGATGTATTAAAATTAATCTGTTTACATCTTTTTAAAGCATAAAACTACATAAAATAAAATCTCAATAGTTGTTACGCCCATGTATAGAATTACAGATATTTAATTTTATTTCTGCTTTTACATATTTTGCATATACTCTATAATAGTGGTATAATTTGATTAAAAAAAAAGAAAAAGGTCAAATATCAGATTGAGGAACAAAGTTTCAGTTTCAGTTCAGTGGCTCAATCAATGTCCAGCTCTTTGCGACCCCATGGACTGCAGCATGCCAGGCTTCCCTGTCCATCACCAACTCCTGAAGTTTACTCAGACTCCTGTCTATTGACTCGGTGATGCCAACCAACAATCTCATCCTTTGCCATCCCCTTCTCCTCCTGCCCCCAATCCCTCCCAGCATCAGGGTCTTTTCTAATAAGTCAATTCTTCGCATCAGGTAGCCAAAGTATTAAAGTTTCAGCTTCAGCATCAGTCCTTCCAATGAATATTCAGGACTGATTTCCTTTAGGATGGACTGCTTGGATCCCCTTGCAGTTCAAGGGACTCTGAAAGTCTTCTCCAACACCACAGTTCAAAAGCATCAATTCTACGGTGCTCAGCTTTCTTTAATTCCAACTCTCACATCCACACATGACTACTGGAAAAACCACAGCTTTCACTAGATGGACCTTTCTTGGCAAAGTAATATCTCTGCTTTTTAATATGTTATCTAGGTTGGTCGTAACTTTTCTTCCAAGGAGCAAAGTATCTTTTAATTTCATGGCTGCAGTCACAATCTGCAGTGATTTTGGAGGCTAAAAAAATACTCTGTCACTGTTTTCATTGTTTCCCCATCTATTTGCCATGAGGAACAAAGAGTTCAAGCTAAATTAAGTTGAGCAAGCGTTTACCAAAAATACTATATGGAGGTCAGGTAAATGTTAAGCACCAAACAAATGCTTTGGTTAACTGGGCATTATCATACAGTTGATATGATAACGCAACCCATTCAGTGTCACAGTAATCCAAGTCTATGCCCCGAACAGTAATGCTGAAGAAGCTTAAATTGAAGGGGTCTATGAAGACCTACAAAACCTTCTAGAACTAACACCCAAAAATGAGATCTTTTTCATTATAGGGGATTGGAATGCAAAAGTAGTAAGCTAAGAGATATCTGGAGTAACAGGGAAATTTGGCCTTGGAGTACAGAATGAAGCAGGACAAAGGCTAATAGAGTTTTCCCAAGAGAACACACTGGTCACAGCAAACGCCCTCTTCCAACAACACAGGAGAAGACTCTATACATGGACAGATGGCCAACACTGATGTCAGATTAATTATACTCTTTGTAGCCAAAGATGGAGAAGCTCTATATAGTCAGCAAAAATAAGACTGGGAGCTGACTGTGGCTCAGATAATGAATGCCTTATTGTTAAACTCTGACTTAAACTGAAGAAAGTAGGGAAAACCACTAGACCATTCAGGTCTGACCTAAATCAATATAATGGAAGTGACAAGAACATTCAAGGAATTAGATATGATAGATTGGCTGAAGAACTATGGACAGAGGTTCCTGACACTGTACAGGAGGAAATGATCAAGACTATCGCCAAGAAAAAGAAATGCAAAAAGGAAAACAATCGTTGTCTGAGGAGACCTTACAAGTAACTGAGAAAAGAAAAGAGGCGAAAGGGAAAGGAGAAAAGGAAACATAGGTCCATTTGAATGCAGAGTTCCAAAGGATGGCAAGGAGAGATAAGAAAGCCTTCCTCAGTGATCAATGAAAAAAATAGAGGAAAACAAAAGAATGGGAAAGACTAGAGAACTCTTCAAGAAAATCAGAGATACCAAGGGAACATTTCATGCAAAGATGGACACAATTAAGGACAGAAATGGTATAGACCTAACAGAAGCAAAAGATACTAAGAAGAGGTGGCAACAATACACAGGAAGAACTATACAAAAAGATCTTCATGACTCAGGTAATCATCATGATAATCATGATCACTCACCTAGAGCCAGACATCCTGGAATGTGAAGTCAAGTGGGCTTTAGGAAGTATCACTACAAAGCTAGTGGAAGTTATGGAATTCCAGTTGAGGTCTTTCAAATCCTAAAAGATGGTACTGTTAAAGTGCTGCACTCAGTATGCCAGCAAATTTGGAAAATTCAACAGTGGCCACAGGACTGGAAAAGGTCAGTTTTCATTCCAATTCCAAGGAAAGGTAATGCCAAAGAAGGTTCAAAAGCATTCTTTGCACAATTGCAAAGAATTGCAATTGCACATTCAAACGCACAATTGCATCATCTCCCACGCTAGCAAAGTAATGCTCAAAATTCTCCAAGCCAGCCTTCAACAGTACGTGAACCGTGAGCTTCAGATGTTCAAGTTGGATTTAGAAAAGGCAGAGAAAGCAGAGATCAAATTGCCAACATCCATTGGATCATCAAAAAGCAAGAGAGTTCTAGAAAAACATCTACTGCTTTATTGATTACGCCAAAGCCTTTGACTGTGTGGATCACTGCAAATTGTGAAAAATTCTTAAAGAGATGTGAATACCAGACCACTTGACTTCCCTCCTGAGAAATCTGTAGGCAGGTCAGGACGTAACAGTTAGAACTGGACATGGAACAACAGACTGGTTCCAAATCTGGAAAGTACGTCAAGGCTGTATATTGTCACCCTGGTTATTTAACTTACATACAGAGTACATCATGAGAAACGCTGGGCTGGAAGAAGCACAAGCTGGAATCAAGACTGCCAGGAGAAATATCAATAACCTCAGATATGCAGATGACACCACCCTTAGAAAGTGAAGAAGAACTAAAGAGCCTCTTGATGAAAGTAAAACAGGAGAGTGAAAAAGTTGGTTTAAAACTCAAAATTCAGAAAACTTAAGATCATGGCATCTGGTCCTATCACTTCATGGGAAATAGATGGGGAAACAGTGGAAACAGTGTCAGACTTTATTTTGGGGGGCTCCACAATCACTGCAGATGGTGACTACAGCCATGAAATTAAAAGACACTTACTCCTTGGAAGAAAAGCTATGACCAACCTAGACAGCATATTAAAAAGCAGAGACACTACTTTGCTGACAAAAGTCTGCCTAGTCAAAGCTATGGTTTTTCTAGTAGTCATGTATGGTTTGAGCTGGACTATAAAGAAAGCTGAGTGCTGAACTGATGCTTTTGAACCATGGTGTTAAAGACACTTGAGAATCACTTGGACTGGAAGGAGATCCAACCAGTCAATCCTAAAGGAAATTAGTCCTGATATTCATTGGAAGGACTGATGCTGAGGCTGAAATTCCAATTCTCTGGCCACCTGATGCCAAGCACTGAGGACACATTAGAAAAGATCCTGATTCTGGAAAACATTGAAGGCGGGAGGAGAAGGGGCTGACAGAGGATGAGATGGTTGGATGTCATCACTAACTCAATGGACATGAGTCTGAGTAAACTCCAGGAGTTGGTGATGGACAGGGAGGCCTGGTGTGCTGCAGTCCATGGGTCGCAAAGAGTCGGACATGACTGAGCGACTGAACTGAACTGATACAGTTGAGATAAAAATAAATTTTTAAAAAGGAAAGCATCAGGTAGATAACATCTAAATCATGCTAAATGGTAATGAAGCATGTTGCTGCTTTGCATGATTTGCATGGCAAGATATGGCCCCATTCCCATTCTTCCCACTGCAACAAATACATGTTGAGAGGGATAAAGACATAAGAACACAATCCAATATAACTATGACTACTGTCAGACACAGACTACTCTTAATCAACAGCAGAAGAGGGAGATAACAGTGTTTAACAATCTTTTAATATTAGTACAGTTCTAAGGCAGTGGTCAATTCCACAGGAAGTCACCAGCATTCAGACATTAAACACATTTTCTAAACTGCAGATTCAGGAAGTGGCAAATGAGATGTTTCCAGACATCTATAAGCCAGAGAAAAGTGAAATTGAACCCTTATGGTTTACCAGATCTTCTTTAAAAATTCACAGCTGTAGAACTAAGATATGACACTTCTCTGGAAGTCCAACAGTTACCTCTCCTCTTCCAATGCAGGGGGCACAGGTTTCATCCCTGGTCGGGGAACTAAGATCTCATACGTGGAGTGGCAAGGCCAAAAGATTTTAAAAATTAAAAAATAAAATAAAGTAAGACATGATTTGGAATAGGTCATTCAGTTTAGTAGATTCAAATGAATTACCATTAAAATCGTACTCTGAATCTGTCACCTACTAGGTAAAGAATAAAGAGCAAGTTACTTCTCTATGCCTCAGGTGCTGCATCTGTAAAATAGGTTAATAATACTGTCTATGTCATAAACTGTTATAAGAATTAAGTGAGTTAACATGTAAACGTGATTAGAATTCTTGACACTGCAAACAAACAGCAGCTATCCTTTAAAACAATACAGCAATGCAAAGAAAGATAGAAGAACATTCCATATTTCCTTACCATCCACTTTTTGAACCACACAGCTTTGGTATCCACCAATGCAAGAAAATATATCGGATCCAAAATTTTTTGTGAGACAAGATGGCTTTGATCATGTTTAACTGATAACAAAGACAAGGTACTCTCCACAATTTCTTCCATATACCTAATAGTTTGGGAAAGAAATGATTTTTAGAAAAAAAAATGTTATATATATAATAGTGACATTTTTTATTTATGGAATGATAAAGTAATGGGTAATATTTAGAAACATCATTTTTTAATATTTCAGTAAATGGCAGAGATGAGATTCACCCCCAATTTCCTCTGCTCTAAAAACATGTTCTACTTCAACAATGGCTGTTCAAATTTAACTTTCCTTTTTAGACCATAGTTACCCTTACAACCTCATTAAAAATCTTAGAATTCAAAAGGGAAAAGTTTAAAGAACATTGAAGGAACTTCACCAAAGTATGAAAGACTCAAAGACCAGTAATGAAAGAACCTGAGGCTGCAGCACCCTCTTTTACCTTGTTGTGATCATTTTGTTGCTGTTTAGTCACTAAGTTGTACCTGACTCTTTTTGCAATCCCATGGACTGTAGCCTACAAGGTTCCTCTCTTCATGGGGTTAACCAGGCAAGAATACCAAAGAGGGTTACATTTACTTCTCCAGGGGATCTTTCAGACCCACAGATCAAACCCACAATCTCCTGCATTGGCAGGTGGATTTTTTACAGCTGAGCCACTTGGGAAACACACTGTGATAATTAAATTGTATTATATATACTGGTATAGAGCCATTCACATAGCTAAGTACAAAACATGAAAAGCTAAAAACAAACCACATAAAATCAGGTGACTATCTACTTTCTGAAATTTATGTGGCTAGTAAGATTCCTAATCTTATTACTGGTATAAATTAGGGAGCTTACTTTTCTGGGTGTCGAATCCAAAAAGATGGAGCCTCTTTCTGATATTCATTTAGAAGACGAATCTATAAAACAGTGTATAACCATTCTCAAAAGGTTAGATTTCTTAAATATAGAATTACATCAAGAGAAATAAAAGCATATTACAGAAAGTAAATACCTTTTTAAGTAAATGGGTCACATTAGGATTACTTATGTCTATGCCAGTTGAAAGAGTAGGAATATTATTTTCTCTAGAAAGAAAGTATAACTCCAAATATTTAGCTAAAAAGGAAAAGTAAAAATAAGGTTATTATGCCATTCAGTTATAGTGCTTTCTAAAAAGTTATTTCCTATCCATTTTTCTTAAGCACAAATTTTCAAAAGTTTTGAAAATGATATAATTAACATACCTAAGCTTGTATAAATTTCCTTGGTCATATGTAATGGTGAAAGTGTAAACGTCTGTGCATAGAATTTTAAAATCTGGTCCTATGGAAATGAAACAAAATTTGTATACAAGATTATTTCATCATCTATTTTGTAAGAATCATTTTTTCACATAGCAAAAACCTTAAACACATGACCATTCAAAAACTTCAAGAGAAATGTAACTAAAATGGCACATTCTTGTGTTGGTTGGCAAAAAGTAAAGTCAACCAAAACTAAGAGTCAATCTAATGTAGCAGAACATTGTAAAATTTGGTAGTAATGGGGATACAGACATGAGGAGGCAGAGTGAGGTTCCCTAAAGGAAGGAAACAATATAATTTGTTATAATCTGACACAATGTAAAGGTGTCAGACAAAGAAACAGTAGGAGTACTAAATAAAAAAACAAAAACCCACTCCTTTCCAAATCCAGTATCTGTTTTGTTTTAATTGCTTACATGGAAAGTTCAGACTTTTAGGACTTCAATAATTTTACCTACTCCCAAGAAAACTATTATATTGTAAAATTTTACATTATTAAAACATAATGTAGGAACTATCGCAATGTAAAAAAAATTAAATGAGATAATAGAAGTAGTCAGTACGTGACACTAACAGGTACTTAGAAATGACAGCTTATCATTTTAATTATACCAACTTTGATGGGATTAATCTTAATAGTGAAATTCAATTTCTCATTAAAAAATAAAATTCCCTCAAATGTTCTACTTTGAGGAAAAAATTAATAACCTTGCCTATATCAAATATTCAGTTCAGTTCAGTCACTCAGTCGTGTCTGACTTTTTGCGACCCCATGAACTGCAGCACCCCAGGCCTCCCTGTCCATCACCATCTCCCGGAGTTCACCCAAACTCATGTCCATTGAGTCGGTGATGCCATCCAGCCATCTCATCCTCTTTCGTCCCCTTCTCCTCCTGTCCCCAATCCCTCCCAGCATCAGAGTCTTTTCCAATGAGTCAACTCTTCTCATGAGGTGGCCAAAGTACTGGAGTTTCAGCTTTAGCATCATTCCTTCCAAAGAAATCCCAGGGCTGATCTCCTTCAGAATGGACTGGTTGGATCTCCTTGCAGTCCAAGGGACTCTCAAGAGTCTTCTCCAACATCACAGTATCAAATATTAGATTAATACATTTAAGAAAATGGTTACCCAAGAAGATGTACATGGCTCAGATGGTAAAGAATCTGCCCACAATGTGGGAGACCTGGGTTCAATCCCTGGGTTGAAAAGACACCCTGGAGAAGGGAATGGCAACTCACTCCAATATTCTTGCCCAGAGAATTCCATGGGCAGAGGAGCGTGGTGGTTTATAGTCCATGGGGTCGCAAAGAGTCGCATACAGTTGAATGACTAACACACGCACACATAAATGACTAAAAATATATTGCAATAACCCAAGAGATTCTTACTGAACAGAGGGTATTAATTAATTTGGGAAGCATGTTTTCACAGTTGCAGCAATTGGTAAGCATTAATATTTGTCACAGTTTCAAACACTATATAATTCTCTCAGGTACATGTAAGCATCCTTTGGACTAGAAAATGAAGAAACAGAATTGAACTCAAGAATCTGGATAAAGCATACGTTCTAGACCAAAAGAACATCATGCCTTGTTTCCTACTCAAATGACTGGTTCTGTTGTCATCTCTACTCAGGTGACTGCTTCTTCTAATTTTATTGCCTTAAATACTAACACAAACTCTTGCTGCATGTAATGGCCAAACCAAACCACTTAAATTGATCCAGTATGATCTTTACAATGTTTATAAAAAGAATAAAGAAAACCTATTAGAGCATTATTCTATCTTTAGGAGGGAAACTTAATTGTATTTGCAGTTAGAATGCACTGAAGTGAAAAGGTAACCGTGAAATATCTTTCCCCTTGAATCCTTCAGAATTTCTGAGAAGTCTGCATCACCCTCTGGTGTTAGTATGGTTGAACTGCATCCATGATTGAGTAAACACCATTTTCCCTCTTAGAAAAATATGAACAAATCATTTGTTTCCAAATCCCTTCTGTTTACCAGTACAATTATACGTTCATTGATGAAAGAGTATTTTTAAGTAGTAAAAAGGTATTTAGATTTATTTTTATAAACTGTTTACTGTCTCATCTTCTAGAATGTAAGTTCTATGCAGGCAAAAGCTTCTCTCTTGCTCAGTGTGTTCGCAGCATCTGATCTAGAACGATGTGTATTGTAGGTAAATTTATTTTTTACTAATACCTTAAAAATTCTATATAAAAAAACCATATATATTTTTAAGGACATTTTTCCCTTCACTGATATATCATTTATGAAGAAAAAGGCACTTAAAAACTTAAGTTTGTAGTTAAATGTGATGCTGGAACACAGTCAGGATTTTTTTAATCCCATGTAATTACTGCACTTTTAACATAACCTGGCTTTTCATCACACAGTGTTTCTGAGAAGTCATACGTGAATCATTTTTTACATAACTACCTCTACTACTTTGCAACCTTACTTTTTGTAATTATCTATATTTTCTGTATAATTCATCTATATTATCTTCTAATGTCTTATCTTTACAGTTTTCTAACTTCTCTTTCTAGGCAGTTGGCAACTCTTGCAATCATGAACTGTAGCCAGCCAGGATCCTCTGTCCATGGGCATCTCCAGGCAAGAATACTAGAGTGGGCTGTCATTTCCATTTCCAGGGGATCTTTGAGACCCAGGAACTGAACCTGGGTCGCTTGCACTGCAGGCAGATTCTTTACCAACTGAGTTAGGAGGGAAGCCCTTCTAAACACTTAAGCAATCTCTAACACTTAAATACATAAGGAAAATGCTTATTTAAATGTTTCAGAGTAAATTTTAATCATTCCAAGTTCAAGTTTTCACAGATGAATTCTTTCAAAAACACACTCCTTTAAAAATATTTTTCTTAATTGAAAAACAATGACACAGATAATTGGATGTCCCTTTAGAAGATAAAAACAAAACTAATAAAGGCTAATAAAGTCTGTCTTGGCAATGAAGTGTGATACTAACCAGACCCTGAATCTAATCATGATGTAGTAAGCTAATTCCCTAAAAAAAAAAAAAAACTTGACAATTCAAAAGGTGGAGGTGAATTTCCATAAATATTTGAACTACTACTAAAGAAAATTATATTCCATTTGCTTCTAGAATGGTAGGGAAAAAAACAGAAAATGTTTATACTTCTGTAAGCATTTCCTTACACTAAATACAGGATCAGGATCTGAAAGATACACTGTCAGCTTCTCACAGAGAGTAGTCCAATTTTCACAGTTCAGGACATCAGATGGAGGAGCTGAACACAATGTTTGCAAGGCTTCATATCTCACCTGTAATTTTTAAAAGAATTTTTATTAATAATCAGCCACCAAAATAACAGCAATCTCAAAATATTTAACAAACATTGAAAGGTGGATAATTGCTTTAAAGAGCCAATTGAGAATCAGATGCCCTTTCATGAAACAATTCTTGATAACTGATTTTTAAGAAATACTCCTTAGCAGAGAAACAAAATAGGTTATTTTATGTAATGCAAAAACTAAAAGTTTTTAAAAGTTTTAAAAGTTCATTAGGGTTTTTCCACAAGATGTTGCAGAAAAACAAATTTTTGGCCCATCCAATATACTGGGACATTCTGGGTCACATGTCTGAGGGGAACAGGAGAAAGTATGGTGGTCAAATCTGAAAAGCCAGAATAAAGTGTCCCAGTGTCTCCTCCCATAGACTTTCTCACTAGAACAACCCCCAACACGTGGTCCTGAGGCAGGAGGCAGATGGATCCCCCAGGGTAAAGCAACTGGAGATTCATTCTCTATTAATGGAAACTCCAAGACAAGAATAGAGGACAATTAAGGGAGGAGGCTGGACCCTGCAGAGAACACATATTTCTCATTCCCTCAGGAGACCTCCCAGACCACACATGTGCAGAAAAGGCTCCTTGGAAACCAAACTGGAGTCAAGTCAAGGGATGTTCTACCCAGAAGCCTTTTCAGTAGGATCCATCTTGGCTACGAGATGCATGCGTACACAAGAATCCTGAGATACACCAAATATGGACTGCAAACCAGGCAAATCATAATGATTGGTCAAAGGAAACCTGAAAGAAATGCTCCATATAAGTGATTCAAACCGCCATGTGGGCACAACTCAGGAACTCTCCCTCTGAGTCTGCCAAAATGTCTATCCATATGTACTGTACTCTTTTTCCTAATAAATACTTCACTTGCTTCACTACTTTTTGTCTTTGTGGAAATTCTTTTCTGCAAAGTGCAAGGGCCAGGGCCCTTGTCACTGACCACTGGTCTAGTGGCTAGGATCTGGTGCTCTCACCGCCACAACCCACCCAATCTCTGGTTGGGATCTAAGCCCCGCTCTAAGCCACTGCAGGCCAAGGCCACCCAATGTCAGTCCTACAGTTTGAGGACTCGAATTCTAATACACTGTCCAGATGTTCCTGGTAAGGCATTCCCACTCCAAGACATATGAACAGTTCTCACAAAACAATTGATTTTAACTTGCTTTTGCTTCTACATCATATTTTCTGACCTAGTAACCACTGCAGGAGGAGGAGGAAGTCATTCAGCAGTGTGTTGCAAAATTGAATTTCTGAATTTTCATATAAATCTTTTTGAGAAGAAATCCAATCAGAATTTTCACAATCCAATCAGAATTCACTTAGGACAGTATGACCCAAGAGACAGCAGTGGCAAAAAGCTCTATTCCAATCAGAAGTGGAATAAAACTTCTCTGCCTCTCACTCTCCAACTAGTGAGTTCCTCAAAATTTGGTTGTTTTTTGGCTGACTAAAGCCTAGTGAGAGGCAAAAAAAAAAAAAAAAAAGAGTCAAAAGCTAAGACCTTAGGACACTAGGCACTCCAAATCAGGACGTCAAGTTTTAGGTGAAAGATACAATATACATGTTTTTAAATGTCTATATATTCATATGAAAGACTTCTAAATACAATTTTATTTGGGATAAGGATAAGCAGGACTAGAAAGAAAATTTAAAAACATAAGTAAATTTCTCCTTTTCAGTTAATTTTTAGGACAAAACTCCATTAACAATTTGCTACTTGTTCAGAACAAAAGTTTCTGATCATGTACAGATTTCCAAACAATCCACTTAAAAACAATAATACTGTTTATCATATAAAGTCAGGTCCCCTTGCTGATCTGTTGAAACATTTACTAAAAACCTGAAAATAATCAGAATATGAAATGCTGAGAGGAAAAAAAAAATCAGTGAGAGTAAATCATAGCTATTCATTTGGTTTAAAATAAAAAGTTGAAGAAAAACAACGTATTTCAAAATTGAGACCAAATGGTAAGATGTACAAGATGTCAGGTACTTCAGAAACCCTATAATTTTCTATGTCAAGTGAGACACTGTCAAGTGAAAGAAAACTTCATAAAAATTAATTTATATAGTTGTTACAATATAAAGAAATACATTAAGTAAAGCTGCTTTAAAAAATTTTTTCAAATAAATGAATATATGTGTCAAAGTTGCTCATACTTTCCAAAGTAGAAAGAGCATTAAATGAAGTTTTTTTCATTCAAAGAAATCACTAAATTATCACATACAAAGCAATAGTGAAGGAACAGTTTGAGGGAAACTGCTCATAACTTCATCTCCTTGAAAATTGAAACTAGAAATAAAAATTTCCTCTTATAAACTGTGACAATTCTCTAAAGACAACATCTCTTATTCTGTGACTCTTCATTTCAAGACTAGAAGGCCTAGCAGGAAGGAAGCCTAGAACTTTCATGATATTAAAGGATTATCTTGAAGAGAAATAATCCAGCTGCTATTTATTATAATACTTAATAAGTATATCTGAGTGAACTTGACAGCTGTCCTTTAAACTTACCTCTTTAGGTTGCCCAGGATCCAACTGGTCTAAAATCAATTGTAATTTTCCTTGACAAAATTTATAACTCTGTAACACAATTAACAGGACATTTATTCCTTCACTCATTTAGCAGACTTTTAGAGGTATTATTATAAATGATTTTAATATAATTCCAAGCACAAAATGCATTCTGAACAAGAGAAGGGAATGAACTAGTTTGGTTTGGCAGCAAACTTAGATTTTTTGTATCCCAAGGCATTTAAGTGAGAACTCAATGTTCTACTAGGACAGTGTCAGAGAAGGCACTGGCACCCCACTCCAGTACTCTTGCCTGGAAAATCCTATGGACAGAGGAGCCTGGTAGGCTGCAGTCAATGGGGTCGCTAAGAGTTGGACATGACTGAGTGACTTCCCTTTCACTTTCCACTTTCATGCACTGGAGAAAGAAATGGCAAGCCACTCCAGTGTTCTTGCCTGGAGAATCCCAGGGATGGAGGAGCCTGGTGGGCTGCCGTCTATGGGGTCGCACAGAGTCGGACACAATTGATATGACTTAGCAGCAGCAGGACAGTGTACCTTCCTATATATGAAGGTTATCATTTGCTGAGCAACTGCAACATGCAGAACATTGTAAGACTCAAAAGACATGAAAATGTAAAAAGTATTTTACACCCAGGAATCTGAGATCTATGAAACAAAGATAAAACAACATAAACAAATAAGAAGGTACTAAAGGTACCCAAACCATAACTATAATGCAGACTGAACTTTTTTGTTCCTTTTCTTTTCGGTACATTTCTGTAACCTTTCTTCATGACTCCTCTTAAGTGAAGAATTCCTGAAGTAAAAACTTTCATTTAGAAAAAAGCTTATAGTAGACCATAAGCTGTTTTGGAAAAGGAAAGACTCTTTTTTCTTTTCAAAGCAATTTAAATAATGCCTAAAATAACCACTTAAAAATAAAAGCTGCCATCATTATGGAGTAGCCTCATTAATATGCTTACTAACCTATATAAGATATTGGATTCCCAGGTAGTACAGTGGTAAAGAATCCACCTGCCAATGCAGGAGATGCAAGAGACTCAGGTTCGATCCCTGGGTCGGGAAGATTCCCTGAAGTAGGAAATGGCAATCCACTGGAGAAATCCCAAAGACAGAGGGGCCTGGTGGGCTACAGTCCATGGGGTGGCAACAAGTCAGACAAAACTGAGCACGCATGCATCACTATACAAGATTCCTTTGTCATCTTAAACACAGAATAAATTATTCCTAAAATATTACATAAGCAAAGAAATAACTTTTTACACTAGAAATCAGAATAAGTCTAAAAGTGTGGAAAGTGGGAATACCTACCTTAAAGGTTTTCTGTATTTAACATTTCCTCTAGTGTTGTTGTGTATCAGTGGATGGGCAAATTTCCATTGCAACTAACTACAATAATTGACTTAACTATAGCATGCAGGTAATGTGTTCCATTGAATACAGATTTGTTAGAAGTATTTAGAACAGCCAAAGAGTTATATTAAAAATGCCTACCCCTCAAGCTCCCACCAAAAAAGGGCAGTCCGGTGGTTAAGACCATGCTTGCAATGCAGGGACCATGGGTTTGATCCCTGGTCCAAAAACTAAGATCCCACATGCCATACAGCACAGTCAAGAAATAAATAAATAGATAAATTCCTGAGGGAGCAGGATCTGCTAACTTCATTGCTGCTGCTACTGCTGCTGCTAAGTTGCTTCAGTCGTGTCCGACTCTGTGTGACCCCATAGATGGCAGCCCACCAGGCTCCTCCATCCCTGGGATTCTCCAGGCAAGAACACTGGAGTGGCTTGCCATTTCCTTCTCCAATGCATGAAAGTGGAAACTGAAAGGGAAGTCGCTCAGTCGTTTCTGACTCTTAGTGACCCCACGGTCTGCAGCCTACCAGGCTCTTCTGTCCATGGGATTTTCCAGGCAAGCGTAATGGAGTGGGGTGCCATTGCCTTCTCCGAACGTCATTGCTAAAGCAACACAAAATAGATCTGTTGGTGATATCAATATAGGTAGATAACTCCAAAAGGAAAAATATTTTTAAAACATATTTACATGTATGAAATTGTAATCCAAGCAAACAATTTCTGAGTAAACTCTACAGAGAAAAGGGCAAGAAGTAAAACAGGCTGATAATCTAAAATGAATTTGGTCCTACTGCATGATCATACAGATACTAATTAAAGGTTTTTAAATGCCAAAGTAAGATTTGTATACATTTCTGTCAAACAAGGTATACCTAAAGATAGTGAACACAAGATGCATTCTGTAACTTTTGTTGTTTTACAGAGATGTACTCACTTTATTCAACACAAACTGAAGATTACTCACAGTAGTCAATAACTGTACTAAGTTCAAAATTCACACCACCCTCAAAATTAATTACTCTAGAAACCTCTTTTTAAACCTTTGGTTTGTAAAATGTATAAACCATTGAAATACAACTAGTGAAAGAAAGACACTGTTCTCTTGTTGAAACAAATGGCTATGAGAAATAAAATATATAAATATTAAACCTAGTTCATTGGAAGCACTGATGCTGAACATGAAACTCCAATACTTTGGCCACCTCATGAGAAGAGTTGACTCATTGGAAAAGACCCTGATGCTGGGAGGGATTGGGGGCAGGAGGAGAAGGGGATGACAGATGATGAGATGGCTGGATGGCATCATGGACTCGATGGACATGAGTTTGGGTGAACCCCAGGAGCTGGTGACGGACAGGGAAGCCTGGCGTGCTGCGATTCATGGGGTCGCAAAGAGTCAGACATGACTGAGTGACTGAACTGAACTGAAAAAGCTTTTCAGAATTGTAGTGCATCTAAAACTTCTTAAAACTATGCACCCACTGTTCATTAAGTCTTAAATATAGAACAAAGTTATTAGTTCAAAACAAAAACGAGTTTTTAAAATATTTTCAAATGATAAAGTTCTTAATTTTCTAGATACTTAAGTTATGTGAAAAGTGCTACCATTGAGAAATAAAAACAAAAGCCTATTAATATTTAACAGTATAAAGGAACACATATTCATGAAGGTATTAGCACTGTTAATTAAAGAAATTAGCTTTTCTGGTATCAAATTGTCTCAAGACATTACTATTAAACAAGCAAGCAACCAAGCTCACACCTGCACCTAACCAATTCTCCTCCCAATCCACCTGTCTCAAGCTTAACTCTAGGCAGATGCACTATTGATACTACTGTGTTCTTTTATTCTAGTCTCAAATGCCTTTCCTTTTCTACATTTTTAAGATTTTAGGTTTTTATCTTTTTCTGTTTATAAGGCAAATAGTAACAATAAAAGTCTGATTAATTGAAAATAGCTAGAGAAGGAGGAACTTCTGAACAACAGTTTGGGCTGCGGTTATCCTATTGCTCTAGCCAACGCTACTGAACAAGAGAATCCTGTGATTCTTCAGCAGTACTATGACATCCTCAAAAGCAAAATTCCTCACCAAAAAGAACATTGTAAAACTCTAAAGATTTTAAGTGAGGCCAAAAATGAGGTTGAACTAAAGATACTCTAAGATTTGAGAAGTTAGGGCAAAACACAAATTAGAGTGATCCAGTGCATAGCACAAGGGCTTCCCCAGTAGCTCAGCTGTGAAGAACCTGCCTGCGAATGCAGGAGACATAAGAGATGCAGGTTCAATCTTTAGGTCAGGAAGAGTCCCTGCAAGATCCTGGGAATGGCAACCCACTCCAGCGTTTTTGCCTGGAGAATCCCATGGACAGAGGAGCCTGGCAGGCTACAGTCCACAGGGTTGCAAAGCATAGCACATACTCAGGGCAAAGGCCTCACACCCAATAAAAGAAAAGAGCTACTTAAGAAAAGTCTTACTGAAAGATTCAAAACCTAGTAACAAGATGGAGTTCAAATTGTTTCCAGGAGGCAGTTCAAACACAAAGTCCAAGTAATAGTTTCTTTTCCAGAAAGTAAAAAGCAGAAACAACAAACCTGGCCTTCAGGTGAACAAGTAACAATGGGAAGATATTAGTTTCGGCACTGCTACTGTAACAGGTTACCATAAACTTCATGACTTAAGAAAACACCAATTTATTTATTTTTTTTAACTGTTAGTTGTTCCCAGTGACCCATTTTTTCCCTTCTATAGCCACATATTTTTCTTTATATTTTGACTGTGCTGGGTCTTCACTCCTACATGTGGGCTTAATCTAGTTTCGGAGAGGTACAGTGGCTTCTCTTGCTGCGGAGCACGGACCCTAGACTGAGTGAGCTTCAGCAGCCACAGCACAAGAGTCTAGCTGCCCCACTGCATGTAGACTCTTCCTGGACCAGTGACTGAACCCGGGTCCCCTGCACTGGCAGGCGGATTCTTAACTACTGGACAACTAGGGAAGTTCTCAACACCAATTTACAGTTCTAGAGTTCAGAATACATCCACAGAGCTGTGTTACTTCGGTTTCTGGGGAGAATCTATTTCCTTGACTTTTCTAGCTTCTAGGGACTGCCTGCATCCTGGGGTCATGGGCCACCTTCTCTCTTCAAAGTCAACAACCATTCTGACATCTACTTCAGCCTGCCCAGCACTTTCTCTGCCTCTGACCTTCCTGAGTCTCTCTCATACGGATGCCTGTGATTACATTTGGCTCACCTGAATAATCCGGAATAATCTCCCATTTTAATTAAATCATATTTACAAGTCCCTTGGGTTATGTAAGGTAACACATTACAAATTCTGGGGATTAAGACATGGATGTTTTTGAAAGGGCTGTTATTCTGCCTGCCATAGGGACCAAAGGATGGGCTTCAAGGAGAGGTAGCCATGAAAGCAAAGAAATGCCTTACATAGGTTCACGTCACAAAAGAACAGCAGTGGACTATTACACTAAATACCTTTTCCATACAAAGTTTACATCACATTTCAGCATTATTTCAGACTTTTCCATGTTTAACACAGTCAAATCCTTTGAGAATTCTCTGCTCACAACTACAGTAAAAATCAGCCAACTTTATTCTTTAATATGCTCAAATGTACACAAATAGTCTCCAAGGAAGTCATGTCCAAAGTTTTTAATGATGGATCAATATACAATTGATCCATTCAATATTTAAAATAACAAGGATTCAATATTTAAAATAACAAGGAAATAAAGCCTACTCTATTCATAAAATACAAGTGTTCTACTAATATCAAAACAGCAGCATCAAAATTGTTGACTAAATATTATTCACAGAACAATTCAGTGTTTTTAAATCCCAGTGTAAGTAACATCAATTTTGAAGGCATCAATAATAACATCAATATTTAATGGAATGAATGATTGATATATCTTCAGAGACTCTTTCAATTCTGAGCATATTAATCCAGCCTCTCTTTGGTCAGTTAAAGCAAAAGAATCTTTTTTCACTAAACAAAAGCATACCCAAATATCTCAGCCACACTAACAGATCTTTCAGGACAGTTCTGGCATTTATGTGATTTTTTACCAAAGGTCCAGGGATCCCATGCCTTGTTGCTGGTGAGCCTAGTTCAAATTCAATTCAATTAGTCCCTTCTGAAACAAAGTCATATTCCTAAGGCAGGCACTTTAACATGCAGATATACTCTGACTGATGTTGAAGCTGAAACTCCAAAACTTTTGCCACCTGATGCAAAGAACTGACTCATTAGAAAAGACTGATGCTGGGAAAGATTGAGGGCAGGAGGAGAAGGGGATGACAGAGGATGAGATAGTTGGATGGCATCACTGACTCAATAGACATGAGTTTGGGTGAACTGTGGGTTTGATGATGGACAGGGAAGCCTGGGAGTGCTGCTGTTTATGGGGTCAGAGTCAGACACGACTGAGCAACTGAACTGAACTGAATAACTATGAAAGTATAATCTTATGAGCCCTCAGAGTTCTAAAGTTAGGTGTTTCTGTGCCTTTCCTTTCCAGAATGTCCTTTAAAAGTAGCAGTTCAGTAAACCTATTGAATAAGCCATCTGATTGCATTAAAGTGAACTAAAATCTCTATAGCCTGCTCCTCTTTCAAAGAGTACATCAACAAGTGATGATTTATAGCCACAACATGAAGAAAATTCACAACCTTTGTCACTTTCTCCATCACATCAGATAATTAACTGGACTTATAAAAATTTAAAACTCAGCACAGTATCTCCTGGTAAATAATGCAGTGATAACTTTTACATTCTGCCTTGACTAATTCCAAAGCCATTTTTCCTTCAAAAGTGTAGTCTTAACTGTGATTAATATACATGTCTCACCCAAACTTTCCATATCCCTTTTTGGTATGCATTTAGGATCTATGTTAGAGTTATGTCCCTATGTTAGAACTAATTAGGTGAAAATGTTTCGCTAAAAATATCAAGTGGGATTCATATGAAGGTCAAACAGACTCCACGTGGCCTGAAAGTTTCTGTATGGAAATTTATGGTGCATTCATGGGCTCTACTCCAACTAGTTTCCTTTGTTTTCTATTAGGACTAATCTAGACACTGGACTCTTAGCTCTGTTGTAGCCAAATGACAAGGATACCAATAAATGGGAAGGATAAAATATAAAGCTTCAAATCTTTGAACATAAAAAAAAAGCGTATGCTTTAAAAATAACAATTCATTGCAACTTTCATCTCCAGAAGATAAGGGAAGTATTTTATCTCCATATCTCATCTATAGTGTAGTTATTATTTGATTAATAAGGATTAACTGGGAATAAGATCTTTTGTTTAACTAAAGATTAAGCAGACTGTTTCATTATTTTATCCAAAATCTACCAGTTTATTTCCTTATCTCATTAACAATTGTTCAGATATAATTTGCTGTACATATAATTCTAGAAGATATTATTTCATGAACTAAATGTTTTATATCAGATTATGTTATTGCTTATTCTTCTGAATCTTGAAACTAGAAAGTAGAAAAAAATCTGGCTAATAAAGAATGTATTGAAGCTAATGATTATTAAACACCATTTCAAGACATAAAGGCAGAATTAAACAACACACCTGATTGAAGGACGAATCACTATCAGAGCAATTGTCTGTGCAATAACTACTGCTTTTCTCCTTCTGGATTTTTTTCTGCTTCTCTTGACTTCGTATTTCGTCTTCTTCAAACTTGTTAATCATAGATTCCACCACTACCATCATGATGTTCTTCAGAGAATGAATCATCTCTTTGTATCTTTAAATTCAAAGCAATCTTTGTAAGAAAAAGACTATTAGCATAAATTAAAACAATCAACTAAATTAAACTTATTATTTTCTTCCGTAAAGTCCCTCTAAGAATACAATCCTAAAGACAAAAGTCAGTTTTTCTGAAAGACCAAATGACACAACAGAATTCACACAACAGGAAAATAATTAATAGGAAATCTAAAATATGTTATTTCCCAAGTTTTTCCATCTGGTTACATGAACCAAGGCGGTAAAATTAACAGAACCCAAGGCAAGATGTTCCAAAAGCAGACTCCAGTAATTAGCAACAAAGTCAACTGCTAATATCCAACTACCAAAATCCAGCCTATATTACATGACATTTTGACCTCTTTTTAAAATTTCTCTTTCTCTATTCACCCTTCCTCTATTTTTACCTTCCCTTCTCACCTGCCTATAATTTGTATATATAGGCATCTATCACCACAACTGAGAACCAAATAGGAATTAAAATATCAGTGGATCCTTTCAAATAGAGAAACCACTATCAGAGATGTTAGGAAAAGGATTCCTGAAATTTAGTAAAATTTTGAAATGGATAATTTCTAAGGTCCATTTTAGATCTCTGGGTCTAACTATCTATCTATATATTTTTTAAAACTTGTAATAAATTTATCCAATTATTAAGTGCAAACTCTCAAACACCCATACTAACATTAAACTAAGATGCTCCAAAACCCTACACGTAGAATTTTAGAGCTAGATGGAAATATAAAAATAACCTAGTCTATGCTTTATGTTACAAATGAGGAATATGAGATGTGTACTACTGAAATTTCCATACTTAAAAAGACAAAAATTAAAAGCAACAAAGCATGAAGATTTAAATAAAGATAGTGATTAAAATGGGCTTCCCTGATGGCTCAGACATTAAAGTAAATAAAATACTAAATTTGAAATCAGAAAACTTGGATTGGAGTCCTCACTACTTTATCTGCAAGTTCTATCATTATAAATAAGTCTCTTTTTTCTTAACTACACATGAGAAAAAGAAAACAATCTAGGACTTTCCTAGTGGCACAGTGGATAGGAATCCTCTTCCCATTGCAAGAGACACGGGTTCAATCACTGGTCCCAGAGGATTCCATATGCTGCAGAGCAACTAAGACCACGCACCACAGCTTCGAGCCTGCAAGCTGCAACTACTGAACCCAGGTACTACTGAAGGCTGCACGTTCTAAGGCCATGAGCCACCAACTACTGAAGCCCATGAGCCTAGAGCCTGTATTCCACAAGAACAGAAGCAACCTCAAAGGGAAGCCTGCACACTGCCACAAAGAGTAGCCCCCACTCACCGCAACTAAAGAAAGCCCAGGCGCAGCAACAAAGACTCAGTGCAACCAAAAAATACAAATAAAAAAATACAATCTAGGAGCACTCTTCTATTTACTATATGGGATGCTGTCCAATTCATGAATCACTGAATAAAGGCACTCAGAGCTTTAAATTAAAAAAAAAAAAAATACACACAATCAAGTTCTAGCTCACATGGTCATAGCAAGAAATAAATAAGAGTATATATCTGAAAGTTCTTTGTAAATATAAAGCATGATAAAACATGTGTCCATTGCCATCATTATAATAATGGAAATACATTAGAAAATAAGCACAGAAACTTCCATTTCTTTATATCCTGGTGGGTCATTTTAACTACATAAATCTAAGAAAGGGTAGGTAAGGTATTCTCCTATAGAAGTAATAAAATCATGCTGGGGCATTTGGATAAAAATAGTAGACTGAGATTTTAAAGTTTAAAGAAATTTTAAAATATATTTTAAATTATATATTATATATATGATACAGCATCAAATACATAATTTCTATATGTAACTTATACATTATATATTTAATGTTATTTAATGTCTAATTTACATATTATATAACTATAAATAGAATATACATATAGCTATACATGTGTATATTTTAAAGTCTCAGAAATTATGAGAAAATACAAAAATACTGTAAGAAAATAAGAATAGATTAGGAACAATACAGAGGGAAAACACTACAGAAAAGAACTATTATAGAAGTGAGAAGCAGCCCAGGGAAAATTCAAGTTTAAAAGTTTATAAAGAGCAAGAAGGATAACACAACACCGTTAATCAACTATAATCCAATATAAAATAATTTTTTTTTTAAGGCAAGAAGAAATTGAATTCTAAGACACTCTTTAGACTAACTGGTGAAGTACATATAGGAACTGAGTTAGAAGTCCCCAGCTTCCTCCTTAACACATTCCAATCACCAAGAAACAGGGAAGTATAACAGTGTCCTGGTAGCAATCAATTTAATAAAGGAAAATAAAAGTAAATCTCAATAACTTACAGGGCAAGGGTAATTAAAATCCATAAAGTTTCATTTTAGACATATTTTCTCCAAAAAATATAAATTTCTTGAAAACACACAAACATGAATCCTTCTGCAAGACATATCAGCAAACTAGCTAAAGGACAACAGAATTAAAAAAAAAAAAAAACTAGAGAGTAAGACCCTCAATATCAACAGCTAAACAAACTGGAACTCAGTAGCAACTGTAGGTTTGGAAAAAGCCTAGGATAGAATATGGATACCACTGAGAAGATTCCTTTATAGTCCAAGAAGTTAAAAAGAAAATGCTCTAAGAGGCAGTGAAAAAACCAAATCAATTAACAATGAAAATAAACACTGTGAGTACTTCCACTTATATATACAAGATTATATTAACATGATAGATCTTACAAATGAATTGTTTCATGTGCAAATACTACCTCTACCTAAAATCAGATATCAAAATGTTTAAGAAAGCAATCTGAATTATTACAGTAAAAAAATTTTTAATAACTGTACTATTACATTAGCCCTAAGTAGCTTCTGAAGAAACACATGCACACACACAAAAAGAAAATAATACTCTGTACAACTTAAAATCTTTCATCCATGGTCCACAAAGAACACATCCATTAAGACATTTAAAATCTTTGTGAGGTAATTATTATTATATTAATTTTACACATGAATGAACTAAAATGCAAGAAAATTAAATGTCTTAACCAGAGATAAAAAGTAATTGCTAAATACATTTTTAGTAATATTTAGAGAGCCTAAATATCCCATGTAAAACTCTGCTTTTAGCATTAAAAAGTTTCCGTTTTCTAAGAGTTTTAGTCCTCCTTTTAGAATATTTAATGATATTGCCATAAATAGACTATTAGGAATTATAATAAAGAGGGTTTCCCTTACCTGTGGTTTCACTTTCCACAGTTTCAGTTATTAAATAGAAAATGCCAGAAATAAACAGTAAGTTTTAAATTGTGTGCAGTTCTGAATAGGTGATGAAACCTCTCAGTGCTGCCCAGCATGTGAACCATCCCTTTATCCAGCCCTGCCTGGTAATCACTTAGTAGCCATTTAGCCTATCAGATCGACTGGTCAAGTCATCCTTATTTTACTTAAAGCTGAGTGGAAAGAGTGGCCATGATCTGACTCACTGGTTTAAAGAATCATTCTGGCTGCTAAGAGAAAAGGAGACTGCAGGAGACATGGGTTAAGGGTGCTTTCAAGAAGCCCTGTTGAGAGAAAAACTACTTTAAAATATTATTGTGGGCATACTCACTCTTTAGATTCCTGAGTTCTTTTAGTAACATGCTGTACAACTGTGTCATAGCCAAATTCCTCACCCTGATTCTGATCAGATGTCCATTTTTCCATTTCTTCTTCAATCATAGACCCCAAAGTGTTGCATATATACTGTCTAAGGTACTTCACAAATTCATAGCTGAAACAAATATTTGAAAAATAAATGCAGTAAATATGATGAATTCATCTATCAACCATACCCAGAAAAAATGTTAGCACAGAAAAGATCTGTAACATAGATTTCTTACCTTACTCTAGGATTAAACTAGTTATTCATCCCAAATCATTCAGCTAATCTAAAATTTTGTTGTTTGGTTGGGTTTTTTTTTTCTGAGAAAACTGGCAAAATTCACATTTAAAAATGACAATGGTGGATAGCAAACTTCGGGACCAACACAAACTTTAAGGAGTTAGGACCTTTCCATACTTTGTTATGGTTTGCATGTGATGCTTAAGCATAGGGAAAGCAGTTGTTAGACTTCTATAATTGTTCAAGTTGATGAAGAAAACCACATTAGAATAACAGTAATTATAAAAGAATTAAATAGGAAAAGGTTAAGCTCCAATCATCAGAAGTTTTTGCACATTTGGAAACTGTGCACATTTTGAACTGCCCTAAATTTCACCTAATCAGCTTTTGCCTATGTTCATAAAAAGAAGCATCTCAGAAAATCCAACATATTGGACATTTTCCTTCATACTTTTAGGGTGATGCCAACATTAAAATCCATTTGCTAACTCACAACAATATAGCAAACATCAGAGGGCAAGAGTTCCAAAAGTGGGTAATTATTTTATGAAACACATTTAGTAAAAGTAAAGAGCAATGGTTGTAATTAATATCATGATTTTAAATGGTTAAGAAGTTTTTCTAGTCTCTTAAATGACAAAGATAATTTAGGACAGGTCATATTTTTAAATGCCACTATGTTCAAGACTTGTAGTTTGTATATATACCTGTACAAGGAGGCTTGCATATAATATATAGCACAGAAGCTCAAGGAGAGCCTGAATAATTTTCTTCAACATAAGCCCATCATAGTATCCAGCATACAGTCTTCAACTTAATATTTATGAAGAGATTGTATGTCCGCTATGAAACAGCCATCTTACCCAGGTAGCCAAGGGATCTCATTTTCAATTTTAACTGCTTTTGACTGAGATTTCCTGCCCTGCCCATTTCCTCTCAGCTCTGAACAAACTGCCGCTTCCTGGAATCTCTATGTCTGCTTCAAAAATGTTAAGTGGCAGCCCTGCCATAGACAGTTCAGGCCCCAGAAGACAAGTAGAGATATTTATTATGAAACATGTAGTATTACAGAAAAAGTACAAGCGCAGAGTCAAAACAGCCTGAATGCCAGCTCCAGCTGGTAAACTCTAGCTGGAGTGGCCTGGAACAAATCTGCTTTCTCATTTGAAATTTGGAAACAATGTCCACTTCATTCCTAGACAAGAAACCAAATTAAAAAGATATTCTTCACTCCCATAGCTTCAATTTCAGATTCAACACCAACAAGTGATTTCTTCAGCTCTTCCTTCAGCCAAAATGTCTCCCCAGAATAAAGGCACACCTGTTACTATACAAGCACATCCCATTTTATTGCACCTTACTGGACTTCACAGATACTTGAGTTTTTAACAGACTGAAGATCTGTGGCAACCCTGTGTCAGAGCAACTCTATCAACAGCAAGAACATTTACTCACTTTGTGTCTGTCACACTTTGCTAATTCTCACAGTATTTCAAACTTTTCCATTATTATTATATTTGTTATGGCAATCTGTCAACAGTGATCTTTGATTTTACTACTATAACTTGCTAAAGGCTCAGATGACAGTACTTCTAGCAATAACATATTTTTAAATTAAGGTATATGTGCTTTTTTAATTAGGAAAAGGAGTACGTCAAGGCTGTATACTGTCACCCTGTTTATTTAACATATGCAGAGTACATCATGAGAAATGCTGGACTAGAAGAAACACAAGCTGGAATCAAGATTGCCGGGAGAAATATCAACAACCTCAGATATGCAGATGATACCACCCTTATGGCAGAAAGTGAAGAACTAAAGAGCCTCTTGATGAAATTGAAAAAAGAGAGTGAAAAAGTTGGTCTAAAGCTCAACATTCAGAAAACAAAGATCATAGCATCCAGTCCCATCACTTCATGGGAAATAGATGGGGAAACAGTATCAGACTTTATTTTGGGGGACTCCAAAATCACTGCAGATGGTGACTGCAGCCACGAAATTAAAAGATGCTTACTCCTTGGAAGAAAAGTTATGACCAACCTAGACAGTATATTCAAAAGCAGAGACATTACTTTGCCGAATAAGGTCCATCTGGTCAAGGCTATGGTTTTTCCTGTGGTCACGTATGGATGTGAGAGTTGGACTGTGAAGAAGGCTGAGCACCGAAGAATTGATGCTTTTGAACTGTGGTGTTGGAGAAGACTCTTGAGAGTCCCTTGGACTGCAAGGAGATCCAACCAGTCCATTCTGAAGGAGATCAGCCCTGGGACTTCTTTGGAAGGAATGATGCTAAAGCTGAAACTTCAGTACTTTGGCCACCTCATGCGAAGAGTTGACTCATTGGAAAAGACTCTGATGCTGGGAAGGATTGGGGGCAGGAGGAGAAGGGGACGACAGAGGATGAGATGGCTGGATGGCATCACTGACTCGATGGAAGTGAGTCTGAGTGAACTCCGGGAGATGGTGATGGACAGGAGGCCTGGCGTGCTGCAATTTATGGGGTTGCGAAGAGTCGGACACGACTGAGCAACTGAACTGAACTGAACTGAACTGCACAGTTAATAGGCTACAGTGTGGTGTAAACATAACCTTTATATAAAAAAGAAAACACCCCAAAAAATCAATGACTTGCTTTACAATAATACTTGCTTCATTTCAGTGGTCTGGAACCAAACATGCAATATCTCTGAGGTAAACCAGTATATTAACTGCCTATTGGACAAGGCTACTTTGTTTTATCTCCATATCAATCAGCACAACCTGTAGCAAATCTTTCATCTAGTCTACTGGCTAGAAGCTATGTTCTCCTCTGACATATCTTTGTACCATCCTTCAATCGGATACCTGTGTATAGCCTCAAACCATCTTCTCCATTGTACCTCAGATCTAACTAGTTAGCAAATGCTATAATTATGTAAATTCTTCTATAACTTTCCTTTCCCACTGCCACCAGATTAATGTGCATATTTTTGTAACTGCAGCTAAATAAATACAATGGCCCTCATAAGTCATCCTATAAATCAGTGGTTCTTAAAGTATAACATGAATAAGAATCACCAGAAGGGCTTATTAAACCACAAATTGTTGGGCCCCACTCTCAGAGCCTCAATTCAGGTACACTGTGGGCACAGGTATTCACATTTCTAACAAGTTCCCAGATGATTCTGATGCAGATGTCAAAGCTGCTGGTCCTAGGACCGATATTTAAGAATCACTGATCTAGACAGATTCTGTACTCAGGTGACTTTTAAACTAGCCTAAATTTCTTGGAGCTTCAATCACCAAATTCCTACAATGTTGTGTTGTTTCTGGTGTACCTGTTGCACGCTCAGTTGCTTAAATTGTGTCCGACTCTTTGTGACCCCATGGACTGTAGCCTGCCAGGTTCCTCTGTTCATGGGATTCTCCAGGCAAGAATACTGAAGTGGGTTGCCATGCCCTTCTCCAGGGGATCTTCCCAACCCAGGGATCAAACCCATGTCTCTTATGTCTCCTGCAATGGTAGGCGGGTTCTTTACCACTAGGGCCACCTGGGAACTCACCCCTTTAGTACAATGAAGTAAATTTCTGACATTTCATATTTTTATTTCAAAATATACACAATTGTATTATTATAAGGAAAAATATATTTAAAACATCTAGTACAAGCTTGTTCCAAGAAATCATCCTCTTAGCTATTATAAAAAATAATTTTTTGGTCAGATTAGAAAAAGTAATGATTTATCTTAAAAAGATAACTTATTAACTTATGAATTATAATACTGATATGTTGAATTCTTAAAACAGGTTATATTCCAGAATTATAGGATTTATTATATGATAAACTATATATTAGTATATAAAAGATTATATACTGAAAAAAGAATACTTTACACTACCTACAACCTTTTATGTCAAAGAATAAGCCTCTGAATCATGATGTGAGTGCTCAGTCACTCAGTCGTGTCCAACTCTTTGCAACACCTTGGACTGTAGCCCACCAGTCTCCTCTGTCAGTGGGATCTTTCAGGCAAGAATATTGGAGTGGGCTGCCATTTTCTCCTCCAGGAGATCTTCCAAACCCAGGGCTCAAACTCCTGCATCTCCTTCATTGGCAAGCTCATTCTTTAACATTGGGCTACCTGGGCTTTGCCTGAATCATGATGAACAGTTACTAAATGCATATTATGATGAACAGTTACTAAATGCATATTATGATGAACAGTTACTAAATGCATAATTAATTACGGAAGCACACATATAATTCTTAGTGATTTCTCTATGCAGGGATAACACTCTACATAATGGATGTTTTCCTGAAGTAACCACTTAAACACACTGCTACTAAACACACTAGAGTTCACTAATTTAGAAAATCATTGGCAGATTCTTCTATAAAACCAAAAATAAAGCCAATTCAATAAATATTATGTTCCTTCTCTATCACACTAAAAATATGCCAGATTAGAGGGCCACAAATATGAACACCTATATTAAAGACTGCTACAATGATGAGGGTTGCCAAGTATTTTATAGAGAGCTAACTAGTGAGCAATTCTCATTGAAATGCAAGTAAGTAAGCTCTAACTCAGGCTTCCCAGGTGGCACTAAGGATAAAGAATCCACTTGCCAATGCAGGAGACATAAGAGATGTGGGTTTGATCCCTGGGTTGGAAAGATACCCTGTAGGAGGGCATGGAAACCGGCTCAAGTATTCTTGCATAGAAAATAACATGGACACTGGAGCCTGGTGGGCTATAGCCCAGAGGGTCACAAAGAGTTGGACACAGCTAAACATACTTAGCATGCATGCATGCTCTAACTCTGAGGTTCACAACACTGCTGTATATTAGAATCACCTAGAGAGCTTTTAAAGAGATGGGAATACCAGACCACCTGACCTGCCCCCTGAAATCTATATGCAGGTCAGGAAGCAACAGTTAGAACTGGCCATGGAACAACAGACTGGTTCCAAATCGGGAAAGGAGTACGTCAAGGCTGTATATTATCACCCTGCTTATTTAACTTATATGCAGAGTACATCATGAGAAATGTTGGGCTGGATGAAGCACAAGCTGGAATCAAGATTGCCAGGAGAAATATCAATAACCTCAGATATGCAGATGACACTACCCTTATGGCAGAAAGTGAGGAAGAACTAAAGAGCCTCTTAATGAAAGTCAAAGTGGAGAGTGAAAAAGTTGGCTTAAAGCTCAACATTCAGAAAACTAAGATCATGGCATCAAGTCCCATCACTTCACAACAAATAGATGGGGAAGCAATGGAAACAGTGACCGACTTTATTTTCTTGGGCTCCCAGATGGTGACTGCAGCCATGAAATTAGAAGACACTTGCTCCTTGGAAGAAAAGTTATGACCGACCTAGACAGCATATTAAAAAGCAAAGACATTACTTTGCCAACAAAGGTCCATCTAGTCAAAGGTATGGTTTTTCCAGTAGTCATGTATGGATGTGAGATTTGGACTATAAAAAAGCTGAGCATTGAAGAATTGATGCTTTTGAACTGTGGTGTTGGAGAAGACTCTTGAGAGTCCCTTGCACTGCAAGGAGATCCAACCAGTCCATCCTAAAGGAAATCAGTCCTGAATATTCATTGGAAGGACTGACGCTGAAGCTGAAACTCCAATACTTTGACCACCTAATTCGAAGAACTGACTCATTTGAAAAGACCCTGATGCTGGGAAAGACTGAAGTGGGGAGAAGGGGATGACAGAGGATGAGATGGTTGGATGGATGGCATCACTGACTCAATGGACATGAGTTTTAGTAAACTCTGGGAGTTGGTGATGGACAGGGAGGCCTGGTGTGCTGCAGTTCATGGGGTCACAAAGAGTCCGACTCGACTGAGCGACTGAACTGAGAAAGCGTTTATGAAAAATACGTAGGCCAGGCCTCTACCACTCCCCCTCTACCAAACTCCCTAGAAATTTGGATACATTTATGGTTAAGGTTCATCATCAGTATTTTTTAAATGAACTCTAATTAATCTTACTCTAGTCAAGACTGAAAACCAGGGATTTTCTTCTTTTTTTAATAGGAGGTCAATCTGAGTGTAAAAATTTATACAATACATACACGCATAATCAAAGCAATGTCTTCTTCCCTACAGTTCTCTTCTCCTCAAGGCTCAAATCCTAGCTGCTGGTTTCAAAGAAAAGAAAGGAAGCCTGGATCTTTTAGAGAACATGTACAGTTGTGAGTAAAAAAAAGTTTTTAAAGGCTATGGAAAGCATAGATTAGGGCAGCTGCATGTGGAGCAAATCCTCAGTAAGGCTGTTCTGCCTATAGAGTGACTTCTCAAATGACTGCATTTTCCCCTTGTCACTTTATTATACTACTTGATATTCCATCATTCATGGACTCAATTCTCTTAACAGTCATCATCTTACAAAAATGCCAATAACCTAGAGATACTGGTTTCTCTGTTAATCTATTTATTAAGATTATTTTTCTTGCTAATACATCAGGACAACATGGAGATGGGATGACAAAATTCTGATATATAATATGAAACACTCTGGGTGGCAACATACACCTAAGTGACTCAAGGACATTTAAAGTTCAAAGAGAGTTTGTCAGTGAGTAGAAAGATAAATCAAGATATGAGTACCTGGACTGACAGGATCTCATCAAACTCTAAGATTGTAAAATGCTACGAAAACACCAAACACAAGCATCTCCTCCTCTTTGCTTCTTCATAAGGACTTCCTTCCTCCTAAGACAAAGATCTTAGGCTAGTGCAGCTAACACATGAATTTTGCCATCTGTACTTTTAAGACTATAAATGACTCTATTTTTAGAATTATAAATTTTATTTTAAGACTACAAACCTGTTATAATTTGATTGTGTCTGGGTTTTTCCAGGTCGGCCACAAGTAAATCAAATAGTAAACCTTAATGATACAAGTTAATCAGCAGGCATTTAATCTATCTAATAAACTGCTGAAGACGAGTTGACATTATTACAATAGTAACTGCACTGCTGAGAAGAACCATAATGATTCAACTTTAACTTGAAAAGCATTTAAAAACTGACACAGCTAAAGCAATACTTATAGGCAAATGTGTAGCCTTAAATACTTACATTTTTTTTTTTTAAAAAGAAGAAAACCTGCTGTAAATAAAGGAGCTAAATAAACATTCATCACAAATTTTAAAGTTTCCCAGGAAGGAAAAAAGAGCAAAAATTTCACAAACTATAAAATAAATACATAATAGGAAAATCAAAGCTAACAGCTAGTTCTTTAAAAAGACTAATAAAGTTGATAAACCTCTAGCAGAACAGATGAAGAACAAAGGAGGAAAGACACAAATTTTTAAAAAAGAATAAAAAATATTATGTTTCAAAAAAAGTAACAGGATATTAAGGGCTTCCCCTGGTGGCTCAATGGTAAAGAATTCACCTGCAATGCAGGAGACATGGGTTCCATCCCTGGTTGGGAAGATCCCTTGGAAAGGAAATGGCAATCCACTCCAATATTCTTGCCTAGGAAATCCCACAGATACAGGAGCCTGGTGGGCTACAGTACATGGGGTTGCAGAAGAGTCAGACATGGCTTAGTAACTAAACAACAACAACATTAGAATATTAACAAAAACTTTTATACAGATAAGTTTGAAAATCTAGATTAAATAGGTAAATTCCCAGAATATGATCCTAACAAAAACTCAATAATATAAAAATATTCTAAAGAAGTATTTGCGTGTGAACTAAAAAACAGAAATTAAACCCCAAATTTAATGCTTGATATGGTTCTGTTTGAGGCAAATCAGTATTACATAATTATAAAAGACACTAACGACCAAATCTGAATTTGAGAAAGTTGCAATTTTTTTTATATTCTTCTGTTTAAGTAATGAATCAATAGCTAACCAATAAAAGCTGGTCTCTGGTATGTCCTGGAGAGGGCAATGGCAACCCACTCCAGTACTCTTGCCTGGAAAATCCCAGAGAAGGGGGAGCCTATTGGGCTGACATCTATGGGGTTGCACACAGTCAGACACGACGAGCGACTTAGCAGCAGTAGCAGCTGGTATATCCAAAATAAAGAATATTATCATGCAATATCAACTATCAGTAGTAGATTTAACGAAGAAATAAAAAATCATGGAAATACAAAAAAAAATGTATAAGGAGAAATACTAATTAACAAAAACTCCTCCCACACTTCTTAAAACTTCCTTGAGAATCAGGAGAAAACTGTAATGTTCTCCAAGAAACTGCAAATAAACACAAACTTTTGCACAGAATATTAAAAGGGCAAGGATCCCCTGACACCCACATAAAAGCAGGTAGGAATTCCAGATAAGAATTTCAGAGCACCCAAAAGTCATAAAGCTAACATAAGAAAAATGTTAAATGCCATCCTCTTGAGAGCAAATTAAATCAAAAATATCACTACTAATAATAAACTGAGGCTCCTGGATGTAAATTTTCATTGGAGAGGCTTAAATTATACATATGAATCAAATCAAAAGAAAAATACACATCTCTAAAGAAACACACTTGTCAAGATTTATCACAAATGATATCTCTCTCATTAAACTTCCTACCTCCTGCTTCCAACCTAGAGCACGCTGTATCTTATCTAAATCCCTCATACCCTGTTATGTATCACAGGTTTCTGAGTATGAACCTTCTCCCTTCGTAGGACTTTCAATATCCCGTGAGCTTCCCTGGTGGCTCAGTGGTAAATAATCCGCCTGTCAAGCAGGAGACGCAGGTTCAATTCCCGGGTTAGGAAGATCCCATGGAGAAGGAAATGGCAACCAACTCCAGTAGTCTTGCCTGAGAAACCATGGACAGGAGAGCCTTGTGGGCTACACTGCATGGGCTCACAAAGAGTAAACAAACAACAACAAAGCTTTTCCACACGAAATTAATCTCTCGTGTATTTCTGCAGTGCTCAGAAGCCAAAATTGGTGCAGCCACTGAAATATCAGATCAGCAATGAGATCTTGTGAACTCAAAGCTTTAGAGATATAGTGACAGAAATCACTTGTAACCGAACTATTCTTATGCGAACAAGAATAATTTACAATAATTTACTATGTTGCCCAGGAGAAAAAATATATAATTAGTATATGTCGGTCATGTCATTAAAAACACAGGGGAAAATAAGAATAAAAATTCGGTATCTGAGTAAATAAACGAAAACGTAAACCTCCAACTTGGACGCTGTTTTGACAACAATCATAAAACATTCTTTATCCAACTGCATTTAGACCTTTTCTGGATCAGCTGATTTGTTAGCTTAAAACATCAAAAGGAATTTTACTTGTGAAAATTTTCATCAGTTTCCTCCAGATGTAAGAGGATCTCCTCGGCGCACTCCAGGGAGGGAGCACCCGTGATTTTCTCCTTCACGCTCTGGAACAACTGCCTCAACATCGCCTGCAGCATCGCTTCGTCCTCACCGGAGAAGTGAGCCATTCTCTGTCAAAATCAACGTCCACGCCCGTTACCGAGGGTCCCAGCGAACGCCGCGCCCCGCGCACGCGCGTTCAAACCCAGCAGCCGGCGTACAGCGCCGTTCCCCGGGAGACCGCGGCCGGCGCTCCGGGGCGGGCCCTCGGCTGCCGGCGCGTCGTTCAGGAAAGCAAATTACCTTGCGTTGGGGAAGCAAGAATCCTTGACGTCCCACCTTTGGCACTCGTCGCTTTTTTACCAACAGAATTCAAGCTGCCGGGATTAACGGCAAAAAAGAGATTCCAAAGTCTCTTCGGGTGAGCCTGACGGCGGGACGTCAGCGCTACGCGTGACGTCAGCGCGTTGACGTGACGAAGCCCTACATGGGAGTGAGTGAGGCTTGACAACCTGCCCGGGCACCTACCGGAAATTTTAGGTGCGCAATTTGAAAAGGTTGTAGGTGGGAGAGGAAAGAGAGTGCGAAGAGAAAGGGGTCAATAAAAGAAAGTAATTGAAGTGAAACTGAAAGCATCTTGAAAAGTTTTAATCGAGTGAATGGTATTGAAGTGTTGGCAATGCTTTCTCCTTCAAACAGCTAACATCCGTTGACTCCTTACCGATCATCTTGCTAGGAACTATGGAGAAGAGGACACTTCACAGTCTAACAGATAAGGAGTCAGCGATTGCAAAACAGTGTAACTAAGTGTTATGCTAGAGAAATGCATCAGGAAGGTGCTGGGAAAAAAAAACCCTAATCACCTATTAACCCAAAGGAGGAGTCAAGTAAAGAACTAAAGGGAACATAAACTGGACGTGCGGAGCGCAGGGGCCTGAGAGAGTGTAGCATATTCCAGTACTTGAATTTATAGAATTAGAAAGAGGAGGTGAGAAGTCTGTAGAAGTAAAAGGGCCACATAAGAAAGGGTTATATTTGGCACTTTGAAGGGATTAGAGATCCAACCAGTCCATCCTAAAGGAAATCAGTTCTGAATAGACAATGGAAGGGCTGATGCTGACGCTGAAGCTCCGATAGTTGGGCCACCTGATGCGAAGAACTGACTCATTGGGAACGAGCGTGATCCTGGGAAAGACTGAAGGCAGGAGGGGAAGGGGGACGACAGAGGATAGGATGGTTGGGTGGCATCACCGACTCGATGGACATGAGTTTGAGTAGGCTCCGGGAGTTGGTGATGGACAGGGAGGTCTGACATACTGCAGTCCATGCGGTCGCAGAGTCAGACTCGACTGAGCGACTGAACTGAACAGACTTGACTTTCTTCTAAGAGTCGGACATGACCTATTGTATAGTATATGGCAGTCTGCTCAGTGTTATGTGCCAACCTGGATGGGAGAGGGGATTGTGCTGGGGGAAATGGATACATGTATATGTATGGCTGAGCCCTACGCTGTTCACCTCAAACTACCACAATGCTAACTGGCTATATCTCAATACAAAATAAAAAGTTTGCAAAACAAATTTTTTTAAAAAGCGAGCTAAAGCAAGGTAGCCATTTTAAATTTACAAAATTAGCAGAGTTTTATAGAATGTATACATTTAGGGTTGAACAATATGTAGTGAAATAATTACTCCTTTATTGTATTATTACAAGTACACATAGGCAACATCTTGGAAATGAAACTGACAATATATATTAAGAACTTTTGACTCAGTAATTTTATTTCTAATAATCTACTCCAAGAATCAGAGATGTAGTTTATTATGAGAATGTTTACTGATAGGTTATTTGTAACTTAAAACTGGAAAACCTCCTAAGTATTTCAGAATACATTGAAGGTTAAATAAATTATGGCATAGGCATATGCTGTTAGTATCAGTCATTCTAAAAAAATGTTTCCTATGAATGTTTAATAAGAAGGAATTATTCACATTTTAAGTGGAAAAGTTTGAACCTAAGATTGTATACATTCACTCTATTTACTGAGTGTCTGTAATGTGCAGTGCATGATTATATACTAGGCAATACACATATCTTGGGCTTCCTGGTTGCTCAGTGGTAAAGAATCCTCCTGCCATTGCAAGAGACCCAGGAAACAGAGTTGCAGTTCAACCCCTGGTTCAGGAAGATCCCCTGGAGGATGAAATGGCAACCACTCCAGTATTCTGGCCTGGAAAATTCCATGGATAGAGGAGACAAGCAATCTACAGTCCAAAGGGTCACAAAGAGTCAGACTTGAACACACACACACACACACACACACACACACACACATCTTACAATCTCAGATGAAAACATCTTTGCCATAATTGTGATATTAGAATATATAATGCTATCCCTAACAAATTCTTAGTCCAAGGATAGAATAAACACACTAAATTCTCCTGCAATATAGAAGAAATTCAATTCAGTTCAGTCACTCAGTCCTGTCTGACTCTTTGACTCCATGGAATGCATCATACCAGACCTCCTTGTCCATCATCAACTCCCAGAGTTTACTCAAACTCGTGTCCACTGAGTCAGCGATGCCATCCAACCATCTCATCCTCTGTCATCCCCTTCTCCTCCTGCCTCCAATCCCTCCCAGCATCAGGGTCTTTTAAAATGAGTCAGCTCTTTGTATCAGGTGCCCAAAGTACTGATGTTTCAGTTTCAGCATCAGTCCTTCCAGTGAACACTCAGGATTGATTTCCTTTAGGATGGATTGATTGGATCTCCTTGCTTTCCAAAGGACTCTCAAGAATCCTCTCTAACACCACAGTTGAAAAGCATCAATTCTTTGGTGCTCAGCTTTCTTTATAGATTAAGTCTAAAGTTAATAAGTTGCTAAATAAAGGCATGGTTGAATTGTATTGAATTAGTGAGAAAACTATCAAGACAAGTATTAATAAAAACAAAAATTTGAGTATGGTTGCCTCTGAGAGGTTGTAACAGCAATGGAGTTGGGGCAGCAATGAGGCAAAGGTACTTGCTTTTTGTTATAAGTCCTGCTACACTGACTTTTATTAATGCATATTTTTACTTTGATTTTAAAAACAAAATGCCCTTTTAGAGTTGGTAGTACATAGAGAAGGAAATGGCAACCCACTCCAGTGTTCTTGCCTGGAGAATCCCAGGGACGGGGGAGCCTGGTGGGCTGCTGTCTATGGGGTCGCACAGTTGGCCATGACTGAAGCGACTTAGCAGCAGCAACAGCAGCAGCAGTACATGGAGATACAATAAATGGCACTATTCTTTCCCAACCAAGATTAGAACTGAGAGGCAAACATAGGACTCTAACAGATGGAGATAAAATAACAAATTCATTACAAGTTTAATTTAAAAATGTGATGTATGTGGCACAACAGGCTTGCTGATGTTTCACCACTAAATTAGCATTTACCCACCCAGCCACATGTGTAACTATAAAATAATAAGCCACCCCTACTGAGGCAGATGGAAAGCAGAAAATAGTGCATGTAACCTGCACATCAGTTCAGTTCAGTTGCATAGTCATGTCCAACTCTTTGTGACCCCATGAATTTCAGCACACCAGGCCTCTCTGTTCATCACCAACTCCCGGAGTTCACTCAAACTCATATCCATCGAGTCGATGGTTCCATCCAACCATCTCATCCTCTGTCATCCCCTTTTCCTCCTGCCCCCAATCCCTCCCAGCATCAGAGTCTTTTCCAATGAGTCAGCTCTTCACATGAAGTAGCCAAAGTACTGGAGTTACAGCTTTAGCATCATTCCTTCCAAAGAAATCCCAGGGCTGATCTCCTTCAGAGTAGACTAGTTGGATCTCCTTGCAGTCCAAGGGACTCTCAAGAGTCTTTTCCAACACCACAGTTCAAAAGCATCAGTTCTTCCGCACTCAGCTTTCTTCACAGCCCAACTCTAACATCCATAACATGACCACTGGAAAAACCATAGCCTTGACTAGACGGACCTTTGTTGGCAAAGTAATGTCTCTACTTTTGAATATGCTATCTAGGTTGGTCATAACTTTCCTTCCAAGGAGTAAGCATCTTTTAATTCCATGGCTGCAGTCACCATCTGCAGTGATTTTGGAGCCCCCAAAAATAAAGTCTGACACTGTTTTCACTGTTTCCCCATCTATTTCCCATGAAGTGATGGGACGAGATGCCATGATCTTTGTTTTCTGAATGTTGAGCTTTAAGCCAACTTGTTCACTCTCCTCTTTCACTTTCATCAAGAGGCTTTTGAGTTCCTCTTCAGTTTCTGCCATAAGGGTGGTGTCACTTGCGTATCTGAGGTGATTGATATTTCTCCCGGCAATCTTGATTCCAGCTTGTGTTTCTTCTAGTCCAGCATTTCTCATGTTGTACTCTGCATAGAAGTTAAATAAGCAGGGTGACAATATACAGCCTTGACGTACTCCTTTTCCTATTTGGAACCAGTCTGTTGTTCCATGTCCAGTTCTAACTGTTGCTTCCTGACCTGCATATAGGTTTCTCAAGAGGCAGGTCAAGTCTTCTCATTGTTCCCATCTCTTTCAGATTTTCCACAGTTTATTGTGATCCACACACACAAAGGCTTTGGCATAGTCAATAAAGCAGAAATAGATGTTTTTCTGGAACTCTTTTGCTTTTTCCATGATTCAGCGGATTTGGCAATTTGATCTCTGCACATAGGCTGAGGCTAAAAAAAAAAAGAAAAGAAAGAATTCAGCAGACATATTCTGTTTCTTTTCCCAGAGTCACTTATCATCTCTATAAAATTACTCACAGCCTATCTGTTACTCAAACACGTTAACTTCCATGTGCTAGGTACTTTGCTGTCTGCTATGCTCGAATCAGTGAATAAGATATGTAAGACAAGTCTCCTGTCCTCAATAGCTCACAGTCTGATAGACATGTTACAGGTAAGGGAGACATATTTACAAATAATTAGACAAGATGCTGTGTATCATCTGAATGATTCCCTCCAGTTCTAAGCATCTGTGCTTGGAGAGTCTGTTCAGTTCATCAATTAGTCATCCATAGTAATTTTATTGATTTTCCTTAACCTTGGTTTGCAATACTTGCATTATCTAAGTGAAGCTGTAATAGTTTAATTGAAAAATCTTTGGTTGCCTGTGTTTATCCTTTTATTATTTTTGAAATTATTGTCTAGGCCAGTTTTCTTTCATATAGAGATTTAAAATAGCCTTTGTGTTCTATAGTAGTTAATATTTGTAGTTGCATATCCTTTCATTAGGATAATACATTTTAAAGATAGAAAGGAACTAAAATAATATTGAATTGCAGTAAGTAATCAGTTTAATAGAATTTGGTAACTTGAGGTTTTCCATAAAATCTGAGTTATCATTTTTCTATTAGAATGGTGCAAAAGTAATTGCTCCAAATCATTCAAGCTAGGCTTCAGCATTCCATGAATCTCCGGATGTACAAGCTAGATTTAGAAAAGGCACAGGAACCAGAGATCAAATTACCAACATCTGTTAGATCATAGAGAAAGCAAGGGAATTTCAGAAAAATATCTGCTTCATTGTCTATGCCGAAGCCTTTGACTGTGTAGATCACAAGAAACTATGGAAAGTTCTTCAGGACGTGGGAATACCAGAATTCTTGCCTGCCTCCTGAGAAACCTGTATGCCGGTCAAGAAACAACAGTTATAACTGGACATGGAACAGTGGACTGGTTCAAAATTGGGAAAGAAAGGAGTACAACATAGCTCTATATTGTCATCCTGCTTATTTAACTTCTATGCAAAGTACACCATGCAAAATGCAAGGCTGGATGAAGCACAAGCTGAAATCAAGATTGCCAGGAGAAATATCAACAACCTCAGATATGCAGATGATACCACTCTAATGGCAGAAAGCAAAGAGGAAACCAAAGAACCTCTTGATGAGGATGAAAAGGAGAGTGAAAAAGCTGGCTTAAAACTCAGTATTCATAAAACTAAAATCATGGCATCTGGTCCCATCACTTCATGGCAAATAGAAGGGGAAAAAGTGGAAACAGTGACAAATTTTATTTTCTTGGGCTGAAAAATCATTGTGGATTGGGACTGCAGACACAAAATTAAAAGATGCTTGATCTTTGGAATAAAAGCTATGACAAACCCAGACAGCATATTAAAAATGAGACATCACTTTGCTGACAAAGATCCATCTAGTCAAAGCTACGTTTTTTCAGTAGTCATGTAAAAATGTGAGAGTTGGACCATAAAGAAGGCTGAGCACTGAAGAATTTATGCTTTCAAACTGTGGTGCTGGAGAAGACTTTTGAGAATCCCTTGGACAGCAAGGAGATCAAACCAGTCAACCCAAAAGGAAATCAACCTTTCCAAATTTGGAAGGACTTATGCTGAAGCTGAAGCTCTAATATTTTGGCTGCCTTATGTGAAGAACCGACTCATTTTAAAAGACCCTGATGCTGGAAAAAACTGAGGGCAGGAGGAGAAGGGGTCAACAGAGGATAAGATGGTTGTATGGCATCACCAACTCAATGGACATGCGTTTGAGCAAACTCTGGGAGATAGTGAAGGACAGGGAAAGTAGTCATGCTGCAATCTTTGGGGTCACAAGACTCAGACATGACTTAGCATCTGAACAACTCCAGTATCCATAATTCTGCCTGGTATATAACTTTTTAGATATTTGTTGAATGGATGGATGAATAAATGAACATAGAAGTGAGGAAATTATCTGGATGATGGCAAAGACAGATATCACAATGGCAGACCTGATAAAGTGGAGTGAGACTCCAGCTATCCACACACAAAAAGAGCTCTGGAGTCCAACTTTAGCAACACAGTGCAACAAACAAAGAAAACCTGAGAATCACTGCACATCAAGAGAAGGACAACAGGTTCATTTTGTCTGCATCATCCATTACGCAGCACCAAAAGGGAACTTCCCAGATAAGAAGAGCTCCTCTCACCAGGAAAGGAAAAGTAAGCTTCCCCAGCTTTTAGGGTGCCACATGAAATTCCCTTTTGATTTTACCCCACCTAGATTCAGCAAAGCTGAGACATATATAGAGACTACAGAGATGGCTAGGGACATGGCAGAAAACCACAGGTTACCAATTGCAGTCATGCAGTGAGAGGGACTGTGGTGTATAATGACCCATGTTGCAGACACATGAAGATTTTACTACTGAAAAAATCAAAAACAACAACAAAAAAACCAGACAGCACAAGCTGTGGCAAACCTCCTAGCAGTGATGCTCTACTCAGGATGACAGACTAGATCCCTGCAGCTGACTCCTACCACTACATGCATACCTGAGGTTACCTCCCCCAGCTGTGCACTTGCACACTGCCAACATGATATTTATCATTAACATCCACTGCAGTGCACATATCTGCAGACACGGGAGAGCATGCCAGTAGCCAGGGCCCCACAGCTGCTTTGGGACCTAGCTCAGGCTTTCTCTCTGTCACTGGTCTGCAAAACTGTGTTCCAGGGCCTACTCTCACCACTTCTATTCAACAAAGTACTGGAAATCCTAACCGGAGAAATCGGGCAAGAAAAAGAAAGAAAAGGTCTCTTATTTGGAAATGAACAAAGTAAAATTGTCTTTGTTTGCAGGTAATATAATCTTAAATACAGAAAATCCTGAGGCCTCCACCAAAAGACTGTTGGAACTAATAAACAAATATTGTGAAGTTGTAGGATACAAAATCAACATATAGATATTATAACAGTTGTTTTTTTATATTCTAACTGCAATATATCCAAAAATAAATTTTTTAAAAAGTCTTATTCACAATAGCATCAAAAAACAATAAAATACTTAGGAATAAATTTAACCAAGGAAGTGAAAGATCTATACACTAAAACAATAAGACTTCAATGAAAGAAACTGAAAAACACACAACCAAATGGAAAAATATCCCATGTTTATGGGTCAAGAATTAATATTGTTAAAATATTTATACTCTCCAAAGTCATCTATAGATTCAATACAGTATCTATCAGAATTCTAATACATTTTCACAGAAATAGAAAACACAGTTCTAAAAATTGTATGGAACCATAAAAGACCCCAAATAGCCAAAGCAGCCCTGAGAAAGAGGAATAAAGCTGGAGGTATCAGACTCTTGATTTCAAAATCATACTATAAAACTATAGAAATCAAAACAATATGGTACTGACATAAAAATAAACAGTATAGACCAATGGAAGAGAATCTAGAGCCCAGAAAAAAAGTCCTCACAATACAGTCAACTAATATTTAACAAGAGAGCTCTTCAATAAATAGTGTTGGGAAATGTATAAATACATGCAAAAGAATAACACGGATGTCTATCTTACACCACTCACAAAAACTGAAAAGTCCAGGACTTAAACATAAAAACTGAAACCATAAAACTCTTATTAAATATATAGGTGAAAAGCTTCTTGACAAAACTGTGGCAAATTGTCTTTTTGTGTATGATACCAAAAGTAAAAATAAATAAGTGGGAGCAAATAAAACTAAAAAGCACAGCAAAAGAAACAAGAAAGTGAAAAGTTGGCCTACCAAATGGGAGTAAACATTTACAAATTATATCTGATAAGGGGCTAATATCCAAAATACATTTTAAAAATTCATACAACTCAATAGCAAACCATCCAGTTAAAAACTGAGCAGGGGAACTAATTAGATATTTTTCCAGAGAAGACATATAAGTGGCCAATAGATATATGAAAAGTTGATCAACATCACTAGTCACTATGTAAATACAAGTCAGAACCACAGTGAGATATTATCTCACACCTCTTAAAAAAGGCAGTCATCAAAATGACCAGCGATATAAACTACTGGTAAACGTGGAGAAAAGGGAACCTTCGTGCACTGTTGATGGCAATGTATAAATTGGTTCATCCACTATAGAAAGCAGTATGGAAGTTCCTCAGAAAATGAAAAATTGCACTTACTTGATAGGGCAGTAGATAAGAATCCATCTGCCAATGCAGGGTACATGGATTCAATCCCTGGTCCAGGAAGATTCCATGTACGAAAGACCAACTGAGGCCATGTGTCATAACTACTGAACTTGCATTCTAGAACTGAACTGAACTGAACCAGAGCCTCAACTACTGAGTCTGCATGCCACAACTACCCTGCCTAGAGCCTGCGTTTCACAAGAGAAGCCACCTCAATGAGAAGCTCACACACCATAATGAAGAGTAGCCCCCACTCGCCACAACTACAGAAAGCTGGAGGCCTGAGCAAAGCAATGAAGACCCAGCATAGTCAAAAATAAATTTTTAAAAAAACCACCATTATAAAAGATCAACCTAACCCAGCCACCACATGTTAAAAATAAAGTCTCTCAAACAATGTAACACAGTTATTTAAAAATCAAAAATTGCTCCAATTTTCTCATACACATATTTGTGTATGCTGCTGCTGCTAAGTCACTTCAGTCGTGTCTGACTGTGTGACCCCACAGATGGCAGCCCACCAGGCTCCTCCGTCCCTGGGATTCTCCAAGCAAGAACACTAGAGTGGGTTGCCATTTCCTTTTCCAGTGCATGAAAGTAAAAGTCAAAGTGAAGTCGCTCAGTCGTGTCCAACCCTCAGCGACCCCATGGACTGCAGCCTTCCAGGCTCCTCTATCCATGGGATTTTTCAGGCAAGAGTTCTGGGATGGGGTGCCATTGCCTTCTCCAATTTGTGTATGTGTAACATACAAATCAACCAAGATCAACCCAAGAAAGTATGTTGCCAATAATTTTTTGTCACTGTATGCTGCTGCTGCTGCTGCTAAGTCACTTCAGTCGTGTCCGACTCTGTGTGACCCCATAGATGGCAGCCCACCAGGCTCCCCCCGTCCCTGGGTTTCTCCAGGCAAGAATACTGGAGTGGGTTGCTATTTCCTTCTCCAATGCATAAAAGTGAAAAGTGAAAGTGAAGTCACCCAGTTGTGTCTGACTCTTAGCGACCCCATGGCCTGCAGCCCACCAGGCTCCTTCGTCCATGGGATTTTCCAGGCAAGAGCACTGGAGTGGGGTGCCATGGCCTTCTCCATGTCACTGTATACAATTTGTTTTTTTCTCTGAGCCACATTATTTTGTTCAAACTATTCTCAGTGTATGAGTTATTTCCGTTATTTTTGCCATTACAAATAAAACTATCAAATCATATAGAATTGTATTTGCATATTAATTTTGTAGCCACCAACCTTATTAAAATGTCTTCTTCTGTTAATTTGTCTTTAAATTTTTTACTGTTCTATGTCTATTTATAAAAACCACAAATAATGAGATCTTTGCTTCTTTTTCCAATCCACATATCCTTTATGTTTCTTTCTTACTATACTGGACCTGTGGTACATATTGAGTCTACCGATCAGACTGTGGTTCAAATTCTCAGTTACAGCTTTTTATTCTCCTCAGCACAGCATTTATGTTCAATAAAGTTGATTTTCCTTGTTACATTCTGGGGTGTTAAGTAGAGAGAGAAGGTTTAATCCTGGCTCACCATCCATTTGACATCCTAGTTTTATGGGGGAGGCATGTTTTTCTATTAGACTCCTTATCTTGAACAAGGCTGTGGTTCCTATTGTAATATCCTGTGGGGCCATGGAGAAACATGGTTAGAAACATAAGCCAGTTCTATTTCTCAATTTACCTTTTTGAGCTCTTGACTTAACTTAGATAATTGACCTGAAATTTTCTTATATTATTACCAGTTCACTGATACATTTAAGAAAGTTTTATTAAATATATTTTATGAGGAATATTTAGTTATTTTTATTGGCAAGACAGTCCAGGCCCCCAGCCATATTTTCAGAAAAAAATCAGGTGAGTGGAAGAACTATGAAAACAAACTAGCTTGCTGATTCTTCAGACAAGATACAAGAACTAGTTTAAGCATACCCTTTAAAGTAAGGCCAGTTTTCTAAACAATTTTGAAATCCTTTCTCAGAAAGTAATAACAATGCCACATTTTTCTCCTTTTCCAGTAAAAGCTCTATGCTACATATCTAACAGTAGGTAAAAATATCAGGAGAAATGTATTCATTTCACCCTGATGTCATTTCTCTCAGTGAAAACACTTTTACATTTTTATTCAGAAAAACTGTCTCCAAGCCAACACGTATTATGCCAGTCAGTTACACACCAACTTTTGAACTCTAAACACCCACACAAAGTTCTTCATGATTGACTCTAACTTCTCAGAAATAAAATAGTAATGTTCCAGGATTCATGAGACATCATAGTATTCTTTTATAGTCCATTTGATGTATGGTTCCAGAATGCCAGACAGAAACTCATAATGCCTTCAAAATTCGTGCCAAGTACACATAGTTGAGATTACTCAGATAAAGTAGTGTTAATCTTAAAGACATTTACTATTTTCTTAGAATGACAAAGGGCATTCATAAAATTTTATGTCTAACTCACTTTGTTTACTCTATGGGTATGACCCTTAATTGTTTGTTTTGCTATTTAATTCAATGTTTGCCAAACAAAATGACAGGGATTTTGAGTCCCATTTTACTGCCTCCAGCATAACTCAAGTTACCAATCTTGACTCACATATTCAGAAGAGGAAAACAGTCACTAAGATAAGGAACCAAGAGCTCCACTTTTGTATCCATAATGTCACTACCCCTGGCATGTGGGAGAAGCTAAATCTTTATGACTTTATGTCTGTCTCACTTTCCAACAGCAGCCACTTAGAATGTGTACCTCTCTCAGAGCCCTTGATGAAGTGATGTTTAGGTGGTCATGCTTGTACTGTGCAGTTCCATGTTTCCATGATGAGTAGATAATCTGTATGTAAACCTAATCTCCATTGAGAGATTTTAAATAGAATTCCCCATTGTATCAGGAAGAAAGTGACAGAGAAAGAAGATAGTCTCTGGGTTTGATAAATCTGGGTTTATCTTTCAGCAAAATGTTGTTCATGAACTTTGTGGCACTAACAAGTAAACATGAGTTTCCTAATCTCCAAGGAAGGGTATAATGCCTAATTTACAGGGCTGTTGTGGGGAACAAGTGAGGTGGCACAGAAACAGCTAGTTTACGTCCTGGCACAAAGTTGTAAATCAGCAAGCTATTTTCCTACTCATCACCCACCTTTTCAAACACTATTTAAAAATTTTCTTTTTTTACCTTTTGGTATTGAGTATGTTACCTGTATCTGATGTCCATCATGGTGCTGCTTGTTTATAATAGCCCTTCTCTTACAGAACATGTAAGCCAGTGGCTGCTGTCGGAAAGTTACACAGACACACCTAGTTCACCTTATCTGATTCCATGCTGAACAAATTGTTTATTAGGTTTACCTTGAAGTTTGCCTATCGAGGAAATATGCACTGCCATTTGGGTGTTATATTTCTCTTTGTACATTAATATAAACTTCAATAATATAAGCAAAAGTAAAGAAGATAAACACAGAGGATCAATCTATAAAAGGAAAGCAGAAAAAATACATAGAGGAAATAAGGAAGAGGGAGAACTAGAAAATCACTTGACTTTCTGTCCTTGAGCTTTGGCTTTTCATTCTGAACTTCTTTCCGTGAAATTCCACTGTAGCCTGCAGATATACCGCATTTCTGCTTTATCTACTTTGAATAAGTTTTTGGTTTTTCAACTGTGGCACATTGAAATCTCTTTTTTTTTTTTTAATTTTAGAAACCTGAAACTGTGTCAGACCTGGTGTCACACCATAATAAATCATCCAACGTAGTGCAGTCCTGTGAGGTTTCTTGCCTGTCAGCCAACTTTAGCTAAACTTCTTTAACTCAATACTATTCATACATTTGCTTATTCAAACAAATAATCTCCAAGAAGACATCTATGGTAAAATATTTACTTGTAAAAAGAAAGTCATGTGTCCTGAAGATTTTCATTAACAATAAACTATGAGATGTTGTCACTGAGTTTTGCTTCCTTAATCAATTTTTCTTTTAATCCAAGAAATGATAGCAAGAAGGGTATGGGAGTGGTATGAATAAAATTATAAGCATAGCATTTTACAGATAATAAAGACTGATAGAATCTAAAATCTCAGTATCTTTAATATATGCAATAGGTTTCACATTGGCTTCCTGTGTAGTTTTGCCTGAAACATGTTTAGTCCTAACTTCAACTGTCAAGACAGAATAAAACAATGGTTATCAACACTCATCACCACTTCAATTGATTGCAGTAGACATAAGGAAAAGAATAACGCAGTACTGTAAGTACTTGCATCCAAGTACTAGCTACAAGCCATGGGATGTGGGTAGGAAAAAGTGCTTTTAAGACACATAAGGTACAATATTATATAATTACTAACTGAAGAATTAAGAATCCTGGAGGGGCAGTATAAAAAAAATGAACTTAATGGGTTTAAGTATTAGAATAAAAGAAGAAAAGAAAAAAAAGCATAAGGTAACAGAAAATGTATTCCCTCAAGTTTAATCAGTAAATGCAAACAAACAGTGTTCTACCCAATGTCACATAACTAATTTATTCTATCAATATTTCATTATTTTTCTTAGCCTGACAGGTTGGGAAAATATGTTACAATAGTTCATAAAATCTTTGCTAATGCCCCTACCTTGTCCAATAGTTAGTGATCTGGAACCAATGGGAAAGAAAAAAAAAGCAGATTTTATATGTTTTTTTCTTTGCTTGCTAGTTAACCCATGCCTACCAAAACTCTGGCCTTACTTTCTGATATCAAGACAGAGCTGCCTCAAGGCAAATTTGTTAGGGCCTGAGATTTCTTTTTCAGTAATACTAGACTTGAAGGGTTAGAATACCGGTGAAGAAAATACCCTGTCATTAGCTTCTTCACATTTCAGAACACAACAGATTACTCAGGAAACTGTGGGTAAACAACAAATGACAAGCAAAATTCTGCCCATTAATCCAGTATCTTACTGTTTGTTGTTTGGTTTTCTGCAGAAACAAAACTCATAATTAGGCTAGGCAGTTGAGGACCTGCAGTTGCCTCTCTCTACCTTATTATGTTGAACTCTGCTTCCCTTTGCTTTAAATATTACAGAAAAATAATTTCATATGGGTGTAAAAAGCAGCCAATAAAAGAAAGGCATTAAAAATCACTATTGATTTGTATCCTGTGTACTGTCATTCCTGTGGTAATGACTAGTTTATGACACAACTTTATAATCTGCACATGTCTTCAAAGTTACTAAACATGACTAACAGAAATAAAGAATAGCCCTGTGGAAAAAGTCTTCAAGCATTATCTGACAGCTTGGCTAACGGTGACAGAATTTTCTCTAAATAGCTCAGATTTTACAATAGTGCTTAAATGAGAACTCATCCTCTCATATAGCAATAGTTTTGTTTGTCTTCTGGGCTAATTTTCTCATAAGCATAAAACACTGCTTATACTCATTGTGAAAAACAGTTAATATGCAGTTGTGATGGAGACAAAAAATTATACATAGAGGAAGTGAATGCTTTATTTTTCTTTCCCAAAGGTCTACACCTTAAATATACCTTAAACTATTGTCTAAGGCAAAAAGTAAAGACAAATAATTTGTTTAGCTAGTAAGGCTTTATATAAAAGTGTGATTTTATAGCAAAGAGTCAGACACTAGACTGAGGCTCAGAAACTCTTGCTATTGGTTGTAATCATTTTTATTTTAGAAGTTAAGTGTATTTCAGAAAAATGCTTCCTTTTGGTAGATAGTAACAACATAGCTCGTAACTTTCTTGTAAATATTCAAAGGAAAGCTCAGAGAAACCTATATTTTACTCAATAAGTTGCTTGTAAATATGAACCAAAGAAGTATCATTCTCATCCCTAGGATGAAATTCCTAGCTTTTACATGAAGAATATTTTCAACTATTGATTCATCTTCATTTAAACCTCAAACATTTTTCAAATGACCACATAGTCTGTAACACAATATAACACCTCAAAACTTATTCCTGCATTCTCAGTCACTTACTCATCAGTCGTGCCCGACTCTTTGTGGCCCCATGGACTAGAGCCCGCCAAAATCCTCTGTCCATGGGATTTCCCAGACAAGAATACTGGAATAGGTTGCCATTTCCTCCTCCAAGGGATCTTCCCACCCCAGGGATAGAACCGGAGTCTCTTGCATCTCCTGCATTGGCAGGCAGATTCTTTGCCACTGTGCCACCTGAGAAGCCCCAAAACCTATTACTAATCTCAAAACTTATTTTGGGGTATGTTTAGGCAGTAGTATAAACCAATCAAATGTTTTATCACTTGGTAATAACATTATATCAAATTATCCACTCTTGATTCTACTTTCTCATGATGAAATGACATATCAGCAATAAGCTGAGTCAAAGAAACTGAAAAGTAAGTAAGATTTACAGTACTAGTCAGTACTGCTGTTCTGACCCTCCCTTTCTCATTCATGTTCCAGTAGAATGTTTCAAATTAGCAGAAATTCTTTCTTATTGAATTTAAAAGATCATCTGACTCATAAGGCATTAAGTTCTTTTGTTTAAACAAAATAAAGGAAAAAATGATCAGAGGTTAAAAAAATGGCTTAACAATTCAAGTTCAGTTCAGTTCAGTAGCTCAGTTGTGTCCGACTCTTTGCGACCCCATAAATTGCAGCACGCCAGGCCTCCCTGTCCATCACCAACTCCTGGAGTTCACTCAGACTCACTTCCATCGAGTCAGTGATGCCGTCCAGCCATCTCATCCTCTGTCGTCCCCTTCTCCTCCTGCCCCCAATCCTTCCCAGCATCAGAGTTTTTTCCAATGAGTCAACTCTTCACATGAGGTGGCCAAAATACTGGAGTTTCAGCTTTAGCATCATTCCTTCCAAAGAAGTCCCAGGGCTGATCTCCTTCAGAATGGACTGGTTGGATCTCCTTGCAGTCCAAGGGACTCTCAAGAGTCTTCTCCAAAACCACAGTTCAAAAGCATCAATTCTTTGGCTCTCAGCCTTCTTCACAGTCAAACTCTCACATCCATAACATGACCACAGGAAAAACCATAGCCTTGACTAGACGAAACTTAGTCGGCAAAGTAATGTCTCTGCTTTTGAATATACTATCTAGGTTGGTCATAACTTTTCTTCCAAGGAGTAAGCGTTTTCTAATTTCATGGCTGCAGTCACCATCTGCAGTGATTTTGGAGCCCCCAAAATAAAGTCTGACACTGTTTCCACTGTTTCTCCATCTATTTCTCATGAAGTGATGGGACCGGATACCATGATCTTTGTTTTGTGAATGTTGAGCTTTAAACCAACTTTTTCACTTTCCTCTTTCATTTTCATCAAGAGGCTCTTTAGTTCTTCACTTTCTGCCGTAAGGGTGGTATCATCTGCATATCTGAGTTTATTGATATTTCTCCTGGAAATCTTGATTCCAGCTTGTGTTTCTTCTAGTCCAGCATTTCTCATGATGTACTCTGCATATAAGTTAAATAAACAGGGTGACAGTATACAGTCTTGATGTACTCCTTTTCCTATTTGGAACCAGTCTATTGTTCCATGTCCAGTTCTAACTGTTGCTTCCTGACCTGCATACAAATTTCTCAAAAGGCAGGTTAGGTGGTCTGGTATTCCCATCTTTTCAGAATTCTCCACAGTTTATTGTGATGCACACAGTCAAAGGCTTTGGCTTAGTCAATAAAGCAGAAGTAGATGTTTTTCTGGTACTCTCTTGCTTTTTCCATGATCCAGCGGATGTTGGCAATTTGATCTCTGGTTCCTCTGCCTTTTCTAAAATCAGCTTGAACATCAGGGAGTTCACAGTTCACGTATTGCTAAAGCCTGGCTTGCAGAATTTTGAGCATTACTTTACTAGCATGTGAGATGAGTGCAATTGTGTGGTAGTTTGAACATTCTTTGGCATTGCCTTTCTTTGATATTGGAATGAAAGCTGACCTTTTCCAGTCCTGTGGCCACTGCTGAGTTTTCCAAATTTGCTGGCATATTGAGTGCAGCACTTTCACAGCATCATCTTTCAGGATTTGAAACAGCTCCACTGGAATTCCATCACCTCCACTAGCTTTGTTCATAGTGATGCTTTCTAAGGCCCACTTGACTTCACATTCCAAGATGTCTGGCTCTAGATTAGTGATCACATCATCATGATTATCTGGGTCGTGAAGATCTTTTTGTACAGTTCTTCTGTGTATTCTTGCCACCTCTTCTTAATATCTTCTGCTTCTGTTAGGTCCATACCATTTCTGTCCTTTATTGAGCCCATCTTTGCATGAAATATTGCCTTGGTATCTCTAATTTTCTTGAAGAAATCTCTAGTGTTTCCCATTCGGTTGTTTTCCTCTATTTCTTTGCATTGATCGCTGAAGAAGGCTTTGTTATCTCTTCTTGTATTCTTTGGAACTCTGCATTCAGATGCTTATATCTTTCCTTTTCTCAAAGGGTAGCTCAACTAAATATTCTGATAAAGCAGAATTTTAGTATTATTTTTGTTAACTTTTGGAAATAAAGGACACTAGCCAAAACACATGCTTATACTTATGGAACTACTTTAAGATATAAAATAGCATTATTTTTTGACTAGGATCAATTGCTCTTCATTTTATTTGTTAAAATAAGCCTAAGTGTTAGTAAGCCTACCATGTGTCTAAAGAGGTCATGATTTTGTAATTAGTTATTTTTATATTTATTTTACCAATTGAATAGTAAACATAATTGAATAATAACTGAATAATAAATAATACATGTTTATATAAGTATATGTTTATATTGGGCTTCTCAGGTGGCTCAGTTGGATAAAGAACCCATCTACAGTGCAGGAGACAGAGGAGATGTGGGTTCAGTCCCTGGGTCAGAAAGATTCCCTGGAGGAAAGCATGGCAAACCACTCCAGTATTCTTGCCTAGAGAATCCCATGGACAGGGGAGCCTGGCAGAGTACAATTCATAAGGTCACAAAGAGTCGGACATGACTAAAGCGACTGAGCGCGCGCGTGCACACACACACACACACACACACACACACACACACATGTCTATATTAATTATCATGTATTCTGATTTTCCCCCTGTATTACAACTCAAATTGCTTCAGAAAAAATAGTAAGATATTTTCATATCCTCTTTCTTTCCCTGCCCACTAAAAAGATTTCTCTTTTGCCTCTTAATTTTCTGGGACTTACACACTCAGAATACCAGAAAAAAAAACTGAACAGAGTTTAAGCCAGTTGAGCTAGTTGGATTGCTTTAAATTGGAGATGGCAAAGAGTTGCCAAAGAAAATTTCGGAAGGAAAAAAAAAAAACAAAGAAAAGGAGGGCAAGCAAGACGAAGATCAATCCAGGATAATTTTAGGGGATGTTTGAAGCACTGGGGATGAGAGTTTAGGGTGATTTGCTCTACTATGTGGGGCAGGCCTCTAAAAGATAGGTGGAAAAGAGGACTCAAATAATTTTGTTGTATATTATGACTGAAACTTCTCTTTGGTGGATTTTGGGGAAATATATTGGTAAATTGCTTTCTAAATTTTTAGGAAAGTTGTATTATGTTTTTCATTTGTATATTTGTTTTCCAATTACATACCATATTCAGGTTGATTTCACAGCAAGAATGAGGTCCAGCTTTATCCAGATGATAATATATATTAAGGATAGTTGTTCCATGAGGTGATAGATATTTGATCTACAACTTCTAAGAAAATTATCTTATTTTTCAATTTCTTTCAAGTTTTGTTGTAAGCTATAACATAACAATCCAGATGATTGGGAAACTGGTAAATTTAGCACATCTATTTGTTTACAAGTATTTAATGATTCACATAAATTAAAATGGATTGTTCCAGACACTATAAAATTATTATTAGAGGGAAAACATAAGCAGAACACTCTTTGACATAAAATGCAGCAATATCTTTTTGGATGCACCTCCTAGAGTAAAGGAAACAAAAGCAAAAATAAACAAATGGGACCTAATTAAAGTTCAAAGCATCTGCACAGTTTGGAAACCCACAGAATGAGAGAAAGTATTTGTAAATGATGCAACTGACAAAGAATTAATCTCCAAAATATACAAAGAGCTCATGCAGCTCTATATTAAAAAACAAAACAAAACTCGAGTAATCCAATCAAAAATGAACATAAAATGTAAATAGACAGTTCTCCAAAGAAGACATTCAGATGGGGAAAAAGCACATGAAAAGATGCTCAACATCACTAAGTATCAGAGAAATGCAAATCAAAACTACAGTGAGGTATCACCTCACAATGTTCAGAATGGCCACCACCGAAACAGTCTACAGACAATAAATGCTGAAGAAGATGTGGAGAGAAGGGAACCCTCCTACACTGTTGGTTGGAATGTAAATTGATGCAATCACTATGGAGAACAGTAAGGAGGTTCCCTAAAAACTTAAAATAGAACTATCATATGATTCATCAATCCTACTCTTGAGAAAACTGTAATTCAAAAGCATATATGTACCCCCAAGGTTCATTGTAATACTATCTACAATAGCCAAGACATGTCCATCAAAAGAAGAATGGATAAAGAAATCATTGTGTGTGTGTATATATATATATATATATATAATGGAATATTATTCAACCATAAAAAGAATAAAATGACGCCATTTGCAGCAACATGGATGGACCTGGAGATTATTATTCTAAGTGAAATAAGTCAGACAGAGAAAAACAAATATATGACATAACTCATATGTGAAATCTATTTTTAAAAGATACAAAAGAACTTATTTGCAAAATAGGAGTAGAATTATAGATATTAAAATCAAACTTGTGGTTACCAACAGGGAAATGTGGCAGGAGGAGTGAATCAGGAACACACACACAGTAAAATATATAAGGTAGATGACAGACGGGGACCCGCTGTACAGCACAGGGAGCTCTACCCAATATTCTGTGATGACTTGTATGAGAAATGAATCTTAAACAGAATAAATAGGTATATGCATAACTGAGTCACTTTGCTGTATACCTGAAACTAACACATTGCAAATCAGCTGTATTCCAATATAATAAAATTTTTCTGGATTATGTTTTTTTGAAGGTTCAGTGAAGCAAGAGGTTTATTTATTTGGCCTCTCTCAACATGTGGGATCTTAATTCTCTGACCAGGGATCGAACCCACACATTGCATTGTAAGCTCAGAGTCTTAATCACTGGACCACCAGGGAAGTGCTAATTTTTTTTTTTAAGGTCGTGGCATTATAAGACCAAAATATTGCATAATTAACATTTATTGAATGCTTATTTTTTGCCTGTTTTATTCTATGCACTAATTAATTTGATATACTCACCATAACTCCATGATGTAGAATAGGGCTTTACCCTGTTTCTAAAGAGGAAACTGAGCAGCAGTATAGTCAAGTTGCAGAGCCCATCTTCTAGATTATACCATCTCTTTAATCAAGGCTTATATTTAATCTCTGAAGTATAAGACGTTATATTACTGGTACTTACCCGAATAGAAAAACATATAATAACATTTCATAATTAATAACAAAGCATATATATATATAGGGAAACTTATTTTCACAGTATGGATTTCAAAACAATCTTATTCTCAATAATACAGATAGTATCTTTGAACTGTATTCTGTTTATGTTCTACCTAATCCATCCATTCACCTTGCTTTCTGGCTAGACCTGTGCTTATTACAACTACTGAGTAATGCAGGCATCAATCCTCGTGCAATTTAGTTGAGAAAAAAGTAACAAAGTCACTTTTTTCCGTATTTTCTTTTAAGTGAGGAAAATACATGTGTCAGGTTGTCTCAGACTTATAAAGGGAAAATTTGACTCAGGACGTCTAAGAACATATACTTTCTACTCATGTATATTACAAAAGAATGGAGGCTGTCTGCAGAGAGTGATGATAAATAGATAAATATTATAAATTATTCAATATATATCATATATATACCTTGGGCTTCCCCAGTGGCTCAGCAGTAAAGAATCCACCTGCAATGTAAGAGATGTGCGTTCGATCCTAGGTCAGGAAGATCTAGAGAACAAAACGGCAACCCACTCCAGTGTTCTTGCCCGGAAAATGCCATGGACAGTGGAGCCTGGTGGGTGACAGGGGGTCATAAAAGAGTCAGACACAACTTGGCGACTGAACAGCAGCAGCAGTAGCAGCAACAGCATATATATTTGGCAACACTAATAGAGATAAATCGTATTGTTGAATCAGATTGATAATTATGTTATATGCTGTAACTTTCATTTATACAACAGGTAACTGGCAAAGCTAATAGATAAAAATCCTATTGTTGAGTCTACTGTTGTTCTAGGGGCATAATAGGGGATACAGACATATCAGTTAAAAATCAGGGTCACCTTAAAAAGTAATGTATATAACAGAAATGTGGAAATAGTCGGAGAAAGGCACTAAAACGGTCACTCTTTGAACAAATATATCTAATGATCACCATGGTAACAATCATGACGGGGTAGCTATGGAGAAACATTTCCTTCACCATCTCAATAGATAATTTTCCTGAGGATGACCTATATTGAGGCTTTAACAGGATCACCTCTGTAGTTGAAAGAAAATTGCCACTTCCATAGGAAATTGCCTAGAAAATGACTTTCTCATAGAACAACAACCTGAGTCACTTCAAAATATAGTACTTAAGGGACTGTTTTGAGAATGGTGAAAGCATTACTAGCATTCTAAGAGAGTGTTCCCAGAATCACTTAGACTAGGCTGCGTTCCAAACCATCCTTTTGTGTTGTTCCACAGGACTCTATAAATGAGGGATTTAAAACCCAGAAACTTCTCAAAGTGTGGATGCGTCCATTCATAAGATTATTTAGTTGATTCTGAAAATATTTTATGATATTTGTGTGTGTGTGTATGAGTGATCTTATTGGTGCAGAGAGATGAATGCTTTATAGAAGGACCTCAAAAAATCTCATTTGGGAAATTTGAAATATCCACCGCCACCTTGTAATGGTTTTTTCCTGCATGTGGGAAAAGGTGAAATTAATGGGCCATGATTTTTGTCTATTGTTCTTACTTAAAGAAGTATCAAGATACTTCCCTAAAAATATGCCACTATCTCTGCTGGGAAAGAGAATTTCTTGTGGTGTGTAAATCCTCAGCTCATAGCAGCTTGGTTTAGGTATCAGTCTTGTAGTTTTGTGTGTTTCTGTGAAGGTATAAGGACAAATTTGCCCTCAGTGCCCCCAAATGAGGTGTGAGAATTGTGAGTGGGTCTAATCATGGGCCCTCAATTTTTTCCCTAAGTGAAGTAATAAAAGGGGTTGGAACACCTTAATTCCTTCTGACATTAATCCAGTCCTGCTGGTAGAAAACTCTGCTGTCCGTGCTCAGCAAGTCATTTGCCATTCATTCCCACTTACTTCTGGGACTCCAAACCATCTGGAAAATTAAAGAATCCCACTTCCAGCAGAGGGCAGGACAGTACAGGTGAAATCTGGGTATTGCTTGTTACTGTGGTTGAGATGGAATAAAGGGACAATGAAACTTTTGGCTGATGTTTATGTCTTGAGGACTTACTATTTTTCTCTTCGTGATATAGCAGTTTCAACAAGCAGACTAACCCCAAAATGGGAAGTATCTCTATTTTTGACAAGCCCTAGAACTATGTTCCCTTGCTATCTCCAGTTTTCTTGAAGAGATCTCTAGTCTTTTCCATTCTCTTGGTTTCCTTTACTTTGCATTTTTCATTTAAGAAGGGCTTCTTATCTCTCCTTGCTATTCCCTGGAACTCTGAATTCAGTTGGGTATATCTGTCCCTTTCTCCCTTGTTTTTTGCTTCTCTTCTTTCCTCGGTTATGTTGTAAAGCCTCCTCAGACAACCACTTTGTGTGATGCTGGGAAAGATTGAAGGCAAAAGAGGGTGGCAGAGGATAGGATGGTTAGATAGCATCACCGACTCAATGGACATGAATCTAAGAACTGCAAAAGACAGTAAAGGACAGGTAAGCCTGGTGTGCTGCAGTCCATGGGGTTGCAGAGTCAGAAATGACTTACAGACTGAACAACAACAAAGAACTATACAGAAACTACCCAGTTTTTGACTGAATTTCTTCAAATATTGATCCCATATAAAAGCAGGTCTGAAATAAGGTGACAAACAAATATTAAAAATTTTAGAAATAAGTATAGTGGATGATGGGAAAATGTGCTAACTTGAAAACTTTGGAAGCATGTAGAATTTTTAAGACTAAAGGCAAAAAACCAACAACACACACACACACACACACACACACAAAACTGTGCATAAGTACTTTAGTTGGTAATATTTTTTCTCCACAATGGTTTAGGGTGACAATTTAAATACTGCCATTCATGTATGTATGTTGGAATTGAAAATGTAAGTAAATAGACGGCAGGTGGTAGGAGCCAGGTGTCTCACTGTAGGAGTGAGACTTTACAGATAAAGAAGTAAGAGAGGCCAGAATGAGCCACGTGGTAGTGGATTATACAGTTGGAGATACCACTATGAACTCATGTTTAGCTTAGGCTTAATATAGATACAGATGGTTACATACAGAAATATTTGTGTGTGTGTGTGGTGCACACGTGTGTGCGTGCACACGTGTGTGCGTGCTGTTGCTCAGTTGTGTCCAACTCTTTGTGATTCCATGGACTGTAGCCCACCAAGTTCCTCTGTCCATGGGATTCTCCAGGCAAATATTTATAGATATGTGTATATTTACAGGTCAATATACACACAGATAATTTCCTTGCTCTATCCACTGAGAAGGCCTGGAGGCAATGACAGCTCAAAAGTAAAGAGGACAACTAATGTTCAGATCTGGTTTCTAAGACCATTCTCCAGTAAAAGTAACTAGAGATTGTTGGATAAATGGCTAATTCTAGGACTGGCTCAGGCAATATACAACATGGAGTGGATTTCTTGTAGTGTCAGAAAGTAAGGAAGTACTCAAAATGAAACAAAAATCTGCAATAAGAGATCTTAATGGTCAAAACGGGCACAATTTGAACAACACAAAATAACAGATTATAATCCAATGTAAAATAAATAAATGTTTTTGAGTCCATGATAATATAAATTAGTGATTGAATAAATAAATAAGTGGGGGACAAAAAACAAACCTCTCAGGCAGAATTCAACATAATTCATATAGATCACCTACTCTCAAGGAGGAAGAACGTGACTGCCACTCAAGTGTGACTATGCATAGTGACATCCTTCCAAAAATGATAGTGTGGAAAGAGAAAGAGAAGAATGACCTTACTGTGTAGAAACCTGGTGGACACTGACTCAGCCAGGTAATCAAGGTCAACAGCCATAGTTTGTCATGCTGATGGAATGTACTCTTGATATGCTGTCACGAAAACAGCACTTTAACTCTGTGGTCTTCCCTCAAAAACTACATATCTGTCTAATAGTGAAAAAAATATGAGAAAGCCCATAATTGAGGAACATGCTACAAAATACCTAAATCATCAAAAGCAAGTCTGAGAAAATGCCACAGCCAAGAAGAGCTTAATCAAATCTGACAACTAAATATAATGTGGTATCCTGAGTGAGACTCTGGAACAATAGAGTGATATTTGGTAAAAACGAAGAAAATCTGAATGAACATTTTACATTTATATATAGACTTTTAGCTAGTAAAGAATCTGCCTGCAAAGCAGGAGACCTGGGTTAAAGCTCTGGTTTGGGAACATCCTCTGGAGGAAGGCATGGCAACCCACTCCAGTATTCTTGCCTGGAGAATCCCCATGGACAGAGGAGCCTAGCAGGCTACAGTCCTTGGGGTCACAAAGAGTTGGACACGACTGCGTGACTAAGCATAGTGCAGCACAGACTTTTAAATAGTAATGTATCAATACTGCTTCATTAATTGTAATAAATGCACCATGCTAATGGGAAGATGTTAATGATGGGGGAGGACTTCCCCGGTGGTCTCTTGGCTAAAGATCCACCTGCCAATACAAGGATCACTAGTTCGATCCCTGGTCCAAAAACATCCCACATGCCACAGAGCAACTAAGCCCACGAGCCGCAACTACTGAGCCCAGAAACTGCAACTACTGAGCCTCTGCACCGCCAGTGTTGAAGTCCATGAGCCGAGCCTATGCTCTGCAATAAGAGCAGCCACCGCAGTGAGAAACTCATGCACTACAACTAGAGAAAGCCCAAACGCAGCAACGCAGACCTAGCTGAGCCAAAAATAAATAAATAAAAATTTAATTGCAAAAAGAAGAGAAAGCTAATTATTTTAACCATTATTCTCTCTGTGTACTTACAAGTGATTTGATTCCTGTTCAGTGCAGGCTGCCAACAAAGCTGTAGGGTCTTGTTATTAATACTTTGTAGTTTATAACCTGTTAGATATATTCTTTCTGTATCATTCTCACAATGATCTGTGTGATAGATGATACAGACGAGGAACTGTGGTTCAAAGAATTAAAGTTATTTCTCTAAGGTCATGTAACTGTAACATAAGGAGCAGGAATGCAAAGCTGAGTCTTCCAACTGAAAATTCCTTTCCACTTGTGTTTTCCCAAATTTATCTGATTTCCAACAGGACAGTGACTCCCTAACCTTAACTCTGACCTAGCAAATTATTCATACTTTTTCTTCATCACCAGAAAGTAGTTTGTCAAGAATCACTGTCAAAAATTCTTAATCTGGTGAACTATAGTGTCCTCCTAAATTTCACTCCATACCAAATTATTCAGACAGAGCTCCCATGGCCTACAGGCCTGAGATTCTGAAATTTTCTGTAATGTCTGATAGACCTTTCTGATCCATCACATTGTTACATCAATCATATCATCTTGAAGAACACATTGTATAGAAAATAGTGCAGTGTGATTAATATGAACAGATGTGACATGGCACAAATAAGTGTCAGTCTAAGGACCCAAGGAGAAAAACTGATGCTCTGTAAGATTCACTGAATGAAGACTCCATGTTAACAGAGTAAAGACAGTGTATAGCCTTTGTTTGCCCAAGTTGGAGAGAGAAGAAACACAATGTATGTAAATAATGTAATGTGTGTTTATCCACTCTGTGTGGGCAGAAAATTTCCTCGGTCTGAAATCTAGTATTTCCCATTTCATTCCCGAGCCAAGTTTAACTTACCAATGCTAACCCACAGGGGAAAACATAATGTGCTATTGGAAGTAATTTTATTATACATATGGATGAGAGAATTTCAAAATAATTCAATAGATTACTTTCAGAAAAATAAGGAATTTTAATAGATTTGAAATGTAAATGATATTTCATTGAGTATATTCTTACATCATTTTAGATGATAAATTCTTAAAAGGTGTTCACACTGTTACCAAAGGTTGTGATCATTCCTTTGAAGGTCATCTTTCTGTTTAGTTTAACTTTATAATCTTTTTTTTTTTTTTTGGCTATTCTGCAGTATGTGGGATTATATTACCCCAATCAGGGATTGAACCTGTGCCCTCTGCAGTGGAAATTTGGAGTCTTAACCACTGGACTGACAGGGAAGTCTTGAGTTTTACTTTATAATTTAAGTCTATGTAAAACAAAGATCAAAATAAACTGCGAAGTATGTTCTTCAGAGTTTCTTTTTTTCACTATGTATTGAGAGATGTAACATTTGTATATTTTTATATCTTGGTAGAATAATAATTTATAATTAACCCAATCTTTTAAAGCATATCTTTACTATCTTTGTTTCTGAACATAAGTTAATGTATCTGATACATGTGCTTGTGTATGCTCCGTTGCTTAATCATGTCTGACTCTTTAAAACTCTGTGGACTATAGCCCGCCAGGCTCCTCTGTCCATGGGATTTTCCAGACAAGAATTCTGGAGTTGACATTTCCTCTGCTAGTGGATCTTCCTGACCCAAGGATCAAACCTCGTCTCCTGCTTGGCAGGTGGATTGTTTACCACTGAGCCACCTGGGAATCCCGTCCAATACACAGTGAGGCCAAATAAACCAAAACATCAGAGTTTGGAGCAGAATAAGGTTTATCATGAGGACCAAGAAAGGAGAACAAGTGGGTCATGCTCAAATCCCCCAAATTTCCTGATGGTTCGAGGGGAGGTTTTTATAGGCAAGATTTGGGGTGAAGGCTGCAGGGTACATGACTTCTTCTGCTTGGTTGGTGGTGAGGCAACAGGGCCCCTTTTTAATGTTTTTCTCCTTCTTATCTCCATTTCTTTTTCTATCTAGCTTTTCTCTCTTCCTCTCCCCCCACCCCAGCTTTCTTTTACAAAGAGAAGCCGTGAACCTGAGCAGGACCCTGTGGGCCTCCCAGGCACAAACATCTTTGTGTATCCCCCATTTCTTGTTTGTAGGAAATAGGTTTCATTTAGCCTCCTTGACCTTCCCTGATTTCCAAAAGGCAGGTTGAAATGGTTTCTAATCAAGGAAGGGAGGGAATGCAGAAAGAAAGGAGGAGCCATCAGGAATAATAGTGCAAGCTTGGGGCAGGATCTTGCTTCCTCCTCAAGGAATATCAGTCAGTCATTTCAGTCACTCAGTCGTGTCTGACTCTTTACAACCCCATGGACTGCAGCACACAAGATTTCACCATCCATCACCAACTCCCAGAGCTTGCTCAAACTCATGCCCATCAAGTCATTGATGCCATACACCCATCTCATCCTCTGTCGTCCCCTTCTCCTGCCTTCAATCTTTCCCAGCATCAGGGTCTTTTCTAATGAGTCAGTTCTTCAAATCAGAAAGTATGGCCAAAGTATTGAAGCTGAAGCTTCATATCAATCCTTCCAATGAATATTCAGGATTGATTTCCTTTAGGATTGACTAGTTTGATCTCCTAGTCCCTCCAAGGGACTCTCAAGAGTCTTCTCCAACACCACAGTTCAAAAGCATCAATTCTTCGGTGCTCAGCTTTTATAAGTCCAGCTCTCACATCCATGCATGACTACTGGAAAAACCATAGCTTTGACTAGATGGACCCTTTGTCTGCAAAGTAATGTCTCTGCTATTTAGCACACTGTCTAGGTTGATCATAGCTTTCTTCCAAGGAGCAAGTGTCATTTTATTTCATGGCTGCAGTAACCACCTGCAGTAATTTTAGAGCCCAAGAAAATAAAGAAATATATGTAATAGGAAATATGTGTTACAATATCTTTGAGTTATTCTGTAGGAACTAAGGCCCCCATCCACGTGGAGAATAGTAGCTTCAGGCTGAGCACAGCATTCCTGGGGCACGGGAGACATGGGTTTGATCCTTGGTCCAGGAAGATTCCACATGCCACAAAGCAATTAACTCCATTTACTACAACTACCGAGTCCAAACTCTAGAGCCCACGAGCCGAAACTACTGAGCCTGTTTGCCTCAACTACTGAAGCCTGTGCACCTAGAGCCTGTGCTCTGCAACATGAGAAGCCACAGCAATTGGCCCACATATCACAGTTCAAGAGCATCCCTCTTCCCCCCACCGCCCCCACTGGAGAACAGCAACGAAAGGCCCAGCACAACAACAACAACAACAACAACTTCTCCTCCAAGACCACTGGGGAGTTTGGGGTTTTTGAGCATGAGCCACCTGTTCTCCCTGCTTGTCCCTGTAATAAACCTTTCTTTGCTCCAAACTCTGATGTTTTGGTGTTTCGTCTCACTGTACATCTGGCACATGAACTGAGCTTGTGTTTGGTGATACTCCCATAACATGGATGGACCTAGAGATTATCATACTAAATGAAATAAGCCAGATGGAGGAAATCATATGTATGGCTCATATGTGGAATCTAAAATGAAAAAAATAAAGAGAAGATACAAGTGAGCTTATGTACATGACAGAAATGGACACAGAGACATAGAAAACAAACTTACGGTTACCAAAGGCGAAGAAGGGAGGGATAACTTAGAAGGTTGGGATTCACATATACACACTACTATATATAAAGTGGGTAACCGACAAAGACCTACTTCATAGCACAGGAAACTATACTCAATATTTTGTAATAACCTATAAGGGAAAAGAATCTGAGAAAAACTGTGTGTGTGTGTATGTGTGCATGTGTTTGTGTAACTGAATGCTGTATGCCTGAAACTAACACATTATAAATCCACTATGTCTGTGTGTCTGTCAGTCGTGTCCAACTCTTTGCGACCCCATGAGCTGTAGCTTGCCAGCCTTCTCTGTCCATCAAATCCTCCAGGCAAGAATACAGGAGTGGGTTGCCATTCCCTTCTCCAGAGGATCTTCCCGACCCAGGGATTGACACCTGGTCTCCTGCATCACAGGCAGATTCTTTACCATTTGAGCTGCAGGCTCCAGTTAAAAAAAGAAGAAAGAAAGGGACTTCCCTGATGATACAGTGGATAAGAATCTGCCTGCCAATGCAGGGGACAAGAGTTCAGTCACTAGTCAGGGAAGTATCCATGTGTCTTGGACCAATTAAGCCTGAGAGTCGCAACTTCTGAAGCCAGTACCCTAAAGTCTGTTCTCTGCAAAAAGAAAAGCCAAGCCATGGCAATGAGAAGCCCATGCACCACAACGAAGAGTAAACCCCCCACCCCCACCCCGGTTGCAACTAGAAAAAGCCTGTGTGCAGCAGTGAAGGCCCAGCGCAGACAAAAAATTTAGAAAGAAAGAAGGGAAAGAAAGAAAGGAAGGAAGAAAGGAAGGAAGGAAAAAGTATGAAGGAAGGAAGAAAAGGAACCCTCAGGATTCCAGCACCTAACTCTCAGCAGCTGCTTCCTGGGAAGCCTACTGTCAAAGATGAAACTGTTCAGAGTGCTCCATGTCAAGGTAGTTCTGGGACCTTGGACATGTGACTGGATTCCTATACCTGAGGTTTCTTATTTTTATACCTGAGATAATTACGGTCATGTATCTCTTGGAGTGATTTGTGAGAATTAAATTAGGCAATTCTAAGGTGCTTAAGTGGTATTTCCCAGGGGGTGCTAGTGGTAAAGGATCCTCCTGCAGCTGAAGGAGATGCAAGAGACACAGGTTCGATCCCTGGGTTCCCTGGAGGAGAAAATGGGAAACGACTCCAGTATTCTTGCCTGAGCAATCCAGGAACAGAGGAACCTGGCAGGCTGCAGTCCATGGGGTCACAAGTCAGACATGACTGAGCATCTGAGCACAAAGTGCTTACATACTTAGTAGCAATAGCAATAATTAATAGTAATCGTACAAGGTCAATATGTCAGTTTCTTTTCTTCATTAATTAAGGAACTGACAGTTTAGCCTTTTTGTCTAAGCAACAGTTTTATCTCCTGATTTGGTCTCATTTCTCTTCATTAACACCCAAGAAAGATCAAGATGACAGCAGCAGATGGGAGAGGAGTTTAGAGATGGTAAGAGTGTATATGTATGACTGAGTCACTCTCCTGTGCACCTGCAGCTATCACGGCATTGTTAATTGGCTATGCTGCTGCTGCTGCTAAGTCACTTCAGTCGTGTCTGACTCTGTGCGACCCCAGACGGCAGCCCACTAGGCTCCCCCGTCCCTGGGATTCTCCAGGCAAGAACACTGGAGTGGGTTGCCATTTCCTTCTCCAATGCATAACAGTAAAAAGTGAAAGTGAAGTCGCTCAGTCGTGTCCGACTCTTAGCGACCCCATGGACTGCAGCCCACCAGGCTGCTCTGTCCATTGGGTTTTCCAGGCAAGAGTGCTGGAGGGGGGTGCCATTGCCTTCTCTGCAGTCAGCTATGCTCCAATACAAAACAAAAAGGTTTTAAAGAGAGAAAAGATGATAGGAGCCAGTTTCTTCTCCTTTTCCCCTTCTCTAATTTAAGTGTGTATTACAAGGCATTCAGCATGGTGCCATATCCTATAAGAACTAAAGAAGACTAGAACAATTTATGGGGAGATGAAAATTGGGATGGAGAGGCATTATAATCAAGCGACAAAACATTATGTCCATTATCCCAGAGCCTTCATGGCAGTCGCTTCCAAACTGTCAAGCTCCGAGCCTGTCTTCTTGAGATGTACCTACTTTAGCCATGCATGAAGACTTTCCATGCCCCAGACTTTCCAGTCTCTATGCTTTTGGTCTCTCTTCTCTACCTATCAAAATTCTACTCGCTGTTCCAGAATTATCTCAGATGTTACCTCTGGGAACCGTTCCCTGGTTATGCCAGGTGAGATTAATAACCATTTCTCTCTGGTTCCACACCTTGCTTATAACACTAGACCCAACACTTCCTGAAGATGGGATCTTGTCTTATTAATGTATTTATCCTTGGCAAGGAAATTCAGTTAATTTTTATAGAAGAATAAAATGTAAAGATCTATGTATTATAGTAGGCATCCTATAGTCACATTGTTGTTAAATTTATTCAAATAATATTTTATGGATGTTGAGTGCTTAAAAGATATTTATTCCACTTTGCCTGCATAGCAACCACTTTTTGAGATTCCCTTATGTAAGCAAAGTCACTAACAAAAAACAGAGATGTGTGGAGAGAGCACTGCCATGGAAGACTGGAAACCCGGTTAACCTGGTTCTGTTCCTGCTTTGCCACCTGCTAACTGTATCGCCCTCAGAAGATCATGTCTTTGGGCCACGAGCAATTCATTTGTAAAGTAAAAAGTTCAGCTAGATGATTTCTAAGATCTTGTCCAGCTGTCATATTCTAAACTACCAGTCCTGAGGTCTTTCTATTACATTGCTTTCACACAAGGACGTATTGGTAATACTGAATTTAAATAAAAGTTTAAAATAAGATGAGGGCGGTGACTTCAAAACAACTGGACAATACTTATCTCTGGGACTTCTTGGCAGTCCAGTGGTTAGTTAAGACTCTACGCTTCCACTGTAGGGGACACGAGTTTCATCCCTGGCCAGGGAATTAAGATCATGGTGCAGCCAAAATAAGAAGAGTTATCTGTGATTAGGATGCTGTGACATTCTTTTTTATTTTTCTGAAAAATGTGGGAAAGATAATCAATGCGACATGTGGTTTTGATAGCTCTGAGTATGCAATCAATGAACCTTAGATCAGGTTTCTAGAAAAAGAGCCGGACATGGAGATTCCTATTCAAATGACTTGTTGGAGGAATGTTCTCCAGAAGATGAGTGGGGGTGGGGAGATTTTTCTATTTGTTAGTAGTTGACATTCTGAGCCCCTGTAGGATGGGTACTTCATCTAACAAAAAGTAATCTAGGCAAGCACAAGCACCATCCTATGATTAAATTCCTTGAAGTCTAAGCTATCCTTTCTGCAAAGGAAAAACTGAATGGATAGCTGTCCACCAAAGGGAGGACCTGAGCCTACCAAGAGAAATAATAACTGACCTGTTGATGTCAAGATCCAGGACCCATGCATAATACTTTTGATATTTTTCCTCTTGACTAAACTTTTTGGGTTATTTTTGGACTGGAGAATTCCATGGACTGTACAGTACATGGGGTCACAAAGAGTCCGACATGACTGAGTGACTTTCACTTTCACTTTCATTCTTGCAAGTAAGGAAGTTATTGCCAGCCCACTGGCATGTGCAGAGTGTTCACTACAACTCTCAATATAAGCTAGGTCCTATGCGTCAAGAATGTGTCTAATAGATAGGCAAAGTCCTATTTAAATCACTTCCTTCCTGAAAGAGAGAGACTGCAGAATAGTACTAGCAAGTGAGACAGAAAATACTGGAAAAGAAAGCTTGTAGGACAAGCATTTGAATTTGTTCAAAGAACTTAGTCCTTTACTGTGCATACAGATGTCTCTTAAGAGTTCTCCCCTTGTGGAAAGCTTTGCCTCATTTTTGTTATTGTTTGCTTGGGCTTTGCTTCTTGAATCTGATAACTCCTTCTTGCCTAACATCATCTCTGTAACCCCTCTGGATTCAGCTCTTACTCTTTTCTCCCTAATTGCAAAGTTTCAAACTGTTTCTTGCATTCTTAGCCACTTTGATGGGTGTTACAATATGTGCTGTCCTTTATCCATTTGTCTTTTATAATCAGGGACTAACCTCATTTTTCCATGTATAACCTTGAACTGAGGAACCCCAGCCAAGAAGAAGCCCAGATTTCCCAGTCACCAGGGAAAATAAATATTTTCTTTATCTTTGAGGACTCAAGTCTTCAGGAAATTTTGAATCTCTAAGACAATGATTCTCAGTTAGGGGCAATTTTGCCCCAGGGACATCTGGCAATGTCTGTACATTTTTATTTTCACCGTTGGGAAAAGAGTGCTACTGGTATCTAGTAGGTAGAGGCTGGGGTTTCCCTGGTGACTCAGCAGTAAGGAATCTACATACAATGCGGAAGACACAAGTTCAATCTCTGGATCAGAATGATCCCCTGGAGAAGGAAATAATAAATGCCTGGCAAAACCCTTTAACAGAGGAGACTGGTAATCTACAGTCCATGGGGTTGCAAAAGAGTCGGAAACGACTTAGCAACTAAACAACAACAGGAAGAGGCCAGGGATGCTGCAAAGCATCTTATGATGCACAGAACAACCTCTAAGAATGAAGAATTGCCTAATCTAAAATGTCAACAGTGCAGAAGATCAAATCAAGAATACTAAGCCTATTACCCTCTCTCACATCAAGGCTCCACAACTTGGCTCTTCTCTTTACTGGAATTGCAAAATCATCTCTTGCAGATAACAAGAATACATCTGTTTCATTAACAAAGCCCCCCAATTTCTTGCTCAAGCTACTTCAGCTGCCAGTGCAGGAGGTGACCAAGGAATTCCTTAGTGGACTTGCCGCTGCTCTCCATGGTCTGATCTCTCCCTCTAGTGGTAAGCATTGAAAATGCAGCTCAGTTCAGTTCAGTCGCCCAATCGTGTCAGATGGACTCTGCGACCCCACAGACTGCAGCACACCAGGCCTTCCTGTTCATCACCAATTCCCAGACTTTACTCCAACTCATGTCCATTGAGTCAGTGATGCTATCCAACCATCTCATCCTCTGTCATCCCCTTCTCCCACCTTCAATCTTTCCCAGCATCAGGGTCTTTTCAAGTGAGTCAGCTCTTCGCTCAGGTGGCCAAAGTACTAGAGTTTCAGTTTCAGCATCAGTCCTTCCAGTGAACACTCAGGACTGATCTCCTTTAGGATGGATTGGTTGGATCTCCTTGCAGTCCAAGGGACTCTCAAGAGTCTTCTCCAACACCACAGTTCAAAAGCATCAATTCTTCAGTGCTCAGCTTTCTTTATGGTCCAACTCTCACATGCATACATGACTACTGGAAAAACCATAGCTTTGACTAGATGGACCTTTGCTGGCAAAGTAATGTCTCTGCTTTTTAATATGCTGTCTAGGTAGGTCATAACTTTTGTTCAGCTAGAAGGACAGAATTCCCCAATCGCTGGCATCAGTGCAAGGAGAGTGGTATTGGGAAGCAGTTTAAGATATTTTAATAGATTGTGGCACTAGTGGTAAAGGACTTGTCTGCCAATACTGGAGACAAAGAGACGTGGGTTCGATCCCTGAGTCGTGAAGATTTCCTGGAGGAGGGCATAGCAACCCACTCCAGTAGTCTTGTCTGGAGAATCCCATGGATAGAGGAGCCTGGTGGACTTCAGTCCATAGCGTTGTGAAGAGTCGGACACAACTACAGCGACATAGTATGCACACTTAATAGAATATCCCCGTGCCTTCAACTTCTAAAAACAAACATATTTTTTTAGGCCTCGCTGAGTGGCATGCGAGATGTTAAGTTCCCCAATCAGGGATCCAACCTGTGCCTCCTGCATTGGGAGCATGAAATCTTAATCACTGGACTGACAGGGAAATCCCAAGAATATATATTTTAAAAACACACCAGAACTTAAAAAAAAAAGCCACCATGAGATCAGCTTGTAAAAATATTTATTTATTCAGTTACAGTGTAAAAATTGTTCATTTTTTTGTGATGAACCGATTCAGAGCACTAATATGAGCTCAGACATTTAGTAACTGTATGATCTTGGTCAAGTAACTTTTCAAAGCCTCAGTTTCTTCATTTATTAAAAAAGAAAGAAAGAAAGAAGTTCCTTTTCCTGTGTAATAGTACCTATCCTATATGGTTTAGTTACAATAAGTGATCTGTTGTATGTGAATCACTTAGAATGGTCTTTGGCATTCAGTAAATGGCAGACACAATGCACATTAAGTTATTTGGACAGGCAGCATTTGTCACTTTCTTGCTTTGCATTATATGGGAAAAATAAGATGCGTATAGTGTCTCCCCTTTGGCCTGCTCAAAAACTACTCCAGGCTATTGCAACACAAAGGTGCCTGCTTTGTGACATTATAGAAATATCCCACGGTTATTGTTAACAATCCCATTGGAGGTTTCAAGCTGGAAATCTCTGCCTACATCTCTATGTTGTGAGAGCTGGCCACAGCAGTCTCTTTGGAGGTTTGGAGGCACTGCTTCCCCGATAATGTCCTCTCATGATCTGAAATTTCAGGGTGTGCAACCTGTACAATCCGACCAGAAGATCCTTTAGTCAGACAACTTTGTAACCTTTTTTTCCCTTTGAGCCAGCAGATGGAATGAAAATTATACATAAGTAAATGTGGTGTTGTTGTTTGGTCACTAAGTCGTGTCCAACTCTGCGACATCATGGACTGCAGCAGGCCAGACTTCCATGTTCTTCACTCTCTTCCAGAGTTGGTTCAAACTCATGTCCATTGATTTGGTGACACCATCCAATAATCTCATCCTCTGTTGCCCTCTTTTCTCCTGCCCTCAGCCTTTCTCAGCATCAAGGTATTTTCCAATGAGTTGGTTCTCAGGTGGCCAAAATATTGGAGTTCCAGCTTCAGCAACAGTCCTTCCAGTGAGTATTCAGACTTGATTTCCTTTAGGATTGACTGGTTTGATTTTCTTGCAGTCCGAGGGACTGTCAAGAGTCTTCTTCAGCACTATAATTTGAAAGCATCATTTCTCTGGCACTCAGCCTTCTTTATAGTCCAACTCTCACATCCGTACATGACTAATAGAACTACAGCTTTGACTAGATGGACCTTTGTCAGCAAAGTAATGTCTCTGTTTTTAAAACACTGTCTAGGTTTGTCATAGCTTTTCTTCCAAGGAGCAAATGTCTTTTAACTTTGTGTGTAGAAAATAAATTAACTCTGAATATATTTAATATATATATAATGTATATATGCATTAATAATACATTTAAACATTAATAATACAATATAATAATTCCAAAATCTTGCAGAAAGACCATTTACACAATAAATGAATTTTATGATTGCCACTGAATGCTACTGTGCATAATCTCTTTACACACAGTAACTCTGACAAAATTGCTGACATTCATGTAACTATAAACTTAAAGCAAAAAAATAATTAACATCTTCTAATCACAGCAAAAATCTGTTCACTGACCTATGATAATTTAAAAGCTTTCTTCAGTTCAGTTCAGTCGCTCAGTCGTGTCTGACTCTTTGCGACCCCATGAATCGCAGCACGCCAGGCCTCCCTGTCCATCACCATCTCTCGGAGTTCACTCAGACTCATGTCCATCGAGTCCGCGATGCCATCCAGCCATCTCATCCTCTGTCATCCCCTTCTCCTCCTGCCCCCAATCCCTCCCAGCATCAGAGTCTTTTCTAATGACTCAACTCTTCTCATCAGGTGGCCAAAATACTGGAGTTTCAGCTTTAGCATCATTCCTTCCAAAGAAATCGCAGGGCTGATCTCCTTCAGAATGGACTGGTTGGATCTCCTTGCAGTCCAAGAGACTCTCAAGAGTCTTCTCCAACACCACAGTTCAAAAGCATCAATTCTTCGGCGCTCAGCCTTCTTCACAGTCCAACTCTCACATCCATACATGACCATAGGAAAAACCATAGCCTTGACTAGACGGACCTTAGTCGGCAAAGTAATGTCTCTGCTTTTGAATATACTATCTAGGTTGGTCATAACTTTTCTTCCAAAGAGTAAGCGTCTTCTAATTTCATGGCTGCAGTCACCATCTACAGTGATTTTGGAGCCCAAAAATAAAGTCTGACACTGTTTCCACTGTTTCCCCATCTATTTCCCATGAAGTGATGGGACCGGATGCCATGATCTTCATTTTCTGAATGTTGAGCTTTAAGCCAACTTTTTCACTCTCCACTTTCACCTTCATCAAGAGGCCCTTTAGCTCCTCTTCACTTTCTGCCGTAAGGGTGGTGTTATCTGCATATCTGAGGTTACTGATATTTTTCTGGCAATCTTGATTCCAGCTTGTGTTTCTTCCAGCCCAGAGTTTCTCATGATGTACTCTGCACAGAAGTTAAATAAGCAGAGTGACAATATACAGCCTTGATGTACTCCTTTTCCTATTTGGAACCAGTCTATTGTTCCATGTCCAGTTATAACTGTTGCTTCCTGACCTGCATACAGATTTCTCAAGAGGCAGGTCAGGTGGTCTGGTATTCCCATCTCTTGAAGAATTTTCCACAGTTTATTGTGATCCATGCAGTCAAAGGCTTTGGCATAGTCAATAAAGCAGAAGTAGATGTTCTTCTGGAACTCTCTTCCTTTTTCCATGATCCAGCAGATGTTGGCAATTTGATCTCTGGTTCCTCTGCCTTTTCTAAAACAGGCTTGAACATCAGGAAGTTCACGGTTCACATATTGCTGAAGCCTGGCTTGGAGAATTTTGAGCATTACTTTACTAGCATGTGAGATGAGTGCAATTGTGCGGTAGTTTGAGCATTCTTTGGCATTGCCTTTCTTTGATATTGGAATGAAAGCTGACCTTTTCCAGTCCTGTGGCCACTGCTGAGTTTTCCAAATTTTCTGGCATATTGAGTGCAGCACTTTCGCAGCATCATCTTTCAGGATTTGAAACAGCTCCACTGGAATTCCATCACCTCCACCAGCTTTGTTCGTAGTGATGCTTTCTAAGGCCCACTTGACTTCACATTCCAAGATGTCTGGCTCTAGATTAGTGATCACATCATCATGATTATCTGGGTCGTGAAGATCTTTTTTGTACAGTTCTTCCGTATATTCTTGCCACCTCTTCTTAATATCGTCTGCTTCTGTTAGGTCCAGACCATTTTTGTCCTTTATTGAGCCCATCTTTGCATGAAATGTTCCCTTGGTATCTCTAATTTTCTTGAAGAGATCTCTAGTCTTTCCCATTCTGTTCTTTTCCTCTATTTCTTTGCATTGATCACTGAAGAAGGCTTTCTTATTTCTTCTTTTATAAAAGCTTTCTTACCTTTCCAATTTTGGGAAATTTCTTCAGGGGTTATTTTCTAATCCCTTCAACAACTTATAGGTGATGACTAGATAAATGAGCATATGAATCACTCTGTCAATCAACAGATTTATGGCTCCTTTAGAAGGAAAATATTCTTGTGGAGCAAATAGACCTGACAACTAATTTCATAACGGACACAGTGATTGAGATAGTGTACCTGAAAGCACCTTAGAATGATGTTTGGAACATAGTGAGGATTTAAGTAAGGTCATTAGAATTTCAATCTAAATGTAATGTACCTCTCAGTTGCTTATTTTAACATATATAAAAATATAGAAATTATAGAGATAATAATAGTCATACTAAAAATTTCTGCATAAATTATTCTAAAAATATTTTTTGAATAAGTGAATTTCAAAAGTTTCTTAGAGCTAATTATTATTTTAATAAATTTTTCCTCATTTTTTTTCTGTACAATTTCTTACAGAGGTGAGATCATGTTTTAAATTATCTCATTCTGCCATTATAGCTTCCTATTATAATATATTCTTTCCTTATAAGAACTAAAAAACATTTGAAAATATAATTTTAATAGCTCCCTAAGGCAATCTAAATTCTTTGATTTACAAATTCCCTGTTGTTGGGCAATAAGTCTTTTTTTATTGTTTGTTTCTCTTTTTTTTTAACATTATCAGTTCAGCTCAACTACTCAGTCATGTCCGATTCTTTGTGATCCCATGGACTGCAACACGCCAGGCTTCCCTGTCCATCACCAACTGTCAGAACTTTTTCAAACTCATGTCTATTAAGTTGGTGATGCCATCTAACCATCTTATCCTCTGTCATTCCCTTCTCCTGCTTTCAGTCTTTCCCAGCATTAGGGTCTTTGCCAATGAGTCCATTCTTTGCATCAGTTGGCCAAAGTACTGGAGCTTCAGCTTCAGCATCAGTCCTTCCAATGAATATTCAGGACTGATTTCCTTTAGGATTGACTGGTTTGATCTCCTTGCAGTCCAAGGGACTCTCAAGAGTCTTCTCTAACACCATGGTTCAAAAGCATCAATTCTTTGGCACTCAGGTTTCTTTATTTATAACTAAAGCTGTAATAAACACGAATGCAAATTTGCATCTTTTATTTCTTTTTTATATGACTGTATTTGTTTATTTTTGGCTGTGCTGGGTCTTCACTGCTCTTCAGGCTTTCTCTAGTTGTGGTGAGCAGGAGCTCCTCTCTAGTTGCAGTGCACGGGCTTCTCACTGTGGCAGCTTCTCTTGCTGCAGAGCTCAGGCTCTAGGTGCTCAGGCGCCAGCAGCTGTGGCACGTGGGCTCCGTGTCGCAGCTCCTGGGCTCTTGGAGCACAGGCTCAGTAGTGCTGGTGCACAGGCTTAGTTGCATGTGGGATCTTCCCAAACCAAAGGTGGAACCTGCGTCTGCTGCACTGGCAGGCAAATTCCTTACTACTTGAACCCCTGGGGAAATCGATAGTTGGGGTGCACAAATGGATATATAATGCTTGCCAAAGCGAATTAATGTGATTAAATAACAGAGCATATTAACATGGTGAAAGGAAAAAGTGATCATGTTCATGTATTACACAGCAATCTTTCTTTCTAGATTTCATTGACATCAACTTGTCATTGTTCAATAATGCCAGGACTTCAGTGAGAGTGTCAATTACATGATCAGACCACTGAGTTATAATTAACAATCAACTGATAAAGATTTGGGTGGTGAGGGGAAACTTTTATTTATTTTTTTGATAAAAATAATTTTCTGACCATCCTGGTCTTAAAAAAAGATTCATTATTATTCTTAACACGAGATAGCCTCTCTTTTAAATGCTGTGGTTCTAAACATTCCAGTAGCTCAAGATATGTAATAGATTTTGTATACCAAACAAACAAATATAACTTTTTTAGCTTTAAAACACCTTTTTATGGGAAAACGCAATATTTTTAAAATTTCATGGGAACAGTCCTGCTTCTAATGATGATAGGAAAAGGTCAAACAAGACTGAATCCTCCACAGAAAACAATAATAAAATCTGAACCTTATACAAATAGTAACTAGCAAGGAAATTAAAAGATGCCTGCTCCTTGGAAGAAAAGCTATGACAAATCTAGACAGCATAGTAAATAGCAGAGACATTACTTTGCTGACAAAGGTCCATCTAGTCAAAGCTATGGTTTTTCTAGTAGTCATGTATGCATGTGAGATCTGGATCATAAAGAAAGCTGAGCACCAAAGAACTGATGCTTTAGAACTGTAGTGTTGGAAAAGACTCTTAAGAGTACCTTGGACTGCAAGGAGATCAAACCAGTCAATCCTAACTAAAGGAAATCAATCCTGAATATTCATTGGAAGGACTGATGCTGAAGCTGAAGCTCCAGCACTTTGACCACCTGATGCAAAGAGCCAACTCATTGGAAAAGACACTGATGCTCGAAAAGATAGAAGGCAGGAAGAGAAGAGGTCGACAGAGGTTGAGATGGTTGGAAGGCATCACCAACTCGATAAACATGAGCTTGAGCAAGCTCTGGGAGGTGGTGAAGGACAGGGAAGCCTGGTGTGCTGCAGTCCATGGGGTTGGACACAACTCCAAAGAGTTGGACAGGACTGAATAACAACAAAAGCACTAGAAAGTAAAGAGAAAGAGATAGATTATGATGGACCATACTCCTCGAGAAAAGTGGAGTTCTCATTTTTTGAAACTTTCATCCTGAGGCCAAGTGCAAATGGTGCTGAAAACAGTGAAGACATGATTGAAAATAGTCAGTAAACCAGAAAACTGAAGGTCATAAAACTGAAGCTCTTCCGTCTGCTCATGAAAGAGAACAGGTAAATTTTGGAAGAAAAAAAAAAATCAGAAAGGGGACTCTGAAATTGCTCCCACACATACCTTTGACCCATTAACGATGCATGTGTGAAACAGAAAGCATCTTGGCCAATAGTAATCCATCTGAAAGGAAACTAAAGCTGCCACCCAAGAAACAAAGTTGCAGTTCAATTTTGCATAGATTGATAATTAAAAGGATTTACAAGACTCCACAGAGGTCACCGTTGGCCTATCTGTGAGTTCCACATGTTTGGAATCAACCAATCATGGATCAAAAATATTCAGAAAAAGAGAAATTCCAGTGAGTTCCAAATAGCAAAACTTGAATTTGTCTTGCACTAGCAACTATCTGCATAGTATTTACATTGTATTTAAAACTATTTACATAGTGTTTACATTATATCAAGTATTAGGATAATGTACAGATGATTTAAAGTATGGGGAGGATATAAGTAAGTTATATGCAAATGCGATGTCACTTTATATAAAGTCCATGAGTATCATTGGATTTTGGTATCTGCTGGGCCAATATTCCAAGAATAATAAGGGATGAATGTACTCATGTATAACTTTTATTAAAGGCAAAAGCTATTGTACAGCAAGAGAAAAAAAAGTAACAAAAAAAAAGAGAGAGAGAGAGAGAGAGAGCACTGAGAGTACTTGAAACCTCCAGGCACAGCTCCCCAGGGTCTGTTATATTCACAAATGAATATGTATTTCACCTTGGGGTTGAGTTGCCAAGATTTCTCTGATAAGTCTTAGTTTGAGGAGAGCTGCCCAAAAGTTTCCAGAAAGTCCTTTTCTGCTCTTTCTGGGTATGAAAGCCAATCTCAAAAGTTTAATTGGTCATGGCAGGTGTAATTTATCAATAAACAAGCCAGTCTTGGGTATCTCCAGGGAAGCTTTGAACTTAGAATATTATAAATCATTAGTTAGCTCACTGACCTTTTCTTGGCCAAGATAAGGTGCCAGACTGCCAGATGTCTCTGGAGATAAACATAGAGCTGGTCTAGTCCAGCTCTAAAACAATTTTATCCCCACAAATCCCAATGAGATAATTGCCTTCTAAAACAAAAGAAATAGCACACATCAGGGGAAAGTAATAGAATCCAGAATCTCAACAACTTAACATTTATAATTCCTAGAGTAGCATTAAAATTTGCCTGACATATGAGAAACCAGATACATGGAACAACACATTGCCAATAGAAAAGAAAATCAATTATGAGCAAGTCTGAGATACAACACAGGAGACAAGTGTTTTATCCCTGGTCTGGGAAGGTCCCACATACCACGGAGCAATTAAGTCTGCACACCACAACTGCTGGGCCTGTGCTCTAGAGCCCAAGAACCACAACTGCTGAAGCCCGTGCACCTAGAGCCTGGGCTCTTCAACAAGAGAAGCCACTGAAATGAGAAGTCTATGCACTGGAACTAGAGAGCAGCCTCTGAGCAGCAACGAAGATCCAGCATAGCCAAAATAAATAAATAAAATTATATATAAAAAAGCTTTTGGAAAATTAAAAAAGAAAATGCTTAAAGAAAAAGATTGTCAACTCTAGATTCTATATCCAGTAAAAGATATTCTTGAAAATAAAGGCAAAACAAAGAATAAAATCTATAGATCTATCCCAATGCCATATCAAAATCCTAAAAGTTCTTTTTTATTGTTAATCTTTTGTGTATACATGAAAATGGAGATGATTTTTAAAAATCATATGAAAATGCAGAGCCATGTCCAGCCAACAAAATCTTTTTTTAATGAATAAACATTTATTTTAGAACATTTTGATAAAAATTTACATGAAAATTAAAGAGTAGTACAGAGCATCACCGTGTACTCCCAACTCCCCCACATAGATCCCCCTACTATCAACATCACTCTAGTATGGTAAATTTGTTACAATGAATGAATCAATATTGATTCAGTATTATTAGCTAAAAGACATAATTTAAATCTAGATTAATTCTTTGCATAGTACAGTTCTATGAATTTCAAAGAAGACATAATATCCTTTATCTAACTTTACAGTTTCATATATAATAGTTTCACTGCCTTAAAAATCCCCTGTGCTTCAACTAATCATCCTTCTTCCCTCCCCTAAATCCCTGGAAACCACTGATCTCCTTAATATCTTTACAGTTTTGCCTTTTCCAGAATGTGATATGGCTGGAATCATAAAGATGTAGCCTTTTCAGATGGCTTCTTTCATTTAGTAATATTCATTTAAGGTTTCTCTATTTCTTGTGGTGACTTGATAGCTCATTTCTTTTATCACTAATTAATATTCAACTGTATGGGTGAACCACTGTGTACATATGTTGATTCACCTATTGAAGGGCATCTTGGTTGTCTCAGGTTTGGGGCAATTATGAATAAGGCTACTATGAATAATGATTTTCAGGGTTTTCTGTGGACAAAAGTTTTAGAAGGTAAAAGTAAAACTAAAAGTAAGTAAAACTTTTAGAAGGAAACAGGAGAGAATAGCTTCTTGATTTTGGTTAGGTAGGCAAACATTTCTTAAAAGATTCTAAAAAGTGCTAATTATAGAGAAAAATTGATAATTTAGACTATATTACATCTATATATTTTTTTAATCAAAAGAAAACAACTAAGCAAGTAAATAGGCAACCCAGAAAAAGAAAAGCTATTTACAATACACTTATCTAACAAAGGACTCATAGAATAAAGAACTTCGACAAAATGACAGACAACCCAAAAGACCTGTACTAGCGCGTTCAGAGGATCATCAAAGTAGAAATTACCCAAAGGTCCATTAACAGTAGAAAAGAAATTGTGACATACAGAGGAACATTACACAATAATAATGAATGATCTATGGCTGCCTGCAAGAATATGGATGAAAATGAAAAAGGCCAAACACACAAAAAGTACATTCTTTAAGACTGAATTTAAAGACAGGAGAAAAATAGGAAAGAATAAACAGTGAGTACTCTTATGAGGGATGTTATTAATGAAAGGAAGTGTCTTCAAGGAAAGCTGCTGCTGCTGCTGCTAAGTCACTTCAGTCGTGTCCGACTCTGTGAGACCCCATAGACAGCAGCCCACCAGGCTCCTCTGTCCCTGGGATTCTCCAAGCAAGAACAGTGGAGTGGGTTGCCATTTCCTTCTCCAATGCATGAAAGTGAAAAGTGAAAGTGAAGTCGCTCGGTCGTGCCCAACTCTTAGCGACCCCATGGACTGCAGCCTATCAGGCTCTGCAGTCCATAGGATTTTCCAGGCAAGAGTACTGGAGTGGGGTGCCATTGCCTTCTCCATTAAGGAAAGTTATGGGGATGCTATTGATGTAATTTTTAATTTCTTGATAAATGGTGGTTAAGCAGGTGTATTTTATTTGCAAAAATCTTTCAAATTGCACATTTGGTATATGTTCCTTCTTCTTTAAGTATGTTACATATTAAGAAGTTGGTATAAAACAAGAGACAGAAGGAATTATCCAAAGCAAAATTAAACAGCAAGTCAGTGGCAAAGGAGGAGTTCTAACTTCTAGCAGAGGCTGAGGACACAGTGAAGGCTGGACAAAAGTCCATTATTATGAAGAGCCTCCTATTCAGGAAGGGTCTCAAATGAGAGTTTTTTACATCATTTCCAAATGAGATTATACATACAGAAAGGAGATAAACTGACAATTTGAAGAGTATGTTCATCAAAAGTCTTTAAACATTACCAGCTCATCCTGCCTCATAATAAACTATTGGACAATTTTATATTGTTTTAGTAGATCCTATAACTTATGAATAGCAAAGTTATATATCTTTGGGGGACTTATATTAAAATTATTAACTAATTTAAATTTTAAAGTCTATCAAGCATTTTGTAGTATGGTTTTGGCATGTCTTCATTGTTAAGGACATTGAAAACCTCCCAAACAAAGGGCTTATCTTAGAATTACCTCTAATTAGGAGGAGAATTAAAGACCTCTAACTATTTAATTAGAATTAGAAAGATCTTAGAATTACAAAGAACTACTAGAGAAATAATAGGCTTTCCATAAATGTTTCTTGAATCTGAATCCAAAATTAGTTTTCAATGCCTAATTAAGGTCTAAAATAAAGATTGATTTTATGTCCTACCTGGTTTAGTGGTCAAGTCATTGAAAATGTCTATTAAAGCTGACAATATTTTAGAATTTAGTCTAAATACACAATATGCTCTTTTCTTATAGATAGGTATAATCAAAAAGTCTGATTGACAACCCTGGTAATCTTTTCCCCAATGGATAAACTGTTTCATAAAAAGCCAAGAAAATTATTGAAACTCTTTATAAAAAATATTCATATAAGGAGAATCATATCTGTATAAATCCATTGTTTCTATTAATGCCTTAGATTTAAGAAATTTCTATTGTCTATAATAATCATAACTTGATTTCTTTCACTTTCCACGTTAATATTTTGAACTTTAATAGTTAAAATACATTTGTACTTTATTCAAGAATGAAAATAAAAGAACTATTAAAATCATTGAAGGGAAATTGGTAATTGGAATGAATCCATCTAACACTACATGAAGCTCCAACAGATTAAAAAAATCACCTGAACCTCCTAACATATCAAGTTTGCTGTTGTGACTTGAAATTTTATAAAACAGGACTTCCAAGAGAATACTGAACACACCTAGTTGCTACTGCTTGCCAGATCACACATTGGGTGATAACAACCTCCTACCAGTATTTCAACATGAGTGGCCCAGGGCCAGGAAATTGACAGGGCTACTGGTGTGGGCTGAAGAGGGTCACTGTAAAACAGAAAGGAAATCCAAGGAGATCCAACCAGTCCATTCTAAAGGAGATCAGTCCTGGGTGTTCTCTGGAAGGAATGATGCTAAAGCTGAAACTGCAGTACTCTGGCCACCTCATGCGAAGAGTTGACTCATTGGAAAAGACTCTGATGCTGGGTGGGATTGGGGGCAGGAGGAGAAGGGGATGACAGAGGATGAGATGGCTGGATGGCATCATCGACTCGATGGACATTGAGTGAACTCCGGGAGTTGGTGATGGACGGGGAGGCCTGGCGTGCTGCGACTCATGGGGTCACAAAGAGTCGGACATGACTGAGCAACTGAACTGAACTGAACTGAACTGAACCAAACCAGTATTTCAACATGAGTGGCCCAGGGCCAGGAAATTGACAGGGCTGCCAGGATGGGCTGAGGAGGGTCACTGTAAAACATAAAGGAAATCCCACTGAATATGCATACATTTGAACTTCACATGATGTAGCAGTCAAGTTACTTATGAAGCAAATGTTTAGAAAGCATTATGAAGCATTAAGAACACATATTAACTTTATACTAAAAGCATTTAAAATATCCTTGCCATCGTTAGGGGTAGATACATAACTTGAGGGCTTCCCAGGTGGCACTAGTGGTAAAGAACCTGCCTCCCAATGCAGGAGGCGCCAGAGATGCGGGTTCTATCCCTGTGTCTGGATGATCTCCTGGACGAGGGCATGGCAACCCACTCCAGTATTCTTGTCTGGAGAATCCCATGGACAGAGAAGCCTGGTGGCTACAGTCCATAGGGTCACAAAGAGTCAGACACTACTGAAGTGACTTAGCATGCATGCACATAACTTGAGATGGGGCCATTTAAATGTAAAATTGTTAAATTTCATGTCCCTATATGTTCTTAAAATGCTCCAATTCTTCTGGCATCTTCTTTCAACTCATGGCTTTTGCTTCCATCTCTTAACATCAGGAATCCAGGAGCTAATTCCATTTTCCAATGTACTAAATTGCACTACATAAGCAGTACACAGTTTCCCTGTTTTATGTCTGTAATTTACTATTAAAAATTTCACCAAAGATGCAGTACTATAAATGTGTGTGTTGGTTGGTTGTTACATATAGAGTCTGGCTACTTAATCAAGAACACATGAAAAGATGCTCAACATCACTCATTATCAGAGAAATGCAAATCAAAACCACAATGAGGTACCATCTCACACCAGTCAGAATGGCTGTGATCCAGAAGTCTACAAACAATAAATGCTGGAGAGGGTGTGGAGAAAAAGGAACCCTCTTACACTGGTGGTGGGAATGCAAATTAGTACAGCCACTAGGGAGAACAGTGTGGAGATTCCTTAAAAACTGGAAACAGAACTGCCATACAATCCAGCAATCCCACTGCTGGGCATACACACTGAGGAAACCAGAACTGAAAGAGACACGTGTACCCAATGTTCATTGCAGCACTGTTTATAATAGCCAAGACACGGAAGCAACCTAGATGTCCATCAGCAGACAAATGGATAAGAAAGCTGGGGTACATATACACAATGGAGTATTCAGTTCAGTTCAGTTCAGTCGCTCATTCGTGTCCGACTCTTTGCGACCTCATGAATCGCAGCATACCAGGCCTCCCTGTCCATCACCATCTCCCTTACTCAGCCATGAAAAAGAATACATTTGAATCAGTTCTAATGAGGTGGATGAAATTGGAGCCTATTATACAGAGTGAAGTAAGTCAGAAAGAAAAACACCAGTACAATACATTAATGCATATATATGAAAGTTAGAAAGATGGTAACGATGACTCTATATGTGAGACATCAAAAGAGACACAGATATATAGAACAAACTTTTGGACTCGGTGGGAGAAGGTGAGGGTGGGATGATTTGAGAGAATAGCATTGAAACATGTATATTACCATATGTGAAACAGATCACCAGTCCAGGTTCGATGCATGAGACAGGGTGCTCAGGGCTGGTGCACTGGGATGACCCGGAGGGATGGGCTGGGGAGGGATGTGGGAGGGGGTTCAGGCTGGGGAACACGTGTACACTCATGGCTGATAGATGTCAATGTATGGCAAAAACTACCACAATATTGTAAAGTAATTAGCCTCTAATTAAAATAAATTTAAAATAATAAATAAAGAAAGAAAGAATTCATGGTTTGGCATGTGTGGCAAACATACACCAAAAAGGCAACCTCAGAGACTGCAAGTGCTTCTGTATTTATGCCTTTGAAAAACACCGGTTATTTTCTAATTCACATCCTGAATGTCAGATACAGATTTTTACTGACAAAATTAATGATTTGTTAATTAGCATAACAAATGGTAGAAACAGGCTCTCCTTGGTGAAGTGAGTGGTATTCAGTTTTTGTAGGTTGGCTATAATTTAAGAGACCTTGCGTGAATAGAGTTTAAGAAATTAGTTACTTGACCCTCAAATGGCCCTGTACCCAGTCACTGGTTGGGAGGATATCTGGTGGCTGAGTCTTTCTATAACCATCAGGTGCAGTTTCTGGAATATTGTCACTTCTGCTTTAAAAGAACTTTTCATGCAAGGTAGTGGTCTCAGCACTTAAAAAGAACAGAGAATTGGGACTTTGTAGAGAATGCAAAGCAAGTTGTATGAAATGTTTAGGGTCTGCTTACTAATAAGTGTTTATTAAATAAATATTTAAATATGAAGTCAAACAATCTAAGGTTTTTTTATTTTGAGCTGGTACTAGTGTCATGAGGGAGTAACTTTAATACACCTCAGGCTTTTGCGATGATCACTAATATATGCTAAAAAGAACTAACAGTCAAGTTAGATCAAATTTAGGTGAGTTCCTAGGCCCCTTGATTTATTTTTGCATATTCCTGTAAAAATGTATATCTTCAGTCTTCTAAAACTATCTTTGTAAGTCACAATGGTAAACTAATTTTGTTCATTTTTCTTTTACCTTCTCCAAAAAATACTTTCATTTCCATTTTAGTCTTCTTAAAAAATCCAACATCTTAGTCCAAAAATCAAACTTAATGATAGAAAATCCAGCCTCCAAACAGAATGACTAGGTCAGATGCCTTGGATCTGAAAGAAGTTTGGATGTCCTTAAGCTATACTTCACTGGATGATAGATAATATTCTGACTTTATATTGGGCTGACCTTGACCTCAAGAGTTTTGTTATAGGTGACCACATGAATCTCCAAGAATTTAAAAAGTCACTTCCGAACATACTAAGTCTGCTATGACAGATTTAGATCTTGTTTTTATATCAGTAACCACTTGAGATGTACTACTCATTTCCAGTAGCAAATAATTATTAAGAAAATAGGAGTCTCTCTTAAAAATCAACTGGGGTTTTTAAATTTCATCATTCTTAGAGCTATGTTTGCTATATTACTTTTTAATACATATAAAATTTATAATTACTAGGAAACATGATGCCTTAAAGATAACTGTGTTGTTTCATGCTGTTTTAAATAAAATTATATGAAATTTTGTGATGGCTAAAAGGAGATATATAAAGCTGTCCATAGGTACCTTTTCCTGTGCACCAAGGAGACTTAGACATACAACAGAAAGGCATTTTAACGACTTTGGTAAGTGGTGCTTTAACCAAGCATATAAATATTTTTTTTATTTGGGAATTTTAATCTTGGCTGACTTTTGAAGCAACATTAAGTTCTTTTTTTGGCATCAATTCAACAACTACGTATGTTCATACATTTATTACTATAATTATATGTTTGTTCATGGTCTTGATTGTTTGCAAACGTTTTGCACATAAAGAAATCACATGGACTTATAAAATGGTCTCTATGTTCTCCAAATTTCCACCACATCTATTACAAGGCCAAACATAAAGTCATGGCGAATGATTATGCTAATGAGATAACTACTTTATTCAATGATTTGCAATTAATTTTTATTCTACTTGTCCCAAAATAAATGTTTATTCTATTCATCCTAAAATATTATAATATTTTCTCATTTGGAAGATGATATTTAGCTGACTTAAACTGTTAGAGCAAGCAATTAATCGTCAGTCCATACAAAAGCCACATTGTCTTTTCTAATATAATCAGAACTAAACTATGTGCAAAATCAAGAGTTTCAGATCCAAAACCTCCAGCTTTGCTTTCGGTAATATTTTTGTTGTTTGTTTTTTAATTTTTTAAGTGGGCACACCATTAATAGGGTGCTTAAAAATGCAAGTTCCCTTCATGGTTAACATAGAGGAAAAGAACATGTTCTTTTGAAAAAATGTCTCTAACTAATATTATTTTTCTTACCATTACATGCTTACTTTTTCAAAGTTCAGTTAAAGAAAAGCCAGAGCCTGAAGCTGAATAAAGTTCAACCTGATACTGTTTTTGTCTTTCTTGCATAACTAAAACACCCTCACTAGAATGCTTCCTGAGATAAAATAAATATTTGCTGAATAAATGAATGTAAACATTCAGAAATGATCATAAAAATTAGCCAAGCTTAATAAAAAGGGTGAAGAAATTTAAAGTGAAAGAACTAGATGCTGATTTTCACTCTGTACAGAAGGTGGAGCCAAAGACATATTTATCTACTGGCTGGGATTCTTTCCTGTTACAAAACAAAACAAAACAAGTCTTTTTTTTGACAAATACTTTCTCTGTGTGCAGCTTCACAGTAAGATTGACTTGGAAACAGGTGGAGGCTACAGAATAAGTTCAGATTTTACCCAAGTTGAGGCAACCTTTTATCTTTAAATCACTCACATGGATGATAGGTAAGTAAATGGTGACCAAGTTTCAGTTAAGTGAATACTCTGGAGTTCTAAACTACATTGTCAGACCCCAGAAATTTTATCTATTGAAAAAGGATGCTAGCACAAGTCAGTTAAACGCTGGGAAATCTACACTATTCCAAGGGAAATATGATTGACCAACTGTCACTTTAAGAACACATTTTCTAGCTAGTTTTATCAGTTTAGGTAGAGTATTTCTTATGCATATTTTTGAGGTTGCAAATTAACTTTTTCCTTTCAGTCCAATAAATATTAGATAAAACGGAAATTTGGTGCCTGGATAGAATTACTGATGTTAATGAAAGGAAATCCATAAAATAATGCTATCTTAATCCAATACAAAATCATCCCAGACATCCCCCCCGCACCCCTGGCCCAGTTTTAGATAATCCTTTTATTCTTCTAAAGCTGACTTTGTATTCCTGCAGAGGTACTGCAAACTTCAGCTCTGATCAATCTGTTATATTCTGAGTCCGCTGATAACCTCATTTACCTTATTTGAGAAGTTACCTTCAAACTCTAGCTTCCTAAAACACACACTCTCCATTTTAAAACTTTTTTTTTTCCTTTATGGTCTGCATTCACTCTCAATTTAAAGGAGTAACTGCCCTTTTCAAGCAGTCCCTGGTAGCTCAGTCAGTAAAGGATCTGCCTGCAATACAGGAGACCAGGATTTGATCCCCTGGAGAAGGAAATGGCAACCCACTCCAGTACTCTTGCCTGGAGAATGCCATGGACAGAGGAGCCTGGCAGGCTTCCATCCATGAAGTCGCAAGGGTTGGACATGATTTAGCAACTAAACCCACTGCCTTTGCAAAATTAAGACTTCCCCCAGTTCCAGGGTGATATTTTCCTTACATATAAACGCACTCTCCTTTACCTGATTCCACCTTGCCTCTTCTTTCAGTCTTTTTCTTTGCCTATACTAAAATGAGGAAATCCACTGAGTCTGTGTGCATACTCTTTTTGGTCCACTACCTATACCCTATCTCTTAGTTATATTACCTGTTCCTGTGGTTTCAAATATCAATTCTATGAATACAATCCCAAATCTTACAACAATTTTAACCTGAACTCCACAACCCATGTTTTAAACTGCCAGTCAGGTATCTTCACCAAGATGTTTCAGTTCTTCAAACTAAATTTTCCAAACTGAAATCATTAAATCCCTTTCAGCAAATCAGTTCTTCCTACCAACTTACTTTTTTGTGTTAGTAATATTTTCCCAATCAAAACTCCAAAATCAGCTTTCACATTCCTTTCCCTTGTCCTCCCCATTCAATCTGTCATCAAGTTCTAGGGCTAGAAAGGACGAGTACCTTCTGGTCCTTTTTACTCCTAGTTCCTAATTCACATTCCTCAGGTTCTTATAACTCACTTCTGTACCATTACAATATTCTCCTTACTAGTCTTCAATCTATGGCAATCAATTGTCTTTTAATGTTCATGCTACTTATTGAAGTGGGAGAGTTGGTGTGAGATAAATATTTAAAAGCCTTAAAAATTAATCCATTCATCTCTTGAAATTTCAAAAATTGCTATTTCGAAACAAAGGTAAAAAGTTAAAAAATGCAGTTGGTTTTCACATTAAGAAATACTTCTCATGATTCTAAAAATAGCGTGCTCATCACTATGAAACATGGATAAAACAGAGTCCAAAGCCTGGCTCATCGTGGCACCTAAAGAACTCTGCAGATGACAGAATTCATGCCTGCCTCTCATCCCTCATAGGGCAGTATAGCCTAGCAAATCAGGCCACATCCATTTCTTATGTATTGACAAGGCCTGAAAATCAGAGAATATATAGTTCTGTAAAGTCAGTGTTTATATTAATGAAATAGTATTTTTGAGAATCTGAGGAAAACATGTTTAAAAAAATCTATCCACAATTTCTGCAAAAGATGCCAATGGAGATAAACTTCTAAGGTCAGATAAATAGGATACTTTACAGAAAATATATTATTGGTCAAAATATAACTCACCAGCACTGCTACAGTATGAAATATAATAGGAATTGCTACTAGACATTTGGAGAAGCTTCCAGGTATCCATGAAAGATAACTGTGGTCAAGGTGGTTCAGTGGCCTAGCTCTTTCTGAGCACTATTAATCATAGGATCAGATCTTGGTGGTATTATCTCAAAAGAAAAGAGGATCACATAGGGTGTCTTCATCTCTTTTATGAATGATTTTTTGTGGAAATCACTCTAGAAATAAAGATATAATACAGTCTATATGTTAAGAGAACTTATTTAATTACTTATTTAATCAAACAGCTATAACTAATCTCTTGGGCTTAGAAAATGGTTCAAGTGATTCTCATGAGTAAGTTAATTTGGTATAAAGAGGTTCTTTCTTTCTCTTTGCAGTTGGTCACATAAGCAACAGACTGAAAAGAAAAGGAACCAAAACACTTAGATAACAATATCCTTTTATACATCTAACAAAACAGAATCAGAAATAAACACAATTTTCAAAAAAAAAAACCCTGCTGTAAAATAGCCAATCGCAACTTTTCTTTAATGTAACTAATTCTGAATTAGCATTTTAAGAAATTTTAAAACATAAAGTGGATGATTTCAGTAATAAGTGTACTTGATAAATCCTTTTACAAAAATAAGCTAAATAGTTACATAAAAGAAGCACAGATTTCTTCTCTTTTTTTAAGAGGGAGGGAAAGCATATTTTCTTAAAATAAAAAGAGTAAATCATATTTTCACGAATGTGTTCTGAATCAAGGAAAGTAATTTTTAGTTAGGACAAAACAGACTCATTTGAAAGAAAGGACAATACAAAAATAAGACTGAAGCAATAGTCATGGACTACTGATCTTGAAGACTTGAAAATCAGATTATTATTTCTACTTCTTTGTTCCCTTTATTTAACATAAAGAAAAATGTACCCTTAGAAATGGCATAGTCAGCAAATAAGAGAGCAAAACCATGTCTTAATGCTACAACATTTCATAAGGTGTTTTAGTAACACCTATTAAGGTGTTTTATTTTAATGAAATGAAATTTAGGGAGGGTATCTATCAGAAAACACTTGCAATCATCTTTTATTCTGATATTCGTACTAGTGACAAAAGAGTAAAGAATATTAAAGCTGGATCAGTTTGCCTTGTTTCCAGAGAATAATGGCCAATAATTTCCAGAGAATTCCCTGCCCAGCCTCAGGAGCATCACTGAAGCCAGTTTATGGGAAGTGTCCTACCACAGCCCTCTAGCATGGCATCTGGAGTGTCCTCAAAGAATCTGCCCACTCTGAGATCGAGGCTACATGACTCAGGCTGTTATAAATCCTAAGCCAGAGGGCTGAAGAGAGAGGGCCCTGAAAGCGGTGGGAAAGCACGTAAGAACTGTATGTGGAGCTCTGCTGGCATCAGGCAGAAAACTATCCAGCGGGCTTTAAAAAGGCAGATGGTCTCAAAAAAAGCTGACAGTTTCGGGACCCTCTCAGTGTCAACTTAACATGTGCGTGTTTCACAAAGAATAACCTGCCATTTCACTACAAAAGAGATTTCCTTTTCTGTGAGTTGGCACGAATGGGGCTGAGATAGTATAAATTTTCAGTTCCCTGGAAATCTGGTAGAGGTCAGATATCTAGATCTTCATAGTCAAAATGTACTACGTATAAAGTAGTTATATCTATCGTTTTATAAAACAATAAGCTGCAGTAAAGAATAAAATTCAAAGCTGTTAAGAGGTTGGGGGCGGATTTGGGATGGGTATATCAGCATGAAATGTTCCTTTTGAAATTTCTCTCCCATCTCCCGTTTCCTTTGTTCACTGTCCCTACTTAAACTAAGAAGAAAGGAATTCGCTCGTGAAAGAACTCACTTCCACCCACCTTTAACTTCACACACCTTTGTCCAGTAGGAAACAAAGTCTGCCCTGGCTATATTCTTTCCCACCACTTTAACTTACTACAGCACACATATATTACAGTAAGTAAACTTTTAGAAAAGGTTGTATTATTCTAAAACACACTACTTTTTTTTTTTTTTTTTTTTAATCCCCGAACTTTTGGTGAGAAAAGCACTAACTGAAAGCCATAATTGTATTTGTTAGCAGTGACTTAAACAGTGTCACGTCTCTACTGCTACTTCGTCTCGTCAGCACATTTCCAGCACAACTTTGTCTGGACCTGGCTACTCCTTTCCCCCACCCGTCCACGCTCTCGGCCCGCTCTCCACCCCCTGCCCGCCTTTCCTCTTCTCCTCCCCTTTCTTCTAGCCCCTCCCTCCCTGTTGAGTCAGTGGCTTGAAACTTTTAAAAGCTCTGTGCTCCAAGTAAGAAAAAAGCTTTTACGAGGTATCAGCACTTTTCTTTCATTAGGGGGAAGGAGTGAGGAAAGTACCAAACAGCAGCAGACTTTTAAACTTTAAATAGACAGGTCTGAGTGCCTGGGCTTGCTTTTTCATCCTACTTCATCCTCTGAGGAGTTCAATCCCTTGGCTTGCCTACTTCACTTCTTTTAAGAGAAAGAGTAAGTTTTTAAAAGAACTTTACCTAACCGTGTCTTTTTCTAACAGTGAAACTTTTCTAAAGTTTTTAAATGTGTTAAATGTAGCTTTCATATGACACAATAAAGGGAATGATGAACTTGAAAGTGTAGTTTTAAAGTTAAAATTAAACTTACGGTATTTACTCTTTGACTGCTGAAAAGTTTTTCTTTTAGTAATGCAACAGGTAAATAAGATTCAGATCTTTCTGATGAGGATAAAGAACTAATTTACTGGATATTTCGTTTTCCATTTTAGACTATAATTTTACTTTTGGGGGTGATCAGTAACAGTCTAGGTGCTTTAAACTTTTGGCGGGGGGAGGGCGAGGTTAGGGGCCTAGGTTGGGGGTTTGACTGACAACAATACAAAAATCAAAGTGCAAATTTGCTTAGCGTGCTTGCTATAGAATTCTACGCTTTGTGCTTTTTCATATGGAAATCTTGATTGATGTTCTATAGCCTTGCAAAGCAAACTTCTTAACAAAGTGCTTTGTTAAGATCTTGCGGTTACTTGACTTCCACGTGGTTCCTTCCTAGAATTTTGCCCAGTAAACAAAAGGTATAAAAATCAGAGTTGTGATATTGAGGTTCTTAAAGCCACAGTAAAGGGTTACTTTATGTTAGCAGCACTATGGAAAAATCTTGAGACTCGCAAGAGAGCCACCATTGACTCGACCACGCTGGCAATTCAGGAGGTGAAATCCCTTGAATGGGTGACGGTTACTTACAAAGCATGAACAGAGGGCGAACAGAAGTCTAGGAAAGAGTGTATGCCTGGGTGCTTTTCCAAAAGGTCTCCTAAGGCAGGGGCTCCTAGAAAGAATAGGAATCGAAATTTTTAAAACAGCCCTTTAGAGGGAGCTCCCCCACCCCACCTTCCGCTTGTCCGATCCTGTAACAAACTTCAGACCTCTGGGGCAACTTTTTTGAGTCGCTGGGTGCTGCCAGTAGGCAAAGATAACGTGGATTTGTTATTTAAAAAGGGTTCCATTTCTCACATGCTCTTATGGGTAACACACATTCTGTTAGCTAGAAATACAACCTTGTGTTTTCGTGTCCGGTAGGGGTTTTGTCTGATCTAACTCCATAGACTGTTTAGTTTAAATTTTTGGTGTGACCCTGCAGTTTGAAGTATTTGCACCAGAGAAGTTTGAAAAGCAAAGAAAAATGAAAGCTTTGCGGAAGGAGGACGGGGCCCTGGGGCCCGGCGGGCACGGGGTGCCTCCTGCCATCTTAGCATCCGCCCGGCTCGCCCGGGGCTCTTGCACTGTCCGAGCCCTGGCGATTTGCAAAGGTCTGCTCAGAGGAGTCCTTCCGATCCTCTCCAGTCTAACCCGGCGCAAGTCCGAGTTCCGCCACTGGGAAGGAAGGGGGAGGGGGAGAGCAGCAGAGGGCTGGGGACGGGAGGTGGGCGGGGGGAGGGGGCGCGCGATGGACTGTGTGCCAAATAGTAAAAAGAAGAGCAAATGATTTTTTGAATTAACTGTATCAATCTAATTTCCCCTCCAACACCCCCCTCCCGCAGTGTCTTTTTTTTCTTTTGAACTTGCTGAATCCTACTGTATAAACCGTAAGGAAACCTGAGTGCCTTGGGAATTACCTACCGTACCTAAATGGCACTTCTAACTCTTCTGTAAGTTCTCAGAAACTTCTCAAGAAGGGGGGTGGAGTGGGGAGAGCAGAGGAAGCCCCATCATGAGATGAGTAAAGTGCTAATGACGTGTCCGGAGGCAAATCAGTTCCAGAATTCGGGAACTCAGATCTTTCCCGGTTCCTAGCAGCGGCTTGCCCACCCTATCCTTTTGGCTAGTCATCCAAATATTTACAGAGCATCTCTGATAAAGCTTATCAGAAGTTCTCTTTAACCAACCTCATCCTCACCCTAGGGCGTGCCTATTTTCTCTCTAGGAGTACAAAGTGGGGTTGGGAAGAGGAGAGCTATAAACTGTTGGAAAAACAGACGTGGCTTTACTTGGAGGTGGGTTTAATTTCTTTTGCTTTCCAAACCAAGTTGGTAATGAAAAGATGCTTAATTTCCCCCTCTGAAAACTGGACACATATGAAGTTAGTCTAAAATGCCTTGGGCACTTTGAAGAATAGGTTACGAAAAAAAATTTTTAAGGCCTAACTTGTCCAGGAATTGCTGAGAATAAAAACCTCTAGTAATGCAGAGATCTCATTAAATTAATTCCATCTCAAAGAATGAAAAAAAAATCCAGGGGAAAAAAACACTTCATGGAAAAGAGTAGTTAATTCCTCTATGTAGGCCAGGTTGCCTGAAATTTCCTCTGTCCTGGCAACATGTATATGTGGTGCTTTTAGTTTCCAAAGTCAGTACAGTTTTCACCTGTCCTTTGCCTGCAAAATGCAGTGGTAATGCGTTGATCCTCCTGAAGTGGCTTTGCTCCTACCATGTTCCATATTTTTCTACTACCTTTTATGGTTTATCACTGCTGCCCTATCCACTCCATTGCTGGCCCTTTACAGTGTAATTCTTGCATTGCTCACCCTTCCTGGAAACACAGTGTCAAAGCCAGCATCTGAAAGGGTGTGTTTTTACGTCTTGAGAGTTGTTTTGTTTCTTAGATGTGTTCAATTCCTACCTAGAGGAGAATGGGAACCTCACAATAAAGTGCATTCCTTCATTTCTCTGGTGATGTCCAGAGATGTAGCTGGGTGTGAGCCTCAGCGCCTCTATATATATGATACCCGAGGGAAGGGAATGATAGGAAAGTCACCAGTGATTAATACCTCCCACTCCACCTTTCCGGTTCTGACTTCCCTTCAAGATTCTCAGTTGTTGAGCTTGTTGAAGCATATTTACACACGCTAGCTCAGTTCTGGAGAGACAAGTTATTATCTAGTGTTTACCATTAATGTCAGTATTCAATATAGATAAGTCAGGTTTCAAAAAAATCCCTAGAGTTCTCAGTGGGAGTTCTCCCACCTCCTACCCCCTTCAGATAAGCACCTAAATTCTCTACTTTGTCTCCACATTGCCTGCTTAGGTTCACCATTTGCCTATGTATGTACATACTGTCTTTTGCCAAAGGTAAAACACAGACCGTGCTGAGCCATTTATACAGGTTTTATATATATAAATTTTTCCATAGGAGTTTCTTAATTTTCAGTAACCTTCGCATCCACATTTTCCTAGCTGTCTAAATACTTTCTTTAACATATGTGTTTTGGGATGTCCCTGGTGGTCCAGTGGTGAAAATGCGTCTCTTCCACTACAGGGGTGCAAGTTCAGCCCCTAGTGGGGGAACTAAGATCCCTCATGCCATGTGGCACCGTCAAAAAAGAAAGTGTTTTATGGAATGTTTAAAAGTCACAGTAATAGAAAAAATACAGTAGTTTTTTTTTTTTCCCCTGTAAGGCAGATGCATTCTCTAGTGTATGACTTTTTCCATGATTTAGAGAAGATGTCTCTACATAGAAACACAAAGACAGGTAGACCTTTTTCATGGTCTTTTCTCTCCAATAATTGATAAGGGTAAATTTGTTTCAATCTGTTTGAGGTTGCTATTGTACTCATTTCAGGAGCTTTTGGTTACCATTAGGAAAACGTTAATCACTTCTTAGTTATTATTTTGCTAAAGGAAAGAATACCAAAGTTAGAAAATAAAAGGGCTGTGGTGCTGCTAAGTCACTTCAGTCGTGTCCGACTCTGTGTGACCCCATAGACGGCAGCCCACCAGGTTCCCCCATCCCTGGGATTCTCCAGGCAAGAACACTGGAGTGGGTTGCCATTTCCTTCTATATCTAAAAATTATTTAAAGAGGAATGAAACTTTATTGAGCTTTAACTAAGAGCTTCATGTTCATGAGTTAGTCATTCAGTGTTCATTAAGGAAAGATTTAATACGCTTGTGAGGGCTTTGCCTCCATCCGATGACAATCTAAGAACACAGCTTTTATCCTGCAGCTTCTGACTTAGGCTCTTTCTTGTATCACCATGAGTGACCATGAAAAACTTCTGCAGTGGGAAGTTGAGTGATAGCTGTTGGACTAGGGAGAGGATTATGTATTTTGTAGGTGTCATCTTCTCTTTGGATGGAGTTCTTCAATCCTCAACTCCCATCTCATGTCATTGTTCTGTCGAGGCTGATGTAGATTGACTATGTGATGAAAAAGGTGAGAGCCAAAGTAAAAAGGCACATGTGTTCCCCACCCCACCTGCAAAAATTCAATGCCACACATCAGGTACACGTCAGAAGAAATGTAGCTGTATTTCATTCTTTACAAAAGAATCTAAGGCTAATCATGGAGCCATGGGCAGAATTTTAAATAGAATAGATGTTTACACGAAATAGGTTTGATACACCAGGGCTTCCCTGGTGCTCAGACAGTAGAAAAATCTGCCTGCAATGCAGGAGAGCCGCGTCTGATCCCTGGGTTGGAAAGATTCCCCTGGCAAAGGGAGTGGCTAACAGCTCCAGTATTCTATCCTGGAGAATTCCGTGGACAAGAGGAGCCTGGAGGACTACAGTCTATGGGGTTGCAAAGAGTTAGACGTGACTGAGCAACTAGCATACCACAGAGTTAGGCTGACTACCCACATATAAGGAAGCAAAGGTTGTTTATTATCTGATGAATATGTATTTTTCATAGTACTTGATTCAAGTCACTGAACTGCCTAACACACCCTCAACCTATGTAAAGATGTTACATTAACTGGGATTGATACCAGCTGTTACTCTTCTCCTAAGAGCCCCAATCTTACCCCAAGATTTATCATTCTTGAAATAAACACAAGTTTTAACAGGTTATTTCTTGCACTGCAAGATACCGTGGGATCTCTCTCAGAAACAGTTGAATTGTGTAGTCCAGTCAGAATTCAAATCCTGAAAAATTGGACAAAAACAAGTTTTTGTTGTTTCTTTGAAATCTTAACCTGTAAAACAGCATAATACTGAAACTGCTATCTATGATACCAGAAACATAACTATCTATGATACCAGATATGTTTTTCAAGAATTCCAAATCACTATGACCTTATCTAATAAATTCAAGACCTTGTTTAACAAATTCTTTGTTAAAGAGCCTGTTTTCTTAATTTAATCATACTACTTGCTCAGGAATCATTTAAAATATATTGCTACAACAGACAGTTCTCTGCCACAGCAATTATCACTTGAAAATTGAATAGTTTTTATCATATGAGATGCTAACAATGCTTTTTTTTTTTAACTGTGTAAGTCCGTTTCTAATTAATTTGAAACTTCAGAAGTTTGGGATAGGTAACTATAATTAAGAGAGTCCCAAGGAGGTAATAAACAAACAAAACTGGTGAAACCTGGTGCCTTTTTGTTATAGGCCCCTTTTGATTCACTCAATAGATACTCGATATCTCTCAACTCTTTTAAGCACTGGAGATACAGCAGTGGACACAGGAAACTCCCATATAGAATTCACACTCTAGTTGAGAAAAGCAGATATAAGTCCTTGTCATGGAGGCAGACAAAAAATAAACGGGTAAATATATATAATATGTCAAGTAGAGCTAAGGACCATTAAAAAACAAAAAAGAACAGAGGGAGTAGCCAGTGACAGGCCTGCAGTACTGGCTGAAGAGGTGAGACCAGAGCGAGCCGTGGGAATGGGACAGAGTTGATCAAAGCATATCAGCTTGTTAGTTTTTTTCAGATTGTTTGAGGCGAGTAGATTGGCAAGCAGGGTAACAGGCTCTCAATGTGTTACCTGAAGAGAGGGGATGTATAACCTGGTGATGGCTGAGATCAGGCTAAAATCTGGGGTGGTGGTGAGACTCCTAGTCTGTTTTTGGGAGAAGACAAAGCCTATAGCATTTGCTGACAGATTGAACATGGGTTATGTTAATTGAATGTGGGTATGAATACTACCCGAAGCACGTCTAGCCGTTGTTAACTATAGAGGAATGGTCACAACTGAGCGCACTCAAAGTCACTCACCACAGGGAAAAGGGGGTCTTACAAAAATTAAAGAAAAACATTAGAATTTACTGTTCAGTTTTGAAGTTTATAATTTAGGGGAGGGGCCCCACACTGCATGCCAGATCCTAGTTCCCCAACCAGAGATGGAACCCCTGGCCCCTGCTGCAGCGGAAGCACCAGGGAAGTCCCAAGAGGCTTAAAATTTTTGGCTTAGGATATTAGAAACACACATGGCACTTCCTCCTCCCTGACCCCCACCCCAAATCCATTAAATGATTTTATCAGGAAGCAGTCCTGTTTTACCTTTATTTTATTTCACTCACTCAACTGATTATAGTATCTCTTATCAAAAACCTTTAAAATTAAAAGTAAAATATATTCTAATTCTCCTAATCATTATTGGGACATTAATGACGTAGCGTCTTGATTATAGCTTTGGCACAGTGATATGTTACTATATCTCTGAAAAAGGGGACAGTCAAAAGTAACTTAAAGTTGAAGGTTTATTTTCCATTTTGAATGAAGTATTTGAGTCTTTGTGTTCGTGGGAAGCAGCCAGTGGAGGTAGAGGGTCAAGGGCTGTACAGTAGTAAGCTCTGTTCCCAGGTGCCCAGAGAGTGCTGCTCCTCACACTGAACCCTCCCCACACTGCAGAGAGTCCAGAAGGTGCTTGGGCAGGTCGCCCTTAGGGTGGCTGAGGTCTTGGCTTCTAGTCTAGAGGGCCATGAAGAGCCATGAAGAATGTAATCTAACATAGTACGTAGAGGACGTGGTCCAGCTGCTGTCAAGCATTTGCTTCTAACGAGAACTTTGTACAGCTCCGTAACCTAGACCTTAATCTGTATATAAACTTCCACTTTGGGAATATAGCAGTGAAGAAATGAGAATACAGGATCTATGCTCAACTGCCATGATTTTCTAAAGTATCAAATAAAGAGTATACCTATCTCATACTTTTGAATGTGAGTGAGGTATGTAGTCTGTAAATCAATGCTAGGGGATTTGTAAACATAATCATGACTGCTTCTTATAAAAAGGCATTAATTTTTCAACTATGACTTGGAAAAATTAAACCAATAATGGGGATGAGGGGACAAACAGTTAGTAGAATTTCTAATTCACAGCAAAGTGAATGACTACCAAAAAGGTTTTGTTACCTCTCTTTGAAAACCACAAGCATCATTAGCTATCACATTAACCACTATCTGACAGTCTCTTTGATAGTGCTAATAACAGGTATCTACATGTTACAGGATACAAGTTGTCCAACTGGATAATTCATATCAATGGATGAATGAGTATAACTCAATTAATTAATGCAAATGACAACTGTGTGGCTCCTTAAAGAAAAGACAACTTTCCTGCTACCTGGAGAGCTGCCCAGTAACCAGTTCACACACTGGTGGCAGTATAGGTTATTTTTGTGGAATCTCAGAACTATATGGTAGTCAGGTTTTCTTTTCCATAGAGTGTAAAGAAACTTAGTAATTATTTGTCACAAGCATCAGTATATTTTGGTTGAAATAATAATGAAACATTGACTAACATGACTTCTCATTGTGCCTGAAACACTTTTTTTTCCTTGAGCTCAATCGTGTGAATGTGATGAGATTGTGCGGTTTATCATTGTACACTTGATTGTTTTTGTTGTTCATCTTCCCTACCCGGCCCCCCAACAACTGGAGTATTGAGCAAAAGCAGATGACACTGGCAAAATAGTGAAATTCTCTACAAACAGAATCAGGGCCAATTTACACATCATCACATCAAAACTGTCTATTGATAGAGCTCCAAAAATTCTGCTCTATTTGTTTGACCCTCATGGACTGTATTTCTTCATTCCCAGTGCAGTGTCTTCTGCTAAATTGTAGGTTTTTTCTTTTACATTCTCTCACATCAAACTGTCTGTCAAAGCTAAATCGCTCCCTCTCACTTCAAGCCTTTCCCTGGCTATTTAACTCTTTGTCAATCCTACTCGCCTTTTTTTCTTGCTTGACTGCTCATTCCATACATCAGTTTCACTGTCTCTTCACCATCTAAAATGGCCTTTCCTACTGGGGAAGCTCCTTTTCTTTATGACCACTGACAGAAGGGTGTTATTTCCTATAACCTGCGCACTCATCTCCACTCTTTACACCCCCTCAACTCCCCAGTCACTCTCTGGCACCAGTCTCTGGATTGTCATCAAAAAATACACACTGACCGCTAATTTAGATAGCTGATAACAGTTTCACTTTATGGATCAGCCATCTCCTCTTTGTTCCATCCAGGAAATCCCAGGCCAGGTTTCCAATTCATTTTTTCTGGCCTTTATAGCCAGGAAGTACAAGCAGTAGACAGAAGTGTAAAATTGCTTAGTGGGGAAGAGGATTCCCCTGGATTTCATTTACATCACATAAGGAGAACAGGCTCATAGTTTAATTCCAGCTGAAAAACTTCTTTATATTAAGACCATAAACTTATTTCTCGGAAACCTATTTAATCCTACTTTTAGTTATACTCTTTAAAATCCAGTGAGTTCCTGGGAAGTCTTTGCTTTGCTTGTTTTTAATTATTAAATAATTTTTACTGTTTCATCCTGTTCTGAACCCTCCAATAACTCTGCTGAAAATTAGACTGTATTCTCTATGACTGCCTCATGCAATATTATTCATTTCTTCCCAGATTTCAGCATCTGCTAAGATTTTATATATCAAAACATGAGAACATTTCTAACTTTGACTCAGCTGAACTTCAATTTTAAGACCAGTGTTGTGCATTGGAAAGCCTTGGTCTTGGGGTTGAAAGTCTTTTCTAAAGGCCTTACTGATAGGTGAATATTTCCAAAACTTCCCTGGTGGCCCAGACGGTAAAGAACCTGCCTGCAGTATAGGAGACCTGGGTCCAATCCCTGAGTTGAGAAGATCCTATGGAGAAGAGAATGGCTGTTCAATCCAGTATTCTTACCTGGAGAATTCCATGGACAGAGAAGCCTGGCTGGCTACAGTCCCTGGGGTCACAAAGAGTCAGATATGACTGAGTCACTAACACTTTTAAGGACCTCAGTTTTCATCAGTTGAATGGACTACTGGCAATTAAAAGTATAAATTGAACTAATAACTTTGGGGATTCCTGTCATCTCTATACACTTGAGGCTATTTCTCATCCCCAGTAATGGAGAATTTCTAGGCTTAAGACATCAAGGTAGTGATAGGAAGTTAAGAAGAGTGTGTGGGCTGAGGGTCCAAAATCCAGTAAAGGAACTTGAATGCACACAATAATCCAAAGATGAAAAACAACCATTTTTACTACAGATAACAAATTACTTTTATTTTGCAGGTTATAATTAGTATTGAGGGCAATTGAACTATTACTTGAAAAGTGATGTGCATTTAGTATTTGTTTTTGAAAGTAGGTTCCTGCATCTAGGGACACAGTGTGTCACGATGGTACCTTTGAGCACAGCATATTTGCTTCTGGGTGGAAGACAGATGTCCAAACCACATAAGTCAATGCTTAAGGAAAAAATAGAAGTATAAATGACCACAGTATAGAGTATGCACAAAGACACTTGAAATACCAAGGAGAAACATTTCAGTTTACAATTAGGAATAATGTGCTATATGTAATAGGATAGAGGTTTGGAAACAGATTCTGTCCATGTGCATGGGTATGGGAGTTTTTACCTCAATTCTTAGGTACCCATGGGTTTTGAATACCACACATCAGCATTTTGCTTAGGTAAGCATGCAGATACAGGCTTATCAGGCAAGAATGAGCCTCATTTTTCAGACAATAAAATAAGCAGAGATGTTTAGCACTGACAACTTCTCAAGCGACAAGGTGAGACAGTGGCTGAGCAAGTAATACTTCTTCACAAGGTTAAGATCTCACTTTATTCAGCACATAGGCTCTGCTGTTTCTAAAATTTAGCATATATCAAGAAAGAGACCTCTTTTCAGGGTAGAATGGAATCATTTGCACTTGTGGGATGTTTTCTGTTGTTGTTGTTTTGTTTTTGGAAGGATGCTAGCATGATAGGAAATATTTTATAATACTTTGATTGTTGGCTGAAAGAAACTGCATATTAAACTAATAAATTGGATCTGTGATTATTTAGTTGCCTTTTGGTTTCTTTTCAGGCAGTACCCAGGCAACATGGGTGACTGGAGTGCCTTAGGCAAACTCCTTGACAAGGTTCAAGCCTATTCCACCGCTGGAGGGAAGGTGTGGCTGTCAGTCCTTTTCATTTTCCGAATCCTGCTACTGGGGACAGCGGTTGAGTCAGCCTGGGGTGATGAGCAGTCTGCCTTTCGTTGTAACACTCAACAACCTGGTTGTGAAAATGTCTGCTACGACAAATCCTTCCCAATCTCTCATGTGCGCTTCTGGGTCCTGCAGATCATATTTGTGTCTGTTCCCACACTCTTATACCTGGCTCATGTGTTCTACGTGATGCGAAAGGAAGAGAAACTGAACAAGAAAGAGGAAGAACTCAAAGTTGCCCAAACTGATGGTGCCAATGTGGACATGCACTTGAAGCAGATTGAAATTAAGAAGTTCAAGTATGGCATTGAAGAGCACGGCAAGGTGAAGATGCGAGGGGGCTTGCTGAGAACCTACATCATCAGTATCCTCTTCAAGTCTGTCTTCGAGGTGGCCTTCTTGCTGATCCAGTGGTACATCTATGGATTCAGCTTGAGTGCCGTTTACACTTGCAAAGAGATCCCTGCCCACATCAGGTGGACTGTTTCCTTTCTCGGCCCACAGAGAAAACCATCTTCATCATCTTCATGCTTGTAGTGTCGTTGGTGTCTCTTGCCTTGAACATCATCGAGCTCTTCTATGTCTTCTTCAAGGGTGTTAAGGATCGTGTGAAGGGAAAGAGCGATCCTTACCACGCCACCACTGGCCCACTGAGCCCCTCCAAAGACTGTGGATCTCCAAAATATGCTTATTTCAATGGCTGCTCCTCCCCAACCGCTCCTCTCTCGCCCATGTCTCCTCCCGGGTACAAGCTGGTCACCGGAGACAGAAACAATTCTTCCTGCCGCAATTACAACAAGCAAGCAAGTGAGCAAAACTGGGCCAATTACAGCGCAGAACAAAATCGAATGGGGCAGGCAGGCAGCACCATCTCTAACTCCCACGCACAGCCTTTTGATTTCCCAGATGACCACCAGAATTCTAAAAACTTGATGCTGGCCACGAACTACAGCCTCTAGCCATTGTGGACCAGCGGCCTTCCAGCAGAGCCAGCAGTCGCGCAAGCAGCCGACCCCGGCCTGATGACCTGGAGATCTAGGTCCAGTCGAGATCCCACTCAGTTGTGGAGAAGAAACAGGTGCTATAAAAAATGCACCTTAGGTGTTCATTTTGTTCCATTGGAGGTGGTACTCAGCAGCCTTGTCATGAGGCTTAACACAAAGACATTAGAATATCTGGTTCATTGGGGGTGTTAGGGATAGGCGGGTGGAGAGGGAGGGGGATGAGGGAGGTACATGTTGGTATTTAATGTAGTTGATTCAAAAGCTTAAGTTCTAAGTAAAAGTTGCATTAGGTGATCCATAGGTAAGAGCTTTTTCTTTCCCACCCACCCCTAAGAATAGTTCTGTGTATGTGAAAGAGTCAGTGATATTTTTGGTTAAATATTTTTTGTTCTACCAAGAAACTGAAATAAGTTTGACCAGGAGAAAATATTTTCTGAACATTTTACTTATCTTTATCAAGAAAAAGACAGAAGATTGTCTTTATGTCCCTGCTAAAAACATTCCATTGTTAAAATTTGCACTTTGAAGGTAAGCTTTGTAGGCCTGACCCTCCAGGTGTCAATGAACTTGAGCGACTAGATTTTCTATTCGTGGTATCAGTTAAGAGTTCAGACAAGGCCCACAAAAGAAGACTTTCCATGCATTTGTAAATCTCAGCTGGTTCTGTACATTCTGTTTTTACATTCACTTGCATAGAGTATTGCCATCACTTTACATCATTCCTCAACTACTATTCATATTTGTTTAATGATTTCTGTAAACATTTTAAAAGCAGTTGGGATATCACTTAAACATTTTTAAGTTAGAATCAGGGAAGCAAGCCATGCTCAATATTTAACAGTCACTTGTCTGTGAATGTGTGTGGAAGAGTGTGTTTTATTTGTCATGTATTGGTACAAGTAGATGCAGTATAAACTCACAAACACAGATTTGAAAATAATGCACACATGTTGTTCAAATTTGAACCTTTCTCATGGATTTTGTGGTGTGGGCCAATATGGTGTTTACATTATATAATTCCTGCTGTGCAAATAAAGCACATTTTTTTCCCTAAAATATTTTTTTCTCCATGTATCCTATTAAGGATACTGTTGGGTTTTTTTAATTTAGATTCTTTTTTCTCTTTTTTTTTTTTTTTTTTTTTAGAATATAGCAGTAATGCTATTGCTGAAATGAATGATTTTCTTTTTCTGAAATATAATCATTGATGCTTGAACGATAGAATTTTAGTACTGTAAACAGGCTTTAGTAATTAATGTGAGAGACTTAGAAGAAATGCTTAGAGTGGACTATTAAGTGTGCCTAAATGAATTTTGCAGTAACTGGTATTCTTGGTTTTGTCCTACTTAATACACATTAATTCAGAACTTGTATTCTATTTTGAGTTTGACAGTCTTTTGGAGTAACCAGCAACTTTGATGTTTGCACTAAGATTTTATTTGGAATGCAAGAGAGGTTGAAAGAGGTTTCAGTAGTGCACATGTAACTAATTTATTTGAAATCTATCCTAAAGAAATCTACCAGTTTCTTCAAATGCTTTTTAAAAATTCATCACAGATGATTAGTGAAAATACAAAATATTGTACTTTTCTTGTTGCATGTCAGCTACATGAAGAGTTTTGTACAATGAGAAATGCTAATTTGTTTGACATTCCATGTTAAACTACTGTCATGTTCAGCTTCATTGCATGTAATGTAGACCTAGTCCATCGATCATGTGTTCTGGAGAGTGTTCTTTATTCAATAAAGTTTTAATTTAGTATAAAGATAGCCTTTATAGCCCGTGTGATTTTTAAAACCTTTATTGCATCTATTCACAATTATCAAAGACAGTTCCATGGATTATGAGGAGTTGGATAAAGAAGATTCACAAGATTCCAGGATCTTGTGTAAGTCACCAGGGAAGCCCCTTTAAAAGAATAGTTTTTAATTGTTAACTAGATTCAGTCAACATTGATTAACATTTTTGAGTACTTATTCAACAAAGAAGATAATGGATAAGAATGATGAATTTTGAATATAAAATTAATGAAAGTGAAAGTCGTGTCTGACTCTTTGTGACCCATGGGCTATATAGTCCATGGAATTCTCTAGGCCAGAATACTGGAGTGGGTAGCCTTTCCCTTCTCCATGGGAATTTTCCCAACCCAGGGATTGAATCCAGGTCTCCTTCATTGCAGGCAGATTCTTTACCAGCTGAGCCACAAGGGAAAGCCCAAGAATACCGGAGTGGGTAGCCTATCCCGTCTCCAGTGGATTGTCCCAACCCAGGAATTGAACCAGGGTCTCCTGCATTGCAGGCATATTCTTTACTGGGCTATCAGGGAAGATGTGTTTAAAGTAAGATAATAGTAATTTAGTAGGTCTATATATGACAGAAGTAAGACTAGAAAGAGGGTGCTGAAAATTTAAAACTATAGGGTCTTCTAGGTAAAAAAGAATTAGGGTGGGGTTGGTTTGAGTATGGTTATGCTCTGTGACAAAAGAATGAAACAGATTCTATTATCCCAAAACATTGTGAAAACATGGAAAAATTGATTTAAAAATTTTTAACACCAAGGAAAAATTAAACCATTCAGAGGGACAAGATCAATTCTGGGCAACTGAAAGTATTGCTGTAATTTAAAATATAAAATGTGTTAGCACTTTTAAGTCACATTTCAAGAAAGTTATTTTTATTTTTTGGCCACACCACACAGCATGTGTGATCTTAGTTCCCCGACAGTAATCGAACCTGTGTCCCCTGCCGTGGAAGTACAGAGTCAACCACTGGACCACTAAGGGAGTCCCCAAAGCTTCTTAACTTACTAAACTATTTAAGTGAATACTCACTGCAAAGCCAACTAGATTTCTGAGCATAAAAATATTACTAGTTTAGAAATAACCTGGTTAAATTTGGTGGCTAGATGTGCCTAAAGTCAAAGGATTACCTAATCAGTCTCAGAGTCAGTATAATTGGTAGTATCAATGTTTCTTCATGTGTTATCATTCAGCTGGCTGAGACTCTGAAGGGAGAGGCAAATTTTCTCTGTGTGTGTATGTGTCTGTATTTACTGTGGAAAATAGAGAAACATGGTGTATCTGAATGTATGTGTGTATTCAAATACAAACAGGGCTTATAGGGTGTGTGTGTGTGTGTGTATATATATATATATATATATATATATATATATGTACCCATATACACATATACTACTGAATGTAGATTTCTGATGTGTGTGGAAGTGAGAGGGCAAGTTAACACCTTTAAAAAATAGTCCATTTTAAACTTTCCCCAAACTTTAAAGCTTGTCATTATTAAAAAAACAAAAATCCAAGCATATTATAAATACACAGTTTTAAACTGCAAAAGTATATGAAATGTAAAATCAAATCTCACCTCTCCTCATTCTCCAACATAGGCATCATGGAAGTTCTAATTCCATTGGAAAGCACTGTTAAAGTTTCAGACATCAACCATATATCAGATACTTTGTTAAGTAGTGAAGATTATTAGAATGACTCCATAGTTCCATGCCCCATGAAACTTACAATGTAAATGCTGTTTACATATCTCAATTGGTGACTTATTTTCCACAACTGAAAATTGAATTGAGATGTTTTAAAATTATGAAAAAGCTGAAATTTCATTCTATGAATATTTATTAGATACTCATTTTTGGCATAAAATTCCATGTTTACAAAGTTGGAAAATTTCTAATCTTCTAAGAGTAGCAGAACTTTCTATGTGGAAATGTTCCATTTTGTGCACTACGGTAGCCACTAGCCACGTGTGGCTATTGAAGCACTCGAATGGCTTGTGAATCTGAAGAAAAGGATTATTTTAATTGTAAATAGCTGATGTGACTAATGGCTATCAAATTGGGCAGTACAGTTCTAAAGTCTTCTAGAAGAAAAAAAAATATTGGGTCAATATTGGGGAGAGGATGGTCATGTTATAAAAACAAAAAGAGAAATTTCAGGGTCCTTTTTATAGTCTTGTAACAGTATGTCTTTATTCTGTAAACATAGAAAAAAGGTTAAGCAAAGCCTCTATTGTTACATGAAATTTTCTAGTCTTGTTAGATAGTCATGTATTTTATATTACCACTGTTTTACTTCAGAATTTCATACACAAATTTGTGCTGCTTATTTTTAAAAGTGGTAGGATTGTCTAAAGTCTTTAAATATCGAAGTTCAGTGCCCTTTTTTGGTTCAGTACATTCTCATCCTAGCCCCTGTGTGTCTTCATGAAGCTTATAGGCCACGGATTGTTCTTTCACCTTATTTTAAGAGACTTGCTGAAGCTCTACCTGCCCAGGGTGTTAGTTCCCTGCCCACACACTGCCTCTCCTAAAAATTCCAAGCTTCAAATTCCAACATGCCAAGACATCTGTGCTTTGTACTTGGAAGGAGAGAAAAATAATGAAGTTTGGGGGCTTATTAAAGTCTTCAAGTGAGTTATTTTTATAAACAGCACACCAACGGTGCAGAAACATGTTTATAATCTTTACTGGCTCCAAGATTCTGTTTTTACCTTTTCTCAGTTGGGCAAATATAGCTGAGCCCTTGGCAGGTCAGAATTTGCAGCTGGCAATTTTCAGAACTCAAGAGCAGACGTGGAACTTTGCTTCAAGAAGAGAGTAAGAAGAATATCACATAAAGAAGAAAGAAAATTTGGAGGAAAAAGTTTGCGTTTGTTTCCTGGTCTTCAAAAGTGTTGAAATTTTAAGTCAGATGATTTCTTCTGGTCTCCGGATGTTTCTCTCCAACGACCAAATGCTTATTTGGGCTGTGACGTGTAGAGTAATTTCAATGCCCACACACTTTCCTGTTGAATATAAAAACCGTCTCATCCACTTTAGAAAGCAAACCCTGGGCTCAAATCTTATTTAATACAACAAGCCATCTGTCCCCATGAGATATAGAATGAAACAGAGCCTGTGCGGAGGGGCATTTGTGCTGGAATCTCTTAGCCAGTTGCTTTTTACAAAACTGTTCATCAGAATTAGTATAGACAGTAAAAGAGATTTTAGTTGCTATGATAGCAGAAACCATGGAGGGTTATTTTATTTTGAAAGTAAATCGAGAGAAATCTGCCTTCTGCTTTGAACAGAATGGGTCAGAGTTCTTCATTTCATATATTCAGGTATATTTGTTAATTTTGAACACAGTTAACTAACTTAGAAAACCTTCCCTGCAAAAATGTAAACTAACCCTAAGCTTAAACTGTGAGAAAAAAACTTCAATTGAGGTTAATTAAGAAAACTCTGGAGGGTAAAGAGTAAAAGGTTGTTAAAAGATTCTTTAAAATATTACTTGAAGCCTCAACTCCACCCAAGAATCCTAGGGTATAAATTGGACATTGCTTTTGATGTGACTGTGGCTTGTATTCAAGTTTTTCTCAACTCAGCAACTGGAATTAAATCGACATTTATAATTTACTAGCATATTAGTTTTTAATCATTCAAACTACTCACTATAATCAAAGATAGACACAACCAAAGAGCTAGTTAAAGAAAATGTTTACTCTGAGACAATTTTCCATATGTTGGCCAAGCTTGTCAATGACTGCCTTTTCTTGGGCAGGTAATTTAAAAATATTTGGGGGAACAACTTTACCTTCATGGAGAAGGCAATGGCACACCACTCCAGTACTCTTGCCTGGAAAGGATGGAGGAGCCTGGTGGGCTGCAGTCCATGGGGTCGCACAGATTCGGACACGACTGAGTGACTTCACTTTCACTTTTCACTTTCATGCACTGGAGAAGGAAATGGCAACCCACTCCAGTGTTCTTGCCTGGAGAATTCCAGGGACTGGGGAGCCTGGTGGGTTGCCATCTGTGGGGTTGCACAGAGTCAGACATGACTGAAGCGACTTAGCAGCAGCAGCACTTTACCTTCCTGAGTTTCAAATTTCAGTGACTGAAGTAATTTGGAAGTTAAATGTAACTATATCCAGCATCGTATCGTCTGTAATTCAAGGTAAATATAAAACTATAATAGATTTGCCTGTTACATTATTTCTGTATACTTGAAATATTACATCATATAATTTTTATTTATGATTTGTAATTTTTAAATAAAAAATGATAGGTACAAGAAATTATAATGTGATTAAAGTTATTTCTTTCAGTTTAGAACTTTCTTCTTTTAGAAGAATTATATTTCTTCACCATTTTCACAAATTCCTTTTCTTCTTTTTCTTACACACATTTAGACCAGTTTTGTTATTGGGTTCTGTTTGTTGATTTGTGGTATCAAACATTTCTTTTTTCTTATATATACCTTATATCTTGCTCCCCTAAATATTTACCTTTTAACAAGCCAGTGCCAAGTTAAACATTTCAATAGTAACTCTGGAATAATCTAGCAGGAGTTAACATTTGTAATTAGAGAGTATCATCAAAACCGATCAAAAGAATTGTTTAATTTTCATCTTTACTTTGGTCCTCACTTGTCTGGAGGACTTGAAGCACTTTGTGATTAAAGAGGGTCAGTGCTGTAGGTGATGGTTACCCAAAACTCCAAACGTGGCAAATGTGGGAATCATGGAGTCATTTGGCATTTGGCCAGTCTCTTTGGTCAGCATTATAACCAAGCTCTGCCTCTATCTTGACGATTCTACGCGATGATTAGCTATTATGCATGAGAGAAAAAGAGCTAAAGAAGCTATAATGTATCATAAGTAACATCAAATTAGAGAAAGGTTTCAGAGTGGGAACATATCCATATAAAAGTACTCTAACCTTGTAAGATAAAGAACAGTAACTCTAATAAGAAAAAAAAGTGTAGTTAGCTAGTTAGTTAAGAAATTTACAGCTTTTCTTATTTGTTCACAGCAGCACTTAAGCTTTGGAAATAAAGCATGGAAACAAACAAAAATTCACTCTTTAAATTTGTTATGAGTCAGTCTACCAAAGTGCTAATCCCGTAGTTTGTGATGACAAAGATAAGCTGATTGATTTAGGTATTTAGACAGGGTTTTGTTTTTCATTTAAAAGATATTTTTAACAGTCATCTCAATTTGTGGTTAAATGCAAGATGACCTTTAAAAAGCAGACACTGTTTTTAAAAGCCACATTACGATAAAGCTGCAAATGTTTTCAAGAATTAGAAACATGCACGTTTTAAGATTTTCCAAAAATCCCAGGACTTCTGGGGAATTTCCAATATTTGTGAGACAGAAACTCTGTTGCCTCCTAAAAAGTGTGCACAAAACTCAGATAATCAATAAAACAGTGCTCTGTGCTGAAGTAATATGTCAAGCAAAAATGATGTAAGTGGAACTAGATAAGGGATTTGCAGGAAAAGTGTATCTGAAAAAATTCTTGCCATGTTAAATAAGATTTGGTCTTGTGTTCATCCTTACACATTACACATTTTTAAAAGACGGTGCTTTAAACAAGACTCATGCCCTTTCTTGTTATTTTTAGTATCTCCCCAAACCATAAACACAACCATATGTTGGGGCAAGGCTGTATTGATGGTTTGGATGTGGAGTACTCACTTTTATTTTTACCATGAAGTTCCATTTATAGCCAGTAATGTGTATTTTCCATCAATGATCAGATTTTGCATATTTTTAGTTGTTTGTGGACTAAAGGTTTGAGGAGTAGAATATGTTTCCTCTCACACTCTTCAGTGCCCATAAATTCAAACATGAATTATTTGAGAGTCTACCTAGGTATACTTTAGAAGAAAAAAACTTTTTTACATTTATGGTTCTAGGAATTTTGAGGTTGGCAGAAGTACAGGTAAACTGACTATATGGGGAAGTACAAGTCATCTCTTCTCCATGTGACCTTGAACAAGATATATAACCTCTGAGTCTCAGTTCTCCAACTCTAAAGAAAATAGAAATTCATTCCTTCAAGTTTATTGTGATGATTAAATGAGATGCGAGTGGACTGTATAGGACAGTCCTTGATAAATTGGGGGCATTAACTAACGGCTATGATCTCTCCCAAGGGAAATGAGCAAAGGGAAAAGTAGTAATGCCAGGAAAAAAAAATCCAGTATAGTCAAATTCTGAGTGTCAAAATGTACCTCTGTGTTTTCTACTTCTGTAAAAACTGTAATAAGTAAAGCAGTGATAGGACAATTGGTGTGATCACAAAGTCATTGAGAAACAAACCTTAGTGTCCAATACCACATTTAGTAATACACAGGAGGACTAGAAAAGACCATTATAAATACAAAAAGAGCACAAGGTGAGAATACTTTAAATAACTTCAGTTCCTACAGTAGACTGGGGCACATAATCCCTTCCAAAGCTCTGAGAATCTTATGAATAAATATTAAGCTTATAAAGAATAAGGGTCAGAATATGTCCCCACCATAAGACAGCTAGGATTATTATTAATATCAAGGAAAAGAATGGAGAAGGGAGACAGAATGAATTTCCAATTTAGAAGTCTTTAATGATTCCTTTTGTCTTTGTGGAAATAATGGCTGCAATCCTTTAGTCTGTCTCTTAAGATGTGACATCAGCCGGATCTGACTTTTTGCAATCTCATTGCTCTTCTTAGGCTTCTGAGTCACACTGTTCTTGACTTTTCCTAGTTCCTCCAAAGCTCTCAGTTTCTGTCACCTGTGGCCCTTGCACAAATGGTTCCCTGTGAGTCACATTCTTCTGTCTCTTTGCTGACCTAAAACAGATAGACTGCCAGTTATTTCTCCAGCAAAAATGAGTTTATTTGGGATCAGCAGAGAATCGCAATTTGAAGTCTGCAACCACAGCAAGTCACAGGCAAGGCCCACACAGCAAGCAAAGGAGGATGCTTTCATAGAGGGGAAAAGGAAGTTGGGAGGGCCGTAGTAAAGAGTCCATGGCTTTTCCTTGGCTGAGTTGTTGTCTGGAAAGAAGAGGAATCTTTCTTCTTCCTATTAGGCTTTGCTACTGGAGCCAGGTGTGAGAGTCTTCTAATTCCAGTTAATTGAGGTTTCTGTTTGTTAATTTTTTACATCTTTTACTAACTCCTACTCACCCTTCCGTCCTCAGCTGGAAACTTCCTCTTTCCTGGGACCTCTCTCTGATTTTCTGGGGCTGCCCATTTTATACTCCCATAGCAACTTGCTCTCTTCTTTGCAACATGGACTGAACGGTTTACTGTTTGACTTCCCTAATACAGATCTTCCTTGGCTTAAGACTGGGTTATGTCTTGATAAACACATTGTCCACATTGTAAGTAAAAAATGTATTTAGTATGCTTAACCTACCGAAAGTCATAGCTTAACCTAACCTAACTTAAACATACTCAGAACACTTATGTTAGCCCAGAGTTGGGCAAAATCATCTTTACACAAAGCCAATTTAAGATAGAGTATTGAATACCTCATGTAATTTATTGAATACTTATTGAAAGTGAAAAACAGAACATCTGTATGGGTATAAAATGTTCTTAAGTGTATTGGCTCTTTATTCTCATGATTGCAGGGCTGATTGCAGCTGCCCATTATCATGAGGGAACGTTGTACTATACATCACTCACTGAGGAAAAGTTCAAAATTCAAAATTTGAAGTATGGTTTCTACTAAATGCATATCATGAAGTAAAAAAATAACTCCAACCATTGTAAGTCAGGGACTCATTAGGAAACAGGAGCGTTTTTCTTTTTCTCTGCTGTATCAATAATGACTAGTGTTTTGTCTGGCAAAGCAATATATTGACCACTAATTAATATATACAATTGTAGCAGACCAAATTCTCTGGCTCTAAGTCAAATATAGTTCCATTAAGGAAATAGATACATACAATGAAACCAGCCATCCACATCAAATTCTCCCCCCATTTCCTATGTTCATCAAACTGCCTTCTCAGTAAATTCATATACCCTCTTCTGCACAACAAACCTGAGACAGAATTAGTATCTTCATATTACTGAAGTGTAAACTGAGGCTAAGCAACTTGACCAAAGTCAGTAGCAGCAAGTGACCCAATTAAGTTCTGTAACCATGTCTGCATCTTCACCCACTCTGCTCTCCCAAATGCCCTTGTTCATGAGAGGATCAGGCTGATCAGATAATGTGAGGCTCTGGTCCAATATTTACATCTATTTTTAACTATGAATGTGTGCGGTGGTTTCCTAATTTTTACAACTGCCTCATATTTGCAGAAAACATTAGGCCTCCATTCAGGAAATAGATCAGCTCTTGGCAAACTGACATTTGAGCTGAAAAAATGTAGAACCATACCCTAGACTACAGGGATTTCACTAAGACCCTGCTGCTGTGTGACACCCTCTGTGCATAGTTAAGACCAACTCTAGAGAATGGCTCTATATCCAACTGATGGCATCAGTTGCAAATTTTCCTTCTTTTCTCCTTCTTTTCTTGCTACTGCTCTTGTTACTGTTGATTCTTCCTCTCTTCCTCCTCTTCTTACCCCTCCTTCTTTTTTACTTATAGAAGCAACTATAACTTCTCATCACAAATGCAAACAAAGGCAGAAGTATATAAAAAATGAAGGCGCCTTCCAACCTACTCCCTAAAGAGAAGCAAACTACACACAGATATACATACAACTTGTGAATTATTTACTTTTATATTTTTATAACTTCTATGTGGACCTACATCTTTTTAATGGCCTTATAATATTCCATAAGGATGAATAGTCAATACTGTAATTATCCCTGTACTGTTGAGCATTTCAGCATTTTCCCAATATGTCATTTTTATAGATATTACTGCAATACTTGTATTCATATCCTAGACATGTTTTTAAAATTAAAAGAAGAAACTTTAGTAGGCAGAATGTTCTTTCTCCCTCAATGGCATATCTCAAATATTTCACTGTGCTCCATAGTCAGTATATGGTTATTAACATTATTGACATGTGTTTGGCTAATGATAGAAAATGTCTTGATCATAATGGCAATTTTTGGTTTAGTATAATATGGACATTATCTTTCATAATATCCAAGAATTTTGCTAAGGTAAGATCAAGAACTCTGCCAGAGACCTTTATTTCATCTGTGCTCAGCAATTTCTTTTCACTTTCTGCCTAGCTAGCTGCTTTGATACAAAGATCTATAATTAAAGGACAAGATAAATTTCAGTATGACATACTATACCATTGTGAAAATCAAGGAACAGCTTAGACTGCCAAACTTCTATGTCATTCTTTCCTAATAAACACCAGTTGTTTATGTTGCAAATAGAGCACACATCTTTTCCAAATAATAATCAACAAACTTACAAAAGTAATGGATATTTATTAGAGAAAATTTGAGAGAAATTTAAAAGTTAACATAAAAAAAAACAAGAAAGAAAAGAATTATTTAATTTCAACATCCAAAGGAAAGAATGACTAAACATGGAGATTGTATTCTGACTCTATGAAAAAGTTTGGAGAAGGCAATGGGAATCCATTCCAGTACTTTTGCCTGGAAAATCCTATGGACGGAGGAGCCCAGTAGGCTACAGTCCATGGGGTCGCTAAGAGTTGGGCACGACTGAGCGACTTCACTTTCACTTTTCCCTTTCATGCACTGGAGAAGGAAATGGCAACCCACTCCAGTATTCTTGCCTGGAGAATCCCAGGAACAGAAGAGCCTAGTGGGCTGCCATCTATGGGGTCGCACAGAGTCAGACTGAAGCGACTTAGCAGTAGTAGCAGCAGCATGAAAAAGTTAGTCTTTATTTTGAAAATATTTGTGATAGTTTTTATATTAAATCTACAACCTTCAATTTTTCAAGACTTAACCTTAAAATGTAAACGTTTGCATTAACAAATCTTTTATCAGAGATCAAATTGCCAACATCAGATGGATCATCAAAAGGCAAGAGAGTTGCAGAAAAACACCTATTTCTGCTTTATTGACTATGCCAAAGCCTTTGACTGTGTGGATCACAATCAACTGTGGAAAATTCTTCAAGAGATGGGAATACTAGACCACCTGACTGCCTCTTGAGAAACCTGTATGCAGGTCAGGAAGCAACAGAACTGGACATGAAACAACAGACTGGTTCCAAATAGGAAAAGGAATACGTCAAGTCTCTATATTGTCACCTTGCTTATTTAACTTCTATGCACAGTAAATCATGAAAAACGCTGGGCTGGAAGAAGCACAAACTGGAATCAAGATTGTCAGGAGAAATATCAGTCACCTCAGATATGCAGATGATACCACCCTTATGGCAGAAAGTGAAGAGGAACTAAAAGCCTCTTGATGAAAGTGAAAGAGGAGAGTGAAAAAGTTGGCTTAAAGCTCAACATTCAAAAAACTAAGATCATGGCATCTGGTCCCTTCACTTCATGGGAAATAGATGGGAAAACAGTAGAAGCAGTGTCCGACTTTATTTTTTTGAGCCCCAAAATAACTGCAGATGGTGATTGCAGCCATGAAATTAAAAGACGCTTACTCCTTGGAAGGAAAGTTATGACCAGTTTAGATAGCATCTTTAAAAGCAGAGACATTACTTTGCCAACAAAGATCCATCTAGTCAAGGCTATGGTTTTTCCAGTGGTCATATATGGATGTGAGAGCTGGACTGTGAAGAAAGCTGAGTGCCGAAGAACTGATGCTTTTGAACTGTGGTGTTGGAGAAGACTCTTGAGAGTCCCTTGGACTGCAAGGAGATCCAACCAGTCCATCCTAAAGGAGATAGTCCTGGGTGTTCATTGGAAGGACTGATGCTAAAGCTGAAATTCCAATACTTTGACCACTTGATGTGAAGAGTTGACTAACTGGAAAAGACTCTGATGCTGGGAAGGATTAGGGGCAGGAGGAGAAGGGGACGACAGAGGATGAGATGGCTGGATGGCACCACCAACTCGATAGACATGAGTCTGAGTGAACTCCGGGATTTGATGATGGACAGGGAGGCCTGGCGTGCTGTGATTCATGGGGTCGCAAAGAGTTGGACACGACTGAGTGACTGAACTGAACTGAAACATTTGAATCATTGTTTAGCTAATCATTCTATTGTTGACCATTTAACTTGTTTTCAAGTTTTTACTCTAAGTAACATTTAATGAACAAATTTATTTTTAAATAAGATATGTTTATTACAAAAATTAGAATATTTTAAAGACTTTTTTGAACTGAATAAAAATTATATTTGATACATTTTTATTACTATTTTGGTAGGTGAAAACCTTTTTATTTCAATTTACATTTTATTAGTTAATGGTGACAAGAATAATATAGATTTTATATAGAGATGCCTATGGTATTTTTCTCATATGAAATGACTATGAACTTTGCCTTTTGCTCTTTTGTGATTTTAGCACTTTTAAGAGTTTTTTTCTGTAATAAAAATTTTAACCACTTGTCTTTTTATGCAATGGCTCTTTTTCTAGCTTATTATGTGATTTTAGTCTTTAAAATACTTATCTGTTTTGGGAATGAAATTTCTTAGATTTTGTGTAGTAAAAATTTTGATCTTTACGCTCAAGGTTAGAAAAAACCCTATCTTTCACCAGATATCTTTTACCTTGATTGTTGTTGCTAAGTCACTTCAGTCGTGTCTGACTCTGTGTGACCCCACAGATGGCAGCCCACCAGGCTCCCCCATCCCTGGGATCCTTCAGGCAAGAACAGTGGAGTGGGTTGCCATTGCCTGCTCCAATGCATGAAAGTGAAAGGTGAAAGTGATGTTGCTAAGTCATGTCCGACTTAGCAACCCCATGGTCAATGACAATTTTACTTTAGCTGGTCATTTTACACTTTTTATTTTACAAATGATTTTTAGTACTTGTATTTTTGGCGTAGAATGTATTTTAAGGCATTCTTTGCCTTTTTCTGAATAGTCGATTGATTGCTTCTATGCCATTTTCTTTTTAAAAAGCATCCTTTATTAGATGAAAACTAAGGTTATTCCTATGATAAAAAAAAATTCTACATATAAAAACAACAAATCAAAAGATGATTAACACATTTACCAAACTGTCAGTCACCAAGAGCAAGGAAAGTGTGGAAGTCAAAGTGTATACAAGGGAGATGCCTACCTGGGCAGGTGAGAAGGGGGTTGTGCCTGGAGGTGAATACTCCTATAAAAGGTCGCTGTGGGGGACTTCCCTAGGATCCAGTGGTTAAGGCTTTGTGCTCCTAATGCAGGGGGTCAGAGTTCAATCCCCGGTCATGGAACCAGATCTTGCATGCTGCAGCTAACACCAGTGCGGACAGGTTAGGGAAGAGTCAGACAGGGATGGGAAGAGTCACCTTGGACCCTGTGGTGCTTGCCGTCCATCAGCTGAAGGAGTTGAAGGCACCGCCTTCCTTACACCAGGCTCCACAAAGACATTCCAGGGACTCTCCTGGAAAAGGGTGAAGAACTTGGAATTTGTAGCTGTCTTCTCTATCTTCAGCAAAGCACTCTGCTCTTTTTCTTGTTTCAATGTGAGATTTCTTTGAAGAAATGAGTCCAGCGTTTTTTTTTAAATAACTTTTGTTACAGAAATTTTCAAAACTACCTGAATTAGCAAGAATAATATAATGAATGCCCATACTTTCCTTAATGATTATTTTGCCTTTCTTATTTCATCTTTCCTTCACTCCATTTTTCTTTTGTCATCTTGATCATTTTAAAGCAGATCCCAGATATCCAATCATTTCATCTGTAAATAATCTAGTGTGTTTCTCTACTTGACAAAGTCACTTCTTTTCCAAATATAAATACCATGCCTTTTTACATGTAACAAAACTAACAGTAATTTCTAATAATAATAATAATAATAATAATAATCTAGAGCTCAGGGTTGTCTTTTTACAATTGATTTCTTTGCGTGTGAGATAAAACAAAGTCCATATGTTGCATTTTGTGTGTTTCTTAAGTTTCTGTCTCTTCCTAACTTTCTAGGGCATTGAAATTTTTGCCAAACAATTTTTAAATTGTCCATCTGTTTCTGATTGATTTGATGCTTCTTGTATTATATTATAATTTATATAAGGAAATGGCAACCCACTCCAGTGTTCCTGCCTGGAGAATCCCAGGAATGGGGGAGCCTGGTGGGTTGCTGTCTGTGGAGTCGCTCAGAGTCGGACACGACTTAAGCGATGCAGCAGCAGCAGCAGCAGCAGCAGCACCATAATCAGTTCTGGTCCATCAATCTGTTTTACTGAACTGTATCTAGTCTTATGTTATAATGGTGTCATAAAAGTTATTTTAATTTCAGATAGGTTTTATTATCTAGAAGAACATTTTAGAGCTCAGCCTACTATTTCACAATCTATTTTTATTAAATGTTCTTACCTATTTGTTCTTCCAAACGTTACCCTAGATCCTTAAACTTTCTGAAAACAAAAATGGATTTCTAAATCCAGAGATTTGGGTGCCGGCTCTTACCTAAAAGACTTACATAAGCCAATAATTTCTGGAGTTATCTATTTTCAATTTTCCTCTGCATAAATATTTTCTGAAACAAAATCTAGAAACCATATCTGTTCAATACCTTCATTTAGTTCAAAAAGTAATATTAAGTCAATAAATTATCTTCTAGTACACCAACTGGACTTAATGCAAAAGAAAAGAAATGCCACAAGGGAGAACTTGGTTTGCTGTGGTTTAAGCAACAGATGAAAACATTTTTCTCTGCTGAATTGAGTCCAGGGTAAAAGTGGAAAGGTGAGAAGCTAGAGATAATGTTTATGAAATCAAGGTAAGAGTTTAAAAATATCTGACTGATTTAATAGTCTTGATCAAGAAGGAGTAGAATAAGGATGAAGACAAGTGGTTAAGCATATGCCTCTTCATTCATACTCTAAAAAATAATTTTCTTTGAGATCCAGTCCCATTGCAAACAGAACTTTAGGTGACCAATTATTTTCATTTTACCCTCTATCTTGGTGTGCTAAGTCCACAGTCTACTGGTACATGTACATATTGTGAGGATGAAATCTCAAGCTTTTGTAACCTGTTTAACTTGTTTGTAGGATGAAATCGGTTAGATTTTGACATCCAAAATTGCTTAGGGATAACTGGCTGATTTCTCAACTTAAAGTAAGACACTGTGTATCTAGGTGAAAAGTCAATTAAAGATAAATTAGGTATATTTTCTGAGGATACCAAAATGTAGGATCCCAAAATATGGACCTCAAAAATACAACTGACCATTTTACTCCTGGCAGACATTCTGCTTATTAGGCCAACAGGACGACCAACCTGAGACATGTGATCTTCAGATATTTTCTGGGGCTGTTTTTGCAGCAAAGAAAGGCAGTTCAACGGATTGGCTCACATTAGGAAAGCTAGCACCTGCCATTTCAGTCAGCTGCTGACAAAGTCTTGTGTTTTCTCATATTTTAATTTGACAGTTATTGGCATCTCTCACAAATCACAAATACACTAGTGCAAATTTCTTCTACTTGGCATGACGGGTGATAAACTATCTCCTCGCTCTACTTGTTGGCCCAGAACCAACCAAATAGCTGGAATATGGTAACTCCTGACATTTTGTGAGGCAAGGAAGTTAGATTTTATCTCTTTTCTTCTCCTTATTTTACCTTTCATATTCTCTTTTAAACAAAGTGATTAATTTTTACTCAGACATGATTCCATTGTGCATTTTAACTATTAGCCCTCAGTTTAAGAAACGTCCCCGAATGTCTGGTGGATTAACATGCAGGTCCAGACAAAGGTCACATGGTAAAAGGGAGCAAGGAGTCTTCTGGAATATAAATTATCCTAAGAGTGCCAGCACAGCCCTGAAAATGTCAGGCTTTCTCCCAATTCCATGTTTCTGCATATGGGATTCACATTGTCTGCAGCGTGTTTCTTCACCTAACTAACCCTCTCCCATCTTTCACAAACTGTCTTCATCATGTTATCTTTTCTAGACAGCCCCTCCAGTCTAAGTTAAGGGCTTCTAGCCTGTGTGTCTATGGGCATATCCTCCTCTCTGTCATAGCATTTATTATATAATATTGTAACTATCTTTTTTTTTGTTCCCTACTTTTCTAGTGGAATGTTAACTTACTGATGGCAGGAACCGGGTTTATCATTTTCTCTTTGTTTATATATACACATGGTGGTTGTGATGGTTTAGTTACTGAGTTGTGTCTGACACTTACAACCCCATGGACTGTAGCGCCAGGCTCCTCTGTCCATAGGACTTCCCAAGCAAGAATGCTGGAGCAGGTTGCCATTTCCTTCTCCAGGACACATATACATACAAACACATTTATATGGTATTTGTATATTTTTTCTGAACCATGTGATAGTAGATTAGTAGTTTATCATAATTTTTAAAAATCCCATTGTAGTTCACACTAATAATAGTAAGCGAAATGATACACAGATATTTAAAGAAAAAGTTAATTTCCCACCTACAAAACCAGAATATTTCTTACAGAACAACAACATCACATTCTGTCAGGGAGTATATGCTATCAGAATAATTTGTCATTGATGATAATAACCTTGAATTACTTGTTTAGTACTATGTCTATCTGGTCTTTCCTCCTCAGAGAACCATTTTACCTTCCTGAATTTCTTTTCCTTTGGGATGGTTTTGATCACTGCCACCTCGACAATATTAGGAACCTCTGTCCATAGTGCTTCAGGCACTCTATATATGTCTAATCCCTTGAATCTATTCATCACCTTCAGTGTATAATCATTTGATTTAACTCATAACTTATTGGCTTAGTAGTTTTCCTCACTTTTTCAATTTAAGCCTGAATTTTGCAATAAAGAGCTCATGATCTGAGTAACAGTCAGCTCCAGGTGTTGTTTTTGCTGCCTATAGAACTTCTTCACCTTCAGCTGCAAAGAACATAATCAATCTGATTCTGGTATTGACCATGGGGTGATATAACATATAAAGTTGTCTCGGGTTGTTGGAAAAGGATATTTGCTAAGACTAACATGTTCTCTTGAGAAAACTCTGTTAGCCTTTGCTCTGCTTCATTTTGTACTCCAAGGCCAAACTTGCCTGTTATTCTAGGTATAACTTGACTTTCTACTTTTGCATTCCAATACTCTATGCTGAATAGAGCATCTTTCTTGGTGTTAGTTCTAGAGATCTGGTAGGTCTTTATTGTACCAGTCAACTTCAGCTACTTCAGCATCAGTGGTTGGGAAATAGACTTGGACTTCTGTGATGCTGAATGGTTTGCCTTGGAAACAAACTGAGATCATTCTGTCATTTTCGAGGTGGAAACTAAGTACTGCATTTTGGATTCTTTTATTGACTCTGAGGAAATGCAAAAGAAATGCAAGAAGGTAAAGTTGTTGTCTGAGGAGGCTTTACAAACAGCTGGGGAAAGAAGAGAAGTGAAAGGCAAGGGAGAAAGGGAAAGATATATCAAACTGAATGCAGAGTTCCAAAGAATAGCAAGGAGAGATAAGAAGACTTTTTAAATGAATAATGTAAAGAAATAGAGGAAAATAATAGAATGGGAAAGAGTAGAGATCTCTTCAAGAAATTGTAAATATCAAGGGAGTATCTCATGCAAGGATGGACACGATAAAGTGCAAAAACAGTAAGGACATAATAGAAGCAGAAGAGATTAAGAAGAGATGGCAAGAATACACAGAACTAACCAGAAAGCTCTTAAAGACTCAGAGAACCATGATGGTGTGGTCACTCACCTCGAGCCAGACATTTTGGAGTGTGAAGTCAAGTGGGCCTTAGGAAACATTACCATGAGCAAAGCTAGTGGGTGATGGGGATTCCAGCTGAGCCATTTCAAGACCTAAAAGATGATGATGTCGAAGTGCTGCACTCAATATGTCAGCAAATTTGGAAAACTCAGCAGTGGCCACAGGACTGGAAAAGGTCAGTTATCATTCCAATCCCAAAGAGGGCAATGCCACAGAACTTCCAAACTACTATACAATTGCACTCATTTCACATGCTAGCAAGATAGTGCTCAAAAATCCTTAAAGTTAGGCTTCAGTAGTACATGAACCAGGAACTTCCAGATGTACAAAGAGGGTTTAGAAAAGGCAGAGGATCCAGAGATAAAATTGCCAACGTTCATTGGATCATAGAGAATGTACTGGTTGGATCTCCTTGCAGTCTAAGAGTTTTCTCCAACACCACAGTTCAAAAGCATCAGTTCTTCTGCACTCAGCTTTGTTTATAGTCCAACTCTTACTTCTGTACATGACTACTGCTAAAGCCATAGCCTTGACTAGATGGAACTTTGTTGGCAAAGTAATGTCACTGTTTTTCAATATGCTGTCTAGGTTGGTCATAAATTTCCTGCCAAGGAGAAAATGTCATTTAATTTCATGGCTGCAATCATCATCTGCAGTGATTTTGGAGCCCTAAAAATAATGTCTGACACTGTTTCCACTGTTTCCCCATCTATTTGCCTTAAAGTGATAGGACCAGATACCATGATCTTAGTTTTCTGAATGCTGAGCTTTAAGCCAACTTTTTCACTCTCCTCTTTCACTTTCATCAAGAGGCTCTTTAGTTCTTCTTCACTTTCTGCCATAAGGGTGGTGTCATCTGCATATCTGAGGTTACTGATATTTCCCCTGGCAATTTTGATTCCAGATTGTGCTTTATCCAGCCCAGAATTTCCCATGATGTACTCTACATATAAGTTAAATAAGCAGGGTGACAATATACAACCTTGACGTACTCCTTTCCTGATTTGGAACCAGTCTGTTTTTCCATGTCCAGGTGTAACTGTTGCTTCCTGATCTGCATATAGGTTTCTCAAGAGGCAGGTCAGGTGGTCTGGTATTCCCATCTCTTTCAGAATTTTCCACAGTTTGTGGTGATCATCACAGTCAAAGGCTTTGGCATAGTCAACAAAGCAGAAATAGATGTTCTTCTGAAAATCTTTTGCTTTTTCGATGATCCAGTGGATGTTGGCAATTTGATCTCTGGTTCCTCTGCCTTTTCTAAAATCAGCTTGAACATCTGGAAGTTCATGGTTCATGTATTGCTGAAGCCTGGCTTGGAGAATGTTGAGCATTACTTTGCTAGTGTGTGAGATGAGTGCAATTGTGAGGTAGTTTGAGCATTCTTTGGCATTGCCTTTCTTTGGGATTGGAATGAAAACTGACCTTTTCCAGTCCTGTGGCCACTGCTGAGTTTTCCAGATTTGCTGGCATATTGAGTGCAGCACTTTCACAGCATCATCTTTTAGGATTTGAAATAGCTCAACTAGAATTTCATCACCTTCACTACCTTTGTTTGAAGTGATGCTTCCTATGGCCCACTTGACTTTGCATTCCAAGATTTCTGGCTCTACATGAGTGATCATACCATCAAAATAATCTGTGTCATGAAGATCTTTTTTGTATAGTTCTTTTGTGTATTCTTGCCACCTCTTCTTAATATCTTCTGCTTCTGTTAGGTTTATACCATTTCCGTCCTTTATTGAGCCCATCTTTGCATGAGATGTTCCCTTGGTATCTCTAATTTTCTTGAAGAGATCTCTAGTCTGTCCCATTCTATTGTTTTCCTCTCTTTCTTTACATTGATCACTGAGGAAGGCTTTCTTATACCTCCTTGCTATTCTTTGGAACTCTGAATTCAAATGGGGATATCTTTCTTTTTCTCCTTTGCTTTTTGCTTCTCTTCTTTTCACAGATATTTGTAAGGTCTCCTCAGACAACCATTTTGCTTTTTTGCATTTCCTTTTCTTGGGGATGGTCTTGATCCCTATCTCCTGTACAATGTCATGAACCTCTGTCCATGGTTCATCAGGCACTCTATCAGATCTATTCCCTTAATTCCATTTATCACTCCCACTGTATAATTGCAAGGGATTTGATTTAGGTCATATCTGAATGGTCTGGTGGTTTTTCCTACTTTCTTCAATTTAAGTCTGCATTTGGCAATAAGGAGTTCATGATCTGATCTACAGTCAGCTCCTGGTCTTGTTTTTGCTGAGACCTTCTCCATCTTTGGCTGCAAAGAATATAATCAATCTGATTTTGGTGTTAACCATCTGGTGATGTCCATGTGTAGAGTCTTCTCTTGTGTTATTGGAAGAGGGTGTTTACTATGACCAGTGCATTTTCTTGGCAAAACTCTATTAGCCTTTGCCTGCTTCATTCTGTACTCCAAGGCCAAATTTGCCTGTTACTCCAGGTGTTTCTTGACTTCCTACTTTAGCATTCCAGTCCCCTAGAATGAAAAGGACATCTTTTTTGGGTTTTAGTTCTAGAAGGTCTTGTAAGTCTTCATAGAACCATTCAACTTCAACTTCTTTAGCATTACTGGTTGGGGCATAGACTTGGATTACCGTGATATTGAATGGCTTGCCTTGGAATCGAACAGAGATCATTCTGTTATTTTTGAGATTGTATCCAAGTACTGCATTTCAGAATCTTTTGTTGCCTATGAGTTCTACTCCTTTTCTTCTAAGGGATTCCTGCTCGCAGTAGTAGATATAATGGTCATCTGAGTTAAATTCACCCATTCCAGTCCATTTTAGTTTGCTGATTCCTAAAATGTCAGCACTCACCCATCTTCTGTTTCACCACTTCCAATTTGCCTTGATTCATGGACCTAACTTATAGGTTCCTATGCAATATTGCTCTTTACAGCAGTGGGTTGTTTCCAGTCACATCCAAAACTGGATGTTGTTTTTGTTCCATGTCTTCATTCTTTCTGGAGTTATTTTTCCACTGATCTCCAGTAGCATGTTGGGCACCTACCGAACTGGGGAGTTCATCTTTCAGTGACAAATCTAGACAGCATACTAAAAATCAGAGACATTACTTTGCCAGCAAAGGTCGATTTGGTCAAACTATGGTTTTCCCAGTAGTTATGTGTGGATGTAAGAGTTAGACCATAAAGCACGCTGAGCATTGAAGAATTGATACTTTTGAATTATGGTTTTGGAGAATACTCTTGAGAGTCCTTTGGACAGCAAGGAGACAAAACCAGTCAACTCTTAAAGAAATTAACCCTGAACATTTACTGGAAAGACTGATCCTGAAGGTGAAGTACAATACTTTGGCCACCTGATGCGAGGAGCTGACTCGTTGGAAGAGATTGTGATGCTGGGAAAGATTGAAAGCAGAAAAAAGAGGGGTGACAGAGGATGAGATGGTTGGATGGCATCACTGATTCAATGAACATGAGTGTGCGCAAACTCCAGGAGAAAGTGAACTACAAGGAAGCCTGGAGTGCTGCAGTCCATGGGATCACAAAGAGTCAGACACAACTTAATGACTGAACAACAACAATGAAAGTAACACAACCTGCTTTCGGGAGACACATTTTACTCCTTCCTTGCTGTTTTACTGCTTCCTTGTAGTCGTCTGTCCTTCCTTGCTGTTTTACTTCCTTTGGTTTCAGATTGGAACCGTAGGTCAGATGTGGTCCCAAAATATTTAAAAGAAAATTCCAGAAGTAAACAGTTCATAGGTTTTAAATTGTTCTGAGTAGCATGATGATATCTCTTGCCCTCCTGCTCTGTGCTTCCCAGGATCCCTAGGCATCATATCATCTGCTCCCAACATTCAGCGATTTACATCATTGATCTCAATGATCCAGGATCACCCAAAGTTAATGATCCTCCTGACATACTGTCCGAAGGTCAATATGTCCAGTGCTGCATCACAATGCCTTTATCCTTCATCTCACCTCATCAGTTAGGCATTTTTATCATCTCATATCATCACAAGAAGAATTGTAAGTACTGTATAAGATGATATTTTTAGATTATAGTATGTTGTTATAATTATTCTATTTTATTGTGACTTATTTTTGTTAATCTCTTGCTGTTCTTAATTTATAAATTAGACTTTATCATAGATATGTATGTATAGGAAAAAAGTGGTATATATAAGATTCAGTACTATTCTCAGTTTCAGGCAACCACTGGGGTCTTGGAATATATTTCTTGTGGATAAGTGATGGGGAAGACTACTGTACTCCTGAAATCCTTATACATTTGTGCAATTTATCAACTTTAACCAGTGTTTTGCTGTTGAAACTCTAGAAATAAATATATATTATTAAATGTTACTTAATTGACTTCCTCCTTTGTCACTTTTACCTTTAACAGTATGAATTTGCTCAGTTGTGTCTGACTCTTTGCAACCCAATAGACTGTAGCCTGCCATGTTCCTCCGTTCATGGGATTTTCCAGGTAAGAATACTGGAGTGGGTTGCCATTTCCTCCTTCTTCAGATGTTCAGGAGGAGGAACTTTTAATAGGAACTTTAATTAGTTTTGAACTTTACAATTTTTCTTATTATATCACAGACTGGTAACAATATTCACACACTTCACATTTGTTACTCATATGGGAACTATGCCTTTTCTTCTTGCCCCACCATTGTTAATTACCAAGATGATCTCATTTCATTCCAGTATTCAACATGAACTACTGGGAGAGAGTGAAGCCTAAATATGCTATTTCAGAACACGTCCTTTGGTCTGATTCCAATCTCTTGACTTCTTTGGACATTTCATCTTTATTTCTCATTATTTATTTTCCAAAGTTAGAAACTGAGATTTTAATTTTTCTTTTTAAACACATTAATGTATAATAAGCATGATTATAAAAACATAATTGTTTTCTCTTTTATATTATTCCCAAGTCTCAATATACTTGTCAGCTTTGATTCATTTTTTTGTTTTGTTTTGTTTTTTCTTTTTTCCTCTCCTAGTAAACTATAGTTTTACATTCTTTTCTTTCTTTCCCTTTACTCTTTTCTTTTCTTTTTTGATTTTCTTCTGAGTTATCTCCAATATTCAACATAAAGAATGTCATTACAGTTGCTGAAGATGCAATTTCTATACTGTTCTTTGATACATAAAGACAAGTTAGGACCTCCCTGGTGCTCCAATGGTAAAGAATTTACCTGCCAAATCAGGAGACACAGGTTCAGTCCCTGGTCCGAGATGATGCCACGTGCTGCGGGGCAACTAAACCCATATGTCACAGCGACAGAGCTCACGTGCCTAGAGCCCGTGCTCTATAACAAGAGAAGCCACCACAAAGAAAACCTTGTGCATCATGACTAGAGAGTAGCCCCTGCTTGCCACAACTAGAGAAAAGCCCACGCATAGCAATAAAGACCCAGTGCAGCCCAAAATAAAAAATGGAATATATAAAGTTTTTAAAAGACACATTAGTTCTTCATAAATTAAATAGTTTAATTAAGGATAAGTACTTTTATATTTGAATTTTCAGTGCTTTGCACACTATTTACAAAGCAAAGTGTTATCCAGTGGTAAATGTTTTCACTCAGGTATAAAATCCTTCATTTTCTCACAGGCATGTCATAAAGAAAAGCTAACAAACATATATTTTACTTCCCAGTCATATCCGAAATCTGTAATTATATGACTTGAATGGTGTTAAAAAGTAGACAATTACATAAGAATGAGCCACACAACTAAATATGTCTATATTTAAATTTTTTTTCTACTCTTACGTTTAACAAAAAATAGTATGGGTATATGTGGCATATCCTATGAAGATCTGCCTAATGGCAAATCCATTAGTGTATTAGTTACTCAGTTGGGTCAGACTCTTTGGAATCCCATGGACTGTAGCCTATCAGTCTCCTCTGTCCATGGAATTCTAGAGAATGCTAGAGTGGGTTGCCATTTCCTTCTCCAGGGGATCTTCCCAACCCAGGGATCAAACCAGAGTCTCCCAAATTGCAGGCTGATTCTCCTGCATTGGAGGCAGACGCTTTAACCTCTGAGCCACCAGGGAAGCCCTCTAAACCACCGGGGGAGCCCAAAAGTCTATAAAACCTTGCTGAAAAACTGAAAATTTTGCCATTTTATATTTATCATTGTGTTTGTGCACTCACCTTTGTACTCTTTTACTGCCTCATCTCATTTTCTCCATCAAACTTAAAAAGGCCAGAATCCTCATTTGCCATTGAGGTGGTCCAAAACAATATTATTTCCATAAAGACAATATTATTTCCATAAAGCATAGAATATTTTGTGCACTTTCATAGAAGAGATTTTTATTGAAATAAGGTTTTCTCATCTGCCTTTTTCTTCCTACCATGACCTCCCACACACCAAAATTGTAATAGTTACTAGTAGTATTTTTAAATTTTTTGCTCTATGTCATGTACTGTTCTAAGAGTGTTCTGTGTTTGTGTGTATATAGGTATAGATAAATATTTAATTTCAATATATATTTATATCTATATCTATGGGGTCCATGTGGTCGCAAAGAGTCAGACACAACTGAGTGACTGAATAACAACATATATTTAATATTTTAATTAAATAATTTATATTTAAACATACACACATATACACACACACAGAAGTTGCTCAGTCGTGTCCAACTCTTTGCGACTCCATGGATTGTAGCCCACCAGGCTCCTCAGTCCATGGGATTTTCCAGGCATGAATACTGGAGTGGGTTGCCATTTCCTTCTCCAGGGGATCTTTCTGATCCAGGGATCGAACCCGGGTATCCCGCGTTGTAGGCAGATGCTTTACCACCTGAGCCACCAGGGAAGCCCATATTTAAACATATTTAATTTCAAAACAACCACAATTTTTATTCTTTTTTTTCAAAAAGAGAAAAAAAGTCAAAAAAGTTCTCTGCTAAGCATCATACAAAGGCTTTAAAAAAAAATCCTACCATTGTTATTCTAGAGGCTGTATAGCATGTAAGGTATATAGAACTTCTAGCATCTGTATTAAATTATCTTCTTACTTGGGTTGCTCTAACCAATTCCAACATTTTTTTCCTAACCTTTATTAATTAGTACTTTTACTATCTTTGTAAGGCATTTCTAGGTCTACCACTGTACCACTAGATATAAAAATATAAGATAAAGTATCATTAACTTTTACTGATATTAATATACTAACCATGTAATAGTACTGCATTGACATGGCATCTTTATTCCACTGAAATGATAGACTTTTATTTGCTTTTATATTTTATACTTCATCAGTGAGTGGTCAAACATTTATTAAATAGAGATGAAATAGATTAAGTTTAGAATGCTCTTTTGTTTCTGAATAATTTTATATTATTTCCAGTAGCATACCTACATTAATGTCTTGTTTTATTTGCTTCAAAATAGCACCATAATTAAATTTTATCCATGAAGCTTTGTAGCGATATGGGTAATACTTAATGTTGCACATAATAATCTATTTGAAGAACCAGATAACTAAGATATTTTATGTTTTCTGATGTATATTTTAAACTAAATAATAAGCAGAATAAGTAGAGTCACTGGGAAATCTTGGATTTCCTTTTTTTTTCCCTCAAATTTTCATCAGATCTTCCTATTGTACTCTTTCATTTCACTTTAATTGCTTTGGTTCTTTTAAATTCTACATAATTAAGAACTATAACAACAAATTATTATAATTTTTAAGAATAGCAATTTAACACACTTTAGAAGAATTTTCCAGGTCCCCTGGCTAACCAGTTCACTCTCTAGGATACTATTTGTTTGGCTCATTCTTCAGTTTTTACTACAGAATAATTTAAATTTGGAAGTTAATTGTGGGAATAAAGGTAGGAGTCATGTTGGCTTTTTTGAGAAGCAATGGTCTGTAATTACAGGAACCAGGAAAAAAGCTGTTGGGGAGGTAAGGGCAACTATTGAGAAAGTGTTAATTGTGCTCATTTACGGTTGAGGCAGTCTGGTTAGTTTGCATAAAGAGAGGCTTTTATGATGAGGTAGATGTTTAATTCTTTCAGAGAGAGTGGGTGTATTCAGGTGCAGTCTTGTCCCTGCTTTTTAAAGCCCAGTATGCCCAGTAGATCTACATCAACAAAAGCTCTGCTGGGAATAGCTCTTCAAGGACATCACTGAAATTTGACACTGGTTTATACTGCCCTATCCCACCTTTCAGAGAACTGCTAAGTGGATTAAGTGATAATAAGCAGTTTTTTCTTTTCTTCAGCTTAAATCTTCAAATGGTATATCTATTCTTCTGAGAAGGATTATGTTTGGACCAGTAGCCATGTGCACTTTTTTCGCAGTAGATAGCAGTAGGAAAAAGTGAAGGCTTTATGCTTATAAAAACATTTGCTGTCTCCTAGCAATCTGCAGTGATGCTATGCAAGTCTAACAACAGATAAATGTTTTCCAATGTTATAAAACTTTACAGTAATACCGGAAAGTTGCTTAACTGTTTGCCTCAGGAGTTGATGTTCTGATTCTAGAATTTCGGAAAGCCTTGACTCTAAACTGACTTCATACAGTCATCAATTATTAACAGTAAATATATCCTTAAAGCAATAGTCATTTTGTCCAACCTCTATATTTTTTTCAGGTAGGAAATTTGAAATGTTGAAAGATTAAACTTTTAGAGTCACATGATTATTTTAAGTATTGAGCAATAATTAACATACTCACTATTCTCATTTAAAATTCACTTTGGCTTTATATCTCACCTAAAATGCTTAAGTAGGACTGAGGCTGAACTGACCAGTGGACTGGAAAAGAAAGCAAGAACTCTAGAGTACAGAAAAATAACTTGCATATTTGAGGCATATATATGGTGGGATGTAACAATGCAGAGTCAGTACAAATATGAACCATTCTAGTAAAATTATCTGCTTCTTAATTGGAATTTGAGTACAGCCAGGGTGGAACTGGTTGTTGCTCTTGTTCAGTCACTCAGTTGTGACTATTTGAGGACCCAAGGAATGCAGCAGACCAGGCTTCCCTGTCCTTCGCTATCTCCTGAAGTTTGCCCAAATTCATGTCCATTGAGTCGGTGATGCCGTCCAACCATCTCATCCTCTGTCACTCCCTTCGCCTCCTGCCCTCAATCTTTCCCAGCATCAGGGTCTTTTCCAATGAGTTGGCTTTTCACATCAGGTGGCCCAAGTACTGGAGTCTCAGCTTCAGCATCAGTCCTTCCAATGAATATTCAGGGTTGATTTCCTTTAGGATTGACTGGCTTGATTTCCTTGTTGTCCAAGGGGCTCTCAAGAGTCTTCTCCAGAACCACAGTTCAAAAGCATCAATTTTTCAGTGCTCAGTCTTTTTATGGTCCAACTCTCACATCTGTACATGAGAGTGAAAGTGAAAGTGAAGCCGCTCAGTCATGTCCGACTCTTTGCAACCCCGTGGACTGTAGCCTGCCAGGCTTCTCTGTCCATGGGATTCTCTAGGCAAGAATACTGGAGTGGGTTACCATTTCCTTCTCCAGTGGATCTTCCCGATCCAGGGATCGAACCCGGGTCTCCCGCATTGGAGGCAGATGCTTTAACCTCTAAGCCATCCTACTGGAAAGACCATAGCTTTCACTATGTGGACCTTTGTCAGCAAAGTGATAACTCTGCTTCTTAATATGTTGTCTAGGGAGCTGGTAGGTGTATGCAACTATACAATTTGTAAACATAGAGAGTGGATCAGACCAGGGTCAGAAACTCATGCCTGCAGGATCCAGGAATCAGGAGGGGGCCAGGTGATGTCTGCATTGGGCTAGAGAGGGAAGGATAACTTATGAAATGGACAATGCCTACTCAGCTCCAGCTGATAGAATGCAAGATTGTGAGCCCAATGATGTCAAATCTTATTATTAAAAAAAAAGATAACAGCATACTTACTAAATAAAACCAGCTTGCATTTAGAGTTGCCAGATCTTACAAATAAAAATACAGGACTTCTCATTAAATTTGAATTTATCTGTGTATCTATATTTTATCTGACAAACCTAATGGTAAGTCATCCTTATCTTTGCAAACTCTCGTTTAAGGAAACAGTAGGCATGTTGATGATTATGATATACATCCACCACTGAGTATCAATGGCCTTCACTTAGATGTCACATATTATTTTCAAGACTTTTGGTTCAGAGACGGCTATTATCCTTTCACACAATGGTAAATTGTTCAAAATCAACTTTGAAACATTTCTTAAACAAGAGTTTGCAAAGATACAGGTGACTTATCATTAGGTTTGTAAAATACAGATAAACAGAGAAACAAGTTCAAATTTAATGGGAAGCCCTACATTTTTGTTTGCTAGACCTGGCAACTCTAAATGTAGGCTGGCTTTATTTAGTAAATATACTGTTATTTTTTTTAATAGGCAGATTTGACAACATTGAGCTCACATTTTAAGGTAGCAAATATCATCTTAAATAAGTCAGAACAAAATATCCAAGTTTTAAAAAATTCCCTAAAAGATATAGCAAAAGCAAATAGGTAGAAAATTTGATTGTTAGCTTCTAGGGAAGATTAGTGTTTTCAATATAAGAAATAATTATATGGCGATTTTCTGGGAAGAAAAAATTCCTATATATTATTTCAGGCCAACACGATAATAATAGAGGCAGAATGCTCAGTCTCCTTGAAGCTTTGCCCTGTCTGTTCATAAAATCAGATAGGCTGAGAACAAGCTGCAACGCATCCACCAAAGTTATAATTAACATTAGTTTGAGAAAGAGTCGTGGCTCCGCTAATGTTAAATTCCATTTGATCTTAATTGAAAGGAGACACGGAGTTACAGGAAACAGACCCCCACACTGAAAGGCCATGGTAATATGTTTAGAATTTCCCAAGAAAGAAAAAGTTCTTGAGAGCCCAGACGTTTGGAAAAGAAGTTAAGCCTTTAACACCTCACAGCACCAAAACTCTTCTTTCAGGCTTTGAAGGCCTTGGGTGTGGGATTTATTTTCTCCTCATTGAAGATAGGCCCAGAAACTTAAATTTTGCTTTTGAAGCAAGTAATCCTCCCCAATGCTTTGTCAGTTTGTTTTTGATTACCTTCTGATGCTTAGTTATCTCTTACAGGTACCCACCTCAGACCTCTCCTGAATAGAATAGCTTTTCCAAAGAAAGTGCTAAAATAGAAACAGATTGAATAAAGCAATTTTAAAGACCATCAACGCATCAAATACTTAAGTTTTTGAGCAAGATACATCCTTTTAGTTTACAGTGGCATATTGGCTGTGATAACTAAAGAATCATGTGTTGAAATAATCCTGTACCTGTGTGCAACGTCCACAACGTGGACAGATTCCTGCTTTCAAGGAACATACGAAATACCATTGGAAGGAGGCGATGCAGACAGATACAGTAGAAGATGAGAGCACAGTGGGCCCGTGGAGGGGGCACAGGAAGAACTGCTTCGTTCTTTCAGAGGAGAGACGTGATATTCATCGAAGTTGAGTTTTGACTGGGGTTCCTTTCTGTTTGTTGGGTTTTTTTTTTTTTGGCTGCGTTTTGTGGCTTGTGGGATCTCAGTTCTCTGACCAGGGTCACGGCAGTGAAAGCCCAAATCCTAACCACTTTAGGCCACCAGGGAAGCCCTCTGGACTGGGGTTTTGGATGCTGGATAGGAATTTGCTAGACCTGTAAGTGAAGGAAACTCCTTGTAGCAGAGTGACACGCTTGAGCAAGAGAATAAACGTGTGCAGTGTGTTTGAGGACTGGTAAGCAGTTTTGCTGGCTTCTCAGGTGGCGTTAATGCTAAAGAACCCGCCTGCCACTGCAGGAGACCTCAGAGACGCAGGTGTGATCGCTGGGTCAGGAAGATCCCCTGGAGGAGGGCATGGCAACCCACTCCAGTGCTCTTGCCTGGAGAATCCCATGGACAGAGGAGCCTGGTGGGCTGCAGTCCTTGGGTCACATAGAGTTGGCCACAACTGAGTGACTAACACTTTCCCTTCACTCTCACATGCATGCACCATATTACTATATTCATCAGTTAGTTTTGCTACTTTTATTTTTCACTTTTTTCCTTTCTCTCTCTCACCTCAGCCTGCCCACCCCATCCTTTCTTTCTGAGTCAACTGAAAGCACGTTTCAAACATCAAGTCACTTCACTCCTAAATAGTCAAGCATATATATCCTAAGAAAAAGAATAACCTTCTAGAAAAATCTCCATATCATTATCAAACTCAAGAAGTTTAATATGATACAATATTATTAGCTTCTGTACCATCCATTTCCCAATAATTATCCACATTTCCCAACTGCCCCAACCATACTGTGTATGTGTGTGTGTGGTAAGTCCAAGATCCATTTAATAATCACACATTGCATTTAGTTGCCATGTCTCTTTAGCTTCTGTGCTAGTGCTCAGTCGTGTCTGACTCTTTGTGTCCCTGTGGACTGTAGCCCTCCAGGCTCCTCTGTCCATGGAATTCTCCAGGCGAGACTACTGGAGTGGGTTGCCATTTCCTCCTCCGGGTATATTCCCCATCTGGGGACTGAAACTTTGTCTCCTGCGTCTCCTGCACTGCAGGTGGATTCTTTACCAGCTGAGCCACTGGGGAAGCCCTCCTGTAAAGCAGGGTCCCGCTGTTGTCTTTGTGACATTTTGTGGCATTTATGATGAGTTCAGGTCAGTTGTTTTGGAGAATGGCCCTTAATTTTGATTTACCTGATTGTTTGCTTGAGATTAGATTCAGGTTAAAACTTTTGGCAGCTGTCGTGTATGGACTTCCCGCTGAATTGTAGCAGGGGCGCATAAGGCAGTTTGTGTTTTTGTTATTGGTGTAGTGAAGTTTGAGCACTGGCTCCAGATGGCCTGCACTCGACTTCCCGGTTGTGCAGACATCCTCTCCCTTTGTAATAAGTTCTCTGTGGGGTGGTGTTTTAACAAGTTTATGTCTAGACTGCTCATTCACAACATTTTACCCAATGCTTTTTGCTTACATGGCCAATCTTTAACTGGCTACATAATGTTAGACAAATTAGGAAATTGCTCACAAAAATATATATCCCTAGGTTTTTGTTAAAAATTGGAAGATGTAGCAGCACTGGGGAGAAGGCAATGGCATCCCAGTCCAGTACTCTTGCCTGGAGACTCCCATGGACAGAGGAGCCTGGTGGTCTGCAGTCCATGGGGTTGCTGAGGGTTGGACACGACTGAGCAACTTCACTTTCACTTTTCACTTTCACGCATTGGAGAAGGAAATGGCAACCTGCTCCAGTGTTCTTGCCTGGAGAAGTCCCAGGGATGGCGGAGCCCAGTGGGCTGCCGTCTGTGGGGTCTCACAGAGTCGGACACGACTGAAGCGGCTTAGCAGCAGCAGCAGCAGGAGCAGCAGCACTGGACACATATTCCTGAGCCGCAGTAATTGCTAGGAATGGGTTAGTGATTGTTTCCTGCCAATGAGGCTGTGGTTTTCAGTTAGCCATAGTTTCCACCTTTCCCAGTTGATTACCACTGTCCTACTTTACTAACTTAATGATTCTATTTCTCCTCTTTTATCATTTTTTAATAATTGTTTTTATTTATTTACTGGCTGTGCTAAGTTTTCACTGCTGCGTGGGCTTTTCTCTAGCTGTGGCGAGTGGGGGCTGCTCTCTAGTTGCGGTGGGCGAGCTTCTCATTGTGGTGGCTTCTCTTGCTGCTGAGCCCGGGCTGAAGGGCGCGCATGCTTCCGAAGTTGCAGGTGAGGGTTCAGGAGCTGTGGTTTCCAGACGCTAGAGCACAGGCTCAATAGTTATGGAGCACAGGCTTCGGTGTCCCGCCACATGAGAGATCTTCCTGGACCAGGGATCAAACCGGTGTCTCCTGCATTGTCAGTGGATTCTTTACCACGGAGCCATCATCAGGGAAACTCCTCTGTAACCATTTGAGTTTTCTGTCCTTGTACTATGGTTTCTAATTGAAGGATCTGCATGTATGGCGATGATGAGAAGCCTGGAGAAGGAAGGGGAAAATATCAATAGTTTTGGTTTTATTTTAGCAAATATTTCTTTATTTGGCTGTGCCAGGTCTTAGTTTCAGCACACCAGATCTTTAGTTCCTACATGTGGGATCTAGTTCCCTGACCAGGGATCGAATTTACACCCCTGCTTGGGGAGCTCAGAGTCTTAGCCACTGGACCACCAGGGGAATCCTGACAGCTTTGGTTTTAGCTGTTTCTCGAATTGACAATTGTAACAGAAAGGCAGAAGAGACATCTGAACTGGACGTAAGACTTCGAATTCTAAGGTGCTAGTTGAATGCATGGATACAATCACTCCTTCAATGTATCATATATTACTATAATAATGTTGCCATATAATTTGATCATTTACTACAATCCACCTTCCTTACTAGTCTATCATTCATTTTGTACCCCCTGAGTTTGGTGCATATTAAACATTCAATAAATTTGATTGAGTGGATGGATAAAAGAATGATATATATGAATGAAGCCACTTATTCATGAGCCAGATAACATGAACCCCAAAGTATAGAGAAGTGAGGGGAAGGTCAATATTATCTGTAGATTACATGGGAAGTGTATTGTGGTGGGAGGAGCTGTCTTTCCTCCAGGAAGCCCATGGAAGGAGAAATGTCATCGGGGGAAAAACTTTTCAATGAAGGCAGGAAGGTGGCCAGAAAGATCTATGAATGAGACACCAATGAATGGACATTTGCAGTGAGGTTAGTGGGCAAGGAATGATGTCTCATGTCAGGATGCTTTGATGACAGGGAAGAGCAGAGCGGTAGCGTTCAGCAGATTCAGCTCTAGCTAGCTGGGGCTAGTACTGGCTGAGAATCTAGGCAGTGAAAGGGGACTAGCACCGAAGAATTGATGCTTTCCAACTGTGGTGCTGGAGAAGACTCTTGAGAGTCCTTTGGACTATCTCAAGCAAGGAGGTAAACCAGTCAGTCCTAAAGGAAATCAGTACTGAGTATTCATTGGAAGGACTGACGCTGAATCGAAGCTCCAATACTTTGGTCACCTGATGTGAAGGGCCAACTCTTTGCAAAAGACCTTGATGCTGGGAAAGATTGAGGGCAGGAGGAGAAGGGGGTGACAGAGGATTAGATGGTTGGATGGTATCATTGACTCAATGGACATGAGTTTGAGCAAACTTTGGGAGATAGTGAAGGACAGGGAAGCCTGGCCTGATGCAGTCCATGGGGTCACAAAGAGTTGGACATGACTTAGGGACTGAAGAACAACAAGGGACCTGAGAAGGCAGAAGTTGGTAGGGATTCTTGCAGTTTCCAGCAGCCTAAAGCAATTTGAAAGCCTTCCCCTTAAGCTGTAATTTGAGACCATATTTAGGTTGTTAGAATTCAGATCCTCTGCAGCAGATTTAAGAATGTAGACCCCAAAGAACAGAGGACTCACTGGCTGGAGGAGAAGATTTGATCAGTTAGACCATGGTGGTTCTCAAATTTTCCAGGGCATCAGAATCACTGAGGGAGTTTGTCAAATATGCAGATTTTAGAACATGATCTTCAAAGATTCTGATTCACCAAGTCTGAGGAGAAGCCCAAGAGTCAACCTGTTTAACAAGCAAGCCAAGTAATGACAAGGGCCACATTTATTAAACTCTGATTTAAATTTTAGGAGATATTCTCCTGTGGAAGCAGAATTACTGCTTCAAAAGAGGCCTCTGGCTTAAACAATCAGGAGTGGTAAAGTTCACCTCTGATTAGTAGCCAGTTTATCTCATCATGGGGCTTCCCTGGTAACTCAGCTGGTAAGGAATCTGCATTGCAGGAGACCCCTGTTCAATTCCTTTGTCGGAAAGATCTGCTGGAGAAGGGATAGGCTACCCACTCCAGGATTCTTGGGCTTCCATGGTGGCTCAGCTGGTAAAAAATCTGCCTGCAAAGTGGGAGACCTGTGTTCAATCCCTGGGTTGGAAAGATCCCCTAAAGAAGGGAAAGGCTACTCACTCCAGTATTCTGGCTCAGAGAATTCCATGGACTGTACAGTCAATGGAATCACAAAGTGTCGGACACGAGTGAGCGACTTTCACTTTCACTTTGTCTCATCATCTGTACTAGGGTGGTGGTGGTGGTTTAGTTGCTAAGTCAGGCCCAACTCTTATGACCCCACGGATAGTAGCCCACCAGGCTCCTCTGTCCATGGGATTCTCCAGGCAAGAATACTGGAGTGGGTTGCCATTTCCTTCTCCAGGTGATCCTCCTGACCTAGGAATTGAACCTGGGTCTCCTGCATTGCAGGCAGATGATTTACTGACTGAGTTGCGACTGGGAAGCCCAGCTTACTAGGAATGAGTGCAGTTTTGCACACTTGGCTACATAGTTGCCTACCTATCAACATATTATATTATTCCCCCAAAGCCTTAAATTGTACTTTTTGGGAAAATAATTCTATGAAATTAGCAAACAAAAACCATTCCATTGTTATCAAAGGGAAAAGATTTATCTCAGGGTGTGTGTGCATGTTTGCATGTGCACGCGTTTGTGTGTTTCTGTGTCACTTGTTCATATTTCATTATTCTGCTCTTCTTGAGCAGCTCATTATTTTGCTTAATTTTAAAGACTATAATATGGAAGTTGCATAAAGTTACTTAGCCAAGTATTAACTAGGTCTGCTTTTGGATTTAGCAAACTCTCATAAGATCTGAGATCAATAGATCCTTTCAGTTCATTTCAGCTGCCACTGAATACCTGCTTCAAGAGGGACAAGGCTGTGAGTGGTACTGGGACCATGGATGTATATAGATGCAGAATTGCCCCTAGGGAATTCAAGTTCTAGAAGAGATCAAGAGGTAAATAATGAGGAACAATTTAGTGCCCCAAAATGCATTAAGAAAGACATGTAAAAAATGTAGCCCAGTGATAAACCTCATACCACCTCAGGAAGGGTCAGGTTGCAGAGAGGGTAAGAGCATTCTTTGGAGTCACATAGTAGTAGTCGCAAATCTTACATATCACCTCTTCCTAGTTGCATGAGTGACCTCTCTTAAGTCTAAGTTTCTTGATCTATAAAGGAGGGAGTGATGTTCGGGCACAGTTGCAGTGTTTAAGTGACATAATATTCATATGTCATTTAGTCTGTTGGTGCTTGGACTTCAGTAAGGGCATATCTTTATCAGAGATGTCCTCTTGTTCACATTTATGGGCCACGATACAATGTGGCTTGATATTTTGTTTTACTTTTGAAGCACTGCATAACTTATAGTGTCTTAGCACACACACAAAATTTCTTTTTGTCTTTTAAATGGCCACTCATATATTGTACTTTTTTGAGGGTTTTTTTTTAACTCAAGTATTTTAATGAGAAAATTTATAATTTATGTAAGAGAATTTACCTCTTTGAATATAAAAAGCATTTTCTACTTACCAGAAATAGAGTCTCTTGAGCTCTTGCTTGTTCTAGTATAGGACATTAACCAGGAGTGTTTGTTTAAAATACCTGGCAAATTTCCTTGACCTTCTCATTTTAAATAGACACAGGAGACATAACACAAATGGTTTGTTTTGATACCCTGGCTGTCGACATCTTTAAAATACAGGCTCTGTATAGAAAAAGTCTCTAGGTCCTTTTTATGACTGCCACATGAGTGTTCTGCTTTAGAACTATTACTTTCTGTAATGTTCTACAGTACAATCATTTTTGCAGATTTTCACCTAAAGACCTGTCTGTGTAGCTAAAGTCATGTTGATTTCTAATGTAGCAATCTTATAAATATAATTTTTTTTTGTAAATTGTTGAGCATAATAGAGGACAGGCAACACTGAAATACTGACAATGGGAGATTCATGAAAGCTACCAAAGTTAAGGTCTGTTTTTGTTTCTACAAACAATGTAACCTCAAATTGCAGATACAAGATACCTGATGAGCTCAAATGACCAAGTCACTCCCTGGTTGGACATTCTGTGCTTCACAAAATGTAATCCCTCCTGCAGAACTTTAGAAACAATGCAATATTTTAGAAGGACAGAAGGATGAGTTTATTCCCTCCAGTGCCTGATGTTAGTTAGCTAGGATTAAGCACTAGGTAACACAGGACCCCCTAGACAGTTAATGACTGATGAGCAACTTGTATGTGAGAGAGTTTGGAAAGTATAAAGTCAATATAAGTACCAGAGAACAAAAATTAAATTCTAGAAGTTGTTGTACTATTCTCTATGTATCTTATTAATCAGATCAGGAATTTTTCTGAGTAAACAATCCAATATCACTGGTATATTGAGCACCTTTTTGTGGCTAGCAACAGTTTTGTAATTTGACAATGTAATAACTTTAATAAGAACAAACATATCAGTGGACCCTCAAAACTGCCTGAAATCCTTTCAAAACATGTGGTAGAGGGTGGGAGGAAGGCTGAAAGAGGGAGGTGATAAATGTATACTCATGGCTGATAAAAGTTGTTGTATGGCAGAAAGGAACACAACATTGTAAAATTATTATCCTCAAGTTAAAAATAAGTTAAAAAGAAAAAAACATGTGGTAGATGGAAACAAAGAAAAAGTATAACACAGCAAATAAGGACCCCTGTCCATTAAGACCTATATCTTCAAAAAGGATTTGGTCATCAAGGATCTCTAGGATGAATAACATTAAATTAAAACCAAACATACACTAACCCATTTCTTCAAAGTGGGTTTTAAGACCGTTATCAAAATATTAGGAAATTATTTATTTTATTATGATAAACTGCTTCTTTTTCATATGAAGGTTAAACGAGAGAAAACCATTTTAAGCTGTAGCAAAGAAGGAATTTAAACTGGAATTGAAGTGCATTTTGGATTTGTTGGTTGAGCAAATATTTATGCTCAGCCATCTGAAATGTATTCCGGGGTAAGGTGTTGAACAAAATAGGACAGGACACTACTCTTATGGAGTTTACATCCTAAAAGGAAGAGGATAAAGAGATAAACAGATTGATGAACAGTGTTTCAATACTGAGAACACTGTGGGCATCTGAAGTCACTTACAAAGCTTCTTCTCTGATTTATTGCTATTTTCCCTGACTGTTTTCCATTTTAATTTGTTGGCTAGATAAACCTGCTTCTAAAACTGTAGGTAGGAGAGAAAAGAGATAATGTAAAAATTAAAACGTCATTTATCTGGTTTTAAGAGCAAAAGGAAATGGATACTTGGCTGAAGATTAAGTAAGAAAACAGTGGAGAAATCTTCAACAGTTACAGATTTAGCCAGCAGTTATGCCTGGACCAGGACTGTAAACAATTTGTACTTTTAAGTTCTCCAAATTCTGTCATATTCATTAATCACATTTTACAATTAAAACATTGCCAAATTCATGCCCTTGAAAGTTTTTCTAAGCCTTTCCCCCATTTCTACTTCCATCTCATAATTATTTAAATTTTATATTTGTATTGAAGTTTCTACATCCCTATTTCTTTTCCCCATTAGTCTGGTTTGGACCATTGTTCAGGATGACAAAAGCATGTTTCACTAGATCACTTAATGTATTTATTGACCAAAGAAGGATTCTTATCAAACGTTTTCATGCATATTTTTATTACACTCTTAGAGATATATGTTAGGTAAGAATTCTGGCAAGTTGTTAATAAACCACAAAGGATCAGAAATTTAGTAGATTGTACTTTGAAGGCTGTTTCCAATTGAGTTATTTTACTAACATCATGACTAATGAACTCATTTGGGATACACAGAAAAGTTGTTTGAAAATTAGTGCAATAAGGCTTAGGAACACAAGTGTAAACATAGAATGCTTTGCTTTGTCAATTATTAACTATAAGGCTTACTTTTTTTGTCTCTGTTTCTTTTATATTCTTTAATTTTTGTTTTCATATTTTAAAATTTCTGTCTGGGGCTACAAGAATTTCAGCTTCCTGAGGGCAGGACATTTCTCTTATTCAATGCTTTCTGTACATAGCCTAGAGAAAAGTCTGCCATGGTAAGCCCTCAAAAATATTTGCTTATAGTTTAACTAACTTTACCAATCAGTTTTTAACAAGGCACACTAATTTCTTTTGGAGGTAAAGTAAAGTAAAGGTAAGGATGGTAATGTTAAACACTCTCAGTAACTTTCAGCACATTTAAATTTGTAGGAGCATTGATTCAACCCATTAGGGTTTCCCTAATGGCTCAGATGGTAAAGCATCTGCCCACAGTGTGGGTAGACTTGGGTTCGATCCCTGGGTTGGGAAGATACCCTGGAGAAGGAAATGATGGCAACCCACTCCAGTATCCTTGCCTGGAAAATCCCATGGATGGGGGAACCTGGTAGGTCTACAGTTCATGGGGTGGCAAAGAGTCGGACAAGACTGACTGACTTCACTTCACTCACTGATTCAACCACAAAAATGAACTGCCATGAACATGCCAGGATTACTAAAGAAAATCACCTCAATTCTTCTCTTCACTCTTCCTCTTTGGCCTCTTTCTTTCAACTACCCTTTGCCCATTCTTCCCAGCTCCATACCCTTTTATGCATTTTTCAGTAGTCATGCAAATTCACTGCCCACTGGAAAAGCTCAGCAATGGCAGAATGATCTCCTAAGAACTTTGCAAATCCCCTTATCTATCAATGATCTTGTTTCAAGCCCCGAACTTCATTGGCAACCCCTAGATATTCTACAATTCAAGGTTAAAGAATGCTCAAAAAGAAAAAATACAATTTCTGATACTTTTGAGATAAAGTAGTCAGTTGTAAGCAATATTGCTAGCAAAAAAAAAAAAGGATACTGGACAATGGAAATGAAGCATTATTATCTGGTAAAAGAAAGTGAATTAGGGAGAGTCATTTTAAAGAATATTTTTAGTTTTATAGATTAGATTTTATGATTAGACAAATTAATCCTGTAGACTTTTATGAATTTATCAACTTAATTTTTAAATATACAATAGAAATCATGCTATGACAGAGAAGATGACCATTTCCTGAGGTTTTCTTCAACTAATAAAAGGCAAATCTTAATGTTAAACAATGTATATTTTGATAAAGCTATTCCAAAAAATGAACACTCTAAAAACAGTCTTACACTGAAGAAAAATAAATCAACATGCCTCTTCTGCATAAGAAAAGATACTCAAATTCAGTCACGATAAAATAAGTTATACTGAAATATACATACACATACCTGTATATGTATGTATTTACCTGTCAGATTTAGAGGTCAAGTTAAAGGATGTAATTGGCCAGACTGCTTGATGAATAAATTGCTGAGATCTATTAAAGTTACAAATACACAGTTCTTGTTCTAACAAACTTCTAGGAGTTCATCCTATAGATATAGTTGTACAGCTGCAAAATGATAACACATACAAGGTTAACATTTATAGCATTTCATATGATACAGCATAGTAGCAAAGACTGGGGAAAAATGCAAATATTCAAAACAGAGAATTTATTAATTACATTGTATTTTCCTGCAATATAATGCTATGCAACCATTAAAAAAATAATGAGGACGGTCTCCATGGACTTCTATTTAAAAATCTCTCAACTATATTACAAGGGGAAAAAAACAAGGGACAGTTTATATAAGGTGCCACCATTTGGTCAAGCAGAGGGAAGAAAATGATATATGAGTGAATTTGTATCAAAGATCTAGGAAAGGGCAGGCAAAAATGGGACAACACTGGTTGTTGGTGGGAGAAGGCAGTGAGAGGGTGGAGTACTAAGTGGATAGGGTATAAATGAGGGAGGAAAACCTTACTTTTACCTTCTTTGCCTATTGAATTTTGAATCATAGGAATATAGTAGCTTTAAAAATTAAACATATAGACTATTAAAACATAAAGTCAACTTTACTAGCTATTAAGTAACTTATCAGTGTATACCTACAATTTATTATATACAAATAGACATTTAAAACACAAACCTTAAAACTTAATTTTGGGACTTCCCTGCAGTTCAATGGTTCAGGCTCTGTGGTTCCAGTATAAGGGACATGAGTTTGATCCCTGGCTGGGAACTAAGAGCCCACATGCTGTGAGGCAGGGCTGAAAAATTAAAAAACAAAACAAAACTTAATTTTATAGTAGGTGACAGAACCACTAATATATTAATTTTGAGTTTGATATTTCCTCAAACTCTCAAAAAGTACCTCTTGTACCTCTTCAGAGTTGATCCCTTGCCTCTCCTTTCAGACTTGCTAATGCAAAACAACAGAATTTGTGTGACTATACATGTAAGAAACAATCCATATTTCAAATGATTTCTACAATTTGACTCTTGCCAAGCCTATTGCCTGCTCAAGTAGGGAAGATCCTCTGGAGAAGGGCATGGCAACCCACTCCAGTATTCTTGCCTGGAGAATCCCCATGGACAGAGGAGCCTGTCCACAGGACCTACAGTCCACAGGAGGGCTACAGTCCACAGGATCACAGAGTTGACACAACTGAGCAACTAAGCACAGCATAGCACAATTAGAAAACCTCTGATTCACAATCATTAGCCACTCTTGCCATGAGTCAGCAATAGTTCCTAAGTATATTCAGTTCCACCTAGGCAACCGTCAACTATGGACATCCAAGTCTCCGTGTGTCTAGGTGTGTGCAGAAGTCAGGCTTTTGCCTGCCCTTAAACATGACCCTACATTCAGCTACGTGACCAACTTTCCACGCCTGCACAACGTTACACCCTCAGATTAGGGTTTCATGTATACTTTAGAAAGAAGCAAAGGAGTTAATATACTGGGAATGAGTCTGGTAGATGGGGAATGAGTAAGCAGGAAAGAAAGTGGATGGTTGGTACCTGGTTTTCCCAAAGCCTGTAAGATCAGGCTGAATGAAAAATAATATCCTTCCACTTAGTGTTTCTTCTGCGTCAACCGCTATTGAAATCCGCTGTCGCGTGAACAAGCTGAAGAGTCATAGTTTATATAACAGAGACAAACTCCGACAACAGGATATTGCTCTAACCCGATGCTGAATTTGTTGACATTTGAGGCAGGAACTTTTATTTAAATAGAATTGTCACCATATTTTAGTTTAACTGATAACATTATGGTTTGGGTGGAAATGCTGTTTGTGTGGTTAAAACTTCAGACTGTCTGCCAGGAATTTTGTCTTTTAAACTTTGATGGTGATCTTGTTTGGAAGAAATAAGACAGACTCTGAGAGAACTAAGAATGAAGGTTACAAACACAAAGTGAGGAGGGGAGATAACTAAGGATACGGACGGTTCAAAAATAACAAAATCTGCTTTCTGCAGGCAATGTGCTTTGAGGCGGGGGAAAGAGGTTCTTGGTAACATGAATGACTCAAACATTGCCTTTTTTGTTGTTCATTTGTTTGTGCGTGTACTCAGTCATGTCCCCCTCTTTGCAACCCCATGGACTGTAGCCTGCTCCTCTGTCCATGGGATTCTCTAGGCAAGAATACTGAAGCAGGTGACCATTTTATCCTCCAGGGGATCTTCCCAACCTGGGGACTGAACTCGAATTTCTTGTGTCTCCAACATTGGCAGGTGGATTCTTTACCACTATGCCACCTGGGAAACCCCAAATATTGCCTGAGCTTTCTATTTTATTATGTATGCACCTATTTATATAATATATCCTTACCTTTTGCCGAGAATTATGTAAGTGATGTTTTATTTTTTTCTCTTACTGAATTAAAAAAAATGCTCTTTATTTGCTTTCTTTAAGTTTTATGAAAGCTGTAGTAATGAACTACTTTACCTTTCTATATTTTCTCTGGTGAAAATTCCACCTGTGGAAACTAAGAATATTTGATTGCTAAATACAGAGTGGGCCTATTCCCTTGGGAATGATTCACAGACTGTGGTGGTAGAGGAGGAGGAAATGGTGTCCCTATGCAAATACAGTGGTTTTGGTCATGTCTTAGCAGAGAGCCTTGCAGAGTGCATAAGACCATTTCCAGTATTTGCTTTACTTACCCTTCCTAGTATTTCTAAAGAATATGAGACATTTACTGACTTGGTTCCCAGGAGTGTAATTGGGATTTCCAACCGGAAATTACAAAAGTTCACAAAGATAATTAGGGAGTTGCAGTTGGCTCCTTAAAGTTTCATCAGTGAATCCTGTTTGGAAGTAAATCCTGTACTATAAAGTAGACAATGCTATTTTTTAATGAGAGAGACAGAATTATGAGCTGAAAGGAACTTTTGAATAGATAGAACATGGAGAAACAAAATAAAATAAATAAATTTATATTTAAAAAAGAAAATAAAGCTTAGAGAATCTAAGTAACTTTGTCATTATAGAAATGTAGATATTTAGCTTAAATCCTTTGTTTTCTATCTACATACTCAATGGCTTGCAGTTTTTATTTTCTTGTTTTTTTGTCTGTTTTTTTTTTTATTTTTGGTCAGGTACAATGAATAGTGTAATTTAGATCTCTTTCAAGACTGCAAATTTCAGATATCCCCATAGATAACCTCTGGGTTCCCATTCCTTTTAAAATGGCTTTGATTCTCATGGATTTACTGTTTTAAACAAAGCACAGATCCAGAAAATAGCTTTTATCTTAAGGCTTTTCTGACCTTCTAAATCAAGATCCCTCCCCCAATCCAATTTTCTTATCATGCTCCCTAAATTGCCACTGCAGATGCACCTGGCTATAGATAAGTGCTTCAAAAGCTAGTTTGGAAAAGGAGCCAAATATGTCACCATATTGGACAGACATTTCTTCCTCCTACCTTCATCAGGTCACATCTGGTTTCTGAATCAAGAGAAGTGAAAGCTAAACATGTAAGGCAGTGTTGATTGCTGTTTAGTCGCTAAGACGCGTCTGACTTTTTTGTGACCCCATGGACTGTAGCCCACCAGACTTCTCTGTCCATGAGATTTCCCAGGCAAGAACACCGGAGTGGGTTGCCATTCCCTTCTTCGGGGGATCTTCCTGATCCAGAGATAGAACCTTCATCTCCCGCGTTGGCAGGCGGATTCTTTACCCGAGCCACCTAAGAAGCCGAAGGCAGTATTTGTTCAAAGCATACTAAAGAGTAGTGGTGCGCACCGAAGTGGAAGAATAGCTATGAAGAGATGGTCCTAGGGAGTTAAATAGCTCACGATTGACTCCTTTTGACCTCAAGAATCTACAGCTGACTGAAGATTCCAGTTACATTCTGGAATGTAAGCCTTCAGTAATGAGAACCACTTAGAAAGCTCCCTTTATTCATTTTGCCTTTATCAAGTACCTCAGGCACAGACTGCACTGTCTCACTTGGGTCGTGATGTTTCTTCAGGTGACCTGAAAACCTACTCCTTGTGGTTACAACAGCTCATGGTTGATTTCGGGATTTGCCCATGGGGATTTGTCCATATGATTTCTTCTCTGATACCAATCATTTCTTTGCAAACTTGGGAATGCTTATCATGTTAACAGTTTGATTCTCAAGTCAGCAAATCAGAAGATTTAACTGTATGGAGGAAATAGGAAAAATGTTATGGCAGTTTGTAGATTTGAAATAATACATTGCTTATTCCTTCTCCTGGAATTCATGTGCTCCAGTCTCTCCTCACTTCCCGCACCCCATTTATACAATCACATATGTGAAACTGAGTGGGGCTCTGTGGGGTTCCACAGAGGCATGGAGGCCTTGCTGTCCTCCATTTCTTGTATGTAAGATTCCAGCCATTGTGACTTTTCCCTGAGTTCCAGAGGGCAGATTTGAACAGTTACTAATCAAGAGAGGAGCAGCCAAGAAATCACCTGATGAAAAGGTGAAAGGGGCAAGAGAAGCTCATTAAAATTAGGAGGCTGCCCACCTGAAAAGAGACTAGGGGAGTGCAAGACCCACTTATACCCTAATCTTCTCAGAGACCCCACCTTTGACCCACTGCTATAAACCCTTATCAAGTTCACTGGGGTTGAGACATGTAGTTTTTATGAGACAGAAGCCTGGTGTATCTCCCTTTGCCTGCAAAGTAATAAAGCGATCCTTTTCCGTTCCACCCAAAACTCTGTTTCTGGGGTTTGATTCAGGACTGGTACACAGAAAGGCTGAGATTTTGGTAACATATGTGCACATATGTTCATACATTGAACAGTAGGGAGAGAAATGGCCCTTTACTACAGAACTTTCAAAACATGAAAGTGTTCCTGCCCTCCCCAAACTCACCTAGGATAATCAAGCTAACTTATTCTTTTTTTTTTTTAAGGTGATATTCTGAGGGCTGTCATTCCCAAGCTTCTTCTGAGCCAAGTGTATAAATTGGCACATTTGGCCAACTGCTCCTAAAACCCTAGCCTGAACCATAGATTGGAATTTGAATGAAGGACAGCTTCCTGTGTCACGGCCAGCAGCCTATCAGAGGATCTGCCGTGAGATTTCTTCTAGAAGCTGTGCTCATATCAGATAGTGAAAAAAATAGGCTTTCTTTTCTGATGAGTGTTTTCTAATCAGATTTATTCTCTCCTGATGAATCTGAATGTAAGACACTCAAAAATCCTCAAAGAGAGCAGAGTGGTACTAAAACACAAAGAATATCATTAAGTTAGACTGCTGCTGCTAAGTCGCTTCAGTCGTGTCCAACTCTGTGCAACCCCATAGATGGCAGCCCACCAGGCTCCTCCGTCCCTGGGATTCTCCAGGCAAAAACACTGGAGTGGGTTGCCATTTCCTTCTCCAGTGCATGAAAGTGAAAAGTGAAAGTAAAGTCGGCTCAGTCATGTCTGACTCTTAGCGGTCCCATGGACTGCAGCCCACCAGGCTCCCCCGTCCATGGGATTTTCCAGGCAAGAGTACTGGAGTGGGGTGTCATTGCCTTCTCCATCATTAGGTTAGACTAGGTCCTAGCAATAGTTTGGAACTGTAATTGCAGTTAAGTAGCTTTAGAGAGGAACCTTTAGAGAAGGTTGAGTCATGAGATTCTCCACGTGGGATACTGTGTCTTCAGTGCTGTTTCAGGGCACTGAAAGGCAAGGATTCTGAGATTTCTTGTTCTTCCTTTCCTGTTTATTCCTGTGGCAAATGATCACAGCCTCTGTCAAGCTAAGAGTCTCTTTTCCTTAGTAACCTGAAAAGACCCAACACACTATTAAGAATCTAACTGCTTAAAAGGCTGAATGAAGAATATGCTCAGAATTTCCCCTGAGCTACTGCAGGACAACATATTTTTTAACTTCACTTGACAAGGGCTAATGATAGTGCTTTTTTTTGACTCATCTTTTGAACTTGACCAAAACTGCAACCCCAGATTACAACCTTATTTTACCACAAGATCAAGTAATGTGAATAGGAATTGCAGAGGCAAGGACAGAAGAAGCCACAAATATGGTTCTGGCTTGAGATGTCCTAGGTTTTCCTTAAGTATATTAACCACTGCGAGATAAATATCAGCAGAACTGCAGAGATGAGTCACAGAATTACTGGACTTCAACTCTCATAACAAGATTGAAGCAATAGGAAAAAAATAGAAGTATATGTCCCTTACCAATTTGATAGTAGATTTTTGTGCTTCACTTTTTTCTAAACAACAAAATAGTAATAGGTCTTCTGAACACTATCAATCTTTACAATATTTGCTCTGTACTTTTCTTAACATATAACTAATTTTGTTAATTACTTGTATGATGCTTTTAATCTCCCCAGTATCTAGCACAAAATGTATAGGGCTCAGGGACAAATTAAAACTTGTAATGTTTTATTCAAAAATTAGTCAGAATTTCAAGGTAATAATAGCAGAGCATTAAAACAAGGGTAGGACCCTTCCAGTGATGGAGCTCTGTACAACTCTACAGGGTGCACACATCTGAAACTATTTCTGCTAGGACATAGTAGGATTTCAACAAGTCTATGCTGACTGAATGACTTGGTGAATAAGTATTCTAACTGAATATATTTTATATTCTGAAGAATAGAAATTAAATAGCTATAGGTGAGATTAGGGCTACATTACCAATTACTTCTCCAAAAAATCAATCTCAAAGTTTCTTACCTTCAGTCCTACTTTTTCACCCAGGTGTTTAGAATACGATATATGGTAGGTATTAAGAAAATAGGTTAATTTTTTTTTTTGGTGGGGAGAAGCTAGGCCCCCAGCATTGGAAGCACAGAGTCCTACCCACTGGACTGCCAGGAAATTCCCTCAAAATAGATTAATTTTTGTGCTTTCTTTGTTTTGTTCCCGTTCATGCACAAGTTCAATAATTCTGGCCACTCTCTCTCTCATTTTTTTTGACGCACCCCATAGCATGGGGGATCTTATTTCCCAGACCAGGGATTGAACCCATGCCTTCTGCAATGGAAGTGCAAAATCTGACCACCAGAGCAGTCCTACAACTCTCTTTTTCAACCACCATCTTCCAATTGCTTGAAATAACATCAAGCTTGAACCCAGAAAGATCTTAATTAACGTGCAAAGAAATATGTTAATATTAAAAAATATTTCTATATACACACTTTCTTAAAAATACTAAAATAACAGGGTAGAAGAAAATGCAGTGGCTTGCAAAACTAGTGTGCCCTATATCTGCGAAGTCTCATACCACTGATAAAGACCAGACTACTCTAGAAAGAATAATAGCTCGAGGCTAAAATTTACTCAGTACCTCACAAATCAGTGACAAATAACGTTTCTGTGCCTGACAAAGTATTTTTTCTTTAACTGAAGGAAAAGATTTTTCCCAGAAATGACCTGATTCAGGAGCTGTCAGAAGAAACTTCTTCTGAAATAAATACATTTATTTGAATGATCAATTTATGCAGAAAAATGAGGTCTGTTTGTTTGTTTGTTTGTTTTTTTAAATACAGCTGATTCTTTTTCCCTTAAAGTTAAAAAAAGTTACCTAATAAGAAATTATGACAGTTCACCTATGGAGAGTCTTACAGGAATTATTACTACTATTTGCTAGAATCAAGTTTCTTATTGTATGTTGGACCCGTGAAACTTTCTTTGGCTTTGTTTCCAATTGTATATTAATGCTATCCTTTATCATCTAAACTGACTAATTCGCATTTTTCTTCTTATTTTTTCAAGACATGGAGTTGGAAACTTCATGGTTTATTCCTTCCTTCAGTAATAGAATAGAAAAAAAATAGTCCTTAAAAAGGACAAACTTAAAAAAAAAAAAGGACAAACTTATATTTGAATCTTAGTTTTGCTTATTTCTTCCTGTGTTGTCTTGAAAAAGTTATTTGGTCTTTCTGAATCTCAATTTTACCTTCTATAAAATGGAGATGATTCATCCCGTGCAGTTTTTGTTATATAAAGATTCGTGCTGATACATGTAGCTTAAATGACACTTGACAGGTATTTAAAATATAGAGATATGACAATGATCCTTAGCTTATTTTCCTTTAATGATGCTTTCTTTTTTGCTCATAATCAAAGGAATTTATACTTATAATAGAAGACTGGTAATATTCATAGATATCTAAAGAAGCAGAGAAACAAATTCTTCACGATAATAAGATGATAAAAATAATAGATTCATATCCTGTCATTTTTTTGTATGAATGGTTTTCTTTACCTAGTTAAGATCATACTTAGTATGTTGTTTATTTTTTGCTTAACATACCATAAAGGTGTTTCCATATTATTCCACTTTTTTCATAAAAGACTTTATTTGTTGCTGAGTAGCCCATTGTATAAATGTCCCCAACCCTTTTTTTTTTTTGACAAGACTCTCAAGCCACTTTCATTTCAGTGATAAAAAGGCTAGAAACACCAAGATAATCATGTATTAAATGTTGTGGTAGTTTGCAAGAATGACAGCTTTTAACCTTACAATCCCACTGCACAGCAACTATTCTTCAGTGATTTGACCTCGAAGCAGCCACTTGGAACCACTGAACAATAAAACTGATCCTGCCCACCATGCAAACCTTCACAGTAGGGAAAAAAAAATACTGTTTAATAAAACAAATATTTCGAAAATGACACATAGTTATCATGCTGACAGAAATAAAAAAAGGTTAAGGAGACCGACAAACAGATACTCCCAAACATTCAGCCTTTTGATCTCTGGAGGTCAAGAATTTCAGAATTATAGGAACAAATAACAAGGAGAGAAGAGAAGGTGGCAGGGGTCACTCTGTGGTGCAGAGTTAGGATGGGAGGTGGAGAGTGGATTCTCACTTGTTTGAGTCCAGATGGGAGGCTTCAGGCGGCCGAAGTACAGGTAAGAGGCTGGACTGGACCAGAAGTATAAAATCACAACTTCTTTAATAGTTTGCATTAAGAGTTAAGTATACTGAAAAGTGATACAATCCGATGTGTTGTTAGATACCACGAGTAAGTTCTTTACAGTTTAATGTAAATATAGAATATCTTGCAAGAATGATAACTTTGTATGCTGGAAATACCTGCTCAAGCTAACAGCCTTTTAAGATTAATTTGTATTGGCAGCAGAATAGTGATGTCATAAGAGGAAGTAATTATAAGATGTATAATAGTGTTTTTAAATGAATCATACAAATTAAGACCGAGTGGTTTACGGACAACCTTAAAGATTCTCATCTTCTCTCTCCTTTGTGAGCTAAACTTTTTATAGATGTATGTTAAAAAGGGAGGAATCAGAGCATCAGTTGCATAAAGAGAAAACTGACCTAAAACATAAGACTGAATGAACAAATAAAAGCAGCTGACTTCATGTCTAAAAGTGATTATTTTTGGATACATCTTAGTGCGTGCTCAGTCGTGACCAACTCTTTTGTGACCCCACGGACTGTAGCCCAGCAGGGTCCACTGTTCATGAGATTTCCTTGTCAAGAATACTGGAGGAGTTGCCATTTCCTCCTCCAGTAGATCTTCCCTGAACCAGGGATTGAACTTGTGTCTCCTGCATTGGCAGGTGAGTCACCTGGAAAGCCCATACATCTTAGTAGTGTGTTCTAATTTAATTGCAGAAGTCTGGAAGAGGCATGACTTTGAGAAAGGGTAACGTACCTCTGAAGTTAACACTACACAGGGATAATTTTCAGGAAGAGATCAGGAAAGCCTTCAGGCACATTAATTGATCAGCACCTTGGTGCTGATGCAGTGATGCCAGAGTTGACAGTCACATTGGTGACCTGCTCTGTAAATCTTTATGGAGAGTGGCTTAGGGAATTACTGTCATCCACAGACTTTGTGCCTTTCTGTGGCCTTTCTTATCTCTGCTACAGTCTGCTGGACCCAGGACTTGATGGTATTTTGTCTCTACCTTCTTTATCCCAAGAGTCTGAGATCTCTAGCACCTAAGACTCACCTTTCTGATTTATCTTTTACTCCTTCTTCCTCTTATTTTTACTCCTATAAAAATCAACCAGATGTATAGCAATGAAGTAGTTTAAAGAGTTGAAAAATATTAGCATTAGTCCTTCAAAAGACAATGATTAATGTTTTTCATCAAAATTGAGAAAGGTTTATTGTATATAATGGGGGGTGGGATGGGGAAGACATGTGAAAGCAGCAAGCCCAAGACCTAGCATAGGTTGATGAAGTGCACAGGGTTGTTTGCTTTCCATAGCGTTAAATCAAATATGTAAGGACAAACTGAATGGAAGACAAGGCCAAAACGGTTATTATTCTCTATATGATATCATTTGGCCTTGTATTAAATTGACTATTCTAAAGGGACCCATCAATTAAAAAAAAATAGTGATCTGTCCAGCATAAAGTAATTTATAGTCAACATGTTCACAAAGCTAATCTTTTTCTCCACCCCACCTGCTTTCTATGGTATCCGAAATTTCTTGTCTTCCTTTCCAGAGAGGGGGTGGAGTAAAATCAGCAATTACTTGTGATGGAGTATGAATCTAACCATCATGTGAGAAACTTAAGAGTTTTCTAAATTTTTAGAATTTTTGGCTATGCTGTACATGCACATGGGATCTTAGCTCCCCAACCAGGGATCAAACCCATGCATCCTGCAGTGGAAGTGCAGGTTCTAAACAATGACCAGGCTAATCTTTCAGTTTGTTTTATGTGTGATGAGTAGTAGTGACATTAACTTTTTGTTTATCTTTGCCAAAACTGTGCTGTATTACTAAAGACATCACAAGATAGAAGTTCTTATTATAGTATTAATAACCTTAATCTGAAGCAGGATTTAAAATATAAGAACAATATTTAGACTGGAAAGGAATTAATAGATAATCCAATGAAACTCCAATAGCTATTTTAATGACATAACTACTAGGAAAGCTTGGCTCTAGAACCTGTGACGACATGATCAAAAGGAGAACAGTGCAAAGAATATGGAGAACTAACTTGAATAAATCAAGTTACTGAATATTTTTCCTTTGAAAGTCAAAATCTTATGACCACTTCAGCATCACATTTGAATGAACATTAAATCTGATCTAGCAAAGCAGCAGTTTTATTTTATTCACCCTTTGTGACTTCAGTTCACAAACAATTGAATCAAACCACCGTCCTATCAAAGAATTATAGCATGTAGGGCATTATTGATCATCTGGTCTAATTCTCTGTTCTTACAGAGGATAAAAATTGAGGACTAGTTTATACCTTAAAAAATGACCTCTAAGTCTATTGTTTTAAGTATTATTTACTTCAACTTCTAAGGGATATACTGAGTAGTTTTGTACTGCCACGTACCCTACTACACTTCTCTACAATCTTAGTATTTCCTTTTATTATATACTAGAGGACTTTGAAACTTGATACAAGATGTAGGGCAACTGTACAATTAAATGAATGATGTGGGAACCCTCTGAGGGCTAAGCCATAGAGAGAAATTGTAGTTATTTATTGCTCATACAGTCCTTTCTCACAGATGTACTGGGTATCATACCATGAAGCAGCCAAAAATCACTACCAGGAAAGTCAGGATATAATCTGTGGTTGACCTTTTATAAAGATAATGATAGATAAAATGATGTGGTCTTGAATTTTCTGCTAGTTAAACTGGTCATAATTTGTAAACATAAACCAACTAAACTTGATTTTATTGTTTTAGGCAAAAAGTTACATATTTTGTTTTGGAGTTTCCCTTGTATTTTTCCCCCTATTTGTGTTCAGAATTGGACCTGTTAATTCAAAAGAGTCATCCTTCCAAGGGAGCATTGAAGATCTTTTTAAATGGATAAAAGGAAATGTTATTTCTCTGCATGCAAGAGATATTTGTCAAGGGTGTAGAATTTATTGAATTGTCAAGAAATAGCTACAGAGGATCATTAATGGGCAGAGCATAAACCTTTTAAATATAATTCAGTTGAAAATTCTTAAAGATATAAATTGTCTACCTGGAACTAGAAGGTATCTACAGATTTGCCTGCATGAAATGTTCAGTCGTGATTTGTTCATTCATTCCACAGAGAAAACATCTATATTTCTGAAAGAGGTAAGTGACAAGGCCACCTTCAGTAAGATCAATTTCCATTTCAAGTGAGGACCCACACTTGTTAAAAGTAATTTTTATAATTTGCCAATGCTCAAATCTTATTTCACTTTCCTCCATAGTGGTTAACAATGATTTTTTTCAATGAAAAGGACTTTTGTGCTGTCTTCAAAGACAGCCCTCCTCACCTGGACCTGAGGTGGGGATCAGCTGTTATTGAGTCCTGGCCAGACAGAGAGAAACCCTGAAGAACAGTGTGAGTGACAATGAGTGCAAAGGTGAGGAAGAGGTGAGCCCAGAGGTGGCTGGCATGTCGCTAAGGAGCTGGGACTGAGGTGTTTCTATATAGAATTTCCTGATTTTCACAGAAATTCTTTTTTTTTTTTTTTCTGCACCACAGGGCTTGTGAGATCTTAGTTGCCCAATCAGGGACAGAACCTGGGCCCACAGCAGTGAAAGCACTGTGTCCTAATCACCGGACTGCCAGGGAATTCCCTCTTTCTTTGTTTTCTATGATTTTGATCCTCTTCCTGTTCTAGATCAATTAATACTAAATTGATTGAGGAATGAAGGAGAGCAGAAATGTTGGGAGAAGATGGAATGTTAGGAGATCTGAGTCCAGATCCTGTTCACATCATTTTGGGGGATACGGTATTTTACTTTTTAAGGATCAGCTTCCTTTTCTATAGTATAAGGCTTTACTCTTCTATGGATTAAAGAGAAAGTATCTGCTTGGCACCTGACACCAACTAAGTGATCAATAAAATACTTGTTTATTCAGAGTTAAAATTTTCTAAAAAGTCATTCAATAACAATTGGCATCTGTAAAGAATGAGGAAGAAAAGTGGTCAAGTTGTTTTAAAGCTTTGCTTTAAAAGGTCTAGTGGGACTTCTCTGGTGGTCCAGTGGCTGAGACTCCACACTTTCAGTGCAGGGGGTGTGGTTTCCATCCCTTGTTGGGGAACTGAGATCTCACAGGCTGTGCAGTGCAGCCAAAAATTTAAAAAAAAAGAAAAAATCAGCCTAGTGAAGAAGCATATCACTGATATCACAGCACAGCCATTTTGTGAGAGACACCCAGTTTTCATATGCTTAGAAGTTTCTTTTGAGTTATCACTGTGGTGAGAAAATCAATATGTGAGTTAATTTATCCAGCATAAGAAAATATTTTTGTGGGCTCATCTGCTTAAAAACATACCATTTTTCCTTCCAGAATCCATCAGGGTGAAGACTATTTCACTGTTTTCTCCCCTAATGGTTTCCTTAACTTGGCTACTGGGAGAAAGTCAGAAACATGAAAGGTTAAAACATCTTGCTAAATATTTCTCACAATGTGGTTTCAGTTGTTTCGTCTAGGCAAGATCTTAATGGCTTAAATAAAGGGGCTTCTATCATTTCCCTTGGGGAGAATATTTACAGAAGAATAACATGAAAGCTTCCACAACACAGAGTTTTTATCATTGTTGGAGATATAGATAAAATCATTCAATTGTACTTATCTTCGCATAGTTACTTTGATAAAGAAAGATTCTTTGTGGTAATGCCTAATGAAAGGTCTAGCTTTCCTGGTGGTGCAGTGGTAAAGAATCCGTCTGCAAATGCAGGAAATGCAAGAGACTTGAATTGGATCCCTGGGTTGGGAAGATACCTTGATGTAGGAAATAGCAACCAGCTCTAATATTCTTGCCTGGGAAATCCTATGGGCAGAGGAGCCTAGTGGGCTAGAGTCCATGGGGGTCACAAAAGGGTTGGACATGACATAGTGACTAAACAACAACAAACCAAAGGACTACTTCAGCTCTGCTGAGTAGAGAGCCCAGCAATATGTGAGTGTGTGCTAAGTCCATTCAGTCATGTTTAACTCTTTTCAGTCCCATGGACTGTTCCATGCCAGGTTTCTCTGTCCATGGGATTCTCCAGGCAAGAATACTGGAGTGAGTTGCCATGCCCTCTTCCAGGGGATTATCCCGACCCAGGGATCGAACCCATGTCTCCTGCAACTGCAGGCAGATCCCTTACGGTTGAGCCATCAGAGAAGCCCATTGGTTCCTGTAGATAGAGGTTAAAAGTAATAGTCAAACAACTGAAATTCCTGAAGGAGTCAAACAAAAACAAAAATGGAACTAAAAATCAACCAATTCAAATGTCCAGTTTTCCAAAACAGTACTGTGCATGTAGATGTTTCTAAGTGCCCACATGCTTTGCTATAATAGTAATTTCTTATCATGTTCCTACAAATAAAATCATTATAAAATATGAATTAAATAGAAAGTACCATGTTTGTGGTTTATACTGTCAAACATGGTGGTATTTTCTCATCTGTAGGACTTTTTACTCCATAAGGAAGCACTGAGGAATGACTGAGAGCATATGTTCTAGAGGTCTGGGTTCAAATTATGGCCTTTCCTAGCTGTGTAGCCTATCCTAACTTTCTCAGACAAGCTACTTAACCTTTCTGTCCCCCAGCTTTCCTAATCAAAAAATCAGGAAACAAAAACACCCATGAAGTAGGGTTAATTTGAAAATTAAATGAGATAACATACAGAGCCTGGAACTGGGCCTGGCTCATGATAAATATTAGTAATACTTTATTCATATAATGTATATCTCCCTTGCTAGAATCTAAGGGCAGAAAGCTGTCTTTATTGCTATTTTATTCTCAGTAACTTGTGGGTAGCTCGGCTGGTAAAGAATCTGCCTGTAACGCAGGAGACCCCAGACCCCAGTTCGATTCTTAGGTCAGGAAGTTCCCCTGGAGAAGGGATAGGCTACCCACGCCAATATTCTTGGGCTTCCCTGTGGCTCAGATGGTAAAGAATCTGCTTGCAATGAGGGAGACTTGGGTTTGATCCCTGGTTGGGAAGATCCCTTGGAGGAGGGCATGGCAACCCACTCCAGTATTCTGGCCTGGAGAAAGCCCATGGACAGAGGAGCCTGGCAGGCTACAGTCCATAGGGTTGCAAAGAGTCAGACATGAGTGAGCGACGAGGCACAGCACAGCACCGTGCTGCGCTTGCCTTTCTTCAGTGAGATAAGCTAGGCTGCATGACTCAGTTTTGTGCTTCAAGTACAGTGCCATAGGAAGAGAAAATGTTGGGTGGGGCTTCCTTGGCGGTCCAATGATTAAGCGTCCTCTCTGCAATGAAGGGGATGTGGGTTTGATCCCTGGTCGGGGAACCAAGATCCCACATGCTGTGGAGCAACTAAGCCTGGGCGCCACATGTATGGTAGTACATGTACCATAATGGTGCACAATAAATAGGGTTGCAGAAATTGGGTCAGCAATCTGAGTGTTACTGATAAAATTTGTTGTAATAACAACGAAAAGAGTAAGATTTTAGTTAACAATTAGGTATCAATATTATTTCATTAATTGTTATAAACATATCACACTAATTCATAATGTCTATAATAGGGAAAGCTCTGTGCCTAGGGTTGGTATATGTAACTCTTTGTACTATCTGCTCTATTTTTCTGTAAATTTAAAATGGTACTAAAAACTAAAATCTATGCAGGAAATAATAAACTCAATCTAAGTTCATGGTCAAATAGTAAGATGACTGAATTAAGACAAACTGAATCAAAGGTATTAGGGAAACCTGAAACTGAAGAGTATCTTGTCTGAACACCAGTACTATAGTAAAAATGTGATTACTTCATACCTCCAACCAAAAACAATTAAAAGCTCACTTGGAAATAGCAAAAGGCCTAATTTGCTAAAGAGATGGGCCATGGAAATATCATTGACAACAATATACGTTACAGTTCAGTTCACATTTTACTTTAAGTTATTTCATTTGTACATATGTCTTGTTCTAAAATAACAATTGCATTATTTTAAGAACACTGAGGTAACTTCCCTCGTGGTCCAGTGGCTAAGACTCTGTGCTCCCAATGTAGAGGTCCTAGGTTCAGTCTTTGGGCAGGGAACTAGTTCCCATATGCTGCAACTAAGACATTACATGCTACAGCTGAAAAGATCCTGTCTGGCACAAGTGACACCTGGTACAGCCAATAATTGTTTTTTAACTGGATATATCTAATAATTAAAAAATAATCTACAGGCTAGGTTAAAACCAGTAAGTGCCAGACTGATTCAAAACTGGCACCCTTAGGAAAAGGTGCCTGATAAATATCTAGTGGAATAAAATTGAATAAGAGGGTATACGAAGCTATCTTTGGAATTTCCCTTTCAGTGAAATGGCATCACCCATAGAATTACTTTGTATGAAGCACAATAATTACACCCCTAAATTTTCTTCTAGAGGTTTTTGATCTCACAAATGATACATAAAAATTATTTTATGTTTGAAACATGGACTATTCATAAATATTTTAAAAATACTCACAGAAAGATTATTGAAAAGAGTATTGTTTTTGTTGTTTAGTCTCTCAGTCGCATCTGATTCTTCTGCAACCCCATAGGCTATAGCCCACCAGGCTCCTCTGTCCATGGAGTTTTCCAGATAAGGATATTGGAATGGGTTGCTATTTCCTTTTCTAGGGGAAAGAGGATTAAGTATAAGTATAATCTGGGGTACAATTTTAATTTTGAGATTAACTCATGTAAAACTTTAATTCTATTCAACATTTCCCTTTTTTTTTTTTTTTTTTTTTAAGTAGAGAAAGGGCTTCCCTGGTGACTCAGATGGTAGAGAATCCACCTGCAATGCAGGAGAACTGGATTCAATCCCTGGGTAGGGAAGATCTGCTAGAGAAGAGAATGGCTACCTACTCCAGTATGCTTGCCTGGGAAATCACACGGACGGAGCAGCCTGGCAGGCTACAGGGCATGGTGTCATCAAGATTTGGACACAACCGAGTGACTAAGTAGAGAAAAATATGACCACTTACTTTCTCCTCCATGAGTATTTTCTCAGAATTGAGTTACTAAATATAAGTTGTTTATAGTGTTTTGTGGGGAAAAAAATAATGCTAACTTTAAATAACTTAATAACCTTTCTTTATTTCTACGCAGAGAGAAAAACTGTTCAGAAAGATAGTCTGGTAACTGTTCTCTTCAAGCTATTTGGGTAAATATAGGTGTCTCCGTGTCCTCAAAGGATCTTGATTTTGATGTGAGGGCAAAAGACAGAGAGCTAGACTAGACAAGCAACACAAGACATAGAGCAAATAACGTGAGCACCTTCTAAGCGCCTTCTAGCATTGTCCTGAGCATGTGGGGGATACATTGGGAACAAAGAGATGAGAACTCCTGCTTGATGGAGCTTACCTTTCTTCAGTGACATAAGCTAGGCTGCATGACTCAGCTTTGTTCTTCAGGTACAGTGCCATAGGAAGAGAAAATGTTGGGACTTCCTCGGTGGTCCAACGATTAAGAATCCTCTCTGCAGTGAAGGAGATGTGGGTTTGATCCCTGGTCGGGGAACCAAGATCCCACATGCCATGGAGAAACTAAGCCTGTGTACCACATGTAGAGAATTCATGCGTCACAGTGAAAGATCCCGTGTGCCACAACTAAGACCTGTCACAGCCATATAAATAATCTAAAAAAAAGAAGAGGAAATGTTGGATTGCTAGAAAGTGTCTTGGGTGTTTCTAACTAGGCTGTATTTAAAAGAAAAAAATTGGAGTGATCTCTCATGTCAAAAGAATAAGTGCTCAAACAGGGTTAGAATGGCCTGAATTGGAATGGGGCTGTGTGTTGGTGGTGTCCTGAACCCAAATACTGATTTTGTCAGCTGTTAGCTGTATAGTTGTCCTGAGCCCTGGCTTCCTTATCTTGTCTGTACAATTGACTATTGTGATGACAAAATAAGATCCCTTTGTAAAGTGCTCACCTGCTACCTACCTAGAATGGGCACTAAGAAAAACCTACTGCATTGTCAAACTTCTAATCTTCAATTTTTACCTATATTGACTATCTTTATTTTTTATAGTTTACTGAAGAGGTTAAGATTTACCCCAGATAATTATATTTATCCTGTCTAAAATTTTATTTGTCATATTTTGGAGCATACCATAGGCTAAAATACACATTACAAACATATAGTCTGAATTTGTAAGTCACTTCATCCACTTCCACAACAGTTTAACACCTGAAAATAATGTTTTGGGTTTTTCTTTTTGTACATATGTATGTATGTAAGAATGACTTTATTAAGGTAGGAGGTCAAACACAACTATTTTTAGGATCAATTCCGATTCCTAAGTAAGTTCTTGTAGACGTGTCGGAGCTTGGTCCCCTCCTTTATTCTGATGAAAATTTAATGCTTTTTTGATGTGTGTATTGTGAGAAAATTTCATTGAGATTTAGCTTTCGAGCTATAACAAGCCTCAAACACAAGGTCAGGTCTTTCAAACTGATAGAATTTGGTTTTGAGAAAATAGAGGCAAACTTTGGTGGATTGGAAATGATAACTCACAAGGAAAAATTAATGATGCAACAATACCACAGAATCTAAGGTATGTATTTTTTGGAGCAAGTAATGAATAATGTTATATTTACATTGAATGACCTTTGGAAAATATTACTAAGTTTCTTTCCAGAAAAGGTAGAGACAATTGGGAATTGATTTATTTTGTAACATCTGAGTAACAAAACCGTCGATTTATGTCACCTCATTTTCCCTCAGAAACTCTTTGCATAGGACAAAGCAAGAAAATATAATTTCCTTCATGTTTATAAATAGAAATGAAGAAGCTTATTTTGATTCTTAAGTTCAAATCAGAGTTGACCACAAACTCAAGGTAAGAATCCAGGCTTCACTCAGTCAGCTTCCACCACTTTTTATAATCTTCTACTTAGAGTGGTCAGTTTCCAATCACCAAATTTAGGAAGACAATCAACACTATTAATTAGTGACCAATACCCTTGATCTTGAGAAATAGCAAGAAGTCTTTTTAAACACTTTCTTTACTCAAGGTCCTTTTCCTTTAGTTTGTATTTCAACAACTATAAATCTTCCTGCTTCTTGGTAACAACTATCAGCATAGCTCCTAACTGGGCCAAGGCCATTGTACTTCTCTTTGAGAGATACAACAAGAGCATGATGGAGCTTTGAGCTTAATACATAAACCCTGTCAAATCACTTAAAAACTTTTTATAAGTTTGTAAGGCCAAAATAATGTACGAGATCATAAACACACAATGGGTCACTTGTGAAAGGTATCTCTGAGCTAAGAGGTAAAGAATGGTTTTGATTCTCACCTAGCACAATGATTACTATATGGTAAAACCTTGGGCCATGATTTAGCCTCTGTGGGTCTGTTTCCTCATTTGAGATAGAAATAATAATAATGTTGTTGTTTAGTTGCCGAGTCATATCTGACTCTTTGTGACCCAGTGGACCATAGTCCTCCAGGCTCCTCTGTTTATGGGATTCCCTAGGCAAGAATACTGGAGTGGGTTGCCATTTCCTTCTCCAAGGGATCTTCCTGACACAGGGCTCAAACTCATGTCTCCTGCATTGGCAGGCAGATTCTTTACCGCTAGCCCTGGTGTTGGTGCTGTGGCTAAGTCGTGTCAGACTCTTTTGCAACCCCATGAACTGTAGCATTGTTTAAATCACAGAATATTTTTATGAGGATATATATAGATGGTAATATATCTGATAATATATGTGAATCTGCCTGACAATATATATTATCATATCATAAAAATTTTGTTATAAACATAGTAATATGTTAAACATACTAGTCTTATAATCTGTGAAATATAGTTGGATTTTAACATGTATTATTTAATTAAAACTTAGATGTCATAAGCTATAAGTCACACCCATATTTTATGTACCACTATAAAAGAAAAAGACATTATCAATTAAACTAGGACACAAAGATGCATCCTAATTTCAGTGATATTAACATCTGAAAAAAAAAGTTCATCTTATTTTAATAGATGGAATGTGGTGAATTACATTGTCACCCTCACTTAACTTATATATGTGTCATTTCAGATTTAACTATTGTGAAAGTAGTATGGTTTTTAATTCTGTAGTTTCCATATTCAATTTAAAAGGTATAAATTTAAGAGTAGTACGTGAACCTAGATTCTGGCATGACAGACTGAGTTAGAGTCTACTTTCTGCCATTTAATCAGCTACATGATTTTTACTAAATAACTATTGCTGTTATCATCATCATTATTATTGTTTTTAAATATTGTTCATGATATGAAACAATTGGCTATCCTCATAGTGACTTGTACTGGATAGAGGAAATTAATCCCGTCCAAGAATTTTTGAAATATTTTCTATTGATCACAAAAGAACTGAGTGAAAAATCTATTCAAGGCAACTACATCTGCATTTCTGGAGAAACAGCTCAGAGCTCTCAGGCTGCTGACAGTGGGTCAGAATCTGATGAATGAAATGTTCATTCGTACATACGACTACAGTGTGCTAATAAATCATTTCCTCCAAATGGTGCTCCTGTCATCATGGCATCAGTTAGCAGTGCAACAGTTTTCAGAAAACATTTGGAACAAATGTGCACTCTTTAAGAATATGTTATATTTTATCCAAACCCAAAACTGTCATGCTTATTTCAATTTTATTCACAATATGTAAGAATATATTCTATTTTTGCTAGAAGAAAAAATATTCAATTGAAGTCAACATATTTTGTCTATAGTGAGCCATAATGCAGTGTATAACTTATATGTAAATCATTTATCAGTAAGTCCAAGATGCAAAAAATATACATTTCATCCTCTTTTTCTTTTTGAATGTGTAGAAAAGAGCAGTGTCTTAACTCTGTCAACTTGCATATTATACGTTGTTGTTTAATCACTCAGTTGTGTCAGACTCTTTATGACCCCATGGACTGTGGCCCACCAGGCTCTTTTGTCCATGGGATTCCCCAAGCGAGGATACTGGAGCGGGTTGCCATTTCCTCCTCCAAGGGATCTTCCTGACCCAGGAATCGAACCCGCTTCTCCTACACTGGCATGTGGGTTTTTACCACTGAGCCACCAGGGACGCCTCACATACTTCATGGGGTAGGTAAATTCCTAAAACACTCTGGGCTTCAAACTAATTACCCAGATATGTGTTATATAGATCATAGGAATTAAAAAAACTGTGATAATAAATAGATAATATAAAAGTGTCTGGTATGTAATAAATACTCTAATACACTAGTTGCTATCTCCAGAATGATGTAGTCTTTATTATATTTTTATTCTGAATTCTCCAAAGGGCCAAATCCTTCATTTTGAGATTTCTAGAGACTCACATATAGCAATTCTGGGTAAAAATTTGATAGCATGAATTAAAGACTCTTTTCTATGTATTCAAAACATGTTTTCAATATGAGCATTGAGGCTGCTTGGGAGTGAGAACCCCTGACCCTTTCTCTAGTACTCTGCATCAAGCCTAAGCTAAATACAGCATTCTTACACCATGAGGCAGAGTTGGGTTTATTGTTAATGTTTATACAAATGTATATATGAGTGTAAAGGTGTTCCCTTAGACAACTCTGCTACTCAAAGTTTGGATGGCATGACCCTTAGTTGACCTGTTTCATGAGGTACAAATCAACTGGGTAATGAAGGGCCTTTTGCACTCTCAAAACACAATGCTCATTCAGTATTCTCTTGGCTGCTCCGGGCATTGTAAGAGCTGTAAACTTTTAGTTCTTTGATCTCTAGCCTCCAGTTCATCCCTGTCCTGTGTGGCTTTCTGTAAGATTAAGTCTCTCAGTGTGGCTGTCCAGCGTAACCACAAAAGAATGTTTATGCAATAAGAACAGTTTCTCTGGACAATTTTTCACCGAGGTCAGCACCGAGCCTCTGGCATCCTGATACTTACAGACTTCTTAGTGTGACACTTTGGGCCTCAAATATCCAGGGACAAGCATTGACAGTGCAATAGGAATTGGCCTGTGTCAAGCTGACAGAGTTACAGAGCCTGCTGAGGGAGACTGCTGGTGTACAAGTTTTCTTGCAAGGAGGCTCAATATTCATTTGGCTTTGTCTGATAAGAAAATGAACAATATTTGTGTTTCAAGATCATATTATAACTTTAAAAAGTCTATGAGTAACAGAATTAAGAAACACTTGATTCTAAGAGTGTCAATAGTTTTTCCTCAGCGCTCAATTCAAGCTGGTTCTTAATTGCACAGACCTCACCGCCTGAGTATGTCAAATTCACTTTTTCCTTTCCTTTTGGATGGCAATGCGTGGAATGCCCTTGTGTAAACACACCCAGGGCATGAGCACAGTTCCACTTCATTTCCTCAACCTTTTGTTTTGCTCTTCCCTCATTCTCCTGTGTCTGCATTCCTTGACTACTGATGGATTCAGTCAGCATCACCCAAGAAGGTGTATAGAGGAACTTATGAAGTAAAGGCCAAGAAATAAATTCCAACTAAAATAATAATGATTTAAAAAGTTTAGGTGTATTAGTCAGAGTTTTCCAGAAAAACAGAATTGATAGCCTGTATATACAAAGAGAGAGATTTATTTTAAGAAATGGACTGATGTCATTGTGTCGGCTGGCAAGTCTGAAATCTGGAGGAGCAAGTTGGCAGTCTAGGGACCTAGGGAGACTGATATGGCAAGCAAGGCCAATCTCACTGGAAAGACACCACTTTCTTCTGTCCTAAGGAACTCTAATCTCTTTTTCTTAAGGTCTTCAACTGATTGAATGAGGACCACCATCTTAGAAAAATAATCTGCTTTACTTTAAAGTCTACTGATTTAAATGTTAATCACATTTTTAAAAATGACCTACCCAGCAACATCTAGACTAATGTCAGACCAAATATCTGGATACCATAGCCTAGCAAAGATGATGCATAAAAATAATCGTCATAGTAGGATATTCATTTACAATAACTGAAAGAACATTCAGGCTCTACATTTTAGTAAATAAAACATATTTTACCAAAAAAGGAATAAAATATAATTGTAACTGTTTTTAAGTCAGTAAAAAAGATGAGCACAGTGTCAGTCAATGCTCTGAGAATATTGCAGGATTCAGGCTGAAAAATTAGCATCAGTCAAACTCTCCTACCCCACTTTAAATTTTATTTTGAATAAATCTCTTAGAGTCATCTTTGAGGTCACTTATGATAATTTTTTTCACATTTTCTTCCTGTGCCTTTTATGGCTAAAATTTCTTGTTTTGATTCTTAGGAACCTAACTAAAATAGGTAGAGATAAAACATAAAACTTTCATTTCACACATTCTGTACATTCCTCACATTAAAAACATTTTTGGAGCTAAATATAGCAGATACGTGTTTTAATATAAAGAGTATATGATTATGTGTAAAGCAGAACTTAAATGACCTTTGGGAATAAAAGTAAGTACATTTTAACTATATTTCATAGGCATATTATTGTTTCAATCCTTAATAAAAGATGAGACATCCCAGGAGTTAGCTGAATTCTAATGTCTCTTCTAAATATTATCTTAAAAGCTTGGTTTGCTATTTTGATTTCTGGATTTTCCAAATTGTTTACTTATTAACTTTTATTTGATTTCTAATAGTTGAATGAAATTATTAAGCATGCAATCAGCTTCCCGAATGACTGAAGTAAGATGACTAGAACAAACTTCTTAAAATTTATTTTGGTTATTTCAAAGATAAAAATTTTGAGTTAAAATACCCAAAGCATAATCAACTGGAGATAGTTAGCCATGGGAAGGTGGAATGAACTTGAATGAGTAAGCAAAGGAGTAGGTGGAGCAAGAAAATGAATGCAGTGCCACCAAGCACAGGATGCGTCACATTTCTGACCCCATTAATTTAAATTGCTAAGCAAAATAAATGCAACTCTTCTCATCTTCAAAGCTCTTCATAAAAGAAAACAGAATTAAGTACCATAATGCTAGGGTGATTCCTATTTTGCTGACCAAGAAACTGATGAGAAACTCTAATGGCCTTTCTAAGGCTGCAACTGAGCTTTGACAAAGCCAGGATTAAAGAGTTCCTGGCTCTGTCTTCACCAGGCACTTCTCTCTCTGGATCCTGAACCGGTACAAATGAATCACAAGATCACTGGCAATCTGGCTGCCACATGGAAACAAGCGAGCTGTCTGGCATTAGTTGGTTCAGTCTAGGTAATGCAGAGCACAAATTCAGCAGTGCTATCTCAGGTTAATCCAAAAGAAGATGAATAAAACCCTGTCAGGAACAAAGAGATGGTCAAAATATTTGCAGTGCCCCTTCAGAAAAACTCAAAACAAAGCAATAAAAGGAAAGTTGATCTGTTTGCAGCACTGCTCAGGAATTACAGGCTCCCAGTCCTGAAATCTCTCCGAGGAAAGCTGTCGATCCTAAAAATGCACCCTGTTTTAGGAAGACTACTTTCCGAGGCAACTTTCTTACTTGACCTATTTGAGCAGTTGGTTTTGCCTTTAGACACTTTGCTGCTGATTTGCAACATGGCAATAAAATGGTCTTGGGAGCTTCATACACATTCTAGTTTAAGAAAAACTTTGTCTTATAAAGTCATGGAATTTTCATAAATAGACTAGACAGTTTGTCACCATTTGGTCACAGAGATATTTCTGTGGCTGTGAAATTTTCTGCTATCAAAGGGCACAGGGCCATGTGTTCTGGGCCAAATACATACCTCTTGCCTTCACATCCTCAGCCCCCAGTTCATACATGAATAGGAAGTGAACTACATTTCAGTTAGTTATATTTCCCCTAGAGTCTGAAAAAGTTGAACATTTTGCTTGGCTTCCTTCTGAATAAGGCATTTTCAAAGCAACACAGACCAGATCTCACATAACTGTCATTTACCCAGACTGTAGAATGTAAAATCATCCATTAAGCAAATCACAGACACTGTTAACATTTCCCTCGCTATAATATTTAACAATGATTTTTTTTTTTAATTGCCGGTCTCTAGAAGAAGGATGGCTGAGATTACTATAGAAAACAGGGAGAGTGCTCTCTTGTAATCTGTAATATTTTCCTAAAGTAACAGCCACCAGGATGTCAGAAGGAGGTGTGCCCGAGCCTTTGTGGGCCTGCCGTAGGCTTCCAGGAATGCCTGGAGTGGATCTTCACATCGTGCTTCTCCCTCCCAAGCTACATACCCAGTGTCAATGTGCCTCCTATCAAAGGGTGTCAAGCTCGCCTTTAAGTTCTTATTTTGAGAAGTAGATAAAGGACAGTGAGAAAACATTAATAGAAAAATTGAGAAATACTGCTGCTTCTAAGAGTTGTTTCTCACTATTTTTCTTTTAAATTTTTTGATGCGAACTATTGTAGAAGTCTTTATTGAATTGGTTACAATATTGCTTCTGTTGTTTATGTTCTGGTTTCTTGGCTGCAGGGTATGTGGGATCTTAACTCCCCAGACCAGGGATCCAGCCTGCACTGCATTGGAAGATGAAGCCCTAACCACTGGACCACGAGGGAAGTTCTTCCTCACTGTTTTTCTTTGTTAGCCAACTTGAGACTCTGAGGCTTGTGTTCCTGTCTTTCCATTTAGAGATGCTGATTCTACTCAGAGTAGGATCTCCCCGGGATGAAGGTCCTGTAGAAAGAACCCAGTTTGCACGGGGCAGCAGCAGAGTGAAGGTGCTGTGGACTCTAGAGCCAGCTGCTCTGCCTGGGTTGCAGGATGTGGGTGCAATTCACACTGCATTAACACCCTGTGTTGGTGAATGGAAAACCTACAAGAAAGAAAGGAAGGGGAAGAAGGCCCACAGGAGCTGTCATACCTGTTTCCACCCCCACGGAGCGTAATACCCATTTCTACCGACACGACCCAATGCAGTGCAGGTTGGATCCCTGGTCTGGGAGTTAAGATTCCACATGTCCTGCAGCCAAGAAACCAGAACACAAACAACAGAAGCAATATTGTAACCAATTCAATACAGACTTTTACAATCAGTTCAGTTCAGTCACTCAGTCGTGTCCGACTCTGCGACCCCATGAATCACAGCACACCAGGCCTCCCTGTCCATCACCATCTCCCGGAGTTCACTCAGACTCACGTTCATCGAGTCAGTGATACCATCCAGCCATCTCATCCTCAGTCATCCCCTTCTCCTCCTGCTCCCAATCCTTCCCAACATCAGAGTCTTTTCCAGTGAGTCAACTCTTCACATGAGGTGGCCAAAGTACTGGAATTTCAGCTTTAGCATCATTCCTTCCAAAAAATCCCAGGGCTGATCTCCTTCAGAATGGACTGGTTGGATCTCCTTGCAGTCCAAGGGACTCTCAAGAGTCTTCTCCAACATCACAGTTCAAAAGCATCAATTCTTCGGCACTCAGCCTTCTTCACAGTCCAACTCTCACATCCATACATTACCAATGGAAAAATTATAGCCTTGACTAGACGGACCTTAGTCGGCAAAGTAATGTCTCTCCTTTTGAATATGCTATCTAGGTTGCTCATAACTTTTCTTCCAAAGAGTAAGCGTCTTCTAATTTCATGGCGACAATAACCATCTGCAGTGATTTTGGAGCCCCCCAAAATAAAGTCTGACACTTTCCACTGTTTCCCCATCTATTTCCCATGAAGTGATGGGCCCGAATGCCATGATTTTCAATTTCTGAATGTTGAGCTTTAAGCCAACTTGTTCACTCTCCTCTTTCACTTTCATCAAGAGGCTTTTTAGCTCCTCTTCACTTTCTGCCATAAGGGTGGTGTCATCTGCATATCTGAGGTTATTGATATTTCTCTGGCAATCTTGATTCCAGTTTGTGCTTCTTCCAGCCAAGCGTTTCTCATGATGTACTCTGCATATAAGTTAAATAAGCAGGGTGACAATATACAGCCTTTACATACTCCTTTTCCAATTTGGAACCAGTCTGTTGTTCCATGTCCAGTTCTAACTGTTGCTTCCTGACCTACATACAGATTTCTCAAGAGGCAGGTTAGGTGGTCTGGTATTCCCATCTCTTTCAGAATTTTCCACAGTTTCTTGTGATCCATGCAGTCAAAGGCTTTGGCATAGTCAATAAAGCAGAAGTAGATGTTCTTCTGGAACTCTCTTGCTTTTCCATGATCCAGCGGATGTTGGTAATTTGATCTCTGGTTCCTCTGCCTTTTCTAAAACCAGCTTGAACATCAGGGAGTTCACGGTTCACGTATTGCTGAAGCCTGGCTTGGAGAACTTTGAGCATTACTTTACTAGCATGTGAGATGAGTGCAATTGTGCGGTAGTTTGAACAGTCCTTGGTATTGCCTTTCTTTGGAATTGGAATGAAAGCTGACCTTTTCCAGTCCTGTGGCCACTGCTGAGTTTTCCAAATTTGCTGGCATATTGTGTGCAGCACTTTAACAGCATCATCTTTCAGGATTTGAAACAGCTCATACATCTTTAAGTGTCTCAGGGCTCATGCTCTTTAAATTTTTAATGACAACTACGCTGCTTGAGTAATAGCTCATTGATAACTGATGTTCAACACATGTAATAGTAAAATAAAAGGATAAACAAGTGCCACTTGCCTCTGACTCTTCAGAAGAGCTATAGACAACAAACATTAGATCTTTTGTTTTAAATTAATTTATTTTTTTTTAATTGGAGACTAATTCCTTTACAATAGTATAGTGGGTTTTGCCATACATTGACATGAATCAGCCATGGGTGTACATTTGTCCCCCATCCTGAATCTCCCTCCCACCTCCCCTTCCCATCTCATCCCTCAGGGTCATCCCAGTACACCAACCCTGAGCACCCTCTCATACATCGAATCTGGACTGGCAAGCTATTTCACATATGGTAATATACATGTTTCAATGCTATTTTCTCAAATCATCCCACACTCACCTTCTCCCAGAGTTCAAAATATCTGTTCTTTTGCTATTTTGCATATAGGGTCATCGTTACTGTCTTTCTAAATTCCATACATATGTATTAATATACTGTATTGGTGGTTTTCTTTCTGACTTATTTCACTCTGTGTAATAGGCTCCAGTTTTATCCACCTCATTAGAACTGATTCAAATGCATTCTTTTTAATAGCTGAATAATATTCCATTGTGTATTTGTACCACAGCTTTCTTATCCATTCATTTGCCAGTGGACATCTAGGTTGCTTCAATGTCCTAGCTATTGTAAAGAGTGCTGTGATGAACATTGGGGTACACCTGTCTCTTTCAATTCTGTTTTCCTTGGTGTGTATGCCCAGCAGTGGGATTGCTGGGTCATATGGCAGTTCTATTTCTAGAAACCATTAGATCTTAATGGCTAAGGCTCAGAGAGCACTCACAAATTTGGGCTAAATTAAGTAGGAAGAAAAGATGGTCAAAAGGAACATAATTATGGACAACTTTCTTTTTTTTTCTTCTAATTTTATTTTCTGAAAAACTTTTTATTGGCTTCTTTCATACTCCTTGTGTTTGAAAAGTAAATGAAAAAGGATAATATAAAATGCAACACACTAAACATGACTATTAAAACAATAATCGGATACTGTCAATGCCAATTAGTTTAAGTTTTTAAGAGAAAATAAACTCATAAAATGTCTAAGGACTGCTTTCTTTTTCTTTTTTTGAGGCCAACTCCATTCTCACATTTTTCTGATATCATATTCTGCTGCTTTATTTGCTTTATTCTCAGAGTTAGGGCTTTACTTATTTTACTTAGTTATTTAACAAACCCTACAGCACTTCATATGACTGTCAGGTACTGTTCTAAACAGTTTACAAAATTAATTCAATGTTCTATTGACAATCCAAAAGATAGGTGGTATTTCATCTCAATTTCAGAAAGAATTGAGGCATAAAAGATTCATGTCAATGTATGGCAAAACCAATACAGTATTGTAAAATAAAATAAAATAAAAATAAAAGTTAAAAAATAAAACAAACAAACAAATAAAATAAAATATTCCCTCTTTTGGATTAGATACTTCTGTTTGCAATATATTACTGAATGTAATAATGTTTTATATATGTCTTCAATAAAAATATGTGATAAGGAAAAAAAAAGGATTGCATAATTTATCCAAGGTTACCATCTCAAGATGAATGGAGCCGGAAAATGAGGCATCATTGGTAACTGGGCTTTGTCCTATGAAGCCTCACCTCCTTCAAAAAGTGAGCTTAACTGAAGCTGATGATTCTTAAAATACATCATTCGTCTCTCCACTTCAGCACTGACCCTTTTCAGTAGCCCACAAAAATGCATGTTATTAATGCTTTTAACTTATAGTCCAACTGCTTGTTCTTTGTTGATAGAGATCCATTAAATCAGACTGACCACTTCGTTGAAGAAGGTGCTCTTTCTGTGTAACTTTCACTATGCAGTGTCCATCCTGGTTCCCGAAAAAAATAACTTCATGAATTCATCTGGAGATTAAAAGGAAACTCAACAAACATTTATTAGGCAAGTATTAGATGTGATGTACTGTGATAAGCATGGAAATGATGGCAGACTTCTTGCCCCCTGTGCTAACACATGCTAACAGATGATAGGAGCGCAAGCCAACAAGACAAATGACTGCCCCTTTGCAGTGCAGGGCACCGCGCTCTCTCCTGCGGTAGCCCCGCGGGAACCTTCACTCCTGCTGGAGCCAGCCCACCCGTGAATGATGGTGTTTCAGGCTCGAGAGGCCTGGAACATGTTGCTTAGTGGGAGGCAGGCTTCTTGTCTTTGCTCCCATTTGGCAAGGACACCTCATTATGTAAGACGGCCACTGTTTATCTGCACCATATTTATGGTTTCTACAAGGGTTATTCTAAGGTTTGGCAGATATGAAGGAATATTTTATAAAGCGAGGCTTGTAGCCGCAAGACCTCAAATGAAATTTCTGGAATATATCTAAAGTACCTTCAAATTGTTCATCCTAAGGTGATTTAATGCCTCTCTCTCTACCCCTCTCCCCCATTGGGCATATTCATCTGATTTAGATGGAAGTAAACTCTTAAGGCCTGGGTACAGTTAGTACATTGTTATTCCTAAGTTTAAAAACAAGTAAAAATACATTTAGTTGCCCCTTGAAACCTAACCAGCCTAAAGGCTATCTAAGTTTATTTCATCTTTTGCAAGTATTTCTAAAAAGTTGGAGTCAGAGAAGAACCTAATCATTCAAAGACCTCTCTTCACTGCCCAACCTGAATCCCATAATATTGTTTTTAATAGCTTGCAGTTAACACCCTGATGCTTGTGAATGGGAGATTTCATAAAGGTATGTTTGGGGAGATGCAGTGAAGTGCCAAGTGTCTACTAAGAATTAGTCTTTTATTCAACCATTATTATTTTCTTGTTAGCTTCACTGGATATTTATATCTAACTAGTCACTACATAAATCTGGAAATTAATAAAACAGAACCTCAACATGAGAGAGTGATCACTTTACATGTCTTTGTTCTAAAGCTGATTTAATGTCCCTGAGTATATAAGAACCATTTTACGAGCAGACAACTTCTATGGTTTATTTCCAGTACCACCTAGTGTATTTTGTACTTTAACATACATCTGATTTAGATTGTCTCCACCTGATTAAACAACTTAAAAAAGGGGGGCCCGTTTAGGAGTGCTTTTCAGCCCTAGTCTAGAAAAGTAAATATTTCCATTTAAAAGAATTGTACCATATGAAAATAAGTAAGTTTTAGAAGTCCAATCAGTTTTGTGGTATTCTCTGGCAAGCTTGTCATAAAATAAAGGTCAGTCTTTCAGAATTTATTAGAAATTGCCAAACCTTTTAATCTATGATGAAATAAAGAGACAAAAGCCAAATTTACTGTATACACGTGTGTTCCTGAAAACTACACAATAAATCTTCCATTTTATTACTAAAAACAACAATTGAAATTCTTCCAAAAAGCTCCTCTATTTGGAGGAATAATGTGGTCATTACTCTTGTAAAAAATCACTTTTTGAGGTACCTATTTTGTAACATTATACTTTAACAAAGCCAATTAGAAATGTAGTACAAGCTTTATTAATTTTTAATCACTTAAGTAATAAGCAATAAATGATATGAGTTTGCAACAGCACAACTTATTACTACAAAATAATTATTTTCCTTGATGAAAGAAATAGAAAAATAAAGTGTGGTAACTATTTGCATTTGACTCTTCAAGGCACAGTTGTCAATAAGCTAAGAAGGCTAGAGGGATATTTTAAGGGTGTAAGCAAAATCTTAATTCAAGGGATCGCTTTAGTCTACTAAATCTGCATGGTCAGTATGTTAACAGTTTTTGTATGCATAGCTATTTCCCCATGTAAAATCATAAATGTCTTTTGCATGTATAGAGTCTCATGAAAATACTTTCCAACACTTAATGGAATTATAAACCTTGTTAGCAGGACAATTTCCTCTTTTTATATTGTCCCTGCTGCTGCTGCTGCTAAGTCGCTTTAGTCGTGTCTGACTCTGTGCAACCCCATAGATGGCAGCCCACCAGGCTCCCCCATCCCTGGGATTCTCCAGGCAAGAACACTGGAGTGAGTTGCCATTTCCTTCTCCAATGCATGAAAGTGAAAAGTGAAAGTGAAGTCACTCAGTTGTGTCTGACTCTTAGCGACCCCATTGACATCTTCACTTTCAATTTTTCTTATTACATTTGTATTTTTCTTCTTTTAGGTAAATAAATGTGAGGCTTAGGTTTTATCAATCACAAAAAATCAACCAAACTGAAGACATGGATCACAGCATTGTCTAACTCAATGAAACTACGAGCCATGCCATGTAGGGCCACCCAAGATGGATGGGTCATGGCGGAGAGTTCTGATAAAATGTGGTCCATTGGAGAAGGGAATGGCAAACCACTTCAGTATTCTTGCCTTGAGAACCCCATGAACAGTATGAAAAGGCAAAAGACATGACATTGAAAGATGAACTCCTCAGGTCAGTAGGCGCACTGGAGAAGAGTGGAGAAATAACTCCAGAGTGAAGAGATGGAACCAAAGCAAAAACAACACCCAGTTGTGGATGTGACTGGTGATGGAATTAAAGTCCAGTGCTGTAAAGAAGAATATTGCATAGCAACCTGGAATGTTAGGTCCATGAATCAAGGTAAATTGGAAGTGGTCAAACAGGAGATGGCAAGAGTGAACATAGACATTCTAAGAATCAGTGGCCCAGATGACCATAATATTTGCTACTGTGGGCAAGAATTCCATAGAAGAAATGGAGTAATCTTATAATCAGCAAATGAGTCCAAAATGCAGTACTTGCATGCAATCTCAAAAATGAAAGAATGATCTCTGTTCGTCTCCAAGGCAAAACATTCAATATTACAATAATCCAAGTCTATGCCCTGACCACTAATGCCGAAGAAGATGAAGTTGAACAGTTCTATGAAGACGTACAAGACCTTCTAGACTTAACGCCCCAAAAAGATGCCCTTTTCATCACAGGGAACTGAGATGCAAAAGTAGTAAGTCATGAGATAGCTGGAGTAACAGGCAAGTTTGGCCTTGGAATACAAAATGAAGCAGGGCAAAGGCTAACAGAGTTTTGCCAAGAGAACACACTGGTCATGGCAAACACCCTCTTCCAACAACGCAAGAGAGGACACTACACATGGACATTACCAGAAGGTCAATATTGAAATCAGACTGATTATATTTTTGCAACCGAAGATGGAGAATTTCTGTACAGTCAGCAAAAACAAGACTGAGAGCTGACTGTGGCTCAGATCATGAACTCCTTATTGCCAAATTCAGATGTATTTTGAAGAAAGTAGGGAAAACCACTAGACCATTCAGCTATGACCTAAATCAAATGAAATCACGTATGATTATACAATGGAAGTGACAAATAAATTCAAGGGATTAGATCTGATAGAGTGCCCGAAAGACTATGGGCAGATGTTCATTACACTGTACAGGAGGGAGTGATTAAGATCATCCCCAAGAAAAAGAAATGCAAAAGGAAAAATGGTTGTCTGAAGAGGCCTTACAAATAGCTTAGAAACAAAGAAAAGTAAAAGGCAAAGGAGGAAAGGAAAGATATACCCATTTGAATGCAGAGTTCCAAAGAATAGTAAGGAGAGATAAGAAAGTTTTCCTAAGTGATCAATGCAAAGAAATACAGGAAAATAATAGAATAGGAAAGACTAGAGATCTCTTCAAGAAAATTAGAGATACCAAAGGAACATTTTATGCAAAAATGGGCATAATAAAGGACAGAAAGAGTATGGACCTAATAGAAGCAGAAGATATTAAGGAGAGGTGGCAAGAATACACAGAAAGTGTGAAAGTTGCTCAGTCGTGTCTGACTCTTTGTGACCCCATGGACTGTACTGTTCATGGAATTCTCTAGGCCATAGTACTGGAGTGGGTAGCCTTTCCTTTCTCCAGGGGATCTTCCCAACCCAGGGATCAAACCCAGATCTCCCACATTACAGGCGGCTTCTTTACCAGCTGAACCACAAGGGAAGCCCAAGAATACACAGAAGAACTATATAAAAAAGATCTTCATGACCCAGGTAACCATGACGGTGTGAGAACTAACCTAGAGCCAGACATCCTAGAGTATGAAGTCAAGTGGGCCTTAGGAAGCATCACTATGAACAAAGTTGGTAGAGGTGATTGAATTCCAGCTGAGTTATTTCAAATCCTAAAAGACAGTGCTGTAAAGTGCTATACTCAATATGTCAGCAAATTTGGAAAGCTTAGCAGTAGCCACAGGCCTGGTAAAAGTCAGTTTTCATTCCAATCCCAAAGAAAAACAATGCCAAAGAGTATTCAAACTAACACACAATTGCACTCATCTCACACACTGCAAAGCAACATTCTCCAAGCCAGGCTTCAGCAGTACATGAACTGAGAACCTCCAGATGTCCAAGCTGGATTTATAAAAGTCAGAGGAACTAGAGTTCAAATTGCCAACATCTGTTGGATCATATAAAAAGCAAGAGAATTTCAGAAAAACATCTACTTCTGCTTCATTGACTGTACCAAAGCCTTTGACAGTGTGGATCACAATGAACCGTGGAAAATTCTTAAAGAGATGGAAATACCAGACCACCTTATCTGCCTCCTGAGAAATCTGTACGCAGTTCAAGAAGGAACAATTAGAATTGGACAGGGAACAACAGACTGGTTCCAAATTGGGAAAGGAATACAACAAGGCTGCATATTATTACCCTGCTTGTTTATCTTATATGCAGAGTACATCATGCAAAATGCCAGGCTGGATGAAGCACAATCTGGAATCAAGATTGATGGGAGAAATATTGATAACCTCAGATATGCAGATGACACCACCCTTATGGCAGAAAGTGAAGAGAAACTAAAGAGTTCCTCTTGATGAAAGTGAAAGAGGAGAGTGAAAAAGCTGGCTTAGAATTCAACAGTAAAGAAACTAAGATCATGGCATCTACTCCCATCACTTCATGGCAAACAGACAGGGAAACAATGGAAACAGGAGAGACTTTATTTTGGGGGCTCCAAAATCACTGCAGGTGGTGACTGCAGCCATGAAATTAAAATGTTTGCCCCCTGGAAGAAAAGCTATGACTAATGTGCTGTTGCTGCTGCTGTTGCTGCTAAGTCACTTCAGTCGTGTCTGATTCTGTGTGACTCCATAGACAGCAGCCCACCAGGCTGCCCCATCCCTGGGATTCTCCAGGCAAGAATGCTGGAGTGGGTTGCCATTTTCTTCTCCAATGACTAACCTAGACAGCATATTAAAAAGCAGAGGCATTACTTTGCCAACAAAGATACACCTAGTCAAAGCTATGCTTTTTCCAGTGGTCATGTATGGATGTGAGAGTTGGACTATAAGGAAAGCTGAATGCCGAAGAATTGATGCTTTTGAACTGTCGTGTTGGAGAAGACTCTCGAGAGTCCCTTGGACAATAAGGAGATCCAATCTGTCCATCCTAAAGGAAATCAGTCCTAAATACTTATTGGAAGGACAGATGCTGAAGCTCCAATATTTTGGCCACCTGTTACAAAGAACTGACTCCTTAGAAAAGATTCTGATGCTGGGAAAGATTGAAGGCAGGAAGAGCAGTGGATGACAGAGGATGAGACGGTTGAATGGCATCAGCAAATCAATAGACATGTGTTTGCAGAAGCTCTGGGAATTGGTGATGGACAAGGAAATCTGGCATACTGCAATCTGTGGGGCTGTAAAAGTTGGACACGACTGAACAACTGAACTGAACTGAACTAGGCTGTATCTTAGGGTTACAAGAATTCTCAAGAAATAATGAGTTATACTAACTTAATGGTAGATGGAACAAAATCTAGTGTCTTTTGAATTTTTGATCCTTGAAAAATTTACTCTATTTATATCATAATTTATCTATATATCGATCCATCTATACCTGCTACTTTAAAACAATTGCTTTATGAATGGTTTTTTGTTGTTTATTTTGGTTTGGGGTGGGGAGGCACAAACAACCTTAGGTCTGATGTATTTCTATCAAATTCCAAGGTCCTCGTGCAACAACATGCAGTTAACCTTTATTGCTTTCTCTATACTGCATTTTGGAGGGCTTCCCTGGCCACCTCATGTGAGGAGCTGACTCACTGGAAAAGTCTCTGATGCTGGGAGGGATTGGGGGCAGGAAGAGAAGGGGACGACAGGATGAGATGGCTGGATGGCATCACTGACTGATTCGATGAACGGGAATCTGAGTGAACTCCGGGAGATGGTAATGGACAGGGGAGGCCTGGAGTGCTACAGTTCATGGGGTCGCCAAGAGTCGGACACGACTGAGCACCTGAACTGAACTGAACTGAACTGAACTGGTGGCTCAGTGGTAAAGCATCTGCCTGCCAGTGCAGGAGATGTGGGTTCGATCTCTGAGTTGGAAAGATCCCCTGGAGAAGGGAATGGCAATCCACTTCAATATTCTTGCCTGGGAAATCCCATGGCCAGAGGAACCTGGAGGGCTACAGTCCGTGGAGTCGCAATGAGTTGGACACGACTTAGCAACTAGCAACAACAACAACAATACTGCATTTTGCTGTTGCCAAGGGTTATACTTGTGACTGGAGATACCAAATCAACATGACATGGACTTCACACTTTGTGAAACTCAATTTAATTGGAAGAGAAGTAGAGGGTGAGGACAAAAACTATAAATAAATAACTACATCACAATATAGAAATCATACACACAAACATTAATAAAAGGTGTTGGTAGGGATATAAGGCAAACTGACACCTTATAGATGCACAAGTAATTGAGATATAATAATCAATATTACATTGCCAAGGTGGAAGGAGGCGGATTGTATATTGTGAAAATCCAAAGGCAACTTTGGGTTTTGGTATCCACAGGAATCCTGCAACCAGTCTTCCACACCCGTAGATATTGAGGGGCAACTATATTCAGTGTAGGTAAGACCTTTATTACACATGTATTATACCCAGTTTGGGGTCTAACAACTTAAGTGAAATTTAGAGACTTTGAATGAGATGTAATGAGAAAACAAATATAGGTACATTCAAATATGAGAAACTCTGTTTGGTCAGAAATGCTTATATAAATTGGAATTATTTGTACTGGAGAAGGAACTAGTGGAATGAATACGTGTAACTTTTAAATATATAATAATACATATTTTAAAAAGAATAGTTTTCTTTAATATAATCAGTACAGAGAAAAGAAACCGTTTTAGAAATGTGTAGAAGTCTATGCTAGTCATTAGGAAAACCATTACAGATCGTGAAAGTGGAGAGTGACTGGAGAAACCCAATAAGAATGATCAAAGGCAAGAAAGAGTCCAGGCAGAAAAGACTAAAATAGCAACAGCTGGAAGAGAGAAAGGCACACCTTTGTTCACACAGCTAAAGAAACTGGAGGACAGCTTATTGGTCGCCCTGTCCTTCCTTCCTGCCAATTTCCAGGTTAGTATAATATACATGTAATGAAACAATTCTACACTGAGTCCAGATCTAACCCATTCAGACAGAATGACTTACAGATTCTCTGCTCCATATTTTCCCCAAAGACAGAAAATTGGGAGTTGGGGTAAGGGCAGCAGTTTCATTTGAGTTTTAATGAGCTATTCAGTGTGTCTAGTGTGTCTCAGTGAGGATGAAGTTATAGTTCTGTCCATATGTTTTTCTTTTTATACCAGAGCTGGAAAGGATGAGATAGATTAGAGAGGCCTGGCAGTGGTTGAGTAGGAGAGTGAGTTAGTCTTGATGTTCCTAAATTCTTTCAATTCCTCATTGGACCTTTTCCCACAGTAAGGGATTAGCCTGGCTTTTGTTGAGAAAATAGCAGGTCTCAAAAGAGGATGTGTCCTTACTTAAAATTGACTCAATCAGTTTTGTTTTTTTTTTACTTATGAAAAATGAATTATTTTGGTAATAGGTAGTCATTTTCCACATATCAAGAGACAGGAAATACCAAGTATACTGAAGAAAGCTATGTAAAGTTAGATGAGAACCTTCTATGTCTGAGGACTGTGAGAAGACAGAAATGAATTTATGAGATAGTGTGCAATCTACACTAAATTCAACAAACGAATAATTAAAAGAAAATCTATTTAAGACGCTTTAAATTGGTCTTCATACAAATTACAGAAGTTTTCTGAGTAACATCAGTGCTCTGAGTGGGGTTAGGTCCAAGATGGTGGTGAACTGGAGACCCCCTGCCGCATCTTACAGAGCTGGATGAAGATCACTCAGCATCTGGGTCTGAAACCCTGAAGGAATGCTGGCTCTGGAAACTGAAATCTGAAATCTTAGACCTGGAAACCTGAATTTGTATTTGAAATTCTGATTAAAAACTAAAGACCCAAATTGGGTCAAACTAAAGGTGTTTGCTGAGGCCAAGTCTTCTCTGTAAAGCTGCCCATTTGCGATTTCTGGTGACGATTGAGTCCTTGGTCCCTTGTGGGTTTTGCAGCCAGATATGTTTCCGCAGTCAACAACTCTCTAAAGTGGTTGATAGCTTTACAAGTCATTAGCACTCTTGTGATTAAACTGCACTGGGAAAGGAAGAGAGGAGAAGCTTAATACCAGCTTTCTTGGAGCTGGACCAGTTTTCCTTCACAGGTACATTATGCCATGGCAACAGAGCAGAAATCCTGGGGGAAGGTGAACAACGAGAGTCCTAACACCAGTGAGTGAATTAGGTCCTACCTTAGAAAAATGCCTGGAGAGAGTCCTGAATGCAATCAGGTGGCTGGATTAAAAGAATCCTGAGTTCTCCTTCCAGGCTTTGATCGCATGCGTGGCTCTGAGCAATTTCTGGTGATATGTTTTTTTCTCTCTCATGATAAAAATTCTCTCCTACCTTAAAAAAAACAAAACTTTTCTTCTGCTTTAGAGAAAGAATTGGTCTTTTCCTCCCTCACCCTCTCAAAGCCTTAAGTGAATACAAAGAAACTTTGCAACTCCTCCTAAATGGACAATCAGCCTAGAGTGTTTTTGTCTACGGATTTTTAAATCATTGGATTGACCAACATTCCCGAATGATGCAAGTCTCTACCACCAAAGGTTTAATTCATACCTAAAATGTTGCCATTATTTAGGGTAATGACATATAATTAAGCCTGACGACTGTGTTCTCATGCTTTTCTATCAGTGATTCATGGCTGTTGTCAAAAAGCAGCTGCATATCAGAGCCTTTTTTGTTAAAGCCCTTGTTTGAAATACCCAACAAACAGGGTTTTCTTGATTCATCAGATTATCCAGGTAGTTCATGAGATTTTGCAAAAACCTGAGTCAATGCCAGGTTCCATTTATATCCATTGTAACTTTTTTTTTTTCTAGAGATGCTTATGATGTTACCAGAAAGTTTTAAGTAAGAGAAAGAAAAACTTTGGTTTCCACAGCCACGGAACACATTTCATTGCTGTATATTTCACAGTGCAACACTGTAGAAGACCTCAGGTTGTGGCATCTAAGATCCCACTTCTCCCACGGATTTGTATCACTATTCTCGGGTCTCTTATGCTTCAAAAGAGGATAACTTCTTCCAGAGGAGGTGACCTTCCTAGTGCTTTTGTTACTGAAGATTCTAGCAGCATGTGTCAGTTTCTCTGCACATGAACTGCTAGAATAACGGATGTCTATTCTTTGGGTAACAAGCCAGTTCACCAGATTAGCAGGAGTCAAAAACAAAATTGAAGTCCTTTGGTGATACTCCAGTGTCTGCTCCTTTCTTTGGCAGCAGCAAGGCTTCTAGTGAACCAGAGGACTTGTTCTACAGAGAGAGGGTTTACTTGCTTTGACCCTTGGGGTTCAATAAAAAGAAACCTAGAATTTAGGCAACACAAACACTTTAAAAGAATGATTTGACTCTTCACAATTTAATGTAGTGGCATAGAGAGAGAAAATAAAAAGGGAAAACAACTTTGTACTTTTCAAAGGAATTTTTCAACTTTAAAACGTCCTTTCTGACTGTTCAACATGTATCTCACAAAATACAGCTGCTTTTCAAAATTACTGTCAGAGATGAGACAGAAGTTTGTTTGTTTGTTTTTTTTTTCCTAGAACAGGTGATAGAAAGGAAAAAGGGAAAGAGTGGGGACTCGTGTGGTTTTTACTTGAGGGGTAAAAAAAAAAAAAAAAGAGTTTGATAGTGAAAGAGGGATCTGTTTTCCCTAGACCCTGGGTAATTTCTCTCAGCTTTGGTTTGATTTTTGTAATGAATAGTTTAAACCTAAATTACAAGTTTAAATTAAGAGCTCTTAATCTAAAATCCTTTTAGTCCTAGCGAGAAATAATTTCAGGGATTCATGTGCTGTTGAAATTACTAGTCATATATTTTATTATAGTTAATCACAGCCACTATTAAAAGAACTATAATAATAGATGTTTATCTCTGCTAAGATCAGCTGGTGAAACTGTAGTTCTCACACAGTTGCAATGTTCTTGCTAATTATCTAATCATCAGGACAAAGATGTACAGGACTGGGCAGGTTGGAACGGCTCCTGTTGTAGGATTCTCAGTCAAAAGTAAGAGCTTCGTAGACAGTGTGACCTATTTATCGTAAAATATGCTGAGTTATTCTAACTACTGCCAATTTGGAGAGTCACTGCTATTATTTCTCTGTTTGAATAACTGCTGTTAATTGAAATACAAGCAACAACATTCTCAGGGATGGGAAATGGTATTCATGAGCTTTCTCTCTATAATCCTTTCTTTTATTAGCCTCCAGTTGTTTATATCAATACGTTTATCACTGTCATTGAGTTAATCCTCCCATTTCATGAAATCTCAAGTATTATTTGCATTTGATAGATGAATGAAACAAGATACTACTAAATCAAACGGCATCATGTGAATACATTTATTTATTCAGTGGTGTGAGCTAACTCCTTTGTTTCTAACTAACCTCACTTTAGGTGTGTGTAGTGTAGTTCACATTACAGCCTAATAGGGTATGTATTTCTGGCCAGAGCTCTGAATCTCTCAGAGTCTTGTTATCACTTTGTAGCTTCTTTTTGTCTCGTGGGAACGCAACTTGGGCAGTGAAGTAGTTCTCAAACAGTAGTGTACATACGAATAGCCTGAGGACTGTGTCAACATGCAGATGACAGGGTCCCTATGCTGTTTCAGTAGATTTGTGTTGGAGTCCGGGAACTAGTTACCTTCACTCACAACCCACATGCTGTTTCTGATACAGAGAGCTCACAGTCAGGATCTTTTTTTTTTTTTTTTGGCCATTCTATGAACCTTGACTGGAGGACCTTAGTTCCCCAACCAAGAATCAAACCCATGCTCCCTGCAATGGAAGTATGGAGTCTTAACTGCTGGACTGATGGGAAAGTCCTTCACAGACAGTTTCTTGATTAACCTTGATCTAGTGTCAGTCTTGGGTGAAGAATTATTGGGTTTATTTCTTCGCTATTTGATTTCTTAGAACTTATTACTCTATTTTGGAGAAGGCACTGGCAACCCACTCCAGTAATCTTGCCTGGAAAATCCCAGGGACGAGGGAGCCTGGTGGGCTGCCATCTATGGGGTCGCACAGAGTCGGACACGACTAAAGCGACTTAGCAGCAACAGCAGCATTACTCCATTTTAAGTTTGGTTTATTTTTTACCACAAGATAGAAATTAGTTGAAATTCCTGTCTCAGAGGACTCCTCTGAATTAACTGTTTGTGAAATGTTTAGAAGGGCTTTCCAGGTGGTAAAGAATCTGTCTGCAAATGCAGGAGACTTAAGAGACATGGGTTTGATCCCTGGGTCAGAAAGATCTTCTGGAGGAAAGCATGGCAACCCACTCCAGTATTCATGCCTGGAGAACCCCATAGACAGAGGAGCCTAGCAGGCTGTGGTCCCTAGGGTTGCAGAGTTGGATGTAACTGAAGTAACTTAGCACAAAGCACAAGTCTGAATAGGTTGTGAAAATTTTCCTAGTTCTGCAGTCTCACATTTTGGTCACTATTTTGTGCCCTGAAAACTTCAGTTTGATTGTCATTTATGGAAAATAGTTTGAATACCCTGCTGTTAAAAGCAGCATGGTCAGGAAGAACATTAGAACATTTTAGTTTAAAAGATCTGGCTATGTTTCAATTGTGACTTTAGCTATAACTAGTTTGTTTTTGCTTTTAAAAATAGGGAAAATATAAATCTACTCTGACTAAAGGATCCTTGAAAATACCAAAGAAGATAATGTACATATAAGTAATTTATAAATACAAATTTGTGATATAGTTATAGCAATGACACTCAAATACTGAACACAGGCAGAATCACCTTATTGAAGACTTTATTTAGGGAGTCCATACTTTTTAGAGTCTTCTTGAGCTGAGAGAAGTCTTACAGGGAAGATGTGGGAACCCCTAGTTTTGAAAAAGTCCTTCACAGACAGTTTCTTGATTAACCTTGATCTAGTGTCAGTCTTGGGTGAAGAATTATTGGGTTTATTTCTTCGCTATTTGATTTCTTAGAACTTATTACTCTATTTTGGAGAAGGCACTGGCAACCCACTCCAGTAATCTTGCCTGGAAAATCCCAGGGACGAGGGAGCCTGGTGGGCTGCCATCTATGGGAGTCGCACAGAGTCGGACACGACTAAAGCGACTTAGCAGCAACAGCAGCATTACTCCATTTTAAGTTTGGTTTATTTTTTACCACAAGATAGAAATTAGTTGAAATTCCTGTCTCAGAGGACTCCTCTGAATTAACTGTTTGTGAAATGTTTAGAAGGGCTTTCCAGGTGGTAAAGAATCTGTCTGCAAATGCAGGAGACTTAAGAGACATGGGTTTGATTCTTCTGAGTATTTCCAGGAATAGACTCACATACTGTTTATATACTTTGTGGGAGAGTATTACTGGGAACCTGGATTGTAACCTTCAGTTGAGAAAAACAAGAGGTAAATTAAATCTATGATGTTACAGTTTCCTTTCTCTTTCCTGGGCCTCAGGTGCAATGTAACTCCAGCTGTACATGTCTTCTTCTTCCTTTAACCTACCTGTTAACCTCTACTATTATTAGGTTAACCCTAGTAACCCTGTGGTGCTTTGTACCATTATGATGATTTTACAATCATATAAAACCTTTAAACCTTTGCTTTTAGTGAAAATTTTGAATTTTCTATTAACCCAAATTCACATGTTGAAGCCTAATCTCCAGTGTGGTGGTCTTAGGTGGTGGGGCCACTGGGAGGTGATTAGGTCATGAAGGTGGTTGTTAAGTCGCTAAATCATGTCTGACTCTTTTGTGACCCCATGGACTGTAGCCCACCAGGTTCCTCTGTCCATTTTCTAGGCAAGAATTTTCTAAGCAAGAATATTGAAGTAGGTTGCCAGTTCCTTCTCCAGGGGATCTTCCCCAACCCAGGGATCGAACCCATATCCCCCGTGTCGGCAGGTAGATTGTTTACTGCTGAGCCACTAGAGAAGCCCAATGAAAGTGGAGCCATCATGAATGGGATAAGGACTGTTAGAAAAGAGACCCCAAAGAGCTTCTTTCTCTTACTTATGTCATATGAGAACACAACAAAAGAGCATGAACCAGGAGGTGCGTTCTCACCAGACAGTGAATCTATTGGTGACTTAGACTTCCCAGACTTTGGAACTATGAGGAATACATTTCTGTTGCCCATAAGCTACCATGTCTGTGGTATTCTGTTACAGCAGCCAGAAAGGACTAAGACACCCTCCTTGATAGTAACACGTGTTCCTTAGCAGAATAGCCTCTGGAACAGCACATAATTCGTATTTTGCTGTGAACTGCCGGCCATACCATAGTTTTGACATATGGAACCTTTTGGCAGAATATCAGTAACCATGACTGTGACTGAGCGCTCATGGAAACAGCATCTTTGGATAATTTCAGGTTACACAAATGAGCTTTGAAAGCAAAGACAATTGACTGTAATAGCCAGAAATATAAAACCTACTGAGTATAAAATTTCATTCCTGGAAAGAATAAAAATTAAAATGTGAGGGGTAAATCTTTATCAGTTTCACTTTTGCCTTTAAGAAGTAAAAGTTGTGGAATTTTGTACCATTGTGATAATTTTGCTGTCATCTAAAACCTTTAAGTCTTTGCTTTTAGTGAAAAACTTGAATTGGAATGTTTCATCTACCTTAATTTTTGGGGGTGCAGATTCATATCATATTAAAGGTAATACAGACTAGATTTTAGTTGAATTTAAATTTAGCAGATATATACACTGGATGATGAGCTTGCACGCAAAATTCACTTGGATTTTTCTTTTAAGAAATAAAAATGACAGTTTGCTCAGAGACGGCAGAGCTATCAAATAAGACAGATGGCCTTTGATGCAGTTTTCACTGGCTGATATAACCACCATGATAACCAGTGGTATATGCCGAGACAGTCTGGGACGTGTTGTCCTACACATATAAAATAAGCCCAGTGTCCCAGACACAGAGATCCATCTTTCACTGGAGAAATGCTCACCGTTCTGTAGAACTGTTGCCTGGTTCTTGCCATCTTGTCCTTATGAGCCTGAATGAACAGAGTTTGAGGTTTAATTTTCAGCCAATCTTTGATTACTCTTAAGTGTTCCATTTCTGGAATAGGCTTAAAGGTATATTATGGGATAAAAATACTCCATTATTATAAATCAAGCTACTAGTTTCCTAAGACTGCTTAACTTTATTTTTTTGCACTTAATTTTTAAAGAGAAAAGTCATATAATAACATGATCTCAGGTGGCAAATATCCTTTTTTCTTTTTTTTTGGCTATACCACATGAAGGATTTTAGTTCTCTGACCAGGGATTGAACCTACACCCCCTGTGGTGGCAGCATGGAGTCTTAACCGCTGGACCATCAGGGAAGACCTAAGTGGTAAATAGTCTCAAAAACATTTTTTTCAGAGCATACTCGTGGGTCACTTGTGGTCACTTGTGGATCCAGCCTACCTCCTTCAACTAAAACAATGGCATTAAAATTAATAATAATTTTGATATTTGATATAGTTTAAAATCAGGAATCATTGTGAAAAGCTTGTTTTTAATTTTTGGAATCTTTGAAAGCAAGGACCTTGTCTCCCCATTTTTTCCCATCTTTTTTTTTTCTTATTTTTACTATGTACCCAAATCTTTATCTTACTGGATTTTTAAAAGAATAAAATACACTTCTGGCTTTTAAGAATGTAGATTTTAGGTGGATAGTTAAAGCATATTAATAAAGTAATCAAAAGATAATACCAGAATAAAATTATATAGATGGAGTAATTATTTTTTTAGGGATGATGAAACTTTTTTATTAGAGTATATAGTTGTTCTGTATACTCTAATTTTAAAAAAAGTTAAAACTGATTCACTTTGCTGTGGAGTTGAAACTAACACAGTTAATGTAAATACATATATTTCTATATAAATATATAAATGTAAATAAGTATATATATATGAGTTGTTGTTGTTCAGTCACTCGGTCATTTCCAACTCTTTGCAAACCCATAAATTGCAGCACACCAAGCTTTCCTGTCCTTCACCATCTCCTGGGGTTTGCTCAAACTCATGTCCATTGAGTTGGTGATGCCATCCAGCTGTCTCATCCTCTGTCATCCCTGTCTCCTTCTGCCTTCAATCTTTCCCAGCATCAGGGTCTTTTCTAATGAGTCTGCTCTTTACATCATGTGGCCAAAGTATTGGAGCTTCAGCTTCAGCATCAGTCCTTCCAATGATTCAGGATTGATTTCCTTTAGGATTGACTGGTTTGATCTCCTTGATGCCCAAGGGACTCTCAAGAGTATTTGCCAACACTATTTTCAAACTACAGTTTGAAAGCATCAGTTCTTCAGTGCTCAGCCTTTTATATCCACTCTTTTTAGATTCTTTTCCTATATGGGCCATTATTGATAACTGAGTACAGTTCCTTGTGCTATATAGTTCAGTTCAGTTGCTCAGTCGTGTTTAACTCTTTGCAACCCCATGGACTGTGGCACACCAGATTTTCCTGTCCATCATCAACTCCCTGAGCTTGCTCAAACTCATGTCCATCAAGTTGGTAATGCCAGCCAACCATCTTATCCTCTGTTGTCCCCTTCTCCTCCTGCCTTCAATCTTTCCCAGCATCAGGGTCCTTTCCAAGGAAGCAGCTCTTTTAGTAATCTGTTTTATATATAGTAGTGTGTATGTGTCAATACCAGTTTCCCAATTTATCCCTCACCCTCCACCCTCAACCTGCCCCAGTATCACTGCCCTGGCCTAGAGTTTAATCCTGGGAACTGAGATCCCAAAGTCATGTTGAACAGTGAAAAAAGAAAGAGAATAATTTTCCCTATCTTTTTTTTTTCTTTTTAACATTTTTTTCATGTGGATCATTTTTAAAGTCTTTTATTGACTTCAATGCAACATCATCTCTGTTTGATGTTTTGGTTTTTTTTCCCAAGGCATGTGGGATCTTCCCTCTCTAACTAGAGCTCGAACTAGGAACCTCTGCATTGAAAGGTGAAATCTTAACCACTGGACCACCAGAGAAGTCCCTCTCTGATTTTTTCTAGGGCCTTTTGGTGTGCTGTACCAACAAGAAAACACTCTGATTATCTGGCAACCAGGCTTTTGACTTAAAGGAGTAGCAATCAGAGAAATAGGGACACTAGGAAATTAAACACATAAAATAAAAGATTTATAGTAGGGATCTGATTTGGGAAATCACTGTGGGAGCTGTTGTTTCCTGTGTCTGGTGCTGGAGTCTGAATTTCATAAAACAGGCAGTTGAGAGGAGTGGATGAATGTGAAATGGGAAAAGTAAGGAAAAGCCAGAGCTTGTGAAGCTAAGCCAGAAACCACAAAGAAGTACGGAAACTCCTGTTGAGTCTCTCTTGGCCTCGAAACTCCCAGCTTCCAGGATGGGGCCATTTTGCAAAAGAAATCAAAGCCCTTCTCCTGGGAGCTAAACACCCACTTAGCTCAGAAGTGAGAGAAGCTGAATCAGAAGATTCAGGAGGAGGCGGAAGTGTTGAGGGACCATCTGGAGAAAGTGGTGATATGTGTGAGATTCAGCAGTGTGTCATTCTCTGCACCAGCTTCTCCAAGGAATACGTTTGCTCTTTCATTTCCACCTTCCACATCATGTGTTGTGACCCATGTTAACCATGAACTATGCAGGGAAGGGAGTTCTAAGTAATGAAGTTCTAGCTTATTTCCATGAGCATAATACAAGTCCACCGTAGTTTAACCTTGGTTAATTTGACATACAAAAACATCTTTTTAAACCATACTTAACTTCAAAATAAAGGCAACAGGAGAATCTTATATCCACCTAACATAAAACAACCATATCTTATATAGCTGGAAACACATTAACATCCCCCCATAAAGACATAGAGATATAAAATATATAAAATCTTTTATCTCTCAATGGTTTTCATGTCTCTTCTAACCGAATTACATTTCCCTTTTGATGCCGGCTCAGAGGTAAAGAATCTGCCTGGCAAGCAGGAGACTTGGTTTTGCTCCTTGGATCAGGAAGAGTTCCTGGAGAAGGAAATGGCAACCCACTCCAGTATTCTTGCCTGGGAAATCCTATGGACAGAGGAGCCTGGCAGGCTATAGTCCATAGGGTCGTGAAACAGACATTACGACATTACTGAGTGACTAAACAATAACTTTAATACTGAGGTATGATGTTAACTAGTATTCATCCTTAAAGATTCTAGGTCTTATGCAGTCCCACTGGTATTGGATTATTCTGTTTTTTTGTTTGTTTGTTTTTAAAGCTCCTTGGAGACTAATAGGCATCTCAGAAAATCTACACTCCAGACATACTGCTCTCTCCCCTCATTGCATAGTAGTAACTCAATTTCCTCTTGATTTTATGATTAGTCATGTTATCCATTACCTGTTAATTCTTTAAGAAATATAAAAGAGATTTGGTGAAAGTCTCATTACCAGTTTAATGGAACCACTGATGCATCTCACTGGTAGAAGCCTTTGTCTCTTGGTAACTTCCCCTAATAGAGCTCAGAGAACAAGAACAGGAAGCAAACATTTCATTAGTGATCACTGAAGTGAAAATGTTAGTCACTCAGTTGATTCATTGTGACCCCGTGGAGTATAAGCCACCAGGCTCCTCTATCCATACCCGCCAGGCAAGAATACTGGCTTGAGTAGCCATTCTCTTCTCCATGGGATCTTCCCAACCCAGGGGTTGAACCCATGTCTCCTGCATTGCAGGTAGATTTTTTTTAACCATCTGAGCCACCAGGAAAGCCCTAGTGATCACTAGTGATAACCATTAGAGCAGCCACTTCCTTGTATAGCTCATTTCCAGAGACCTCAATCCTGCCTAGGGGAGAAATAGTATCATATTCTTGTCTCTGAATGAAGGCATATATACTCCATTCCAGAGGCCGCTGCAGTTCTGCAAGGTGTGGGCACCTAGCTGATGCCAGAACCAAGTCTTCAAAAGTCCATTCCACTGTTCGATCAGTCATCCATTTCGCAATGACAGAGAAGATGGAAAAAAAAAAGTGAATTCAATGAGCATGAACCCATCTATACATTTTACTGGCTGTTAAACGAATTTCTTGGTTAGAATAGTGCTGAGAAAAAGGTATTTTGTATGTTACAAAATAATAGTTTGGCAGAAGAATTGTAGGGAAAGAAAGTAAATCTATATATAGTATAAGTGCTTATTTCAATGAGAGCAAAGCCACGACCTCTTCCATAACGTAAATGGTTTTATACAGTTAATCTACCACTAGAGAATTCTCTGGCAGGCCAGTGGGTAGGACTCTGCACTTCCACTGCCAGGCCTGGTTTTATCCTGGTCAGGGAACTGAGACTCTACAAGTCAGGCTGATTCCATTCCCTCTCCCTTTCCCACATGAATGGTGTCATATTGTAGTCTCCATGTTGGTCTGTGCTGCTGTCAAATTGGGCATTCAGCCATGGCTGTAATCAGATCACCATCAGTGAAATAAATTCATGTTGCTCTGACTGTGTATTAGTTCCATCCTGGCTGCTATTGGTACTTTTTCAGGAACCTGTTGGTCAAGTGCAGGATGACTGAGGAAAGAGGCTGACTACTGTACCTATGACAGGTTGTCTTATCCTCCACTGAAGTTTCTCTCTGGTGACCACGTAGATACATATCTTCACATCTTGTGCACATTCAGAAAGGTCTTTATATTACCAATTTTTCAGTTGTGTTACTTCCAATTGCCTGACCAGTCTGCAAAATCCTTAGCTGCTACAGACAAGGTAGGGTGGATCCACATTTCTAGCAATCTTCCTTTCCAGGTTAAATGAACAACCAGCTGTATTACTCAAAGTTCTGTGCACCTAGAGGACTTTTCTTCACCATTGTCTTTCAAGGCTCCTCAGATTAGAACTGCTGTAGTTGTTCATTTGTCAGGTACAGCCAGCCTTTCGTGCAGAATCATCTACAACCCAAGCCCCAGTTCTTTCTTCCCCAATTAGCTAATCATAGGAAACTCCCTTAAGGTGGAGAAGGAGGAGGCTTTGTGGCAGAAATATGGGTCATGAGCATCTGTGCCACTTACTCACGCACCTTCTTTGTATTTTCAGGACCTGATCAAGTCAGATCTTGCATATCTCTTTCACATAATAGTGGAGTACTGCTGTGCATGCCCTGCTTTAGTGCTTACTAGGACATGAAAGACATGATTAACACTCAAGTCTCATGGTAACCTGGTGGCCCATGTTCAAGGGTTCACTCTATTAAGGTTCAGTGGCAAATGAGAATCTGATTTTCAAAAGGACAGTGATACTTTCTACTGAAGAAGGCATAGCTTTTAAACAAAATCTGAGTGTTTTATGCTGAAATTCACTTGCAGGGGACTGTCAAAAGCCCCATACAATATCTTTGTTTACCATTGACACTTAAACACCTTCAGATCTGTAGGGCCATACAGTCTAAATAACATTGCAGCTGGCAGCCTGTGCTGCCAATCTGTTCTGGACCCCACTAACACTGAAGAACTTTTCAAGTTGCTCTGTGGGAGGGACACCTTCAAACACTGAGTATGTTTCCTTTAAAATCCAAAGAGGTCTAGTGGCATTATGTCTCTTTCTTAATGAATGGTAGGGGAGAACCAGACACAGCAACTTGTAATTCACTTTGGAAGACTGACTTACAGAAATTTCACTGAATTTCAATAGGATTTATTTCTCACCAGCTGGCTCACAGTAGTTACACACATGTGTCTGGGGTCATAACTATTTCCTGCTCATGTAATCCAGTTGGTATGATACTGTTAGTGTAATAGAGGGAGATGGGTGGTGATTAAGGCCCCTGACATATGGCTGAGAAGGTGATAGAGCCCTGAACTGGGAGAGTGAAGGTGCAATATTCATCCTGTCACTACCTTTAAGCTTCCAGCTTCCATAAGTGGGTGTCCTGCAGGAAAAACAGGTGCCCTTTAATGCACCTGACCTGCAATTCAGAAAAGCTTTAGCAGAAGCTGTCAGCCCAGTTGCTGCCCTCCGCCAACCCACAAACCAGCAGATAAAGCAATAGTGCCTGAGGCCCTGCACTGACCTCCTGAATGTAAAGGGAAAGGTCAATCTTTCACTTCTGGCTTCCTGTGGACTGTGCTAACTAGGAATCTGCAGAAAAGGAAATTCCAAGAAATTTAGTTCCGGTTTAACCAAGAGGATGCAACTTGCACTCAGCACATAAGAATAGCATTGATCTCCAATGAAGATACAACAAAAGCCTTTGAGAGCAGGAAACTTCCCTTAAGTCCTGAAAACCATGAAAACGTCTGCAAAGAATGAAAGCTCAAACAAGGATTTCTTCTCATTTGCTTCATCAGTTAAATAAGAAAGATTTTGCTATGGCAAGCTGGTAAAGTTCACAAAATGTCATATTTGTGGGGTGAAAGCCAAGAAGAGCAGGAGAAACAGTTGAAGACAGAAGAACAAAGGGAAAAGGAAAAGCAGGGAAAGGAGATGATGGAGGTCAGAAGCCGGGGGTAGTGCCAAGCAAAGGGCAAGAGTAGGTACAATAAACAAGAAGCAACACCTGACAACCGAGAAAAGTAGCAGCGACCGAAAATTAGAAGAAAGAGCAGATTCTTCCTCTGGCTGAAAAAAAGTCTATCTGGGCTTCACTTGGTTGGTCTAAAAGGAACAAGCATAGGAAAGCTCCATTCTTCCAGTTATAGCCAACAGAGCTCAGGTGGCAAATGACTCCCCAAGGAACAGTAGCCAAGATCTTTGGAAAACACATGGCCTCACTTAAAATAGCTCATCTAAACTTCCTGTAAAATTTACTTGTATAAAATAGTTCCTTCCTCAATAATTTCATTTAAGTGTATTTATTAAATTTTGTGTAATTTAAATCAGTTTGTTCCAATTTACTATTTATAATAATAGCTACCATTAGCTTTTTATAATTATCAAAAATAAGTACATAATTATGTATATAACATTGTAAATGACAGAGTGCTGGATACTCAAATTTTTGGTCCCATCTAAGCTAAATTGCTTAGAAACTTAAGTAGATTTCTACATCATGCAATAAACTTAGTGTATGTCCTTCAAAGAGCCCAAGGAAAATGCAAAACTTAAAAAAAAAATTACATGTCACACGGCTAATAGTTCTAACATTTTTTATTATTATTGGATAATTTAAAGGTGATTGTAAAGTCTGATTCCTTTCACTCAAAGAAAAATCCTACAGAAAACATCAGCAACATCATAAATCCCTTTATAGAAAAGTATCATTATATTTTTCCTAGAATTGGATTTGATTAAGGCTCAGAGAAAAAATGATTCTTTACTGAAGAAGCATGAGTCAGCTAGACCAGAGTTCTGATCTCAGGCACCTAGGAGATATAGGAGATATAGGAGATATAGGACTTTTGACAAATTTCTTAACTTCTCTGTCTCTTTTTAAATTTAATTCTTAATAAAATAATTTTTTTCTTTGGTCATGCCACTTGACACGAAGGATCTTAGTTCCCTGACCAGGTATTGAACCTGTACCCTCTTCAGTGGAAGCTAGGAGTCTTAACCACTTAACCTCTCTTGTTTTCTTTGTCTGTTAAACAAAGCATCCTAATACTTATAGAGTTCTTATGAGGATTAAATATATATCTGGCTCATAGATATGTAATAAATGTTAGATACCCTTACTATTTGCAATTTTTGAGAAAATTTATAAAATCATAGTGAATTAATGTTGATAATGACTTTTATTATAGTGTATAATACTCCAATTAGAAGAAATAGTTGAAATTATTTTTTTCCCTTAGGCTATCTAAAGATCTAAAAACATTTTTATTTTAATTTGAGCCCTGTTGTTTAGTTGTACGTGGGTTAGAATTTTATTTCTTCCATTTTATTAATAAACATAATGTGAGGCAGAAGAGACTGTAAACATAAGTAAAAGGAAAACAAAAGTTCTGATTACTTTAAATGAGGTATTTGATACCTTGTAGAAATTGCTATTTTCCTTAGTGAACTTTAAGGAAACTCAAACAACTTTGTTTGGAGCTAGAAGATTTAAGGGAAAATGAAAAAAGGTTGAAGATGGAGAGGAAGCGAGATATAAGCAGTGATTTTTTTATGTCATTGATGAATAATCTTATTAATGCTGTGTTTGTTATTAGTCCTTCATAGGGCTCTGTGCTCATATAAGTCATTCTGAAATGTATTAATCACCATAGAGACTCAGGTCTGTGTATTCTATTGAAAATTCATATCATTTTCAAAAGGCAATGCTTACTCAACATTTTAAAATATTAAACAACAACAACAACATCTCTACAGTAGTCCCTTAACTCAAGTTTTCTTCTAATTTCCAAGTGAGTACATATTGAAGTGGTTCAAGGGTATATTTTTAGCAGTGAACAAATTCACAAAAATGACTGACTGTGTTCTGCAGAAAGCTTATACTTTTTGACCCTGAACCAGTCCTACATGTTTAATTCTAATTAAGTACACTTTATCATGACCTTGTTTATAACACCATGAAAAGTTTAATAAAAATGATACTTTCTCTGCCCTTATTTCTACAGTAATGCTGTTACTGTCAGAGATCTGTGGAATTTATGAAGAAGCTATCTATCTGATGTGTTCTTGAGGCCCGTGCGAGAAACACTCATATTTATACTTATTTCAAGGGTATCTGAGGGAGTTTCTACAGCTTTATCCGAGGTCTAGGCTTGTCACTGATCCCTCCCTGCATTTCTGCCAGTCTTACAAGTGAGAGAAAGGAAAACTTTTGATAAATTATTTTTCTGTGTTTACCGATTTTTTTGTTCATTTCTTTTTGATTTAATAACTTTATGTTGAGAGAATTAAACAGCCAGTATCAAGGGAATGATGCAATGCATTTCAATGAGATAAGATTTTTGGAATGGATCTTGAATGAGGGTGTGACCCCCTAACAGTGCCTCTAGGTCAAGGAAAAAAAAACAAAACAAAACACCCAGAAACAGAAAAGACAAAAAAAAAAAAAAAAAGATCCCTTCAAAACCTAACTCTGATTAGTTCAAGGCTTTAGATACCTAAGTCTACAACAGTTTAGCTTTCAGTTGGATGTTTTTATGTGTACAATAAATCTGCAGTCATTTGTTGAAATGGGGTATTCTCATACTCCAGATAGCTGTTTCTCTTAGATATCTCTGAATTAGCCATTAGAAAGTTTCATTTCAAAAGGTCATAATTCTGAAATATATTTTAATTGCATCTGCTTTGGTAAACGGGGTATATTAAAGGTAATTTAATTTTTAAAGTTGAAGATATGGGAGAAAAATCATCTTAATTTTCTAAGACAGGAGAACCTCAGCCGATTGCTAATAAGTGAGGTTTAGAAAAAAATCAGTTAGAAAAAGAAAGACAACTTATTGCAAGGCTGATGGAATGGCATTGGCAGGGCTGTGCAGCTGGTTGGCGATGAGTTCTGGGAGCCTGGGAGGAGATTCCCAACTGCATTTTACTTGGGGTTTTACATGACTGTGGGGGAGTGTCGTCATACAGTCTTATTCCATCTACTTGATTTCTGTTGTTATGTTCTTCATTTATCTTTTTAAAAAATGAATGTAGAAGATGTTTAAGTTATTTAACAGTTATTTAGCAGTTCTTTTTATGTGGTGTTCGAAGAAGTGAAAACCAGAATTCTATATGCAAAATCTTGTATACACATTATCGTACATGGTCCTGGGGACTAGATTATGAGCTGCAGCTTATCATCACATTTTTGAAGTTGGAAATAGGCCTGGAGAACTCATTATTTTGCCAAGGCCATATAGCTAAATCCAGATCTGTCTGACAATGAAGTCAGTATTTTGTCCACTGCACCACATTACTACAAAGGCAAAGCAACTTTTGCTGTGCTTGCACAAAATCGAGGTTAATAATCTTTATCTTCTCTTTTTCTGTTATGACAGCATCATCAATTGTTTTTCACATAATTTTTAACTACTTTTGGCTCATATTTTTGCGTGCATTGCTGTGTTTTCATGGCTCTAGGAAGGAGAATGTTGAGTTTGCAGTGCTGTAATGCTACTCTTCTTCACATCTCCCTAGTGTTTTTGTGTGTGGCTTTACTTATAAATAAAGGTAAATGGATTATCTTTAAAAGAGTATACACATAAAGCTGGTTTAAATGATTGTATTTTGGGAGGAGAGTTGAGTGGCAGTATGAGAAAGGATTCTTTTCCTTGTGCAACTTTTGTTCCTTTTGAATATTGTACTGTGTACATGTTCTACAAGTTGAAAATTTTAAATGTCTCTTTTTAAATATCGTGGACATTTGGAATATGGTGGTTAAAGACCACAGGACACTGCCTGCATTTTCAGAAATCCAAAACAGAAGTGAAATATTTTAAATTGTGGCTATATTATTTTTCATGGATTCACTGATTTCAGATTGTGCCAGATAATCTAAATGCTTTTGGTATTTGGAGCTTAGATAACAAAAGAAGACACATGCAACAATAACTGTAGCACAGGAAAAAATTTATTTTTGGAAGGGGAGCTGTGCTGGTCTTTGTTGTGGGGTGCAGACTTTCTTCAGCTGTGGTGTAAATAGGTTTTCTCTAGTTGCATCCCATGGGTTTTGACCAGGGATGGAACCTGCACTGGAAGGCATATTTTTAACCATTGGACCAGTAGAGAAGTCCCAATCCAATGTCCTTATTTATGAAGAAATATTTAGCTATTAGTGGCAAAAAAAAAAAAAAGGCTTTGGACTGTAAATTCAGCATGGTCTCTAATTTGCCTAATTGTGAAGATTGACATCATTAATTGATAGGAAAAAGGTACCTAAAAATGACTATTATAATTTATTCTGAAGATCATATATCTTCTCTTGGTCACATCTTTATGAAAAGAATTTCAGTGAAGGAAGATTTGTATCCAAAAAGTAATTTTTATGAAATTTCTGCCCCTGGGAGTGCTATGTGTAACTGTCATGACATTTTGGGAGAAGATATTATTTAGTAGCAACAGTTATTTTTATGTGATAAATATTACCATTCAGTTAAATGTGTGTATATATTTTAAAAGTTTATTATTTCACAAATTACAGCCACAGTAAGTAGTACCAACATCATAATAAACTGGCAACGGACAGTGATATTTATGCTAGGCCATTCAACTAGTAATGCCAGTTGAATATTCATTATTTTTAAAGATGTTTAGAGTAAAAAAAAATCACCAAGTGGAAACGAGTCACCCAGATAATAAACCAATCTATCTATTTTACCAAGTTTAGGTATTTTCTCATCATTAAAAAAAAAAAATCCCTGGCCAGCTTCTTTGGCATGAAATTTAAAGGCATCAAATGTACAGAATAAATATGTATGCAACCTTGTTTTTACAGGTTGGCAGTATTTCACTTTTTGGCAGGTTCTTTGGCTATTTTCCTCTGTGGTCATCTTTAATGAATGAGTACTACTACTGTAATAGGAAATACATTAGAAGCAAGAAAGTCATAGATAGATTCTGATGAGCAGACTGATTCACTGACATGGAAAAGGAAAATGGATGTGTACTGTGATTATCATGTTTGTAGACTCACGCTTATGAGCATTGGCAGCTTTTGTACTCCAATCAGTTCAGTTCAGTTCCGTTGCTCAGGCGTGTCCAGATAGTTCCCTGCTTTTAAAATCACATATCACTTTTCTATGTTGAAGAAAACTCATCTTTGTCCACTGTTTCCCATTACTATGTTACATCACATCCTGAGTTGACTCATGCACTGGCTAAACTTTCAGTCTGGTTTCTTTCTCTAGTTTTCTCACTAGTCTTGACAGTTTTAATAAGGATATATATTGTTGAAACAATCCTTAACCTTTCTAAAACCATTTTCTATGGAACTCAAGTTAATTGACTTTAGAGGAAAGAGATTTCAGGATAAAAGAATAACTTTGTATTTTGTTACCATTTCTAAAGAGGAGGTTTTGATTCAGCATAGTTCACATCTGATTCTTTGACTTTTCTCTTAGGCTAGCTCTGATCACAGCATATTTAGGAGACTTCCAAATTACTTTATCTACTAAACTTGTGAAAATTCCCATGTAAGAACAAGATAATAGGACCCTAAATTTTAGATACATAAAATTAAATCATTTTACCACCAAGGGTTTTCTTTTTAACATTGTGGCACTTTCAACTGACTTTATCAATTTAAAAAAAAAAGTGAATTTTGAGAAAATAGCTATTTGACACATCTGTGGCTTATTAAATGATGATTAATTACTATCTGAAAGGGGAGAAAAGCGCATAGACAAAATCTGTGGTTAAGCCATGACGGCAGTGGTTATTTTTATTAACTTAAGTTTTCATACTTGTGACTATCCTCACTAGTAGAATATTCTCATTAGCCTGGTATGTTATTACACTATTCTTCATGGTATCTTGGGTGGGCATCCAATAGATGATGTAACTTCTCAATTAAAGAACTGCAAGCTCCTGGAGGTTTATAGCAACCTCATTTTAGAAAGTTCTCTAAGAAATTTTTTTAAAAGAATTACTGAGATTTCAACACCTAGATCATGGCATAGTGCTTAATCCTCTTTAAGCCATAATGTTTGAAGAATTAAAAGTAACCCATGAATTTTTTGTGTTATGGATCAAAGCTTTATTGGAAATATTTTCCTCTATAATTTAAACTTGTTTTTGATGGTAGTTATTTAATATGATAATTTTAGCAACTGAAGAATCTTAATTGGTATTTGGGCATGAGTTTTTTAACACACTAAAACTCAGTGATGGGTTAATAGTATGATCTCTTTCAGAATGAATTCATACCACCAAAATCTAAATTGTCTGATAATTAGGAAATTCATATTTAGACTTAAATTGACTAGAAGATTGGTTTAATTCACTTTGTTTTTACAGTATAAAGCAGTACTATAGTCTTCTTTAAAAGAAGAAACTATATATATATATGTATATATGCATTCATATGTGTTTGTATGGGGCTTCCCAGGTGGCACAGTGGTAAGGAATCACCTGCCAGTGCAGAAGACACAAGAGATACTGGTTCGATCCCTGGATCAGGAAGATCCCCTGGAGGAGGAAATAGTAACCCGCTCCAGTATTCTTGCCTGGAACATCTCATGGAGAGAAGCCTGGCGGACTATAGTCTATGGGATCACAAAGAGCTGTACACAACTGAGCAACTAAGCACAGCACCATCTCCCAGAGCTTGCTCAAACTCACGTCCATTGAGTCAGTGTGGCCATCCAACCATCTCATTCTCTGGCAGCCCTTTCTCCTCCTCCTCTCAATCTTTCCCAGCATCAGGATCTTTTCCAATGAGCTGGCTTTGTCACATCAGGTGGCCAAATTATTGGAGCTTCAGTTTCAGCATCATCTCCTTTAGAATGGACTGGTTTGATCTTCTTGCAATCTAAGAGACTTTCAAGAGTCTTATTGAATACCACAGTTCAAAACATCAATTTTTTGGTGCTTAGCCTTCTTTATGGTCCAATTCTCACATCTGTACATGACTACTGGAAAAACCATAGCTTTGCCTATATGGTCATTTGTCAGCAAAGTAATGTCTCAGCTTTTTGTGTCACTGATTAGGTTTGTCATAGTTTTTCTTCTTAGGAGCAAGCATCTTTTAATTTCATGGCTGAAGTCACCATCTGCAGAGATTTTGGAGCCCAAGAAAATAAAGTGTGTCACTGTTTTCCATTTTTCCTCATCTATTTGCCATGAAGTGATGGGACCAGATGCCATGATCTTAGTTCTTTGAATGTTGAGTTTTAAGCCAGTTTCACTCTCCTCTTTCACCTTCAAGAGGCTCTTTAGCTCCTCTTTGCTTTTTGCCATAAGGGTGGTGTTATCTGCATATCTGAGATTATTGATATTTCTCTTGGCAATCTTGATTCCAGCTTGTGCTTCATCCAGCCCAACATTTTGCATGATGTACTCTGCATATAAGTTAAATAAGCAGGGTGAACAAACAGTCTTGACATACTCTTTTCCCAATTTTGAACCAGTCCATACGTGGATACATACATATTTGTCTACTTGTGTTCTTAGCCATGGTTTCATAAGTACCTACAGTGTTCCAGACATTGTATTTGATGTTGGTAGCACAAATATAAATAAGAGCTAGGTCTGGGACTCTCATAATCTGGAGGAGTGGGGAAACAAAGATACAGCTTTATGTTAACAGTCTTTGTTGAATTCTACTAGAGAGATGAGAATAAGGTGCTATAGGAATGCGAAAGCTGAAACTCCAGTACTTTGGCCACCTCGTGCGAAGAGTTGACTCATTGGAAAAGACTCTGATGCTGGGAGGGATTGGGGGCAGGAGGAAGAGGGGACAACAGAGGATGAGATGGCTGGATGGCATCACCAACTCAATGGATGTGAGTCTGAGTGAACTCCTGGAGTTGTTGATGGACAGGGGAGGCCTGGCGTGCTGCGATTCATGGGGTCGCAAAGAGTCGAACATGACTGAGTGACTGAACTGAACTGAACTGAACTGAACTGAACTGAGGAATGCAGATGGAAAGTGGGGGAGGACAGTAACAGAGATTTACAAAGAGAATAAAACTGCTCTGAGATTCTAAGGGCTGAAGAAAGCAACGAAAACCAATACAATATTGTAAAGTAATTAGCCTCCAATTAAAATAAATAAATTTATATTTTTAAAGAAAGAAAAGAGCATTTCAGGCTAGAAAGACATTGTGGTGAAAGGCAGGGTGGTCTGCAGGGAGTTTCAAATAGTTCAAGATGGTAAGAGCTTGGGAAATTAGGGTGATTAGCAAAAGATTCATGGAAAATGGATTGGGGAACATTACAAATAATACAGGGTTATGCCAAAGAACCTGAATTTCATTCAGTAGAAAAGGGGACCCAAAAGTCTTTGAGAAAGTTTGCCTTCTTTGTTTTGGAACAGCAATTTAAAAATTGCTTCTAGACTAAAGGAACCTTAAACTCCACAAATTAAGACTCAGGATAAAACAAATGTAGTATATGCTGCAGTCTCCTCTTTCTTCTTGGAGATTCACTGTGTTCATCAGTAAATCAAAGGTTTGAAAAAAATTCTGCATAAAGTAATCCTGTTAATATATTTAGCCTGTGCCTGGGTGCTCAGTCCCTTCAGTCATGTCTAACTCTGTGTGACCCTATGAACTATAGCCTCCCAGGCTCCTCTGTCCCTGGGATTCTTCAGGCAAGAGCACTGGAGTGGGATGCCATGCCCTCCTCCAGGGATCTTTCTGATCCAGGGGTCAAACCCGTGTTTCTTACTTCTGCTTCACTAGCAGGCAGGCTGGTTACCACTAGTGTCACCTAGGGAGCCCCTGTTTTCTAAATGTATATGCTATCATGAAATTCTCTTTTCTCCCCCTTTTTCATCTTTTTCTGCCCTTTTACCCATCTCTTTTCTGGAGTATACTTTGAAATTCTGTTTTATGAAGGAAACTCATATGAAATATGGATAAAATGGGAAGATATTTGAAATGTAGGTCAATATGGAGAGATATAGATGAGATACAATTGCACTAATAACAAATCACATCTGTTTTGAAATAAATGTTATTCTGGAGTCATAGACTCTCTGATGCCATTGTTTCAAACTATTATGTAGAAAAATTTCAAATTCCATGTAAATTGAACCAGCAAATTCAACTCCTGTGAAACTTTTTTCTTGGACTACCCATTATAAGACCATCACAAGATATTCTTTAAATGATATATACTGATTTTCTTTATTAATGTGCAGTTTAAAAGAAGTGTACAATCCCTTTTTAAAAATTCAGGCAAAATACAACTATGTTAGTTATAGTTACTGCTGTCAGGTTTTAAACAGTCAAAGCTATGAATAACATCAGTGAATGAAATTCATTGGCTGTCTGTGGCTGGAAAATCTAGGGTGTCTGAAAGCTGGAATTACTTGGAAGTGGCCATTCAAATTTGTAATGGAGGAGATGATAATTTCACTGCTCCCCTTTAAAATCTAGACCACACAAAATGCCAAAACACTTAAAATATATTCAAACAAAGACTGATTTTGTAACAATTTCTAAAATTGGAAAAGTAACAGCAGATTGTAAAATTTATGCAAAATTCTTCTCAATTAGATGAAACATTCATACTAAATACTAAAAACTCTATCCCTCTCTAAATTTTGGTGTAACATACTTTGGGTACTCATAGAGATCTCTTTTCCGTTAGCTTAGAGAAATACCATTTCCCCTGCTTTTCAAAACGGTCAGTTTGCAGGTGACTACAACATCAAGTCCAAATTCCTCTTCAGAACACAGAAAATGTTTTCATGTGGAACACCAACACTAAAAATAGGAAAGTTTTTTTTTTGGCTTATGAGCACTGAAAATTATAACATTTAAAGAGAGAAGAGTGAGTTAAATTGCTATGTTAGCTAAAATCTTACCTCGCCGCTGTAAATCTGCTATATTTAACCTATAAGGATCTGTTTTTATCTTTCTTTAAATGAATTAAAAACAAAATGCTATTTTTTCTAACCCTTTGAATCATTTGGCATTAAATATTTCTTACATTATTCAAGAAAAATATTTTCTGTGACAGCACGCATCATCTCTTTCAGTTCCTAGATTTCTTGAGAGGCAGTCTTTTCATGATTCACATGTTCTTAAGGTTTTGATGTATACTTTATTTCTTACTATGCTTCTTTTTCTATACTTTTAAAGATTTCTTGTAATTTGATCATGCAAGTATGTGATCATTGCTATGGGCATATTTCTCTCCCTTCATTTCTAGCCTGTTAGGATGAGTTCTTCTATTTGCAACAATAATTAGTTGCAATTTGTCAAGACAGATAGTCTTAGGAATAATACACACCTATAAATTCTGTCTTTAATAGATGTTACTTTCCACACACCTGTAAGAATCCTTAGGAGGTAATCTTCAGACTGGTAACTTGGTATAATTTTTCAAATCATTAGCACAAGAAGTAGTTCAGTGAAGAGAAAATTCCTTACAGCACCCTTCCCCTTATGCAGGAGTTAGAGATCCTCTAAAATGCAATAGCATTGGAGAAATATATCTTTATCCCTTGAGGCCATTTAAAAATCACTGTAAATGAATGTCAAACTGGGATGTGGGGAATAAGTTGACTAAAACAATTGATGCTGGAAGTCAGAAAAACACACACACTTGGCTCAGAATTTCGATCAAGTGCTGAGCAAAAGCCCATATCTTCAGTTCAGTTTAGTTGCTCAGTTATGTTCAACTCTTTGCGACCCAATGGATTGCAGCACGCCAGACCTCTCTGTCCATCACCAGTCCCAGGAATTTACTCAAACTCATGTCCACTGAGGCAGTGATGCTATCCAACCAACTCATCCTCTGTCATCCCCTTCTCCCATCTTCAATCTTTCCCAGCATCAGGGTCTTTTCAAATGAGTCTGTTCTTTGCATCAGGTGGCCAAAGTACTGGAGTTTTAGGTTCAACATCAGTCTTTCCAATGAACACCCAGGACTGATCTCCTTTAGAATGGACTGATTGGATCTCCTTGCGGTCCAAGGGACTCTTGAGAGTCTTCTCCAACACCATAGTTCAGAAGCATCAATTCTTTGACTCTCAGCTTTCTTTATAGTCCAACTCTCACATCCATACATGACTACTGACTACTGGAAAAACCATAGGCTTGACTAGACAGACCTTTGTTGACAAAGTAATGTCTCTGCTTTTAATATGCTATCTAGGTTGGTCATAGCTTTTCTTCCAAGGAGTGTCTTTTAATTTTATGGCTGCAATCACCATCTGCAGTGATTTTGGAGCCCCCAAAATAAAGTCTGACACTGTTTCCACTGTTTCCCCATCTGTTTGCCATGAAACGATGGGACCATATGCCATGGTCTTAGTTTTCTGAATGTTGAGCTTTAAGCCAACTTTTTCACTCTCCTCCTTCAGTTTCATCAAGAGGCTCTTTAGTTCCTCTTCACTTTCTGCCATAAGGGTGGTGTCATCTGCGTGTCTGAGGTGACTGATATTTCTCCCGGCAATCTTGATTCCAGTTTGTACTTCATCAGTGGCTGCATGGCACTGGAGCTGCTGTGAGGAGATACCTCATGCCCAGGGGCAAAAGAGAAGCCCCAGCAAGATGGAAGGAGGGGTAAATTTGCATTTAGAATCAAACCCTATTCCCGTCAGAGATGCTCAAGGGGATCAAACAAACCTTGTGCACACCAGGATCCAGAGACCCCACAGAGACTGAGACAGAACTGTGTCTGAGTGTCTCCTGTGGAGGTGCAGGTCAGCAGTGGCCTACCACAGGGACAGGGGCTCTGGGTGCAGCAGACTTGGGTATGGCATAAGCCCTCTTGGAGGAGGTTGCCATTAACCCCATCATAGAGCTGCCAGAACTTACACAGGACTGGGGAAACAGACTCTTGGAGGGCACAAACAGAACCTTGTGTGCACCAGGACCCAGGAGAAAGGAGCTGTGACACCACAAGAGACTGACCCAGACTTGCCCGTGAGTGTCCAGGAGTCTTCAGTGGAGGCATGGGTTGGTGGTGGCCTGCTGCAGGGTTGGGGACAGAGAGTGTATCAGCACAGGCATGGGATCTTTTGAAGGAGGTCCCCATTATCTTCATTACCTCCACCATAGTTTGGCCTCGGGTAATAGGAGGGAGGGAACACAGCTCCACCTATCAACAGAAAGTTGGATTAAAGATTTACTAAGCATGGCTCACCCATCAGAACAAGACCCAGTTCTCCCTATCAGTCTCTCCCAGTCAGGAAGCTTCCATAAGCCTCTTATCCTTCTCCATAAGAGGGCAGACAAACTGAAAACCACAAGCACAGAAAACTAACCAATCTGAACACATAAACCACAGCCTTGTCTATTTCAATGAAACTATGAGTCATACCATGTAGTGCCACCCAAGACAGACAAGTTATGGTGGAGAGTTCTGAAAAAATGTGGTCCACTGGTGAAGGCAATGGCAAACCATTTCAGTATTCTTGCCTTGAGGATCCCATGAACAGTATGTAAAGGCAAAGAGATAAGACACTGAAAGATGAACTCCCTAGGTCGGTAGGTGCCCAGTAGGCTACTGGAGATCAGTGAAGAAATAACCCCAGAGAGAATGAAGAGATGGAGTCAAAGCAAAAACAACACTCAGTTATAGATGTGACTGCTATTTGAAGTAAAGTCTGATGCTGTAAAGAGCAATATTGCATAGGAACCTGGTATGTTAGGTCCATGAATCAAGGCAAATTGGAAGTGGTGAAACAGGAGATGGCAAGAGTGAACGTCAACATTTTAGGAATCAGTGAACTGAAATGGACTAGGATGGGTGAATTTAACTCAGATGACCATTATATCTACTACTGTGGGCAAGAATCCCTTAGAAGAAATGGAGTAGCCACCACAGTCCACAAAAATTCCAAAATACAGTACTTGGAGGCAGTCTCAAAAATGACAGAATGATCTCTGTTCATTTCCAAGGCAAGCCATTCAATATGGTAATCCAAGTCTATGCCCCAACCAATAATGCTGAAGAAGTTGAACGGTTCTATGAAGACCTACAAGACCTTCTAGAACTAACACACAAAAAAGATGTGCTTTTCATTATAGGGGACTGGAATGTATATGTAGGAAGTCAAGAGACACCTGGAGTAACAGGCAAATTTGGCCTTGGGTACAGAATGAAGCACGGCAAAGGCTAATAGAGTTTTGCCAAGAGAACGCCCTGGTCATAGCAAACACCCTCTTCCAACAACACAAGAGAAGACTCTACACAAGGACATCACCAGATGGTCAATAGTGAAATCAGACTGATTATAGTCTTTGCAGCCAAAGATGGAGAAGCTCTATACAGTCAACAAAAACAAGACCAGAAGCTGACTGTGGCTCAAATCATGAACTCCTTATTGCCAAATTCAGACTTAAATTGAGGAGAGCAGTGAAAACCACTAGACCATTCAAGTATGACCTAAATCAATTCGCTTACTATTATACAGTGGAAGTGAGAAATAGATTCAAGGGATTAGGTCTGATAGACAGAGCGCCTGACGAACTGTGGACCAAGGTTCATGACATTGTACAGGAGACAGGAATCAAGACCATCCCCAAGAAAAAGAAATGCAAAAGGCAAAATTGTTGTCTGGGAGAGGCCTTACAAATAGCTGTGAAAAGAAGAGAAGCCAAAAGCAAAGGAGAAAAGAAAAGATATACTCATTTGAATGCAGAGTTCCAAAGAAGAGCAAGGAGAGATAAGAAAGCCTTCCTCAGTGATTAGTGAAATTAATGAGAAGAAAACAATAGAATAGGAAAGACTAGAGATCTATCTCTTCAAGAAAATTAAGAGATGGCAAGAGAACATCTCATGCAAAGATGGGTACATTAAAGGACAGAAATGGTATGGACCTAATAGAAACAGAAGATATTAAGAAGAGGTGGCAAGAATACACAGAAGAACTGTACAAAAAAAGATCTTCACGACCCAGATAATCATGATGGTATGATTACCCACCTGCAGCCAGACATCCTGGAATGCGAAGTCAAGTGAGCCTTAGGAAGAATCACTACAAACAAAGCTAGTGGAGGTGATGGAATTCCAGTTGAGCTATTTCAAATCCTAAACAACAGTGCTGTGAAAGTGTTGCACTCAATATGCCAGCAAACTTGGAAAACTCAGCAGTGGCCACAGGACTGGAAAAGGTCAGTTTTCATTCCAGCCCCAAAGAAAAGCAATGTCAAAGAACGTTCAAACTACCTCATAAGTGCACTCATCTCACACGCTAGTAAAGTAATGCTCAAAATTCTCCAAGCCACACTTCAGCAGTATTTGAGCCATGAATTTCCAGATGTTCAAGCTGGTTTTTAAAAAGGCAGAGGAACCAGAGATCGAATTGCCAACATCTGTTGGCAAGAGAGTTCCAGAAAAACATCTATTTCTGTTTTATTGACTATGCCAAAGCTTTTGACTGTGTGAATCACCACAAACTGTGGAAAATTCTGCAAGAGATGGGAATACCAGATCACCTGACCTGCCTCTTGAGAAATCTGTATGCAGGTCAAGAAGCAACAGTTAGAACTGGGCATGGAACAACAGACTGGGTCCAAATCAGGAAAGGAGCATTTCAAGGCTGTATATTGTCACCCTGCTTATTTAACTTATATGCAGAGTACATCATGAGATAAAGCCCATATCTTACCTATTTAGTATCTGTATGGGGGAAGGGAGAGTTGAACTCAACAAAAAACAAGCTCAACAAGACTTATAGAGCCAAAGATGTGAATATCATGTGAATCATTTGCTCTGAGTAATTTCAAGTAGGCTGTGAACGTGTCTTGATGCACACATCAACAAAAGTCCTAGTTGAGTCAGCTTGCTTCAGACTTAACTGGCTCAGAGCAGCATATGGAACAGTCTTGGGATAGATTCTAACTCATTTGTTATACGTACACTAGGGACTATTACAATATAAGGAAATTAACTGTGGTAATAAAACAAAGTGAATGGTCAGTATGCCAGCAATTTAAGCAGTTCCTCATTTGTCAATATTGCAAACAGAACCAAAGTGCTGTTTTATGAAAATGTGCTTCAGGAAGTTTATTGGGTTCTCATTTGATAGAAAACAATCTTTGATGCTTATTAAAACTTAATTTAAGCCATTTTAGAAGTCTGTATTTTAATGAAAAACATTCTTTGCAACAAATTCATGCAAAATCAATGTAAAATTCTTTTTATGTGACATTGCCCAGGAACCAGATCTGATATGTTTGAGAAGTTTCATGTGTAGAAGAGCAACTTGTCACATGTCTAATAATCTCTAACTGTTTACATCCATGAAGAGTTAAAATATTCCTGTATCTTTGGCCTCATAAACGAATAGTCTGGAAAATCCAAATCAAAGGTTTCTTAGAATTCCTATCACTTCTAATTGTTATTGAAACAATTGAATAGTTTTTGAATTTTCTTCTCCATTCTCCTCCCTCCACCATGTTCTTAAAAGTATATGTGGTGCAGCTACATTGTCAGCACATGCAAGCCATCACCGAGTGTGTTCTCTCCCTTATTTGGTCTTTAAGTGTCTGGTCATTTGTTATCTGAAAATTATTTTCTAATAGATTCATCTGGACAGGCTGATGGAACCATTATTTTCTTGAGATCGTTTATGTTGACAACATCTACTACAGGTCTTTCATATATGGAAGTCAATCTTGCAGGATATAAAATTTTTGACTCACATTTGTTTCCTATGAGTATTTTATGTACTTACTCTAGAGAATTCCCTGGCAGACCAGAGGTTAGTACTTGCTGTTTTGGCTGCCATGGCCTAGGTTCAGTCCTGCTTGGGGAAGTCAGATCCTGCAAGCTGCATGGCATAACCAAATAAAATGAATACTTCATTTTCCTCCAGAATTAAAGTCTGATGAGCATCTAATTTTCTTTCTTTCTTTCTTTCTTTTTTTTTTTTTGCAATATGAAGATATATTTCAAATCTTTCTCTATCCCTGAGAAAGAATTAAAGAAACCAGGGTTACAGACCTAGACCATATAAGGTTAGAGGACTCAATGGTGGCACATTTATATATTAACATGTATCCATTGTATTTGGAGTAGATCTCAGCATCCTGCTTTAGGGTTAGTTTATATCCTGTTGTTGTTCAGTCAGCCAGTTGTGTCCAACTCTTTGCAACCCCATGGACTGCAGCACTCCAGGCCTCCCCGTCCCTAACCATCTCCCAGAGTCTGCCCAAGTTCATGTTCATCGCATCGGTGTGATGAGCATCTAATTTTCTTTCCAAATTCCTTATTGCTTTTGCCCAGATGCCCCAAGGTTTATAAGTCCAGTGACTCTACTAGATTACATCTTAGAGTGGTTCATTCTATGTAGAAATTCTACGTATGAAATTTACTCTTTAAATTGGTGTTTCAGAAAAGCGTTCTTAAATTATAGTTTCATATATATTTTTCTTTTCTTGCTTTAGCTTTCTTATCTAAACCTTTGGCTTACTTATCTAACCTGTTATCCACACGTTAGATGTTTTTTCTCTGTCTTCACTATTGTCATGTAAGTCTGTTTTCTTTAGCTTATTTTTTATTTTAAATCTTTTCTCTCTTTTAAGCTTTTATTCCTTTTATTCACTTGCTTGTGCTCAATTGCTTTCATGCTATTTTAGTTAAGCTTTTATTTTGAAACTATTTTATTTTTAATTCTTCACCGAGTTCTGTCATGCCATTTTTGAGTTTTTCTAACTCAAATCAGAACAGCATTCTTTCAAGTCTCATTTTGCTGTTCAGTCGTTCAGTCATGTCCAACTCTGCGACCTCATGAACTACAGTATGCCAGGTTTCCTGTCCTTCACTGTCTCCTGGAGCTTGCTCAAACTCAAATCCACTGGGTCAGTGATGCCATCCATCCATCTTGTCCTCTGTTTCATATAATGTGTTAATGTCTTTCAGTTTGTTTTGAAATAGAAGGTTATAGTGCTGATATATTTTATGAGCATGCCTTTTCTAGGGCACTTTCACTTTCTGAAGGTGTGTTATTCTGCTCCTTATTCTCTCTCTCTCTCTCTCTTTTTTTTTTTTGGCTGCCCAGCATGTAGGATCTTAGTTCCCTGACCAAAGATGAAACCTATACCCCTTTCAGTGGAACTGCAGAGTCTTAACTACTGGGCCACCAGGAAGTTCCAGGACCACTTACTTTCTGAGATTTCCTGGCTTTTACTTTGATCTTTCCTTCACATCATACTCTGTTCCATTTTGATTGAGGCCTGGTGGCTCAGTTCTGAGAGTTTATGGAGCTGACCTGCGCTTCACGACTCACTATAGGTGTCTTGCACTCACTTTTTTGGACTGGGCAAAATTCCCAGTTTTAGCTGCCACTCTTTAATGGACATGCAACATTTTCCAGTGAATACCTATTGGCTCTTTTGGCAACTTTCTGTTTTATTTATAGATGCCAATAGCATGCAGCTTTTGAGGCTCTTGGCTTTTGTTTCCATCCTCAGGTTTGAAATTTGTGGGGATACCTTATCACATAGTTTTATATCAAATGTTGTTTGTGTTTTTTTGGCGTTGCTGTATTATATGATTCTGTGAGATAGGATCCAGGAATGTTAAAAAAACTATACTATTAACCATAAACTTCCAAGAATTCTTTCTGCCTAATTTAACTGTTAAAAAAATCAGTTTGCATTATGATGCTTTCTATATAACTTAGATACAGCTCCATGTATCATTTAATCATTAAATAGCATGCTTTTGCCTGGATACTTTCCTGACTTAAGTCAGTATGTTTAGATTAAAAAAAAAAATTCATTAGCTTAAAAATAGTTGACAAATTTAACTATTAAAACTAAAATACACTTAAAAGTTGACTTTGGCTTTTAAATGGCTCATGAATTTCCTATTGGTATTCTCTTTCTTCTTTCTCTTATTATTTTTTAAATACTTTTTTTTTCAAGAGATACAAACTACTATGTATAAAGTGAGTAAGACACAATGATATACTGTACAGTACAGGGAATACAGCCAATATTTTATAACTTTAAGCAGAGTATAATTTATAAAAGTATTGAATCACTGTGTTACACAGCTGAAACTAGTAAAATGTAAATCATTACACTTTAACTATGTTAGTTGCTCAGTCATGTCTGATTCTTTCTGACCCTGTAGACTATAACTTGCCAGGCTCCTTTGCCCGTGGAATTCTCCAGTCATGAATACCTGAGTGGGTAGCCATTTCCTTCTCCAGGGGATCTTCTAGACCAGGGAGCAAATCCCAGTCTCCTGCACTGCAGGCAGGGTCTTTACCATCTGAGCCACCAGAGAAGCCCCATTTAACTGTATTTCAATTAAAGATACATTGTTTAAAAATTTTTATACATGAAGACTGTTTGAAAAGTCTTATTTTATAAAGCTCTTTGTTTTATTTTTTAAAAGATGTTTTGATACGGATTATTTTTTTAAATTTGTATTGAATTTGTTACAATATTGCTTCTGTTATATGTTTTGGTTTTGACTTTGAGGCATGTAAGATCCCTGACCAGGGACTGAACTTGCATCCTCAACTCTGGGAGTTTTCTTAACCACTGGACCACCAGGGAAGTCCCTGCTGCTGCTGCTGCTAAGTCACTTCGGAAGTGTCCAATTCTGTGCGACCCCATAGATGGCAGCCTACCAGGCTTCTCCATCCCTGGGATTCTCCAGGCAAGAACACTACAGTTTAAATATCAGTGTCTGTTTCTCTCCTCCTTCCTTGTTTTCTCCACTTCACAGGGGGAAAAAACCACTTGTTTTTTTCCTTTTGTTTTTGTTCTTTTAGCTGATTTTTTTACTTATTGACTTCCATATTTCTAAATGAAATTCTTATATTACTTGTTCCTGATTATTTCAGTTTGAGGCACTACACCTGAACTTTTACCATATAAGGTAAAGATTTAGCTGTCTTTACCCTGCCTTCGTTATCCTAACTCTGATATTTACATCTTTCTTGTTCTTCACCCTTCTTATTTAATTATGTGACCATTTTGCTTCAGTGAAAACGTATTTTTAGATACTGCCCAAATTATTATGAAAATTTAAATTCTACCCACAACTTCCTTCCAAGAGTTAATAGTTGTTTTATTTGTTTGTTTACTTGGTTTTCTATGTCTTTATCAGAAAAAGCAGAGCCATGACTCTTGTCAAGTTGTCTGATGTTTACAAATTTATCCGGTAGCTTATCTATTTCATTTGGGAGACCTCTAACCTGGAGTTTTCTGGGCTTCTCCAGTTGGCATTTGTTGCCATATGTCTTAGTCCATTTGAGCTGCAATAAAATACCACAGACCAGGGTACGTAGAAACAGCAGAAATTTATTGCTCACACTTTTGGAGTCTGGAAGTCCAAGATCAGGGGCAGGCACGGTCAAGTTTAAGTAAGGGTCCTTTTCCAGATTTCATTTTTCTTATTACGTAAATGTTCAAAGTTTTTTCTTTCTCCTCTTGGCCATTTGGACATTCATCTCTTCTCCTCTCTAAAGTAGTGGTTCTAACCAAGGCAGTTTTACCTCCTAGGGGACATTTGGCAATGTCTGAAGACACTTTGGGTACACTTTAGGTTGTCACAACTGGGATTGCTACAGGCAGCTATACAGTGGACCAGGGAAGCTACTAAATATTCTGAATAACAAGACAACACCCTACAGCAAAGAATTATCTGTCAATAGTGCAAAGGCTGAGAAACCGCTCTAAACCATATATTCCCACCCAAGGAAATTAAAATTGGTTTTGAAGATTAGGTGAGAGGAGAGTGGCTCAGCTATTACACTGGTTTATGCCCTTCAGTTGCTATGTTGGATGGCATCATCAACTCGATGGACATGAGTTTGAGTAAGCTCTGGGAACTGGTGATGGATAGGGAAGACTGGCATGCTGCAGTCCATGAGGTTGCAAAGAATTGGACACCGATGAGCGACTGAACCAAACTGAACTGATGGCCCTTCAGAGGGCAACAATACAAAACCAGACATGTATGTCTCTGGTATTAAAATTTCATGGAAAGCATAACTGGGAGGAAAATGACTGAAAAATTTCTTCAGGAAAAATTTGTGGAGGAAAAAAATTGAGAAACACTGTTCCAAATTAAAGAAGGTTTTGTTCAAAGTTTTGTTCATTCAGAGTTTAATGGCACTGCGTGTGTGATCCAGATGTGGGAGGAAGGGCAGAAAAACAGTACAATGAAGACTTATGACCAGTGAGAATTTTTTCATATAATTGTGGAAAAGAAAGGTCACTGAAGAAACTGCAAGGGTGATAAATGAATTATTCTAAAGTAAACTATGTTAGAAAGTAGGGAAAATCACTAGGCCATTCAGGTATGACCTAAATCAAACCCCTTATGATTATACAGTGGAAGTGAGAAATAGATTTAAGGGCCTAGATCTGATAGAGTGCCTGATGAACTATGGAATGAGATTTGTGACATTGTATGGGAGATAGGGATCAAGACCATCCCTATGGAAAAGAAATGCAAAAAAGCAAAATGGCTGTCTGGGAGGGCTTACAAATAGCTCTGAAAAGAAGAGAGGTGAAAAGCAAAGGAGAAAAGGAAAGATATAAGCATCTGAATGCAGATTTCCAAAGATTAGCGAGAAGAGATAAGAAAGCCTTCTTCAGCAACAATGCAAAGAAATAGAGGAAAAGAACAGAATGGGAAACACTAGGGATCTCTTCAAGAAAATTAGAGATACCAAGGGAACATTTCATGCAAAGATGGGCTCGATAAAGGACAGAAGTGGTCTGGACCTAACAGAAGCAGACAATATTAAGAAGAGGTGGCAAGAATACACAGAAGAACTGTACAGAAAAGATCTTCATGACCCAGATAATCATGATGATGTAATCACTCATCTAGAGCCAGACATCTTGGAATGTGAAGTCAAGTGGGCCTTAGAAAGCATCACTACGAACAAAGCTAGTGGAGGTGATGGAATTCCAGTGGAGCTGTTTCAAATCCTGAAAGATGATGCTGTGAAAGTGCTGCACTCAATATGCCAGGAAATTTGGAAAACTCAGCAGTGGCCACAGGACTGGAAAAGGTCAGTTTTCATTCCAGTTCTAAAGAAAGACAATGCCAAAGAATGCTCCAGCTACCGCACAATTGCACTCATCTCACATGCTAGTAAAGTAATGCTCAAAATTCTCCAAGCCAAGCTTCAGCAATACGTGAACTGTGAATTCCTTGATGTTCAAGCTGGTTTTAGAAAAGGCAGAGGAACCAGAGATCAAATTGCCAACATCCGCTGGATCATGGAAAAGCAAGAGAGTTCCAGAAGAACATCTACTTCTGCTTTATTGACTATGCCAAAGCCTTTGACTGTGTGGATCACAAGAAACTCTGGAAAATTCTGAAAGAGATGGGAATACCAGACCACCTAACCTGCCTCTTCAGAAATCTGTATGCAGGTCACGAAGCAACAATTAGAATTGGACATGGAACAACAGACTGGTTCCAAATTGGAAAAGGAGTATGTATAGACTGGATATCGTCACCCTGCTTATTTAACTTATATGCAGAGTACATCATGAGAAACGCTTGGCTGGAAGAAGCACAAACTGGAATCAAGACTGCCGGAGAAATATCAGTCACCTCAGATATGCAGATGACACCACCCTTATGGCAGAAAGTGAAGAGGAACTAAAAGCCTCTTGATGAAAGTGAAAGAGGAGAGTGAACAAGTTGGCTTAAAGCTCAACATTCAGAAAACGAAGATCATGGCATTCGGTCCCATCACTTCATGGGAAATAGATGGGTAAACAGTGGAAACAGTGTCAGACTTTATTTTGGGGGGCTCCAAAATCACTGCAGATGGTTATTGCAGCCATGAAATTAGAAGATGCTGACTCCATGGAAGAAAAGTTATGACCAACCTAGATAGTATATTCAAAAGCAGAGACGTTACTTTGCTGACTAAGGTTCGTCTAGTCAAGGCTATGGTTTTTCCTGTGGTCATGTATGGATGTGAGAGCTGGACTGTGAAGAAGGCTGAGTGCCGAAGACTTGATGCTTTTGAACTGTGGTGTTGGAGAAGACTCTTGAGAGTCCTTTGGACTGCAAGGAGATCCAACCAGTCCATTCTGAAGGAGATCAGCCCTGCGATTTCTTTGGAAGGAATGATGCTAAAGCTGAAACTCCAGTACTTTGGCCACCTCATGTGAAGAGTTGACTCATTGGAAAAGACTCTGATGCTGGGAGGAATTGTGGGCAGGAGGAGAAGGGGACGACAGAGGATGAGATGGCTGGATGGTATCACGGATTCGATAGATGTGAGTCTGAGTGAACTCCAAGAGATGGTAATGAACAGGGAGGCCTGGTGTGCTGTGATTCATGGGGTTGCAAAGAGTCAGACACGACTGAGCGACTGAACTGAACTGAACTGAACTAAACTATGTGACCCTTTCATAGTATTTGAGAGTAGAGAGTATGGTCCCCAGACTTTTAATCAAAATGATCTTGCCCATCACTTTATTCACAGACTTTACCAGTCTTCCTGGGGAGAGTCACAATCAGGTAGATTTGCGAAATCTTCTCTAGTAGTTAACAGCTGTGTAGACTTGGACATATCACTTCCTTTCTCTGAGATTGAATTTATTTATTAAAGAAGAAAGTGGATGAGAATCCTATTTTGTAGTATTGTTGAGGGGATTAGAGATATGTACACAATGCCTAACTCAAAAGACAGCTATAATCAGTTCAGTTCAGTTCAGTTCAGTCTCTCAGTCGTGTCCAACTCTTTGTGACAGCTATAATATTGCTATTTTAAAGTAACATTTTAAATAAAATGTTATTTATGAAAATTATATATAAATATAGTAACTTCATCAGGATGAAATCATCAAAGTACCCCAGTCACCCTTGGTCAACTCACATTGCACAATATGTGCTTGCTAGTTAATAGAGAATTTAGTGACCATTCAGAAAGTTATACGCTTTGGTGAGTTGTGTGTACCTGAAAACTTATATATGGTGGCAAGGTGAGCAATGGGGTATGGACTTCAATCTGCAATTTGGATGGGGGAAGTATTTGTTGATGTATACACAGATGCAAAGCCATGTCTCTCCAACAGCAAAATTGGGGCAATATTAAGCTAAGGATACATACATATTCATGAGGGAGCTTGATCAGAGGGGAATTCAGCATAGAATTGAGGCAAAGGTCAACAGAGTTCAACCTTTAGTTGACTGAAGTCAGGAGGGTCAACAACATCATTCCAACTGCAGAGCCACACTGTGTTCTTCTTTATCTGAAAATTGTCAGCACATTCTCACACAGGGCCTTTGCATTTGCTGCAGCTTCACTTAGAATGATTTCTTTTTCCAGACATAGGCTAGTTCTTTCAGGCCATCACATCTTTACAAGGACCTTTGTTCCAGCAGCTCTCAGAGATATCAGTTCAGTTCAGTCGCTCAGTCGTGTCCGACTCTGTGATGCCGTGAATCACAGCATTCCAAGCCTCCCTGTCCATCACCAACTCCCGGAGTTCACTCAGACTCACGTCCATCGAGTCCGTGATGCCATCCAGCCATCTCATCCTCTGTTATCCCCTTCTCCTCCTGCCCACAATTCCTCCCAGCATCAGAGTCTTTTCCAATGAGTCAACTCTTCGCATGAGGTGGCCAAAGTACTGGAGTTTCAGCTTCAGCATCATTCCATCCAAAGAAATCCCAGGGCTGAACTCCTTCAGAATGGACTGGTTGGATCTCCTTGCAGTCCAAGGGACTCTCAAGAGTCTTCTCCAACACCACAGTTCAAAAGCATCAAGTCTTCGGTGCTCAGCCCTCTTCACAGTCCATCTCTCACATCCATACATGACCACAGGAAAAACCATAGCCTTGCCTAGGTAGACCTTTGTTGGCAAAGTAATGTCTTTGCTTTTCAGTATGCTATCTAGATTGGTCATAGATTTTCTTCCAAGGAGTCAGCATCTTCTAATTTCATGGCTGCAGTCACCATCTGCAGTGATTTTGGAGCCCCCAAAATAAAGTCTGACACTGTTTCCACTGTTTCCCCATATATTTCCCATGAAGTGATGGGACCAGATGCCATGATCTTCGTTTTCTGAATGTTGAGCTTTAAGCCAACTTGTTCACTCTCCTCTTTCACTTTCATCAAGAGGCTCTTTAGTTCTTCTTCACTTTCTGCCATAAGGGTGGTGTCATCTGCATATCTGAGGTTCAGTTGCTCAGTCATGTCCAAATGTTTGTGATCCCATGAATTGCAGTATGCCAGGCTTCCCTGTCCATCACCATCTCCCAGAGCTTACTCAAACTCATGTCCTTCAAGTTGGTGATACCATCCAACCATCCCATCCTCTGTCGTCCGCTTCTCCTTCCACCTTCAATATTTCCCAACATCGGGGTCTTTTCAAATGAATCAGTTCTTCACATCAGGTGGTCAAAGTATTGGAATATCAGCTTCAGCATCAGTCCTCCCAATGAATATTCAGAACAGATTTCCTTTAGGATAGATTGGTTTGATCTCCTTGCAGTCCAAGGGACTCTCAAGAGTTTTCTTCAACACAACAGTTCAAAAGATTAATTCTTTGGCACTCGCTTTCTTTATAGTCCAACGCTCACATCCATACACGACTACTGGAAAAACCAAAGCTTTGACTAGATGGACTTTTGTTGGCAAAGTAATATCTCTGCTTTTCAATATGCTGTCTAGGTTGGTCATAGCTTTTCTTCCAAGGAATAAGCATCTTTTAATTTCATGGTTGATGTCACCATCTCCAGTGATTTTGAAGATTAAAAAAAGAGTCTCTCAGTGTTTCTATTGTTTCCCTATCTATTTCTCATGAAGTGATGGGGCCAGATGCCATGATCTTAGTTTTCTGAATGTTGAGCTTTAAGCCAACATTTTCACTCTTCTCTTTCACTTTCATCAAGAGGCTCTTTAGTTCTTCTTCACTTTCTGCCATAAGGGTGGTGTCATCTGCATATGTGAGGTTATTGATATTTCTCCCGGCAATCTTCTTTCCAGCTTGTGCTTCTTCCAGCCCAACCTTTCTCATGATGTACTCTGCATATAAGTTAAATAAGCAGAGTGACAATATACAGCCTTGATGTACTGCTTTCCTGATATGGAACCAGTCTGTTGTTCCATGTACAGTTCTAATCAATCTACACACAGATTTCTCAGGAGGCAGGTCAAGTGGTCTTGTGTGTCCATCTCTTTAAGAGTTTTCCACAGTTTGTTGTGATCCACACAGTCAAAGGCTTTGACTTGGTCAACAAAGCTGAAGTAAATGTTTTTCTGGAACTCTCTTGCTTTTGGATGATCCAACAGATGTTGGCAATTTGATCTCTGGTTCCTCTGCTTTTTCTAAATCCAGCTTGAACAATTGGAATATCATGGTTCACATACTGTTAAAGCCTGGCTTGGAATTTTAAGCATTACCTTGCTAGCATATGAGATTAATGCCATTGTGCAGTAGTTTGACTATTCTTTGGCATTGTCTTTCTTTGGGATTGGAATGAAAACTGACCTTTTCCAGTCTTATGGACACTGTGGAATTTTTCAAGTTTGATGCCATATTAAGTGCAGCACTTTCACAGCACTATTTTTTAGGATTTGAAATAGGTCAACTGGAATTCCATCACCTCCACTAGCTTTGTTTGTAGTGATTCTTCCTAAGACCCACTTGACTTCACATTCCAGGATGTCTGGCTGCAGGTGGGTGATCATACCATTGTGATTATCTGGGTCATGAAGATTGTTCTTGTACAGTTCTTCTGTGTATTGTTGCCACCTCTTCTTAATATCTTCTGCTTCTGTTAGTTCTATACCATTTATGTCCTTTATTGAGCCCATCTTTGTTTTTTTTTTTTTTTTTGAGATGTTCCCTCGGTATCTCTAATTTTCTTGAAGAGATTTCTAGTCTTCTCATTCTATTGTTTTCCTCTCTTTCTTCACACTAATCACCGAGGAAGGCTTTCTTATCTCTCCTTGTTATTCTTTGGAACTCTGCAATCAAATGGATATATCTTTCTTTTTCTCCTTTGGTTTTGGCTTCTCTTTTTTTCACAGCTATTTGTAAGGCCTCCTCAGACAACCATTTTGCCTTTTGCCTCTTTTGTGGGGGTATGGTTTTGATCCTTTCCTCCTGTTCATTATCAGGAACCTTGGTCCATAGTTCATCAGGCACTCTGTCTATCGGATCTAATCCCTTGAATCTATTTCTCTCTTTTTACTGTATAATCGTAAGCGATTTGATTTATATCATACTTGAATGAACTAGTGGTTTTCCCTACTTTCCTCAATTTAAGTCTGAATTTGGCAATAAGGAGTTCATGATCTTAGCCACAGTCAGCTCCTGGTGTTATTTTTGCTGCCTGTATGGAGCTGCAAAGACTATAATAATCTGATATCGCTATTGACCATCTGGTGATGTGCATATATAGTCATCTCTTGTATTGCTGGAAGTGGGTGTTTGCTATGACCAGTGCGTTCTCTTGGCAAAACTCTCTATTAGCCTTTGCCCTGCTTCATTCTGTACTCCAAAGTGAAATTTGCCCTTTACTCCAGGTGTTTCTTGACTTCCTACTTTTGCATTCCAGTCCCCTATAATGAAAAGCACATCTTTTTTGGATGTTGGTTCTAGAAGGTCTTGTAGGAACTTCAGCTTCTGCAGTGTTACTGGTTGGGGCATAGACTTGGATTACAGTGATATTGAATGGCTTGCCTTGGAAATGAACAGAGATCATTCTGTCGTTTTTGAGACTGCCTCCAAGTACTGCATTTTGGAATCTTTTGTTGACTATTATGGCTACTCCATTTCTTCTAAGGGATTCTTGCCCACTGCTGCTGCTGCTAAGTCACTTCAGTCGTGTCCAACTCTGTGTGACCCCATAGACAGCAGCCCACCAGGCTCCTCCGTCCCTGGGATTCTCCAGGCAAGAACACTGGAGTGGGTTGCCATTTCTTTCTCCAATGCATGAAAGTAAAAAGTGAAAGTGAAGTTGCTCAGTTCTATCTGACTCTTAGCGACCCCATGGACTGCAGCCCACCAGGCTCCTCCATCCATGGGATTTTCCAGGCAAAAGTACTGGAGTGGGGTGCCATGTAGTAGATATAATGGTCATCTGAGTTAAATTTACCCATTCTAGTCTATTTTAGTTCACTGATTCCTAAAATGTCAATGTTGCCATCTCCTGTTTCACCACTTCCGATTTGTCTTGATTCATGGACCTAACATTCCAGGTTCTTATGCAATAACCTCTTTACAACATTAAACTTTACTCCATCATCAGTCACATCCACAGCTGGGTGTTGTTTTTGCTTTGGCTCCATCTCTTTATTCTTCCTGAAGTTATTTCTCCACTGATCTCCAGTAGCCTATTGAGCACCTACTACCCTGGAGAGTTCATCTTTCAGTGCCCTATATTTTTTCTTTTCATACTGTTCATGGGTTTCTCAAGGCAGGAATACTGAAGTGGTTTGCCATTCCTTTTTCCAGTGGACCACGTTTTATCAGAACTCTTCACCATGAGCCACACCTCCGCAGGAGACACTCAGACACAATTCTGGCTCAGTCTGTGGAGTCTCTGGTTCTTGGCGCCCACAAGGTTTGTTTGAACCCTTGTAGTCTCTGGCAGGTAAAGTGTTTGATTCTTTTTTTTTTTCATTGCTTTTTTTTTTATTAAATTTATTTATTTTTTTAATTACAATACTGTATTTGTTTTGCCATACGTTGACATGAATCAGCCACAGGTGTCCACGAAGTGTTTGATTCTAAATTCGAGTTTGTTTCTCCTACTTTCTTACTCAAAGATATATGATTATCTTTATCCTTGAGGAACAGGACTGTGTGAAGAACAGGACTCTGCCCCCAGGCTGCACTATTGTTTTTTGACAGCTCCTCCCTTAAGATCATTATTCAGAACTGTTCAAGGGCACGCATTGGAGCCAGGCTTAGATCACAAAACTTGACTTAGGTCGAAATTGTTTCTCTTACATCAAAATAGCCGTTCCTGGTTCCCTTTTTCTGGTGAATCCCTGCCTTATCTGCTTACAATATTTCCAAATGCTAATCTCAAGCCCTTGAAGCTATGCTACAGATGGACATGACATTGATAACTTGAGCACAATTTGATCACAGCAACCCCAAGGACATTTGGGCTTTCATCTCTTGAAAAGTTATTACGAAGTGTTCTACCACATTTTGTATGACTGTTAAAAACCTAACACAGTTGCTAGTGATTTAGTGATACTTTTTGCATTGGAATGGCAAAAATCATGCACAATCAAAGCTTTATGAAATGTCTTTGCTCGATATTTGGTCCATTCTAGAAGTCATGAGATGAGTCAGCATATCTCATGACAAATTTTGGAAGATATTGTATTAATCTTTTAATAAAGGTATTCTGCTTAAACACAAAAATTTGCTCTGATGCCTGTAGTCAGATTTTAGTGTTTGTGCAGGAGGTAAAAGAGAATGTAATTACAGCAGAATTCTTGTTTAGTGAATCATTGTATAGCTCACGATGTGTTCAATCTTGTCAGTTCCATTTCAAAGTGTAAGATAATGCCTGTCATATGTGCTGTGAAGTCATTCATACTGATGGGACACCTATTTACTAGGAAAAAAATCAGGATTTTGCAGCTATATAACAAAGCGATAGCTTGAATTTTCATGACCACTTTTGCTGCAGCGTTATATACCTGCCACTCTGCAACTGCCTAGGAAACAGAAAGGGTGTTTATTGCAGGGAGTGCAGCAAACTTTATCAGAGACTATGCTTTAAACCATTGCCTCTTCCTTGTGCTGAGCAGTGGAGGCTTCTCGGGTGGCTCAGTGGTAAAGAATTTGCTTGAAATGCAGGAGTCTTGGGTTTGATCCTTGGGTTGGGTCAATCCCCTGAAGAAGGAAATGGCAACCTGCCCCAGTTTTCTTGCCTGGGACAGTCCATGGACAGAGGAGTGTGGTGGGTGCAAAGGGTTAGACATGACTAGTGAATAAGTACACAGCAATGCTGAGTATACTGTCCATCTTTCACTTTAAAATAAGTCAAGTATTCATTTAATTCAAAAACATGTATTGAGTGCTACATCATGCTAGGCAATGGAGATGCAATAAGAACAGAGAAAAATCTAGCCCTCCTGGAAACTACATTCTCAAAAGAGGAGATTAACAATAAACAATATAGAGGACTTCCTGGTGGTCCAGAGGTTAACACTCTGAGCTCCCACTGCAGGTGTCCTGGGTTCAATCCCTGGTCAGGAAACTAGATCCCACACACTGCAACCAAAGATCCCGAGTGACACTACCAGCACCTAGAACTGCTGAATAAAGAAAGCAAACAATAAACAATGTAAAATAAAAAAGGAGTTAGCTAGCTATAAAGAAAAATGAAAGAAGAAGGATATAAAATATGGGGCAAAGATGTTTGTAATTTTGGATAAAATGGCAAGTGAGGCTTTTACTGAGAAAATGGCTTTTGAGTAAAGATGTGATAGACTGAAATAACTAGCCTATGTCTGGGAAAAGAAACCATTCTAAGTGAGACTGCAGCAAATGCGAAGGACCTGTGATGAGAATGCACTGACAATATTCAGATAAAGGAAGAAGGCAGTGTGACTCGCCAGTAGGAAGTGAAAGGGCAGAGTATAATAGGAGGTGACGTCAAAGAAGGGATTTCAGCTTTTTACTATGCATATGAACTATTAAATATTTCCTTTTCTTTTGCACATTTCCTCTGATAGCAGAATCATATGTGTCACAGCTGAAAGAGTTTTGACTGTTACAGTAGGAATGCCAGAAGAAGACAGTGGGTTTTTTTTTTTTTATTTTTGAGGGGGTAATGGTCCCAAGCTAGCAATATAGCAAGAATACAAGGAGAAAGTTAATGTTCAGTTATTTATTTATTTTACTTTCAAAGAGGCTTTTGAATATGAAAAGGAAAGTCTCTGAGGACTGTACAACACTTTATGCTGTTAATGGAATAGAAGAGACTGAAGGTCTCTATCTCTGCCCCACCTCAGGAAGACAGGTTGTTTAGGAAGGAAGAAAGGATGGTTGGTTGTACCTTGAAGGGTGTGTGGCAGGGGAAGAAGAGGTGCAGTGGTGGGAGCTTGTGCTGGTGGAGAAGTGCAGGTTTGCAGTAGAGGAAGTGTGGCCATTTTTCAGGAACACATGGAAGCCAGTTCCTGTGGAAGTGTTGGATACAAACCTGCCTAATCCTTGGGAACTGTCCAGCAGGACACTCTTGTGTGCCCTGAGACTTTGCTGTGTGTCCCCTACCTCTACTGTAAAGATAGCTCCTGATTATGCCCTGGATTCTCTCAGAATCCTGTAAAAGAACAGATAGGGTCAAGTCTGGGCATTGGATAGCTGGAGAGAAAGAGTCCAGGCATGGTGATCATGAAAGGCTGGACTGGTTATACCTCATGCCGGAGATAGAGTGGTTGGATTACAGATGTCCAGATGTACATTCTATCTCATGAATGTGAAAATATTAAAAATTTTCCTTTTTATTTTGACCTTTTCTCCTGTAGGCAGAGTCATCTATATAGTCTCAAAAGAATTAAAAGTGTTATAGTAGGAATGCAAGGAGAAGGGAACAATATTTTGTGTGTGTGTGTGTGTTTCAAATTAGTAATAAAGAAGAAATATAAAGAGAAAGAAGTATCACTTTTGTTGAGTAACAAAGTTAATAATTTTATTAGTGACTTTCTTCCTTCCTGCCTATTTTTCAATTCTTTAAAAGAAAGCTGTCTGCTTCATGAAGTATGAAATAAAGTTTGTTTATACCACACAAATTATTTTCTTCAGTCATTGTTGACATATAAATAAAATAATTATGGATTGAATCCAGTTCTATAAGCTTTTAGTTAAATTATAAACTTAATTATGTAAACAAGATATTTGGATTAAAGAATTTAATTAATTTATAAATTCACAGACTAATCCAGGGGTCTGCAAATTATACCCATGGGCAAATCTGACCCTCTACCTGTTTGGATAATTAAAGTTTTATTGAAACACAGTCATGGTCATTTGTTTACTTATTGTCTACTGATAGGTCTTACAAAAGATAACCTGGAACCACAAAGCCTAAGAAATTTAATGTCTGGGCCTTTCCAGAAAATATTTGCTGACCCCTGGTGAGTAATCCAACTATAATTTGAGACAATGAAGTTTGAAAAAGTTGGACTGTTCAAGCAGCATGTTTTCCAAAACTAACAAATGTGGGGATGAAATCATATTTCCATGTATGAGAATGTTTTCATCATTTTCATCATCAATAGTTCAAAGGCATGTAAATGTTTGTGATGACATATATACTCAAAGATTTTGGTTTCTCAGCAGTATTAAATAAAGGTAGAGCAAAACAGTCATTGCAACAGCAATGTTAATAATTGTGTGATTACTCTTATTCTTAAATTGCATATGGTTTGCTCTTATGCTTTTGGATAATTATGACAAATCTTAGTTAAAGCAACTTCCTAAAAAAATTTTGAGAGCAATAGCAGTATACAGTATTTAAGAACCAATGCTCTAGATTCCAGGTTTACCTGGTAACTCAGCTGGTAAAGAATCTGCCTGCAATGCAGGAGGCCTGGGTGCGATCTTGGGTTGGGGAGATCCCCTGGAAGAGGGCATGGCAGCCCACTCCAGTATTCTTGCCTGGAGAATCCCTATGGACAGAGGAGCCTGAAGGGCTGCAGTCCATGGGGTCGCAAGGAGCTGAACACGACTGAGAGACTAAGCACAGCACAGCTCTAGATTCCAGTTTCTCATATTGTGCTCCTACTTCTCTGGAAGCTTCCTACTGGTTTCCCCAATGGTCATATTGCTCTGTTTCAGTGCATCCTTGCTTGGTTCTTATCTAATTGTTTCTTGCTGAATAGTACACTTGACTCCTATTATCTATGCTTATTTTCTTTTCTTCATCTATCCCAAGTATTTGCTCCTTTTTCCTACATCCCTACATTATACCATATAAACCAATATTATATCTGAAGGAAACTAAGAAGGGCTACTAGCATTTCTACATCCTTTTACTCTGTTTTTATTCACATGTGAAATTTTCCTTTGGAATTTTTGAACTTCTGACCTCTCTTTCACTTTGGTTGTGTTGTCATTTTTCTGTGTTCCTCTTTCTTTTCATTATAATACATTTACTCATGATCACAGCATATTCTCTTCATTCCCATGTAGTTTCTACAGCACCCATCATTTTGGCGATACCACACAAATGCTCTGAGTATATGATTAGGGAATTGAGGGTGGGGAGTGAGTTCTTCTAAGATTACAAAGCTTTGTTTTGTAATCTGCGTGATTCTGCAACCTTTCAGTCCACACAGTGGAGACCATTTAATTCCTATCTGTAAATTCAACTCAACTTCTCAGACCAATTTCTCTTAAATAGTAGGAATTTTTAAAAATTTGGCCAAAAATATCCTATCAAGATAGCATAGTCCTTTGTTCTCTGACTTTGTACAACAAATTAAGCATTCTTGTGACCAAATTAGTTCTAAGAACTGGTTCCTCTTATTCTACAACAACTGGTGTTGAACTCAGTATACACTCTGTTGGGTCTCCACTCCCCCTAAAAATGGGAGTGATAGCTATCTAGTTTGCTCATTCAGGTCTTGTCCAGTCACTCAGTTTTGAAGCTAAGACTATCTTTTTGACCTCCGTGCCCTGACCTTGATTAAATTAAGAGAGATCCTTCAAAGCAACGAAGTGAATTTATCCTTTTGGAATAAATCAGTAACGCTTGCCAATGTGTTTAGAATTGGTCTTGTTGGAATAAGCCCAACCTTACCTCTTCACACCTAGGGCTTACATTGGAGAAAGTAATGAATCTACATTCTTCACATTAGTTTCTGAGCATCTAAGCACTGCTACAGAAAATTAAAACAAAACAAAAACACAAGGATGACTAATATGCATTAAATTCACAGTAACCATTTCTACTGGCCCATGAACACTGATAGGCACTTTTTTTCTATTTCCTAAGCAAATTTGTCCTGCTACTTTTCATTACAGTAATATCGAACCTAAGTAATTCCCCTCAAGCATCTGACTCTAGCCATTTTTTCCCTTCACTTCTCACCTCATTTTCTGCAATGAATCCTAATAGAGAAAATGGGTGACCTTAGACAGAAACTCTCTCAATGTTCCAGAATTATGCCTACATAGCACTACACTACTCCCACCTTTCCTGCTTCCTTTCCTACAGCTGTTTTTTTTTTTTAATTGCATGCAGGCTTTCTCCAGTTGTGTCAAGCAGAGGCTGCTTCTTATTGCAGTGCACAGGCTTCTCCTTGCAGTGGAGCACAGGCTCTAAGCAGGCAAGCTTCAGTAGCTGTAACTCATGGGCTTAGTTGCTCTGAGGCATGTGGGATCTTCCCGGACCAGGGACTGAACCTCTGTCCCTTCCACTGGCAGGCAGATTTTTAACCACTGGACCACCAGAGAAGTCCCTTTCCTACAGTTTTAATGGGAAGGATCTGATTCTTCCTCTCAGGCTACTCCCTCATCCTTGAACTGAAACTGAAAATTATCCTCTCTTCTTTTCTGTGTCTAATTTCTCCCATTTTTCTTGTTCTGTTTTACTCACTGGATTCAAGTGCATGATATTAAACCAACAAAAAGATGAACAGGAAGAAGGCAAGTGCACCAGAACAGTTCTCCCTGGATCTTACATCTCTTTAGCTACTGACCTGTCTCTGCTTTTTATAGCCCCAATGCTTAAACAAATTACCCATAGTTTTGTTTTTGCTTACTAACCTCCTGCTGGTTTCTCTAGGGGAAGTTGCTTCTTACTCTTCCACAGACTGAAATTGCTCTCATTCAGCTCACAAATGACATTTCTGCCCTTAGATCTGCCCCCTTGTCTTGATCCCTCAAAAGAATTTGACACCTTTGATCACATTCTTCTTTCAGAAAAACACCCTCTCTTATTGTTTCCTAAGAAAATACACTCTTGTGATCTTCTCTAATTTCCCAGGGTACTTTTTTTTTCTCATTCCTCTTTGTTGGCTCTCCTCTATGTATTCACAAAAAGTGTGGTTTCCCTCATGGATATGGCTTCGGTCTCCTTCATTCCAGTCTACCCATTGTTCCTAAGTAAACAGCTCCCATAATTACTGTCATTTTTTATATTCTAAAACTACACCCTTCCCCAGATTTCTAGTACTAAATGTCTCTCCTGACCTCTGGACCTATAAACCTAATAAAAGATTTTACACACCCATTTTTCTGGTTTGCAAGGCATTGCAAACCAACTTGTCCAAATGTGAATTTATCAAGTTGTGGTCCCAATCTCCACAAAAAATTCTCTTGGTATGTTTCCTATCACCTTACTCACTGACTTGCTCAAAATGGTGACATGGAATATCTTTCTTGACTACTTCTATGTATCCTCATCCTCTAGCATGTTAATCTTAAGGGAACGTCTAGCTTGACTATTCAGGTCTTGTCTCATCACCTAGTTTCATAGTTGGGACCCTATTTCTTGGAGCAAGACCTCTGGGATCTGATCCTGTCTTTCTGAAGAAGCAACTCGATTAGATCAAGATGCATCTTTAAAATCAAGAAATCTGTTCTCAACCTGTTGGAATAATCAGTCATTCATGAGGATGGCTTTAGAATCAATCTTTTTGAAACAAGTCAGACATTACCTCTTCACATCGAGTTCTTAGTTCAAAGAAAGCAACAAACCTGCATTCTTCATGTTTCTCTCTGAACACTAGGCATTGTTTCAGAAATTTAAAAAAAAATGAAGTCTAGTTGATTCACAATATTATATTAGTTTCACATGTACAACATAATGGTTCAACATTTTTATCGATTATACTTCATTTAAAGTTATGATAAAATATTGGCTATATTCCTCATGCTGTACAATAAAACTTAAAACATTCCTTAACCCTCTCAAGACAATGGAAGAGGCAAAATTGGCAGAATTTTCTTATTGTGCCACTGCTATCATTCCTGCCACTTTCTCAGTTCCAAAGGCAGTAAGTCTCTCTACCTTCTCACTTGATTTATAATTTTCAATGTAGATGTCTGTTTGCTTCCACTACTTTGTGAACTCCTTTGGTTAGAAAATGTAATTTATATGTTTTTGTATTCCTAGCTAGCTTTCTAGTTCAGTGCCTGAAGTTCAGAAGAGAATTAATAAACAAACAAGTAATCGATTCCTCTAATATTCAGTTGGGCTTCCCTGATGACTTAGTAGTAAAGAATCTGTCTGCCAATGCAGGAGAAGCGGGTTCTATCCCTGGGTCAGGAAGATCCCCTGGAGAAGGAAATAGCAACTTACTCCAGGATTCTTGCTTGAGAAATCCCATGGAAAGAGGAGCTTGGAGGACTACAGTCCACGGGATCGCAAAAGAGTAGGACATAGTGACTAAACAACAACGATATTCAGTCACCTGCCTGCCCTGCACTGCATCTCCTGCTTGCCTTTTGGAAGACCTTGGACTACTGTCCTCATCTCTAGACCCCAAGTGAACTTGTCTTAGATTGACATTTATGCCAATTATATTAAACCTCAGACAGATTTGATTTGTTTACAGGGACCTTTTGTACTTCCAGACTCTCAAACAGGGCACACATGACCTATGTCACTGTTTATGGGAAGCTACAGGCATATCAATTCTTGATATGTCAGTTTTGGTCACTTAGCTCTTTGAGACATAATATTTATATTAAAACAGGAACAAATTATGCAGTCAGATGCAGAATTTACAGTAATTTAAAAATAAAATGTAAGATTTCAAGACATGAAACTTCAAAGAGATTTTGTGATGGGGCAGGCCAGTCTCTCTTAAACTCTCATACACTGAGGATACGCCTTTTGCTCTTCTATTTTGGGATACTGAACTTCAAAAGTTAAGTTAGGAGCATTGTAGGTATATGATGTGTAAATGTAAGTGTGTGTGTGTGTGTTGGAGGAAGGTTTGTGTATGAAGATGCTGCAGAAAGAATTTTTGATGCCAAAAAATCACTTTAAACAAAGCTTGAAACCTCTTCTAAGTTTAGTATTGCAGGGCTACTACTGAATAACCTAGTTTACATCTGAATCCAAAGCTTTTTGATACCAAAATCTAACAATTTTAGTAAAGGAAGAAGTCCCTTAAATTGTTCATCCCCGCAGACAGTATGCAGTGAAATGCCTTATTGCTTCGCTTATTGAATTGCTTCGCTTATTGAATTGCTTGTAGTGGGAATATGAGAGTCATCTGTCACACACAGAGTTAGCAGTGTCTCTTGGTATGTCTAGATTTAACAATAGGATTTTAATGCTATTGTATTAACAAACAAGTAAAACCATTAGAGCATCACAAAATTAGCATTAGTAATTCGGCTTAAGTAATTTTCATGAGGGTTTAAAGATCCCTTTAGAGAAGCTAAAAGGCATGCTTCAGTGTTTTCTGTCATGGCTAACCACAGCAAAGATGGCATGTGTTTCTTAATTTTTACCAAAAGGAACAGATGGAGATCTGAATTTTGAAAGCTTTTCTTTTTAAGGAGTCTTTACCAGGCAAATGATTTAGACACACATGTATTAAAGTAATAATTTTTCTTCTATGTAAAATTAACTTTCCATAAATTAAACTATTTTTTTCAAGTCAGGGACAGAAGTTTTAAGGTCTATTCTTTTTTTTTTTTTTAGAGAAAGATATGTGAGGAATAGACAGCATGTATTTGTCGAGTGATTTTGAAAAATGCCTTTGATCTATTTGTGGTTTCTTTGTCCGTAAAAGAAGGGAGGCCATGCACAAAACTCAAGGCTCTTTCTCCCTTCAGTAGGCTTTGATATTATTGTAATAAGAGTCTGGACAGATGCTTCCCAAATGCAGGTCAGGGAAACAGGTAACATCTCGTGCGTCTAGATTTGTTAGGCAAAGTTGACATTACATATTGTACTCTCTGATGAGAATGTATCAGTGTAAGACAATTTGGGCCAACCTCGGCACTTTTTAAAAGTTTCTCCTTCGAAAGTCTTTATTTATAGAATGGAAAAGATAAGAGAGGAAATATGAGTGCGTATGTTCTTTATATCTTTGAGTCCTTCAATGACACCGAACAAAAGTGTTAGGAAAATCTTCCTGCTCATTATTGGCTAACACGAGTCAGTGATTTACTTGAAGTAAGCCTTGTGTTTTTGTATTGTTGTGTCTAGACAGCCAAATTCTTCACCGCAGTTCAAAGAATGTGCAGCCAGTGTTGATGACATATTAAAGGAAGGAAAAACAAATGTAATAAATTTCCAAATTATGCTATTTAAGCTCACTGAAAAAATGAAGCAAAGAATGATTTTCATAAATAGCACCTGCACTCCTTCAGCAATATGTCCACAGAATTTTAAGGTACAAAAAGTAATTGTGAGCTATAATCTGATAGCCTTGGAGGATTTTATTTTACATAATTTTGAAATGAATGTGTGTGCAGAAAATATTTCTGTGATTGAATAATGGCAATAAAACAGTTACTTTAGCGCTGGCAGTGGGCTCAGATGGTCGATTTGAGTTTTGCGGATTAAACCAAAGATTTTTGGTAAGAAACATCAGTATATTATAAATAGCAAGATAGAAAACCATTAACTCAGCAGGAGCTGTATATTTGGGAGAGAAGAGAGAAGATTTGAAGCTGCATAAACACAACGGATATTAAAAATCTAGTTTATGTAAGAAGAAAACTTATTGAAAAAAAATGTTATTTGAAAAATTTTAATGGTATAGATGTGAGGGTTTTTGCAGTGATCCAGTAGGTATATTATCTATCACATACATCAAGTAGAACAAGGAAATGTGAATGGCCTGCAATTAGAAGACCTCAGTTCAACCTCCAAGAAAGCAGCCCTTTAAATTACCTTTTATGTTGATGAAACTTTCAGAGAAATTAGGGATCTTTAAATAGCAGTCTGCATAAACCAACCTATGACTTTTTTGTCTCAAGTCATTGTTCATACAGGAAGTCACTAAAGGAAGTTCACTCTTCCTTAAACTTAATTTGGGACAAGGACTTTTTTTTTTCCTTTTATATATTTTGTAAGGTTCCTTGGGGTCACAATGAAGAACTGGGCTTAGGTCAGTGATGAGTAGGGTCATGGTGAGTATTAAAATAATGATAGGTAAAATAATAATAATAATAATAATGATAACTGTATTAACCAGCAATCCTTTGTAAATACTAGAATATCTCCCAACAAATGATAGCATTTCAGTAATCCTCATAGTAAAACTTTAAGTATTGTTGAAAATTATTTATATGGGATGGTCCATTGAATTTTTCCTTTCATCTACTTGTTGAGCCCCAAAGATTAAGAATTTGTGTTTCTACAAATAAAAAAGAAAAAGAAAGAAAAAAAGTATTTGTGTATCTATTGAAAACTTCTTCCTCTTCCCCAAAGGGAGCAGGTTGGGGACTAATGGAGTTAGCCACAAGTATAAAGACAAATGCAAGAGGAAAGATTATAGTCGTATAATTTAAAATATCAGCTAACTTGCAATAATGATAGCTTTAATGAGCAGATAACTAGCAAAACATATTGCCTGTTTCATTAAAAAAAAAACATACTAGCAAAATATCATCATGCCGCATAGAATTTTTTTATAACATTCTATTATGAAATTTTCTATTAGGAAATATTATAAGGAGTTCTCATGTACTCACCCCCAGCTTTGACCGTCATCTCAGATATTTTGACTTTTTTTTTTCAGTGTATATGTTAATCTGTAGCTCCAAAATATAAAGACTTTTAAAAATAACAAAAAGCCCTTACTGCACTGAAAATTTCAATTCAAGTGGAAATTCATGAATCTGTTAACTTTCAGTACTTTGTTTGGCACAGAGAAATTATATCTAAAATTTAGAGGAAAACATGAACCTGAAATTATCTTTTTCTCTCAATTCTTTCCAGAAATTCAGCTCAGTTGCACAAAGAAACAAACAAGTTGCTGGTCCTCCCAGAAATATACTCACTTTGTTTTCTGTCTTTTATAGCATGCCACGTATATGAGTGCAGAAACTGAGGAGTCAGAATGGAAGTGTTTGTGCGTTATTTGGCTTTTCTCAGATCATGCATATTGATCATTCACAATTCTCTGGACAGGTAAATGTCTCACAGGTCTGAAAAGTGAAACCAAGGGGACTGTGGTCAATGGAGAAAGGAAGTCACCTTTGGCAGCAAACTCTTACAAAGCCTTGACCATTTCAAACCGCGTTACTAATTTCAGTGATCATTTTAGAAAAACAGAAAAGAATATGGAATCTGTTTACATACTGAGAAAATTTGTAGACCTACATGATCAATGAAAATGACGACATTCATAGAAAGGAAAATCTTTAAAGTTTCAGAGTACAGACAGGGAAGTGATCCAGTACCATCCTCTGATGCTAGTGTCGCTCCAGTTAGGTGACAATGAGAATTTTAGTGGTTAACTTTAGGAGTCAGCATGGCTTGACTTTGGCACCCAGATGTTTGAACAAACATCAGTTTTAGACGTGACTAACATTTAAATCACTAAACTTTGAGTAAAGACAGTTATCTTCAATACTGTAATTGGTCTGACCTAATCCGTTGAAGCCCTTAAGAGAAAAAAATACTGAGATTCCCTGAGAAAGAAGCGCCCTGACTCCAATTTTTCAGAGTCAGTGCTGCTACATTAGCTCTTCTCTGGGTTTCCTGCCTGCCAGCCTGCCCTGAAGATTTGGGACTTGCTGGCCTATGCGAGCCAACTCCTTAAAATAAATCTGTTTCCATCTCATGTATCTATATCTACACACACACATACACACACACACCCCACACACACACATTTTGTTTCTCTGGATAACACTAACTCAGGGATGAAAGAACTCTTTTGTCTTATAGAGAAGTAACTGTATTTAAACAATGTTTAAATTTGAAAAGAACTTAGAGCTAATTTAGTCAAAAATTTCACCCATATATTGTTAAAATTGTAATAAGGGTTAAATGATTCCTAACAATGGCACCCCACTCCAGTACTCTTGCCTGGAGAATCCCATGGACGGAGGAGCCTGGTAGGCTGCAGTCCATGGGGTCGCTAAGAGTCAGACACAACTGAACGACTTCCCTTTCACTTTTCACTTTCCAGTGTTCTTGCCTGGAGAATCCCAGGGACGGGGAGCCTGGTGAGCTGCCGTCTATGGGGTCGCACAGATTCGGACACGACTGAAGCGACTTAGCAGCACGTATTATGTATAATATTCACAATGCTCCAAGTTAATATGCAGTTTTATATATGAGAAGATGAGGCTCAAAGAAAGAAATAACTTCTCCATGATGACCTGGGTGGCAGTCACTAAGTCAGAATCTGAATATCTGAATTGAATACCATTTGAATCTAAAGTCCATTGTCTTTCTATTAGGTTTAGTGGCTTTTTTTCAGTGTGTCTCCCAAATGTTTGGACATTTTTGGTGATGTAGAATTTTGTTTTGCAAAGCCCATTATATGACTGTTGTATGTAAAAATATCATTGTTAGAAAAGCCTTTCATATTTTGAGTCAGATCTTATGTGTTTTGCCCTTTATGACTATGTTTTCACATGTCAATTCTTCAAATACTTGAAGCTAGCCACCTGATCCAAAGTATTTCCTTTTAAATTTTAAAAAGTGTTTTGTCATAGGAAACAATTTCAAGATTCCCTCCCTCTTGATTGTTTTTACTGATGTTCTTTGGCTAGCTGCTCCTTAGTAAGCTCCAGCAACTGTTTCAAAAGTTGGACTCTAGTATTATCTACTCAAAGAATAATGGAATGTCTTTCCCTCTTGTTCTAGACTTGAAGCTATCTTAATGCAGTCTAAGATTTACTAGCTTTTTAAAAAAGTTAAGTATGGTAATTACAAAATTGTGTTAGTTTCAAGTATAAGATTTACTAGCTTTTCAATGTAGTTTCATGTCTCTTTTTACAGATTTCTTTACAAGAACCAGTCTCTCATCTTTGTATCTGTGGGATCCAATATTTGCAGGACTTCAAATTTATCCACATTAAAATTCATGTTATTAGTTTCAGCCTAATGGTCACGTCTATCAAGGTATGTAATTTTGTATATTCTAACTTTTTCAATGTACAATTTTGGTTAACTTGTATAAAGAGTTTAATTTAAGTATATTAAATATAAAATATTACAACAATAGGGTGATAGAAAAGCTTAGTGAAAACTTTATCAGAAATATTTTAGAGAAATCATTTAGAGAAATAAAATCTGGAGTTTTATTTGCCTTGAGTTCCTAGTTGAAATCGTTAGGTGTGAACACATTGCTGTGAGAAAGACTCATATACAAATGAGATTATCAAAGGCTGATCTTTGAGAAAACAACCTTTAAACATGGAAAAGCCCACTTCAGGTAAGGAAGACAAACAGCAAATTCTTGAAAATATTTGAGGGTAGGAATCAGTCTTGTTCTGAAACATGGTAGGGGTGATATAAACATGGTAGGGGTGATATAAACATTTTCAGTAGAATCAGGGAAAGGGGTAAAGAAAGACAGATGAGAAAGCAATAGGGGAAAAAGGTGCAGCATTGAGAAAGAAGGCATTTGATGGTGTCAAAACTGCAGACAGATCAAAGAGAAGTGGAAAGAGACTTCTAGATTTGGCAGTTGTAAAAATGGTCACCAGAGATAGCACAGGCCCAGTTACAACCAAATGTTTGGGGCAGAAGTCAGATTGCGAGGTGTGAAGGAGTAGACTGGAGACGAGGACGCAGAGGTTGAGACTGTTTGCAGAGATTTCATGCTTTTAGAGAGCTACAGGCTGGTGGCTCTATTGAGCGGGTAGAACCAAGGGTTTTGTAGTTAGGGAAGATGCCTTGGCAGAGACAAGAGACATTGATGATGCTAGAGAGAAGGGAAGAGACTTCCAAGCATTCCAGTGGTTAAGACTCTGTGCTTCCAAAGCAGGGGGTTGGTCAGGGAACTAAGATTCTACATGTCACACCTTGTGGCCCAAAAGATAGAGAGAGAGGGATAATTAAAGGCAGAAATCTTGGGAAAAACTTCCTGGGTTGGATAAAGAGCTGAGCTGAATTTGTGAGTTTTGTTGAAAAGGAGAAGCATGTTGTCCAAAGACTGAGACCCCAGGACAGTGGGGAGGCTGAGTTATGATTCTGTGTAGCTGAGGTGGGGATTAGGTGCTTTTCAGGCTGGCTTCTCAGGTGGTGCTAATGGTAAAGAATCCACCTGCTGAAAAAACAATGCAAGAGACACAAGAGACGTGGGTTTGATCCCTGGGTCGGGAAGATCCTCTGGAGTAGGAAATGGCTACCCACTCCAGTATTCTTGTCTGGAAAATTCCATAGACAGAGGAACTTGGTGGGCTACAGTCCATGAGGTCACAAAGAATGGAATGCAACTGAGCATGCGCACACACACACACACACACACACACACACACACACACCCCGGTGGAGAGGAACACGAATGACTCAGCTCTGCTTGGGAGGACTTCAGTTGCCCCAAATGAAGCAGCAACAATGAGAATGTAGTCATGGCTGTCTCAAGAGACGCTGAAATTGCACAGGGATGTTAGTTTGTGCTAGGGCAGCCGTAACACAGTGCTGCAGGCAGGATGGAGAAATTTACACTCTCATCACCTTGAAGGCCGGAAGTCTGAGAGATTCAGGAATGGCCAGGGTTGGTTTCTTTGGAGGCCTCTTTCCTTGCCTTGTAAATGGTTGTCTCTCTCTGTCTTCACATTTCCCCCCTCTTTGTGCATGTATCTTAGTATACTTTTCCCTATAAGGACACCAGTCATATGGATTAGAACCCTCCCCAATGCCCCCTCCCTGTATAACCACATATTACCTATAAAGGCCCCATCTCCAAATAACATCACACTCAGATAGTAGAGGTTATTGACTTCAACATATGAATTTTGGGGGCAAGGGGTTTGGGTAAAGGGACACAATTCAGCCCATAATAGGAGGAATGCAGTCAACCATGGACAAATAATGGAGAAGGAAATGGCAACCCACTCCAATACTCTTGCCTGGAAAATTCCTTGGATGGAGGAGCCTGGTAGGCTACAGTCCATAGAGTCACAAAGACCTGGACATGTCTGAGCGATTTCACTTTCTTTCTAGTTCCTTTCAGAGAAGGAAATGGAAACCCATTCTAGTGTTCTTGCCTGGAGAATCCCATGGACAGAGGGGCCTGGTGGGCTTCGGTCTACAAGGTTGCAAAGAGTCGAACCTGACTAAGTAACTAACACACACACACACATGGACAAATAAAGAAATTCCACTTCTTTATTTTCTTGTGGATGAATGTGTGGTAGAAAATAGAGCTCAACATTTAGGGTGTGTGGGGCAAGCAGAAAAATGGCCCCCAAAGATGTCCATATCCTAATCCCTGGAAACTGGTGATATGTAACTTTATATGGCAAAACAGATCTTCAGATGTCATTTAGTTAAGGAGTTTGAAACGACAGAATTATCCTAGATAATCCAAGTGAATCCAGTCTAATCACATTGATGCTTAAAAGTGGAGAAATTTTCCCCACTGAGTTCAGTGTTAGAGGGAGATGTAATTCTAGAAGTAGGGTCAGGGAGATGTAACACTGCTGTAGGAGGAAGGGAGCAAGGAGACAAGGAAAGCAGACAGCTTCTGGAAACAAGAAAAGGCAAGGGGATAGATTCTCCCCTAGAGCCTCAGAACTCACCCTTGTCAGCATCTTGATTTCAGCCCAGTGAGACCTGTGTGACCCTTCTGACCTATAGAACTGCATGTAATACAATATATTTAAGTTTGTGCTAATAAGTCATAGCAGAAATAAAGAAGCAACATGGTTACTATGTTACTATGCATAGGAATCACAGGTTGTTGATGTTCAGTTGCTAAGTCCTGTCTGACTCTTTGCTACCCCATGGATTATAGCCCACCAGTCTCTTCTGTCTATGGGATTACCCAGGCAAGGACACTGTTGTGGGTTTCCATTTCCTTCTACAGGGGCTCTTCCTGACCCAGGGATTGAACCCATGTCTCCTGCATTGGCAGCCAGATTTTTACCACTAAGCCACCGGGAAAGCCCAGAAATCATCAGAGGTCTATTTAAGTCCTGTTTCTGGTTCAGTATGTCTGGGGTGAAGCCTTAAAGTCTGCATTTCTAACCAGATCCCAGGTGAGGCCAGTGCTGCTGGACTGGGGACCACATTTTGAGAATCAAAGGTTAGAAAGACCATGCATTCAAATCTCTATATTATAGATAAAGGACTTATAGACACTGCAGAGCTGCCTTCGACTCCCAGCAACCCTCTACTTTTTCACCGTACATTGCCCTAGTACAAAAAAAAAAAAAATTAAATTAAAAAAATAGAGGAGTCCATCAGAAAGTAGCAGGCAAGGAAAGGTGCCAATATTTGGAAAATTTGGCTCCAGAGCCTCTGTGTGTTTATGGTGCCTGTGAGGTGTGCTGGCAGACACTGAGCTGACACAAACTGTTAATTACCCTCACTTTAGTAAACTAACAGCTGTTTGCTACGTGCAGCAAGCTGAGAGCTCTCTTGATTCCCAGGGGTTTCTAATTTCCTAGGTGTCAGAAAGTTCAAGAGAGAAATTTTAGGGCAAAAGAGCATTTTGTTGTGACAGTTTAGAAAAGTCATATCCAGGAAGAGGTTCAAAAGCTGTAGATAACTGTAAACCCAGAAGTGTAAACACGAAGGGAGTGTTTCCAGTGACCTGAAGGCTCCGTTCTATATTTATCTTGTCACCCAAAGCACTCTGTAATTATGGGAGAGCCCAGCGTCAGCTGTTCTCTTTGGGGATGGCGCTGGCCAAAGGGTTTGAGGAAAACTACCAGGCTTATTAAAGGGCATGTAGAATTCCCATGTCGGATATAATAGAAATCCAAGGTGAAAGTCAGAAAGGAAAGGATTCTAAGAAGATGGCAAGGACATGTGAGGACAGCTGGTGGGCAAAGGATGATAATGAGGAATGAGGAGAAAATGCACAAACGAGGCTGCATGGAGACTCTCACCATTCAGAACCTTAAGGAGAACTCTTAGGTGCCAGGACTGAGGTGCTTTTCAAACAACAGAAACTGAAAATCATGTGAGACGCCTGCCAAACTGTGCTTTTCTCAGATCCTTAGAAGTTCTTTTAACTGTTTATTATGGAAAATTCCAAACATCCAAAAGTAGAGAGGAGCATGACATATTAAGCTCCCACACACCCAACCCAGACTCATGATGACCACCTCATAACCCATCTTCATTCATCTATTCCATCTGCTTAATGTCTCTCATCTTCTCTTTCTCCACTGGACTGTATAGATGCACAGCCCAGTCATCATGGAAAAAGCATTTCACGTGGAGAGCAGAGTAAACACACTCACCCCAGGACAGAGGGTGTCAGGTAAAGAGGTCTATGTAAGTGGAATGGAGGGAGTGAGGGAGAGGTGGGGTAGGGGGATGAGATCTGGGATATCACAGGGCAAACCCACAGAACAGATGTGCTGTGTAGGTTTTTGTGGCTTTTTGCAACAGGTTTGGTTTTTACTCTGAGCGAGGACTTTAGAGCAGGAAGTGAAGTGAAGTGAATTGAAGTTGCTCAGTTGTGTCTGGACTCTTGCGACCCCTTGGACTGTAGCCCACCAGGCTCCTCAGTCCATGGGATTTTCCAGGCAAGAATACTGGAATGGGTTGCCATTTCCTTCTCCAAGAGATCTTCCCGACCCAGGGATTGAACCCAGGTCTCCCGCATTGTAGGCAGATGCTTTACCGTCTCAGCCACCAGGGAAATCTCGAGTGACTAGCAATTGTCGGAAGCTAAAACTGAAAAGACAAAGGGAGTAAAATATTATCACTGGAGCACCATAAAAGAGGAGCTGCCTAGTAGGAGCTCTGTGTGTGTGTGTGTGCTAAGTCGCTTCAGTCATGTCCGACTCTTTGCAACCCCATGAACTGCAGCCCACCAAGCTCTTCTGTCCACAGAATTCTACAGGCAAGAATACTAGAGTAGGTAGCAAAACCAACACCCACACTGTGGGGGTGTTATTCCTTTCTCCAGGGGATCTTCCCTACCCAAGGATTGAACCCAGGTCTCCTGCATTGCAGGTGGACTCTTTACCATCTGAGCCTTGAGCAAAGTCCGGTTGGAGCTGTAGTCATAATCAAGAATGAAACTATGGTCAAGAACTTTGCTTCAAAGGACAGACACAAAATTCAGAGGATGATATAATAGTGGGAGGGATCCCTTCCACCCCTATCTGTGGGTTCCTGGATTTATGTAATCTGGTGACTGAGGAAATGGTACTATGTATTCCTTGGGGCCCCATGGACTCTAGTCTGCCCAGCTCCTCTGTCCATGGAATTTTCCAGCCCAAAATACCAGAGTGGGTTGCTATTTCCTTCTCCAGGATCTCTTCCTAACCCAGGGATAGAAGTCATGCCTTCTGTGTCTCCTGCACTGGCTGGTGGATTCTTTACCACTGTGCCACCTGGGAAGCCCACCACCAATGAGATAAAGCACATACTCTTCCTTGGTTTCCGTTCTATGGGCCTGGGCTGAAATTTGTATGTGTGTGTCTGTATGTGGAGAAAGAGATTAGAAAATGCTTTTTGATTTTGCTCCCTTGACTTGGACTTATTACTCACACTGTGTTAACTACACATGTGGAGGAGACTAGAAAATTTCAGGCAATCCTACTCCCATCTTCGTGAGGCTACTCTGAAAAAACAACACTTTTCTTGTGTATATTAATAATCAATCCTTGAACAGTGTTAGTTATGCTGACCTTCAAGCAACTAAACCTTTTCAAACTGAAAACTCAAGCACCCTTTAGTAGGTACATATTTCTTTCAGTACATTAGCTGAAATTAGCTGCATCAATCCAACTTCACACTTCCTACATCTCTACTTTGTAAACAATCTAAGAATTAATAGGACCTGTAAGTCTATCACAGTCCCAGTCCCTCATCCATAAACATCAGCAAATCCCTAGTATCCAATAAATGGTAACATAAAGATTCGCGTTATTATCACCGTGCAAGAACCCTGGGGACACACACACTAGTTCTAAGTGGAGACCTTCTGTCAGAAACTGAAAATCGTCTTGGTTTCATTCTCAGCAGCATCCTGGTTGGTGTATGCCAGTTGTCCAAAATCTTCAAATTGTGACTTGAAATTTGATGGGGAAACATCTCCCATGAAGGGGTTTACTGTGGCGTTATATTTAGCTTGGTGAAACAACCCCTGCCTCCTTTTTAATGGCATGTGAGAAAACTTAGACTCGAATAAGAATCTGCATGCTACCGCGATATACCAGATGCTCGTCTGAGGTTTCTTCTTCCCCATCATGCTCATTCAAAAATCATTTCCACTTTTTCTCTCTTTTTTCTAGTATTTAGTTTCATGTATTATTTGGCTGCTCTGGGCCTTAGTTGCTTTGCGGCCGTGAGCTCTTCAATCTGTTGTGGCATGCGGGGATCTTTAGTTGAGGTATGTGGGATCTAGTTCCCTGCCAGGGATTGAACCCAGGGCCCCTGCATTGGGAGCACAGAGTCTTGGCCACTGGACCACCAGGGAAGTCCTTCCATGTTTCGTTCTGAACCCTGTGTGCCTAGGTACACCACTGTTTAGTGGCGTAATCTCCACAGGTTGCTACCTTTCATTTGCAGCACATTTCATGAAGCCATGGTTCACCTCACACTCCCTTCTAGTTACTATGTGTCTGAGTGTCATCTGCTACCATCACCAATTCCTCTGCAAATCCTCAGACACCTTTCTGAGAATGGTTTCCTTGCAGCCCACGCCAACACACAAAACGTTTATGTCTCTGAGATGCCAAATGCACCCTCTGCATTTTTTTTTTCCTGAGTTTTTTTCCTCTTAAATTTCAACATTTGATATTTTTGCAGAAACGTCATCATATATTTGTTCTTAATGCATACATATTATTATATTACTTTTTGGAGTGTTTCTGATATCCAAAAAACTTTGGAAATCTTAGCTTATGATTTTTCTAATTCCATTTTTGGTCTTTAACATAGGTGATACATTTTGACAAGCCCTTGATATTGAAATCTTATTTTACTGGCTTAGAACATCCATGAAAACTTGCAACTTGTCAAGACTTGAATTTCTCCATTACTATGTTCTCTCAGCTCTGCCCACCCCCCTCAAGATAGTTGTAGATACACAGTTTAAAGATAAAAGTTAGGAATGAGAAATTGATATTGGTTGGAGAGGAGTTCTGAATGTCTAATTAAATTCATAGCAGGAATTTATTGGCATTAACCCTTGCCATGCACATGTGATAGGAAAGATACAAACACGAAAGGGCCAAGAGTGACATTAATTGTAGCCGATATTTTAGAGATGATATCATCTTGCTGTTTTGGTATATTTTTCTGAAGAGAGAAGGACATAGAAGTTAAAGAGAAATAGAAAATCGTATAGTGATTTTAATACCAACCAAGTTATTTTAGCATCATGTTGAAAACTCATGCTTCTGTTCATTCAACTTCTTGACTCATCTAAATATCTATTCCATTTTGGGGAAACGTTTACTGGTAAGACAATAGACTATGGGTAATCTATTGAGGATGAGATCATTTTTTTTTAATGCATTCTTTAAGAAGTAGACTTGGTCATCTTTGTCCTTCCTTTTTAGTGGAATACGTGTTATCGTTTGCTAAAAATTTTCATTCAGGTAACTAATATATAAAAGCTACCTGGTGTTTTGGTATACTTAGGTAGGCTCATACATATTTTAACTAAAAAGAGAAGAGTTTTCATTGTAGAACTCCAGAGTAGAGAAGACATTTGTTCGCAGCTCTTAGAGAACAAACACTAATCTTGTAGCTTGTTCTTGGTGTGGCGTGGGGAGGATAAAGAAGGACAGAAGGACTAATGCTTTCTCAGGTAGGATGTTTTTGGTTGAAGGTATCTGGGTATCAATCTAATCTGACTAAATAAAGGATTATTTTGGCTCACTTAACTGTAAATCCAGAAGTAAAAGTTAAGCACAGTTTAATTAGGATTTTGGCAATATCTCTCTGCTTTCCTCTCAGCTTTGCATTGTCAACATCATATTTGTCTGCAGGGTCTCATGTATACCTCATGCTCCCAGATGGCTGCCAACTGCCAGTGGAGCCACGTGCTTCAAATTCACATTCTCTGAGAGAAAGACAGAGTAGTTTTCCATTACTGCCCTTGAGTAAAGAGGAATCTTTTCTAGAAAGGCCCATTAACCTCTTAATATCCAAATGGCTAGAATCAGGTCATTCTAAACCAGTTACCTGCAAGGAAAATGGGATTATCCTCAGCTAGAGCAGACCCATCTCTTGAATTCACAATTCCCCAGCTGAACAGCTGCTCCTCAGTGCAGTTGATTTGCAGTGGATGTTAGGGAGTCAATCACAATACTTACTAAAAATGTGAATTATGTCATTGAAATCTTAAAGGACTAATTTTAACCAGGAGGAATCGTTGGAAAAAACAACTTTTCCCTTATATCAATGGAAAAGAAGAACTGGTTCAGAGTTAATTTACTCTGGTTTGTAATTTTGGTTTTCTAGTCTCCAGGGGAAATTGTATTCTGCATTAGACTATATCCATGATGCTGAACATTTTTTAAAAAACGTTTTATGTTATACTAGAGTTTAGCTGATTAACAATGTTGTGATCATTTCTGGTGCACAGCAAAGCAAGCGACTCAGTCATGCATACACATGCATGCATTTCCTCCCAAATTCCCCTCCCATCCAGGCTGCCACATAAACAGAGGCAGTGTTGAGCAGTGTTCCCTATGTTATGCAGTAGCTTCTCATTAGTTATCTCATTAGTATCTCATTAGTTATCTATTTTATACTTAGTAGTGTATATATATATCAGTCCTTTGATTACTAAACCCAAAGTCCCTAAAAGCTTTGTCAACTGATTTAATTGAACATTCGAGGTATTAATGATGTATTTCCCCTTTTAAAGTAATGAAAAGCATTTATAACTTTCAATCAGTGTAAAAGAAACCATGCTTTCATAATAAATGATATGAGTCTTGCCAAAAGATGCACTTTTATTTGTCTAAGCTATCTCATGTCAAGAAATCTAGACAGTGTATTAAAAACCAGAGGCAGCTTAGGCAAACCTAGACACCATAAAAAAAGAGAGACTTTACTTTGCCACCAAAAGTTCTTATAGTCAAAGGTGTGGTTTTACCAGTAGTCATGTATGGATATGAGAGCTAGACCATAAAGAAAGCTGAGCACCAAAGAACTGATGCTTTCATACTATTTATTGTGCTGGAGGACTCTTGAGAGGGCTCTTGTCCAAGGGACAGCAAGGTGATCCAACCAGTCAATCCTAAGGGAAATCAACCCTGAATATTTATTGGAAGAAATCATGCTGAAGCTAAAGCTCCAGTATTTTGACCACCTGATGCTAAGAGCTAACTCTTTGGAAAAGACCCTGGGAAAGGTCTTTGGAAAAGATGTTGGGAAAAAATTGACAAGAGAAGAGGACAACAGAGGATTAGATGGTTGGATGGCATCACTCGCTCAGTGGATATGAGTTTGAACAAATTTGGGGAGATAGTGATGGACGGTGAAGCCCGGTGTGCTGCAGTCTATGGGGTCGCAAAGAGTTGGACATTACTTAGCAACTGAACAACAACAACAAGCTACCTCACTGCAAGTAGATATGCATTTTCTGAGTCAGAACATAGAAAATAACTAAATCCCTCAGATGCCCTAATGAAGTCTAAAGATGTCTCTTTTCTGATACATCCTGTTTTGTATAATAGTTTCTTTTTCTTTCGCCTAATTTTAAGTACATGATCCGATAAATGGTTTAGTGTAAATGTATGGAGAGTTAAATTGCTACAGTTCTAGGATTTATTTGAATAGAGACTTTTCTAGCTTTATCTAACAAAATAAGAAGAGAACTGAATTCTTTTAGGAAAATAAGAAATAAACATATTTACAAACTTATTATATCAGAACACACATACACACCACTGCACATGCAAAATTTTGTTAATGGATTTTCCACTGACCTTGTTCTGTAATTATTTTTTGAGACTCTTTTATACAAAACATTGCTTTTTAAACTAACTTTTTAAAAAGTACTAAATGGGGAGAAACACTTATGAACACTAATTCTAAATGATTCACGAACTAAGACTTGATTAGGGTTTGCTGGAAGCTGCCATACTTGCAAAACATCAGGCAATGGGAGAGCACCAAGGCTCATAGCTGGGCTCTGGAGAGTAAATGAATGACCACCAATAAATAACTGACTTATAATCTAAGCAAATTTTAAATATTTTCTCTATTGTTGAGATAATTATCAAAATAGATAATCTAAATGCCCTTTTATCATAAGCAAAGTATATTTTACAGAAGGTTCCAACTCATTTTATTTATATATATTTAGACAGTGAAATATTTAAAATGCCATAAATGTTGATCAAATTAATTAATCTCTTTCTGTTGTGCCCCAAATACTCCAATACATAAAAATGTTGGTTCATGTTTGACCTACACATGGCAAGATTGAGGGATGTGGAATGGTGGAGGAACAGCTATAGGGAAGTAATTCTATTAAATTTTTCTTTAATGAAGCTGGCAATATTTTTTAAAATCCTGCTAGAAAATACTACTATAAAGTTATGTCTCTTTTTATTAGTGACATTTTAAGCATCTAATATCTGTACACAAAGTTTTATTACAAAGAGCAACATTTAGAGAAATTAAACCTAACTTACGTCAACATTTACATGACTATGTCCAGGCTTAAGAATAGCAAACAAATTGGAAGTACTAGTGAGATGGTATTCAAGAGCGTATTATGTCACTGTTCATACATGTGGACTCAGAGGAAGTGGCTGGGTCGGTTTGATGGTCAGATGTTAGATATGTTTATACTCAGCCAGATAGTGATTTTCCAGTGGGATACGAATTACAAACAAACAGCATGTAATTATCTAAAGGGCTTCAGCGTTTAGTAAAGGCAAGGAGAAGCTAGTCATGAATGAGAATGAAAACTTTTTTTTAGTAAAGTTATATTAATTTTTAGTATAACTACAGGGAGGTTTCCCTGATGGCTCAGGGATAAAGAATCTGCCTGCAGTGCAGGAGACAGAGGAGATACAGATTCAATCCCTGGGTTGAGAAGATCCCTTGGAGGAAGAAACGGCAACCCACTCCAGTATTCCTGCCTGGGAAATCCAATGGACAGAGGAGCCTGGAGGGCTATAGTCCATGGAGTGGCAAAGAGTCAGACACGACTGAATGATTTGGCACACGTGCATGCAGCAACTACAGATTAACCTTTTACCAAACAATCCTCCTGGACAAGCTGGGTGCCTATGGTTCTGGACAGGGATAGGAATGTATGCTTTTTATTTTTTGCTGAAAGTGGGGCTACCTTGGACCCTGAGACTCTGAAGATCTGATTAATATAGTATTCAAGAGGATATCTGGAGTTGAAAGTCAAGTGGTTTTTCCAGCCAAAGGATCAGTCTGGAGAAACTGGGAACAGAAAGAGAAACTGGACAGGAGGCAAATGGAGTGACTCAAAAGCACGTAAACCAAACAAGGAGTTCCTGGCAATATTCCATGAGACTTAAGTGCTTGGTGTTTTATAACCTGTGACTCCTCTACAGGTGATGAGGAAGCCAGGTGCTTAGGTGCTATGATGGCTCATTATCAACCAAACGAGAGGATGCAAAATATCACATTTTGTTTGATCCATGTAATACTTACCCACAGAGTGACTTAAAAAAAAAAATTGAATTAGTTGCTGGCATTTAACAGTAAAAACATTTTCTTCTCTATTTACATCTTTTCTGAAAGCACCAGAAGATGCATTATCATTGACCTTGCTGTTATAAATAATTTTAGCCTGAGTCACGCTCCTGCCTCTTGCAATGGGCATTCATTCTCATGTCTGCCAGTCTCCACCAGCCCCCACCATCCCTGACTCAGTGGATGGGAGACAGTTGTCTTTCACCATCATACTGATTTTTGTTGTCTTGCTTGTGATTGAATGAAGGCAAAACTGACATATTTCTTAAATCCATTTGTAATTATTTTTTCAGGTTTAAGAGGCTTTTACTATAAAACATTCCAAACATATAGAAAAGTAAATAGGTAGTTAAATAATTCCCCATGACCCTATTTCATGGTTTAACTGTCATTATTCAAGTCTAATCTTGTTTCATCTTATACTCCCAACCCACTTCCTTCCATTGTGTTATTTAAAAGAAAATTCCTGACATCCTATCATTTTATCTGTAAATATTTTAGCAGGTAGCAATAGAAAATGAGGGCCTTTTTATAAATCATATAGCTTTAATAACACAGTCACACCCAAGCACTAGCAATAAGTATTTAATATCATCAAACACCAAGTTTCAGGTTTTCTCACAAATACAAATACACGTTACAGTTTAAATATGGATTAAAATAAAGTCTGCACAAGGTAATTGATTGATACATCATTTAACTCTTGTCTATTTGTGGCATCTCTTGGTATCTGTGTGCCTCTCTCCAACTCCTTCTCTTTCTCTTTCCTGCTCTCCCTCCCCTCATTCTCCCACATCCTACTCACCTCTTTCTCCTGACTATTTATCTGTTGAAAAAAATCTGGTTGACTATTTTGCAGAATTTCTTACAGTGAAAAATTTCTGATTGCTTATACAGGGTAAAATTTAGCCTGCTCATCTATAATCTGTATTTCCTTTAAACTGGCATAAATATTTTGGAAATACTACTTCGTAGATGGCGGTGTATTCTTTCAGGATGACAGCCTGATCGGCCAGAATCAGTCAAATACCTCCATCGCTGAAAACAAACCAAGCTGGAGATTTTTTAATTTTAATTTTATATTGAAGTATACCAATTAACAATGTTGTGATAGTTTCAGGTGGACAGCAAAGGGACTAAGCCATTCATATATATGTATCTGTTCTCCCCCAAATTCCCTTCCCATCTAGACTGCCACATAACATTGACTTCTCTGTGCTATTCAGTAGGTCCTTGTCAGTTATCCATTTTAAATATAGCAGTGTGTACATGTCCATCCCAAATTCCCTAACTATCCCTCCTCATCCCCAATCCTTCCTACCTGGTAACCATAAGTTCATTTTCTAAGTCTGTGGGTCTGTTTCTGTTTTATAAATAAATTCATTTGTATTATTTGAAGTGGATATTTTTATGCACGAAATTTATCAGGAAGCACTCTTAGAAATATCTGTAAGAGAGTGAAGGAAGTGAGTGTGGAAAGAAGAGTGTGAACTCTGCTGAGCTGCAGCAGAAAGCAGAGGTGATGCTTTGGGGAACTCTGGAGTAGAGATGGCCCTTCATCGTTGTCTGAATTAAAACAAGGTGGCCAGGTCTTGGTACCCTAACATCCAGTCATTGGGTGCAGATGGCTTTTACCTTCAAGTTTAATGGGGATGTATTTTGTTCCCTGATTGATTACTATCTCATTGAATACATTAAGTTATATTAACCTTAATATATCATACTAAACAACTCTCATTTAGTGAGAAATTTGAGGATTCTATTTGCTTCAAGTCACTAAGGAAATCAGACGAAAACTTTTCACTAAAATTTTACTGTTACATATGTTGCAGAAGAGACTTTTATTTTGTGATCATTAAGATCATTAAGCTAACAATCTCATCCTGTAGGAAAAGATCAATGGTTTATGTATCTCTAATCCTAGAAATTCCATCTATGCCAGGAGCATGACTAGTCTCCAAACAACAGAGAAATAGTTTCATCTACATGCAGTGACCTCCTTCTTGAGAAACCTATATGCAGTTCAGGAAGCAACAGTTAGAACTGGAGATGGAACAACAGACTGGTTCCAAATGGGAAAAGGAGTACATCAAGGCTGTATATTGTCACCCTGCTTATTTAACTTATATGCAGAGTACATCATGAGAAATGCTGGGCTGGAGGAAGCACAAGCTGGAGTCAAGATTGCTGGGAGAAACATCAGTCACCTCAGATATGCAGATGACCCCACCCTTATAGCAGAAAGTGAAAAGGAACTAAAGAGCCTCTTGATGAAAGTGAAAGAGGAGAATGAAAAAGTTGGCTTAAAACTCAACATTCAGAAAATGAAGATCATGGCATCCGGTCCCATCACTTCATGGCAAATAGATGGGGAAACAGTGTCAGACTTTATTTTGGGGGGCTCCAAAATCACTGCAGATGGTGATTGCAGCCATGAAATTAAAAGATGCTTGCTCCTTGGAAGAAAAGTTATGACCAACCTAGTTAGCATATTCAAAAGCAGAGACATTACTTTGCCAACAAAGTTCCATCTATTCAAGGCTACAGTTTTTCCAGTGGTCATGTATAGGTGTGAGAGTTGGACTATAAAGAAAGCTGAGTGCCGAAGAATTGATGCTTTTGAACTGTGGTATTGGAGAAGACTCTTGAGAGCCCCTTGGACTGCAAGGAGATCCAACCAGTCCATCCTAAAGGAGATCAGTCCTGGGTGTTCATTGGAAGGACTGATGCTGAGGCTGAAACTCCAATACTTTGGCCACCTCATGTGAAGAGCTGACTCATTGGAAAAGACTCTGATGGTGGGAGGGATTGGGGGCAGGAGGAGAAGGGGACGACAGAGGATGAGACGGCTGGATGGCATCACGGACTTGATGGACACGAGTTTGGGTGAAGAGGAGTTGATGATGGACAGGAAGGCCTGGCATGCTGTGATTCACGGGGTCGCAAAGAGTCGGACACGACTGAGCCACTGAACTGAACCAAGCATGCAGTGTCAGCATTTGCATTTCCGTCTTTGTTTATGAGGTGTGCTGTGATATTAGCAATCAGAAGCATATTATCAGAGCTTTAAAAGAGAAAAATTATGAAAACGCTGAGGAAAATGCCACAACCTGATAAAATGTTTCTTAAAATTTGGAAAACAGTTTTTTTTCTTTATATCCACTCTTTTGTGTGTAACTATGGAAAGGGGGTTACATGAGCTTCCCTGGTGGCTCAGACAGTAAAGAATCTGCCTGCAGTGCTGGAGACCGGGGTTTGATCCCTGTGGCAAAAGATCCCCTGGAGAAGGAAATGGCAATCCACTCCAGTATTCTTGCCTAGAGAATTCCATGGACAGAGGAGCCTGGAGGGCTACAATCTATGGGTCACAGAGTCAGACACTACTGAGTGACTAGCACACATATGGAAAGATAAGGAATAGTAAGGAGAGGCAAGGATTGTACTTTTTTTTAAGTGTGATTTATAGGTTTTTATTCTGTACTCTACCAATTGGATTATTCCCAAGAATAAGCAACAGAAGAAACTTATTTGAATGTATATTTTGAAATATATACAACATTTAAGTAAATTTTTTTGGTCAAGACCTACTGTTAAGTGGTCATAATTTATTACATTACAATTCTCCTATGAAATTATTTTTATCTCTATATTTGCTTTATGCAACTGCTTAAAATGAGTTTATGAACATGACAGCAAGTGTATTTACTAGTAGTGCTAACAGAATAGTGTTAACAGATAGCCGTATGTAGCTCTTTAGCATAGTGAAATGTTAATTTGAGTAGAGATGTGCTGCAAATGGAAAATACTCACTAGATTTTAAAGTTTCCTTATGAAAAAAATCTCATTAATATTTTTTTGTTGATTACATATTGAAAATAACAAATGAATGTATTGGCTTAGGGATTTCCCTGGTGGTCCAGTCTTCGACGCTTTGTGTTTCCACTGCAGGGAGCAGGGGTTCCAACCCTGATTCAGGAACTAAGGCCCCACATGCCACCTGAGTGAGGTCAAAAAAAAAAAAAAAAAGTATTGGGTTAAATAAAATATACTATCTTTTTTTTCCTATCTCAGATTTATTTGTACAAATAGCACAGGAAGACATCAACCCCATGCAGACAGCAGCCCAGGGCTCACATGAGCCCTTCTGTCCTCACACTGGCAGATGAAGAAGGTCCCTACTCTGGAAACTTGGTGGGGGTCTGGGCGTCTTTGGCAGCCTAAGCTGGAGCCTTAGGTGCCTTTGGAGAAGGCAATGGCACTCCACTCCTGTACTCTTGCCTGGAAAATCCCATGGACGGAGGAGCTTGGAAGGCTGCTGTCCATGGGTCGCTCAGGGTCAGACAGGATTTCACTTTCATTTTCACTTTCACTTTAATGCATTGGAGAAGGAAATGGCAACCCACTCCAGTGTTCTTGCCTGGAGAATCCCAGGGACGGGGGAGCCTAGTGGGCTGCCATCTATGGGGTCGCACAGAGTCGGACACGACTGAAATGACTTAGCAGCAGGTGCCTTAGTCTTGGTTTGAGCCTTGGCCTGGGACTTGGGCCAGCAGAGTCCTAGACCCTTGGTGATGTGGGCACAAGCACTCTTCTTGAACTTGGGATGAGCAATGTAGGCAAGTGGACTGAGCTTGCAGCTGCCGCCTGCTAGGATCTTAGGCTTGACCTCTTTGGGCTTCACGAGCACCTTGGCAACCTCAGCACGTGCACTCATGGCCTTGGCATTGGTGGCCTGCATCTTCTTCAGGCTCTTCTTGTGCTTCTTGCCAAAGCACATGTTCCTCAGTAACTTGGGGTGCACCCCAAAACACACCATTGATATTAGCATTACTTTTGCTCGTTTCTTTTTCTTTTATGTGGCTACAATAAAAATTAAAATTGTATATAATTTTAAAGTCAAATTATATAGATTCAAAACAGTAGTACTCACATTTCTACTAAACAGTGTGATCTAGATGCTTTAGTTTTTTTTTTTTTTCTAATATTTTATTGTGGAGAGTTTTCAAATAAATAGAGAGTTAAAAGAATTATAAGTGAACATCAATATCCTCTACCATCAACATTTTACTATACTTGTTTTGTCATGTTTTTAGCCATCTATCAACTTTTTCTATTCCTCCAGCCATCCATGTCACTTTTTGATGTATTTCAAAGTATGCTGTAGACATCACTACATGTTCCTCCAGATTCTTCAGCATGTAGAAGCTTTAGTTTGGAACTCCATTAAAAATTAATAATCCCTTGAGTCATCATTTTGCTTCTTTAGATTTGATTGTGTTAGTATTCAGAAGCATAAACAGACTAAATCTATCAAATTAGATGTAATAAATCTTCTGACTAAAAGGAACATTTAATCTCTGTTGACATTAAATTACAGATCTAGATTACTCAACAACTATTTTGAAACCTTATGACATTAAGTACTGGTTGAAAAACAATTTCTACCTTTTTCTGAACAAGTGGCAAAAAGTCTAGTCTGTATTCTATGCTCATTGTGCAACCACCATGGTCCTGTAAGTTCTTTGAGTCTCTATTCTAATGCTTATCTCACAGGATTATAGAGATGAAAGGAAATAATATGTGTAACTGATTTGCTGGAGATTTTGGCATGTACTAACTGTTAAAAAATAGCTTAATGGAAATCAATGTAAAATATTAGGTATTTTGTCTGGCAGAGGGAATCAAGGGATCCCTTGGCAGTTTAGGAAGTGTAGGACTATCTGAGGAAAAAAACTGAATGTTCTTATAGACCGTTCATCATTTATAAATATACTCACAAAGGCACATGTTGTGTAAAACTCTCCAAATAAATGTGTATTAAATTATTTCTCATTTTACTTATGAATATCTTATAGAAATATCTAAGACCTCTGTCGACGTTTACCAGATTGAACTTCCTAAACAATTTGGACTTATGCCTGTCCAGGGATTGGGGACTTGAAAAGAAAATGTGTTAAAGAAATTGCTGGTGATTCACTAACATTTGACGTGCTGGTTAAAAGCCTAGCACAGTCAGAAAACTAGTAGAAAATAGAAGATTTAGCTATTCTGTTTTCCACTTTCTGTGTATACTATGGTCGAAGTACAGTAAATATCCTTTATAATTCTAATTATATTGATTCTTTAAACTACCAAAGTAAAACATACACATAACTTTAAAAAGACTTAACAAACAAAACCAGAGGCCCCTCTTAGTCATAGTTTCCTTGGCTTTCACCACTCATTAAAGATAACTATTTTCAACTTGTAAACTATTTTGTGGTGTTTACTTATGTATTCCTAAATACTGTCAAAGTATTGACAGTTCTTGGTTCATTCAGTTTAGAAACTTCATATTTGCTTTCTCAAAATAGGTAGAGATTTTAGTTCTTTTACATTCTTGTTATAATTCCCACATCTGCTCAGTATATTTATAACTCAATTTGTGAAATACACAGAATTATTGTTATGACTATGCAAATTTTTCATTGCTTCGTTGCTGCTAAGTCACTTCAGTCGTGTCCAACTCTATGTGACGCCATAGACGGCAGCCCACCAGGCTCCCCCGTCCCTGGGATTCTCCAGGCAAGAACACTGGAGTGGGTTGCCATTTCCTTCTGCAATGCCAGAAAGTGAAAAGTGAAAGTGAAGTCGCTTAGTCATGTCTGACCCTCAGCAACCCCATGGACTGCACCCTTCCGGCTCCTCCGTCCATGGGATTTTCCAGGCAAGAGTACTGGAGTGGGTTGCCATGCTCGTTAAATGATACAAATAAGTTCTTACACTTTAAAATTTTTCCTGGAGTTAATCATCACTTCATATATTTTCATGTATTTGGCTTCTTTGAATCAGAGGTTAAGTTTTCTACCCCTTGCAATAGTTCTCCAAAATGATTCTCAGTAGGTTTTCTACAATTTAAACGTGTTAAATAATCTTTCGTTTAATTTTTTAAATGACTTTTCTCTTAAAACCATCCATCCATCTAGGCTTCTCTTTGACTTTGGAATTTCCTTTGTATACCTCTCATGTTTGACTTCAGTTTCTCAGGACTCGGGTTTTCTTCTTTTTTGTTTAATCACATATTTTACAAGAGAATTTTCCTAATAGCTTCCTGAAAAAGGAAAAAGAGTAATGCAATTTTTGAGTTTTTAATATTTGAAAAAGTATTTTTACCTTACATTTGATTAATATTGTGGCTATCTATAGAATTTAGGATTAATTTTTATTCTCAAAGAAATCTGAATGCATAGCTTTGTCTTTTAGCATCTAGTGTTATAGCAGAGAAACCCAATCCCAGTACTTCCATGTAATTTTATTTCTTTAAAAGTAGAAAAATTCTCCCTGCACATCTTTAATTTTATTGAGCATTCAGTTGGCCCTTCCTATACACAGATTATTTTACCACATTCTGGGAAATATTTCTCTCTTTTAATTTTTTTTTTTTTTGAAGGAGAAAACAATTTTATCCCCACTCTTCTTCTTATTAATTCTTTTGGTAGTAGCTACTTGTTGAATGTGGGGCATCTTGGATCAATATTCCAGTTTTATTCTTTTGATTTTCTGTTTACCATTATTTTTGTTTCATTTTTCTATTTTTTCATAGGAGATTTCTTTGACTTTATGTTCTAACCTTTTCATTGGATATTTGAGTATCATTTTTCATTTCCAGGAGAGTTTTTTGTTTTATATTATTCTTATTTTCATAGAATCCTAATCTTTCATAAAAGTAAAAGCATCTCATCTTTTGAGAATATTTATACAGTTTATTCAAAATTTTCTTTCTCCTCCCATAAATTATCTTCAGTCGCTCAGTCATTTCCGACTCTTTGTGACCCCATGAATTGCAGCACATCAGGCCTCCCTGTTCATCACCATCTCTCAGAGTTCACTCAGACTCACATTCATCAAGTCCATGATGCCATCCAGCCATCTCATCCTCTGTCGTCCCCTTCTCCTCCTGCCCCCAATCTCTCCCAGCATCACAGTCTTTTCCAATGACTCAACACTTTGCATCAGGTGGCCAAAGTACTGGAGTTTCAGCTTCACCATCATTCCTTCCAAAGAAATCCCAGGGCTGATCTCCTTCAGAGTGGACTGGTTGGATCTCCTTGCACTCCAAGGGGCTCTCAAGAGTCTTCTCCAACACCACAGTTCAAAAGCATCAATTCTTTGGCACTCAGCCTTCTTCACAGTCCAACTCTCACATCCATACATGACCACTGGAAAAACCATAGCCTTGACTAGACTGACTTTAGTTGGCAAAGTAATGTCTCTGCTTTTGAATATACTATCTAGGTTGATCATAACTTTTCTTCCAAGGAGTAAGCGTCTTCTAATTTCATGGCTGCAGTCACCATCTGCAGTGATTTTGGAGCCCCCAAAATAAAGTCTGACACTGTTTCCACTGTTTCCCCATCTATTTGCCATGAAGTGATGGGACCGGATGCCATGATCTTCGTTTTCTGAATGTTGAGCTTTAAGCCAACTTTTTCACTCTCCTCTTTCACTTTCATCAAGAGGCTTTTTAGTTCCTCTTCACTTTCTGCCATAAGAGTAATGTCATCTGCATATCTGAGGTGACTGATATTTCTCCCGGCAGTCTTGATTCCAGCTTGTGCTTCCTCCAGCCCAGCGTTTCTCATGATGTACTCTGCATATAAGTTAAATAAGCAGGGTGACAGTATACAGCCTTGACGCACTCCTTTTCCTTTTTGGAACCAGTCCGTTGTCCCATGTCCAGCTCTAACTGTTGCTTCCTGACCTGCATACAAATTTCTCAAGAGGCAGGTTAGGTGGTCTGGTATTCCCATCTCTTTCAGAATTTTCCACAGTTTATTGTGATCCACACAGTCAAAGGCTTTGGCATAGTCAATAAAGCAGAAATAGATGTTTTTCTGGAACTCTCTTGCTTTTCTATGATCCAGCGGATGTTGGCAATTTGATCTCTGATATTTCTCCCTCTGATATTTCTCTCTCTGATATTTGGTTCCTCTGCCTTTTCTAAAACCAGCTTGAACATCAGGGAGTTCACAGTTCACGTACTGCTGAAGCCTGGCTTGGAGAATTTTGAGCATTACCTTACTAGCATGTGAGGTGAGTGCAACAGTGCGGTTGTTTGAACAGTCCTCGTTATTGCCTTTTTTGGAATTGGAATGAAAGCTGACTTTTTCCAGTGCTGTGGCCACTGCTGAGTTTTCCAAATTTCCTGGCATACTGAGTGCAGCACTTTCACAGCATCATCTTTCAGGATTTGAAACAGCTCCACTGGAATTCCATCACCTCCACTAGCTTTGTTTGTAGTGATGCTTTCTAAGGCCCACTTGACTTCACATTTCAAGATGTCTGGCTCTAGATTAGTGATCACATCATCATGATTATCTGGGTAGTGAAGATGTTTTTATACAGTTCTTCCATGTATTCTTGCCACCTGTTCTTAATATCTTCTGCCTCTGTTAGGTACAGACCATTTCTGTCCTTTATCGAGCCCATCTTTGCATGAAATGTTCCCTTGGTATCTCTAATTTTCTTGAAGAGATCTCTAGTCTTTCCCACCTGTTCTTTTCCTCTATATCTTTGCATTGATTGCTGAAGAAGGCTTTCTTTTCTCTTCTTGCTATTCTTTGGAACTCTGCATTCAGATGCTTATATCTTTCTTTTTCTCCTTTGCTTTCACCTTTCTTCTTTTCAGAGCTATTTGTAAGGCTTCCCTGACAGCCATTTTGCTTTTTTGCATTTCATTTCCATGGGGATGGTCTTGATCCCCTCTCCTGTACAATGTCACGAACCTCATTCCATAGTTCATCAGGCACTCTATCTATCAGATCTAGGCCCTTAAATCTATTTCTCACTTCCACTGTATAATCACAAGGGATTTGATTTAGGTCATACCTGAATGGTCTAGCGGTTTTCCCTACTTTCTTCAATTTAAGTCTGAATTTGGCAATAAGGAGATCATGATTTGAGCCACAGTCAGCTCCTGGTCTTGTTTTTGTTGACAGTATAGAGATTCTCCATCTTTGGCTGCATAGAATATAATCATTCAGATTTCGGTGTTGACCATCTGGTGATGTCCATGTGTAGAGTCTTCTCTTGTGTTGTTGGAAGAGAGTGTTTACTATGACCAGTGAATTTTCTTGACAAAACTCTCTTAGTCTTTGCCCTGCTTCATTCCGCATTCCAAGGCTAAATTTGCCTGTTATTCCAGGTGTTGCTTGACTTCCTACTTTTGCATTCCAGTCCCCTATAATGAAAAGGACATCTCTTTTGGGTGTTAGCTCTAAAAGGTCTTGTAGGTCTTCATAAAACTGTTCAACTTCAGCTTCTTCAGCATTACCAGTTGGGGCATAGACTTGGATAACTGTGATAATGAATGGTTTGCCTTGGAGACCAACAGAGATCATTTTGTCGTTTTTGAGGTTGCATCCAAGTACTGCATTTTGGACTCTTTTGTTGACCGTGATGGCTACTCCATTTCTTCTGAGGGATACCTGCCCGCAGTAGTAGATATAATGGTCATTCGAGTTAAATTCACCCATTCCAGTCCATTTTAGTTCGCTGATTCCTAGAATGTCAACGTTCACCCTTGCTATCTCCTTGTTTGACCACTTCCAATTTGCCTTGATTCATGGACCTGCCATTCCAGGTTCCTATGCAATATTGCTCTTGGGTAAACTTCCCAGTTAGTTTTGTTTATTGTCATTCATGTTTCAGATTGTCTTTTAACATTCTCTAATAATCAATATACATTCAAGAGTGAAGCACCAATAAAGGCCTTAGAAGCTCTTGTGTTGGGACAGATTTATCCTTTGGACTGATAGACCTCTGGGATTTTTGTTGAATGGTTTAATTGCTTCCAGGAAAGAGTCTCTAGACTCCTGCTCTGAGGCTGTAAATCTGACAACTGGCATTCGGGGGGCTGGGTAGTCTAGGAGCTGTGTAGCTCACAATAGACTATGTAGATTTTTACTAAATCCTATCTTGCCTTCCCCCATCACCACTCTGAAATTGTCTTCTGTCTTACTCCAGAATTGTCTTGGGTTTTGTTTTCCAACCTATACACAATTCAGGTTCAGTTTCTCTTGTTTCTGCAATGTGCCTAAGGGGTAGCTACCTAACTGAGAGGAGGCAGATGGAGTCCTATTGCTCTTTTAAAAGATTCATAGATATTTCTGTTAACTGCAAATCCCTGACATGCCTACCTTCTGAAATACCTGATCTTTCATTACTGAGGCTTTGGGGGTATCTGAGTACAAACTGACTTATTTTGCATCAGAGTTCTCTGTCTTAATCACTTGACTTTGAATGCTCTTCCCCTCTGCTAAAGCATATTCCATTTCTTTATCTGCTTTCTAAGTTTATAGTCTAGGGCAGAAGGGGTTACAGATGTCTCCTGGCTTCTAGTAATACTTAAATGAAATAGAGAATTTGTGTTTCTGCTTCTTGTTCTTTTGATATTCAGAGGGTATTTTTAAGACAAGATTTAGAGGAGTTTTCTTTACTTAAGCATCTAATTTTAAATATTTCATTTCCTCTTCATCTTGTTTTTAAATTTATTTGGCTGTGTTGGGTCTTAGTTCTTGCATGCAAGCTCTTTGTTGCAACACTCGAATCTTTTGAGGCTCATGGACTCTCTAGTTATGGTTTATGGACTTAGTAGCTCTGTGATGTGTGGGATCTTAGTTCCCCAACCAGGGATTGAAACTGCATTCTCCTTCATTGCAAGGAGGATTCTTAATCACTGGACCATTAGGAGAAGTCTTTTTATCTTTGCTTTTTAATTCTCATTTTATATCATCTTTTCTTAATTTTTCCTTTTTTCTTACTGTGAAAGTGCTGCATTCAATATGCCAGCAAATTTGGAAAACTCAGCAGTGGTCACAGGACTGGAAAAGGTCAGTTTTCATTCCAAATCCTAAGAAAGGCAATGCCAAAGAATGCTCAAACTACTGCACAATTGCATTCATCTCACACACTAGTAAAGTAATGCTCAAAATTCTCCAAGCCAGGTTTCAACAATACATGAACCGTGAACTTCCAGACGTCAAGCTGGTTTTAGAAAAGGCAGAGAAACCAGAGGTCAAATTGCCAACATCCACTGGATCATTGAAAAAGCAAGAGAGTTCCAGAAAAACATCTATTTTTGCTTTATTGACTATACCAAAGCCTTTTCCACAAACTGGAAAATTCTGAAAGAGATGGGAATACCAGACCACCTGACTTGCCTCTTGAGAAACCTGTATGCAGGTCAGGAAGCAACAGTTAGAACTGGACATGGAACAACAGACTGGTTCCAAATCTGGAAAGGAGTACGTCAAGGCTGTATATTGTCACCCTGCTTATTTGATTTATATGCAGACTACATCATGAGAAACGCTGGACTGGAAGAAACACAAGGTGGATTCTGGGAGAAATATCAATAAACTCAGATAAGCAGATGATAATGATCTTATGGCAGAAAATGAAGAAGAACTAAAGAGCCTCTTGAAAGTGAAAGAGGAGAGTAAAAATGTTGGCTTAAAGCTCAACATTCAGAAAACGAAGATCATGGCATCCGGTCCAATCACTTCATGGGAAATAGATGGAGAAACAGTGGAAACAGTGACAGACTTTATTTTTGGTCTCCAAAGTCACTGCAGATGGTGACTTCAGCCATGAAATTAAAAGACACTTGCTCCTTGGAAAAAGAGTTATGACCAACCTAGACAGCATATTAAAAAACAGAGACTTTACCAGAAAAGATCCATCTAGTCAAGGCTATGGTTTTTCCTGGGGTCATGTATGGATGTGAGAGTTGGACTATAAAGAAAGTGGAGCGCCAAAGAATTGATGCTTTTAAATTGTGGTGTTGGAGAAGACTCTTGAGAGTCCCTTGGACTACAAGGAGATCCAACTGGTCCATCTAAAGGAAATCAGTCCTGAATGTTCATTGGAAGGACTGATTTTGAAGCTGAAACTACAATACTTTGGTCACCTGATGTGAAGAGCTGACTCATTTGAAAAGACCCTGCTGCTGGGAAAGATCGAACGTGAGAGGAGAAGGTGATGACAGAAGATGAGATGGCTGGATGGCATCACTGACTCAATGTACACAAGTTTGGGTGAACTCCGGAAGTTGGTGATGGACAGGGCGGCCTGGTGTGCTGCAGTCCATGGAAATGCAAAGAGTCGGACGTGACTGAGTGATTGAACTGAACTGAACTGAAAGGTTATATTACTTTTAATTATTTCACCAATTTGTTTACTGAATAAATATCGTCTCCTCATAGGGTTATTGCTCATTGATAAGTAGAGGCTTCCCTGGTGGCTAAGTGGTAAAGAACCTGCCTGCCAATGCAGGAGATATGGGTTCAGTCCCTGGGTCAGGACGATCCTCTGGAGAAGGAAATGAGAAGCCACTCCAGTATTCTTGCCTGAAGAATTTCATGGACAGAGGAGCCTGACAGGCTATAGTTCATGGGGTTGCAAGAGTTGGACATGAATTAGCAACTAAACCACCAACCATAAGCACTTACTATGTTAAATTGAAATTATCTGTTTCCTTGTCTTTCTGAAACTTCAGTAAGAGGAGGGACTGCATCTCATTCATTACTGTAACCCCCAATGCTTAACTCAATAATCTCAAGAATAGTAGGCACTTAGGAGATATTTGTCGAATTAATGAGTTGTTAAAATACATACATAGTTTTCATTAGTGTAAGACAGTGAAATATATTAGTTCATTAGACTTATTACTATTAAGATAGTTGTAGGAAATGTGAAAAATAAAAATTTTAAAGATCATCTGTCAGTACCAATAGTCCTTTTATTTTTTTAACTCCGGTGAAAATGAGACTTCTTAAATGTTTTAAGGAATGCCTGTAAATAATTTAATTAATACTTTTTTATAGTTTTGTTAGCCCAACTTGTTTTTATCTTCTGTAACTTTGCTTTTCAGCTCTTAATTCTAGTGTGTTCAAAATTTCAATGTATTGAATGCTTTTCTCTGCACTAAGAAGAACTTTTTGAGAGAAAGCAGGCAGGCATAGTAGTATATACTCATACTGGGATAAAATAAACAAAACAAAACAAAAAACTGTGAGTGGTGCATAAAATACTTATGTTAGAATGAAGAATCTTTCACACTATCACATATAATCATGATTATCTCTCCCAGATTATTTCTTGGCTTACAAAACAAAATACTTTCCCAGGCTAAACTTCAAAGCAGGTAGTGACTTCAAAGACATAGAAATTTAACACAGACCAAAAAAAAAAAATTTTTTTTAAAGGAAAAAAAAAAACAAAGCAAAACAAAGAGAGAAAGAAGGCTCAGAGGTAAGAGACATACTAAAATTGTGGTTATTCTAAAACTAAACTTTAGAAGTTTTACTAAGAAAACCTTTGAAAGCCAATTAAAATAATGTAACTTAATAATACATTGGAAAGGAGCATCAGATAATAATCACTCATATTATGTTAATACTTTGTGATTTTTCTTAAGCAACACAGCTAGTTTTATGTTCTTTTAACAGTATATAGAATTAAAAGCTTACTTGTATTTTTAAATTGAGATGAAAACACAATACAGTGCACCCCACTTAATATAAACAATTATGAAAATGGCCCAGATAAAGTAGTTTTGTATTGTCACTTATAGAAATACCTTTGAGATGTCCAAAGGGATTTTTAAATGCATTCATTTAAGTGACTGAAATATTCATTTTTGATGTTATCAGCACTGTGGGCAGGTTTTCTCTTGAATGTGCTTGATTAGAAAATGTTTTGGCTTAACTCAGTGTTTTGTTCATCTAAAACATTACTGGAGAGTTTCATTAAAAAATATTTTAAAATAATAAGAATACGGTTAGTCATGTCCCTAAAGTAATGTTTCCCAGTTCCCCTTTGTATTTATGTGCATATACAATTACTGTAAAATAAAAGGAAGCCTGGTATATATTTAGATATAGACTCTGATAAAAAGAAAGGGGACAGGATACATTTCACAAAATTAACCCTTAAAGATTATCTTTATTTTTCATGAATACATATTCATTGTGGATTTTTATCAAAAATAGAAAAACAAAAAGGAATAAATGTTCAAGAGTTGCAGTTTACAGCCACACAACTAGTTAATATTTTAGTAGATTTTCTTTAAACCATTATTTTGCAAACATTTATTGTCAATGTTATTTACTTTAGACATCTGTTGTTGATTATAAATAATGATCTTTTAACTATGATTAAAAAAACAACAAAAGAAAAATAGAGGAAGAGATCAGGAAGAAATGGGTCAAGAAAGGGAAGAGAAAAATTTGCTTCAGGTACTTTTCAAATACTGAACATTGTTTTTCTAATGACAATCTGAAAAATGCACAATGAATACACAGACTGAGAAGCTGTGAAACTGCTCAACAGTAAAGTCTGTAGAACCTAAATGCAGCACAGTGTTATATGGGCTTCTTTTCCATCATGATAAAATAAAGCAAAAATAAAGGTGACAACATGCACATTTGAAACATAATTGACTGAGTCCACTTTGTGTATAAAACATCATACAGACGACATCATTTCAAAATCCATAAATATTTATTAATCCACACAGCCTGACCCAACGTAGACTCTAAAAAATAATTTTTGAGGAAGTAAAGAACATTTTTAACTGAGTAGACTTTGAAAATAATACAATAGTTGATCTATATTTTAAAAGATCTTATAATACGGTGGAGAAGATAAGCCAACACATGAAAATATAAAAATGAGAATATAAAGTAACTCAGAGAAGGCAGTGACTAGCAGGGCATGGAGCTTTAAGAAACAATTCATAGAGAAAGAAGATTAAGAAGGACTTAATGCTAAGTAGCATTTATATATTTTAGCTTTGTGAGTTGAAGATGTAGATATATCAGAGTGGGAACAATAGCAAAAGCAAAATTTGAAGAAACGTAAATGTGACATGTCTAGAAAATAGTATGAAATGGAAAATCTAATAAGAATGATGCACTGAATGAAGGCTTTAGGGATAAAGCTACAAGACAGCTCTTGTAGGATAGGTAGACATTAAATAAATTCTTATAACTGTGATGACATTCACAAAGCTGAACCTGTGTGTCAGGTTTCTGAGAATGTAATCAGAACAGTGAACACCTAGACAAATGCATGTACAGACAGTGTACCTGTACGTTGTCTCCCATTACCCTTTAATGTGGTGGGAGTGGGTCTCCTGTTGCTATGAAAACAGCGTTAGTGTCATTTTCTCTTACGCTCACTTTAAATTGAAAACACTTTCTAAATCAGACATTAGAGTGCTTGTCCCTTATAATAATGTTTCCAAGTCCATCTAATGTAAAAGGTATCCCTTCTGGGTTGAGAAGATCCCCTGGAGAAGGGAATGGCAAGCCATTCCAGTATGCTTGCCTGGAGAATCTCATGGACAGAGAAGCCTGGTGGGCTACAGTCCATGGGGTCACAAAGAGTCAGACATGACCGAGCAACTAACGCTTTTACTTTCCCCCTAGTTAGGATCTCTGCAGGGGGAGCAGTGTCTTTGCTTTCTTTTCTCTGTCATTCAACTCCTTGCCCTTTACTACTGCTACTGCTAAGTCATTTCAGTCGTGTCTGACTCCGTGTGACCCCATAGACAGCAGCCCACCAGGTGGGTTGTCATTTCCTTCTCCAGTGCATGAAAGCGAAAAGTGAAAGTGAAGTTGCTCAGTCGTGTCCGACTCTTTGCGACCCCCCGGGCTGCAGCCTACCAGGTTCCTCCATCCATGGGATTTTCCAGGCAAGAGTACTGGAGAGGGGTGCCATTGCCTTCTCCATGCCCTTTTACTAGTTCTTTCTGACTCTTCGGAGGAAGGGAGGTGAGGGAGGGGGAACAGAAACATTCTTATTTGGGACTATCCTAACCTGATTGACTTCTTGGTTTCTGGGTCTGAAACTGCCTTGGTTGAAGATGCTTTTGTGTGGCCTTTGTAGGACCTCTCACTGGTACTTTCCTTGTGTGAGGTATGTTCTCCTCCTGCAGGTTGCATACAACTTCTTCATATCCTAAGTACATCAGGATTCCTTGAGCTTCTCTCCACTGAGGCCTTCTATCCCATCGCTGCCTCTCGATGACCTTGTGAGATAAGACCTAAGACAACTCCACAACTGCTTTCTGTTGTGCATGTTTTACAATTGGTCTTAAGGCTCTTAATACGTTAGGCTTTGCCCCTGTAGACTCCAGGAGGACAGATTGCCTCCAAAGCAGCCTCTTCTCCTTCAGCTCTTTTCTTCGCATATTGGCCATCTCCTAGTCCCTTCTATTTTCTTTTTTTAAGATTCATTTTTATTTATTTTTTTATGACCGTGCTGGGTTTTCGTTGCTGCGCCAGCTTTCCTCTAGTTGTGGCAAGTGGGGGCTACTCTAGTGTGGTGCTCAGGCTTCCCACTGCAGCGGCTTCTCTCACCACTGAGCACAGGCTCTAGCTGTGCTCTCAGCGGCTGCGGCATGTGGGCTCAGCAGTTGTGGCTCATGGGCTTTGTTGTCCTGGGGCATGTGGACTCTTCCCAGATCTGGGACTGAACCCATGTCCCCTGCATTGGCAGGCAGATTCTTTACCACCAGGGAAGCCCCCTTTCTCTTTTCTAGACAGCATGTAAGACATCAGTTTCCTATGCGTCTGTAATTGTATGTGACCCAGAGTGAATCATTTAAAAGTCTCCTTGAAGCCTCTCACACTAGGTTTGAGACTGATAGAGAGACCTTCCCTACTGATAGACATTCGTCTCATGGCCCAGCTATTACAAACATACATCCAATTTACGTTTAACAATGTGCTTACATGCTAAGTGGCTTTGGACGTGTCCAACTCTGTGTGGCCCCATGGACTGTAGCCTGCCAGGCTCCTCTGTCCATGGGATTCTCCAGGCAAGAATACTGGAGTGGGGTGCCATACCCTCCTCCAGGGCATCTTCTCAACCCAGGGAGTGAGCCATGTCTCCTACATCTCCTGCATTGGCAGGTAGGTTCTTTACCATTCACCCCACCATTCTTATTCTTCCATTTAGCAAAATACATCCACTTTCCATCTCTATCTGGGACTACAGCTGACTTTGCATTTATTTTGCACCTGTTAATTATCCTCTATAAAAGAGCCAAGATAGGGTTTTTTTCCCCCACTTATGATCTATCAGCTGGGAGGGATTGGGGGCAGGAGAAGGGGATGACAGAGGATGAGATGGCTGGATGGCATCACTGACGCGATGAACGTGAGTCTGAGTGAACTCTGGGAGTTGGTGATGGACAGGGAGGCCTGGCATGCTGCCATTCAAGGGGTCGCAAAGAGTCGGACACGACTGAGCGACTGAACTGAACTGAATGACCTATCACAGCTTCCATGTGCCTAAAACGTCCCACATGCTCTGATCCTTCTCCACCTTCAACCTCACCTTTCCATTTGTTGTCATGACATTGTTTTGAAATTATTGTCAATAGATCTATTTTCATTTCATTTAAATTTTCTAGCAGGTTTTTACAGTAATATGAAAAAGTTACTGATTTGTATTTCAGAGTTTGTAAGTAGAGTAATATTTCAAAATATCATTTAGATTAAATCATTTTGCAATACACATATAGAAGGGATGAACCAAAACAAATGAACTCTCCTCCAAACCTTGAATTCCTTTGTCATATAGCTTGAAATTTTATTTTGGTTTCAATAAGAAAAAGAAAGCTTTATAGAGTGTGATATTTTCACTGCTACACAGGAGTAGAAGAAATCAGTGCATGGCAATGAGAAATATGGGGAAATGCCAACATCTAGCTTTCCATTTTCCTCTTCATTCAGAAACTCTCCGTATGGTTTCATTTTGCTTTTATACAGCTCTTAACCTGAGTGAATATATATTGGGCATAACATCAAGATAAACTTTCTGTTATTTGTCTAGTGGTACTTTTTGTACCACTACATTTAGCCTTATTCCATATTTAAATGAACCCATAAATTTGGGGTAGCTTTACTAAGCCATTAACATTTTCTGTGGGGATAAAGCATGGCTCATGAGGTTTTTACATGGAAATTTTTTTTCTTTTCTTTCTGTTTTTAAAACTAAAAAGAATTTGTCTGGACGTCTTAAGTCTTAAGATTACCCAAAACAAATAAACAAAGAAGATAATAAAATAAAAACATTGCTTTGGTTTCAGTGTTTCTTTGTGTTCTAGCAATTCAAAACTAAATAAGTAAAACTGAAAATAATTCCTACTTAAGTGTTTAGGAGAGGATTATTAGAAGATGTTTATTAATTCAATGTAATTTGTATGAATGACACCTTTGGCTGCTTTGAAAATTTTTTAACAGGTCAAAGATTTTCAACTGACATGTCTTAAAGGCAATGTTAGAAAATATAAGAGTATTTCAGTAACAAAAGTATCTCAAATTAATCTGTTTGAGACACTCTATGTATATTTTTCTATGATTTATGAACTGCTGCTTATTTTTATGAGTTTTAAAGGACTTTCTCTTACTAGCACTCTCGGAAAACATCCCAATAATTTGTATAACTTTTGCAGATAACATTTATGCAGCAATTGGCAAGGAAATAAATATCACTCACAAAAGCCAGAAAATAAATCTTAATTCAGCATGGTTAATAGCTTTCTTCTACTTTTAGCATACATAACAGAGATTGATTTGGGGCTTTGTTATTGGACATTTGCATCCAAGTATATAAATTGTTGTAACCAATCATTTTCCTACTCTATCTCAATAGCTTTCATCACTTCTACTCACTCAGTAGACTATAAGAGCAGATGCACTTGTCTTATTGATTTTATATTTACTTTAGAAGTAGCATCATCAGCAACTCAATGAACTTGAGCAAACTCCAGGACCTAGTGAAGGACAGGGAAGCCTGGTGCGCTGCAGTCCAGGGGTCACAAAGAGTTGGACATGACTTAGTGACTGAACAACCTCAACAAAGGGGAGACATAAAGAAATAGGAAGAATCAGAAAAGGTGGTTTAACCAAATGCTAACAGAGCAAATCTGATAGACGATGATCAGGTGGGGCTACTAATTTAGAGAATACTTTCATCTTCAACCAGCTACTTTATGATTTACCCAGAATGCCAGAGGAGACAGGCATCTTTACGCCCCTATCATGCCCTCTGGGTAAGATTCCATGGTTTAAAACAGTGGTTTTAAATGTAGACAGGGACCAGCAGGATCAACATCATCATCTGGGAACTTGTTAGAAATGTAAATTCATGGGTGTCACCCCAGATTTGCTGATTCCAAGCTTCAGAGGGTGGATCCCAGTAACTTCTATGTTAACAGGGCCACCAGACACTTCTGAGGGCCAGTGTCCAGTATGCAGCTCACAGCTCCGGGACAGTTACTAGAGGAAGGATTGGAGCTCCATGCAGAAAAACATGATGGATTTATTACATGCGGATGCATTCTGCCTCTTTCTTAATGAGTCAAGCCCTTCTTCTGGGTGGCAAGACATGGAGAACATATGTATTATGCAGCCTTGGAAGGGTGACAAGAGAATAGCCCCCATCCTATGTGAACTATACAGTGTAGGACTTTTTATTACATAAAACAGAAATTCCAACACAAGCTAGCTCAAATGAAAGAGAATATGTATTCACTCAATCACTGACCATCTAAGGATTAATGATGATAACAGGCAGCATTTATTGAACACGAAGTATGTGTCAGATTCTGGTCTAATCATTTTACAAGGATTAATTCATTAATACTCACTAAAACATGTTCAAGATTATACTATATCTCCATTTTAGAAATGCAGAAACTGAAGCACAGTTAAGTAGCAGGACTGAGTAGTTTGAGCTGGCTTGATCAGAAGTCAAGTCATGTCACTGGAAATCTTTCTACTCCCAAAGTTGAGCAGAAGTCCTAAGTCTGACACACATCAACTAAGAATCATAGGCCAACCTGAACTTGGCCTATGGCTAAGGGGATGAGATGTACTGATTATCGAGGGACAATCAGGGGCCATCCCAAGAGCAGAGAGGGAAGTGAGGAGATCCAGTCTCATCTCAGCGTACTGTTTAACAGAAGGAAGGATTGGGAAATGGGTACCACCAAGGAGCAGAGAAGATCACCAAAGGCACTGTTTTATTACTCAAGACATCTTTGGTGTCCATAGGCAGATGAATGGTTAAGAAAGCTACAGTACACATACACTATGGAATATTACTCAGCCATTAAAAAGAATACATTTGAATCAGTTCTAACGAGGTGGATGAAACTGGAGCCTATCATACAGAGTGAAGTAAGCCAGAAAGAAAAACACCAGTACAGTATATTAACCCTGCTGCTACTGCTACTGCTGCTAAGTCGCTTCAGTCGTGTCCAACTCTGTGTGACCCCATAGACAGCAGCCCACCAGGCTCCCCCGTCCCTGGGATTCTCCAGGCAAGAACACTGGAGTGGGTTGCCATTTCCTTCTCCAATGCATGAAAGTGAAAAGTGAAAGTGAAGTCGCTCAGTCGTGTCCAACTCTACGCAATCCCATGGACTGCAGCCTACCAGGCTCCTCCACCCATATATGGAATTTAGAAAGATGGTAATGATGACCCTATATGTGAGACAGCAAAAGAGACACAGACTCTTGTCTGTGTCTGAAAGAACAGACTTTTGGACTCTGTGGGAGAAGGCAGGTGGGATGATTTGAGAGAATAACATTGAAACATGTATATTACCATATGTGACATAGATCATCAGTCCAGGTTTGATGCACGAAATAAGGTACTCAAAGCCAGTTAAATTTTTAGCCTCCAGTTAAAAAAAAAAAGACCTCTTTGGGTTCAAGTGGCATTAGCATATATTGGATCATATTATTGAACCATAGGAAGCGGACAGTTGCATGAAGATTTGAGGGACAACCACCAAAGAGTTGTTGCCAAGACTTCCCCTGTTCACACTTCCACTTGGATATTTTTTTCAACGTGGGACCTGACTTTCAGTTCAGTTTAGCTGCTCAGTCATGTCCTACTCTTCGCAACCCCATGGACCACAGCATGCCAGGTCTCCCTGTCCATCACCAACTCTTGGGGTCTACTCAGACTCATCTTCATGAGTCAGTGATGCCATTCAACCATCTCATCTTCTGTCATCCCCTTCTCCTCCTGCCTACAATCTTTCCCAGCATCAGGATCTTTTCAAATGAGTCAGCTGTTCCCATCAGATGGCCAATATATTGGAATTTCAGCTTCAACATCAGTCCTTCCAATGAACACCCAGGACTAATCTCCTTTAGGATGGACTGGCTGGATCTCCTTGCAGTCCAAAGGACTCTTAAGAATTTTCTCCAGCACCACAGTTCAAAAGCATCAATTCTTTGGTGCTCAGTATTCTGTATGGTCCAACTCTCACATCCATACATGACCACAGGAAAAACCATAGCCTTGATGAGATGGACCTTTCTTGGCAAAGTAATGCCTCTGCTTTTTAATATGCTGTTTAGGTTAGTCATAACTTTCCTTCCAAGGAGTAAGTGTCTTTTAATTTCATGGCTGCAGTCACCATCTGCAGTGATTTTGGAGCCCCCAAAATAAAGTTTGATACTGTTTCCACTGTTTCCCCATCTATTTTCCATGAAGTGATGGGACCAGATGCCCTGATCTTCGTTTTCTGGATGTTGAGCTTTAAGCCAACTTTTTCACTCCCCTCTTTCACTTTCATCAAAAGGCTTTTTAGTTCTTCTTCACTTTCTGCCATAAGGGTGGTGTCATCTGCATGTCTGAGATTAATGATATTTCTCCCAGCAATCTTGATTCTAGCTTGTGCTTCTTCCTGCCCAGCATTTCTCATGATGTACTCTGCATATAATAAGCAGGGTGACAATATACAGCCTTTACATTCTCCTTTTCCTCTTTGGAACCAGTCTGTTGTTCCATGTCCAGTTCTAACTGTTGCTTCCTGACCTGCATACAGATTTCTCAAGAGGCAGGTAAGATGGTCTGGTATTCCCATCTCTTTCAGAATTTTCCACAGTTTATTGTGATCCACATAGTCAAAGGCTTTGGCATCATCAATAAAGCAGAAATAGATATTTTTCTGGAACTCTCTTGCTTTTTTGATGATCCAACAAACGTTGGCAATTTGATCTCTGGTTCCTCTGCCTTTTCTAAAACCAGCTTGAACATCTGGAATTCACAGTTCACGTATTGCTGAAGCTTGGCTTGGAGAATTTTGAGCATTACTTTACTAGCATGTGAGATGAGTGCAATTGTGTAGTAGTTTGAGCATTCTTTGATATTGCCTTTCTTTGGGATTGGAGTGAAACTGACCTTTTCCAGTCTTGTGGCCACTGTTTGTTTCCAAATTTGCTGGCATATTGAGTGCAGCACTTTCACAGCATCATCTTTTAGGATTTGAAGTAGCTCAACTGGAATTCCATCACCTCCACTAGCATTCTTCATAGTGATACTTCCTAAGGCCCACTTGATTTCACATTCCAGGGTGTCTGGCTCTACATGAGTTATCACACCATTGTGATTATCTGGGTCGTGAAGATCATTTTTGTATAGTTCTTCTGTGTTTTCTTGCTACCTCTTCTTAATATCTTCTGCTTCTGTTAGGTCCAGACCATTTCTGTCCTTTATTGAGCCCATCTTTGCATGAAATGTTCCCTTTAGTATCAAACAGTTTCATTCTCTGATTCTGAGTTCAAAGATCCTAGAGATGAGCTCATATTATCTGAGCAGGGATGAAGGATCCAGCCCTGAGTGACTTAGCCATGGCCAGATAGCTGAGATAGAATAAGGGCTATCTTATGGTGATGTCATTGGATGTTTACTCAACAGCTTTTATTTTTTCTGCTTTCAAATCAAACTCTAATTTGTTCAGACGTCTACTTCCCTTTGCACAGCTCTATCCTTGAGGACTGGTGATTCCAAGCTCCAGCTCTTGGTGTTGGAATCACAATTGACAGAAGAAAATCCATTGCAAAACTACTTTAGGAATGAACATATAATACAGCTCTGGCCAGAGAGATGCAAGGGGACCCTGCTGAGGGGTTTCTTAGATTGGTTTTCCTAGTTGATAAAAACAGACTTATGGACTTGTGGGGTCATAAAAACAAACAAACAAAATATCTCTAGTTAGCGCAAAAAACAATAGCTAAAAACAGAATAAGTTATTTCTTGAAATGACCTTGTTCATACTAAAGTTGGCTTTTGCTTTTAATTTGATGACTATTTAAATAAATCATTGATATCTCTTTTATAAATGATTAGTCATTTCTTTGTCTTTATCCTGAAGTGCCCACATATTACATGTTTCATTTTAAATTTGTATAAGGAAAATGAAATGATGGCTCTGTATAATTGACATTATTCATATCTCTGTGACCCCACCTTCAACATTTCTCTTAGTATAGTCTGGTACTGTTTTTGTGTTTTCCCATAGACAAATGCTGGATAGTTTTAGTTTTGGCTTTTACAGAACTTTATATCCCATGCGTTACTTTCCTCCAAAAGTTTATAATTTGAACACTGATTCAAGTGATCATTATAACTGGGCTAATTTATTTTTTTTTAATTTTTAAAATGTGTTTATTGGCTGCACTGCACAGCATGTGGGATCTTAGTTTGCTGACCAGGGATTGAACCCATGCCCCTGCATTGGAAGACAGAATCTTAAACATTGGACCATCAAGGATGTCCATAGCTATAGTATTTTAATGTGTTTCTATTTAATTTTTGTATATAATAACTCCACTGTGTTTCTTTTTCATAATTGATTTAAGGAAGCTAATTGAGAATGAACATGATACTATCAAAGAATAATTTTTCAAGAACATTAAAGAACATGGGTATTATACAAATAAAGAATAAATACATATTGAAGATTTATTTATCTCATCAGTTAAGGGAAGAAGGTTGGTAAACTGCTACAAAAGGCATTTGAGGCACTGAGCCTTGCTATGTATTGAATAAAAAATTTTGAATTTCTAGGTTAAATACAAAACTGAATAAATCCTTAAGGGCAATAAAACCATATCTGTTGGTTATAATTTCAACCGGAGAGAAATTATTTGTATCTCTAGAAGACAAAATCCACAAGGTAAAATGTAACATTACAGAGTTTGGACTCTGATTGGTAATAAAAAGTATGTTAAAGAAAGTTCATTGCTCTAGAGATTTCAATAATTCTTAAGTGAATCTTTTAAACGATGTTCCAGTGAGACACTGAAAGCACATGTTATCACCCCTCTACCTCATTTACAAGATTTTTATGTTGTTTCTTAACAGCAATGATGATACCATGTTGTTATGAAGATTAAATAAAACAGTATACATGAAAGTGATTTATACCATAAAGTATTATAAAATACAAAATGATATTTTCGTAAGTTATTACTATAATTGCGCAATATTCCAAAGGCAAGCTTGACATAAAAGAGTCAAGCAAGTTAGACTGTCAGCTTTCTCCTTTTTAAGATCCTAAAACAAAAACATTGGGGCATCCAATAGTGTGATGAAAATGGCTCTCTGTCAACTGGAATGTGATATGCAGACAAAGATGAGAGGGATTACATATTTTTACTACTCCAGGGAGAAACATTGCAAAATAATATCGTGTTCCTTTTCTTGCCCCGGCCTGGAGCTAATATCCAGAAAAACCTGTGAATGTCCTACTTTATTAATTCAACAAGTACTGTGCTGAGCACTAACAACGTATTACTGTGTGTCTCACTGTGAGGAGACCAAGGGGAACAAGATATCCTTTCTCTAAAAGAAGGCAGGTGTAGCAGCAGAAACTACATAAAAACAACCAATTGGAACGAAGCGGGAGGGAGAATTATTTTGATTTGACTAATGAAAACATGAAGCTTTGGTTAATGTAACTAGTATTTATTTAATCACGTATAAGTTGGAAGCAAGTTCTTGTCTTTTTTAAAAAAGATTGATGAATTTACTGGCTGTGGTGGGCAGGTCTTCATCGCTGCGTGTGGGCTTTTCCTAGTTGCTGAGAGTGGGGTGATTCTTCCTTGCGGTGCATGGGCTTCTCACTGAGGGGGCTTCTCCTGTTGTGGAGCACAGCTAGGGTTCCTGGGCCGCAGCAGCTATGACTCCTCGGCTCTAGAGCACAGGCTTGGTAGTGGTGGTGCATGGGCTTAGTTGCTCTGTGGCATGTGGGATCTTCCCACACTGAAGGCGGATCTTAACCACTGGACCACCAGGGAAGCCTAGGATTTCTTGTCTTTTACTGGATACTATTCTCGCTGAAATGCATATGAAACTTCTTACTGCTCTGTCTTTATATTCTACATTTTGTTTCATCTTTTTTTCCTCTTTGTTCTTATTTCTTCAAATATAAAGTAATTGAAGAAAAATAGTAATTTAAAAAGATTCCTTGTAAACTTTTTGATTTTTTAAAATGTGTTTAATAAGCCTAATAAAAATGTTAAGTTGTTTAATGTTCAATGTTAAAAAGAAAAATACAGACCTGTGTTTGAAGAACCAAATGGAAATAATTTTATATCTCTAGATTTTTCCAGTGATTCTATAAAATTTCATGAGTGTAATAGTATAAATTCTGGAAAAATAGTATTTTTTAACAACCAACCAATAAGTTGTTATTAATATAGTTAAACTAAACCAGAGACATAGCCCACAGGGCTATTTCAGTGAAAACAATAAGAAGGAAACAACTACTTCTGAATTGCAGTGATTACTAAAATTTAAGTAACTATCTGTTTCTTTTGTGTCTGTGAAAACCCCCTAAATATGCCTTTCCAAATTTTTGGTAGAAAACTATTTAGACTAATACTTAATATTTCATCATAATTCATTCCAGTTTTTCAAGTACAGTTTTGGAAAGGCCAAGAGCTGTCTGGAGGATGGAATGTATCTGTGATATTACTAAACTCCATAAGCTTTAATGAAAGAAAAACTCCAGTACTACATATAGTTTGCTACTGTTTGCTCCAGACAGATATTTCTGTATTATCACTGTTTACACAGAAAAGTCTTTATAGTAAACATGTGATTTTATCTTTAGAATTAGGTTCAATCTAATAGCATTCCAAATAGTTCTGATGAAAGACCTAGATGCTATCTGGGCTGGAATGGTAAAACCGAGAATTCCTATTCATCAATACAATAAGTGAGTTCCATATGCTAACCTGAGATGGTGCCAAGAAATATTATTAAGTGAAAAAATACACCATGGTGGTCATATATACAATCTGATTCCATTTATAGTCGAACCACGACAGAAGAGTTTACATGTATGTGGTGGTTTTGGAATTCATTTCCAAAGGTATTCATTTCTCGTTACCTGTCTGAGTAGAAGGCTCTTTTTCTTTTTCAGTGTTTGAATTCACAGCACTGGAAACAAACAAATTAATTAATTAATATATATAAATACACTGGGGAAGGAGTGTGTCAGGCCTGTGTATTATCACTCTGCTTATTTAACCTCTATGCAGAGTACATCATGCAAAATGCCAGACTGGAAGAAGCACAAGTTGGAAGCAAGATTGCTGGAAAAATATCAATAACCTCAGATATGCAAATGACACCACCCTTGTGGCAGAAAGAGAAGAAAAACTAAAGAACCTCTTGATGAAGGTGAAAGAGGAGAGTGAAAAAGCTGGCTTGAAACTCATTGAAAAAACTAAGATCATGGCATCTGGTCCCATTGCTTCATGGCAAATAGTTGAGGAAACAGTGACAGACTTTATTTTCTTGGGCTCCAAAATCACTGTGGACAGTGATTGTAGCCATGAAATTAATCACTTGCTCCTTGGAAGAAAAGCCATAACAAACCTAGACAATGTATTAAAATACAGAGACATTACTTTGCCAACAAATGTCCATGTAGTCAAAGCTGTGGTTTTTCCAGTAGTCATGTATGGATGTGAGAGCTGGACCATAAAGAAGGCTGAGTGCCAAAGAATTGCTTTCAAACTGTGGTGCTGGAGAAGACTCTTGAGAGTTCCTTTGACTGCAAGGAGATCAAACTACTCAATCATAAAGGAAATCAATCATAAATGTTCATTGGAAGGACTGATGCTGAAGCTGAAGCTCCAATATTTTGGCCACCTCATGTGAAGAGCTGACTCATTGAAAAACCCTGACCGCTCGGAAAGGCAGGAGGAGAAGGAGATAACAGAGCGTGAGATGCCTGGATGGCATCACAGACTCGATGAACATGCGTTTGAGCAAACTTTGGGTGACAGTGAAGGACAGGAAGGCCTGCTGCAGTGCATGGGGTCACAAAGAGTCCTACGTGACCGAGCAACTGACAAATAACAATGTAAATTCATTTTTTTCCATGTGGGTATGTATTCAATAAATGGATTAAATGATAAAGGGTTGATAGATGAAAGGGAATTTTGACTTTGTTTTGTATATATTGGGGCTTCCCTGGTGGCTCAGAGGGTAAAATACCTGCCTGAAATGTGGGAGACCCGGGTTCAATCCTTGGGTCAGGAAGTTCCCCTGGAGAAGGAAATGGCAACCCACTCCAGTATTCTTGCCTGGAGAATCCCATGGATGGAGGAGCCTGGTGGGCTATAGTCCATGTGATCGCAAAGAGTTAGACACAACTGAGCAAAGTCACTTCACTTTGTATATATTGGTTTTATTTGATTTTTTATGGTGAATACATACAATCACTTTTAAAATATAGTAGAAAATCAAGACAAAAAAATTAAAAAAGAAGAGATGAGTTATAAGCACTGATGTAGAAATATATATTTTATATGAAAAATTACAGAATAACACAGTACTATCTTGTTTGTATTAGAAAACGAAAGGAAACTGTGCAGAGAGTGATTTTGAAGACAGACTTTCACTTTTTCCTCTACATACTCCTGTGTTGCAGTTTATTCAGTAAGTATATACTTGTATATTATTTGTGTCATTTATGAAAAACAATTTTTTTTTTTTTTGCCAAGAATTATCTGTTTTCTTTCTTCCAAAGGATGAGTCTTCAAGGAAGGTTTGAGACCTTTGTCATATGTATTCAATGATTAGATAGAAAAAATGTTTCATTTTATATAAGAATATCAATATTAATCAGATGATTCCCTTGTGAACTTTTCTGAAATAATTTTTGATACTTTTTCTTAATCTCCATAAGAAATTAAGTCCTTTATCTCAATATTATATTTTTCCTCCTTAATAGCTCTTGAGTTCTTTAAAACTGTTTGCTACCTAAAGCATTCTCTCCTTATTCTTGATAGGGATATTTTGTGTAATTCGCCCTACCTAGTCCATTAATTTCGCTTTCTTATGGATAGGTTGACTCTCGTTCATAGAGCTTGCACTTGCATTCCTCACATGTCTATTTAGTTTTTATGTTCATGTTTGTGGAACTTCCATCTTTCCTGCTGGTTTTATGTACCTGAAAAGAGAGATGGCAGCCCAGATCCTGGCAGATGCTCCTCTTAGTAAAGATGACGTGTGTTGGAAGGTGACCACAAAAGAAGATGAGCTTCTAGTATTGCATTTTGTAACCTGCCGTCCCCACTCCCAAACTGCACCAAGCCCTGATATTTTCCAGGGACTGCCTTTCCTTGTAGTTACCTAGCAGGGGCTTGGTGATGGGAAACTACTCAGTCCCTCTCCACTAAGCAGCTACTCTATTCTTCCTCTCCCACCTGGGGCCAGTGGCGTTCAGATGAACTACCATGTGCTGCGGGCACTTGCCTAGAAGCTATTTTCTGTCCACTCGACGTATGGCAGAGGAGGCACAGAGCTGGCCAGTAAAATGTGGAGAGGGAGAGTATAGAACTAGAAAGCTTTCTTCTAGATACTATGTGGTTTGACCCACTCTTCTGGTTTTCCAAGGGCTTTCATAGTCTTTGATGTAGTTTGTTTTTTAACTTTGTGGCATCTGCAGGTTTGAATTTAGGGGAAGAAGCAATCATACTTGTTCACAATCTGATCCTGACCACTATACCAAATTCCAGCCTGGAATGTCCCCACCCCCGCCCCCGTCCAATGTCAAGTCACCTCCCTTACATCTAGCTTAGAAAGGAAAGTGAAAGTGAAGTCGCTCAGTCGTGTCCAACTCTTTGCGACCCCATGGACTGTAGCCCACCAGGCTCCTCCATCCATGGGATTCTCCAGGCAAGAGCACTGGAGTGGGTTGCCATTTCCTTCTTTAAGGGATCTTCCCAACCCAGGTATCAAACCCAGGTTTCCCACCTTGTAGGCAGACACTTTAACGTCTGAACCACCAGGGAAGCCCACATCTAGCATAATGCTTCTTATACTTTAGTTTCTTTCCTCAAGGAAGCCTGACTCACAGATTAACATATGTATTTCCTTATACTTGTCTATATAATGTTGACAATTGGGACTGTATAAGTATTTCTTCAACTGGTCCTCTCCCTAGATGTTAAGGTCTGTGAAAGCAAGGAATATGTCTTTTTTTCTACCCATGACATCGATCACAGTTCTGGTACAGCTGCTGAGATGCCATGAATAATTTTCAAAGGAAAAGTAAAGAGGAGAAAGAACAAAAATCCATTTTCATTAAAGTGGAACATAATGAATATCTATTCAAGAACAATCTACTTCTGAATTAGTCACATACGTAATATATAAAATGTATGAAACCACTTCAGTATTCTTTCTTGCCTGGGAAATCCCATGGACAGAGGAGCCCTGATGGGCTATAGTACGTGGGGTCACAAAAGAGGTGGACACAATTTAGTGACTACACAACAATAAAAATGAAACCACAGACTGGCTTTATCCTGAATGCTAAATAACACTTGGCCTTCTCATTTTATTAATATCTTGTTATAGGCCAAAAGTAGATGAGATTTCTGGAAAAGAAACATAATATATTACAACAGAAAATAAAATGAATTCTTAATTATCCATTGAGAATAAGTGATAAAGTGTTAACTACATATAAAACTATTCTGAATAAGAGTGTGTTCAATTCCCAGGAAATGAAGAATTCTTCACTTAAAAGCCTGAAAACTAGGTGAAATTTTAATTAAAAAATTAAACTTTACTGAAGAAATAACCATAGTAAACCAGTGAAAATTACATAGTAGAGCAATAAAGGGGAAAAAAGGAAATGTTAGGCCTACTTTCAAGGTCCTCCTTTTAAACACTTTGACAATTAAATAAGTTCTCCTCCCTGTCTGTTTTAACATACAAATTAATTTCGCAGACTCTTTCTACATGTTTCCTAGACCAGATAGTTCAGAGCTAGGTACGTCTGTCAGGTTCTTGGATGCTAATAGCTCACAAAGCTTTTTAAATAACAATGTCAAGATATAAAGTGGTGTTACAAACCTCAGGCTGTTTTCCTTCTGGTAGACCAGACTATTGCAGAAGCACGTGGTGCTTGCCTACCACTCTCTTTAATCCAGTCCTCCCTTTCTAGTACAATAACTTAACCTTGGATCCATGAATGATTAAGACATCTGCTTCCCATCTCTCCCTGCCATATCAAATTCTCCAAGGTTGTCATCTTCATTTGTGAGCCACCATTAGAAGGTGAAGCCAATTGGTTTACAATGAAGCAAACAAGAAACGTTATCTGCAAAACCTCTGCTCTCTCAATGTTAAGGTCTTTCACAGTACGGTTTCTATTCAGTGCCAACTTTCTTTATTCTTTTGTCTGTCATTGAGCCAACTTTTTACTCCTTCGTGTAAAATGCACACTTATGGAAGTTATCAACTACCAATTAACGGAGTTCCAAGTTCTAGGAAGGAAAATGAAAACAAAGCTCTTGGGGAGGCAAGGCTTATACTGATAACTAGAAATTAAGGGTAATTCACGTAACTGGACAGAGCGTGACTCAGAAAGCTCAGCACATGACTCATGGGCTTTCATTGAGATAAGGCCAGCAATATGCATAGAAGAGCTCAGCGTATGCAAAAGCAGGCTGAAAAACGCATCAGTCCATTATGAGGAGACCAGCATGCTGCAAAGACATATCTTATGAGTAGGACTCTCATATCAAGAAAGGTTCATAGCACCTGTGAAGGAATCGTGTTTCCAGTGACCCAAACAGAACAAAGCACAGTGTAAAATAGAGGCTCTGTGTGTTACTGAGCTTGTCACTATGACTATGAATATTTCTGGAATGAGGAGGAGTTTGGGGAATACTTAATAGAACAAATAAGGCACTGGAAGATCATGAGAAGTATTAAAAGCAACTACTTCACAGACCAGTCATCTGTGCTTGTCAGCTCACTCTCACTCCCTTCCCTGCCAGCTGACTGGCCCAAGTCTTTTCATTTCCATACTCCCTCCCTCCCCTACTTTGCATGTTCTGACAGCTTTGTGGCATAAAAGTCTATTTTCCTTCCACCCTCTCTCTTTGTCATGTTATGGACCGTATTGCTTTTTCCCACCCTTGGATTCATTTTCTACCAACACTGCTAGGGATGTTACTAGAAATCTGATTAATTTGGAGTTTTATCTCCAGCTTGGTTTGTTGCTTGTCTGCAACTTCCTCCACCCCTCACCATATACAGGCACACAGAAATTCTTCTATTTTCTGACTATATGTGGCATGTTATCCTCTCAGACAGAATCAGTAGTGGAATTATTATAGATTTTACAGATAGGATCTGAACTGGAAGAGGAAATGAACTGAAGGACATTGATCCTATGTACATGGGAGATAGCATGTAGATTCAGAGATCTGAAAACTGTTAAATACGATCATTGGACATAGAAGTAAACAAGAAAAGTGTTTTTCTCTTTTTTAAACAGAAGTGTGTTAAATGAATGAGGTAATAACAAGGCCACACAGAGGATGTCACTAGAAAGTGAGAGGGGAATTAATACTGTAGATTATAAGAACACTGGTCTGACTTCTTGGTGTAATCGAAAAACAGAAGACAAGAGATAAATGGTGACTTTTAGTTCATGTTTCTTCCTTCAGTTAATTTTATTATATCTGTGAATATGATAGATCATATAATATATATATATATATATCCATTTACTTGTTTCATAAATACATTTCATATTTATACCTTGAACATTTTGAAAAAGACATACACAGACCTGGGAGCCCTAGGGTCATCAGAGGGGTGAATGGACTGTTGAGGGTCAAGATGGAGTGAGACTTTTCACCCCATCTATGTTATTTCCCATTTACCTAGGTAGTAAAAAGAATTCTACTACCAACTGCTTATAAACTACTCATTTAAATTTAGCTCCTTTATTTTAAAGAGGAAGAAAACAAGACCCAGAACAATGGTGAAAGGAGGTTCCTCAGTATTCTGCAGACAGAACCAGAGTTAGAGTCTTGAATTTTTGCTCAGCAGTTCAGAGCAAAGTCTATAATAGCAGAAAAAAGGCAAACTTATGTAACTGAATATTATGAAGATATCATTTATGGACACAAAACCAAAATTGATAGTATATTTTAATTTCATGCTATCCTTCATGGTTTGATGCAAAATATTCTGAAAATGCTGCCATCTCTCATTTTTGAAGATGATAGTTATTTCTTCATTGTGTTGCATGGTCTTGAGTAGCTTTCTTCAACAGTGGTGACAGAAGTTTTTGTCTCACAGGTTTTCCTTTGATATTTTTTATTTTTTATTAAAGAGTTGGAGGTAAAAAGCCCTACCCATTGGAGCATACATACTAGAGGGTGGAAACATAAATAAATAAAATACATAATATGGCAGATGATGATAAATACTGTTGGGAATCATAAGGGATATAGTTTTAACACAAATAATTTATCAATCTATGTATTTGAATAATATTTAAAGTCTCATGGGCACAATGACTAAGGAGTGGCTTCTTTTCTGTGGGGAGGGCAGGAAAGATCTTGGATAGAAAATACTGGACCAAGATCTTAAAGGATAAGTGGAAATTTGCTAAAGGACAAGAAGAGTGAGGGCTAAATCTTGGGAGAGTATTCTAGGACAGGTTAATAGTGAGAATGAATGATTCCCAAGCTCTACTAAAAAGATTTTGGTTCTGGAGTCCTGCAATTTGTACTTTATAAAGCCCCACAGATTACTTCAGTTTGCTCTAAAAACTGAAATCCTGTAACAGAAACAGGTAGTGCTTGTGGAAAAGGGGGCTTCCCAGGTGGTACTAGTGGTAAAGAACCTGCTTGCCAATGCAGGAGACATAAGAGACACAGGTTCAGTCCCTGGGTCTGGGAGATGCCCTGGAGGAGGACATGGCAACCCACTCCAGTATTCTTCCCTGGAGAATCCCAGGGACAGAGGAGCCTGGTGGGCTACAGTCCATGGGGTTGCAAAGAATTGGATACTACTGAAGTGACTTAGCAGGCACACATGGAAACAGGCAAGTAGCTGGAAGTACAACCTGTTGCTAAGCAAAGAAGAGGCTTTATAACAAGATCAAGATTTTGAAATTTGTTATGTAGGCACATGGGAGCCCAAAGGCTTTTAATCATTGGAGTTACATGAGTGGTGATATCTGAATTTTAAGAAAATAACTAAGTTGATGTGTTTAGGTAAGAGGAAGAAGGGAGATACTAAAGGCAGGGAGACCAGGTAGGCTACCCTCATAATTTAAATGAAATTTGGTGAAACCTGCCATTGGTCCCTGGAACTTGCCATAGAGGGATATTTGGAGGGAGACTAGATGGAACTTAGTCCTGTGATATGAGTGAGAAGGACTCCAGATTTCCTGGTTTTGTGAGCCACTGACAGACTTAGAATGAGTAGAAGAAACAGGTTGGTGTGCTTAGATAGGATGCATCAACTTGCAGCTTTTCAAGAGCCCAAGGGACACAAACATGGATTTATCCAGAAGACAAAGGAAAACACAAACTTGAAGGCTGAAGCAAAGTTTGGGGACAAGAAAATAAAGATTTTGAACATATTGCCTTATGAGTGGTATTTTAAAGGAGCCCTGGGTCTTGGAGTTGTTGGGAAAAGGTACTGATGTCCATGGAAGATGCTAAGTGAAAGAGAAGAAAATATGAGGTGCAATTAAGAAATGGTCAGAGGAGGATGAGGTAATGAAAGTCACTCATTTTTTTATGCCACGGTGTTTAGAAATTCTTCTGAGATAGAGCAGTGTCTATTGCTTCCTTTGTACCTAATTTCCAAGGCATTAGTACAGAACATACAGCAGGTATTTAATACTTGTTTTCTGCATTGATGGCCTACTGACATGTGTAAGAACCAATCTTTTGCCTATTAGCAATATTTCTGAAGTCTAAATGAAGGACTTAGAGCCTACTATAAAATGCCAATGTTATTATTGATGAGTAAAAAAAAGTATATCAAAACTGATCTTCTTGAGTAGTTTATTTTTCATTGTTATAGCTCAACCTAAAATCTAGTTAATTAAAAAAAAAAAAAAACCTTCAGGCATAAACTACTCACATGAATTTTCCAAGTGGGTTAAGAATCATATGTTGACAAAACTAACACAGCATTGTATTAGTGCATCAACTCTACTTCAATAAAAATAGATGAAAAATTATACATTAACATTTCTATAGATGTTTTACTCTTTTTGCTAAAATTTTAGGATTGTTTTTCTCACAATAAAACATTAGTCTTAACCATTTTAAACATTTTAAAATGTATATGATACCATTTACATGGTTCTTGACAAGTATTAATGACATTTCGAAAGTCAAACCATCAACTATTTAATATCTTTCTAAGAAAATGATAGTATTTTTACTAAGTGATTCTTACAGCCACATGTAGCTTATTTTTAACAGTTAGGCTAATTGAATGAAAGGCAACACTCAAAAATTGTAAGCTGTATGATCATTGTCTCATTAGATCATCCAGTAAACCAGAATAAACCAAAAACCAAAATTTTTCATAGATTATTAAGTGAAAAGAGGAAAGCTAAAATCAATTATAGGAAGGATTAACAGTGGTGACTCATATGGCAGCTGGACGACCTTCAAACCAAGAAGACATGCAGATGTGTTGAAAGAGACGACGAAGGAAAGCACAGTATTTATTGGATATGGTGGCATCTTGCAGGACTCAGGCTCATAATTTCCTAAATGACTCAGTGGCATTGCACAACTGATGCTTTATAAAAACCAGTTACTTAAGACAACTCCAAAATTACTAAATGTTATCTTACTGGCCTGTGTTATTAAAATCCTTCTCCACTTTACCCAAACACACACCAGAATGGTGTATTTACCTGCTAGATAAACTAATCTCTATTTCATTAAAAATATTTTAAGAGCCTTTAGAACACACATTGGTCATTTTAATTTTCTTCATAGGTCTAAATAATTGTAGAAGTCAGAGTCATTAACCCTTCAGTATTTCCTTTGTTATTTTGAGCTTCCTCAAGGGATGTTGTAGGCATGTGTTGAAAATAAATTTCAGCCAAATAGTTTTTATTCAGGTAGAGGCAAAAGGTATGGGGGACTTTAAAAAAAAAAAAAAATCGAGCAAAACTGTTGTAATCTCCAAAAGCAAAAACTTCAATTTGGAAAAGTGGATTCTTTTTCAATTTACAGCATAAAAACAATCTTGAAAAAATGAATACTGTGGCTTACACAAGTTTCCACCTCTATAAGTTGTTCTTCACTAGAAAACCAAGCCACAAGTATATGTAAGAACTGATAGGGGACAAGATTCTGATAGTTATTTGTTTGATCAATTCATTCATTCTTGTTCACAACTATATAAATAATTTCATCAGGAACTAGAATAAAAGACGGTTAACGACTTTACATGCACAAACGGGTTGCTTTTCACTTCCAAGAATTTAGTATTAGGTCAATCTTTATTGTAGTGGATAATTAATAATTTACAGTTAAAAGCATAAATTGTTTTCTGGCATGGGTTTTGCGTTCCTGGGAAAGACGCATACTGACTAGCATCACATCTGTTTACTCATTTATCTAAGCTATGTTAATAAAATTTAGGATGTTGTAACTAGAAGCAAGTGTTTAGTTTGCTAACATGCCTTTAGGAAATATACTATGTTTAGACAGACTTTTTAAAACAATCAGCTTCCGGACCAAACATCTGATAAACTGTAAAGCAAGAATAGGTCCTTTAATTTTAGATGGAGTAATGGTGACTTATTTCCTCTCATTGCAGGTCGGTGGCTTCTTTTATCTACAACCAGTGTTGAGCGGGGAAGGCACTGCAACCTGGCTTTGTTTGAACTAGGGAATGATGTTCAGAGCACTTCTAATGGGAACTGGCATCAGCCTCACTTACTTATGAAGCCCAAACTCTTTTCTAATTAGTTTGTATATTACTGAAGGAGATAATTGTCTTTTATTGTATGCCAAAAGCATGATTTGGAAATAACCAATCTTAACATTTAAGTCAGTGTAGGAAATCTGAGTCTATGCCTCTAGTAAGCATTTGTAGATAGATCTAAAATTTGTATTAGAAAAACATTTTCAGAGAGATATTCATTTCCTTTTCTCTTGTTCTCCCCCTAAATGAATAGAGGGATTTCTAAAATTTGGCTTGGGAAAAATGAACAGACAATAACATTAGATCATTGCCCTCTTTTTTTTTTATTTTTCTTCAAATCTCCATCAAAGACTCTTAAATGACATAAACGTTAATTTACGACAACACAGTTATTGTGTTTGGTCACTTCTAACAGCCAAATGATTGTGTGAAAATTCTAGCCTCTATTGTTCCTTTATTGGGAAAGTCTTTGAAAACCAAAATGACTTCTATGAACTTCAAAAAGGTGTGATAGCCAATTGTTTGAATGCCTGTGAGAGAATTCTCCCACTTATTCACAGAACGCAGTGTTGTCATGTTGGAAACTCAAATCTACACAGGATGTTACTGCCTGCACACGTGTCTGCCACTGTGATGTGGGTAGTACAATACCTCCAGGTTTATAAGGAGATCTGTAAACAGGATGCTTGTAACAGCTACGGACACAGTGCCTCTCTTGTTAGAGAGAGAAAGGTTTGAAGGTCTTAATGGCTACATTCTACTGGAGTAAATATAAAAACATGTTCAAATCCTTTTTCCAAAGATCTTTTATGTTTTCTACATATATATCCCAAACACAAAATCCTATTTTAAGTCATAGACATTAATAAAATTATAGACTATTCCTCAAATATTTCAAGCAAAGCACACATAGAAGTTCTTTTTTCTTTTTAAGGGAAGCACTTTATTTTATGAAAAATAAAAAATAAAGCACAAAGAGAGATTTAATTCAGATTATTCCTGAATTCTCTTCAGATCAGAGATAATGAGTTTATTATTCCGTTAAGTATAAAGAAATGCCTTTTTGATTGATGTAAAGTTTTTCTGTATATTAATTTTTCAGGAGTTAAGCTATATCATTATGTCAGGGTATAAACTCTATTTAGTAGGATTTATATTGTTTTGTAAATATAGAGTTTATAACTGTTGGCCCTTCTATCACTTTTGGAAAGATGCAAGCTAAGCAAGATATTAATAATTTTCTTTGGTTGGGGATAGCTGCTCGGGAGAAGAAGGCGATGGCACCCCACTCCAGTACTCTTGCCTGGAAAATCCCATGGATGGAGGAGCCTGGTAGGCTGCAGTCCATGGGGTCGATAAGAGTCGAATACAACTGAGCAACTTCACTTTCACTTTTCACTTTCATGCATTGAAGAAGGAAATGGCAACCCACTCCAGTGTTCTTGCCTGGAGAATCCCAGGGACAAGGGAGCCTGGTGGGCTGCCGTCTATGGGGTTGCACAGAGTCGGACACGACTGAAGCGACTTAGCAGCAGCAGCAGCTGCTGCTGCTCGGGAAAGCCAGTGGGAGACCTTTTAGACAGTACACTTATTCTCTATGAGCTGTCTCTACGATATCCCTTTGCTGTTATTAACAATAACCTTGTTAATAATCAATAATCAACTACATTTCGGTTTCAGTTCTTACAAAGGACAGAATCAGTGTGATGAATCAAAAGAAGATAGAAAAGAATCCAACTTTCCGGAGAAGTGCTTTGTCATATCCAGTTCCCCAAATTATTATTACTTTTCTTAGGTTTTCTCTTTCCCTTCTTGGCATTTTACCATAGCAAACTTGCCTCAGCCTTGCCACCTCACACACACACACACACCTCTCCCTGCCTCCTTGCAGTGAACCTGAAATAAGGAAAAACCCTTACTTCACCCACGCCCATTCTTACCTGTTTTGTTTGCTTATCTCGCCTGTCCTCCTGACCCATCTTATTTCCGCTTTCAGTTCTTGCTTCATGCATTAGCTGCTCATTCAGATGCTTCTCATTTGAGAAGACACTGAGGTATGGGTTTTTCTTTTTTCAGCTTTACTGAAGTATAATTGACAAAACTGCATATATTTAAGGTGCACAAGATGACTTGATATACATGCACATTGTAAAATGATTACCATAATCAAGTTAATTAATACATCCGTTATCTTACAGTTATCTCTTTTTGTCTGTGTGTGTGGTAAGAGCACTTAAGAGCTATTCTTTTAGCAGCTTTAAGGTACATAATATAACATTATTTTTTTAAAAAAATATTTATTTATTTATTTGGCTCCACCAAGTCTTAGTTGTGGCACACAGGATCTTTAGTCGCAGCTTGTCAGATATAGTTCCCTGACCAAGGATTGAACTTGGGGCACCTGCCTTGGGAGCCTCATGTCTTAGCTACTGGACCACCAGTTAAGTCCCACATACAGCATTATTAATTATAATTACCATGCTGTACATTAGATCTTCAGAACACAGTCCTGTTATAAGTTTGTACTTTATTTACTGATGTTGAGTTAGGTATATGGCAAGTGATTTCAGTTTATATATATACATAATCTGAATACATATTCTTTCTCAGATTCCTGTGCTACCCAATAGGCCCTTGTTGATTACCTGTTTTATATGAAATTATATGCTCTTTGATCAATATCTCCACATTTCTCCCATCCCCCAGCAACCATCATTCTTCTCTCTGGTTCTATGAGTTTGATTGTTTAGATTTCACATATAAATGAGATCATACAGTATTTATCTTTCTCTGTCTGGCATATTTGACTTAGCCTAATAGGTTTCTTGGGTAGACAGTCAGCTGCTTCTCTTGGCCTATGCAAGTGATTGGAGATGAGCAGAATCTGGCTCATAACCTAAGTATCCTACATGGAACATCACACTGTATATGTGGAAGTATTTTAAAGTCAATTATAAATGTCATGGCAACTCCATAGCGAATCTAATCTCACGTATTGGTCTTTACCTCAGAACTGTTACCCCAATTCCAGGCTCATAAGCAAATGATTACAACAAAAACTTAACTTGCCCAAACTGAACTCACATTTATTCCTTCACCAGCCCCAAATGTTGCTTCTTCATGTTTCCCACACCTTTGTAGTAGTACATGGTCAGTTACCTCCTTATTCAGACTCTTACACACGTGTAATCACTCAACAAATGCTGTCAGCGTTGAAGCCAAATTCTTTAAATCCCAACTCTATCATTTACTAGCTATGTGACCTTGTGGAAATTTCTTAACCTCTCTGAATCTCAATTCCCTCATCTTTAAAACAAAAATAATAACATCTGCTCCACAGGTTTTATGTAAGGTTGAAATGACATAAAGTAAAATATCTAGCATAAGGCTTGGAAGACAATAAAGACTCAGGAAACATTGGTTTTCTTCCTTAACTCTCTCACACCATTGCCATCCTTTGGTGATTGAGTCTGTGCCTTTAAAGTAATTAATAATTAATTCATTCAATAAATAGTCCTTTATTCTCTTATAGCTTCCCTGGTAGCTCAGATGCTAAAGACTCTGCCTGCAATGCAGGAGACCTGGGTTCAGTCCCTGGGTTGGGGAGATCCCCTGGAAAAGGAAATGGTAACCCAATTCCAATATTCTTGCCTGGAGAATCCCACGGACAGAGGAGCCTGGTAGGCTACGGTCCATGGGATCGATCGCAGAGTCAGACACGACTGAGCAACTAACACAACACAAACTATTCTCTCATATTTTAAAAAGGTACTCCAAGTACTGGGAGCACAGCTGAGAGAGAGAGAATACAGGTATTAGGTTGCATCTTATACTCTGTATCCAACAGGTATAGAATACTGCCTTGCACATAGTAGGTGCTTAATAATTGTTGATGGCAGTGCTCTGATAAGCCTAATAGTGCATTTTTCTTTCACTGATTCTTTCCCACTGTTGCACTCTTTATGCAAAAGTCAGTACAATTTTATTAAGGCTCATATTTTTGTTGGGGAAGAAGCTTTGGGAGCTTCAATTATTGACTCAGCAAACCACAGGATGTCTGTGCAAAGAGCAGACCACAGTGGTCTGGTGGCAAGCTTGCGTGGACATGTATACCCTGGGACCCTCCAGAGCTTCCAGTTACCCTGTGTGACCTTTCACCACCTCAGCAGTAACACAGAATCTATGCTTTCACTGATTTTTGAGCCCTTAAAATCCCTCTCAAATCCCTCTTATTTAACAATTACAGTTTCATAAAGAGAAACCTTAATTTAAAATGGAAATAATGAAAAAAGTGTGCAGTAAATGTTTATTGTGTGACTCTTGCCTCTGAACTCAAGACCAAGTGAGCTTTCTGTTTTCCAAAATTAGAATTCACAGTTCTTATAGAAATATAAAGAGAAGGCCATTTGAATGCACATATGCACTACCTTTTCTGGAACATAGCAACAGTATTCTTTTTTTCCTCTCTCCTGAAAATATCCTACACTTGAAAGAAAACTGTTGTTTGTTTTTAACAAAGTGAAATAACTACCCTCAAAGATAAAGGATCAGTGAAACTGAAAAGTGAAAGTGTTAGTTGCTCAGTCATGTTCGACTCCTTGTAACCCCATGGACTGTAGCCTGCCAGCCTGCCTGTGAAATTCTCCAGGCAAGAACACTGGAGTGGCTAGCCATTCCCTTCTCCAGGGGATCTTCCTGACCCAGCATTCAAACTCAGGTCTTCTGCATTGAGGAGGATCGTTTACCATCTGAGTCCCCCAGGAAGCCCAAGATAAAGGATCAAACAATTCATAAATCTAGAAAAATATTAGATTTAGGATTAAAGATCCAAACTTCAATGACATAGTGTTTAAAATGGCAATTTTAAAGAAATTTGGAAATAGTTTGATATTTTTTGGTGGTATGGGGTTCTCAGAAGGAGAAATTCAGGAGTTGTGATTATTGATTGGCTTGGAGTTCATTAAATATCAGAAAAAAACTTCTCCCAGGGTTTATTTTTAATATCTTTCACATTGTAGTGATCACTTTTGTGTATGTTGAGTTCATGAGGTCAAAACATTTTGCAAGAAGAAAACATTCAGGTAGAGACATGGAAGATGGAGATAGGCATTGAGTTGCAGAAACTTTTCAATCAAACCCAAACCAGGTTCCTTAATTTTTCAAACCTGTACATTTTAAGAAAATGTAATCCACATGTGTTTTATTCACTTACAATGAAATCATGGAATTGTTAGAAACAGCTGTTTAATGTCAAAAAAAAAAAAACTCACCTCATTTCAATGTTTTAGCTTCCTCCAGTCAAAACCAGAGCTGCGTTTCTCCATCAGAAATTGATTTGAGGATCAAAGGCTGAGATGCAGTTCAAAACTCTAAACCTCTTCTTCTGAGGTGAATGTTTAAAATCCATCAAAAGAGCTGTCCCTCTCAGAGAACTCATAAACTGGGGAGAGATTTTTCTCTTTTAAGTCTGTTTGACCATAGGATTGGGGGCAATTTTTATTTGGGGATATTTGAAATTTCAAACATCTTTTGTTTTTCAAAAAGCAATAAGGCAAAGGCAAAACCAGTGTGTTGTTGTGCTTTTCTATTCTGCGAGATCAGATCAGTGCACCAAATATCAGTTAAGCAGTTTAGTGTTGCATTAGTCAGGGTTTTCCAGAGATACAGAACCAATAGGATACATGTGTTTATATATAAAGAGATTTATTGTAAGGAACTGGCTCTCACGACTATGGAGGCTGAGAAGTTGCAAGACAGGCAGTCTGTAAGATGGAGACCATGTTTGTAATTCCCCTGTGAGTTCAACAGCCTGAGAACCACGTAAGCTGATGGTGTAAGTTCCAGGCTGAAGGCCTGCAGGCTCAGGTTCCAAGAAGGGCCGATGTTTCACTCCATGTCTGAAGGCTGAGAAAGACCAATTTTCCAGCTCAAACAGTCAGGCAAGATGACTTTCCTCTTATTCAGGCTTTTTCTTCTTGTCAGCTCTTCAGCTGATGAGGTGAGGTCTAACTACATTATAGAGGGCAGTCTACTTTACTCAATCAGTGGTTTCAGATATTAAGGTCCTCCAGGAACCCTCTCATAGACGCATACATGATAATGTTTGGCAAAGTGTCTCAGCACCCTGTGGCTCAGTCAAGACATAAAATTGACCACCATAAGTAAGTTCTAGAACAGCTTTAATCACTGAAAATGCCATGCTAACCATGTGTGCTCTTTTCTTGAAAAAAACTAATAGTCTAAAAAGGCAATCAAGCATGTAAATATGAAGTTTCAGTGCAAGGTGATAGATAAATCCAGTAATGTACGGGCAAGGGTGAGAATGATTAACTCCACTGAGGTCCAGTAAGAAGCATTAGGTACCTGGTGGGAAAATGTTTAAAAACAAAAATTTGGTTTTTTTTCACTTTACATGACTTCTATGTGGTTCAAATAATAATCCTAGTTTGTATTTATTAAGCCACCACTCTGTGCTTGGCAGAGTGGCTAGGCACTTTATCTTGAATCTTCACAACCTGGTAAGGGTGTTGTTGTGATATCATTGTATGATTGAACAAAATGAGATCCGGAAGGTTAAATAGCTTTTCCTAGTTTTCCCAGTGGGTTTCAAATCCAAGGTCACTTGGTTGATTCCAAACTTATTACCCTTTTCATTATTCCACACAGCTTTCCCTTAAGGGTTTACCATAAGATTTGTCAGTTTACTTTTTGAATAAAAAGTGTTCTGAACTCTGAAAATAGAAGGGACAATCTGATTGAGTATCAGCTCCGTTGGGGAAAAAAGTGATTGCGACCCTAATATTATCAGAGGAATCCTGGCAGATTTCTTTGCAATTAAATTAGAAGTAAAAGAGATGGGAATATCAAACCACCTGACCTGCCTCTTGAGAAACCTGTATGCAGGTCAGGAAGCAACAGTTAGAACTGGATATGGAACAACAGACTGCTTCCAAATAGACAAAGGAGTACGTCAAGGCTGTATATTGTCACCCTGCTTATTTAACTTCTATGCAGAGTACATCATAAGAAACGCTGGTTTGGAAGAAGCACAAGCTGGAATGAAGATTGCCGGGAGAAATATCAATAACCTTAGACATGCAGATGACACCACCCTTATGGCAGAAAGTGAAGAGGAACTAAAAGCCTCTTGATGAAAGTGAAAGAGGAGAGTGAAAATGTTGGCTTAAAGCTCAACATTCAGAAAACTAAAATCATGGCATCTGGTCTCATCACTTGATGGCAAATAGATGGGAAAAGAGTGGAAACAGTGTCAGACTTTATTTTCGGGGCTCCAAAATCACTGCAGATGGTGATTGCAGCCATGAAATTAAAAGACGCTTACCTCTTGGAAGGAAAGTTATGACCAACCTAGATAACATATTCAAAAGCAGAGATATTACTTTGCCAACAAAGGTCTGTCTAGTCAAGGCTATGGTTTTTCCAGTGGTCATGTATGGATGTGAGAGTTGGACTGTGAAGAAAGCTGAGTGCCGAAGAATTGATGCTTTTGAACTGTGGTGTTGGAGAAGACTCTTGAGAGTCCCTTGGACTGCAAGGAGATCCAACCAGTCCATCCTAAAGGAGATCAGTCCTGGATGTTCGCTGGAAGGACTGATGTTGAAGCTGAAACTCCAATACTTTGGCCACCTGATGCGAAGAGCTGACTCATTTGAAAAGACCCTGATGCTGGGAAAAATTGAAGGCAGGAGGAGAAAGGTGCAACAAAGAATGAGATGGCTGGATGGCATCACCGACTCAATGGACATGAGTCTGAGTGAACTCCAGGAGTTGATGATGGACAGGGAGGCCTGGCGTGCTGCAGTTCATGGAGTAGTAGAGTCAGACATGACTGAGTGACTGAACTAAACTGAGGGAGTAGCAATGGAAGCAGCAAGATTCTCCCCTAGAAAACGCATGTGTAAACATCAGCAGTTGTTTAGAAGACTGCTTCTTAAATAAAATAACAGCAGCAAGCACTGAAGGAAATGGCAATTTTCCTGGGCAGCCAGTCCCAGAGTAAAGCGTGGCCCACCTGGGTGGGGTCCACTGGATACTCCAGACTGCCAGGGTCACAACCCTGGCCTGGCCAAGCCTTGGCTGGCCAACACTGTATTCTAGAATTTTATTTTTGAAGACAAAACAAATCAAAGCAAAAATAATTTTTGTCACATCCTCTTGAATACAGTATACACTTACATTCACTCATTTGAGAATATAAGTGAATAAAAACAGGCACAGAAGTCCATTTTTTGATAGGAAAAAATAAGGATAAAGGGTAATTAACATTCAGAGGAAAATGAGAAGATGATACCTGAAAATATAGACTACTGAGGGAATGAGGAACAGGATGAGAAAGTTCAATGGGTAGGAAGGATGAATGCATGAAATCTGGTTGGTGTTAGCCGCACAATCTATACCTAGTCTCTGACTGCTTCAGGGAAGACTTTCAAGCTGATGGCTGTAACTTCCAACCCATCTACCCTTGATACAACTTTCAAGAGTTTTTGTTGGGTTTTGTTGTTGTTTTAAATTCCCAGTATGTGAAGCAGTGATACTAAAATCTTCTCTTCTGTCAGTTATTGGAGGTCACGTGAGATAACTCATTGCAGATTGTAAATCATAAACTTTTGAATCCTGGGCTCACATCCTAGCTTTCTCCCCTACTGGATGGAAATCTCTCCACGTTATCGTTACCTTAATAGTTATTCCCAGGGTGACAGTAGGTGGCTAATGCTATCCACCTCAGGAGACTTGTGCAAGGAGCAGAGCAGCTTAAAGCAAACAAAAGCCTGGCTCATGGAATAGTCAACTAAGGGTGCTTGGGAGTAATTATTAATTTAAAGATGATCAATACCAAGATATGAGAGAACACTGTGAAATGACTCAGCAGGCTTTGAATTTACTGTTTACTTAGAAAGATAAATAAATAAAAGAGAGCAGAAAGAACAAGAACAAGTGCTTTCTTGATAAGGTGGCCTCAAACACCATGCTCTGGTCTGTGAAGAATAATTTTTTTTTCGTTCAGAAGCATCTCTTAAATACTTACAATGTTCTTCTTTTCTTATGCACACATATCAATGGGAAATTCATATGCAGAAAAACGGGCTCCTTTGTGAGATTCAAACTTTTCACTCCAGTAAACGAGTGCTCAGAGGATGACCTTAAATTCACCACAGGCAGAGGAAGATAACTGAAAACTGTAAGTATAGAAATAATCTATTTTTAGTTTCTACATGCCTTAGCATAATACACATGTTACTTTCTAGAATTTATCATGCTAACAATACCACTTTTATGGAATTGACTCCTATGTGATCTGTTGGTCCTATTTGAATAGTATTGTGAAATACTGAATAATCACTTTATATCTCTAAGCATTAGTACGAAACTTGGGAATAATAATATCTATTTCACAGTGTTATTGTGGATATTAAATAAAATAACTGTCAAAATATTAAGCATATTGTTTGAAATGTAGTAGGCAGTGTTCAACGGAGAAGGCAGTGGCACCCCACTTCAGCACTCTTGCCTGGAGAGTCCCATGGACGGAGGAGTCTGGTGGGCTGCAGTCCATGGGGTCGCTAAGAGTTGGACACGACTGAGCGACTTCACTTTCACTTTTCACTTTCTCGCATTGGAGAAGGAAATGGCAACCCACTCCAGTGTTCTTACCTGGAGAATCCGAGGGGCGGTGGAGCCTGGTGGGCTGCCGTCTATGGGGCCGCACAGAGTCGGACACGACTGAAGCGACTTAGCAGCAGCAGCAGCATGCAGTGTTCATAGTGTTAGAAAATGAGGCTTAGAAACCTAATGTCCTGTTGGCTTGTGCTCCGTTGCTCAGTGGTATCTGACTCTTTGCCACCCTGTGGACTATAGCCCACCAGGCTCCTCTGTTCATGGGATTTCCCAGACAAGGATAGTGGAGTGGTTTGTCATTTCTTCTCCAGGGGATCTTCCAGACCAGGGATGGAAACCTCATCTCCTATATTGGCAGGTGGATTCTTTACCACTGCTGACTTGTCTTGCTTCTAATTTCTTCTAATTCAGTAGACTGTCAAAAATATAACTTAACATTTAATATTTTATCTCCATGAAAGTAAAGTCAAATAATTAAATGTCTCTAATAGCTTTCCATAAACTGTCTTCCTCACTTTTTGGGAAATTACCTAGATTCTGTCACTGATGTAGGAGTCCTTAGAATCTAAAATAGTGAGATAATTTTGCAGGGAAGTCATTATTAAAGAGAAAGCAACATGAAAAAGAAAATAAATAAAATATATCAAGGCTCTTGCAACAGTCTTCTCATGACTAGAATCATAGTACAAAGCCAAACCAAAGAACATTCTACTCTAGGAATTATGCTTTATTTTCGTCTCTCTTTTCCCTGACTTATATAATGAGGTGATAAGTTTTAGCTTGCCTTGTGAAGGAGGTTGGGAGATGAGAGAAAGGAGAAAAAATTTATTTAAAAAGATGAGCTATTTGCAACAACATGAATAGATCCTGAGGGCATTATGCTAAATGAAATAATGCAGACAGAGAAAGACAAGTGGGCTATGATCTCACAAGTGCAATCTTGAAAAACAAAACAAAACCAAAATCAAATTTGTAGATACAGAGAGCAGATTGGTGGTTTCAGAGGGAGGTGGGCAAAATGGGTGAAGGGGGTCAAAGTTATAAACTTCCAGTTATAAAATAAATAAGCCTTGGGGATGCAATGTGCAGCATGGCGACTGTAGTTAATAATATAGTATTGCATATTTGAAAGCTGCTTAGAGAGTAGATCTTTTAAAAAATATTTATTTATTTACTTTTGACTGTGCTGGCTCCTCATGCTGTGCGGGCTTTCTCTAGTTGTGAGCAGGGGTTACTCTCTAGTTGTGGTGAGCAGGGGTTACTCTCTAGTTGCAGTGCATGACTGTGCTGGCTCCTCATTGCGTGCGGCTTTCTCTAGTTGTGAGCAGGGGTTACTCTCTAGTTGTGGTGAGCAGGGGTTACTCTCTAGTTGCAGTGCATCTAGTTGTGGTGAGCAGGGGTTACTCTCTAGTTGCAGTGCATGACTGTGCTGGCTCCTCACTGCATGCGGCTTTCTCTAGTTGTGAGCAGGGGTTACTCTCTAGTTGTGGTGAGCAGGGGTTACTCTCTAGTTGTGGTGAGCAGGGGTTACTCTCTAGTTGCAGTGCATGACTGTGCTGGCTCCTCACTGCGTGCGGCTTTCTCTAGTTGTGAGCAGGGGTTACTCTCTGGTTGCAGCACGTGGGCTTCTCATTGCAGCGGCCTCTCTTGTTGGGGAACACAGGCTCTAGGGCGTGCTGGCTTCAGTAGCTGTGGCTCATGGGCTCAGCAGGGGCAGCTGCAGGCTTTAGAGCACAGGCTCAGTAGCTGTGGTGTTCTGGGACGCAGTTGCTGCAAGGCATGTGAGGTCTTCCTGGACCAGGGATCAATCTGCATTTCCTGCACTGGCAGGCATATTCTTAACCACTGAACCACCAGGAAATCTCGAATAGACATTTTTTTAAACAATATTGAACAGTTGAGTCCTGGAGAATAACTGGATAGTTAATTCCACACATTTTTGGTGAAGTCTGGAAGGATGAATGTATACGTGCTCATTCACTCAGTCGTGTCTGATTCTTTATGATCCTATGGACTCTTCCCTCCATGGGATTCTCCAGGCGAGAATACTGGAGTGGGTTGCCATGCCCTCCTCCAGGGTGTCTTCCTGACCCAGGAATTGAACCATGCCAAGAGTAGATCTTCAATGTTCTTATCGTAAGGAAAAAAAGTGTTTGCAGCTTGTAAGGTGACAGGTGTTACCTAGACTTTGTGGTGACCATTTCACAATGTTTACATATTTCTAATCATTATGTTGTACACCTGAAACAATATAATGTTAGGTGTCACTTATATCACAATTGAAAAAACAAAAACAAATCATTTCCTGATTAGCTATCTGATCACACCTTCATCAGCTCAGCCCACTTCCCTATATTCACTTCTTTCTAGCTTTGCTGATTCTTCTCTGTGAAACACCACTCTCTGTGTGTCCTTTGAGATGCTTATAGATGTCATGCATGGAGCCTTCCTCCTTTGCAAATAGTCTCCCTTCCCCACTTATGTCCATCCCCCACCACTGTAATAATCTTTTCAAATAGTCTCTCTCTCACACACAAGAAAAAGTCCTGTTGGAAATCTTGGGTCAGTATCTAAATAAAGTAAAAAGCATTAAAACTGTCCCCGATGGCATTAATAACATTTGAAAAGATGCTAATCGGTTGGTTCTGATCACTAGAAAACATTGGGTGCACGTCTGTGTGTGGCACTCTACAGAGAACACTAAACAGAGATGTCTAGCTACACATGCATAATTCTAGGCTATTTTTGATGAAAGCACTGTTAAGTCCAGGAAGCCCAGAGTTCTGCTTGTTCAGGTGTGCCTGGTGTAGGAGGAGACTCAGGGATTAAGTGACACTACCCCGTAAAGTTAGAAGTATGTCCAGGCATCCAGAGAGACTGCCAGTGAGAGACTCTGATATTGATCAAAAGAAATCTGGGAGAAACAACTGCTGAGAAAAAGGCTGCTGAGGCTCTTTTCTGATCCATGTTTCAGAGGGCAGGTGACAAGTACCTCCTTCTCCTCTATGGGAAAGCAGAGTCTACGATATGTAACGTTCCTTAGGCACTGAACAGACAGTTCAAGAGATGCTTATTTATCCATGCAAACAAACAAGGTAATGTCTTAAAGATGCTACATAATTTGAAACATGTTGAAGACAGTTTTTGAAAGAATGCTTGGTTTGATAAATTCTAACAAAAAAGGAGCACCTTTAAGTAGGGGAGAGGTAGAACAATGTTTTTTTCTTTGTGTTTCCATGTTTCTCCAGGGTCACAGAAAAGTTGTCTTTTAAAGGAATACATCATAGCTTTTTCTATGACTTCTTAAACTAAGATGGTATCTGAGGAGTCTCATAATAGAGACTCAAGTACTAAGATAAAAATGAGTTCTTATTGCTACTTGTACCTAACTATGTAATGGCATTTACAACCCTAGTAAAGACAGTATGACAGAAGAGGCCCTTGTTAAAACATAGATAAAATGCCCGACTGTTCTTGAATACACGTATTCCATGATAGAAAAAGAAAATCGTGAATCGTTTTCTTATACAGGCATACTTTTTAACATTTAAAAAGGCCTGGTTTTTCTTTGTAAAATGTCAGTTTTTTAAATAACTGTAAAGCTGCTTTTTCATTGCTGGCACTCATAATAATTTGCAGAGTCAAATAATTACCCAGTTTGATGCTGCTTCTAGATCTAGGAAACAAAAGTTGCAAGTCATTCATGTTCTAAGATGTTATAACTCTAAGGGCCTTGATAATTTTTTTCCTAAAATTGAAATTGGTTGAAAAGTTTAGGAATCAGTTGGAAATTTGTAGATCAAATGACTAAAACAATTTACCTGACCAGTGACTTTAGGCGCAGGAGATGAAATGCAGGATAGACCCCCAGTACCTCTGGGGCCAGCATGCTAAGCAGGCAGTGCGCCTGCCAGTTCGAGAACCCCTTCTGAGAAAAGTGCCAAATAAAGAATGAATCTTATGCCCATATGGCTATTTGGTAATATGATTACCCACCACCTTGGCAGGTGCTTTATCCAAGCTGGAGGTGACCCAGAAGTTGAGCTGGTTCAGTAAATGTGGGGTTATATCTTGGCCAGTGACTGTCTGACCCGGTCAACCCTTCAACCTGCACTCCCGACTTGCTGAATCAGACACTGAATTAGCAATCTGTCTTAACAGAATCTCCAGATGATTCTGACGCATGCTAAATTTGAGAACCCCTGCTCTGGACTCTGAAGCACACAGGAGGGGTATTTAATTCATTGTGGGTAGTCAGGAATGGTTCTTGGAGTGGACATTCATTAACTGGGACAGAAATACAGCAGGGGGAATAACTGGGAAAGAGTGTGCTAAAAACGTAAGCAATTAAAAAAAAAAGAAGATGGGACTTGCTCCATAAAAGATGTTCTGAAAATAGTATATAAAGCACAGACACGGAGGGAAAGATGGAAAGTTGTAGGTCAACTTGCTGTGAGCCTTGGGCACCTAATACAAACTCTTTGGTATCTTTGATGAGCCACTTAAATATGGAGTCAATATTTTATAAAGAGGCCAGAGAAGCCACTGTTATAACAAGTAAGACATGGGAGAGTTACACAAGAGGCAACAGACTCAATAGCACCTTAAGAGATATAATTACCAGGGTTTGGCACTTGCTTGAAAGAAGCAGGGAGAGAATAATAGGATGACTACCAGCTTTCTAGAATGGGCGAGGAGAGGGCGGCACTGTCACCAGGTGAGTTACGATCCGCAGGAGGAGAGCGTGTACGTGTGTTCAGGCAGGTCGAGTCTGAGTGGCTACAGGACCACCAAGAGGATGTTGCTGTTCATTTCTAGATTAAATATTCACATTTAAGTCCTAAAGAAAGGCCAGGCTTAAGGTCAAGCAGTACATATGGTTATTAAAACCAGAAGAATGATAAACTTCCTCCGGGGTACAATGTGAAACTATAGATGTTTTGTTTTCCTTAACTATTAATACTAACCGCTTCATAATCTATACAAAGGATTGATCCTTTTTTCAGAGAAATGCGTTCACAGGTTAAAACTTTGCATACAATGCCTGGATTCAAGGGCTTCTGAAAGCTCCTCCTGCCATGCGCAGGGATCCAAGTGGACGCTTGGATGTAAAATTTCAGTTGCCTTAGCAACGGTGATTAAAATAGTACCAGCCCACAGTGTATGTTGTGCTTAGTGGGCTTCCCTGATGGTTTAGCAGATACAGAATCTGCCTGCAAGGCACGAGACCTGGGTTCAATTGATATGTTAGATAACAGAATTAAGAAAATAAGTGCTTATTATTTCAGGTCTCCAAAAACCAACCTAAAGTCTCTCATTTTAATTTCTCTCTCTCATTTGCCTCTTTCTTTACTCTCTTCATGAAACACATACTGTTCCCTTTAGGGAAGAACAAACAAAGTAAAGCAAAATAAGTCTTTCTGGCCTTGCAATCCATACCCCTTTGACCTGTACGCTGCCATTGGCTTTGTTTCTTACCTATCAAAATCCACTACAGGATCTCCCACAGAATACTGGGGAAAAGACATGCGCAAGTCATGCTTTTTGAAGTCATAGTTTGGAAATATATGGCCTCAGCTTTTGTATCTCAACTTCCAAATTCCAGTTTTCTCAGCTATAAGGGTTAATGATTTCTATTTTGCAGAATAGCATCAAGATTAAATAATGTAGATTTTGCAGAGACATTGATCAGAGTGCTCTGGACACAGCAGATTTTCCCCTAGATCTTGATCAATTCGAGAGTCTGAGGGACATGTCTGTAAGGAATGACTAAGTATTATTAGGCTGCTAAACCATCCCAGGAGTTTTAACCAGATGAAGGAAAAAAAAATTACCAGCTCTGTTCTCAGAGAACATGCTTGCCTGTGGTTGGAAGAAAATACTTTGATAAGCTGCAGTGGAGTGTGAGGTGAGATGCCTCCTACCCCCAAGGAGCATTTTGAATAAAAACAGATGGTCATTAAATTGAGTCCCTGGGAGGGCGGGTTCAATTTAAAAGGGAGCTTGACTTTGTTCTGTAGGTTGTGCAGAACTGAGCCATCTCCTATCCTGCCTGACTCTAACTTTCCCCTTCCTGCCCCATGTAGCTCAGAGTCTCTTCTCTAAATAAAATTTAAGTATTTTTAAAATAGTCAATTAATATTCTGCAACTTTGATGACTACCCTCCATCCCTGAATGTTTGTTACCATATCTTAGTGTGGCTAAGATGGGGGTTAGTTGTGAGGGTACAATTAGGATGTGTCATGCTTCTCGGAAGTCTCACTACATTTCAGAGCTAGGTTTTGCTCTAATTTTGTTTTGAATCTCAGCAGAATGGGCACCATGTTCATAGAAAGTTACAAGTCTGAGGAAGCCTGTGGGGGCTGACACAAGACAGGGGCATGTATGGGTGTGCTAAGGCAGTCTTGTTTGTGAGTGGTTCTATTTTTTTTTTTTTCTGAGTATTATTTTTCCCTGAGAAAAAAGTTTCAGAGTTTAAATTGTTTGAAAACTCACTAGAAAAATTTATGAGGTTTACTGCAGAAGAGATAAAACTGTGTTTCTCAATATATCTCTATGATTTCACATATCTATATTTCAGTTTTAGAATATTATTGACAGTTTTTCCCCTCCAGGGAAATTCAGCTCCTTTCTCCCCACCCCCAATTCCCATGTCTCATTTATTCTAGTTTCCTCTTCAATAAATAAATAATAAAATTCCACCTCTACTTTGAGATTATGTGGCAAATGTATGAAACTGCAAAGTGAAATGCCATGGTTTGCATTTTTAAAACTATGTTCTGATTTCTCATTAGCTTTTTTCTGTAGTTTATGTTTCTGCAGTTTATGGTTCCCTTTAAAGTAAGAGCACCAACATTTTACCAGTTACTTTCGTGTTCAACCTGGCCTCCCACTCGTGATCTAACCCCATTTTATGTCTGACCAACCCATTTGGCTGTGATGGAGGGACAGGTAGGGGAGGGCATTTTACTCTCCATGTGGAAGTCCAGGCCCCCAGTGATATGCACAAGTGATATACAGAAACTTACATTTTGAGGATGACCAATGGATGTTAAAAAATAAGATATTTCTTGATTACTCTTTTTAAAGTAAAGGTGAATATGTTTCATTTTGGGAAAGGAGCATCGATAGGTTTCAAAACAGATTTACTACACTTATTACAGATTCACTACAAAAGGTGACAGACCACTTAGTATAAAATGGAGCTTAAATCTTTGGTGATCAGAACATCATATCAGGGGAAATCTGTCCTGAAATGTGTACTATTAAGCTCTCTCACAAATCACTGTGAAGATGAGAGCTTCAAGGAAGATAAGACGAATTGTAACAGATTGCCTATAAATTTACTACACACTTACCCTTCAAAGTACCTTGAATTAACTTTAAAACTTTTTGGATCAGTGCCTATGAAAATAGGTACCATGGGCCAATATGCTCTCCTTTTAATTATGGAAGGCATATAATTTAGGGAAATAAAGGTGAATTCTAGAAGCTCTGTTTATTGGTTATTGGTCACAAACTTCCTATTTTATTAAAATTTGCTTGTAAGAAAAAGAGAAGCCACTCCATAGGACAGAGTTATTGCCCTAATTGAATCTCCCTTTTTTTTTTTATCCAAGTTAAATACTTTCTTGAATTTCCAAGGGTAAATAAATTTGGAGTCTTGGAAAAAGGGGTTATGGTGAACAGTGATGGCCCATAGCAGTGAGAAAGGATGGGAAAAATAAAGGACAGAGAACAAACTGAAAAAGTACTGTTGTTTTTAGCCAATTTATAAGAATTGGTAAAATTTTCTCTCAAGTACCATACATACACACAAATGCGCTGCACAACCAAACAATCCAGTGGTTTCCATTAAAAGTGGAAGTTAGAACCGTAGCTAATTGGCTATGTAAGCACATGAAATCAGAAAGGTTAATGGATTCCATAGTCATCAACCACTCTCCTGCTTTGGATCCCAGACCAGGGGAGCATGGTTTAAACATGTGAAATAAATACAGAGATTACATAATGCAGCTTTAAATTGTAGTCATTTTAAACAGACCACTGTTATTAAGTAAAATCCTGTGTGTGTGTGTGTGTGTGTGTGTGTGTGTGTGTGTGTGTGTGTGTAGTGTGTCTAAGGAGCATGTGGTTTGAGGAAGTATGATTTATGTGATCTGGGAAAATCCTTACATATGAATTCCATCCCTCTTTATCAAGGAAATATCCTGATTGTGGCAGCTACCTGCTTAAGCTGTATTCTATTACTAGTCTCCGATCTGTATTTCTGCGTTGCTTGTCTGACATTTTAGCACAGTAAATAATAACAGGAAACCATTAAAAATAAGTGTTTATAGTTAAATCTTTGTTGGTCACCCAAGAGAGGTTTTGGTTGCTGTATGGAAATAATTGTTTCTGTGTACCCTTTGAATATGACCAGAGCCTTTGTGAGACCTGCTGTACTGAATGTAGCCTTTTGTTCTAGGAGGAAAAGTCTCAGCTCACAGTACAGCCTGGATTGTCAAGAAAAGTTACTAAAAGAACCTAGTTCTTCAATTCTCATTTCTCTGAACTTTCTCTTATGAAACTTATCAGTGATATACATATTCAGGGAAATGTCTTAGTGAAAAAGAGCAGACATAAAGCTCTCCCAAAAGATCAGTGGTTATCAAACAAAAGCATGGGTCAAATAACATGGAAGGACACTGAGGTACAAGTATCAGAAAACAGCAAGCTTCTTTTTGTCTTTTTAAAGTTACTGTATATACAAAATAAAACTAAATAAGCCTCTGTTCCTTGGTTTCAATAACAATAAAACAAAAGGGCATATTCTGGATTTGCCTTGGTTGCTATATTGTTTTTCAAGACTTAGAGTCTTCTAAAACACAGTATTCCTAATTTTTCCAGAAAATTTATTATTCTATGTCAGTTCCATAAAATGCATGTCTTTTATGAAATGGCATGTGTACTACAACTTCAGGAATATTCCTGAAGTTGTAGTATATATATATATATATATATATGTACATTGTTGTTTAGTTGCTAAGTCCCATCTTATTCTTTTGCAGCCCCGTGGACTGCAGTCTGTCAGGCTCCTCTGTCCATGTGATTTCCCAGGCAAGAATACTGGAGTAGGTGGCCATTTCTTTCTCCCTATATTTCTTTAACAAATACTAATTTCAATACTTTATAATAAAGATACAAATATGCTAATTTTTAATGTTATAAAAATGATCAATTTTACATATATTCATATGTGTATACCTATATATGTCTACACATGCTCAATTTATAGTTTATGCATGACTATACTGTATTTTAGAATTTTCCTTGTAGTTTTATAATTTTGAGCTTATGATGTATTTTTTCATAATTAAATTTTTAGTGCTATTTAACTCTTAAAAATCAGAACATCAAATCCTATTTAATCCAAAGTGCCCATGAAAAGGAGTATTAATAATGTCCTCTGACCTACAGCTGCTTTATCAAAAATGCATTCCTAGTTACAACTTAAGATTCAGGAACTTGTTTTTGTGTATTCTCTTACTCCTGATGGTATCAACAGTTCAAAAGGTTGGGTGGGGTAGAAGGGGGCAAACACTGAAGATAAATAATTTCCTATGTGTCTGTTTGCCATATTTTCAGACAAATTCCTCCTTAATTTTCTATTTTGGAATGGATTAGCATTTGGAAGCAAACTGAACCACAATATAGGAAATTTTAAGTTGATCTGTTCCAATCTCTTGCTAGCCATCCACCATTTATCCATATAATTAATGCATTTTTTGAACTTTATGTTGTTTTTGGTTAGATTGTGAATCTTTCAAAAAATGCCAGTTGTTCAATATATGAAAGAATTTCATCTCTCAAAGTGATTTTAACTTTATTCTAGCCCTTACAGTTTTGGTTGCAGGAAGGTCTAAAACGAATTTGCCAACCTCTTGCATTTTGAAAGTTTAGAATGGGGGAAATAGATAGAAAGCTACCAAACAAAGAAGCATTCTGAAATTGAAGTAAGTTCTAATGTAAAAATTATTCTTTCCAGCCCCCAGGATGAAGACAAATTGCAGTTAGACATTGCAATGGAATAATTGCAAGCATATTTCCTCTAAAACCATTAAGTGGCTAAGATGGTTTTCCAACTAAATATTTAGTCATAAGCATAAGCTTTCAACTTCATGTGTGACCTCCGTGTCTTTATCTAATTACTGCTTAATAAAACTTACAGATTTGCTAAAAGTCTTTAAATGAATTTTTGATTTTTAAAGATGATTTTTTTTCCTGAAATTTTTGCTTGAGAATTGCTTAAAAGAACCAGTATTCCATGAAGCATAGTAGAATAAAATGAATTGATATTTTAAATAAAGAAAGTTGCTTTTATATTCATGAAGCTACTTATACTATGGATCATTTTCACTTGCTTGAAATTCTGGCTTCCTTGATTTTCCCAGTGCAACACAATACAACCTTTCCATGGTTCTCCTGCTACCTCTCTGGACTTCACTTTTGTTTGTTTTTGTTTGGTCTCTTTTGTTCTCACTTCTTTGTTCCCCTAGACTTCCCTCTTCTCTGTTTTCAATCTCTCCTTTTTACCCCAACAGTTCAATTACCTCTGCTGAGATGATTTTGGAGCTTATGTGTCTAGTCTTCTCTCTTCTATATTTCTTCCTGTCTGCTTAAACTCTTCACTTAACTCTTTCACAAGCACCATAAACCTAACATGTTCAGTACAAACTCATGTAATTTTCTTTAAAAGCAATCCAGACTTCTCCTCATAGTTTTGCCGATTCTACTAATAACAGTACCATTTCCTCAGTCATCCAGGCTCCTCAAGCATTTCAGATGTCTATTTTCTTCCAGTTCCTAAATCAGTCACCCAATTGCCACATCCATTCTCTCTCCGATTTCTTCTGCCCTTCCCTTGTTTCAGGCAGTCATTATAGACTGGATATGTAACAAAATTTAATTGTTACATATTAAACAATTAAATGACTCTACTTCCTGTCCCCACTCTGAAATACATCCTACACACTCACAAATAAGTCTTTCTAAATTGTAGCTTTAATTTTGTCCATTCTTACCCCAGGTGCTTAAGAGCTTACCATTTTCTGCCTATTAAGTACAATGTTCTCTTCTGGCCACTCACGTCTATCCAGATGTGGCCCTGCCACTCGTGCCTCCTCTCATAGGAATCTACACCTCAGCTGTGGTTGGCATTCCCGGGACAAACTGGGACTTCCTCGGTTTGCACCTTCATGAGTGCTCCTCCTTTCATGGAGAATATCCTACCCTGTCATCTGTTTCAACTCATTAACATACCACCTAGTCTTCAAATGCGAGTCATGCACCCTAACTAGGTGGCATTCCTTCTGTTTCTTGTATATTTTTGTCTCACGTAACACTGTGTTTGTCTGTTTTCAGTGGGTCCTTTAGTTGTTGTTCAGTTACCAGGTAGTGTCCAACTCTTTGTGACCCATGGACTGCAGCATGCCCGGCCTCTCTGTCACCATCTCCCAGAGTTTGCTCACGTTCATGTCCACTGAATCAGTGATAGCATCCAACCATCTCATTCTCAGTAGGTCCCACCTTATTCCACTTTGTACTTCAGCTATTTGAAGATGTGTTTATTTGAGTTTAATACATTTTTGGTTACTCACATGTGAAATACAATGAAACGTGTCCATTACAGGAGAAGATCTCTGAGGAAAGGGACTGCCTTATTCATATTTGTCTTTTATGTAGCACATGGCAGGTGCTTAGGCAGTAGTAGATGTCTTAATTACCACTGGCTTTTCTGAGCTGTGGAAAGAAGACACCAATAACATTTAGTACATCCACATTTATCATACATTTGCTCAGCAGTTGAGATATTTTAGAAAACATTCCAAGATGTAAGTGCTTAGGAATATTGTCTTTCAGAATCTAGTAAGTCAAGATGGTTCGTTTTCTTTCTTTTTGTTCAGTAAATTGGAAATAAAACTGATCTTGCTATTTATATATAGGAGCAATTTATGCCTCTGTATGCAGAGACTTTTGAAAATACAAAATAGATTATTATTATTATTATTATGCTCTTTCTTTGTTTTAGATTGGATCACTTGGCCTCATTTTCTTATCTACAAATTAGGGAATAATATCAACTTCAGGACTTCTTGGTGGTTTGATCCCTGGGTCAGGAAGATCCCCTGGAGGAGGAAATGGCAACCCACTCCAGTATTCTTTCCTGGAGAATCCCAAGGACAGAGGAGACTGGCAGGCTACAGTCCCTAGGATCACAAAGGTTCAGACACGACTGAAGCAACTGAGCTCACACACACATTACCAACTTCATGTGGTGGTTGTGAGAATTGCTGGAACTGAGGCATGTAAAGCACTGAAAGCAGTCTCTGGCATAGAGTAAACACCTGATGGCATTTAGCTCATATTATTATCAGTTACAAGCAAGGCTGCTTCTTTCACAGGAAGCACTCACTCCCAGAGCAGCTGGAATGGATGCATTTGGAGCAGGTACAGATTTTCCCTGCACACATATCTTTGTTTAACTCCCCTCGGATGCTGCATATCTGGGGAATTGGAACTAAAGTGAACTGTGCCTGTTTCCTCTCTCTCACCTAATATATCCATCACCACTCTGAGAAAACGTGACCATCTATGTCTAGATGGGGAATTCTCATGCCTTTCTGCTTTATGTTGAAGTGAATCTGATTCTATATTGATCACTTATTTAAGACTATAGTGTGTTAGTTTCATAAAATGTAAGCTTCATAAGAAGAAGGGACTGAGTCTGATTTATCACTGTACCTCAGGCCTGACATGCTGCCTTATGTATTGTAGGTGCTCAGATTCTTGAATGAATGTAGTTAACTGACTAAGATGATTTTTTTTCCTGACCTTTAGAAGATATCCTATACATGAACTCCTTCTCTTGAGGGCAATTAAGCTATAGCTTTTATTACAAATATAAATTACCCCTTATTCTATATTAATAGCTTCTTTGCAATAGCCTAGTGAAATATTTCTATTTATTTTTATGTGGACCCTCAGTATAAGAAATTGGGTGTAAAATCTTGTTAATATATAATAGTGTTAGAAACATTCCATGTCACCTACTTGAAGATCATCTAATAAGATTAAATAATATTTAGCAGGTGCTTACTATGTGCCAGACACTGTTCTAATTCTAAATGTCTTGAAAAATAAAATATGCATTTTCCTATGTGTAACATGATATCGTGTATTGAATCTTGGAATGGAAAAAAGACATTAGTGGAAAAACTGGTGAAATATGAATAATGTCTGGAATTTGGTTAATTGCAACATACCAATGTTGGTTTCTCAGATTTTGACAAATATACCGTGGAATGTAAGAGGATAATATTAGAAGAAAGTGGATAAGGATTATATAGGAACTGTCTGTATACTCTTTGCAACTTTGCTTGTATATCTAAAATTATTCAAAAATAAAAATTTTATTAATATAGGTATTCATCTGTTTAACCAAAGCAAGACTCTGATACAAGTATCATTGTTAACCCAATTTTACAAGCAAGAATCTTGAAATAATAGAAGCATCTCACTCTAGGTTGAATACTCTCTTTTTTTTTTTTTCTAATTTTATTTTTCTTTACTTTACAATACTGTATTGGTTTTGCCATACATCAACATGAATACTCTTAACCAGTACACATTCCTTTATCTCTTGATTCAAATGGTTATGAAGTCGTGTAGTAGATGTAACCACAATTCAGTTGATAATTATATCTTCCAAGGCTCTGGTGTATTGTGTGAGTGTGTGTTTGGTGGGGGGCGGTGTCTGCGACTGTTTTGTGTTACAGTGATACTCTCTAAGAAGCCTGGGCTGTGCACTGTTGATTTTCTGATTTCAAAATGCTGTACCACCACCCATTACCCACTGCCGTGATTTACAAATTCCAAATCAGGTTCATTTTAATTGGTTCTCATGGTGGTGCCTGAAATTCATGTACCCCAGGCTGAGATGTTGAACTCTGGTCACTTGGGTTTGTGAGGAGTGCCTCTATCATAGCTCCCGATACTGGAGCATATTCCACCACTTTCCATGGAGGTCAAGTCTGTGCAAGTGCCACATGTATAACTTTCATAGTTCTTCAATATACAGAGCTGCTGCAAAGAACTGAAATAATATTCAGAGAAGGAAAACATACTAAAAAGCAAGAGCATTCCAGAAAAGGTAAATTTAAAAAAGTCACTCAGAAACTATAACGTCTATGACCAGAACTTTAAGCTTAAAGGTTGCTAACATGTTCCAAATAATCTTATTGTACACAGCAGTCAAAAACTTCTTTATTCTTTAATGGGTATTTCTAGCTGCTTTCTGACACCCTTGAAAACTTTATGTCTCGCCTGCACAGCTGCAAGTATGACCACAGGCCCCTTCTTTTTCCCATTATATTGACTACCTATTTGTAACAATATCCTTTATTGTTTCCTTAACCACAAACAGCACTGAGGGAGAAAGAGACTCTTGGTTCTCTTATTTATTTCAGCATGACAGATGAAAACCTGTGGGGGTGGATCAAACCGGAAGAGAAAGCTTTTTCCCTTCACTCTTCACTCTCATTCTACTTTTTCAAGGCACACTTTGCCCTTTTTTTTTTTGTTTGTTTGGTTTTGATTTGTATTTTAATTCAGCCAACGAACATCCACATGATTTGCAATGTGTTGGAGAAAATGAAATTATTTATGTTTTAAAAAATCTGTATGGGAGTTCAAAATTTAATTTTTCTAAGAAGAGAGCATTATTTCTCCATTGATTCAGACTATCGATGAAAACATTTGACCTGTTCCTACTGGACTTATTTTTCTTCTGGAAACACTTCTTACTTTTACCTAGAAGATGTAAAAACATGTATTAAGTCCCATAATGTTTTATTTGTTCCTAAAAAGTATATTCTTGGTATATCTTTAATTTATTCTCTTTTGGGCAAATTGTTTAACAATTCCTGAATCTAGATATTGGTAGCTAGGTTTTTCTTTTGGTTCAGTATCAGTATGGCTGAGAAACATAAAAAAAAAAAAAAACGGAACTAAAATTATACAGAGATTAATTGGAAGTCAGTCACCATTGGGTGTAAATGTGTAAAGAAAATTCAAATAGTGGCAGATCTAATTTATCTCAAGCTTAGGGTGAGGTTTACTGCTACTGTAACACCATGGCCACCAGGGGCCTTTCCTCTTGTTCTTTCCTCACCTCTCCTTCCTTTCCCTTCTCCGCCTTCCTTCTTCCTTTTCTGTGCACACACTCAGAAGCCTGGCTGCAGTACAGAAGAGGAAAGTGGTTTTCCATTTGCTTTTCCTCTCTCTGTATCTATTCTTCTCTGACAACGGAAGTACTAAAGATACATCATATTATCCAATATAGTTTCGAATTTTTGTTTTCTGCAGGATAACATGATTGGTTTGCTTGTTGTTCAGTCCCTCACTAGTTGTGTCTGACTCTTTTCGACCCCATGAACTGCCGCGAGCCAGGCTTCCTGTCCTTTACTATTTCCCTGAGTTTGCTCAAATTCATGTCCATTGAGTCAGTGATGCCATCCAGTCACTCTCATCCTCTGTCATCCTCTTCTTCTCTTGCCTTCAGTCTTTCCCAGTACCTTCCCCTCACCCTTTTTTTTTTGAACATTGCTGGGCTGAAAGGTCACACAAATATAAGTATCTTGAATAAATACACTGTGTGTTTTTTTCTTTTCAGCACTTAGTACGCTGTTTTATTCATACTGTGCCCTTAGCATACCACTTAATTCACATGTACAGATGTGTATTGCCTATAGGTGCCATCACTGAAAAACATACTGAAAATAGTCTACTTTCCACAGGCCCATTTAACTAACATTGTTAAACTGAAGGTGTGTGCTCCTGAGAGCTTATCTTTGACTTTTCATTTCTAAGCCCAACCTGTTTTTCACAGCTATGCATGAATCCCGTGAAATGTCACTGGCCCATCCCAAGATTTTTGTCTCCTTTCACTTTACTCCTTCCTTCTATTCTCTGAATCTTGGATGTACACTTTAATACCAATCTTTTATCATGTCACATTATTGTTAATATATTAGTATCCTGTATACTACAGACATAAAAATCCTTACGTGTGTCTTATACCAAACTGGATCTTGAGTTTCCACAGTGACTTTATGTGTATCAGTGTTCTCTATTCTCTAATAGTAGAAAGTATCAATATAATGTCGTTGATAATTATTAAGCTTTCTGTTGATAGGGGCAAATTAAGAAATTATATGATACTTGTTTTCCTGTAACTTGACTTAGGATAGTCTAAATGACTCATACAACATTGACTTAAATTCAAAATTATTTTGTAAAGATTGATAGGAACCCTGAACAATGGATAGAAAGTGGCTCTAGTGCCCCTAAGGAGTTGACTCTCAGGAAAACAGGTATCAGGAAGAATGAAGACTTTTCCATCAAGGGCTTTCAGAGGGGATCAACGGTTATGTGAGTAGGGTTTTGATGCCAGAATGGTACAATCTGAAGCTTAAAAACCTCTGCTTGGCAGATTAAAGTGAATCAGCCGAATGTTGTTTGTGATTCTGGCATTATCTCTTGAAGGTGAAAAATACTCAAGAGTCTCAAGGTCAAATTAAAGATATAACTCTTTTTTATTTTGTAGTTCTTTTTTAAATTTTTATTTATTTTTAATCGAAGGATAATTGCTTTACAGAATTTTGTTGTTTTCTGTCAAACATCAACATAATCAGCCATAGGTATACATATGTCTCCTCCCTCTTGAACCTCCTGCCCATCCCCTCCCAAGACTCAACTCTTGATAGATAAAGGTGAAGAAGTTTCAGATTTGAGTAGAACATGGTTTCACAAGTCATATGCCATTCTCACTTAAGTGCGAATAGTTTGAGAAAAGGATTCTGGATATCTGAGTCATGACCAGAAAGTAAAGAAAGAAAGAACGTAATATATGAAGCTTCAGAAAGATTATCACTGTCATAATAAACCAGTGGACCTGGTGTTTATGCTTTTCCAGACACTAAGAGCTGCGTTAATATGGCCCAGGAAGGATGATCTCAAATTCAGATTAGAATACTCAAGCAGTAAACAAGCAGATATTACATTCTGTAGCATAAGAGAGTTATATTTGCAATGTTGTTATTGAAGGTTAATAAATTGAGTGAGAATGACCCTGCACAAGAAAGTTAATACATTCTTCAAGGATTTTATTCTAACTTGTAGTTGTAGTCATCTGAGAAGGCAAAGTAAAGTGTTTTGTTACTGTATTTGCCTTCAAATATTGACGAATGTGATCTAGCATTATCCCTTATGCCAGATAAAGAAAGATCAAATTTTGGTTATATATCTAGAGAACTTCAAAACTCACATGGATTGTACATCTTCAGAATTACTTTAGTATTTCATTGCCTATTAAAGGGAAAAAAGAACAAATGCTGCTTCTCATACATTCATAACTGATAGCCATTATCAAAAAGGGAAGAGAAAGAAAACTGACTAAATCATACCTCTACATTCCATATCATTTACTCTGTTATCAAATTAGCTGAAATGAGATACCTGACTAGTTCATGGACATTTCCTAGGCAACCATCATTCTTTATTTTAAATTGTACCACGGTCTTTGAATTCTTAAGATAAACTACAAAGAATCAAATGCAAGTCTAGGATAAAGAAAAAGAAAACAACTTTTGCTATTTTTACCCAAACTTGACATTGCATAATATTTTGAGGCAAAGAGGTACAAATAATCATTCCACAAATAGTTAGATACGAGTATGTGTGTATGTGGAGGGACTGGGTGGATAAGAAAGAAAGGGTGGAGAGAAGAACAAACTGCTTTTTTTAGTTCCATGTTTCCTCATTTAAAAAGTAGTTCTTATGTTTTGTGTCCATAAACCTTTACTTCAGTTCTTCAAAATCACAAAGGATCATGAAATCTATTCTTTCTAGTCTCATTTGACAAAAATTTCTGTTGAACTCTTTGCCTTCATTGTAGGGGTCACTTAACTGAGATAGTCCCTTGGCAGAAAAAAAAAAACACCAAACCATATATGAGATGCATTTTATTTCCATACTTCTTGGTATCCTGCATCATCTTCCAGCTGTTTCTTCAGAAATGTTTCTTCTTTAGCTTTATATCCCTTATAGTCTGATGGCACCCCACTCCAGTACTCTTGCCTGGAAAATCCCATGGACGGAGGAGCCTGGTAGGCTGCAGTCCGTGGGGTCGCTTAGAGTCGGACACGACTGAGCAACTTCCCTTCCCTTAGTCTATCACTGTATATGTACAAATTACTATAATAGCTATTGTGCAAAAGAGATGGTTACATTTTTATTTAGTAGGTCCACAAATTCTTCTCTTGGGAAGAATATTCCAAAACTCTCTCTTTTCTTTCTCTATCTATCTATACACACAAACACACAATTTGCATGAAAAGAACTTACATTATGTTACCTTGCAAGTTTATGATAACCAACATTTTAGTTCAAAATTGAGTCCCATACACCTCCATTATTTCCTTTTTCTAACTGTGGTTTAAAAACTTTACATGAGATCTACTCTCTTAACAAATTTTTAAGTGTTCCATACATTGTTGTTAAGTATAGGTATGATATCATAGACTAGATCTCTGACATTATTCATCTTGTAAAACTGAAACTTTATACCTGTTGAACAGCAATGCCATATTTTCCTCTCTCCCTTGCCCCTGGCAATTACCATGCGACTCTGCTTATATTTGACTAGCTACTTCATATACGTGGAATCATGCAGTATTTGTCCTTCTGTGACTGGCTTACTTAGCTTAACACAGTGTTTTCAAGGTTCATCCATGCTGTCACGTATGGAAGAATTCCCTTCTTTTCAATCTGTATAATATCCCATTGCATGTATATACCACGTTTTCTTTATCCACTCATCTGTTAATGGATATTTGGGTTGTTTTCACCTCTTGGCTATTGTGAATAGAGCTGCAGTGAACACAGGCGTGCAGACATCTCTTTGGAAGCCTGATTCAACTCTTTTAGATAAATATCCAGAAGTGGGATTGCTGAATCATATAATAGTTGTAGTTTTAATTAGGAAACTCCTTACTGTTTTCCATAGCAGATGTACTATTTCACATTCTCACCAAGAGTATACAGTGGTTCCAATTTCTTCACATCCTAGTCAACACTTGTTATTTAATTTTATTTTTTAATTATAGCTATCCTAACAGTTGTGAGCCTATATCTCATTGTAGTTTTGACTTAACATTTCCTTAACAATTATCATCTTCCTTAACAATGAGAATCTTTTCACATATTTGTTGGCTATTTGCACATCTTCTTTGGAGAAATATGTATTCAGATACTTTGTTCATTTTTAAATTAGAGTCATTTGTTATTGCTGGTGTTAGGATGTACATTTTGGTTTTTGGTTTTTTTCTGTATGTGTTTTCCTTATATATTTTGAATATAAACCTCTGATCAGATATACAGTTTGAATATATATTCTCCCATTCCTTAGGTGGTCTCCACACTCTTACTGATTGTTCTCTTTGCCGTGTGGAAGGTTTTTGGTTTGAGGTAGCTCTACTTGTCTATTTTTGCTTTTGTTGTGTATGCTTTTGGCGTCATTGCCAAGAAAAATATCAAGAAGATTTTACTCTTTGTTCCCTTCTAGGAGTTTTAGAGTTTTAAGTTTCACGCTTAAGTCTTTAACTCATTTTGAGTTGAATTTTCTGTATGGTGTGAAATAAAGGTCCAATTTAATTCTTTTGCCTATGAATTTACAGTTTTCCCATTGTATATTCTTGGTAGTCTAGTTAAAGACTAGTTTATTGTATATGGATGAGTTTATTTCTGGTCTCTCTATTCTGTTTAATTGGACTATGTATCTGTCTTTATGCTGGTATAGCACTGTTTTAATTACTTCAGCTTTGGGAAGAGACAGAGTATACAATACTGAAATGGAGATTAGGAATAAAGTCTAGGACTGATCAAACTCAATCTTTCCATATGCCTGGTTTCTCTTACTAAATTGTCAGCTTTCTTTGAATAAGAGATCTAAACAGGGAGCTGCAGAGGGAGTAAAGATCCTCTTGCCTGCTTACTTGGTGGGCATACATTTAATAAATGTACTCTAGGCAGCTAATATTTTAGCTATATGCACACTGCTTAGGGGAGGGTTGGGACCAAGCTATAACCACTGACTATTATTATTCACCAGTATGACAAGGATCTCAGCTTTTGTTCTCAGTTCAGTTCAGTCACTCAGTCATGTCCAACTCTTTGTGACCCCATGGACTGCAGCACACCATAGTTTCCTGTCTATCATCAACTCATGGAGCTTGTTCAAACTCACGTCCATTGAGTTGGTGATGCCATCCAACCATCTCATCCTCTGTCGTCCCCTTCGCCTCCTGCCTTCAATCTTTCCCAGCATAGGGTCTTTTTCAGTGAGTCAGTTCTTTGCATCAGGTGGCCAAAGTATTGGAGTTTCAGCTTCAGCATCAGTCCTTCCAATGAATATTCAGGACTGATTTCCTTTAAGATTGCCTGGTTTGATCTCCTTACAGTCCAAGGATCTCTCAAGAGTCTTCTCCAACACCACAGTTCAAAAGCATCAATTCTTCAGCACTCAGCTTTCTTTATAGCCCAGTTCTCATATCCATACATGACTACTGGCAAAACCATAGCTTTGACCGGATAGATCTTTGTTGGCTTTTGTTCTATCAACATAGAAATTAGTTTGTACTTCAGGTAAGATAATTTTATTTCATGAGAAGGTAGTCGTCACTTCAAGCATGTATAAATTTTATTGTTGTTTTTCCTGACTACAAAATCTTTTCACTTGTGCTTCCTAAAAGCACATTGGAAAAAGGAAGACTCCAGAGAGAATTATTTTCTCTCTTCCATACTAGTCAATCCCATTTTACCAACCAGGAAAACTACAAATTAATATGATTCTGAAACTGGCAGACTGATGCAATTAGCTCCCTTGAATGCCTGACATTCCACGTCAATAAGTAGAAAGGGGGAGTGAAAGGGAAAAAAAAAAAAGTCTTTTCTGCTGGGAGTATGATAGAAATGTTAGAATTCTTTCCAAAGAAGAAATCCAAATCCACAACAGCACATTGTTGGCATGTTTTTCTAAGCTGGATTTTCAGCCTTGAAGACTTTCACGCAGTGCCTCCTGCCAGAATATGACATACACCACTGGGACTGAATCTAGCACCTGTGAGAAGCAAATCCATGACCATTAAAATATTCAGTCCCTGGGTGGGACCAAAAAAAGAGAAAAAACTGTTTCATTGAGATCGTGCCAGGAAAAGGCTACAGTTGAGCTGGCACTGCAGCCACGGCCAGAAAGCAGTTTGACAGGCATTTGGAATTCATAGCATTGCATCGACCCTTAAACACAGCTATGCTGAACTAGATCATATATATGGTTCCGTTTGATTGGTGCATCTTATGTACATGGCATTATGCTTACTTTGATTACTGCACATGTTGTCCAAAGATTGCAGTCTCCCTTGGCTTGTCTCTCTACCCTCTAGACCCATAATATAAGTGAATGAAGTGAGGTCAGGTTTAAGAAAAGTCAGTCAATATTACTTGTCTCCACTTCTTGTAGAGGCATGATACATGATGCAATTAACACTTGGCCACACCTTGGCAATAGCAAGGACTGGAACAAAATGAAGGGAGCTTATCCCACCCAGGGGAGTGGCAGTCACTCAGCCCTACTTGAGTGTTGCCACACAGGATCTGGGTCCTGGTGATAACATATCCCCTACATTCTCAAGAGAAGCTGAATGTGGAATCACTTATATGACAATGCAATCTGTATGCTCTTCAAAGGCAGAAACCATATGTTTTATCTTTCAGTTCCAAGTAGTGCCCTTACGCAGTAGATCAGTAGGTCTCCCCCTCTTTCATACTATTTCAGTAAATTAAAGTGAACTAGGGCCTGTGTATTTTATAGACATGCATGTGATATATATATATATATATATATATATATAAATATATTTATATATATATTTAACCTTTGTGTTAAATAAGACAAAATAGGTATTGCAAAGAGAAAAGTGATGAGAAATTTATGGAAACATTTGATCCTACAGAGTTTTAAGCTTTTCTACCTGGATTCATCACATCTCAGAGTATGAAGAAAACATTTTAAAAAATCACTAAACTACTTGACAAATATTTTTAATGAATGAATGAAATAAATGTATCTAGGCTGCTGAATATATTTAGATACATTACAAAAGTGGTTACAAAATGATTCAAAGGACATGTGCCAGCTTGTAGATATTTTTACTGACCTGTGGATAAATGAAAAACTATAGACAATTAAAGAAAGAGAGGAAAACAACAGAATGGGAAAGACTAGAGATCTCTTCAAGAAAATTAGAGATACCAAGGGAACATTTCATGCAAAGATGGGCTCAATAAAGGACAGAAATGGTATGGACCTAACAGAAGCAGAAGATATTAAGAGGTGGCAAGAATACACAGAAGAACTGTACAAAAAGATCTTCATGACCCAGATACTCATGATGATGTGATCACTAATCTAGAGCCAGATATCTTGGAATGTGAAGTCAAGTGGGCCTTGGAAAGCATCACTATGAACAAAGCTAGTGGAGGTGATGGAATTCCAGTGGAGCTGTTTCAAATCCTGAAAGATGATGCTGTGAAAGTGCTGCACTCAATAGGCCAGCAAATTTGGAAAACTCAGCAGTGGCCACAGGACTGGAATAGGTCAGTTTTCATTCCAATCCCAAAGAAAGGCAATGTCAAAGAATGCTCATACTACCGCACAATTGCAGTCATCTCACATGCTAGCAAAGTAATGCTCAAAATTCTGCAAGCCAGACTTCAGCAATACATGAACCTTGAACTCCCTGATGTTCAAGCTGGTTTTAGAAAAGGCAGAGGAACCAGAGATCAAATTGCCAACATCCGCTGGATCATGGAAAAAGCAAGAGAGTTCCAGAAAAACATCTATTTTTGCTTTATTGACTATGCCAAAGCCTTTGACTGTGTGGATCACAATAAACTGTGGGAAATTATGAAAGAGATGGGAATACCAGACCACCTAACCTGCCTCTTGAGAAATCTGTATGCAGGTCAGGAAGCAACAGTTAGAAATGGACATGGAACAACAGACTGATTCCAAATAGGAAAAGGAGTACTTCAAGGCTGTATATTGTCACCCTGCTTATTTAACTTATATGCAGAGTACATCATGAGAAATGCTGGGCTGGAAGAAGCACAAACTGGAATGAAGATTGCCGGGAGAAATATCAGTCACCTCAGATATGCAGATGACACCACCCTTATGGCAGAAAGTGAAGAGGAACTAAAAAGCCTCTTGATGAAAGTGAAAGAGGAGAGTGAAAAAGTTGGCTTAAAGCTCAACATTCAGAAAATGAAGATCATGGCATCCAGTCCCATCACTTCATGGGAAATAGATGGGGAAACAGTGGAAACAGTGTCAGACTTTATTTTTTGGGGCTCCAAAATCACTGTGGATGGTGACTGCAGCCATGAAATTAGAAGACGTTTACTCCTTGGAAGAAAAGTTATGGCCAACCTAGATAGTATATTCAAAAGCAGAGACATTACTTTGCCGACTAAGGTCGGTCTAGTCAAGGCTATGGTTTTTCCATTGGTCATGTATGGATGTGAGAGTTGGACTGTGAAGAAGGCTGAGTGCTGAAGAATTGATGCTTTTGAACTGGGGTGTTGGAGAAGACTCTTGAGAGTCCCTTGGACTGCCAGTCCACTCTGAAGGAGATCAGCCCTACGATTTCTTTGGAAGGAATGATGCTGAAGGTGAAACTCCAGTACTTTGGCCACCTGATGCAAAGAGTTGACTCACTGGAAAAGACTCTGATGCTGGGGAGGATTGGGGGCAGGAGGAGAAGGGGACGACCAAGGATGAGATGGCTGGATGGCATCACGGACTTGATGGACGTGAGTCTGAGTGAACTCCGAGAGATGGTGATGAACAGGGAGGCCTGGCGTGCTGCAATTCATGGGGTCACAAAGAATCGGACACGACTGAGCGACTGAACTGAACTGATAGTACATGGAATGTATTTATTTATTTGTGTCTGAGTGTATATACATGCACAAATTTCACCTGTTTTTTTAAGGGACCAATTTTTTAAGATATCTGTTCTTTCTACTTTTTGAATAATAAAATTAATACATTATGGTAATAGTATATGTTAATATTTGTCTGTTTTGTTGACTATCTCTTTTGTCAAAATAAAAGACCATTAACTCTGGTCATCCCCAAAAATTTACTTAAAATTTTTCTTGATTCAAGAAATCCAGGGATTTCCCTGGTAGTCCAGTGATTAAGACTGCACTTCCGGTGCAGAGGGTGTGGGTTCTCTCCCTGGTAGGGGAACTAAGATCCCACATGATGCACAGCCAAAAGATCAAAAAAATCCGAAACTATGGGAACCACTGTAACCACTGTATTAGGAGCTCTCTAGAGACCCCAGTGCTCATTTCTTTATCATTCCACACGTTTATCTGTGATTGTGTTACAGTTAATATGACACCAGGTTGGTAAGTGGATAAAATTATATGGAATGACAAAATGAGAATCTATAAAAGCTTTGGTAGTTTGGAAAGTGGACCGCACTTTACAGGATGAATTTTTAACATGAACAAATGCTGCATGATGTACTGAAGAACTGAGGACCCCAAGCCGACTACAGGGTTATGCAATGGGAGCAGAGCCAGCCCCGCATTAGATCTAGGAAACATTAATATGACTATTCAAAAATTGTCCTATTCAGCTCTGCCTTTGCCAGAAGATACCTGGATATTGCATATGAGTCTAGATGTCACTTTCAGGAAGGGTGCTTTGAGCAAAGTAATGCTCATTCTGTGAAACTGAAGGAAGCAAAGAACCTAATCTATACCAAATGAAGAATAAAATTTAGGATTTGGGGCTTGAAGAAATAGGTCAAGGAGGATTATTATTAACATCAGACTCTTGCAGGTATATAGATTTTGTTCATGACAAGAAGAGTAGAATTAAGAACAATGGGCATAGTTATGTGAGACAAACTCTGGTTTGATGTAAGGAAGTGCTTTACTAGAAAAGAAGCGGTAGAAAAAGGATAGCTTTGGCAGTGGACACCCCCACTAACACTGGACGATAATGAGGTCTTTGCCAGTCATGGAACTAGATAATTTAACCCACAGTTTACCCTGGAAGCCATGTGTTAACATGCCCACTTATTTTATCTGTGCCACAGACGAACATGTGGGTTGCTGTCTGAGTCATGTGGAGGATTGCAACTAGTTAACTTCACCTCTACTGCCTGTGGGATGTGTAGCTATTCACGTCACATCTGGAAGCCTCAGCACCTCAACTGTAAAATGAGTGTGTAGAGCTCAGCCACCTTGCTTTTATTTTCTATTGCTGCTATAATACATTATCGTGAACTTAGTGGCTTAATATAACATAAATTTCTTATCTTACAGAAGTCTGAAATGAGCCTCAGTGGACTAAAATCAAGGTGTCAGCAGGGCTAGATTTCTTCCGGAGGCTCAGGGAAGAATCACTTTTAGCATTTTCCAGCTTTTAGAACTACCCACATTCCTTAACTCATGACTCCTTTCCATCTTCAAGGCCAGTAATGTTGAGTCAAATCTTTTTCATGTTGCATCACTCTGACACTCACTCTTCTGCTTCTTTTTCCCATTTAAGGACTATTATGATTAAACTGGAAATACCTAGGTAATCTTTATATATAATTTTATTATTTTAAGGTCAAGTGATTATCACATTCATTCCACTTGCAGTCCTCATTCCTCTTTGTCAGTACCATAATCTATTTATAAATTCTGAGGATTAGGACATGGATATCTTTTGGGGGTCATTATTCTGTCTACCACATCCTTTAAAGTCATTTTCAGTTTTACTATCCTACAAATTGAGGAGATAATGTCATCTTAAGCCTGACTTGTTACAAACAAATTGAGGTAATTCCCAGGGATATAAGTGAGCCTGAAGCTTGTCAATATTGATGGCATTCTCTTAGTGTCCCGCAGAAATTCCACCTTTCTTTGAACCATTAAATGTACATGATAACCATTGTTCTTTCCAACCAATCCTCAGCCCAAGAGTATCACCTGAATAGTTTGATTTCTGATACAAGTGGTGCAGTGGTAAAGAATCCACCTGCCAATGTAGGGGATGCGAGAGACATGGGTTTGATCCCTGGGTCAAGAAGATCTCCTGGAGAAGGGAATTGTAACCCACTCCAGTATTCTTGCCTGGAAAATCCCATGGACAGAAAAGCCTGGAGGCCAGGCTACAGTCCAGGGGGTCACAAATAGTCAGACATGACTGAGTCCCTGAGCACACACACGTGCACCATTGAAAGAGCAACCAGAAAGGGTAGGACAGATTGAGAAAGCAGCATTGACATATATACTCTATCATGTGTGAAACAGTTACCTAGCAGGAAGCTGCTGTATAAGTTAAGGGAGCCCAGCCTGGAGCTCTGTTGGCAACCTTGAGGGGTGAAATGTGGGGAGGTGGCTCTAGAGGGAGAATATATATATATATAATTATGACTGAGCCACGTTGCTGTATGGCAGAGACCCCCACAACATTGTAAAGCAATTATCCTCCAATACAAAATATAATAATGATAAAAAGAAAGAGCAGTCAATTTTCTAGATGATTGCATGCCATTTGGGTATGTTTTGGTAATGGAAGTACACAGAATCTGGGCAGAGCTGCCTCAGGAGTGCCTGTCTGCGTGGTTACCCAAAGAGTAACCCCTGTTATGTGACTGTCTATGTTTAGCCTTACCAAGCCCAGATGACACCCTTCCTGAAGAGTGAAATGGAATCTATGATTGCTCCCTTGCTTCTAGCATCACTGTGCAAAACAGAGCAGTAATGTTGGGGAAGATAAAGTATACCCAACTCCCCTTTCCACTGACTCTCAGTGACCAAAAGCACACTTTAGAACATTCCATATGCTGCTCAAAATAGGGCACCACTCTGCCTAAACAGCTAGAGAAAACTCTGGTTTACAACCTATGATAAATCATGATTCCAAACAAGCTTATCAATGTGTTCTTTTTAAACATATTTACAGAGTATTTATGATCTTGACTTTCAGAGTTCAAAGTGTTTTGTGAGCCCTGTTAAGAACAGAGGAGTGAGTAGCAAGGCAGACTCTCTTCCCAACAAGCAGCCATTTAAATGGAAAAAATTATTGAAACAATCATTTAAAGAATCTGGAAATTGTCCTAAGGGCATACAGAAAGTGGAGAAACATTCATTCAAGAAATCTACTAAATCTTGGTAAGAACAGTGAGAGTCTGTGGCATTTGAGCCACAGCCACTTCCTTCCTCTCCCCACAGTCTCCTTCTCTTGAAAACTATTCCAGGAGCTTTGACTCTGATGAATGCCTTAAAGAAGAAGGGGTTCTCTCTTCCCCATGATTCTAGACTAGGGCTACATTTTCAACTTGTGAGGAGCAGTTGCCAGGTTTTCTCATCTATCTTCCTGTGCTCGTGTTGTAGAAGCTTTATTCCAGGCAAGAAAGAATAGCCGAAAGGATCAAGTCTCTCCTGCTTCACAAGCCCCATTTATAAAATAAAAACTACCCGGGTAGGGCAGACTGATCTAAAGGCAGTAACCCAATGGTTTCTGCCCAGCTTATTTACAGAGCAGAGATTTCACCCTGGGAAAGGCAAACCCAGGAGAATAACCACCACTGTTCCATGGTCCCGGGCATCACCCGGGACTTACTTGTCAAGGGGAGCTGTCACTCTATGAGAAACAGGACACTGTCTCTGCCTCCAACTGCTGTGCAGTGTCCAGAGGTTCTGCCCTAGGGGGAGGCAGGCCTTAAAGACAAAGAGCTTTATAGTTCTCCCTGGGGAAAATGACTGTGTGTGCAACAGATGGTGAAGAATTCTATGCCTAAGGGCATTGTTGAAAAGAACAGAGATCTTGGTGAAAGTAATTGAAAAGACTCTCAAAAGTCCCTGATATGAGTGCATGTATGCATGCTCAGTGACTAAGTCATGTCCGCCTCTTCAAACCCCATGGACTGTAGCCCTCCAAGCTTCTCTGCCCATAGGATTTTCCAGGGAAGAATACTGCACTGGGTTGCTGTTTCCTAGTCCAGGGGATCTTCTCGACCCAGGAACTGAACATGCATGTGCTGCATCTCTTGCATTGACATGCAGATTCTTTACCACTGAGCCACCTGGGAAGCCCTTGATACAAGTAGAAATAAGTGATCAGAAGTTTAATAGAGCCAAGAACAGAGACACCCAAGATCACAGTCAGCCCTGATGGTAACAAGTGCTATGTGCTAGCTCTGTGCATCACTCATTCAGGAGCAGTCAGAACATGCAGTGGGCCAAATTTGAAAATGTTCCCCAAGCAGCATACATATCAACAAAGGATGGAAGTCTCACTGGTCCTTGGACCTTTCACACAACGCCTGATCAACCACTAATTGTATATTAAGCTACTCTCAGTGACTGACTAAGGAAAGCTTCCTGATAGATTGGGTGGTAAAAAAATCTGCTTGCAATGCAGGAGACCCCCATTTGATTCCTGGGTTAGGAAGATCCACTGGAGAAGGAATAGGCTACCCATTCCAGTACTCTTGGGCTTCCTTGTGGCTCAGCTGGTAAAGAATTTGCCTGCCATGTGGGAGATTCGATCCCTGATTTGGGAAGATCCATTGGAGAAGGGAAAGGCTACCTACTCCAGTATTCTGGCCTAGAGAATTTCATGGACTGTATAGTCCATGGGGTTGCAAAGAGTCGGACACAACTGAGCAACTTTCACTTTCACTAAGGCAACATCCTAGGATGCCAGTATTAAAAATAAAATCACATGCACCCTTAGTAATGTGGAAGACTGTGCATTATTGAGACTGTGTCTTTTCAGAAGTTATCGGAAAGGCAAAATAGAAGTTACTCAATTCCAGTTGAGCATGGGGCAAAAAACATAAATTCCTTGAATTGTCATAATAGCCTCCAAGCCACATGTACATGCAGGAGTGAAGTGCAATAATCTAACTGGCCAAAGACAGCTGAAGTACAACCTTTGAACAAAGAGAGGCTTATATCATCCCTGAGGCAATCCCTAGGTGGACTGGCTCAGTTCAGCTCAGTCACTCAGTTGGGTCTGACTCTTTGTGACCTCATGGACTGCAACACGCCAGGCCTCCCTGTCCATCACCAACTCCTGGAGTTTACTCAAACTCATGTCCATCGAGTCAGTGATGTCATCCAACCATCTCATCCTCTGTCGTCCCCTTCTCCTCCTGCCTTCAATCTTTCCCAGCATCAGGGTCTTTTCAAATGAGTCAGCTCTCCATATCAGGGGGCCAAGTATTGGAGTTTCAGCTTCAACATCAGTCCTTCCAACGAATATTCAGGACTGATTTCCTTTAGAATTGACTTGTTGGATCTCTGTGAGTCCAAGAGACTCTCACGAGTCTTCTCCAACACCACAGTTCAAAAGCATCAGTTCTTTGGCACTCAGCTTTCTTTATAGTCCAACTCTCACATCCATACATGACCACAGGAAAAACCATTACTTTGACTAAACAGACCTTTGTTGGCAAAGTAATGTCTCTGCTTTTTAATATACTGTCTAGGTTGGCCATAGCTTTTCTTCTAGGTTGGCCATAGCTTTTCTTTTTAATTTCATGGCTGCAGCCACCATCTGCAGTGACTTTGGAGCCCCCCAAAATAAAGTCTGTCACTGTTTCTCCACCTATTTGCCATGAAGTGATGGGATCAGACACCATGATCTTAGTTTTCTGAATGTTGAGTTTTAAGCCAACTTTTTTACTCTCCTCTTTCACTTTCATCAAGAGACTCTTTAGTACTTCTTTGCTTTCTGCCATAAGGGTGGTGTCATCTGCATAAGTGAGGTTATTTCTCCCAGCAATCTTGATTCCAGCTTGTGCTTCATCCAGCCTGGCATTTCTCATGATGTACTCTGCATATAAGTTAAATAAGCAGGGTGACAATATACAGCCTTGATGTACTCCTTTCCAGATTTGGAACCAGTCTCTTGTTCCATGTACAGTTCTAACTGTTGCTTCTTGACCTGTATACAGATTTCAGGGGCAGGTCAAGTGGTCTGGTATTCCCGTCTCTTTAAGAATTTTCCATAGTTTGTTGTGATCCACACAGTCAAAGGCTTTGGCGTAGTCAATAAAGCAGAAGTAGATGTGGATTGGCTACAAGATGCAAGTAAGAAAGAGAATCTTATAGGGACATCAGAGGCTGTGCATTGAGGGGAAGTAGACATCAGAGAGTCAAATCAGTCAATTCACTAAACAAATAAATGGCTAAACAAACAAGTGGCAAAATTAACCCCTGGGAAAGAGTATTAGTTTCCAGAACTCTGTGCTGTGCTTATTCAGTCGTGTCTGACTCTTTGTGACTCCATGAACATGTAGCCCCCAGGCTCCTCTGTCCATGGAGATTCCCCACGCAAGAATACTGGAGTAGGTTACCATGCCCTCCTCCAGGGCATCTTCCCAATCCAGGGATCAAACCCAGGTTTCCCACATTGCAGGCAGATTCTTTACTATCTAAGCCACCAGGGAAGCCCAAGAATACTGGAGTGGGTAGCCTAACCATTTTCCTGGTGATCTTCCTGACCCAGGAATTGAACCAGGATCTCCTGCATTTTGTAGGCAGATTCTTTACCAAATGAGCTACCAGTGAAGCCCCCAGAACTCTCTACAAGACATTTAAAGTTGCTAATTTTCAGCCAAAATTTATGAGACAGGCAAAAAATATACGAAAAGGTGACCCATATTCTTTGGTTTTCCTGGTGGCTCAGTTGATAAGGAGTCTGTTTGCAATGAGGGAGACCCAGGTTCGATCCCTGGGTAGGGAAAATCCCCTAGAGAAGGAAATGGCAACCCACTCCTGTAATCTTGCCTGGAGAATTCCACAGACAGAGGAGCCTGGTGGCTACAGTTTATAAGATCACAAAGAGTCGGACATGACTGAGTGACTAACACTTTCACTGAACTTTCATATAATTCTAAGTGGTTTTGAAGGGATTCAGATGTGAAATTTAGCAGGCAAAGGTTTCAAAGCGGCCATTGTAAGTGCATGCAAAGAACAGAAGGACACTATGAAAAATTAAAGGAAGGTGTGAGGACCCTGCTTCATCAAATAGAAAATATGAATAAAGAGATATAAAGTATTTTTAAAAGACCAAATGGAAATTCGGTAATTAAAAAATCAAGCAACAAAAATAAAAATTTACTGGAGGAGCTCAACAATAGATTTGAACTGACATAAGAAAGAATTGGCACACTTGAAAATAAGTCAGTAGAGATTATGGAATATGAATGCAAAGAGAAAAAAATAATAAAGGAAAATGAACACATCCTTAGAAAAATGTTAACTACAATTAAGTGTACCAGCATACACACGATGGAGTATCAAAGGGGGGTGGGGGGAAAGGACAGAAATAATAGATGAAATGATGAGATAAAGAAATAATGGCTGAGAAATCCTCTAATTTGATGGAAAATATTAGTCTACACATCTAAGAACTTCAAATAGAATTTTTTTCTCCTCCCTGATCCTCATCCAGCAATATTTAAAATTAAAATCAATATTTAAAGATTCATTTTTACTTCAGAATGGTGTTCCATTATTTGTCTAATATCCTTTACTTCTTGTATGTGTGTGTTCAGTTGGTCAGTCATGTCCGATTCTGGATTGTAGCCTGTCAGGCTCCTCTGTCCATGGGACTGGCCAGGCAAGAATACTCGAGTGAGTTGCCATTTCCTGCTCCAGGGGATCTTCCCAACCCAAGGATGGAACCCATGTCCCTTGAATCTCTTGTATTGGCAGGTGGATTCTTTACCACTGAGCCACTTGGGAAGTCACTTCTTCTCATAAGTATTTGCTAAAGTCACAAGTGGATGAGGAACTTGGCTTAGAAATACAAGTTCTCCAGTTACCTGAAATTTCTAGCATATTTTTTTATTGTAGTGGAATAGTTCTTGCTGTAGTGCTGCACGCAGATGGAAAAGTCAGAAAGTGTCTTATGTTTCATTTCCATCTGAGTCCCAGAGATCTATACAGATCTCAAAATCTGATAGGCAACTTCTTGCCATAGCAGGCATTCAGCAATACCTCTTGCTTTTTCTTTTTGTTTTTTATTGATTATCAAAGGCTGATAAGATCCTGTGAACACCTATTCAGTCAGCCTTTCCAGACTTATTCAGGGGAATTAATTTAATAACATGCACTAAAAATGTAGTAACAGGGAAAAATATAATAACCTACACTGAAAAATGGTGTGCTGCAGTCCATGGGGTCGTAAAGAGTCGGACATGAGCAGCTGAATTGAACTGAACACTGAAAAGCAAACTTTCTTCTATTAGGGATATTTACCTCAGAAATGGAGATTTAGGGACTTTCTTGGGGTCCAGTGGTTGAAACTCTCCTCAAGTTGGGAATTAAGATCCTACATGCTGTGTGATGTGGCCAAAATTTAAAAAATAAAATAAAATAAAGAAATGGAGTTTTAATTCAAACTAAAATTTAACTACAATGATGTATTAAATATACTAATGGGCTGTGCTGAGAAGTATATGGAATTAGAAAAGACACACCTGCTTAGAGAAATAAATCTACTAGAGCCTTATCTTTGTTGGTAGAAACTTTCTCCTTAGTTAGTTATTTCATTAGCTCATTCATGTCCGACTCTTTGCAACCCCACAGACTGCAGCATGCCAGGCCTCCCTGTCCATCACCAGCTCCTGGAGTTTACTCCAACTCATGTCCATTGAGTCAGTGATGCCATCCAACCATCTCATCCTCTGTCAACCCCTTTCCCACCTTCAATTTTTCCCAGCATCAGGGTCTTTTCAAATGAGTCAGTTCTTCACATCAGGTGGCCAAAGTATTGGAGTTTCAGCTTCAACATCAGACCTTCCAATGAATAAGGTTCTCCTTAGGTAAGTACCAAAAAAACAGTACTCTGTTTTCCAAATTATCTCCTTTTCATCTGATCCAATATTTGTATTTGGTTGGTATATTAAATTAGCTTGCAATTTGCTCTAATCTTTACTTTGCATTAATATGATGGATCTATTAATAGTCTCTGGTCATGGATAATGTTTTATTCAGACTTTCCCTCAACTAATGAGTCCAGGAGAGATGTAGTGAATACCTGGTGCTTTTGTCACAGCATTATTTCATGCCCCTTCTTTTATTTTTATTTGAAGGAGATGAGTAAAACAACACTAAAATGTTCCTCTGGGAAGTTATTCCTCTCTAATTCTCTTGATAAGTGATGGTGGTGAGATTGACTCCACTCTTCACTCCTTTTTATATGGAAATGACAACCCACATCAGTATTCTTGCCTGGGAAATCCATGGATAGAGTTACCTGATGGGCTACAGTCCATGGGGTCACAAAAGAGTCAGAAAGGACTTAGAGACTAACACAACAACAAAGAATTTGATTAAGCCACTGGTTTATTTCAACCTTCAGCCACAGTGATTGACAGTGATTGGACTATTATCCATCCAACCAGTTTATGACATCCAGAGAACATTTGCTGAGACTATTAGGAAGAAAATGGCTTTTTCATCCCCTTGTAGATCATGGTACGAAAAGTTGAAACCAAGTCTTGCTGAAGCCATGCTCCCTATCCTAATGGGAAAAACTAAATCTGCTAAATGGACGGACCAATTTTAAAGCCTTGAGATAATGTTATTGTAGAGTGCTGAACAGAGATGGAGAAGAAAAGGGCTTTGGTCCTCCACTGAATCACTGGATCATATTTCATCTGAAATTAAATATATGGATATATATCTAGACTTTTATTAATGAATGGATTTCATTCATATTTAAGTTAGTTTAATTTAGATTCTCTGTCTTTTGTTGATGATCCAGCTGAAGAAATGTTACTCAACTGATGAAGTGAAAGCTCTTTCATCAATAAAAATTTTTCTTTATTAATATGTGTAATGTATTTGATCATCAGGTAAACATCACATATGTGGTTGTGCGTGTGTTGTGTATGTGTGTTTGTTTTTAATTAGTGGTATGATTCTTGTGATTGGGAAGCTCAAACAGGTGAAGAGTCTCACTTGGGTGGGGTGTGACCCTTGTAACAAACAGTTGCTTGGTTCCAATCTTCAAAGCATAGAGAAAATACCGTTTGGAGTCCAGTGCTTTTTGATGCTGCGCTAAATGTTTTACACTGTGAATTTCTTGGATCCTATGCAAGCCTATTTTAGAGGCTTAAGTTATGGGGCTCACGAACTCCCTCAGCGTCCTTAAAAGGACAAGAAATATTCTCATGTTGCTTCTCTTTGTTCACATTGGGACCCTCTTGAACAGAGGGTCAACAATGGCAGCTGCATACAATTTCTTCAAATTACTATGATTTCCTCTGGTCTTTGCACTTCAAATGAGTGGGGAGGAATTCTTTAATTTTTTTTTTTAAGATAAATGCTATACTTATGTTCCATAATAGACACTGAGTTATAATCTATCTTTTCGCCAATACTTTTCCACCATTACCTATCGTTGGAACTCCTGTGTCCAGGAATTACCAGGCAAGTTCTGTTCCACCTTTATCTCCACTTTGGAAAACTGGCTCTTTGTCTTGTTCCTTCGCTGTGAGATACTGGGTTTTTTTTTTGTTTGTTTGTTTGTTTTTTAGGTCAATTTTAGAAATTCTTTCAGCTAAGCATTTTTTTGCTCCTATTTTTAAAGACCATGAGTTTGCCTCCAATTTTTCAAAGAATAAACATTTTTATCATTTCAAATCTGATAGCCTGGACCTGAAGTCTTGGGCTGTACATAGACAGTTTAAAGGAAAAAAGTCTTGGAAATCATTCATTTGAGTTTATCAAAGTGAAAGTCAAGCCTAGGAGTTCAAGACTTCCAACTGTGTCTGATTAATGGATGGAATTACCTGGATTGGCTCTCTCTTTATCAAGTTCCACTTTTCTTCTCTCTCCTCACTCATTAGTATCTAAAATTATGGATTTGACTCTGATACTCCACTGTAGATGTTCCTTCAAACGTTCCCAATCTTAAACATGGAATCCTGTCTCTAATCTTATTTTTCATGGCACCTCTATTGCACTTTACAAGAACTATTGCCTTTTTCAGTAAGTTCTTTTGCTTTAACCTCTAGACTGTAGAATCGTAGGATTTGCTTTTCCTTCTCACATCTTAAATGCAGGCATTTCAAACAGGTCCCTCTTTAATCTTTATCTCTCTGTTTCCTTTTCGTTTGTTCATCCACTTCCAAGACCTCAAAAGTCAACTCTGTGTGTAATTTCAAAACCCGTGTTCATTGTGTCAGACAAAGGTGTGCTCCTCGGTTCTTTGTCTCGTCACAACAAAGATTTGTAGTGATGGACATTAAATCCCCCCCGGCATGTCAGCTCTCGGGTCTTGGGCAGACTGTGTTATAGCTCTTAGACAAATCAGTGTTACAGCTCAGTGTTACAGCTCTATTTTATTTAGAAGATAGCAGGAAAATCCAGAGCGCCCAGTGCGCGGAAGGGAGAGAGAGCCCTTTGGCTCCTCTTTTTATATGTTTTTTTCTTCCCCCTGGGCCTGCCCTATGCAAATTGGGCTTAGTCAGGAGCTCTGTTCTACCTGAAGTCCTCACTCCTGTCCTCGGACCTTCCTCTGACCTTCCTCTGTTCTATTTTCATGGGCTTTTCCCTTCCTTATCTTTTAGCCACCGCCATTTTGGACTCCTTTTCCCTCTTCTACCTTCCTAACAATTGGATCCAATTACTATGCAGAATGCCTAAATTTCAAATGTTTGCTGTCTGCTTAACATCTCCATTTGAGGCTTCTGCAGGCTGATGCTCAATCATGTCCGACGATTTGCAGCCCCATGGACTGTAGCCGTTCAGGCTCTTCTGTTCATGGGATTTTTCAGGCAAGAATACTGGAGTGTGTTGCCATTTCCTTCTCCAATGGATCTTCCTGACTCAGGGACTGACCCCTCATCTCCTGTGTCTCCTGCATTGCAGGCGGATTCTTTATTGGTTAACCATCAGGGAAACACTTGAAGCCTCTACATTATTTCAAATTCAACTGATTCCATTATATTTCCCCCTAAATAAGAACTTTCTCCTCAGAGTGAACAATGAGGAGTTAGTGTTTACTTAGATTTCCCATTTTTCTTTTTTGAAGTCAGCATCTATTCAATCAGCAAATTCTCCATATTACATCTTCAGCCTTTTTATTTCCCTCCTATAATTCTGGAACAGATCTTAATTACCTCTTGACTGATCCCTTAAAACAATTTTCTCCTAAGGCCCCTCATATCCAGTCTCTCTCTCTTTTTTCACACCAACAAGTGAATCTCTTTAAAGTGTAAGTTTGAAAGAAGATCCAAAGATCTTCTTTCAACCTCTATCATTATAAATGAACATAATCGCAATTTCCTAACAAGGCCTTTAACCACCTCTACCATCTTTTCAACTTTACTTTTGCCATTGCTCCACATCTAGGAGTAAGGCTGCTTTACCATTCGTGGTCTCTCCAGTCCCATGAAAATCTTTATACCTGAAATGATGTCCCTGTCTCTGTCTGTGAGAACTCAACTATAACACTACGGAAGCATCCAAACCTTCAGAGTCCCTTCTTTCCCTTCTTGCCTCTTTTCTCTGACCTCTCACTGGAAGTGTCCTTTCTCTTTCATACTTAGCCCTAAGTTACAAAGTTGTGTTATGTTTATTATTTTTAAGCCTATTACTTTTAATTTTGTGATTTTTAAAACTTATTATTAAATTTTGAATCATATTACTTGTGGTGTCTTCCTGCCAAGGAAGCCAAAAGTTCCTCCAAGAAATGATAATGTACATTTTTCATTTCTTCTGGTCTCTATAGAGCCTAGTGAAGGACTTAAATAAGTACTCAAGTAACAATTTGATTTATTACCAATTCTGGGCAAACTTAAAGAGGTTATGAAACAGCTCTCAACACTTTAAACTTTCAGTATTTTTCACAGGCAATTAACTTCTTTAGATGGGAGAAATAATTTTCTTCTCACTGAACTATATATAATAAAACTCTATGTAAAATCAGACTGGACTAGTGAAAAAATTATAGGATGGCTCCAAGGAAACTACATGACTGAAACCTCGGATATTTACTTACTATCCTTTGCCCTTGTGTAATAGTTAGAGCTGAATTCAAGTCAGCCTGCTACTGAGCAGTTTGGGTGGTATTGTATGGCCAAATTACATCATCTTTTTATACTGGTATTCTAGTTTGTAAAGGGTGACTAGTACTCTATACCGACATTGTTAAGCATAAACAGGGCAGTACATGTAAAGAAGCAATACAGAGACCATGTTCAATACACAATAGCTGACACTATCATCCATAATGGAGTGCTTTTTCTTAGCTAAGATTTACACACCCATCTATTAGGCAAGATCTCTGAAACATTAGATGGCTCCCTGGGCATGGTTGCTCTTCCCAGTTTTATCACTCATTGCATTTCCCACTTTTTTCAAATTTCTGATATTCTACCTTGCTTAGAAGATCATATTTGCCATTATGTCTCCTTGGTAAATTGTTGCAAAAGCATAGAAAAGTTGGCAGTTACTTTTTACTTACTGTTTACTTCAGCTGTTCCATTTGTGTGGCACAGTCCCAGACAGGTACGAGTTTTGTTTTGTTTTGTTTTGTTTTAACTTCTAAGAACATAAGGCTAAGCTCCAAAGAATTGATGCTTTTGAACTGTGGTGTTGGAGAAGACTCTTGAGAGTCCCTTGGACTGCAAGGAGATCCAACCAGCCCATTCTGAAGGAGATCAGCCCTGGGATTTCTTTGGAAGGAATGATGCTGAAGCTGAAACTCCAGTACTTTGGCCACCTCATGAGAAGAGTTGACTCACTGGAAAACACTCAGATGCTGGGAGGGACTGAGGACAGGAGGAGAAAGGGACGACAGAGGATGAGATGGCTGGATGGCATCACTGACTCGATGGATGTGATTCTGAGTGAACTCGGGGAGTTGGTAATGGACAGGAGGCCTGGCGTGCTGCGATTCATGGGGTCGCAAGGAGTCGGACACAACTGAGCAGCTGAACTGAATTGAACAACAGTTTTGTTTTTTCTTGTAACTTTTTTTAACAATTGATTATTAAGGTTCAGAATAACATGTTATTTAATCTTGAACATCAAAAATCCTTATCAATAGTTTCATTCTACATAAAACATCATATTGTATTGCTTCTGTTTTCCATTAGGAAAAATGGTAACAATAAAACCTTATAAAATTTTTCTGAAGCATAATCACAGGTACCTAGTACATGATAAACACTTCAACGCATGCTAGTAATATTAGGAATAGTATTTGCCCTCCTCCACTTCAATATTAAGCAGGTAGCATATTCGATTACAAAAATGGCCATGATTCTCCACTTCTTCCTATGTTCTTGCCCTTTGCAATGTGCCTTAATAGCTTCTCCTCAGCGGGCCTGTGACTTGATTTTATAAACAGAAATCAGCAGAGACATCACTTGCTTCACATAGTTTCACATAATCTCTTGGTACTTCTTCCTTCATCATAAAATCAAGCCCAGACTAAACCAATGAAGAATGTGCAAAAAAAATTTTTAATCATATGACCTAATGATAACTGAGAGAACTTTCACTTGGCATGCCCATAGTGACTTAGGCAGCTATTTTCCTGACCTTCAATGATGTGACTATGTGAATGAGCCTAGCTGGCGTGTGCTTATTTTGACGACACAGAGCATGCTAATGTAAAGTGACTGATGTAAAGTTGATATGGTTTTATTCTTTTTTAAAGAAATGAGGCAACAAGCAATATAAACAATAAAAAGTGTAATATTGTTATCAACTGAATAAGTAAGAGATATAATTTATTACAATATATAAGTAATTAATTTAGAATTCAGTTCAGTTCAGTTGCTCAGTTGTGTACGACTCTTTGTTAACTCATGGACTGCAGCATGCCAGGCCTCCCTGTCCATCACCAACTCCCAGAGTTCACTCAGATTCACATCCATCGAGTCAGTGATGCCATCCAGTCATCTCATCCTCGGTCGTCCCCTTCTCCTCCTGCCCCCAATCCCTCCCAGCATCTGAGTCTTTTCCAGTGAGTCAACTCTTTGCATGAGGTGGCCAAAGTACTGGAATTTCAGCTTTAGCATTATCCCTTTCAAAGAACACCCAGGACTGATTTCCTTCAGAATGGACTGGTTGGATCTCCTTGCAGTCCAAGGGATTCTCAAGAGTCTTCTCAAACACCACAGTTCAAAAGCATCAATTCTTCGGCCCTCAACTTTCTACACGGTCCAACTATCACATCCATACATGACCACAGGAAAAACCATAGCCTTGACTAGACAGACCTTTGTTGGCAAAGTAATGTCTCTGCTTTTCAATATGCTATCTAAGTTGGTCATAACTTTTCTTCCAAGGAGTAAGCGTCTTCTAATTTCATGGCTGCAGTCACCACCTGCAGTGATTTTGGAGCCCCCAAAATAAAGTCTGACACTGTTTTCACTGTTTCCCCATATATTTGCCATAAAACGATGGGACCATATGCCATGATCTTCATTTTCTGAATGTTGAGCTTTAAGCCAACTTTTTCACTCTCCTCTTTCACTTTCATCAAGAGGCTTTTTAGCTCCTCTTCACTTTCTGCCATAAAGGTGGTGTCATCTGCATATCTGAGGTTATTGATATTTCTCCTGGCAATCTTGATTCCAGCCTGTGCTTCTTCCAGCCCAACGCTTCTCATGATGTACTCTGCATATAAGTCAAATAAGCAGGGTGACAATATACAGCCTTGACGTACTCCTTTTCCTATTTGGAACCAGTCTGTTATTCGATGTCCAGTTCTAACTGTTGCTTCCTGACCTGCATAGAGGTTTCTTAAGAGGCAGGTCAGGTGGTCTGGTATTCCCATCTCTTGAAGAATTTTCCACAGTTTCTTGTGATCCACACAGTCAAAGGCTTTGGCATAGTCAATAAAGCAGAAATAGATGTTTTTCTGGAACTCTCTTGCTTTTTCCATGATCCAGCGGATGTTGGCAATTTGATCTCTGGTTCCTCTGCCTTTTCTAAAACCAGCTTGAACATCAGGGAGTTCACGGTTCACGTACTGCTGAAGCCTGGCTTGGAGAATTTTGAGCATTACTTTGTAGCATGTGAGATGAGTGCAACTGTGCGGTATAGTTTGAGCATTCTTTGGCATTGCCTTTCTTTGGAATTGGAATGAAAACTGACCTTTTCCAGTCCTGTGGCCACTGCTGAGTTTTCCAAATGTGCTGGCATATTGAGTGCAGCACTTTCACAACATCATCTTTCAGGATTTGAAATAGCTCCATTGGAATTCCATCACCTCCACTAGCTTTGTTCATAGTGATGCTTTCCAAGGCCCACTTGACTTCACATTCCAGGATATCTGGCTCTCTGTGAGTGATAACACCATGATGATTATCTTGGTCTTGAAGATCTTTTTTGTACAGTTCTTCTGTGTATTCTTGCCACCTCTTCTTAATATGTTCTGCTTCTGTTAGGTCCATACCATTTCTGTCCTTTATCGAGCCCATCTTTGCATGAAATGTTCCCTTGGTGTCTCTAATTTTCTTGAAGAGATCTCTAGCCTTTCCCATTCTGTTGTTTTCCTCTATTTCTTTGCATTGATTGCTGAGGAAGGCTTTCTTATCTCTTCTTGTTATTCTTTGGAACTCTGCATTCAGATGCTTATATCTTTCCTTTTCTCTGTTGCTTTTCACTTATCTTCTTTTAAGGCCTCCCCAGACAGCCATTTTGCTTTTTTGAATTTAGTCTGAATTTAGAATTAAGAAGCACTAAATACTTCCCACGTGGTGCTAGTGGCAAAGGACCTGTCTGCCAGTGAAGGAGATAAGAGAGATGGGGGTTCGATTCCTAGTCAGGAATATTCCCTGGAGAAGAGGGTGACAACCCACTCCAGTATTCTCACCTGGAGAGTCCCATGGACAGGGGAACCTGGTGGGCTACAGTCCATAGAGTCACAAAGAGTTGGACACAACTGAAGCAACTTAACATACACATGAACAAATACTTTTGGAAGCTAAATGTTGCCTTATTAAGGTTTTCCCTGTATGAATAAATTCTGAAAATATTTACATTAATTACCTTTTATGTAGAAAAGTGAAAATAAAGTTGCTCAGTCTTGTCTGACCCTTTGTGACCCCATAGACTGTAGCCTACCAGGCTTCTCCGTCCATGGGATTCTCAAGGCAAGAATACTGGAGTGGGTTACCATTTCATTCTATAGGGGATCTTGCCAACCCAGGGATTAAACCCAGGTCTCCCGCTTTGGAGGCAGACACTTTAACCTCTGAGCCACCAGGGAAGCCTTGATTTAATCTGACTCTAAATGAGAATTTTAACACAGCATCACGTCCGCAAGGTATATCTCCTCAGTGCTCTTCCTGTAACAAATTTTAAAAAATAGATGCATTTACTGACTATGTCAAAGCCTTTGGCTCTGTGGCTCACAATAAACTGTGGAAAATTCTGAAAGAGATGGGAATACCAGACCTCCTGACCTGCCTCTTAAGAAACCTCTATGCAGGTCAGGAAGCAACAGTTAGAACTGGACATGGAACAGACTGGTTCCGAATAGGAAAAGGAGTACGTCAAGGCTGTATATTGTCACCCTGCTTATTTAACTTATATGTGGAATACATTATGAGAAACGCTGGTCTGGAAGAAGCACAAGCTGGAATCAAGATTGCTGGGAGAAATATCAGTAACTTTAGACATGCAGATGACACCACCCTTATGGCAGAAAGTGAAGAGGAACTAAAAAGCCTCTTGATGAAAGTGAAAGAGGAGAGTGAAAAAGTTGGCTTAAAACTCAACATTCAGGAAAAGGGGACGACCGAGGATGAGATGGCTGGATGGCATCACTGTCTCGATGAATGTGAGTCTGAGTGAACCCCGGGAGCTGGTGATGGACAGGGAGGCCTAGAATGCTGCGATTCATGGCGTGGCAAAGAGTCGGACACGACTGAGCAACTGAACTGAACTGAACTGAAGACTAGAATAAAATTTATTTTGATGTTTCTTTAAAAAATATTCTGGAAGAAAAATGCAAGTTTAAAAAATACAAGTAAGTTTAACTAGCACGTTTTGTAACATAAAAAGCACCTGGACATTAAAAAAAAAAAATTATAGTCATCCCTTGTTGCTGCTGCTGCTGCTGCTGCTAAGTCGCTTCAGTCATGTGTGACTCTGTGCAACCCCATAGATAGCAGCCATCCCGTCCCTGGGATTCTCCAGGCAAAAACACTGGAGTGGGTTTCCATTTCCTTCTCCAATGCATGAAAGTGAAAAGTGAAAGTGCACTCGCTCAGTCTCGTCCAACCCCATGGACTGCAGCCTACCAGGCTCCTCCATCCATGGGATTTTCCAGGCATGAGTACTGGAGTGGGGTGCCAGCGCCTTCTCCGACAGTCATCCCTTAGGATGAGACAAAGTACATGAACACTGTTAGCATAGAAGGATGGAAGTTGAGTGGCAAACCAATTTAACTCTGACAAGCACCTGGAGAACCTTAGCATTCTGTTTATTAACTCTCCAGTCAGAAGAAATTATTTATTTTCCTTTGCATGTTCAACATATATAGCATTTCCTATCCTAAACAAATACACTTCCTAATTTAGCATAAATTTCCTCACACTAATTAAGTAGCTTTGAATATTGTTTGTTTCTTATTCAATGACACAACATTATCTACCTTGTTTTCCCACAAGGAACGTATGTTCCATATCCGGATGCTGTCAGGGAATACTACTTAGCTGAGGTTCCCATGGCCTGCATCACCTATTGTTTGAAACACAATAAACTGGCAGGGAGTGAATCTATAATAAAACCAGAAGCAGTTGCTTGGCACCTCAAAACACATGATGTGATACAATTACTAAGTATTTTGTAAGGCAAACTGTCACTCTTATACAAACTTTATAACTGTTAGTGAGTAGCACATATATATTCTATTTTTAATTCAGCTTCTTTTAGTGATAAGAGTCAGACAGTTTACTTCTCACTGAGAGTCAAACACTTTTGTACTGTGCTTCGAAGGATTAAGAAACCATCTTCTGCTGTTATATTCAACAACAACAACAAATATGTTCAGATCCTAGTGACACTGTACCTCTTTTATGAATATGACCAGACAGAATGAAGTTTCTTCAAAGGAGATCCATAGACAAGACCCAATTAAGCTTAGTAAGGAAACTATAGTATTACTGTTAGACTCTAATATTGACTTATGGTAAAGAAAACATCTTTTAAAAACATTTTCAAGGTTTTTGTAACCAGGCTTTTTATCTTGATAATCACTGGCCAACTTAAAAAAATGCTGTTAGGATTAATAAATTATATTTGTAGGATTTGTGGACATGTACAATAGACTAAGTAAAATGGTTTCAATTTCTATTGCCTCCAAATGCTATTTTGTATATTACTTCTCTCTTTTAATTCTGAACAATCAAGTCTTAATTTTTCAATGAACTACCAAGGCATTTTCATAGTAGATTCTATTTCAGAATATAATTAGTGTGTAGTTTTATCCACCTAAAGTATTTACAAAGCTAACCAATTAGCAGAAGTATCCCAGATTATATTTAATTGTATTTAAATGGAGTTGAATTTAATATTCAGACATCTAAGTGACCAAAATTACTTAAAGAAAAACTGTACAAAGTAAATATGTACAATTAGAGGGAATGGATCTCATTAAATTAAGAGGAAGTAACAGGAGCAACATAAACTCAATGATAAGAGCAGCATCACAATTGAAGCAAAATAAGGAGTAATGGAAACTATCCTTGAGGTTGTGAGTCTGTCATTATTTGCTTCTATTACTGAATAGTCAGTGACTTTCATTTTCAAAAGACTGGCTTTCGTCCACAAAAATATGAAGTTTCAGTTTATAAAAGCAAGTACTTCACAGAAAACATGGGACTTAACTTGAGAAGACTTTAGAGTGCTCTCAAAGACTGATTTCAGAACTGTGGTTTGTCTCCTGGTCTATTTCCTATCCACATCATGGATATTACGAGTCATCATATCTCCAAACTATGTTCTTCACCCTCCAATGAATAAGCTTTCCAGCATAAATCTGATTGACCTTCTCACTTCGTGCCTTTCTTCCTTCCCACTTTTTTTCTGACTTGAATTGCTTATTTAAGTCTGTGGGTCATCCTGAATATGACTGTAGACCATATGAGAAACAGTTTTCCCTTTTCTGTAACACAGCTAGCAAACAGTAATCAGCTACTGGATAACACAACACATATATATCATAGTGTTTAATAATCAGAGACTTACAAATATTAAATGGTGAGTAGACAAATGGATTCTGGAATCAGAACGCTTGGGTCCAAATCTCAACTATAAAACTTACTAGTTGTGTGGTTTTAGGAAAGTTGAATGATTTTTCTGAGCTTTTATTTTCTTATCTGGAAAAAGGAAACAATACTAACATTTAGCCTAAAAGAAACAAAGCAGCAGAGAGAAAAGCTCAGACAGAAAAATATATTATTGTGATAGGGAGCTATTAATTACATTTGAAAACAAATTAGTATAGTTAACTACATTTTAAAAATGTATTAAGCTTATAATGTATGTGAATTTCAAGTCTGGGATTGAAGAAAACTAATGCTTAATCCAAATATTTGTTTTATTTGTAAGCATGAGTATCTGTTTCCATTTTCAAGAATATCTTTGTAGCAAGAGATACCAAAAAAAAATTAAGATACAAATGTTTTGTATTAAAACTCAAGGACAATGCAAATATATAAATGAAATTTTACCAGTTTGTTTTCTGTATCCTTCTTGTCTCTAGCATTCCTGAAATAGATTATCTCAGTTGCATAAAAAATAGTGAATCTTTACTTTCCTAAGAAATTATTTTCTCTAAGAAAAATTACACAGGTAATTTTTTCAGTTTATAAAATGAAAATAAAGATAAGTGAAACTGAGGAAAATACCACCAAAATTCCTAGCACCCTGAGATTATTACTCTTAACAATTAAGTGCACCTACTTCCATTGCATATGAATAGACATTTTACAAAAATGGTATCAAAATAGATATTTTGTAGTTTTTATTAGTAATCTCTTCGCTTAGCTTCATTCTTGGCATATGGTAGCGGCTTAATAAATATTTTGTGTGCTCAGTCATTCACTTGTGACCCCCATGGACTGTAGCCTGCCAGGCTCCACTGTCCATGGGAGTTTTCAGGCAAGATTACTGGAGTGATTTGCCATTTCCTCCTCCAGGGCCCTTTCCAACCCAGGGCCGAGCCCATGTCTCCTGTATAGGGAAGTGGCTTTATACTATGTGAGCCACCTGGGAAACCCAATAAATATTTTCGTTAATTAATAAATGAATAACTGAGTTCTAATAACGAGTAGAAGATTCTCTTAGAAATATTTGGTCAAATTTCTAAAAAATATATTAAAATTCCTGCTGGAGTTATTTAGTATATTTAGATCAGTTTGTTGAAGGAATACATATCAGTTAGTTAGTTCAGTCACTCAGTCGTGTCGGACTCTTTGCAACCCCATGAATCGCAGCACGCCAGGCCTCCTGTCCATCACCAACTCCCCGAGTTCACTCAGAATCACATCCATCGAGTCAGTGATGCCATCCAGCCATCTCATCCTCTGTCGTCCCCTTCTCCTCCTGTCCCCAATCCCTCCCAGCATCAGAGTCTTTTCCAGTGAGTCAACTCTTCTCATGAAGTGGCCAAAGTACTGGAGTTTCAGCTTCAGCATTATTCCCTCCAAAGAAATTCCAGGGCTGATCTCCTTCAGAATGGACTGGTTGGATCTCCTTGCAGTCCAAGGCACTCTCAAGAGTCTTCTCCAACACCACAGTTCAAAACCATCAGTTCTTCGGTGCTCAACTTTCTTCACAGTCCAAGTCTCACATCCATACATGACCACTGGGAAAACCATAGCCTTGACTAGACAGATCTTTGTTGGCAAAGTATTGTCTCTGCTTTTCAATATGCTATCTAGGTTGGTCATAACTTTTCTTCCAAGGAGTAAGCGTCTTCTAATTTCATGGCTGCAGTCACCATCTGCAGTGATTTTGGAGCCCCCAAAATAAAGTCTGACACTGTTTTCACTGTTTCCCCATCTATTTGCTATGATGTGATGGGACCAGATGCCATGATCTTCATTTTCTGAATGTTGAACTTTACCATATTAACTACATTAAATTTTGCCTTCCAGGAACAAAATATACCTCTTACTTAAATATATCTTTTATATTTTACAATGAAGGTTTCAGTTTTGTTTTTTTTTTTCAAAATATTTCAGGTATTTTTATTCTTTGATTTAATTTTTCTCAGTATAATTTTCTGGAAATGTATCCAGTTAACAATTCTAGTTCCTTTGCTTTCCAAATAAATTTTGGAATAATCTTGCCTATTTGAAACAATATAGCTACAGAAACATCCTCCTGGGGATTATATAAAAATTTTATTAAACTTAAATATCAATTTAAGAAAAATTGGCATCTTTATTATGTTGAGTCTTCTAATCCAAGAACACAGTATCTTCCCCTATTTATTTAAAACTTCTTCCTTCTTAATCTTTGTGCCTTTTATTTCTTCTTTTTGCCCTGCACTGGCTACAGCTGCGAGTATCGTATGTTGATTCAAGGTGATGAGAACAGAAGCCTTGCTTTTTCCCCCAATCTTTCGGTGAAAGCATTCACTCTCTCACCATTAAGTATAATATTGGCTCTAGGTTTTTGCAGAAGAACTTTATCAAGTTGAAGAAGTCCTCCTCTATTCCTATTTCTCTGTGAGTTTGCCATGAATTTTGTCAACAAAATTAGCAATCAGTGTTAGACTTACTCCAGACTAAATGCAACCTGAAAGGAAAAAAAAAAATTTTTAATATTTGCTTTCAGATTTAAAACATACTCATTCATCTATTCATTTAATAAATAACTATTGAGTCCCTAATATGCACTTGCCTGTTAGGCTCTGTTCTAATTGCTTATGTAGATACACACCAATCTGCTCAGTGTTGAATCAGTGGGGAACACAGAGGTCTATAGTAATCCTGGTTAATACAGAACTGGCTAGGCAGGTTTTGAAATGAATTTCTTCTACCAAATGAAAAGATACAAACAACTCTATGGAAAATCTGAGTCTTTTTATTTGCAGATACTTTTTCTAGATAGTTTAGTAACATTAACATTCTGTTTGTTCCAGGATAATTTAGTAAATTAAACAACATTAAAAATGTTTTCTTTAGGAAGCTTCAATATTCAGAAAAGTTGAAATAAATATACTTGTATCAGTTACTACTCTAGTATCAACCTATATTATGAACAAGGCTAATTTCTAGCCCTTTTACTTACTACCAGATTATGGTCTAGATCAGGGATCAATGGTCGATAAAGGAACGCAAATCTGGACATTTAGAATGCAAACCTTAGCATTTCCCATTCTGGGAAGCTAAGTGGGTGACATGATCAGACTTGAGCCAAAATGTGGTGACTTGCTTCCAAAGAGCTCAACCCAAAGTAAGGATAATAAGAGGAGTTATTTTCTTTGGTTTTCTTTCACAATTGCTTTGGGTTTTTGCTTGGTTGGTTGAAAACCCTAAAGATCATTCCACCATTAAAACAGATTTCTTGAATAATCCTTTCCTTCTCTTCAAAAAACAGCTGTGCTTAAGATAGTGCAATAAATCTAAGAAATAAGGGAACTATTGTCACCTCTTTGTCTGGCTGATAACAAAACTCTGTGTGAAGCTCACATTCCTGAGGTGTATTCATTCAGTTCTACAAAGTGAGTGCTTTTTACAAGCACCAGTTTCCTCTAAACCTCTTAAAGTTTCAACTAAATGAAGTTACTATTGACTCATTGTAAGAGTCAAAAATGTGGCTTTTTCCTATTCACTTCAAAAGGAGTAGTTTACATTTACATATGTTTTAAATTGCTTTTCCATCTAATAGTTCTTCTGATATTGATAGTAACCATGTGAGATAGGTAAGGAAAGTGTAATCATTCTACTTCATAGATGAAAATATAAAATCTCAAAGAAATGATGTGATTTTGAATAGAAGTGAGTCTTCTGGCTTTCACTATTGTTAGTTTATTGAATTCATTTACTTAAACAATTATTAGTCAACATACACTCATTGAGTGCCTACTTTGGCCAAATTCTATTGCAGACATTCAGCTCCCTTTCAAGCATATTACTATTTGTAAAGTATTAGAAAAATTTCTAGTGATAAAAACTTCTGGTAATAATTGTGAAAAAAACATTCCTATTTTAATTCTTTAATTTAAAAGCTGGTCTATATTATAATTACATCTTGCTCAGACATCATGATCATGTACCTACCCCATGTTCATGAGAATATAAATAGTTATATTTCTGATATTGAAAATAATGAAATCAATATTTGAGAGCAAACATTTCAAACTCTCCCCTAATATTTTCCCTTTATCTGTTGAGTTGATCATACTCTATTAATGTGGTGAATTTTTATATTGCTTAAATTTTAAATGTTAAATAAGTTTTGTATTACTGGGAGCAATTCAACATGACCATGTGTAGTAGTATCCTTTCTGTCCAGTGCTAAATTCAGTGTGCTAACATTTTATGTCATTGTTGTGACTATATTAATGACAGATATTGACCCTTAATTTTCTTTGTTTTTGGCATAATATCTTTTTCTGTGTTTTAGTATCAATGTTATGCTGGCATCATGAAACAAGGTAAAGAATAATATTTCCTCCTCTAATTTTTGTAGCAGTTTGTATATATCTTTTTCTTATTCTTTTACTCTCAATATGTTGCAGGAAGGGGGACCCCTTCCAGGGGCCAAAACTGGGCTCTTGTCTAACCCTCAGAAATGAATTATCTGAGGAGACACATGTGCTGACAAAGCAAGAGATTTTATTGGGAAAGGGCACCAGAGTGGAGAGCAGTAGGGTAAAGGAACCCAGGAGAACTGCTCTGTCACAGGCTTGCAGTCTCGGGTTTTATGGTGATGGGACTAGTTTCTGGGTTGTCCTTAGCCAATCATTCTGACTCAGAGCCCTTCCTGGTGGTGCATGCCTTGTTCAACCAAGATGGATGCCAGCGAGAAGGATTCTGGGAGGTGGTCGGACAGATGGGTGTCTCCTTTGACCTTTCCCTAACTCTTCTGGTTGGTGGAAGCTTATTAGTTCCCTATTCCTTACCAGGACCTCCTATCATAAAACAGCTCATGCAAATGGTTACCTGGTGCCTGGCCAGGGTGGGCGGTTTCAATCAGCTTATTAGTTCCCTATTCCTTACCAGGACCTCCTATCATAAAACAGCTCATGCAAATGGTTACCTGGTGCCTGGCCAGGGTGGGTGGTTTTCAATCAGTTTCAATCCCCTAACAAATATGTCTGTGTTATGTTGAAATGGGTTTCTTGCATATACCTTAGAGATATGTTTTACTTTCTTATTCTGATTGATAATCTTTAGTTAAATATTTTATTTCATTGGTATTTAATGTTGTTATTGATTTGGTTGGATTAAGTCTAGTTTTCCCAAGTGTTTTCTGTTTGTTTATTTGTTTTAATTTATATTTCTCCTTTTCTGCCTTTTTGTTTTAGTTAATGACTTGTTATTATTTAGTAGTTGGTTTATAAATTTTAGTATGCATACTTATTTGTCTTCTCTGATGAAAGTTCGTTCTGTATGTATTCAAGTAAAATTCCAATCATTAGTCTTTTCTTTTATTCTGTTGTCAAATATTTTACATCCATATGTGTAACAAAATTCTATAATACAATGCTATCTTTTCCTAAAACTACACGTTTATTTTTTAAAGGAACTATGAGAATACAAAATAAATAATAATCATTTATATTTACCTGAATATCTGATGTCCCTTTACTATGGAGAAATGAATTTAAATATTTTATCACCAGTCTTTACATTATATTTAGACTGATGGCAAAAAGATGTTTCCAAGTGTCTCCACCCATTAGTTGCTATGATGTAGTTTAACAAAGATAAACAACAACAATAAAAGACCAATATTTCAGGAAGGAAATGGCAAAAGCAAATCAGAGACAAAGGCTAAAACGACCTTTTAAGATTAAGAAAAAAAAAGATTGCTTAAAATATATAGCTATTAAAAGAACTCTAAGAAGACATGTTATAATCATGATGTAAAATCCAGAGAACAATTTCTTCTTAAAATAATTAACTCACTTTATTGAGAAAAAGTGGATTTTCACTTAGTATTTAAGTTAATTTTAAGGCCTGAGCATAATAAATTTTTCATTAACTAGTAAAGTTACAACTTTGTGAAGTGCAGCTTAGAATAAGTTGAGTCAGGAAATCACATGTTGCCACCCATCCTGGATTGCGATGTGTCATAGATAATTTTGCAGTCTAAATTTAAGTCAAGTTTTACTTTAAGAGCATTTTTCAAAGACTGAAGATGATCTGAGAATTTTCAACATGATACTTTTTAAACAATTTTTTCCTGCTAGAGTAATTCTACATTATTTATCTGCCAATTTTTCCATTCCTGATTTTTCTTCTTTTATGTACTTTAAAAATGAATCAGATTAAAAACTTAATAATAGGATTATTAAGGATGGAATCACTATATCTGATTCTAACTCTAGTTGGTTTTTCACAACAATTCTCTCAAATTCTTCTTACCTCCTCCACAGTATATCACCATTCTGATCTTATAATCAATATTTAGTTCAGTTCAGTCACTCAGTCATGTCCAACTCTTTGTGACCCTATGAATCACAGCACGCCAGTCCTCCTTGTCCATCACCAACTCCCGGATTTCACTCAAACTCATGTCCATCAGGTCGGTGATGCCATCCAGCCATCTCATCCTCTGTCATCCCCTGTTCCTCCTGCCCCCAATCCCTCCCAGCATCAGTGTCTTTTCCAGTGAGTCAACTCTTCCCATGAGGTGGCCAAAGTACTGGAGCTTCAGCTTTAGCATCATTCCCTCCAAAGAACACTCAGGGCTGATCTCCTTTAGAATGGACTGGTCGGATCTTCTTGCAGTCCAAGGGACTCTCAGGAGTTTTCTCCAACGCCACAGTTCAAAAGCATCAATTCTTCAGCACTCAACTTTCTTCACAATCCAACTCTCACATCCATACATGACCACAGGAAAAACCATAGCCTTGACTAGACAGACCTTTGTTGGTAAAGTAATGTCTCTGCTTTTCAATATGCTATCTAGGTTGGTTCTACTCTAAAATACTTTAAAAAGTCAATCTCTTTATATAAATTTAAATTTATATAAAATCTGTTTATGTAAATTCATTCCCTGAGATCTAGTCTGATAATTCTTCAAAGTCTAAATCAAGACTATTTTCCAAGAAACATTAGCAGCTCTTTCTAGCCCACAGAGATCTTATCTTCCTCTCATCTCAGAGAATAATGTGTGTGTCTCTGTGTCTGTGTCTCTGTGTCTGTGTGTGTCTGTTTGTGTGTGTGTCTGTGTCTGTGTCTGTTTGTGTGTGTGTGTGTCTGTGTGTGTGTGTTGTGTTCCATGTCTTTGTGACCCCATAGACTGTAGCCTGTCAGGCTCCTCTGACCATAGGATTTCCCAGGGAAGAATAATAGAGTGGGTAGCCATTCCTTTCTCCAGGGGATCAACTGTGGGTCTCCTGCATTGCAGGTGAATTCTTTACCCTCTGAACCACCAGGGAATTGGTAAGTGCCTGTTATATATGTTAAGTGGGTAATAAATGTGTGTTGGTGGATAAGCCACAATTCAATCTAACCTCATTCTATTATGAATTAGAGAAAAATCAACAAACAATTTTAAGTCAACCAATTCTACTTGTTCAATTTTTCTAGGTGAGTTTCGGGATTGAAGGTGCATAAACACATCATCATGGCATAGAAGATAGGCAACTCGAGGCTGAGAGCAAAGTTGTAAAGCCTCATCAGAGTGTTCTTCACTGTAAGAGAAAAAGCAGTGGGTGAATGCATTTTTAAATTAATAGATTAGCTGTTTGCTGTTAGGTCATGAGAGTATCAAAAGTTCAGGATAAGGACGCATTCATGATAGCCTCAAAGAATCTGCCTTTGGATGGGGGCATTCTGAAAGAACAAAAGCCCTATTTTGTCATCTTAATAGCAGGTAAACCTATTATTTATTCATTCAACAAATACTTTTTGAGCTTATAACCATGTTCTAATTTTTTGTACTGAACTCCCTAGTTTATTCCCTCTTACTCCCAGATGTATTTTTGGCTAACACCATTTGAAATTTATTTTGTTAAAAAGAAAAAATGAGGTTTTGTGGTCATTTATATTCTCTTGCTTTTTTAATAGATTCTCTTTCTCATAAACATTGACATCTTCAATGTTGAATTTCACATTCTAAGCATCACTCCATAATCATGCACCCCTATTATTTATTTTTGCTTGGTTCTTTTGGGAATTTTTTAAACTCAAGTCTCTAAGGCTGTATCATTTTCTACTTCTTTATATGCATGCTTTCTTCAACTAATAGACAAGCCCAGTTAGTTAAAAAAAAAAAAGCCAAACCCAAATAGTTGCTTTACTGATTGGGCTCCAAAATCACTGCAGATGGTGATTGCAGCCATGAAATTAAAAGACGCTTACTCTTTGGAAGAAAAGTTATGAGCAACCTAGAACCTAGATAGCATATTCAAAAGGAGAGACATTACTTTACCGACTAAGATCCGTGTAGTCAAGGCTGTGATTTTTCCTGTGGTCATGTATGGACGTGAAAGTTGGACTGTGAAGAAGGCTGAGCGCCGAAGAATTAATGCTTTTGAACTGTGGTGTTGGAGAAGACTCTTGAGAGTCCCTTGGACTGCAAGGAGATCCAACCAGTCCATTCTGAAGCAGATCAGCCCTGGGATTTCTTTGGAAGGAATGATGCTAAAGCTGAAACTCCAGTACTTTGGCCACCTCATGTGAAGAGTTGACTCATTGGAAAAGACTGATGCTGGGAGGGATTGGGGGCAGGAGGAGAAGGGGACAACAGAGGATGAGATGGCTAGATGGCATCACGGACTCGATGGACGCGAGTCTGAGTGAACTCCAGGAGTTGGTGATGGACAAGGAGGCCTGGCGTGCTGCGATTCATGGGGTCGCAAAGAGTAGGACATGACTAAGTGACTGAACTGAACTGAACTGATAGCTAATTTAACCTCTTGTTTGGATGACTAAATTCACTTGATAGCCAAATCAACTATGCATATGTATATATATATATATCCTAGAAATTAGAAATGATCTAGACAGTGGCAACATTCTAGTCAAAACACTAGTTGAGAAAGCTGAAAGTGTAAAAGGTGAAATAACTCCTTCAAGGTCTCCTAATCTGGGTCTCTTTTCATAGGCTGCCAATTGAAAGGTTAAACTAACAAGAATCATTTCTTTGATTCTCATTGAAATTACTTCTTTTACTTTTAATAAGCTTTCAAGAAAGAAATCTAAGAAAGGTCCAGATGAGAGAAATGATTAAATCCTTATAGGGTCTTTCTGCTTATTTATTCCTGGTTCTTTATTTCTTTGAAAGTCTAATCATGATATTTCCATTGCCTCTGACCCTTTCTTTTTCTTGTAAATAGTGATGACCAAAATTGCCTTCCGAACACCAAGTACCACTACCTTTCACCCACCCTCATCTAAATATTTATTTCTTTTCTTCTGTTGTCAAGTTAACAGTGTCTGTCGATATTTTTAGAAGACAAATCAGGTGTGAAGCAAGACAAATTTTAAAGTTTCTGGTACAGTGGATGATCAGTCCAAATATTTGTACAATACATGCTGTGCTTCATGGATGGCTGCTGATAATTATATTGAGGCAAATAAGCAAGGTTTTCCTCCAAGGCACAGACTGCGATTCAAAAATATTTGATAGAAACACAATTGAATTGGAAAGGATGATGGAATTTATTGCAATTAAGCTGAGCATAGTAGTTGAAACAAAATTCAGATAACACTATTATTGTCCTTTACTATCTGTGAGGAGATCGGGATTTATTTTACACAAATAATTCAAATGCATTTTATTATGAAAAAGAAACACCTTCCTACAGCCTATAAATTTAAGAAATTACAACCCTTTCTTCAGGTTTAAACACTGAAATGTTAAAGGTGATATACATGATTTATGGCTGGATGTGAAGGGAAAAAGAACAGCCGCTAGCCAACATCTGCCTTCCACAGAGGTTTTTTTCTCCCTTTTCAAGTATTTGAGAAAATGTTTGGCAGTGACTTTTTCCTAAATCACTATGATAAAAGCATTGCTGAACAAATGTATTCCAAATGAATAACATTGGCTTGTTTGTGAGATGGTTACCTATTTGTTTTCCAGTAATTCAATATTTTGCCTTCAGTAATAAATAAGGCCTTATTTGGGGGCACTATTTCATTCTTTCCTTCTACGCTTCATGTAACTGTGTCCTGTCACCCTAGAGAGGCCATGAGTGCACAAAGGAAGCAGGTATTTAAAGGATTATGAATTTATCATCACAGGACTTGCATACTTTGTATGTCAGACAGATGCTACCTCTCACAATTAGAAACTGGGTTACTCTTTTAGTGAAAGAATCAAACTGGTAGGATTTGAATGGACTGTGAAGAAAATTTATTTCTAAAAGTTTCACAAATGAGACAGTAAGTTGTCAAAAGCCCATGTTTTCCTAAAATTTCTATTGCTGGATTTTTGAGGCTGCCTTGATTTCCATATTCTCAAGGGACTATATTATTTAAAATGCTTTTACTACCTTCCTAGTTAAATATGAGTAAATGGCATGTATGTTATATGTCAATTATGTACCAAACAGCATGACACACATTGTCTCTGTTACTATTCATTATAATCTCTGAACTATGTACTTTATTACCCTAATTAGGAGGACTTGAAAGTTAGGCTCGTATCAAATAACTTGACCAAAATCACATAGCTGGCCAATCGTGGACTCAGAATTTGAACAATAGTTTGATTCCAGATGCTATGCTATATTTAAAGAGAGTCTATGTAGGTAGATATTAGATACATTAAGTTGTAATACATGTGCATAATAAATATATGTGTATATTTCTTTGAGATGATAGACCTCACAACTTATTAATAGTTAAGGGTTGGATACTACTGTAGATTTATAACCATAAAATATAACCAGCAACATTAAAAGATGTTTGGAATATTGCTCCACATATCTGTTGAATGCATGAAAGAAATGCTAATTAAGTAGTAGTATAGATTAAAAACTGCTTTTCAAGTTTAGGGGAGGAAGAAAGTAAGGAAGGTTTTCCTTTAAAAATGAAGCGTCATTTAAAACATATCATAAGGAGAAGAACATTCACATTGCTTAGTTTAATAAAATAACATGATAACTATATCACTGAAAGACTCACATCTATCTCAGTATATTATTTCTGATGGTAACAATAGTGTTTTAACAGCAAGTGTTATTGTTAATAGACAATGTACTAAAACATTTTACTTATCTTAAAAATTTTGTCATATGAAAGTAAAGACTAGATTTCATAAGCTTGCTGCTAAGTCGCTTTAGTCATGTCCAACCCTGTGCGACCCCATAGACGGCAGCCCCCCAGGTTCCCCCATCCCTGGGATTCTCCAGGCAAGAATACTGGAGTGGGTTGCCATTTCCTTCTCCAATGCATGAAAGTGAAAAGTGAAAGTGAAGTCGCTCAGTCGTGCCCAACCCTCAGCAACCCCATGGACTGCAGCCCACCTGGCTCCTCCATCCATGGGATTTTCCAGGCCAGAGTACTGGAGTGGGGTGCCATTGCCTTCTCCATTCATAAGCTTGACTATCTATTAATAAAATATATCAAAATCTTTGGCATATAATTTGTGTATAACAACATCTCTGGATTTGAAATTAAATTATATATTTTTATGTCTGAATTCACACAAATTTCTGAGATTATTTTCAAAACTGTCTCTGAGGGATGAAAATTCCTTATGTTGACCATCTTCTGTTGAAACAGAGCTTTTTGTAGTTCATAAAGTTCCATTCAACTGCAGCCTCATTTCATGCTTCCTTTCAAAATCTTATAGACTTCTCAATCTTTAGTTTTCATGTATTGCTTTTTGTTTCTTTTCTTTCACTGTTTTGAGTGAAAATTTTTAAAATTCCATACAATATTTAAGAAGATTTTGAACAGAAGTAATAGATCTGTATTCTATTCTGTTCAACACTATATCTTATTCATTTTGATATGTATACCATTTTAGATTATCATTAACAATTCTCAGAAAGGGTAGGTATGGAATTTTCTTATATTGATTTATCCCCACTCAAATGAACAAATCAGATTTTGCTGTGTTGAGAATTTTTAGACAAATAGCATACTGCTTGTTATCATGAAGTAGTAATTCACTAAGGACTTATATAACCTTACTGATTCCTTGAGTTTATCTAACGTCTAACAACATCTTTCCAAGGAGTGGTTTATGTACTGAGCAAGTGTAGTTCTAAAAACATTCTAAAGACAGTTTGCCTCTTACTTGTGCACTTTTTGTTACTCCAGGAAATGTTAAACTTTCCTGTGTTATTGATACAGTCATTTAATATAAATTATTTCCCATCAAAAATTATCTTAAAACATTTATATATGTTAATTCTTGAATGTTTAATAGCAAAATTTCTCCTCAAAGGAGCAAAACAAGCAATAACACCAGATGAGGGAAAAGAGTGTGCCCCTTAAAAGGTCAAATAGATTTATGATTCATTCATACCATCATGAATGCATGCATTAGAGTTATATGAGATGACCTGCAAGCACTTCCATGAGGCTTAGTTGAGTGAGAAAAGTGCAGAAAAACATTGAAAGAGTGGAACTATAGAATGCACCCATTAGCAGCATTTCTTACCCACAACTGCTGTTACAAAACTGTTCATTATAGTGCTAGAATTTGTGCTGTTGGATAAAATCTAGGGCAAACTTGTAGTTTACTGCTGTTAGATATTAAAACATCTTTCAACCACTTTGGCTTTAAAAAGATCCAGTTCAGTAATGAATACATCCAGTCAGTGTAATAATTAAAGATTTCAAAGTTAAAGCTCAGGTTTGATGTTAAAGGAAAGGCTATTTGCCTGCCTGTGTTTCTATCCTTGCTCCCACAGTTGGTTAACCGTGGCTTCCGACTCCTCCAGCATCAAAGGAGTGGTAGTAAAGGAAGAAAAAAGAAACAAAAATTACATAAAGGATCATGGAAGACTTTACGTGACTAAGTTCTCCTAGTTGGCACTCTCTGGGCTTGGCAAATGTTTAAAGCTGACTGCTTCTAATGGAGAGTTTCTGGGTTCTTTGGAGAAGTTCCCGTAGCTGGACCTGTCTTCCTGCAATTCACTTGGCTTAGCCTGATGCAGATCTCTGTCTGCTAGTTTCCAGCTTCTGCCTAGTTCCCTGGGCATCTGCTGGTGCACTTCAGTCTCCCTCTGTTGAAGTCTCTTTACCCACCCTAGATAGTTCTTTTAAGCAGGATTTATAAAAGCAACTTAGCAGCAGCAGCAACATAACAGTTCTATACCAACTCTCTCTTGTGTGGCCCACATCTTGTTCACAGGAAAGACACACTTTTGGTTTTATGTTGATTATTGTCATTGAGACGTTAAGTCCAACTCTTTGTGACCCCATGGACGACAGCCCACTCCTCCAGCCATGGAATTTCTGAGGCAAGAATAGTGGAGTGTGTTGCCATTTCCTTCTCCAGGGGATCTTCTCATACTGAGGAACAAATCCGTGTCTTCTGCATTGACAGGTAGATTCTTTACCACTGAGCCACCTAGGAAGTCCTTTCTGATGATGGACCACAGTTAATTCCCAGTAATGACTCTGCACACTTCAGCCAGTTCCCTTCAATTCTCTCACCTGTTAGCTCTGTCAGCAATGGGGTCATGTATCAAGTTTTCCAAATGGTTTCTTTGAAGTTCCTGTCAGTAGGCTTGAGGGGGAGGGTAAGCCCTGACATCCAGTATTCCAGGGGAGCAGGAATTGTCACTCTGAGAGGGTTAATGGTACTCCAAGTCTGCCCTCCTCAACCACAATCTTTTATATTATAAACAGAAGTTTGGGAAATGGTCTGAAATGTAGTTTTCAGTCCTTTACTTTGCACATCCTGCCTAGATTGTCAAGTAGTCAGACTGCAGGCAAAACTGAGATGGTTCCTTTTTTTTGCCAAAGCAGATGGCATGCAAGATCTTAGTTCCCTGATCAGGGACTGAACCCATGTCCTCTGCAGTGGAAGCATGGAGTCCTAACTACTGGGCCACTGGAGAAGTCTCAGGAGATGGTTATGCTTGAATGCGCCTGCTATAATCCCATTTATATGTAGATTAGTTACTTATGGCTGCATAACAATATTACCACAAATTTAGTTGTTTAAAACACCATGGATTTATTATTTCATGGTTTCTGTGAGTCGGGAGTCTGTGAGTGGCTTAACTGAGTCTTCTTTTCAGGGTCTCATAAGGCTGCAGTCAAGGTATCACCTGGAGTTGGGGTCCCATCTGAGGCTTAACTGGGAAAGGATCCACTATCAACTTCCCGTGGTTATTGGCAGTATTTAGCTCCTTATGGGTTATTGAATGGAGGACCTATGTTTCTTATTGATTGTCCCCTGGGGGTTGCTCTCAATTTCTTGTCATGTGGACTTTTCCAAAATGACTGCTTGTTTCCTCAAAGTCAGCCAGGAAAAGTCATTTTTTCATTGATATAGGCAATACAATTTTATGTAACAATCACATGCATATAATCATGTACACCCATTCACCTTTGATGTACTATAGACTAAACCTCTTCAAGACAAGAGATTTAGAGGAGGGTGAGACTATCAGGAGTCAAGCTACATCAATAATCTGCCTGCAAAAATATATAAACAATGAAAAAAATCAGATATTTGTGTGTGTCTGTGAGGGTAGTGATATCTATGGGGACAACATGGACAAAGACAGTTGATTTTTAAATGGACCATCTTAGAAAGAGAAAATAGAATGTGCTACAGTAATAACAAAGAGAAAGAGAGAGAAAAGCAAAAACACAGAAAAGCAAATACTTTAAAAATAAGCATTCCTAAAACAACAAAAAGATCACATTTATTCATGTATGTAAAATATGTACATATAAACTATATATATATATATTATATATATATAAATTATACATAAATAAATAAGGGGCCTCCTCATTGCTCAATCAATAAAGAATCCACCTGAAATGCAGCAGACCTGGATTCAACTCCTGGGTAGGGAAGATCCATTGGAGAAGAGCATGGCAGCTCATGCCAGTCTTTCTGCCTGGAGAATCCCATGGACAGAGGAGCCTGGCAGGCTACAGTCTATGGGGTCGCAAGAGTCCGACACAACTGAGCTACTAAGCACACACAAATTAAATAAAAACTTATAAAGAAAAGAAAAAAGAGAAAATTTTATCCTCTTTCTTTTCCTATAAAATACTTCTTATAAATTTGGTTAAGAGAACAGAAGTGTTGCTTTATTTTTGGAAGAAAAAGATTAAAGAAATAATAGCAGAGGAAGCAAAAAGTTTAGCAACTGGATAAAATTTTTACATATAATTTACTAAAAATTTTAGGATGGTAAATTGTTTCCATGGATGGATATATCAGTCAACTTTCCTTTTCAATCACACATCACACACACATGTATCAGGCCCAGTTTTGCTTTGTTTGCAGTACAAGAGAAAGGAGTTTGAATAAGCAATTGTCAAGTGTTTAAAAATTCTCAAAAGAAAGAGGATAATTCTGTTATAGAGCATCCAAGGAGAAAATAACAAATGGAAATAAACAACAGATTCTAAATAATAGTGAGCAATAAATCTCAATATTTGGAAGCCAGTAATTTCAAGCTGGTTTAAGAAAAGGCAGAGGAACCAGAGATCAAATCACCAACATCCGCTGAATCATGGAAAAGCAAGAGAGTTCCAGAAAAACCTCTCCTTCTGCTTTATTGACTATGACAAGCCTTTTACTATGTGGATCATAATAAACTGTGGAAAATTATGTAAAAGATGGGAATACCAGACCACCTGACCTGCCTCTTGAGAGACCTGTATGCATGTCAGGAAGCAACAGTTAGAACTGGATATGGAACAATAGACTGGTTCCAAATAGGAAAAGGAGTATGTCAAATCTGTATATTGTCACCCTGCTTATTTAACTTATATGCAGAGTACATCATGAGAAATGCTGGGCTGGAAGAAGCACAAGCTGGAATCAAGATTTCTGGGAGAAATATCAATCACCTCAGATATGCAGATGACACCACCTTTATGGCAGAAAGTGAAGAGGAACTAAAGACCCTCTTGCTGAAAGTGAAAGAGGAGAGTGAAAAAGTTGGCTTAAAGCTCAGCATTCAGAAAACGAAGATCATGGCATCTGGTCCCATCACTTTATGGGAAATAGATGGGGAAATAGTGTCAGACTTTACTTTGAGGGGCTTCAAAATCACTGCAGATGGTGATTGCAGTCATGAAATTAAAAGACGCTTACTCCTTGGAAGAAAAGTTATGAGCAACCTAGATAGCATATTCAAAAGCAGAGACATTACTTTGCTGACTAAGGTCCATGTAGTCAAGGCTATGATTTTTCCTGTGGTCATGTATGGATGTGAAAGTTGGACTGTGAAGAAGGCTGAGCGCCGAAGAATTAATGCTTTTGAACTGTGGTGTTGGAGAAGACTCTTGAGAGTCCCTTGGACTGCAAGGAGATCCAACCAGTCCATCCTAAAGGAGATCAGTTCTAGGTGTTCTTTGGAAGGACTGATGCTAAAGCTGAAACTCCAATACTTTGGCCACCTCATGGGAAGAGTTGACTCATTGGAAAAGACTCTGATGCTAGGAGGGACTGGGGGCAGGAGGAGAAGGGGACGACAGGGGATGAGATGGTTAGATGGCATCACCGACTCGATGGATGTGTCTGAGTGAACTCTGGGAGTTGGTGATGGACAGGGAGGCCTGGCGTGCTGTGATTCATGGGGTCTCAAAGAGTCGGACACGACTGAGCAACTGAATTGAACTGAACTGAATTACAGAAAAGGATGGTAATAATATTATGGTTTAGTTACTGAGACACTGAAAGTCTAGCTTCTTTAACAGAATAAAATACACGCATTGTTCCAAAGAACTCAACTAGAAAGTGACAGAAATATTGCCAGTAAGAAGCTGAAAGAAAAAGACAAAAGAGATGAAAACCTTAGAGGTATTGAAGGACCTAGAGCAAAATTCAATCGTTGCCAACTTCTCGTGTGCTCTGTTCACTTCATTCTCATGCAGATTAATGGTCCTGATTTACCTAGCACCATCCCTTAATGGGATTGCTATTTTCGTTGTTTCGTCACTCAGTCCAGTCTGACTCTTGGCGACCCTGTGGACTACAGCACACCAGGCTACCCTGTCCTTCACTGTCCCCCAGAGTTTGCTCAAACTCATGTCCATTGAGTCAGTGATGCCAGCCAAGCATCTCATCCTCTGTCGCCCCCTTCTCCTCCTTCCCTTAATCTTTCCCAGCATCAGGGTCTTTTCCAATTGGTCAGCTCTTCGCGTCAGGTGGCCAGAGTATTGGAGCTTCAGCTTCAGCATCAGTCCTTCCAATGAACACTGAGGGGATTAGAAACTTAGAATAGAAAAGAGTCAACTTTAAATTCTTGGGGATTCTTGGGAATTGAGAAGTCATTTAGAGACTAGTTTGGTAATATCTGTGATTGTGACAAATTAAAGCATTTTAAAATCCGTTCCTTTCTATTTGTGTGCCTTAAAGGGTCCATGTGAGTATCAATGTTCATGTTTTTAGCATTAAATAAACTTTCCAGAGAATGTGTTAGATTTCTAAGATTAATGCTATGAAATTTCCCTGTGTTTGGGCGGTAGATACGCAATCCTTGAATCTTCATTGGAAGTTGGGATGTTTGGAGTTGCTTATGGCCTAAATAAGAAAAACTAACGGCCATTCAGTAGCCATTACTGAGCTCAGGTAAAAAGAATGAATTTATTCTGTGCCCTTAGACTCTACAGTTTAATCAAGTGCAGTTTTCACAGCTGTAGGACTCTCACAGGACTTTCTATTTGTATTGGTGAATCTGTTGTTAGCAGCAGTGGTAAGGCTGGAGCGCTGTTAGATTATACAGCTCGGAAGTCAGGTTTGGGAACTCCCCTGGTGGTCCAGTGGTTAAGAGTCCGCCTCCTACTGCACATAATGTAGGTTCGATCTCTGGGTGAAGAACCCACATGCCATGGGGCAACTATGCTCTCGCACTGCAAAGCTGATCCCTTGTGCTCTGAAACCTGTGCCTCATGAGAGAAGCCCATGTATACAACACAAAGACCCAGCCCAGACCAAAAATGCCACAGCCACCACCAAGAGTCGGGTTCCTCTTAGACATGCTGCCTTCTTATTGGATTTTGAAAGGCATCCAGTGATTTGCTCTTTCTCAGTAAAGTGGTCTTGCCATCTTAGAGAACCTGACTGTAAGCAAAATGAAGTTCACATATGAATGGGACATCTATGTTCAGTTGTCATATATTTCTCCCTCTCCTTCTCCTGTCTTTAATCCCTTTCCTCCATTCGTTTTTTCTTTTTCTGCACCTCCTTCCTCCCCCCGCTCCTTTTTTCTTCTCTCTGACACATATACACACAATTAAGAAGGGAAAGAAACAAATTAATATCACTCAAATTGTTAACAAAACTCAGATGTGTTTCTAATTTAAGACCAAATTACAATTCCATTTTTAGTTTTTCCATATACAGCTGCATACCATGTTGTTCACAATTTAGTCTTTGCCAACGGTATAGTTAAACATTGATTTTGCTTAAAATCTGAAAACAATATACATTTTTCCTTGAATATTGCCTTCAGGATCACAAACAGTCCTTTTCTTATTCTTTATAAGAATTCTGTAGTGTTCTCTTAAAGATGTTATTACTTATATGTATAAATAGATCTGAAAAACTGAAATACATTCTTCCGCATCACTTAGAGGTACCACAAGTCTTCAGGCCCATGTGGACTTGCCTTTTGGTACAATATGCTACTTTTACACTGAACAAATTCACCCCTGATGCTGATTGCTGCCCATCATTATGATCTAGCTGTTGTCTCTTTTCAGTCATCTAAAATTACTTAGAAAACCTGAAGAAACTTTAAATCATATTCTAGTCAGTCACTTTCTCATATCGTTGAGACTCATGTGGGTTGAGGAACTTGCTTTTGTCTACAAAGGAAATCCCATGGAGAGAGGAGTCTGGTGGGCTATAGTCCATGGGGTCGCAAAGAGTCATATATAACTTAGCGAATAAATAGCAAAGAGTATATACAAACTGGAGTACCTGAAAAACAATAATCTTTTTTAAAAACCTGTAGCTTAATTGGAAGTTGATATGCTGAAGTAAATTTCTGTAAATCCATTGGAGAAAATTATTTCTTTTTATAGTTGCCTCTAGTCTTTTGTGTATCAGTCTTTATGTTCTTGTTTCCCGACTGACAAGAACAAGACTTTAAAATGTATGAGGTATTATTGTCTCCATCTTATAGATAAGAAAAGTTTTAAGAATTTTCAAACTCTTTGTGAACATTTGTAAATTTGATGGAACATGTGAAAATAAACAAGTTACTAAACCTTTCTGTAAGGTTTCTAAAACCTGTTGAGAGAGGATCAATAACAGTCACCTTACAGAGTTATCGAGACGGTCAAGTGAAACTGTCCATGGCATGTCCATTGCAGTGCAAGACCTCTGCAAGCACTCAGTATGCACTCGTGATCACGAAGACAAAAATTACTGTCAATTCCCTAAAGTTTTTAATTTAAAATATGAATGGGGAATGGTGTTCTTCAGAGAATTTTTAGCATACTCTGATGACAATGTTCAGGTGTATAAGTGAGTTTCTGAAGACTTTACAAATAAACAAAGCCATTGGGTGGGCCTTTATTCCAGCTCATTAGTCATCTTTTATGCAAAGTGCTTTATCATAGACTTCCACCAGGCAAATTCTTTTGGACCAAGACTGAGGATTTCTGAGGTTTGATATGAAACAAAATGCACCCTGTTGACAGTTTGGACTATCAGACTGCTGGTATCTTGAGCCCACAGCTATGATCAGAATGTGTTTAGGAGCACAAATCACATCGTTCTACTTCAATATAGGCCAGGGAAGGCTATAGGAAGTGTTCTCTACACTTATGATCAATTAGCTGTTCTCTTAAGAGAAAGATGCTATAAACCAAATGAAACAAAAAAATACGAAAGGGCTAGTAATCCTCTGAGGAGAAGAAATGATCAAAGTCCAAAGGAGTGTAATTCGGTCAGCAAGCTCAGCTATTGCACTAAGTCCATATAGAGTTATAGTGAAACGTGATTCCAACCACTAAGTATTTTTCGAATCATTTCTGAGGATGCTTCTAGTAGCTCCATCAATATACTCCTATGCTCGTTACAGTGGGATAAAATGGGTAATGATGCAGGAAGCTTTTGAATGATTTTTACAGAAAGAACTATAACTTGATTCAAACAAAGCAGAGCCACTTCGAATTTCCCGTCCTTTTCCACACTCTTTGCTGAAAAGAGAGATCAGAGACAGAAGGAAGTAAATGGGCTTTGAGGGGCAAAGTGAAGACAGAAAAACACTTTTACATAGAAATCAAATAGCACTAAAATTTCAAAATAATACCAAACTTGGCAAACTCTAAAACAAATGTGTTTTTAATTTGACCCTGGAAGATTTCTGTGGTATAATCCTCAAAAAGACTGAGTGAAAAGCCATCTCCATATAAATCCTCCTCAGTGGGAATTGTAGTTTATGCTTCCTTTATTTAGATCTGAGGGAAGAATTCAGCCCAATTGCCTTCAAAAGAGATTTATTTAAGATAGAAGGCTAAGCAGGTGTACAAAGAATTTTGGGATTAATAAAAATGGAATAATCTGTCTTTGAAGTCAGATAACAGAGTCCATCTGGGATCCCTAATATTGCAAGTATTTATCTTAAATATACAAATTAAGCAGTTTTTCTCGGGATGGAGTGAGCAAGAGGTAATGAGGGACAGCTCTGCCTGTCCTGGGCTAAGTTAAAATGGGTTTTGAGGAACACCAGAATGAGTGCCCAAGTGATCATTTTGCAGACCAGCAGTGCTATTTCTGAAAGCATATTTACTAGAGAATAGAATATGCACACACAGCTAAGAGCTCACAAGGCCTGAGGGTTCATTACTATTAATAATTAGTGGTCTCCCGAGATGACATAGGCAATTTGATTACTGATGAAAGCAAACAGCCTTTTACCGAGTGCATTCATATAGGAACACTGAAGTGTGAAAGACAGTGATTCAGCCAACTGTAGCACCTTACTGGGTGCCAGCGGTTGAGCTAGTCTCCTCTAATTATTGGCGAGGGAATGGCAACCCACTCCAGCACTCTTGCCTGGAAGATGCCCTGGATAGAGGAGCCTGGTGGGTGATTGTCTTCCCCAGTGGCTCAGGTGGTAAAGAATCTGCCTGTAATGCAGGAGAGCCAGGTTCAATCCCTGGGTGGGGAAGATCCCCTGAAGGAGGAAATGGCAATCCACTCCAGTATTCTTGCCTGGAGAATTCCATGGACAGAGGAGCTGGTTATGTATAGTCCATGGGATCACAGAGTCAGACACAACCGAGTGACTTTCACTTTTCACTTTCTAAAGTGCAATTATTCTAAAGTAAACTTAAGTTCAAATACATGTTGGTTCTGTGAACGAAAATATGATACAGATGAAGCTAAACATCTTCATAGAACTTATGCCCAAATGAAATTGAGATAATATGCACATGTTCAAAAGAATTTTCATGCTCCTTTTCCCCAAAAATATCTTGTCATCTCAGAAGTTGCATACATGTCCACAGTAGTGTCTACTTTAGAAATTGTTTCCTAATATGGTGTTTTCTTTTAAACTAATGAATAAATTTTCATGTTGGTACAGACAGGCAAATTGGAAACAAATTCAATGAAAAGACATTGTATCTTATTCATCTTCATGCACTTTAAGTTAAAGTGGTTAGAATATCCAGGCAAGGCCCAGATTTTTAAACAAGGAACTTAGCCTTTGTTTATTGGCCCAGTCTGAAAGTGACCTTATATTCATCTTATAAGCAATAACAAAGCACGTTTGTTTTAACTCTGATGGTGTGTTGATTTGGGGTGAATCTGGCATGTAGAGTTTAATGACAGCCCAAACCCACCATGCCTTCCCTTGGTGCCTCTAAAGCACATACAAAACTCAAGTTAGCTATTTAATAAAATTGTGCTAATTGGAATTGACATAGAATACATTGTATATTTGATGTATTTATGTAAAATGTATGCATTAGATTACTTATAGTCATCCCTAGGTGTCTGCAGAGGATTAGTTCCTGGACACACCCCAGCACCCCTGCTGATAGCAAAATCTGTGGATGGATGCTCAAGTCCTTTACATAAAAAGGAGCAGTGTTTACATATGAACTATGCTCATTCTCCCATACACTTTAAATCATCTCTAAATTGCTTATAAAACTGACATTAATAATATGTAAATGATTTTCAGGTAGTTATAAACACCACATAGTTGTAAATGCTATGTAAATACTTGCTCGCACACAGCAAATTCAAGTTTTGCCTTTGGAACTTTCTGGAATTGTTTTTTAAAGTTTTCTGTCGGCAGCTGGTTGAACACCTGGTTGTGTGCATACAAAGGGCTGGCTGTATGCACACACAGGTGCACACACGTAAGTACATTGACATCTGTGCAGATATTACAGTCCAGCTGGTGCTGCTCACCTCAACCCTTGCATCACATGCTGCTAGCAGAGTCAGCATTTATCCTATGTCACTCTGTGTTGCTACTTCTTTTCTTATGTTTATTTTCTCCCTTCCAAAGTATAGCAGCTTTGAAAATAATCTTACACACAAATGTGAATTTTTAGGCATTATATATTGTTGTTGCTGTTGTTTAGTCATTAAGTTGTGTTTAACTTTTTGGAACCTCATGGACTGCAGCACACCAGGCTTCCTTGTCCTTCACTATCTCCTGGAGTTTGCTTAAATTCATATCCATATCTGTTGCTGCTCACCTCAACCCTTGCATCACATGCTGCTAGCAGAATCAACATTTATCCTACCTCACTTTGTGTTGTTACATTGGGTCGGTAATGCCATCCAACTGGTTATCATATCTTCTACTGCCCCTTTCTCATTTTACCTTCAATCTTTCCCAGCATCAGGGACTTTTCCAGTGAGTCAGGTCTTTGCATCTAGTGGCCAAAGTCTATTTGTAGCCAAAAAAAAATCTATCAGTATGAATCAAAATAGATTAATTTTATTTCCTATTTTGGCAATAGTGTGAAGTTATGGGATGGCGTCGTTTCATCTTGAAAAGAAATAAGGATGTGTCACAAGCACATCTCTCTTTTTAAGGGATGATACAGACGTTGATCCACTAACTGTAATCACTATGCTGCATTACCCTGAGCTCTTAAAAAGGCTATGGCTTCAACCAGACTTCACTGGGGCTTCCTAGGTAGCACTAATGCTAAAGAACCCACCTGCCAGCACAGGAGACATTAAGAGACATGGGTTCGACCCCTGGGTTGGGAAGGTCCCCTGGAAGAGGGCATGGCAACCCACTCCAGTATTCTTGCCTGAAGAATCCCATGGACAGAGGAGTCTGGCAGGCTACAGCCCATAGGATCACAAAGAGTCAAACATGACTGAAACAGCTTAGCACAGCAGACGTCACTGGATGCATGCATGTGCTTGCATGAGTAGTTTCTAATGACTGTGACCTGATTTTTCAATTAAGAAAAGAGTTAGTATTTACATTTAGCACTGGAAGGAGAGGAGAGAAGAGAGAGAAAGACAGTGGGATACAATTTCACTTCTCAGTGAAGTCAAACCCTCAACTCTACAGCATATATTCGCAATATGTCTCTGATTATTGAGTATTGATTACTGGCTGTGGCTTTACAATGCCCAGAAAAGTTTTCAATCAGCATAACAACTATTATAAATTCATATAATTTCTCAAAACAAAATCATTTTAAACGTATAATTTAACATATTTTTCTAAGACATAAGAAAGTAACTGGTGGAGACAGCAGAAAGCTTATTACATAATCAGACATCAAAAGGTATTGCATTGCCAAAAATGTCTGGGAATCTCTTTACTGGGCCATTGCATTTCTTTATTTATTTATTTTGCTCTAGCCTGAAATGGTACACAACATATTCCACTTCCTTTTTCTCTTAAAACCTGGTTATAGCTGTTTAGTTTGAGGTCAGTCTAACCATACCCCCTTAGTTAGAGGCTGTGTAGCCTCAGCGTAGGCGGCTGAAATAGTGCCCCTTCTTGTTGGCTGAAGGACACATTAATGAAAACAGATCATTTAGTAGTAGTCTGGTCTCAAAATGGAAAAGCAAAGTGAATTTTCTCAGTTTTCCAAACAACAGTTCTGTGAAACAAGCATACCATTTAGCTTATTGGTATTTATTCCATAAAGTCAAGCTAAAAATCTAAACTGGGAACATTTATTGTAAAGCATTCAATTATGTGAGTTTTGTTTATTTGATTTATAATGCAAAAATTTTTTTTTAATTTATCTTCCATAACAGTTATCAAATAAAAAAGAATATGATTTTCTAGTGACAAACCCTGAAGGACTGGTCTTTGCCAGGAGAATCTTGTCGAGAGTTTCTAAAACCACTTATAATCCTAACAGATTAGTATGATCATTTTATTGCCATTTATCTTTTGATGTTAATTGCTTTTAACTTTCATAGGTTTATCTATTAACCTGTTCCCTGGGGATGAAGACAATGTTTGTGTCAAATCTCTAATTCCATTCATTTCAGTTCAGTTACTCGTTTCCAACTCTTTGTGACCCCACGGACTAATTCCATTAACAAATGCTAGCATTAAAAAACAAAACCAAAAAGCTGATATTTCTTAGGGTTGAGCATTCTCAAGGGAATTTTAAGAAGTTTAATTTGAACTATGGCTACTGTGAATACATAATTGTGCCTTTTCAAAACTGTTGGCCCTAAAGTGAGGGTCAGGAGCTGGCTAATCTTTTATGTCTATTCTTTTACTATCAAGTACCATTCATGTAATAACACAAACCCCCAGGCTTTGACTCAAAAATAAGAGCTTGAGATGCAAATCTGTGTTATGAATGAAGGATTCTGTAGGTTTATGCATGATAGAGAACATTTTTCTGTCCCCTGAACATGAACTCTGTCATCCCAATAAAAACACCAGGCAGTGGTTTCTCCTAGGCAGCTTTGTAGGAGGTAATCATATTTATGTATAGAAATTGGAAGACTAATTACAACTCACATTTACTGAATTCTTTCCATGCACCAGCCCTTGTTTGACGAACTTCGCATAACTTCACTCAAGTAATCCGCTTCACAACCTATGAAGTAGCTACTAATTATCCTCCCTTATTAAATATGAGAGAGATACAAAAAGAGTTTAATCATATTGCCCAGGGTTGCAAAGCCAATAAGTTGTAGAGCTAACATTCTGAACTTAGGGAGTTTGGCTCACAAGCTTTTTATCTTGATCATCTGATACACATAAACCAAGCAGAGACATTTTTACAAAATTTTAAGTCATGGATTCTAATATAAATATTTTAAATTTGATAATAAAAATGTGAAGAAAAAGTATGGGTTAGATATATACTGATCACTGGTACAAATACATAGCTTTGCTAGATACTATAAATGATTCAACTATACATAAAAAATTCCTCTAGGAAATCACAATTTAGCAGCAGAGGGAAATATACAAACAATATAATGTAATATGTGATGGCACCATATGACTGTGTGAACACAATGTACTTATGAAGCCCAGAAAAGAGAGAGATGATATTACTTTTGTTCTAGGGTGGATAGCATCCAAACTAAATCTCAAGTGTCAGTTAGGGATTTATTTTAAAAAGTTTTGAATGTCATGTGAAATACTTTTAGGTTGCAGAGAACCTCCAAAGATTTTCGTGTTGGCAGATGAAATGTTCAAGAAAGTTAAATAATGCAAGAAAAATCTCTTTGAAAATGGTAAAATTTAATCTGGATATAAAGACTATTATTTTATCATGTGTAATAGACATCCCCATTATGGATCACAGACTTGTCACAGTGAAGGAAGCTGTGTAAGTAAATGAAGCTATCAACCACCCAAGACAGGTCATAGTGAAGAGTTCTGACAAAACGTGGCCCACTGGAGGAGGGAATGAAAAATCACTCCAGTATTTTTGCCATGAGAACCCCATGAACAGTATGAAAAGGCACAAAGACATGACACTGGAAGATGAGCCTCCCAGGTCAGAAGCTGTCCAACGCTCCTAGGGAGGAGTGGAGGGCAATTACTAATTGCTCCAGAAAGAATGGGCCAGCTGGGTGAAAGCAGAAACAATGCTCTTGTAGATGTGTCTGGTGGTGAAAGTAAAGTTGGATGCAGTAAAGAAAAATACTGCATAGGTACCTGGAATGTTGGGTCCATGAATCAAGGTAAACTGGATTGGTCAAACAGGAGATGGCAAGAATGAGCACTGACATTTTAAAAGTCAGTGCACTAAATGATGCGAATAGGAAAATTTAATTCAGATGACCATTATATCTACTACTGTGGGCAAGAATCCCTTAGAAGAAGTGGAGTACCCCTCAAAGTCAACAAAAGAATCTGAAATGCAGTACTTGGGTGTAGTCTTAAAAGCAACAGAATGATCTCTGTTCATTTCCATGGCAAACCATTCAATGTCACAGTAATCCAAGTCTATGCCCTAACTACTAATGCCAAAAAAGCTGAAGTTGATCAGTTCTATGAAGACCTACAAGACCTTCTAGAATTAACACCAAAAAAATAAAAAATAAAAATGTTCTTTTCATCATAGAGAATTGGAATGCAAAAGTAGAAAGTCAAGAGATACCTGGAGTAACAGGCAAGTTTGGTCTTGGAGTAGAAAATGAAGCTGGGCAAAGGTTAACAGAGTTTTGCCAAGAGAACACACTGGTCACAGCAAACACCCTTTTCCAACAACTCAAAAAACAGTTCTACACATGGATATCACCAGATGGCCAATACCGAAATCAGATTGATTATATTCTTTGAAGACAAAGATGGAGAAGCTTTACACAGTCAGCCAAACAAGACTGGGAGCTGACAATGGCTCGGATCATGAGATCCTTATTGCAAAATTAGATTTAAATTGAAGTAGGGAAAACCACTAAGAAATTCAGATATGACCTAAATCAAATCCCTTATGATTATATAGTGGAGGTGACAAATACATCCAAGTGATTAGATCTGGTAGAAAGAATGCCTGAAGAATGATCATTCATACATTGTGAAGGAGGCAGTGACCAAAATCATCACAAAGAGAAAGAAATACAAGAAGCAGAGTGGTTTTCTTAGGAGGCTTTATAAATAGCTAAGGAAAAAAGATAAGCAAAAGGCAAGGGAGAAAGCGAAAGGTATACCCAACTGAATGCAGAGTTACAAAGAATAGAAAGGAAGGATAAGAAGGCCTTCTTAAATGAATAATGCAAAGAAGTAGAGGAAAACAACTGAACTGGAAAGAATAGAGATCTCTTCAAGAAAACTGGAGACATCAAGGGAATATTTCATGCAAGGATAGGCGTGATAAAAGACAGAAACGGTGAGGACTTAACAGAAGCAGAAGTGGTAAGAATGCACAGAATAACTATTCACAAAAGGTCTTAATGATAACCACCATGGAGTGGTCACTCACGGAGAGGTAGACATCCTGGAGTGGGAAGTCAAGTGGACCTTAGGAAGCATTACTGCAAACAAAGCTAGTGGAGGGGATTGAGCTATTTCCAATGATGCTGTTATAGTGTTGCACTCAGCATGCTAGCAAATACGGAAAACTCAGCAGTGGCCACAGAACTGGAAAAAGTCAGTTTTACTCCAATCTCAAAGAAGGGCAATGCTAAGGAATGTTCAAACTACCTTACAATTGTGCTTATTTCACATGCTAATAAGGTTATGCTCAAAATCTTTCAAGCTAGGCTTCAGCAATATGTGAACCAAGAACTTCCAGATGTACAAACTGAGTTTAGAAAAGGCAGAGGAACCAGAGATCAAACTACCAACATTCACTGAATCATAGAGAAAGCAAGAGAATTTCAGAACATCTACTTCTGCTTCCTTGACTACGCTAAAGCCTTTGACTAGGTAGATCACAACAAACTGTGGAAAATTCTTAAAGAAAGGGAATAATAGACCACCTTACCTGCCTCTTGAGAAACTTGTATGTGGGTCAAGAAGCAACAGTTAGAATCAGAAATGGAACAACAGATTGGTTCCAAATTGGGAGCCATTTATACTGCCACCTTGCTTATTTAACTTCTATGTAGAGTGTGTGTGTGTGCTAGGTTGCTTCAGTCATGTCTGACTCTTCCCAACCCGCAACCTACTGGCTCCTCTGTCCAAGAGATTCCCTAGGCAGAATACTGGAGTGGTTGTCATGTCCTTGTCCAAGGAATATTCACAACTCAGGGGGTAAATGCACGGCTCTTGCATTTCAGGCTAATTCTTCACTGCTGAGCCACTGGGAAAGCCCTTTATGCAGGGTACATTATGTGAAATGGTGGGCTGTATGGAATTAAGGTTGCCAGGAGAAATATCAATAACCTCAGATACACAAATGATGCCACTCTAATGACAGAAACTGAAGAAGAACTAAAGAGCTTCTTGATGAAGGTGAAAGAGGAGAGAGAAAAAGATGGTTTAAACCTCAATATTAAAAACACTAAGATCCTGGTGTCTGGTCTCATCACCTCATGGCAAATAGAAGGGGAAAAAGTGGAAGCAGTGACAAAATTTCTTTTCTTAGCCTCCAAAATCAGTGCGGACGGTGACTGCAGCCGTGAACTTAAAAGATGTTTGTTCCTTGGAAGAAAAGATATGACTAACCTAGATAACATATTAAAAAGTAGACACCTTTTTGTTGACAAAGGTCCAAATAGTCAAATCTATAGCTTTTCCAGTAGTCATATACAAATGTGAGAATTGGACAATAAGAAGGCTGAGTGCCAACGTATTGATACCTTCTAACTGTGTTGCTGGAGAAGACTCTTGACACTGCTGCCTTAGACACTAAGGCGATCAAGCCAGTCAATGCTTAAGGAAATCAATCCTGAATATTCACTGGAAGGACTGATGCTGAAGCTTCAATACTTTAGCCCTCTGATGCAAATAGCCGACTCACTGGAAAAGACCCTGATGCTGGGAATGACTGAAGGCCAAAAGAGAAGATGGCAGAGGATGAGATGGTCAGATAGCATCACCAACTCAAAAGATATATGAATTTGAGCAAACTCCAGGAGATAGTGAAAGACAGGGGATCCTGCAGCCTGGCAGGTTGCAGTCTATGGGGTCACAAAGAGTCAGACATGACTTTACAACTGAACAACAATGTTAGATATAATGTTACATGTCATATTATATTTATATTGTATCAGGTATATAATATAATGATTTCTATATCATAAAGTATAAGAATTCAATGATTTATGGGGAAATTCAGGTGGAAAACTTTAGTAATAGATAACATTTATTGAATGCTTAGTATTATCTGCAATATCTTATATGTTTCAAGTTAGATTTATTACCTTCAATGGTAATGGAGGAAAATACAGCTTAGGAAGTTTGAGAAATTGCTCTAACCCAGATCTATCTGATTTCAGAGCATATGCTGCTTCCACTTCACTCTATTATCATTTGTACATTGAATCTATTTATGGAGAAGAAAAATATACAATCTATTAGGATCTGAACAAGGCGCTGAGCTAAAACACAAAAAGACAAAAATAATCCTGTTTTGTTAATGCCTAAAAAGTCCATGTATTTTCACTGAATGCCTAAAATATACATGGCATTATGAGAAATGAAAAATATGCATGAAATCTCTGCCCTCCAGTTGCTCCATTTATAAGTATATGTACAACTACATACAATTCCCTGGTAGCTCAGCTGGTAAGGAATCCACCTGCAATGCAAGGGACCCCAGTGTGATTCCTGGGTTGGGAAGTTCCCCTGGAGAAGGGATAAGCTATCCACTCCAGTATTCTTGGGCTTCCCTGGTGGCTCGGACAGTAAAGAATATACCTACAATGTGGGAGACCTGGGTTTGATCCGTGGGTTGGGAAGATCCCTTGAAGGAGGGCATGGTAACCCACTCTAGTATTCTTGCCTGAAGAACCCCCATGGACAGAGGAGCCTGGTAGGTTACAGTTCGTAGGGTCACAAAGATTTGAACACGACAGAGCAACTAAGCACACAGCACAGCACATACAAATATACATATAAATTGTATACATGTAATAAGTCAAATTTCAGGGCTAAGTAGATATTTTAACCAATAGGCACAAAACAAAAGTGTTTAGGGTAGAAATCACAGTGGAATGGAAAGGCTGAGAAGGCTTTATGGCAGACATAGAATGCTACCAGACTGTGAAGGATGAAGAGGACCCAGAATGATAGGAGTGAGGAAGGCATTTCGAGCAGATTTGAAAATAAGAAGCAATGGCAGAAGTGCAGAAAAGCTTACTCTTGTACAAAAGAATATTTACAAAATGTCCTCAGCTATACTCAGTTTCATTGTGGCCACGTGGGAGGTTTACGTGGGAGAAAAATAGGGCACCGGACTAGAACAGTAAGGTGGGATCACAGTGCAAAGAGCCCTGAATGCTAGGACTGGAGTTTAGATTTTTCAGGAGAACTTTGAAGGATAAGTTGAGGACTTGAAATCTACAATAAAAAATAGTTTCCCTAAAGAACTTAGAATACATTTTCCATGATGAAAAGTGTATTGCGTAAACCCTGGCTTTCCTTCACTACTTTGCTAAATGCTAATATTACCCAAGGATCTTCCAAATAAATCCTTGCCATACTTATGTCTTCCAAGTCACATCTCACAATCTCTTCACTTTCAACAAGCTATTCACAACTTGCACACACATCTGGTCTAGAGGTACCTCTGGATGGTTTTGTTAAGGTCACCACTCTGCCCGGAAGGCCCTCATTCCTCAGCTGCATGACCCTGGTTCTGCTTCCTCTGAGACCTTGCTAAAGGCTCCAGTTCTCCTAGATGCCTTCCCAGACTAAATTCCTTCCTTTGAGATCAGCTCCTGGCTTTGTATTCCTTGGCGGTGTATCTGTAGGTATGTTATTTGGGGTTTTACTTACGGTGTCTACTTGTTGTCTGTGTATTACCTTTGTCTTCCTTGGGGGTCCATGAATTTGTCTTCACTTTTTAGTATTCTTGAATGCAATTAGCATACTGCTTTGAAAAGAAGAGAATACAAATAAACACCCTTGAACTCAGTTTTGTTTCTCTGGATTAGGTTATCTTTGGTTTGAAAGTCACAATAATAACTAACAATAGTGAATCAAATTGAATCATCATTTATAATATTTTGGATCTGATCATAAATTAAGATTTTAAAAAATTTCTACATCTAAAATTTCACTGTGGTTTGGCAAAATCTTTTTTTTTTTCATTATGAATCCTATCTTAATTGGAAAATTTAATGGAAACTTCATAGAGCCTTATCTGGAGACATTTATAGCTTCTATTATTTTCTATCTTCCAGTTCAAGTCAAACAAAAAAAGTATGCATTTTTTCTTTTATATTTGTAGCCTCTTTGGAAAGAAGATGCTTGTCAATCAAAGGTTTTAAGATCACCTTCCCTGATAACTCCTTTAATTAAGGAAAGCATGCTGTAGAATGTAGAAGCCCACTGTCCCCAGACCTCCGCTTTCAAATGCAACTTTTACCCTATTAAAACTCTAATCATCCTACAGATCAGTATTTAAAATACCATATCTATTTGATCTCTGTGTTTTCAGTGTCTCTACTACCCCAAAGAGCCTCATTTTCCTTCCTCATCTCTTTCCTTTTATCACATTTATTTAATAGGTTCATAGAAGGGTTTCAAAATGTTTAAAGTATAATGAAGAAATCTCCATTTAGTATTGACTTCATTAGGTCATTATTGAAATATGTTAATACTGGCTTATTTATAAATGAATATATAGGTACTTATGAACTTGATGGAGTATTTTTATTCTTAGTATGCTTGCAATTATTTTCTATTTTGCTTTTATACATCGTAAAATTTTAGAGTCAGAAAGGGCCTGTTCTATACCTCATTTTAAAGAATTAAGAGAAACTAAGAGACTCATCTAAAGACATGCAAACAGCTTTGGCACTGAAATTGGCCCTTTCTTTACTAAAACATGCAAAGACACACACACATTTACACACATGTTGATTACATTGCTGCTATGTCTCAGGTCAGTATGGACTCAGGGCTCACAAGGTGTCTATGACATGCCTGGTTCTTTGAATTTACATGGGTTAGGGAAGATAAATAGATGAAGCAGTCAATTACAGTACACCTTGTTATATGAAACACAAGAAGTTCAGAAGGGATTTAGATGAAGTACTTAGAGAATCAGTTACTTTAAAGTGAATTTTAAAGTTCATTCAACATTCTTACAAATTGAATGTCAGAAAGCAAAAGCATTGGAAGCAGAGCATACATGAGTGAAAAATATGGAGGCGTTAATACCTGTTCAAACAGTGGTGACTGATTTCATCTAGTTACACGCTGATGCATGAAGGGGAGGAAAGCGACTTGAACTTCAGTGAAACATCAATAAATTTGATGTCATAGTCTCATTTACATATGTAATATATAAATACATATATATGAGCATATATATACACACAAAATTATTTGTTAATTATTAGTTTTGTGTAAGAGTTGTTCTAAATGACTTATGAATGTTGATATTCATTCTACATAATATTCTTATAAGGTGGATACTATTATTATTCCTAGTTTGTGACTATGGAATCTGAGGCCCAGACTGTTTAAGAAGCTTAACCAAAGTCACAAAGCCAGTAAGTGGCACAGCCTCACTTTGTTCAAATGGTGTGACTGTAGAGTCCTTGTTGCATTTTCCTTTTTGAGAATGCAAGAAATAATCATTTGCCATTGTTCCTAATTTTCAAGTAAAACACAGTTTAGCCTTTAACACTTTATTTGCTTGAAAACTCTGTATGAAAGAAAAAATAATGTAATGGTTAGATAAAACTTTGAACAGGAATGTGTTGGGTGAATATTCAGTAAATAGGTAAAATGAGTGTGGGTTATTCATTGACTCTTTGACTCAGTATTCATAGACTCAGACAAATGAATATTTATCTGTATGTATAATTTTTGTTTTCTTTATATAAGAAAAATCAGAGCAGGCACAAAAATGTAAAGGCATTATTTCAGTTCAGTTCAGTTGCTCAGTCCTGTCTGACTCTTTGTGACCCCATGGACTGCAGCACGCCAGGCCTCCCTGTCCATCACCAATTCCTGGAGTTTACTCAAACTCATCTCCATGGAGTTGGTAATGCCATCCAAGGCATTATTTAGTGGTTGGAAATTTAAAGTTTACCATGTGTATAAACACATTAAAAGACATAAAATTAGTAAAATTTGATTCTAAAAAATCACCAATCTATAAGTAATTATGCAATTAATTTTTCTTCCAGAAAGTAATCCACATAGATTTTGAGGAGTCAATAGTAGGAGGAAAGTTAAAGGTGTGTAGATTCAGTGAGTTGTACTAAGAAATGTTGTGTTAGTCACTTAGCTGTGTCCAACTCTTTGTGACCCCGTGGACTGTAGCCTGCCAGACTCCTCTGTCCATGGGATTCTCCAGGTAAGAATACGGCAGTGGATTGCCATTTCCTTCTCCAGGGAATCTTCCTGACCCAGGGACTGAACCCAGTTCTCCTGCCTTGCAGGCAGATTCTTTACCATCTGAGCTATAGGGAAGTCCTATATTAAGAAATGGAAGGAGCCATAATGATTACTATTCTCTTTCCTGTTGGCTACTATTGGCATTCTTGAGTAAACCATTTATTATTTAGGGTTCCTATCCAGCTTCTTTTTATCCAGATTGCTTTATTTGAATGTTGTAAACAGTCTTCCTGGTCAAAAGCCTCCTTCTCATTAGACCCAAAAGGAGCATCCAAAGATGTTCATGGAATCACACTAAAAGAGTGTTGAACATATTAACAGCCTAGTGCCCATGACTCACAGTCATGAATGGTTCATGTTAAAGAGCAGCCAGTATAACCCCACGTTGGTTAGTTTTCATAAGTTTATCTGATAAAATGGCTCAAGGAGGATGAAAGTTCCAGTCAAGGATTTTAAGGGGAATATATTTTAGTGAGCATCAGGAAATGCTTAAATGTATTGCTATGTATTCTAGTGAAGGAGGACTATAAAACTACACCTGATCAGTTATTTGTATAAAATGTCACCTCCTCTATATGTGGATCTCCTCCCAAAATAATACACAGATATCTTCTTACTATATTCTGTCTATTGCTTTGCAGCTGGGGCTGATAAATATAAATTCTTCTTGATTTATATGGAAAAAGAGCTCTTTGTTTTCTCTTGATGTGGGATAAAACTCTAGCCACCTGGCTTCTAGCCTTCCCTTCAACAGCAATAAGCTGAACGGTATATTGATGAACATTCCCACCTTCCCTGGTCTCATCTGCACAAAAGTATAAAACTGTATCTTCTTCCAGGACTGTTGTAATCATTAAATGACATAGCCAATGTATATTCTAGGAAAGTCTTGCTTTTTTCTGAGATGATTTGTTTTCTTGATTCTAGTGATAAGGAGTACAGTGTAAGTGAGACACAGCAAGGAAAATTAAAGTTGTGTGTATGTGTGCATGGGGTGCTTGTTTTTTACATTTAAAAGATAATATATTAGTAAAGGACTTAGCTTCACACACTGATTTTTTTCCTCTAGGGTCATAATGAATTGAGCCAGTTAATTCAAAATAGGAGAATTAAACATCTTTTTGGACTTGAGTCATCACTCATTGATTCTACAGGAAGTACTAAGAGATAGTTTCTAGTGGCACGAAACCAATGATAGATAACAATGACAAAAGCAACAAATATTAGCATAACACCATTTCCAAAAGAGCTTTCACAGGCTTTACCTTGCTGAATCCTCATAACTATCCTGGGAAGCAGAGGTTATTATTATTTCCATTCCATAAACAGGGAAATGGGCCAAAAGAGATAAACTTCCTCAGCATCACACAGTGAGAAAGAGAGAGCTGTTACTTTGACCTCGGTCATCTGAAATCAGATTCTGGTCTGTTCCCACTATACTGCATTTCATTCTTCCCAAAACAATTCTTTTAGGTTAAAAAAAAAAAAGTATCTACTTTTTTTTTCTCCCTGATGATTCCCAGAGACAGTACTGAAGCTGTTAGGAATGAGACAAGCATCTCAGGGAGGACAAAAGCTGGAGATAATAACACCATGGGTAACATGACCAGAGTGGTTGCTTCATATCAGACATTGTTATAAGGACTTTGCACGTATAAATTCTTTCAGTGGATACAAAAACCCTGAATCCTGAGATACAGCATTCCTCTCCCTATCCAGTGTGTCCCTATCCAGACACACTGAGATTAAATAGTCTGTTTATGCTAGCACAGCGAATAGCTGAACAGCTGAATTCACACCTCGGAGGCCTGGCTTCAGGGCTCATTGCATAATATTTACATTATGACTCTCCTATCAGCCTGGGTCAGATACACCCAAGGGTATTCCCAGTATCACAGTATAGGGGAAAGGCCAGACAGGCAGGCAGAGCAGTTGCCCTAAACTTTATGAGACTAGAGTAGAAGGAGAAAAGATATACATTGATCAATGTTGAAAGACAGGATTGCATAATGTTGGAAGACAAAAGAGAAGTCTAGCAAGGAAGAGGAGGTGGACCTTTCCGTGACAGATGGTGAGCCGCGAGCAGTGGGCTTAGCTGTGGAGCTACCACGTGGCAGGAGTCTGGTTCCTAAGGACTCTAGGCAGAACTCTGCAGCACTAGCTAGCATCTTAGAAAGACAGAGGAATCAAATGATGGGTCTTACATGGCTACATCATGGAAGGGTAAACCAGGAAACTAGGAAGGGATTTTTGCAAGGTTGTGTCTGATAATAAGAAAAACACAAAAGCAAACAAAACAGTATAAAGCCTCGGGCATGAAACTGGAACTGGAAGACCAGTATGGATCTATATTTCAGAGCCTTTGCATGGATGGAGACCATTACAAGGCAAGGAGAATGGGCTCTGGACATGGGGTATTCTACCTCAGAAATGTAGATACAAGGACAAACGTAAGGGCAGCTAATCTTTGAACTCCTCAATCACTTTAGAATGAATAAGATGAAATATCTTAAGTATTACTGGGGAGAAGGGCTTCTTCACCTGTGAAGTTAAATTCAGATTCCAGGGCAAAATGACCCAGCAGGTGATGGAGGAAAAGGCTATAGCTGCAAGGTTAGGTGTCTGAAGTTCAGCTTAGATGTCACCTCCTCTCAAACGTTTTCTTAGATCTCCAAAGCTGATTTTATTAATTCTCTTTGTAATAACTTTGCAGTCCAGACACTCTTACAGATTTGTACTATGTAATTAGCTTTTTCTTTTCATCTCCATTTTAGAAGTGTGGTAGAGGACTGAGCTATTCACACTCCTCAATTTATTGTCACCTAATGGAAGAAACACAAACTGAAATCAAGATTGCTGGGAGAAATATCAATAACCTCAGATATGCAGATGACACCACCCTTATGGCAGAAAGTGAAGAGGAACTAAAAGCATCTAGATGAAAGTGAAAGTGGAGAGTGAAAAATTTGGCCTAAAGCTCAACATTCAGAAAACAAAGATCATGGCATCCGGTCCCATCATTTCATGGGAAATAGATGGGGAAACAATGGAAACAGTGTCAGACTTCATTTTGGGGGGCTCTAAAATCACTGCAGATGGTGATTGCAGCCATGAAATTAAAAGATGCTTACTCCTTGGAAGAAAAGTTATGACCAACCTAGATAGCACATTCCAAAGCAGAGACATTACTTTGCCGACTAAGGTCCATCTAGTCAAGGCTATGGTTTTTCCAGTGGTCATGTATGGATGTGAGAGTTGGACTGTGAAGAAGGCTGAGCACTGAGGAATTGATGCTTTTGAACTATGGTGTTGGAGAAGACTCTTGAGAGTCCCTTGGACTGCAAGGAGATCCAACAAATTCATTCTGAAGGAGATCAGCCCTGGGATTTCTTTGGAAGAAATGATGCTGGAACTCCAGTATTTTGGCCACCTCATGAGAAGAGTTGACTCATTGGAAAAGACTCTGATGCTGGGAGAGATTGGAGGCAGGAGGAGAAGGGGATGACAGAAGATGAAATGGCTGGATGGCATCACTGACTCAATGGACGTGAGTCTGAGTGAACTCGGGGAGTTGGTGATGGACAGGGAGGCCTGGCGTGCTGCGATTCATGGGGTGGCAAAGAGTCGGACACGACTGAGCGACTGAACTGAACTGAACTGAACTAAATCATCAATAAACTACAGAAGCTGATCTTGCTGCTACTGCTGATAAGTCGCTTCAGTCGTGTCCGACTCTGTGTGACCCCATAGATGGCAGCCCACCAGGCTCTCCCATCCCTGAGATTCTCCAGGAAAGAACACTGGAGTGGGTTGCCATCTCCTTCTCCAATGCATGAAAGTGAAGCGTGAAAGTGAAGTCACTCAGTCATGTCCGACTCAGTGACCCCCATGGACTGCAGCTCCTCCATCCCATGGGATTTTCCAGGCAAGAATACTGGAGTGGGGTGCCATTGCCTTCTCCGATCTTATCTTACTTATGGATTTATCCAATTTCTTTTAACAGTCTCCATACTCATGCCTTTCCCCACTAAAAGTGATCATTTATGTGTTTCCATATACCCATTGTTTCTTTGTGTATGTGTATCTTAATGTACATGTGTGTTGTTGTTGTTGCATATTTTTAGTTTCTTCTTTTTTAAATTACTCAGTATTGTGTGTTTTTAAGGTGTATTCATGTTATTTTGTTCAAACTAGTTCCTTGCTTCTAACTGTGGCAAAACATTCTACTTTCATGGAAGTTTCCATGGAACCTATATTGCCTCCATGTGCGTATGCACAGTCGCCATCAATCACGTCTCTTTGCAACACTATGGGCTATAGCCCACCAGGCTCCTCTGTTCAGAAGATTCTCAAGGCAAGAATGTGGGAGTGGGTTGCCAAGCCCTCATCCAAGGGATCTTCCCAACCCAGAGATCGAACCTGCATCTCCTGCGTCTCCTGCATTGCAGGTGGATTCTTTACCGCTGAACCAAGAGGGAAGCCCATATTGCCTCTAATTCATTGCTAAATTATTGAGAGGTTAGATGAACCTTTTTCTCTAGAAGAGGTAGCAAGAGAAAAATTGCTCACTCGTGACAATTTGATTACAGATTACCTAACTGCTCTCCAGAACGATATGCTTCTCAATTCACATGTCTGCCTAGACTATATATTTCTTGAGGGCACAGAGTGTCTTACTTACTTTTGTTTCCACACTGCCTAGCTCAGTGTAGAGGAAATGATTATTGAATATTCATTGAGTACATGAATGGGACTGTACAGGCCAGTCTGTTTCATTTCCAAAGGCAAATAGCATAGTGGGCTATAAATGAGACCCATATATATTAATTTACCTAAATGGTGAGTCCTTTACCGTTTTACCAGGGAAGGGGAAAAAAATGCTGTTTAAAGGCTGCCAGAACTTAGGGACTCTGTGTCCTGTCTTTGAACTGCTGTTTCCATGAGAGGAGTGGAAGTGCTTTCCATTATTTTGAGTGAAAAAAAGGACATGCTCTGTGGGGCTTCCCATAATTGTTCAGAGAGCCAGCAAATGGGACTTCGAAAACCTCTTCTCCCAGAAATCAACATTGTTTCCTCTCTCACTCTACCTTCCGGTTTGAAAAAAAAGTTCCTGTTTGTGATGAACAGAGGTCAGATTCTCCGTGGGAATATTCGTAAAGAATGAACATCCTTCTCTGAACAATGTCACAGTGTCATGTGGCACGTTTTACCTTGCACATAGGGTCCCTGTGTGGAATGTGTGCAGCCTGGGATAGTCATTTGGGGATGACAGACTTATGGCAACATCAGGGTCAATGCCAGACCAGTTGGAAGATGAACACTGGTGGCTGTTTAAAATAAAATGACATAGCTTCCTGGCATGAAATCAAAGCTACGGTGGTGAGTAGCATTATTGCTTAAGACAAACTCAGGTACTCCCAAGCTTCAGTCTATACCCTAAAACAATCCAGCTCAAAGCATGTATGTATTTTCCAATTATCTATGCCTAGGAAAAAAAATTAGACAAAAGTCAATATAATAAAATCCATTATTTGTTGTAACATTGAATTTTTAAATTTCTTACCATGCTCATACCTCTTATAACCCTGGAAGTTTTTGCTTTATTTTAGTGTATAAACTATGTTACATATATATTTTTTCCTGAAGCAGAAAGAGAAAAATGTTTAATAATAAAATGATAATAGTCGGATAAGAGGATGGAGAAAATGTAGCATCTACAATTGAACATTTTTGTTCGGTGCTGTGATCCTGAGACCACCTGAGAATCTGGGAACCTGTGTTCTAGAAGTGGCATTGCTAAGTAATGGGTGGTCTTAGACTTTGTGTCTCTGCACAGGACTTCTGCCTCTGTAGTGCAGAGGATACACTGGGCAGTACTAAAGTCTACTTTGTGGATTTGCTAAAGCCCTTGCTTTATCATGTTTTGCTGTTGCCTATGAGACAGACTGGGTCAAACTCAATGTTTGACCAAGAGTATTGCATTAGCATTTACGTTACAGTGATCTCCAGAAAAGGATGGGGAGTTTTAGCTTTCCCATCAAACCCGACAGGGTATATTTTCCAAAGAGAGTGTGTAACATACAGCAAAAATGAAAACATACTTACCCCAGTGTAACTATGGGCATGGTTAACCTTACAAAAGATAGCTTTCCCAAAATGTATACAGTTGACCTGTGAATAACAGAGGGGCAGGAGATTAGTGGTGCCAACCCTCAGCTCAGTCAAAAATCCACATATAGCTTACAGTTTGCTCTCCGTGTGTGCAGTTCCTCCTTAACTACAGTTCCACATCCTCAGGTTCAACCAGCCACAGAAATTAGAGTATTTTAATATTTACTATTGAAAACAAACCATGTTTTAGTGGAACCAACACAGTTCAAACTCATGCTATTCAAGGGTCAGTTCAGTTCAATCACTCAGTCATGTCCAACTCTTTGAGACCTCATGAATCATAGCACACCAGGCCTCCCTGTCCATCACCAACTCCCGGGTTCCACCCAAACTCATGTCCATTGAGTCGGTGATGCCATCCAGCCATCTCATCCTCTGTCATCCCCTTCTCCTCCTGCCCCCAATCTCTCCCAGCATCAGGGTCTTTTCAAATGAGTCAACTCTTCTCATGAGGTAGCCAAAGTATTGGACTTTCAGCTTCAGCATCAGTCCTTCCAATGAACACCCAGGACTGATCTCCTTTAGGATGGACTGGTTGGATCTCCTTGCAGTCCAAGGGACTCTCAAGAGTCTTCTTCAATGCCACAGCTCAAAAGCATCAACTCTTCAGCACTCAGCTTTCTTCACAGTTCAACTCTCACATCCATACATGACCACTGGAAAAACCATAGGCTTGACTAGATGGACCTTTGTTGGCAAAGTAATGTCTCTACTTTTTAGTATGCTATCTAGGTTGGTCCTGCTGCTGCTGCTGCTGCTGCTGCTGCTGCTGCTAAGTCACTTCAGTCATTTCTGACTCTCTGTGACCCCATAGACGGCAGCCCACCAGGCTCTCCCATCCCTGGGATTCTCCAGGCAAGAACACTGGAATGGGTTGCCATTTCCTTCTCTAATGCATGAAAGTGAAGAGTGAAAGTGAAGTCGCTCAGTCGTGTCCAACTCTTATCGACCCCATGGGCTGCAGCCTAGCAGACTCCTCCGTCCATGGGATTTTCCAGGCAAGAGTATTGGAGTGGGTTGCCATTGCCTTCTCCCAGGTTGGTCCTAGGTACTGAGAATTCTAAGGTCAATCAAATGGAATCTCTAATCATCAAGGTATTCACGAGCCAGTGAGATAAATGGATACACATGCAAGTAAAGGTGAGCTACCCTAGTAGCCACCAAATGGAGCACAATGGATGAGCCCCAATAGTCCAAGAAGTCTGAAAAAGGGACTTTAGAGACAATACTTAACCTGGCCTCAAAGATTTACTAATAAGTACAGATTGAAGGGACAGGGCATTATCAATAGAAAGAACAGTTTGTGTAAAGTCCCAGAGGTTTAAAATTTTCATGATACTTCTCTGGAATAGCAAATAATTTTGCTGTGACTTCAGTACATGAACTTGGAGATATAAAATAGACAAGTGATAGCTAGACATACAGTAGATTTATAATTTTTCCTTGGTCACTTGACAATCATTACTTTGCAGTGTTTTAAAACTAGTGTTTCTTTATTATTTAGATGGTAAATATGCCATGAAAAAATCAGTTCTTCTCAAGACTCAAATCAGCCCTTTGCAACTTTTATGTTTGCATTTGTGGTCTTCATGATAACCTTTGAAGTAGAGAAGATGAATATTACCATTATTGCCATTTTACATTTCAGCACAGAGAGGCTTGGGGAGATAAGTTGGATTGATGAAACTGATATTGGCAATGAATGGCAGCACCAACATATTAACTCCTGATCTGGTTCCTTCCCCTGGTACTTACTCAATGGCTAGACCAATGATCTGCACCATGTCTTACCAACACACTAAGGTGGGAAGAGCAGAAAAATGACATGCATGTAGGTCTCGGATGCATCAATGAATTGTTGAATCAGTTCTATACTGTTTCTAAATTTGTTGTTATGTGATGAAAACCCATTTCTTTAAAAATGACTGGACAAAATATAAAGTGATCAATACTCAATTTAAACTGAAATCTTCATTTGATGTAATGATATTTTTATAGTAATGGTACTTTTTTGATAGCTTTCTGCCAGAATATTTTGATCTAGTTAATTGTGTTAAGAAAAATATTTCAATTAAAAAAAAAATCCAGTACAAATGAAATATCTTTTGGGAGATATCTTAGCTTGAGTTGACATAACAGAATACCATACACTTTGGCTTAAACAACAGACATTTATTTTTCACAGTTCCAGAGGCTGGAAACTCTAAGATCAAGGTGCTGGCAAGGTAGGTTTCATGCTAAGTCCTCTTCTCTTGGCTTGTAGGTGATTGCCACCATCCTGAGGATTCACATGACCTCTTCTTTGTTCTCACTCAGAAAAAGAACAAGCTCTCTGCTGTTTCTTCTAAGGGCACAAATCCCATATAGAGGGCTCCACCCTTATGACCTCATTTAATCCTAATCACCTTTCAAAGGCTCCACAACTGCCAACACATTGGGGGTCAGGGTTCAACTTATGAATTCCAGGGGGATACAAACATTCAGTCCATAACAAGAGACAATTTTGTATGAATTTTGCATTTCTGCACGTTTTGCAAGCAGAGGCAATGACAGCACTTTTTTCTGGACTGTCCTTTCAAAATTGTTGCCAAGCAAACAGCTTTGAAAGACAGGGACAATGTCTACCTCTGAAAGAGAAGGTAGTTTCATTTGTTATGCAGTTTAATAAAGAAAATATCTCTCTCTGAGGCAAGATTGGGCAGATTTTCTTGCAGTCAGATTTCTCTCCTATAAAGACAAATACGCGCAGGTGTCACTTGACCTTTGTCATGCTTCCTCTGGGAATTGGACTCAAGGAACCAGGGCAAGAAAAATGCTGATGTCCTGATTAATAATATTTCTGTGAGCAATAAACTACTTATCTTTTCACAAAGGTGTTATAGTTTTTGCCCAGGTTAACCTGCATTTGTAAATCTGTTGCAGGCTAGTTTGTAGTTTGCAAGTAGGGTGAAATCTTAGATCCCTCACAGTTCTTGACAGTATCTAAACAAGAAAAGCATACTGTCATAAGGCAAGAAAAATTTATACATTAATATGTAAGTAACCCCAGGCTAAAGTGAAGCTCAGGGGAATTCCCTATCAGTCCAATGGCTGAGACTCCATGCTTTCACTGCCAAGGGTGCAGGTTTGGTCCTTGGTCAAGCACAGATTCTGCAAGCCACACAGCTGTGACTCCCTCCCCCAACACCACCAAAAAAAGAGAGAGAGAGAAACAAGACAAAGAAATGTCCAATATTGATGCTGCATTACATATTTTAATGTTCCAGTAATTATTTTATATCTGAGGATCTCATGTAACATCATCTCTGTGAATTAATTGAAAATAATCCAGAGTCAAACCAGTTCAGCCAGGAAGGCTTCAACACAGAAAGAACAAATTCTCCTTGACGGAAATAGCTTGGATATCAACAAAACATATCATAAATTTTAATCCAAACTAATCAAGTATTATGTATTAACAGATTCAACTATTTGTTTTATTGAATAAAGCTTATTTATCAGAGATGTATAGACTAGCACTTGGGAAGGCATTCCTCTTGGGGCTGAAGATTATAGTATCATAAAGAAAGCCCCTGAGCTCAGGAAACCTAAATTTACATCTGCGAGAATATCAATAGCAAACAAATAAATGTGATTTCAGGCAAGGAAAAATGCATTAAAGAGAAAAAAAAAAAAAAAAGACAAGGGAACTGAAGTAATAGAGGCCAATGAAGGACTTAACATTTAAAGAAAAGCCTTTTTGAAAAGATGATATATGAGCCAAGACATTCATGTTCTGAAATAATTCGTCATGTGATCTGGGGAGAAGAGCTTTCCAGACAGACAAAAAGGAAGGTTGGGAACAGTAGTAAGTGTAGATTGTCCCAAGAAAAGCAAAAAGACAGTGTGACAAAAGGAAATGAACCAAGTGAGTGAGTGGTAGGACCAAAGGCAGGACCCTATTCACATGTGACCTTATAGGCCACAGTAAGGCCCCACATCATTAGGGTAAGTGTGATGGAAAGCCATCCAAGCACGTTGACAGAATATGCTTGTCCAGTGAATAGGCTATAATAAGGTAAACTTGAGAAGCACTTTAGAAGGCTATTGTACTGCTATAGACATTGTAAGAGAAGATGGTGATGCTGACGACAAGAGGTACTGAAGCAGGCAGTTAGGAATAGCCATCTTGGTATATTTTGAAGGTAATTTGTGCAAGATTTGCCAATAGATTAGATGAGTGGTATGAGGAGGAAGCCTTATTCAAGGATGATTCCCAGGTTTTTTCCTGAGTGGAGGTTCCTTAGACTAAGGTAGGAAGGGACAGGGGAGGAGTCAGTTTGGCAGAGGAAATCAAGAGTCTTTTTTTTTTTGCAACAGTTCACTTCCGTCACTCAGTCTTGTCTGACTCTTTGCGACCCCGTGGACTGCAGCAACACCAGGCTTCCCTGTTCATCACCAACTCCCAGAGCTTGCTCAGACTCATGCCCATAGAGTCAGTGATGGCACCCAACCATCTCATCTTCTGTTATCCCCTTCTCCTCCTGCCTTCAATCTTTCCCAGAATCAGGATCTTTTCTAATGAGTTGGTTCTTCGCATCAGGTAGCCAAAGTATTTTTTATGACAAGTTGATTTTTCTAAAACACATTGAAATGAGGTTATTGAGTGGACAGGTGCTGGAAAAGAGGAAGGGTCTAGATCCTTCTCTGGTTATCTCTTGCAGAGCGACAACATCCTCAAAGCTTAATGGCTTAAAACAACAGCAACATGTATTCTGTTTCAGACTTGCATCTTGAGTAGTAGACTTGTTTCTGCTTCATTTGGCATTAACCAGGACAGCCTAAAGGCTGTAGGCTGGAATAGTCTAAAGCCTCACTTATTCACATGTGTGGTGGTGGGTGATTATGGGCATCAGCCATCTGCAGGGGCTGGGCCAGAATTCCTACACATGGCCTATCCACCTGGCTGCTGGACTGTGCAGCCTGAGGGCTGGATTCCAAGGGTGCACATCTCAAGAGAGGTAGAACCAACATGAAGCTGTATCACCTTCCCTAACCCAGTCTCAGAAATCCCACAGCTTCACATTTGCCTCTGTTTGTTAATACTGAGTCACTAAGGTTGGCTCATATTCAAAGGGAGGGGAATTGTATTCCATGTTTGGTAAGAGGTGCAGCAAAATATTTGTGGACATGTTTTCAAGCCATCACAACTAAAGAAATAAATTTGTGAGTCATTGGCATATTGATGACATTTATACCCATTAGAGGGGATGACATAGCTTAGGGAGAGATTAAAGTTAGAAGAGAAAGAAGGCCCGAGACTAAGCCCTGGAGGACACTAATATTTAGAGTCTCTCAGAGGAGGAGGAGCCAGAAACGGAGACTGAGAAGGAGAAGCCATTGAGGTCAGAGGGAAAAACCAGGAGAACATCGTGTGCTGAGAGCCAAGAGATAAAAGGTGTCTCAGGAAAGGACTTAGACTGTCAGTACTGTTGATGGTTCAGATAGGTAGAGTAAGATGAGGATAGGAAGCGAATGGAGTTTTTGAGGACTTTTACAAGAGCGTTTTCAACTATATGGGGACAACACAAAGCTTATGAGAGGGATTTAAAGAGAAAATGGGGAAACCAGAAAGCAAAGGCTCTTTTTCAGCCTTCTTTTACATGTTCAGCACCATACAAGGCCCTAGGGAATCAGGAAACAGAAGATGATGAGGGTGGGAGGGTGCACTGTAAGAGACCATATGGGAAATCATTCAAGCGGAGTGTTGACTATGGGCTGTGGCTGGAAACAACTCTTCAGGGCACATTGCTGTACTTTTCCCCTTCAATGAATATTTGATGGTCAAATTCTTCTCAGTTTTAACACGGAGGTATGGCTGCACATTGATGACTAAGATTTCCTTGTAAAGTAGTTCTTAAATCCTGATAGTGATAGCAGGAGACACTTCTTACGTGGGCACTGACATTGACAGCAAGCCTCTTGCAGCAAATAGACTGAAACCCAGGCAGGATATCATGAACAGCAGGGCACATTCCCAGTGAAGAGCAGAAACAAGAACCTAATAATGCATGTGAGCGCTTTTAAGTTGTTGATTTCTGTTAGATTTCTTTTCTGTTTAAAGCAGAGAAGAAATAAACTGTTCAAAATGGTTCTTATGGACATACTTTAATTTTTAAGCCTATCCTTTAAAACTGTACTAAATTAAGTTAATCACATTTCCTAGGTGAGAATATTAATAATAGGTAACCCTCAGTGCCTGCTTTCTAGGGAGTGTTGATCTATTTCCAGTCACTTTTAAACTTACTCAACACTTAATCCTATTATGATCCTGTGAGATGGGTTTATCCTACAAAGGAGGAAACTGAGTCTCAGAGGAAACAAATGACTTGCTTAGAGTCAGACCAGAAGGTGGTGGAGCCAGGCTGCTGAGCAATTTGGCTTGGAGTCTGGGCTCTTAATTACTAAGTGAACTGCTGCCTTGAAAACATGCTCTCTTACCAGAAAAGGTAAGCAAACTGCAACTGCTTTTCAACAAGTTTTTTTTTTTTTTTAGTGGCCAAATAAAATTTTATTGACATATTTTAAAAAGTGCACCTCTCAGCTAAGAAGAGAATGTGAAACTCTCGGCCCCATGGATGATTTTTTTTTTTAGTGGAGAAAAAAAAAGCAAACTGTGCTGCTCTAATTAAAAATACACCAACACATGGGGGAATGCGAATTGCCTGTGTACTTTCAAAGAGCACAGAGTTCTATCTTAAAAGCAGCTTTGTTTGAAAGACAAATACTAAGAAGGAAAAATATGGTAAAGTTTCATCAAGAGGCAAGCCTTGCTTTCTGGGCCAATGGCCATATACTAATTCTCAGAAATGTTGGGGATGCTGCCTTGCTGCAAATTCAAGTTAAGGGAAGCCATCGGAATAGGTATTAATAATTATGCCACTGGGGCCAAAACACTGTGGAATTAGAATGATAGTTCTGAGACCTTGATGTGGCTGATGTGGCTGGTTTCTTCGTTATTAGTCAATTGGCAACCAGCTGGGGAACAATAATTAATTCAATTCAGTGAAAATGTATTGTGCAGCTATTATGTACTGGTAGTGTTTATGGTCCTGTGAATGCAAGAGGGGCTAAGTCCCCAAGGAGCTAATAGCTTAGGTGTAGTTATTTTTTGATAGGGGCAGGAGATAATTTAAGAATATGTGATAGTTACGCTTTGAATGATAAACATGGGTGTTTTGTAGCAGCTGAGTGGGATAGGCACAGAGCACACGTTCTGTTGGAAGAACACATGGGAAATTTTGAAGACAAAATCAGAGAAGATAATGTGCATTGCAGTTTTATTGAAAACACATGTTCATTTTAATATAGTCAAGCAATATCTGTAGAAGAAAGTAAAGAAATCTAAAAATCCTGATACTGAGACAATCACTCCTTTGTTTCCATTAGGGGTTGCCACAAAACTAACCCTTGTGGCCTCTCTCCCTCCTTGCTCACTCTTTCCTTTAAGAAGAGAATTGTTTTATCTGATCATGAGCAGACAGAGCAGTTGGCAGAGTTGACATTGTTGCACAGGATATGTTCAGCTCTGTTCCTGCTTCTCTGAAGCAAGCACAAGTTCTAGAGGCAGATGGGGAATTCACCTCTGTTTGTCCCCAGTTCTGGAGCCCAGGGGCACAAAGGATAAAATTCCTCTTAGGGATGTCTGCGTAGGACTCAAGCTTGCAGAATTAGAATCTTCTTTGTGTGGGTTAGGCTGAGGCAAGACCCTGATGGAAATAATGAGAAACATCTCTCGCCCTAGGACCAATTTACACGCTCTGATCCAGAGCTAGCAGCACAGAAGCTTCTAGACATTTTGAATTTTACCTGTTTTCTGTATTTATTTGTCAATTATTTCATGTATATTCATTATGTATAAGACAAGAACAATTTTACCTTGAAGAAATACTTGGTATTAAACATTAATTCTGCCTCACTATGCTTGGTACATGTTTGGTGAAGCTTGAGTCCACCCAGACATCCATAGGAGGGAATTTTATCCTTTATCCCTTCTGGGTGCTAGCATTTGGCACAAGTTTGGTGAAGGGTATAAGTTAGTTCGTCTCTCCTCCACATTCTGCTTTAAAAAGCACTCAGAATTTTAGAACAGAGCTTTCCAAAGAGGTGTTAGTCTTCTTCAGGCTCTCTACTAATGCAATGATCCTGTCTCAGAATTCTGAGTTTGTACAAGCCTAGAGACAGGGGTTCGATCCCTGGGGTGGGAAGGTCCCCTGGAGTGGGAAATGGCAACCCGCTCCAGTATTCTTGCCTGGAAAATCCCATGGACAGAGGAGCCAGGTGGGCTACAGTCCATGTGGTCACAAAGAGTCAGACCTGACTGAACACACATCTTTACCTTAACTTTAATGAAAGAAAATGTACTATTCTGTGATTAACTTTAAATTATAAGACCAAATCCTTTCCACAGATGAAAAATTTTGATTATTGGAAAGCTCTACATTAAACCATAATCTGTCTTTCTATACTGTAACATCACTGTTTTAGAGTCTGTCTTCTCAAGAGACATATAAGTCTACCATTTCTATTATGAGTGATCATTCAAATATCATGCTCTCCTCTCCCATGTTAAAAATCCTTGTTTCCTAAGTCATTTTTGCTCAGTATTGGACATGTAGTGATTGCTCAACACCTATTAACTGGGCCCCAGTCTCATATAGCCAACTGACTACTTGACATTCATTTCCATTTTAGAGGAGCGACTCAAATTTAGCATATCCAAAAATGGTACCTTTGATTTACTCTCTAATTTTCTCACTTCTAATCTTTTCTATCTCAATTATTTTTAAAAGTCTCTGTTTATCCAGTGGTTGAGGAAAATTTTAAAAACCTTTTACTACTGCATCTTTTCTTTTATATTTAGCATGCCAACCAAGAACAAATCCTGGCATGCCTCTAGTTACACTTCAGAATCTTTCTCAAATCCATCCTGTTATCACCCTCCATCTTTACCACCTGCACCACAGTTCCAGACAACTTTGTATCAGCCTGCATACTTACAAAAACCTTCTCATTTGTTTCCTGCTTCTACTCTTAGACCCCTTTCATGCACATTTTCATGGCAAGAATTCTTGTCATCGAATTCTCCAAGCAACAGTACTGGAGTGGGTTGCCATTTCCTTCTCCAGGGGCTCTCCCTGACCCAGGGATCAAACCCCTGTCTCCTAAATTGCAGGCAGAGTCTTTACCAGCTGAGCCACTACAGGAGCCCTGCACTTTTACACAGCAGAGCAGTCATGCAAAAATAAAAAGCGCAGCATATTGTTCTCCAGCTTAACATGCTGCAAAAGCTTTCCATTGTATTTAGAATAGAATTCTTAAAAATTTTACAAGTCTCTGCTTAATTCTCCACCCTCATCTTGTACAATTTTCTCACTTTCTTTTCTTACTCTATTCTATTTTTTTTCTTGAAACAGTCAAGATTTCTCCATTTCAGAGCCTCTGCACGTGTTATTCACTCTGCTCTTTGTAGTTTCTTTTTCTCTTTATATGGTTCTTTCTGTTTCTTGTCTTAGCTGATGAGCCCTCCCAGAGGGGCTAAGCCCAAACTCCCTTAGGTAAGGTAGCCTCCCTCCCCCAGCGTCACTATTGCCTGTCACCTCACTCTTCCCCACATCCTTTCCAGCACTTACAGCTATCAGAAATTATCTTGTTAACTCTTGTTTGTTTTTTTTTTCTATTGTCTGTTTTCTCATACAGCATGCTTCTTGTTCATCATTTATATTATATATATGTGTGTGTGTGTGTGTAATATACATGACACTGCCTGGCATATAGTAAATGTGAAATCAATATCTGTTAACATAGTAAATAAATAAGGTTGTGTTTACAGTGTTGGATGTTTAAGATATGGACTTCAGAGATAGAAAATCTATAGGTGATAAGAAGATTTAACCTGTGATCATAAACATGGGAAAGAATCGAAGGTTACTGGTGTGAGGAGGTAAAGATATAGAGGAACCAAGAGGCTGGATGGTCATATGGACAGTCGTCGAACTGATGACCAATCTTGAGTGCATGGAAAATGTTCGATTTGCGTACTTCTAGTTTTGCCTTTCTTTCTTCACATTTCAGAAAAGCTTTCCCTGGAATGAGATTCTTATTGGTTTTTTTTTTTAATTTGATTTTTGGGGGCATTTTTTTTCTGTCTCTTTATAACCTTGGCTAATTTAAACATTTTTACTATTTAGCATCAGCCAGTATTAAACCCAGATTTCTTCAGCAAATCCAGATCACACACAGCTACACCCTTGATATCAATATGCCAAAATATTTTAGTTTTGTGGCATCAGATTATGTCGAATTTCCTACCACTGATAGTCCCAGGCCTATCCACAGATATTCAAGGGTGAAGCAAACTCAAAGTTAAAGATTAATACACTGTAGAGAGTGAGCAGACCTATCTTCTTTGGACACTGCTCTTCGCAATCAGAATCACCTTTTACCTTTGAAACTGATGAAGGTTTCTTAACTTTGAAGAAAGAAAGGACAAGATTTTTACAAAGTGGATTAATACTTCTCAAAGATTTAGCAACTCAACTGATAAAGAACCTGCCTGTCAGTGCAGGAGCTGTAAGAGACACAGGTTTGATCCCTGGTCAGGAAGATCCCCTGGAGAAGGAAAAGGCAACCCACTCCAGTATTCTTGCCTGGAAAATTCCATGGGCAGAGGAACCTGGCAGGCTACAATCCATGGAGCCATAGGAGCTGGAGATAACTGAACACACATCCAGGCAGAATAATACTTGTCAAAGATACTCTGTCAATTATATCTTTTAAAACATGAGGGACTTTGGGGGAGAGGAGGGAATTTATCTGTGCAAATGCAGTTTTCAGGATCTTGATCTCCTGACCAGGGATCGAAATTGTGCCTGTAGCAGTGAAAGTACAAAATCTTAACCACTGGACTGCCAGGGAATTCCCAGCATCCAGTTTTAAGAGTTGAAAATTCTTAGGTACTTTTGACTAGATAATACTATTTCTTTTGATACTTTCAGCCAATACCAAATGTGAGCACCAAATTACTGGGTGGCCCAGTTTAAAAAGGGGATGTCTCCACCTATATAAGCAGACAATTGCACTTCCAACAGAATCAGCTGCCTGAATTCCATGCCTAAACTTAGCTAATATATTTTCATCTGTTAGTAATTAGGGAGTTATTTTAAAATGTTCCTTGATTCTTTCTTCAGCGTTACCTATAAATCAAATTATAGAAAAATAAATTTGATTTTGAGATCATTTTGGGACTGTTTCCTTTTGTGTGTATTTTGTTGGTATGCTGTATTTACAGACTTAGAAAAAGGAAATGTGAAAAAACACTGTCGTGTATTTTTTCAAAGAAAATAAAAACAAAAAGCACTGCCCAAAGAAAAGCAGAACCATGAATCGCAATACTCCACAAAGCGATAAAGAATACTCCACAAAGCGATAAAGGACAGATTCTATTGAGTTAAAATCCAAACATAAGAAAAGATAAAGTCACTAAGTAGATTTTCTTAAAAGAAAAGGTGTGATTTTAGACTCTACAAAGGTTTCCTTAGCTTTTCTTAAGGTTGAGGATCTCATTTAGATAGTGCCCCAGAAGTTTAAAAGGCGGGTTAGGTTATAAAAATTCAAATTTCATGTGCCTTTTCAGGAAAAAAAAATCAATTCAATAAAATAAAATACATCTATAGTATCTTAGTAGGTTTCTTCACTGTCTTTTACGCTCTCTCTGTTACGTTCACACATATTTGTCGTGATTCCCTCAGTCTAGAAAGCTCTTCCTTCACAGTATGACAAGTTCTGAAGTTTAATCCTCTTCCCAGAAGCTCCATTTGGATTTTTTACCCCGGTTTTTAATAACCACAACTTGCTCTACCACACAGCAGCACTTGTTTAACTCTTGTGCCCTCGGTTTTCCTCATCTTCCTTTCCCACCAGATCACTTGTAAGATGGAGGCTCTGTTTTATGACTCTCTGTAACCCTTGGTGCTGAAACTCAAAGCTTTAGAGTATGACAGAAAATATGAAAGAAAAGATATTCAAGAGGCCCTAGATTTTAGACTTCTCTCTCACCTGACAGTGTCAAATGTCAAGTACTCTAAGCAGGAAAAAAGGCTGTAGCTTTCAACCTTTGGAAGAATATGGACTGAGTTATGTGGCTTGGTTTCAGCCCCAGCTCTGCCACTTACTCACTCTGTGACTTCTAGGAAGTATTAAGTTCTGAGGGCATCATTTTCCTCATTATCAAAATGAAGTAATAATACTTAGTACCTCATAAACTTATTTGGTGTGCAAATGAGACATACCCAAAAAAGCTTAGAATGGTACCTGGCACATAAGCTTTGGGTATATGTTTGCAGTTATCATTAGTCATAAAAATGTTTTGATATACTACTTACATGAATGCACAGCACAGGACTGTGTTCCCCTTATGTGAAACTGAAGGACAATGACTTGCAAATAAAATCTATAGCTTGATTCCAATGTTGTAACAATGATTACTGATTATTTAATTTTTCTAGTACTTTTAAATTTTTTTCATAGTTCCCTACCTATATTAGTTTATAATAGGGCATTAGCTATTGTTTCTTAAGAAATTTAGGATGTGTAGAAGTACAAATTTGAAGTAGGAGACGAATTTAGACCCAAAGTATAAATCTGAGTTAAAATTATGTTGGGGGAGTATGAAAATTAAGCTCTCATTCGAGTCATGCACATCAGGGTTGTTTTTGAGGGAAGCGGATTTGGCCGTGCCACCCCAGCTTGCAGGCTCTTAGTACCAAGACCAGAGACTGAAACTGTGCCTGCAACAGTGAAAGCCCAGAGTCTCAGTCACTGTGCCAGGGAATTCCCAGCATCCGGTTTTAAGGGTTGAAAATTCTTAGGTATTATTGATTAGATAATGTTATTTCCTTTAATGCTTTCAATCTGTATCATGTAAGTATATGAAAACATGATGAATGTGAGCACTGAAGTGCTGAGTGGGCCAGTTGAGAAACGGGGTGCGAAATATGAAGGGAAATATGAAAGGAATTGAAGAAATATAAAGGGAAACTTCTACAGGAAACTTCTGGGAATTTTCTGATGAACTGATATTGTATCCTGGGTTCTCTGGAAACATTTGATCCTATTCTGATGCTGAGGTTGTTTGTGTTCAAACTGTTTATTAGGCATCAACAATTGTAAAAGGAAGGAGAAAGAGAACTTGAGAGAGGAAGATATTAAACTGTATGATAAAAACCCACCGAGATCTTCACCACCCTGCGGGGTCTCTGGGATAGGTATTGTCAGCCTGTGTGTCCCAGGTCAGACCCTGACTTGCTTAATCACTGAATATGGGCTGCTCTAAGTGTTTTACAGAATCGTCACATTATACAAGGTAGTGATGCTTTTGTATTTACTTTACCCTTAAATTTTCCAGATAGAATCAGGTGCTTAGACAAGTTAAATAGCTCTCTTAAGATCAAATATTTAATCCCAGGCAATCTGGCTCTAGTGCCTAATGAATTAACCATCATGTTTCTGAGCTTCAGAGAAAGAAAACTTGTAATTATTTTATATGAATTGGGTCTCTAGCTGAGTTTCATTCCAAGATAATGAAATAAATCAGAGGCTGAATTTTTTAACACTCTTGGTAATGAGTCAGAGTGTGAAAATTCATAGAGAGATAGGTATAAGGAATGAACAGATATTATAACAATTTGCCAAAAGAAGAAGGAAGTCATGCATTTGAGCCATAAATTAAAAACACTAAAAATGATGGAGGGATCCAAAGTAGGATCACCAAGAATGAATGGCACCAAGCAATTCTCTCACCAGTAAGTTTATACACCAATAATTAATTGCACCATTAAATAATTAGGATAATATTGTAAAAGACACTGCTTTCTTTTGAAGAAAATTGCAAAACACACTAGACCTGACTTTAGAATTGGGCAGAATATGTAGCTGGTTCTATGACATAGTTTGGAGAAGGTATTTACTGAAAATAAATCTATTAAAATATTGTCACAGGGACAGATATTACCATTTTTATTGATACTGCTACTTTAGGAAATTTTAAATAGATCATTCAGTCAACAATTGTTTGGGAAAGATTTTTGATATATGGAATACCAAGGAAGCCAAAAGTCTCATCAGAGTGTAAAATTCTGTGGTCCTTAATCCTACGGAGTTTGCACCTCTTACAACAGCACCGTATCACATGGGAATACTAAAGCCTCAAAGGGACATTAGTTTCTGTGATTATCGCATCATTCACCATCCCTCAGCAAATATACCATTCAGGGATACCATTCGTGGTCAGTGAAGTAAGAACAAGGCTAACCTCATCCAATAATATGGTCACCAAGGTCCTCTCAGGAATAAGGTAAGAAGAGAATAGTGGTTGTAAAGAATCTATATCTTCACAAAATGCCAGTAGTTTTCTCCAGTTTTTCACTGGGAATCTCTCAGTCTGCAAAGCTAATATCTAGATGATGAGATGAGGCATTAAAAGACTTGAAACCTAATGAATACACCCAAAGATGTGTGTGTGTGTGTGTGTGTGTGTGTGTGTGTGTGTGTGTGTGTATGTGTGTGTGTGTGTGTTAGTCGCTCAGCTGTGTCCGACTCTGTGACCCCATGGACTGTAGCCTGCCAGGCTCCTCTGTCCATGGGATTTCCCAGGCAAGAATACAGGGGTGGGTCACCATTTGTTTCCTTTTCCAATACCCAAAGATACTTCTGTATGTATTATAACATTTTAAACTTTTGAAAGTGGTGGAAGGAACAAAACACTCATTGCCTGGTTGATTGTATGGAGACTAATACAACAACTTTTATTATTTATTAAAATGTTTAATTTGGCTGTGCAGGGTCTTAGTTGTGGCACACAGGATCTTTGATCTACATTTCAGCATATAGGATTTTAACTGTGGCATGTGAGATCTAGGTTCCTGACCAGGGATCAAACCCAGGCCCCCTGTATTGAGAGCACGGAATCTTAGCCATTAGACCACCAGGGAAATCCCCTAATCCAGCAACTTTAAATCAAAAGCCATTGCTGATTCATGGATTTTATTTGAAGCATGACCCTAGAGAGAATGGGCATGCTAGGTATGGACATTCTGTATAGTAAAATTTTTCTCCAAAAATGAAAAGGTGGTTTATTTTCTAGTCTTCCTAAGTCTGCAAAATGTTATAGTTAAGAAAACCAAACTAAAGCAAAAAGAAAATAGAAGAAAATTTAGCACATGAGTATTCCAAATAGCTTAGAACTGAATCATTTCAAAATATAACAGGAACTTCAAATGAGTAGTTTCTTCAGGATACAGTAATCTGCAGTTTAGAAAGGAAAAAAAGTGTTTAATAAGGTCCCCCAAAACCTAATACTTGATTTATCTGTGCTCTATTTTTTTTAATGGAAATTTTTCCTAGTAGTGAGAGTAATAAAAATGAAACCTTGATCTAGAGAATATATTTTCCTCATAAAGTATTCTAGTTAATTGTTGTGTTTATTCCCCAAATGCCTTCCACGTGGGTATGGATAATAGATTCTATTTGTTTTTCAAATGAGGAAATTAGACAAAACAAGAATAACAAAGGTAAAGTTATCTTCAGCCAACTTTCCTTCACCATATCAAATAGATGCAGGACACAGAGCTTTATGAAACATACTTCTAAAGAATAATAGAAGCAACCTGTCCCAATTCTCTTCTATATTCTTTGCATACTTCCTTCCTTCTCCCTCTCTACGTGCCATTTTCTTCTCTCTTCCTACTTGTTGTTTTTACATAAAGAAAATAATCATTGCTTCATGGAGCCCTACGACCCTGCAAGATGAGAAGAGCAGTGGTGCAAGAGGAATGGCAGTAGCTGCATATATACCACAGGGCTGACATCTTAAGCATTTAATTACATCAGACTTTCCCACAAGGACCATAGAATATCTAGGCTGAATCCCAGCTGGGAGATTCTTGGGCAACCATCATGTTAGGAAAACCGGGAATTAGTTTAGTTTTGTTTTAACAAAGATATTGGGCAAGCAGTGTAGTAAAAAAGATGCTATCAAATAGCAATAATTCAATTTTGACCTCAAATAAGAAAACGATGCTTCCAGCATTCTAAATAGCAAAAATTGCTGTTTCCTTCTAAAGGAGTATAACACCAGGCTTGAGGATACTAATGTTGCAGTAGTGGCTATTTGGAGACAATCTGGAAGAGTAGGGGTCAGAGGAATGGAGAGGAAAGCCCCTCTTTCATCCTCTACTCTCTTTCCTCTTCTCTATACTCTTTTTTAAAACTTTCAAAAACTTTAACGTTTAAAACTTTAACAGAATTAGTTTGTAGAAAAATCAGCAAGAATATGGAAGAACTGAACGGCACCATCAACCAGTTGGATTTAACTGATAAAAGTACACTTCACAGCAGAATACAAGCTTTTCAATGACATTCACCGCTAGATCATATCCCAGGTCATAAACACACTTCAAACTTAAATAAGCTTTGTTCTATCACTGTAAACAGATGGCTACAGAAGAAAGCCAGCCCCTTACCCACCTCAGGTGTTCCATCACTTAAGAATGCTGGTGTAAATATGGTGGTAAAATTAAAACCTAAAGACAATACTTAAAAGGCATTCAATCTCTTTAAAGTCCATCAGCAGATTATGTTTTTGCATAGTTATGCATGTGCATTTAATATACTTATTAACAGGTATTCATAAACACTTTAGTTTGCTGATATCTCATATTAAGAAACCAAAAGCAGAGATTTCACTTACGTGGAGTCTCTGGAAACCAATTTTCAGATCAACGAAACTGAAATGCATTATCTCCAAGCTGCACTGTGGTTAAACCAAAAACTGACTACTGAATCCACAAGACTGATGAAGGTTACAGGACAGTGTCAGTGGGAGAGGAGAATAAACTGGGTGTTCAGGGAAGCCAATACCAAGTGGACCTAGGAAGCCAGTCCTCTCACTTGTCCAGAAGGTGATTTTCCATTCTCAAGTGCTGGGAGAAGGATAAATTAGCCCTTGTCATTTACATAGGAGGGAAAATGGACACTGGCACCTATACTTTAAGTTTCAGCTAAGAAACTGGCACCAGCGAGAAGCAACCAACGTGAGTATTAAGTCTCAGGGCTGAGAGGTGGGGGTTCGGTGCTACTCCATTCTGTTCTTTGAGGAATATGCTGAATCATAATTTACACCAAGTGTCTCTGTCCAAATTACTCTGCAATTAGTTTATTAATATGTACACCAACAGACACTGGGTTGAGCATCATAATATAACTGTGGGGAAAGGACCCAAAGAAGAAGCATTTGGGAAATACACACAATAATTAAGTAGGAAAATACTTTATACTCTATGAGGAAAATATATTCTCTAGATCAAGGTTTCATTTTTATTGCTCTCACTACTAGCAAAAATTTCCACTTTAAAAACTCAGTTCAGTTCAGTTGCTCAGTCATGTTCGACTCTTTGTGACCCCATAAACTGCAGCTCGTCAGGCCTCCCTGTCCATCACCAACTCCTGGAGTCCACCCAAACTCATTTGCATTGGGTCGGCAATGCCATCCAACCATCTCATCCTGTCGTCCCTTTCCCCTCCTGCCCTAAATCTTTCTCAGCATCAGCGTTTTTCAAATGAGTCAGCTCTTCATATCAGGTGGTCAAAGGATGGGAGTTTCAGCTTTAGCATCAGTCCTTCCAGTGAACACCCAGGACTGATCTCCTTTAGGATGGACTGGTTGGATCTCCTTGCAGTCCAAGGGCCTCTCAAGAGTCTTCTCCATCACCACAGTTCAAAAGCATCAATTCTTCGGTGCTCAGCTTTCTTTATAATCCCACTCTCACATCCATACATGGCTACTGAAAAAACCATAGCCTTAACTAAATGGACCTTTGTTGGCAAAGTAATGTCTCTGCTCTTTAATATGCTGTCCAGGTTGGTCATAACTTTCCTTCCAAGCAGTAAGTGTCTTTTAATTTCATGGCTGCAATCACCATCTGCAGTGATTTTGGAGGCCCCCAAATAAAGTCAGCCACTGTTTCTGCTGTTTCCCCATCTATTTGCCATGAAATGATGGGACTGGATGCCATGATCTTAGTTTTCTGAATGTTGAGCTTTAAGCCAACTTTTTCACTCTCCTCTTTCACTTTCAGCAAGAGGCTCTTTAGTTCCTCTTCACTTTCTGCCATAAGGGTGGTGTCATCTGCATACCTGAGGGTATTGATATTTTTCCCATCAATCTTGATTCCAGCTTGTGCTTCCTCCAGCCCAGCATTTCTCATGATGTACTCTGCATATAAGTTAAATAAGCAGGGTAACAACATACAGCCTTGATGTACTCCTTTTCCTATTTAGAGTACAGATAAATCGAGTATTAGGTTTTGATGGGCCTTATTATTTTCTCTATACTATTAAAAATACTGTTAAATAGTAGTCAAGTTGAAACGTGTGCAACTAACCAGTTGAAAATAATGGATTAATTTGGCTGTCACCTTTGTTATTGATATTGCTCCTCCCATAGGGCATTTGTCTGAACAGTTTTACCTAGAAGAATAAATGTCTAAGAACTGAATTTTAATAATCATGAAAAGAATGGTGCTAAGACATTCTTGAGTTTTTAATTCAAATTCCTTAACATCTTGCAGATTTGATTATATACATATATGTATGTGAATCCATACGTACATGAATATGAATATATAAATATAGGTATCCACATTCTATACATATGTGCCTCATTTGAGTTATTACAAAGATTGCCCAGTAAGTAATCAATGGTTAAGCCAACTACAAGTTTCCTTTTCTGTTTGACAGTTATTGAAGATTTTATGAGTCTTCCTATCTTTTTATCTCTCCCTAGGAGAGATGAGTAGGTCTAACGGATTTAAATATTCTCTTAATGTTGTTAAAGAAGAATTAAGAGGAAAAATTTGCGTTTCCATGTGTAAGGAGATAGTGCAAAGACATAATAATTAAAAACAAAACAAGGTATGGTTTTGGTAGCAAGAGAAAAATTAACTAATGCATTATAATAAAGCTCAGAAGGATACATATAGGGAATAACTTGTGATATAACTGCAATGAAAGGTAGCATGGAAAGGGAAACTTACTTCTGGTGGATGACACTGAAAAATTTGACTCCTTGGAGAAAACTAAACTGTCCCTACCCTATACCACATATAAAAAGAGTCCAGGATTATATGCCTAAATGTGAAAGGTAAAACTCTAATAGAAGAAATTTAAGAGGATCTTTTTTAACCTAGGAGTAAAAAGATTTCCTAACAGAATCTCTAAAAGTTCAAACTCAAAAGTAAGAAGTTGATAGGTTGCTATATTAAAGGTAAAGATGTATGTCCTCAAGCAAGAAAAAAGCCAATAAACAAACAGAACAAAGATAACTAGATTATTAAATAATAATAAGGGACTATTACCTAGAAAAAAAAAAACAGCAGTTTGTTTTTTTTTAATAAGAAGGAAAGAAAAAAAAGCTGATGGAAAAATAGGAACAAGATGATAAACAAAAAAAAACCCCAAAGGGAAAGCCTAAATAAATATATAAAGAGATGATCAAACTCACTAATAAGCAGAAAGAAAAAAAAAAGAGTTAAAATATCAGACACAACTATTTATCAGAATATTACAGGTATAAGTTTTAGAAAACAAAGTGCTGGTGAAGACGTGTGCGCCCGGTAACTAATCAGTAGTTAAGCAAATTACAATTTCCCTTTTCTGTTTGATAGCTATTGAAATTTTTCTGAGTCTTCTCTTAGTCTCTTCTCAGACTAAACAGTGTGTTAGCTGCTCAGTCATGTCCAGCTCTTTGCAGTCCCATGGAATGAAACCCGCCAGTCTCCTTTGTCTATGGAAAACTAGAGTGGGATGCCATTCCCTTCTTCAGGGGATCTTCTGGACCCAGGGACTGAACCCTGGTCTTCTGCATTTCAGGCAGATTCTTTACCATCTGTGTTACCAGGAAAAGGGAGACAAGAACTTTTTGATGTTCTATTGATGAGAGTGCCAAGTAAGACTGCTACTGCTAAGTCACTTCAGTCGTGTCTGACTCTGTGCGACCCCACAGATGGCAGCCCACCAGGCTCCCACATCCCTGGGATTCTCCAGGCGAGAACAGTGGAATGGATTGCCATTTCCTTCTCCAATGCGTGAAAGTGGAGTCGCTCAGTCGTGTCCGACTCTTCGCGACTCCATGGACTGCAGCCCACTAGGCTCCTCTGCCCATGGGATTTTCCAGGCAAGAGTACTGGAGTGGGGTGCCATTGCCTTCTCTGTCAAGTAAGACAGCCAACCTAAAAAGCATGAAGAATGTGAAAGCATAGAGAGTTAGGTATGTGTGTGCCTAAGGGCAATGCCACCCCTGAGTATACTTTCCAAGTCATTTCTAACTCAGAAACACAAGCAGGCATTCAGAGGAAGGTTCAGCACAGCAGTTTTTTGTGTGCTATTAGGGCACTGAAATCCGTCACTAGCTCAGGTAATATATGCATGAAATGTGGATGCCTGGTGTGGAAATTTGTGCGGGGCTAACCAAGACCACCTACTCTGCCTCCTGAGAAATCTGTATTCAGGTCAAGAAGCAACAGTTAGAACTGGACATGGAACATCAGACTGGTTCCAAATTGACAAAGGAGCATGTAAAGGCTATATATTGTCACCCTGCTTATTTAACTTCTATGCAGAGTACCTCATGCAAAATGCTGGGCTGGATGAAGAATAAGCTGAAATCAAGATTTCTGAGAGAAATATCAATAACCTCAGATATGTAGATTATACCCTTATGGTAGAGAATGAAGAAGTAGCCTCTTGATGAAAGTTAAAGAGGAGAGTGAAAAAGCTGGCTTAAAACTCAACATTCAAAAAATGAAGGCCATGGCATCCTGTCCTATCACTTCATTGCAAATAGATGGGGAAACAGTGGAAACAGTGGCTGGCTTTATTTTTCTGGGCTCCAAAAACACTGCAAATGGTGATTGCAGCCATGAAATTAAAAGACGCTTGCTCCTTGGAAGAAAAGCTATGACAAATCTAGACAGAATATTAAAAAGCAGAGGCATTATTTTTCTGACAAAGGTCTGTCTAGTCAAAGCTATGGGTTTTCCATTAGTCATCTATAGATGTGGGAGTTGGACTATAAAGAAAGCTGAGTGCCAAAGAATTGATGCTCTTGAGCTGCGGTGTTGGAGAAGACTCTTGAGAGTCCCTTGGACTGCAAGGAGATACAACCAGTCAATCCTGATGAAATCAGTCCTGAATGTTCATTGGAAGGATTGATGCTGAATCTGAAACTCCAATCTTTTGGCCACCTGATATGAAGAACTGACTCCTTGAAAAGACCCTGATGCTGGGAAAGATTGAAGGCAGGAGGAGAAGGGGATGACAGAGGATGAGATGGTTGGATAGCATCACTGACTGGATGGACACGCATTTGAGGAAGCTCTGGGAATTGGTGATGGACAGAGAACCCTGGCGTCCTGCAGTCCATGGAGTTGCAAAGAATCAGACATGATTGAGCAACTAAACTGAAGAATAGTGGACCAGGTATAAAATGAACAACATGAATAAGTATGGTGTTGAATGAGAGGAGAAGAAGACAAAATGAGGTTTTAGCTCAATTTATGCGAAACCACATGAGCACAAGAACTAATGCTATATATTCAAGTATGTCAAGCAGATACATGAGAAGAGCTGCTTGCAAGGTGAACAACAAGTGATGAGTGGGAATGGGGAGTTAAAAGGAAAGGAAAGGAAAAATTAAAGGAAAAATAAAATGAGAAGGGGCTCTGCCCAGACTGATTTGCTGTGAAATGAAAAGAATGACCTTTGAATTCCACCTAAAGAAGGGAAATCTAATTAATAAATGAAAAAAAAATTATTGTAAGCTTTTATGAAAACTTCTATTTTGTTTAAAATTAATTTCCCAGTAGCTTCTGTATGTCTGCATGGTCCCTGTGTGACCTGATTTCACTATTTCATTACATTTTAACTGTATTGACCCTACCTTAGTGCCTGGGACACAGAACATGCTTTCATACCTCTTGTGATCTCTTGTGATCCCTGTTCATGCTTTCAAAACTGTCCTCCTTTCTTATTCTCTATCAAAGCCTCAACTCTGACTTTTGTTCACACTTATAACTATTTGCACTTGTCTCATTTGCTTGTTCACACACCATTTATTTTCTGCTAGCAGGTGAACTCCATTAAGGAAAGTGGTGTCTGTATTTTTTTCACTGTTACGTCTGCAGCCTCCAGTGTAACATTTGTAGGGTGAATAAAGGAATGAACAACCTTTAGGCACAAAAGTTCACAAGGCCCTTGACTTCAGGAAACTATTCTCTTAGAATCAAAATTAAAGGATGTTTTTAAAAGGGATAAACAGATATGAGGGAATTTTTGCAAAATTGTTTTCTGCCTTGCTATATCTTAAGACAGATTTCATCCACAAGGCTTAGAAATAGTTTACATAGAGTACAGTATTTATTCAATTATTAAAAATATATGGATTGTTGTTCAATATCTGTACTATATCCAGAATATCATTACTCTTTCTATTATATAATTGCAGCTATGTAAGTGTTGTAGATCTAGTATTTTCAGGAGTTCTTGGTACATCACATACAAGCCACTCTTTTTTTAAATTTTTATCTAAAGAGAATATATATGTATTATATATATATGTATATATTTGTTGTTGTTTGTTGTTTAGTTGCTAAGTCATGTTCAACCTTTTTGCAACCCAGTCGACTGTAGCCCACCAGGTTCCTCTGTCCATGGGATTTCCCAGGCAAGAATACTGGAGTGTGTTGCCATTTCCTTCTTCAGGGGAATCTTCCTGACTCAGGGATTGAACCGGCATTTCCTGCACTGCCAGATGGGTTCTTTACTCCTGAGCCACCAGGGAAATTCATATATATATATATATACACACACACACACACATAGATATACATACACACATATATATATTATATATATACTCACACATACTCATATATATATATATATAATATAGATATACCCTCTTTAAGAAAAAAAGTAAAAATGAATATAAATATGATATGACCTTAAATGATTCACCTGGAAGAGAAAGAGAAATAAAAAAATTTTGAATAAATTATACTTTGCCTTTAAAAATTTTTAAATACCTATTAACATCTGAGGCTTTATTATATTATATGAGAACTCTTTTTCTTAGAGAAGCTGAGTCACAAAAGGACTGTTTAAGGTCACACCATCAGTCAGTGACTTTGCTTGAAATGAAAACCCAGATAGCTGACTCACAGCATTCCAGGTGGTGAGTGCTCAAACACGGTCCTCAACTGCCACGCTGGCTCAGTCAGTCTGCGGTCAGCTCCTGGTGCAAGGAAAGCACTACGGTCCTTCAGTCATGGACACTGGAATTCTATAGATATTGACAAGTGTTCTGTGGTGTTTCTATTTTTCTTAGAAGAAAAGATTATAAATAAACCACTAGGAGTGTACTAAAACATTGGAAAGAGAAATAATCTTAAAAGTTTTCATTTGCATTATACAGACGGCATAAAAACCCTCAAAGCCCTCTAAAATGCATGAGCCATATTTTGCCAAGAACAAAATTCCCAGTTCTCCCCTGCTAATAAGAGACATCAACATTTTTCTACTTACAAATTACAAATAAAGTGAGTTAGTTATTGAAATGGCTGATGTTTTTGTATAGCAAAGTCAGTTGTATTTATTCATTCAACCAGTTATTCATTCAATATACATCTATTTAGTGTATTAGGCAACATGTTAGATGGCAGACACTATCCTTGCTCTCAGAGCTTATCTTCTATTTTCATAAACAAATTACCATGCTTGCCCCTGAGATAAGTACGAAAGTTTAGATCCTTTTTTTCTATTAAATGATCTCAGCTTCTAAAGCATCTTCCTGCAATGCAGGAGACGCCAGTTCGACCCCTGTGTGAGGAAGATCCACTGGAGAAAGGATAGGCGACTCACTCCAGTATCCTTGGGCTTCCTTGTTGGCTCAGCTGGTAAAGAGTCCGCCTGCAATGCGGGAGACTTGGGTTCAGTCCCTGGGTTGGGAAGATCCCCTGGAGAACGACTCCAGTATTCTGGTCTGAAGAATTCCATGGACTGTATGGATACTTCATGGGCCCACAAAGAGTTGGGCATGAATGAGTGACTTTCACTTTCACTTCCATCTAATGAAAAATAATGCGAATATTACCAAAACTTTTTCTATAAAATATATAATATGTGCAGATATTTATTAGCGCTGAATTTCAAAAGTTACCAAAATTATTTAAAAGCATATGAACTGCTTGTTATATATACTGAAGAGCTATGATTGTGGATAATAAAATACGTGGTTTGTTATTGGTCAGAAGTGGTAAGTTATGATACATTCATAAGGATGTGGATATTATGCATGTTTTGAAAATCAGACTGTGTGTACTACCATAACACAACTGATCTGGGCTGAAATATTCAGGTGATTATTTTCACGATGGCCTTAGTATACCGTTAAATACTGTAATAGATGAAGAAAACGCTTGAGAGTCCCTTAAACAGCAAGGAGATCAAACCAGTCAATCCTAAAGGAAATCAACCCTGAATATTCATTGGAAGGACTGATGCTGAAGTTCCAGTACTTGTTCCAATACTTTGGCCACTTAATGCAAAGAGCTGACTCATTGGATAAGGCCTTGATGCTGGGAAACATTAAGGCCAGGAGGAGAAGGGGGTGACAAAGGATGAGATAGTTGGATGGCATCATTGGTTCAGTGGACATAAGTTTGAGCAAGTGCTTGTAGATGGTGAAGGACAGGGAAGCCCGGCATGCTGTATTTCATGGGGTCACAAAGAGTCAGACATGAATGAGCAACTGAACAACAGATATTCAGAATCCAATTTACTCACGCTCCTATACAAGTGACTTTAAGTACAATTAAAAGGATTCATAACTTCCAATTTGGGAATTGTAATTCTGCTATGGTTGAGAAAATATGTGTGTATTTTCATGATAAAAGTATGATATATGTATATTTTCATGACAAAATTACAATTTAATATTTGAAATTGATTTTGAAAGCAAATCTCAAATATGCTAATGAATTTTTAAAAAAAAAAAGACTAAATATTCCCAAACAGAATACAATATACTGAAATGCCCCATTTAGGATTCCATGGCAAGCAAAATTTCTATGACTAATGAATATTGTATAAAGATATTGTATGTGGAAATACACATACATGGGAAAAACAGAAGTCAGAAACCCTGACTCACAGTTCCTAGCTTTTAATCATGACCTTACCTCACATTTCCCTGACTCCTATTGTGAGGAAATAACCCAGGAATAAAAACTGGGAAGGATGAAGTCTTCAAATCGCAAGAAAACAATTCTGTGAGGAGGGAACATGGGAAGAGCTTGGCGGTTATAAAAAAGTGTTCAAAATCCCACACCCACAGGTTTTTCTCTTTAGGTTTTAATTTCTCACCATGAAGGTAGAAATAGTAATACTGAGCCTTTAGAGGGGAGATTCTGATGATAGCTGCCACTGAAGATGGTGCCGTTTGTGGTGAGGATGACAACTGTTGATGGTGGTGAGGAAATCTCACATTTATGTCATGCTTGTCCTGTGTTAGACTAGGGTTAGAAGCAGCTGTGTTGGTGGTTGGCGTGCTGTGTGGAGTCTGGGGTGGTGGAAAGAGTGTGAGCTTTGAGGATGCTGGAGGGAGCAAGGTCTGAGAAATGACTCAGTGAATAGTGAGGTGAATAGCTCTTGCGCGAGTCACTTTGTGTTTCTGACTCCCAAGTTTTCACCTATAAAACGGGACTAATAATCATACCTTACTCTTAAATTATCGTGAAGATCAAGTGAAAACAAATGTATATGGCCTACCCTCCTCAGTGCCTGCAGTATGTTGGGATTCTTTCTTCCTCCTTGATAAGACACTTGAACACTTGTAAGCAGTTCTGCCTCAGTGAAGGGAACTCATTAAACTTAATGTTGACTATTTTCTTTATGTGTGAAGAGAATCACGTGCTCTTGCAAAATAAAAAAGACAAGGGTGTTATGGGCTGAATTGTGCCCTGCCCCCAAATTCATACATTGGAGCCCCAACCTGCAGTGCTTCAGAATGTGGCTGTATTTGGAGATGATAATTAAATTAAATGAGGTCACATGTTTGTGCATGTGTACATGCTCAGTCGCTTTAGTTGTGTCTGACTTTTGCGGCACTATGAACTGTAGCCCACCAGGCTCCCCTGACCATGGAATTTTCCAGGCAAAAACACTAGATTGGATTGCCATGCCAAATCCTCCAGAGGATCTTCCTGACCCAGGGATCAAACCCACGTGTCCTGCATCTTCTGCACTGCAGGTAGATTCTTTACTTCTGAGCCACTGGAAAAGCCCAAGAGTGATCCCTAACTCACTCCAGCTGGTGTCTTTATAAGAAGAGGAAATGTGGACACACAAATAGGGGCTCCAGAGGAGTGCATGCCCACAGAATAAAGACCTTGTGAGGGTACAGGGAGGAGGTGACCAGTTGGAACCCACCATTGCATCTGAACTTTGATTTTAGACTTCTAGCCTCCAGAACCGTGAGAAAATATATTTCTGTTGTTCAAGCCATCCAGTGTGTAATATTTGTTATAGCAACCCTAGGAAACTAGCACAAGGGGCTTCTCTACTTACCAGGTGCTTGTATGGCATACCTTTAGACAGGAGGCGAGGTGCCAGCTTTCCAGGCAGTCCCTGTGGCTGATTCAGCTTTGCCACCGGTGTCATATCCAGGGCATAGAGTTCCAGGCATTCACTGTTTAAGCTTCACACAAGAACCCCGTCTTGCTTTTCTTTTGCCCAGAAGATCGTATTCTTAAAGTGAACCTTTGTGTGTTCCATTTTTGCATATGCCAGTGGTTTAGAAAATACCCAAGTGAAACCGAGCATAGAATGTCTTACTAAGGAAAAATGGATAAATATTATTACTGATGAACAAATGGCAGTGCATGGAGTCTCCTGTAACTCTCTCTATGACCTTATATTAAGTCTTCATTGAAAAAGTTGATTAGCTTTTAAGAAAAAAATGTACTCTAACTTCTACTGACATTAGAAATTTTCAGAGCATTATATATTTACAAAAAATGGGATGTTTTAATAAAAGTCCCTAGACACAAGCTTTTTCAGGATGCAATACAAAAACAGGCAGCCACAATGTTAAAACAATGACCCCTGATGGAGCAAACAAACTAGTGATGTATGCAGGGAGAAGGGGCACAGAACAACTTAAATTGTGAAAGCTAAGATTGTTTATTTGAATGTGGAAAGGCAGCAGCCAGTGGAAAAGTCTCTAGAGTAGCTGCAGGAAAACACACACACAATAGGTTATTAAAGAAGACATTGAAGGTATTGTAGAAACTTTTAATTACTAATTTCTTGTCTAATATTTAGCAAGCCTAATAATATGTACTCTGGCTATAATTTATTTTATTGTTACTCTTTTTTGGGGGTCATGAGGTCTGAACAGAGATCAACCCCCAACCCCTGCAGTGGAAGTGGAGTCTTAACCATTGGACCACCAGAAAAGGTTTGCTATAACTATAATTTACAGAAGACAAAGATAGTCTTCCTCCCCATCAGTTCCAACTGCCTCATCATCTTGGTCTCCATTTGCACATGCTGTTTCTTCTACATACCAGGAATGTCCTCCTGTTCTTTACTTCCTAGAAAATGTATCATTTCAAGAGCCAGATCACTGTTACACTGTTTTATAAGTCTCCGAATGGACTGGTTACTCTCCAAAACTTTTCCTTTGTCTTTTTGTTAACACAACACTGCACACACTTTGATTATGATCCTTAACCTGATATGTCATGCATGGGCTTCCCCAATGACTCAGCGGTTAAAACACCTGCCTGCCAGTGCAGGAGGCATGAGTTTGATCCCTGGGTCAGGAAGATCCCCTGTTGGAAGAAATAGCAGCCCACCCCAGTATTTTTGCCTGGAGAATCCAACAGAGGAGCCTGGTGAGCTACAGTCTGTAGGGTCTCAAAGAGTCGGACACATCTGAGCGATTGAGCACATAACGGTGTGTCATGATTGTATTGCTGATCAGAGACACCAGGAAGATGAGGACTCAGCTCCTTCCTCTATGTCTGCCATACTATAGACACTCAGTGGAAGTTTGGAAAAAGAATGTAGATTTCAAATGTAACAAATATGTATATTTATTACATAAGCACCATAAGTTACTGGAAAAATTCAAATAATGCAGAACAATAGTGAGCAAATAGTGTGGGGGTCATTGGTCAGTAAATCTACTGAAGCTATACTGTTCTTTTCTCACTTAAGAGTTTATGAGAAGATATTTTCATGTCAGTAACTCAAGTTTACTGGAAATAGCTACACACAGTATTCCATCAAGTGTGTGTGTGTGTGAGTGTGTGTGTGTGTGTGTGTATTAGTCACTCAGTCATGTCTGACTCTTTGTGACCAGGTGAACTATACCCCACCAGGCTCCTCTGTCTATGGGATTCTCCAGGCAAGAATACTGGAGTGGGTTTCCAGTTTCTTCTCCAGGGGATCTTCTCCTGACCCAGGGATCAAACCCAGGTCTCCCACATTGCAGGCAAATTCTTGACCATCTAAGTCACCAGGGAAGTCCATGCCATAACTTGAGTTTGCCTAATTTAATTAACCAAGCACTCATTCATGGTCGTTTAAGCTCTTGCCGACTTTTTGTTTATTTATTTACTTGGTTGATTTTGCTATCACAGCTAAGGACACAATGATTATCTTTGTATCTACATCTTTGAACACATGTACCTGTTTCTTTTAAAAACAGATTACCAGAAACAGAATTTCTTCAGTAAAGGAGACTTACTTACTCTTAAAATACAAGTTAGATACTGACAATTTGCTTTCAAAAGAAGTTTCACCCAATTTAGACTATTTTCAACAAATTCTAAGCAATAATTAATGTTTTCAATACTTGAAATGTGCCTGCTTTTTGATAGAAAATATCATGTCATTAAAAACTTATTTTCCTGATAACTAATGAGAGTGAATGTAATTTCAAGTCTATTGACTAGCTGTATTACTTTTGGAAATATCTTCAATCTTTTGGGCTCATTTTTTAAAACTTAGATTGCTTGCTGATTTCATTTCTATTTACAAAATCTCCTTAAATAGTTTGACATTAATGTTTAGCTTTTAAATAAGTTTCCAAACTATTACTTGACTTTATCCTTTGAGGGCACCCCACGTCCAAGGTCAGGGGCAGCGGATGAGAGTACCAGGATGTAACAGCGCAGGAAGGGCCGAGAGGAGCTACCCCATGTCCAAGGTCAGGGGTAACAGCCGGGAGGAGCTACCCCATGTCCGAGGCCAGGGACAGCAGCCGGGAGGAGCAACCACAAGTCCAAGAAGCAGTGGCTGTGCAGGCACAGGAGCACCTAGAAGAGCTATTCCACGTTCAAGGTCAGGAGGGGTGGTGGTGAGGAGATACCCCTCATCCAAGGTAAGGAGCAGCGGCTGCACGTTGCTGGAGCAGCCGTGAAGAAATACCCCACGTCCAAGGTAAGAGAAACCCAAGTAAGATGGGAGGTGTTGCAAGAGGGCATCAGAGGGCAGACACACTGAAACCATAATAACAGAAGACTAGTCAATCTAATCACACTAGGACCACAGCCTTGTCTAACTCAGTGAAACTAAGCCATGCCCATGGGACCACCCAAGACAGGCGGGTCATGGTGGAGAGGTCTGACAGAATGTGGCCCACTGGAGAAGGGAATGGCAAACCACTTCGGTATTCTTGCCGTGAGAACCCAATGAACAGTATGAAAAGGCAAAATGATGGGATACTGAAAAAGGAATGCCCCAGGTCAGTAGGTGCCCAATATGCTGGAGATCAGTGGAGAAATAACTCTAGAAAGAATGAAGGGATGGAGCCAAACCAAAAACAATAACCAGTTGTGGATGTGACTGGGTAGAAGCAAGGTCCAATGAGGTAAAGAGCAATATTGCAGAGGAACCTGGAATCTCAGGTCCATGAATCAAGGCTAATTGGAAGTAGTCAAAGAAGAGTTGGCAAGAGTGAACGTCGACATTCTAGGAATCAGCAGACTAAAACGGACTGGAATGGGTGAATTTAACTCAGATGAGCATTATATCCACTACTGGAGGAAGGAATCCCTCAGAAGAAATAGAGTAGCCTTCATGGTCAACAAAAGAGACTAAAATGCAATACTTGGATGCCATCTCAAAAATGACAGAATGATCTCTGTTCGTTTCCAAGGCAAACCATTCAATATCACAGTAATCTAAGTCTATGCCCCAACCAGAAATGCGGAAGAAGCTGAAGTTGAATGGTCCTATGAAGACTTTCAAGACCTTTTAGAACTAACACCAAAAAAGATGTCTTTTTCAATATAGGGGACTGGAATGCAAAAGTAGGAAGTCAAGAAACCCCTGGAGTAACAGGCAAATTTGGCCTTGGAATGTGGAATGAAGCAGGGCAAAGACTAATAGAGTTTTGCCAAAAAAAATGCACTGGTCATAGCAAACACCCTCTTCCAACAACACAAGAGAAGACTCTACATATGGACATCACCAGATGGTCAACACCAAAATCAGATTGATTATATTCTTTGCAGCCAAAGGTGGAGAAGCTCCATACAATCAACAAAAACAAGACCAGGAGCTTACTGTGGCTCAGATCATGAACCCCTTATTGCCAAATTCAGACTTAAATTGAAGAAAATAGGGGAAACCACTAGACCATTCAGGTATGACCTAAATCAAATCCTCTATGATTATACAGTGGAAGTGAGAAATAGATTTAAGGGCCTAGATCTGATAGACAGAGTGCCTGATGAACTATGGAATGAGATTCGTGACATTGTACAGGAGACAGGGATCAAGACCATCCCCATGGAAAAGAAATGCAAAAAAAAAGCAAAATGGCTATCTGGGGAGGCCTTACAAATAGCTCTGAAAAGAAGAGACGTGAAAAGCAAAGGAGAAAAGGAAAGATAGAGGCATCTGAATGCAGAGTTCCAAAGAATAGCAAGAAGAGATAAGAAAGCCTTCTTCAGGGATCAATGCAAAGAAATAGAGGAAAAGAACAGAATGGGAAAGGCTAGAGATCTCTTCAAGAAAATTAGAGGTGCCAAGGGAATAGTTCATGCAAAGATGGGCTCGATAAAGGACACAAATGGTATGGACCTAACAGAAGCAGAAGATATGAAGAAGAGGTGGCAAGAATACACAGAAGAACTGTACAAAAAGATCTTCATGACCCAGATAAACATGATGATGTGATCACTCACCTAGAGCCAGACAACCTGGAATGTGAAGTTAAGTGGGCCTTAGAAAGCATCACTATGAACAAAGCAGGTGGAGGTGATAGAATTCCAGTGGAGCTATTTCAAATCCTGAAAGATGATGCTGTGAAAGTGCTGCACTCAATATGCCAGCAAATTTGGAAAACTCAGCAGTGGCCACAAGACTGGAAAAGGTCAGCTTTCATTCCAATTCCAAAGAAAAAAAATGCCAAAGAATGATCAAACTATCGAACAATTGCACTCATCTCACATGCTAGTAAAGCAATGTTCAAAATTCTCTAAGCCAGGCTTCAGCAATACATGAACTGTGAACTTCCAGATGTTCAAGCTGTTTTTAGAAAAGGCAGAGGAACAAGAGACCAAATTGCCAACATCCACTGGATCATTGAAAAAGCAAGAGAATTTAAAAAAAAAAAAACACATCTATTTCTGCTTTATTAACTATGCCAAAGCCTTTGACTGTGTGGATCACAATCAACTGTGGAAAATTCTGAAAGAGATGGGAATACCAGACCATCTACCTGCCTCTTGAGAAACCTATATGCAGGTCAGGAAGCAACAGTTAGAACTGGACATGGAACAACAGACTGGTTTCAAATAGGAAAAGGAGTACATCAAGCCTGTATATTGTCACCCTGCTTTTTAACTTCTATGCAGAATACATCTTGAGAAACACTGGGCTGGAAGAAGCACAATCTGGAATCAAGATTGCTGGGAGAAATATCAATAACCTCAGATATGCACATGACACCACCTTTATGGCAGAAAGTGAAGAGGAGCTAAAAGTCTCTTGATGAAAGTGAAAGAAGAGAGTGAAAAAAGTTGGCTTAAAGCTCAACATTCAGAAAATTAAGATTATGGCATCTGTTCCCATCACTTTATGGGAAATAGATGGGGAAACAGTGGAAACAATGTCAGACTTTATTTTGGGGGCTCCAAAATCACTGCTGATGGTGATTGCAGCCATGAAATTAAAGATGCTTACTCCTTGGAAGAAAAGTTATGAGCAAACTAGATAGCATATTCCAAAGCAGAGACATTACTTTTCTGACTAAGGTCCATCTAGTCAAGGCTATGGTTTTGCCTGTGGTCATGTATGGATGTGAGAGTTGGACTGTGAAGAAAGCTGAGCACTGAACAATCAATGCTTTTGAACTGTGGTGTTGAAGAAGACTCTTGAGAGTCCCTTGGACTGCAAGGAGATCCAACCAGTCCATTCTGAAGGAGATCAGCCCTGGGATTTCTTTGGAAGGAATTACACTGAAGCTGAAACTCCAGTACTTTGGCCCCCTCATGCAAAGAGTTGACTCATTGGAAAAGACTCTGATGCTGGGAGAGATTGCGAGCAGAAGGAGAAGGGGACGACAGAGGATGAGATGGCTGGATGGCATCACTGACTTGATGGACGTGAGTTTAATTGAACTCCGGGAGTTGGTGATGAACAGAGAGGCCTATCATGCTGCGATTCATGGGTTCGCAGAGTCAGACACAGCTGAGTGAACTGAACTGATGCTGTTTTTTGTCTTCTAGAAGTATTTTGCTTAAATATATTTTTTAAAATGTGGCCAGATCTGTTAGCTTATTCCATATGTTTTCTGGCATATTTAAACTCTTGTTAGGAAGGCTTTCAATACTTCCAATTATAAAAATATTCTTCTACATTTATTTTATGGCTTACATTTTTATGTTTAGTTTTTTTATTCATTTGGAGTTTATTTTTATGTACTGTTGATATGTAGAGGTCTAAATTAATGGTTTTCTAAAGGGGGAAAAAGCATTTTTCCAAGCAATCAAATAGACCATGTCTTGTCCTACTGATTTGAAATACAACCATTATTATAAACATTTGCATATATAAGCAAATTTCTGTACTCTATTCCATTCTATTCATCTCTTTCTCTAGATTTGCACCCAAAAAATGACAGTTAATGTTATAGATTCTTTTGGAGTATAGTAAGGCACGGTCTCTTCAATTCATTGAAAATATTTTTTGCTATTAGAGATTTTTCTTTTCAATGTAAAGTTTAGAATTTGCTTGTGAAGTTTCTTTTAAAATATCAGAAGTGCAGCAAACTGGGGGAATGCATTCCTTGTCTAAAGGCATTAAAAATATACTGAAGGAACCAATATGTTTGGGCCAAGAAGCCATTTTTCGCATTATTTACCTGGTGATCACACTATATTAGCAGTTCTCAGAGGGTGTTCTGGTGGCTCCTGGATATTTTCAACACCCTTTCAAGGTCAAAGTATATTTATAATAATACTAAGACACTATTTATTGTTTTTGCACTGACATTTACATTGGTAGTGCAAAAACACTGGTGAGGAAAACTGTTGGCTCCTTGGTCCAAATCAAGGTAGTGACTTGAGACTGCCTGGGAGTCACTGCATTTTCACTGCTATGTGCTCACAGCGGGGAGGCGGGGGGTGGGCAGCCAGTTTTACTAAGACCCTTCTTAAAAATATTCTTGATGATTTCTAGACTTTTATTAAGGGTTTCCCTGGTGGCTCAGTAGTGGAGAATCCAACTGCCAATGCAGGAGACATTGGTTTGATCCCCGATCTGGGAGGATCCCACGTGCCTCGGAGCAGTTAGGCTTGTGTGCTGCAGCGACTGAGCCTGTGTTCTAGAGCCTAGGGGCTGCAGCTGCCGCGTCTCCATGCCTTAGAGCCCGTGTGCTCCGCAAAAGAGAGGCCACTCAACGAGAAGCCAGTGCGGTGCAACTAGAGAGGAGCCCCAGCTCACCGCAACTTGAAAAATACCTGTGCAGCAAGGAAGGCCCAAAACACCCCAAAATACATAAATCAATAGACTCTGTTAGAGCTGAACTCTTGAGTACACCTCTTAGTATTTTATGTGAGGAACAGAAATATGCACAGAGCATTTCTGTTACCTACTAAAGAAGAACAATGGTTGTTTTGAGGAAAAGCACTTATGAGCTGAATGAACTAGCTCATTTTTTCATGGAATATCACTTTACTTGAAGAGGAAAGATGGGAGGGGTAGGAAAGGAGTAGGGAATTAAGAGGCACAAATTACTGTATATAAAATAAATAAGCTGTAGAGATACATTGTACCACTCAAGGAACATAGTCAATTTTTTATCATAACTTTAAATGGAGTATAATCTATAACAAGGAGAAGGCAATGGCACCCCCTCCAGTACTGGAAAACTCCATGGACGGAAAAGCCTGGTGGGCTGCAGTCCATGGGGTAGCTAAGAGTCGGACACGACTGAGAGACTTCACTTTCACTTTTCACTTTCATGCATTGGAGAAGGAAATGGCAACCCGCTCCAGTGTTCTTTCCTGGAGAATCCCAGGGACGGGGAGCCTGGTGGGCTGCTGTCTATGGGGTTGCACAGAGTCGGACACGACTGAAGCGACTTAGCAGCAGCAGCAGCAGCAGCACCAGCAACCTATAAAAATATTGAATTGTTTGTTATATACCTGAAAATAATGTAATATTGTAGATCAACTATACTTCAGTAAAATTTTTTTTAATTACAAAAGAAAAAATATCATTGCTAAAGGCAAATACATAGTAAAGATAGTAAGTCAGCCATGTATAAAGCCAGTAGGAAAGTTAAAAGACAAAAGCAGTAAAATCACCTACAACCGTAATAAGTAGTTAAGGGATACGCAAAACAAAAAGATATAAAATATGTTGTTGAAAACTGAACCTGGTTCAGTTCAGTTCAGTTCAGTTCAGTCGTTCAGTCGTGTCTGACTCTTTGCTGCCCCACATGGACTGCAGCACGCCATGTCTCCCTGTTCATCACCAGCTCCCAGAGTTTACTCAAACTCATGCCCATTGAGTCAGTGATGCCAACCAACCATCTCATCCTCTATCGTCCCCTTCTTCTCCCACCTTTAATCTTTCCCAGCATCAGGGTCTTTTCAGGGGAGTAAAAATGCAGGGTTATTAAAATGCATTTGAACTTAAGAGAAACTTAATCACACATACATATAGATTGCTTTGTACACATGGGAAATATAGTGTACAATTATGTAATATCTTTGGTGATGTATTGAAACCAGATTTATCATCATGATTATATTGAAATGTATAAAAATACTAAATTATTAAGTCATGTAATAGAAATTAACATAGTGTTATAGGCTAATTATACTTCAAACAAAAAACAAATTCATAGAAGAGATCAGATTTTTGTTACCAGAGGTGGAGGATGGGGAAAAGAGAACTGGATGGATGTGGTTAAAGGTACAAACTCCAGTTGTGGGATAAATTAAATATTAACTTATATACAGAGTACATCATGAGAAATGCTGGACTGGAAGAAGCACACCCTGGAATCAAGATTGCCAGGAGAAATATCAATAACCTCAGATATGCAGGTGACACCACCCTTCTGGCAGAAAGTGAAGAACTAAAGAGCTTCTTGCTGAAAGTGAAAGAGGAGAGTGAAAAAGTTGGCTTAAACCTCAACATTCAGAAAAGTAAGATCATGGCATCCAGTCCCTTCACTTTATGGCAAATAGATCGGGAAACAGTGGAAACAGTGGCTGACTTTGTTTTTGGGGCTCCAAAATCACTGCAGATGGTGATTGCAGCCATGAAATTAAGACTCTTACTCCTTGGGAGTAAAGTTATGACCAACCTAGACAGCATATTAAAAAACAGGGACATTACTTTGTCAACAAAGGTCCATCTAGCTAAGGCTATGGTTTTTCCAGTAGTCATGTATGGATGTGAGAGTTGAACTATAAAGAAAGCTGAGTGCTGAAGAATTGATGCTTTAGTACTGTGGTATTGGAGAAGACTCTTGAGAGTCCCTTGGACAAGGAGATCCAACCAGTCCATCCTAAAGGAGATCAGTCAGTCCTGGGTGTTCATTGGAAGGACTGATATTGAAGCTAAAACTCCAATACTTTGGCCACCTGATGCGAAGAGCTGACTCATTTGAAAAGACCCTGATGCTGGGAAAGATTGAAGGCAGGAGGAGAAGGGGACAACAGGGGATGAGATGGTTGGATGACATCACTGACTCAATGGACCTGAGTTTGGGCAAATTCCGAGAGATAGTGATGGACAAGGAGGCCAAGCATGCTGCGGTTCATGGAGTCGCAAAGAGTCAGACACAACCGAGTGACTGAACTGAACTGAACTGAATGCACAACATGATAAATGTAATTGACACTACTATATGTTGTATTTGAAAGTTAAGAGTTTTTAAATGATGCAAGTTGGCTCAGCATAAAACAAAGTAACGGAGTGTGGAAAGTTCATGATATGGTTTCAGAATCCCTATTGTAATAATCTTGAGAAATTATAGCTTATTGAGTTTTGATATAGTATCAAAGAAGAACAATTATCTCTTCTCCTGGTTTCCAACTACATCTGTGTGAAGCTGGATATTCTCCATTTATTGTAACCAAAATGGTATATTGCAATAGAATGAATGCAGAAACCAATATAATAATCCAGCTCCGTTATATTAAGCCAAAGTTTACAAAATTTTTTAAAATTTAAAAAAAAATGTCAAAGGCAATCTTTACAGTAATTTTTCTTTGAAAATGGTTTTCATTAAAATGTTCTTTATATTAACTACAAATTATATATTAAGTGTAAAATCACCCAGGTAATAGATTTATTGTTATTTTCAATGTATTAAGGAGTAAACACTTTAAAATTTTTATTTGTTTATTCATCTATTGGCTGTGCGGGTCTTCATTGCTGCCTATGGGCTTTCTCTAGTTGCGGTGAGAACAGGGCTGCTCTTCATTGTGGTGCATGGGCTTCTCATTTCAGTGGCTTCTCTTGTTGAGGAGCCTGGGCCCCTAGGCCTTGAGGCCTTTAGTGTTTGTGGCTCTCAGGCTTAGTTGGCTGGTGGCATGTGGGATTTTCCCAGACCAGAGATCAAATGTCCCCTGAATTAGCAGGCAGATTCTTAACCACTGGACTACCAGGGAAGTCCAATGAGAAAATACTTTCAAAACATATCAGTTTTTACTAAAATGACCCATCTTTCTTATATGACCTGGGTAAGACTCACTGCAACATTTTCTCCCAATTTCCCTAACACTTCAGATGACTCCCTTGTTTCCCTGTGACCATGCCAGACACAGACCCTTTAAATTTCCATTTTTGTCTTCTACCTAATTAACTGAGGTTCCTTTTCATGACTAAAAAAAGAGACAAAACTAGCTAGATAGGGAGATAAACATTTCTTATTAACTGACTGACTGAGATCCATCTGATGACAAAACCAATCCCACTGTAAAGATTACCCTTCCTGTATATAACTTGTTTCTGGGCTTTCCAGGTGGTTCACTCAATAAAGAATCTGCCTACAATACAAGAGATGGCCTGCCATGCAGGAGACCAGGGTTCAATCCCTGGGTCAGGAAGATCCCCTGGAAGAGGAAATGGCAACCCACTCCAGTATTCTTGCTTGGGAAACTCCATGGACAAAGGCCTGGTGGGCTACTGCTGCTGCTGCTGCTGCTGCTGAAGTCTCTTTAGTCATGTCAGATTCTGTGCGACCCCACAGACGGCAGCCCATTGGGCTCTACCATCCCTGGGATTCTCCAGGCAAGAACACTGGAGTGGGTTGCCATTTCCTTCTCCAGTGCATGAAAGTGAAAAGTGATAGTGAAGTCGCTCAGTCGTGTCTGACTCAGCGACCCCATGGACTGCCGCCTACCAGGCTCCTCCATCCATGGGAGTTTCCAGGCAAGAGTACTGGAGTGGGGTGCCATTGCCTTCTCCTCTGGTGGGCTACAGTTTATGGTATAACAAAGAATCGGACATGACTTAAATGGTTAAACCACCAACCACCATAACGTGTCTATAAAAGTCTATTCTTTTCCATAAAAGCTTAGACAAAACCACCTGCGAAGATACTCTGATCTTCAGACCTACAGTGTTTTCCCTATTGCAATAATGGCTAAATAAAGCCAAATTTTTCCTTACTTGTTCATAGATTTTTGTTGTTTTTTTTCCTTTTATATTAAAAATAATTTCATATTTTTGTTAAATCTTCCAGCTTCCAAAATATGTTGGTGACTACAAAAATAAAAAACACTCGCTTGACCTTTATTTTTATTTTTTATTTTTTATTTTATTTATTTTTTTGGCTTTCTAAAGATTCTTCATTAAGTATCAATTAATAGTCACAGTATGCATGACACTTGATACAAACATTTTCAAATATTTTATGACTTGATAATGCAAACTTATGTTTAAAATAGTTTAAGGAAACAAACATAAACAGCAAACATTTAGAAGAAATAGACTGTGAAAATATTCCAATTCTTAAACTTAAGTTTTCCTAAACTTCCCTGGTGGCTCAGACAGCAAAGTATCTGCCTATAATACAGGAGATCCAGGTTTGATCCCTGGGTTGGGAATATCCTATGGAGAAGGAAATGGCAACCCACTCCAGCACTCTCGCCTGGAAAATCCCATGGAGGGAGGAGCATGATAGGCTACAGTCCATGGTGTCTCAAAAAGTCGGGCACGACTGAGCTATGATGCTGAAGCTGAAACTCCAGTACTTTGGCCACCTCATGCAAAGAGTTGACTCATTGGAAAAGTCTCTGATGCTGGGAGGGATTGGGGGCAGGAGGAGAAAGTGATGACAGAGGATGAGATGGCTGGATGGCATCATCGACTAGATGGATGTGAGTTTGAGTGAACTCCGGGAGTTGGTGATGGACAGGGAGGCCTGGTGTGCTGTGGTTCATGGGGTCACAAAGAGTCGGACATGACTGAGTGACTGAACTGAACTGAATGTTATTTAGGAATCTCAGCATTGGTCAAAACCAATTGCTTCTGGTTTTTGATACTTTTCCTTTACTTGACACAGTTTTGATTTTTGGAGAACTTGACCTTTATTTTTAAATCATAAAACATGGTTTATAATGCAAGATTCATCTATTAAAACTTCAATCTTAGGAAAATGAAGTTGTATTTTCATTTGTACATACCATTTTTCTATGATTTCATTCAGGAGAAGGAAGGAACCAGATGAATCAGGGATGAATTTTCTGGCAATAGAAGAGAAAGGGCTTCCTATGCAGGCCACATGATTGCATAAAAGCCACACATACAGTTCAGTTGATAGAGCAGACCTCCAATCTGTAGTCCTCCAGTCTGTAGTCCTCCAATCTGTAGTCCTCCAGTCTTAAAATATTGCTCTTGTATGTTTGGGCACCTGCGTGTGTGTGTGTGTGTGTGTGTGTGTTGCATGGAGGGAATCCAGAAAGAGACATGTAATTGAACTGTGCATCAAGAAACAAATAACATGAGGCATTGGTTTAACACTGTACATTGACATCAGCTCATTCTTAGAGGAATTAGTTAGCTGCTAAAGAGGAAGATAACAGGATGGTTATCACAAAGAGGGCATTGTGCAGGAAGAAGGGAAGGAAGTACGTGGAAGCTGACTGCGACATTGAAAAAGAGTCCAATTGTTCTTCCTACGCAGCTCTGCCTGTGGTCTGTTGGCCTATCCTTGGTTTCAACATTTTGGTCTTTGTCTTCCCTCACTGACTCAGGAAATCAGAAAGCTCCACAGAGGCCAGGAGTCAGTGTGTTTTATGGCCTATTAGTCCCTGCCCTGCTGGTGGAAACAGGCTCTTTCAGAATGTGTTTGTGCTGGTATAGGTGTTCTGGCCGAGACATAGCCAATGGCAGTGCTGAAACTTACTAAGGAATGACACAATCTCTATTACTTGAATCTATAATACCTGTTACTGGAACAATGAATTTTTAATAGTAATAAGTATAAGAATAAACAGAAAGTTTGGTGGATAAAAGTTTTCTTATGAGTCTCCTTTTCCTAATACAATCCTAACATCCTGTGGAGAAATTATATATATATATATATATCCCTGCTTATTTTTTATTTATTTTTTAATAATAAAATTATTATTACCAAGTGAAAAACACTACAAATATAGACTTTTGGAGCAGGTGTATTTGTTACACTTTGGCAGCGTAATGTAGTCTAAAGACTACTAAGGAGAGTTTTACTAACTACATCTTATATTGTTACAGAGAACTCAGAGTTGAGGAAAAAACATGATTTTGAATATTTAAAAGATCAAGTATTTAGCTTTAACTACTAAGCTTGAAATACGTTTGATTGGTTTATATAATGTAACCAATTTGCAATAACTCACTGTAAATTGGCTATAAATTGACATATATAAAATCAAAGTATATCTTCATTTTAAGTTTTCTTATTTTGAAATGCTGCTCTTTTGTAATATTGATAGAAATAAAAGATATTTTGATAATAATACTTTTGGAATTGTAAAATTTTAAACAGTTTTATCTTTTGGGAATTTAATTATTCTCATAATTTTCCCAAGAGGCAATTAAACACAATCAGACATTTTAGATTGTTTGGTTCCTTCTCTTAGATATTACTAAACTTAATTTGAGAACTAAAGTGAAAAAAATCATATTATATCTAAGTTTATAGAAAGTCTCTTATCTGAATATAACTGAAAACAAAATATAAAATTTTAGATTAAATATTTTCTCCATAATTTCAGATACAAAACATTTAGGAAAAAATAATAAATATTATGCAAATTTTAAGGTCTACTAAATTTTCTAGAATTTTTAAACACAATTCTGGAATATTAAAGTAGTCCATTATTATGTGCTTTTATATATCTATTATGTGTATATCTATTATGTGCTTTTATATTTAGTAAGTCAGGATGAAAATATTTAATTGTTTCAGACACTCTCAGGCAGAGGAACCAGAGATTAAATTGCCAACATCTGCTGGATCATTGGAAATGCAAGAAAGTTTCAGAAAAACATCTTTTTCTACTTTATTGACTATGCCAAAGCCTTTGACTGTGTGGATCACAATCAATTGTGGAAAATTCTGAAAGAGATGGGACTACCAGACCATCTGAACTGTCTCTTGAGAAACCTGTATGAAGGTCAGGAAGCAACAGTTAGAACTGGACTGGTTCCTAATAGGAAAAGGAATACATCAAGGCTGTATATTGTCACTCTGCTTATTTAACTTATATGTAGAGTACATCATGAGAAACACTGGGCTGGAGGAAGCACAAGCTGGAATCAAGATTTCCAGAGGAAATATCAATAACAGATATGCAGATGATACCACCTTTATGGCAGAAAGAGAAGAATTAAAGAGCCTCTTGCTGAAAGTGAAAGAGGAGAGTGAAAAAGTTGGCTTAAACCTCAACATTCAGAAAACAAAGATCATGACATGTGGTCCCATCACTTCATGGCAAATAGATCAGGAAACAGTGGCTGACTTTATTTTGGGGGCTTCAAAATCACTGCAGATGGTGATTGCAGCCATGAAATTAAAAGACTCTTACTCCTTGGGAGGAAAGTTATGACCAAGCTAGATAGCATATTTAAAAGCAGAGACATTACTTTGTCAACAAAGGTTCGTCTAGTCAAGGCTATGGTTTTTCCAGTGGTCATGTATGGATGTGAGAGTTGGACTATAAAGAAAGCTGAGTGCTGAAGAATTGATGCTTTTGAACTATGGTGCTGGAGAAGACTCTTGAGAGTCTGTTGGACTGCAAGGAGGTCCAACCAGTCCATCCTAAAGGAGATCAGTCAGTCCTGGGTGTTCATTGGAAGGACTGATATTGAAGCGGAAACTCCAATACTTTGGCCACCTGACTCGAAGAGCTGACTCTTTTGAAAAGACCCTGATCCTGGGGAAGATTGAGGGCAGGAGGAGAGGGGGGACAACAGAGGATGAGATGGTTGGTTGGCATCACCAACTCAATGGACATGGGTTTGGGTGGACTCTGGGAGCTGGTGATGGACAGGGAGGCCTGGTGTTCATGGGGTCACAAAGAGTCAGACATGACTGAGCAACTGAACTGAACTGAACTGATACCATATAAAAATGAAAGAGTCTCTAAAGAGTGAATCTCACTGTATGGCTGCATGCTTGGTTATGTTGGAGCCTTTGCAACCCCATGGACTCTAGCCCATGAGGGACTACATGGAAATTTCATGGAAATTTCCAGGCAAGGATACGGGAGTGGGTTGCAATTTCCTACTTGAATTGTTGCCTTCAAATTGTGGTTCTGGAGAAGACTCCTGAGAGTCCCTTGGACATCAAGGAGTTCAAACCAGTCAATCTTAACAGAAATCAACCCTGAATACTCATTGGAAGGACTGATGCTGAAGCTGAAGCTCCAGTATTTTGGTCACCTGATGCAAAAAGCTGACTCACTGGAAAAGTCCCTGATGCTGGGAAATATTGGGGGCAGAAGGAGAAGACGGTGTCAGAGGATGAGATGGCTAGATGGCACCACCAAAGCAATGGACATGAACTTGGGCAAACTTCGGGAGATGTGAGGGACAGGGAGGCCTGGCGTGCTGCAGTCCACGTGTTCCCAAAGAGTTGGAGATGACAACAGTGACTACCGCTTGGGAAGCCCGTTCCTTACTGCTATTCTGTAGCAACTTTTTCTGCAAAAGACTAGTTCTGAAGTGAGGATTCACTTCATAAGAAAAAAACCAAAAGATTCTGAATTTAGGAATGTATATTTAGCCAGTGTGATAGTCCTCTGTCATGCAGCTCTTGGAGGCCACTCAGCAAACTTGCCATGACAACCTGAGAGGAGCTTTCCAGAGTTCTGTTGTGAATCAGTCCTCAGCAGTTCAAAATATACCAGAAAGGATGTGCTGACTATGAAATCATCCTTAACTATAAAAGCTTGAGATATATTATGTAAAACATCAGAAAAATCCCTACAGAAAAGGACCAATCATGCATTCTACCTAGAGGCAACAGGTTATCCTGTGAGAAGGTTTGCCTTGAGTCCAAGGACTTCAAGTCCCAGCGATGCTGCTAACTCGCTGCATGACTCGGGGAGGCTCCAGCCTCCCTGGGTTTCCTCCCACTCATCATCCAGGAGATAAAGAGACTGGATCAGATGACTCAGGAAATTTCTCCAGTTGAACTTATTACATTCTAGTTGTAATTATTTAAGAAAAGAAAAGGTCTTTTTTTTCTATTGTGTATATAAAAGCAAATAAATAAAAACTAACCATTAAAGGTTGAAAAATTCAAAACTTGAAAAAAAAAAAAGATTTTGTGTGATTCCTGAAACAAGATTTATGCCCCACATAGAAAATGCATTAAAAAAAAAAAAAAAAAAAAGAAACTGCTAATTTAGCTTCTCTTCCATCTTCTCTCTCCAGTAACCCTTTGTTTTTTACCAGGAATGTACGGCTTGACCAAAGTTAACAAAAGCAGTTCTCCGTGCATGGATAATTCCTAGCCAGTGATCAAGGGTGAAAAGCAATGACCATGTATTAAAGGGTCAGAGCTATGTGTCAGGGGATGGTCCACACTCCCACTGAGAACAAGGCAAAGCTCTTGGACCCCATGACCCTAAGTCTGTTTCTTTGTAAAGTTCAAAAGAGACTCAGTGAAGTGCTAAATAACAAACTTATCCACGGGTGCCTGAGAATGGCTTTACTCTACAGGAAATTAAATCCAAGCTATTGAGGGCTTGAGTTCATCCTTGTTTTTAAAACTCAGTTTCTTACAGCATAACCCAAGGCTTATTTTCACTGCACCACCCACTTCATTTGTGCTCATGGAACACTGATTTTCTTAAGTCATTGAAACACTAGGTGAAAAATGAAGATGAATATCACAAACACACAGTTTTCTTTTTATTTAACATAGGTTTGTTCTGAAAAACAAATCAAGTAACATCAAAACAATAGCAAAAACAAACTTAATAGTTCCTGAGACAGAAAAGGACTAAAATAGAGCAGCACATTTCAAGCTCCTACATGGTAGAAAATCTTTCTTAGTTTACTGTGAAGTTTAGTAATTATATGGACATGGATGTATCACATTTTATTACAAAATTAGGAGTTGTCTTGCTTGTTATTTTTACCTCAGAAATGAAAAGGTAAAGCCAATAAAAATGATAGTGCATAAAACTCTACATAATTTTACATTGTAGTTTACAAGTTAGCTTAGAAACGTTTATTCTTGTTATAAGAAGTATCTGTCTAGAATTTTCCAACTCAATTAGGCAAGAGAAGTCAAAAGAAGAAGGAAGAAAAGAAGGAGGAGAGAGATTGTGAAAATATCGTCCTATATCAATATATGTAAGCAGAATTTGAGCTATTTTTATAGAAATGAAAAGCAAATAGCATATATCTCTGAGTTCAATTATGCTTTAATTTTAAAATTCAGTAACTTATTTTTTCTGATATTTAATGAGAGATGCTCTTGTAACATCTTCACTGTTGAAAATCTTTGTTTTCTGTTTTATTTCCCAATCTGCTTTTTGCTAATTGCTCAAATCTTTTTTTTTTTTTTTGCTAATTGCTCAGATCTGCCCTTCCTTCTCTAATCTTTTCCCTGGCCTTCCTCTTCCTCCTACTCTGTTTTCTTCGGCAGACATTTGATATTATAACACAGCCCCAAAGGTCCCCATGGGCAGTTTAAATGGTAGACCTTGAGGGGCACGTGAGGGTGGGCAGTGTGCAATGGGAAGCTGGAAAAACAGCCAGGCTGCAGACCAAGGGGGAAATGAGCTGCACTCAGCTAGGCAAGTGAAAGTCCAGAACCCGGAGAGAAAAGTCAAAATGACAGGTTGCTCTGTTTCTAGGTGGCTAACTTTTTCTAATTCTGGTGACTTTTGAGGTGACTTGTATTTCCTTTTGGTTCTAAAAGATTCCTTAAATTTTTCCAATACCTCTTCTCTTCTTTCTTCTCTTTTTTATTTTTTATTTTTCAGATTTCAGAAAATTCGTTTCTAACAAACAAATGGCTACAGATTGAATATTTATGTCCCCCAAATTCATGTGTTGAAACCTAATCCCCCAAGTGAGGGTATTTGGAGGTGGGGACTTCAGGAGACTATTAATTCATGAGGGCAGATTCTCCAGGAATAAGATTAGTGTCCTTATAAGAGACCCCCAGAAAGGAGACTCCTCGCCCCTTTCACTTTGTGAGGTTCCAGAAATAAGACAGCTGTATCAGAACCCAAAAGTTGACTCTCACCAGAGACTGAACATTTTAATCTGATACTTTAACCACCATACTGCATCATCTTCTTTTAAGTGTGGAAATCAAAGCCCAGGAGACTTTGGAAATGTGGGCAACATAATTTGTACCTCAATTGGCTTGTTTTTCTTCCTTTCTTTTCTTTATTCCCCCCTCCCTTCCTGTTTCCCTCTCCCTCTCTCTTCTTTGGCCTTCCTTCCCTGGCAGGATTTAGTGATGATTGGAAAATCCTATCCAGAAAGAAAATTTATGAAATGAATACACTAAATCTAAAATAAAAAATAACCATCTCTGCCAAAGGATGTTAACAGAGCTCAGTGATTATTGCCATTTCAGTCTCACCAAAACAATGTTAGGAATGAAAACTGCAAAGTAAGCAAAGCAAAAAAATAAATAAATGAAAATAAAAGCTTTGACTCTTTAGTCCTATTGCGGTAAATTTACAGAGCCATCCTATTACTAGACAAGAATATAACCAAAAGTAAAATTATGGTAGATGGATAATATATGTATTTTATCAATAACATCAAAACAAAAAACATGAATTCCTTGGTGATCCAGCGGTTAAGATTCTGTGCTTCCACTGTAGGGAGCATCGGCTTGGCCCCTGATAAGAGAAGTAATATCCTGTATGTCATATGGTAAAAATACAAAAGAAAGCCACACATAGTCATTTCAGGTAACATGTTAGTAAGACTCTCTTTACTTACAGCATCAAGCTTATATTATTTGTCTTTGTCATTTGCTACCAGTAAAGATTCACATTAACCTCCAAGAACAAAATGTACCAGACTATAGCTTTTCTTTTAAATCAAGTTTCAAAATATCTGAAGACAGAAGGGATGGATTTAGATGTTATTAAACAACAGCTAATAATTACTTAAGTGTTTTGGCTGAATATGTCCTAAATCTATATTCTAAATATTTTGATTTTAATATTCAGAGACTAAAAATTCATGTTATGTTACATTAAAATCTCAACTGCCATGCTCTGGAGCATCTACCTGCTCCATTATAGAATTTGCAATCTTCTTCAGCGCTCCCTTGCCCAAATTATCTGAATATTTCTCAGTGCTCATGAATCAATTCTTCTCTATCTCTTTTTCCTGCTGAGCAGGAATTCATAGAACCTACTCTGTCAATTCTTCCCAGAGCCAACTACTCATCACTGTCTTCAAGAGGTCCTTATTCCAGTGTCTTCTGGAGCCACCAGTGGCTCCTGAACTTCCATGGCTATTGACTGGGGTGACAGTCTAACAGCCAAGTCCTAACAACCTCATAGGCTTAGCTCCTGTCATTTCCACATCTATCATCAGGCTCACTGCCATCAAGTCTTGCTCTTTTAATCTGCTAAAATAAAGCCATGACTCGGTCACCAGCATCCATTAACTGAGGTCGCTTAGAAATGACAAAATTACTGACACTACTTTCTTCAGTCAGAACACACACACACACACACACACACACACACACACACACACACACACACACACACACTCAACTTGGGCCCCGAGGTTTACAGATCTAATGGTGTGAGTCCTCAGATTCACCCACACAGCCTATTTCCCCATTTCCCGAGAACACTTGAGATTTCGGGCAGGCTGATGTGGTTGGGGAATTACTACCCATCTCCAAGTTGGCCAGAACCAACATTATTCATTTCACATTTTCATCTCCATCATCCTTTATTGACATTTCTTCTTGGCTAGTTCTTTCCTTGTCTCACTGTATATATGTATGAGTGTTTCCTATATCCAAGGCACAGTTCAAGAAATAGAAATAGTCTACGATGTGTTTTAATCATTTAAACATCAAAGAGAAGGTATGGTACCGTTCAAGCTCTTTTCTTCTAGGTTTATCTACCTCATCTATATTTATGTTTTCAAACAGTTCTCTGGAATCAGCCAGATGGAATCTAAGACCTAATCAACACGTTGTGTGAGAATTTGCCGGATCCCAAATATTTACTGAATCTGAGCCCTAGGAGGCTACTTAGTCAAAAGCTTACTGTATACCAGTGGCACCAAGATCAGAGCAGTGGGAATGGTCTACCTGGGTTCAGGCAGTCAGCATGTACATTGTCTAGTGTGTTTTTTCCTTTGTCATCACCAAACACCAACAATTCTGGAAACAGTATCAGTGTTAAAATATTCTTCCCTAGAAAAAATCTTTTGTTGGTCTAAGTTGAGCATCAGCAAGCAACTTTTTTCTGTAAAGAACCAAATAGTAACCATTTGGGACTCTGGGGGATCAAAGAAACCTGTTTCAATTACTCAGTCTTGATGCTGTAGAAAGAAAGAAGCCATAGACAAAACACAAATGGCTGGAAGTGTCTGTGTTCCAATAAAACTTTATTTATAAAAATAAGCAGCAGGCAAGATTCGGCTCGGGCTATAGTTCGTGGTCTAAATTCTAAATAATAGTTCTTACTGATGATTTTTAATAATACATGTAAGCTTTAAAGAAGCATATTTTTATTACTTATCTTTTGGTAAACATTGGATTCTATATGTAAGTTAATTCAGAAAACTTCTAGTTATACAGAGGGGCTGACACATAAAGACTCAGCCACATCACTTATTTCTAGAGTAAATTCTAACAGTAAGGAATCATTTGAGCTTGCTTCTTCCTAGTTCATTTCAAACCTTTATGGTACCACATAGTTTTTCATCTAGACATATATTTAAAATAAACAGTGATCGCAGAGATGTAAAGAAGAAGAAATAAAAGCTGGTTTACTTTAATTTTATTATATTATTCCTTTTGTGCACATGAAACCCTGGTGACCCCCTGCATGTTCAAATCTCTTCTTCCTATAAGGACCTGAGTCAGATTGGATAGGCCCATCCTAATGATCTCATTTTAACTTAATCACCTGTTTAAAGGCCCCATCTCAAAATACACTTACATTCTGAGGCACTGAAGGTTGGGGCTTCAGTATTTGAATTTGCAGGGGTATATAATTGAGTTCATAACATACAGGATGAATTAAAAATATAGTCTTAGCTTTTTAAGCCTGAAGGGAAATCAGAGTCCACTTTCTCATTTTATAGCTGAGGAAACAAAGGTCCTTCCAAGGTAAGCCAGGAAGTGAAACCATGGCAGCCCAAATCTGAGCCCAATGCTCTTTCTACTAAAATTTACAATATATTTTGTTTTTCTATTTTCTCTCCACTGGCAATAATTAAAATAGTAACTTTACATTATGTCATTATATTGCCTCTTGTACAAAATTTCTTATTTTGGCTTTTACTCTACACATTATTTTACCTACTTCTGTTACCATACCATACAAAACAATGTATTTGGGAAGGTCTCTATCAGAGCCTAGAAGCTCAGGTCTTTGATAAAATTTTTGATAGGAACACAACAGGAAAAATGTGTATTATAAGAAGTCAATACTTTAAGTGATTATAAAGAGCATTATCCTTCTCATTTGTCCCCCAAACTGCCTTTTAAGGAAATAAAATATATTTTAGGATAACTTGAAAAATACTTCTTATTCAAGGGAAAAAATCAGGCATCATGTGTTTTCCATAAAACACAGCAGTTTAAGCTCTATTCCAAGAGGGTAGAAATATTTGTAAAAGAAAAATGTAATTACAAAAATCAAAAGAATTACACAGCAGAAGGGTGATTTTTCCTAAAAGAGGAATATTAAAAAACCGAAGGAATTATTCCTGTAGATCTCTCTGCAAATCTCCAAATTTCTAACAGTCATTTCGTGATGGTTCCCAAATGAAAAATACATGCTGTTATCTGCAGCTGAGGTCAGGGCAAGTTTGTTTATAAAGATGTCAGGGCACTTCAAAATGCTTGATGTTTATCACGTACATAGGCTCATGCAGTAAGCAGTGGGATAAGGGAGGCATTTTCTCATAAAACCTACCAGAAAGTGATTTTAAAAGCATAGTTAAGATTTTTCAGATAAGGAAGAAGCACATAATGCCTTTTTTTTTTTTAAAGGGTTAGGATGACCCTGCTTTTGTAGAAGCCTTTTATTTTTATTATTTTCCTGTACAAATATCTAGGACCCACTCTGGAGTTTCAAATCTGTTAACGGAGATAAGCAAAATGTACCTTAAAAACTAAGGCTATCTGGATAATTTCCCTCTATGTGTCTCTCACAATCTAGCAACATTTTAGTCTCTTGATTTTTAGTATCTCAGCTACTGGAATTCTGGACTCAGGTCTGTTCTGTTCTTCTATAATCTCTATGTGGATGGAATAAATTAAGGAGTTAATAATAATTATGGAATGTTTCTAAGCACACTAATTAAATTCTGCAATAATGGCAGAAATTTTTTTTTTCTTTTGGAAATAATACCTTATTGTTGTTTTGGCCCTTTCTCTTTTACTGGAACTATTTACATTATCCTATTTTTCTGAAAGATTTGCAATTGGAGTCAGTAGGAAAACAAGTTTTCCACCGAAAGGAATTTTAGAGATAATCTAACCAAAGCACCAGTTCTTTAAGTTGAAGAAACTGAAATAAATATAAAAAATGGAGGTGATGGTCTCCTGACACATGATAAGTAGAGAGAGAACAAAGAATTGAACCTTTGTGTGATCATCTTTCATGGTATTCTTCCTGATGTGCCACGCAAAATAGAAACATTCAGATATGTTAATTATCTTTAAGAGAAAATATGACATCATGCCTTTCTGTGGGAAAAGTAAAGGATTTTATATTCTTTCAATTCTCAAATAGAAGTTTCTATTTTCTTCCTCCTAAAATTTTGATTTTTACTAGATACAGTTTTGCTTTATTCAAAGTATAAGGAAAAATTAGTTGGGAAAATTTTGTCCCAGTTTGTTATCATTTATCTTGAGAGGCCCACTGGTCTCTCAGATAGAGCTTTAGCCAAAGAAGCTTCAAAGTGAGGATTACATTCCAGAGATTGGTTGTTCAACTTTCCAAATCCTAGGAAATATTTGCCAGTATACTTTGAGGAGATGAATTAAGTCTTGTGAATTGACATATAATAAACTTACTGGAAACTGATTTATAAAGAAACTCCAGTGACTAATTTGTAATGAAAGCTAAAACTAACAAACAGAATATTTATGTTTGCTGACTTGCAAATAGTTTACTGAACAATTGCTCCTTGGAAGAAAGTTATGACAAATCTAGACAGTATATTGAAAAACAAAGACATCACTTTGCCAACAAAGGTCTGGATAGTCAAAGCTATGGTTTTTGAGTAGCCATGTGTAGATGTGAGAGTCTGACCATAAAAAGGGTGAGAGCTGAAGAATTAATGCTTTCGAACTGTGGTGCTGAAAGAGACTCTTGACAGTCTCTTGGACTGCAAGGAGATCCAACCAGTCAATCCTAAAGGAAATCAGTCCTGAATATTCATTGGAAGGACTGATGCTGAAGCTGAAACTCCAATACTTTGGCCACCTGATGCAAACAGACAGTTCACTGGGAAAGAATTCATTGGAAAAGAATGCCGGGAAAAGTTGAGGGCAGGAGAGAAGAGGGCAACAGAGGATGAGATGATTGGACGACATCACCGAATCGATGGACGTGAGTTTGAGCAAGCTCTGGAAGAGAGTGAAGAACATGGAAGTCTGGCCTGCTGCAGTCCATGATGTTGCACAGCTGGACACGACTTAGTGATTGAACAAGAACACCACATTTACTTATGAATAATTTTCATTCTACCTGCTGGCTCAAAGGGAATAAAAGGCTACAAAGTTGTCTGACTAAAGGATCTTCTGGTCAGACTTTACGGCTTGCACACCATGAAATTTCAAATCATGAGAGGACATTTTTGGGGAGGCAATGCATCCAAATCTCCAGGGAGACTGCTGTGGCCAGCTCTCACAAGATCCAGCTTGAAACCTGCAATGGGATTATTAACAGTAACCGTGGGATGTTTCTATAATGTCACAAAGCAGGCACCTTTGTGTTGCAATAGCCTGGGGTAGTTTTTGAGCAGGCCAGAGGGGAGGCACTATAACGCGTCTTATTTCCCCCACATACTGCAAAGCAAGAAAGTGACAAATGCTGCCTGTCCAAATAACTTAATGTGCATTGTGTCTGCCATTTATTGAATGCCAAAGACCATTCTTAGTGATTCACACACAGCAGTTCACTTACTTGTAACTAAACCATGTAGGATAGGTACTATTACACAGGAAAAGGAACTTTTTCTTTCTTTCTTTCTTTTTAACAAATGAAGAAACTAAGGCTTTGAAAAGTTGCTTGACCAAGATCATACAGTTCCTAAATGTCTGAGCTCATATTAGCGCTCTGAATCCAAGGGGTTCATCACCAACTCAATGGCAATGAATTTGAGCAAACTCCAGGAGATAACAAAGGGTGGGGAGCTTGGCGTGCTGCAGTTCATGAGGTTACAAGGAGCAGGACATGACTAAGTGACTGAACAATAACAGCAAATAGAAAAGATGCCAAATTACAATCCAGGATGATTTTCTCAAAATGATTTAATGAGCATCTGGCAAAGCAGATAATTTAGATTGATAGCATCAGCGGTCTATTGATAATCTGATTTTAAACTCAAGCTTATTCACCAATTTTAGTTTACATGAAATAAAGGAACAGTGGAACATTTAAAAATGTATTTTGCATGTTTGTGATATTAGTAGTTAATATACTTTTACATGTACAAAAAGAAGACACGCATTTAGCTAAGCACATTTCCTTAAATTTGTTACTCATTACAGTGGTTTTTTATTTTTTATATCTATGTAAAGAAAACATCTATTTTAAAGAAATATTTAGATATTTGTGGTAGTAATACCTCAGATGTGAGGCAGTAATTCCTGAGATGTTTTTTATTCACAGTTAGAAAGTTGCTATAAACTCTTAGGGAGTAATTCTTACCCTTTAGTAGTCTATTAAAATAGGCATGTACATTTAACTGGATTATGCCCTCATTTTGTGTTCTCTGCCCATCAAAATCAGCTCAAAATCCACCTAAAAACTCCTTGCCACTTTCAGAAAATCCTCCATGACGAATTCTGCCTGATCCTGATTACGCTATCATTTCAGAATTGATAAGTTGATTTTAACTTTATGAATATGCATTTATTGATCTAAAATGTGCTTTCTGTACCTCTTATTTAATGACTGTGGTAGCCAGTGTCAAAGATAGACCCACGTATTTTCCTGTTCTGATATTCATGATCATAGTTGTACCCTTCCATAGTGAATAGGGCCCAATCAGATCAGATAACTAACTGGATATTGTGGAAATGGCAGACCTCAACTTCTGAGGCAAAGTCACAAAAGACATTAAAATTTTCCCCTTGAGGCTTCCCCCATGGTCTAGTGGTTAATACTCCGAGCTTCCACTATAGGGGGCACAGGTTCCATCACTAATTTGGGAACCAAGATCCCGCATGTCCCTCTCCTGCCTGGCCAAAAAAGAAAAAGAGAGAGAGAAACTTCCTCCTTGCTCTTCTGAATCATACACTGTGAGAGAAAACAGCTCAGACATTGTAAGGACACCTAAGAAGCCCTACAGACAGGTTCCTGTGATGAGGAACTAAGGCTTTCTGGAAACCATTCTGGAAAAGGATCTCCCAGTCCAGTCAAACTTTCAGTTAACTGTAGCCCAGTATGACACCTTGACCACAACCCATGAGACCTTGAGCTGTAACCAATCCAGTTAAGCTGGTCTCATGTTCCTGCATCAACTGTTAAGATAATACAATTTATATTATTTTAAGCTACTAAGTTTTCCAGTATTGAGCCATGCATAATAATAACCCTAGCATAATGATCACTTGTGTTCTAACATTTAAGCTATTTAGTCATAACATTTTTCTTTCCATTTCTTTTTTTTTTTTTTTTTGCACAGTCCTTTTGTTGTTCAGTTGCTCAGTCATGTCTGACTCTTTGAAACCCCATGGACTGCAGCATGCCAAGCTTCCCCATCCTTCACCATCTCCCAGAGTTTGCTTAAACTCATGCCCATTCAGTCAACGATGCCATCCACCATCTCATCCTCTGTCGCCCCTTTCTCCTCCTTTAGGTATAAGAAAAGGAACAGAAGGTTAAAGATAAATGTGGTAGAGAAATGGTGACCTTGCCACTGTGGTTTGGTCCCATAGTGTTTTGCTCTGTAAATGAAATGACTATAGGGCATTCCCTGGTGCTTCTGTGGTTAGGACTCTGTGTTTTTACTGCTGATGGCATGAGTTCAATCCCTGGTCAGGGAACTAAGATCCCTCAAGTTGCACCATGAAGCCGAAAGGGGAAAAAAAAAAAAAAGTTGATGATAGGAATCACAGTTTACTCATTGTTAATTTCAGGGATATGAACTAGATGAGCAGGTACCATAATGTAATCTTTTACTTTTTTCTGTAAGTTCTTGATGGTAGAATTACTCCCTGGCAGCTAGTAAAATGTCCACTTTTCTGTTTGTTTGAAGTCCCTAAATTAGATGATAGTCTATTGCTGTTCTAGTAAACAGTGTAAAATTGTATTTTCAATCTCTCTAGCTCTCTCTCCCTCTTTCTTTTCTATCCTCTTTTTTCTTTTATCAAATAACTGGCTGAGGATGATAGTGAAGGAAGTTTTTAAAATATCTTTATTATTGATAATTAATAGTTTTAAGAGGTAATAGATAATCTCCTTTTCCCCTACTTCAAGTAGGCATAATCATTTTTTTTGAAAGAAAATTCAAGAGAATTGCCTCTGTTTTTGATATTTGACATCTCATTACAACTAATCATGCAATAATATTTCTGAAGGTGGGATTACCAAAGAGGAATTGAGATGTAGAAATAAAAATCATGTTGATGGGAAAATAGGAGAGAGGGTTTTGATTTATAGTAACTGTTGGTTTATGATGAACAGTGAAAATCATTTTGCGGATATTAGGGGTGTTTTCATCCATATAAAAATGTTGTTACTATTCAGAAGACATAACAGTCAGTGTTCTCCAAAAAATCAGAACAAGTAAACAACATATGCATGAATGCATATAAAGATATTTATTTCAGGTATTGCCTTTTTAAAATATAACTTTATTTATTTATTTTTGATGTGCTGGCTCTTCACTGCTGCTCAGGCTTTCTCTTGTGGCGAGCAGGGGCTACTCTCTACTTGCAGTGTGTGGGCTTCTCATTGTGGCGGCTTCTCTTGCTGCAGAGCATGGGTTCTGAGGCGAACGGGCTTCCGTAGCTGTGGACCTGGGCTCAGTAGCTGTGCTCACAGGCTCTGGAGTGCTGGCTTGGTAGTTGTGGTACACAGGCTTAGTTGCTTAGTGGCATGTGGGATCTTCTTGAATCAGGATCAAACCTGTGTCTCTTGCATTGCCAGGCAGATTCTTTACCACTGAGTCACCAAGAGAAACTCCAAGGTATTGTCTTTTGTTATTGTGGAGGCTTGTTGTCTAGTCTCTAAGTCATGTCTGACTCTTGGCAACTCCATGGACTATAGAGCCTGGCAGGCTCCACTGTCTGTGGGATTTCCTAGGCAAGAATATTAGAGTGAGTTGTCATTTCCTTCTCCACAGAATCTTCCTGACCCAGGAATTGAACCCCAGGTCTCAGGCATTGTAGGCAGATACTTCATCGCTGAGTCACCTGGGAATCCCGTTGCAGAGGCTAGCAAATTCAAAATTGTAAGATAGGCCTGCAGACTGGAAACACCAGGAGTTGATTCTGGAGTATTTAGGTTCAATTTCTTCTTCTTCACAGAAACCTCAGTATTTGCTTTTAAAGTCTTTTGTCTAATTGGACAGGCTCACCTAAATTACGGAAAACAATCTCCTTCACTTGAAGGCAGTTGACTGTACAATGCTAACCACATCTACAAAATACCTTCACAGCAATACCTTGATTGGTCCTTGATTGAACAGCTGGGTATTATTGCCTAACCTAGTTGACACATATTGATAAAACCAGCCATCCTAGAAAATATGAATTTGGAATTAACCATACAGTTCACATTTATAGTAGGAAATCTAAATTCCCTAAACACAATTGTCACAATTAAAAAATGCTTCTAAGAACATTTAAAGTCAACTACATATTGATCTTTGTTGTTGGGAAAGATTAAAAAAATTTTTCTGTTATTGAACTGGTTGAAGTCTTAGTACTGTACCTGCTTAAAAATCCTTAATCTTCAAAGATTTCCAACTTTTAACATTAAACTCCTTTTCTTTCTCCAAATAAAATGAGCAAGGACTTCTGGCACTTAATCTGGAGTGAGTGAGAAGTAGTTGGAGCTTGCATGGCTCCCATTACACCCACAATTTTTCCTTTTTATCTGCAGTAGATTCTCCACTGGTGAAATTTTTCAGTTTAATTTTAATCAGAAACAGCTGTTTCAAGCAGATGCACAGAGTTCAAAGACATTATGTATTATGTACACAATTATAAAAACTTTCATTTTCAGACAATAGTAAACCAATCTAAGTGTAGTATGCCTAGGGATTCAAATTACATCCTTGTGTTTTATTTAAGAATCTACCTAGTATAATGCTTCCTAGCAGCTAGGAAAACAGTTCTGTCACTTCTCAAAACCTAGAAAAGCCAGTGTCAGGTCCCTGGAGAAGCTGCCTTTTGTCATATCTCCAGATATGCAAATTGCTTATCACAGGGCAGAGGTGTTTATCACTGCTTCCAAACAAATGGTGCTTATATTTACTGTAAGCAACATTAACAACAAAAATCACCCATAATTACTGACCCAATGACACCTTTCAAAGTAAAATTCTTGGCTACCTTCCCTTTCAATAGGCTGCCAAAATATACTAGAAAGAGTCTCTAACTTTGCAAACATTTCCAAAGCCACTTAAATTCAGCTGGGAATTTGAAGTACTTATTCTCCTGGGATATGAATGTTTGTCCCCTGCTGGGCTGATGTGTTGTCACCTGCTTCTATCATTTATTAGGACAGAACTGCCTGATGGGCTAGGTATTTCCAAAAGGGTGAATCAATTCTAAAGTAAACATAAATAGAAAGGCAATATTTTTCTATCAGATTCTCTGCTCAAATGTGAATAAATTTAGATATGCGTTCTTCAGTTTTGATAAGCCAGAAAAACATTGGAACTTATTTAATACTCTTTTTTTTAATGTTCTAAGAATTTGATGTTGGACTGCTGACTTTTTTTTTCTTTTTGCTAAATAAGAACATTTTAAAAATGCAAACTTCTGCAATCTACCATCTTCATCATTTTATTCAGAAGTATCAGAATACTAAGAAATAGAAACAACATCATCTTAGAATAGTATCTACCTTTTTTTAATGGAATAAACTTAAATTAAAGGGAAAAAAAAGACCACACTGTATTCACTTACTCATTTATCCATAGATCTGTTTAAAAAAAAAAAAAAGAAAGAAAAAGAAAGAGAATCACAAAAGCTTAGCATATGCCCTCCAGTAGTTTTGGAATCACTAGTGAAAATGTTACCTGAAAACTGGTTCACCTCTTTGTGGATTTTGAGTCAAAAGACACAGCCAAGTCAAAGATTGTGAAAAAGAAGGATTTATTATTTGCTTCAAGTAAAGGGAACACTGAGGGTCTTTTCCAAAGTAATATCTCCTGGAACTGCAAAACTGGGGAAGTTTTAAGTTAAGGGTACATGCAATTTATGAAGGGGCTTGAGGAGAGGAGAATTCAGCATGGGATTGGGGCAAAAGTCAACAGAGTCTAAGCTTTCAGTTCGGTTCAGTCGCTCAGTAGTGTCCAACTCTTTGTGACCCCATGAATCGCAGCACGCCAGGCCTCCCTGTCCATCGCCATCTCTCGGAGTTCACTCAGACTCACGTCCATCGAGTCCGTGATGCCATCCAGCCATCTCATCCTCAGTCGTCCCCTTCTCCTCCTGCCCTCAATCCCTCCCAGCATCAGAGTCTTTTCAAATGAGTCTAAGCTTTAGTTGATTGAAATCACTGATAGTTAGAAAAGGGCAACATCAGCATTCCTTATGTTCCAGCTGATTGAGTGGTTGAGTGCCCAAGAGGGCTTTCATTCTGCAAAACAGCTCAAGAAAATGATTTGGGCTTATCTTTACCACTGAAACAAAGGCTTCCCTGATAGCTCAGTTGGTGAAGAATCCACCTGAGATGCAGGAGACCCCAGTTTGATTCCTGGGTTGGGAAGATCTGCTGGAGAAGGGATCGGCTACCCACTCCAGTATTCTTGGGCTTCCCTTGTGGCTTAGCTGGTAAAGAATCTGCCCACAATGTGGGAGACCTGGGTTCGATCCCTGGGTTGGGAAGATCCCTTGGAGGAGGGAAAGGCTACCCACTCCAGTATTCTGGCCTAGAGAATCCCAAGTCCATGGAGTCTCAAAGAGTCCAGCACGACTGAGAGACTTTCACTTACTTTTGAAACAGAACTGGGAGTCTTTACAGTTGATTTATTATCTCTACTGTTATTACTTGCTGATAACAGTTTGCTCTTTGTTCCCCACAAGACCAAGCTTAGATTACAAAATGGCTTAGGCCAAAATAACTTAAGTCAAGAAAGTCATTCCTGGTTCTCTTTCTATAGAGAACTCCTTACCTATCTGTTTAGAATTATTCTGACAACACAATTATTCAGATTTTTTTTTAATAAAAGGAGACCATTGAAATGATTTGCACACACACACACAAAGGCAGAAGAGCCACAGTTTGAACCCATATTTTCCTATTCAGAGTCCATCTTACTGAACACTGATTTACCCAAAACTTTTGTTTCTGTCTTTTCCCGTAATAACCTTGTCTCATCCATTCTTCTATTACTCTAACAAACTGTGACCATGCATATTTTCGTTGCTAGTCTCTAAGTCATGTCCAACACTTTATGATCTCAAGGACTGTAGCCCACAAGGCGTCTCTGTCCATGGGATTTTCCAGGCAAGAATACTGGAGTGAGCTGCCATTTCCTTCTCCAGGAGATGTTCCCAAGCCAGGGGTCAAGCGTGTCTCTTGCATTAGCAGTTCAGTTCAGTCACTCAGTCATGTTAGACTCTTTGTGACCCCACGGACTGAAACACACCAGGCTTCCCTGTCCATCACCAACTCCCAGAGCATTAGCAGGTGGATTCTTTACCACTGAGCCACCAAGGAAGCCTTCTGTCATAAATTAATCCTAGAACTGCAGAGGGCAAGTTCTTTTAAAAACAGAATCTAAGATGAAAATTGGTCTGAGATGGTCTATTGGTGAGTCTTCTTTTTTTTTAATATTTATTTTTATTTATTTGGCTGTGCTAGGTCTTAGCTGTGGCACTCAAGATCTTCAATCTTCATTGTGGCATGTGGGATTTATAGTTGTGGCATGTGGGATGTAATTCCTTGACCAGGGATTGAACTGAGTCCCCCTCCACTGGAAGTGCAAAATCTTAGCCACTGGGCCACTAGGGGAGTCTAATTGATGAGTTCCTCTTCGTAACAGCACTTTGAAAGCTAAGAGAGGTAGGGCTGGGCAGAGAAAAGCTGAAGAACAGCCATGCAATCGCAGCAGTGGCCTCAGCCAATCCTCAAAGAGCCTTGGAAGTGGCATTGCACTTCAGAGATGTTCCAAATTGAGACAAGAGGGCTAGGTCTTTGTAACCCTATGTCAGCTAGTCACTGGATGCAGGTTTTTCTTGGAAACAAGCATAACCTTGCAGAGGCAGCTTCTTCCAGCAAGGAGAGGCCTCTGAGAGGATGCTGTTGAGAGCTAGCAGTGGGCTACACCACCAGCAGCTGTGGTAATGAGATATGAGAGCATGGGCCCTTAATGGGGCATGGGCAGTGCACCAAGGCATTCACTGCAGGGTTCTCCTGCAGCTCTTAGACCTGTTTTGCTTTCAAAATAAGTTTCCTCCATCTTGGGACAGTTCTTTCTTGCTGTGTTGCAAGGCAGAGATCTCAACATCACTATTAAGTGCTCACCTTTAACTGGGAATGAGGGGGTATCTTCAGGTACATTGAGCCTGATATTTCCATTGTAAGCTTTCAGGGTCCCACTCCTTCCCAGCCAGGTCCCTGCCTGCAGGAGAGGATTGAAAACTCATCCTTCACTCCAGCACCCTAGTGTAGGGCAAAGCTGGGTCTGGTCCTCAGCTTTTCATGCTTTTGGCTACAGAAATGAGTCTCTGTGTATGCTGCCATGGTCTCTGGCTTCACATTTCATTTGACTTGGTAATTAATTGCCCAAGACATTTTATTTTCTTTCTCTAATGTCTCAGTAGCTTCTGGCTACAACTCTCTGATTCTATATTCTTGTAATTGCGGCTCCTCCTGACCCTCTCAAACACCTGGGGTACTTCTATTATCAGCATATTTCCTTCCACTTGTATCCCATTTCAACTGCACAGTGGCAGTATGCCAGAGTCTCTCTGAACTGCACCTAGTATCAGTAACAGCTCCTCATGGCTGCAGGGTAAAGGATGATTCAACTCCAAAATCCTATTTTAGAACTAATTCCTAAAGCCAGCTCTCTTAGGTGAGTATCCTAGGGAATAGGCTCTGTTTCTGTTTAAGTGCAGAAACAATACCTCTAAAGGAAAGAGGGGAGAAAGTCTGGGGAAGTGGGATACTTAATATGTGAGGCAGTTTCTACAGAGGTTCTCAGACAAAGGGATTTGTGCCCTTATACACAGGAGATGCAAGAGACACAGTTTCGATCCCTGAGTCCAGAAGATCCCCTGGAGTAGGAAATGGCAACCCATTCCAGTATTCTTACATGGAAAAATCCATGGACTAAGGAGCCCAGTGAGCTACAGTCCATGGATCTCAAAGGGTCGGACATGACTGAGCACTCGTATGAACACACTCCAGTATTTAGCATCACTGGATGTGAACACCATCACTTTGGGTGAGATAGCTCTTTGAGGTTGGGGGAGGCAATTCCTAGGGAGGGACTTATTTGTGAGTCATCATTAGGCAATGATCATAGCAGCAAAGAGATTGGGTGCTTTGGTCTTAAATGAGACTCTATACTTATTGACCCAATCACATCTTTCAGAGGAAATTCTTGGCTACCTGCCCTTTGTATAGGCTACTAAAAGATATTAGCATTTCTAACTTCTGCTGCCACATATCCATTACAAATCAATTGTGAACTATAGACTAGAAATGCTTACATTTATTATCATCTTCAGATTCAGTCATTTATTTATCTTGCATTCAACAAATAGCCTTCTAAAATACTAACGAGTACTCATCAAGCACTGGGTTAGATAATAAGACTATAGCAATATATGTGATAGGCAAGTTTCTTCTGTCAAGGAAGTTACATTTATTTGTAAGACAAACAATAAACCACTTATTAATATATTGAATTAATATTTGAATTAGGCATCTACTATTTTGATGTATCTTATTTTAAATACTAAGGAAATCACAGTAAAACAAAAAAAAGTCCCTGCTGTCAAAGATCTAATATATGAATAGGAGAGATGGAAAACCTGTAAATGAGCAAATAAGAGAGTGGTATTATCTCAGATAGTGACAGATGCTATGGAGAAAATAACACACAGGAATGTGATGAACAGTGACAGAGTGGAGGACGGTCAAGAAGGGTCTGTCTAGAAGGTGGTATTTGAGATAAACCTTGAATAGTGAGAACAAACCAGTCATATGAAGGTCAGAGAGACATGTGCTAAAGCACAGGCAACAAGTGAATGCCCTGATGAAACAGGAAGGAGGCCAGCAGAAGTATGGCTGAGAAGGGAAGGTAGATGGTGAGGTTAGAGAAGTGGGCAGGACTTGCAGGCCCTGGTAAGGAGTTAGGATCTCCAAGTGATAGAGAAAATATCAGAGGCTTTCAGATAGATGCATGAAGAGTCTGACTTCAGTTTTTGCTTTTTAATATTTATTAATATCTATTTGACTGTGCCTGGTGTTAGTTGCAGAACATGGGATCTCTGATTTTCATTTGGCACAAGAGATCTTTAGCTGCACGTGTGCACTCTTAATCATGGCATGTGAGACCTGGCTTCCTGCCCAGGGGTCGAACTCAGGGCCCCTGCAGTGGGAGCACTGAGTCTTAGCCACTGGACCATCAGGGAGGTTCCTGATTTAAGTTTTGTGTTTTTTTTAAAGATTATTCTGACTACTATAAAAATTGAATATGTGGGGATCAATGTGGAAGCGGGTCCTCCAAATAGAGGGTATTTCTGTAGTCTAAAGCAGTGATGTTGGTAAATAAAGAGTAAAAGCTTAGAGATGGAGATGAATGTTTATTGAGTGGATTTTGGAGACTAGTTGACTAGTGACTAGTTGATGATTAGGCACAGGAGTGAGGGAAAGAGGACCAAAGGATCATTCTTTTTCCTTTGATTATGTACTAGACAAATGATGAGATAAGGTGGTCATGCCATGCGAGTGATGAGATAGGGAATAAAAGGTGAGCATATTTATATGTAGATAGCATGGTTGTTGAAGGCTTCTTGTGACTTTAATGTTTGAGCAGAGATCTGAGGCCTAAGAATGATTGGCCAGATGAAGATACAGGGCCAGAGTGAATAGTCCAAATGGTACTGACACCACAGCAAAGGCTTGATATCAACAGGAACCTATGGTGGCTGGAACACAGTGAGGGAGGGGAAATGCCGTGAGATATGGCTGGAGACAGAGTAAGAACCATCAAATAGCTACTCACAGCTTTCTCCCCTGCTTCTGTCGCTTCAGTCATGTCTGACTCTGTGCGACCCCAGAGATGGCAGCCCACCAGGCTCCCCCGTCCCTGGGACTCTCCAGGCAAGAACACTGGATTGGGTTGCCATTTCCTTCTCCAGTGCATGAAAGTGAAAAGTGAAAGTGGTCACTCAGTCATATCTGACTCCTAGCGACCCCATGGACTGCAACCTACCAGGCTCTTCTGTCCATGGGATTTGCCAGGCAAGAGTACTGGAGTGGGGAGACATTGCCTTCTTTTCCCCTAGACCTGTACAGAAAGCAGTCAATTCATTGGTTAGATAAAAAGCTCTGCATGAGAACTGGAAGAAGACCAGTATGCCTGGGGGCAGGGTAAAGTTTTTGTAACTCCCAGTATTTGGCAAAGCTGGTTTGTTTTACCACTTAGTCCCTAGGGCCACTTTGAGATCTTTTAATTGTGCTTCAAAATTCCCTATGACTGAGTAAATGAAAAATTCATTTGTGGTTTTTAGTTTTAAATTTAGAATTAACTTTTTGGCAGGTTTACTAACAATAATAATATGGAACACATGTAATGTGCAAAATGCTCTCAATTTTCAGCATTTCTGTAAGATGACACAAATATTATTTTGCTCATTTTATCAATGAGTTGAATTGAGTCATGGAGCAGTTTAGTGAACTTGGCTAAAGTGAATTCCCCACTGAAGCAGGAGTTAGAATTAGCAATCAGGTCCCTTGTTTCTTAGTGCAGAATCCTTTCTAACAGACCCTTTTCTCTCTGAAAATGATGAATCATCACAGATAATAATGTTTAGAAGAACACAGTTTTGGAGCCTTGGTCTGAACAAAACTACAGAAAGAAGTAACAGAGAACAGCATTCTGCCCAATAAAGAATACTTAAAAATAAATAGGTAAGGAAGAAGCAGACCAGGAAATTAAAAACCGAAAGGGACTATTGCTTACCATTTTCTTCCCCCCCTTTTCTAGCTTTTCCCTTTCCTGGAAAATGCCTATTTTTCTAAGATCAAGAACAAAAAAACTTTAACTGTTGCTCTCTCACTCACACCTACTTTAGAGCTGGAGAATTTCTCCTTACATTACTTCTTTCTATACTTTTTCCATTTTAACTTTGTGGATTGACTTTTTTCTTTTTAATTTAGATTGCAACCACTTGGAGAACAGGGTGCATTCTGTACAGTGTAGAGCACATTATGTAAATATGCAGCAAACATTTTCACAATGATTTAGCTTAAAAAAATTTTTTCAAACAAGCAATTATACAGGGACCATGACTACTCTGTTGGTTCGTTAGCTAATAAATGCCCATCCAAAGAATAGGCACCAGATCTGAAGCTGAGTCTCAGCATGTTCAAGACAGTACATGTGGACTTGAAAATTCACGATGATCATAGGTTGTGGCTGAGTTGACAAAGGAGTATAGACATAGACTAAAGCCTCTGCCAATAGGTGAAACTTTTTCTACTTCTTTTGAAACAAATCTTCTAAAAATTACTAACCTGAAACTTGGTTGAATAATTCTGCATACTTCAGCTATAAGAGCACTAGGTATTTCTGTACTAATTGGCCCTTCTGGCAGCTAAGGTTCAAGACCTTTACTTCAAAAGTAATCCAATGCCTTGAAAATATGTTATTTATTCATGTATTAGAAAAGCAACTTGACTCTTTTCAATTGTTCATTTAGGTACACACAGGTTTTTCCTCAGTATAAACTTTTGAGACAAAGTTTAATTGTGAGATTTCTTTTAAATTATTTAGTTTTTTCTTCTGAAACAAAAGGCTGTATTTCTTCATCCTGATAGTCAATTAACTGTTACTATTAGATGGAACAATCTCAAATTAATAACAAAAGAGGTTACTCAGAAGACTTGGTTCTGAAACTGAATTTTAATAGCATAGGTAGAAAACCTAGGTATGTGTTTAAAATATTTTGGTTCTAATAATCTAAAATATTAAAAATAATGACATAATTATTATTATTTAATAGCATATAGTAATATATTTAAAATATCTATTTGATGTGGTTGAAACGAACTCTAAGATGAAAGCCAACAATCTTCCCTTTCTTTGTTCTCCTCCCAACTCCTTCTCCATTGATCACAGCTACTCACTCACCAACCATTTACACAGGATATCCTGAAAAGACATGTTGGAAAACGTCTTCCCCTTTGAGGGATATGCAATTTCACATGATATATATCTTATCCCCCCTCTCCTCTTCTCTGCTTCATGAGTGATAAAATCACACTATATATTTTGTTATCCCAAACTGTGAAAAATATTAATCTGTTAAACTGAACATTTTTTATACACAAGTTTTTATTAAAGAGAAATAACTTTTTTTTTTTTTTTAGGCTGGGTTTTTAGGGGAAGAGAATCTAAAGAATGATCAGATCACAAAAGAAGCAATGGTCTATGCTTACATATTTCTATTACATCATAAGCCCATTATACATGCGTTTGTACTCTTCACCATTCCTTGCTTTGAAGACTAAAATGTTTTGCACAATTCAATTTTAGTCGAATAACTATCTCAAAATATACTTTATAAAAAGTAGAAATGAGCTTCAACACACTGCGGTGACACTCCAGCAAACAGCCTGGAACCTCACTAAGAATATTGTCAGAATTTGAAGAGAAATTTGTTCTAGGCATGACATAAAAATGTAAAACTTGAATTTCTTGCACAAACTTAAAACCAAAACGTCGTATAACCTCTCTGTGTTTTGGACCCAACATGTTTCTGTCTATTTGGATAAAAACTGTTGAATGCACATTTTTGGTGAATTGTCAACAGCAGAGCATGAAAACAGATGTGTTTCTGCTCTTTTCATTATTAGAGAAATAAAAGCAGCTGTGCTGGGCTTGTGTGAGGAAAGCTCTCAGTGCAGCCTTCACACTCTGGAAGCTGGGAAACCTGGCAGTGCAGACCAGGGTTCACATCATGAACATCTTCAAACAAGGCCACTGGGGACAGTTCCTGGGTGCTATTCAGGGCCTTGCTCCTTTCTGGTTTTGCTGTTTTCCTGGTACCAGAGTTCTGTGCAGGAACCTATGCTAAAGTGAGGTAAAGTTATGCTGGTCCAAGTCTGCATAAAATAGTAAGAAAGACTATTGCATTAGAATTTGAGACTCTATCATTAAAAGAGTGAGTGTAGCTTATCGCCTTTGAAAGTGACAAGTACAAAATAATGCTTGTGCTTCTACAGAATTCTGCTAAGACTATCTGAATGTGAAAGACCAAATATGCCCTTTCTAGACACAGTACACACAGTGGAAGAAACCCAGTGTGTTTGGTAAAAGAAAAATAAATCCAAGTATAAAAACAGAGTCTTCTTTTATGCCCTTGTTGACCTGACAGTAACCAGATGGTAAGGCTGGTTTTTTTTGTTTTTGGCTTTTTGGTTTTTTTTGCATTGAATTGATGGTTTTCATGCAGAAGGGCTATTTTTGGTCCAGTTTGGGAAATTTGTCACAGAAGTTTGTTTGTTTCAGTTTTTCTCTTCCTCCTGTAGAAATCCTGTGTGTGTGTGTGTGTGTGTGTGTGTGTGTGTGTAGGGGAGTGTGTATGTGTGAGGAGGGAGTACTTATATATGTGGCAATGTACTCAATCTGCCTTATGTAGAGCAGAAATTATCCCTCAGCGAAGAGAACAAAGATTAAATGTGAGAATGAAGAAATTAGATTGGTGCTGATCTGAAGTTTGAGTTGATATTATATTCTTGATCAGAGTCACAAAAGATTAAAATGAAGACACTTGTTAAAAGAGAATAGTAACATACTCAGCCCTATACAGTCTCTAAATACTGCATTTGTTGATAGTATCTTGTGTAATTTTCTTGAAGGGAGGAATAAAATCAAGACCAAATATCATTTAAACGGGCAATAGATGAGCAAACCACTACATTTAAGGTGTAACTGCTACACTTTCTTCAGGTGTCTATATGACAGTCACACGGCGTTGTAGCCTTAGTCAGAATCCAGGCCACAGAAACAGCTGCAGGTGATTCTAACAAGAAATGCAATTCCGCAGCATTCATTTTCACAAAGTGCCTGTGTGGCAGAATCTCCTAAAATTTGACTTTTTCTCCCTCTCATTATAGATCTCAAAAGACTCAGGTTATGAAGTAGCTTTAAAAGAAGAATGAGGAAGAGACTAGGTATGGGTTCCAAAAAGCCTTTGGAGAGTTACTCAGAAAGCGTTGCTTTACCAGATGACGTTATTTTTGATTCTGTGAGTTCAGCTCATAAGGTAATCTTTGGACTCTTCTCTTTCTTTCTCATTTTATCTCTTTTTTTTTTTTTTTTGGTTTTCAAATGGTACCTTATATTTGACTAAGTTCAGGTAAATGTAGTATGAAAAAATAGCCATCACAGAATGGTTAGGAGTAGCAGTTCAAATGTTCAGGATGTTTGATCAACTATCAAAGAAATGTTATCCATTTAAAAATTAGCACAAATTTGGTCAAGTCCTATTGATTCTTAAAGCCCAATTTTCAAAAATAACTATGTCCAGGTTGCTCCAGCTGAATATTCTGGACTGATAGTGGATTAAATGGGAATTCCAGACCCTCCACTCTGTAAGAGAAGGAGGTAAAGGCAGACGCCAAGGGAGTAGGCAGCACCTCCTAAGGATGTGACCGCACTCTAACCCCCACAGCAGGGACTGCTGAGATCAGCTTCTAAGTTTTTGTTTTGTTTATTCTTTTGTATTCCTGCCTTCTCCAAGGACATCTAATCCCCATTTCTTTGGGCTTGATCTAAATCTTGTATTAAGTGCAGAGAATGTGAAGAGAGTAGCAGATTCCAAAGTGTGCTCACTCACAACTCCTTTACACTTATCTGCAAAATCAAGTTAACTAAGTATCAGTTCAGTTCAGGTCAGTCGCTCAGTCATGTCTGACTCTTTGCGACCCCATGGACTGAAGCATGCCAAGCTTCCCTGTCCATCACCAACTCCCAGAGTTTACTCAAACTCATGTCCATTGAGTCGGTGATGCCATCCAACCATCTCATTGTCTGCTCTCCCCCTTCACTTCCTGCCCTCAATCTTTCCCAGCATCAGGGTCTTTTCAAATGAGTCAGTGCTTCACATCAGGTGGCCAAAGTATTGGAGTTTCAGCTTCAACGTCCATCCTTCCAGTGAATATTCAGGACTGATTTCCATTAGGATGGACTGGTTGGAACCCCAAGTGTAACATCCCTCAACTTTTTCTTCCCCAGTTCTGATACGCTGATGTACATGCACATCTTTCAACCCAGGATGAGCCCTCCCTCAGTATCAAGGCTAGTCTCTCCATCATGCTCATGATTTCCTCTCTTCTTGGAATGGGACCTCACCCATCCATTTCCCCCACTTCTCCCCTGCCCTCATTGCCTTTGGTTCATGTTAGAGATGAACCTCTCCCACCCTTAAAGGGGGTTCTAGCTTGAGCCTGTTCCCCCTCTGATCTCCCACTGTAAAGGTCATAGCAGCATTTTCTTACTCTTTCATCTTTTTCCCCATTTACTCTTCAACCTACTGCAATCTGGCTTTTTCCCCACCCCCGGAAGCAATTCCTTTCCACTCCTCCTTTGATTCTCTTCTTATTTCTTCTCTGACTTTCCTTCCTGGTTTCTTGAAATGTTTCTCTTTGTCTGCTTTCCTCTAAGATTTTGATGATCTTCAGATTTCCTTCTTACAGCATATACTCTATCTTAGAGATATATTTCTGGCTTCAAAATTTTAATTGTTTTTCTGTTTACTGAAAGCGCCTCAATAAATTTCTCTGATATGATTATCTCCTGAGAAAAAAGTATCTTGTATTTACCCTGTCTGAATATTTACACCTGGAATTCATGACTCTTCCATCTTAACACCTCTGAATAGAATCAGTCTCCCTTTGCTATTCCTGGACTTTGCCTTCTCCCTTTCTCTCACACTGTTACAACCAAACAACCATCAAGTCCTACAGACTTTATTTATTAGAACTTTCTTGGCCTTTTATCATTCTCTCAGCACCTCTTCTCTGGATTAATATAATAACCTTCTAAATGGTGGTGCTGTCTCAAGTTTTTGTTTTTATATCCATCCTGCACACTGTGATTAGAAGGGACTATCAAAAATCTGTTTAGCTACCACCCTTTTCAAAACATGGTCTTCCCTTGTGGCTTAGCGGTAAAGAACTCTCCTGCAATGCAGGAGACACAGGCTCAATCCCTGGGTCGGGAAGATCTCCTGGAGAAGGAAATGGCAACCCACTCCAGTATTCTTGCCTGGGAAATCCATGGATGGAAGAGCATGGAGGGCTTCAGCCCCTAGGGTTGCAAGTTCGTACATGACTTAGCAACTAAACTGCCACACCACTATTCAAAGCATGAAATGGCCCTTCTTAATGTAGTATATAACTTTTCCATCATCTGGCTCCTGCTACATTCTCAGTAGCAGAAAGTCCCAATCTTAGTCTGTTTCCCAATGTTTCTTATGTTTCACCACATTTATCTTATCTTCACAGCCTTTCCTGTTGTTTCCTCTGACTGGATCACTTTTTGTTTGTATCTTCATCTAAATTCTGTTTACCTTTCAAAGTATCGCTTTCTATACAATGCTTTCTTCACTATCTCCTCAAGACTGTCAACCTCATGGGTGGGAAATATTTCTGCTGGTGATTTGGGGCCTCACAGTGTCAGCTAGATATTGAGAACAGACAAGTAGTAAAGGTCAGATTAACTGCTTTACTTTTTTAGCCAAGGTAAATGTTCCAAAATCCTCTAGGAGTATCCATTGTGTTGAGAAAGTGGGGTGAGATAGTATAATACAGACACCCGCAAGTCAAGAAAACAACAGTGATTTCAGATTTTAAAATTATGTCCAAAACTTTGGTTGTGGTTACTCCCAGATGAAATTGAGTAGGATCAAAAACATTGGAAACCTACTAAACTTTTATGGACTTTATATTTTCAAAGAATGTACAAATTAAGTTTACAAAGGTATTATGAGTCAAACTAAAATCAGATCATTCTGAACCAGAAGAAATCAAACTGAAAAAGGAGGGGAGCCCTCAAACATAGTTCAAAGATGACCACAGAGGACGCTAGACTAGAAATAAACTTCCCAGTGGGCAAAGTCATGGGCTCCTCACAGAGAGACAAATTAGGGCAGTAGACTATCTATATAAGGAGCTTAATCTAAGGCATATAATTTTCATGATTCTTACCAACAGTCCTTGGTAATCTCTATGGATAGATAACTGTTCAGTATATCCTATTTTTTCCTTATTTAGAATTAGAGACTTTAAGACAGTTATCCTAGTCCTGTTCCACCATTGTAAATTTAGTATAGAGGGGCACAGTACTTGTCTCTTATTTTAGCAGGTTGTCAGATACTTGAGTGAGATCTGGAGAGGGTGTGAATGTGCCCTATGTGTGAGAAGAGTACCACAGATGCATGACTAGGCAAAAGGGTGGACTGTGAGAGAGTTAGCTGATCCCCAGTACATGTTCTCCTCATCCATGGCAATGGAATCTTAACTCTTACAAGGCCATTCAAAATAAAGGGTACATTTTTCTAGCTTCCCTTGAGACTAGTTGTGGTTATGTGATTTGATTCTGGCTTTTAGAGCAGAAAGACAATATGCTTCCTGGGTTTTTCCTTGAAGGGATGTCCTCTCCTTACTCCCTTTGTCTTTTCCAGTGATGGGAAGGTGGGGGTGGGCCATCCATTGAACACAAGATGAAAGCCATGTGTCCTGAAGGTTATAACACTGAAATAGAAGGAGTCTTTGTTTTGATATGATAACTAATATAAATTATATAAAAGAAATTTTACAGAAAGTACCCAGGAGTTAACACAACTAATTAAATTTTATTATTAAACCATGTGTATGTTAGGAAAACTTTGTTGTTTTTCATTTTTTCTGAAGGAGTTCTAAACATTTCCCGGAATTTGCAATACTGAAGTCACACATGCATTTTTTTCCTTTACCCATCTACATTTTCTTTAGGGTTTGGGGTGGACTGTGGGGTGGTGGGTGGGACACAATTGGAGGATACATGAAAATAAATGATCAGTTTCCATGCTCCTTCTTGATGGGTGGTGGTGGTGGTTTAGTCACTAAGTCGTGTCCAACTCTTGCGACCCCATGGACTGTAGCTAGCCAGGCTCCTCTGCTCATGGGATTCTCCAGGCAAGAATACTGGAGCAGGTTGCCATTTCCTTCTCCATCCTTCTTGATTATATATTAATTTTTCCTCATTTGCACTGTTGGTGATAATTTATGAAGTCACTCAGTCGAATCCGACTCTTTGTGACCCCACGGATTGTAGCTTACCAGGCTCCTCCCTCCATGGGATTCTCCAGGCAAGAGTACTGGAGTGGGTTGCCATTTCCTTCTCCAGGGGATCTTCCTGACCCAGGGATCGAACCCTGGTCTCCTGCATTGCAGGCAGACACTTTAACCTCTGAGCCACCAGGGAAGCCCTGTGACAGGCATTTATATCATTGCATATTTGGGTAAACATGAATTTGCAATGGTCAAAATCCCCAAGAAATTAATTTCAAGTAGGCAAAAAATGATGAAAGGTGAACTTGAGAAATCAAGGTCAAGAATAGTGGTAAGCACCTTTATGATAGAGCTAGAACATTGAAGACCAGGATTTCCTGGGTCATAGAAATCTAAAACTTTCTAAAGGCCATTTCATTTGAGCCTGGTTGATACATTGCCAGAAAATCAGATGTTTCTCATCTCTTTATCTGTGTCCTCTCCTTCCCTGGCCTAAGAAATTATTTTAGATTTTCTGGATAATCTCTAAATGCCATCACATGTATCCTTATAGGAGAGAGGGAGATTTGACACACAGAGAAGGTGATGTGAAGCAAGAAGCAGAGATTGGAAGGATGTAGCCATAAGCCAAAAAATGCTAACAAATGCTGGCAACCACCAGAAGCTAGAAGACACAAAAATGGATTCTCCCACAAACCTCTGGAAAGAAATAATCCTGCCCACACCTTGATTTTGGACTTTTAGACTCTAGAACTGTGAAAGAGTAAATTTGTTATTTTAAGTCACTAAGATTTTAATAATTTTTACTAGTAGCCACAAGAAATTAACACAATGGGTAAATTAAAACTGTTTAATATACATTGGCTTGTCTTTTTTATAATATAAGTATATATACCAAGATTATTTATTCATTTATGCATTACTATATTCACCCAGTAACTATCGTTCTTTTCTGGTGATTGAATGTGTGTATGTGTGTGTGTGTGAGTGTGTGTGGAGAGTGTGTGTGTGTGTGTGTGTGTGTGTGTGTGTGTGTGTGTAATCATGCTGACTTTGTCTTTTCAGTGTTTAAACAGACAGCATGATGCTATGATGACCTCTCTACTTGCCTCATTCTTTCTTATGCTTCATGACTTCAGCCTTTCTGGCTTCTTTCTGTCCAAAAAAAAAAAAAAGCTATGAGTAAGTTAATTACTTGAAGTAGTTTCATCTATTACACTGTTATTTGCTGATACATGCAAGCACAATTATTACCCCCACCTGGTCTGGCAGCATGACAGACATTTGATGGATGAAAAGTTTTACAATGTATTTTATTCTTCTAAGTATTGCACAGGTCTTTATTAGGGTCATATCCATGACAAACAGACCATGTGCTTTAAGGAAGTAAACAACTGAGATTTAGAAATCAGCCAGCTGGTCTACACAGACAAGGAGCTGAAGCCTCTGCTGCGGTTAGCCTGTGTTCCACTGGGGGAGACACCCAAGAGAGGTGTGGAAAATATTGGACAAGTATTAAAGCAAGGCATTTTTACCCCTCTACCCCATGAACCATGTTCTATCACAGTGATTCTGTTGGTCTAGCCTATGGAAAAGAGGTGGTAACAAGTGCTATTTTAGGAAAATAGAAGACAGGTAGAGAAAGCCAATGCTACAAAGTAGGTAGCTAGCCCATCACCCTTGGCTTAGGGGTAGTAAAAGAGAATGAGAAGATGGGACTGAAATAGGGAGTGAGACAGTCAGACATGGGCTTTTAATGGAGGAGAACATAAGGGCTCTGACCTCAGTCCTCATTAGGAGTCGAAGAGGAACCCACTGACTAGAATTGGCCACACAAAAGTGTAGACTGGCCCACACTGGGTGAGTGGGTAGAAAAGCACAGACAGGCTGAAACAAGGTTTTGTTTTTCCTCTGAAACCTCCCTCAGGTCCTATGGGATGTGATTGCTGAGTTGGCAGCGCAGTGCCTGGCCAAGCCAAGCAGACTCAACCACAGGTTCATTAGGTATACATGTCAGTAACAGACACCAGCAAAAAACACAAGGATGGAACAGAGCCAACCATAGCTCACCGGGATCCAGCCAGTACATTAACAAAGCAGCAGAGGATGGTGGCAAAAGGCATGGCTTATAGACTGCCTGGCTACAATTCCTGGCTCTGCCATTTACAGTGTATTGTGTGCTAGTCTTCAGTCATGTCCAACTCTTCAATTCCCTATGGCCTGCAGCCCGCCAGGCTCCTCTGTCCATGGGATTCTCCAGGCAAGATACTGGAGTGGGGGTGCCATGCCCTCTTCCAGGGCATCTTCCTGACCCAGGGATTAAACCTAGGGCTCATCATGTTTCCTGCATTGGCAGAGGGTTCTTTACTGCTAGTGCCACCTGGGAAGCCCTACTGTGCAGTATACACAAAAAACACTGTCTCTCTCTGCCTCAGTTCCCAACTATAAAACCAAGATAATGAAAGTATTTACCTTATAACATTTATAGTGTTATTGCAAGGATTATATTAAGCAATGCATATAATCAATTAAGAGCAATGCTGAGATTATAATAGTCATTCATTAAACATGGTTGAGTTACCCAAGAACTAGCATGAGGCCAGAGAGTCCCTTTTCCACACCGTTTTGAAGAGATATAAATCTTTCTCCTACTTGAAGAAATTAAAGAGAGCTGAGGAGATACATGTAAAAGAGGATAATTATAACAAGCCACATCTAAAGAGACTATTTAAGCAGTTGGATTGAATGAAGTTTCAAAGTGGAAATATAATTCATATAATTTCTTTTTTGTTTTTTTCTTGCTGCTGCTGCTGCTCTTGCGTCACTTCAGTCATGTCCAACTCTGTGCGACCCCATAGACGGCAGCCCACCAGGCTACCCCATCCCTGGCATTCTCCAGGCAAGAACACTGGAGTGGGTTGCCATTTCCTTCTCCAATGCATGAAAGTGAAAAGTGAAAGTGAAGTCGCTCAGTCGTGTTCAACTCCTAGTGACCCCATGGACTGCAGCCTATCAGGCTCCTCCGTCCATGGGATTTTCCAGGCAAGAGTACTGGAGTGGGATGCCATTGCCTTCTCCTACTAGCTGACAAAATTGGGGGCAGGCTCATGAGCAAGATCAGATTAGCTAATAGGCTAAGAAAAGATTCTCTTTTTTTTCCTTCATAAATTGTAGTGTGGGTGGATATCTGGTCCTGACCCCTAAGTAAATAAGTGAGCATTCTCTAGTGGTAATGATTTGTTGACAAAACCCCAAGTGGGTAAAGTCATGTGTAATGACTGTATAATGATGGTCCCAGCATTCTTCTTACTTAATTATATGTATTCCTTAACTTAAAATTTATATTTTACATGTATAAAATTATATATAATAAGGGAGCACAGGGTAAGAAAAGAACTCCCTGAGAAAGCGACACTATGGTTTAGACTTGAAGTTGAGAAGGAATCAGGCTCACTTATATTTGAAAGAGGAGTTTTCAGAGGGAAGGAACAGAAATGCAGGGATTCTGTGCCCAGATGAATCGCTATTGTTTTAGGAATGAAGGGAAAGCCAATGTGGCCAGAATGATGGAGACCAAGGCATGTGCCAGGGAGGGATATATAGGTCATGGTAAGGAGTCTGAGTTTTATTTTAAAAGAAATGATAAACCACTGGATGTTTTAAATTAAGGAGTAAGATGATCGGATGCACATTTTTGCAGATCACTTCTTTGCGTGGAAATCATTTTCTTTCTAAGACATGACTGGAAAAGAATAAGACTATGATGTCATCCAGACAGTGAACATGATAGTTTAGACAAGGATGATGCTGGTGGAGATGGAAAAAAAGTCAATGGATATGGAATATATTTTAGAAGTAGAGCCAACAGGTTCTGCTGATGCGTTAAATGTGAAGTTGAGAAATTGAGGACAGTTTCTTGAGTTTTTGGCTCTAGTCTGGATGAATGAAAGCAAATACTCTTTACTGAGGTCAAGAAGAGCAGTTTGAGGTTGTGGGCACAGGAAAAAACAGACATCGCGGATTCTATTATGGACATATTCAATTCAAAGTGCTTGGTACATAGCCAAGTGTCAGTATCAAATAAGCAAGTACTATGAGAGAGTCTGGAGCTCTGGGTAAAGGTCATGGCTTGGGCATATACAGTTAGGTGTCACTGGCCATATAGACCAGCATTTAAAACCAATGGACAAGGAGCAATCATCTAAGTAAAGAATACAGATAAAAGAGAGGAGCAGGCTTAGGATCTATTTATGATGAATCAATACCAAAACCAAAACATAACAAGTGAACAAAACACATTTCTCTAGCTTTCTCTTGTAAATGTATAAATGAGCTGGAAAAGTGCATGAAGAATACAAGCTAAACTTGTAACACCAATTTGGTGATGTGTATGATATTGGAAAATTAGAGATACCAAGGGAACATTTCATGCAAAAATGGGCATAATAAATGAAAGAAATGGCATGGACCTAACAGAAACAGAAGATATCCAGAGGAGGTGACAAGAATACACAGAAGAACTATACAAAAAGATCTTCACAACCCCGATAATCACAATAGTGTGATCGATCACTCACCTAGAGCCAGATATCCCGGAGTATGAAGTCAAGTGGGCCTTAGGAAGCATCACTACGAACAAAGCTAGTGGAGGTGATGGAATTCCAGCTGAGCTATTCCAAATCCTAAAAGATGATGCTGTGAAAGTGCTGTACTCAGTATGCCAGCAAATTTGGAAAACTCAGCAGTGGCCACAGGACTGAAAAAGGTCAGTTTTCATTCCAATCCTAAAGAAAATGAAAGGAAAGTGAAGTCGCTCAGTCATGTCCAACCCTTTGCGAGCCGTGGACTGTAGCCCACCAAGCTCCTCCATCCATGGGATTCTCCAGGCAAGAGTACTGGAGTGGGTTGCCATTTCCTTCTCCAAATCCCAAAGAAAGGCAATGCCAAAGAATGTTCAAACTATGGTGTAAGTGCACTCATCTCACACACTAGCAAAGTCAGTTCAGTTCAGTTCAGTCACTCAGCTGTGTCTGACTCTTTGTGACCCCATGGACTGCAGCACGCCAGGCTTGCCTGTCCATCATGAACTCCCGGAGCTTACTCAGTCTCTGTCTCTATTGAGTCAGTGATGCCATCCAACCATCTCATCCTCTGTCATCCCCTTGTCCTCTCTCCTTCAGTCATTCCCAGGATCAGGGTCTTTTCAAATGAGTCAGTTCTTTGCATCAGGTGGCCAAAGTAATGCTCAAAATTCTCCAATCCAGGCTTCAACAGTACATGAACCGTAAACTTCCAGATGTTCAAGCTGGATTTAGAAAAGGCAGAAGAACCAGAGATCTAATTGCCAAAATCCACTGGATCACTGAAAAAGCAAGAGAATTCCAGAAAAACATCTACTTCTGCTTTATTGACTATGTCAAAGCTTTTGACTGTGTGGATCACAACAAACTGGAAAATTCTTAAAAAGATGGAAATACAAGACCACCTGATCTGCCTCCTGAGAAATCTGTATGCAGGTCAAGAAGCAATAGAACTGGACATAGAACAACAGACTGGTTCCAAATTACGAAAGGAATACGTCAAGGCTGTATATTGTCACCCCTGCTAATATAACTTATATGCAGAGTACATCATGGGAAATGCCAGGCTAGATGAAGCACAAGCTGGAATCAAGATTGCTGGGAGAAATATCAATAATCTCAGATAAGCAGATGACACCACCCTTATGGCAGAAAGCGAAGAAGAACTAAAGAACTTCTTGATGAAAGTGAAAGAATTGGCTTAAAACTCAACTTTCAGAAAACTAAGATCATGGCATCCTGTCCCATCACTTCATGGAAAATAGATGGGGAAACAATGGAAACAATAAGAGGCTTTATTTTCTTGGGCTCTAAAATCACTGTAGCCATGAAATTAAAAGATGCTTACTCCTTGGAAGGAAAGTTATGACCAACCTAGATAGCATATTCAAAAGCAGAGACATTACTTTGCCATCAAAAGTCTGTCTAGTCAAGGCTATGGTTTTTCCAGTAGTCATGTATGGTTCTGAGAGCTGGACTATAAAGAAGGCTGAGTGTCAAGGAATTGATGCTTTTGAACTGTGGTGTTGGAGAAGACTCTTGAGTGTCCCTTGGACTACAACAAGATCCAACTAGTCCATCCTAAAGGAAATCAGTCTTTAATATTCATTGGAAGGACTGATGTTGAAGTTGAAACTCTAATACTTTGGCCACCTGATGTGAAGAACTGACTCATTTGAAAGGACCCTGATATTGGGAAAGATTGAAGGTGGGAGAAGAAGGGGACGACAGAGGATGAGATGGTTGGATGGCATCATTGACTAAATAGACATGAGTTTGAGTAAGCTCTGGGAGTTGGTGATGGACAGGGAAGGATGGTGTGCTGCAGTCCATGGGGTTGCAAAGAGTCATACACGACTGAGCAACTGAACTGAACTGATGATACTGGAAGCAGTTGAAGTAAAATGTTTTCTTTAAACTGCAACCATTTCAGTATTGTCCAAAGATGCCTGACTTGAACATATTTGCTAATGTTATATCTTTTGTAATTAAAACAAAATGCTTGAAGAGCGTAAAAAGTAATACTTGTCCAATATAGACAATTTAGAAAACTATACCAAGCCAAAATAATAAAAACAAAATTCATTGATACTCCATATCTCAGAAGTGATGATTTTACAATTCAGGATATGAACATGTTTTGTGTAAATATATTTATATAGTACCTTGTATATTTTCCTTTTAGCTTTTCACCCTGCACACACATGCACACACACATGCACACACACATGCACACACACACGCACACACACATGCACAAAATGATTCACAGAGTCTGTGCTATTAATTTCCATTCTATCCAACAATTATTTTTTTCAACTCCCATGTTTTGATACCACAAATATTGCTAATCTAGATTTAAATTCTATGTACCATCCTCCTCCTGGCTTCCGAGGTGGCTCTCTGGTAAAAATCTGACTCCCAATGCAGAATATGTGAGTTGATCCCTGAGCTGGGAAGCTCCCCTCGAGAAGGAAATGGCAACCCACTCACTCCAGGATTCTTGCCTGGGAAATCCCATGGACAGAGGAGACTGGCGGGCTACAGTCTGTGGTGTATGACTGAATGACTAAACCACAACAAAAGTCAGGCATGACTGAATGACTAAACCACAACAACCATCCTCCTCCATCCCTTGCTATCACATAATTTCACTTGGGGATCCCCTAAGAAGTCCAGAATCAAAGAATTAAACTTGAATTTTGTCAGGTGCTACAATCTCCACATTCCAAATATTGGGCACCGTTATATTCCAAACCAAAATTTTTAAGTAATTTCTCCCTTTGACCTGTCTCATCCCATTGCTATCCACATCTAAATCGTTGGTGTGTTCTATAAATTCTGTATTTTGCGTGACTCTCTAACTTGAATTCAACTATCCTCATTACCATCACTTCAGTTCTAGCCTTTAGTTCAATATTTTTTTAACTGTTATGACAGCTACTTCTTTTCTTATCCTGCTCTAAACCAAACTTTCTCAAAAAATATAAGTCTGATTATTATGACTCCATCATTTTAGACTCCACAGTAGATACCTACCACCAGCTGTGTAAAAGCTGAACTCCATTGTGTGGTACACAAGGTGTATCAAGATGGGGCTGCTCCACCTAGAGTGCCCTGTATTTCCTTATTTGACTCCTTGCATCCTCATCTCAAGTCACAGGAAAGTACCTGTGGTTTCCAAAATATGCTGCAGTTTCAAGTTTGCCTACAGTTCCTGATAGAATGTCTGATACCAAATAGGCCTTCAATGCATGCTTATTGAATACAAGAATGTAAGAGGGTTCCCAGAGCCTACAGTATAGATGTGAAACAGCAGACTGTAGAGACGAGAAATTCAAGTGGAAAAGGAGCTGTATCAAAAGGGTTCAGAATAAGGAAGGAATATATGAGATCATAGGGAGACAGCATCCAGGCATTCATATTCTAACCCACGCTGTCCAATAGTAGATCATTTAAAGCTTTCTGGTAGCCATATTAAAAATAATAAAAAGAATCAGGTAAAAATAATTTTACTAAGGTCCATTTAAGCCAGTATAGTCACCAAATTTCCATTTCAATGCATGTGGCATGCGTGCTTGCTCAGTCGTGTCCAAATCTCTGTGACCCTGTGCACTGTAGCCCACAAGGCTCTGCTGACCATGGGATTCTCCAGGCAAGAAGACTGCAGTGGATTGCCACATCCTCCTTCAAGGGATCTTCCCGACCCAGAGACTGAGCCTGTATTTCTTGCATTGCAGGCAGATTCTTTACCACTGCACCGCCTGGGAAGCCCTAATCGATATTAAAATGATTAAGATACTTTGCATTATTTTTTTTTTCATACTAACTACTCGAATCCAGTGTGCATTTTATGCTTAGAGCACATTTCACATTGAGCAGTCATATCTCCGGGGCTCAGTAGTCACATGTGGTTGGCAGCCACTGTAGTGGATAGCAGTGGTCTGACCATCCACGGAAGAAGAGGGGAAAGTCTGTTGTAACACTGTGTTGTTAACACTGGGAGAAAGCAAGGTGCATCCAGAAGCTCAACTTGAAGGATTTAGGAATGTTACATTTCAGTGCCTATAGACAGAACTGAAAATGAGGAAGAGGAGTTAGAAATTGAGAATAAAAGTTAGGAAGAAATTTAAACCAAAGAGCAACAGTAATAAGTATGATACAGAAATAGGAAGTTCAAAACTAAAAGCTGTGTTACCATGGTGCAGGAAAACGAGACCTAGCTACTTCAGATAGGTGATCAAAAAGCTTCAGTTCAGCTCAGTTGCTCAGTCACATCCAACTCTTTGTGACCCCATGGACTGCAACATGTCAGGCTTCCCCATCCATCACCAACTCCCAGAACTTGCTCAAACTCGTGCCCAATGAGTGGGTGATCATAAAGCTTAGGTATTTAGATTTTGCCAAAGGCTGTCTTCTGGTTTACTTTTATTGGCCTCAGTTGGAAAAAAAAGAAAGTGACCATTTCAGAAATTCTCATAATTTAACATCTATTTAACTGCACTTTTCATTTGTCATAAGTCAAAATCCAAAGTAATGGATTCCATTTTTGCCACCTTGAATTATGAGACAGTCAAAATCTGTGAATTAGTACAGGATGGCAGCAATCGCTAACAGGACTTGATGACAGTACCCAGCCTTCCCTTCCAGTAAATAGCTGTGAGTTCAGCTAGGGCACAGAGCTGAACCCTGGCACCTTTATTAGATAAGGTCACTAATTATAGTGAGGTGGAGCATTACTCATTTACATATTTCTGAAGCAACAAGAGCAGCGACGTGTCTGGACTGATAAAAGGTGTGCAGAAACGGGCTGCCTGGTTTTTGTCCACAGAGCGTACACATCTGTCACTAACGATGTGAAGAGACTTGATACACAGTTTTTATAAGGGAATTTCTTGTAGTTAGATTCTCTACTTATAAATAAGTAATAGTCCTTTCTTTTGTTGTTTTTTCTGGTGGACTACTTTAACTCCTGGATGGGTAGTTTACAAATTCTTAGAAAAGAAAAAACAAATGGAGATTACACTGAAACCACCCAGTTCTTTCAAATATTAAATCAATTGAATATTTGAACAATGCCTAGTTTTTACCATATCTGTCAGTATTTGATGACTTAATATGCAAGAGCCACCAGTAAATATTTCATTTTTAAATAGTATTTCCTTACTCAGTTTTTCCTGGTTCTTTACCTAAGTACCTCAAAAGATAAAACATTTATATTGTTATTTAACTTTTTGGTTTTAAACTTCAATAAGCATCTAATGACTTTCTTTGATGTACCTTTTAATGAAGAAACTCAGTTTCCTTTACTGATTTTTTTATTCAATTTTTAATCAAACTTGTACATTTTTTTTTTAAATTTAGCACTGAAAAAGGAAGAGAATTTCATTTTTTATCACAAACAGCAGAAGGGTGATTTATACAGACCATAGAAATTTGACTATAGAACTGGACTTTTGAATCTAGTTATGTGAAACCTTTCTAATGCTGTGCTTGTGTTGAGACTTATTTTTGGCCCAAGATTAACCCTCTCCTGCTGGAGGAAGGCGGGGCAGGGGCTGGGGGAACAAATCAGAATGTGATTTGTTTGGGGGAGGACTACTGGGCACGTGGATAAAGGAAGTCTATAGCTTTTGCAGAAATATTGGCTTTTGATGTTACAGGCAAAACTGGTTATTTGTTGCAGAATGAGAAAACACTTGCCATGTCTACATTTGTTTCAGGTTAAATAATTTTAAAATATGTATTTTAAAAAGACGTAACTGTTCATTGAAACCAGTAATGTTAATTCTAGTTGGAAAAAAAAAAAAGACCCTCAAGATAATGTTCACTTTGTTTTCTTCTTAGACAAACCCGTGATTCTCAGTCCTAGGCTGGGGCTTCTTCCTTAAGTTTTAAACAAGTGTTTTGTTGCTGCTGTTGTTCAGTCGCTAAGCTGTGTCTGACTCTTTGTGACCTCACGGACTGCAGGTATAATTCATAACAGTTCAAGGCAAGATCTTAAAGTTTCTGATAGATCTTTGTGCCAGTGGTTGCCCTCCAATGGCATTCAGCTCACTGGGAATCAGTCCTCAGTAGAAAGAGTTAGTCAAACTTCTCAAGGCTTCAGGGAGAGGACTTTCTCGTCCAGAAAAACCCTTGAGATAACCCCCCTTTAAAGTCTCCTTCCATCATTTTGAACCAATAAACCTACTTTAACCCAGCTGCTAATGATCTTAGACAACCATATATATTTATTTTATTTAGAGAACTGTTTCCCATGCTTTTTCCAAGTTATTCTGTAGAAATATCTTCCATACAACCAGGAAGAATTTGGCAAGAATGCATTGTCAAAGTCAATCCATGGTAAAGGAGAATGGAATTCTGTTCATTTATACTTGCCTCGGTTTTACTTTTACCTAAAGAAAACAATATATATGTTATTGCTTTTTAAGGTTTTATTGTATGGAATTTTTTTGTTTCTTTGTTTTGTTTTGTTGTTTTAAAGACAAAACTTTAGAGGAAACTTCTGAAAGGTTAGTAATATTCTGGGTGCATTGAAGACAGCTAGTTACTACATTTGGTTAGTCACTCAGTAGATACTGAAAAATAAAAAGTACACATCTAATATGTAATAAGACTCTAAGGATAATAAGTAATAATAAAGGAAAATTTTTAATTAATTGATAGCATTTAAATCAGTTATAGTTAAAGCTATGTTTAAAAAAGGAGGGGAGTTATTGCCAAGGCCAAAGAAAATATTACAGTCAGATTGATGTTCAAAGTCAATACCACAAGTAACTTTAACATACTCTGATGTAAGCTTCACTGTCAAGTTGTTAAAAAAAAAAAAAAGAATGATTCAGTCTCCATTTATAGGACAGTCCGTGGCTTGTAGCAATCTATAAGGATGAGAGAGAAAAAAGCAGGATTAACATGTCACTCTCCCATGCTACGGAACCATGGGACCTGCAAATCCCAAGAAAGAGGGAAACTCTTGCAAGGTCACTTGGGATTAGGCATGCAAACTAATGGCCTTACTCATTGTTCCAAGGGGTCCTGTGATTGGGCTTGAAGCCAACAGACTGCAGCCAACAAAGTCTCTCAATTAGGTACAGCCCCCATGCCAAGTTTCTCAGCAAGAGCATGTGAAAGGGCTCCTTTTGACTTTTGATCAAATCCATTTAAAATCTTTGCCATGGGACTCTGAAAATCACCATTTAAAAATATGTCTGGAATGCCTCACACCTGGGAACTAGTGTTAGGTACATGTACTTATCATAGAGATTATTACTGATGAGTTCAGGAAGCTCTCAAGTAGACGGATTCAAAACAAAATACTGCTGTGGGCCGTGGTGGCAAGAGGAAATCCATTCTCATTTGCCAGCAGTGCTAGAATATCAGCTTTTTAGGGTGGAGGCCTTGTCTTGTACCTCTGTGCAGGTGCAAAGCCCCACAGGTGGTAGACACCTAGTGAATGTTTTTCTGCCTGGATAGGTGAACAAAACAGATTTGTTTACTGAGCTAGCAAAACAATCATCTAACAAATAGGTGGTTTACCATTTGGAAGACCCTTCTCTACTCTGTTTTCCCAGTTACCCATGGTGAGACCTGAAATATTTGTCCTTTTAGAAGAGAAGAAGGGCTTTTTACACTGGGAAATCCAAACCAATGGCAGGGTGCCTACTTTGCGGAGGTTGCCTAATCCCTCCTGCTTTGGAATGCTCATTTGTGTTGGGATGTGAAGTCTCCTGCCTTGGCAGGGATCTCAGAACTACAGCGAAGGCTTTCACTTCAGCACCCTTTCTTTTCAAGTATTAAAAAAAAAAAGTAACAAGGGTTGACTGACACGTTGCGCTGAATACTTTGTTCTCAGATTTTACTTCCCTTTTCTAGTACATTTTTGGTGACTTTCCAGGCAAGAATGTTGGAGTGGGACCCGATTTCCTCTCCAGGGAATCTTCCCAACCCAGGGATCAAACTCACATCTTCTGCATAGGCAGGTGGATTCTTTACCACTGAGCCACCTGGGAATCAGCTGTGATAATAAAACAATGACTCACAATCGATAAGAAGGATCCACACATATTCCCTTTAAGGGGGATGCTCCCATGATTTCAACTCAGATTAGGTGGACATGGTAAGTGGAGACATTGAACTCAAAGCAAAAGAGTTAGAACAGACTGTGGCTCATTCTGTGGCCTGTGCACAGGATTATCTGCCTATCCTGCTAAGCTCCGCTCCATGGAGCAAAACATCTCCAAAGAAATGAACTGTTCTTTTCCTGATTTAAAAAAAAAAAAAAGCTGTTTTTTTTTCATCTCATAAATGCAAGAATTCATGAAATATTGAACACTTAAATCTCAACCATGAAGGTTTTGAGAGGGTAAACTGTAAAAATGTACTTTACAAATTTAAACAATATTTGAAAACTTAATTGCCTATAGCCTTCAAAAAGATAAAAATCTGTGACTGTGACATGGGCTGGATATCAGATGAATGGGGTAGTAGAGAATGTGGGGGAAGTGGTTGTTTGTGTGTGTTTCAAAGTTGTTCAAATTCTTGAAGACAGACACACTCAGCGTCACATGACTTGAGTGAAATGTATCTGTCAACATATGTCTCCTTTGGCCATTATTTTTAACCCCGTAATTCTACCCTGATGTTTTGTTTAGTTTGTCTAGGTTAGAGGGATTTTTCCAAGTGAGAGTCAAGCGTGGATCTGCTCCCTATCACGTGAAATTTTTTTAAAAGGTGTGATTTCAAAAGTTTTAAAGATTCAGCCCAGAGGAGGTTAATTCCATCTAATCCCTTTCTAATTCACCAAAAACTCAGTCCACTACTACCTACTACCTTGACCTAACATGGACTTAGTTCAGTTCAGTTGCTCAGTCCTGTCCAATTCTTTGTGACCCCACGACTGCACCACTCCAGGCTTCCCTATCCATCATCGCGTCAGTGATGCCATCTAACCATCTCATCCTCGGTCCTCCCCTTCCCTCCCGCCTTCAATCTTTCCCACTATCAGAGTCTTTTCCAATGAGTCAGTTCTTCGCATCAGGTGGCCAAATTATTGGAGTTTAGGCTTCAGCATCAGTCCTTCCAATGAATATTCAGGACTGATCTCTTTTAGGATGGACTGGTTGGATTTCTTTGCAGTCCGAGGGCCTCTCAAGAGTCTTCTCAACACCACAGTTCAAAAGCATCAATTCTTTGGTGCTCAGCCTTCTTTATAGTCCAGCTCTCACGTCCATACATGACCACTGGAAAAACCATAGCCTTGACTAGACAGACCTTTGCCAGCCAAGTAATATCTCTGTTTTTTAATATGCTGTCTAGGTTGGTTATAGCTTTTCTTCCAAGGAGTAAGTGTCTTTTAATTTCATGGTTGCAGTCACCATCTGGAGTGATTTTGGAACCCAAGAAAATGAAGTCTCTCACTGTTATATGGACTTAGTGTGACCCTTACTCAGTGCTCTTCTCCTTGAGCTCCCCTAGAGGTGAGAGTCTGCCACTAACAACCACTGCGGCCACTCAGTGTCGAGAAAATACGGGAGAAACTCACTGGAAGAGGATTGGCACTGGGATGATGGCTAAGAACATAACAATTAAACGGAAAATAGGAGCAATATGCATGTGAATTTTTCCTCATTCCCTCTGCAGCAAATAAATATTCAGAGCATATACTATATGCAAAGAATTGTCATAGATGTTTTGGAAAATAATGAAATCATCAACAACACATTTTCTTCCTCTCAGAAAACTAAATGCATATTAAAAAGCAACATTCTAACAAGGTATAAAACTGCTGGAAACCAAAAAAAAAAAAAAAAAAAACAACATTCCTTCTGTTTTCCTGACATTTTTCACTAATTTTTCTCTTAGGTACTTCTTAAGTAATGGTGTTCTTCAGAACTCCCTTCAAATTCTCTTCTTTTCTTGCTTTACATTCCTTTATTTATATACTCCCATTCATTTTTTGGTTCTAGTAACCACTTGTTTTCTCAAGATTTCCATCTTTATCTCTCTGGTCTGAACTTCTCTTTGAGTGACAGGTTCATACTTTCTTTAACTTTTCTGCTGAAATTCTCCACAAGAAAGTTTCAAAGTCACTTCAAACCAACATACCCAAGTGATAACTCAAGGTTATAAATATTTAACAAGAAATAAGCATTGTCAGTGATAAGCGCTATGAATCTAGAAGGTGACTCTGGGCTGAGACTGTATGGAGAAGTCTTATAGCAGAGTTAAATTTGGGGAGGACTTTGAACAAGAGATTGTCTGTGGGCAACAGAGTGAATGAAATCAGAAATCTATCAAGACTTCTTCAACAGAGACTTTTTCTGTCATCCCAATACTTTTTTAACATCCAAGGTCACCTTTGGCCTCTATTACAATTTAGTTTTTAAAAAGAAAGAAAGCAAGAAAACCTTGCCTCACAGTAATCTTTCTCTATCTGCTTTTCCTCCTTTCCAATTGGAAAAACTGGAAATTGGAGACCTGATAAACAAAGATGAATCAAGCCACATTCCCCTCACAACAGAAATATACATATTTTCTCAAACATAGGTGGATTTCTCTATCCCTGAAAAACAGAAACGGCAATGCTGAAGCCCAGTTGAGAGTCGGCTCTTGAATACCAGGCATTTTCTTTATTCCTTCTGGAACCACTTGAGATTGTGGATCTGACCCTGCCTGTGTCCCAGCCAAGGAGCTGAATGTAGCCTCTGACGCTCACAGCACTGCCCTGCAAGTCTTCAGAAAGGCATAAAAGGACTGCCTTCTTTTCTGTTCCCTCCCTTGCAGGGGTGCTTTCAGCGTAAGTAACTCTCAGCCCAAATTGGACTTTCTGTAATCCCATCAAAGCAAGTTATTTTGATGCTTACTTCAAAATAAAATAGATTTTTTTCTTCTTTTTATCTTATGCAATGTTGCTGTTTAGAAGGAACATGGGGAGGCTTATCTGTTCTTGAGTAATCACACTGATTGCTTTTCTGTTTTACCTTTAAGTTCATTGATTCTTTCCTTGATCATATCCAGTATATGGATGGGTACAATATACTTTCCTTTTGTTTTCTTTTCTCTGCTCATATCATCAAACTGTTCTTGGGTACTCTCTACTTTTTCCATTAGAGCTTTTAATGTATTAACCACAGTTATTTTAAATTTCTTAACTGATAATTCCAAGTTTATGCCATATCTGAGTGTCATTCTGAGTCTTATCTCTTCAAACTATTTTTTTCTTGCCTTTTCACATGCATTGTAGTTTAGTTTTGAAAGCTATGATGTAGTGTATATTAAGAATTGAAGTAAATAGGCTTTTATGTGAAGTTTTAAGTTCATCTGCTAGGAGTTGGATTGGGCTGTGTTGTTTGTTTTGGCTATAGACTTCAACTTCTCTGCTGCTGCTGCTTCTCTAGTGCCCTTGATTTTGTCTCTCTTTCATTTTGGGCTTCCATAAGAACTCTTTCTTGAATAGAAACACCTTTCAGCCTTTTAACCAATAATCCATTGTTATTACTCTGGATCCTTGTTGGTCTGGTGGTAAGATATGGGAAGGGAAAACATTCTCTAATCCTAGGAACAAATCTGTCGTTTAGTAGGCTTGAGTTCTTGGGCTGTGACCTTCATGGCAGTTTTTTTTTCCTCCTCTGAACATAGAGCTTTATTATAGAAAACACAGTGGATCTCTGCACCTTTTGCAAATTGAAGCTTTTCCCTCCCCCTGCCAAAGCCATAAGAGGATTTTCTTGGTTTTTCACAAAAAGAACCTGGTGGGATTTCTGGAAGCAGAACCCATGAATGTGTGGGTGGTCCCCTAAGCCAGTGCCCTTAAGGAATTTCTCACTCACATGCTAGCCCACACTCAGTCTCCAGTAATTCACAAAACTACAATTTGTGTTCCTACTAATTTATAGTTCTAGAGGCTTCCCAGTAAATATATCTCAGCTATGACTCTGGATTCTTCTGTCTTGCTAGAATTGGGGAGTGTAGGTTTGCCTTGTGACTTCAGTTCTCCGACGGGTCCAAGGAAAGTCATGGATTTTTAGTTTGTTCAGTTTTTTCTTGTTGTATGGACAGATGGGACATCTTCCAAACCTGAAACATGTCACAGCTGAAAGCAGAGGGTCTCTCTTCTTCATCCTTTACAATCATTAACTAATCAAAGATTCCCAATTTTATCTTCTATCTCTAAATCTATCTTTCCTTTTTATCCCCACTGCTATTGCTTCCATGGTGTTTGTCTCCAACTTAGATCATTTCAGAAACTTTGTAAATGATCCCAGTGTCCTTAAATCCCTTCAAATGGTATAAACATACATCTAGTTTTTCCAGAGAGGATCCCAGTTTATGCTGATTTTCTGAGCAGAATGATTACAGTGCTCCTTTTCAGTTTCAAAGTGTGCCCGTTTGGCAACCATGATGTGGTCACTCGTGATTCACTCAGGCTTGTGAATCAGTCTTGCCCTGAATTCACCTCTGCCCTAAAATAATCTTTCTAAAGTTTAACTATGATCATGTCCCTCTTCTGTATAAAATTCTTCAAGTCTATATCTTTAGATATAGACTTTATCTAAAGGGTAAACATTTAATGCCTTATTAGACAAGGGCATCCAAGATCCTCCATGACTTGACTCCTGCCTTTTCTGGCTAGTTTTTGTCATGCCTTTCTCAACCTCTTGAATTTGACAACCTAGTGAAATAGAGCTATTTGGTATTCTTTGAGCACAGCATGTTGCTTTATACACTGTTACCTTTGCTCTGAAACCATTCCAGGCCCATTCTTCCTCCCTACCTACCGTTCCCAAATTATTATAAATTATGGTTAATTAGTCATCAGTCATTCATTGTTATACTTTATTATAACCATAGGTTTTGTAGACACTGTCACACATATACAAACACTACACTACAAGCCCATATTACACATGCTAGATTATGAACCCTCCGAGAGCAGAAACTATATCCTAATCATTTGAATTCTTTATGTCAGTAATGTAGGTGGTCCTCAACAGTCATTCTGTTGAGCTCCATTAGGAGACAAAAGTGCTGTAAATGTTCTAGTTAGTAGCAAGGGTACAGTCAAATTATAGTCAGCTTTATAGAACAGAGTCAAAAGAGATAGACAAAAGCTATGGATGGAAGTAAATATAAATTTGGGCTGAATATGAGGTCATAATCTCATTTCTCTGACTCTGCCTTTCTAAGCTCCCTATACCTGGACTCAGGTATAGAAACAAACTCACAGCCCTTCTTTACCTTGACGCCTGCAATAGGCTTTGAAATAAGACATTTCTGGAGTTAAGTCCTCCTTCTTTCATTAATGATTTATGTAGTCTTCAGTAATTTGGGTGTCAAGATTTCATTCCTCAGAAACCTGAGAAGATTAAGATGGATTATCAGATTAGTTTGAGGAAAGTGAGAGAGCTGGTGGCTAAAAATTCTAAAAATAGGATATATTCAGGTACAGCCAGCTGTCAGAATTTCCCATGAAAATTCTGTGCTATCATTTATAGAGCTTGTTTTGTCAAGAACCTTTCAGTTGCTACTTTACTGATTCAGTCTATATGGAGGGAAAGTTTATTTCAGCCATAACTGATTTTCCAAGTAATTAATCAATCATCTACTTTCTTCTACCTACCCCCAGATAGAGTATTCTAGAAGCAGATGCTGAGATGGAGCTCAGAGTGCAAGCTGTTACCCATGAGGGAAAGGCAGGGGGAGAAGTGGAAACCATGAGACAGGCTCTGCAAAACCTTGACGAACCCACTGAGTTGACTGTGAAGTCTTTCCGAAGGTTAGTCACAATAGTCAGGCTTTGTATGCAACCTTCTCTGTCACTAATGTGGACTGAGCCATACGGGTGTGACCCCAGGTGAGGCAGGTCTCCAGAGCCGAGGCAGACTCTGAAGAAACTGACAGCTTTGGACCATCTGCTGACCACGCTCCCTGTAACTGGGCATTTTGTCATTCCCTGACGAGAAACCTAAGAGGTACATCTCTGTGTCTACCTCACCATCTTTGGCTCTGCTTTCTTTCTTATATACTGGCTTCATTCAGAAGCTTTCTCAAAAGTATGGTGAAAGTGTTCGCCAAAGCTTCAGACTTATATTTTACCAGCTGGGCAGCTTTAGAGAAAGAATTCCTTTTACAAAAGTTCTAGTTAATATCCTGAGATTGAATGTTATGAGTTTGGCTTGGGGTCAGGAACTCACTTTCAGCCCCAGGGGCTGTGAGCCACAACTACACCAACAGACAGAAAAGCAAGAGTGAGGAGATTCCCTAAAGGTACGTCGTGGTACTGTTGCCAAACTAAAAGTAAGAGGGAGTAGGAAACTGAAGCCTTCTGCCCTTCTGCAGGCCCGGATACTCATGCATCCTGAGCCTTTCTAGAGTGATCTGGAGGTCCCCATGGAATCATGGGACACGTTCAGCTATAGGTAGAGGATCTCAAAAGCCACTGTTAACTTTCATAGAAACTTTCATTATTTTGAAAGACATGACCTTGAATTCTCTTTAAATAAGAGAATTTATAATGTTATAATGTAAAATTATTGCAAATTCCCCTCTCCTTTTCTACCAGTTGTACCAGTTTTCTGAAGTACCACTTGCTTTCCTTTTGTTTGTGATAGAGCGGAGAATAACTGTGGGATTCTGCAAAATACTGAATGGGAAACTAGTGCAAAACATAACAACAAAGAGCCTTTCATGCCGCAAGGAAGAGTACTTCTGTTGGCATGGAGAACCTCTACCACCGGGACTGTGAAACTGAGAATCTGTGAAAAGAAAGGGATTTCTATATTCAGGAAAACTGGGTACTTTTAAAGCAGTGTCAGTTTAGTGTGTGTGTACATACGTGCACATGTGTATGTGTGTATAGACACACAATTTGTCTCTATATGTATGTACGCATCTTGTGCTTAAGATCTCTTTGGTTAGGTTTATGAAAGTTTTCTTTCTTTAGAGTGCTGAATTTATTGCTCTTAAATAGAATAAACCAGGGCTTATACTCAGGAGGCACATGTCAATACAGGCACACTACTTATTAAGCAGTGAAATATTTTTCCACGAGTTGGGAAATAGTATAATAATAAATGTGATAAGTAATAAAATTAGTTAATGAATTTCAGCACATGTGGTTTTTCCTCAGAAACCACACACTGCTTTGATTCCAAGATTTTTAAAAATTGTTTAGGTGTGGGCACTAAGGCCCAGAACTGGAAGGCCTGCTGAAGAGATCCTGTTATTTGTTTCAGGTGTTGAGGGATTTCTCGGGGGTTTGGATGTCCTTGGCCAGGAGAAGGGAGATCACACATCACGTTATGGAGGAACTTGGTGACAGCTGGATAATCTGGGAGAATCCTGGGGCACGGAGAGCACAAGTGAGGCTTAAACCACTCAGGTAGGATCAGGACAATTTGCTTTACTGGAGAACTTTTCCCTGGAAGGACTGACCTGGCTGACCACTCCTGAGCCACGTGTAGAGGTTTATGAGGAGCAGATCTTCCTGGGATCCTTTTCAAAGATCAAAGAATGTGAGATGCGAGAAGTGACTGTGGGAACCTCCTCTCTGCCTCCTTCCCACGGCCTCTGGCCAGTTCTCCCCATGGAGGAACCTCAGGATTCCAGGGCCCTCCCATCTCTGCCCCTGTCTGGTCCTGCACCTCTTCCAGGCACTGGCAGTGGTTGAGCCTGGTAGCAATTACCCTTGTTTCTCTTTCCCTCTTCTTTCCCTTTCTTCATTTGACTGCTTCAACCAGTCGTTTCTATCCCAGCACCAGTTATTCCCTGACTAGACGTCAAAGAGGCAACCATCTTGCTCTTTTTCATGGAACAAAGCAGACAAACCATGCACGTTCTTAGCTCAGGTAACTAGAATTGGCTGATAACCACTTCCCTTGACCCCTCTTCCTACCTCACTTTTGTTTTAATAAGATTTATTATTTAGGATGATAAGGCCTACAGGTAAGGAGACAATGGACGCTGGAAAAATAGTCTATTATACAGGCAGGTTCCAAGTGAGAATACACAGCATGCCACTGAGGGCCACAGGGGAGCAGCGGGAAGTCAGGAGTCAGAGGGGGAAAACCTGTGGGCAAGGGCCTTTCTCATGTTTTCCGTGAGAATAAATAGGTGAGCCAGGGAAGGCAGGTTTGGGATTGACTAAGCTGAATCATTCCAGGACTTTGGAGCTGTCCCCAGCTGTCTCACACCTGGCCCTGCAGTGACTAGGGCTCCTGGATGCTGGCCAGGAGTGTGAAAGCCTGATGCGGGAGGTGGTGAGAGGTGTGGACGCTGAATTGGTTGGTTTGTTTTGAAAAGAGTGGCCCTGGGAGGATGATTCCTCCTGACGGGGAGGAGAGCAAAGGAGGCCAAAGCAAGGTGACTCAGCAAAATTATCAGGTTGTTTGGATCAGGTGTCTCTGGTACAAGCACGTAGGGCAGATTTTAAACCATCAAGTTTACAGAAACTAGAAATGTGATAGATACATTCTCTCTCTCTCATCTTTTTTGTTTTTTCTCTTCCTCTGCCTTTCCAACCTCTATCAATAAGGTTGTGACAAAGGGCCACTGTCTTTTGCTATTGGATGGTTACTGGAGAGAGATTCACTTTAATGGAGAAGTCTTTGTAAGAACTTTATACGAAAATCTCGGCTAAGAAAGGAGCATCATTTAGCTCTATCACCAAAGATCACACTGATGATTTTAAAATCATTAGAATGACTTGATGAATGAATTTTATTATATACTTGAATATTTGGTAAGTAAGATATACAAAATATAGAGAATACAATTGGCTCTTGAACAGCACAGTTTTGGATTATGTGGGTCCACTTAAATGTACATTTTTTCAATGGTAAATTCCATAGTACTACAAGATCCATGGTTGACTGAATCTGGGAACATGGAATGATGAGGAAGCATGAATGCAGAGGAACCAAGTATACAGAAGGCCTACTATAAGTTATATATGAACTTTTGAAGTTGGCACCCCTAACTCCTGTAGTGTTTCAAAGGTCAACTGTATTTATTTGGAGACTAGAAGAAATACATTTTTACAGCCTTGATTTATATATTAAAATATAAACTTCTGTATTGTGTATTTTATAATACAAATGTATTAATATATCAGATATTAAATTTTTTTTATAAATTTAAATGACTAAACAGTTTTACATATTGTATTCTTGTTACCCCCAACTTTCTAAAATGTGATTTTCTTTCAAAGTCTGTTTAAAGCACTGTCTTCTTTTTACAGACTTGGTCATGATCATGACTTGTATCTCTTCTGTCTGTCGTTGCCTGTCCCCTGTTGTTGTCCTTCTAATTTTGTGGTGGTAAGATCATTAGAATTCTCCCCCTCCGTTCTAAAGCAATCGTACTTTTCTAGGGATGAGTCTGTATCAGAATCACTGCAAAGTCTCCTCTGAAGTGTTTGTTTCTAATCCAGACCCTCACCCAGCTGCACACACAAAAATATCTCTATCTAGGAGATATCTGAATCTAATGAGAAATTTTTCTGGAAGTGTATCAGAATCACTTGGGGCAATACTGACCTAAAGCAGAAAAAAAAGCTAGGAAGGGCCTGTCCTTACCTCCTCTTCTAAACTGCGGACCTTGGCACTGAGCAATATTCCGTGACAGACTGACCTTGGTCATGGTGTTCTCAGCATTGCTCACACTCACTAATACAATCCAGGTCACTGCTAGTACTTGCCACTGGGCTTCTACAGTCTTCTCCAAGTCAAAACTGTTACTGAATACTTCCGGTAGCAAAGCTCCTATGGCTGGGTTTTCAGGTCTCATCATCTCTCTCCCTTCTACACCCCATTCCCAACCCTGCCCCCACATGCTACCTGCCCAGCTTGCTCAAGTTCACGTTCATTGAGTCAGTGATGCTGTCTAGCCATCTCATCCTCTGCTGCCCTCTTCTCCTTTTGCCTTCAACCTCTCCCAGCATCAGTCTTTTCCAATGAGTTGACTCTTCGTATCAAGTGGCCAAAGAATGGTTTTTTATGTCTAGACAATGAAGATGGGGGTGTGTTAGGCATCCCAGCTACATTTGTTCCCCTCATAGAGCTTATATCAAATACATTGGCATTTTTTGGGTAGTTATTTGAATTTAGGGCATCTCCCCCTCCATTATATTTGGAGGAGCTGTACCCTTTCTAGCTATCCTTCCACTTGGGCTTTGAATTCTTTCTGCTTTCTGCTCCTCAGAACTCTCACACATAATTATTTAATAAGTGTCTACTTCCCACACTGGATTGTGATTTCTAGGAGATCAGTGATCTTATTCTATTTTTTATACCCATTGCATCCAATGCTTGGCAGAGTGCCTGGCAGATAGTAAGTGCTCAATAAATGTGTATTAAGAAAACAAATGAAAAAATTAAGGCCATTGAAAGTATGAGACTGTGTGATATAAACTGCATCTTAGAATCTACCACTATGTTACTCATAACACAACTGAGTGACTTTCACTTTCACTTTCATTATGTTACTCAAGACTCTCAAAATATATTGAAATGACAAATGAAGATGCTTGGAGGGATAAATAAATCAATATCATGTCTGAATTCATAGACTTCAACCAGAAGATTAGTGTTCAGTTTTAGAGGAAAGTACTCTGCATACAGGCTTAGACCTAAATATAAGAAACCTTGTGTGTGCATGCTCAGTCATGTCTGACTCTGTGACCACATGGACTGCAGCCAATCAGACTCTGTCCATGGAATGTTCTAGGCAAGAATCCTGGAGTGAATTGCCATTGCCTCCTCCAGAGGATCTTCCCAACTCAGGAATGGAACCCAATTCCCCTCTGTCTCCTGCACTGATAGATTCTTTACCACTGTGCCACCTGGGAAGCCCATATAAGAGGCTATATCCCTGAGTAAAAGTTAAGACAAGTCCTCATCATGTACAGCCCTTCTGAGCTCATTTTGATGGTCAGTACCCACATTCCTTTTTAAAAATATGCTTAGATAATATTCTCCTTTTCATGTTGGCAACAAAATAGAATCAGGGCGACTAAAGGACTCAACACAGTTCTTAACCATGGCCCAAGCCAACAGAAGGCTCATTCTGAGTGCATTTTTGGGTTAGTCCACATCTCCTTCATTTATTATGGAATGTCACTGGTATTTCCTGCTTCCTCAAAGAAACTCAAACCCTAATTGATGCGTCAGTGACTCAAAAGGACAGGGCTGTTTTCCCTCTCTTCATCCGTAGAAAGAATCTTCTCCTCTCCACACAAAAAGTCCTAAATAAGACCAGGGGGACTAACAACTTCAGCCCCAATTCTGTTTGTTCTGTAACAGTGCTGTCCAGTGGAAATTTAATACCCATCATAAATGTGAACCACAGAAGTAATTTAAAATTTTCTAGTATTTAAATTTAAAAGTATGGTGCCAATAATTTTAGTAATATATTTTATTTTACTTAACATACCAAAATATATCATTTTAACATGTAATCAATAGGAAAAATTATTAGTGAGATTATTTTGCATTCTTTTTCCTACTTTGAAATCTGGTGTGTCCTTTACAATTACAATATGTCTCAGTTCAGCCTAGCCATATTTTGAGAGCTAAAGCCACATGTGGCTGATGGTGGCATGCTGGGCAGTATAGTTCTAGGATGTGCTTTTGTGCCATAGTTTCCCACACAGCTGGAAGAGACATCCCATTCATCTTCACTGCAGCCACTGGCATCCAAGTGAGGAAAGGTAACCTGTTGAAATCTCTGAAAGGTTTTAAGTAGATTCAGCAACTAAGACCTGTCATAATGCTTCAGGAGTCACCAGGTCCTGCTCACCACAGTTGCAATCGCTAGTTTAAGTGCAGCTCTGCTCCAGCATCGCCCAACTGAGGCCACTCTTGTGTGAGCCAGCATTCTGTCCCTGTCCAGGCTGCAGCCCTGCCTGGGAACAGGGAGGATTCTTTTCTCCTTTGGTATTAAGCACAGCCAAGGATGATCAAGCCAAAACTGACCCAGTGTCTCAGTGCCACAGGCATTTGCAGGCGCGCTCACATTTTTAACTCTGAAGATCATGTGGAATCCTTCTGGGCCAAGTACTTATGCACTTTCTGTGTGCTCAGTCCCTCAGTTGCCTCAGACACTTTGTGACTCCATGGACTGTGGCCCTCCAGGGTCCTCTGTCCATGGAATTTTCCAGGCAATAATACTGGAGTGGTTTTCCATTTCCTCCTCCAGGGGATCTTCCCGATGAAGGGATTGAACTCACATCTCTCACATATCCTGCATTGGCAGGCAGATTCTTTACCACTGCACCATCTGGGAAGCCCTGTAATGCCTAGTATAATATTTTTAAGGAAGACTTAAATAGAGAGGGCTAATGAATTGATGAAGAATTAGGGAGCCAATCTATCCTGACATGAGAAGTGTTTAAGTTTTCTTATACTGTAATACATAGTTGAACATGACAATTACCCAAAAAGAGTCTGATAGTTTCCGGGTCATCTTGATTAGGGAGTGGTTGATGAGAAACTTTAGCATAAGATGATTTTCAAAGTGTTTCTTAGACCTCATGTGTTGGCAGAGCCTGCTGCAGGGACCCTTGAGAGAGGAAGGCAGAGAGTAGGAATCAGGGATACAGCCTTCAGCCAGAGCAGCTCTGTTTGTTTTTCTTTTAAGGTTTCTGGGCAAGATCTAGTACGGATAAGTGGTTTCTGTGCCAAATTTTCAGAAAACCACCCACCTAAGGGAATTGTCTCTGTTTTGATTCAGTCTGAATTTCTCTGCACTTCCCATATAGCATTTTTATCCTGCCATCTGTGCTGGGATGGACACTTTTCCCATAGGGCCTTTACTACTGAACACTTAGTTTTCACTGGTGCAAGTGTACAAAAAAAACGCCTTTAAGTACCACATATTTTAGGCTCATTTTTTATTGTTTTTTAAAGTAACTCATGCTTATTGTGGTAAAATGAAAGAAAGTTAGATAGAATAAAGAAGAAAATAGAAATCTGTCATAATTGCATCACAGAAAGGTAAATGATATTAACATTTTGATATATTTTTCTGAATTATAATATATATATATTTTAAACTAAATTGGAATCATATTTTACACAGTTTTATGTACTTTGGCCACCTCATGCGAAGAGTTGACTCATTGGAAAAGACTCTGATGCTGGGAGGGATTGGGGGCAGGAGGAGAAGGGGACGACAGAGGATGAGATGACTGGATGGCATCACGGACTCAATGGATGTGAGTCTGAGTGAACTCCAGGAGTTGGTGATGGACAGGGAGGCCTGGTGTGCTATGATTCATGGGGTCGCAAAGAGTCAGACACGACTGAGCGACTGAACTGAACTGAACTGATGTCTTGCTTTCCTTAGTTAGCATCATAGTATGATCATGCTTCTATTTCATTAAAGCTTAATTGTTATTAGTTTTGAAGTTCTTAATTCTATGTGTGCCTCATAATATACTTAATCATTCTTCTATTGCTGAAAATATTGATAGTTCCAGATTTTTTTGTTAAAATTGATGCTTCAATTATCATTCTTGTAAAAAATGGTGTTTTCAATGAACATTCTCACACATAAATATTTAACTACTTTTTAAAATTTATTTTCTAGAAATTGCTAAATAAATAAACTTTCTAAATATCTTCTTTCATGTTGCTCACATATTGCCCTCTTGTATCAAACTACAGCCCCACCAGTAGTATGAAAGTGAAAGTTACCCATTCGTGTCCAACTCTGCCACCCCACAGACCATATAGTCCATAGAATTCTCCAGGCCAGAATACTGAAGTGGGTAGCCTTTCCATTCTCCAGAGGATCCTCCCAACCCAGGGGTAGAACCCAGGTCTCCCGCAGGCAGATTCTTTACCAGTTGAGCCACAAGGGAAGCCCAAGAATACTGCAATGGGTAGCCTATCCCTTCTCTAGCAGATCTTCCCAACCCAGGAATCAAACTGGGATCTCCTGTATTGCAGGCAGATTCTTTACGAACTGAGCTATCAGGGAAGCCCCCAAGTAGTAGATGTAAGTGCTAATCTATTCTCACACTACCTGAGTCTGAGTTCAATACTTCAGAAGAGTCTTTTCAATCTGATATTTTTAAAGTTTTTAAAAATTACTTGCAGAGCATTGACAGCTTGTTAAGGGACTTGTGCTTCGTTGTCTGATCTATATTTCCTTTTGACCATTTTTCTTCTGATATGTTAATAACTTTAGTTTTATTTATTTATTTTTAAATTTTTACTTTTTTAACACCAAAACCATTTTGTACTGAGGTATAGCTGATTAACAATGCTGTGGTAGGTTCAGATGAAAACAGAGAAGAGTCTCAGCCTAAACCTCCCTCCCATCCAGCCTGGCACATAACACTGAGTTCCATGTGCTATACAATAAGTCTTTGTTGCTTATCCATCTTAAATAAAACAGTGTGTCTATGGTCTTCCCAAAGTCCCTAACTATCTCCTTTCCCTGGCAAAGTTCAAATAACCTTAATTTTATTTATAAGAACATTTTATGTATTAAAATTATCAGATCTTAGCCTATCATAGTCTTTGCAAAAACAAATGATCTCAGGAATATCCTGTTGGTCTAGTGGTTAAGTCTCTGTGCTTTCACTGCTGAGCCTGGTTTGATCCCTGGTTGGGGAACAAAGATCCCATAGGCCATGCTGCCAGGAAAAAAATAAAAACATAGTTTCTCTTTCTCTTTACTTTTGCTAAACTTTTTTTTTTTTTTTAGACAGCATAAGTTTGATCATAAGAACTCTTCTAGTCTCTGTTTATTCTGTCACTCCAAGAAGTGCCATCCACATCCATAGCTTCAATTATTATATATTACATTAATGATTCACAAGCTTACATCTCCAGCCCAGGGAACCCAAGATTGAGAAGGACTGGCTCAGAGAAATCTATTGGTTTGACTTTTATCTAACAGAATGGAAAGTAAATTAATAAGAAGGAAGCCCATAAGGTTTTAGAAGTCATTATATCAGCTTGAACTAAAAGATAAAGACAGTACAAAATTAAGACAGGCCTCTGGAACTCCAGAGCATATATTAGGTTGGTGCAAGAGTAATTAGGGCTATTGGATTGTTGAAATTTGCCATTTGATATTGGAATACATTCTTAAATATAGTTATGTTATATATCATTTTGATGTGCTTTTATCACTTTATGTTTCTTTGCTAATAACTTATTGTCTTCCCTGATAGCTCAGCTGGTGAAGAATGTGTCTGCAGTGCAGAAGACCCCAGTTTGATTCCTGGGTCAAGAAGATCGCCTGGAGAAGGGATAGGCGACCCACTTCAGTACCTTACTGCATAATTAACATGTATTTTAGACCATGGAAATAGTGTTAGACAAAAAGCAAATTCAAGAGATTTTCTTATTTGAGTTCAAAATGAGTCTTAAATAAGCAGAGACAACTCAATAACACATTTGACCCAGAAACGGCTAACAAACATACAGTGCAGTGGTGATTCAAGAAGTTTTGCAATGGAAACGAGAGATTTGAAGATGTGGAACACAGTGGCCATCCATTGGAAGGTGACAACAACCCATGAGAGCCATCATAGAAACTGTTTCTGTTACAACTGCACAAGAATTTGCAACCGTTCTATGGTCATTGGCATCTGAAGAAAATTGGAAAGGTGATAAAGCTCTATAAGTGGGTGCCTCATGAGCTGACCTAAAATCAAAAATATCATTTCTGAAGTGTCATCTTCTCATTGTATACAACAATAGTAAACCATTTCTCAATCTGATTGTTACATGCGATTAAAAGTTGAATTTTATACATACAACTACTGGCGATGACTAGCTCAGTGGTTGGACTGAGAAGCTCCAAACTGTTTCCCAAATCCAAACCTGCACCAAAAGTTCATCTCCACTGTTTGGTGGTCTGCTGCCAGTCTGATCCACTGCAGCTTTCTGAATCCAGACAAAACCATTACATCTGAGAAGTGTGCTCAGCAAATTGATATGATGCACGAAAAATTGCAACACCTGCAGCCAGCAGTGTTCAACAGAGTGGGGTCAATTCTTCTCCATGACAATGCCTGACCGCAAGTCGCACAACCAGCACTTCAAAAGTTGAATGAATTGGTCTACGAAGTTTTGCCTCATCCACCATATTCACCTGATCTCTCACCTTTCAACTACCACTTCTTCAAGCATCTCGACAACCTTTAGCAGAGAAAATGCTTCCATAACCAGCAGGAGGCAGAAAATGCTTTCCAAGAGTTCATTGAAATCCAAAGCATGGATATGTAGGCTACAGGAATAAACAAACTTATCTTTGATTGGCAAAAATGTGTTGATTGTAATGGCTCCTATTTTGATTTATTTGAGCCTAGTTATAATGATTTAAAATTCATGATGTGAAACCACAATTACATTTGTACCAACCTAGCTGAAACTCCAATAGTTTGGCCACCTCATGCGAAGAGTTGACTCATTGGAAAAGACTCTGATGCTGGGAGGGATTGGGGGCAGGAGGAGAAGGGGATGACAGAGGATGAGATGGCTGGATGGCATCACAGACTTGATGGACGTGAGTCTGAGTGAACTCCGTCCGAGAGATGGTGATGAACAGGGAGGCCTGGCGTGCTGCTATTCATGGGGTCGCAGAGTCGGACACGACTGAGCGACTGAACTGAACTGAATACATATATATACATAAGATCCTATTGGTTCTGTTTCTCAGGAGAACCTTGACTAATGCAGAGGGGATATAATTTGTGTTCTTACTTCCTAGATCTTCAGTTGAAAGGAACTATATTCAAGGAATTGTACCCAAGGAAGTACACTAGCTTTTATTATGGAACTTTATCTTGTAAGTCAATGTGTGACTCTTTGTCTTTTGTCAGAGAGATGTCCAAGGACTTTATTGATTGATTCTAGGGGATGTTCTTTGTTTCTAACATTTTAATCATAAATGCAGCCTCTGAATGGCTCACCAACCCTGAGAGGGAAGATGCTATGTGTAGTGACTGAGCTCTCAGCTGTCTTCTCAATGGCAACTGAATTCTCTGATGAGGTCAACCTTAAGAACAGAATAAAGTTAAAATAAAATAAAATAAAAAATACATTTTTTTAAAAAAAGGAACATATTGATGAAATGAGAGGGAGCAATTTGAGACCTCTTTTGACAGGCTGAGGCACTTTTGTTAAAAATGTGACCTAAAAAAGAGAATTTCTTATTTTGTAACACCATAATCTTTCCCCAGTGGCTCAACAGTAAAGAACCCACCTGCAATGCAGGAGAGGCAGGTTCTCCCTTAGTTGGGAAGATCCCCTGGAGGAGGGCATGGCAACCCACTCCAGTATTCTTGCCTGGAGAATCCCATGGACAGAGGAGCCTGGAAGACTATAGTCCATGGGGCCTCAAAGAGTCAGACACAACTGAGGTGGCTGAGCATGCATGCATGCAATCTTTATGGTTCAAATTGTAATAGCTACTATTTGTGTGTTTGGCATTATTTTGAATGCTTTACATGTAATATTTTATCTTCCCAACATCCCAACAGGTAACTCTTACTCTTCCCATTTTACTGATGAAAAACCAAAGTTCAGTGAACAGTTACACTTTGAGGGAATGGTGGCAGTTTGAAAATGTGCCCATTTTACTTCTAAACCTGTGTTTACTTCTCCTGCACCAAATTCCCCAGTAGACAGAAAAATGCCTGGCAGCACATTCCTTCTGCCTATTACCCCTTCTTGGAACTCCCAAAATTTTACTGTTTATTCACTTCAGGCTCAGAATCGAGTAGGCAATCATGTATATCTTGTTCCTGTTACGTGGTGCAGAAATCAGTCAGATGTGCTCTAATGCAGACACACAACAACAACAACAAAAAAAAAAACAGGTAGAACTCACAGTGTGAAATTATTAGGAAAGAAAGCCCATCTGAGATGAATTCAGCTTGATAAAGATTGGGTTAGCCTCTACTATATGGCCATTCTTAGGGAGATACCAGGATGAAATGAGGCTTAACTGCTTGCACACAAGCTCCCAGAATGTCCTGTCAACATGATTTGAATTTCATTACACCAGAAATATCCAAAACATGAGACTGTATATAAAAATGAGGAGCACAGTCAAGAGGGCTATATCTTTACTGGCATTTAAAACACCATGCTTTGCCCTTGAGTTAGTGACTCAGAAGGAATGACCTCAAGTGGCCTATTGTCTTTTTTTTTTTTTTAAGAAACAGCTTATTTCCAACGACATAAGTTTCATAGACCATTTAACTTTTCACTAGTATAGAAGCAAGAAGTTTTTTCAATTTAAAAATTAGTCTGTTTACAGAAATGTTTGTAGATGCTTTACAGACCTTTCAGAAAACTACTAAATGTTAGCTTGGCATGTTAAAAGATTTCTAATATTTTTGTCTAATATTACCCACAAGAGTGACTAGTAAACATTCTCCAACTCCACTGTGAATAGAAGAGCATCATTTTTTTCAAATAAGTCTTTGATTTAAAAGCATAATACATTTCAAAGAAACTTATTCTTGCTTAGAGTTTCCAGAGTGCCTGTTTGCTAGGAAAAATTAAAACTTTGTATGCTGTTTTCCATAAATTGATATTAAGTATTCAGAGTATGCTTAAATCTTAGCCTATAAAATATATCTGCAACTGAAATGTTGCCTTTTTCTGAATATCAAAGCTCTGTGTACAACTTCCAATCTGATATGGAATATTGTACTTCAGATCTCAGTGAGATTATCTTCAAGTTTAGTACTTGATGAAATGGTATTTATTGAAAATTGGACATTCTGTCACACACAATCTAACTTGGTAACATTAGAAGTGATGCCAAGTTTCCCTACAAGTTGTCTGTGTCTCTCTGAAAAATTTATAAGGAGAATCCTAGCAGAGACTGGCAGTAAAGATTTAAACATTTTTCATTTACTTAAACTTTAAAATTTGTAAATTCCACTAATGAAAGTAGGTAAGAAAGTACTGCATTTAGATTAAAGGACATGATGTGAAAACCTGCCTTACATTTTTTAGTACATCTCAAATTGGAATAAATCAAAAAAGATAAAACTTTATGAGTCTGCTGTTATTTCTTATAAGACACTTGCTTGTAAAAATTTTTCTCTGCCTGCATTTATTTTTATTTTTAGTTTAAAAGCTAAAGCCAAGCCAGGAAGAGGAAGCCAAGATGAGGAACCCCAAATCAAGGTAAACATTGTTTTAGCAAAGTACAGCATTGTGACATAAACCAGAAAGAACATTATCATGCATGTCATATGAGGCGTCCCAACAAAACTCTCTTTTCTTTTCTGAGGGTTATTTTCTATGTAAGATAGATACTATTAGAGCAAATATTTCTGCATACTTGTCTTTCAAAAATGTTTTTCATATAGAATGTGTTCCTTTTATAATTTCCAGCTAAGAGAAATATGAAATATCCAACTCTTGCCTGGAGGCTAAACAGTCTTCTCTAACTGATATAAAAACTAAAGAGAAAAATGGAAAAGGCTTGAATTTGACAAGCACTTACATGTTTGTACATTTATCTGAGTTATCTAAACCCCTTAGGTCTCCACTCATGTGAAAGTATTATGAAGTTTTGGAAGATTCTCTTATTTCTTGCTTTCAGCTTAGTAGAAGATAGCTCAAGATCTTTGAAAAAAGACTGCTACTTTACAGTTTGTGTGTGGTCAAATGGTCAACAAATTAGTTGTGTTTCAAAGGAAAAACAAAACTTACATGCCAGCATAAATTCTGTAGGCATTTAAATTATAAAATATAGTAAAATAATGGCATAATAATTTTTAAATAACTATTTACTTCTGTTGGTGCTGGATCTTCAGTGCTGTGTGGGCTTTCCTCTAGTTGCAGCAAGTGGAGGCTACTCTCGTTGCATTGCAGGGGCTTCTCATTGCAGTGGTTTCTCTTGCTGCAGACCCTGGGCTCTGGAGCTTGAGGGCTTTCGTAGTTGTGGCACGGGGGGCTCAGTAGTTGTGCCACTGGGCGTAGTTACTCTGAGGCATGAGGGATCCTCCAGGATCAGGGATCAAACCCGTGTCTCCTGCATTGGCAGGCAGATTCTTGACCACTAAGCCACCACAGAAGCCTTGGTATAATAATTTTAAAATATAGCCTGAGCTGCACTAAAAAATGAGAAGGGTAGCTGAAGTTAAATGAATTTGGTTGGTTTCTGCCTTTATCGCCTGCCTTTTTTCTCCAGCCTCCTACCACTCTACCCACCTGTTGGCCACATGTGATCTGGAAGACATAATCCTGGTTGCCTAGGAAGTTTTTCTTGGATGACTAGGAAGCTTTTTAGGAATCCCAGCACCCCCGGGGTGGGGTGGGGGCCTTACAACAGAGTCATGTCACCAGCATGACATGATGTCTTGTGTACCAGAGGTAAGCTGTATTTACTAACTAGGCTTTTAGTTTCAACAGTCTCTTCTATTCTGATTTTTCAAAATGCTTTTCTGTCCTTTAAATGAAGGTCTTGATACTGAACTTAATTCCATCTCCCATTCATAGAACTGCAAGCTGACTTTTGGGCTCATCCACTAACTTTGTTGTGTTTGGAAAGGTGTTCTTAGAATCAGGATGCAGTGTCTCACCTGAGAGATAGTAAGTGAAGAGAGTCTTCATTGCTGTGTCTCATTCATTCATTTGTTTGCGTATTCATTTATCCAAGTATTAAATAATACATTTATACATTCTGTTAATATGTCCAACATAAATTTTTAGATAAGAACTTCAAGGTTTAGTAACTGATTGGACACTGGGAGAAGTAAAGTGGAACTCTTTACCAGTTCTGATTTTGGTAAAAATTTTGCCAAGCAAATTTGTACTACCAGAAAGCCAGATCATTAACTTTGTAGCCCTCTCGCCTTTGATACCACTCAACAAAACGTGCCCCAAGTAAGGGAATGCTCTTTCTTGGCCTTACTGTCCTCTGTCCTTCCCTCTCAATTCTGGTACAGCCTTGCTTTTCACGTTACCTGGGGATGCTGCTTCCATGATGGAAAATTTGGCCAGTTCTTTAAAGAGAGATTATTTTAAATTGTCAGCTAAACCTACTTAAGATGTGCAGCCTTCTTTTTACTACTTAGTGTAAATGACTATTTAAACTTCATATTCCAAAAAGTACCCTTTAAAAGAAGTAATAATTGGATAAGCATAGTGAAATATTTAATAAGCAAATCAAATATGGTATATATATCTTATCCTCAAGGGAATGTCCTTTCTTATGACTATTATGATTTTTTTTATTGAACCTTATAACAGCAAAGTAAGACTTGTAGAATAATGACATAAATGTAATAAAGAAATTACTGTTTTTTTTTTTAAAGTGAGCTACTTTTAAAAGTTACAAAGCCAGGAAGACGAAGGAAGGCAGATTATTTTCAATTCAGATAGACAACTAACAGCTTTCTATGGAAAGAATGTGATTGATTGCCAGACAAGTGATGAAGACTAGCTTGACTTGATCTTGTTTCTTTCTTTTTTTCATACACGTGCAAGCTTCATGTTTGAACTCATTAGTTCAAAACCCACCTTTGTCAGCTAACAAATGGTAATTAGAGTAGACTTAATCCTAATGTACCTCCCAGAGGTATGTTGACAAAAATAGTGCTGGCAATTCTATTCTGCCTTCACATGAAAATCTGTTCTAAAGACATTATTACAAAAAGTCCTCTTTTATCCTCTACATCTTTGAAGAACTTAGGAATGGTAAATATCATATTTTTTATTATAAACTTGCAAACAAGAGCTAAATAAAAAGTGGTTATTTTCCTGGCCTGATTATGTTCAGACAAGACATAATCTTTTCATGCTGGTCTGTACAAAGTCTGATTTTTTTTTTCCTAAGATGTTGGGAAATGAAGTGAAAAACTATTTTAATAGTCCCTGTTTTGATTTTTTCTAGATCTTCCATATTTGTTTCTGAAAATATTGAAGGTTAGTAAGAAGACATGAAGAACTGACCTTAGTTTCAGAAAAAAGTAAACTTATAATTTTAAACATGCAATTATTAGACAGCTGTGATGAGCTTTAAAGATACTCACATCAGTCAATGCCATCTCTTAGCATTAAAATTATCCAAAATGTTAAGTGCTCTCTATGTCAACAGAGTAAGCAAACACAAACATCTGTTTAGAAAAATATACAGTTTCCCTGTAAATATATAACTCTATGGAAACAAAGAAAACATCATTGGCAGGACCATTGATAGTATCTCAGTATACTGGGATGTAACAATGTGATTAACCTGGCACTGCTGCTGTGTGTCTCAGACAAATAACTTGTTAAACTGATGCTTTCTCAGATTCACAGTTATGTACATATGACTGTGTCAGCATGTGATAGACATTTAGCACACTTAATGACATTATATAAGTAATAATATGAGAGGAAAGTACAATGGTCAGGACTGTGTATAACTTTAAATAATATAAATGGATTATATTTTTTTAAATATAATTTGAAAATATTTAAAAATATAATTAAAATATTTTTTAAATAGACAATGCTTGCTGATGCATATAGAAGTAATTTTTCATTCTATTAAAACAGTTGTTCTTGGGGAAATTGCCTGGTAGTCCAGTGGCTAAGACTCTATGCTTCCAATGTAAGGAACCCAAGTTTGATGCCTGGTTAGGGAACTAGATGCTGCCTGCCACAGCCAAGGACCCCCTGTAGCCAAATAAACTAAAAAAAAAAAAAAGAAGAAGAAAAAAAGTTTTTATTTTTTATTAAAACTGTTATGACAAGAAACCTATTAATTCCTTTTCTTTAGACTTTCTTACATATCTTTTTTTTTTTTAAGGAAAAAAATGCTCATATTTCCTTTAGCAACAATGGTATCTTCTGTGTTTGTTAACGATATGAGTATATTCAGTTACTTAAGAACATTATTTCCTTCTCTGTATGTGGGCATTCCTTTAATTTTTTTTTTTTAATCTGGTTTTCTTAAGTAAAATGAAAGAAAGTGTTTACAGGGGACACAAGATAGCTAGCTTAATGATCTTTCTTTCAATTACAAGAAAGAAGGATCCTTATAAGGAATCTGAAAATAAAGTTAAAAAAGTAAAAATAAAAATAAAAATAAAGTAAAAATAAAAGTAAAAAGTAAAAATTTGTCAGGATAATTTTTTAAGTATAAATTTTAAAATAAAATATAATCACTGTGGAAACATCAAGGAAAAAAGATTCAAGACAAGAGAAAGAATAAAATAACAAATACCCACTGTAGAAAGATCAGAGGGAAAAAGGTTCAGTTCAGTTCAGTTCAGTTGCTCAGTCATGTCCGACTCTTTTTTTTTTTTAATTAAATTTATTTATTTTTTTAATTACAATACTGTATTTGTTTTGCCATACATTGACACGAATCAGCCATAGGTGAACACAATCGTGTCCGACTCTTTGCAACCCCATGAATCGCAGCACTCCAGGCCTCCCTGTCCATCACCAACTCCTGGAGTTCACTCTAATTCATGTCCTTCGAGTCGGTGATGCCATCCACCAACTCATCCTCTGTCATCCTCTTCTCCTCCTGCGCCCAGTCCCTCCCAGCATCAGGGTCTTTTCCAGTGAGTCAACTCTTCACATCATGTGGCCAAAGTATTAGAATTTCAGCTTTAACATCAGTCCTTCCAGTGAACACTCAGAACTGATCTCCTTTAGGATGGACTGTTTGGGCCTCTGGACTTTTAAGAGTCTTCTTCAACACCACGGTTCAAAAGCATCAATTCTTCGGTGCTCAGCTTTCTTCACAGTCCAACTCTTGCATCCATGCATGACCACTAGAAAAACCGTAGCCTTGACTAGATGGACCTTAGTCAGCAAAGTAATGTCTCTGCTTTTGAAAATGCTATCTAGGTTGGTCATAACTTTTCTTCCAAGGAGTAAGCATCTTTTAATTTCATGGCTGCAGTCACCATCTGCAGTGATTTTGGAGCCCCCCAAAATAAAGTCTGACACTGTTTCATTGTTTCCCCATCTATTTCCCATGAAGTGATGGGACCAGATGCCATGATCATCATTTTCTGAATGTTGAGCTTTAAGCCAGATTTTTCACTCTCCTCTTTCACTTTCATCAAGAAGCTTTTTAGTTCCTCTTCACTTTCTGCCATAAGGGTGGTGTCATCTGCTTATTTGAGGTTATTGATATTTCTCCCAGCAATCTTGATTCCAGCTTCTGCTTCATCCAGACCAGCGCTTCCCATGATGTACTCTGCATATAAGTTAAATAAGCAGGGTGACAATATGCAGCCTTGATGTACTCCTTTTCCTATTTGGAACCAGTCTGTTGTTCCATGTCCAGTTCTAACTGTGGCTTCCTGACCTGCATACAGGTTTCTCAAGAGGCAGGTCAGGTGGTCTGGTATTCCCATCTCTTGAAGAATTTTCCACAGTTTGTGGTGATCCACACAGTCAAAGGCTTTGGCATCGTCAGTAAAGCAGAAATAGATGTTTTTCTGGAACTCTCTTGCTTTTTCCATGATCCAGCAGATGTTGGCAATTTGATCTCTGGTTCCTCTGCCTTTTCTAACACCAGCTTGAACATCTAGAAATTCACGGTTCATGTACTGTTGCTGAAGTCTGGCTTGGAGAATTTTGAGCATTACTTTACTAGCGTGTGAGATGAGTGCAATTGTGCAGTAGTTTGAGCATTCTTTGGCATTGCCTTTCTTTGGGATTAGAATGAAAATTGACCTTTTCTTGTCCTGTGGCCACTGCTGAGTTTTCCAAATGTGCTGGCATATTGAGTGCAGCCCTTTCACAGCATCATCTTTCAGGATTTGAAAGAGCTCAACTAGGATTCCATCACCTCCACTAGCTTTGTTCATAGTGATGCTTTCTAAGGCCCACTTGGCTTCACATTCCAGGATGTCTGGCTCCAGATGTGTGATCATACCATGGTGATTGTCTGGGTCGTGAGGCTCTTTTTTGTATAGTTCTTCTGTGTATTCTTGCCACCTCTTCTTAATATCGTCTGTTTCTGTTCGGTCCCTACCATTTCTGTCCTTTATCGAGCCCATCTTTGCATGAAATGTTCCCTTGGTATCTTTAATTTTCTTGAAGAGATTTCTATTCTTTCCCATTCTGTTGTTTTCCTCTATTTCTTTGCATTGATCTCTGAGGAAGTCTTTCTTAGGTTAAAGAAGAGAAAATAGTAAAATAATGTATGAGTCTGTGACCCAAAGAGAATCAATATTAACACGTTGGTAGGGACCTTTCAGAATTTTTTTTTTAGTGTATGTATAAGTAATTTCTGGTTTTAGCTAAATTGGGAAGTAAAAATAATTGTTTATTTATTTGTGCAAATTGAAAAAAAAAACAACAACAACAACCTCTGGTCCAGTCTTTCCTAAAGGTCTTGGGATCAAAGATTTCCAAAGACCCCAGGTTAATTATGACAATAGAAGAAGAAATAATCCTTATGCTAACCTCTGCTCTCTTTGAGAGAAAAAAAGCCTCAGATATGACCCTTGTAGCCAATCTCTTTCCCTGCAGTCCTCAAGACAGGGACCATCCCAACCCCAGTGGTCTGTGGCCTTCAGCATCTTCTTCCTGCCATCAATTTCTTCTGTGTTCTGATGATAAAACCAGAACTCAGATTTACTTCATTTAGATCAGAGGTCAGAAATTTTTTTTTTTTTTCTGTATGGGCCCAGATAATAAATATTTTAAAGTATGTGAACTAAGTGAAAAAAATAAAGATAGTATGTAGGTATCTATATAATAAGGGAGAAAACACATTTCTATATGCTTTTAAATCTAATGATGATCATTTAGTACTCCAGTAGTCAAATTATTTTGAGAATTACAAAATAATGTTTTATAACACAGGATTGCAAATTAAAAAAATGGAGTCAGCTTTTTTGAGGAAGGGATGTAACATTTTGCTTCACTGGAGTTTAAAGTTGTGTCCCCTAACATCAATATCAATTATAAATATTCATCTGTTAATGTTATATCTAATGAGATTTTATAGAGTATTTCATCTTTCAAAATGTCTTTTCATAGATACAATATTGCCAAATACTGTTATCAATCCATCAGCATAGGGTTTTAATCATATTTAAAGACTGAAATGCATTAACAAGATTCTGTTAGATTCCTCTTTTGATATTTGCAATTTAACATGTCATTATACTTCAGATTAATCACTTTCAATTAAGGTTAGGTGAAAGTTTCTCAACTGTATAATTAAATGGATTTGAAATAATGAAACTTCTTTTCCACTTGCCTCAAGGTCTGAAAAATGCTGCTGGAACTAGAATTGAAGCTCCAAAAACATACTCACTCTAAGTTTGGATGGGGATAAAATCCTTGATTCTTGTTTTAACTTTTGCCAGCATGCGATGTGTATAAAGCAGCTTAAAATTATTTGTCACTCACAAAAACATTACTTGTCCAGATTTCATCGCTACAGTCTGTATTGCCTCATAGCTTTAGATTTAATTGATTAAGAGATATTATCAGGGCTACAGCAAAAACAACCTTGCAAAACTATTCAGTATTCAATAATACTGAATGAGGCAGTTCTTCTTGTTCAAGAAACTTTAACAAGCTTGGTAAATTTGTCCAGCTACACTCTCTCTATATATAATGCTTGGCTTGGTAATGTTGATGCATGTGGTATTACTTTAGTATGGTACTTTAGTGTCACATAATAGTAAATACCATCTTTCAGCATCTAACTCAATGATAAAATAATCCATACAACACTGTGCCTTAAAAGTATAACTTGCAAAGTCCAATGTTCTCTATTTTTCTTGTGTTGACATGATAGATACACACTGGCAATTTTTAAAAATCATGTCATGGTACAGCAATATGTGTGCCATTTGAAGTGCTGTTGAGTTATAATTACATCACTGTGATTTGTAATGCACAAAAATAAAAATGTGAAGTGATGAGAGTATCACATAAGGTCTTTGCTGCAGCAATTTAACTTTGCCAATATAGCATGAAAGCAATGATATATAAACAAATGAGTGTGGCTGTTCCAATATTATTTTATTTATAAATACTGAAATTTGAATTTTACGTCTCATGAAATATCATTATGCTTTTGGATTAATCACAACTATTTAAAAACATCAAAAACATTCTTAGGTCACAGACTATACAAAAATAGGCAGATGGTCAGATTTGATCCATGGATCAGAGTTTGCCAATCCTCATTCAAACTAAAAGCTTCATATTGCTGCAATTTCTGCCTCTGTTCCTGAAGAAGAAGGAGAAGGAGAGAGAGGGGGAAAGGACAGGGATTTTTATAGCATAGTTCACTGAAGTCTGCTCTTTGCTGTCAAAGTTAGCCAATTTTCAGTCTCTAGAATGACACTTAGACCTTCTCGTTCCTCTTGTTTTGTACGGACAGTGGAAAGGGAAGAAGCGGCTCCCGTAGTCCTAAGGTCAGATTTATTATTAATGACTTTTTAGGATTGTTGATAACGAGAGTAAGCATTGATTTGTCCTCCCTACCTTAGTGTAAATCACAAGGTAAGGTAGTGCGATGTTGGTGCGCTTTCAAATGTCCTCTCAGTCTTACTCATGTTCACGTTGTTGGTGCAGAGCTTTTTGTTCATGTATTGTATAGAAGGGGCTTCTCTGGTGGCTCAGTTGTAAACAATCCACCTGCCAATGCATGATGCGAGTTCCGTCCCTGGTTTCGGAAGATCCCCTGGAGAAGGAAATGGCAACCCACTCCAGTATTCTTGCCTGGAAAACTCCAAGGACAGAGGAGCCTGGAGGGCTATAGTCCACGGGGTCACAAGAGTTGGACACAACTTAGCAACTAAACACCAACAGACCTTACATACTGACGGGAGTACTCCCTACCTGAAATGACTCCCTTTTCAAACGCACACTTTTTAGAAGGGTAAATCATAAAAATTTAAATTGAAGCTGGAAATCTCAATGGACAGAGGGGCCTGGAAGACTACAGTCTGTGGGGTCAAAAAGAGTCAGACACGACTGAGCAAATGAGCTCACGTGCACGCAAGCACTTCTCAGGAAAGGGAGCAAAGGCTAAGCCGCTTTTTAATACTTAGTATGATGTCTTCCATAATAATATAACAGTAAGCTGGGGCATGAAAGGGTCAAACACCTCTTAGAATAATAATGGTGGAGCCCATTTTTCTGAGGAAGTAAAAGTAAAGATAAACGTTTTCACAATAGCCTTTTATTCTTCACACAGACACAGACATACACACATACATGTATGCAGGTGTGCATGAACATATTTTGGATGTGAGGTTTGGTTTTATAATCTTAGTACCCACCATGATAAGCATTACCTACTAGATGATCTAGTGGGGAAAGAAAATACATTTTCCTCTTGTGTACTTGCTGAACTAGAATTGAAACAGTCGTATTCAATTTTAATCATGTAACAGGAATATATCCCAACTTCTTGAACCAAAGAGATTCCTGTAAATATTTGACCAAAGTCAGAGATGCCATTCAAGTTGCCAAATATAAAAGGGATTAAAAAAAGAAATTTCTACCACAGAAGAAAGTGGTAAGATTTCCCAGACACAAGCAAAGGACTGAACTAGGAAGGTAAAGAAGTATTCCTTTAGCAAAATTAATATTTTTTGAAGAGAATTGGAAAGGAAGGAATTCTATGAGAATCTATGTGTAGAACTATAAAGAAACGACCGCATTAACTACATTGGGAAGAATTCAATTTTTCCCTTCTGATTTTATTACCATCCAACAAGTTACTCAACTAATTTTAACGTAGCAGTGTGTTTAATGTGGTAGAAGCTAGTGATGCAAAATGGCAGGGGAAGGATAGATTGAGAAATGGGCAGAAGCGATTATAGGTCTATGGTTGCCCTTCTGTACCTTTTAAGAGATTATCCAGTTCCTTAAGAGTGTACATCTTTGATCTTTGATTGCCTAGGGCTATTTTGCAACTCCAGAGGAGTAGGAAACTGATAATTTATAGGAAACTACAAGTAATGCAGATAAATCTTTTCCAGAGCGATGCAGATTAAATTGTCCCTGAGAGATGTTTAATTTAAAGATTAATTAAAGATTTACATTATTCACATTAATGTAAAGATTCACATTAATCTGTAACAGGAGTTTCCAAAGTATGATTCAGAGTCCCCTCAGAGTCCCCGAGACCTTTTCTGGAGTCTTAAAAGGTCAAAGCTATTTTCATTATAATACTAGAATATATCTGCCTTTTCCACTTTTATTCTTTTTCACAAGTTTACAGTGGAGATTTCCAGAAGTTACATGACATATGATATCACTACAGATGAATGCAGAAGCAGATATGAGAATCCAGATGTCTTCTGTTAAGCCAGACATTAAAGGGATTTGCAAAAATGTGAAACAATGCTACTTTTCTCACTAATTTGAGTGTGTTTTTGAAAGCATGACAAATTTTTACAAATATATTACTTATGATTTAAAATACTATCTCTCACCTCAAAACTGAATAGCTGTCACATTTCTTCTTGCATCTCATAATTTCAACCTTTAATATTCAATTTTAGTGAATTTGTAATTTATTTTGCTATGTGGTATGAGTTAGGGATTTTTCCTCAAGTAATTGGCTAGCTTTTTTATTAAATAAAAATTTATTTATTAAGCATTTGACATGGTACCTCTGTCATATATTAAATTTTAATATATACATGATTGTTTCTTGATCTTCTGATTAGTATATTACTTCTTTCTATTCTAGTATGTTATAGAATTTTAAAGTTATTAAAATTTGAATATAATAGTATGCTAATTTTTAATTATTAAAATGTATTATATACGTAAACATATTTTTTACTGGTTCTGTTTCTCTGATGTCGGTGGCTTAGTCACTCAGTTGCGACACCATGGACTGTAACCCATCAGGCTTCTTTGTCCATGATATTTTCCAGGTAAGAACACTGGAGTAGGTTGCCATTTCCTTTTCCAGGGGATCTTCCCAACCTAGGAATCCAACCCAGGTCTCCTTTAGAGAACACTAATACAACTACCTTAAATATTAGGTTGGTAAAAAAAGTAATTGTGGTTTTGGACTTTGAATTTTAAATTATTTTTCAGTTCAGTTCAGTCGCTCAGTCGTGTCTGACTCTTTGCGACCCCATGAATCGCAGCACGCCAGGCCTCCCTGTAAATCATTTTAATTAGGCTCAAATACATCTTTATTAATCAAAATAGGAACCATTACAATCAACGCATTTTTTGCCAATGAGAAGTGTTTATTTATTCTTGTAGAGTAAAAATCTGTGCTATAGGATTCAATGAATTCTTAGAAAACATTTTCTCCCTCCTGCTGGTTGTGGAAGCATTTTTCCTGCATAACGTTATCGAGATGCTTGAAGAAGCGGCAGTCATTTGGCGAGATGTCAGGTGAATACGGTGGATGAGGCAAAACTTTGAGACCAATTCGTTCAACTTTTGAAGCATTAGTAGTGAGACGTGGGGTCAGGAGTTGTCATGGAGAAGAATTGGGCTCTTTCTGTTGGCCAATGCTGGCTTCAGGAATTGTAGTTTTGGTGCATCTCATTGATTTGCTGAGCACATTTCTCAGACGTAATGGTTTTGCCAGGATTTGTAAAGCTATAGTAGATCTGACAGGCAGCAGACCACCAAACAGCGACCATGATGTTTTTGGGTGCAAGTCTGACTTTAGGAAGTGCTTTTAAGCTTCTTCTCAGCCTAACCACTCAGCTGGTCATCACTGGTTGCTATAGAAATGCCACTTTTCATCACACGTGACAATTCAACCGATAAATGGCTCCCTGTTGTTGCGTAGAATAAAAGATGACACTTCAAAATGATGTCTTTTTTCATTGCTGTCAGCTCACAAGACACCCACTTATCGAGCTTTTTCACCTTTCTAATTTGCTTCAAATGCCAGATAACCATAGAATGGTCGACACTGAATTATTCTGCAACTTCTCTGGTAGTTGTAAGAGGATCAGCTTTGATGATCCTCTCAATTGGTCGTTGTCAACTTCTGATGGCCAGCCACTGTTCTCATCTTCAGGGTTCTTATCTCCTTTGCAAGACTTCTTGAATGACCATTGCACTGGATGTTCATTAGCAATTCCTGGGCTAAATGTGTTGTTGATGTTGTGAGTTGTCTTCACTGCTTTACTGCCCATTTTGAATTCGAATAAGAGAATTGCTTGAATGTGCTTTTTGTCTAACATCATTTCCCTAGTCTAAAATAAATATAAAATAAACAGCAAGTGATAAGTTATTAGCAAAATAACATAAAAAGAGAAATGTGCATTAAAATGATGTAAAACATAACCACAGACCTGGAAAATGTCAGTTTTTATTCCAATCCCAAAGAAGGCAATGCCAAAGAAAGTTCAGATTACACAAAATTGAGCTCATTTCACATGCTAGTAAGGTTATGCTCAAAATCCTTCAAGCTACACTTCAGCAGTATTGGAACTGAGAATTTCTAGACACACAAGCTGGGTTGAGAAATGGCAGAGGAACCAGTGATCAAATTGCCATCATTCACGGGATAATAGAGAAAGTGAGGGAATTTCAGAAAACATCGACTTCTGCTTCATTGACTATGCTAAAGCTTTTGACTGTGTAAATCATAACAAACTGGAAAATTCTTGAAGAGATGGGAATGCCAGACCACCTTTCCTGTCTCCTGAGAAAACTATATGCAGGACAAGAAGCAACAATTAGAACTGAACATGGAACAATGGACTGGTTCAAAATTAGGCAAAGAGTACTATAAATCTGTATATTGTCACCCTGCTTATTCAACTTATATGCAGAATAAATCATGCAAAATGCCAGACTGGATGAATCACAAGCTGGAATAAAGATTGCTGGGAGAAATATCAACAACTTCAGATATGCTGATATTACCACTCTAATGGCAGAAAGTGATGAGGAACTAAAAAGCCTCCTGATGAGGGTGAAAGAAGATAGTGAAAAAAACAACTGGCTTTTATTTTATTTTATTTTATTTTTAAATTAAATTTATTTTTTTTTAATTACAATACTGTATTTGTTTTGCCGTACATTGACACAAATCAGCCATAGGTGAACACAATCTCCCAATGCCGAATCCCCCTCCCACCTCCCACCCCACATCCTCTACTTGAATCATCCTGTGCATCAGCCCCATGCATCCTGCATCCTACATTAAACATAGATTGGCGCTTCGTTTCTTACAAGAAAATATACATGCTTCATTGCCATTCTCCCAAACCATCCCACCCTTTCCCTCTCCCTCAGAGTCCAAAAGTCCACTCTATACCTCTGTGTCTCTTTGTTGTCTCACATAGAGGGTCATCATTACTGTCTTCTAAATTCCATATATATGTGTCAGTATACTGTATTGGTGTTTTTTCTTTCTGGCTTACTTCACTCTGTATAATCGGTTCCAATTTCATCCATCTCATTAGAACTGAGTCAAATTTATTCTTTTTAAGGGCTGAGTAGTATTCCATTGTGTATATGTACCACAGCTTTCTTATCCATTCATCTGCTGATGGACATCTAGGTTGCTTCCATGTCCTGGCTATTATAAACAGCGCTGCGATGAACATTGGGGTACATGTGTCTCTTTCAATTCTGGTTTCCTCGGTGTGTATGCCCAGCAGTGGGATTGCTGGGTCATAAGGCAATTCTATTTGCAATTTTTTAAGGAATCTCCACACTGTTTTTCATAATGGCTGTACTAGTTTGCATTCCCACCAGCAGTGTAAGAGGGTTCCCTTTTCTCCACAACTGGCTTTTAAAACTCAACATTCAAAAAGTGGCAATAATGACATCTGATCTCATCATTTCATGGCAAATAGAAAGGATAAAAGTAGAAGCAGAAACAGATTTTCTTTGGGGGCCCTAAAATCACTGCAGATGGTGACTGCAGCCAGGAAATTAAAAGACGCTTGCTTCTTGGAAGGAAAAACCTAGACAGCATATTCAAAAGCAGAGACGTCACTGTGCCAACAGAAATCCATGTAGTCAAAGCTATGGTTTTTCCAGTAGTCATGTATGGATGTGAGAGTTGAGTCATAAAGAAGGCTGAGCACCAGAGAATTAATTCTTTTGAATTGTGGTGCTACAGAAGAACTAGAGAGTCCCTTGTGCGGCAAGATCAAACCAGTCAATCCTAACGGAAATCAACCCTGAATATTCATTTGAAGGACTGATGCTGAAGCTGAAGCTCTAATACTTTAGCCACCTGATGTGAAGGGCTGACTCAGTAGAAAAGACCTTGATGCTGGGAAAGATTGAAGGCAAAAGGAGAAGGCAGTGGCAGAGGATGAGATGGTTGGATATCATCACCAACTCAGGGGACATGAGTCTGAGCAAACTCCAGGAGATAGTGAAGGGCAAGGAAGGCTGGCACGCTGCAGCCCACAGTGTCGCAGAGTCAGACATGACTTAGTGACTGAACAACAACAACAAAAGAACATAACCACGTTTATTTAAGAATGTATTTAAATATCAAATTTCAAGTTTCAAAAATGCAAAACTGCAATTAGTTCACACCAACCTATAAAAATTTAAAGAAGTAGCAATAGCAAGAGCCTATTTGCATTTAAAGAGCATATTTGAGTGACTACTTCACTGAACCCAGCCTTCAAATTTTTATGTCTTCTAATTATATGTACTAAATATTTCCTAAATGTCTCTTATAAGTGGTTTTTAATTGTTTTCTTTCAGCTTCATTTATTTAACATGAACCTGCATATATAATGGCTACATGGTTCTTCATATGAATATTTCTTTTCTTTACTCAGTGCTTCAGGCTTTCTATATTAACTGCCTTGGCATAGCTAACTTATTCCACATTTCTTTGCCTTTGAAATTCCAAGAGGGGTTTCCTGTGTTCTTTTGGCCTTTCCCACTTTCTTTCTTTTCTTCCTCTCCCCAGATTCTTCTGTGCAGGAATATCAAATAACTATGAAGACATCTGATATTTCCAGAGAGAGGATTTTCTTGTAGGGAAAAAAAAAAAGCTTTCTGGAAACAGGGAATCATTTTTAGTTGACCACATTAAGAGTTCCAAAACTAAAAACGTTGGCAATTTTTATTTTATTGCTTTTTGTGTTAGCATAATGTAGGCTTTCATACTTACTCTGGATGTCTTAGTTGGAATTATTCTTTAGAAAATGGTACATATAAAATGTTCTGCAGAATGTAGCCGGATGTGCGTGCCAACAGTTCTACCTATCTAGCAATCATCTTCTGTGAAATAAGCAATGCATATGAAGCAATAGAGTTATATATTGCAAACAAATCTAGAATGATAACCAGTGATGTGTAATGTAACACAAAGAAAATCCTTTTGGTATCCCATGAAGAATTGTTCTAATATATAATTTATTTGAATTTATGTGCTTGCTCTTGAATGCACACATTATCTTTTTATAAACTGTTAAAATTTTAGAAGAAGACAAGGAATATGGCAACACAATTAACCTGCTAATTTTGTTTATATGGAAACAATCGACAGTAGCACTGCTGCTGCTGAGTCGCTCCAGTCGCGTGCGACTCTGTGCGCCCCCATGGATGGCAGCCCACCAGGCTCCCCCGTCCCTGGGGTTCTCCAGGCAAGAACACTGCAGTGGGTTGCCATTTCCTTCTCCAGTGCATGAAAGTGAAAAGTGAAAGGGAAGTCGCTCAGTCGTGTCCGACTTTTTCGCGACCCCATGGACTGCAGCCCACCAGGCTCCTCTGCCCATGGGATTTTCCAGGCAAGAGTACTACTTTGACCTAAGTAACTCAGGGTTAAGCCATAGAATCTACATGAAACCCAGTGAAATGTAATTGAGTCAAATGGATTTCATACATTCCTTTTCTGTCTTGCCTCTCTCTACTCAAAGTGTAAATTGTCAAGTAACAGAGAGAAACATTATTGAATTACCTCTTTTACAGTTTTTTATTTTTGGTTACATTGGGTAGGGATCATGAAGAAGAGTCTTATGAAAAAGACTGAAACACAGGTTAAGTGCTCATCATTTTTGAAAAGCCATTAGTTCATTTTGCATATCTTGGGAAACTAAAGGAGTCAAAGGCACATCAGCATTTCTTGTCTGCGTATGCCATGCACCCTCTGGTGACCTGAGTTTGGATCTGGCTTATCTTTTTGAAGTATTATTGTTTCCTCCATTATCTTATAAAATCCTGACATCCTCTCTTACAGTAATTTCTCTCTTAGCCTGATATTTTAAGTTTTAAAGAAAAAAACAAATTCAAGAAGAAAAAGGCCAGAATTTCCACTGAGCTTACCAAGAGGAAGAGTGGAGGATGAGATACTAGAGAGAAGGGAAAATTTTACTTTTCAATTTATATATCCTTTAAAACTTTCATTTTAATATTTTTAAATTGCATTTTACTACATGCAGTTATCACATTTCTAATAGAGAAACCCTGAGAAATCTGCTGCTTTATTGGGTGATTAACACAAGGATGGCCAGAAACCAGGTGCAGGTGCTCTGGCTACTTGTGTCCCAGTGGTTCAGCGATGCAGCAGATTATGGCTGCATCTCATTTGAGAAGACCTGCCTTCTCTTTGTTCAGGGTTTCTCTGGTGGCTCAGTAGTAAAGAACCCACCTACCAATGCAGGAGATGTGTTCCCTGGCTTGGTAAGATCCCTTGGGGAAAGAAATGGCAAAGCACTCCAGTATTCTTGCCTGGGAAATTCCAAGGACAGAGGGGACTGGCAGGCTAAAGTCCATGGGGTTGCAAGAAGTCTGACAGGATTTAGTGACTAAACAACAACTACAAGGAGAGAGTGAATGACTTTACACTGAAATACCTGAGGACTGAGCATCCTGACATTATTACTAGTGAGAGGAGCCACTCTAAGAGAATGTAGAGTCCAGGGCAGTGTACTCTGAAAAGAATATGACGCACAGGTCAGCTTCTTGATGCTGCTTGGGGGAGTGCTGAACACGACTGTCTATAGAACTTTGCAGAGCAAGTGCCTCTCCTTACCCCGCTGTATGTTCCTGTCATAGAGTTCTCATCTGGAGTATTCACTGCTGAATCTGCAATGTTTACAACATTTCAGGTGCTTGATGAATGTTAAAGAAGGAAATGTATGTACTAAATCGCCCTATAGGGATGATCACACTAGCATCTAGCCTCTAAGGGACTCAGTGCCAAACTAAAGATTTTAGAGGGCATTAGATGTATAGAGGTTGAGAGAAATTGCCTGGAGAGAAATTTCCAGTAACAGAACAATCACAGAGAGCAGAGGGAAGCAGAAAAAGCAGGAGAAGACCACCTCAAGGTGCACCTTTGCTAACTGGAATTGCCATGGAAAGCACCAGTCCAAAAATGCCGCACCCAGGTCTCTTCTTGGTCACAAAAGCTTTAAGTGGAAGATTTAGAATAGAAGGAACAAGAGTCAAAGGTTAAGAAAGTAAGGGTGGCTCATGATTTGTCACTTAATTTAGTGCTATCTGGCACGTGAATTTTTGTGCATTCACTTTAGGCTTAACACATTTGCTAAGCCTCTTACCCCTCTGAGCCTTAGTTTTAAACATCCATAACTTCACTGTCAGCTCTTTAGAGTTTTAGGGGAGGAACCAACTCACGTGAGCTCAACCTATATAAGCCTGGGTTATACCAAAATCAATGATTCCACCACTGAAGATTTTTTAAGTGGTTTCATGCTAAGTTGCTTCAGTCGTGTCAGACTCTTTGTGACCCTATAGCCTGCTAGGCTCCTCTGTCCATGGGATTCTCCAGACAAGAATACTGGAGTGGGGTTGCCATGCGCTCCTCTAGGGGATCGTCCTGACCCAGGGATTGAACTCTTACATCTCCTGCATTGGCAGGCAGATCCTTTACCACTAGTGCCACCTGAGAAGCCCTTTTAAGCATCTACTAACGTTCAATACAAATAACTGAAAAGAAGAGAAGCGAAAAGCAATGGAGAAAAGGAAAGATATACCATTTGAATGCAGAGTTCCAAAGAATAACAAGGAGAGATAAGAAAGCCTTCCTCAGCAATCAAGAAATAGAGGAAAACAATAGAATGGGAAAGACTAATGATCTGTTCAAGAAAATTAGAGATACCAAGGGAACATTTCATGCAAAGATGGGCACAATAAAAGACAGAAATGGTATAGACTTAACAGAAGCAAAAGATATAAAGAAGAGGGGGCAAGAATACACAGAACTGTACAAAAAAGAGCTTCACAACCCAGATAATCACGATGGTGTGATCATTCACCTAGAGCCAGACATCCTGGAATGTGAAGTTAAATAGGCCTTAGGAAGCATCACTACGAACAAAGCTAGTGGAGGTGATGGAATACCAGTTGAGCCATTTCAAATTGTAAAAGATGATGCTATGAACGTGCTGCACTCAATATGCCAGCAAGTTTGGAAAACTCAGCAGTGGCCACAGGACTGGAAAAGGTCAGTTTTCATTCTAGTCCCAAAGAAAGGCAATGCCAAAAATGCTCAAACTACCACACAATTGCACTCATCTCACATGCTAGTAAAGTAATGCTCAAAATTCTCCAAGCCAGGCTTCAGCAATACATGAACCGTGAACTTCCAGATATTCAAGCTGGCTTTAGAAAAGGCAGAGGAACCAGAGATCAAATTGCCAGCATCCTCTGGATCATGGAAAAAGCAAGAGAGTTCCAGAAAAACATCTATTTCTGCTTTATTGACTATGCCAAAGCCTTAGACTGTGTGGATCACACTAAACTGTGGAAAATTCTGAAAGAGATAGGAGTTCCAGATGACTTGACCTGCAGAAACCTGTGTGCAGATCAGGAAGCAACAGTTAGAAATGGACATAGAAAAACAGACTGTTTCCAAATAGGAATAGGACTGCATCAAGGCTGTATATTGTCCCCCAGCTTATTTCACTTCTATGCAGAGTACATCATAAGAAACTCTGGGCTGGAGGAAGCACAGGCTGGAATCAAAACTGCCAAAAGAAATATCAATAACTTCAGATATGCATATGACACCACCCTTCTGGCAGATTGCAAAGAAAAATTAAAGAGCTTCTTGATGAAAGTGAAAGAAGAGAGTGAAAAAGTTGGCATAAAGTTCAACATTCAGAAAACTAAGATCATGGCATCCAGTTCCATCACTTCATGGCAATAGATGGGGAAACAGTGGCTGACTTTATTTTGGGGGCTTCAAAATCACTGCAGATGGTGACTGCAGCCACAAAATTAAAAATGCTTACTCCTTAGAAGGAAAGTTGTGACCAACCTAGATAGCATATTCAAAAAGACATTACTTTGCCAACAAAAGTCCCTCTATGTATGGATGTGAGAATTGGACTATAAAGAAAGCTGAGTGCCAAAGAATTGATGCTTTTGAACTGTGGTGTTGGAGAAGACTCTTGAGAGTCCCTTGAACAACAAGGAGATCCAACCAGTCCATTCTAAAGGAGATCAGTTCTGGGTGTTCATTGGAATGACTGATGCTGAAGCTGAAACTCCAATACTTTGGCCACCTGATGGGAAGAGCTGACTCATTTGAAAAGACCCTGATGCTGGGAAAGATTGAAGACAGGAGGAGAAGGGGACGTCAGAGGATGAGATGGTTGGATGGCAACACCGACTCAATGGACATGAGTTTGAGTAATTTCCAGGAGTTGGTGATGGACAGGGAGGCCTGGCATGCTGCAGTTCATGGGGTCACAAAGAGTCAGACACGACTGAGCAACTGAACTGAATGTTCAGTAGATTACACTGGACTACTTGTAAAAGGGAATGTTAACTATGGTTCAGAGTCTCCCATTTTATAATTTTTTTCCAGGGGAGGCTCCCCTGTCAGGGAACTGTACTTGTCTTCACTTTTTCCCAGCTCACTACCTCAGGCTGGGTATCTCTGTTGAGAATAGACCCATCTATGTAAGGATTGTTTTAATTGTATTACAGTGAAATTCATGCCAGGAATAGCCGGGATTCATGGTCTCCTACAGCAGGTGCTGTGAGTGGATTTCCTGCTGAAGAGCCAGATTCCCCTGAAATAAAGTTACCAAGTACAAGAAAAGGAAGTGTTGCCAGCTATTAATAGAATGACAATCCTTGCACACAGGTGTTGCCAGGCAAAGTCATGTTTATCTGAGACCATTGCTAACCAAAGGGGTTGGACTGCCTACTGAAAATTACAGCCTCAGAGTTTCCTTGGACTGTGCCAGCAGCATCTTTCCCAAGATCAGTGTTTTCAGTGCACCAGTTTAAACCTTTTCTGTCCTTTATCCTTAGTTACTCTTTTTCACTGAAATACAACACCTCTACACATAAAAATGCATCTAGGAGATTGTGAGTGGCTGGACCATTGGAAATACATTCACGGAATCAAATGAAGAAAATAAAATTAATTTCTAAAATAAATTTATTATCAAATCTTACAATGTCTGATTTCTCCCAAGAGAACTGTATACCAATGTCAAACTCTGTGTGCTGAAATTTCTTGCTACTAACAGTAACATGTTATCCTTTTTCCAGCCACTGATGCTGACATGATCCTATGTTGTTTTTTTTTAATATTTCTTTATTTGACTGAGTTGGATTATAGTTGCAGCATAAGGAATATTTGTTGTGTTATGAGGATCTTCTATTGCAGCACACAGCACTCTGGGCTTAGTTGCTCTGGACCGTGTGGATCTTAGTTCCTGGACCAAGGATCAAACCCATGTACTCCACATTACAAGGTGGATTATTAACCACTGAATCACCAGGAATGTCTCCTGTTTTGTTTTTTAATGAAAATTCTGGAAGATACAGAAACTTAGAATTAAAAAGAAAAAAAGCATCCATGATTTTAGATTCTCCAATAACTATATTGATGTATTTGTCTGGAAAAATCTATTTCCTGGGTTGGTACTTTGTGTTTTCTCAGGAGTTATTTGTTAATATTTATGGAGCGTGTGTTAGTCGTGATACCACTACATTGTCTCCATATAACTTTATTTTATCCTCACCCTAATCCTACAAATTAGATACTCTGTTTTACAAACAAGGAAACTGAAGTTCAGAGGAGTTCAGGAAAAACTCCATAACACACAGCAAAGAAAAGACTGAAATTCAAACTCAGATCTGATTCCAACCAGCATTTGTTAGCCTTCACTGCCAATACTGCAAGGGAGGCCACAGACACAGACACACCTGAAGATGGATCATCCACCAGGGTAACCGCCACTTTTTTTAGCAGGGAAAGAAAAAAAAAAAAACTGTTGCATTCTCTGAAATTTGTTAATCTATGCATTTATGGTTAAATTTAACAAGGCTGGAGACCACTGAGACCAAGATGTCCTCCTAAAATAAATGTTGCCTTTCAGAATCAGAGATGTTTGGCAAATCCTCACCAAGCCACATGTGCTTATTTGTTACATATGTAGCAGCAAGCAGATGTGCAGACACTGCAGAGCACAGAGAAGCTTGTGTTGGAGATTGTTTGTCCCAAACTTGACATTTAAATTCTCTGGGGAAATATTAAGTCATTGGAGTTATACACGGTTCTAAGAACAAAAGAGGTTTTAATATTTTTTAAACGAATGGACGATTATCAAGAAACACAAGGCAGTTCAAACATGTTTAATTTAACGTGGACTAGTGTCACTGAATTCAGATTTTCCTGATCACAGGCATATTAATACATAGTTTAGCTTGGGCTTAGGCTTCAGGCAGCATATGGGGAAGATCTCATCGGTACCAACAGTTGTTCTTTGCCTCAGTTTCTCCAAAAAGTTTACCTAATGATACTTCAGAGCTCTGTTGTGAACAGGAGTAAATGAACCATGAAATGTCTGGAACTATGCCTGCTCAGAGTTTGCATTTAAGAAGCATTAGCAATTCAACACTGGAACAGTCAACAGAATCCATAACTTGTGAATATATTCTTTTCTAATTTTAATGGATTTTGTACAGTGTTTCTTTTTCATCTTGCAGTACATGATTGAAAATTTAAGAAAAACTTAAAACATACTTAGTTCAAAACCATTGCTCCTAGACTCTGATCTTGCTGTCCTTTATGCCATACTTGCTTAGTCTTCATGATTTCATTCCACATTAAGGGCTCTCTCGTGTTTTTTTCTTGTTTTACATCAATTTCCAAGTCACTTAAAATACTAATCCTATGCTTTTATTATGTTTATTAGCCTGTGTCTCTATGATCTCTCAGTATGAAGTCATTTTTTTCCTCTATCATTTTAATAATTTATCCAAACTCCAAATCACAAGTTAAAACTATAAAGCTGAAATGATCAAGTACAGAAAAAAGAAAGCTATTAAGCCAAATGAGCATTAGCAAATCAGAAAAGATGCTTCTAAATCCCAGAGCTGCCCAATTAGTCAATGAGACACTGTGTGAATCACTTGTGATTCCCTCATCTAGCTTCTCCATCTGTAAAATAAAGATCATAACATCTGTTAGTCCTCCCTCCAAGGGTATTGTGAAATAAAATATTGTATGTGGAAGTCCCTTGTAAATTCTATAATCTGAGGGTTTGGAAGCTTGTTTATTTAAAACTTCACAATGAGAGATAAGTGAAAGTTCTCTATAAGCAGCGTAGCACATATGTTACCCATGACTTTGTGTGAGAGCTTATTTATTTAATCTTTCATGATGGAGGCACTGTGGTGTGATTTGGCATTTTACAACATTGTACAGGCTTTCCATGAAAGAATAGAATCTGATAGAGGCCTGGTATGCAGTCTTGGAAGTTATGTACTGTAGGTGTCCAGAGAAGGAAATGAAAATCCAAGACTGACAGGGCTCTTCAGGGAACGTATATAAAGAGGTGGGTTTTGGACTCCAGCATGGAAGGTTGGTAGGTTGAAATAAACAGAGAACCGGAGCTGGGGTTCCAGATGGAGGAACAACTTGAGTGAACATACACAGAAGTATAAGAGCACAAAGGCTGAACAATGGACTGTCAGCAGTGCAGAGGAGCTTTCCTGTAGGAAGCAGTGGGAGATGGAACTGGCAGGACTGAGCTGGTCTAAGTGGAATGCCAGAGGAATGATGCACTTTGTTAACCCAGCACATTTAAAGGGAAAGCCACTGAAAGGGTTCTGAGCACGAGAACGGTGTGGTAAAAACTGTGAACTCCAGCTTCAGACTAACTAGTTTCTAGTCCAAACTGACCTATTAGCCAATGTTTTCTTAGGCAACACTTACTGGACATTCATGGTGAAATGGAAAAAGTGTGATTCTGGGAGTCAAGGCGGGCCTGAGGAATGAGGTCTCTTTTCTGGACCTACCTTCAGCCAGCATGGCCAGCAAAGCCATCTTATAGCCTGGCTCTTTCCCATCGCTTCTGGAACAGCTTTGCCACATCTTTATTTCATTGAATTTCTATCAGCATTCCTCTAGGTTAAGAGCACAGAAACAGGTTAAAAGATATTTTCTCCTGAAAGTCTTCAAAAAGGTTCCAAACTGTCCTGTCTGCTATTAATTCTTTTTCCATTCCTTTATTGCCCAATCTTCTTTAGTTCGTCATATTGCCTCTCAGCATGGAGTGTGTTTCTACATCACAATTAGAAACATATGATGGCATTTAAATGACCGTTTCCTGTCCAGGTTCATCATTAAAATGCCCTTTGTTGCTAACAAATTCCAACTCATATTAAAGCTATTTTAACATCAGATATAGTCTTAATACTTAAAATTATCCTCAGTCAACCTTGTGTTCAGTTCAGCTCAGTTTAGTCGCTCAGTCGTGTCTAACTCTTTGCAACCCCATGGACTGCAAGCACGCCAGGCCTCCCTGTCCATCACTTTGTGTAGAGAGTTGGAAATTATTTTTGTATCTACTGTGGCTTATGTCCATTGCATTTGGCCAGAAAGAAAAATATTTGGTTCTAAAGCTACTTGTGGGTGTCATATTGATTATTTAGGTACTGACATGCTAGCAGTAAGATTTTTCTTTTCTTTTCTTTCTTTTTATTAGGAAAAATAAAATCATTCTACACATTTGCCCTCATTTTCTCAAAACTGGGAATAGGAGTGAACTTGAGTTTTCACATATACTTTAATTTTTATCTCAGTTTCCTGAGAATGGCAGAAACCTGACAAGCATAGATTTGGAATGAGCATTATTTAAACCATGCTCCACAAAACCTAACTGGTAGACAAAAGGCAAGTCTGCAATAACTACTAAGCCAGTAAAGAAGTCTGAGGAGAGTTAGTAAAGTTAACAAGGTATCCATCCCACTGAAGTAGAAATATGAGGAGCCTAAAAAGGCCGCAGTAGAAAATGAGAATCACAGTTTCTAAGTTTCTATTTATTCTTTCTCATAGAAATGGATGTAACTTGAGGTAAGTTGTCTCACCTTCAAGAATGTGTTTGTATTTTACTTTTCACATTATAAAATGATATAGACACTCTATATTCCAAATGAGAATGGTCTATCTGGGGATCAGTTTGAAGTCCTTGGGAAATAAACACTAAACAATGGTAGAAATGCCTGATGGTGATTTATGAGTCTGGAAACCTTGACAATATCATTGCCATCTGAGTTTTAAAATTGTTATAAAATAAGAACAGACTTAGAACGTCGTTACTATGAAATTATTCCCTATGCCTGCTCATCAGTAATATTTTACAAATATGAAGTGATGTTTCAAGATATTCTAGGGTGTTTACTTTCTAGTTTATTATTGTTACACTTAAAACATCCAGAGGTGAAATTATATGGAACTAGACATCAAGGTATTCAATATATAGCCCCAGTTTTTCTATAGTTTGATTGTGGTCTGTCATGAGCTCTCTCTTTGGAGAATTATTTACATATGCCCATTCCTTCTCAAATAAAGATTTGAGGTAATTAAAAGAGATTTTTTAAAAATAAAACAACCCATTCCTACTAAGAAAATTAGAATTCATTGCTGAAATGAGATGATAAAAACTTAAAACTATCTCTTGCCACTTTTTGAAAGTTATATTTTTATAAATTACATTTTCAAAGCCATCACTTCTCCCAGATAATGAAGCAAAATGAAAACTGAATGTTTTAAATCGAAGAAAGAATGCTTGTGGTAGAGAGGGAGAGGGAGGGGAAGCATATTAGTCCTCAGAACTATTCTTAATTACAACTACAGTTAATTCTAATCCTTTATACATGTCATTAATACATATACATTATCAGTTGTGCATATGTCTATGGTGCTATCCAGTGACACAAGATATTGTCACTGCTTATAGCCAAATGGGAGAAATAAGTGAATGTGTGTATTTGCCTGTATATGTACAATAGTATGAGGATGGGCATGTAAATATCAACACATTTTAGAAAACACAAGAGTAAGAGGGAGTTTTAATATACTGTCCAGATATGTAATCATATGGGAAACTGGAGACGAAAATTTTTCAAACCAGATAGTTCACAGAAAAAGTGAGATTTCATGGTTCATGAGAGTAGGAAAGTGACTTAGCAGAAAGGAAGTAAAGAAATACCATGTGTTACATACCTTCTGTGTGACCCATCAGGTCATTCTCCTTTATTTCTTCTGCCTCAAAAAAGGAGCTGCTTTGACTCCATCAAAGGGCCCTGATGTATTCTGGTTTCTGGATAAGTTTGAGTTTATTTCTTCTGGTCTCCATTCCTCAGCACTTTGACATTAAGAGTGGTAACATCTCACCATTGGTGGTCCCCAATCCTGCTCTATTTGTGGTGATTCACTTTTACTCCAGACAAACTTTTATTATCTGTCACTTTGTAAATAAATACTCACCCAAAGATCTTTTTTTCTGCTGGGAACTTGACTGATACATTAGTTGGTACCAGAATTGGCTCTAGGAAACATACTCCTTGAACTGAGACTCTGGGATTAACACATCATATATTGGAGGAGTACTAGGATAAAACTCTTTGCTGGGGGGTGTAAGGTAGGGATGAAATGAAGTGAAAGTTGCTCAGTCGTGTCTGACTTTGTGACACCATGGACTATACAGTCCATGGAACTCTCCAGACCAGAATATTGGAATGGATAGTTGTTCCTTTCCCCAGGGGATCTTCCCAGCCCAGGGACTGAACCCAGGTTTCCCATATTCCAAGCAGATTCTTTACCAGCTGAGCCACAAGAGAAGCCCAAGAATACTGGAGTGGGTAGCCTATCCCTTCTCCAGCAGATCTTCCCAACCCAGCAATGGAACCGTGGTCTCCTGCATTGCATGTGTATTCTTTACCAACTGAACTACCAGGTGAGGTAAGGATAACGGTTGGCATATTGTAGCCTTGTAAATTTTCAAGTTAACACTGTGGTTTCATGAGATGAGAGCTAGCAGAGATCAAGTGGCAATTAAGATTTAAAAGTCGTTTGCTGCAGTCCATGGGGTCGTTAAGAGTTGGTCACAACTGAGCGACTTCACTTTCACTTTTCACTTTCATGCATTGGAGAAGGAAATGGCAACCCACTCCAGTGTTCTTGCCTGGAGAATCCCAGGGACAGAGGAGGCTGGTAGGCTGCCGTCTATGGGATCACACAGAGTCGGACACGACTGAAGTGACTTGGCAGCAGCAGGTTCTTTCTGCAGTCCTAGAGAATATTGTCAACTAAAACACACACACACACACACACACACACACACACACAAACCTAAAAGTTGAGAGTTATGCTTTATTAGGCAGACAGAACTGAGGACGAAGCCCAGGACACAGCCTCTCACAGCTCTGAGAGACTGCTCCAAAGAAGTAAAGGAAGAGTCAGGATATATCAGAGTTTTTACAACAAAGATCAGGTAGACAGAACATCAAAAGCTTACTGTTAATTAAAGAAAACCAGATATCTCAAGTTAAGGAATCTGGCATTTTTCTATGTATGGAAAGATGAAAGAGTCTGGGCTCACTGAAATCATTCCTTTGATATGCACCTCAGCTATCCTGTGCCAGCATCCTGTGCTTTCTCATCCTGCGTCTCCTCAGGGTGTATCGTTAGGGATGGCTGCAGTGTGATGGCTATATGGCTGCAATATCCTTTGTTTATGGATATGGCAGGCAACAATTTTTCACTGCCAACATCAACAGGGGAAAAGAGAATGAAAACTATGAACAAGTAATTACAAATGCCCACAGGAAGTCAGAAGTTTTCCTGAGTCACTTTGAAGGAACCGTTCTCTCCTATAGTCACTCAGAAGATATAGATAATTAAGCTCATAGCATGACTATAAAGGTTGTAGAGTCATAGTACTAATTATAAATCAGACCAGCCAGATCTTCTATGCTAAGAGAAAGTCAATCATCAAACAACAGAACCATGGAACGCAATTTTGAAAAAACAACAGAACTGTGCCTCATTGGATGGGATATTTTGGAAGATATAGATGAAGTGAATCTCTAGATTTTCTTGAACCCTTGCTTCACTGGGTTTATAATAAATTAGAGCCCAGCATAGCCTGTTCTGCGGAACACAAGAGCCTATTTATAAAAAGGAAGAATGAAGTTTAAAGTCATCCGGCCAGGTAGAAAAATCCTCATCCAGCAGAAGTGTTGCAGGAAGGTGGACCCCTTCCACGGCCCGAAACTGGGCTCTTGTCTGACACTCAGAAATGAATTGTTCAAGGAGACACATCTGCTGACAAAGCAAGAGATTTTATTGGGAAAGGGCACCTGGGTGGAGAGCAGTAGGGTAAGGGAACCCAGGAGGACTGCTCTGCCGTGTGGCTCGCAATGTCAGGTTTTATGGTGATGGGATTAGTTTCCAGGTGGTCTTTGATCAATCATTCTAATTCAGAGTCTTTCCTGGTGGTGCACGTATCGTTCAACCAAGATGGATGCTAGCGAGAGGGATACTGGGAAGTGGACGGACACGCTGTGTCTCCTTTAGACCTTTCCCGAACTCTTCTGGTTGGTGGTGGCTTGTTAGTTCCATATTCCTTATCAGGATCTCCTGTCATAAAACAGCTCATGCAAATGGTTACTGTGGTGCCTGGCCAGGGTGGGTGGTTTCAGTCAGTGTGCTTCCACTAACAGAACTGCTTGCAGAATCCCAGGGAACATGGAACTGGATGGTGAAAGCAGACTTTGTGATAATCTGTTTGTGCAGTGACTGGCTACAAAAGGAAAATTCAGATGCAGCATTTTATGGTATTTTTTTAAACCCTTTTTCCCATTAGTTCCTTATATGAAAACTAGCAGAAGTAGTTAACATTTTTCAGACTTTGAGAAGGAATATGATGATTGACATTACCCCATAATGATACAATAGCTGGTGAGACTTTGTTCTCACTTGTTGCAGAGAAATGCTTCCAACTAGACAAAGACAACATGGGTGCTGAGGGGCAAAAAGGACTGACTTCTTTGGTATTCCAATAAAAGTTTCCCATACCCTCTGACTTTCGGTCAACGGGGGGCGTAGCATACGGTAGGAAGTAGGAAAGAGAGTGATGGAACGGAACTTCCTCTGTTGGCTCCTTTCTGGTAGAGTTAGGTAGGGTGGCTACAGTCTCAACGGAAAAATAAAACAAAACCTGCTTCTCCCCAGGTGGTCTTCTCTTCTCATCACCTTTCCTACTGAGTCTTCCTCTTAGCTCTCAGCACCTGCATGGGGTAGGTGAGGGGAGTAAGAGTTCCGTTGTGGGTGGTCCCAGAACCCCCAGTTTCCGAAACTCCATTCACACCTTGGTCATTAGTCCCTTTGTAAATAAACCTTCCTTAAGTTACTCTGTGTGAGTAGGCCATCTGTTTCCTGTGAGGAAGGACCCTGACTGACACTCAGATGTCTGATAACAAACATGCCAAAACCAACTTTAGAACATGCAGAGGCAAATTTGGCAAACTTCCCTGTTAAAAAAAAGTTCACTAAGAATTCTCCTCTACTTTGTATCTTTTTTTTTTTTTGAAAGGATATCACTGAGTCATCTACGAGAATATATGTTTTGAGGTCTAATCATTTCTGAAATACTAATGTCCTCCACGAGGGCTGCCAAATGCCCAGGTCATGGAATGCCTGGAATTTAGAATAATGCTTTGGAAGGTTTTAGTGAAGGTAATCTCTTCTAGAAACCTTAAAAATCTACTAATACAGAACCATGTACCATACCAATTCATACAAAATATTTACCATAATTACCCTTAAAATTTCTCTTCTCATTTTACTCTTGAGTACTGAGTCTAAATAAGCATGACATCATCATGTAACTCATGAGAATTTTCAAGTAGTGATGGTGGATTTTTACTGATCCATGATCTCTCTTGTTTATTTCTCTCTGGTGACTAATGGTGAGTAAACTGAGATGGTAACTCACTTGCAATTAGGTTTCCTATCTCATTACCTATCTACTAGTGGGCTAATCAACCATAGCAAAGACTAGAAACACATTCCAAGTAATTAAAATCCATTAGGTTTGCTTGCTCTTACCTAAAAGTCTAAAACAAAACAGCAAGCAAAAATTAAGGACGATAACATTGTCCTAAGCTGAAATCAGGTTTGTTGTTTTTCATTTGTTGTCTGACAGATTCATTAATTCAGCCAACATTTGAATATCAACAAGGTGATGAAGAAATAAAAGAAAAAAATTATTCATGAATCTTCTTTTGAGGGGAGTTTCTAGTTCAGTTGTGCTTAGTGCTTAGTCCCTCAGTGGTGTCTGACTCTTGGAACCCCATGGGACTGTAGCCCACCAGCCTCCTCTGTCCATGGGATTCTCCAGGCAAGAATACTGGAGTGGGTTGCCATTTCCTTCTTCATTCTGGTCCAGTTGGGAGGAAGCAATTTTAAGTAACATAGTAAGGATAAACCATATACACACATAGAAAGGGCAACCTTATAAGTCAGGTTGGAGATGGTCCAGAGAATCTTCTTAGAGGCATTACATAGAAGAAATGTTTTGGAGAAGAAATAGATTTAGATAGACTAAGAAAGGGGAAAAGGATATTCCCAGGACAAACACAGACAAAGGTGCAAAGACCTGAAATAGCATGATGCGTTCAGGGAAGTGCGAGCCCTACTTTAAAGTTGGAGAAAAGGGTGAGTATGGGAAAGTGACTAGTCATGAAACAAGAGAAACAGAAAGGAATAAGGTCACAAAATCTGGAACAAGGCTGCAAACTTTGCCCTTCATACAGAAAGTTGTAGGGCTATATTACTTAGGATACCAGTGGTTTGAGTGTACTAAATGGCTTACAAAGAAGGAAATGGATGGCTTGTTTGCTGTAAATTTATGATAGGATTGGCTTCAAGGTTAGTAAATCCAGAAGCTCTCAAGGCTTCCTGAGGTTTTCTTTCCTCTTTCTGTTGGGTCCAACCATGGACTATAAAAATGCCCCATGTGAGACAATAGACACATGTGTTTGTGTGGCTGAGTGTCTTCACTGCTCACCTGAAACTACCACAATAGTGTTAATCAGCTATACCCAATACAAAATAAAAAGATTTTTAAAATGTCCCATGGGGCACAATAAATGTCACTGCCCTTAGACTCCTTTGTACACCACAAGGTACTGAGGAAGATGAGAGGTTTCTATCCTAGCATTTGAAGCAAGAGTTCTGAGATTCATCCAGATTGAAACTTTTCAGGTCACAACCCACCTTAAACCAAACAGGGTTCAACCCTGGGAGTGGGGAAATTTCCAGTGAGGCATGTATGTCAAATTCTCCAGACAAAATTATTTCACGAGTAACATGATTACCTTCTTTTTAACACTACATTTTACTAAAAAGCTCAACTAGTGCTATCTTAGAGAGACTTCACATTTTTCCACTATAGTAATTCAGATAGTCAAATGATCCTAAATCCTGGAGAAAAGAGTGGCACATTATAAACCAATCAGAATTTCATCATGTTATTTATGTTAATTAGGCACAGTGGGCACCACAATTCCAATGCCTCTTCTTTTCTAAGAAATTTTTTGAGAACTTTTATCCAGAATCAGTGTGATCAAAAACATTGTCACAGAATCTAGTATGCATCCTTTGAGTGTGGGTTGTACATTATTCTGTATTGGCTAGTTCATGCTGAGATGTCCAAATTTTGCTTCTGGCATTTATTACTGAATTCCTACTTCTTTCTAGGTTTTCTTCAACATATAGTCTTTGAGGATGTCATCTTTGCCGTTTGATTTCTTGAAGAGCTTGCTTCCCTCTAAACTGCTTTGCACAATGGGGCCAGTGCCCTTTCCACACATTCGCTTTGGTGGCTGCATTCCTTTGGATGTGAAATGGTAGACTCATTTTAGGCCCATTTTGTGAGAACCTATTTTTTGTTTGCATTGTTTACAGTACTTTGATGTATGAAGAAAAAGAAAGCTAAACACGAAAAAGATGAAGCTACTCTTGATCATCATTTATTGTATAAGATTGTATAAAATATATCTTTACTAACTGTGCATGTCTAAATTGATGCTTGTTGAAGTTCATTTTACATTTGTATTAATAAGAGATTATTTTCTTCCTTTTCAAAGCTGGCTACTTTGATTTTCATTGTTCCTTAGTGTTGATCTGTATCAGACAGGACTGATTAACCTCTTCTCAGGTATTGTTCAATTTCTAACAATGTTTAGGTTAACTCTTAAATGTGTTTGATACTGATTATACATTCATTGCAATATCTTCTCCAGGAAATAAATTTCTTAAAGTGACTTTAGTGTTATTCTTCTCAACTATTCTATATACTTTCTAGTGCTTAGAGGGCCAGATTGTCAATGAGTATTCAATAAAAAGTTGATCAGACATAACTTGAAAACCAAGTTGGGAAAAGAGCTATTAACCATAGTCATTTATATATATATATATATATATATATATATATATTATATATGTTGAAATCAAGTATTTTATCTAAAGATGAACTCAGTTCAGTTCAGTTCAGTTGCTCAGTCGTGTCTGACTCTTTGTGACCCCATGGACTGCAGCACTTCAGGCCTCTCTGTCCATCACCAACTCCTGGAGTATCCTCAAACTGTAGTCCATCGAGTCAGTGATGTCCTCAACCATCTCACCCTCTGTCATCCCCTTCTCTTCCCACCTTCAATCTTTCCCATCATCACGGTCTTTTCAAATGATCAGTTCTTCACATCAAGTGGCCAAAGTATTGGAGTTTAAGCTTCAGTATCAGTCCTTCCAATGAATATTCAGGACTGATTTCCTTTACATTGGACTGGTTGGATCTCCTTGCAGTCCGAAGGACTCTCAAGAGTCTTCTCCAATACCACAGTTCAAAAGCATCAATTCTTCTGCGTTCAGCATTTTTCATAGTCCAATTCTCACATCGACACATGACTACTGGAAAACCATAGCTTTGACTAGATGGACCTTTGTTGGCAAAGTTCTGTCTCTGCTTTTTTAATATGCTGTCTAGGTTGGTTATAGCTTTTCTTTCAAGGAGCAAGCGTCTTTTAATTTCATGGCTGAAGTCACCATCTGCAGAGATTTTGGAGCCCCCAAAAATAAAGTCAGCCACTGTCTCCACTGTTTGCCCATCTATTTGCTATGACATATATATAATCTTAGTTTTCTGAATGTTGAGCTTTAAGCCAACTTTTTCACTCTCCTCTTTCACTTTCATGAAGAGGCTCTTTACTTCTTCTTCACTTTCTGCCATAAGGGTGGTGTCATCTGCATATCTGAGGTTATTGATATTTCCCCTGGTAATCTCAATTCCAGCTGGTCCTTCCAGCCCAGCATTTCTCATAATGTACTCTGCATATGTTAAATAAGCAGGGTGACAATATTAGCCTTGACGTACTCCTTTCCTGATTTGAAACCAGTCTCTTGCTCCAAGTCCAGTTTTAACTGTTGCTTCTTGATCTGCAGGGTGACAATATATAGCCTTGACATACTCCTTCCCTGATTTGAAACCAGTCTCTTGCTCCATGTCCAGTTTTAACTGTTGCTTCTTGATCTGCATACAGATTTCTCAGGAGGTAGATCAGGTGGTCTGGTATTTCCATCTCTTTAAGAATTATCCACAGTTTGTTTTGATTCATACAGTCAAAGGCTTTGGTGTAGTCAATAAAGCAGAAATAGATGTTTTTCTGGAACTGTCTTGTTTTTTTGATGATCCAACGGATGTTGACTAGTTGATTTCTGGTCCCTCTGCCTTTTCTAAATTCAGCTTGAATATCTGAAAGTTAATGGTTTCTGTACTGTTGAAGCCTGGCTTGGAGAATTTTGAGCATTATTTTACTAGCATGTGAGATGAGTTCAATTGTGCAGTAGTTTGAGCATTCTTTGGCATTGCCTTTCTTTGGGATTGGAATGAAAACTGACCTTTTCCAGTCTTGTGGCCACTGCTGAGTTTTCCAAATTTGCTGGCATATTGAGTGGAGCACTTTCAAGCATCATCTTTCAGGATTTGAAATAGCTCAACTGGAATTCCATCACCTTTACTAGCTTTGTTTGTAGTGATGCTTCCTAAGGTCCACTTGGCTTCACATTCCAGGATGTCTGGCTCTAGGTGTATGATCATACCATCGTGATTATCTGAGTTGTGAAGGTCATTTTCACATAGTTCTTCTGTGTATTCTTGCCCCTTCTTCTTAATCTGTTCTTTATTGAGCCCATCTTTGCATGAAATGTTTCCTTAGTATCTCTGACTTTCTTGAAGAGATCTCTTGTCTTTCCCATTCTATTGCTTTCCTCTTTTTCTTTGCACTGATCACTGAGGAAGGCTTTCTTATCTCTCCTTGCTATTCTTTGGAACTCTGTATTCAAATGAGTATATCTTTCCTTTTCTCCTTTGCTTTTGGCTTCTCTTCTTTTCACAGCCATTTGTAAGGCCTCATCAGACAGCCATGTTGCTTTTTTGAATTTCTTTTTCTTGGGGATGGTCTTGATCCCTTCCTCCTGTACAATGTCACAAACCTCTGTCCATAGTTCATCAGGCACTCTGTCTATCAGATCTAGTCCCTTAAATCTATTTCTCACTTCAACTGTATAATCATAAGGGATTTGATTTAGGTCATACCTGAATGATTTAGTGGTTTTCCCTACTTTCTTCCACTTAAGTTTGAATTTGGCAATAAGGAGTTCATGATCTGAGCCACAGTAGGCTCCCGTTCTTGTTTTTTGCTGACTGTATACAGCTTCTCCATCTTTGGCTGCAGGGAACATAATCAATCTGATTTTGCTATTGACCATCTGGTGATGTCCATATGTAGAGTCTTCTTTTGAGTTGGAAGAGGGTGTTTGCTATGACCAGTGCATTCTCTTGGCAAAACTCTATTAGCATTGTCTTGCTTCATTCTGTACTCTAAGGCCAACTTTGCCTGTTGCTCCAGGTATTTCTTGACTTCCTACTTTTGCATTCTAGTCCCCTATAATGAAAAGGACATCTTTTGGGGTGTTAGCTCTAGAAGGTCTTGTAGGTCTTCATAGATCCATTCAACTTCAGCTTCTTCAGCATTACTGGTTGGGGCATAGACTTAGATTACTATGATACTGAATGGCTTGCCTTGGAAACAAACAGATCATTCTGTCATTTTTGAAACTGCATCCAAGTACTGCATTTTGGACCCTTTTGTTGACTATGATGGCTACTCCATTTCTTCTAAGGGATTCTTGCCCACAGTGGTAGATAGAATAGTCATCTGAGTTCAATTCACCCATTCCAGTCCATTTTAATTCACTGATTCCTAAAAGGTCAATGTTCACTCTGCCATCTCCTGTTTGACCACTTCTAATTTGCCTTGATCCATGGACCTAACATTCGAGGTTCTTATATAATATTGCTCTTTACAGCATCAGACTTTACTTCCTTCACCAGTCACATGCACAACTGGGGGTTGTTTTTGCTTTGGCTCCATCTCTTCATTCTTTCTGCAGTTATTTCTCCACTCATCTTCTGTAGCATATTGGGCACCTACCGACCTGGGGAGATCATCTTTTCACTGTCCATTTCATACTGTTCATGGGGTCCTCAAGGCAAGAATATTGAAATGGTTTGCCATTCCCTTCTCCAGTGGCCCACATTTTGCCAGAACTCTCCACCAGGACCTGTCCATCTTGGGTGGCACTACACAGCATGACATAAGATGGCCAGGAGAAATATCAGTAACCTCAGATATGCAGATGACACCACTCTTATGGCAGAAAGTGAAGAGGAACTAAAGAGCCTCTTGATGAAAGTGAAAGAGGAGAGTGAAAAGTTGGCTTAAAGCTCAACATTCATAAAACTAAGATCATGGCATCTGGTCCCATCACTTCGTGGGAAATAGATGGGGAAACAGTGGAAACAGTGTCAGACAGACTTTATTTTGGGGGAGGCTCCAAAATCACTGCAGATGGTGACTGCAGCCATGAAATTAGACAACGCTTACTCCTTGGAAGGAAAGTTATGACCAACCTCGACAGCATATTCAAAAGCAGAGATATTACTTTGTCAAAAAAATTCCATCTAGTTTAAGGCTATGGTTTTTCCTGTGGTCATGTATGGATGTGAGAATTGGACTATGAAGAAAGCTGAGCACTGAAGAATTGATGCTTTTGAACTGTGGTGTTGGAGAAGACTCTTGAGAGTCCCTTGGACTGCAAGGAGATCCAACCAGTCCATCCTAAAGGAGACCAGTCCTTGGTGTTCACTGAAAGGACTGATGCTGAGGCTGAAACTCCAATACTTTGGCCACCTCATGCAAAGAGTTGTCTCACTGGAAAAGACCCTGATACTGTGAGGGATTGCGGGCGGCAAGAGAAGGGGATGATAGAGGATGAGATGGCTATAGAGCATCACTGACTCGATACACATGAGTTTGGGTGAACTCTGGGAGTTGTTGATGGACAGGGAGCCCTGGCGCACTGCGATTCATGGGATGGCAAAGAGTCGGACACGACTGAGTGACTGAACTGAACTGATACAGCATGACTCATAGTTTCATTGAGTTAGGCAAGGCTGTGGTCCATGTGATGAGATTGGTTCATTTTCTGTTTAAATTAAGTTGGATTCTCTAATGATGTTCTTCTTAGGAAAGGATACTTTCGTATAAAGATGGCTTCCATTCACCATCTCTGTTGATGACTTCAATTACAGAGTTTAGACTTTGCTTATGAAACCTATAGAAAATTCTCAATTTACAGGGGTAACAAACACAGATAGATATAAACTGGTCATAGTACTTTGCAAAGATGACCCTATAAAAGTCTAATGAATTATGTTAGACTATGTAAGATATTAAGGTCATAAGGAGAAGGCAATGGCACCCCACTCCAGTACTCTTGCCTGGAAAATCCCATGGATGGAGGAGCCTGGTGTGCTGCAGTCCATGGGGTCGCTGAGAGTTGGACACGACTCAGTGACTTCACTGTCCTTTTCACTTTCATGCATTGGAGAAGGAAATGGCAACCCACTCCAGTGTTCTTGCCTGGAGAATCCCAGGGACAGCAGAGCCTGGTGGGCTGCCATCTATGGGGTCGCACAGAGTCGGACACAACTGAAGTGATTTAGCAGCAGCAGCTTTTTGTTTAACATCATTTCCCTAGTCTAAAATAAATATAAAATATGCAGGTAGTGATAAGTCATTAGCAAAAAGTAATGTGAGAAAACCCATAAAATGACATATGACCACATTTGTTTAAGAATGTATTCCAATATCAAACAGCAAAGTTCAACAATACAAAATGGCGATCACTTTCGCACCAACCTAATTTGGTGCAATTTTCTCATTTCTTACACTGTTAAGAAAAGTTATTTTCATCTAAAAGGAAGACCCCAAAATTTGACAAGTTGCGTTGACTGTCAGAAGAACCACATAAAGCCCACTCTTATTATTAGCTAGCCATGTGACTGATATTTAGTAAATCACTTTTAAGCTGGTTGTGCCTCAGTTTCTTCATCAGTAAAATGAGGGAGTTGAACCAGGTAATCCTGAAGTCACATATTCCAGTTCTAAAATGCTGCAGAGTATATGATCTCAATAACAAAGCATTGGTCTTCCCTATTAACATAACTGCTAGAAATCTAAGGAGCATGTTTGCATCCCAATATATTTGGATTTCATGTGCTATCAGTCATCTAAAACCTACAAAATGGTTTGGATTCCAGAGTTTTATTTAGGCTCTTTTCACTAGCAAATGTGCTGAATTGTATTGGTTTAATGTGCTCTGATTACTGCTCCTACTCTGTGCCAAAACTGGGCAAAGGAATCCTTCCAGGTAGATTAAGTCACTTTAGAGAGATGTTGTACCTCCTGTAAGAATTTTTGGATCGCAGTATTCACATTACCTTGCCATGTTTCCCCAGGCAGAAACTTGTCTGGTGGTGCAGGCAAAAGAATTCAAGACGAAAGTTTTGTTTTGTACTCTTGCTTATTATCTTGACTTTGTAACCTGTACTGAGTCAAGGGGTCAAGATCCTCTGTACACCGTCCCCCACCCCCAGCTTATCTCTTAAGAAAAAATGAAGGGAGTGCAAAGGAAGGGACTATATACCTGACTCTCAGGTATACAAGGTAAAGACCAAATGTGAATAAGGGTTCATTTTGGATTAAATGTATTCTGCAATAATAAGTTTCCCAAATTCCTAAAACTACAGATTTTCTTTAGCTCTACATTCTAAAACAAAGCACACACATTCCCCACCCACACACACACTTTGCAGAGCTGTACTTTGGCACCGAAGGTGTGACTCCAAAGTCATAATAAACAGGGTAGCCAACAAAAACCACTTAACGAGGCCCACCTATACAGTGTGACCCGGCACAGGATAAGCCTCACTCAAATATTTCACCTGGCAGGGGCTCAAGTTCTGAAGCTGAATGAGTTTGCTTTTGTTTCTCACTAAGTTGGGAAGAAAGAGGGCTTGTTGGGGAGGAGGAGGGCAAAGAAGGGAGGAATGAGTTAAGTCCTAAGCATCTTTAGTTCTTTTGTCTTGCTTCTTTTCAAACAAATACACCACACTGAATAGCATGTGGAAAATTGGCATTTCCCATGAATAAAAATTAACTGGCAAACAACAAAAGGAAAAACAGAGGAATGCTGTTGGATGCTGTTTGCCTTGTCTTGTCTTGTCAGAGAAAGGACACGTGTGAATCAAATGGTTTAAGATAAATTTTACCTACACATCTGGCTCCTGTTCAGGTGTCTTAGATTTCTGAGTCAATCTTGCTTACTTGGGTGTGTTTTTTAATTTTTTTTTTAATAATTTTTTTTTCTGTAAATTAAGAATAAAAAGGAGAGGAGCATAAAGGTAGTATGGGTAAACAATTATTAGAATGTTCCACTTCAAAAAGCTTCCTAACTTTTGTTTTCTTTGGGGGAAACCTTTTAAAAATTAGTTAAAAAGCCAGAAAAAAGTATCTGTAGAGTTCTAGTCTTTGGAGAAGATTCCTAATCTGGTATTTTCAAATGAAAGCATGTCTTTTTCAGAAAACACATAAACCTTTTTCAATATCAAAATACTTTTTTCATGCACAATAGTACCCCCACCCCCTAATATGCTGCATGAACTTAAGCTATTTGAAATCAAGACCCCATTTTATTCTAGGGAATTTAGAACTGTTTATTTATCTCTTGTGCTGTGAGGTTATCCACTGACCAAATGTGTTTGGTCCCAGTAAAAAGCTGGAAGCGAGACTCATGGCTGTCTTGTTCCTTACTCTCTTCCTTGGAAGCATAAAACCATCCGACACAACTTATTTCATTTGAAGAAATTATCCTCTGAATACAGAACAGACACCATTTGCATGCCAGCTCCATCATGACTTGTGGTGGAATCAATTAATCAAAGCAGGTATCAAGTGAAAGAACATATGTTCAGTGACAGAGATCAACTTTCCTGAAGAAGAGCTTCAGGCGAAGTTGCACAAGCTTATATTTTGGTGACAAGGATGTCAAACAACTCATCGCATATGTAAAATAACTCACAACCAAGACCTTTTCAACAATACCAAAGTGATGGGTTTTCACTACTCTCCATATCATTAAATTATAATGACTAATGGTGCATTTCAAACAGTGTTTAACTTTCAAAATAATTGGACATTAACTTCAAGGGAAAATATATCATGATGGGAATAAAAGTCCCCTACAAATGATACTGCTCAGTAAGGCTATACTTTATAATCTGATATCAGGTTAGAGCCATCTGAAAGGCAAGAACTTTAGAATCAGGGACTGGCTGAGCTGTATGGGAACTTAGGTCACTGAACGTAACTATATTATTTAATGAATGAAGAAGCTTAATGATAGCAAATGACTACCCAGCAAGTTATGAGCAAAGCTTGATCAAGACTCCCAACTCCTAGTCGTATGTCCATTACATTTACAGCATTTTATGTAGTTTCTGGGGGTGATATACTTGTCTTCATTTCATACCAATGTCTCTGGCCTCTGGCATTAAGAGAGAAGTACCTGGGTTGGAGCTGAGGATATGAGAATGGATGGCACACTAACTATCCTTTGGAAATAGTGGCAGTTTCTCTCCTGAGCTCAAAATCATACAGCTGCTCACTCTAAATAAGAGCAGAGTGAAAGGAATATTTTACTGTCTTTTGAACAGAGCCAGAAGCTCAGTTCCTAAGAAACACATATTTTCCCCAATGATTTTATCATTTTGATGAATTTCTGCTGTGTGTGCATGCTAAGTCACTTCAGTCATGTCTGACTCTTTGTGACTCTATGGACTGTAGCCCACCAGGCTCCTCTGTCCATGAGATTTTCCAGGCAAGAATACTTGAGTGGGTTACCAAGCCCTCCTCTGGGGCATCTTCCTGACCCAGGGATTGAACTCGCATCTCTTAGGTCTCCTGCACTGGTAAAATTTCTGTTAGAAAGTGGCAATATCTTTCTGAAGACAAATATCCCTGCAAAAGCAAAACAAAAGAGAACTGCTGTTATATTTTTTTCAGTGACCTGTTTTTCAATTTAGTCATTGTGTATGTGTGTGTGCATACAAACTAAGTGAAAGTATTTTTAAGTATTTGGATCACAAATTTAAAAAAGAAAAATTAAATATTACAAAGGTAACTTTTATGTTCTAAAATAGATTCATTCTATGATGGTTTGATTTTATTTGTTTAAAATAAAATTACAAGATTTAAAGCAGAGCATATTCAGCAGACTTTGAAAGGTTCATAATTGTTTACTGTAGCAGCAGGTGATTAAGAAAGGGTTCAGAAACTATTTTGCGTGGCCCTCCAAATTATTCATCATTTGAATCAGTCCAGTGTGTTCCGTTTTCACAGACCAGCTTAGTATCACTGCCAAATTAAAGCTGGCATTTTGAAAGCTTATTGAATCTTTTCGACCAAGTGCTTTGCAGTTGTTTAAAATTTTGCAAAGTAAGAAAGAATAATTATCGAAGATGGAAAAGCACTTCCCATGAAAATAAATTTTTAACACCGTTTCTCTAAGAATTGTATTCTATATGGAAACATCATATTTCTCTTGTATATGCAGCTGTGCCTCAGTTCAACACTTGTCTTCCTGGAAACTTCCCTCATCTTACTTTGGTTCATAAGAGTTGACTTCCAGTACTACAGAACAGGGTAATTTAACCCTTGAAGGCACTAACATTGAAAGTATTGTTTCTCATCATGGTTTTTTAAGTTTGACTTTATTTTTTTTATTGACTACTTTATTTTTTCTTACCTTATGTTTGTTTGTTTGTTTGGTTTTTATTGGGATAATAGTTGATTTACAATGTTGTGTTCATTTCAAGTATGCAGCAAAATGATTCAGTTATACATATACTGTATTTCTTTTGGAAGAGACTTCAGATCAATACCATATGTGTCTCTTGCTAGGGTGGTCTGAGAGCTCATATAGTGAGACATATTGGGAGGCCATATAGAGGCCATATTGGGAGACAATATTCTATGGGTGTCTTATATCTTGTGAGCAGAAGAAATGACTTGCCATGTTTAGAACTATTTTCCCAAGGGTATTTGCATAGCAAACAGCCTTGGCAGGTTGATAATCTTCCTCTAGAGCAGAGGGCAGATTATTTTTCTTCTCCTTATAATAAAGGTAATATCTCCTTAAGGTGAAGATCAGAGAGGTTTACTGTCCTTTATTAAAAAGGCAGTTTCCCTAAACTTGGGATTTATCTCCTTTAAAGCAACCCATTGCATGGATAGCTAACACTCTGGCCCACCTTGCAATGACCTATGGAAGTGGGGCTCGAGCAACTGGCACACTGCAGATGCTTCAACTACTTCCACTCTTTTCAATAATAACCTGTCCTTTGAGTGTGACCCAGTGTCTCATATCTTCTGTTGGTACTGCCATCCGTGAAACTGGCAGGTCAAGTTGTTAGTTTGGAAATAGGATAAAGTCTCAGTTCTTTCAGAGTTCTTGACAGGGAGCTGCTAACCCCAGAGTGAATGACCCAACAGACAAAGCAGAAGCTGAGGTGAGTTTTGAAATAGCTGAGAAAGCCACATTTCATTATTTCCATAGGGTTCTACTGGCCAGCTTTGATTATGTGTGGGAAGGGACTAGACAAAGGTGGGAAATACCAGAAAGTGAGAAACCATCAAGAGTTATTCTGTTACATGGTTATCACAGCTCTTCTAAACATTATAAGGATTACAAAAACTTGAGCTCAGAAATAATATATTGATTATCTTTATGTTTCCTGCAGAACTCAAACTAGTGTCTTTCATATAATAGCTACTCAAAATACGGTTTATTGAATTGCAGCTTCTCTAAATATATTAAATACAGTATAGGGAACAAAATTTCCATATGAAATATGATGAGTAAGTCTATAAAAATATAAAATATTTATCAGTACACTTTTTATTATCTATTAAACAGAAGAAATCTCAGCACTGAATCAGAAGTGGTTCACTAACTAGCCTTGTAAAGATCCAAGATAAGAGATATAACTGGCTAACTTGATTGCCTAATAATTTCTGCTGCATCAAAATCTTCTGAGTATTATAGAATAACATCAAGAAAATAAGATTTGTAGAATGTGTGGCCAAATCTCAAACACTCCACCCATACAAATTTTTCAAGAGTGAGATAAGGAGAATGGACAAAAAGGACAAAAACACTCTAATTCATTTGAATAGCTTAATTGGAGAATAATCAGAAAATTAAAGATTTTATTTTAAATGATTTTTTAATTTGAAAACACTTTTAAAATCATAGAATTAATAATTTAACTGGGGAAAATGATTTGGATTAATCCTTAGATTGCTTCCAGTTGTAATTATAGAATTCAACTGTATTGTTATGGACGTGTACTAAAATCCCTAAGAGCAAATAAATTTGGATTAAGTTGGAGACATGAAATCATATTCCATTTGGGGTCCATTTAAATTTGTAAATTCAACTTTGTAAGTTAAGGAGGAGGAAAAGTGGCTTTCATAAAACAAGGCCACCAGCTGTAAACAAATTACTTCCTCTGATGCACAAAGAAACAGTAACCTATCTGTCCCCACGCTAGGAAAATGACTTACTGTAGGGAACTTCTTGAGAGATGGAATGATACCCAGAACATGTTTACTCTACCTCATGTACAATTTAAAGGATTTTCAAAGTTAACTTTGACATATACAATTCTTTCCCTATAAGAATCTTTAGAATCTAATAACTGAATAATACGGCAGCAACACCATGCATTATTTTTATGAAATTGTAAGACAGAAAGAAAAAAAAAGAGACTTGAGTGTGGTGGTGTTTTTCATCTAAATATTTATAAATCAAGCTTACATCTTCAAATCCTGAATTATTTTGGTTCATGATATCAGCTAAGCTAATAGTACAGACTTCTTTGAAGCTCAATGACTGAGATTTATCAAAGAAACCTACCATGATCTCTGAAGAAATAATCTTCAAATTCTTATGCAGTTATTCTAGTTCCTGGCTGGGAGCATAATGAGTTTAAAGCATTAATTAGGAACACATTCCATCTTTTGCCTCCCATGGTTAAACTGTTTAATTAAAAGCCTAGAAGCCTTCTGGGTAAAACAATCAGCCCATGGTGTGATCATCTCCCTCTTATTCTCTTTGCTTTGTATTTTTTCATCTTTTGGAACTTAATTCGTTTATTCTAGGACTGTTTGGCACTCTCTACTCAGGCAACAGTAGACAAAAGAAGTCAGTAGTAGTTTGGTTTGTGTAGATTCTCAGCAAGATTGACTTCTGATTGTTGAAGACAGTCATGCACTGCACAAATATTTATTGAGTGAGAACCAACTAAGTTTCCTGACACTGCTGGATGTTTTGAAACATCTGATGAATCAAACATTGCTCCTTGTTTGCATGTTCAGGCAAGGAATGCTCAGGCAAGAAGGGAAGATGAGACTGGAACACAGCTATCTACAATCCAGAGAGGTAATTAAAGGAACCTTACAACAATGCAGACAGAGAAGAGATTATCTCTCGACAGGAGGAATTAAGAGAAGACACAAGAATAAGGTGGGATTTAAGGTCTACTAGAAAGAATTTAGACTTGCAGAGTTTGAGGAGTGAAAGAATGTGAGGAAAAAAAAGAGACAAAGTAGGCAAGGGCGGTGTGGATTACCAAGGAAAAGTATATAAAAGGAAATAATGTGGGACAAATTGAGTTAAGGTTAAAACAGCGACTGAACTGAACTGAAAAACAGTAAAGCTGGACTTAATTCTACAGGTAACAGGAAACCATCATAGCTTTTTTTTTTTTTAGCAGAGTGGTGACATAATCTAAATTTGCTTGAATGCAAGGGAATGAAGGTGGTGAGGCCATTTAGGATGTCAAATCATGCAGGTTCTTGTTAAGCCTTTTCAATGATTTTGGACTTTATTCCAAGGCCAAAAGGAAAACATTATTAAGAAGGTTTTAATTGGTGAACTAGTTATTTAGATTTGTATTTTAAATAACTCAGATTATAGTGCAGATTTGATTGGAAAGAGTAAGAATAGAGACAGGGAAAAGAAACTAGCCTGCTTCTTGTAGCTTTTAGTATTTACAGGCTGCCCTTTCTGCTTGAGAACCCATTTTACATAATGACAAACCATTCTGGCTTGACTCAGTATCCTCTTTAAAGCATCTTTTGCTATTCATCATCTGGTCTCTCACCTTGTGACCATACCTAAAAACTGTTTCTTCCTTCAGTAGAATCAGTGTACTGGACCAACTCATACATGGCTTCCCCAGGAGGGTGTTTGTGAGTGTGTGTGCGTGCACTCAGTCACTTTAGTCATATCCAACTCTTTGCGACCCTAAGGACTATAGCCCTCCAGGCTCCTCTGTCCATGGGATTCTCCAGGCAAAAATACTGGGGTGGGTTGCCATTCTCTCCTCCAGGGGATCTTCCCTAGCCAGGGATGAATCTGAGTCTCCTGTGTCTCCCTATCCCCTGAGCCACCTGGGAAGCCCAGTAGGTGGGTGAGTTCAGTTCAGTTCAGTTCAGTCACTCAGTCATGTTCAATTCTTTGCGACCCCACGAATCACAGAACACCAGGCCTCCCTGTCCATCACCAACTCCCGGAGTTTACTCAAACTCATGTGCATCGAGTCTGTGATGCCATCCAGCCATCTCATCCTCTGTCGTCCCCTTCTCCTGCTGCCCCTAATCCCTCCCAGCATCAGAGTCTCTTCCAATGAGACAACTCTTCGCATGAAGTGGCCAAAGTATTGAAGTTTCAGCTTTAGCATCAGTCCCTCAAATGAACACCCAGGACTGATCTCCTTTAGGATGGACTGGTTGGATCTCCTTGCAGTCCAAGGGACTCTCAAGAGTCTTCTCCAACACCACAGTTCAAAAGCATCAATTCTTCAGTGCTTAGTTTTCTTCACAGTCCAACTCGTGGGTGACTAAGTAATTAGAAATGCTGCTGTTTGTCATCACAGTTGTGACTTTCCCTCTCTCTCTCTCTCTCTCTCTCTCTCTCTCTGTGGATGTATTAGAAGAGTGTGAGATTGGCCTATGAATGTGGGTTTGAAACAAAGGGAATCAGGTTTATGTTTAGACTCAGCAGTCTCAGGAAGCAAGAACTCTGAAACTTTTAAGACTGTGAAAATAGATAGAGAGCAGTTACTGTGTCCAAAATGAAAGGGCTAATTAATATTTTGCCAAGTGGAGTGGATGCTGGAGCACCCTAAGGCAATGACAGACTTAGAGAATGAAACCTTTTACAAAGAACCTTAAAGAAATCTTGTGGGAAGAAATCAGCTTGGTAAAGCTACAGCAAGTTAGGACATACATGGCTCCCATGTACTTGCTTAACCTCAGAGAGTAGAGTCTATGTGCGAATCCCATCACCTTAAATGCCCTTGTGTAGCCACTTTCTATATCTTTGGGTTGATAATAAAGATAGTTGAGCCGATTGTAAATATTTCTTTTTGGTAAGTAGAAATAAATTTTCTAGAGGAGAAAGCGTTATAATTTAAAGAGTTTCCTGCTAGCCTCTTTCTATGTTGTTGTATTGACTTTAAGACCCTATGAGTAGAGTAACACTTCCAGTGTGACATGAAATAAACATAGTAAAAACATACTCTTCAGGGTGGCAACGTACATAACATGGCAAGAGATTAAGTCTCTTATTCAAAGTTACATGGCAAACTGGTGTGGTGCCATTTTGTACAGTTTATCATCAGGTCAATGGTTGGGTTTGCATTTGTGAGGGTAGAGACTAAGATCAAAACTCAATAGAAGAGGACAACTGATGGCAGAGACGAGAAGATGACTCAGATCAAAGCAGTGTGAATAGCACTGTTTTTGGGGGCTGGCTATCAATGCTTCATCCCAAAACTCAAAATAATAAGATGTAAGAAAACATTTAGATTATTTGACTCATAAAAAGTACTAACTTTCCTGAGATGGCACTCATAAACTGGCTTCAAAGCAGCCATTTAACTGTAAGAAATCTAGCTTAGAAAATTAGAAAATTATAAATTAAGGTGCCATTAAGGCCCAAATCCACAATAATTCTTCAAATACTGTTCAAGGTTGTTTGCATCATTTAAAAAAGTTTTATGCATCTGTCACTGAGTAATCATACCCCCAATCTCATGTAAAATAACTGTATTTGCCAATAGCTTGCAGTCTGAGTAAAATTAAAATTCTTCAACCAGAGAAACATCTCAAAATGTTTAAATATTTGCCTATATTCATTTTATATTGCTTTTCTGACATTTATTCATTAAGTTATGCACTTTAGAAGTTTTGGCAATGTTATCCAGTGCCAAATAGCATAGGTCCCTGTTCTCAATCAATTTATAGTTTAGAAAGAAAGGCAAATAACACATTTGTATATTAAGAAACTTTGTTAGGTATTTCTGTAAACAATATTTGCCCATTTTAGAAATATGTAAAAATGCTATATGGCAATGTTTTTAAAATATATATGTGTCAATGTGTGGCAAAACAAATACAGTATTGTAATTAAAAATAAATAAATAAATAATAAAAAAACAAAAAATAAAATAAAATAAAATAAAATATATATGTGGACATTTAAAAAATGATTTCAGCCTTTGAAGCTGGCTTAGGTAGTTTTTTCCACTCTAAGATTTAAAAATGATTCTCCTGTATATTTTCAGAGTATGTTATGATTTTATTCTTACAGTTATATAATTAAACTTTCTAGAATTAATAGAATATTATAGAGGTTTTAAAAATGTATCCATCTACTTTTATTAAAATAATTTATGTATTTATGGATGTGCTGGGTCTTTGTTGCTACACCTGGGCTTTCTCTAGTTGTGGCGAGCCGAGGCTACTCTCTAGTTGCAGCGCACAGCTTCCCCGCTGCAGCGGCTTCTCTTGCCGAACGCAGCGCTAGTAGTTGTGGCGTGTGGGCTTAGTTGCCAAACAGCATGTGGAATCTTCCCAGACCAGGGATCAAACCCATGTCCCCTGCATTGGCAGGCAGATTCTTAAGCACTGGACCATCAGGGAAGTCCCCATTTATTGTGTGTGTGTGTGTGTGTGTGTGTGTGTGTGTGTGTGTGTGTGCGCGTGTGTGTTCCTCTTCTTGCCTTATTTTAAAAAAAATATTTATTGGTAAATGGTTGATTTACAATGTTGTGCTAGTTTAAGCACAGCAAAATGATTTACATTTTGTCACAGCAAAATGATTCAGCTCTGTATAGGTGCGTGTTGTGTGCATGTGTATGACATCAGTTATATATATATATATGCAGCATTATGGTGTAGTGTTTAAGAGAGCTGGGTCTGGAGCCACCCTAATTGGACTGTAATCCCAGCTCCACAGCTAATGGTAGCGTGGCCTTGCACACAGTAATTAACTTCTTTGAGACTCAGTTTCGTCAGCTGTAAATATATATGTGTACGTATATATATATATTCTATTTTTACATCTTCTTCCCTTATAGGTTATTACAACATATTAAGTATAGTTCCCTGTGCTACACAGTAGGTCCTCGTTGGTTATCTATTTTATATAGTAGTGTATATATTTTAATCCTAAACTCTTAATATATCCCTCCTCCACTTTCCCTTTTGGTAACCATAAGTTTGTTTCCTAGTTTATGAGTCTATTTCTGTTTTGTAAATAAGTTCATTTTTATTATATTTTAAGATTTCACATAGAAGTGATATATATTTGTCTTTCTCTGGCTTACTTCACTAGCAAAGAGAATTTTTAAATGTCTAGCAGTTCATCAAGCACCATGTGATATTCTCTCCACTTGGAACAATTAGAATATTCTTATCTTTGGAAATTTTATTTTTATTATTTTAAATATTTATTATCTAAAATTATAGTATTTAAACTTAATATTAATAAATTTATTTTATTATTTAAAATTAATTTCCATTTACATTACAAGTAAAAGTAAAGACTTTTATGGCATAAAACACAAATATGTATTTTATCAAAGAATAATTAATTGCCAGGAAATAACAAAGGGAAAATAAGGTGGCAAGGGAAGGATTTTTCTCTCTTCTTGAATTCTCTCACAAGTTAAACAAATCATGAAAAATAAATTTTCAGATCATGAAAATTAAGTACCTTCATTTTTCTTTTTCTTTCTTTTGGCTGCAGTGGATGTATGGAGTCCTGCCCCTGGACCACCAGGGAATTCCCTCGTTTTTCAAATTAACCATTTTAAATTATTTTGCTGTTGTTTCCTATCCAAGACCACTTAAGAATCTTATTCAAAATTATCTTTACAGAGGCAGCATTATGGTGTAGTAAAAGAGTTGGGTCTGGAGCCACCCTAACTGGATTTGAATCCTAGCTCCACAGCTAATGGTAGTTTGACCTATGAACATTAATTAACCTCTTTGAGACTCAGTTTCTTCAGTTGTAAAACTGAGATATAATACTATTCTCATAGGGCTGATATAAGGATTACATTAGTATATCTACAGTACCTTCAGTCTGACAGATAGTAGAAACTTGATAAATAATATTATCGTTAAGACAATTATTACACCAAAACACAAAAGTTACTTTGTAAAGTGAAAAAAAATGTTTTTAGTCTTATAAAAATATTTTTATATTGTCCAAGTGAAACTAACTCATTAATTTTTTGTTTATTTCATATTCAACCAGTTATGATAACATGAAGATATAATCTGAATGTCCCCTTTATTTTTATTTCTCACATTGTGCAGTTAATGCTTTAACTCATAACACTGTCTGGACATTTTTACCCATGATGGTTTCTGCTCTTTATTCTCTCTCTTAACTTCTTAAATCCAATACTTTTAATACCTCATTTTTCTTGTTCTTATTGTTTGAACAGAGAAATTGCAAAAACTAGAAAATATGTGGATATTTGAGTTGTACTTGAACTTTAATTTGTGTATATGTAATTGATTACCCATGTTTGACTTAGTGGGCACAGGATTTAATTGTTCTGAGCTTGAATATCACCACCAGGTATTCAACTAAGGCAATGTGTGTTAGTAGATCAGTTGTGTCCAGCTCTTTGAAACCCTACGGACTGTGGCCTGCCAAGGCTTCTTTGTCCATGGAATTCTTCAGGCAAGAATGCTGGAGTGGGTTGCCATTCCCTTCTCCAGACGAACTTCACAACCCAGGGATCAAACACAGGTCTCCTGCATTGTGGGCAGATTCTTTATTATCTGAGCCAACTAAGTCAACAGTTCCTTTCATTTCAGTGTAAATATAAGCACAAGGAAGTCTCCTTAAAATGTAGATTCTTGGAACTTTCAAGAAGCTTCCATGTAGTTCTGAAGATGCTGGTCCTCAGATCACACCTGAAGTACCAAGGCTCAGTACTTCCTGCTAAAGCAGTACTTTAAACAAGAGAATAAGAACCTTACTGCTTTGGTCTCCATTGCCACCCCTCCTCACCAGGGGCCAATAGCACTAAAACTTAGAGCACTTTTTTCTGGTGACTCCATACTCTGTATGTCTCAGAATCCAGTTCAATAGAATGTCCCATTTTATATTTGCTCCATTCTACTTTCAACATTTTCAAATACTAAGCCACTTTTTACATATGCCATGGGTTCTCAAGCATGCATGAGGGCTTATTAAAACACAGTTTACTAGGCCCAATACTGAAAGTTCCTGATTTTATAAGTCTGAGATAGGGTTGAAAATCTATGCTTTCAACAAGTTCCTAAGCAATACAGATGCTGCTGGTCAAGCACATACTTCAAAGCAGCTGTTTTATGCAATAGTGTACATGCAAGAAAACCATAACCAAAAAAAAAAAAAACCCTCATACCAATATTTAATGATTTAAAATAAAGAGAGAAAGAAAGTTCAAATAAATGCAAAAGAAATATTTTTCTTATTTGAATAAGTCAAACTGGAAAAGCAGGTCCTTTCAAACTTCCCAGAAGAAAAAGGAGATAGGATTGGAAAGGCAACTTCAAAGCCAAGGGCGCTCCCTGGAAAATGTACCACATACAAGCTGAGAATAGAAGTGTGAAAAAAACAAATCTTAACCACCCTCTGAAGCAAGAGAAACATTGGTTCATGAGATGTGTAAGCACTGCTCTTAAAAGTAGCACTTGAGAAAGATCAATATTGTGAACTATAAAGGAAGGGAAAATATCTGATATGTAGCCACATTAAAATATTTCATAATTATTCCCTTGTTTAGACTGTTGAGATGAAGTCCTCCAGGTTTAAGTGTAACGCTTTAAGTAATACAAGATAGGGAGAATTCTGTGACCTTCTTACCTTCCTCAAGTGTTAGGAGGGCTAACCTGCTAACCAAGGAGAGGCAAGAAGAGAAATTTTGTTAGGATGGTAATAATTCCCTTATTTGAATGTTTTGGACTGAAACAATGTCTTTAAAAATAAAATTAGATGTTCCTGGAAAAGTTTATACTGGGGAGGGTTTTAGGGAGTCAGTCAGTGAGCTCAGAAGTTGCCACAATTCCTAATTTGACTTTTAGAATATTTAATGGGAGCATCAAGAAGCTTCTGGACTTTGAATTGTTTCTATTCCTAACGTTAATTGAATCAAAAATGAATTCAGAATGATTCACCACATCAATTAAATATTTTCTGCTTATAAAATTTCCTCTTAGATTTGAAAAAATTTAGACTTTCTTGATGAATTAACACTGTACTGTGGGAAAACATCATTTACATTTGAAAATTTGAGGTAAAGTTAGCAAATACTGATGACAAGTTTTCCCTAAAATGTGTAACAGTTTTCAGGAGATATAAATTTACTTTTTATAAAGTAAATAAATTGTAAGAATTTATTTACAAAAGGCAAAAGAAATAAAAAGCAAAAACAAATGAGACCTAAACAAACTTAAAAGCTTTTGCACAGCAAAAAAAAAAAAAATCAACAAAATGAAAAGATAACTCATGGAATGGGGAAAAAGTATTTGCAAATGATCTGACTGACAAAGGGTTAATATCCAAAATATACAAATAACTCATACACCTCAAAGTATTGGGGGAAAAATCCAATTAAAAAATGAGCAAAAGACCTAAATAGACATTTCTCGAAAGAAGACATAGAGGTTAAGTGGGCACATGAAAAGATATCCAACATAGCTAATTATTAGAGAAATGCAAATCAAAAATCACAATGAGGTATCACTTCGTATTGGTCAGGATGATTGTTACCAAAAAGTGTATAAATAGTAAATGCTAGGGAGGGTATGGAGAAAAGGGGAAACACTTGCACTCTGTTGGGAATGTAAATTAGAGCAGTCACTATGGAAAATATGGCGATTTCTTAAAATATTAAAAATAGAGCTACCATATGATCCTGCATTCCCACTCCTGAGTATATACCAGAAAAAACTAAAACTCTAATTCAAAAAGATACATGCACCCCAACATTCATTGCCACACTGTTTATAATAGTCACAACATGAAAACAACTCAAGTGCCCATCAACAGATGATTAGCTTAAGAAGATGTGACATATATAAACTACGAAATATTGATTACTCAACCACAAGAAAGAATGGAATATTGCCATTTGCAGTAGCATGGGTGGATCTATAGAATATTATGTTTAGTGAAGCAAGTCAGAGAAAGGCAGATATTATATGATAGCTCTCATATGTGAAATCTAAAAAACAGTGCAAATGAATCTATGTACAAAAGAGAAACAGACCCACAGACAAAGAAAACAAATTTATGGTTACAAGAGTGGAGAGGGAACAGGGCAAACATCTTCATTTGTAAATGCAGAAAACATTGCCCACATCATGGATTCTCACATTCCAGTTTCTAGAATGTAGTCAACTAGCCATGCATAGCTACAAGTGAGGCTGAAATATTTAATAGCTTATCTCTAGCTGGACTTCAACGTGTTTAAAACCACTTAAAAATGAGATTTTAGCCATTTTCCTGAGAGATGCATTTCAAATGAAGAAATAGTTACTTTGCCCCTAAATTCTGTGGATTTGCCCTTTCTGTGCCAGAGGCTTTATACAGCATATCTGGGAAATGAGAAAAAAATTTTTTTGCCAAGTGAATAGTTGCTATCCTAGGAAGGTGGGACTGTGTTAATTTTCTCCAGCAAAGATATCACTTCCAGAATAGCAGCTGCAATCAGCTTAAATCAGCTTTCAATAATCCAGTAATTCTCCAGGGTCCATCTAACAATCTTCCCTGAAGCTTACTTTCTAGGTCCTTTGTCAAGAACTTGCTAGGTCTGGAAATTCAGTGGGAGATTATAAGAAGTCATGAATCCCTGCTTTCATAATGAAAATTAAATTTCTATTTAGCAGACATACACTCTTTCCAGTTACAGAGATTAATACCTTGTCAGCTGCCCATCCACTTTATCCTGGAGAACGTTGTTGTCAATTAGCCACAGCCACCAATTTCTGTAGGTCAAAACACTGGTTGCCACTCAGTCTCTGCGGCTGATTATGGTAATTGTAACCACCTTTTCTCTTAGGGTTAAGCACTACCACATGGTCTTTCCCAGGACTGTGTTATTTCCATTGAAATGAGAGATCACAAGAAATGAGGGACCCTACTACAATAGCCACATTCTCCATTTTTATTTTCAGTTTGCCAAAGACAACTGAAAAATCTCATGGACAGAGGAGCTTGGAGGGCTATAATCCAAAGGGTCACAAAGAGTTGGACATGGCTAAGTGCCTGAGTACACACACACACAGACAGCTACAGTGAAAATTCTCAAGGACACCGTTCTCTTCTTGATGAAGTTTCTAAATTTCTTATTGCCTTGATGAAAATGAATTTCTCTGAAATCTCCTGATGGACATAGAAGGAAGATGTGTAGGTTACTTATAATACATCTACCTTAAGGATCTCAATTTTTAAAACCTTTAGATTTCTTTCTTCACATAAGGCAGGGAAGTTGTGGTGCCTTGACATCAAGAACAGTTGGATTTCATTGAATCCAGGCTTCAGTAGTCAGCAGAGGAAACTACTAAATGTACTTAAAACTGTTTTGGCTGACACATTAAATTCAAAATGCTAAGTAAGTATATGTCTACAGATAAATCACTCTTATATTCTGTCTGTTCTAGGAAAACACTCTCAGACACCATCCCCACACAGCTCATCGTTATATTACTGATATAACTTTAAAAGATTTACTAAGCATGCATGGTCTGTCTCTTCTGAAACAAGATAATCAGTTTTCCACCTGAGCAATTCTAGGATCTAGTTCTGTGGATATAGAGGCAATGAAGGAGAATGGGGACGGATATTAAGAAAAACCGGTATCCCTTTGTGAGGCAAAAGCCCAGATGGAAAGGTCTTTATGTATGAAACGATTATTTTTCTCATACAAAGGGAGACAGGCTACTTCTTCATACACAAGAATCTCAGGATCATTTGAGGAACTGAAGTTCACACCTTCAAATGGGTCTATCCAAATATGCTCATCCCAAACCTCAGAATCCAGCTTCTCAACCAGTGTTCTAACCTTATCATAACAGCTGTGTTGAAGCTGTGTGTTTATACAGTGCAGCAATTCTGCAACCTAAACAATCATATTTTTGGCCCAATCCTTAGGCTTGTCTGCCCTATAGTTACTAGAGAGAAGGGGTTCTTTTAAGGTTACCACAGAAGTATTTAGCTTTCCACTAGTTCTTTGAGCTTGAAATTTAAGTCCTGTACTTATCTTTTGTTTTGTTTTTATAAGCTCCCAGGATAGCAGAAACAGCCACTCTATTCCATACTCTTTGTAACTATCATTATCATTGAAACCAAATGCAAGAGCCATTTGATATCTGGCTCTTCACCCCACATCAGCACTGAGTATTTATGATACTATGACATGCCATTACCAGCCTCTCATCGTCCTCCAGGAAGACCATATGATCATCAAATATACTAACAAATCAGTTCCAGAATACCAAACTGAGGATCTACTTCATGTGGCTACTTCTGGGGTCCAGTACTAGATCATGCAGAATCTCTACAGGAAATAGCATTCTCCCTAGATGATCCAGTTTTAACAGTTGGCTACCTATGGATGTGTGTAGAGGTTGAAGGGAGGGTGAGGACACATAGTTATGCTAATGATGATATTACATCAGCAGGAAAACAGGCCACTCCTAGGACCTAGAAGCCAAGGATGAAATAAGTTCCTTGAGCCCAGAGAGAGCTAGAATTGTGAAAATGGAACCACCTGGCTGAAGTTTTGAAGTTGGAGAGATACAGCTAGTGCTGAATATATTTGCTGAATATATAATTCCTTGACTTTTCTCTCTTGGTGCCCTCTGATCTCCTGCCAGTGCTTCCACTGGCTGAGCTTAATTGGAGCCAATCAATAACTCTGGCCACAGAGTTAGGCAGGGGAAGGGAGAAATGGAACCATGAAAGTGTTCACAGGGCTGGGAATGGAGGGGGATGCAAATGGAGACCTAGCAGAAAAGGTAACTATTTCAATTGTCACCACAGTTTATCATTTTACTAATGCTATCTCTGTTTTCCACATTTTATAAAGAGAAAAAGTGAGAGTCAACATGGAAAAGTAAATCATTTAATATTACATAACTAGCAAAGATCAAACCAAGGATGAATCCAAGTCTGTCCAATTCATAGTTATATTCCTTTCTCTTATATATCATTATCATAACAAACATTTAGATAGGAGCAATATGAGCATGGAAATGAATCCCCTTCATGGATCACAACCAGGTCATGGTGATGCAGTCTGCATACCTCAATGAAGCTATGATCCATGCCATGTAGGGCCACCCAAGATGGATGGGTCATAGTAGATTCTGACAAAATGTGGTCCACTGGAGGAGGGAATGGCAAACCACTCCAGTATTTTTGCTGTGAGAACCCCATGAGCAGTATGAAAAGGCCAAAATATATGACACCAGAAGATGAGCGCCTCAGATCAGAAAATGTCCAGCATACTATAGGGAAGAGCAGAGGGAAAATACTAATAATTTCATAAAGAATAAAGAGACTGGGCCAAAGCAGAAATGATGCTCAGTTGTGAATGCGTCTGGTGGTGAAAGTAAAGTTAGATACTATAAAGAACAATACTGCATAGGAACCTGGAATATTAGGTCCATGAATCAGGGTAAATTGGATGTGGTCAAACAGGAGATGGCAAAAATGAACATCGACATCTTAGGAATCAATGAACTATAATAGATGCTAATGGATAAATTTAATTCAAATGACTGTTATATTTACTACTGTGGGGAAGAATCCCTTAGAAGAAATGGAGCAGCCCAAACAGTCAACAAAAGAGTCCAAAATGCAGTACTTAGGTGCAAACTCAAAAACAACAGAATGATCTCAATTTGTTTCCAAGACAAACCACTCAACATCACAGTATTGCGATGGCCAAGTCTATGCCCCAACCACTAATGCCAAAGAAGCTGAAGTCAAATAATTCTATGAAGACCTACAAGACCTTCTAGAACTAACACCAAAAAAAAAAAAAAAAAAAAGATGGCCTCTTCATCATAGAGGTTTTGAATGCAAAAGTAGGAAGTTAAGAGGTACCTGGAGTAACAGGCAAGTTCATGCTTGAGTACAAAATGGACCAGGCGAAACTAACAGAGTTTTGTCATGAGAACTCACTGGTCATAGAAAACATCCCCTTCCAACAACATAAGAGACGACTCTACATATAGACATCACCAGATGGTCAACACTGAAATCAGATTGATTATATTCTTTGCAGCTGAAGATGGAGAAGCTCTATACAGTCAGCAAAAACAAGACCAGGAGCTGATAGTGGCTCAGATCATCAACTGCTTATTGCAAAATTCAGGCTTACATTGAAGAAAGTAGGGAAAACCACTAGGCCATTCAGGAATGATATAAATTAAATCCCTTATGATTAAACAGTAGAGATGATGAACAGATTCAAAGGATTAGGTCTGGTAGGCAGAGTGCCTGAAGAACTATGGATGGAAGTTCATAGTATTGTACAAAAGGCAGTGTTCAAGACCATCTCAAAGAAAAGGAAATGCAAGAAGGCAAAGTGGTTGTCTGAGGAGGCTTTACAAATCCCTAAGAAAAAAGAGAAGCAAAAGGCAAAGGAGAAAAAGAAAAATATACCCAGCTGAATGCAGAGTTCCAGAGAATAGCAAAGAGAGATAAAGTTTTTCTTTAAGTGAGCAATGCAAGGAAATAGAGGAAAACAAAAGAATGGGAAAGACTTCAAGAATGTTGGAGCTATCAAGGGAACATAGTCTTATGACCCAAATGACCACGATGTTGTGATCAATTACCTAAAGCCAGAATGTGAAATCAAGTGGGCAGGCATTGCTACAAACAAAACTAGTAGGAGTGATGGACTTCCAGCTGAGCTATTTAAAATCCTAAAAATGATGCTGTTAAAGTGCTGCACTCATTATGTCAACAAATTTGGAAAACTCAGCAGTGGCCACATGACTGGAAAAGGTCAGTTGTCATTACAATCCCAAAGAAGGGCAATGCCAAAGAATGTTCAACCTACTGTAAAGTTGTGCTCATTTCACAGGCTAGCAAGGTAATGCTCAAAATCCTTCTGGGTAGGCTTCAGCAATATGTGAACTGAGAACTTCCAGATGTACAAGCTGAATTTAGAAGAGGCAGAGGGACCAGAGATAAAATTACCAATGTTTGATAGATCATAGAGAAACAAGGGAATTCCGGGAAAACGTCTTCTGCTTCAGTGACCATGCCAAAGCCTTTGATCGTGTGGCTCACAACAAATTATGGAAAATTCTTAGAGACAGGAATACCAGACCATCTTATCTGTCTCCTGAGAAATCTGTGTGCAGGTCATAAGCAACAGTTAGAACAACTGGACATGGAACAACAGACTGGTTCAAAATTGGGAAAGTGCAACAAGGCATAGGTTGTCACATTGCTTATTTAATTTCTATGCAGACTACATCATGTGAAATGCCATGTTGGATGAATCACAGGCTGGAATCAAGAGTGCTGGGAGAAATATCAGCAACCTCAGATATGCAGATGATACCACTTGAATGGCAGAAAGTGAAGAGGAACTAAAAAGCCTCTTGATGAGAGTTAAAGAGAAAACTAAAAAGCTGGCTTAAAACTCAACATTCAAAAAACTAAGATCATGGCATCTGATCCCATCACTTCAAGGCAAATAGATGGGGGAAAAGTGGAAACAGTGATAGATTTTATTTCTTGGGCTCCAACATCACTGCAGATGGTGACTGCAGCCATGAAATTAGAAGAAACATCCTTCTTTGAAGGAAAGCCATGACAAACCAAGACAGCATGTTAAAAAGTAGAGACATTACTTTACCAACAAAGGTCTATATAGTCAAAGCTATGGTTTCTCCAGTAGTCATGTACAAATGTGAGAGTTGGACCATTAAGAAGGCTGTGTCGATGAATTGATGCTTTTGAATTGTGTTGCTGGAGAAGGCTCTGCAGAGTCTCTTGGATTGCAAGGAGATCAAACCATTTAATCCTAACGGAAACCAGCCCTGAATATTCATTGTATGAACTGATGCTGAAGCTGAATACTTAGGCACCTGATGGGAAGAGCCAACTCATTGGAAAAGACCCTGATGCTGGGAAGATTGAAGGCAAAAGGAGAAGGAGGCAGCAGAGGATGAAACAGTTAGATAGCATCACCAACTCAATGGACATGAATCTGAGCAAACTCTGGGAAGTTGTGAGGAGGGTGGGGGGGTGCGCCTGGCATGTTGCAGTTCATTGGGTTGCAGAGAGTCAGACACAACTCAGCAACTACACAAAAACAACAAATGAAAATGAAGAGACTGAAAGTGATGGGGCCAAAATGGGGGAAAGGGCACAAACAAAACTGCATTTTTGACATGCTTGAACAAGTAATTTTAAAGACGCTTGTTTTCTTAAGAGAACTTATCACAATCTGAGATTACTTCCTTCTTTACAAGTTTGTCATCTGTTTCACTTACTGGAATATAAGGCCCATAAGGACAAGTATTTTGTTTGTCCTTTTTATTGCTATATTCCTCTGCCAAGATCAGTACACAACATCTGTAGATGCTCAAAGAATATTTGTTGAATGAAAAAGTAAATAAATGAATAAATGAGTGGGTCATGATACAAGCATATTCCTCTGGAAAATGGGAACTCAGAATTCTATCCTGAAATTTCCAATTTGCAAATAGTCATGAATACCAATCAACGTTTGCTGAATATTTCCAGGAAAGAGTTGTCAACTGTATAGGCATCTATTCCCCTATTTAAATACATTGATAATTATAGTCAAACCTTTACTGAAGGCAATTCCATTCTGTTTTATCCCCAATTTTAATGTCTATAATAGCAAAGATAATATCTTGACCACAGCAACTTTTTAAGTACTTATTAAAAAACATTATTTAACCATTTTTTTTCTCTTGGGTAAGATAAAGCCACTGGTTCCTTCAGCTTTTCTTCATGTAATGTAAGCTAGTTTCTAGTTATGTTATCCTTCTGTGTGCCCTCTCCTGTGCACCGTCCAATCTTTCAACAGTTTTTTTTTTTATGTTAAAACTTGATAATGATAACATGAACTTAATACAATATCCCATATGTTGACTGGCTTGTTAAGAGCAAAACTGCCTCCCTTGTTCTCAGAAATATATCTCTACTAATTAACATATGAGTAAAAACTATTTTCCTTTGCAGCCTCATCATGTTGTTGATGCAAACTGAACAACCAAGGAACTAAAACCACAGAACTAAAATCATAAAGTCAGCAGGATTTTATCATTGCCAGTTTTGCTTACACATTTAAAATTATAGATTTAGGATGATGATCCATTGAATTGTGCTATTCTCTAAGGCTCACTGGATACTGATCTCAGATTTCAGTCTATTCAGTCTAAATAGTCTCACCCTGGGTATCCCCAGAGTTCATTTGTCCTATGTACCTAGCACCCATATCTTCTTATACATTTTTCCTTTTCTTCTTTCCTTTTATTAAAAAATGTCTTTTTGACAATTTGTCTAATTCTATGCTTTGCCTAAAACCCAGTGAGGTAAATGGAATAAAGCAAAGTCATTGCAATATCCAAGGATGTACTCAGACTTGAGAAATATAATTATATTTGAGTGAATGTGAGAGAATAACAAATGTTTGTATGAATATTTGTCCATCTGTGTGCATTGGCTGGGAAATCCTATGTTTAATCTATAATTGGTATTATAACATGGGGATGATAAAATGTATGTAAATAATTTTCTTAAATAAAATGTCAGTTTAAAAAAATGGTACCCTTTGTAATATATAACACCAATGGCAAGTTATACCTGGCGAATGTACAGCCTGAGGTGGCGTCAAGAAGCAATGGGACAGGGACTTCCCTGGTGGTCCAGTGATGCAAGAGACATGAGTTCGATCCCTGGTCCAGGAAAATCCTGCATGCCTGGGAGTAACCAAGCCAGTGCTCCACAACACCTGAGCCCAGCACTCTAGAGCCCAGGAACCACAACTACCAAACCCATGTGCCCTAGAGTCCACGCCCCACAGCAGGAGAAGCCACAGCAATGAGAAGTCAGCATACAGCAACTAGAGAGTGGCCCCTGCTTGCTGAGACTAGAGAAAAGTCCATGTGCAGGAACGAAGATCCCCCAAAATAAAAACAATTTTTTCAAAAAGAAGAAACAGTGCGACATTTTACCCAATCATATCCCTTCCCATTGGTCACTATGGTGGTAAAAGTTCGCTCAGTTGTGGGCAACTCTGCAACCCACAAGGCTCCTCTGTCCATGGGATTCTCCAGGTAAGAACACTGGAGTGGGTAGCCGTTCCCTTCTCTAGGGATTCTTCCCAACCCAAAGATCAAACCTGGGTCTTCCACATTGCAGGTGGATTCTTTACCATCTGAGCCACCAGGAAAGCCCTTTACCTGTACTCTATGGAAGAGTTGATGATTTTCTCAACTCCCCCTCCTGCCACATGTCTGGAGGTGCACAAGCAGTGGTGGAGGATATTTTCCAACTTCATTGATGTTAAGGTTGACCATGTGAAGTTTTTAGCCAACAAATTTGGAATTCTGAGCCGAAGTCTTCAGAAGAGACATCACATATTTCTTCCTGCCTTCTTGGCCTCCTGGGAGTCCTTGTGAGGAGACTGGCTTGGGTAGCTCCTGGTCCTATTAGTATGTGAACATGCTCATAGCTACCTGTAGCCAACCTGAAACTTGGACCAACCCAACCAATCTAAACTCTGTAGCAGAGCCACCCCAGAAAAGCCATAGACCTGAAGAAGAAAAATAAGCACTGGTGGCTACAAGGCATTTAACTTTTTGAGTGGTTTGTTAATGCAACATTATAGTAATTATAGCTGATTTACATGGCTACATTAAATTTGGGGGAAAATAAGTATCAAAAGAAGATATAAGATTAAAGCAAAGTTAAGCGTAAGGTCAGGAAAGGAGCACAACATTTTTCAACACTGAGAAAGAAATGGAAGTCTTATTTAAAAGACCTATAATCCCCTTTGCCTTCAATTCCTGGCCTCCTTTCAGATAATGGGTTAAATGAATTATCTTACCATATTAAAATTTTAGTTTTTAGGGATTTACTAATATGAGTAGTGAAAAGATATCTAGAAGTAAAGGAACAGTTTACTTTTCTTTTTTTAAAAGGATGAATAAATTGGAGGATGGAAGGTAGGAACAGATGGTCTGTGGTTCAGTTTACATGAATCACCCTTTCCAATGAAATCCTGTGTGCATCTCAATTAGGTTTAAATGTTAGCGATGCATTTATAGAGTACAATATGTCTGTTTTTGATATCCTAATCACGTGCCATGGAAGAGATAATATGGACTTGGAAAAAGCTAAAAGGAAAAGACAATTTTCTTCTCTTTGGGTGGGGGGAGGAGGGGGACAAGGTTTCTACATGCTGCAAGTGAGTTGAAGCTTTGTTTTAGGTGTCTTTTGCTCCTGTCCTGCTATGAGAAGATGAATGGAAAATCTGATCCACTATTTTTAAAACTGGGGAAATTAGAAAGTTACTCTTCAATGCTTTTGTGGATATATAACTAATGAGAAATAGACCTAGCTACATTCTTTAACTTCTGCCACCTCCCAAGAGTGGTGCCTCTAATTTAGCATGACCTGCTGTCAGTTCAGGAAATTTCCACCCTGAGATTTTCCTAGCCAAGTCAGAATCAGTCATAGTCAGAAACAGATAAAGATTGTTTTTATGAGAGTGCCTGAAAGTGCACTTAAATTCTATCTTTAAAAGTTGCAAAGGTCTTGGCTAATGATTTTCCATAGTGTCAGTTTAAAACTATTTTGGCATGTTCTGTGAACAGTACATACATTCACCGTTCAAAAATTAATAAAAAGGCATTATATTTCTTGGAACAGAATATCTTTGAGAAAGCAAAAACCCACCCCAGTACACTGCTATTATCCAGCTGGTTAGGGGTGACAGACATAGGCCTGAGTAGACCTTGGTCTGGCAGTAGATTAAGAGTGAGAGAGGAATTTGGAACAGGCTGAGTCTCAGGCAAAATGATTCTGTGATGTGGGTTCCAGGTGGAAGTAACTTAAGGTGGATTTTGGAAATGTCTCTACTCCTTTTCCGCAGCTGAGTTAACTGTATAGTCTCCAAAGACATTCTTTTGGGGCAGGCTTACTATAAGGAAATTTCCAATATCCACACATCCTCTTTTCTTTTTTTCCCCTTGAATTCTGTAAGGTTGTTCAAGAAAATTCAGTAAAGAGGCAGAGGGAAGAGATTTTGGAGTCCAGTTCAGTTCAGTCATTCAGTTGTGTTCAACTCTTTGTGATCCCATGGACTACAGAATGCCAGGCTTCTCTGTCCATCACCAACACCCAGAACTTACTAAAACTGTGTCCACCAAGTCAGTGATGCCATCCAACCATCACATCCTCTGTCGTCCCTGTTTCTTCCCTCCTTCAGTCTTTCCAAGTATCAGGGTCTTTTCCAATGAGTCAGTTTTTCTCATCAGGGGGCCAAAGTATTGAAGTTTCAGCTTCAGCATCAGTCCTTCCAATGAATATTCAGGACTGATTTCCTTTACAATGGACTGGTTGTATCACCTTGCAGTCCAAGGGAATCTCAAGAGTCTTCTCCAACACTACAGTTCAAAAGCATCAATTCTTCAGTGCTCAGCTTTCTTTATAGGCCAACTCTCGCATCCATATATGACTACTGGAAAAAACAAAGCTTTGACTAGATGGACCTTTGTTGTCAAAGTAATGTCTCTGCTTTTTAACATGCTTTTAATGTTGGTCATAGCTTTTCTTCCAAGGAGCAAGCGTCTTTGAATTTCATGGCTGCAATCAACCATCTGCAGTTATTTTGGAGCCCCCCAAATTAAAGTCTCTCACTACTTCCATTGTTTCACCATTTATTTGCCATGAAGTGATTGGACCAGATGCCAACTAAGTTTGAGTTTTAAGCCAACTTTTTCACTCTCCTCTTTCACTTTTATCAAGAAGCTGTTTAGTTCTTCTTCACTTTCTGCCATAAGGGTGGTATCATCTGCATCTCTGAGGTTATTGGTATTTTTCCTGGCAATCTTGATTCCAGCTTGTGCTTCATCTAGCCTGTCATTTTGCATGATGTACTCTGCATAGAAGTGAAATAAGCAGAGTGACAATATACAGCCTTGATGTACTCCTTTCCCAATTTGGAACCAGTCTCTTGTTTCACGTCCAGTTCTAACTATTGCTTCTTGACCTGCATACAGATTTCTCAGGAGACAGGTCAGGTGGTCTAGTACTCTCATCTCTTTTAGAATTTTCCACAGGTTGTTGTGATCCACACAGTCAAAGACTTTGGCATAGTCAATGAAGAGGAAGTAGATGATTCTCTGGAACTCTTTTGTTTTTTCAGTGATTCAGTGGATGTTGGCAATTTGATCTCCAGTCCCTCTGCCTTTTCTAAATCCAGCTTGAACATCTGGAAGTTCATGGTTCATGTACTATTGAAGCCTGGCTTAGAGAATTTTGAGCATTACTTTACTAGCATGTGACGTGAGTGCAATTGTGCAATAGTTTGAGTGTTCTTTGGCATTGCCTTTCTTTGGGATTGGGATGAAAACTGACCTTTTCCAGTCCTGTGGCCATTGTTGAGTTTTCCAAATTTGCTGGCATACTGAGTGCAGCACTTTCACAGAATCATCTTTTAGGATTTGAAATAGCTCAACTGGAATTCCATCACCTTTACTAGCTTTGTTTGTAGTGATGCTTCCTAAGGTCCACTTGGCTGCACATTCCAAGATGTCTGGCTCTAGGTGAGTGATCACACCATCGTGATTATCTGGATTGTGAACATCATTTTTGTATAGTTCTTCTGTGTATTCTTGCCACCTCTTCTCTTCTTAATATCTTTCGCTTCTGTTAAATCCATACCATTTCTGTCTTTTCTTGTGCCAGTCTTTGCATAAAGTGTTCCCTTGGTATCTCTAATTTTCTTGAAGAGACCCCTAGTCTTTCCCATACTATTGATTTCCTCTACTTCTTTGCACTGATTACTGAGGAAGGCTTAGGAAAAGGGGAAAAGGAAAGGTATACCCATTTGAATGCAGACGTTGGAGATGGAGTTGCAAACGTAGGATAGATTCTTACTTTGTTCAGTTATGAACTATGTACTATGTAGAGAATATACTAAGAAACAAGTATGAAACTGTTGATTCCCTGTCACTGGCATAATGGGGACAAGGCAGAACAAGAGGAGTTTACAGGCAACTCAAATTAAAATTAAAGCAAAAGAACACAAAGAGCTTTATTTAAAAATGCATTTAAGGCATACCCAACATTTGGGAGCATATATTCTATTCTGCTCATCTCATTTAACACTGTAAAATTTTACATACTAAGTTCAAAGACACTAACCTTAAATTATTTCATAAATAAGGTCCAAAGGGCTTACTTTTAAATAGCCTGAACTGATTTATATACATTTGAATAGATCTATCCTTGGTCAGTTATTGAAATAGGAGATAACTAAGCAACAGTTAGAACTGGACATGGAACAACAGACTGGTTCCAAATAGGAAAAAGAGTACCTCAAGGCTGTATATTGCCACCCTGCTTATTTAACTTATATGCAGAGTACATCATGAGAAAGACTGGGCTGGAAGAAGCACAAGCTGGAATCAAGATTGCCAGGAGAAATATCAATAACCTCAGATATGCAGATGACACAACCCTTATGGCAGAAAGTGAAAAGAAACTAAAAAGCCTCTTGATGAAAGTGAAAGTCGAGAGTGAAAAAGTTGGCTTAAAGCTCAACATTCAGAAAACAAAGATCATGGCATCTGGTCCCATCACTTCATGGGAAATAGATGGGGAAACAGTGGAAACAGTGTCAGACTTTATTTTGGGGGCTCCCAAATCACTGCAGATGGTGATTGCAGCCATGAAATTAAAAGATGCTTACTCCTTGAAAGGAAAATTATGACCAACATAGATAGCATATTCAAAACCAGAGACATTACTTTGCCAACAAAGGTCCATCTAGTCAAGGCTATGGTTTTTCCTGTGGTCATGTATGGGATGTGAGAGTTGGACTGTGAAGAAAGCTGAGCACTGAAGAATTGATGCTTTTGAACTGTGGTGTTGGAGAAGACTCTTGAGAGTCCCATGGATTGAAAGGAGATCCAACCAGTCCATTCTGAAGGAGATCAGCCCTGGGATTTCTTTGGAAGGAATGATGCTAAAGCTGAAACTCCAAAGCCACCTCATGAGAAGAGTTGACTCATTGGAAAAGACTCAGATGCTGGGAGGGATTGGGGGCAGGAGGAGAAGGGGACGACAGAGGATGAGATGGCTGGATGATGGCATCACTGACTCGATGGACGTGAATCTGAGTGAACTCCAGAAGTTGTTGATGGACAGGGAGGCCTGGCATGCTGCAATTCATGGGGTCACAAAGAGTCGGACATGACTCCTTTTCCTATTTGGAACTAGTCTGTTGTTCCATGTCCAGTTCTAACTGTTGCTTCCCGACCTGCATACAGATTTCTCAAAGAAGGAATAAATTAGGGATGGAGGGAAGCTAAGAGTATCACGTTAGTGCTGATCTCCCATGTGAAAGGCAACATTAGGAGCCTCAAAGAGCTATCTTCTCACCTCCAATAGTGAGCACTGTTATAGAAGTGAGTGGTGAGAAACAGAGGCACTCGTGGTACATAAAGTAGTGTTCATTGGTTACTTTCAGTTTCGGGCAGCAAATGTCTTTCAAATGTTGACTTTTGATCATCTATAGAAATCATAAACGTTTACAAATGTGTGGTTTGGTGTTTGCCTCCACTAATTATCATTAATCGATCGATCCCTAAGTAATCGAGTTAACTGTAATTTCCTGAACTGCCCTTTAAATTTAGAGACAAATTCTGAGCATATCCTTGTCCTCAGTGGAGGCTTCATGGAGTAAGTCACTGATGGTATAACACATGAATCAGGGAAAAGCATCCAAATGCCAACTTAAAATGTTTTGAAGCTATCTGAGGATCTGTGAAATATGTTAGACTATAGGTAATGCTTTAGTTAATTCTGTATATAGTGGTATTTTAACACCATAAAATATACCCAGAGAAATGTTTAAAACATGCAAATATGTATCTGTATTTAAGTTCTAATAAAAATGTTAGTAAAGAATCTGCCTGCAACACTGGAGACTCAGGTTAAATCCTTGAGTCGGGAAGACCCCCTGGAAGAGCGCATGGCAACCCACTCCAGTATTTTTGCCTGGAGGCTCCCCATGGACAGAGGAGCCAAGAGTCAGACATGATTGAGCAGTTAAAACTAACACTTGGAGAAAATTCAAATTTAACTGAGTTTTAGGATCAAAAGTCTTAGAAACTACTATGCAGCACATTGTTCCCTTAAGAATGTCACTGATTATCATCAGTCAAAAGTCACCCCTGAATTGTGGAGTGGCTGAAAAGTCACTGAGAACATGGTCAAAATCATCAAATTATGCAGAAGAAGTTTCACCCAATTTCACTTTTTATAATGGAATCTCTCTAGGTTCTACTCATCTAAAAACAGCTAACATTTGTCTCAAATAGTGACAAATGACTGAAAGTTGTCAAACACAGTTAAATACAATGAAAGGATGACAAAATTATGCCTACCTGAGTAACTTAGAAGGTAAACAGGAATTATTTAAAAGGGAAAGAGGAAAAGTTAAATAGGTTGAAATATTGCATTAAGAGAATTACATTTGGCAGAGAATTGTTTTTGGATTGAACCTAAATCAGTGTAAAGTTCTGATAAAAATCACAGATTTGACAAGAATTCATGAGTAGTTTTGTTTCTATTTTTAGCTGTATTTCTTATGAAAATAAATATACAAAATAATTTAGGCACACTCAGAGTCCAAGTACTATGAGTTCGATTTCATACAGGACAGTCATAAACAGATATTTCTGAATAGTTTAGACCTTCTCACCCTTGCAGTGTTTCCATAAGGTTCTCAAAGAGGGAATAAAATAGCTTAAAATTTTATATGCCTTCATCCATTTGCAGTACTGTATTTTCATGTATCATGTGGTATATGTCCAATCTTCTTTTGCAAGATAATTATAAGAATGATTCTAATGGAGAGGCATATAAGTACAGAAATACATGAAATATTACAGAAATAAAGCTTCACATTCCTGCACTTCCTCACCTTTTTCATCTCTCACCTTTACCTCTTGCTTTCCCAATAGTCTACTTACAAATATTTTCCTAGTCTCTCCATGTGTGTTAACTCAGAAATTTTTTTACTCCAGTCTGTTGCTTTTTACACACTGTATTTCTTCAGTGATTCCTAAATTTCTAAACTGGACATTCCCCTTACCTCTGTGGTTTAATCCTCATTTTGCACTTCCTGAGATGATTTTGGGTGGGGGGGACAGAAAGCTATATTATCCTCTAAAACTCAACAGTTACAAGCAAAACTCTGCTTTTTCCTCATACCAGCTCCCTCTTCAACTTTAGGCTGCATTCACAGGCACAGTGTCTATTTTCAGTTTCTCCAGGCAGAAATTTTGAAGTCATCTTCTTTCCTCTATCTTTCTTCCCTAAATTATATAATTTATCCACCTAATTTATCGTCAAAATAACTAACTTCTTTCCTTTTGACATAGTCTCTGATACGCTATATCTTCTACAGTGGGATGCACAAAAGAGAGTTGCTTTAGAAATAGATATCTGTATACTTATATTTCAATTCCACTAGTATAAAGATCACGCTGAATAGAAACTGAGTTATAACAATTTTGGTCTTGGTACTTTTTGCAAAGTTTGAAGGTAGATATATGTACCTAGTGCTGAGATAGTCATTCCTGTTCTGGATTGTCAGCAGCCTGATAAAAACAGAATTATATATGTGTGTGCATGTGCTTTAACATTCCAGTCCCCTATAATGAAAAGGACATCTTTTGGGGGTGTTAGTTCTAAAAGATCTTGTAGGTCTTCATAAAACCATTCAACTTCAGCTTCTTCAGCATTACCAGTTGGGGCATAGACTTGGATAACTGTGATATTGAATGGTTTGCCTTGGAGATGAACAGAGATCATTCTGTCGTTTTGAGGTTGCATCCAAGTACTGCATTTCGGACTCTTTTGTTGACCATGATGGCTACTCCATTTCTTCTGAGGGATTCCTGCCCACAGTAGTAGATATAATGGTCATCTGAGTTAAATTCACCCATTCCAGTCCATTTTAGTTCGCTGATTCCTAGAATGTTGACGTTCACCCTTGCCATCTCTTGTTTGACTACTTCCAATTTGCCTTGATTCATGGACCTGACATTCCAGGTTCCTATGCAATATTGCTCTTTACAGCATCAGCTCTTGCTTCTATCACCAGTCACATGCACAACTGGGTATTGTTTTTGATTTGGCTCCATCTCTTCATTCTTTCTGGAGTTATTTCTCCACTGATATCCAGTAGCATATTGGGCACCTAATGACCTGGGGAGTTCCTCTTTTGGTATCCTTCTCACTGCTACTGGCCTCGGACGTGGGGTAGCTCCTCCTGGCCGCTGCCTTGACCTCAGATGCAGGGTGTCTCCTCAGGGCCGCGACTGACCTCGGACCAGGGTGACTCCTCCTGGCTGCCGCCCCTGACCTCAGACGTGGGGTAGTTCCTCTCAGTCACTGCCCTGACCTCAGACACAGGGTAGCTTCTCCTTGGAATGTAGAATGAAGCAGGGCAAAGACTAATAGAGTTTTGCCAAGAAAATGCACTGGTCATAGCAAACACCCTCTTCAAATAACACAAGAGAAGACTCTACACATGGACATCACCAGATGGTCAACACCAAAATCAGACTGATTATATCCTTTGCAGCCAAAGATGGAGACGCTCTATACAGTCAACAAAAACAAGACCAGGAGCTGACTGTGGCTCAGATCATGAACTCCTTATTACCAAATTCAGACTTAAATTGAAGAAAGTAAGGAAAACCACTAGACCATTCAGGTATGACCTAAATCAAATCCCTTATGATTATACAATGGAAGTGAGAAATAGATTTAAGGGCCTAGATCTGATCGATAGAGTGCCTGATGAACTATGGAATGAGGTTCGTGACATTGTACGGGAGATAGGGATCAAGACCATCCCCATGGAAAAGAAATGCAAAAAGCAAAATGGCTGTCTGGGGAGGCCTTACAAATAGCTGTGAAAAGAAGAGAGGTGAAAAGCAAAGGAGAAAAAGAAAGATAAAAGCATCTGAATGCAGAGTTCCAAAGAATAGCAAGAAGAGATAAGAGAGCCTTCTCAGCGATCAATGCAAAGAAATAGAGGAAAAGAACAGAATGGGAAAGACTAGAGATCTCTTAAGAAAATTAGAGATACCAAGGGAATATTTCATGCAAAGATGGGCTCAAGAAAGGACAGAAATGGTCTGGACCTAACAGAAGCAGAAGATATGAAGAAGAGGTGGCAAGAATACACGGAAGAACTGTACAAAAAGATCTTCACGACCCAGATAATCATGATGATGTGATCACTCATCTAGAGCCAGACATCTTGGAATGTGAAGTCAATTTGGCCTTAGAAAGCATCACTATGAACAAAGCTAGTGGAGGTGATGGAATTCCAGTGCAGCTGTTTCAAGTCCTGAAAGATGATGCTGTGAAAGTGCTGCACTTGACCACAGGACTGGAAAAGGTCAGTTTTCATTCCAGTTCCAAAGAAAGGTAATGCCAAAGAATGCTCAAACTACTGCACAATTGTACTCATCTCACATGCTAGTAAAGTAATGCTCAAAATTCTCCAAGCCAGGCTTCAGCAATACATGAACCATAAACTCTCTGATGTTCAAGCTGGTTTTAGAAAAGGCAGAGGAACCAGAGATCAAATTGCCAACATCCGCTGGATCATGGAAAAAGCAAGACCGTTCCAGAAAAACATCTATTTCTGCTTTATTGACTATGCCAAAGCCTTTGACTGTGTGGATTACAATCAACTGCGGAAAATTCCGAAAGAGATGGGAATACCAGACCACTTAACTTGCTTCTTGAGAAACCTATATGCAGGTCAGGAAGCAACAGTGAGAACTGGACATGGAACAACAGCCTGGTTCCAAATAGGAAAAGGAGTACGTCAAGGCTGTATATTGCCACCCTGCTTATTTAACTTCTATGCAGAGTACATCATGAGAAGTGCTGGACTAGAAGAAACACAAGCTGGAATCAAGATTGTCGGGAGAAATATCAATTACCTCAGATATGCAGATGACACCACCCTTATGGCAAAAAGTGAAGAGGAGCTAAAAAGCCTCTTGATGAAAGTGAAAGAAGAGAGTGAAAAAGTTGGCTTAAAGCTCAACATTCAGAAAAGGAAGATCATGGCATCTGGTCCCATCACTTCATGGGAAATAGATATGGAAACAGTGGAAATGGTGTCAGACTTTATTTTGGAGGGCTCCAAAATTACTGCAGATGGTGGCTGCAGCCATGAAATTAGAAGACACTTACTCCTTGGAAGAAAAGTTATGACCAACCTAGATAGTATATTCAAAAGCAGAGACATTATTTTGCCGGCTAAGGTCTGTCTAGTCAAGGCTATGGTTTTTCCTGTGGTCATGTATGGATGTGAGAGTTGGACTGTGAAGAAGGCTGAGCACCCGAAGAATTGATGCTTTTAAACTGTGGTGTTGTGAAGACTCTTGAGAGTCCCTTGGACTGCAAGGAGATCCAACCAGTCCATTCTGAAGATCAGCCCTGGGATTTCTTTGGAAGGAATGATACTGAAGCTGAAACTCCAGTACTTTGGCCACTTCATGCGAAGAGTTGACTCATTGGAAAAGACTCTGATGCTGGGAAGGATTGGGGGCAGGAGGAGAAGGGGACGACCAAGGATGAGACTTCTGGATGGCATCATGGACTCAACGGACATGAGTCTGAGTGAACTCTGAAAGATGTGATGGACAGGTAGGCCTGTCGGGCTGTGATTCATGGGGTCGTGCTGTGATTCATGGGGTCGGAAAGAGTCGAACACGACTGAGCAACTGAACTGAACTGAACTGAACTGAACTGAACTGTGCATGTGCTAAGTTGCTTCAGTCCTGTCTGTCTCTTTGAGACCCTATTGACTTAAGCCCTCCAGGCTCCTCTGTCCATGGGATTCTCCAGGCAAGAATACTGGAATGTGTTGCCATGCTATCCTCCAGTGGATTTTCCTGACCCAAGGATCAAACCCAGGTCTCATATGTCTCCTGCATTGGCAGGAGGGTTCTTTACCACTAGTGCCACTTGGGAAGCCTGAAATTATATATATAATGTCATATGTCATATTTGTATTTTTTTACAATGTTATCAATATTTTCAATAATTCAAACTTATGGAAAGGTTGCCAAATTGCACCATGGATGATCAAGGTGTCATATTTCTTATCCTTGCTTCTGAAACTGATTTTGTACTTTGTGGTAGCACAATTTCTGATATTGTGAGTAACAAATTAACTGGCATGCACAATTCATTACCTGGTGGTCCTATGATGCAAATAATGTGAGAGTAGTTATTCACTCTTCTTTAACTGCCTTCTCATTCCTTTCAGTTCCTGCTTACCAACAGGAGAGCCAACCATCTTATGAGATAGCTTCAAATTCAGTCTTGTCAGAAGCAGAAGGATGGATAAAATGGATAGATTTCAACATTCCTTCATTCCTAAAAAGTTTGACTTACCCATTTATTTATTTTTATAAAGTTATTCGATAAATAAGTACTGTGAGTCTGTTGGCACAACCACGTGAAAGATAAGCATCAAGATAAAACCATCACAATAGGAAGATTTAGCCATTGCACAATGGAAAGATAGTTATATAAAATTTATATTTAGTTTTCTTTGCATATTTATAGACTTTGCTTCCCTTTGAATGATATTTCTTTGTCAATATTAAGGTAAATATTAAATATAAAAACATCATAAAAATTATGCCAGATTATTAAATATACCTGTATAATTTGGTTGATTATAAAAAGATGCACAGATGAATTTGATCAAAGTGCATGACTATCTTACTAACTGAACTCATTAATCAGCTAACAGTGGAATAATCAGTGATAATTAGCCATCAGCCTCTTTTTCAAGATCATTTTACTAATTAAAATGTTGGCTTTAATTTGGAGCATAGGAAATATAAATTAAAAAGGGTTTATTCTTCCTACAGATTACAGTGGCCAATTTATTCTCATTTTGCTTGTATTAATTACTAGGAGATGACATACAGGTCCTGTGGCTATTTCCATTTTATAGAACCTGCATGTAAAACCACTTTTCAAGTAAGTGTTAAATCAAAGAATTTAAAAAACACATTTTGATCTTGCTGTCATCCATTTTAAAATAAAAAGGAAAGGTTTTGCTTAATAATGAAAGCCACTGAAAAATGGAAAGGTAACCTGCAGAATGGGAGAAAATATTTACAAGTCATATATCTGATCAGGCTTCTCCTGTGGCTCAGCTGGTGAAGAATCCACCTGCAATGTGGGAGACCTGGTTTCGATCCCTGGGTTAGGAAGATCCCCTGGAGAAGGAAATGGCTACCCACTCCAGTATTCTGTCCTGGAGAATCCCATGAACTGTATAGTCCATGGGGTCGCAAATACTCGGACATGACTGAGCGACTTTCACTCTCACTCTCACTTTTGTATCTGATCAGGGCTTAATATTCAAACTGTATAAAGAACTCATGCAACTCAATGGCAAAACAAAAACAAAACCTCAGTCTGATTTAAAAATGGGCAGAGGAACTGAATGGATATTTTTCAAAAAAAAGACATATAGGCGGCCAGTGGTTTCATGAAAAGGTGTTCAATATCTCTAATCATCAGGCAAATGCAAATCAAACCACAACAAGATATCATTTCACATCTGTTAGAATGACTGCCATCAAAGAGACAAGAGATAACAGATGTTGGGAAAGATGTGGAGAAAAGTAAACGCTTATGCACTATTGGCTGACTTTATTTTGAGGGGGGCTCCAAAATCACTGCAGATGGTGATTGCAGCCATGAAATTAAAAGATGGTTACTCCTTGGAAGGAAAGTTATGACCAACCTAGATAGCATATTAAAAAGTAGAGACATTACTTTGTCAACAAAAGTCCATCTAGTCAAGGCTATGGTTTTTCCAGTGGTCATGTATGGGTGTGAGTGTTGGACTATAAAGAAAGCTGAGCACCGAAGAACTGATGATTTTGAACTGTGGTATTGGAGAAAACTCTTGAGAGTCCCTTGGACTGCAAGGAGGTCCAACCAGCCCATCCTAAAGAAGATCAGTCCTGGGTGTTCATTGCAAGGACTGAAGTTGAAGCTGAAACTCCAATATTTTGGCCACCTGATGCGAAGAGCTGACTCATTTGAGAAGACCCTGATGTTGAGAAAGACTGAAGGCAGGAGGAGAAGGGGACGACAGAGGATGCGATGGTTAGAGGGCATCACTGACTGAATCACGTACTGCTGCTGCTGCTAAGTCACTTCAGTTGTGTCCGACTCTGTGCAACCCCATAGGTGGCAGCCCACCAGGCTCCCTTGTGCCTGGGATTCTCCAGGCAAGAACACTGGAGTGGGTTGCCATTCCCTTCTCCAATGCATGAAAGTGAAAAGTGAAAGTGAAGCTGCTCAGTCATGTCTGACTCACTGTGACCCCGGGGACTGTAGCCCACTAGGGTCCTCTGTCCCTGGGATTTTCCAGGCAAGAGCACTCGAGTGGGATGCCATTGCCTTCTCCCAGTGGACGTGAGTTTGGGTAAACTCCAGGAGTTGATGATGGACAGGGAGGCCTGGCATGCTGTGGTTTATGGGGTCATAAAGAGTCAGACACGACTGAGAGACTGGACTGAACTGAACTGTGCACTATTAGTGAGGATATCAATTGGTGTAGCTACTAGGGAAAACAGTAGGATGGTTCCTCAAAATGTTAAAAATAAAACTACCACATGATCCAGCGATCTCATTTTTGGGTATATATCTAACAAAAATAAAAGTAGGATGTAAGTGAATAGCTGCACTCCCAAGTTCATTAGATCATTACTCACAATAGCCAAAATATGGAAATACCCTAGGTTCCCCTCAAATGGGTGAGTGTGTAAAGAATATGTGGTATATATGTACAATGAAATATTATTCAGCCATGGGAAAGAGGTAATCCTACCATTTGCAACAACAGGGGATGAAACTTGAGGATGCTATGCTAAAAAAAAAAAAAAAAAAAAAAACCAACACAGAAAGATAAATACTGTGTGGTGTTTTGTTTATATATGTAATCTTCTTTTGAAAAAGTCAAGCTCATAGAAGGAGAAGGTAGAAAAGTGTTTGCCTAGGACAGGGGTTTGTGGGAAATTGGAAGACGTTGGTAAAAGGATCAGTTCAGTTCAGTTCAGTCGCTCAGTCATGTCTGACTCTTTGCAACACCATGGACTGAAGCACGCCAGGCTTCCCTGTCCATCACCAACTCCCAGAGTTTACTTAAACTCATGTCCATTGACTCAGTGATGCCATCCAACCATCACATCCTCTGTCGTCCCCTTCTCCACCTTCAATCTTTCCCATCATTGAGGTCTTTTGCAATGAGTTAGTTCTTTGCAACAGGTGGCCAAAGTATCAGAGTTTCAGCTTCAGCATCAGTCCTTCCAATGAATATTCAGGACTGATATCCTTTAGAATGGACTGGCTGGATCTCCTTGCAGTCCAAGGGACTCTTAAGAGTCTTCTCCAACAACACAGTTCAAAAGCATCAATTCTATGGTGCTCAGATTTCTTTATAGTCCAACTCTCACATATATACGTGACTACTGGAAAAACCATAGTTTTGACTAGACAGAACTTTGTTGGCAAAGTAATGTCTCTACTTTTTAATAGGCTATCTAGGTTGGTCGTAACTTTTCTTCCAAGGAGCAAGCATCTTTGAATTTCATGGCTGCAGTTAACCATCTGCAGTAATTTTGGAGCCTCCAAAAATAAAATCTGTCACCATTTCCACTGTTTCTCCAACTATTTGCCATGAAGTGATGGGACCAGATGCCATGATCTTAGTTTTCTGAATGTTGAGTTTTAAGCCAACGTTTTCACTCTTCTCTTTCACTTTCATCAAGAGGTTCTTTAGTTCTTCACTTTCTGCCAGAAGGGTGGTGTCATATGCATGCATCTCTGAGGTTATTGATATTTCTCCCAGCAATCTTGATTCCAGCTTGTGCTTCATCCAGCCTTGCACTTCGCATGATGTACTCTGCATAGAAGTGAAATAAGCAGGGTGACAATATACAGCCTTGACGTACTCCTTTCCTGATTTGGAACCAGTCTCTTGTTCCATGTCCAGTTCTAACTGTTTCTTTTGACCTGCATACATTTTCTCAAGAGGCAGCTCAGGTGGTCTAGTATTCCCATCTCTTTAAGAATTTTCCACAGGTTGTTTTGATCCACACAGTCAAAGGCTTTGCCGTAGTCAATAAAGCAGAAGTAGATGTCTTTCTGGAACTCTCTTACTTTTCGATGATCCAGTGGATGTTGGCAATTTGATCTCTGGTTCCTCTGCCTTTTCTAAAGCCAGCTTGAACATCTGGAAGTTCATGGTTCATGTGCTGTTGAAGCCTGGCTTGGAGAATTTTGAGCATTACTTTACTAGCGTGTGACATGAGTGCAATTGTGCAGTAGTTTGAGCACTCTTTGGCATTTCCTTTCTTTGGGATTGGAATGAAAACTGACCTTTTCCAGTCCTGTGGCCACTGCTGAGTTTTGCAAATTTGCTGGCATATTGAGTGCAGCACTTTCACAGCATCATCTTTTAGGATCTGAAATAGCTAAACTGGAATTCTATCACCTTTACTAACTTTGTTTGTAGTGATGCTTCCTATGGCCCACTTGGCTTTACATTCTAGCATGTCTTCCTCTAGGTGAGTGATCATACCATCGTGATTATCTGGGTTGTGAAGATCATTTTTGTATAGTTCTTCTGTGTATTCTTGCCAGTTTTTCTTAATATCTTCTGCTTCTATTAAATCCATACCATTTATGTCCTTTCTTGTGCCCATCTTTGCATGATATCTTGCAATATCATGGTATCTCTAATTTTCTTGAAGAGATCTTTAGTCTTTCCCATTCTGTTGTTTTCCTCTACTTCTTTGCACTGATCACTGAGGAAGGCTTTCTTATCCCTCCTTGCTATTTTTTAGAGCTCTGTAGTCAAATAGTCAAATGGGTATATCTTTCCTTTTCTCTTTTGCCTTTCACTTTTCTTCTTTTCACAGCTATTTGTAAGGCCTCCTCACAACCATTTTGCTTTTTTGGATTTCTTTTTCTTGAGGATTGTATGATGCCTGCCTCCTATAGAATGTCATGAACGTCCGTTCAGAGTTCATTAGGCACTCTATCAGATCCAGTCCCTTAAATCTATTTCTCACTTCCACTGTATAATCATAAGGGATTTGATTTTGGTCATACCTGAATGGTCTGAAGATCTAATGTGGAAATAGGGACTATAGTGTATAAAGTGCTGTGCTGTGCTAAGTGACTTCAGTTGTGTCCGACCCTTTGTGACGCTATGGACTGTAGCTTGCCAGGTTCCTATGTCTGAGGGGTTTTCCAGGCAAGCATACTGGAGTTGGTTGCCATGCCCTCTTCCAGGGAATATTCCCAACCCAGGGATTGAACACAATCTCTTAATCTCCCACATTGGCAGGTGGATTCTTTACCACTCGTGCCACCTGGGTAGCCCCATAGTTTACAACACTATATTATATAATTGAGATTTGCTAAGAGGGTAGAAGTTAAATATTTTCTTTAAAAAAGATAAAAGTGATGAGGTGGTGTACATATTAATTAAATGTTGGGAATCCTATGCACATATCAAATCACCATGATGCTACACTTGACATATCTTGTGATTTTTTTCAATTATACTCCCCAAAGGCTGGAAAAAATTTTTAAATAAAAGGAAAATTTTCATTCGAGCCTGAAAATTGCTCCCTGTTAACTGCCACCTCACTGAAAATTTTAAAAGTGTCAAAATAGAATTTCAGCCTGTCTCAAGGACTGAGAACATTTCTGCCTCTACACAAATCCATGAGTAAAAGGATGCAATTGAGGGATTATTGTTCTCCTGTGCTCACAGTAGCTGATATGTTTACAAACATGTACAGAGAACTTGAAAGTGAATAGAGGAGAAAACAAAGAAGAAAATTCAACTTTGCATTATTTATTCAAGTCTTTATAGCTATGGAGCCCAAGGATGAATATAAATGAGTGTTCCAAGAAATCTTTTACCTTATTTATCTGAAAGTCTCTGATACAGAGAATACTCAAGGAGAGATTCTGCAGACAGTTTCCTTAATACCTTCTGCTTTAGGCAAAGTTACACACAAATACTCATATCAGACAAATGTCTTATTTTTATGGAGAATTCCACAGACTCCATGGACACTCCATTCCAGAATTTAACAACCATCCTGAAGATCCCCCTTATTCTATAAGATCATTTTCTTCTCCCTGTTCTGTGCTCCTTTGAGATTGAGAACATCTGGTCCTCATTCCTAACATAATGACATTTCCTGCTTCAAAGTTCCTTTTAAAATCACTCTCAACCTTCTCTTCTTCAGGCTAATTTCCAGGTCTGCTCCCTCTTCTTCAGAGTCTTATGTGCCAAGCACCCTCACCATCCTCTGAATCCATGAAGAGCTACTCTGTCCCAGCCCAGACCTGGACCCTGTGCTGACAAGAGGACCCCCACAGAGCATTCACAGGGCCGCCTTTCCACATCTCTGCTCACCCACTGCAGTTCTCCAACTCATTCAAGGAAGAGGCATTATTCCATCTCAGGGAAAAGACGCTCTTCCCATCAACTTGCTTTCCCTCTCTGTCCCCAGGGGGAGCAGAGAAGATTGAGCTCTGGGAGTCAAGTGGCAGACAGCTGTGGTTTCAGCTTCCAGCGGTCACACAACTCCAGAGGGACCGGAAGGTCAAGGAAAGCATGTAGAACCGCAGGCTGTTCACGTGGCTCAGGGGAGGAGATGACCAACCCCTAATAAAACACCGTCTGCCGGACGTGCCATTGGGACTGGCATGCTAATCGAAAACAGCAGGCTTGGGGCCGCCTCTCTGACTTTAGCACTCCAGCTAGGAATAACTTTTCCTTCCACAGAAAAAGCAGTATTCGGTCAGTAAAGCAGTATTTGTTACTAATTTTTAAAAATCAAACAAACCAGCATCACTGCTCCAGCAGACGATAAAGAAATATTTCTCGATTTCTCTTTATTTACTTTTCCAGAAAGTTCATAATTTGTTTATTTCCTTTCTGCTAGGTCAAAGCTTGACACTGCTGTGCACAAATGTTTTATCATCTTAGGACAGAGAGTATCTATTAATCCAATTCATCTTTCAATACTATTAGTGCCTTGTTATTTTTATTTTAACTGATTATTTTTTCTAAATCAAAATAATGCAGGCACATAGGTCAACAGTTCCATATTATTTTTATTGAATGTCTACTTCAACATATATCAGTTTTTCTTTCCAAAGAAGTACTTTTGCTATTTTGTTTGCTATATACCTCTGTATTTAGCATATATAACATATTTAGTATCAGTGGGTTTTTTTTTTTTATTTTAAGCATTATATTCTGACTTTCTACTATAGAAAAAGAGATTTTAGCTTGTGTCACTATATTTTCCTTATTCACTTTGTGTTTCCTCAGCCTCTGGATGTAATTGCATCATAATTTTTGTTAATTAAATAATAAGTAGTATTCACATTATTATAAATAGCATGATTCATATTAAATGATATAGGGTAACAATTAATTTTCACCATTTGCATAATTTTCTATTTCCTAGAGTATAAATATGTACTTATTTTTCATTTGTTTAGTTTTCGATACACTTATCACTACTTCATTCTTAAACTCTCTTCCAGTCACCTATATCTACTTTTTAGATGTGTGAAGTCATCAAATGTTTATCTATTTTTAAGGATATAGTCATCCTATAACTTTTTGATTTGCATTAACCTGGCCTGGTTTACCAGTCAACAGTTGTGATTATGGTCTTTCTCATCACTGTTATCCCAAGGAGTCCCTCTGTTTCACTTTTGAATGGCTCTGCTGTTTTCTATAATCCATCCATTCCTCCTAATGGATTTATCTCCATTTTGGTGCAGACATCCTCACAGTAATTTTCTGAGAAGGTATTCATGAATTCATGACATTTTGAGATCTTTCAAGTATGAAAACATCTTCATAATCTCTCATATGCAATAAATTGATAATTTTTTTGCATATAGAATTCCAGGTTGATTATCATAGTCACTTAGAATTTCAAAGACTTTATTGTCATCCAATTTCTAGTGTCGCAAGCTTTCACAAATCAAAAAGATAGGAAACTGAACATAAGACGCAAGTGATGTATCTGCTAAGCGATTCATAGGTAAAATGGACTAAGAACAAACCGCACTCAAATCTCCAAGAAAAAACACACCGCCCTTGTCCCATTCCCCCAAACCACCTGCAACCTAAACCCTTTATGTCACTCTAACCTAGCCCTAAAACCTAACCCTTCGCTCGCAGTATACATGTGCATTCAGAGGCATCCATCCATCCACAGGAGAGACAGAAAGAGGAAAAGGAAGAGAGAGACTGAATTTCTAAAGGAAAAGAAAGACATGTCTAGAGAGAGACAGTGACCAAAAGAGAGGAAATGAGTAGATCGTACAGACCTTTTCATAAATCTATCTGGAAGTTAGAAGCAATGACAGTGCCCATCCACCCAGAAGGCGGAAAATGACCCAAGGTTATGAGAGTCAAAGAGAAGAATGCAGGGAGCCATTATAGGCTCAGCCACCCACAGAAGCCGAGATAGGGCACTTGAAGCAGAATCTCAGTGGAAAAAGAGGACCAGAAAGTTGGGTCCTCTTTTAAATAAGAGAAAGTGACCTTCGAGTCTTCCCTTCAGTCCTCCATTAGGGGTGGTGGGGGGGGTGGTGTGTGGGGGGCGGGAAGGGGGGTTGGCGGTTGGCGGTGGGTGAGGTCCCAAAACAGGCATGAAGGGGAGTGCCTTTTCCTAGGTCCCAGAGCCCATCCAGGCCTGTTTCTGCCTCACTGTGTGCTAGGTCATGGCTGGATTGAACCCTGCCTTTGGAAGTCCCAGTGCATGAGCTCCATGTGACACCAGCCCCAGGTTGAAAGGCATGTAGGTGTTGTAGGCTGACAGACCTAGGCAGGAGTTGGGACGTTGACCCCCACTCTGCAGATGGAGAGACTGGGGAAACCCTGAGGGGCATATGGCTTGTTCAGGGCCACATCACAGAGGAGAAGAAGGAGCCTGTCTGAAAGAGCTGTGTCCTCAGAGCTGAGGCCCTGGCTGCACCCAGGCCTGCCAAAGCTGTGGGGTGGGCGGTGTGGGTGTCACTGTGCCTACACGTGGCCTAAGGGGGTGGGTCACCAGACAGAAACCCAGAGGTTCCCTTGGGAAGCTTTGTGTAAGGGACCTCGGTGACGAACCCAGGAAATGACGTCACTTCCTGGCAACAGACCCCAACAGACGTCACTTCCTGGCAACAGAACCCAACAGAACCCAGAACCCAGGACTCCAGGCATCACAGCGGAGAGGAGCCCGCAGCCAGTTTGCGGGCTCTCAAGATGTTTTGTTGTTTGCCCCTTCCCAGAGGCCGGATCCCTGGGAGAGCTCAGAGGCAGAACGTCTTTCAACGCGTTCTGCGCTGGCTCAGGAACCCCCGAGAGGCCTCTGTCCCTGTGGCCAAAGGAAGAGAAAGGTAACATGGGAGCCCCAGGCCGGGCCAGGTCCCCTCTCCCATCCCACCCGGGTAACCCTGACTCCTTTCCCTGTGTGTGTGGAAGAGGGCTTCTCGGGGTATGTATGCCTCAAGCAAGCCCTGGCGGATGTGGGTCAGAAGTCCCTGGGCTGGGTGGCTGGGTGTGTCCACAGCCCAGGGGAGAGCAGGCTGGGCGGGATGGGGAGAGTCCAGGCAGCACCGGCTGCCCAGGAAGACCCCTCATGCCCAGTGCGTGAGTTGGCGGGGGTTTGGGGGTGGGGTCACTTCGTCCAGGGTGGGTACCCGAGCAGATACATATTTATGCTGGCTGAAGGAGTTCGAGCGGGCAGAAGCAGCCACCATACTGGTCAGGCCCAGCTCAGTCAACTCCAAGCAGGGCTGGCTGACGGTCAGTGTCATTTCAGAGGATGCCAGTGGTTTCGGCCTATGAGTGGGTCACTCAGTACCCCTCCCGAGGGAGTGGTCGGGCCACCACCCCCCTGCCCGTGAGGCCCAGTGCAGGCTCCAGGTGCCCATGGAGGGACCAGCCCAACTGGGAATGGAGAGGAAGCAGGGAAGGCCTGCTCCACCGAACCACCCAGGAGACACCGCGGGCCCAGTCTCAGGCTGCCACGGGCTCAGCACACCAGCCTCTGATCCAGAGCCCGGAGAACCCCTGCCCCTGGGCAGCGGAGGTGCCCGTGGAAGGCCAGCCCAACTGGGATGGGAGGAAGCAGGGAAGGCCTGCTCCACCGAAACCACCCAGGAGACACCGCGGGGCCCAGTCTCAGGCTGCCCCAGAGCTCAGCACACCCAGCGCTGATCCAGAGCCCCAAGAACCCCTGCCCCTGAGGCAGCAGGAGGACCTGGAGCCCAGCACAGCAGCGCACAGAGGTGAGGAGCCTGGGGCTGTGCATGTGAGTGTGTGGGGAGGGGGTGCTGAGCTACACAGGGAGGAGTCCCCCAGAGCTGGGTCTGGGCCTGCAACAAAGGCTGGCCTCACACCACCCATCTTTCACACTGCAGTCAGAGTGCATCCTATGCTGGGTATTCTTTGGGATTCTCTGGGAAGCTTTCTGTCCCCATATACACACATCCAAATGCTGGCGATGGGTAACCTTCTCTTCTCTCCCAGCTCTAGCACTGGCCTCTAACTACCACCAGACTCCACGTCTAAGTCCTGTCCTTACAGCAGTGTTGACTCCGGGCGCAGGACCCAGTGATCCAGTGAGGCGAGATGGAGACGTGAGACTTCCCTTCCCCAAGACACCGGGCCAGCTGGGTACTGGCCAGCACGCCGGGCATATGGGACCTCTGTGCTTGCAGGACCCCGGGACACAGGCACTGATGTCCCACCCGGTCAGCAAGAACATCCACCTGCAGCTGCACCTGCACCTGCACCTGCCCGGGCTTTGGCAGGAGAACCCGAGGCAGGGGATGGGTCACCACCTCTGCAGGGAGAGCCTGCCCTGGCTCATGCCCAAGACCCGGATGCCCACCACAACTGACCCACCCCTGCAGGGAGAACCGGCCCCGCTCTGGACAGTGACCCAGAGCCCTTTCTAAAAACCCCTCGTCCAGGGGAGCAGTTGGCTCTGCTACCTCCATCCCTTTCGGCTCCCCACCTAGGGCAGACTGAGTGCCCTTCCCCGGAACTTATTTGTATCTGGTTCCTGGGTAGCTTTCTTTTCATGTATTATATTTTTTATGGTTTCCTGTATTTTTCTAGGTTAAGATTTTGTGAATAAATACTCCTTTAATTGATGCAGTTTGGGAATATTAAGGCCTTCACAATGCTGTGTAACCATCACCACTGTCTACATTCAGACCCTCTCATTCTATCCCCCCACTTCCCAGTGAAGCCTGGATCCATGTCAAGCACTCCCCATTCCTCCTTCCCCCACCTGACAACATTTAGTCTCTTCTCTCTCGATTACTTCCCATTCTTCGGGTGTCTGCAATCTATGCTAATCACTGAATTGATAGAAAAATGGATTATTTTTCTGAGAGAAAGGGAAAGTTATAGTCACTTAGTCTTGTTAGAGTCTTTGCAGCCCCAAGGTCTTTACAGTCCATGGAATTATCTTGGCCAGGATACTGGAGTGGGTAACATGTCCATTCTCCAGGGGATTTTTCTGACTCTCCACATATTGTAAGACTAAACTTGAGAATTCTTGTTTTTATTTCATTTGAAGTAGGCTTTGGGTAACGGAAAGGACAGTGTAGGTACTTTCAGCATGTCATCTGCAAAACCAAGCCCTTTCGGCACATGTGGTCAGAAGCTGCAGGTAGGCATTGCTGTTGTCAATGTGACATCTCAGCCAGAAGGGAGATGTGGAGCTCTTGCTGTCCCACAAACACATTCACAGAAGAAGCCAAAAGAGAGAGCTGGAAAACGAACACCACCAACGACCAAAAAGCGTTCCTCACTGGACAAAGCTAGAGAAAACCCAACATCCTACTGCCCAAAAAGCCTCTTGGCAAATTATGTTCAGTAAGGAAGAGAAGACTCATGTGAGGGTGCACAGGCCATGCCCATGGCCAGTGTAGTTTAGAGATGGCCTGGCCTCTCAGATGAAGACACACGCCGGTGTAAACCCTTTGCAGACAGCAGGGATGGTCATCACCGTGTTAAGGGTTTAGTCTGGTGTCAACATGCCCTGGGTACCACAGGAGGGAGAAGACCTGGATCCCTTCCTCTGCCCCACATCACTCCCTCAGGAAGGCAGCTCAGGTGCTTTCAGGAGCGTGCCTGCCTGTCTGGCTCAGCCATGAGCTGTGACCACCTCCAGGCTAGACTCCACCTTCTCTTCTCTATGCACCGAAAACCTGCACGCAGTGCCAAAGCATCGATTTTTCGGCACTCAGCTTTCTTCCCAGCCCAGCTCGCGCATCCATACATGACAACAGGAAAAACCCTAGCCTTGACTAGCCGGACCTTGGTTCGCAAAGGAATTAATGTCTCTGCTTTTGAATATGCTCTCTAGGTTGGTCATAATTTTCCTTCCAAGGAGTAAGCGTCTTTCAATTTCATGGCTGCAGTCACCATCTGCAGTGATTTTGGACCACCCCTCCCCCTCCCCCCCGCCCTGCAAATACTGTCTGACACTGTATTCACAATCTCCCCGTCTATTTCCCATGACGTCATGGGACCAGAAGCCATGATCTTCTTTTTCTGAATGTTGAGCTTTAAGCCAACGTTTACACTCTCCTGTTTCACTCTCATCAAGTGGCTCTCTTTAGTTCCTCTTCACTTTCTGCCATAAGGGTGTTGTCATCTGCATATCTGAAGTTAGAGATATTTCTCCTGGCAGTCTTGATTCCAGCTTGTCTTTCTTTCAGCCCAGCCTTTCTTATGATGTACACTGCACATAAGTTAAATAAGCAGGGGGACAATATACAGCCTTGACGTACTCCTTTCCCTATTTCGAACCATTCTGTTGTTCCATGTCCAATTCTAACTGTTACTTCCTGACCTGCATGTAGGTTTCTCACGAGGCAGGTCAGGGGGTCTGGTATCCCGATCTCTGGAATTTTTCCGACAGTTTAGTGTGATGCATCCCCTTGAATGAAAAGGACATCCTTTTGGCGGTGTTAGTTCTAAAAGGTCTTGAAAGTCTTCATAGAATCGCTCAACGTCAACTTGTTTGGTGTGACTGGTTGGGGCATAGGCTTGGATTACCATGATATCGAATGGTTTGCCTTGGAAACGAACAGAGTTCATTCTGTCGTTTTTGAGATGGCATCCAAGTACAGCATTTCACAGTCTTTTGTTGACCATGACGGCTACTCCATTTCTTCTAAGGGATTCCTGTCCACAGTAGCGGATCTAATGGTCATCTGAGTTAAACTCACCCATTCCCGTCCATTTTAGTTCGCTGATTCCTAGAATGTCGGTGTTCACTCTTGCCATCTCCTGTTTGACCACTTCCAAGTTGCCTTGATTCATGGACCTAACACTCCAGGTTCCTAGGCAATATTGCTCTTTACTGCATCAGACCTTGCTTGTTTCACCAGTCACATCCACAGCTGGGTATTGTTTTTGCTCTGGCTCCATCCCTTCAGTCTTTCTGGAGTTATTTCTCCACTGACCTCCAGGAGCTTACCGACCTGGGAGTTCCTCTCTCAGTATCCTATCCTTTTGCCTTTCCATACTGTTCATGGGGTCCTCAAGGCAAGACTGCTGAAGTGGTTTGCCATTCCCTTCTCCAGTGGACCATATTCTGTCAGACCTGTCCATCATGACCCGTCCGCCTTGGGTGGCCCCTGCACGGCATGGCCTAGCTTCATTGAGATAGACAAGGCTGTGGTCCATGTGATCAGATTGGCTCGTTGTCTGTGATTATGGACTCAGCGTGTCTACCTCTGATGCCGTCTCACAACACCTACCGTCTTCCTTGGGTTTCTCTTACCTTGGTCGTGGTGTATCTATTCACGGCTGCTCCAGCAAAGTGCAGCCACTGCTCCTTACCTTGGAAGAGAGGTATCTCATCAGGGCCACCCCTCTTGACCTTGAATGTGGAGGAGCTACTCTCAGCCCTCTTGCACCCGCACACAACCTTTAGTGCTGTGGAAAATACAAATGTGACTGTGCCAACCGCAAGTAAAGGGAAGTCCCTCAGTCGTGTCCGACTCTTTGTGACTCCATGGACTGGAGCCCACCGGGCTCCTCCATCCATGGAATTTTCTAGGCAAGAGTACTGGAGTGGGTTGCCGTTACCTTCTCCAGGCATCTTCCTGTCCCGGGGATCAAACCATGGCCCCGCATTGCGGGCAGACGCTTTACCGTCTGAGCCACCAGGGAATCAAGCTTTCACAAATCAAAAAGATAGGAAACTGAACATAAGACGCAAGTGATGTATCTGCTAAGCGATTCATAGGTAAAATGGACTAAGAACAAACCGCACTCAAATCTCCAAGAAAAACACACCGCCCTTGTCCCATTCCCCCAAACCACCTGCAACCTAAACCCTTTATGTCACTCTAACCTAGCCCTAAAACCTAACCCTTCGCTCGCAGTATACATGTGCATTCAGAGGCATCCATCCATCCACAGGAGAGACAGAAAGAGGAAAAGGAAGAGAGAGACTGAATTTCTAAAGGAAAAGAAAGACATGTCTAGAGAGAGACAGTGACCAAAAGAGAGGAAATGAGTAGATCGTACAGACCTTTTCATAAATCTATCTGGAAGTTAGAAGCAATGACAGTGCCCATCCACCCAGAAGGCGGAAAATGACCCAAGGTTATGAGAGTCAAAGAGAAGAATGCAGGGAGCCATTATAGGCTCAGCCACCCACAGAAGCCGAGATAGGGCACTTGAAGCAGAATCTCAGTGGAAAAAGAGGACCAGAAAGTTGGGTCCTCTTTTAAATAAGAGAAAGTGACCTTCGAGTCTTCCCTTCAGTCCTCCATTAGGGGTGGTGGGGGGGGTGGTGGTGGTGTGGGGGGCGGGAAGGGGGTTGGCGGTTGGCGGTGGGTGAGGTCCCAAAACAGGCATGAAGGGGAGTGCCTTTTCCTAGGTCCCAGAGCCCATCCAGGCCTGTTTCTGCCTCACTGTGTGCTAGGTCATGGCTGGATTGAACCCTGCCTTTGGAAGTCCCAGTGCATGAGCTCCATGTGACACCAGCCCCAGGTTGAAAGGCATGTAGGTGTTGTAGGCTGACAGACCTAGGCAGGAGTTGGGACGTTGACCCCCACTCTGCAGATGGAGAGACTGGGGAAACCCTGAGGGGCATATGGCTTGTTCAGGGCCACATCACAGAGGAGAAGAAGGAGCCTGTCTGAAAGAGCTGTGTCCTCAGAGCTGAGGCCCTGGCTGCACCCAGGCCTGCCAAAGCTGTGGGGTGGGCGGTGTGGGTGTCACTGTGCCTACACGTGGCCTAAGGGGGTGGGTCACCAGACAGAAACCCAGAGGTTCCCTTGGGAAGCTTTGTGTAAGGGACCTCGGTGACGAACCCAGGAAATGACGTCACTTCCTGGCAACAGACCCCAACAGACGTCACTTCCTGGCAACAGAACCCAACAGAACCCAGAACCCAGGACTCCAGGCATCACAGCGGAGAGGAGCCCGCAGCCAGTTTGCGGGCTCTCAAGATGTTTTGTTGTTTGCCCCTTCCCAGAGGCCGGATCCCTGGGAGAGCTCAGAGGCAGAACGTCTTTCAACGCGTTCTGCGCTGGCTCAGGAACCCCCGAGAGGCCTCTGTCCCTGTGGCCAAAGGAAGAGAAAGGTAACATGGGAGCCCCAGGCCGGGCCAGGTCCCCTCTCCCATCCCACCCGGGTAACCCTGACTCCTTTCCCTGTGTGTGTGGAAGAGGGCTTCTCGGGGTATGTATGCCTCAAGCAAGCCCTGGCGGATGTGGGTCAGAAGTCCCTGGGCTGGGTGGCTGGGTGTGTCCACAGCCCAGGGGAGAGCAGGCTGGGCGGGATGGGGAGAGTCCAGGCAGCACCGGCTGCCCAGGAAGACCCCTCATGCCCAGTGCGTGAGTTGGCGGGGGTTTGGGGGTGGGGTCACTTCGTCCAGGGTGGGTACCCGAGCAGATACATATTTATGCTGGCTGAAGGAGTTCGAGCGGGCAGAAGCAGCCACCATACTGGTCAGGCCCAGCTCAGTCAACTCCAAGCAGGGCTGGCTGACGGTCAGTGTCATTTCAGAGGATGCCAGTGGTTTCGGCCTATGAGTGGGTCACTCAGTACCCCTCCCGAGGGAGTGGTCGGGCCACCACCCCCCTGCCCGTGAGGCCCAGTGCAGGCTCCAGGTGCCCATGGAGGGACCAGCCCAACTGGGAATGGAGAGGAAGCGGGAAGGCCCCCACCGCCACCCGGCCCCCGGGGCCCGCCGGCGCCCGGGCCCCCGCCCTGATCCAGACCCGGAGCCCCGCCCCGGGCGGCGGGGGCCCGTGGGGCCGCCCCTGGGTGGGAGGAAGCAGGGAAGGCCTGCTCCACCGAAACCACCCAGGAGACACCGCGGGGCCCAGTCTCAGGCTGCCCCAGAGCTCAGCACACCCAGCGCTGATCCAGAGCCCCAAGAACCCCTGCCCCTGAGGCAGCAGGGAGGACCTGGAGCCCAGCACAGCAGCGCACAGAGGTGAGGAGCCTGGGGCTGTGCATGTGAGTGTGTGGGGAGGGGGTGCTGAGCTACACAGGGAGGAGTCCCCCAGAGCTGGGTCTGGGCCTGCAACAAAGGCTGGCCTCACACCACCCATCTTTCACACTGCAGTCAGAGTGCATCCTATGCTGGGTATTCTTTGGGATTCTCTGGGAAGCTTTCTGTCCCCATATACACACATCCAAATGCTGGCGATGGGTAACCTTCTCTTCTCTCCCAGCTCTAGCACTGGCCTCTAACTACCACCAGACTCCACGTCTAAGTCCTGTCCTTACAGCAGTGTTGACTCCGGGCGCAGGACCCAGTGATCCAGTGAGGCGAGATGGAGACGTGAGACTTCCCTTCCCCAAGACACCGGGCCAGCTGGGTACTGGCCAGCACGCCGGGCATATGGGACCTCTGTGCTTGCAGGACCCCGGGACACAGGCACTGATGTCCCACCCGGTCAGCAAGAACATCCACCTGCAGCTGCACCTGCACCTGCACCTGCCCGGGCTTTGGCAGGAGAACCCGAGGCAGGGGATGGGTCACCACCTCTGCAGGGAGAGCCTGCCCTGGCTCATGCCCAAGACCCGGATGCCCACCACAACTGACCCACCCCTGCAGGGAGAACCGGCCCCCGCTCTGGACAGTGACCCAGAGCCCTTTCTAAAAACCCCTCGTCCAGGGGAGCAGTTGGCTCTGCTACCTCCATCCCGTTTCGGCTCCCCACCTAGGGCAGACTGAGTGCCCTTCCCCGGAACTTATTTGTATCTGGTTCCTGGGTAGCTTTCTTTTCATGTATTATATTTTTTATGGTTTCCTGTATTTTTCTAGGTTAAGATTTTGTGAATAAATACTCCTTTAATTGATGCAGTTTGGGAATATTAAGGCCTTCACAATGCTGTGTAACCATCACCACTGTCTACATTCAGACCCTCTCATTCTATCCCCCCACTTCCCAGTGAAGCCTGGATCCATGTCAAGCACTCCCCATTCCTCCTTCCCCCACCTGACAACATTTAGTCTCTTCTCTCTCGATTACTTCCCATTCTTCGGGTGTCTGCAATCTATGCTAATCACTGAATTGATAGAAAAATGGATTATTTTTCTGAGAGAAAGGGAAAGTTATAGTCACTTAGTCTTGTTAGAGTCTTTGCAGCCCCAAGGTCTTTACAGTCCATGGAATTATCTTGGCCAGGATACTGGAGTGGGTAACATGTCCATTCTCCAGGGGATTTTTCTGACTCTCCACATATTGTAAGACTAAACTTGAGAATTCTTGTTTTTATTTCATTTGAAGTAGGCTTTGGGTAACGGAAAGGACAGTGTAGGTACTTTCAGCATGTCATCTGCAAAACCAAGCCCTTTCGGCACATGTGGTCAGAAGCTGCAGGTAGGCATTGCTGTTGTCAATGTGACATCTCAGCCAGAAGGGAGATGTGGAGCTCTTGCTGTCCCACAAACACATTCACAGAAGAAGCCAAAAGAGAGAGCTGGAAAACGAACACCACCAACGACCAAAAAGCGTTCCTCACTGGACAAAGCTAGAGAAAACCCAACATCCTACTGCCCAAAAAGCCTCTTGGCAAATTATGTTCAGTAAGGAAGAGAAGACTCATGTGAGGGTGCACAGGCCATGCCCATGGCCAGTGTAGTTTAGAGATGGCCTGGCCTCTCAGATGAAGACACACGCCGGTGTAAACCCTTTGCAGACAGCAGGGATGGTCATCACCGTGTTAAGGGTTTAGTCTGGTGTCAACATGCCCTGGGTACCACAGGAGGGAGAAGACCTGGATCCCTTCCTCTGCCCCACATCACTCCCTCAGGAAGGCAGCTCAGGTGCTTTCAGGAGCGTGCCTGCCTGTCTGGCTCAGCCATGAGCTGTGACCACCTCCAGGCTAGACTCCACCTTCTCTTCTCTATGCACCGAAAACCTGCACGCAGTGCCAAAGCATCGATTTTTCGGCACTCAGCTTTCTTCCCAGCCCAGCTCGCGCATCCATACATGACAACAGGAAAAACCCTAGCCTTGACTAGCCGGACCTTGGTTCGCAAAGGAATTAATGTCTCTGCTTTTGAATATGCTCTCTAGGTTGGTCATAATTTTCCTTCCAAGGAGTAAGCGTCTTTCAATTTCATGGCTGCAGTCACCATCTGCAGTGATTTTGGACCACCCCCTCCCCTCCCCCCCCGCCCTGCAAATACTGTCTGACACTGTATTCACAATCTCCCCGTCTATTTCCCATGACGTCATGGGACCAGAAGCCATGATCTTCTTTTTCTGAATGTTGAGCTTTAAGCCAACGTTTACACTCTCCTGTTTCACTCTCATCAAGTGGCTCTCTTTAGTTCCTCTTCACTTTCTGCCATAAGGGTGTTGTCATCTGCATATCTGAAGTTAGAGATATTTCTCCTGGCAGTCTTGATTCCAGCTTGTCTTTCTTTCAGCCCAGCCTTTCTTATGATGTACACTGCACATAAGTTAAATAAGCAGGGGGACAATATACAGCCTTGACGTACTCCTTTCCCTATTTCGAACCATTCTGTTGTTCCATGTCCAATTCTAACTGTTACTTCCTGACCTGCATGTAGGTTTCTCACGAGGCAGGTCAGGGGGTCTGGTATCCCGATCTCTGGAATTTTTCCGACAGTTTAGTGTGATGCATCCCCTTGAATGAAAAGGACATCCTTTTGGCGGTGTTAGTTCTAAAAGGTCTTGAAAGTCTTCATAGAATCGCTCAACGTCAACTTGTTTGGTGTGACTGGTTGGGGCATAGGCTTGGATTACCATGATATCGAATGGTTTGCCTTGGAAACGAACAGAGTTCATTCTGTCGTTTTTGAGATGGCATCCAAGTACAGCATTTCACAGTCTTTTGTTGACCATGACGGCTACTCCATTTCTTCTAAGGGATTCCTGTCCACAGTAGCGGATCTAATGGTCATCTGAGTTAAACTCACCCATTCCCGTCCATTTTAGTTCGCTGATTCCTAGAATGTCGGTGTTCACTCTTGCCATCTCCTGTTTGACCACTTCCAAGTTGCCTTGATTCATGGACCTAACACTCCAGGTTCCTAGGCAATATTGCTCTTTACTGCATCAGACCTTGCTTGTTTCACCAGTCACATCCACAGCTGGGTATTGTTTTTGCTCTGGCTCCATCCCTTCAGTCTTTCTGGAGTTATTTCTCCACTGACCTCCAGGAGCTTACCGACCTGGGAGTTCCTCTCTCAGTATCCTATCCTTTTGCCTTTCCATACTGTTCATGGGGTCCTCAAGGCAAGACTGCTGAAGTGGTTTGCCATTCCCTTCTCCAGTGGACCATATTCTGTCAGACCTGTCCATCATGACCCGTCCGCCTTGGGTGGCCCCTGCACGGCATGGCCTAGCTTCATTGAGATAGACAAGGCTGTGGTCCATGTGATCAGATTGGCTCGTTGTCTGTGATTATGGACTCAGCGTGTCTACCTCTGATGCCGTCTCACAACACCTACCGTCTTCCTTGGGTTTCTCTTACCTTGGTCGTGGTGTATCTATTCACGGCTGCTCCAGCAAAGTGCAGCCACTGCTCCTTACCTTGGAAGAGAGGTATCTCATCAGGGCCACCCCTCTTGACCTTGAATGTGGAGGAGCTACTCTCAGCCCTCTTGCACCCGCACACAACCTTTAGTGCTGTGGAAAATACAAATGTGACTGTGCCAACCGCAAGTAAAGGGAAGTCCCTCAGTCGTGTCCGACTCTTTGTGACTCCATGGACTGGAGCCCACCGGGCTCCTCCATCCATGGAATTTTCTAGGCAAGAGTACTGGAGTGGGTTGCCGTTACCTTCTCCAGGCATCTTCCTGTCCCGGGGATCAAACCATGGCCCCGCATTGCGGGCAGACGCTTTACCGTCTGAGCCACCAGGGAATCAAGCTTTCACAAATCAAAAGATAGGAAACTGAACATAAGACGCAAGTGATGTATCTGCTAAGCGATTCATAGGTAAAATGGACTAAGAACAAACCGCACTCAAATCTCCAAGAAAAAACACACCGCCCTTGTCCCATTCCCCCAAACCACCTGCAACCTAAACCCTTTATGTCACTCTAACCTAGCCCTAAAACCTAACCCTTCGCTCGCAGTATACATGTGCATTCAGAGGCATCCATCCATCCACAGGAGAGACAGAAAGAGGAAAAGGAAGAGAGAGACTGAATTTCTAAAGGAAAAGAAAGACATGTCTAGAGAGAGACAGTGACCAAAAGAGAGGAAATGAGTAGATCGTACAGACCTTTTCATAAATCTATCTGGAAGTTAGAAGCAATGACAGTGCCCATCCACCCAGAAGGCGGAAAATGACCCAAGGTTATGAGAGTCAAAGAGAAGAATGCAGGGAGCCATTATAGGCTCAGCCACCCACAGAAGCCGAGATAGGGCACTTGAAGCAGAATCTCAGTGGAAAAAGAGGACCAGAAAGTTGGGTCCTCTTTTAAATAAGAGAAAGTGACCTTCGAGTCTTCCCTTCAGTCCTCCATTAGGGGTGGTGGGGGGGGTGGTGTGTGGGGGGCGGGAAGGGGTTGGCGGTTGGCGGTGGGTGAGGTCCCAAAACAGGCATGAAGGGGAGTGCCTTTTCCTAGGTCCCAGAGCCCATCCAGGCCTGTTTCTGCCTCACTGTGTGCTAGGTCATGGCTGGATTGAACCCTGCCTTTGGAAGTCCCAGTGCATGAGCTCCATGTGACACCAGCCCCAGGTTGAAAGGCATGTAGGTGTTGTAGGCTGACAGACCTAGGCAGGAGTTGGGACGTTGACCCCCACTCTGCAGATGGAGAGACTGGGGAAACCCTGAGGGGCATATGGCTTGTTCAGGGCCACATCACAGAGGAGAAGAAGGAGCCTGTCTGAAAGAGCTGTGTCCTCAGAGCTGAGGCCCTGGCTGCACCCAGGCCTGCCAAAGCTGTGGGGTGGGCGGTGTGGGTGTCACTGTGCCTACACGTGGCCTAAGGGGGTGGGTCACCAGACAGAAACCCAGAGGTTCCCTTGGGAAGCTTTGTGTAAGGGACCTCGGTGACGAACCCAGGAAATGACGTCACTTCCTGGCAACAGACCCCAACAGACGTCACTTCCTGGCAACAGAACCCAACAGAACCCAGAACCCAGGACTCCAGGCATCACAGCGGAGAGGAGCCCGCAGCCAGTTTGCGGGCTCTCAAGATGTTTTGTTGTTTGCCCCTTCCCAGAGGCCGGATCCCTGGGAGAGCTCAGAGGCAGAACGTCTTTCAACGCGTTCTGCGCTGGCTCAGGAACCCCCGAGAGGCCTCTGTCCCTGTGGCCAAAGGAAGAGAAAGGTAACATGGGAGCCCCAGGCCGGGCCAGGTCCCCTCTCCCATCCCACCCGGGTAACCCTGACTCCTTTCCCTGTGTGTGTGGAAGAGGGCTTCTCGGGGTATGTATGCCTCAAGCAAGCCCTGGCGGATGTGGGTCAGAAGTCCCTGGGCTGGGTGGCTGGGTGTGTCCACAGCCCAGGGGAGAGCAGGCTGGGCGGGATGGGGAGAGTCCAGGCAGCACCGGCTGCCCAGGAAGACCCCTCATGCCCAGTGCGTGAGTTGGCGGGGGTTTGGGGGGGTGGGGTCACTTCGTCCAGGGTGGGTACCCGAGCAGATACATATTTATGCTGGCTGAAGGAGTTCGAGCGGGCAGAAGCAGCCACCATACTGGTCAGGCCCAGCTCAGTCAACTCCAAGCAGGGCTGGCTGACGGTCAGTGTCATTTCAGAGGATGCCAGTGGTTTCGGCCTATGAGTGGGTCACTCAGTACCCCTCCCCGAGGGAGTGGTCGGACCACCACCCCCTGCCCGTGAGGCCCAGTGCAGGCTCCAGGTGCCCATGGAGGGACCAGCCCAACTGGGAATGGAGAGGAAGCAGGGAAGGCCTGCTCCACCGAAACCACCCAGGAGACACCGCGGGGCCCAGTCTCAGGCTGCCACGGAGCTCAGCACACCAGCCTCTGATCCAGAGCCCGGAGAACCCCTGCCCCTGAGGCAGCAGGAGGTGCCCGTGGAAGGACCAGCCCAACTGGGAATGGAGAGGAAGCAGGGAAGGCCTGCTCCACCGAAACCACCCAGGAGACACCGCGGGGCCCAGTCTCAGGCTGCCCCAGAGCTCAGCACACCCAGCGCTGATCCAGAGCCCCAAGAACCCCTGCCCCTGAGGCAGCAGGAGGACCTGGAGCCCAGCACAGCAGCGCACAGAGGTGAGGAGCCTGGGGCTGTGCATGTGAGTGTGTGGGGAGGGGGTGCTGAGCTACACAGGGAGGAGTCCCCCAGAGCTGGGTCTGGGCCTGCAACAAAGGCTGGCCTCACACCACCCATCTTTCACACTGCAGTCAGAGTGCATCCTATGCTGGGTATTCTTTGGGATTCTCTGGGAAGCTTTCTGTCCCCATATACACACATCCAAATGCTGGCGATGGGTAACCTTCTCTTCTCTCCCAGCTCTAGCACTGGCCTCTAACTACCACCAGACTCCACGTCTAAGTCCTGTCCTTACAGCAGTGTTGACTCCGGGCGCAGGACCCAGTGATCCAGTGAGGCGAGATGGAGACGTGAGACTTCCCTTCCCCAAGACACCGGGCCAGCTGGGTACTGGCCAGCACGCCGGGCATATGGGACCTCTGTGCTTGCAGGACCCCGGGACACAGGCACTGATGTCCCACCCGGTCAGCAAGAACATCCACCTGCAGCTGCACCTGCACCTGCACCTGCCCGGGCTTTGGCAGGAGAACCCGAGGCAGGGGATGGGTCACCACCTCTGCAGGGAGAGCCTGCCCTGGCTCATGCCCAAGACCCGGATGCCCACCACAACTGACCCACCCCTGCAGGGAGAACCGGCCCCCGCTCTGGACAGTGACCCAGAGCCCTTTCTAAAACCCCTCGTCCAGGGGAGCAGTTGGCTCTGCTACCTCCATCCCTTTCGGCTCCCCACCTAGGGCAGACTGAGTGCCCTTCCCCGGAACTTATTTGTATCTGGTTCCTGGGTAGCTTTCTTTTCATGTATTATATTTTTTATGGTTTCCTGTATTTTTCTAGGTTAAGATTTTGTGAATAAATACTCCTTTAATTGATGCAGTTTGGGAATATTAAGGCCTTCACAATGCTGTGTAACCATCACCACTGTCTACATTCAGACCCTCTCATTCTATCCCCCCACTTCCCAGTGAAGCCTGGATCCATGTCAAGCACTCCCCATTCCTCCTTCCCCCACCTGACAACATTTAGTCTCTTCTCTCTCGATTACTTCCCATTCTTCGGGTGTCTGCAATCTATGCTAATCACTGAATTGATAGAAAAATGGATTATTTTTCTGAGAGAAAGGGAAAGTTATAGTCACTTAGTCTTGTTAGAGTCTTTGCAGCCCCAAGGTCTTTACAGTCCATGGAATTATCTTGGCCAGGATACTGGAGTGGGTAACATGTCCATTCTCCAGGGGATTTTTCTGACTCTCCACATATTGTAAGACTAAACTTGAGAATTCTTGTTTTTATTTCATTTGAAGTAGGCTTTGGGTAACGGAAAGGACAGTGTAGGTACTTTCAGCATGTCATCTGCAAAACCAAGCCCTTTCGGCACATGTGGTCAGAAGCTGCAGGTAGGCATTGCTGTTGTCAATGTGACATCTCAGCCAGAAGGGAGATGTGGAGCTCTTGCTGTCCCACAAACACATTCACAGAAGAAGCCAAAAGAGAGAGCTGGAAAACGAACACCACCAACGACCAAAAAGCGTTCCTCACTGGACAAAGCTAGAGAAAACCCAACATCCTACTGCCCAAAAAGCCTCTTGGCAAATTATGTTCAGTAAGGAAGAGAAGACTCATGTGAGGGTGCACAGGCCATGCCCATGGCCAGTGTAGTTTAGAGATGGCCTGGCCTCTCAGATGAAGACACACGCCGGTGTAAACCCTTTGCAGACAGCAGGGATGGTCATCACCGTGTTAAGGGTTTAGTCTGGTGTCAACATGCCCTGGGTACCACAGGAGGGAGAAGACCTGGATCCCTTCCTCTGCCCCACATCACTCCCTCAGGAAGGCAGCTCAGGTGCTTTCAGGAGCGTGCCTGCCTGTCTGGCTCAGCCATGAGCTGTGACCACCTCCAGGCTAGACTCCACCTTCTCTTCTCTATGCACCGAAAACCTGCACGCAGTGCCAAAGCATCGATTTTTCGGCACTCAGCTTTCTTCCCAGCCCAGCTCGCGCATCCATACATGACAACAGGAAAAACCCTAGCCTTGACTAGCCGGACCTTGGTTCGCAAAGGAATTAATGTCTCTGCTTTTGAATATGCTCTCTAGGTTGGTCATAATTTTCCTTCCAAGGAGTAAGCGTCTTTCAATTTCATGGCTGCAGTCACCATCTGCAGTGATTTTGGACCACCCCCCCCCTCCCCCCCGCCCTGCAAATACTGTCTGACACTGTATTCACAATCTCCCCGTCTATTTCCCATGACGTCATGGGACCAGAAGCCATGATCTTCTTTTTCTGAATGTTGAGCTTTAAGCCAACGTTTACACTCTCCTGTTTCACTCTCATCAAGTGGCTCTCTTTAGTTCCTCTTCACTTTCTGCCATAAGGGTGTTGTCATCTGCATATCTGAAGTTAGAGATATTTCTCCTGGCAGTCTTGATTCCAGCTTGTCTTTCTTTCAGCCCAGCCTTTCTTATGATGTACACTGCACATAAGTTAAATAAGCAGGGGGACAATATACAGCCTTGACGTACTCCTTTCCCTATTTCGAACCATTCTGTTGTTCCATGTCCAATTCTAACTGTTACTTCCTGACCTGCATGTAGGTTTCTCACGAGGCAGGTCAGGGGGTCTGGTATCCCGATCTCTGGAATTTTTCCGACAGTTTAGTGTGATGCATCCCCTTGAATGAAAAGGACATCCTTTTGGCGGTGTTAGTTCTAAAAGGTCTTGAAAGTCTTCATAGAATCGCTCAACGTCAACTTGTTTGGTGTGACTGGTTGGGGCATAGGCTTGGATTACCATGATATCGAATGGTTTGCCTTGGAAACGAACAGAGTTCATTCTGTCGTTTTTGAGATGGCATCCAAGTACAGCATTTCACAGTCTTTTGTTGACCATGACGGCTACTCCATTTCTTCTAAGGGATTCCTGTCCACAGTAGCGGATCTAATGGTCATCTGAGTTAAACTCACCCATTCCCGTCCATTTTAGTTCGCTGATTCCTAGAATGTCGGTGTTCACTCTTGCCATCTCCTGTTTGACCACTTCCAAGTTGCCTTGATTCATGGACCTAACACTCCAGGTTCCTAGGCAATATTGCTCTTTACTGCATCAGACCTTGCTTGTTTCACCAGTCACATCCACAGCTGGGTATTGTTTTTGCTCTGGCTCCATCCCTTCAGTCTTTCTGGAGTTATTTCTCCACTGACCTCCAGGAGCTTACCGACCTGGGAGTTCCTCTCTCAGTATCCTATCCTTTTGCCTTTCCATACTGTTCATGGGGTCCTCAAGGCAAGACTGCTGAAGTGGTTTGCCATTCCCTTCTCCAGTGGACCATATTCTGTCAGACCTGTCCATCATGACCCGTCCGCCTTGGGTGGCCCCGCACGGCATGGCCTAGCTTCATTGAGATAGACAAGGCTGTGGTCCATGTGATCAGATTGGCTCGTTGTCTGTGATTATGGACTCCAGCGTGTCTACCTCTGATGCCGTCTCACAACACCTACCGTCTTCCTTGGGTTTCTCTTACCTTGGTCGTGGTGTATCTATTCACGGCTGCTCCAGCAAAGTGCAGCCACTGCTCCTTACCTTGGAAGAGAGGTATCTCATCAGGGCCACCCCTCTTGACCTTGAATGTGGAGGAGCTACTCTCAGCCCTCTTGCACCCGCACACAACCTTTAGTGCTGTGGAAAATACAAATGTGACTGTGCCAACCGCAAGTAAAGGGAAGTCCCTCAGTCGTGTCCGACTCTTTGTGACTCCATGGACTGGAGCCCACCGGGCTCCTCCATCCATGGAATTTTCTAGGCAAGAGTACTGGAGTGGGTTGCCGTTACCTTCTCCAGGCATCTTCCTGTCCCGGGGATCAAACCATGGCCCCGCATTGCGGGCAGACGCTTTACCGTCTGAGCCACCAGGGAATCAAGCTTTCACAAATCAAAAGATAGGAAACTGAACATAAGACGCAAGTGATGTATCTGCTAAGCGATTCATAGGTAAAATGGACTAAGAACAAACCGCACTCAAATCTCCAAGAAAAACACACCGCCCTTGTCCCATTCCCCCAAACCACCTGCAACCTAAACCCTTTATGTCACTCTAACCTAGCCCTAAAACCTAACCCTTCGCTCGCAGTATACATGTGCATTCAGAGGCATCCATCCATCCACAGGAGAGACAGAAAGAGGAAAAGGAAGAGAGAGACTGAATTTCTAAAGGAAAAGAAAGACATGTCTAGAGAGAGACAGTGACCAAAAGAGAGGAAATGAGTAGATCGTACAGACCTTTTCATAAATCTATCTGGAAGTTAGAAGCAATGACAGTGCCCATCCACCCAGAAGGCGGAAAATGACCCAAGGTTATGAGAGTCAAAGAGAAGAATGCAGGGAGCCATTATAGGCTCAGCCACCCACAGAAGCCGAGATAGGGCACTTGAAGCAGAATCTCAGTGGAAAAAGAGGACCAGAAAGTTGGGTCCTCTTTTAAATAAGAGAAAGTGACCTTCGAGTCTTCCCTTCAGTCCTCCATTAGGGGTGGTGGGGGGGGTGGTGTGTGGGGGGGAGGGGAGGGGTTGGCGGTTGGCGGTGGGTGAGGTCCCAAAACAGGCATGAAGGGGAGTGCCTTTTCCTAGGTCCCAGAGCCCATCCAGGCCTGTTTCTGCCTCACTGTGTGCTAGGTCATGGCTGGATTGAACCCTGCCTTTGGAAGTCCCAGTGCATGAGCTCCATGTGACACCAGCCCCAGGTTGAAAGGCATGTAGGTGTTGTAGGCTGACAGACCTAGGCAGGAGTTGGGACGTTGACCCCCACTCTGCAGATGGAGAGACTGGGGAAACCCTGAGGGGCATATGGCTTGTTCAGGGCCACATCACAGAGGAGAAGAAGGAGCCTGTCTGAAAGAGCTGTGTCCTCAGAGCTGAGGCCCTGGCTGCACCCAGGCCTGCCAAAGCTGTGGGGTGGGCGGTGTGGGTGTCACTGTGCCTACACGTGGCCTAAGGGGGTGGGTCACCAGACAGAAACCCAGAGGTTCCCTTGGGAAGCTTTGTGTAAGGGACCTCGGTGACGAACCCAGGAAATGACGTCACTTCCTGGCAACAGACCCCAACAGACGTCACTTCCTGGCAACAGAACCCAACAGAACCCAGAACCCAGGACTCCAGGCATCACAGCGGAGAGGAGCCCGCAGCCAGTTTGCGGGCTCTCAAGATGTTTTGTTGTTTGCCCCTTCCCAGAGGCCGGATCCCTGGGAGAGCTCAGAGGCAGAACGTCTTTCAACGCGTTCTGCGCTGGCTCAGGAACCCCCGAGAGGCCTCTGTCCCTGTGGCCAAAGGAAGAGAAAGGTAACATGGGAGCCCCAGGCCGGGCCAGGTCCCCTCTCCCATCCCACCCGGGTAACCCTGACTCCTTTCCCTGTGTGTGTGGAAGAGGGCTTCTCGGGGTATGTATGCCTCAAGCAAGCCCTGGCGGATGTGGGTCAGAAGTCCCTGGGCTGGGTGGCTGGGTGTGTCCACAGCCCAGGGGAGAGCAGGCTGGGCGGGATGGGGAGAGTCCAGGCAGCACCGGCTGCCCAGGAAGACCCCTCATGCCCAGTGCGTGAGTTGGCGGGGGTTTGGGGGGTGGGGTCACTTCGTCCAGGGTGGGTACCCGAGCAGATACATATTTATGCTGGCTGAAGGAGTTCGAGCGGGCAGAAGCAGCCACCATACTGGTCAGGCCCAGCTCAGTCAACTCCAAGCAGGGCTGGCTGACGGTCAGTGTCATTTCAGAGGATGCCAGTGGTTTCGGCCTATGAGTGGGTCACTCAGTACCCCTCCCCGAGGGAGTGGTCGGACCACCACCACCCTGCCCGTGAGGCCCAGTGCAGGCTCCAGGTGCCCATGGAGGGACCAGCCCAACTGGGAATGGAGAGGAAGCAGGGAAGGCCTGCTCCACCGAAACCACCCAGGAGACACCGCGGGGCCCAGTCTCAGGCTGCCACGGAGCTCAGCACACCAGCCTCTGATCCAGAGCCCGGAGAACCCCTGCCCCTGAGGCAGCAGGAGGTGCCCGTGGAAGGACCAGCCCAACTGGGAATGGAGAGGAAGCAGGGAAGGCCTGCTCCACCGAAACCACCCAGGAGACACCGCGGGGCCCAGTCTCAGGCTGCCCCCAGAGCTCAGCACACCCAGCGCTGATCCAGAGCCCCAAGAACCCCTGCCCCTGAGGCAGCAGGAGGACCTGGAGCCCAGCACAGCAGCGCACAGAGGTGAGGAGCCTGGGGCTGTGCATGTGAGTGTGTGGGGAGGGGGTGCTGAGCTACACAGGGAGGAGTCCCCCAGAGCTGGGTCTGGGCCTGCAACAAAGGCTGGCCTCACACCACCCATCTTTCACACTGCAGTCAGAGTGCATCCTATGCTGGGTATTCTTTGGGATTCTCTGGGAAGCTTTCTGTCCCCATATACACACATCCAAATGCTGGCGATGGGTAACCTTCTCTTCTCTCCCAGCTCTAGCACTGGCCTCTAACTACCACCAGACTCCACGTCTAAGTCCTGTCCTTACAGCAGTGTTGACTCCGGGCGCAGGACCCAGTGATCCAGTGAGGCGAGATGGAGACGTGAGACTTCCCTTCCCCAAGACACCGGGCCAGCTGGGTACTGGCCAGCACGCCGGGCATATGGGACCTCTGTGCTTGCAGGACCCCGGGACACAGGCACTGATGTCCCACCCGGTCAGCAAGAACATCCACCTGCAGCTGCACCTGCACCTGCACCTGCCCGGGCTTTGGCAGGAGAACCCGAGGCAGGGGATGGGTCACCACCTCTGCAGGGAGAGCCTGCCCTGGCTCATGCCCAAGACCCGGATGCCCACCACAACTGACCCACCCCTGCAGGGAGAACCGGCCCCCGCTCTGGACAGTGACCCAGAGCCCTTTCTAAAAACCCCTCGTCCAGGGGAGCAGTTGGCTCTGCTACCTCCATCCCTTTCGGCTCCCCACCTAGGGCAGACTGAGTGCCCTTCCCCGGAACTTATTTGTATCTGGTTCCTGGGTAGCTTTCTTTTCATGTATTATATTTTTATGGTTTCCTGTATTTTTCTAGGTTAAGATTTTGTGAATAAATACTCCTTTAATTGATGCAGTTTGGGAATATTAAGGCCTTCACAATGCTGTGTAACCATCACCACTGTCTACATTCAGACCCTCTCATTCTATCCCCCCACTTCCCAGTGAAGCCTGGATCCATGTCAAGCACTCCCCATTCCTCCTTCCCCCACCTGACAACATTTAGTCTCTTCTCTCTCGATTACTTCCCATTCTTCGGGTGTCTGCAATCTATGCTAATCACTGAATTGATAGAAAAATGGATTATTTTTCTGAGAGAAAGGGAAAGTTATAGTCACTTAGTCTTGTTAGAGTCTTTGCAGCCCCAAGGTCTTTACAGTCCATGGAATTATCTTGGCCAGGATACTGGAGTGGGTAACATGTCCATTCTCCAGGGGATTTTTCTGACTCTCCACATATTGTAAGACTAAACTTGAGAATTCTTGTTTTTATTTCATTTGAAGTAGGCTTTGGGTAACGGAAAGGACAGTGTAGGTACTTTCAGCATGTCATCTGCAAAACCAAGCCCTTTCGGCACATGTGGTCAGAAGCTGCAGGTAGGCATTGCTGTTGTCAATGTGACATCTCAGCCAGAAGGGAGATGTGGAGCTCTTGCTGTCCCACAAACACATTCACAGAAGAAGCCAAAAGAGAGAGCTGGAAAACGAACACCACCAACGACCAAAAAGCGTTCCTCACTGGACAAAGCTAGAGAAAACCCAACATCCTACTGCCCAAAAAGCCTCTTGGCAAATTATGTTCAGTAAGGAAGAGAAGACTCATGTGAGGGTGCACAGGCCATGCCCATGGCCAGTGTAGTTTAGAGATGGCCTGGCCTCTCAGATGAAGACACACGCCGGTGTAAACCCTTTGCAGACAGCAGGGATGGTCATCACCGTGTTAAGGGTTTAGTCTGGTGTCAACATGCCCTGGGTACCACAGGAGGGAGAAGACCTGGATCCCTTCCTCTGCCCCACATCACTCCCTCAGGAAGGCAGCTCAGGTGCTTTCAGGAGCGTGCCTGCCTGTCTGGCTCAGCCATGAGCTGTGACCACCTCCAGGCTAGACTCCACCTTCTCTTCTCTATGCACCGAAAACCTGCACGCAGTGCCAAAGCATCGATTTTTCGGCACTCAGCTTTCTTCCCAGCCCAGCTCGCGCATCCATACATGACAACAGGAAAAACCCTAGCCTTGACTAGCCGGACCTTGGTTCGCAAAGGAATTAATGTCTCTGCTTTTGAATATGCTCTCTAGGTTGGTCATAATTTTCCTTCCAAGGAGTAAGCGTCTTTCAATTTCATGGCTGCAGTCACCATCTGCAGTGATTTTGGACCACCCCTCCCCCTCCCCCCCGCCCTGCAAATACTGTCTGACACTGTATTCACAATCTCCCCCGTCTATTTCCCATGACGTCATGGGACCAGAAGCCATGATCTTCTTTTTCTGAATGTTGAGCTTTAAGCCAACGTTTACACTCTCCTGTTTCACTCTCATCAAGTGGCTCTCTTTAGTTCCTCTTCACTTTCTGCCATAAGGGTGTTGTCATCTGCATATCTGAAGTTAGAGATATTTCTCCTGGCAGTCTTGATTCCAGCTTGTCTTTCTTTCAGCCCAGCCTTTCTTATGATGTACACTGCACATAAGTTAAATAAGCAGGGGGACAATATACAGCCTTGACGTACTCCTTTCCCTATTTCGAACCATTCTGTTGTTCCATGTCCAATTCTAACTGTTACTTCCTGACCTGCATGTAGGTTTCTCACGAGGCAGGTCAGGGGGTCTGGTATCCCGATCTCTGGAATTTTTCCGACAGTTTAGTGTGATGCATCCCCTTGAATGAAAAGGACATCCTTTTGGCGGTGTTAGTTCTAAAAGGTCTTGAAAGTCTTCATAGAATCGCTCAACGTCAACTTGTTTGGTGTGACTGGTTGGGGCATAGGCTTGGATTACCATGATATCGAATGGTTTGCCTTGGAAACGAACAGAGTTCATTCTGTCGTTTTTGAGATGGCATCCAAGTACAGCATTTCACAGTCTTTTGTTGACCATGACGGCTACTCCATTTCTTCTAAGGGATTCCTGTCCACAGTAGCGGATCTAATGGTCATCTGAGTTAAACTCACCCATTCCCGTCCATTTTAGTTCGCTGATTCCTAGAATGTCGGTGTTCACTCTTGCCATCTCCTGTTTGACCACTTCCAAGTTGCCTTGATTCATGGACCTAACACTCCAGGTTCCTAGGCAATATTGCTCTTTACTGCATCAGACCTTGCTTGTTTCACCAGTCACATCCACAGCTGGGTATTGTTTTTGCTCTGGCTCCATCCCTTCAGTCTTTCTGGAGTTATTTCTCCACTGACCTCCAGGAGCTTACCGACCTGGGAGTTCCTCTCTCAGTATCCTATCCTTTTGCCTTTCCATACTGTTCATGGGGTCCTCAAGGCAAGACTGCTGAAGTGGTTTGCCATTCCCTTCTCCAGTGGACCATATTCTGTCAGACCTGTCCATCATGACCCGTCCGCCTTGGGTGGCCCCTGCACGGCATGGCCTAGCTTCATTGAGATAGACAAGGCTGTGGTCCATGTGATCAGATTGGCTCGTTGTCTGTGATTATGGACTCAGCGTGTCTACCTCTGATGCCGTCTCACAACACCTACCGTCTTCCTTGGGTTTCTCTTACCTTGGTCGTGGTGTATCTATTCACGGCTGCTCCAGCAAAGTGCAGCCACTGCTCCTTACCTTGGAAGAGAGGTATCTCATCAGGGCCACCCCTCTTGACCTTGAATGTGGAGGAGCTACTCTCAGCCCTCTTGCACCCGCACACAACCTTTAGTGCTGTGGAAAATACAAATGTGACTGTGCCAACCGCAAGTAAAGGGAAGTCCCTCAGTCGTGTCCGACTCTTTGTGACTCCATGGACTGGAGCCCACCGGGCTCCTCCATCCATGGAATTTTCTAGGCAAGAGTACTGGAGTGGGTTGCCGTTACCTTCTCCAGGCATCTTCCTGTCCCGGGGATCAAACCATGGCCCCGCATTGCGGGCAGACGCTTTACCGTCTGAGCCACCAGGGAATCAAGCTTTCACAAATCAAAAAGATAGGAAACTGAACATAAGACGCAAGTGATGTATCTGCTAAGCGATTCATAGGTAAAATGGACTAAGAACAAACCGCACTCAAATCTCCAAGAAAAAACACACCGCCCTTGTCCCATTCCCCCAAACCACCTGCAACCTAAACCCTTTATGTCACTCTAACCTAGCCCTAAAACCTAACCCTTCGCTCGCAGTATACATGTGCATTCAGAGGCATCCATCCATCCACAGGAGAGACAGAAAGAGGAAAAGGAAGAGAGAGACTGAATTTCTAAAGGAAAAGAAAGACATGTCTAGAGAGAGACAGTGACCAAAAGAGAGGAAATGAGTAGATCGTACAGACCTTTTCATAAATCTATCTGGAAGTTAGAAGCAATGACAGTGCCCATCCACCCAGAAGGCGGAAAATGACCCAAGGTTATGAGAGTCAAAGAGAAGAATGCAGGGAGCCATTATAGGCTCAGCCACCCACAGAAGCCGAGATAGGGCACTTGAAGCAGAATCTCAGTGGAAAAAGAGGACCAGAAAGTTGGGTCCTCTTTTAAATAAGAGAAAGTGACCTTCGAGTCTTCCCTTCAGTCCTCCATTAGGGGTGGTGGGGGGGGTGGTGTGTGGGGGGCGGGAAGGGGGTTGGCGGTTGGCGGTGGGTGAGGTCCCAAAACAGGCATGAAGGGGAGTGCCTTTTCCTAGGTCCCAGAGCCCATCCAGGCCTGTTTCTGCCTCACTGTGTGCTAGGTCATGGCTGGATTGAACCCTGCCTTTGGAAGTCCCAGTGCATGAGCTCCATGTGACACCAGCCCCAGGTTGAAAGGCATGTAGGTGTTGTAGGCTGACAGACCTAGGCAGGAGTTGGGACGTTGACCCCCACTCTGCAGATGGAGAGACTGGGGAAACCCTGAGGGGCATATGGCTTGTTCAGGGCCACATCACAGAGGAGAAGAAGGAGCCTGTCTGAAAGAGCTGTGTCCTCAGAGCTGAGGCCCTGGCTGCACCCAGGCCTGCCAAAGCTGTGGGGTGGGCGGTGTGGGTGTCACTGTGCCTACACGTGGCCTAAGGGGGTGGGTCACCAGACAGAAACCCAGAGGTTCCCTTGGGAAGCTTTGTGTAAGGGACCTCGGTGACGAACCCAGGAAATGACGTCACTTCCTGGCAACAGACCCCAACAGACGTCACTTCCTGGCAACAGAACCCAACAGAACCCAGAACCCAGGACTCCAGGCATCACAGCGGAGAGGAGCCCGCAGCCAGTTTGCGGGCTCTCAAGATGTTTTGTTGTTTGCCCCTTCCCAGAGGCCGGATCCCTGGGAGAGCTCAGAGGCAGAACGTCTTTCAACGCATTCTGCGCTGGCTCAGGAACCCCCCGAGAGGCCTCTGTCCCTGTGGCCAAAGGAAGAGAAAGGTAACATGGGAGCCCCAGGCCGGGCCAGGTCCCCTCTCCCATCCCACCCGGGTAACCCTGACTCCTTTCCCTGTGTGTGTGGAAGAGGGCTTCTCGGGGTATGTATGCCTCAAGCAAGCCCTGGCGGATGTGGGTCAGAAGTCCCTGGGCTGGGTGGCTGGGTGTGTCCACAGCCCAGGGGAGAGCAGGCTGGGCGGGATGGGGAGAGTCCAGGCAGCACCGGCTGCCCAGGAAGACCCCTCATGCCCAGTGCGTGAGTTGGCGGGGGTTTGGGGGTGGGGTCACTTCGTCCAGGGTGGGTACCCGAGCAGATACATATTTATGCTGGCTGAAGGAGTTCGAGCGGGCAGAAGCAGCCACCATACTGGTCAGGCCCAGCTCAGTCAACTCCAAGCAGGGCTGGCTGACGGTCAGTGTCATTTCAGAGGATGCCAGTGGTTTCGGCCTATGAGTGGGTCACTCAGTACCCCTCCCGAGGGAGTGGTCGGACCACCACCCCCTGCCCGTGAGGCCCAGTGCAGGCTCCAGGTGCCCATGGAGGGACCAGCCCAACTGGGAATGGAGAGGAAGCAGGGAAGGCCTGCTCCACCCCCCCCCCGGAGCCACCCCGCCCGGGGGGCCCAGTCTCAGGCTGCCACGGAGCTCAGCACACCAGCCTCTGATCCAGAGCCCGGGCCCCTGCCCCTGGGCGCGGAGGTGCCCGTGGAGGCCAGCCCAACTGGGATGGAGAGGAAGCAGGGAAGGCCTGCTCCACCGAAACCACCCAGGAGACACCGCGGGGCCCAGTCTCAGGCTGCCCCAGAGCTCAGCACACCCAGCGCTGATCCAGAGCCCCAAGAACCCCTGCCCCTGAGGCAGCAGGAGGACCTGGAGCCCAGCACAGCAGCGCACAGAGGTGAGGAGCCTGGGGCTGTGCATGTGAGTGTGTGGGGAGGGGGTGCTGAGCTACACAGGGGGGAGTCCCCCAGAGCTGGGTCTGGGCCTGCAACAAAGGCTGGCCTCACACCACCCATCTTTCACACTGCAGTCAGAGTGCATCCTATGCTGGGTATTCTTTGGGATTCTCTGGGAAGCTTTCTGTCCCCATATACACACATCCAAATGCTGGCGATGGGTAACCTTCTCTTCTCTCCCAGCTCTAGCACTGGCCTCTAACTACCACCAGACTCCACGTCTAAGTCCTGTCCTTACAGCAGTGTTGACTCCGGGCGCAGGACCCAGTGATCCAGTGAGGCGAGGTGGAGACGTGAGACTTCCCTTCCCCAAGACACCGGGCCAGCTGGGTACTGGCCAGCACGCCCGGGCATATGGGACCTCTGTGCTTGCAGGACCCCGGGACACAGGCACTGATGTCCCACCCGGTCAGCAAGAACATCCACCTGCAGCTGCACCTGCACCTGCACCTGCCCGGGCTTTGGCAGGAGAACCCGAGGCAGGGGATGGGTCACCACCTCTGCAGGGAGAGCCTGCCCTGGCTCATGCCCAAGACCCGGATGCCCACCACAACTGACCCACCCCTGCAGGGAGAACCGGCCCCCGCTCTGGACAGTGACCCAGAGCCCTTTCTAAAAACCCCTCGTCCAGGGGAGCAGTTGGCTCTGCTACCTCCATCCCTTTCGGCTCCCCACCTAGGGCAGACTGAGTGCCCTTCCCCGGAACTTATTTGTATCTGGTTCCTGGGTAGCTTTCTTTTCATGTATTATATTTTTTATGGTTTCCTGTATTTTTCTAGGTTAAGATTTTGTGAATAAATACTCCTTTAATTGATGCAGTTTGGGAATATTAAGGCCTTCACAATGCTGTGTAACCATCACCACTGTCTACATTCAGACCCTCTCATTCTATCCCCCCACTTCCCAGTGAAGCCTGGATCCATGTCAAGCACTCCCCATTCCTCCTTCCCCCACCTGACAACATTTAGTCTCTTCTCTCTCGATTACTTCCCATTCTTCGGGTGTCTGCAATCTATGCTAATCACTGAATTGATAGAAAAATGGATTATTTTTCTGAGAGAAAGGGAAAGTTATAGTCACTTAGTCTTGTTAGAGTCTTTGCAGCCCCAAGGTCTTTACAGTCCATGGAATTATCTTGGCCAGGATACTGGAGTGGGTAACATGTCCATTCTCCAGGGGATTTTTCTGACTCTCCACATATTGTAAGACTAAACTTGAGAATTCTTGTTTTTATTTCATTTGAAGTAGGCTTTGGGTAACGGAAAGGACAGTGTAGGTACTTTCAGCATGTCATCTGCAAAACCAAGCCCTTTCGGCACATGTGGTCAGAAGCTGCAGGTAGGCATTGCTGTTGTCAATGTGACATCTCAGCCAGAAGGGAGATGTGGAGCTCTTGCTGTCCCACAAACACATTCACAGAAGAAGCCAAAAGAGAGAGCTGGAAAACGAACACCACCAACGACCAAAAGCGTTCCTCACTGGACAAAGCTAGAGAAAACCCAACATCCTACTGCCCAAAAAGCCTCTTGGCAAATTATGTTCAGTAAGGAAGAGAAGACTCATGTGAGGGTGCACAGGCCATGCCCATGGCCAGTGTAGTTTAGAGATGGCCTGGCCTCTCAGATGAAGACACACGCCGGTGTAAACCCTTTGCAGACAGCAGGGATGGTCATCACCGTGTTAAGGGTTTAGTCTGGTGTCAACATGCCCTGGGTACCACAGGAGGGAGAAGACCTGGATCCCTTCCTCTGCCCCACATCACTCCCTCAGGAAGGCAGCTCAGGTGCTTTCAGGAGCGTGCCTGCCTGTCTGGCTCAGCCATGAGCTGTGACCACCTCCAGGCTAGACTCCACCTTCTCTTCTCTATGCACCGAAAACCTGCACGCAGTGCCAAAGCATCGATTTTTCGGCACTCAGCTTTCTTCCCAGCCCAGCTCGCGCATCCATACATGACAACAGGAAAAACCCTAGCCTTGACTAGCCGGACCTTGGTTCGCAAAGGAATTAATGTCTCTGCTTTTGAATATGCTCTCTAGGTTGGTCATAATTTTCCTTCCAAGGAGTAAGCGTCTTTCAATTTCATGGCTGCAGTCACCATCTGCAGTGATTTTGGACCACCCCTCCCCTCCCCCCCCCCCTGCAAATACTGTCTGACACTGTATTCACAATCTCCCCGTCTATTTCCCATGACGTCATGGGACCAGAAGCCATGATCTTCTTTTTCTGAATGTTGAGCTTTAAGCCAACGTTTACACTCTCCTGTTTCACTCTCATCAAGTGGCTCTCTTTAGTTCCTCTTCACTTTCTGCCATAAGGGTGTTGTCATCTGCATATCTGAAGTTAGAGATATTTCTCCTGGCAGTCTTGATTCCAGCTTGTCTTTCTTTCAGCCCAGTCTTTCTTATGATGTACACTGCACATAAGTTAAATAAGCAGGGGACAATATACAGCCTTGACGTACTCCTTTCCCTATTTCGAACCATTCTGTTGTTCCATGTCCAATTCTAACTGTTACTTCCTGACCTGCATGTAGGTTTCTCACGAGGCAGGTCAGGGGGTCTGGTATCCCGATCTCTGGAATTTTTCCGACAGTTTAGTGTGATGCATCCCCTTGAATGAAAAGGACATCCTTTTGGCGGTGTTAGTTCTAAAAGGTCTTGAAAGTCTTCATAGAATCGCTCAACGTCAACTTGTTTGGTGTGACTGGTTGGGGCATAGGCTTGGATTACCATGATATCGAATGGTTTGCCTTGGAAACGAACAGAGTTCATTCTGTCGTTTTTGAGATGGCATCCAAGTACAGCATTTCACAGTCTTTTGTTGACCATGACGGCTACTCCATTTCTTCTAAGGGATTCCTGTCCACAGTAGCGGATCTAATGGTCATCTGAGTTAAACTCACCCATTCCCGTCCATTTTAGTTCGCTGATTCCTAGAATGTCGGTGTTCACTCTTGCCATCTCCTGTTTGACCACTTCCAAGTTGCCTTGATTCATGGACCTAACACTCCAGGTTCCTAGGCAATATTGCTCTTTACTGCATCAGACCTTGCTTGTTTCACCAGTCACATCCACAGCTGGGTATTGTTTTTGCTCTGGCTCCATCCCTTCAGTCTTTCTGGAGTTATTTCTCCACTGACCTCCAGGAGCTTACCGACCTGGGAGTTCCTCTCTCAGTATCCTATCCTTTTGCCTTTCCATACTGTTCATGGGGTCCTCAAGGCAAGACTGCTGAAGTGGTTTGCCATTCCCTTCTCCAGTGGACCATATTCTGTCAGACCTGTCCATCATGACCCGTCCGCCTTGGGTGGCCCACGCACGGCATGGCCTAGCTTCATTGAGATAGACAAGGCTGTGGTCCATGTGATCAGATTGGCTCGTTGTCTGTGATTATGGACTCAGCGTGTCTACCTCTGATGCCGTCTCACAACACCTACCGTCTTCCTTGGGTTTCTCTTACCTTGGTCGTGGTGTATCTATTCACGGCTGCTCCAGCAAAGTGCAGCCACTGCTCCTTACCTTGGAGAGAGGTATCTCATCAGGGCCACCCCTCTTGACCTTGAATGTGGAGGAGCTACTCTCAGCCCTCTTGCACCCGCACACAACCTTTAGTGCTGTGGAAAATACAAATGTGACTGTGCCAACCGCAAGTAAAGGGAAGTCCCTCAGTCGTGTCCGACTCTTTGTGACTCCATGGACTGGAGCCCACCGGGCTCCTCCATCCATGGAATTTTCTAGGCAAGAGTACTGGAGTGGGTTGCCGTTACCTTCTCCAGGCATCTTCCTGTCCCGGGGATCAAACCATGGCCCCGCATTGCGGGCAGACGCTTTACCGTCTGAGCCACCAGGGAATCAAGCTTTCACAAATCAAAAAGATAGGAAACTGAACATAAGACGCAAGTGATGTATCTGCTAAGCGATTCATAGGTAAAATGGACTAAGAACAAACCGCACTCAAATCTCCAAGAAAAAAACACACCGCCCTTGTCCCATTCCCCCAAACCACCTGCAACCTAAACCCTTTATGTCACTCTAACCTAGCCCTAAAACCTAACCCTTCGCTCGCAGTATACATGTGCATTCAGAGGCATCCATCCATCCACAGGAGAGACAGAAAGAGGAAAAGGAAGAGAGAGACTGAATTTCTAAAGGAAAAGAAAGACATGTCTAGAGAGAGACAGTGACCAAAAGAGAGGAAATGAGTAGATCGTACAGACCTTTTCATAAATCTATCTGGAAGTTAGAAGCAATGACAGTGCCCATCCACCCAGAAGGCGGAAAATGACCCAAGGTTATGAGAGTCAAAGAGAAGAATGCAGGGAGCCATTATAGGCTCAGCCACCCACAGAAGCCGAGATAGGGCACTTGAAGCAGAATCTCAGTGGAAAAAGAGGACCAGAAAGTTGGGTCCTCTTTTAAATAAGAGAAAGTGACCTTCGAGTCTTCCCTTCAGTCCTCCATTAGGGGTGGTGGGGGGGTGGTGTGGGGGGGCGGGAAGGGGGTTGGCGGTTGGCGGTGGGTGAGGTCCCAAAACAGGCATGAAGGGGAGTGCCTTTTCCTAGGTCCCAGAGCCCATCCAGGCCTGTTTCTGCCTCACTGTGTGCTAGGTCATGGCTGGATTGAACCCTGCCTTTGGAAGTCCCAGTGCATGAGCTCCATGTGACACCAGCCCCAGGTTGAAAGGCATGTAGGTGTTGTAGGCTGACAGACCTAGGCAGGAGTTGGGACGTTGACCCCCACTCTGCAGATGGAGAGACTGGGGAAACCCTGAGGGGCATATGGCTTGTTCAGGGCCACATCACAGAGGAGAAGAAGGAGCCTGTCTGAAAGAGCTGTGTCCTCAGAGCTGAGGCCCTGGCTGCACCCAGGCCTGCCAAAGCTGTGGGGTGGGCGGTGTGGGTGTCACTGTGCCTACACGTGGCCTAAGGGGGTGGGTCACCAGACAGAAACCCAGAGGTTCCCTTGGGAAGCTTTGTGTAAGGGACCTCGGTGACGAACCCAGGAAATGACGTCACTTCCTGGCAACAGACCCCAACAGACGTCACTTCCTGGCAACAGAACCCAACAGAACCCAGAACCCAGGACTCCAGGCATCACAGCGGAGAGGAGCCCGCAGCCAGTTTGCGGGCTCTCAAGATGTTTTGTTGTTTGCCCCTTCCCAGAGGCCGGATCCCTGGGAGAGCTCAGAGGCAGAACGTCTTTCAACGCGTTCTGCGCTGGCTCAGGAACCCCCGAGAGGCCTCTGTCCCTGTGGCCAAAGGAAGAGAAAGGTAACATGGGAGCCCCCAGGCCGGGCCAGGTCCCCTCTCCCATCCCACCCGGGTAACCCTGACTCCTTTCCCTGTGTGTGTGGAAGAGGGCTTCTCGGGGTATGTATGCCTCAAGCAAGCCCTGGCGGATGTGGGTCAGAAGTCCCTGGGCTGGGTGGCTGGGTGTGTCCACAGCCCAGGGGAGAGCAGGCTGGGCGGGATGGGGAGAGTCCAGGCAGCACCGGCTGCCCAGGAAGACCCCTCATGCCCAGTGCGTGAGTTGGCGGGGGTTTGGGGGGTGGGGTCACTTCGTCCAGGGTGGGTACCCGAGCAGATACATATTTATGCTGGCTGAAGGAGTTCGAGCGGGCAGAAGCAGCCACCATACTGGTCAGGCCCAGCTCAGTCAACTCCAAGCAGGGCTGGCTGACGGTCAGTGTCATTTCAGAGGATGCCAGTGGTTTCGGCCTATGAGTGGGTCACTCAGTACCCCTCCCGAGGGAGTGGTCGGACCACCACCCCCTGCCCGTGAGGCCCAGTGCAGGCTCCAGGTGCCCATGGAGGGACCAGCCCAACTGGGAATGGAGAGGAAGCAGGGAAGGCCTGCTCCACCGAAACCACCCAGGAGACACCGCGGGGCCCAGTCTCAGGCTGCCACGGAGCTCAGCACACCAGCCTCTGATCCAGAGCCCGGAGAACCCCTGCCCCTGAGGCGCAGGAGGTGCCCGTGGAAGGACCAGCCCAACTGGGAATGGAGAGGAAGCAGGGAAGGCCTGCTCCACCGAAACCACCCAGGAGACACCGCGGGGCCCAGTCTCAGGCTGCCCCAGAGCTCAGCACACCCAGCGCTGATCCAGAGCCCCAAGAACCCCTGCCCCTGAGGCAGCAGGAGGACCTGGAGCCCAGCACAGCAGCGCACAGAGGTGAGGAGCCTGGGGCTGTGCATGTGAGTGTGTGGGGAGGGGGTGCTGAGCTACACAGGGAGGAGTCCCCCAGAGCTGGGTCTGGGCCTGCAACAAAGGCTGGCCTCACACCACCCATCTTTCACACTGCAGTCAGAGTGCATCCTATGCTGGGTATTCTTTGGGATTCTCTGGGAAGCTTTCTGTCCCCATATACACACATCCAAATGCTGGCGATGGGTAACCTTCTCTTCTCTCCCAGCTCTAGCACTGGCCTCTAACTACCACCAGACTCCACGTCTAAGTCCTGTCCTTACAGCAGTGTTGACTCCGGGCGCAGGACCCAGTGATCCAGTGAGGCGAGGTGGAGACGTGAGACTTCCCTTCCCCAAGACACCGGGCCAGCTGGGTACTGGCCAGCACGCCGGGCATATGGGACCTCTGTGCTTGCAGGACCCCGGGACACAGGCACTGATGTCCCACCCGGTCAGCAAGAACATCCACCTGCAGCTGCACCTGCACCTGCACCTGCCCGGGCTTTGGCAGGAGAACCCGAGGCAGGGGATGGGTCACCACCTCTGCAGGGAGAGCCTGCCCTGGCTCATGCCCAAGACCCGGATGCCCACCACAACTGACCCACCCCTGCAGGGAGAACCGGCCCCCGCTCTGGACAGTGACCCAGAGCCCTTTCTAAAACCCCCTCGTCCAGGGGAGCAGTTGGCTCTGCTACCTCCATCCCTTTCGGCTCCCCACCTAGGGCAGACTGAGTGCCCTTCCCCGGAACTTATTTGTATCTGGTTCCTGGGTAGCTTTCTTTTCATGTATTATATTTTTTATGGTTTCCTGTATTTTTCTAGGTTAAGATTTTGTGAATAAATACTCCTTTAATTGATGCAGTTTGGGAATATTAAGGCCTTCACAATGCTGTGTAACCATCACCACTGTCTACATTCAGACCCTCTCATTCTATCCCCCCACTTCCCAGTGAAGCCTGGATCCATGTCAAGCACTCCCCATTCCTCCTTCCCCCACCTGACAACATTTAGTCTCTTCTCTCTCGATTACTTCCCATTCTTCGGGTGTCTGCAATCTATGCTAATCACTGAATTGATAGAAAAATGGATTATTTTTCTGAGAGAAAGGGAAAGTTATAGTCACTTAGTCTTGTTAGAGTCTTTGCAGCCCCAAGGTCTTTACAGTCCATGGAATTATCTTGGCCAGGATACTGGAGTGGGTAACATGTCCATTCTCCAGGGGATTTTTCTGACTCTCCACATATTGTAAGACTAAACTTGAGAATTCTTGTTTTTATTTCATTTGAAGTAGGCTTTGGGTAACGGAAAGGACAGTGTAGGTACTTTCAGCATGTCATCTGCAAAACCAAGCCCTTTCGGCACATGTGGTCAGAAGCTGCAGGTAGGCATTGCTGTTGTCAATGTGACATCTCAGCCAGAAGGGAGATGTGGAGCTCTTGCTGTCCCACAAACACATTCACAGAAGAAGCCAAAAGAGAGAGCTGGAAAACGAACACCACCAACGACCAAAAAGCGTTCCTCACTGGACAAAGCTAGAGAAAACCCAACATCCTACTGCCCAAAAAGCCTCTTGGCAAATTATGTTCAGTAAGGAAGAGAAGACTCATGTGAGGGTGCACAGGCCATGCCCATGGCCAGTGTAGTTTAGAGATGGCCTGGCCTCTCAGATGAAGACACACGCCGGTGTAAACCCTTTGCAGACAGCAGGGATGGTCATCACCGTGTTAAGGGTTTAGTCTGGTGTCAACATGCCCCGGGTACCACAGGAGGGAGAAGACCTGGATCCCTTCCTCTGCCCCACATCACTCCCTCAGGAAGGCAGCTCAGGTGCTTTCAGGAGCGTGCCTGCCTGTCTGGCTCAGCCATGAGCTGTGACCACCTCCAGGCTAGACTCCACCTTCTCTTCTCTATGCACCGAAAACCTGCACGCAGTGCCAAAGCATCGATTTTTCGGCACTCAGCTTTCTTCCCAGCCCAGCTCGCGCATCCATACATGACAACAGGAAAAACCCTAGCCTTGACTAGCCGGACCTTGGTTCGCAAAGGAATTAATGTCTCTGCTTTTGAATATGCTCTCTAGGTTGGTCATAATTTTCCTTCCAAGGAGTAAGCGTCTTTCAATTTCATGGCTGCAGTCACCATCTGCAGTGATTTTGGACCACCCCTCCCCCCCCCCCCCCGCCCTGCAAATACTGTCTGACACTGTATTCACAATCTCCCCGTCTATTTCCCATGACGTCATGGGACCAGAAGCCATGATCTTCTTTTTCTGAATGTTGAGCTTTAAGCCAACGTTTACACTCTCCTGTTTCACTCTCATCAAGTGGCTCTCTTTAGTTCCTCTTCACTTTCTGCCATAAGGGTGTTGTCATCTGCATATCTGAAGTTAGAGATATTTCTCCTGGCAGTCTTGATTCCAGCTTGTCTTTCTTTCAGCCCAGTCTTTCTTATGATGTACACTGCACATAAGTTAAATAAGCAGGGGGACAATATACAGCCTTGACGTACTCCTTTCCCTATTTCGAACCATTCTGTTGTTCCATGTCCAATTCTAACTGTTACTTCCTGACCTGCATGTAGGTTTCTCACGAGGCAGGTCAGGGGGTCTGGTATCCCGATCTCTGGAATTTTTCCGACAGTTTAGTGTGATGCATCCCCTTGAATGAAAAGGACATCCTTTTGGCGGTGTTAGTTCTAAAAGGTCTTGAAAGTCTTCATAGAATCGCTCAACGTCAACTTGTTTGGTGTGACTGGTTGGGGCATAGGCTTGGATTACCATGATATCGAATGGTTTGCCTTGGAAACGAACAGAGTTCATTCTGTCGTTTTTGAGATGGCATCCAAGTACAGCATTTCACAGTCTTTTGTTGACCATGACGGCTACTCCATTTCTTCTAAGGGATTCCTGTCCACAGTAGCGGATCTAATGGTCATCTGAGTTAAACTCACCCATTCCCGTCCATTTTAGTTCGCTGATTCCTAGAATGTCGGGTGTTCACTCTTGCCATCTCCTGTTTGACCACTTCCAAGTTGCCTTGATTCATGGACCTAACACTCCAGGTTCCTAGGCAATATTGCTCTTTACTGCATCAGACCTTGCTTGTTTCACCAGTCACATCCACAGCTGGGTATTGTTTTTGCTCTGGCTCCATCCCTTCAGTCTTTCTGGAGTTATTTCTCCACTGACCTCCAGGAGCTTACCGACCTGGGAGTTCCTCTCTCAGTATCCTATCCTTTTGCCTTTCCATACTGTTCATGGGGTCCTCAAGGCAAGACTGCTGAAGTGGTTTGCCATTCCCTTCTCCAGTGGACCATATTCTGTCAGACCTGTCCATCATGACCCGTCCGCCTTGGGTGGCCCATGCACGGCATGGCCTAGCTTCATTGAGATAGACAAGGCTGTGGTCCATGTGATCAGATTGGCTCGTTGTCTGTGATTATGGACTCAGCGTGTCTACCTCTGATGCCGTCTCACAACACCTACCGTCTTCCTTGGGTTTCTCTTACCTTGGTCGTGGTGTATCTATTCACGGCTGCTCCAGCAAAGTGCAGCCACTGCTCCTTACCTTGGAAGAGAGGTATCTCATCAGGGCCACCCCTCTTGACCTTGAATGTGGAGGAGCTACTCTCAGCCCTCTTGCACCCGCACACAACCTTTAGTGCTGTGGAAAATACAAATGTGACTGTGCCAACCGCAAGTAAAGGGAAGTCCCTCAGTCGTGTCCGACTCTTTGTGACTCCATGGACTGGAGCCCACCGGGCTCCTCCATCCATGGAATTTTCTAGGCAAGAGTACTGGAGTGGGTTGCCGTTACCTTCTCCAGGCATCTTCCTGTCCCGGGGATCAAACCATGGCCCCGCATTGCGGGCAGACGCTTTACCGTCTGAGCCACCAGGGAATCAAGCTTTCACAAATCAAAAGATAGGAAACTGAACATAAGACGCAAGTGATGTATCTGCTAAGCGATTCATAGGTAAAATGGACTAAGAACAAACCGCACTCAAATCTCCAAGAAAAAACACACCGCCCTTGTCCCATTCCCCCAAACCACCTGCAACCTAAACCCTTTATGTCACTCTAACCTAGCCCTAAAACCTAACCCTTCGCTCGCAGTATACATGTGCATTCAGAGGCATCCATCCATCCACAGGAGAGACAGAAAGAGGAAAAGGAAGAGAGAGACTGAATTTCTAAAGGAAAAGAAAGACATGTCTAGAGAGAGACAGTGACCAAAAGAGAGGAAATGAGTAGATCGTACAGACCTTTTCATAAATCTATCTGGAAGTTAGAAGCAATGACAGTGCCCATCCACCCAGAAGGCGGAAAATGACCCAAGGTTATGAGAGTCAAAGAGAAGAATGCAGGGAGCCATTATAGGCTCAGCCACCCACAGAAGCCGAGATAGGGCACTTGAAGCAGAATCTCAGTGGAAAAAGAGGACCAGAAAGTTGGGTCCTCTTTTAATAAGAGAAAGTGACCTTCGAGTCTTCCCTTCAGTCCTCCATTAGGGGTGGTGGGGGGGGGTGGTGTGTGGGGGGCGGGAAGGGGGTTGGCGGTTGGCGGTGGGTGAGGTCCCAAAACAGGCATGAAGGGGAGTGCCTTTTCCTAGGTCCCAGAGCCCATCCAGGCCTGTTTCTGCCTCACTGTGTGCTAGGTCATGGCTGGATTGAACCCTGCCTTTGGAAGTCCCAGTGCATGAGCTCCATGTGACACCAGCCCCAGGTTGAAAGGCATGTAGGTGTTGTAGGCTGACAGACCTAGGCAGGAGTTGGGACGTTGACCCCCACTCTGCAGATGGAGAGACTGGGGAAACCCTGAGGGGCATATGGCTTGTTCAGGGCCACATCACAGAGGAGAAGAAGGAGCCTGTCTGAAAGAGCTGTGTCCTCAGAGCTGAGGCCCTGGCTGCACCCAGGCCTGCCAAAGCTGTGGGGTGGGCGGTGTGGGTGTCACTGTGCCTACACGTGGCCTAAGGGGGTGGGTCACCAGACAGAAACCCAGAGGTTCCCTTGGGAAGCTTTGTGTAAGGGACCTCGGTGACGAACCCAGGAAATGACGTCACTTCCTGGCAACAGACCCCAACAGACGTCACTTCCTGGCAACAGAACCCAACAGAACCCAGAACCCAGGACTCCAGGCATCACAGCGGAGAGGAGCCCGCAGCCAGTTTGCGGGCTCTCAAGATGTTTTGTTGTTTGCCCCTTCCCAGAGGCCGGATCCCTGGGAGAGCTCAGAGGCAGAACGTCTTTCAACGCGTTCTGCGCTGGCTCAGGAACCCCCGAGAGGCCTCTGTCCCTGTGGCCAAAGGAAGAGAAAGGTAACATGGGAGCCCCAGGCCGGGCCAGGTCCCCTCTCCCATCCCACCCGGGTAACCCTGACTCCTTTCCCTGTGTGTGTGGAAGAGGGCTTCTCGGGGTATGTATGCCTCAAGCAAGCCCTGGCGGATGTGGGTCAGAAGTCCCTGGGCTGGGTGGCTGGGTGTGTCCACAGCCCAGGGGAGAGCAGGCTGGGCGGGATGGGGAGAGTCCAGGCAGCACCGGCTGCCCAGGAAGACCCCCTCATGCCCAGTGCGTGAGTTGGCGGGGTTTGGGGGTGGGGTCACTTCGTCCAGGGTGGGTACCCGAGCAGATACATATTTATGCTGGCTGAAGGAGTTCGAGCGGGCAGAAGCAGCCACCATACTGGTCAGGCCCAGCTCAGTCAACTCCAAGCAGGGCTGGCTGACGGTCAGTGTCATTTCAGAGGATGCCAGTGGTTTCGGCCTATGAGTGGGTCACTCAGTACCCCCTCCCCGAGGGAGTGGTCGGACCACCACCCCCCTGCCCGTGAGGCCCAGTGCAGGCTCCAGGTGCCCATGGAGGGACCAGCCCAACTGGGAATGCGGCGCCCAGCGGGAACCCCCGCGAGACACCGCGGGGCCCGTCCCAGGCTGCCACGGGCCACCCCACCAGCCTCTGCCAGGCCCGGGCCCCTGCCCCTGGGCGCGGGGTGCCGTGGGGCCGCCCCGGGTGGAGAGGAAGCAGGGAAGGCCTGCCCCCGAAACCACCCAGGAGACACCGGGGCGGGGCCCAGTCTCAGGCTGCCCCGAGAGCTCAGCACACCCAGCGCTGATCCAGAGCCCCAAGAACCCCTGCCCCTGAGGCAGCAGGAGGACCTGGAGCCCAGCACAGCAGCGCACAGAGGTGAGGAGCCTGGGGCTGTGCATGTGAGTGTGTGGGGAGGGGGTGCTGAGCTACACAGGGAGGAGTCCCCCAGAGCTGGGTCTGGGCCTGCAACAAAGGCTGGCCTCACACCACCCATCTTTCACACTGCAGTCAGAGTGCATCCTATGCTGGGTATTCTTTGGGATTCTCTGGGAAGCTTTCTGTCCCCATATACACACATCCAAATGCTGGCGATGGGTAACCTTCTCTTCTCTCCCAGCTCTAGCACTGGCCTCTAACTACCACCAGACTCCACGTCTAAGTCCTGTCCTTACAGCAGTGTTGACTCCGGGCGCAGGACCCAGTGATCCAGTGAGGCGAGGTGGAGACGTGAGACTTCCCTTCCCCAAGACACCGGGCCAGCTGGGTACTGGCCAGCACGCCGGGCATATGGGACCTCTGTGCTTGCAGGACCCCGGGACACAGGCACTGATGTCCCACCCGGTCAGCAAGAACATCCACCTGCAGCTGCACCTGCACCTGCACCTGCCCGGGCTTTGGCAGGAGAACCCGAGGCAGGGGATGGGTCACCACCTCTGCAGGGAGAGCCTGCCCTGGCTCATGCCCAAGACCCGGATGCCCACCACAACTGACCCACCCCTGCAGGGAGAACCGGCCCCCGCTCTGGACAGTGACCCAGAGCCCTTTCTAAAACCCCTCGTCCAGGGGAGCAGTTGGCTCTGCTACCTCCATCCCTTTCGGCTCCCCACCTAGGGCAGACTGAGTGCCCTTCCCCGGAACTTATTTGTATCTGGTTCCTGGGTAGCTTTCTTTTCATGTATTATATTTTTATGGTTTCCTGTATTTTTCTAGGTTAAGATTTTGTGAATAAATACTCCTTTAATTGATGCAGTTTGGGAATATTAAGGCCTTCACAATGCTGTGTAACCATCACCACTGTCTACATTCAGACCCTCTCATTCTATCCCCCCACTTCCCAGTGAAGCCTGGATCCATGTCAAGCACTCCCCATTCCTCCTTCCCCCACCTGACAACATTTAGTCTCTTCTCTCTCGATTACTTCCCATTCTTCGGGTGTCTGCAATCTATGCTAATCACTGAATTGATAGAAAAATGGATTATTTTTCTGAGAGAAAGGGAAAGTTATAGTCACTTAGTCTTGTTAGAGTCTTTGCAGCCCCAAGGTCTTTACAGTCCATGGAATTATCTTGGCCAGGATACTGGAGTGGGTAACATGTCCATTCTCCAGGGGATTTTTCTGACTCTCCACATATTGTAAGACTAAACTTGAGAATTCTTGTTTTTATTTCATTTGAAGTAGGCTTTGGGTAACGGAAAGGACAGTGTAGGTACTTTCAGCATGTCATCTGCAAAACCAAGCCCTTTCGGCACATGTGGTCAGAAGCTGCAGGTAGGCATTGCTGTTGTCAATGTGACATCTCAGCCAGAAGGGAGATGTGGAGCTCTTGCTGTCCCACAAACACATTCACAGAAGAAGCCAAAAGAGAGAGCTGGAAAACGAACACCACCAACGACCAAAAAGCGTTCCTCACTGGACAAAGCTAGAGAAAACCCAACATCCTACTGCCCAAAAAGCCTCTTGGCAAATTATGTTCAGTAAGGAAGAGAAGACTCATGTGAGGGTGCACAGGCCATGCCCATGGCCAGTGTAGTTTAGAGATGGCCTGGCCTCTCAGATGAAGACACACGCCGGTGTAAACCCTTTGCAGACAGCAGGGATGGTCATCACCGTGTTAAGGGTTTAGTCTGGTGTCAACATGCCCCGGGTACCACAGGAGGGAGAAGACCTGGATCCCTTCCTCTGCCCCACATCACTCCCTCAGGAAGGCAGCTCAGGTGCTTTCAGGAGCGTGCCTGCCTGTCTGGCTCAGCCATGAGCTGTGACCACCTCCAGGCTAGACTCCACCTTCTCTTCTCTATGCACCGAAAACCTGCACGCAGTGCCAAAGCATCGATTTTTCGGCACTCAGCTTTCTTCCCAGCCCAGCTCGCGCATCCATACATGACAACAGGAAAAACCCTGGCCTTGACTAGCCGGACCTTGGTTTGCAAACGAATTAATGTCTCTGCTTTTGAATATTATATCTAAGTTGGTCATAACTTTCCTTCCAGTGAGTAAGCATCTTTCAATTTCATGGCTGGAATCACCATCTGCAGTGATTTTGGAGCCCCCCAAAATAAAGTCTGACACTGCTTTCACAATCCCCGGTCTATTTGCCATGACGTCATGGGACCAGATGCCAAGATCTTCATTTTCTGAATGTTGAGCTTTAACCCAACATTTTCGGTCTCCTCTTTCACTCTCATCAAGAGTTTCTTTTTAGTTACTCTTCACTTTCTGCCATAAGGGTGTTTCCATCAGCATATCTGAGGTTACTGATATTTCTCCTGGCAATCTTGATTCCAGCTTGTGCTTTTTCCAGCCTAGCTTTTCTCTTAATGTACTTTACATTGAAGTTAAATAAGCAGGTGGACAATATACAGCCTTTGACATACTCCTTTCCCCTATTTGGAACCATTCTGTTGTTCCATGTCCAATTCTAACTGTTGCTTCCTGACCTGCATGTACGTTTCTCAAGAGGCAGGTCAGGTGGTCTCTTATTCCCATCTCTTGAAAATTTTCCAACAGTTTAGTTTGATCCACACAGTCAAAGGCTTTGGCATATTCAATAAAGCAGAAATAGATGTTTTTCTGGAACTCTCTTGCTTTTTTGATGATCCAGTGGATGTTCGCAATTTGATCTCAGTTCCTCTGCCTTTTCTAAAACCAGCTTGAACATCTGGAACTTCCCCGTTCACGTATTGCTGAAGCCTGGCTTGGAGAATATTGATCATTACTTTACTAGCGTGAGATGAGTACAGTTGTGCGGTAGCTTGAGCATTCTTTGGCATTGTCTTTCTTTGTAATTGCAATGAAAACTGACCGTTTCCAGTTCTTGGCCACTGCTGAGTTTTCCAAATGTGCTGGCATATTGAGTGCAGCACTTTCACAGCATCATCTTTCAGGATTTGAAATAGCTCAAGTGGATTTCCATCACCCCCTCTATTATGCAGAGGTAATTCCCTTCTATTCCTAGTTTGTTGATTGATTTATGAAAACTGTTTAATTTTGTCAAACTTCTTTCTGGATCTATTAAGATGATCATGTAAATTTTATTCTTCACACTGTTAATGTGGTTCCTCACAGTGACTGATTTTTGTATATTGAACCATCCTTGCATCTCAAGGAAAAAGAGTCTCACTTGATAGTGGTTTATGATCCTTTTAATGTGCTGTTGAGTTTTGTTTGCTAGTATTTTACTGAGGATTTTTATACCTGTTATCATTGTGGATATTGGTCTGTTATTTTATTTTCTTGAAGTGTTTTTGGCTTTAGTATCAGAGTAATGATGTCCTTATTAAAATAACTTTGGAAGTGTTCTCTCCTCAATTATTGGAAGAATTTGAGAATAATTGACATTAACTTGTCTCTAATATTTTGTAGATTTCCCTAATGAAGATCTGGTCCTGGACTTTTATTGTTTGGAGACATTTTATTGCTAATTCAATTTCCTTTCATGTTATGCCTGTTCAGATTTTCTATTTCCTCATGAACTGGCCTTGATAGGTTGCATGTTTCTAGAAATTAATCCATTTCTTCTAACTTATGCAATTTGTTGGCATACAATTGTTCAGAGTAGTATCTAATATTAAATTTCTATTTCATCAATTATAATGTCTTTTCCCTCATTTCTGGTTTTATTTTTTGAGTCTTCTTTCTCTTTTTCTTAATTAATCTAATGATTTGTCAGTTTCATTGATCTTTACAAACAACTAATTCAGTTGGATTATTTCTCCTATTGTTTTTCTAATCTCTATTTCATTTACTTATTCTTGAATCTTTATTGTTTCCTTCTTCTAACTCTGTGTGTGTGCTCAGTCATGTCTGACTCTTTGTGACCCCATGGACCATGGCCCATCAGGCTCCTCTCTCCATGGAATTTTCCAGGCAAGGATACTGGAATAGGTTGCCATTTCCTCCTCCTGGGAATCTTCCTGACCCAGAGATTGAATGTGTCTCTTTTGGATTTCCTGCATTGGCAGGCAGAATTTTTACCACAAGTCAGTGAGGAATTAGACAACTAAGTTTGGAGTTTGTTTATTCTTCTTTTTCTTGTTCCTTGAGGTATCTTTGGGTCATTCTCTTTTTTTTAATACAGGTATTTCCCACCACAAACTTCCCTCTTAGTACTATTTTTGCTGCATCTCTTAAGTTCTATTATGTTATATTTTTGGTTGTCTTAAGATAATTTTTAACTTCTCTTTTGATTGCTTCCTTAACTCACTAATAGGAGTGTGCTATTTAATTTCCACTTATTTGTGAAATTTCCAGTGTTTCTTCTATTGATTTCCAGTTACATTCTCTTGTGGTTGGAAAAAATACCTGGAATGATTTCAAGCTTTTAAATTTGTTAAGACTTGTTTTGTGACCTGACAAGTGATCTATCTTTGGATAATGTTTTTGGAGAAGAATAAGTATTCTGCTGTTGTTGGATGGGGGTGTTTTGTACACGTCCTTTAGCTCAATTGATTCGTACCATTGTTCAAGTTTTTTCCTTTCCATATTGATCTCCAGCTGGTTATTCTATTCATTACTGAAAATGGGATATTAAAATCTCCTACTATTATTTTTTTTGCTGTCTGTTTCTACCTTCAGTTCTGTCATTGTTTGCTTCCTATACTTGAGTACTCTGATGTTGGATGTGTGTTTATTTGCAATTGCTATCTCCTTGGTGAACTGCTCCTTTTATAGCTGTGTAACGTCCTTTATTTCCTGTGACAGTTTCTGACTTGAAATCTTTTTTTGTTTTTATCTTTGTGGTTATTACCATTTTTTCCAAGCATGATTTTACTGAGCTCATTTAGCATCTTTATGATGATTATCTTAAATTATCAGTTAATTTATAATGTTCAATTCTTTAAGGTCAGTACCTGGAAATGTATTTTGTTCCCTTGGTTGGGCCATGTTTTTATGTTTCTTCATGTGATTGGTTACTTTGTGTTGTAATCTGCACATTCAAAAAGCATCTACTTCTTCCTGTCTTTTTGGACTAGCTTCACACAGGGAAGGCCTCCATCCACTAGCCTGAATAGAGATCCTTGGGTCTTCTTCAACCTTTCCTGCAGATGCGTCTTCTCTGGGTTTGTGAATATAAATGTCCAATTAGAGATGTTTTCAAGGCTCTTTCTTCAAGAGTTCACAATCTCTTTTTTCCTCTATTGTCTCTTTGTGGTACTGCAGGCTTTCTGGAGCTGCCATAAATCACCCAGCTCTTTTCTGTTCTCAAAGAACCACACCCCCTCCCCCAGGGATCTAGAATATCTCAGGTCCCATCAGCACTCCAAGTCAAATGAGGTGGAAATTCATTCCACTGGCATACCTCCCATCCCCCAAAAGAAGCTAGGCATTATACACATGATTCAACTCTTTGCTCTCCAGGGAGATGCCAGAACAGGAGTGGGTGGTGGTGGTGGGTAGTCACTGTTTGCTTCCTATACTTGAGCACTCTGATGTTGCTCTATTCTGAGATGGGGGAGTGGAAATTGTAGTTCAAACATTTATCTTTGTTCTTATCACCACCACCCCCTCTCCCACAGTCTGGTGTCCTTTCTTACAGTGTTTATATTCAAGCAAGAAAGAAACCAATTACTGTTAGCTCCCCACCCCCCACCACCAAAAGTCAAAATGTTATTGGATATTCTGTCTTTGTTCCCCCAATCCCAGAGATGCTGGGAATTGGGAATTTCCTTTGAATCATGCTGCTGTGTGCTGCATTGTGCTGGTGGGAGGGATTCTGGTAGTGAGTGCTATGAATTTTCCTACCAGCTTTGAAGTAGCTAACTTCAGGTTTGTCTGGGGGTGAAGTAGCCTCTTAATTGCTGTCTGGATTTCTCACAAAGGGAATTGGTCTGTGTATCATTCTTGAATTGTTATCTCAATGGCGAGAGGAGGGTTTGAGGCTTCCTATTCTGCCATCTTGCTGATGTTTCTATTCAAAGCATGATTAATTCTATAAATAATAAGAAAAGTCCTCTAAAATGTAAAGCAGTTATTAGAGCATACAGGCATGTTATTAAGAGTGATTGTGATAGTGCCAACTCCCAGCCTTCCTTTCTTACCTTCCTGTTCTCTAGCTCACATTGTAATTGAACTTGAGATTTGGATTGCAAAGAGAAGTTCTCTTTGAAGGGAGCCTTACAAAGATATTTTACAGGAGGTTCTATAGATATTTTTAGAGTATCTGAAATAATTCTCCTGTAAAGTGAGTTTCTAAAATTCTATATCTTTTCTTTCCTTCATCACTCAGCATTAAAGTTGGAAAACCATATTTCATATTAATAGTCAGAAAGAGTGTCAGAATTTCATGTCACAAGTAGTCCAAATCACCTCAATTCCCCTGGCCTCTTCTTCAGAAATCTCTTGCATGGAGAGATGAGTCCCAACTGCAAGATTTTTTTACTAGCTGTCAACTTTCCATTGATCAATGGGTTACTTTCTCATTTAATAAATCACTTCCACTCTGCTACACAGTAGGAAACTTCCTGATGCATTTCCAGAATAACTGAAAATAGGTTGACGTTCTCAGCTTCTCCCTGAATATTTGAATGAAGATATTGGATAAACTGCAAAGTATCTCTGTGCTGAACATGGGATCATCAAACAGTTTTGTCAGCTTGCCAGACAGCCAAAGAGAAGCAAACTGCAGTTGAAGGAGAAATATTCTGCTGGCCAAATGGAAAGATGAGCACATTTGGATTACACATTCCAGTCCCAAAGACTGAGCCCAGATATATGTATGTATGTACCATCAAATATCAATAATAAATTATTTATAAATATGCTAGAAACTATTTTTTTTAACTTTCTCCCTCTGGAATAGACCATGTTAACATACTAGATATTCCATTGTCTTAGATCTCTTTTTTGTTCTATCTCTGTTTCTGGACTAATTAATTTATTGGGCACAGTGATAAGGACTGATAAAACACAGAAAAGGAAAAGTAAATAACAGTTAGTAAATAACAAATAATTTACTTAAAGTACTTCTACTCAAGTAGATTTCCTTAGAGGAATTAGCAAATTTAGTCTAGTGGGGCATAATGCTACTGGTGTTTATTTTTGGCTCTTTGGCCATAATGCTTTTGGTGGAAAATTTTCTTAACACTAATTTTAGAATAATATCAGTAGGCAAATAATCTTCAAATAACATTTATTGCTCACATAATTTGTTTCAGGCACTGTTCTAAATGGTTAACACAGAAGTGGCAGAATATTTGAATGAAGATATTGACAGTGGAATTTAAATCCACTCTCGTGCTACTGTTTCATCACTAAGTCATGTCCAACTCTTTTGCAACCCCATGGACTGTATAGCCTGCCAGGCTCCTCTGTCCCTGGGATTTCCCAGGCAAGAATACTGCAGTAGATTTCTACTTCCCCCTCAGGGGACCTTCCTGACCCAGGGATCAAGCCTGCATCTCCTACTTGGCAGATGGATCCTTTACTGAGCCACCTGGCAAGCCCTTAAACCCATTCTGCCTGACTACAAAGCCTATAGTTATAAACATTATCTTACTCTGCCTTCATTCTTTCTGTTTAGTGAGAACTAGCATAGCCTGCTTACTCTAGAGCCTTACACAATGAAGGGATAGAATAGGAAAAAAATTGTAATAATAATATCCTGTGTTATTTTATGGTAAAGCAAATCAGTCATCACAAAAATAAAATGTTATATATATGTATATATATAATATAAAGTTATATATATGTTTCATTATGAATTTATTAAAAACGTCTCATTTTTTGTCAATATACATGCTGTCTAAAGACTGAATTGAGCACACTGTACCTTCTTAGACCTATCTAGGAAAGGATAAGAAAGTTTATATGTTTTTTTTTCTTCCTAAATGGCAAAAAGCCCAGACTTTTTGTTACCATTCCATGGTAAACATTTGTCTCTCTAGTCACCCAGATTCATGATTCATTTGTTAGGGGCTTAGTGGGCACATTTTGGCCAGCAGCCTGCCATGTGCGCATATCAGGCCTTGAATGAGTTCTGAACAGAGGAAGTCTCCTTTTGACCATACAAGAGCATGTGCATGGCAGTTCAACCAGAAGCAGCTTAGTAATGAGATAGGTATGCAGCACAGGAAGGGCCTAAGGAGGCACCTCGCCCATTAGTTACCATGGGAGCCATCCCGAGCATCCAGCGTCGTTGGCTATGAACCACTGTTGCAAAGCAGAGGCACTGTAGCCGCATTGTTCATCCCGCCTCTCTGTGTTGGATAGGACAGAACTGTGGCTTTACGATCCCGTCACTGCTTGGAACATGGGTGTATCAAGTCTGAAATCTCTATACCACACAACCACTGTGTGTTTACCTTGTGTCATCCTGAGTCACAATGGCCTCTTGAGCTTTGTGGCCTCACTATTTGTAATAGCCTCATCATTTAAAATTAAGGTGAGCCTTCCATCAACACTGAATCTAAAAATCTACATTAAACATCTGCCTTGCTGTCTTCCACCCTACCCTTACTACATTTGTTGGAACTCACGCTCTCGCTTCCAAGGGAGTCATTGTGCTGAACAACAACCAGATGAAACTTGGAAAACAAATATAGGAAATATGTGCAAATATAGGAAAATGAAGAGGCTATAAAAATCAAATCTACATCTTTTCTGTTTTACTTTTTATATTTCTTATTTCATTCATTCCTTCAGTGAGTAATTATTGAGTACGTTCCCCATGGAAGGGACGTAGTAGGGACAAGAGTGGAGGGAGATGATTTTGAGGCATGGAGTCCTTTGGGAGATGGGCTGGTTCTGGGTAGTATGCCAATAAACATAGTTTAAAACAGGAAGTGAGTATGGCATACCCCCAAAACTGAGCAGCAGGCAGCATTCAGGCGAGAGGAAAGAATGGAAAGTGAAAAGGTTCCTATATGTATATTGCCTATGAAAATATTTTATTCATATCCAGTCCTAAAGGAAAGAATTCAGTATGTTCTCTGACTCCTTGGTCCCTGAAGTCAGAACTCTGTCTCAAATATAACCACAGTTCAACTTAATTATACATTCAATGGGTTTCAGGTGGAGAGAGGCTATAATTTGAAATATTTTCTATGAGAAATTATGTTTAAAAGCAAAACAATTTACAAGCAAATTTTGAGGGCTGTATCTACATGGAATCATTATTTTTTTCCCCTTTCCCAGGACTTAATTTGTTGTGTAACTGTGCTTCTAACTTTAACTACCTAAGTACAGGCAGGCAGAATATGTAGCAAAATTACTTTTGTCATAGTTAAAAGTTCTAGATATACTTACGGCCAGTATCTTTCCACCTATAATCCAGAAAGTTTTCTTTGGCATTTCCAAGTATGAGATTTTTATCCCAAATACTTACTAATAATATATTAATCATACATTTAGAGTGTTTTCCTCTTGAGTTTAAATTTGTAATAGAATTCTTCTACAAACTTAAAAAAGTTAGAATTCATCTAATCCCTCTTTGGTTGAAATTTTCAAAGCAGTAAAAAGAATGATTTTTTTTTCCAACTCTGTACTGAGATCATTTCAACTAATACTGCAGTACACATTTAAATTCTTGTGAGTAATTTTAATTGATTTGCTGAGATCAGCTTAACTACTTGAGGAGAAGAATCATTAATAAGGCAGCAGTGTTATGACACAGGTATATTCCTGTTATGTTCTTTTCCTTCTCCAAAATGTCTCTGACCATAACACTTTATTAGATTCAATTGCCTTTTAGAAATTAAATTTAGAGACTTGTCAGTCATGAGACTTCATCTTTAGTTTTTATCGGACCTTAATCTAAAGAGATAAATCAAGTGTGGTTATGCAATCTGAATTGATATTGTTGAGATTTCACCAGCAACACAACTGCTAATTTGAAACATCTGTTGTGACTTTAGTCATGAAGATTGAGTGCAAAATATTTTAACATTTCATAAAACATTACAGAGTTCATTTGGGGCTGCTGTTGTGGTTCCCATTTATATTCTTCTGGACACACATTTAATAGCAGAGTAAATGACCAGTATGACAGACGTTATGAGAAAAAGAAGTAACTGAGAGATTTTTCACGTTGTATGAATAGAAAAATCTTAAGGGAATCAAAATATCCCAGAAATATTAACATAGAAAAGTAGAAATGCTCCCTCACTCTGTGCTGCACCAAGAGGTACTTCACAGGACAGCATTGATCAGAGAAGGGCGAATCTTGCTCTGCCTGCTCATAACTCAGAACTTGTGCTTTCATGCAAATTACTTAAAGATTCTGAACCTTGATTTCCACATATGTAATAGGGAGAAATATAGGGTATTGTTTAGTGCTGCTGTGAGAATTAAAGGAGATCCCGAACAAAAAGAATCCAAGAAAATGACAGGGAGATAGTAGCTTTTCAATAAATGGTAGCTATATGTGTTCAGTGGAGAAGAAAATGCCTACCCATTCCAATATTCTTGCCTGGAGAATCCCATGGACTGTAGCCTGCCAGGGTCCTCTGTCCATTGGATTGTAAGAGTTGAACACGACTTAGCAACTAAACCACCGCCAGCACCATATGTGTTCAGACACTCAATTGTGTCTGATTCTTTGTGACCCTATGGACTGTAGCCCACCAGGCCTCTCTGTTCATGGGATTCTCTAGGCAACAATAATAGAGTGGGTTGCTGTGCCCTCCTCCAGGGGATCTTTCTGACTCAGGGACAAAACCTCTGCCTCTTATGTCTCCTGCATTGGGAGGTAGATTCTTCACCACTAGTGCAAACTGGGAAGCAAATGGTAGCTGGGTAGCTCCATATATCAGGAAAAGAAATGCTCTGTAGTAATGGCAAGTCAATCACAACAGCTCTGTGAGTCCAGGGTTTAAGTCCTAAAGAACCTGTGAAATTTTAAAAGCATGGCCTTTTCACTGACTAGTATGTGTTTGGTTAGTGTATGTGTGTGTGTGTGTGTGTGTGTGTGAGAGAGAGAGAGAGAGAGACAGAGAGAGAGAGAGTTGGTGGTAGAGCGGAATGTGTGTGTAGGGAACACAGTTTATGATGGATGAGAGAATTAAGTCTAGTTTTCCATTTTTCTTTCAACAGGCAAGGGTTTCATGTATTCAACTTCTTGCTTCTTAGTTCTTTGTTGTTGTTGAGTCACTAAGTCATGTCTTACTCTTTGTGACCCCATGGATTGCAGCACACCAGGCTCCCCTGTCCTTCACTATCTCCCCAAGTTTGCTCAAATTCATGTCCATTGAGTTGGTGACACTATCTTACCATCTCATCCTTGGCTGCCCTCTTCTCCTTTTGCCTTCAGTCTTTCTCAACATCAGAGCCTTCTCCAGTGAGTCAGCTATGGCTTCAGCTTCAGCATCAGTCCTTCCAATGAAGATTTAGGGTTGATTTCCTTTAGGATTGACTGGTAGTTCTTAGTGCTTATTTGAAGCATTAAGTCTATTTTTCTAAGTGTACAGGATTGGTAATGGGAGTTAATAATGTAAACTAGATGCTTCACATCAGTTAGCTAATTCTTTACCTTTCTTGGATCTAGAAATGCTTTGACTTTATTAAAATTGTCTTCCTAAGAAGGCACTAATTCAGAAATTACACTTTTGGACATTTCAGGAAAACTACTGGGTATCATTCTTACGGACTGTCATGTACATTATCCATGCAGACTTCTAGACATCTTTCTGCACACCCAGCCAGTCTTCATTGTGGTTTCTCTGTTGTTTCCATGGTCTACTTTGGGTAAAGGGAGAGCTGTACTATTTAATCATCAGCCTAGATGACTTTATTCTTTCGTTATACGATGTAATCTTTTGGGGAAACTATTAAAGAAAATGTGCTATAAGCCTTGCAGATATCTAAACACTCATGTCCAGTTAAAATGCCATAACTGATCATTTATTCTTCCAGCCGCCCCTGATCTCAGACGTGGGATAAGGGCCTAGATCTGATAGATAGAGTGCCTGATGAACTATGGGATGAGGTTCGTGACATTGTACATGAGACAGGGATCAAGACCATATTCATGGAAAAGAAATGCAAAAAAGCAAAATGGCTGTCTGGGGAGGCCTTACAAATAGCTGTGAAAGGAAGAGAGGCGAAAAGCAAAGGAGAAAAGGAAAGATATAAGCATCTGAATGCAGAGTTCCAAAGAATAGCAAGAAGAGATAAGAAAGCCTTCTGCAGTGATCAATGCAAAGAAATAGAGGAAAAGAACAGAATGGGAAAGACTAGAGATCTCTTCAAGAAAATCAGAGATACCAAGGGAACATTTCATGCAAAGATGGGCTCAAGAAAGGACAGAAATGGTATGGACCTAACAGAAGCAGAAGATATTAAGAGGTGGCAAGAATACATGAAAGAACTGTAAAAAAAAAGAAGAATCTTCACAACCCAGATAATCATGATGATGTGATCACTCATCTAGAGCCAGACATCTTGGAATGTGAAGTCAAGTGGGCCTTAGAAAGAATCATTATGAACAAAGCTAGTGGAGGTGATGGAATTCCAGCTGAGCTGTTTCAAATCCTGAAAGATGATGCTGTGAAAGTGCTACACTCAATATGCCAGCAAATTTGGAAAACTCAGCAGTGACCACAGGACTGGAAAGGCTCAGTTTTCATTCCAATTCCAAAGAAAGGCAATGCCCCAAAATGCTCAAACTACCACACAATTGCACTCATCTCACATGCTAGTAAAGTAATGCTCAAAATTCTCCAAACCAGGCTTCAGCAATACGTGAACCGTGAACTTCCTGATGTTCAAGCTGGTTTTAGAAAAGGCAGAGGAACCAGAGATCAAATTACCAACATCTGCTGGATCATGGAAAAAGCAAGAGAGTTCCAGAAAAACATCTATTTCTGCTTTATTGACTATGCCAAAGCCTTTGACTGTGTGGATCACAATAAACTGTGGAAAATTCTGAAAGAGATGGGGATACCAGACCACCTGACTTGCCTCTTGACAAATCTGTATGCAGGTCAGGAAGCCACAGTTAGAACTGGACATGGAACAACAGACTGGTTCCAAATAGGAAAAGGAGTATGTCAAGGCTGTATATTGTCACCCTGCTTATTTGACTTCTATGCAGAGTACATCATGAGAAATGCTTGACTGGAAGAAGCACAAGCTGGAATCAAGATTGCCAGGAGAAATATCAATAATCTCAGATATGCAGATGACACCACCCTTCTGGCAGAAAGTGAAGAGGACCTAAAAAGCCTCTTGATGAAAAGGAAAGAGAAGAGTGAAAAAGTTGGCTTAGAGCTCAACATTCAGAAAACAATCATGGCATCTGGTCCCATCACTTCATGGGAAATAGATGGGGAAACAGTGGAAACAGTGTCAGACTTTATTTCTGGGGGCTCCAAAATCACTGCAGATGGTGACTGCAGCCATGAAATTAGAAGACGCTACTCCTTGGAAGAAAAGTTATGACCAACCAAGATAGCATATTCCAAAGCAGAGACATTACTTTGCCGACTAAGGTCCATCTAGTCAAGGCTATGGTTTTTCCTGTGGTCATGTATGGATGTGAGAGTTGGATGTGAAGAAAGCTGAGCACCAAAGAATTGATGCTTTTGAACTGTGGTGCTGGAGAAGACTCTTGAGAGTCCCTTGGACTGCAAGGAGATCCAACCAGTCCATTCTGAAGATCAACCCTGGGATTTCTTTGGAAGAAATGATGCTGAAGCTGAAACTCCAGTACTTTGTCCACCTCATGCGAAGAGTTGACTCACTGTAAAAGACTCTGATGCTGGGAGGGATTGGGGGCAGGAGGAGAAGGGGATGACCGAGGATGAGCTGGCTGGATGGCATCACGGACTCAATGGATGTGAGTCTGAGTGAACTCCTAGAAATGGTGATGAATAGGGAGGCCTGGTGTGCTGGGATTCATGGGGTTGCAAAGAGTCGGACACGACTGAGCGACTGAACTGAACTGAACTGATCATTTATCCACTGGAAAATAGTTCAAAGAAAAACAACATACAAAGGTAATGTAAATGAATAAATCATTGCAGTGTTATTTATAGCAATATTGGAAGTGACTTAATTGTTTAACAAGAGGGAAATGGCTGAATAAATATCAAAGCAAGTCAATGAAACATTATGTAGTTGCTAAAGTAGTCATTATGAACATTACGTAATAACATGAAAATGTCATGAAATAATGTTAATTAAATAAAACAGAGTAAAGGTCATATTACCTCATCATTACAACTTCAGAAAAAATGTAAGCTGAAAGTACTAGGAGTAAAAACTGCAAATTGTGTATTGTGATGATGGAAACTATGGATGTTCTTCATTTCTTTTTCTATTTTTTATACTGTCATAATTAGGCTTGTGCAACAGAAACAAGTATTGAGTAAGCAAAAAATAATTAAATATGGTCTACACAATTCTCAACAGTATTCAAAATATGTTCAGGAATAACTTTACAGTTCAAGATTTCTCTTGTTTCTATTTAAATTAATGATTACAAGGATAGCTCAACATATTCACTTTAATTTTTTAGTTGGTGTGTGTATAAGTTAGTCACTCAGTCATGTTCAACTCTTTGCCACCTCATGGACTGTATCCCACCAGATTCCTCTGTCTGTGGGATTCTCCAGGCAAGAATACTGGAGTGGGTTGCCATTTTGTTCTCCATTTTTAGTTGGTATCTCTAGAAAAAAACAAGGAATAAATGTAGTGAATTAGAAAACATGGAATGCTGCCTAAACTAAGCCATAATGGTTTCTTAACCTGAAATGGTTTATTCCCCTGAAACTGAATTTTCTCACATGTAAAGCTCAGAAATTGGACTAAAAGGTTTTTAAGGTAAATTTCCTATCAGTTCTGTGACACTGAGCTTATAGCTCTTTATACAAACCCTATCTGACTGTGGAAAATTCTGAGAGATGGGAATACCAGACCACCTGACCTGCCTCTTGAGAAATCTGTATGCAGGTCAGGAAGCAGCACTTAGAACTGGACATGGAACAACAGACTGGTTCCAAATAGGAAAAGGAGTACGTCAAGGCTGTATATTGTCACCCTGCTTGTTTAACTTCTATGCAGAGTACATCATGAGAAACGCTGGGCTGGAAGAAATACAAGCTGGAATCAAGATTGTCGTGAGAAATATCAATAACCTCAGATATGCAGATGACACCACCCTTCTGGCAGAAAGTGAAGAGGACCTAAAAGCCTCTTGATGAAAGGGAAAGAGGAGAGTGAAAAAGTTGGCTTAGAGCTCAACATTCAGAAAACGAAGATCATGACATCCGGTCTCATCACGTCATGGGAAATAGATGGGGAAACAGTGTCAGGCTTTATTTTGGGGGCTCCAAAATCACTGCAGATGGTGACTGCAGCCATGAAATTAGAAGACGCTTACTCCTTGGAAGAAAAGTTATGACCAACCTAGATAGTATATTCAAAAGCAGAGACATTACTTTGCCGACTAAGGTCTGTCTGGTCAATTCAGTTCAGTTCAGTCGCTCAGTCCTGTCCGACTCTTTGCAACCCCATGAATCACAGCACGCCAAACCTCTCTGTCCATCACCATCTCTCTGAGTTCACTCAGACTCACTTCTATAGAGTCCATGATGCCATCCAGCCATCTCATCCTCAGTTATCCCCTTCTCCTCCTGCCCCCAATCCTTCCCAGAATCAGAGTCTTTTCCAATGAGTCAACTCTTTGCATGAGGTGGTCAAAGTACTGGAGTTTCAGCTTCAGCATCATTCCTTCCAAAGAAATCCCAGGGTTGGTCTCCTTCAGAATGGACTGGTTGGATCTCCTTGCAGTCCAAGGGACTCTCAAGAGTCTTCTCCAACACCGCAGTTCAAAGCATCAATTCTTTGGCACTCAGCCTTCTTCACAGTCCAACTCTCACATCCATACATGACCACTGGAAAACCATAGCCTTGACCAGACGGACCTTAGTCAGCAAAGTAATGTCTGTGCTTTTGAATATACTATCTAGGTTGGTCATAACTTTTCTTCCAAGGAGTAAGCGTCTTCTAATTTCATGGCTGCAGTCACCATCTGCAGTGATTTTGGAGCCCCCAAAATAAGTCTGACACTGTTTCCACTGTTTCCCCATCTATTTCTCATGAAGTAATGGGACCAGATGCCATGATCTTCGTTTTCTGAATGTTGAGCTCTAAGCCAACTTTTTCACTCTTCTCTTTCTCTTTCATCAAGAGGCTTTTTAGGTCCTCTTCACTTTCTGCCAGAAGGGTGGTGTCATCTGCATATCTGAGGTTATTGATATTTCTCCCGACAATCTTGATTCCAGCTTGTGTTTCTTCCAGTCAAGGCTATGGTTTTTTCCTGTGGTCATGTATGGATGTGAGAGTTGGACTGTGAAGAAAGCTGAGTGCCGAAGAATTGATGCTTTTGAACTGTGGTGTTGGAGAAGACTCTTGAGAATCCCTTGGACCTCAAGGAAGTCCAACCAGTCCATTCTGAAGGAGATCAGCCCTGGGATTTCTTTGGAAGGAAGGGCTGGAGGAGAAGGGGACAACTGAGGATGAGATGCCTGGATGGCATCATGGACTCGATGGACGTGAGTCTGAGTGAACTCCGGGAGATGATGATGGACAGGGAGGCCTGGCGTGCTTCGATTCATGGGGTCGCAAAGAGTCAGACATGACTGAGCAACTGAACTGAACTGAACTGATCTGATGTTTACCCCCTCATTCAGGCATCATCTTGCATGCTAATAATAATAATATTAATCACTGGTTTTATACTTATTTGTGAAAGTCCACTCAGTTGTTTCTGACTCTTTTATGACCCCATGGACTGTAGCTCTCCAGGCTCCTCTGTCTATGGGATTTCTCAGGCAAGAATACTAGAGTGGGTTGCCATTTCCTTCTCCAGAGAATCTTCCAGACCCAGGGACCAAACCCAAGTCCCCTACATTGCAGGCAGATTCTTTACCATCTGAGCCACCAGGGAAAGCCTGATTTAATTAAATTCTAAATAATTTTTAAGTCTTATCCACTATTTCCAACTCCCTATCAACCCTAAGAATTTTATCTTTGAAATTGTACAGGATAAAAATTATATAAACATAATCATTCTATCTGAAAGTAAAAAAGTATCAGTAGCTTTTTCATACACACTTGCACTTCTTTTTAAACTTCTTCAACATAAAAACATTTTATGCCCAATTAAAAATTTTCAATTCAGCAAGGATACCACGGATTTATGAAATAAAGTTTTCCATAAAAATATAACTCAATCTGGTACAATTTTCTTGTTAATTGTAACTGGTAACTATAATTAATTAAAAATTGGTAAGATAGAATTAGAAGTGAGGAAATCAATTTGCTTATAAATATAAAACAAATGACTGACGATACTGAAAAATAAGCTCCTGCAAGAAACTTCAAAGAATCTGTTAAACAAAATATATTCTAATTCTTACCACCTTAGAACTAATTGGAATCCTCACAAGTAAGCTTCAAAGTTAGGACCATCCAGAGGCAGTCTACTTTTTGACATTTTCAGTGTCAGGAAGGAAACCAATTACCTCTAATCAGAGACTTTGATATTTAGCACAATTCAGGAGCTCACCACCTACAGGAAATGAAAAGACAGAACACAAAGTCTGTTAAAGCAGGTTGTTTTGCTTTCATCTTCAATAAAACTCTGTTTGCTCCAGTACCCTGGCATTCTCAACTTTGTTGAATGTGAGGGTTCATAATGAACACTGCATGTTGACGTCTGAATTCAGTAAGGAAACTCCACCTCTTTCTCTCTGCTCTTTATTTTTGTTTTTGACAAGCAGCTCTTCCTTCTGTCGATAAACTCATCAAACTTTATCTGATATGGCACAAGGGAAAAGTTTGGATCACAAAACACTCAGAGTTTGTGGAGGTCAACCAAATTTTATAAAATCTTTCCTCTGATAGCTTCCAGTATGTACTGTAAAAGCAATTATCCAACAAGTATCTATGGAATATTTATTTGTATCTGTGCATATGATTTTTTAAGTGTGAGAAAGAGGGGGAAATTGCAAAATATTCAGCATTAGCAACCCTAAATTTTAAAATACCATGGACTTTGAGATCTGATTATTTAGCTCAAGTTGTGGGTTGGATAAGAGATATTCTGGTCAGAGGACTTATTATTTTAGATGTTTTATCTCCTAAGTAATACTGGTGATACAGAGATTCCAGGAATGTATGGTCAGGGAAAGTGCAGAAAGCAATATTTGCATCAGAGCTACTTGAGAGGTTGGAAAAAGACATATAGCAAGAGATTAAATAAACTATTCCCCAAACCCCTGTTTGTCATTTACATTAATGACACTTTCCCAGAAAGCAGGGAATGAATTGACCCAAATAAAGTCTATTTAGTCTAACGATTCATCAGTCAAATATTTCCTAGGTCTTCACCATGCCCCAAACACTGTGCCAGTTATGGGATCTGGCAGTGACTACCAAGACAGCCACTAGCAGGAATAAGTACTCATTTCAAAGCCACGGACCTAAAACAGCTCCTTTAAAAAAAATTTTTTTCCTTTAGTTTTTATCCAGTGATGATTTCACTAATTCCTTATGGTTTTGCCACTTAGATATTTGGCTTAGAACTAAGGCTATAGAGGGAAGGCTAAGAGACCATTAAGACTGATGAGGACAAAATACTAGCAAAGTCCTTTAGGCTTTTGTCTACTGAGGTTGCTCCATGAAATCTTCCTCAGGGATATCTGCCTAACAAATACAACTATTTACTTCTAATAAATTTTTTAAAATGTTTGGTGTGCATCACTGGGGTTGATGGAGCAAGGGAAAAGTGAGTTCAAGTTTTTGCCGCATTTTTAGAATTCATTTTTCCCTGTTTCTCTCTTTAATTTAATGAGCTAAATGCCCTTTGTGACCATAGTTTTTTTTGTTTGTTTGTTTGTTTGTTTTTTACCTGATCAAAAAGTTTAGACGTGGGAAATGCAAGAATTAAGCACATTTCTGTCAGGTTTTACCCTTCAGAAAATTTTACATGTCCTCTCTTTGTTTCTCCCTTACTTCAACCATCCAGTATACCTGTGTTTTCAAAAACAGTCTTGTAGCTTGAAATTCCGTTTCTAAATTTCATCACAGTGTGTGAATTTTCATCACATTTGATTATTGATTCATGATTAACCTTTTAGTTCTGGAATAGGGTTTTAGAGCTTAGTTTCATTGGAGTTTATCTAGTCAATTCCATTAATTTATACTAAGTATATGAGGATCTTCTCTGAATCACACAGTTTCTTTCAGTGGAAACCAAATGTGAACCCAGGTTTCCAGACTCCTATTATCCTTTTTGCCACATCTTTTAAAAAAAATTTTACCTTCACTTATTCCTTTTTCGCTTATTTTTTTAATTGCTGTATAGTGGATTAAAAGTATTTCGGGTGTACAGCAAAGTGATTTAGTGTTATATATTCTTTTTCAGATTCTTTTCCATTATGACATCTTCTTATTCAGGCTTTCAAGATGCAATATCATACATAAATAATAGCTCAGGGTTTTTAAATAAATATTTCTGCAAAGGGAAACACTGGAACTCAGCTGGTAAACTGTGAGGAGACATAATCTCTAACAAATGGAAACTATGAGAGAAAGAAAACAAAGAGTCCTCTCAGTCTCTCTTGATCTCAGTAACTTCTCAAGAAAAAAAACTCTCCTCTATGTAGTCTTGTTTTTTCTGAAGACCAGAGCATCTGTGTGGAATTATTTCAAATGCTGGACTGTGAATAGAAAAACTCTGAGAAACAGGTTGAGAGTAAAATCTTGATGCTGCCATGGTATGTTTTAATAGCATCCCTGCAGTTAAAGAACATACATTCTGTCTGATTCCCCTACGTGGAACACCAAAGTCATTTTGGAAACAGAACTGTCTCTAATCCACCATTAAACTCAGTGTCTGTTTTTCAAAGGATAAAAATTGCTTTAGTAAGTTCACTTTAAAAGTCAAAAATCTATTAATGAAACAGTCCAACAAAGCCTAGTAAAATGAAGGATCCATATCTGTATTCATGATTCAAACATTACTGCATCTTGATTCTAAGTGAATATATCTCTAATCTTTTATAGTTATGGATGGTGTGTGTGTGCTCAGTCATGTCTGACTCTTTGAGACCCCATAGACTGTACCTGCCAGGCTCCTCTGTCCATGGAATTTCCCAGGCAAGAATACTGGAATGAGCTGCCATTTCCTACTCCAGGGAATCTTCCCCACCTAGGAATCAAACCCACGTCTCCTCATTAGCAGGCAAATTCTTTACCACTGAACCACCTGGGAAGCCCAGCAGAAGGGAAAATTTTTCTGCCTCTACATGTACTTGACGAAAAACTAGTGCAATATAAATGTTGAAATGTATCACTAAAATTGCATTTATTAGGGAATTATCCATTTAGCTCCTGATAGTTTTTTGTGAACATAATCAATACGAAGGAAAAGGTATCAGGGCTTTCAGATTAAAACAAACTGAAATGTTAACCAATAATGTTAAAGGATTTTTGAAAAATCCAACATAGTAAAAATGCATATTCGTCTATATACGTGCTCAGTTGCCTCCAACTCTTTGTGACCCCGTGTAGCCTGCCAGGCTCCTCTGTCCATGGGATTTCCAGGCAAGAATATTGAAGTGGGTTGCTATTTCCTACTCCAGGGGATCTTCCTGATCCAAGGATGGAACCTCATCTCTTGTGTCTCCTGCAATGGTAGGTGGATTCTTGACCCCTGTGCCAACTGGGAAGCCTTATAGAAAAATGCAGAGTAAAAAAACAGTGAAAGGAAATAAATTAGCTAAACTGTCAAGCTTTCCTAATTAATTGAAGGAAGTGTTTAGGGATTAGGCATGTGGATTCTTATAAGCTCCTACTTCAAGGTGCGATGATGTTGGCATAAACATTTAGGGCCTTCCCTCAGTCTTGTCCACATTGTTTGGTAAGCTTCAGGCAGATGCTTCTGTGATATAGTAATATCTTCTCTTTGGATATGCTTTTCATCTCAAAGCGATATATAAACATTACACCTCCAGTTCTAGGAGATCTTGAGGCACAAAGTAAAAGCAGAAGGGATGTGATCATGGGAATATCCACAGTGAGGCATTAACATCCACAGCTAAATATGTCAGCCTCAGACTTCCTGTGGTAGCACCCACAACTTTACACTATTCAGCAAGTTGACTCATTCAAAACCTTAAGGCTCATCAGAATAAATGAGTGAGTCATCATTAACAAAGGGGGAAAATATGTCCCTGTATTTCTCACTGGGGTAAAAGAACCCTCCTGAGTACCTCTAGAGTAAATATATTTTGTATGTCAACTATCTAGTCCTTTGAATTACTAAGGCCATCAATAACAATTTGCTTACTTAGGAAAGACACAATTTTTGGAGTCCTGGGTTACTACTTGCCCAAAACTGTAAAAAAATTTTTTTCCATATAATTTATGCAGAAAAACTTAATTGACAGACTTTTGTGATTCTTAATAATACTCACAATTTTATGTGTGTGGTACGATGAAGCAGTTGGAGATGTAATCCCAGCGTTTCTGTCTACATGTTTATAATTTATCCAAAGAAGGTATTCAAAGAAAGGCCTTTGTTTTGCCTTTTCTTTGAGTTCAGAAGTTCACACTGTGCACAATAACATTTTGTATTCCCATAAGGTGATATAATGTTAAGAATATGTTTGAGATCAGCAGCTGAGATATTAAATGTAAATACAATGTTTATTGACAGAAGCCAAAATACCATTCTAGTGACTGGGGGAAAATAGAAATTCATATGGGTTCAAAATCCCCAATAAGGCCTCCACAAAATGTTTATTTTAATCATATTAACTACTTAAATAAACTAATACCTGTTTTCCTTTGCTTTGTTGTATTACTTTTTAAAATACTTAACAGCTTTATTGGACTAAAATTTAAGTCCTAAAAATTCACCCATTGAAAGTATGCAACCTGATGATTTTTCATATTTAGAATTGTGGAAGTATCATCATGCTTCAGTTTTAGATAACTTCCCTTGCTCGAAGATAATCTCTCATGTCTGTTTTTAGTGAAACTTGCTCTCTCTCCCTGACACAGGCAAACACTGATGTAGTTTTTGTCTCTCAGTTCAGTTCATTTCAGTCTCTCAGTCATGTCTGATTCTTTGCGACCCCATGGACTGCAGTAGGCCAGGCTTCCCTGTCCATCACCAAGTCCCAGAGCTTGCTCAAACTTATGTCCATCGAGTCAGTGATGACAGCCAACCATCTCATCCTGTTTCTGTTTCTGTCTCTACATTTTACTTCTTCTACAAATGTTACAAAAGGCATTATAAGAAGAATAAAAACCTCTCAAAGATGTCCACACCCTAAGCCCTGGAGCCCATGAGTATGTTACCTTTCAGAACAAAAATGACTTTGCTCATGTGAATAAGACCTCTACATGGAGAGGTTACCCTGGATTATCTGGATGAGCCCAACCTAATCACAAGAGTCCTTAAAAGCAGAGAACTTTCCCCAGCTGGGTCAAAGAAATGCAATAATGGAAGACAGATTAGAGAGATGCAATGTGAGAAGGACTTGAACCCATCATTACTTCCTTCAAAGATAAGGAAAAGGGACCATAAGCCAGGGAATGCGAGCAGCTGCTCAAAGGGAAAAGTCAAGAAAATTGATTCTCCTCTAGAGCTTTCAGAAAGAAACAATACTCAGATCAATATCCAGTATAAAATAATCAGTGATCTCTTTTGAGAGGATTGCTAATTATTTATTGATAGCGTATAACTTAAGCACCATGTACAACCTTACAAAGCTGAAATTGTCTTTGTCAGCATTCAAAATGGTAGATTCCAGAGAATGTGGACAACATTTTAAATTTATACTAGCTCTTTTATCCCCATAGGATCACAAAATAAAGATTTTCTTTTTTTGCTATTGTATCAACAATGCTGTTCTAAGAAGAATCACTTAAAATGTGTATCAGATCAGTTCAGTTTATTTCAGTTCAGTTGCTCAGTCGCCTGACTCTTTGAGACCCCGTGAATCGCAGCACACCAGGCCTCCCTATCCATCACCATCTCTCGGAGTTTGCTCAAACTCACGTCCATCGAGTCGGTGATGCCATCCAGCCATCTCATCCTCTGTTATCCCCTTCTTCTCCTGCCCTCAATCCTTTCCAGCATCAGAGTCTTTTCCAATGAGTCAACTCTTCGCATGAGGTGGCCAAAGTATTCAAGTTTCAGCTTTAGCATCAGTCCTTCCAAAGAACACCCAGGACTGCTCTCCTTTAGAATGGACTGGTTGGATCTCCTTGCAGTTCAAAGGACTCTCAAGAGTCTTCTCCAGCACCATAGTTCAAAAGCATCAATTCTTCGGCACTCAGCTTTCTTCACAGTCCAGTTTTCATATCCATACATGACTACTGGAAAAACCATAGCCTTGACTAGATGGACCTTTGTTGGCAAAGTAATGTCTCTGCTTTTGAATATGCTATCTAGGTTGGTCATAACTTTCCTTCCAAGGTGTAAGCATCTTTTAATTTCATGGCTGCAGTCACCATCTGCAGTGATTTGGGAGCCCCCCAAAATAAAGTCTGACACTGTTTCCACTCTTTCCCCATCTATTTCCCATGAAGTGATGCGACCAGATGCCATGATCTTAGTTTTCTGAACGTTGAGCTTTAAGCCAACTTTTTCACTCTCCTCTTTCGCTTTCATCAAGAGGCTTTTTAGTTCCTCTTCACTTTCTGCCATAAGGGTAGTGTATAAGTGAAATAAATATAAGCTACTTATTTGTTAGTACATGGCTTTTGCACAGTCTGTATGAACAGATGAGTTTTTTCTAGTGCTGAATCTTTCCATCTAGTCAAACCATTCAAAAATATGAGTGAAAATGTCAAAATCTGAATATTCCCATTTACCTTGAATTCTGTAAAGAGTCAGTATAGCATACTTTACATTTAGCCTAATAACCATAATTTCAATAAATCATGTAAGAAAATGTCAGTGAACCCAAGATAACATATTTTTCCTAGTAGCTGGTTTAGTTTTCTCCAAATCTCTATTTATGGGAAAAGATTTGGAGTCTTCTCATTTTCAATTTATACTTGAGTTGAAATATGTAAGATATGTAAGAAGAAGATCTAGACACCTGCTAAGAAAATTGGATTTTGGGCTAGGGCTAAATTCAATTCATCTATTTGACATTATGAAGTTATATCTTATTAGAATTAAAGAAAACTATATAGCTTATTTACAGACTTTTATATGTATAAATTGTAAAAGAACATCTCTAGAAATAGTCAGACTACACATGTACCATATTCTCAATTGTGTCTGACTCTGCAACTCCTTTGACTATAATCTGCCAGGCTCCTCTGTCCATGGAATTTTCCAGACAAGAAAGCTTGAGTAGGTTGCCATTCCCTACACAAGGGGATCTTCCCAACCTGTGTCTCTTGCATTGCAGGTGGACTCTTTATCCTCTGAACCATCAGGGAAAGCCTCTAAACCACATGTCACTAAGTAATAACCCATCCTGAAAATAATTTTTTCCTATGAAGTCTAATTGCTGAACTTCAGTTTTTGCTAATTAGTCTGTCACTAGATGAGATGTGTCTGAATATACTACCCAGAGCCCAAGGCAGCAATTTTTGTGCTTGATAAATCTAGGTTTGCTGCTGCTGCTGCTGCTAAGTCGCTTCAGTCATGTCCAACTCTGTGCAGCCCCACAGACAGCAGCCGCCCGAGGCTCCCCCATCCCTGGGATTCTCCAGGCAAGAACACTGGAGTGGGTTGCCATTTCCTTTCCCAATGCATGAAAGTGAAAAGTGAAAGTGAAGTGAAGTCGCTCAGTCGTGTTTGACTCTTAGCGACCCCATGGACTGTAGCCCACCAGGCTCCTCCAGCCATGGGATTTTCCAGGCAAGAGTATTATTTCATGAAATAAAAAATGTTTTTAATTGCCTTTAATTATACTAAGAAGGTAAAGAGCAAAGTATAATATATTCAATGCTGAGATTAGCTCAGATTTGTGCTGTACAGACAATTCCATTTCTGACTGTGATATCAGTATGCATATGGGAATTGCAATAATTGCCACCATAAGATTAAGTTCAAATACTTTTTACTTTTTACTGACTGATCTATCATTCATCCTTCTCTACTTTTTATAATGCAAACTTTTATTATGTACATCTTTGTGAAAATTAAATCCTTTCATTTTGTTACTTTATCTTTAGGTGTAAATATATAACTTTGGATGAGATATTTTGTTAGTGGAACCAGTTATAAGAACAAAATTAGAGGCTATTTTCAGCACTTAGTCTTTTGATTATGGAATTTAAAACTAAATCCCCATTTTATTGACATATTAATTATCCACTAAAATTTTAGAAAATAATTAATAGATTTCAAATAATATTTTATGATTCTCTTTGTACTATTTTTCACTAACTTCTTGCCTCTTTTTGATTTTGATCTTGTTCTGCTTTTTGTCAGAGAATACAGGTATCAGTTGAATTAAACTTGCTTACATTTTACTTCAAACTATTTAAAATTGTATCTGATAGGAGTTCCTTGCTAATTGAGGCACTGTATAAAACTTACAGCACAATCCAAAATAAGATTGTTTTTATTGTGACTACTTTTATTTATTACTTAAATTGAGCCATCTTAAAATAGCCCTGCTTACATTGATCTTCATTTGTCACTTATATGTTATAATAATTTCTTTTTACTTTTGCAAAATATTGTATTTTAAATATATAAATTTATGTACCACTCAGTACCTGGTACAAGTAATATAGGAAAAGTGTTATCTTTCATTAAGTGAAAAAGCGAAAGTGTTAGTAGCTCAATCGAGTGTGACTCTGCAACCTCATTCACTAGCCAGGCACGCTCTTCCATCCATGGAGTTTTCCAGGCAAGAATATGGGAATGGGTAGCCATTCCCTTCTCCAAGGGATATTCCTGACCCAGGAATCGAACCCAGGCCTCCTGCATTGCAGGCAAATTCTTTACCATCTGTGCCACCAGGAAGCCCCCTTCATTAAGTAAAATGGGGCACACAATAAAAAATTAGGAAGAGAGAGCTTCAGGGATTAAAATTGTGGAAATCCTTCCATACCTCTCCAAGTCCAAAGAAATTCAGAAATTCTTTGAGATTTTTTACGCTATACACCATGTTTTAACTTCTATTTACATGAGGAGGGCTTTATTTATTTCTAAAAAGAAAAGCAAGGAAAGAATCTATCAGGCTTTGTCATGCTGTATTCCAAGTTTGCATTACTGTAGTATTTTCCAATATTTTGTAAACCTTTTGTAATGAGAGTGGAAATCACAAGTGAATACACCTAGCTATAATAAAGTGCTAATTCATCCAAACTGATTGAGTTGTTACCTTATGAAATCAGTGACCTTTCTTGATTGCCGAGGAGAAAATAACTTCAAATGAATTTCTTTATACATATGATTCTAATTTAACTAAATATTTGGAAATTACACTATAGTTCATGAGGTACCCAGAGATTTTTTTTTTTTCTTTCTAAGTCACATTTAAAGTATAGAGCTTGGAAGAGAATAAAAATATGTACTGATATTAGGAAATTTCTCTTTGCAAAAGTAGTGTAATTGACATAACTGCCCCTCCCCCACCATGGTGACACTCTTAGACTTCAGTAAAAATGAGAAAAGTAAATAAGTATTTGTTTCACAAACTGGTGGTTCAAACTAACACAGATTCTAAAAATATACTTTCTTGCTTTCAATATAGCAAAATATAATTTTCCTAGTTAGAAGGTTACGGAATGTCAATTCTGATAATGCAGAGTTGTTATGTTCGGTGTAGGTGGCTGAGTTTAAATGGACTTTTTCCCCTGTGTCTTAGATGGCATGGGCATTGTCTGTCTTACCTGGCTTCCTGAGATGTCTCTGTGTCATGACTATGTCTGCTTTTCCAGCTCATTTTTTTCTCTAATTTTTAATTTTCTAAAAAGCATTCACATTCCCCAATGTCTTCACCTTGATTTCCTCAAAACACTGAGTGTTGTAGATAATATTAGTAAGTGTGATTTTATTGCTTTCTTTAATTGTTTTGTTTTCTATTACCTTTTTAACTGCCACAAATAACGTATTGAATATAATATACACTTACATTTTAATAGAATGTTAAAACAGAAAAGAAAAAGGACATTTTGCTTTTTGGATTCATAATAAGAATTTTCAAAGTCATTATCTTTTTTAAAAGTTTCCCAAAGATAGTGAATAATAGCATATGCTCCTTTTAGAGCAAAGTCAAACCTGAATTTGAATGTCCAAATACATGTTTTGTTCCTCTATAATTTTCAGCACAATTCCTAGATAAAATTACCGGCCAAAAATCAAAAGGAACAAGGATATTATATTATATAGTATCCTTTATTTGTTTCAAAATAAACTTCGTATTGTTAAATTCACTTAGAGCTATTCTGGCTTTTCCTTTTAGCCTTGAAATAATTTAAATTCTACTGAAGACTTTATGTATCAGTCATGAATAGATCCTACTAAGACACCTCATAATTTTGAATATATGTGGACATTAAACAAAATTTGCACATCAGAAATTTTTTCATCAGAAAAAATGGGTTCAATTTCTTTTATACTTACCTGTTGTTCTATGTGTGATTATATGTACATTTAGGCCTACTTGTGTGTGCATGTGTGTGTGCATAGTCATGTCTGACTCTCTGACCCCATGGACCAAAGCCCACCAAGCTTCTCTGTCCATGGGATTCTCCAGGCAAGAATACTGAAGTGGGTTGCCATTTCCTTCTCCAGGGGAATCTTCCCGAGCCAGGAATGGAACCCAGTCATGGAAAACATGACTCCTGACAGTTCTGTGTATCCTCTCACAACATAACTACAAAATAAATTTTGATTTTAAGGTTCAAATAAGATTCAAGTTTAGAGTTCCTGGAAAATAATTCACATTACTTCCTGAAATATACTTGTGTCTCCTTCATTGGCAGGTGGGTTCTTTACCACTGCGCCCCTAGCAAGGTCTGCTTGTATACCATCATCTAAGTTTTTTAAAGGTAAGATTATCATTAATTTTTCAACTGAGAGGACTTAATTTGGAGTTTAAAAATTCAGGATAACGATGAAAAATAGGATTGCCGTCTGGATTTACCGGGAAAATTGCAGTACCAAATATTGCAGGCACTGTCCTTCTTAATTCTTGGTATTTTATACTTTTGAGGGTATCCTGATGTCCCATTTGGCCTCCCTGTTTTACCTCCTTGTTTGCCAAAACAAGTCTCAATGAGGTGCAGAAAAGATATTTGGAGCCAAATAATACAGTGTGGTTGAAAAACACTTGCCTCATGTAAATATAGCTTTAGTGAGAGAATATCTACCGCTTGTCTCTCCAACAATAATACCATGTGATCTTGGAACACTTCTGTTATTATTGCTTTAATTTATTTAAACATAAAATTTTATAGGCTTAATCGATATTGTTAAACATAAGATGATCTTTTGTTCAAGTTGTTAACTTAGAATTCTTTGTGAAATAAAAAGCTAGCAAAGTAGTGTTTAGTTTCAATAAAACACTTTCTTCAAGAGGATTGTTGCAAAAATAGTTGTTTAAAAAAAAACCGCCTTGATATAATAGGTGGCATGTGAAAGAGATTTTTCTCCATTACATTGTAACTCATTGACTATTATCAAGAAAAAGATTTTCCAGTGGTATCCCATTGTGTATATTGCAGTCAATCTTTGCTTAAATCTGTGTCTGCTTGCTTGTGATGAATTATAAAACAGCTGTTGCAATGGCACTGCTCATCCTCATCTTTTGTTTTGTGGCCGAGGCTTATAAGTGAAGGTTTCTTCAGTACTTGGTTTAGCAAGGCTCTTGCAGATATGTTGCATAAGGTGCACTTGCTGAAACCAGATAGTCAAGGAAAACATGACTCCTGACAGCTCTGTGTATCCTCTCACAACATAACTACAAAATAAATTTTGATTTTAAGGTTCAAATAAGACTCAAGTTTAGAGTTCCTGGAAAATAATTCACATTACTTCCTGAAATATACTTCCTAGAGTTATATTTTTGATGGCCATCACCTCTGTGCAACACTCTGCCATAATGCTGTTCTATCATTAAAAGATGGCAGTGGTGTTCTTACACTCTTAGCATTCATGGCACAACCTTTCTTTTGTGGTTCAGATAGTGAAGAATCTGTCTGCAATGTGGGAGACCTGGGTTTGATCTGAGGGTTGGGAAGATCCCCTGGAGAAGGGAATGGCTACGCACTCCAACACTCTGGCTGGAAAATTCCACTGGACAGAGGAGCCTGGTAGGCGACAGTCCATGGAGTCCAAAGAGTCAGACACAACTGAGTGACTTCCAGTTTCACCACGGATTAAAGGCTCCAGAAGACCCATCAGGGTAGAAGTGGAGATTTGTTATCACACAATCCCAGGTTGAAATTCTATTTCTGAATAAATTGCTTCTGAGGACAAGTTTCTTAAACGTCTATAGATACAGTGTTTTCACATATAACATAGGGCTAAGGACAGAGGTCAAATAAATCAAAGTTATTTTAGGTCTTTAAATCAAACTATCTAAAATGAGGCTGATTGTAAAAAACTGAGCAATAGGATTAGACTAGCAATAAAAATGTACTTGTGTCATGAAAGATTCATGAAAACATCCTTTAGAAACAGTAACTCACTTACCTAAGATAACCTGTAGTGTCTGTAAGGTAGGCAAAATGGCAGATTCTATTTCCTTTACTATCGATACAACCACTGGAATGGGAGGGGGATGGGTATGGTTGCTGAATCTTCTATCTGCTTCTATTTACCAATTTGTAAGTGTATGTGTGAGTGGTGTGTGTGGTGTAGGTGCATGAAGATGTAGATGTGTAAGTGAATTGCTTGAGTTTAGGACTCAACCTGACACTCGCTTGTTCTGTGATCTAAACTCTTAATCACGATTTCCTCATTTTTAAAAGAGGGCAATGATAACTTCTCTCTAAAAATCACCAGATTATTATAAAATTCACTCAAGTATATGCAAGTGTCTTGTAAACCAAGGTGTATATATATGCTTTAAAATAAAAAGCAAATGCCTTCAATATACAGATGAACAAAAAGCACATGAAAAGATGCTCAGCATCACTACATATTAGAGAAAGGCCTCATGCTGGTCAGATTTGCCATCATCAAAATGTCTAGAGACAATAAATGCTGGAGAGAGTGTGGAGAAAAGGTAAGCTTCCTACTCTGTTGGTGGGGATGCAAATTGGTACAAGCCACCTTGGAGAATAGTATGGAGGGTCCTTAAAAACTAAAACTAGAGCTATCATATGATCCAACAATCCCACTTCAGGGCATATCCAGAGAAAACCATAATTTGAAAAGATATATGCACCCCAATATTCATTGCAGCACTATTTACAATAGTCAAGGAAGTAACCTAAATGTTCATCAACAGACAAACGGATAACGAAGATGTGGTACGTATATACAAAGATTACTCAGCCATGAGAAAGAATGAAATAACGACGTTGCAGCAACATGCATAGACCTAGAGATCATCATACTACGTGAAGTAAGTGAGAGAAGGACAAATACCATATGATGTCACTTATATGTGGAATCTAAAAGCTGATACAAATGAACTGGCAAAACAGGAACAAACTCACAGACTTTGAAAACAAACTTACAGTTAACAAAGGGGAAAGATGGGGAGGGGATCAATCAGGAGGTTTGGATTAACATATACATATACCTATGCATATACATGTTCAGTTGTCAGCTGTGTCGACCTCTGCGACCGTGTGGACTGTAGGCCACCAGGCTCCTCTGACCATGGGATTTCCCAGGCCAAGAATACTGGAGTGGGTCACCATTTCCTCCTTCAGGGGATCTTCCCAACCCAGGGATCGAACCCACATCTCCTGCTATCTCCTGCATTAGCAGGCAGATTCTTTACCACTAGGCCACCTGGGACACCCATATGCATATACACACTACTATATATAAAATAGGGAGTCAGCAAGGATCTACTGTCTAGCACAGGGAACTCTACTCAATACTCTGTAATAACCTACTTCAGAAAAGACTCGGAAAAACAACAGATATATGTGTATGTAGAACTAAATCACTTGGCTGTACATCTAAAACTAACAACATTGTAAATCAACTATATTCCAATAAAAATAAAAATTAAATAAAAAATAAAGCAAATGCCCACCATTTTACCTTAACTTTTTAAATTATAAAATGAAGCACAAATAAAACCTCACAAAATCAGTGTATAACTTTACATGTCATCATAAACACCCTTATAAACAACACTAGATCAAGAAATAGAGCTTTACCAGATACCCCAGAAGCTCCTTTGTGTGCCCATCTCAATGATAATGTCTTATGACCCCCCTGAAAGTAACCACCACTCTAACTTCTATGGTGACCACTTGCTTGGCTTTCTTTACAGTTTTATTATCCAAGTGTCCATCTCTAGATCTCATAATTATATCTTATCCATTTTTATTTTTTTATATGCAAATATTTTATTTTAATAGACAAATACCTATAATTTAAAATCTAAACAGTTTTTGTACTCTAATGTGTCAAACAGTTGCATTAGTTTTGGCAATTTTATCTCATATTTTTTGTTGTTAGACTCTTTACAACCCTATGGACTGTAGCCCCTCAGGTTCCTCTGTCCATGGCATTCTCCAGGCAAGAATACTGGAATGGATAGCCAGTCCCTTCTCCGGGGCTCTTCCAGACTCAGGGATCAAACCCACATATGTTACGTTGCAGGCAGATTCTTTACGGTCTGAGCCAGTAGGGAAGACCCATCATTAGAATACTTTAAATCACCTCAACAAAATCACCTCCTTTGGCTTATTTCTTTTTTTTTTTTTCTACCACAGTATTTTTATTTTATTTTTTTAATACTTTATTCTACATTACAATACTGTATTTGTTTTGCCAAACATTGACATGAATTAGTCACAGGTGTCCACGATCTCCCAATGCCGAAGCCCCCTCCCACCTCCCACCCCATATCATCTTCCTGAATCATCCTGTGCACCAGCCCCATGCATCCTGTATCCTGTATTGAACATAGACTGGCACTTCGTTTCTTACAAGATAGTATACATGTTTCAATGCCATTCTCCCAAATCATCCCTCCTTCTCCCTCAGAGTCCAAAAGTCCGTTCTATATCTCTGTGTCTCTTTTGTTGTCTCACATAGAAGGTCATCATTACTATCTTTCTAAATTCCATACATATGTGTCAGTATACTGTACTGGTGTTTTTCTTATCCATTTTTAAAGCAATATATGGATCTAGCAATAGATATTTTAAACCTCTATTAATCTACTAGTACCTTCCTCTATTCCTTTCTCTTTCTTTCTGTTGAAAAATCCAGTAATTCACACTGGAAATTTACCACAGCGTGAATTTCATTGACTGGACCCTCACGGTACAACCAATAGATTCCCCTGTCCTCTGAGTTTCCTGAAAATTGGCAGCTGGATCAGATGCTTGATCAGAATGTTCGCCCTTTGTCAAGACTATGGTTAATACTGAGTGTGTTCATCAGTGTCTGTTTGTCTCTCTTTCTGGATGTTATCCAGCCATTGATGCTCAAAGCCTAAGATCCATTAACTCATATTATAAAATGACATTTATTCAGATTCTATCATTTTATTTTCATGTGTAAGTTTAAACATTTTTAAAATGTCATGCTTCCCCTCATACACTATTTGCCCACCCAGTGGCATAGTTTATACAAATAAGGCTTTATTGTTTCCCTTTTATGTACCAATTTTCAGGATAATGAACTGCAAGTATTACCCTTTTTGAAGCTCCAGCTGATTCATGGAAACTTGACTGGTTGTTTCCTAAACGTTTTTGGCGTAATATTATTAGTCTTTGATATTTCCAGATTTGTCCTCTACATTTCCTCTTTCAAACCTGTAATTATCCATTTCTCTTTTTTTTTTAATACTTTATTCTACATTACAATACTGTATTTGTTTTGCCATACATTGACTTTGAAATCCTGGTTTCTTTAAGTGAGAAATGATATTTCAAAAGAATAATATGGGTGCCAAAAGGTTGTGATGTATTTTCTAGGTCTTTTCAGTGAACAGAACTGGAAAATATATGTTTATACATCTACATATATATTCAAATGTATGTATATAAAATATGTCATGACAATACTGATACTTTTAATTCATATTTAGTACTAATGAGTTTTTAGTTAACCTCAGCTAAGTAGTCTCATTTCTTCATATTCCACACCAAATGTTCTTGTTCTCAAAGACACGGGGAATAATAGAATTAGGATATCCAATAATGAGTAAACTGTTTTTGTTTGTTTGTTTGTTTGTTTTTTGCATGACACACACAACATCCCCAGAATAACAATACTCCACATGATTACTAAGAATAGGTAATTGTTTTACATATGCTTTCCCCAGTCATTTCCTATTTTTTAAAAATTATTCTACCATACTTACATAGTCATAGAATCTAGCTACTACAAATGCTCTCTTTTTTAACTCACATTTAATTTTAGTTCTCCAAGTAAATATTTATTTAAAGATACATTTGCTTTCCTTCATTTCTTTAAATATGTTGTTCTATTTTCTTATGACACTAAGAATTGCTATAAAAATCTGGTGATTTTAATGATGTTACTTTAACGATGCTACTTTTGCCTATATTTCATCATTTTCTCATTTTCTCCCCAGTTCATTATTTTACTAAAATGTGATTGGCAGTGATTATTTTGCAGAATAACCAATAACACTTGATTTAGGCTCTGTGGGAGCTGGAGCAGAGAAATTGTCTGAGCCTATAAGAATTCTGACCTACAGGGGTATAACAACAAATTTAAGCTACCATATTTTAGTAGCTATTCAAGCTACTATATTTTAGTTCAGTTGCTCAGTTGTGTCTGATTCTTTGCAACCCCATGGACTGCAGCACACCAGCCTTTCCTGTCCATCACTAACTCCTAGAGCCTATTCAAACTCATGTCCATCAAGTCGGTGATGCCTTCGAATCATCTCATCCTCTGTCATTCCCTTCTCCTCCCGCCGTCTCATCTTTCCCAGCATCAGGGTCTTTTCCAGTGAGTCAGTTCTTCTCATCAGGTGGCCAAATGTTTGGAGTTTCAGCTTCAGCATCAGTCCTTACAGTGAATATCCAAGACTGATTTCCTTTAGGATGGACTGGTTGGGTCTCCTGGCAGACTCTCAAGAGTCTGCTCCAACACCACAGTTCAAAAGCATCAGTTCTTCAGTGCTCAGCTTTCTTTATAGTACAACTCTCACATCCATAAATGACTACTGGAAAAACCAAAGCTTCTAGACGGACCTTTGTTGGCAAAGTAACGTCTACTTTTAATATGCTGTCTAGGTTGGTCATAGCTTTTTTCCAAGGAGCAAGCGTCTTTAAATTTCATGGCTGCAGCTGACATCTGCAGTGATTTGGAACACCAAAAATTAAGTCTCTCACTGTTTCCCCATCTATCTGCCATGAAGTGGTGGGACTGGATGCCATGATCTTAATTTTCTGAATGTTGAGTTTTAAGCCAACTTTTTCACTCTCTTCTTCCACTTTTATCAAGAGGCTCTTTTTTTTTTTCAAGTCTTTAAGCAGAGATAAATTTGTTCTCTGCAGCTTATATTTCATAGTTCTTAGCGGTATCTTGTAAATTGATTTCATTGTTAATATTGCCCATAGGTTTTTGTTTTTGTATTTAGTTTCTCTATTTTTATGAGGATTCAGAGAAATTAAAAATTATGCTGCTACTATCTTTCTAGAATCCTTCTGACCCTACTGTTCTCTTGTTAGTCTATGACTATTACCAGAACATGATCTCCTTTTATGCGTAATCTATAATTAACTTCATCTGATTTATACTTGCCAAGAACTGTTTTCCTCATATTCGTACTTTTGAATCCCATCATTACATATACTATGAAGATGTATGCCTATCTCCCAAATATGTTACTTTGGAAATGCCATTTGATTATTTACTACAGAATGATATTCAGTCTTCCTTGGCTGTGGGTAATAACCATGTTTAACGTATTTTAGTCCCTTTCTGGTTGCACTTAGGATAGGGCCAAACACCCATTATATATTATATATACATGTGGTTAAATCTGTGTCTAAGGCAAATAATGACTTTTTATTACTCCAAAAGAATTCCAAGAAAAACAACTGAGAAGTTGTTGTAACCAGTGAAAACATTTTGTAATGGTCAATGGAAAAAATAAAAAGAAATAAAAATATGTATGAGTTTCTTAAGTACCAGAAAAACTATTTAGAAACTATGATAAAAAGATTCCATTCATAATAGTGACTAAATTGTTAACAGGAATTTTTCATATTGTTGTTTAGTCGCTAAGTCATGTCCATCTCTTTGAGACCTCATAGACTGTAATCCATCAGGCTCCTCTATCCATAGGATTTCCCAGGCAAGAATACTGGAGTGGTTGCCCTGTCCTTCTCCAGGGGATTTTCCCAACCCAGAGATGGAATCCAGGTCTCCTACATTGCAGGCAGATTCTTTACCACTGAACTACCTGGGAACCCCTTTCTTATCATCTGCAATTATTTAATTATAATAATAATTTACTTTAAAGACCCAATAAACTCTTTTGGCCATCTGGCATTAAGTAGAAAAAAAAATTAGGGGTCACACACTTAAAGAGAAAAAATGCAAATATATGAATGACTGATTCAATTATTCAGGTTAACAATGTCTGGCTATGCTATTTGAGTCAGGTAGTTTGAAATTGATATATGACAAATATAAAGAAGTACATGTAAATGTATAAGCTACAAAATTAACAAACTTATTACCTTGCTTAATGTGGATTTAATACTTTGCCTTCAGATGATCTGGAGCTTCCTGGTGGCTCAGATGGTAAAGAATCTGCCGGCCATGCAGGATACTCAGATCTGATCTCTGGATAGGGAAGATATTCTGGAGAAGAGAATGACTACCCACTCCAGTATTCTTGCCTGGAGAATTCTATAGACAGAAGAGCCTAGAGGGCTACAGTCCATGGGTGCCAGAGAGTCAGACATGACTGAGCAACTAATATACACTTCAGTTGACCAACACACGGAAAAGATATTACAGTTCTTATATTCTCTCAGATTTTAGTCTATTTCACTATAAACTCTATAAATATTAAGGAAAACTGGATTCATGTATACTTAATCATGGCATGTCAGCCAACAGTGTTGAGGCAAAGAAAGGAAGAAAATCAAGGAACTCTTCAACTACAATTAGGAATACATTTTAGTAGTTTGGGTTGAAATTTTGTTTTTATCTGATATTGGACAAATTTCCATTATGTAGATACAAAATAAATAACTGAACAATATTTCAGCTTCCACTCCAAGTGAGTTTCAAACCCTGGGAAAAGGCTTATAAGAGAGACTGACCATGCATTTGAGGCACGTGCCTCACCTTTGCTGCTGCTGCTGCTGCTAAGTCGCTTCAGTCGTGTCTGACTCTGCGACCCCATAGACGGCAGCCTACCAGGCTCCCCGGTCCCTGGGACTCTCCAGGCAAGAACACTGGAGTGGGCTGCCATTTCCTTCTCCAATGCATGAAAGTGAAAAAGTGAAAGTGAAGTCGCTCAGTCGTGTCCAACCCTCAGCGACCCCATGGCCTGCAGCCTACCAGGCTCCTCCGTCCATGGCATTTTTCTGTCCCTCCCCTTTAGTGAGGCTTTATTTTCTAGTAACTAAGAGATTTAGGGAAATACCATTTTGTATTCTAAAACATTTGACCCAGTCCACTATGTAGCCCTAGAGTCTGCCCAAATCAAGCTTAAATATTATATTATAAACTCTGTTTATAAATGCTAAATGGTGAAGGCAGTTTTTCTCTCTCAAGACTGTTATATTAAAACTAATACAACAGTAGAATGTACGTATCACTAATTTTGTTCACCTACCCACATATAATTAACACTTATTCATACATATTCTCATGTTGTAATCAAGGTTAGTTTTATGTTAAAGTAAATTTTAAAATAATCATCTTTGGATTTCAGTCAAGATAAAATTCTTATAGAAGACTCTAGTTTTTGTTAAGCTTCCTTTCACTATTTCTATGTGGATTGACTTGATAAGTCATGCATATTTCCTGAAAGTGAATAAGACCTGGCTTTATCTCTGTTAAAGGTTAAAGCTTTCAAACCATAAATGTTCAGCACAATAACATGAATATTAAATTTTAAAAAAGAAGAAGCCAGAAAATGACATCTCACTCTTTTTCCCAGGCTCTATCACTAATCCTACCCCTCCAGCATGGGTGAGGTGTGTATAAGGAGAGAAGGGGAGAGTTCAGAAATCCTTCAAGTTCATGCTTACTTAAACCTTAATCTCTAGAAAGCTACTCTCTGAGTATTATCATATTTCACACCTACAACAGCTTGATTAGAAATTCTTATTCACCCCTCGAGTTGAAGCAGAAAGTAGGAAACTATGCTTCTCATACAGAATCAAGGAAAAATTGTGAATTTATAGTCCAAAACCTTTTAAAACAGGTCATCTATTTTTCTGAAATTCATGTGCGTTTGTCCTGCCAATTAAGCCAAGATTATTTTAATGTGATATTGAGTCTAATATTGGTGAGTTATATCCTAAATAAATGCTAGTCAAATGTTAGAAGCAATTAAGAGGACAGAGGAAACTAAAAACAGATTTAAATAAAAATGCAAAGAATGTTCTTTGCGTTGCAATGTTGTACATCAAAGCAGCAAACCTATTGAAAGCACCCCAAAATTACAGGTACTCTAGAAAGATCAATTAAACTAAGAAAGTTTTTAAGTTAATCTTGAGTTCCTATTACAATGCTAATTAAAGTTCATTTTGAATCTTTGAATTATAACCACCAAACTAAAGTTCTCAGACTTAGTCGTTGAAAAACTTAAAGTCATAGAAATAGCTCCATTATAAAAATCTGTGTATGAGTAGCCTCAGTATAATATCTGAAAGGGTATGTCAAGGCTATTTTGGTTTGTTTCAAATGAAAAGAAAGCCAATTCAACTCAACTTAACCAGGAAAGAATGTATATTGGTTTGCACAACAGAAAATCCAGTTTAAACAAGTTTTGGTCACATGTCCCAAATTATCACTATGAATGGATGGTTATAAGGGGGATGGACAGGGGAAGGGAGACCTTAAGGTGTTTGATTATCTAAGTCTGGACCAAGTGCTCTAAACTTGGAAACCCAGGCCAAAGAAAAAGGAATGTGAATATTTGAGTCAAAGTTGGAGAATGAAGGTCGCTTTAAGGATAAGGAAAATGAATTTGGGAATGCACAAATTAAAGAAAGAAAGAAAGAAAGGTAAGAAAACAGAAGGTCAGCTTTTATTGAATCAAAGATTGCATCTGAATTTCATTTTTTTCCTTTTGTAGATTTATGTTCTCTGATGTGAAAACCTAACCTGTCTCTTGAGAAATCTGTATGCAGGTCAGGAAGCAACAGTTAGAACTGGACATGGAACAACAGACTGGTTCCAAATAGGAAAAGGAGTACGTCAAGGCTGTATATTGTCACCCTGCTTATTTAACTTCTATGCAGAGAACATCATGAGAAACACTGGACTGGAAGAAACACAAGCTGGAACCAAGATTGTCGGGAGAAATATCAATAACCTCCGATATGCAGATGACACCACCATTATGGCAGAAAGTAAAGAGGACCTAAAAAGCCTCTTGATGAAAGGGAAAGAGGAGAGTGAAAAAGTTGGCTTAAAGCTCAACATTCAGAAAACGAAGATCCTGGCATCCGGTCCCATCACTTCATGGGAAATAGAAGGGGAAACAGTGTCAGACTTTATTTTGGGGGCTCCAAAATCACTGCAGATGGTGACTGCAGCCATGAAATTAGAAGATGCTTACTCCTTGGAAGAAAAGTTATGACCAACCTAGACAGCATATTTAAAAGCAGAGACATTACTTTGCCGACTAACATTCGTCTAGTCAAGGCTATGGTTTTTCCTGTGGTCATGTATGGTTGTGAGAGTTGGACTGTGAAGAAGGCTGAGCACCGAAGAATTGATGCTTTTGAACTGTGGTGTTGGAGAAGACTCTTGAGAGTCCCTTGGACTGCAAGGAGATCCAACCAGTCCATTCTGAAGGAGATGAACCCTGGGATTTCTTTGGAAAGAAAGATGTTAAAGCTGAAACTCCTGTACTTTGTCTACTTCATGTGAAGAGTTGACTCATTGGAAACGACTCTGATGCTTGGAGGGATTGGGGGCAGGAGGAGAAGGGGACAACCGAGGATGAGATGGCTGGATGGCATCACGGACTCGGTGGAAGCGAGTCTGAGTGAACTCCGGGAGATGGTGATGGACAGGGAGGCCTGGCGTGCTGCGATTCATGGGGTTGCAAAGAGTTGGACACGACTGAGCGACTGAACTGAACTGAACTGATGTGAAAACTAAGCTACTAGCAGTTATTCTTACTGTGAAGTGCAAAGGAAATATAAAATTAATGTAGTAATCCTCTGCTGACTCAGACTGTAAAGAATCTGCCTGCAGTACAGGAGCTCTGAGTTCCACCCCTGGGATGAGAAGATCCCCTGGAGAAGGGAATGGCTACCAATATTCTTGCCTGGAGATTCCATGAACAGAGGAGCCTGACAGCCTACAGTCCATGGGGTCACAAAGAGTTAGACATGACTGAGCTACTAAGCAAACAATAGTCCTCAAAGTGCTATTATATGTGGTAAAAGATCTGCCTTCGATGTAGTAGGAGCTGCAGGAGACATGAATTCACCCTGGGTCAGGAAGATCCCCTGGAGGAACGCCTGGCAACCCAATCCAGTATCCCTGCCTGGGAAATCCCATAGACAGAGGAGCCCGGTGGGCTACAGTCCACAGGGGGGGCAAAGAGTCGGCCACTACTGAAGCCACTAAACACATGTGCATGGATGCTATTTTATATAGAAAGCTTGGACTCCAGATAAGACACTCCATATGAATGTATCCCTAGCTCAATTAATTCATTAAAAGACATGTACATCTAGAGGTTCTGGGCATTGCTGAGTACCAAAGTGATTCTTTGGGTGCCAGGCAAGTTCATGCACTAGTCACCCTCTTCAGAAATATATCTGGACCATAGTTAATGCCAGAAATGTGTACATCAGGCCGTAGCCAAGAACACTCTGAGAGTCTAAGTTGATCTTGATGCTTCTAATCTCTTCTTTGGGAATTTTAATCTGTTCAGTGAATGGATTATGAGGTACAGTTTAGGTCAGGAAACAGAAACTCCATCTTTGGAAGCAGAATATATTTCTCAGTCCTTGTAAAAGAAAAAGAGGCACATAGTTGGTGCATGCAAGATTACTAAGTGATATTGAAAAGGAAACACTAGAAATAGGTTTATTAGAAATGAATATGGGTTTAGTTTTGCTATTACAATAATTTCCTATGTAAAGCATTGTCATAAAGCTGATTTTCTGTTGTTTGTCTTTCCAAAGGTGGCAGTCTTGAGAAAGAATAGATTATACCAAGTAAAACATATCATTGCTGCATTGCAAAATATAAATAGCATTTGATAATTTATGAGGATTGTCTGCTTCTTGTGATAAGTTGAATAGGTAAAACTTACATTCTCTTATATTTTATTTCTTTTGAAATCAAATGAATTAATGTGTGATTATAAATTGTTTCTTTCAGAACAAGCAAAAGCCTTGAGTATCCCTAATCCTCAAATATGCACTGATAATATATTTTAAGTAGCATTGTTGGTTGTTTAACAAGTAAATAATCCATGATATCAAGATATCTCCTTGCTAAAAGCATACAGAGAGTGAGTTCTAATGTAAACTATGGACTTTGAGTGTCAGTGATATGTCAATGTAGGTTCATTGATTATAAAAAGTGTACCACTCTGTTATGGGATGTTGATGGTACAGGATGTGTGTGTGTGTATGTGAAGAGAACAGAGGATACATGGAAACTCTCTGTACTTTCCACTCAGTTTTGCTGTGAATCTAAAACTGATCTAAATGTTGAAGTTTACTAATTAGAAAAGTATACAAATAAATAAGAAATTTGTAGTTGTTCTGTTGCTCAGTACTTGCCCAACTCTTTGTGACACCATGGACTGCAGCACACCAGGCTTCCCTGTCCCTCATCTCCCAGAGTTTATTCAGACTCATGTCCACTGAGTCAGTGATGCCATCCATCCCTCTCATCTTTTGTCAATGTCTTCTCCTCCTGCCTTCGATCTTTCCCAGCATCCGGGTCTTTTCCAGTGATTCGGCTCTTCACATCAGGTGGTCAAAGTATTGTAGCTTCAGCTTCAGCATCAGTCTTTCCAATGAATACTCAGGACTGATTTCCTTTAGGATTGGCTGGTTTGATCTCACTGTCAAGGAATCCTTGAATCCTCTCCAGCACCACATTTCAAAGGCATCAGTGGTTTGGCGCTCAGCCTTCTATATGGTCCAACACTCACATCTGTACATGACTACTGGGAAAAACATAGATTTGACTATACAGACCTTTGTCAACAAAGTGATATCTCTGCTCTTTAACACACTGTCTAAGTTTGTCATAGATTCAGTTCAGTTCAGTTCAGTCGTGTCCAACTCTGCGACCCCATGAATTGCAGCACGCCAGGCCTCCCTGTCCATTACCAACTCCCGGAATTCACTCAAACTATGTCCATCGAGTCAGTGATGCCATCCAGCCATCTCATCCTCAGTCATCCCTTTTTCCTCCTGCCTCCAATCCCTACCAGCATCAGAGTCTTTTCCAATGATTACATTACTATTAAAAAAAAAAAAAAGTCTCTCAATAATTATATTCAAAGTGGCAGAAATTTAAGCTATTCACATAACTTAATAGTCTCAATTTTTCAGGTTACTTGTTTTCTTTAGGTAATTCTTTTTCCCATTCTCAATTATCTCATACTGATAGAATTAGCCTTTTAAAAAAATTCTTCAGCTTATATTATTTCTGAAGCTTCCTTAAAATGGTCAATCCACCTTTGTAAAAGTATGAAGCACCAGTATTTATCCTCCTAGAAACATAACATTTCATAGTTCACTTTTGTGGAAAAGTCAGTAACAAACCACCACCCATCTGTTTGTTAAATAGAATATTTCAGTCAATGGGGCTGGTGTCTAGAGCCAGGCAGGCCCGGTGGCACTGGGCTTTAGCCAAACATCTCAAACCATTTTTCTAAATGTATCAGGTCCAGCAAAATACAAAGCTGGTTTTTAACAAGTGCCTTTCTCTTTAATTATTTAATTTGTGCACATCGTGAGGGAAATACAATCCATCTGTTACACTGGCACTTAACTCAACAAATTATTGTTTTGTTAGAGGAATTTGATGTCCAAGAAGCCTTGTAGTCTTTTTTATAAGCATTTGAAAACCTCGACTCTCCTCTTCCAAGACCATTAGAAGCCCAATGAATGGGATTTTCCAAAGGCAAGTGGATCTCCTCATCTGAGAAAAGTTTGGTCCACAACTACCAGAAGGATTAATTAAAAATGCAATTTAGTGGGTTTAATTATTAGGCTTTTGTTTCTTATATTTTGGTTTCTTTTTAATTCTTTCTAATCCTATCTATCCTGGATTGATGTGATGCATAGTTCCCAGCTTATATCATTTCTTTTTCCATACTCTGAGCCTCAAAAGGTATATTTTTCTACAAATGCTTTGATTACCACTGAGTGATTCCATTTCCCTTGGGCCCAGTTCTGTGTATACTTGAGTATGTTTGCACTGTCTGCTATATCAGGCTAGCTCTGCAGGATCTTGAGGGGTATTACATTCAAGAAGCCTGTATGGACTCATAAATTTTAGAAGAATCGCATTAAGGGAAGCTAAATCGATTTCTTTATTGCAGGATCTGGGGTCTTTCCTATCGTAATGAGTCTTGTGCATCCCCTAGAGAAGACAGCATGCGGAAGCCTGCAGCATATGGAATGTCTCTGCCACAGAACACACTTTCCTCAGAGCATCTGGTTGGACTGGAGATCTGTAGGAACTTCTGTTCTACATCTTTTCTCTTTGCATTTATTTCATCACTCTTGGGTGTTTAGTGTCTATTGTCTAAAGACAAACAGCAAACTGTGGTCTTTTCAAACTGAATTTACTTTTCTTTTCATTGGAATGACAGAAATATTCTATTTGATTGAAGAGACAAGCCCTACCATCAATAGTCTGGAATATCAAAGAATATTTTGCAACTACTGTTTGAACAGAAATTCTCACTTGTTCACATTGCTTAGTGGGCTAGCGGATGGTGGGGCTGCTTGGCTTTAAAACGGATGATTTCTTTGCTTAATTTCTACCAAATTATGCTAATATATACACTTCTTTTTTCAAGCAAAATTCTGTGAGAATTGGCATATATTTACTAAGACGAGCAAAAGGAAATAGAAAGAATTTTTTAAATAGTCTAAAAGGAAAAAAGAACCAGTGTTGGAAGTCTTTTCTATATAGTTTGTTTAGTCTGTCTGTCTATCCTTCTGTCCATCTATCTATCTACCTATCGATCTAGGTGTATATATTAGGATACAGGAATTTGGGATTATTTTCTTTTTATTTCCTAAATCACTCTGAGGTTAGCTTCTCTAAAATGACTTTTCAGCATGTGTCTCTATCCCACGCCTCAGTTTGCTACCTGCTTGAGGAACCACCTTGGGAGAAGAGTGGGTGGAGAAACCGCTTGCCTGAAAACACCTATGAGAACAGTCACATTCTTTGTGAGAGTTCATATAAATCTTTCAATTCCCTGATGCCTTGAGGGGTATGTGGGGAGTGAGGGAGGTCGAGTTCATGACTCAGAAAAGGAAAGAAATAACTTCCACCCTTTTCTCTGATGAGACAGTTCTACCCAAGAGGGATACATTCTGTCTTGAGCAACTTCTTTTGCTCTAACTCGAACCTCAGTCCCCACTGTTGGAGCCTAGGATGCACCTAAACACAGACTCATTGTTCACTGAAATCACCTGAGTTAGCTGTGAATCTGGCCCCTCATCCACCCTTGCATTCTATCTCCCAATCTGCTCTAGGAAGGATGCTTTTTCCCACTGCCCTGACTCTGCAAGGATGTCTCAATGTTGTTCCTATTAACAAAAAGAATTACAAAGGATTCCTGACTGCCTCTCTCTTTCTATAACGTGTTTTTTACATTATACATACTACTATAAATTCATATATTTATTCATAAACCATTCGTGTAGCCTGGCGGGCTACAGTCCATGGGGTCACAAAGAGTCGGACATGACTGAGCAACTAACATACTCATATGTTATTCTATATTTTTCTATATATCTTTACTGTTGTCTCCATTGATTATAATGCCTTCAAAGAAAGAATTATCAAACAGACAAATCAAAGCACCTAAGATAGTGCCTGTGAAATGAATGAATAACAGATTATAAATTCATATCTGAAAAGTACATCATTCATCAAGGTCTGGATAAAAAGGTCTTAAAAGATCTTAAAAGTGTAGGAATCATCTCCCCAGTCAAAAGACTGCTGTTTACAGAAACAGAAGTCTTATTTCATAATACAAAGAGAATACTGAATTTCAGGAAGAATGTTGGGTCTGTGCATGCACGCATGGTCAGCTGCTCAGTTGTGTGCAACTCTTTACAGCCCTGTGGACTAAAGCTCGCAAGGCTCTTCTGTCCATGGGATTTCCCAGGCAAGAATACTGGAGTGGGCTGCCATCTCTTCTTACAGATTGGGTCTGTGCCTATGAGTATAATATCTGCCTGAAGTAGAACTAAAGGATAAAACTCAAATATCCTATGAATTCAGAAAAAATCATTACTTTTAAATCTACTTTATAAATCTGAGTTTTTAGATTACATGTAACTGAAGAAATTAGGTAATATTTTTGTTAAACTATACATTGAGACACCGTGAGATAAATCAAGATAACTCCTCAAATCTTAGCTGTGAAAAGGCATTCAGAATTTAGACATGATTTTTCCTTAAAGTGACTATGGAAGATTATATAGAGGATACCGACTGAGGCTGAACTCAGCCATATATTCAGCTGCCCATGGTTTTACCTAGATATCTCCCAGGTACTTCAGCCTCATCATGTCATTTCCCCAGACTAAATCTGTCACTCTCTGCTAATCCTAGTTGCACTGAATGGCATCACTACCCACTTAATTGAAAGCAAACAAACAAAACCTGGAAGACATTTTTAACTCCTTTCTTTCAGCTCCAGAAACCAAAATAAATAAATAAATAAATCAGTTTAATCCAGTAAGTGATTGTATGTCCACCTATTGTGTCCATTACCACTAGAAAGAAAGTTAAATCCTCAGTTGTGTCCGACTCTGCAACCCCATGGACTATAACCTACCAGACCCCTCTGTCCATAGAATTTTCCAGGCAAGAGTACTGAAGTGGGTTGCCCGTTCCTTCTCCAGGGGATTTTCCCAACCCGGTGGTTGAGTGGAGGTCTCTCGCATTGCAGGCAGAGGCTTTACCATCTGAGCCAGCAGGGAAGCCCTCACCACCACCTCTACTAATTAACGCCACCATTGTTGTTTTCATCTGGATTCTCACCAAAACCTCCTAACTGATCACCCTGTCTTCTAATTCATTGACCTCTATGTTCCCCATGTTATAGCCAAAGTGAACTTACAAAAATATGTATTGATTGTGTCCCTATTCTACTTCATTCAGACCAGAAAAACTACATAAGCAAAGCAATTTCCAAGGTATACTTTTATAAAAGTGAAGTCGCTCAGTTGTGTTAGACTCTTTACGACCCTATGGCCTCTAGTCCCCCAGGCTCTTCCATCCATGGGATTTTCCAGGAAAGAATATTGGGTTGCCATTTCCTTCTCCAGGGGATATTCCTGACCCAGGGATTGAACCCTGGCCTCCTGCATTGCAGGCAGACTTTTACCATCTGAGCCACCAGGGAATCCCAAATTTTTAAACATATTATAAGGACATTATAATTATGCGTGGAAGTTTTCTTGAAATCAGGGGCTTTGAAAGGTCCTCTAATTATGTGATTTTCTGGCCTTAAGTAGTACTTGCAGGGAACAAGTAATGACAACTCTTACTGTACCCTCTGTGCACTCTTGAATTAGAATTAGAATGTCATTATTGATTGTCATCTTTTCTCTATTACCATGTAAGTAATGCTGTTCAGCCAATAACTGTTCTTTGTGAATGCAGTATGTTAGCATAAAGCGATAAATAAGCAAAACCTCCAAATCTTAAATCAGTACCATGGAGATGGTTAACACAGATGCTGTGGCAAAGACTCTTAAGAAGTTGTTACAAAGTTAATGATGATGTGATTTCTATTTACTGGAGAAAGAGCAGGCTCTTGAGGACTTTATAGAAAGTCAGTCTCTCTTTCCCTTCCGCAGAGATTTTCTCTGCCCAGCAGAAATCAATTAATCTTTTTATGCCCAAGTTTATGCCTCTATAAACTGAAGAAAGCCCTTCCTACCTACACTCAGAAGAATGTTTTGATAAATAATGAAGTCATGTCTGAAAAGCACTATATAAAAACAAAGTATCATTATGTTCCCCCCCACCAAATCAGAATTAGCTTGTTTTCCAGTTTCTAACTAGGCTGTAATAACTGAAGGACAGTTTAGTATTTTCTTGACCCTTTTATCCAGGTTACTCAAGCAATTCTTAGGAGTGCTAATATACACATGTAATTCTATGAATATTATAATCTAGTTCACTCATAAACCAATGGTTTGCAAATACAGTGTAGGATATTTCTATTAAAAAGTAAACAGAGGAATTTGTTTCATTTTCAATATTTTCCAAGCTGGTAACCTGACTATCCCCTTTAATACCATTAGATTCACTTTCTATAGTAAATGCACAAAAATCAGTTATTGAGGAAAATCAAGAATGTGATACCACTTTTTCTGAGCCAGTAAAGAAAACTTTGAGCTTTCAAGCAATAGCATGTTCATTATAGAGCGTTGGCATCTGAGGGAGCACTGAGAAGCTGATCCAGATGTATATACGCTTGCGTGTGTGCTCAGTCCCTGATTCCTGATTTCAGTCGTATCCAACTCTTTGCCACCCTATGGACTGTAACCCAGCAGGCTCCTCTGTCCATGGGATTTCCCAGGCAAGAATATTGGAGTGGGTTGCCATTTCCTTCTCCAGCAATATTCCCAACCCAGCAATCGAACCAGTGTCTCCTGCTTGGCAAGGGAATTCTTTACCACTAAGCCACTTGAGACGGAGAAGGCGATGGCACCCCACTCCAGTACTCTTGCCTGGAAAACCCCATGGATGAGGAGCCTGGTAGGCTGCAGTCCATGGGGTCGGAACACCCAGCAAACCTTAACCTAATAACCAATTGCTTAAAACAGTATCAATCTGACCTCCCTTTTCCCCTGGGAGATATTGTATTCATTTATAAAACGCTGTTGGGTTGGAGTAAAGAACATTTTCCCATATCATGCAGTTTTCCATTGCCTCTGTACAATTCTCAATTACTTTTAAAGTTTAGAATATTGGGGAAAATGGCTTTATGGGTTTCATACTTCACAAAATTCAATTAAATTCTAATTTTTATGAAGCAAACTTACTTTTTCTTCATTCCAGGCAATGCAACAGAATTAACCACACTGAGTCTACCAGAATGTATTCAGACAAAGAAAGGCACATGATAGGTATCTGACATTTAGTAAAATATATATTGTTAAGTTTATTTCATTATGATATTTTTGTAAACTTTTCTCATTGACTTCCTTTCAAATGATCATTCGCATTAGATGCATATCTTCCTGCATCAGACTTCTCATTTTAAAAAGATCTTTGCTTAAAAACATCCCCCCTCTTTTGAACCGAAAAGGAGATTCTTGGTTCTTCATTGCAACTCCTCTCTCTTCCATTAAATGTGAAGAAATCTGAGGTCTGAGGAAGGGATCTTATTCTTAAGATCAATCCCATGCTATTGGTAGCTTAAATGGTCTTGGTGGTAGACCCAGAAAAAGGAAGAGAAACAGAGGTTCTTCAGTTCCGTCACTCAGTCAAGTCTGACTCTTTGTGACCCCATGGACTGCAGCATGCCAGGCTTCCCTGTCCATCACCAACTCCCAGAGCTTGCTCACACTCATATCTATCGAGTCAGTGATGCCATCCAAACATCTCATCCTCTGTTATCCCCTTCTCCTCCTGCCTTCAATCTTTCCCAGCATCAGGGTCTTTTCCAATAACAATAACATGAAAGAAGCTGTAAATGCTGAACTATGTTGGATGACAGTGTAGGAAAACCTTCAATTTGCAGCTGAAGGCAAGTAGGATAGAGAGCTTCTACGTGATACCAAAATCTCTACCTTTATTTTGGAAGGAACACTAAGCATGCTTATCTTGAATGTGGCTATATAATTCAATCACTCCTAGCATGAGCTTCCCCCTACTTACCAGAAGCCTCCTCACACCCAGGAACATATGTTTTCAATTGGAAAGTGCTTGCAAAAAGACCACCTGCCAGCAAAGAGAATGTTTTCCCTCTCCCAGCGGGGGGCTTACAGACAGGTTTTAATGTTGTTAAACAGGAACAGAGAAGCCTGGAAGAATGAAGTTACAGGCTAGCCTGCTTGTTGAGATTTTCTTTTAAATAAGAAAGGGAAATGGATAAGATATTGAAATGATATTTTTTATTCCCTTTATTGGGCCTCCATCAGAACTCTGGTCCTTCCTTTCCCTACAAGTCCTCTCCATGGTTTCTCCTTCAGTTGTGTTTTGTGATACGACCCAATGGTTTTAACCAAATAAGTTAAAATATTTTAAAAGTTTCCATTTTGAGAGCTACTGCTCTAAAGCAAATAAAAACTCTGCAGCTGCAAGGGTAGATGAAAACTAATCCTATCATTTACGCCCTGCCTGTTAGACAGTCACCAAAAGTGCAGACAGAGTCCTGGAGGCTATTGAAGAACCAGCAGTTGAAAACATTTACGTATTAAAACTAACCTTGAGACCAAACGGCAAACTTTTGCACACAAAGAATAAAGTTGTTTGTGGGGAAGGAGGCACGGAAGAGGAGAGGAATGAAGGCGGGAAGAAATCAGATAGCCTCAGAAGAGTTTAGGAAGGGGGCGGCTCCTGAGGGCGGCAGAAATCCTCCCAGTTTCTGCCAACGTCTTCTCACACATACTCAGTCATTCTATGAACTGTAAACAGATGCTGGGCGACTGAGTTCCAGGTTTGACAAAACGTTGTTTTCTTTTTAAATGAAACAAAAACTTAGATGAAGGAAGCCTAGCTACAATACTGGATGAAATAAAGAGCTGTGGATAGAGGGGTCACTACACACGTCATTTCGTAAAATCAGTCTTGCAAACAAACAGATGGAGGGGCTGTTTCCTCCCTTGGCATTCTTGAAGTCCTCCTCGTCCCACATTGGAGGGCTCTCTGTTAATCTCACAAATCCAGGGAATGCAAGCACAGCAACTCCTCAGGCAGTGATCGCCTTGTCTAAGAGGACTAACCTTCCTGCAAACGCCACCGGCACATTCCGCAGGGCTGACAGGGATCTCAGACACCCAGAAACGGTTGACAGAACCTAGGAGGCAAGGTGACAACGTGGTGACATGTCAATGATGAGAGCCAAAAAGCAGTTCCAAGTCAGTATCACACAGAGACTTGCACCCACTTCACTCTGGGTCACAATGTTATGTGGTGGAGACAAACTAAAATAAGAGGAGAGGGAGAAAAAGAACTCCTTCTGCTAGCCTTCCCTCTTGTGTAAGAAGATTATAATGCGAAGGCTTTCTATCCATGGGAGGTCTTCAAAGCATTCCACCACCCAGGATCCCAAAGTGAACTAGATGAACTCTGCTTAAAACAATAAGCCAAAGGTTCTGTGTTGTGTTACCTCACCAAGCAAAAGGCAAGGGAAGAAACAGGAATATAACGAAGAAATAGGTAAACTTCGTATGCTTATTTTCTCATGACACACTTCTTTTGAGAAGTCACAGGCTAACACTGTCTTACAATAGCCTGCTTCAACGGCAACATGATAGAAGTTTGCGCAGTTAATTCATGTATTGTGAACTGAGAACAATCTTTCAATAAGATAGTGTGGTCACTTCCTTGTTAAAGCAATCCCTGGCCTATACTCCTGTAGGAAACAAGGATGGAGAGTATTCCAGAAGTACCCATTGCTTGCTTGTGTTTATTTTGAGAAAACCTGTTGCTTACTGGATAGCTGTCCTCTGTCTCAGAAGGCTCATTCTATGTGCAAACCATGAGGTTCATATCTTTTTACTTTACAAGGAGGGAAGTAAAATATTTTACTTTTGTCAAGGAAGTTAACTTGTATGGAATTTGCTTTCTTGTACACAGATAGCCCAGAAGCACACATCTCCCCAAATCATCTTCTTTTGCAGCACGTCTCCAATACTAGTGTGAAGGAAAAAAAGTGGAATTTGAGGATAAAATCTATTACCCTGCTTAGAATACTTAGAGAATGTGAAGAAATGAATATTGAGTTTTACAACAAAGTGAAGGTCTGGAAAAAAATAGTGGTGTTTTTTTTTTCAGGACTTGAAGACCTTATATTTAACCAGTCTGATCTTTCTGCCTGTTACCTAGCCTTCCTGCTCTTGCTTCTCCCTTTTAACCTCCTTCCTTTCTTCATTCCTTGACAGTCATTTACGTATGATCGCTTACTCTGTGCCAGGCAATTGTGCTAGGCTCCAAAGGTGACAGAGAAAGTTTAATCTAAGAGGAATGAAAATTTTTCTCTTTCACATTTCACTTCACACATTTTTGAACTATTTGAACTTTCTCCCCAAGAGTATGTGTTGCTTTCTTTATGATATTCTAAAAGAACTTTTATAAAAATAATCATAATATCCTAAAAGAGAGGGTCAACACATTTTCTGTAAAAGGCCGGATAGTAAATATTTTAGTTCTCTGTGGGAACTAACTCAAATTTGCTTCTGTAGCATGAAAGCAGCTATTGTTGTTGTTGGTTAGTTGCTAAGTCATGTCAGACTGTTTTGTGACCTCGTGGTCTGTAGCCCTCTCCTCTCTCCATGGGATTTTCCAGGCAAGAATACTGGAGTGGGATGCTATTTCCTTATCCGGGGTATCTTACCAACCCAAAGATCAAACCCACATCTCCTGCTTTGGAAGGAGGATTCTTTACTACTTGAGACACCAGGGAGACCCAAAAGTAGCCGCAGACAGCACAAAAATAAATATGTATGGCTGAGTTCCAATAAAACTTTATTTGCTGGCCCAAATTTGACCCACGATCCAAGGGGTAGTTTGCTGACCTGCGATCTAAAAGATTGAGGCAAGGCCCTACATAATCAGGTTATTATTTCCAATAGCATCATGAACCATCAGTTCAGTTCAGTTCAGTTCAGTTGCTCAGTCGTGTCCGACTCTTTGCGACCCCATGAATCACAGCGCGCCAGGCCTCCCTGTCCATTACCAACTCCCGGAGTTCACTCAATCCATCGAGTCCATGATGCCATCCAGCCATCTCATCCTTGGTTGTCCCCTTCTCCTCCTGCCCCCAATCCCTCCCAGCATCAGAGTCTTTTCCAGTGAGTCAACTCTTTGCATGAGGTGACCAAAGTATTGGAGTTTCAGCTTTAGCAACATTGCTTCCAAAGAAATCCCAGGGCTGATCTCCTTTAGAATGGGCTGGTTGGATCTCCTTGCAGTCCAAGGGACTCTCAAGAGTCTTCTCCAACACCACAGTTCAAAAGCATCAATTCTTCGGCACTCAGCCTTCTTCACAGTCCAACTCTCACATCCATACTTGACCACAGGAAAAACCATAGCCTTGACTAGACGGACCTTAGTCGGCAAAGTAATGTCTCTGCTTTTGAATATACTATCTAGGTTGGTCATAACTTTTCTTCCAAGGAGTAAGCGTCTTCTAATTTCATGGCTGCAATCACCATCTGCAGTGATTTTGGAGCCCCCAAAAAAGTATGACACTGTTTCCAGTGTTTCCCCATCTATTTCCCATGAAGTGATGGGACCGGATGCCATGATCTTCACTTTCCGAATGTTGAGTTTTAAGCCAACTTTTTCACTCTCCTCTTTCACTTTCATCAAGAGGCTTTTTAGTTCCTCTTCACTTTCTGCCATAAGGGTGGTGTCATCTGCATATCTGAGGTGATTGATATTTCTCCCGGCAATCTTCATTCCAGCTTGTATTTCTTTCAGTCCAGCATTTCTCATGATGTACTCTGCATAGAAGTTAAATAAGCAGGGGGACAATATACAGCCTTGATGTACTCCTTTTCCTATTTGGAATCAGTCTGTTGTTCCATGTCCAGTTCTAACTGTTGCTTCCTGACCTGCATACAGATTTCTCAAGAGGCAGGTCAGGTGGTCTGGTATTCCCATCTCTTTCAGAATTTTCCAGTTTATTGTGATCCACACAGTCAAAGGCTTTGGCATAGTCAATAAGGCAGAAATAGATGTTTTTCTGGAACTCTCTTGCTTTTTCCATGATCCAGCGGATGTTGGCAATTTGATCTCTGGTTCCTCTGCCTTTTCCAAAACCAGCTTGAACATCAGGAAGTTCACGGTTCACATATTTCTGAAGCCTGGCTTGGATAATTTTGAGCATTACTCTACTAGGATGTGAGATGAGTGCAATTGTGCGGTAGTTTAAGTATTCTTTAGCATTGCCTTTCTTTGGAATTGGAATGAAAATTGACCTTTTCCAGTACTGAACCATAGTAAGTACTAAATAAATGATCAGAATACACTGATCTTAAGAAGGTTATTAACAATTTCTGGGCTTCAGTCTTCTTATTTACATATTCACATGGAAACTTAAGTAGGTATCTTTGAATATTATCCTAACTGTAAATTTTGGCATATGTCTTATCATATGCCAACTTCTATCATAGAAGCTGCTTGCTACAATTTCTCTGAGCCATATATGTAGGAAATAGGCATCTCTTGCTGATGCTATCTGAAGTATGGGAGCTGGCAATTTGACAAAAGTCAATTACTAGTAAGATGAGACCATTTCATTTAAGCAGCAGTTTTATATACATTTTCTCATGTGATCCTTATTACAACTACATTAGATAGTAGGAATGAATAGTATTTTCCTCCTCTTTAAAATAAGAAAATAGAGCACTAGAGAAATAAAGTGACTTTTCCATTGTTTATATATGATGCACAGCTGCATAGTTTAATGCCAGCCAGGTCCTAATTCAGAGTTCATCAAACCTAATTCAGTATTCTTCTAACGCTTTTGAATTACTTCAAAATTTTAAATATGACAATAAAGTATTGGAACAGCAATACAAAAATGAATATTAAACTGCACCCAGAGTTTTTATAATAGAGTTCTATAAACTAGGAAAGCAGAATACACCACTGCCAATGGAAACCATGTAAAACAAGGAAGATAAATACAGTGCCCACAGCCCACACCAAAATACGAGCCTCACATTCAAAAAGTGAGGTGTTCAGGCCAAGCAGAACTTTTCCATTTAGCTCATGTTTACAGATGTCCCAGAAAGATGATGCTGTGAAAGTGCTACACTCAATATGCCAACAAATTTGGAAAACTCAGCAGTGGCCACAGGACTGGAAAAGGTCAGTTTTCATTCCAATCCCAAAGAAAGGCAATGCCAAAGAATGCTCAAACTACCGCACAATTGCACTCATCTCACATGCTAGTAAAGTAATGCTCAAAATTCTCCAAGCCAGGCTTCAGCAATACATGAACCGTGAACTTACTGATGTTCAAGCTGGTTTTAGGAAAGGCAGAGGAACCAGAGATCAAATTGCCAACATCCGCTGAATCATGGAAAAAGCAAGAGAGTTCCAGAAAAACATCTATTTCTGCTTTATTGACTATACCAAAGCCTTTGACTGTGTGGATCACAATAAACTGGAAAATTCTGAAAGGGATAGGAATACCGGACCACCTGACCTGCCTCTTGAGAAACCTATATGCAGGTCAGGAAGCCACAGTTAGAACTGGGCATGGAACAACAGACTGATTCCAAATAGGAAAAGGAGTATATCAAGGCTGTATATTGTTCCCCTGATTATTTAACTTCTATGCAGAGTACATCATGAGAAACGCTGGGCTGGAAGACGCACAAGCTGGAATCAAGATTTCCAGAGAAATATCAATCACCTCAGATATGCAGATGACACCACCCTTATGGCAGAATGTGAAGAGGAACTAAAAAGCCTCTTGATGAAAGCGAAAGAGGAGAGTGAAAAAGTTGGCTTAAAGCTCAACATTCAGAAAACAAAGATCATGGTATCCGGTCCCATCACTTCATGGGAAATAGATGGGGAAACAATGGAAACAATGTCAGACTTTATTTTGGGGGGCTCCAAAATCACTGCAGATGGTGACTGCAGCCATGAAATTAGAAGACGCTTACTCCTTGGAAGAAAGTTATGACCAACCTAGATGGCATATTTGAAAGCAGAGACATTACTTTGCCAACAAAGGTCTGTCTAGTCAAGGCTATGGTTTTTCCAGTAGTCATGTATGGATATGAGAGTTGGACTGTGAAGAAAGCTGAGTGCCGAAGAATTGATGCTTTTGAGCTGTGGTGTTGGAGAAGACTCTTGAGAGTCCCTTGGACTGCAAGGAGATCCAACCAGTCCATCCTAAAGGAGATCAGCCCTGAGTGTTTTTTGGAAGCAATGATGCTAAAGCTGAAACTCTAGTACCCTGGCCACCTCATGCAAAGAGTTGACTCATTGGAAAAAACTCTGATGCTGGGAGGGATTGGGGGCAGGAGCAGAAGGGGACAACAGAGGATGAGATGGCTGGATGGCATCACGGACTCGATGGACATCAGTTTGAGTGAACTCTGGGAGTTGGTGAGGGAAAAGGGAGGCCTGGTTTGCTGCAATTCATGTGGTTGCAAAGAGTCAGACATGACTGAGCAACTGAACTGAACTGAGAATGATTAAATTCTCCATACCTCTCTAATTAAATTTCTTCAAATACAAATACATTTACATGTTGGATATTAGTGTTTTGAAAATTATATTTTCTCTAATTAAAGTTGAAGGTTTGCTCATTCCAGATGACAGCAAAAGTATCAATTTTTTCAAAACTATAGTTTTGCTGACTTAGTTTTTTTCTTTTCCTTCTGTTTTTCCTACTCCACCTGGTCTTAAGTACTTAGTGGCCTTCTCCTTTTCACCAAGTTCAAAAAAAGCACATGTATCACTCTGCATCTTCAAAGCATTTTACGCTTTGTTGTTGTTCTTGTCCAGTTGCTAAGTTGTGTTTGACTCTTTGAGAACCTTTGGATTACAGCACACCCGGCTCCTCTGTCCTCCAATATCTCCCAGAGTTTGTTCAGATTCATGTCCATTGAGTTGGTGTTGCTATATAATGTCTCATCCTCTCTCACTCCCTTCTCCTGCCCTCAATCTTTCCCAGTGTCAGGATCCCTTCTAATGAGTTATTCTGTGCATCAGGTGATCAAAGTAGTAGAGCTTCAGCTTCAGCATCAGTTTTTCCAATGAGTATTCAGGGTTGATTTCCTTTACGATTGACTGGTTAGATCTTCTTGCAGTCCAAGGGGTTCTCAAGAGTCTTCTCCAGCACTACAATTTGAAGACATCAATTCTTTAGCCCTCAGCCTTCCTTATGGTCCAACTCTCACAACTGTACATAACTACTGGAAAAGCCATAGCTTTGACTAGATGGACATTTGTTGGCAAAGTGATGTCTCAGTTTTTTAATATGCTGTCTAGGTTTGTCATATCTTTTCTTCCAAGGAGCAAGAATCTTTTAATTTCATGGTTGCCACATCACCATTTGCAGTGATTTTGGAGCCCAAGAAAAGAAAATCTGTCACTGCTTTCACTTTTCCTGCTTCTGTTTGCCATGAAGTGATGGGACTGGATGCCATGATATAGTTTTTTGAATGTTGAGTTTCAAGTCAGCTTTTTCACTCTCCTTTCACCATCATCAAGAGGCTCTGTAGTTCTTCTTCACTTTCTGCCACTAGAGTGGTAATCTTCATATCTGAGAAATATATTTCTCTTGGCAGTCTTTATTCCAGCTCTTGAATTGATGCTTTTGAACTGTGGTGTTGGAGAAGACTCTTGAGAGTCCCTTGGACTGCAAGGAGATCCAACCAGTCCATTCTGAAGGAGATCAGCCCTGGATTTCTTTGGAGGGAATGATGGTCAAGCTGAAACTCCAGTACTTTGGCCACCTCATGAGAAGAACTGACTTCTTGGAAAAGACTCTGATGCTGGGAGGGATTGGGGGCAGGAGGAGAAGGGGACGACCGAGGATGAGATGGCTGGATGGCATCACCGACTCGATGAACGTGAGTCTGAGTGAACTCCGGGAGCTGGTGATGGACAGGGAGGCCTGGTGTACTGCGATTCATGGGGTCACAAAGAGTCAGACACAACTGAGCAACTGAACTGAACTGATGTGGCTACATTGTATCCTGACACCAAGAAATGGAAGTAAGTCTCTGCCTTTTAATAATTCATGATTGTTGAAGAGACAAGACATATGAGTTGCCACTGTATTAAAGGCCGACAGTGGTGAGTGCTAAAAAGCAAGCTAACAATGAGGACGACAAAGACGGCTTACTGAGTCCTTGCTGAGTCCTTATGGTGTGGAGGGCAATTTCTAAAAGATTTTCAGACAACTCAGTTAATGCAACAAGCTACGGGAAACACAAAGTACTGTGGTTTTAAGGCAGGGGCGAGATAGAAATTAATTTTGACTACTTAACTGGTATTTGGCCAAGTTTGTGAGCATTTTTCTTTTTTGGCCATGTCATGTGGCAAGCGGGATCTTATTTACCCCATCAGACATCAAAACCATGCCCCATGAATTGTGAGTTCAAAATTTTAACCACTGTACCACCAGGGAAGTCCCATGTGAGTATTTTAAATGCTTCTCAAATCATTTTTCTTTCATGGCTCACACAATGATCTTACCAGCTATTTTTATGATGTATTTTTTTCATTTTCCCCTTTTTATTTTCACAGTCAATGAAAATTCCCATTTGGGCTGCATCATATGCCTCTCACATAGTCAGATGGAAGCCCTAAACCCCACTACCTTAGAATGTGATTGTATTAGTGGCAGGATCGTTAAAGAGATAATCAAGTTAAAATGGGGTCAGTAGGATGGCTTCTAATCTGATATGACTGGCATCTTAATATTAATAAAAAGAATAAATACGGGCACAGATGGGTACAGAAGGACAACCATGTGAAGACACAGGTGATGGCGACTTCCTACCTACAAGTCAAGGGGAGAGGCCCCGGAAGGAAATCAAACCCACTGATATTTTGTTCTCAGGCTTCCAGCCTCCATGTTTAAGTCACTCAGCCTATGGCACTTTGTAATGGCAGCCCTGCCAAACTCACCCACGCTGAATTGTGCACCTTTCCCACATGACTATTCATCATAGTTGCTTTTATTTTTTTATGCCTTGTGTTTTTCAAGTAATTGTTTGTGAAAAGGGAGCAACATTTAAATGCCAAAATCCAAGGGTGAGAAAGTAGGCCTACAACGGTGCTACCCGAGGCCACCAGCACACGGAGTAACCTTAACCCAGTCACACAAGAAGAGTGCTCAGCCGCTGGCGCATCTACTTCTAATGTGCATTCTCAGCCATAATGGTGGAACCAAAAACACATCTGTCTTTTAAAAGTTTTAAATAACAAAGTTCAAATCATCATAAGAAAGCATTTATTTGAGAGCTGGGAAAAGAGATCAAATGGTCTCTTACCCTTTTCCAACTCTTTATTCTGCATGATAATTCATACGATTTTTGAGACTGGGTGCACTTTAAAAAAAAATTAGTATCAGTTGCCAGAATGGCCTTGGCCAGGAAAAATAAATATTTAGAGAAAGTCTAAAAATTGTATAAATTATTATCAAAATTGTTTTTGAATTCTCATCACTTGTTGGTGAGGTGGGAGGAAACTATTACTAATAGAAGTTATCCTTTTTATTGTAATTTATGTTTTATTCTGCTTGACAAATGACCATATTTTAATGTACATTTTTGAGTTTGTCAATTAACAAATAAATATGAAAATATATAAGGTAAAGATAGAAATGATTTGGCCAGATCATAACAACAGCTGAGTCCTGTGATCTACAGCTTTCAGATTGACAATTAAGTTAACAGGTAATAAGTACAAGTTTAGATGGTTTGAATAACATAATTATCAATCTTGATGTTTTTTGACATTGTGTTTTTTAAATTTTTGATTGGAAGATAATTGCTTTACAATGCTGTGTTGGTAGAAGTTACTTTTATTTTCTTGAACTCTTGGAGGTCTAGTAGAGCTTCCAGGTATTTCAAATTAAACACCCTCAAGATAGACTAGAGTCTGAGATTTGGGCCAGAACAGGAAAAAAAAAAACAATGACTTTTTAAGACTTAGAGGTTTCAGTATTGACAACTACTAATAAATATTAAATTACTTATTTTTTTCTGTTGGAAGCATTGCTTCTCTTTGGAAACAGCTTGAAGGCAGGAGGAGAAGGGGACAAGAGAGGATGAGATGGTTGGGTGGCATCATCGACTCGATGGACATGAGTCTGAGTAAACTCCGGGAGCTGGTGATACACAGGGAGGCCTGGCGAGCTGTAGTCCATGTGGTCACAAAGAGCTGGACATGACTGAATGACTGAACTGAACTGAAATGAACTACTTCTCTTGCCTCTTCCCTGGCAGGAATCTCATTTCCCACCTTCTCTTCCTAAAAACTTGCCTGGCACAGAATACCATAGTCTAAACATGCCCTGAAGAAAATACTTCGTCACAACTGTTTCTCACCTGGAACATTTTGGCTAGGTTCCCTCCCTCTCCTCCCCCCGCCCCTTTTTTTAAATTCTCTTGGAAAATATATTTTAATTACCATTAATTTTAAACATATTTTTGAACTATAATAAACTTTAAAAATTATATAGTATACACATTTGAAATTTATTTGGGGGAAGCAATTATCATTTAATTTGCATTTACAAATGCACTGCTTTGCAGTGTATTGCTTTCTTACAGTGTTTCAGTCTCTGTGTTGTCCTTGTTTCATTTTTCCTTTCTAATAATGACTTGCATTTTTTTAAATCTTGGTCATACATGCTAGAGTAACTTACTATTCTTTTCAAAGTATGGGTTTTTGTTTCTACTTATCCATTTTTAATTTTTTATAGTTAGATGGTTTATGCTATTTATATTAATATCTTTCTTCTATTTTATATTTACTTTGCTTTTCTTTTCTAGACTCTTGTCTTAAAAGCAAAGATAATTTATTTTCGATATTCGTTACCAATCTGGAGAAGGGAACAGCTACCCATTCCAGTATTCTGGCCTGGAGAATTCCATGGACTGTATAGTCCATGGAGTCACAAAGGGTCAGACACTACTAAGTGACTTTCACTTTCACTTTCCCTATAGACACGTTTAAGTTTATATCTTTTCTTCTCACATTCTACTTCTCATATCTTTTCTTCAGTCATATTCCACTAGTTTTGCTATTTAGTCCGTTTATTCAGCTCCAAATAATTTATATTTCATATCAATTGCCACTTTAACCTAATAATTATTTGCAATTGTGTGTATTTGTGTGTTTTATTTCCATGTATACTGTAATTTTTTTTTGAGTAGTAGAATTTCTTGTTATTGTTGATGCATAAGTAAATGAAGCCTGCATAACATCACCTTTATGGAATTTGCTGACATTCCCACTGTGGTCTAGCACATGGTAAATTTTTGTGGCTGCAGAATGTGTGCTTGAAAATGATATATAGTTTTGTGTGTATGGTTCAGGCTTCTTTGTGTAGTTATTCAATCAGGCTTGCTAAGTGCATTGCACAACTCCTCCATATCCCTCCTCATTACCAAGTGGTTTCTTGGTTGATTTCTGAGGGAGAGATGTTCAGCCTCTTGCTGTGACTATGAATTTGCCGATTTTCCTTTGTGGGACTACAAGTTTTGCTGTTTCGTTTCACACTGGTCACCTGAAACGATCACAATATTGTTTGTTAATAGGCTATACCTCAATACAAAATAAAAAGGTTTTTTTTTTAAAAGAGTGACTTCAAAATGGCTTTGTCTTTCTCTTCCATGACCCTGGTCTCCTTTCTGATCATGCCACCTCTTGTCCCAACTTTCTAGCCCCACCAGTCCTGTTTTTAGTTTCTCAATGCAGAAAGCTCTTTCTTGACATAGGACTTTGCTTTATGTATTCCTCTTTGTGCTGCTCGAGCTCACCATTGTGTTGGATATCCAGGGCTCTGTGGCCCCTGGTGTCCTTACTGATGCCATAAGGGTGCCTTGCTCTCTCTCTCTCTCACCTTCTGGGAGAGAATTTTCTCTTGCACATTTTGTATTCTTTGGGTTTTTTTTTTTTTCAATTTGATCTTCTGCTGCCAGGGTTTCCGTCCATGTTCTAGTCCCTTGAGAGTTCTTTCTTGTTTTTCATCCTTCCATCTATTAAATGTCCTTTTCTAATTTCCATATGGATTTGGTGGAAGAGGTGTAAAAAGAGGCTAAATGAAGCATGTTCTCAGTTGCATTCTCAAGAGATTAAGCTTAAGAGTGACTTTAAAATTGATGTCATGATTGCTGGTTGTGGGGGTGGGGGGGATGGGGTGGAGGAAAAGGGAAAGGATAGGGTCAAGTGACAGTTAGGAAGTTTGGGAAGAGCATGTACTTACTGCAATATTTTAAATGGATAACCAACAAGGACTTGCTGTGTAGAATATGGAACTCTGCTCAGTGCTGTGCGGCAGCCTGCATGGGGGCATTCGGGGGAGAATGGACACCTGTATATGTATGGATGAGTTCCTTCGCTGTTCACTTGAAATGGTCACAGCATTTGTTTGTTTAACAGGCTATACCCCAATACAAAATAGTTTTGTTTTTTTTTTTAAAGAGTGACTTCAAAATGCCTTTGTCTTTCTCTTCCATGACCCCAGTCTCCTCTCTGATCATACCACCTCTTGTCCCAACTTTTTAGCCCCACCAGTCCTGTTTTTAGTTTCTCAATGCAGAAAGCTCTTTCCCAACACAGGAAACATCAGTTTTAACATCAGTTAAACATTTTAAACTTTTAAACAGTTAAACTTTTAAACATCAGTTTTTTTTTCTACTTCTGCCTGGAATCACCATTTCCCCTATTATTTACCAGACCCTTCTTAAATCAATTCAGTTCAGTCACACAGTCGTGTCTGACTCTTTGCAACCCCATGGACTGCAACACGGCAGGCCTCTCTATCCGTCACCAACTCCCAGAGTTTACTCAAACTCATGTCCATTGAGTCGGTGATGCCAGCCAACCATCTCGTCCTCTGTCTTCCCCTTCTTCTCTTGCCTTCAGTCTTTCCCAGCATCAGGGTCTTTTCAAATGAGTCATTTCTTCATGTCAGGTGGCCAAAGGACTGGAGTTTCAGCTTCAGCATCACTCCTTCCAGTGTACTTCAAGGATGATTTCCTTGCTGTCCAATGGACTCTTTAGAGTCTTCTCCACCACCACAGTTCAAAATCATCAATTCTTCACCACTCAGCTTTCTTTATAGTCCAACTCTCACATCCATACATGATTACTGAAAAAAACATAGCTTTGACAAGACAGACCTTTGTTGGCAAAGCAATGTCTCTCTGTTTTTTCATATGTTGTCTAGGTTGGTCATAACATTTCTTCCAAGAAGCAAGTGTTTTTTTAATTTCATGGCTGTAGTCACCATCTGCAGTGATTTTGGAGCCCCCCAAAATAAAGTCTGACACTGTTTCCACTGTTTCCCCATCTATTTGCCATGAAGTGATGGGATCAGATGCCATGATCTTAGTTTTCTGAATGTTGAGTTTGAAGCTAACTTTTTCACTCTTCTCTTTCACTTTCATCAAGAGGCTCTTTAGTTCTTCGCTTTCTGCCATAAAGGTGGTGTCATCTGCATATCTGATGTGATTGATATTTCTCCCAGCAATCTTGATTCCAGCTTGTGCTTCATCCAGTCCAGTGCTTCTCATGATGTACTCTGCATAGAAGTTAAGTAAGCAGGATGACAATATATAGCCTCGACATACTCCTTTTTCTTATTTGGAACCAGTCTGTTGTTCCATATCGTTCTAACTGTTGCTTATTGACCTGCATACAGATTTCTCAGAAGGCAGGTCAAGTGGTCTGGTATTCCCATCTCTTGGAGAGTTTTCCACAGTTTGTTGTGGAAACGTCTTAAATAATCTAAATTAAATCAGGGCATTCAGTTCTACTCTCTTGAAGTACTTCTATTTTTGTTCTTACTATACCTTTTTCAGTAGAGTACAGTTTAGAACCCACATATTTTTAAAATCTGATTATTTACTTTTTGTTTTTTCTTTCAAATTAATTTCAAATTCTAACTGAAAAAAGACTACGTCTATTTTCTGTTTGTTCCTCACTGTATCCCCACTGCTGTGACAGTACCAGGAGTATAGTTAGTGTAAAAAGATTTTATTGAATAGATAAATGAATACTAGCTTCAGTACTCTTGTCTGGAAAATCTCATGGATGGAGGAGCCTGGAAGGCTGCCTTCCACGGGGTCGCTGAGGGTCAGACGTGACTGAGCGACTTCACTTTCACTTTCATGCATTGGAGAAGGAAATGGCAACCCACTCCAGTGTTCTTGCCTGAAGAATCCCAGGGATAGGGGAGCCTGGTAGGATGCCATCTATGGGGTTGCACAGAGTCAGACACAACTGAAGTGACTTGGCCTAGCCACTAGTCACTCTGCAACTACTTCATGGCAAGTAGTTGCAGATTGAAAATTGAGGATACAAAGACTACAGGCACTAATATAAGGTTAAAATTCCATATAGATATAACACACTCCATCTTAAAGACGTGTACCTATTATAATTAGGAAAATCATAATAGGTATGAATTATAAAGTTCTAGATCATATGTTCATTATGGTTAATCTTTACAATAATACTGAAATTTGCAAATGGGTAAATTGAAGATTAGGCAAATGAAGTAACTTACTCAACATCAACTTATTTATACTAATAATAGTAGAGTTGAATTCAAAACCAGATGTGTTTATTCCTAAAGTTTGTCCTTTTTACACTATCATTCCATGCACCATTATGCAACATTTGGTAATCTGAGAAATCCTAATAAATTTCACTTGAAAACAATTTATTTTAAAGAAACTAAAGTAGTATTCCCAGCTTTAAACTTGATCTAAATAAAGTAAGACAGATATAAAATGTAGTTACTAATTCAGTTCTTTTTTCCCAACTTTATACAGCTAAAGCAATATTCAAAATATCCTTTCAAACTAGGTGTTTAGATTCTGGAGATAGAACTTCTCTACATTTTATGGAGTTCAATTTTACTACAGTGAATAGACATAACCATAGGATTTAATGGAAGGTGCGAGCACCAGTTTCTACTTCTCTAAGGCCATGTGTTTGGGCTCCATCTAATACTTTCTTCAGTATAACTCTGTCAAGCATTAAGATAACAGTTCAAATCAGTTTGGCACATTCAGTTATTTTACACAAAGTCGACAAAGCATCTGGACAACTGTAGAAACATCTGGATGATTAGTTAAATTTGTGACTGGAGTAATGGAACACTTGGGCACCCTAAAAAAAACAAGAGAAGTCTTTGCCTGACTCTCCAAAATAAAAGTGGAAAAATCAATACTTTTCCTTAAGACCTTTCTTCACCTGTCTAATATCCTGAGTGTGTCTCATAAGAAGATGAACACTGTGCGCGTTTGTGTGTGTGTGTGTCCATGCCTGTGTGTGTGCTTTGCATTCCTCTCATCCCTAGAGAGGATTTGTTTACTTAGTTTCTGTGGCTGAATATTAAAACAAAAGTGAAGAGAACAACTTGGAAAGATTTTTATAGAAACAATAGATTCACTCCACCCTTATTACAACATTATTTTTATTTAGCCAGTTTTTAAAAATAGTTTTGCAATAGAAGCAATAAAGAAAAGGTGTAAAAACTCACATCTTACTAGATTATAAGCATTCTGGAAGAAAAGCCTCAACAATATTTAATACATCAATGTGAATGATACCCATGTAAGAAAAATTTCAAAAGCAAATCCAATTAAATAAATGCATAAAAGGATACATTTTATATAACACCTCAGAAAAAGCATCTTCATGTGAAGTCCAACACCTCAATTACTATAATAATACACACTGACAAAAAGCTCACAACATAAGAATTAGTAATTGTTTTGGACTTAAATTGTTTTCCGTATTGAATTAAAATCATTCATATTTTGCTTTCCTAAGTTACTAGTTTTGTAAATTTGGCTCATTTACATTTTTCATTTTTATTCACTTTTGGAGATGTTCATTTTCAGTATAAAGAAGGCCATCAAATCTTCTCTATGTGGGGCATACATGAAAAGTGTTTACTGAGTTTGTTGGAGGCAAATAGAACTAAGCATAGCATGCGCTTCCCAGGTGGTGCAGTGCTAAAGAATATGCCTGTCAATGCAGGAGACTAGGGTTGGATCATGAAGATCCCTGGAGAAGGAAATGGCAATCCACTCCAGTGTTCTTGCCTGAAAAATTCTATGGAGAGAGGAGCCTGGTGAGCTACAGTCCACGGGGTGGCAGAGTCAGTCAGACATGACTAAGTGAATGAACATATTTTTTTAAAGCATAACATAGCAATTAAGATCATGGATCATACTGTCGAATACTTATCTAAATCACAAATGTAAAAGACATATAATTCCTTGCATACAAAACTGCTTCAATTTCTATATGGAGGGTTTTTTGTATCAGAAAAATAATTTATTTGTGCTTCTGTTGCCTCACCAAAAATGAAAGGAATGCAATAAGGTCATTTTGAAAATAAATTAGTACACACAAAACAACAGCACTGACACAGAGAAGATGCTCAAAACCATTGGGAAGAAAAACAATTCACTGGTGTAAGAGTACAAAAGGCTATATATTGTCACCTTGCTTATTTAACTTCTGGGCAGTGTACATCATGTGAAATGCTGGGCTGGATGACTCACAGCTGGAATCAAGATTGTTGGGAGAAGTATCACCACCTCAGATATGCAGATGATTGCTCTAATGGTCGATTAAGAGCTTCTTGATGAGGGTGAAAGCGGAGAGTGAAAAAGTTGGCTTACAACTCAACATTTAAAAAACTAATATCATGGCATCCGGTTCCATCACTTCATAGCAAACAGATGGGGAAAAAGTGGAAGCAGTGACCGATTTTATTTTCCTGGGTGCCAAAATCACTGCAGACTGTTGATTACAGCCATGAAATTATCGCTTGTTCCTTAGAACAAAAGCTATGACCAACTTAGTGTATTAAAAATCAACAATATCATTTTGCCAACAGAAGTCCATCTAGTCAAACTCTGGTTTCTCCAGTAGTCGTGTGTGGATGTGAGAATTGGACCATTAAGAAGGCTGAGGGGAGAAGAACTGATGCCTTCGAATTGTGCTGGAGAAGACTCTTGGGAGTCCCTTGGGCAGCAAGATCAAATCAGTCAATCCTAAAGGAAATCCTAAAGGAAGCCAACCTTGAATATTCATTAGAAAGACTGTTGTTGAAGCTGAAGCTCCAATACTCTGGCCACCTGATGCAGAGCTGGCTCACTGGAAACGACCCTGACGCTGGAAAAGATTGAAGGCAAAAGAAGAGGGCAGCAGCAGATGAGATAGTTACATAGTGTCACTGACTCAATGGACATGAATCTGAGCAAACTCTGGGAGACAGTGAAGGATAGGGAAGCTTGGCATGCTGAAGTCCATTGGTTTGCAGAGTCAAACATGACTTAGCAACTGAACAATAACAATTTTTAGCATCAGGTTTATAAATGGAGTTCTATGAATATTTCTTTACTGAAAGCTTCAGTGTACCTAGCCATCTTTTTCACAGACACAAGAATAGAAGAAAATTACACCAAAAACCACAAGGAAGGAGATTCAAGGGTTAAAGTATAGGGAACATGGTCCTGTTCTCTGCAGTGCTAATATACTATACAGGAAAAGACCCTAGGCTCTCATGTGCTACCTTGAACATTTTACAAACTCATTCTTAATGCCTTCAAATCCTGTTTTTGTCCCCACAATTTAGGTCATGGATGTTAAAGATCATTAAAAATCAGTCTATTCTGAGTTTCATCTTCAGTGTTCCCCTCACCTTGCCCCCTACTCAGAATTTGACCATGCAGAGCAACCTCTCGCCTGTCTTCCCTCCTTTTGTTTTAGACAATAAGAGAAATGTTGATCTTATTTTCCTTTATTCCTTCTCTTCCCACTATTCTTTCTCCTTCAATGCTCTTTTCCTCTTTCCTCCATGCCCATCCTTGGACATTCTCCAAGGTTTTTACACTAGATAAATGAGATGCTTTACATGAAATAACCAAATCCAGGGTCTAAAATTTAAAAAGTGATCTGAAAAAGCAAGTTCCTTTTGTTCTTTTATGCTCTTCTTTTCTCAGTGATACCACCTGTGCTTGTGGCTTTAATCATCAGTTCCACATAGATGAGGTTTACATCTCTATCTTCTGCTGACTTCTCTCCTCAGATTCACTCCTCTGTTCCTACCTGGACCAGCTGTTCAACCTCAGTTCTTTCTTGCCTTGCTCTTGTCTAGGTACCACTCCCCACAACTTCTGTGCAAGTCTTGCATTTTAAGGCACTGGCTATATTTTGATCATGAATTATCAGAGGTGACTTTCACTTTGTTCTCACCTGTAAGTCACTAGGTCCTGGAGGATCTATTTTTAGTGTCTATCACATTCACATCCTCTTTTAAATTCTCCACTTACTAGTTCAAAATTGTCAGCATTAGACCTGGGCACTTGATCAGAAATGGAAAAACTTCTCTTTCCAAATCTGTGCTTCCAAAATTTTGTTGCCATTAATACTAAGTCGCTCAGTCGTGTCCAAATCTTCAGGACCCCATGGACTGTAGCCTCCCAGGCTCCTCTGTCCATGGAATTCTCCAGGCAAGAATACTGGAGTGGGTTGTCATTCCCTTCTCCATGGTATTTTCCCAGCCCAGGGACTGAACCCAGGTCTCCCACATTAGAGGCAGATTCTTTACTATCTGAGTCACTAAGTCAACCTATAAATAGGTCTGACACATTTCTTTGATTATGCCAGTTCTTTTTAAAAAGCACTTTAAAAGTTTTCCCAGATATTGAATACAAACTCGATATCTTTTGTAGCATTTATCAATTTATGTTTATAGACTTATCTTTACTCATTTTAATTCTTATGCTGCATCACAATAAAACTGTGTTATTAAGAGTTCCCTGGTTCTGCCTTGTTCTTTCTTACCCTGTACTTTCCTCCATGAGAGACGTTTATCCCCAGTTTTCATCACTGATTGACGTTGATCCTGTAATTCCAGGCTTAGAGTATGCACCGTTTTCTCCAGTGAGTGACCTTATTTGATTCTCAGGCTTAGACAGGAGGAAGCATTTATAGCACAGCTTTTTGTTGTTCACAGCTTCTACCACAATGCCCTCCACTTTGTAAGGAGCTGCTACCAACCTGATGAAGGTGGGGACACGTCTACCCTTGGCTCATGCACTTGTTATCACTTTGGCTATAGAATAAAGCCCTTTGAGAGAAGGGACTTTGTCTTATATTCATGTTTCATTTCTTCACAATTCCCAAGAATATACTAGAAACATCTAAAAGAAAGGGAAAGATTTTTATTTGATTGTCAGTTTTGAAGAGAGCAGATGGCTACCTCTCACAGATAGAAATATGAACTGACAACTATCTGCGGTCAGAAACAGCCATGCCCAGAGGTCTAATTTGAGTTATTGGAAATGCAGTTTCAGCAACAGGAGCAAGAACCACTGTAACCACCACCAGATTTGAGCAAAATTTGATAGGTCTTGTACCCATAATAGTTCAGCACTCGTGATAAAGAAAAATCTAAACAGAGGTCAAGAAAAGAAATGGTCAGAGGAGAGAAAAACAGTCAATGTTTCTGAACTGCAGCTGGTGCTGAGAGGGACTTAAACATGCACCTCAGTCCTTCAAGGATGGATTCATTAATATTTTTCCACAGCTGTAGAGATGAATAAGAGATTAATTAAAAGGGGAAATAGATTTTCCTTTTCTGGCACACTTAACATAAATGCTACTACTATGTTTTGATAGTAAGTATCTTTACCCACTCTTATCTTGGGGGTTAGAAACTTTTATGATGTGATTGATATGAACTGTAGTATTTATTTTCTTAGCATTAATTTTTTTCTATTAAATTCCTTTTTTAATTCTCCTTGGATATTTAATTCTTGATCAGTTCTACAGAAATATCAGCTTGAGGAATAAATAGTTTACCGAAAGCAAGCTTTAACAAAAACAATCCCAGAATCATATTCCAGCTTCTTCATTAGGGTAATAATAAAGATAAACAAACCTAAAAACAAATTTTAAAAAATTACACCAGCTTCTATTTGTTGTGCACTTACTTTGCATCAGCCACTCTGCTGAAGACTGTGTATTTTTTTTTCTTATTCACTATTTATTTTAGGCTTGTGAGGTAGGTATTTTATTACTATTTACACCATGTAGAAGAAGAAATTTTAGCTTCATGAAAGGTTTTGGTCCCAAACTCTGTGACTGCAAAGCCCATATTCTTCATCACCGTGGCTTGTCCTTCTGACTCGATATTTGTCTTTTAACTAACTTTTTTGAACCCCAGTCACACTGGAAAGCAGGGTCTAATCATAACTCCAGGCTTCCCAGGTGGCTCAGTGGTAAAGAATCAGCCTGCCAGGCAGGAAATGTGGGTTTGATCCTTGGGTCAAGAAGATCCCCTAGAGGAGGCAGTGGCAACCCACTCCAGTATTCTTGCCTGGGAAATCTCATGGACAGAGGAGGCTGGCAGGCTACAGTCCAAGACGCTGCAGAGTTGGGCACGATTTAGCAGCTAAACAACAAATCATACTTCCTGCTGTGATTCTGAATTTTGTGCATGGAATTTAAATTTAATATATTTTACTCCATATTAGAGAATTTCTTAGTTTTTACTCCATTCTGTACAGTTTAATCCTGGATTATGTTTGATACTCATAAGCAATACTATATGCATATTCTATTAATATGTTTAAATTTTACAAATTTAGGGCAAAAAAATTACTTTTGGAAGGGGAAGTTTTTCATTAACAATATTTAGTCAGTATCAGAATTTGAATTTTATGTAAGACTGTTGTGAAAGTTAGTTTTATCTGTCAACTTGCCTGGCCCTCAGTGCCCAGATATTTGGTCAAATATTACTCCGGGTGTTTCTGTGAGGGTGTTTGGATTATATTTACATTTAAAACTGTGGACTTTGAGTAAAGCAGATTGCCCTTCATTATTTAGGTGAGTCATATTCAATTAGCTAAAAGCTTGACTAGAATAAAAGGTAAGAAGGAACTCTCCAACGAATTAGCTTTCTGATTTTATAGCAAACCGCTTTTATACTTGAACTACAACTCTTTCCTGCATTTCCAGCCTGCTTTCCTTCCCCAGTAGATTTTGGACTCAACAAACCTCCAGAGTCACATAAGACAGTTCCTTAAAATAAATCTCTCCCCTGCCTTCTCTATGTATATGTAATATGTTGCTGGTTCTGTTCTATATCTCTGGAGAATTCTGACTAGTACAGTCTGTTAGCTCAGCTTAAACAAAAGTTTCATAACTATTTTGAAATTTTAAAATAAAAAATCTCATTGAATTAGAAATCATCCTGCCTTACCATCAGAAATTTTGAGATGATACTGGTCAATGAAAGAAAAGAAAGATCTGTTAGATTTAAGAATTTCATGTAATAAAGACCATTTAAGTAACCCAGGTTATCAAAATTCTAGTTAAAGATGAGAAAGGAGTTTACACAATATAAAAGAGTGATAAAGGTATCTGTAATTACTACTTTTTGTGAGACTAAAGTTCCTTACAGATGATGACTATCAGGATTCTAGAGAGGTCATTATTAAAAATTCTTGATTACAAACTTGGTGAAGCCAATTGAAACATAAATTTCAATTAAAAAGTTGTAATCACATTTATAGATTCAAAAATGTTAATAGAAAAGATTTAAAATATTTTAGTTGAAAGTTTTGTACAAGTAAAATTATTTAGTTTCTTCCCTAATACTTTGTGTTTTATTTTTCTTATTGTAATTATATAATCTAAATAAAATATAATGAGTTTTTAAAAAAATCCACTATCAGTGTAGATTCCTCAAACCCCCTTACTCCAGGGTATCTTTGTAAGCTACTTAAGTACTATGATGTTAGTGTTATAATATTAAAAATGTTGGAACCTATGTTTAAATAAAAATTGGTCTTTCTTCTAAAGGCAATAAAGAATCATGGAACTTTGTAAAACCCAAAGGGCATTAGGGATTTGCCTATAGTTCTGCTCAACACGCTGTATCTAGGTGACTTTGAGGTTTCCTTCCAGGAGGTATTTTATAGATGTTTCATACTTTAAAAAGTTTTGGGGTATAATAACCTCACTATAATGAACAAGAGGAGCTTCCCAGGGGGCTCAGTGGTTAAGAATCCACCTGCCAATGCAGGAGATGCAGGTTTGATCCCTGGGCCCACTAGATCCCCTAGAGGAGGAAATGGAAACCCAGTCCAGTATTCTTGCATCAAAAATCCCGTGGACAGAGCAGCCCGGAAGGCTTCAGTATATGGGGCGACAAAGGGTCAGACTCAACTGAGCATGTGTGCACAATGAACAGGAGGAAGGAACACTAGATACATGGAGTCCATTTGGAAGGTTGTTGTAAAAACCCAGATGAGACATGATGTAGTCTAAATCAGGGTAGTGATGGTGGTAATGGACAATGGTAGAAAGCTTTGGGAGATGTTTGTTAATTAGCATCACTGGGATTTTTTATTGATTTGATGTGATGAATTATGAACAAGGAGAGAGGAATAAAAATTTCTGTTGAGTAACATGAATCAGCAACAGTCTCTATGAGCAGCTCCATATTACCTGCCTGTGGAGTAGAATGATATTGACACTAGTCCTTACCTGCTTCATTCTCAGAGCCTGGTGGTGACCCTCAGGTACTGTTCTGAAACAAAACCAAAAGAAGATCAACTCTTTAACATTTTCTCCAGCAACCTAAAAGGAATAAAATGGTTTTTACTTCCTCACAAATCCCCATGGAATCTTCCCAGATCATGTAAAAGGATGATCCTGAAGGACTATCAGATCTGTGTGCTAAGTCGCTTCAGCTGTGTCTGATTCTTTGCAACCCTATGGACTGTAGCCCACCAGGCTCCTCTGTCCATGGGATTATCCAGGCAAGAACACTAGAGTGGGTCGCCATGCCCTTCTGCAGGGCATCTTCCCAACCCATAGATTGAAGCTGCATCTGTTATGTCTTATGCATTGACAGGCAGGTTCTTTACCACTAGCACCACATGGGAAGCCATATCAGATCTAAATTTAGGCAAATGTTTCCTGATCTAAGCTTTATTTAAGTGAGAGCCTCAGTTTAGTTCAGATGCTTAGTGGTGTCCAACTCTTTGTGACCACATGGACTGCAGCACGCCAGGCTTCCCTCTCCATTACCAACTCCCAGAGCTTGCCCAAACTCATGTCCATTGAGTCGGTGATGCCATCCAACCATCTCATCCTCTGTCATCCCTTTCTCCTCCTGCCTTCAATCTTTCCCAGCATCAGGATCTTTTCCAATGACTCAGTACTTCGCATCAGTTGGCCAAAGTATTGGAGCTTCAGCTTCAGCATCAGTCCTTCCGATGAATATTCAGGACTGATTTCCTTTATAACAGACTGGTAGTGAGAGCCTCTCCCTTAATTATTCCCAAATACATCCATTTCAATTTGCATTACTACCTTTTCTTTGCATTCAGTTAAGGAACTGGAGGGATCTATCGTGCTCTTGGGGATGCCCTCTTAAGGAAAGGCAAAGATATTAGGTAGGAAGTAAAGAAGTTAATGATACCACCCTTATGGCAGAAAGTGAAGAAGAACTAAAGAGCCTCTTGATGAAAGTGAAAGAGGAAATTCGAAAAAGTTGGCTTAAAGCTCAACATTCAGAAAACAAAGGTTCGGTCATCACCCTTCATGGGAAATAGATGGAGAAAAGTGGAAACAGTGTCAGACTTTATTTTGGGGGCTCCAAAATCACTGCAGATGGTGACTGCAGCCATGAAATTAGAAGACGCTTACTCCTTGGAAGAAGAGTTATGATCAACCTAGATAGTATATTCAAAAGCAGAGACGTTACTTTGCCGACTAAAGTCCGTCTAGTCAAGGCTATGGTTTTTCCTGTGGTCATGTATGGATGTGAGAGTTGGACTGTGAAGAAGGCTGAGCGACAAAGAATTGATGCTTTTGGACTGTGGTGTTGGAGAAGACTCTTGAGAGTCCCTTGGACTGCAAGGAGATCCAACCAGTCCATTCTGAAGGAGATCAGTCCTGGGATTTCTTTGGAAGGAATGATGCTAAAGCTGAAACTCCAGTACTTTGTCCACCTCATGTGAAAAGTTGACTCCTTGGAAAAGACTCTGATGCTGGGAGGGATTGGGGGCAGGAGGAGAAAGGGACGACAGAGGATGAGATGGCTGGATGACATCACTGACTTGATGAACGTGAGTCTGAGTGAACTCTGAGAGATGGTGATGGACAGGGAGACTTGGCGTGCTGCAATTCATGGGGTAGTGAAGAGTCGGACACGACTGAGTGACTGAACTGAACTGAACTGAACTGAACTGAACTGAAAGAAGTTAATTAGAAAACATTCAAAATGGAGGGACACTGGAAACATTTATTCCATCCACTTTAATTTATAGGCAGGAAAATTGTGGTCCAGAGGTGAGGTACAATTTACTGAGGCCAGAGAAAGATATAGAGCAGAAAGTGAAAGAAGTTTACTAGAAATAATCTTAATAACTACAATACTTCACTAAAGTTAAGACATAATTAGTTATGAAGTATGAAAAAAACTACCAATTAAACTATAACAGACTGCTAATACACTATCTTTGTAAGATATACAGTAAATTCTAATTTGTTAGTTTTAAAAATAAATATGTGTCTTCAAATTGATAGTCCTGAAAGCCAAGCTGTCAATAAAAAATTTCTACAGTAGACAGTGGCATTTCTACCCTTCTTTTAAAAGTTAAGAGTCTTAAACACTAAGATACACAATTAGAAATTATATACAGCTTAATCCTTTAAAAACTCTTATTTTTTGTATTATAGAAAAATTCTTAGAAGTCTAAGTCAGGTTCACTCAGAATTTGGGTTGCAGAAAATTATAATGATAATTAAATAATTTTTCACATGCAGTGACACTAAATTCTGCCATATTTTGGAAAGGGTCACAAACCACAGAAGTTCTGCATTCTGCTTTATTTCAAACCTTACAGTATCAGTTAGGAAACATCTAAGTAACTCTGGAAACACTTGGATGGTAGTACAAAATGCACACTGATTTTTATTTTGTAAGCATTCTTTTACATGAGTCATTAGATGAATTTCTTGTTCTAAATAAATGTGTCAAATTATTGTCACAAAATTTTAAGCCAAAAATGGGAAATGAAAGTACATGCTCTAAATTAGAGGAAAGAGAAAATTAGAAGGTGTGAGGTGTTGTAAAATGCACACATAAACATGCAAATATTATCCAGCTTTCTTAAGTCAGAATTTTTTTTTTTTGGTGTAAGAATCTTACATGATTTGTATGAAATATTTCAGGGGTGTAGTTATAAATGTAACATCAAAACACACTTCCCTGCAACATGGTATGACTTCCTCCTAAGAAGGGTAGCATAACATGGTGTAGGATTTGCTTCAAGTAGCCTGATCATGTGAAATCTTCCAACAGATTAATTTTGGTTGGGCAAATCACATTGTAGACTTGTCATCAGAGATATTTGTCTGCTCACTACACTTGTATTTAGATGGCCTTTGAGTTTCCATATTGGTAAGCTTTCTTCTTGAGCTCCTCTGATGGCTCAGCGGTAAACAATCTGCCTGCAGTGTAGGAGAAGGCAGATGCGTGGATTTGATCCTTGAGTCTGGAAGAGCCCATGGAGGAGGGCATGGCAATGCACTCCAGTATTTTTGCCTGGAGAAAGCCAGAGAAACCTGTCAAGCTGCAGACCTTAGGATCACAAAGAGTGGGACATGACTGAAATGACTGAACATGCACATACTTACAACCATTCTTATATTTCAGAATTAAAGAGATTTGGAAACATCAACCTCATTACATTCTTGAGAGTAACATGTTAGACTAACACTCAGAAAATTATATAGAATTTTTTCCTTTTAAATTTGTATTGAACTTACATAAGTTAAAAAAAAAACAACCGAGTTCATTTATTTCTTCCATCACTCACTCCTCGCTTCTTACAATCAATGATTTGTTCTCTTTATCTATTACCTGGCCTTTTTATTTTTGGTTTTCTTTTTTCAGTTCAGTCACTGAGTCATGTCTGACTCATGTGACCCCATGAACTGCTGCACGCCAGGCTTCCCTGTCCATCACCAACTCCCGGAGTCCACCCAAACCCACATCCATTGAGCTGGTGATGCCACCCAACCTTCTCATCCTCTGTCTTCACCTTCTCCTCCTGCCCTCAGTCTTTCCCAGCATCAGGGTCTTTTACAATGAATCAGCTCTTCACATCAGGTGGCCAAAGTATTGGAGTTGCAGCTTCAAAATCAGTCCTTCCTATGCACACCCAGGACTGATCTCCTTTAGGATGGACTGCTTCAATCTCCTTGCAGTTCAAGGGACTCTCAAGAGTCTTCTACAACACCACAGTTCAAAAGCATCAATTCTTCAGCACTCAGCTTTCATTATAGTTCAACTCAGACATCCATACATGACTACTGGAAAAACCATAGCCTTGACTAGATGGACCTTTGCTGACAGAGTAATGTCTCTGCCTTTCAATATGCTGTCTAGGTTGGTCATAACTTTCCATCCAAGGAGTAAGTGTCTTTTAATTTCATGGCTGCAGTCACCATCTGCAGTGATTTTGGAGCCCAGAAAACTTAAGTCAGCCACTGTTTCCACTGTTTCTCCATCTATTTGCCATGAAGTGATGGGACCGGATGCCATGATCTTCGTTTTCTGAATGTTGAGCTCTAAGCCAACTTTTTCACTCTCCTCTTTAACTTTCATCAAGAGGCTCTTTAGTTCTTCACTTTCTGCCGTAAGGGTGGGGTCATCTGCATATGCGAGGTGATTGATATTTCTCCTGGAAATCTTGATTGCAGCTTGTGCTTCATCCAGCCTAGCATTTCTCATGATGTACTCTGCATAGAAGTTTAATGAGCAGGGTGACAATATTCAGCCTTGACGTACTCCTTTTCCTATTTGGAACCAGTCTGTTGTTCCATGTCCAGTTCTGACTGTTAATTCCTGACCTGCATACAGATTTCTCAAGAGGCAGGTCAGGTGGTCTGGTATGCCCATCTCTTTCAGAATTTTCCACAATTTATTGTAATCCACACAAAGACTTTGGCATAGTCAATAAAGTAGAAATAGATGGTTTTTTGGAGCTCTCTTCCTTTTTCAATGACCCAGTGGATGTTGGCAATTTGATCTCTGGTTCCTCTGCCTTTTCTAAAACCAGCTTGAACATCAGAAAGTTCACAGTTCATGTATTGCTGAAGCCTGACTTGAAGAATTTTGAGTATTATTTTACTAGCATGTGAAATGAGTGCAATTATGTGGTAGTCTGAACATTCTTTGGCATTGCCTTTCTTTGGGATTGGAATGAAAACTGACCTTTTCCAGTCCTGTGGCCACTGCTGAGTTTTCCAAATTTGCTGGCATATTGAGTGCAGCACTTTCACAGTATCATCTTCTAGGATTTGAAATGGCTCAACTGGAATTGCATCACCTCCACTACCTTTGTTCCTAGTGATGCTTCTTAAGGCCCACTTGGCTTCACATTCCAGGATGTCTGGCTCTAGGTGAGTGATCACACCATCATGATTATCTGGGTCGTGAAGATCTTTTTGTACAGTTCTTCTGTGTATTCTTGCCACCTCTTCTTAATATCTTCTGCTTCTGTTAGGTCCATACCATTTCTGTCCTATACCATTTCTGTCCTTTATTGAGCCCATTTTTGCATGAAATGTTCCTTGGTATCTCTAATTTTCTTGAAGAGATCTCTAGTCTTTCCCAGTCTAGTTTCCTCTATTTCTTTGCACTGATCACTGAGGAAGGATTTCTTATCATCCTTGCTGTTCTTTGGAACTCTTCATTCAAACAGGTATGTCTTTCCTTTTCTCCTTTGCTTTTGGCTTCTCTTCTTTTCACAGCTATTTGTAAGGCCACCTCAGACAGTCATTTTGTTTTTGCATTTCTTTTTCTTGGGGATGGTCTTGATTCCTGTCTACTGTACAATGTCAGGAACCTCTGTCCATAGTTCATCAGGCACTCTGTCTGTCAGGTCTAGTCCCTTAAATCTATTTCTCACTTCAACTGTATAATCATAAGGGATTTGATTTAGGTCATACCTGAATAGTCTAGTGGTTTTTGCCACTTTCTTCAATTTCATTCTGAATTTGGCAATAAGAAGTGCATGATCTGAGCCACAGTAGCTCTTGGTCTTGTTTTTGCTGACTGTATAGAGCTTCTCCATCTTTGGCTGCAAAGAATATAATCAATCAAATTTCGGTGTTGACCATTGGTGATGTCTATGTGTAGAGTCTTCTCGTGTTGTTGGAAGAGGGTGTTTGCTAAGGCCAGTGCGTTCTCTTGGCAGAACTCCATTAGCCTTTGCCCTGCTTCATTCTGTACTCCAAGGCCAAATTGGCCTGTTACTCCAGGTGTTTCTTGAGTTCCTACTTTTGCATTCCAGTCCCTTAGAATGAAAAGGACATCTTTGGGGGTGTTAATTCTAGAAGGTCTTGTAGGTCTTAATAGAAATGTTCAGCTTCAATTTCTTCAGCATAAATTATCAGGGCATAGACTTGGATTACCTTGATATTGAATGGTTTACCTTGGAAACAAACAGAGATCATTCTGTCGTTTTTGAGATTGCATCCAAGAACTGCATTTTGAACTCTTATGTTGACCATGATGACTACTCCATTTCTTCTAAGGGATTCCTGCCCACAGTAGCAGATATAATGGTCGTCTAAGTTAAATTCACCCATTCCAGTCCATTTTAGTTCGCTGATTCCTAGAATGTTGATGTTCACTCTTTGCATCTCCTGTTTGACCACTTCCAATTTGCCTTGATTCATGGACCTAACATTCCAGGTTCCTATGCAATATTCCTCTTTATAGCATCAAACCTTCCTTTGTCACCAGTCCCATCCACAACTGGGTGTTGTTTTTGCTTGGCTGCATCCCTTCATTCTTTCTAGAGTTATTTCTCCACTGATCTCCAGTAGCATATTGGGCACCTACTGTCATGGGGAGTTCCTCTTTCAGTATCCTATCATTTTGCCTTTTCATACTCTTCATAGGGTCCTCCAGAGAAGGCGATGGCACCCCACTCCAGTACTCTTGCCTGGAAAATCCCATGGATGGAGGAGCCTGGTGGGCTGCAGTCCATGGGGTCGCTAAGACTCAGACACAACTGAGCGACTTCACTTTCACTTTTCACTTTTCACTTTCATACATTAGAGAAGGAAATGGCAACCCAACTCCAATGCCTGGAGAATCCCAGGGGCGGAGCCTTGTAGGCTGCCATCTATGGGGTCACACAGAGTCGGACAAGACTGAAGCGACCTGGCAGCAATAGCAGCAGCAGCATGGGGTCCTCAAGGCAAGACTACTGAAGTGGTTTGCCATTCCCTTCTCCAGTGGAGCACATTCTGTCAGACCTCTCCACCATGACTCGCCCATCTTGGGTGGCCCCACATGGGATAATCTAGTTTCATTGAGTTAGACAAGGCTGTGGTCCATGTGATCAGATCGGCTAGTTGTCTGTATTTGTGGTTCCATTTGTCTGCCTTCTGATGCCCTCTCTCAGTGCCTACTATCTTACTTGGGTTTCTCTTACCTTGGATGTGGGGTATCTCTTCACAGCTGCTCCACCAAAGCATAGCCTCTGCTCTTTACCTTGGACCTGGGGTAGCTCCTCTCAGCCCCGCCCCTGACCCTGGACGTGGGTAGCTCCTCTCCACAGCACTTCTGCACCTTCCGTCACAGACATATAAGAGAGATCATACAGTATTTGTCTTTCTCTTTCTGACTTATTTTTTCATTTAGCATAGTGCTCTCAGAGTTCACCCATGTTGCTGCAAATGGAAAGATTTTCTTCTTTTGTGTGTGTGTGTGTGTGTGTGTGTGTGTGACTGAATAAGATTCCATTGTAAAGAAGTGTTCCACAATTTCTTCATCTATTTATCTATCATTGGAAACTTAGCTTGTTCCATATGTTGCCTATTGTAAATAATGCTGCAATGAACACGGGAATGTATGTGCTTAGTCATTTAGTCGTGTCCGACTCTGCGATCTCATGGACTGTAGCCTGCAAGGCTCCTCTGTCCACAGTATTCTCCAGGCAAGAATACTGGAGTGGGTTGCCATGCCCTTCTCCAGGGAATTTTCCCAAACCAGAGAGTGAACCCAGGTCTCCCACAATGCAGGCAGATTCTTTACCATTTGAGCCATCAAGGAAGCCTAAGAACACTGGAGTGGGTAGCCTATACCTTCTCCAGGGGACTTTCCCAAGTCAGGAGTCGAACCAGTATCTCCTATATTGCAGGTGGATTCTTTACTAGCTGAGCTCTCAGGGAAGTCCAAAGGGATGTATGCACCTTTTCAAATTAGCATTTTCATTTTCTTTGGATAAATATCCAGAAGTAGAATTGCTAGATTTATATGGCAGTTCTATTCTTAATTCTTTGAAGAACTACCATATTGTTTTACATATCTCTTTCCAAAAATTGTCATCAAATGTTTTCTTTCTTCCACTCTTCAGAAGTCATCCTAAAATGAGTAATTTTTACAATTGGAAAGTTACTGAAGCTTCAGAAAAGCATTTAGAAATAATGTTATGCCTATATAATTTATCTTTCTGTGCTCCTCAAGCTTTCTTTTTATGGACACATGTATTTCTTTTTAAAAAAATCTTATAATCATTTTTTTAACCTAAGTAATTTGCCATGCAATCATTATCTCTAGCCACCAGTAACTCTGTTAAAATTATATAAATTAATTAATTTTAAACTAATTTCAACTAGAATTTTAAACACTAATTAATGCATCTTGTACCATATTAAGGACATGTGCATGTTTGCATGTATATGTGTGTGTGTATATGTGTGCATATGTGAAGAATTTCAATAACCTCGTGCCAATACTTCTATAATGCAATTGAAAATATGACAATCTTTTACTGTAAAACAAGTGCTAAAAGTAACAGTTTATTTGGTCAATTTCTAATGTACTAATTTTGGGTCAATTTCTAATTTTTTATTTTCAAGGGTTGATATAGTTTCTTTTAGATACTGAAATTTTATAATTTTGTTTATGTAGCCTAATAGCTAAAGTAAAAAGACTAGGGAAACTCTGCAGAAAATTCAGTTGAATTATTTACTGCTTGAGAATGATTTTGTGTTCTCTTTCTCAAGGTCAAAGAAGAGGTAAAGTTTCAGCTGTTGCTTTCCTAAGGACTGGGGTGAGATTCAGGGATGGGATGCCTTCTGACATACCTCACAGGAGGTCATTCTGGGAACTTCCAAATTATTCATAAATATAATTAAGCTCTAAATTGCAGACAGAATAAGACAAGTAAGAAAGATCAAGGTAAAGAGGCTGTGGAATTCTAGAGTGCCAGTGGGTGGGAGGGAGAGATGAGCACCCTGAAGAAGTTCCTTCCAGCAAGTTAAAGGAGTATTTTATTGGATTCTTTGGTCAATTGTCAATGGCAAACTGTCTGGGCTACATGGTATAGCCTAGAAGAGGACAATGAGAAAACTGATGACTGCAGAACTAGTTAGACTTCCTTTTGATTGCTGAACTGAAAAACCAACCAGATCTTATTATACTTTCCCACTTGCAAGTCAAAGTTTCTTGACTCATTCTGTCTCTTATTTGGTGCCCTGGGACATTTGCCATGTAACTGTATTCACATGTGTATTCACCATTGACATTTTAAGATATTCTGAAAAATCCCAAAGCATTATCACTTCAAACCAACACTCCAACTCAACACCTTTCCTCAGTCTTTGATGCCAGTAAAGGTTGGTTTATGGAGACTGTGAGCTAAGAGTCTTTAACATTAATGTGTGGATTTGGGAATCCAACATTAGTGGTGGTGAACAACTGTGAAACATCATATTCAGAAGCTTGAGGATGTTAGAGTTTGTATGGGTATGTCATCATACTTAATGTATTTGGTTATTTCACTTAACTTCCAAAGGATGAAATTTTTCAACCTAATGAAAGGAGACATGGGTGAAAGAGCTGAGAAACACACTTTTCATTTTACATGGGCATGGAGCTAAGTGTGGTTATTTTCCTCTCTTCAGGGGTGACTGGAGGTGGAACAGCCTGCTGCAGTGTTCACAGTACTGCAGTTACAGTGAGAAAGGCTGAGCCACTCTGGTCTCCCGGCTGTGCTTCTCGGGTCATTCTGGTTTCTAGAAGAGTATTGTTGCACTTGACACAGCTTCTCCTCTCAGGTACTAGACTAAATACATTTGTTGCGTCATAGAGAAGGCAAGGAATTCCAGAAAAACATCTGCTTCTGCTTCATTAATTATGTTAAAGCCTTTGTGTGGGTCACAACAAACTGGGAAATTCTTAAAGAGACAGGCATACCAGACCACTCAACCTGTCTCCTGAGAAACCTGCATGCATGTCAAGTAGCAACAGTTAGAACTGGACATGAAACAATGGACTGGGTCAAAATTGGGAAAGGAGTATGGCAAGGCTGTATATTATCACCCTGCTTATTTAATGTCTATGCAGAGTACATCATGTGAAATGCCAGAATGAATGAATTATAAGCTGGAGTCAAGACTGCTAGGAGAAACATCACCAACCTCAGATAAGCAGATGATACCACTCTAACAGCAGAAAGGGAAGAGGACCTAAAGAGCCTCTTGATGAAGGTGAAAGAGGAGAGTGAAAAAGCTAACTTAAAACTCAACATTAAAAAATAAGATCATGGCATCTGGTCCCATCACTTCATGGCAAATAGAAGAGGAAAATGTAGAAGCAGTAACAGATTTTATTTTCTTTGGCTCCAAAATCACTGTGGATGGTGACTGCAGCCACTAAATTAAAAGACTTGCTCCTTGGAAGAATAGCTGTGACAAACCTAGACAGTGTATTAAAAAAGCAGAGGCATCACTTTGCCAACAAAAATCCGTATAGTCAAAACTATGGTTTTTCCAGTAGTCACATAAGCATGTGAGAGTTGGAACATAAAAAGGCTGAGCACCGAAGAACTGATTCTTTCCAATTGTAGTGCTATTAGAAGACTCTTGAGAGTCCTCTGGACTGCAAGGAGATCAAACCAGTCAATCCTAAAGGAAATCAACCCTGAATCTTCATTGGAAGGATTGTTGCTGTAACTGAAGCATCAATACTTTGGACACCTGCTATAAAGAGCCAACTCATTGGAAAAGACCTAGACAGGCACAAGTACAATATCATACCTTTGACCCATGTAAAGTCAATAATAGACCTGAAGCTGGAAGAGTAAAATATACACTCACTTCTGAACTTCAGTAACAAGTTAAGAAGACTGAAAATATAGAGAATTGCTTTAACGTATAGAAAGAGGCATCAATAGGTTTTGCAAAAGGCTTGTAAGACACAGTTTTAAAATCTATTTGGCTCAGTAAGTTATTTTACATGTTTTTAGAGAAATATAAAAATACTTTTAGGCCAAATGTTCATGGACAAATATATTTAATATATCAAGTATTTTATTAGAATTCGGGCTGAAGCTGTTGATGTTATTTTAGTTTTTGTGAGTGACTACAGGAATAACTTCAACTTATAAAGGAATGATAATAAAGAATAATCACAAATTATTGCAGATTTAATGACATGCAATTGATAGAATTTTCCAATTTTGTGACCTAAGGTATGTATCTGTGAGCAGCAGATAAGTATCTCATTTTTTTAATTTCAAAAGTTCTTCAGACAGAATGGTATTTTCGAGAGCAGTAGAATCAGTAGTTAAAATTTTTTATCTTTTGTATCGTGCTATGAGGCAGAGAATAATTTATGGCTAGACATCCTGAACTCCTAAGTCAGTTTCCTTCCAGACACATCTGTGCACCAAATGAAAATGCAAAGCATTTCATTGTATAGTACATCATTTGATTGGGGGATAAATGGAAGATTTATTCCTAATAGCTTCTTTCTCTGTTCACATTTAAATATATAACATGGGATGGGAAGGAAGTTCTAGTTTTATAGTGTCTTGATTACAATAACCAAAAGTAATGATCTATATTTCCAAAAAAGACAAAAACAATCATCACTTTTAAGTAGCATGCTTAGTCATTCAGTCATGTCTGACTCTGCAGGGCTATAGCCTGTCAGGTTCCTCTGTCCATGGGATTTTTCAGGCAAGAGTACTGGTGTAGGTTACTTTTTCTCCTCCAGGGGTTCTCCCTAACCCAGAGATTGATCCCACGTCTTCTGTGTCTCCTACATTAGCAGCTGAATTCTTTACCTCCTGAGCTACTGGAGCAGTTCCATTTCAACTAGTAGAGAAAACATTTTAATCTTTATTTTAGAAATAAGCACTTGTACATAAGCATGTTTATTTCCCAATGAACTTCATCATACTCTGTATTTAGCCAGCCTTGCTACTGAGAAGAGATAAATTTGCAAAATTTCTCCCACATACCCTTAATCTTTCCCATTATTTCAAAAGCAGAAGAGATTGCTGAGATAGTTTAGTCTAGCAAGCTATCTTGCTAGATAACTTGCTAAACAAATTCACCAGAAGAGAATAATTTTAAAGTATAAACTAATTAAAAATTGTACTGAGGAAAGAAAGGAAAAGAGTATGTGGTCTGTTTTGGTCACTGAAACAAGATGGCAAACAGTTTAAAGTTTTGTATTTTTAGAATTCCAGATTCATTAGGACATTGGGAAGATAATAGAGAGAAGTACCATGTCTTCTTCACTCACCTTCTCCAGTGGTTGTATCTTGCATGACTGTAGCATAATATAAAATCAGAAAAGCTGACATCAGTGTGTCAGAGCAGTGTGTGTGTGTAGTTCTATGACACTTTATCACACGTGTAGATTTGGGTAACGACCAACATAATCAAAATGCAGAACTGTGCCATCATTTACAAAGATCTCTTCCTTCTCACTACCCTTGTATAACACTCTCCTACCATCATCCATAATCTCTGTCAACTACTAACTTTTCATCTCTGTAATTTTGTCATCTCAAAATGTTATTTAAATGGAATCATGCAGTATGTGATGTTTAGACATGTTTGTTTTTTACTCAGCATGATGACCTTGACATTCATCCAAGTTGTTGCATTAGGGATAGTTCATTTCTGTTTATTGGAATAAATGTGCAGGACTGCAAGTTATGGGTTTTATGATGTGTATGTAACTTTCTAAGGAAACTAAACTGTTTTCCAGAGTGGTTGTACCATTTCACATTCTCACTAGTAGTGTGTGTGAGATCCAGTTTCTCTACATCCTGACCTGTATTCTGTATTGTTACTATTTTTACCTTGAAGGTGAAAGTGAAAATCGCTCCATGTGATACCAAATCATGATCTCAAGTTGCATTTTTGTCATGCTAATGATATTGAACATCTTTTCATACATTTGTTGCCATGTGTATATCTCTTCAAAGAGGCTAAATCTATTTATTTTAAAAACATTCATAGGATACCAAATGATATCACAGGATGCCAACTAATTTTTTCAAGTACTAAGTACATTTATTAATCAAATATATTAGTTTTCCTCCACAGGGTCCATTTGACATAATCTCAGGAATTGTGTAGAATAAAGATTCAAGCACATATACCATCCTATAATTGTTGACTATTGGTAAAATTTAAGAAACACTTTCTTAAAATTTAACTTTAGAAATGTTAAACTTTACTTTCAAAATGGTAAAATGTACAATATGAGATTCCCAAAACAAAATGAAAAAAAAAGATTAAACCCTCAGTGTTTTCCAAATTTAAAATTTTCTTTTAATTTAAAATAATAGGTAAGCTTATAATTGTAAGAGAACACAAAGAAAAGATATATATAATATTTCCTATGAAAAACCTTTTTGTACAGAATACTATGATTCAATGATATGTTTATAATAACCAGAAGATGATAAAATATAATTAATTAATCTAAAATTACATTTCATTGATTAATTTTCAAGTGCTTTTCTTTATCTTTGTTTTTATTTTTTATTAACAACACAAGGCTGGTTACTAAAAATTCTTAACACACAATGATACGTAGACATCAGAGGGAAATCAGATGTTGACATAATAGCTATTGAAACTATATTTTTAGTATAGTTAACTCTCTTGAATAACTGAATTAACTTGGAGAAAGTATTCATTCAACCAATATTTATTATGCACTACTGTATTATCTTTATTAAGCTAGTATCTTCAAGGCTCTTGGGATTCATGGATAAGTGAAACATTCCCTGACTTTAATAGACTTAAAATACAATAGAGAGATAAAGAATTATAAAAAGTTCAGACTTTGTTTAGAGAAATGTGTCAGACTTTATTTTTTGGAGCCCCAAACTCACTGCAGATGGTGATTGCAGCCATGAAATTAAAAGATGCTTACTCCTTGGAAGGAAAGTTATGACCAACCTAGACAGCATATTGAAAGGCAGAGATATTACTTTGCCAACAAAGGTCCATCTAGTCAAGGCTATGGTTTTTCCAGTGGTCATGTATGGATGTGAGAGTTGGACTGTGAAGAAAACTGAGTACTGAAGAATTGATATTTTTCAACTGTGGTGTTGGAGAAGACTCTTGAGAGTCCCTTGGACTGCAAGGAGATCCAACCAGTCCATTCTAAAGACCAGTCCTGGGTGTTCATTGGAAGGACTGATGCTGAGGCTGAAACTCCAATACTTTAGCTACTTCATGTGAAGAGCTGACTCATTGAAAAAGACTCTGATGCTGAGACAAATTGGGGGCAAGAGGAGAAGGGGACAACAGAGGATGAGATGGCTGGATGGCATCACCGACTCGATGGATGTGAGTGTGGGTGAACTCCGGGAGTTGGTAATGGACAGGGAGGCCTGGTGTGCTGCGATTCATGGGGTCGCAAGGAGTCAGACACGACTGAGTGACTGAACTGAACTGAAGTGCTCTGATATTTTCTGGACATTTTTAAAGAAAAAAGTAATAATTATCTGAGATGGTTAGCCCTCTGAATTTTTAATAAAACTATTCTGAATATTTAGATAATACTGTTCACTTACATAGGACTTTAATTACTAATTTATTTTCATTTAGAAACTTCTAAATTCATGAAAAAATTGGCAAAATGAAAGAAAGATTAAGAGATGGTAGTTGAAAGAACATGGATTATATTGTTTGTCTTGATCTATAAATTTCTCCAAAAGATGTGATGGTTATGGCTAATGGAAATACTATGTATTTAATGTTGTGTCCTATAAACATTTACATATTTTAATTATTTTACATCTAAATGCTTGTATAGATACTGGATTGTACATGTGGGCTTATATAATGGTATATTAAAATTCAAGACAATATTCTAATATTAAAATTCACATTTTAGACTATGGATACTCATTCCCCCAAATTTGATGTTTTTCAGACTGAAGACCCCAAGAAAGAACAAATACATGCATATGGTAAGTGTTCCCTATATACCTTGAAAGATCTTACAGGAAAAGGGTGGGAAGAATTGTTCTTAATTTTAATCAGGACCAAATATGAAAAAAAAGTGCAATTAGGATAGAAGTTTTCTCAAATGTTTCAAACTTGAAAGGGATAAATGAAGTATGCTTTAAAATATCCACCACTTTGAAAAATGTCTGAAATAGGATTTTCCTTGTAAAGGCCTAATGAGCCAGGAAGATGGACTAGATTCCTTCTCAAGGTCACTCTAAAGATAATGTCTTTTCTTCTGTAAGAACAGAGCCTCCTCTTCTCCTACTCAGACCCTGATCAGGTAGCTAATTGGAATTCTGTGACTTCTTTCTGAATCCTAATACTATAATAAACAGTGCCATCTACCGACTAAATTATTGACTACCTCCCAGAAGTAGTAAAAATTCAAGGAATTGTAAATCCTACTGAGAGATTTGTTATATTCATTTATTTTAGTCACACATTATACATACTTACTTAAAGCTACGGGAAATGTAGATATAGGCTGTTTTGATCTTCTTGGGTTTTTTTTTTAACAGATGAGAAGATTGAGATTCAAAAGATCAATCAACTTGCCTGAAATTTTGACATAGCATTTTTCAGTGAGCACCGTTATAAACAGAACCCTGGGAATGGAAGGAAATTTAACACTCTGGATATGGAAATCAATCTGCAAAGTTGTCCATCCACTGGGAAAAAGTCTGACAGATATGATTAATGGCATAAGCATGAAATCAATATAGCAAGGAAAGTTGGGAAACTGCTGATGTAAGGTTTGGGAGAAGGAAATGCTCACGTGTAAGCTTAAGTAAAAATAATGAAAGAGGAAATACTAAGTTAAAGCTATTTTGTTCCTTTTGTCTTAACAATAGAGAGTTGGAACTATTTGGTTCCAACTTGATTTGGAAACTTGATTTGCCTTCACAAAGACATGATATATAAAATGAACTCATTTTGCTTCAAGACATTTCCCATCAATACCCACTTATAATGCAAGAACTAAAAATAATTATAGCCATAACTTAAGATTTAGAGCAATTAGGCTTAGTAAAATAAAACCATCCCAAATGAATATTGTCATATTTTTCATTATTAAGAATTAAGCCATGTTTGGTTTGTATTTGTGCCCAAGACATAAATTATTTCTCTATTAGATCACCTTTAAACATTAAATTCAAATGGACTCATAGTTCTGCCCTTCATAGCTTTTAAGTGCAGTGTTCTAATTCAAGCAAGGGACTTAAATATTTATGAAGTGGACACTGGTGGAAGGATAGTCTGCCTTCAGGCCGATTACAATAGATCCAGGTATTTTGTTGTTGTTATTATCTGTAGGCTCATACAAATTTATATAAAACATGTGAGAATATTTTCTAAAATATACATCAAATTAAGGAACTTAGTGTTAACCAACAACAAAATCAATCATGTTTGAAAATATCTCCAATTATACTAGTCAGTTTTTATCCTGATATCTTCCATCTTTTAAACTTAGAGAAAATTAAAAGCACTGAAAACTCAGATTTCACTTTAATTTGAAACCACGTGACCATGTAAGGTTTCAGAATGTGGGTTTTCTTTCTCTGCTACCCTTACCCAGACAGTTTTCCATGAGTCAAACTAAAGTCTCCTAAAGAACCAGAATTCACCATATCTAAGATGCCGACAGTAACAGCGTAACACTGGAGAAGAGTGCTTTCAGAAGGGGCGCGCTGACCTGAAGACATACACAACATTCAAAGTGATCTGGGGACTAAAGATAGAGACTCGGGCTGACGGCACATTGCAAGTCTCCTCAAAGATGTCCTTGGCCAAGGATGAGGATAGAACCCAGAACTGCTGACTGCAGCAGCTGGAGTAAATCCTGAAACCACACGACTGTTCAACAGAACACACAGATACTCGTTTTCTGTACGTGTATATTGGGGTTTGGATGGGATTTCAAAATTGTTCACACTCAGCATCTTCTGTTTCCAGAATCTCATTTGATGAGCCCTTCTCTTTCCATTATTTGATCAGGAGACATGGAAAATTTGACTCTACTTCACTTTTCTATTTATCTCAGAATTAAGTTTTATGCTCCATTTGCCATCTGCTGTGTTTGTGTTCTCTGCCCTTTTAACCCTGTACTGAAAGAAGCTTTAGACCCATTTGGATGGTATTCATTTGCAAGCAATGGATGAAATCAGAATAATATAGCATGAACCAGTATGAACACGCTCATACTTCTTGCTTTCTCTCTATTACAGTGAACTACAATCCTCGGGCATCCAAAACTGAAACTGATTTTGGATTTGATCAATTCTAAATTTAAAGGAGGCTGTGTGTGTGTGTGTGTGTGTGTGTGTGTGTGTGTGTGTGTGCACATGTGCACAAAAGATACAAAAGAGAGAGACTAAAGCAAACACATTTACAGAGACAACAGTAAAGCGCAGAATATTCACTCTGAGGCAGTAAGGTGCTCCATTTATTTTCATGTTGGTTTTGTATTTGTTGTTTGTTTGTTTTTGGCCATGCTGCACAGCATATGGGATCTTAGTTCTCTGACCAGGAACTGGATCTACGTTCCCCATGCCCCCTGCACTGGAAGCACAGTCTTAACCACTGGACCATCAGAGAAGTTACCCTATTTTCGCTGTTTTATTTTTTGTTGTTTTATTATTCCACAAGTGGGTCGAGATACCTGGAGTAACAGGCAAATTTGGCCTTGGGGTACAAAACAAAGTAGCTCAAAGGCTAACAAAGTAGCTCAAAGGCCAAGAGAACGCACTGGTCATGGCAAACACCCTCTTCCAACAACACAAGAGAAGACTCTACACATGGACATCACCAGATGGTCAATACCGAAATCAGATTGGAGAAGCTCTATATAGTTAGCAAAAACAAGACCGGGAGCTGACTGTGACTCAGATCATGAACTCCTTATTGCCAAATTCAGACTGAAATTGAAGAAAATAGAGAAAACCACTAGACCATTATGCTATGACCTAAATCAAATCACTTATGATTATACAATGTAAGTAACAAATAAATTCAAGGAAGTAGATCTGATAGAGTACCTGAAGAACTATGGATGGTGGTTCATAACATTGTATGGGAGGTAGCAATCAAAACCATACCCAAGGAAAAGAAATGTAAAAAGGCAAAATGGTTGTCTGAGAAGGCCTTACAAATAGCTGAGAAAAGAAGAGAAGCTAAAGGCAAAGGAGAAAAGGAAAGATATACCCATTTGAATGGAGAGTTTCAAAGAATAGCAAGAAGAAATAAGAAAGCCTTCCTCAGTGATCAATGTAAAGAAATAGAGGAAAACAATAGAATGGGAAAGACTAGAGATCTTTTCAAGAAAATTAGAGATGGGCACAATAAAGGACAGAAATGGTATGGACCTAATAAGCAGAAGATATTAAGAAGAGGTGGCAAGTATACACAGAAAAACTGTACAGAAAAGATCTTCATGACCCAGAAAACCACAGTGGTGTGATCACTCACCTAGAGCCAGACATCCTGGAATGTGAAGTCAAGTGGGCCTTAGGAAGCATCACTACCAAAAAAGTTAGTTGTTTTGTTGTTATTATGGAATAACTTCTTGACTAGACACACACTCTATAATCATCCAGGGTCATGCATGCCTCAAATTAGCAAATGCAATTTATGAAAGTAATTCAAAATGAAGTTAAAATATGTGCAACAATTATTTCCAGCTTATATACCAGGTGACTAAATGTGTGACATATAATAGGATCCAGCTAATTATCTAAGCTCAGACAGCAAATATCTAAAACAGTAAATTCTCTACTTGATCCATGGCCCACAACTGCCATTTTTTACAGTAAATCTTGAAAGTTGTTGAAAATTATAACCAAGAATGTGCCATTACCCATGATCAAAAGCCAGGCCTGAGGATCTTGGATTAGTGCTAAACTTCCACTGATTGAGAAGAAGAAAAATCCATATCCTGCCCACCTGCACCCCCTCCTAGTTAATTACTTTCTAAAGTGGCCTGAGGAGGAAAGAACAAGGTCAGTTGCTGCTTCAGTCACCCCAATTCATTAGAGGCCAATACAAGGAACTACCCGTATATCCAGGTCCCCTACAGTTTTGAGAAAGATCTTGATCCAGATAGATTTGAACCTCTTCACTTCTGTCAAAGAAAGCTTGGAAGTAAGTTTTAATACACAGAATCCAGTGGCCCCATCAGGATGCTTGCGCTCCAGTGGACCACCTCCACTGGTGGATATATCTGTGTTTCTGAGTATACCTGGGATAGAGTCATAGGCACACAGAGGCAATCCATTCAGGGGAAATCTGACACAATTCAGATTAGGGCATCAGTTTATATTTCCTTGGTTCTTTAATCTATCCATATAGAACAGAGCTTTCATTTGAAGACGTGCCTAATTCCTGAAATTTTCACTTCCTCAGGCACTGAATCTTCTTCACATATTTCCCACTGCAATAGGAGGTCTTTTATAAACAGGATGAAAATGTAATTTAATAGTTTCTCAGATGACTTTTGAGAGTGGAAGAGAAAGACATTAATGGTGACCCAGGGCAATTAAGATAATCCAGGGCTGTACGAGCAGAGAAAGTCAGGATATACAGGTTCCCGTTACAAGCCTTTAGGGTTTTAGGAAAAGAAATGAAAAGACTGTGGTAGGGTTGAATACTTCATGGTGATACCTTCCCATTATTCAAAGCCCACTCCTTCATGATTCCTGTCTTTCACTTCAAATGCTGCCTGGCAAACAGATCATCTGCTACATTCAGCTCTCAGTTTTACAATTAATCTACCTTACATTTATTACATGTACATGATACATACACTGTCTTACAGACGGTAGGAAGACATAACAAGACTAATGAACAATCAAGTAATTCTGTTGATTTTCTAGAGTATTATGGATGCTCAAAACATTGACCAAAGAACTTAGAAATAGATTACCTAAAGTTTGCTTGGAATTACTTATCACAATTCACTTGACAGTGCCCCTTGTATTCTTTCTGGAAAAGGGCCTTACACAGACCAATGGGATATTAGAATATTGTTTATTCAGAGAATCATCATTATCACACAGTTTATCCTGTAAGATTTTTTTTTCCTTTTAGCTTGAGTATATTTTTATATTATATAATATGTATTATATTTTATATATTTATTTTTATATGTTGCATATATATTTATTATATATATTATATATATGTCATCTATTATATAATTATATATATTCAGTTCAGTTCAGTTGCTCAGTCGTGTCCGACTCTTTGCGACCCCATGAATCGCAGCACGCCAGGCCTCCCTGTCCATCACCAACTCCCGGAGTTCACTCAGACTCACGTCCATCGAGTCCGTGATGCCATCCAGCCATCTCATCCTCCGCTGTCCCCTTCTCCTCCTGTCCCCAACCCCTCCCAGCATCCGTCTGTTCCAGTGAGTCAACTCTTCGCATAAGGTGGCCAAAGCAATATTATTATATTTTTAAATATAAATTTCTTACTATGTATTTTTCATTCTAAATTTTAAAAAGTATGTTTTGAAAACATGATTGCATTTTCCACTATGCAGTTTCCCCTTTCAGTTTCTTTTTTTTTTTAATTAAATTTATTTATTTTTTAAATTACAATACTGTATTTGTTTTGCCATACATTGTTGCCATATACACCCTTGGTAAACATTCTGAACTTCTTGTAACAAGTACTTTTACTACTTTTAGGAAGTTATGTTTTTTATGCAAATCAGAACCACAATGAGATCCTGCTTCACACCCATTCAGTTTAGTTCAGTCACTCAGTCATGTGCAACTCTTTGCGACCCCAGGGACTACAGCATGCCAGCCTTCCCTGTCCCTCACCAACTCCTGGAGCTTGCTCAAACTCATGTCCATTGAGTCAGTAATGCCATCCAACCATCTCATCCTCTGTCAACCCCTTCTCCTCCTGCCTTCAATATTTCCCAGCATCAGGGTCTTTTCCAATGAGTCAGTTCTTCACAAATTATTGGAGTTTCAGCTTCAGCATCAGTCCTTCCAATGAGTATTCAGGACTGATCTCCTTCAGAATGGACTGGTTGAATCTCCTTGCAATCCAAGGGACTCTCAAGAGTCTTCTCCAACACCACAGTTAAAAGCATCAGTTCTTCAGCACTCAGCTTTCTTTATAGTCCAACTCTCACATCCATACAAGACTACTGGAAAAACCATAGCTTTGGCTAGAAGGACCTTTGTCGGCAAAGTAATGTCTCTGTTTTTTAATATGCTGTCTAGGTTGGTCATAGCTTTTCTTCCAAGGAGCAAGCATCTTTAAATTTCATGGTTGCAGTCACCATCTGCAGTGATTTTGGAGCCCAAGAAAATAAAGTCTGTCATTGTTCCATTGCTTCCCCATCTATTTGCCATGAAGTGATGGGACCAGATGCTATGTTGTTAGTTTTCTGAATGTTGAACTTTAAGCCAACTTTTTCACTCTCTTTTTCACTTTTATCAAGAGGCTCTTTAGTTCTTCACTTTCTGTAATAAGTGGTGCCATCTGCATATCTGAGGTTATTGATATTTCTCCCAGCAATCTCCTGGCAAAAAAACTATTAAGATGGATAAAAGCACAAAGATAGATAACAATAAGGATTGACAAGAATGTAGAGAAATAAGAACCCTCACACATTGCTGATGGAAAAGTAAAATGATATAGATGCTTTGGAAAATAGTCTGGCAATTCCTTAAACAGCTAAATGTATAGTTGCCATCTTATCTAGCAATTCCACTCCTAGGTATATACTAAGAAAAATGAAACCATGTGCCTTAGCTTTATCTCACCAAGTACTGGTGAATGTTTTGCTGCATTCCTAAGCTTTAGTGTTAGAAAAAAAATCTAGAAAAATTTCCATTGTATCCTTAGGAATAACTGATTATGATTTCAAGTTTCTGAGCTCACTAATAGGAATAATACACCTGTGGCAGATTCATGTCAATGTATGGCAAAACCAATACAGTATTGTAAAGCAAAATAAAGTAAAAATAAAATTAAAAAACACACACACAATGATCTCACTGATTTACAAATTATTTTAGTGAGGAATATGTTACTTTCCATTTAGCAAAATAGTAAAACTGAATATTGGCACAGAAAAATAAGATATTTATTTCTCCAAAATAAGATTCAATTACTTTTTAACATATACTCTGAACTCCATATTAGGAATGATTATCTGCTAACACAGTATGGAGCAGTTTTCATGTAACACAAAAAGTCAAGAGTGTTAGATCTATATTGGACTTTTGGGGTTTAATTTCTGCCCTTTCTGCCTGCTAACTGAGATTTGGGAGAATTATCTAGGTGATACCTTATATTAACTGTATAATGATAATAATGCCAGCGTAATAGAGCTTCTGTGGACCACCCACAAGGGGGAGTCTGCACACTGAGGTAGCCCTGGAGGGGCTGAAGATTGAAGAGGGAACCTGGGTGATGCATCTTCACCTCCACCACTCACTCTGTGCTCTTCTTTCTTTCTTTCTTTTATACTTTTCATTCCCTCATTCAACAAATATTAATGTGTGTCTTCCATGTGCTAGCCACATTCTCAAGTTCTGTAATTTCCGTGAACAAAACAAAAGTCCCTGTCTTGAAGGAGCTACCATTATAGAAAATGAAAGGCAAACAATAAACAAATAATAAGTCAGGAACATATAAATGTTCTGCAGAAAAATACTTCAGATTAAGGTGAAGAAGTGGCAGCTGAAAGCAGCCATGTTTATATTCAGACAAAGCATCCAGGCAGAAGGCGCCCTGACTCTGAAGCGCTTGTGCTCACACAGCAGGAGAGGCTGCTTAGTATGGTTGTAGGATAAGAGACCAGAGAGTTAGGTAGGAGCTGTTTTCTGAGTTGTGTTCCAAAGTTCAAATTTTAGAAACTTAGATTTTTTTTTCAGTAGTTTCCTGAATTTCTACCCACAACTTACTCTTTTATCCTGAAAAGGGATATTTAGTTTGATATCTGATGATTCTTCCTATTTATATGTTATTCTGTGAACTTATTTGTCTACAAGAAAGAGGTAAGAACAGTCTCGTGTAACCAATGATTGTAATTTTACTTCACAGTTGAAAACTCCCAAATGTTTGCTCTGCTTTCCACTTTTCTGAGAGAAGTTTTAGATGTATCTGTTTTGTCAAATTAATATTTTACACTAATTTTTCTTTTCTTGGAGGATTTCTGTTCTCTTAAGAGGTTTTATTTTTAATTTTAAAAATACTTTCCTTTATATTCTTGGTAATGGTTATTTCTGATGATTGTGACATCTAGTACACACTACCTCATAAAATTTGTCATGCTAGCAGAACTACTGCTAAATAAAAATTAAACAAAAAGACCATGCTATGTACTCTAATGGGAGTAGGGGTAAGGAATGAATCTTTCGAGTATTCTTAGAGAAACCAGGTGGTTTTATCATAAATATTCTACTTTAACATATGTAAGCCATTATGCATCACAAAGGAGATAGGCAAACAAGATCAAAGTTGTAATCTTCAATTTGTGCCAACCAAGAGAATCAAGCACAGAAGAAAGGGTGGGATCAGGTATCCTCAGGGCCCAAAGAAAACTAATTCACTGAATTGCAGAGTCAAACACTTTGTGCCCAATGACCGTAGCAGCACAAGAACAAACCTAAGCCAGCTTCCATATACCAGCGCACCCTTCGCCTACTTTCAGGGAGAAGAGTATATTGGTTGGTAAGAGAACAGTCTCCAGCTTTTAATTCAGTTCAGTCTGACACGGTATTTCCCCTCATTTTCTGTTGCTTTCTTTATCGCTGGTAAAATGAAAGTCTAAACTTCCATTGGCACTGCTATTAATTCTGAGACTTCTAGCAAAGCATGAGAAGGAGTCACCATGCTCTCAGAACCGTTCTTCTGGGGCCATCAGGAAAATGGAATATGCAGTTATAAACTCAGATGCTGAAGAAGCTGCTCCAACTATTGTTCCCTTCCAGACCTCTCTTTCACTAGAGGACAGAAAATCTGTATCTTCCTGTGAAGACAGTGTAAGCATTGTTTGATATAACTTAAGGGTCCTGATATGAGCTGAAGAATAGTCAGGGTTCATGTACAAGCAGTAAAGTCTTCAGCAGCTGCCTTGCAAGTGACATGCTAGCTGCTGACATTTAATATCTTATTTTCATTTTCCTATGAAGAAGAAGAATGTAGAGATTAGAATGATCCTCCATCATCCACAACCAAAAAATGAAAGACTAGGGTCAAAAGAGCTTTCTAAGGCAATCAGTGTGAAAATGTATAAGTGGAAGTGTTAGTCACTCAATCATGTCCGACTCTTTGAGACCCCATGGACTGCAGCCTATCAGGCTCTTCTGTTCATGGAATTCTCCAGGAAAGAATACTAGAGTGGGTTGCCATTCCCTTCTCCAGGGGATCTTCCCAATGCAGGAACTGAACACAGGTCTCCCACATTACAGGCGGATTCTTTATCATCTGAGCCACCAGGGAAGGCACTCAAATCAAATTAAAAGCTTTGAGTGTGTAACTAAGACAACAGTATAATGGAGGTCTCAGAAAGACTAAATTTTCATTTTTGTCATATTCCAAGCATTCCCTTCTTTTTCTGACTTCTAAATCTGTTCTTGCTTCTAATCTTCTGTTAGAGAAGCTGGTGACAGGTTAGTACACAGATGTGGCCTGGAAAGTTAAGAAGAACTTTATCAGGATATAGGGCTCAAAGTTGAAGTGAATTTGATAGATAGCAAGGAAATGAATATGCCAATCAGAAGAAAAAAAAATTTGTTTGGGGAAAATGTGTTTGTGGTAAGGGTATGGTGAAAGGGAAGGAGGTTGTTGGTGATCCAGGTGGAAGCAAGGAGCCTTAGTATGGATGACAATTCTTTATATGTCTGTGTACTCCTTTTCTGTGTATTCTTCCCTTTCGGCATGGTAGCAACATAACTTCACTCCTTAGTCCCAAATGATAAGTCATCTCCTCCTGCTCTGAGATGAGCTGAGTTCCCGTGCTAAACACTTTAAATGGAAGTAGAGAAGAAATAAACAAGAATCTTTTCTCAGTGCCTGGTCTATAAGGTGTAAAAGTCATGAATCATCAAGAGTCCTTTGCAAACAACTGAAATGGTTCCATTAAGTAAAGAACAAAAATTACTAGAATGATGCTGAGAACATGACAGAAGCATAGGGACAGGTGAACAAACTGTGGGAAACATCTAAACTTGAACCTTTGGATCAAGTATCAAGACCTTGGGAATGGACCACCTCTTTATTGTGCTGTAATGGGGACACTCAGAGCCCATTACATTCTTCCTCATTTGTCTCCCCTCAGGACACATATCTGTAATTGTCCTAGCTTTTAATAGGGTACCAACCACTGGAAGATGTGATGAGGGATGGGGAATAAAGGCAGTCCTGTGATTGTCATTCTAGACAAACCACATGGAATGGGAGAGGGTCAGACATACAACCAAAGAATGGATACTGAGATGATCAAAACCATATGGGCCCATTATACTTCGGGGCTTGACAGTGCTAATGTTTTTGTCATAATAAAAGAAGTGCAGCAGAAAAGGTAGGTGGGGTGGTGGGAGATAGAGAGAATAAAGGAATAACTAGAAATATCAGGAATTTCAGAAAATGTTGAGTATGCAACTCAAAGAATTACTGCAAATTCCTGACACACAGCTATTTGAAACAAAGAAAATAAAGAATGCTGTATCTATGGTTCTTTGAAATAAACATTTGAGTATGGCTTTGTGTCATGGAAAATTCTCTTGAAACTTATTCTGGTAACACTGCTTCATTATAGGTCTCTACCTTTTTTCCACTTGTACATGTTTTACAGTTTCAAACTTAAACTGAGTTAGTGGCAAAAATAAAGACTAGGTCATTTAGTGATTCTTTTCCCATTTCTATGGAGTTAATTAACAGGGAACCCATCTTCAGCTATCCTCCAAGGCTTATCCTCACAAAGACCAACACATGGGATGCATTAGCGAGCTCTTCACTGAAAGCCACTAGTAAATTCAAGTGTCATCAGTCATTCCACTGTGACCTAGAAACTTTTAAAAGTTCTGTTTTTATTAGCTGTGTGCCAGTTAAAATAATGGACTTCTATACCTTTATTTGAAGAGTTACTTTATATTATTTAAAGAAAAATTGTTTAACCTAATTTGATGTTTTTAACTTTTTCCATTGTTTCTGTTTTCACATGCAAAACATATTAAGATTTTGACCAACCTTATTGCTACCTTTGCCTAAGAATTACAACCCACGGAAACAGCACAAACATTCATCAAGACAGTGATTAAATAAACTATGGTTTAATGCACATATGAAATATTATGCAGAAGTTAAAAGGAACGAGGCAGTTCCATCTGCACTGTCAATGATATCGAGTGAAAAAAGCCAGTTACAGAACAAATATTATATAATTTAAACAAGAATTTTTTTTTCTTTTTAAAATAAATATATTTATTGATTTAAAAACCTGTTTGTTTTTTTTTCATTTTATTTTTACTTTATTCTACTTTACAATACTGTATTGGTTTTGCCATACATTGACATGAATCCACCACAGGTGAATATGAGTTCCCAATCCTGAATCTCCCTCCCACCTTCCACCCCATATCATCTCTCTGGATCATCCCCGTGCACCAGCCCCAAGCATCCTGTATCCTGTATCGAACATAGACTGGTGCTTCGTTTACTTATGATAGTATACATGTTTCAACGCCATTCTCCCAAATCATCCCACCCTCTCCCTCTCCCTCAGAGTCCAAAAGTCCGTTCTATACCTCTGTGTCTCTTTGGTTGTCTCACATATAGGGTCATCATTACTATCTTTCTAAATTCCATATATATGTGTCAGTATACCATACTGGTGTTTTTCTTTCTGGCTTACTTCACTCTGTATAATCGGTTCCAGTTTCATCCATCTCATTAGAACCGATTCAAATTTATTCTTTTTAATGGCTGGGTAATACTCCATTGTGTATATGTACCACAGCTTTCTTATCCATTCATCTGCTGATGGACATCTAGGTTGTTTCCATGTCCTGGCTATTATAAACAGCGCTGCAATGAACATTGGGGTACACGTGTCTCTTTCAATTCTGGTTTCCTCAGTGTGTATGCCCAGCAGGGGATTGCTGGGTCATAAGGCAGTTCTATTTGCAATTTTTAAGGAATCTCCACACTGTTTTCCATAGTGGCTGTACTAGTTTGCATTCCCACCAGCAGTGTAAGAGGGTTCCCTTTTCTCCACATCCTCTCCAGCATTTATTGCTTGTAGACTTTTGGATCACAGCCATTCTGACTGGTGTGAAATGGTACCTCATTGTGGTCTTGATTTGCATTTCTCTGATGATAATGAGTGATGTTGAGCATCTTTTCATGTGTTTGTTAGCCATCCATATGTCTTCTTTGGAGAAATGCCTATTTAGTTCTTCGGCCCATTTTTTGATTGGGTCGTTTATTTTCTGGAGTTGAGCTGCATAAGTTGCTTGTATATTTTTGAGATTAGTTGTTTGTCAGTTGCTTCATTTGCTATTGTTTTCTCTCATTCAGAAGTCTGTCTTTTCACCTTACTTATAGTTTCCTTTGTTGTGCAGAAGCTTTTAATTTTAACTAGATCCCATTTGTTTATTTTTGTTTTTATTTCCAGTATACTGGGAGGTGGATCATAGAGGATCCTGCTTTGATTTATGTCAGAGAGTGTTTTGCCTATGTTCTCCTCTAGGAGTTTTATAGTTTCTAGTCTTATGTTCAGATGTTCAATCAATTTTGAGTTTATTTTAAACAAGAATTGTTAAACAAAATATTCTTATTCAATTAATAAAAGGATAGGCCCCAAGAATTACTTTTGTTCCCTTTCAATTTCAACCTTGATTTGAGGGTTACAGTCAACAAAAACAAGACCAGGAGCTGACTGTGGCTCAGATCATGAACTCCTTATTGCCAAATTCAGACTTAAATTGAAGAAAGTAAGGAAAACCACTAGACCATTCAGGTATGACCTAAATCAAATCCCTTATGATTATACAATGGAAGTGAGAAATAGATTTAAGGGACTAGATCTGATAGATAGAGTGCCTGATGAACTATGGATGGAGGTTTGTGACATTGTACAGGAGACAGGGATCAAGACAATACTCATGGAAAAGAAATGCAAAAAAGCAAAATGGCTGTCTGGGGAGGCCTTACAAATAGCTGTGAAAAGAAGAGAGGCTAAAACAAAGGAGAAAAAGAAAGATATAGGCATCTGAATGCAGAGTTCCAAAGAAGAGCAAGAAGAGATAAGAAAGCCTTTCTCAGCAGTCAATGCAAAGAAATAGAGGCAAACAACAGAATGAAAAAGACTAGAGATCTCTTCAAGAAAATTAGATATACCAAGGGAACATTTCATGCAAAGATGGGATCAATAAAGGACAGAAATGGTCTGGACATAACAGAAGCAGAGATATTAAGAAGAGGTGGCAAGAATACACAGAACTGTACAAAAAACATCTTCACGACCCAGATAATCACGATGGTGTGATCATTCACCTAGAACCAGACATCCTGGAATGTGAAGTCAAGTGTGCCTTATGAAGCATCACTATGAACAAAGCTAGTGGAGGTGATGGAATTCCAGTTGATCTATTTCGAATCCTGCAAGATGATGCTGTGAAAGTGCTACACTCAATATGCCAGCAAATTTGGAAAACTCAGCAGTGGCCACAGGACTGGAAAAGGTCAGTTTTCATTCCAATCCCAAAGAAAGGCAATGCCAAAGAATGCTCAAACTACCACACAATTGCACTCATCTCACATGCTAGTAAAGTAATGCTCAAGATTCTCCAAGCCAGGCTTCAGCAATACATGAATGATGAACTCCCTGATGTTCAAGCTGGTTTTAAGAAAGGCAGAGGAACCAGAGATCAAATTGCCAACATCCGCTGCATCATTGAAAAAGCAAGAGAGTTCCAGAAAAACATCTATTTCTGCTTTATTGACTATGCCAAAGCCTTTGACTGTGTGGATCACAATAAACTGTGGAAAATTCTGAAAGAGATGGGAATACCAGACCACCTAACCTGCCTCTTGAAAAACCTATATGCAGGTCAGGAAGCAATAATTAGAACTGGACATGGAAAAACAGACTGGTTCAAAATAGGAAAAAGAGTCTGTCAAGGCTGTATATTGTCCCCCTGTTTATTTAACTTCTATGCAGAGTACATATGAGAAAGGCTGAGCTGGAATAAGCACAAGCTGGAATCAAGATTGCCGGGAGAAATATCAATCACCTCAGATATGCAGATGACACCACCCTTCTGGCAGAAAGTGAAGAAGACCTAAAAGCCTCTTGGTGAAAGTGAAAGTGGAGAGTGAAAAAGTTGGCTTAAAACTCAACATTCAGAAAACGAAGAGGATAGCATCTGGTCCCATCACTTCATGGGAAATAGATGGGGAAACAGTGTCAGAGTTTATTTTGGGGGCTCCAAAATCACTGCAGATGGTGACTACAGCCGTGAAATTAAAAGACGCTTACTCCTTGGAAGAAAAGTTATGACCAACCTAGATAGTATATTGAAAAGCAGAGACATTACTTTGCCAACAAAGGTCTGTCTAGTCAAGGCTATGGTTTTTCCTGTGGTCATGTATGGATGTGAGAGTTGGACTGTGAAGAAAGCTGAGCACCAAAGAATTGATGTTTTTGAACTGTGGTGTTGGAGAAGACTCCTGAGAGTCCCTTGGACTGCAAGGAGATCCAACCAGTCCATTCTGAAGGAGATCAGCCCTGGGATTTCTTCGGAAGGAATGATGCTAAAGGTGAAACTCCAGTACTTTGCCACCTCATGAGAAGAGTTGACTCATTGGAAAAGACTCTGATGCTGGGAGGGATTGGGGGAAGGAGGAAAAGGGGACGACAGAGGATGAGATGGCTGGATGGCATCACTCGATGCCATCACTCGATGTCTCGATGAATGTGAGTCTGAAGAACCCCAGGAGTTGGTGATGGACAGGGAGGCCTGGCGTCCTGCGATTCATGGGAGTCGCAACTGAGTCACACAGCTGAGTGACTGAACTGAACTGAACTGAATTGGTGAAGTAGGCATTATCAACACTCCCGCTGGTAAAAGAAGAACCCAACCCAGAGAGGTCAAGGAACTCAACACCTAAACAAGGAGGCCAGTGTGCTGCTAAAACTGAGGTCTTAAACTGTCTTGGTAAAGCATCTTTTGGTCTAAACAAATCCGCATTCAAGTGTTAATAAGTGTTTGCCTTGGGTAAATAATGTAACCCATTTAGTTCTCAAGTTTACTCGGCTACAAAATGGGCATAATAGTAAATATCTCACTATGCTTTTATCAGAATTAGACAAAATAATATATGGATAACATAGTGCCTGCTGCATGCTCAAATGGTAGCTGCTATTATTAACACTGATGTATCAGCATTATTAACAAGCTTTTGTTAGATAGATGGAGGAAACCTTCATCATGCCAGGATTTCCTTATTTCCTCCTTGCTATGAGATGCTATTTTCCTAACACATAAATATATCATTAGCAGACTATAATACTTTATTCCAGATGCTACTTATCCTAACTTAGGACATTGAAATACTTTTTGAATTCCTAATATTTATGTATTAAATTGAAAGTATTATATTCAGAACATGGGTTTAGACAAAGTCTGAGATTTACGTTATACAATGAGAACAGTTATAAAGCAGAGCATGGTAGATGAAGTTGTCCATTACCACTACTGATTTAAATGAAGCTCTGATTCATTGAATAGCAGGAGTGCTTTTAATTGCAGTATCTTGTTTAGGTTCAATAAAATTTATGAAAAACTGGATGGTGAAAATGATGTTCCTGATTTTGTACCAGGATAAAAATATAACTTTACATGTTAGTATTCCAATATCATGTCTCTGCAGTTGTTGGATACACAGGCATTACTGTTCATCTGCTCAATAAAGATGAGTGAGAGTCATCAGTGTATCTCAAATTTACCAAAATTAAAATTTATTATTCCAAGTCAATATGCCTTTATCTAAACAATAATCAAGGAACACATAAAACTGACTCCTTTATATCATTCTGAATACTTAGCATTTTATTGTTAATTTACAGAAAGAAAGAGAACTTATTTAAAAGTTTCTACCTAGGTGATATACTCTGTGAAATAAAAATAGTGTGAAATGTAAATAATATTATTTGCATTTATTTAATAGATATTACATTAAGAATAGTATCAAATTATTGCTTTTTGGTTTTCACTTGTTATACTAATATTAAACATTTTAAATCTTCATTAGGCCTCTCCTCCCATTCTTTCTTCTCTTCCCATATCAAAACTCAAATTGCTTCAAGAACATGACTTAGTTTGTAAAGTAATGTTTTGCTGAGACAAATGACAATAATTCAAACATAGATTAAATTTCACTTTCTAATCCTAAGGGCTTTTTTTTTAAACAGAAATTTGTTTGGGAAGTAATAATTTGGTGTTTACTAAACCTCAAACATTCAGAAGGAATCTTTGATCTCTTGTTCACTCTCATAAATTTCTCAGCAAATAGCCATATTCTAGTAACATGAAAAATCAGGGTCACAACCCTCCCATTTACTGATCAGATAATTTTCTCTGTGTTAGACCTTTTAAAAGAACATCTCCTCTAAAACCCTATGATATCTTTCTGTAGTTAGATATTGTAATGCCTTCAGGATAAGCAAGCTTCCCTTGTGGCTCAACTGGTAAAGAATCCACCTGCAATGCAGTGAAACCTGGGTTTGATTCCTGGGTTGGGAAGATCCCCTGGAGAAGGAAAAAGCTACCCACTCCAGTATTCCGACCTAAAGAATTCCATGAACTGTATAGTCCCTGGGCTCACAAAGAGTTGGACACGACTGAGTGAGAACAGGAAATTAGAAGAAAAAAAAATTTTAAGAAAAAATATTTTTAAGGATAGTGTTCTAATAATTTTTATTTGGTAAATTTAATTCATACTTAATACTTTCCTATCCATTTTTTTTTTTGAGATGTATTTTGGAAAGTGTATAAAAACCAGCTTCTTTCTCTGCCATGTATCTAGGTTTTCCTTTGCAGGACTGATTAAGTATATTCAAAGACTATCACAATATTTCCTATAATTTTGGAGAAAAGCAAAACAAAAAAATTTGTAAACTTTGTTATACAAATAATAAACAACATGGTTTATATTACTTTCTTTCTCTTGCCTTTTTTGTTTTGGGCAACTCTGCCCAATTTTCTTCCTCTAAACTGAGAAGCTCATGACAGAATTTGTTCATTCTCACCATACACTGCTGTCCCCAGACACACTGGCATCCAGGTCAGTAGAGCAAATGAAACGCACCTGAGTGAGGACCACAGCGCAAGCATCACGTTTAATGTGCCTACTTTCATTAGTCTCATCACTTTGAAGTCAAATAGACACAGAAAATCAAATTAGGACTTATTAGATCAAAATCAAGAACATTTTTGAAGTTTTGGGGTTTTTTTTTTTTTTTCCTTTCTTTCTTTCTTCTTCGGTTGCTCTCAAAAGTAGTTAGGTAATAATCACTTACGGGCTTCCCTGGGGCTCGCTCAGTGGTAAAGAATCTGCCGGCCAGTGTGGGAGATGTGGATTCAGTCCCTGGGTGGGGAAGATCTGGAGAAGGAAATGGCAAGCCACTCCAGTATTCTTGCCTGGGAAACCCCATGGATGGAGGAGCCTGGCAGGCTTCAGTCCATGAGATCGCAAAGATGGACACAAGTTAGTGACTAAACAGCAGCACAAGTATAGGAATGCTAATTAAAGTAATGATAAGGGCACACATTTTAGAAGTGCTACTGCTCTATTTAAGCATTTTTAAAATACTACGTTTCATGGTTTGAAACTTATCTGTTGCCTTTTTGTAATGTATTAGGGTCCGTTCCGGAAAAAAAAATCACATGAATGGTATATTTCCCAGGTTAGTGTATATTTGGCCCTAACTTAAAAATATATATAAAATCAGTGAGGAAGTACGTGGGTTTTGCATAAATATACATGGGACAAATGAAACAGATCTGTGATGAAGCAAATTGCTTGCATGTGTGGCTTTATCTTTATAGCCAAAATGGCTTACTCATTCAGACATGTGAGCTGAATCTGGCTCTTGCTCTAAAAATTATCCCAGTCCGTGTCATGCTGCCCATAACACATCCCAACTCCACTAGAACAATTTAACTCTGCATGCCTCTATGTGGCACGCTTTTACTGTGCTAGGTTGGCTCCCTTCTAGATATAGAAAGTGATACCAGGGAAAGATTTCCCACAGATTTCACAGGGTGCCAGGCATAAAGAGTTATAAAACAAAATAACAGTAAAGGATAATTTTATGAAGTTCATGGGGATTTAAAGGTCAGAGAAATTCTGCTCAATTCAAGGGGTGAGGAAATCACTGAAAATAGTTTCTTGAAGACTTTCAGAAGTATTTCAAGTAGTGGAGATAGTAAGTGAAAAATATAAAGAGGTAGGAAACCCAAAAGAGGCAGGGGAGTGAGAATTTAATGGTAGGCTAAGGATAAAAAATAGGATTAGAGACTTGTACCTTCATTTCTAAAGTAAGAATTGAGCCAATTAAATCATGAGCAAGATTGCTTTGCCATTGTAAGAACCACTCATTAGCAATTAAAAATGAAAATCTCTTTCGTATGACTGGATACAGCTCTTTAACTCAGTTCAGTGGAGCAGTCAACATCAATATAATTTGATGACATTACTCATAATTGATTTTACTGCTTTATATATTTTTGAAATTGAATTCTTTCTTTCCTATTGTTGTTGTTGTTCAGTTGCTAAATCATGACTGACTCTTTGTGACCCCATGGACTGTAGCACACCAGGCTTCTTTGTCCTCCACTATCTTCCAGAGATTTCTCAATTCATGTCCACTGAGTCAATGATGCTATCTCATCCTCTGCCACTTCTTTTGCCTTCAATCTTTCTCAGCACCAGTGTCTTTTCCAATGAGTTGCCTCTTTGCATCTCATGGCCGAAAAATTGGAGCCTCAGTTTCAGCATCAGTCTTCCCAATGAATATTCAGGCTTGATTTCCTTTACTATTGCGTGCTTTCATCTCCTTGCAGTCCAAGAGACTCAAGAGTCTTCTCCAGAACCACAATTTGAAAGCATCAATTCTTTGGCAGTCAGCCTTCTTTATGGTCTAACATCCATACATGACTACTGGAAAAACCATAGCTTTGACTATATGGACCTTTGTTGGCAAAGTGATGTCTCTGCCTTTTAATACGTTGTCTAGATTTGTCAAAGCTTTCATTCCAAGGAGCAAGTGTCTTTTAATTTCATGGCTGCAGTCACTCTCTGCAGTGATTTTGGACCCTGGGGAAATAAAATTTGTCACTGCTTCCACTTTTCCTCTTCTATCTGCCATGAAGTGACGGGACCAGATGCCATGATCTTAGTTTTTGAATGCTGAGTTTTAAGATAGCTTTTTCATTCTCCTCTTTCACCCCCATCAAGAGGTTCTTTAGTTCTTCTCCTCTTCACTTTCTGCCATTAGAATGGTATCATCAGCATATCTGAGATTATTGATATTTCTCCTGGCAAGCTTAATTGCAGCTTGACATTCAAGCAGCCCAGCATTTCACATGATATACTCTGCATATAAGTTAAATAAGCAAGGTTGACAAAATACAGCCTTGATGTACTCCTTTCCCAATTTTGAATCAGTCCATTGTTCCATATTTAGTTCCAACTGGTGCTTCTTGACATGCAAACAGGTTTCTCAGGAGACAGGTATGGTGGGCTGGTATCCTCTTCAAGAATTTTCCACAGCTTGTTGTGATCCACACAGTCAAAGGCTTTAGCATAGTCAGTGAAGCAGAAGCAGATGTTTTTCTGGAATTCCCTTGCTTTCTCCATGATCCACTGAATGCTGATAATTTGATCTCTGGTTCCTCTGCTTCCTCAAAACCCTGCTTGTACATGTGGAAGTTCTTCAACAGTTGTGAACGAGAACTACCAGATATACAAGCTGGGTTTCTTTCCTATATATGCAATTATCTAGCTGGGCAAATAGTATTCCATTGGGCCATTTCTGTTTTATTCATAAAATGTACATGAATGACAAATGAATTCTACTGAATATTTTGCTTATTCAGAGAGATAAATTTCTTGACATTTAAGGAACAAAAATATCAGTTTTCTCATCAGCATTTTCACTCATCTATCAGCATTTTTGGTATTTTCTAGGTCTCAACGCTATTCTATAAATATTTAGCAATACTAAGTATTTATAGATACATTAGAACAGTATTTTATATGTCTGACTCCTCTGTTCTGAAATATATTGGTATTGCCTCTGAACCCATGCCTATCCGTTTATCCAGAGGATGATTGAATTTTATCAAATATAAAAGAAAATCATAAATTAACATGTGGCTGTCACAAGAGTTCAGAGATATTTTTTGATCTTTAATTTTATAGTCATATTACTGTTCCTACTGTTCCTTTATTTATGAGAAAGCTGGTGACCATCAAGGTAGAATAATTTGCCCACAAGCTAGTTGCCCACAAATGTGACCACATTCACATGCGGGCCTATTAAGTTCCAAACCACATATTCTTTCCATTATATAACAGTGCCTTTCTGAAAGAAAAGAAAGACCCGTCAGGTGAGGCACTAATTGTCAAACTGCAGCACATAAAATTTATTTATATTTGTACAGATAAAAATTATTTTGGGGATTCATTTATTATTGTTTTGTCTGTTCCTTTTAGGTTGGACATAACAGTGGATATTAAGGTACCAAATAGGTGTTGTTTTTTCATAAACAAAACAAAGCAGTTTACAGATATCCACTCATAACACTTGTATCAATAAAGCGCTAAATATTTTACATCAGCAGAGATATAAACTCAGAATTGTTTGGGATTGGAATATACAACATTTTTCCAAAATCTGAAATTCATTTTCCCAAGGAATTTTTTCCATAATTTAAAAACCATGTTTTGTTTAAAAGATAATAGGGAAATTTAATCCAAATAGTTCTGATTCACTTATACCCAAGCTCATCAAAATTTTTTTCTTTGCTAAGGGCTACAATGAATAAAAATATTTTTGAGGACTGAAAAAGCTTTTTTATTTTTTCATAACTACAGTGATTAACAGAGTGCAAATTAATTCAATACTTCAAGCATTTAAGATTAATCTAAAACCAAGGAACTATCAGTAACACACATGTATAGCAAAAACACAGAGGTAAGGAAGAAAGGGAGAAAGGAAAGATGAATTGGAGGATGGAGAGAGGAAGGGAGACACAGAGAAGAGGACAAGAGAGGAAGAAAGAAAGAGAAAAGGAATTAAAGTCCTTATTTATCCAATGTCTTCATATTGCTTTATAGTTTCAAATAGTCTTTTCATATGGACTTTTCAGGTGGGTCAGTGGTAAAGAATCTGCCTACCAGTTCAGGAGATGGGGTTCAATCCCTGGATCAGGAAGTTCTCCTGGAGAAAGAAATGGCAACCCACTCCAGTATTCTTGCCTGGAGAATTCCTTGGAGAGAGAAGTCTGGCTAGTTGCAGTCCACGGGGTTGCCAAGAGTTGGACATGACTGAGCTACTGAGCATGCAGTCTTTTCATATATATTACCTCACATTTCCTTTACTTTTCAGATACACTACTCCCCATTTCCTTATCATTCTGATTTTATGTCATGAGTTTTATTTCATAGCTAAATAAGGAGATTTGGGTAGTTACCTAAGTTACCTCAGGTCATACAGGTAATTAAAAGTGAAGATAGCCACCTTAGAATCTTTCTAGAACTATTCTGGGTATGAACTGTGGTGTAACTGCAATTTGCATCATATCTTCTTACACAAAGTGCAAGGCTATACCTCTCCACCACTGTTTCTTAAACTTTGGCATGTACCAGACTAACCAGGAAGTCTGGTCAGTATTCAGGTTGCTAGGCCCCATCCCCAGGGTTTTGACCCAAGAACCCACATTTCTCTCAATTCCCCTTGTGATGCCAGTGCTGCTGCCTTGGGAGTACCTTTGAGAACTGCTAATGTAGCCAGTTCTCTGGAGGGTTGGTTTCTGAGAGCACTTGGCCTCTGAGCCAGGGATCTTTGCATCAGGCGCTATTTCTCACATCATGTATGGGCTAGGACTTCAGTTCAATGCAGTTCAATTCAATTCACTTGCTCAGTCCTGTCCAATTCTTTGCCAACCCACAGTTGCAGCATGCCAGGCTTCCCTGTCCATCACCAACTCCTGGAGCTTACTCAAACTCATATCCATCAAGTCAGTGATGCCATCCAACTATCTCATCCCTTGTTGTTACCTTTTCCACCTGCCTTCAATCTTTCCCAGCATCAGGGTCTTTTCCAGTGACTCAGCTCTTCACATCAGGTGGCCAAAGTATTGGAGTTTCGACTTCAGCATCAATCTTTCCAATGAATATTCAGGACTGATTTCCTTTAGGATTGACTGGTTTGATCTTGCAGTCAAAAGTCTTCTCCATCACCACAGTTCAAAAGCATCAGTTCTTCAGCACTCAACTTTCTTTATGGTCCTACTCTCAAATCCATACAAGACTACTGGAAAAACCATAGCTTTGGCTAGAAGGACCTTTATTGGCAAAGTAATGTCTCTGCTTTTTAATATGCTGTCTAGGTTGGTCATAGCTTTTCTTCTAAGGACCAAGTGTCTTATAATTTCATGGCTGCAGTCACCATCTGCAGTGATTCTGGAGCCCAAGAAATGAAAAGTCTATCACAGTTTCCCTTGTTTTCCTATCTATTTGCCATGAAGTGATGGGACCAAATGCTGTGATCTTTGTTTTCTGAATGTTGAGTTTTAAGCTGGCGTTTTCACTTTCCGCTTTCACTTTCATCAAGAGGCCCTTTAATTTCTCTTCACTTTCTGCCATAATGGCGGTATCATCTGCATATCTGAGGTTATTGATATTTCTCCCAGCAATCTTGATGCCAGCTTGTGCTTCATCCAACCTGGCATTTTGCATGATGTACTCTGCATGTAAGTTAAATCAGCAGGGTGACAATATACAGCATTTGTGTCCTCCTTTCCCAATGGCTCAGAGGTTAAGGCATCTGCCTGCAATGTGGGAGACTCGGGTTTGATCCCTGGGTCGGGAAGATCCCCTGGAGAAGGAAATGGCAACCCACTCCAGTACTCTTGCCTGGGAAATCCCATGGATGCAGGAGCCTGGTTGTCTACAGTCCACGGGGTCGCAAAGAGTCGGACACGACTGAGAGACTTCACTTTCACTTTTCCCAATTTGGAAATAGTCCATTGTTCCATGTGCAATTCTAACTGTTGCTTCTTGGCCTGCATACAGATTTCTCATGAGGCAGGTAAGGTGGTCTGGTATTTCCATCTCTTTAAGACTTTTCCACAGTTTGTTATAATCCACACAGTCCCAGGCTTTAGCAGTCAATGAAGCAGAAGTAGATGGTTTTCGGAATTCTCTTGCTTTTGCTATGACCCAACAGACATTGGCATTTTGATCTCTGGTTCCTCTGACTTTTCTAAATCTGCCTTAAACATCTGGAAATTCTTGGTTCATGTATTGTTGAAACCTGGCTTGGAGAATTTTGAGCATTACTTTGCTAGTGTGTGAAATGTGTGCGACTGTGTAGTAGTTTGAGCATTCTTTGGCATTGTGTTTATTTTGGATTGGAATGAAAACTGATCTCTTCCAGTTCTGTAGCCACTGCTGAGTTTTTTAAATTTGCTGGCATACTGAGTACAGCACTTTCACCACATCATCTTTTAGGATTTGAAATAGCTCAGCCGGAATTCCATCACCTCCACTAGCTTTGTTCATAGTGATGCTTCCTAAAGCCCACTTGACTTCTCAATCCAGGATTTCTGGCTCTAGGTGAGTGATCACACCATCAGGGTTATCTGAGTCATTAAGATAACTTATTTAATTTATATGTAGAGTACATCATGGAGAAGGCAATAGCACCCCATTCCAGTACTCTTGCCTGGAAAATCCCATGGGTGGAGGGTCCTGGTGGGCTGCAGTCCATGGGGTCGCTAACTGTTGGACATGACTGAGCGACTTCACTTTCACTTTTCACTTTCATGCATTGAAGAAGGAAATGGCAACCCACTCCAGTGTTCTTGCCTGGAGAATCCCAGGGATGGGGGAGCCTGGAGGGCTGCCGTCTATGGGGTCACACAGAGTCAGACATGACTGAAGAGACTTAGCAGCAGAGTACATCATACAAAATGCTGGGTTGGAGAAGCTCTATACAGTCAGCAAAAACAAAACTGGAAGCTGACTGTGGCTAAGATCATGAACACCTCATTGTAAAATTCTGACTTAAATTGAAGGAAGTAGGGAAAACTACTAGACCATTATGTTATGACCTAAATCAAATCCCTTATGATTATACAATGTAAATGACAAATAGATTCAAGGGATTAGATCAATAGAGTGCCTGAAGAACTATGGATGGTGGTTCACAACATTGTACGGGAGGCAGCGATCAAAACCATCCCCAAGGAAAAGAAATGCAAAAAGGCAAAATGGTTGTCTGAGGAAGCCTTTAAAATAGCTGAAAAGGAAGAGAAGTTAAAGGCAAAGGAGAAAAGGAAAGATATGAACTCTGAATGCAGGGTTCCAAATATAGCAAGGAGAGATAAGAAAGCCTTCCTCAGCAATCATGCAAAGAAATAGAGGAAAGCAATAGAATGGGAAAGACTAGAAATCTCTTCAAGAAAATTAGAGATACCAAAGAAACATTTCATGCAAATATGAGCAAAATAAAGGGCAGAAACTGTAGGGACCTAACAGAAGCATAGCTAGGACTACAAATAGAAAATTAAATTCCAAATGAAATCTGGTTTTTCTTTCCCCTTCCTCATTTATAGACTTTCCCATGCCAAAGAGTTTCCTTTAATACTGGCTTGAGTGGCACAGGCCAGAACATGCACATTCCAACAACTGGCACATACCCCTCACCAGCAGTTCTGGGCTCTGTCATCCCTTCCTGCCTTTCATGTTCACCCAAGCAATGTCATTTCAAAGACTCGAATTAATACCTCCCTCAGCCCTCAAACATGCTGTCCTTCCAAGCAAGATTCACTACACGTTAAGGAGTTTTCTCAGAACATTTCCCTAGCCCAACAGCAAAAAATTGCACAATAATTTTTTCAATAATTACCAAAAGAGATCATTGTCTTTTCAGTTTACTGAGTGGGAGAGCCCACAAGGGTGGGAGGCAGTATAAGTAACAGTCAAAGCTAGTGCAGAGCCCAGGTTGGAGGGAGGTAGTAGAGAGGGGCAAGAGTGAAGGCAGAAGGGGCAAGAGGGAATGCACAGTGAGAGTACTGTGGCCACGGGATCTGTAAGTGTGGAATATGTGTTCCAGAAAGACAGAGGGAAGATACAGAGACAAATGAGACCAGCTTGCCCTCATGACCCAGTCCAACCCACAGAACAGAACTTCCAAGTTTGTGGTGGTCCTCCAGCCTTCACCAGAGAGGGGGTGACTGTTGTGCCTATGATAGGTCAGACTAACTCTGCTAAGGCAAGAAAAAAACTCTCGAGGAAAGGAGTTACTTGATAGATATTCTTAAGACATCTTCAGGAAAGCATCATCAACATAAAATAAATTATTGATAACATTTTAAACCATTCTAATACAAAAATGGAAGACTTTGGAACTGCTTGAGGCTGCTGAAGGCTGGGAGGAAAGGAGTCAGTTTTGCCTGTTCAACATCTCCTGTACTATATTCTTAATCTGTACACTTTCAAAAATGGAACTCAAGCTCCTCCCATTCCAGGGTGAAGTGAGGAAACTGTGACTGCCATCTACCATTCTTCACTGTCATCCATTATTCACTGAGGATCTCTCGGTGAGAAATATTTGGATGAGTGACAGGAAGCATCATGAACCCTGCACCTGCACAAGATATTTCACACGCTTTTATTTGGACATTTTGTTATTTTTCTTTGAGCTGATATCCTTTCCATTTTATACAGGAAAGATCATTAAGAATTTTAAAAGCATAAACATTTCATGTTCAAAATTTTTGGTATTTCAGTCATAATATTGTTATAACAGGACTATAAATCTAAAATGAGATTAGTTTCTCTGCCCAGTACCTACCTATCAGTTGCAATTTAGAAGTGCCAATGTATTTCTACCCTAGGGACCCAATCTCACAGGATGGAGGATTATTCTTTATCTTGTGCAATGCCCCCAAGACGCTTAGGTCACAAATCACAGAAAGGCAATGTGTTTGCATTTTTCTGAAGAGTCGAGAGATAACCACAAAGTACTTTATCAAATGTATTAAATTCATCAATGTGAATCCTTCCTAAAATGTTGGTATTATAGTTACATGTAGTCAATGTTTTTTGAATTGTGAATAATTTTTATAAGTAATATATCATTTGATCATCTCAACAGTTCTATAAAGTTTTTCCATTTTGTGGGTCAAAACACTGAGGTTTGAGGACATAAAAAGACTTGATTTAATCGACTAGTTAGGAGATGATGGTAAAGGACTTGAAAGCACTCCAAGCTCCAAGGTTGAGTCTTTGCACTATACCTTCCCATCTTCTAATGGAAGCATAACTCTAAGATGCTTACCTTGACAGTCACCAGGAATAGTGGAGGAGAAATCACCCTGAGAAGCACAGTGTTGAACCCATGGCACAGGACTGATTTCCAGGGTCCTCTTCCCTTACCTCCTCCTTTGAATCATCATCATCATTGTCCTTCTCCTCCCTTTTCTAGACCAAGTCTGAATTGAACAGCTTAGCCACCAGTTGAAGACAACTTCTTTAGGGCCCAGGACTACAATCACATTATTGAAGTGAAGGATCCCCTTCACTCAATAACCCATCACCAATAAGGTCAATTCCTCCTTCAGACAGGACCAAGTAGGGTTAACCTTTCTGATCTCTGCCTCAGACCTGGGACACAGTGTTTGCAGCTCCCACTGAGGAGACACTGGGATGTTTTATCAGTGACAGTCAAAAAGCCTGTTCCATTCCTCTAGGTGCAGATGCAGGGGCCTAGATATCGTTAATCATTTCCAGTCATAAAACTTTCTGTGCTCTAAATAAAAACGTTTAAATATTTAAGAACAAGCCCAATCCATTAATGGATGTGTTATGGACTGTCATGGTAACATCTCATCTCATTAACCATATGATGGTCCAGGGAGGTGAGCTCTGTTTTTCACCTGCTTCCTTGCTCCTCTAATGTCCCAGGGATGCAACAGCCAATGGAGTGTGCTGGCAATTAGTTAGGGAGCAGAGGAGTAAAGGGATTCTACATCAAGCCAGGGTGATGAAACAGAAGTGGTTTTTCATAGTTTACTTTGGATATATAGATTAACTATCAGCCAAAACCATTTGTTTCTAAACAGGACACTTCATTTCTTTCATAGTAAATAAATAGAAGCCTTAGATTTATATTTTCTGATTTCACCATTCCCTTTAACTCTCACTCATGTGAAATTCAGGATAGACTAAATAAAATTATAGTATACACACTCCCTACTACTCTCCTTCCCAAGCTTCAGCTTGCCTAAAGATTTTAATGTTTAGGGAAGATGGTAGTAATCTAATGAAGGGCTTTTCTGGGGAAAAACTGCCTGCATTATCATTGCATGACTGAGCTAGAAGCCCCTCTGCTTTATTCAGTACCAAAGAGGGCCAGGGGAAAGCACATTGTAAAATACACCATTTGAAAAGAATAGCCTAGGCTTATGGTAGAAAAGCAGTCTACAGCTAAATAATAGAGTAACAGCACACAAATGAATTACTATATAGAAGTGTTGAGATGTATCTGGAAAGTAAAGGAAAAGCCATTTGAGGGTAGGAGTAAATCTTACCTTCTTTCAGTTTCCTTCTGTAGAATAAGCAATATATCTGTGTTTCTTTATTGGCTATTTTGCTTTTTTCCAGCTGACAATAATATGGCACTTTTCACCTATCCCAGTGCAAGTGAAAAATTGAGACAGTGTGACCGATGTGGGTCTGAAATGACAGGTAGACAGTGTTGTTCTGGGTGCAATCCCAAGGCTGCCCTGGTTCTACGGGGAAGCCTTAGTGGCCAACCAGTGTTTGCCAAGGTGACGCTAGGATGGTGATGTCATTACAGACCAGGTGTTTAATGAAAGTGAAAGTCACTCAGTCTGTCCCTCTCTTTGCGACTCCGTGGTCTATACAGTCCACGGAGTTCTCCAGGCCAGAATACTGGAGTGGGTAGCCTTTCTCTCCTCCAGGGGATCTTCCCAACCCAGGCATTGAGGTAAATTCCAAACCTGAGCAGGCTGTCATTCACATTGAGCATCCTTGCTGGGGAAAACACCAAAAATTTAAAGCTTAGAGACAGGCTTTCTTGCTCCCTGTCTCCTTAGAAACTTCTTTTTGCTGTTAGGGAAAGAAAAGGCCTTTCTACCTTCAGGTATCTGGATTAAAATGCACAGGTATCAGGAGACGAGGAAAAGCAATGAAGATTTAGAAAGTCTACATTAAGACCCAAATGATACTGAGTAGCCAGCTGGTGATCATTTTCTTTCTCTTGGAACTCTACAGGCAATCACAACAGTCTTACATCATGATTTTGTATGTATTTATGCCAGGCTGTGCTATTTCACCACCTGATTATTTTTTCTTTAAGAGGAGACACGGTGTCTTATTCATGTCATATCCAGTAAAGCACTCAGCACACTGCCTAGTTTCCAGTAAGTGTTTAATCAACATCATCCATTATCTTAGCCTCAGTTTAGTAGGAAAACATAGTCTGATGCATAATATTATGTGCTAACACCTCATTAGGGAGGCTCCCCACGGAAGTGGGGATGAATGTAGGAGAAAGGAGTGAGGCAGAGGAGAGATCAAAACGACCTAGCTGGCCCTGCTGCTGTCAAATAGCACTAATCGAGCTTGTAGAATTGTCTTCAGAGAGACCACATGCAAAACCATATCATGGGGTAGTCCCTTCAGGGAAAAGATAAAAGTGAATTTTTTCAATCTCGCCTCTCTCTCATTGGCCAAAGGTCAATAACCCCATAAGCCAATAACTCCCCCGAACTCCAAGTTGCACGGACTCTGCCTGCAGCACTGTCTGTCATACTGACAGCCACAGGTAAACCTGAAGTTGATCGGAGTCCGCACAGAGTGAGTCACCATAATACTACCTGGGAAGGAAGCAGTGGCCAAGGGCCCCAGTGACTGAGACCAAGAGAATCTCAAGTGGAATTAAAAAGGTATCTGATACTTTGGTTAAAGTTGTTGGAGTTAGTCTATGGAGGAGCTACTGAGCAAGATTCCATTAACTGTGCCTGAGGTTTACTAGGACAGTCATTTGACCATACTTGATTGAGCTAAACAAACCTGATGGAGGGAGTGGTAAAGTAAGCACTGGAAAGTAAGGGACGGTTTCAGAAGGAGGTATATAGAGGTAAAGCTTTAAAGAATAAGTAGACATTTACTAGGATGGAGAGAAAAAAAATAACATTCTAGACAGAAGCAACAGTAGGAGGAAAAGGCTCCTGTCCAGTAAACATGATTCTAGCTGAACAAAAAACACTAATCCCTCTAGGATCTTTACTGCATACAGTGTTAGGGGCTTAGAGGTGTTTTTTTTGGTTTTTTTTTCTTCCAACCCTAGAATTGGAGTTTGATTTTGAGTTGGTGTAAGGAGAAAAATTCAGTCTAAAGAAGCATTAGGACGAAAGCCAGAAAAGGTGCTTTGGTCCCCAGGGCTAAAGAAGCTCTCCTTTGTTTTCTGCCCTCAGGGATGAAGGCTCTTTTGGTCTCATTTCCCAGGAGATTCCAGTTGTTCACATCATTCAGTGATGCAGAATGGGTGGTAAGCACAATGAAGGCCTGGAGAGTTTGAGAAAATTCTGATGGAGGCTGACAATTCTGATGGACTTCACGCTCTCCCTCAACTAATTGAGAATCACCCTGTGCTAATGTCTTTATTCTTCAATAGTTCTTTTAAAGTATGGTGATTTAGAAAAGGGGACTTCCCTGATAAAGGATTCACCTGTGATGCAGAAGAACTCAGTTCGATTCCTGGGTCAAGCAGATCCCCAGGAGAAGGCATAGGCTACCCATTCCAGTATTCTTGGGCTTCCCTGGTGGCTCAGATGGTAAAGAATCTGCCTGCAATGGGGGAGACCTGGGTTTGATCCCTAGGTTGAGAAAATCCCATGGAGGAGAACATGGCAACCCACTCCAGTATTCTTGCCGGGAGAATGCCACGGACAGAGGAGTCTGGTGGGCTGCAGTCCATGGGGTCTCTAAAAGTCAGACAGGACTAAGCAACTAAGCACAGCACAGCATCTTAAAAGTATATATATACAATTTTTAAAAGACAATTTTTCTTTCCTTTTTGAAATTAGTAAAGTTCACTGCCTTTTTCTTGTTTTTGAGCATTGATTTGTATATCCACATATTTAAACACAGTATTGAGTATTAAATTATTCTTCTTCACCAGACAATTTCCTAATTCTCTTTAGTAGCTTGGTAAAGAGATAGGGAAAGAAGTCAGGAAATTTCACTTGAGGAAATTCTACAAAAATTTACAAATATATATTTTAAAGTGCTTACTTATAGTTCCCATTTTAAAATACCCCTACTTAGAAAAACTTAACAATTGTATGATGAAAACAAAACATTATGCAATCCCAAATAGATTCTTTTTTGAAAAGTAGGAACTAGAATCCTAAAATGGGTTTCATTTTACTTTTAACTGATTTCTGAACACCCATGTAGTCTTCTGGAGATATATACACTATAAGAGTAATAATTCATTTTTATTAACTTACAAATGTCATAATATTTAAGCTGCACAGCTAAATTTCTGTGATGAATATCAACTACCTTTGGAAAAAAATTGTTTGCCTATAACACCAAATGTCAAAAATTTAGCTCAAGAAAGAAATGCAGCTTTTTTCTTAGACTTGAACCATTTTTTGATGCATAAACACATATTTAACATGCATCACAATGATTTAATATTAAACCTTGTAATATCTGCAAGTTAGTGTAACTTAAAAAAAACAGAATATCTTTTTTTTCCCCACTGATTTACATAGGCACTATGACTTCCCTTTTATTCAGAATAGCCTCACTCCTAATTTGTGTTTTCGAGCATATTACAACAGTGTGATCCAGTGGACATTATCTTGCAAGCTCCTAGATTATTTCAACTGCTACAGAGTGCAGCGGCAGCTTGCTTCCTTAAAGATCCCAGCCAGATGGATCATATTAACGTCCATGCACTACGGCTTGTACTGGCTACCAGGGTCTTTCTGGAGGCAGTTCAAAGGGTTGCCTTTGATCTATGAAGCTGTATACATTTTAAGCCAGACATTATTTATCCTACAGTCACCCACAGTGGGCAAGATGAAACAGGGAACCATTGTTGGAGCTGTTAGTGTCATAATTCAAAATTAGTACCTTTCTCAGTCAAGTCCACCAAAGTTGTCATTACCTGGGAAATTCAGCTGCATTTTTAGTTCACTCTTGACTGGATGGTTTAATGTAGAAGATAAAGGTAAAACTCTTCCATACATAATATTTCATGTATTCTTTGTTTAATAAATTAAAATACTTTGGTATAGTCAATTATACTTTAATACTTTCTACATCTTAATTAAGTTATACTTTTTAATAAAATAAAAAACTTTAACATCTTTCTTAATTCAAGATAATGTTTTATATGTCCAAAGACTTATTATTATTATTTTAGACTCCCAAAAATCTAAAAAAAAAAAAAGTAACCTATGGTACTTTTTTTTAATGAAATTGGATGCAGATAGGCAAAAAAAAAAAAAAAAAAGAAAAATCACCCATCATTTTCCACCCAGATGTTCTAGAAGGTTTATAATGACCTTGAATTCAGCAAAGGGCTATGTACCTACATTAACTAAATTAAGAATGTTCATTTAGCTATTTATTTATTCACTTATTCATCAAGTAAAAATACAGTGCTACATGCTGAGTTTAAAAAAAAACTAGGTAAGACTTGGAATTTGATCTGAATTAAGAGGAATCATGTAAATAATCAATTATTTATACTGCTGCTCCTGCTGCTGCTGCTAAGTCGTTTCAGTCGGGTCCGACTCTGTGCGACCCCATAGACAGCAGCCCACCAGGCTCCTCTGTCCCCAGGATTCTCCAGGCAAGAATACTGGAGTAGGTTGCCATTTCCTTCTCCAATGCATGAAAGTGAAAAGTGAAAGTGAGGTAGCTTAGTTGTGCCCGACTCTTAGCAACCCCATGGACTGCAGCCTACCAGGCTCCTCCGGCCATGGGATTTTCCAGGCAAGAGTACTGGAGTGGGGTGCCATTGCCTTCTCTAATTATTTATACTATATATAAATAGTATAAATATATATAATAAATAGTATAAATATATATACTATAGTGTATATATATATAATATAGCATGGTATATATATAGTATAAATATATATACTATAGTGTTGTAATTGTGAAATTTAAAAAATATTTAAAGAACAGTAGTAGTGGCCCAGAGGACAATAATACACTTAGTCTAGGATGGGAGGTGTCAAATCAAATTTAAGGAAACAAAGGAACTGAATCTAAATCTTAAAGAATCAATTTAACTATGTCAGGAAGACCTAGGTGGAGGAAGAGGAAAAGCACTGACTTCAGGACTAGAATATCTTGATTTGAATCCTGATTCTACCTTGATACATAGTGTCTGGAGTGACGTTCTTTGAGTTAATTATTCTGTGCTTCAGCTCACTTACTTCTACAAAATGCATATAATAGTATTTATATGCAAATAGTATTTGCTTTAGCATTGAATGAGTTAATTTACACAAAATACTTAGAACTGCATCAGCTTTATTGTAGAGATATGTGAACTATCAGAGTGTATTTTAAGACCTACAAATACTCTCTGCCCTTGAGTGCAGAGAAATGAGACTGTTAGGAGAAGGAAATGGCAACCCACTCCAGTGTTCTTGCCTGGAGAATCCCAGGGATGGGGGAGCCTGGTGGGCTACTGTCTATGGGGTTGCACAGAGTCGGACACGACTGAAGAGATTTAGCAGCAGCAGCAGCAGCAGAATGAGTGGGGATCAAATAATGAACAAGGAGTTTGAACTCTGTTCTGTAGGGAAAGGAGAGCCAATGAAATCCTTAAGGCAGAGGAGTGATGTAGTACAATGTGCCTATCAGCAAAAGAATTTTAGTGGCAATGGAGAAAATGAATCACTAGAAGTAAAGACGTTTCAGATGGATGTAATAGTTCACAAGCAAATTGTTGCCATGATTATATACTAACAGAACTCAGGCAGAATTTGACTATGGTTTCTATGTTTTTAATAAGAAGCTTAAAAGTTTGAAATTGATATTACCAAAAGAAAAGGGGGTGGAGGGGAGAAACAACATAAGAAACAGATACATTGGTGCTATTTATAGTCTTACTTTCCCATTAAAATATCCCCCATATCTTTAAAGTCCTATTTGCATCTCAGCTCCTTGAGGTCTCTAATGATTCCAGGCTTAGGGCCCAGGCTGTACCTCATTTAAATCTCCGGATAATGGAGAAAAGCTGTAGATCCATGTATACTAAGAAACTGACAACAAACAGCTTTTGATTAATTCATATCAGGAAGGTTGTATAGGGCAAGTGGTGCTGAAGGGAGACGGAAATGCTTTCTGGAGGGGAAAATGAGACAGCAAGGCAGAGAAAGAAAGTGGAATTTTAATAAAATAAAAAAATTTTAAATACATTTAATAAACTTTTTAAAATAAAATTCTAGCTTCACTAGAATCAGAGAATGTGGTAGGGGCTCATAGGAATAAATATGAGCATAATTTAAATGAGAGATGAAAGTGCCAGTGTAATATTTTTCTTTTCCTAGTTCAAGGACAGGCAAAACCCCTCTTGTGTTTTGATTTATTTTAGTTTTGATTCTGTATGTATTTGCATATTCATCAATCTACCTCATCTAAATTAATTTTTGTAATTTTTAATAAAATTAAAAAACATTTCACTGCATACTTCTTCAGGACTTTAAAAACTCAGATATATTTATAGGAAAAGCAATCCATATTTTTCTAATTTATCTCTGCTGCAACTATTGGCAGAGGTTTGAGACATTTCATATGTAAAATACATGTAAACTCTTTTCTTAACACATGGAATCTCCTTCTCAGATCTAACAAATATGAACATTGACTCAAGTACTCCAGTCTTTTCAAACGTAAATAACAGTTATAGTCTATATTAAAGATTAACTGCATACTTTCTCTAAAAGAAATTCTACACCAGGGAAATGTAGAAAGGAAAATCTCTGGTTAGTACTAAGGGGTGCGAATACTGGATGGTGATGTATCTCTGAACTAGAAGTTATAATACACCAGCTGCCTGATCTGCTATATGGTTTTTCATGCTAAGGCTGGGTAGTGGAAAATGTTAAGGAGAAATTTTCCATTCATCTCACATACTTCACTGCTTAGAAATATGAACCACCTGTAACAGGAGCCCCAGGGGATTAACAAAAGTCGTGCAGATTACCCATTAATGGCTCAGACCCCCTTCTGTTTGAAATTCAGCCTTTTTCCCCCTCTGAACATTTCATGATCTCCTCCACTAATTATTTGGAATTTGTTTGTAATAAATGCCTTATGTTCCCCTACCAAGGCATGCTTGTTCACTAACATTTCACATTTTCTGTTGAGATGCGAGCACCACAATAGAATTCCAAATGAAGAAAAGATAAACTTTTGGTTGAGTTCTGTTTGTTTTAGAAAAGGAGAGGAAATAAAAGTGTTTATTTGGGCTAGGCTGACTGGTCCGGTCATTGCATTTTCTCCAGTGATTCTTTCATTTTCCACTTCACTAAAGACAAGAAACACATTTTTTAATTCGTGGGGAGACTCTAAATTGTCATTGGACTGAAGGTATAAAGCTTTAAATAATTTGTTTAAAGATGCCATTCTATTGTTTATTTAGTCAACACACATAGATATTTGGATCCAGGACTTCAATAAAGTTATTGAAACTTTGGGCCATAGCAATATATCAGCACGTTCAGAGAGACCTACCATCACTGGGGTGTTTCTAAGAAATACCTAGACTCTATATCTGTATGTTTAAGTGTATCAAATGTATGTCATGTTCAGGAAATAATTTTTATAAGATACATTTAAGTTCCTACTAATAAGTCAGTAAAAGATCATTTTGGTCACTGCTCTATCAGCTTCTAGACAAGTGCTTCTCAACTGGGGCAATTTAGCAATACTGGCAATGACCAACGCAGTTTTGCTTTTCACAGATGGTGCAGGTAGAGGCCAGGGAATCTGCGAAACATCCTACAGGGCACAGGAAAGCCCCCTACAACAAAAATTATCTGGGCCCAAATATCAATAGTGCTGAGATTAAGGACAGTTGATCTAGATAGTGTCACTTACTTTCTGAACTTTCATCATTTGTGAAAAGAGATTAAGCAAATTCTTTCTAACCTATGCATGCTACATAAATGTATGTGGTTTTCTTATGTTAGGAGTTATGGACCATTAACTATATTAACAATCCCTCAACATCTTTTAAGAAGCATAACTTCTGAGACCTCAGATACTCAGAGAGCTGTCTTATGGATGGATACTGCAATGATGTTTTCAGAATGGGCTGTAGAAGAAAAGCTTACCCCTTAACTGAATGCAGGAGAATTTTTTAAAATGACACTGAGGAAACATGTTTAGTGGATATTGTAGTTTGTACCCATTAAATTCTGGTTCATATATCTAAGAGGTGAGGTATTAGAGGAATTACTGCATGTTTATTAAAGTGGCCAATAATTAAAATAGTAATAGTACTGGGGAAATAGCAGTGAATCAGGAACTTAAAATCACTAAGAAATGCAATGACCAATCCAGGTATTACTGGATGACAGAAATGTCAAGAGACAATAGTATGATAATCATTATTATCCTTTGTACATTATAAAGATGTTTTTATAATCACTGTAGGGGACATGTAAGTTTTTTTAATTTTTTTTTGTTTTGTACCCAATTATGTTTTAAAATAAAGTGATATCACTCAGTCGTGTCCAACTCTTAGCAACCCCATGTACTGTAGCCTGGCAGTCTCCTCTGTCTGTGGTGTTTTCCAGGCAAGAATACTGCAGTGGGTTGCCATTACATTACATTAATTATGTTTTAATATTATGATAATACAGAAAAGACTTTTACTTTATTAATAATGTACCCCTATGTAACCCAAGGGAAGTAAGCTTCCTTTTTCAATTTTATTCATTACAGAAATAAAATATGACCTTGTCTGACTCCCAGGCAACAACTTAATTTCACACTGATATTGCTAAAATTTTATTTGTGTAGAGTCACTTAAACAGAAATTCTTTAACTATAGATCTCCTTGGAACATATGCTGATTTTGCCCATGGAATACACCCTCCTTTCCACTGATGTCACCCATTCCTTTACTGGGGGCAATACCCTCTACCACTCTTTGTGGCTCTGAGAATCTGCCAATCACAGTAAGCAGTATGCTTGCCTAAAGGGTGAATATTGTGATCTTCTCCACAAATTTGTGTGTGTGTGTGTGTGTGTGTGTGTGTGTGTGTGTGTGTGTGTGTGTGTGTGTGTGTGTGTGTGTGTGTGTGTGGTGAGTAGTATCCACATACAAAATAGCTGTCTTTCAGGAAAAAGAGAAACAAATTCCTCCCTCAGCACCACACCCTGTGATGGAAGCCTTTCTGAGGAAGGACAAAATAAAATCAAAGCCAAAGAAGAACACATCTCTTCTTGTGAGATGAGATAAGAGTGAGCTTTGGAAGCTTTTATCATTTAAGAAAAGTCCTGTGTCATGTAATCTGTCAAATCTATGATCATAGACTTTGTCATAATATTCCCTTTTAGCCTATTAATGTCTGTAAGAACTAAAATGTTGTTCATTCTCTCATCCTAATATCAGTACTTTGGTATTCTCTCTCTCTTTTCTCCTGATTAGTTTGAATTAAGATTCATCAGATTTATTGATCCTCTCAAATAACCACATTTTTGTCTCATTGATTTTTTCTTTTGGTTTACTGTGTTTTAAATTTTATTTACTGACATTTTCTGTTATTTTTATTATTTCCTCCTTTCTGCATAATTTAGGTTAAATTTTCTCCTGTTTTCCAGTTTGTTATTGAAGGTGAAGTCACTCAGTCGTGTCCGACTTTTGCGACCCCGTGGACTGTAACCTACTAGGCTTCTCCATCCATGGAACTCTCCAGGCAAGAATACTGGAGTGGATTGCCATTTCTTTCTCCAGGGGATCTTCCCAACCCAGGGATCGAACCCGGGTCTCCACATTGGAGGCACACGTTTTAACCTCTGAGCCACCAGGGAAGCCCAGTTTGTTACTGACTTTCTAGATATTTGTTATTTATTTCTAATTTAATTTAATGGTGGTCAGAGGTTACAGTTTATATGACATAAACCTTTAAAATCTATTAAGACATGTTATGGCTCATGTTATGAGCTCATACATGGCTCATAATACGGTTCACTTTGGTAAATGCTCCACTTACACTTGAAAAAAATGTGTGTCCTGCTGTTGTTGGGTAATTATTCAATAATTGCCATTAAATTAGTAGTATTTTTCAGGTCTTTTCTAACTTTGCTTATATTCTGTCTCTTTGCTCATCTACTAGTGAGAAACAAGCAGTGGAATTTCTCACTATAATTGTAGATTTATCTGGTTCTCCTTTCAAGTTTTTTTTTTAACTTCACGTATTTTGAAGATCTATTATGTGCCAAGATACTTAGAATTGTCATGTCCTCTTGATGAAATACCACTTTAGTACTGTAAAAGACTGTATTTTTAGAAATACACCTTGCTCAGAAATATACATTGATTGATATCAACAGAACCATTCGATCTGTTGCTGTGTCCCTAAAACGGGACAAGTTTATTCTTCCGTCAGCATTTTTCACTCATTGGTCCTCTGGCTGAAAGATTAACATAATTGGTTTCTTCTTGTTGCTGATGTTTAAGCTCAAATGATATCCCCAGAGAGCCTTCCCCTGACCTTAAAACGGAAGGCTTCTTTCCAGTCATCCATTTCCCCCTCTTTTAGACCATTTTATTTATTTTTTATGTGCAGCACTTATCACTAGCTGACATATTATTTATTTTTAACATTTCTATTCTCTCCTCCTCTGGAGTGTCAAAGGGTATATCATAATCACAGCTATGTTTTCACCACTAAAAATAGTGCCTGGTAAACAGTAGGCACTTGAAATTATTTGTTGAATAAATATATGAAGGAACAAAGGAAGAAAGGAAGGAAGGAATCAATTTTGAAAATCTACTATGTTTCAGACACCATTAGAGGTCCTGGAGAATGCAACAGGGATAATACAAGCTGTGTATTTGTCATCTCACACTAGGTGACAAATGCTTTGAAAATGGAAATGAAATGTTAGTGCTATATTGGAGGTATTAGACAGGGAACAAATATTTATAACATTGTATATGTGGTAGGATGGAGATCAGAGAAATCATCATAGAGAAGGTGAAAATTGAGTTAGATCTTGGGATCTGGGGGTATTTATGTAGTTTTGCTTAGAGGGAAGGGTATTCCAGGAAATACAGTAGGCAAATGTTGGGAGACAAATATATTAGACTAGAATTTGAACAATGAAATATATATGTGGGAAAAAAAATGTTCAAATTTTCCCCTAAAATTTTTCTAATGAAAATAAAATTATTTTATCATCATACATTCTCAGATATAAATAAGGAAGTAAGTAACATGTAGAAGTTTAATAAATAATTTAAAATTTTATCTAAGATTTAGGCATATTTAGATATATTTAAGCCATTTGGTATATAATAGTCATAGCTTTCTTAATTTTTGGAGTTATGGAACATGATTTTATTAAGTGTGACAATTTTAAAAATTATTTTAAATAGAAAAAACACTTGGAGAGCTATTGTCATTGATATTAATGTCTGTTAAATTATTATACAATCTTAGCTTTATAGATCAATTTGTGTAATTTATTGAAAAAAGATTTTAAATATTCATTTATAAAAAAATAAAGCAACATCCCCCTCCTGGATTTTCACTGCTACCCTTCACTCTACTTGCATTTATTTTTTCTAATTTGTGTGCCAGAAATAATACATCCTGAAATTGAAAAATACTGTCAGGATGTGTGAAAGTACATTCCTTCTCAATGTGGTTTTATTTTCATTTGTATCCCTGAGTCATTGGTATAAAATGTGCTCTTCCTTTTTTTTTTTTTTAATTATGCACCACTCATTTTTTTCTTTCCCCTTCTTTCTAATCTAAGGTGCTATATATATGGCTAATAAAGTGCTTGATTTTTTTTTTTTAGGAGAAAGACTTTTTATTTTAGTTTCTTATGAAATCAGAAAATGATTTTCATTAATTTAACTAGTAATTTCCCAAGACTCTACTGTTGCTGCTGATTAGTCACTTCAGTTGTGTTGGACTCTCTGTGGCCCACCAGGTTCCTCTGTCCATGGGGATTCTCCAGGCAAGAATACTGGAGTGGGTTGCCATGCCCTCCTTTAGGGGTCTTCCCAACCCAGGGATTGAGCCCAGGTCTCTCACATTGCAGGCAGATTCTTTACCATCTGAGCCACCAGGGAAACCCAAGGACACCGGAGTGGGTAGCCTATCCCTTCTCCAGGGGATCTTCCCAACCCAGGAATTGAAACGGGGTCTCCTGCATTGCAAGTGTATTCTTTACCAGCTGAGCTATCAGGGGAAGCCCACTGATAGCTAGTCTATCAGCTAGATTGGGGGAAACATAGTAGTGAAAAATACAATAGAATTCTCTGCCATTATGGAGTTTATACTTAAGAAGGAATAACTGTTTTTATAAACATATAGCAATAAATACAAAATCATAACTAAGTACATGAGAATTGAATAAAATAATACAGATCAAAATAACAAAGATCAACTGGGAGGAGAAAAATAGGGAACTGAGAGAAGTCTCCTGAAAAAGAGATATTTAGGCTGAGTCTATAAGATAGAACCAGCTGCAAAAGAATATGCTAGAAAAACTTTATAGGATGAAGAAGTAAACTTGTTAATATGTAAGGAATGTCAAAAAGTTTCAGTCTGGACACAGTATGAGAAATGGAAAACAGTATAGCCATGGGTTGAGAGATAATCAAAGGCCTAATATTTTTAGGGACAATAGACCCAAGTTTGCAGATGGTGACTGCAGCCATGAAATTAAAAGACGCTTACTCTTTGGAAGAAAAGTTATGACCAACCTAGATAGTATATTCAAAAGCAGAGACATTACTTTGCCAACTAAGTTCCATCTAGTCAAGGCTATGGTTTTTCCTGTGGTCATGTATGGATGTGAGAGTTGGACTGTGAAGAAGGCTGAGCGCTGAAGAATTGATGCTTTTGAACTGTGGTGTTGGAGAAGACTCTTGAGAGTCCCTTGGACTGCAAGGAGATCCAACCAGTCCATTCTGAAGGAGATCAACCCTGGGATTTCTTTGGAAGGAATGATGCTAAAGCTGAAACTCCAGTACTTTGGCCACCTCATGAGAAGAGTTGACTCACTGGAAAAGACTCTGATGCTTGGAAGGATTGGGGGCAGGAGGACAAGGGGACGACTGAGGAAGAGATGGCTGGATGGCATCACTGACTCGATGAACGTGAGTCTGAGTGAACTCCGGGAGATGGTGATGGACAGGGAGGCCTGGGGTGCTGCAGTTCATGGGGTTGCGAAGAGTCGGACATGACTGAGTGACTGAACTGAACTGAGACCCATAAATGGAGAAGGCAATGGCACCCCACTCCAGTACTCTTGCCTGGAAAATCCCATGGATGGAGGAGCCTGGTAGGCTGCAGTCCATGGGGTCGCGAAGAGTCGGACATGACTGAGCAACTTCACTTTGACTTTTCACTTTCATGCATTAGGGAAGGAAATGGCAACCCATTCCAGTGGTCTTGCCTAGAGAATCCCAAGGATGAGGGAGCCTGGTGGGCTGCCGTCTATGGGGTCGCACAGAGTCAGACACGACTGAAGCAACTCAGCAGCAGCAGACCCATAAAAATATGTTAAAAAATTTTTTTCTAATTCAATGAAAGGCCCTTGGAATGTGTTTAAGGGGCAGAATGACATAATCTGATTTAGGATTAAAAGATTAATTTGGTTGTTCTGTACAGAATTGGTTATAAGTGAACAATAATGCAAACAGAGAAACTATGTGGAAATTATTGTAGGATCCAGAGAGGAGCTGATAGTACTCTAGGATCAGAATAGTATGTGGATATGAAAAGAGAGATTGTATTTGGGATTTTGTAGGAGAGACTGGCAGAACTTTCTGCAGATGGATGAGAAATGAGGACTAAGACAAAGAACACAGCAAAGTACAGACTTGGCATTGTATCAGCAAATCAGTGGTGCCTTAGGTTGGAAGCTTAGTCTTGACACTTGCTAGCTGTGAAATCACTGGTAAGTATTTCACTGTTCTGAGATTGTTTTCTCAACTCTAAAATCAGGATAATAATGTCTAGAATTAACAGTATTCAAAAAAGGTAAATTTTACACCATGCCTAGTAGAGTGCCTCAAATTCAATAGATATTTAATACACACAATATCTTTGTCTGTGTGTGTGTGCTCAGTAGTTTGGTCGTGTCCTACTCTTTGAGATTCTATGGACTGCAGTCCACCAGGCTTCTCTGTCCATGAGATTCTCCAGACAAGAATACTGGAGTGGGTTGCCATTTCCTTCTCCAGGGATCTTTCTGACTCAGAGATCAGACAATGTCTCCTGCCCTGGCAGGCAGATTCTTTACCACTGAGCCTCCTGGGAAGCCCTACATAATACCTTCAAGGACTAATGAATATCAAAAAACAAAACAAAACAACTTACTATGTAGTGCATTGTGACTTCTGAAAGGCATTTAATAAAATCTCTCCTGATAATTGATGAAAGAGTGAAAATTTCCTGAACTTGGCGATAATACTTATATGAAGTCATATCTGACTGTATCAAACAAACTTTGATGACTGGCCTGCTGCCATCTAGAATGTTATAGATGACACAAGAGAGAGTTTATAGGAGAGATGTTGGAATCAGGACTCAAAAATATCCTCCACAAGCTTACATGGGCCAGAAAAAAAAAAACAAGAAAAAATTTGAAAGGTAGAAATATGAAGTTCTACATTTCTGCTTTAAAAAAATTAACCTCACACATACAGGATTAGCAGCAATTCATGTGAAAGGATTTGGCAGTTAGAGTTGACTGCAAGGTCAGAATGAACTTGCAGCATGATTTAGCTGCTAAAATAGTAAAGACAACTTTAAGCTTCATTAATAATAGCCCAGTGTCAAGGACAAGAGAAGAGACAGTTCTATGGTGTTCTGTTTTGATCAAAGCCATTTGGATCATGTCCATTTTTTGAGGCCATGATTTATTCTTTTATTAATGAGTAGCTACAATGTATCATGTAAGACTGAGATTGTAGGAATACAAAATTATATCAAGTAGAGATCCTCCTTTCAAGGTTGTCACAGTGGTGTAAGGGAGAACTTACATATGTGTAAATAACTAACATATAAAGGAGAGACAAATGACTTAAGGAAGATAGCAATAAAAACAATGCAGATGTTTGAGATAGATATCTGTCACTGTCAACTGCAGAAATCAAAGTTGGATTACATTTTGCAGACAATGGGGCAGCCACTGGAAATGTTTGTATTGCACAATGATATAACCAAAGTTGTCTTTCAAGAAAGAAAGAAAAAAGAAGAAAGAGAAATAATTTACCCAACAATTTACACATTAGTCCATATGATCCTCACAGGGCTGTGGTTGGAAAATTTAGCCACTTGAGGTAGAACCAGGAAAAACTGATAGTAATTTCAAGGAGACAGATTTTAATTTAATATAATGAATTTCTATCCATCATGATGTCCAAGACAAAAGAACTGGTGATAAGCAAGTCACTAACCCTTTCCCTAGAAGAGTTCAAGTAAATAATGGATGGCCATATCTCAGGCCCACCATGAGTTGATGTAGCAGTTGACCTTGGGATTTCCTTCTAGTCCTAGAGATCGTGGAAGTCTATGTTTTCATGGCATGTCAACACACTGACTACTTAACGTGGTGAACAAAACTATTTCTGTATTATGTTAGCTTTCTACATGTTCTTTCTAGTGTCCAAAGCTACCATTACACATTTTTAAACCTTAATGCTATTTTTTATTACAAGATCATGTTAAGGAGTTTCCAACTACTTTTATGACATTGTTTTAATTCATTATTCACTACATGCTTTGATCAAATAGCATCGATTCTCATTTTAGTCCTAATAGGAGCTCTTACCAAACTTAAAATGAGCTCCAGAATATTCATTCTAATATATAGAACTATAAGGTAAAACTTATTAACCATAAGTATATGTGTTTGGTATTATCAGATAATAAAACCAATGTGATTAATCTGTTTTGAATGTTCCTTCTATGTTAAGCAAATACATAGCAATAGAAGAATAGAAATGGCAATCTGGCTTTCGAGTTGATGTCTTTGATTTCAAGGACAATGATGAAATATACTGGGAGATTGTATCATCCGTTATTATGCTGATATCCTAACATTTTTACAAAATAATGTTTTTTCAAGTTTGTGTTTATTTTAGTGTTCACTCTTAATATTGTCCATAAAATACCAAAACATAAGCATGCATCTACCATTTTTTCACTGGAGAAAGTAAAAAAATCAATCACCATGTTGTCACAGGCAAGGAAACATCCAGGAAACAACAGGAAAGGGGACCACAGCACAGCCCTGTAGTGATAAATTACACCACAGCCAGCGCGCGCAACTAAATCAGCAGTGGTCTGATTAATGGCTTCTCCACATAGCACTGCAGGATGAAAAAGAAAACTTTGCAGGTTTTCATTAGGGAGTGTTTTTGGCCAATCCAGAGGTACAGGGAGAGGAAAAATGCATATAAGCTTCTTTCTTTAAGATATTTGTTAACAGAAAACTTACTCTGAGAAAATTAGGCTTCGATTTGTGCTTTATTTATAAAGAATATGTTTTTTAAATGCCAGTGTAAGTAAAATTTGTGTTGTCTTCCAGAATTATACAGTACTGGAAAACATAATTCAGCTAGAAAAAGCAAAAGTGTAACGGACACTTGTGATATTTAAAGACATCTTTTACTGACAAATAAAAATTGGGATCAGGTTATGTTATATAAGAAAAATGTTAACATAACTTGAAATTATTAGCAATTCCATGCTTATAAAAATAACTCCCAGTTTGATATTTTTAGTTAAAAAAATCTTCATGTTTTTAAAAATTTGAGTTTTAACATAATGTCCCAATTAGCCCTCCTTTTCAGCAACGTGACTGCCAATCCCTAATGGTAAAACTATGTTTCCTTGTTTTCGATGACCTTGATTGTTCTGAGAAGTGTTGAACCATTTTTAGAAGGTCTCTCAATTGAGATTTGTCTAATATTTTCTCCATAGTTAGACTGGGATTAGAAGGAAGGACAAAGAAGCAAAGTACAATTTTCACCACGTCATATCAAGGGTTTATGGTCTCCATGTGACTTACCACCTTTGATGTTAACCCTGATTATATAGCTAACACAGAGTTTGTGAAGTTTCTTTCTATAAAGTAGGTTTTTCTCTTTTTCAAACTCTTGAAAAAGTACAACTCACACTTAAAGGAGTGAGGAGTCATGCTTTCTTTACTAAAATCTAAGAAAAAGAAATTATCTTAAAATTTAATCACAGATTTCCTAGGAAAGCTGCAGTAACATAATGGTAGCACCTCAGCACACAATCACCTTTGACACAGAGTTAGCAACACGTCCGTGAATGCTGTCATATTTGGGTACTGTCCCAGCTCCCACCCACATGGCTGCTAAGAACAGCTGTGACCCCAGGATCTGGGTCAGACAGACATGAATGTGCTGAGTGAGTCTATAGGGCAGAATAGATGCCAGAACCATATAACTCATTAGTTACTCTTCCTTGTCTTTAGTTCTTTCCTTTTGCTTAGGTTGCTAAAAATTTCCCTTACTTTTCAACTGATTTCTGGTCACCCTGTATCTTTCCACTATTCTTTTCTTACTGTGCCTTATTTTATCATCCTATTCCTTTTTGTTGTTTAGTCACTAAGTCCTGTCAGACTCTTTGAGACCCCCATGAACCACAGCCAGGCTCCTCTGTCCATGGGATTTCCCAGGCAAGAATACCAGACTGGGTTGCATTTCCTCATCCAGGGTGGTCTTCCTGACCCAGGGTTTGAACCCCAGTCCTTTGTGTTTCCTGCTTGGCAGGCAGATTCTTTACCACTGAGTCACCTGGGAAGCCCCAGTCTCCTTTTACAAGTCACTTGTAATGATTTAGCAAATAATCTAATCAGATAAACCTTAAGAGATATCATGATAATTGTTTCCTACTTCCACAGCTTGCTGGACACCTCTATGCTTCATGTGCTAAAACAAAGATTAAAAACAGCAATTATTTCCATGGTGACACCATTACCAATTAATTTTAGACAATGCACACTGTATATAATAAAGTCTTGATAGCATCAGCTTTTTGTGTTTTCTTTCAAAAATACATTCTAAATTATACTAACCCCTTGCTCTAAACCAAATGCTAAAGACCAAAAGAAATGGTCCCTGACATGGAGGAACTTGCAAGACCAGTAGGCAAGCAGGTAGCCATCCACACTGTACAACTGCAAGTGACCACCGACAAATAGTTTCTCAGGCTTTATTCTGAAATCCAGGCATGACCAAAACTCTTTTTGCAAATGTTATGCAAAAAAGTAACCTAATATTAACAATAAGAGAATCACAAATTAAATAGTAACATATCTTTTTAAAAAATTTGATTGACAATGATTTAAAGATTGGAAATACAGTGTTGTTAGGGTGTGGTTCTGCAATGAATTGATGGCTTACATTCTTTGTTTTTAATTAATTTGTTCAGCTCTTTTATCTGTTTGTGGGAGATCTTTATTTAATTTATAGTTCTTTTATCTATTATAGATTTCAGATGTTTTCTGATGTTTACTTGTCTTTTTAACATAACTATAATATTTTTCTATTGAAAGAATTTCAATTTTATATGGCCAACTTTATTAATACTTTCCTACACAATTCTATCTCTCATATTATTTTAACCTTCTTACCAAAATATTAAGTAGAAACTATTATAGCTACTATATAGCTCATGTATAAAATATATACAAACTATATAAACAATCTAATCATAATTCTATAAACACATGGCAATTATATTTCCCAAATTTTCCAAACTTTCTTTAGTTAATGTGTATTATTCTTATAATTAGTGTAAGCTACAACTGTGACATCTTTTTAACATATCTCAAGGAGAAAATGCAGGAGCCCCTAGCACTTACTGTCATTCAGCTAAGTAAGACCAATATCCTTAGAAACAGAACTTAGGGTAGATGAATTGTAAGCAAACGACAGAAGAAAGCCCAATTTTCCTTTCGGGGCAGATGTCTCTCCTCTGCCAAGACTGGTAAGGCTAGTATACAGTGGGGACGTAAGAGAAAGGGCATTGAACAGCTAGGAGGTAAAAAGAACCAAAAGGAAAAATGAAATGTGTAGTAAATGCCACATCACTTCTTTTATTCATATTTGCATGAAGGCCCTCTTTTTAGTTAGTAACTGAAATCTGTAAATAATTTGGGAAAGGCAATAGGGATTTGAAGGTTATTATCTTTTTTCTTAACAGACACTAAATGCCTCTGAGTCTCTAAAATGCAGCCTTTTAGACCACAGGGATCAAAGAAAATGTGAACATCTTAAAGCAGTGTCATTCAAAAATGACTGGAACTGAAGGAAAATGGGGAAAAAAAACTGCTGCCAGGGTAGAGAAAGGAAAAGATTCAAAAGAACTCTGGCCAAGAACATATTGTACCCAGGAGGCTTAGGAATGATCTCCAGCCCAAAAGACAGCTACGGGTACTAAGCTGTGACTATCCAGCCAGCAAGGTCACTGTGGTGGTGGAGAGTCTGGCATTAGGAGTACAGGGGCTCTGAAACCAGCCTCAGCTTTCCCCTTTATTTACTCGCTGTGCAACTTTCATCAAGTCCCTTACCTTCTCCAAGCCACAATGTTCTCGTTTGTGAACTGTGGATAACACCAGGGCTAGCACATAGGATGGATGGCTGTAAGCAAGACTGGAGACCATGCCTGTAAGGAGTGTGCACAGCTCTTGCCTATCTGCAGGCACACACAGACCAACCAGTGCTGAGGCCTGGTGGGTGCTCAGAAAACTACTGAGCGAATGAACAGAAAGCAGCCAACAATTAGCTAAGATGAGTTACTGTTTTAGGAAGGAAAGTAGCAGGTAAATGCACAGACATATGTGTTACATTTCCTACACAGAAGGACTACTATTCTGAGTGAGTGCGGTACAGGAAGTTGTAATGGAAGAGCTAGCATTTGACATGGCCTTTGATGAATGGGATAAATTTTAATAGATAAAGAATAAGAGAAGAAATGAAAAAAATAGGGTGAGTAGAAACATTTGGATGAGGCTACGTAAGTCATTTCTGACTCAAGCAAATAGAGAATAGCAGGGGCGAAGGCAGGGAGTGTAGGAAAAGTTGGGTAGAGCAGAGGGAGCTAACCAGAATAAATAATACTCTATTATTTAAAGTCAGATGGTGAATTCACAAGGGTTTTATCGTCATCAAAACTTATGCTTCATAACTTACACATATGGCATATATATTTCTTTGTGTGTGTCAAACATTAAATAATGTATTTTAAGTGGGCAAGGGCTGGAAAGGAAGGACTGGCATGTCAAATTGTCAAGTGAAGGGAAGGTGCCTATATTTCTGTTTAATGGAAAAAACCTTTATATATTTTGCAACTGTCCTTGTGGGCTCAATAATACGAAATATTTTCAAATAAATCATTAATAAAGCTGTAGAAAAATGGTGTTGTTGCATATTCTATACATTCTTTCATCTCAGAAACTTGAGACTACTTCTTAACTAATCCTTTACCATATTTCTTAATCGCTTCATCACATGACTGAGTGTTGAGATCTAGCTCAACTAAACTGACCAAAAGTGAATGAAGTGTACAATAGCCTCCACTGTTGTCCTGCTATTTGACTGACGTAATGCATTTTTGCTGAGAAGCTGACATAAACTCACCAGCCTGTTTACCAGCATTTTCTTTTGACAATTTTAACATTTTAATGAATGAAAATAGGATGCATAATGATGAATAGGGCTTCCTAGGTAGCACTAGTGGTAAAGAACCCACCTGCAAAAACAGAGGTTGGGAAGATCCCATGGAGGAGGGCATGGCAACCCACTCTAGTAATGTTGCTTGGAGAATCCCATGGACAGAGGAGCCTGGTGGGCTACAGTCCATAGGGTCGAAAAGAGTTGGACACATCTGAAGAGACAGCACACACAGCATGATGATGAATAACCTTTAGTTTCAAAATACTTTTGCACAGAGTTACTCCATGAGAACTCTGCTCAAGATGGAATGGGGGCTCCACTGGCCCCAAGGGCAAAGTTGGAGGGTGGATAAATTGGGTTGGAGGCCTGGGCATGAGGAGAGATGAAGAAAGTCAACATGGTGGAAGGTCATGCTGAGACCAGCAGCTCTGGATAAAAGTGAAGAGAAAAACTTTGGAGTGGGACTAGGGCCAATGTTTGGGGAGGGGAAGGAAGAGCACTGGAGAGGCAATTACAGGAAAGGCCAGAAGAATTTTAAACAAAAAACACATTCACACTTAAGCAAAATGTGACCATCTGTACCCCAACTAACTAAGGGAAACTTGGATGTGGAGAGCTGATAAAGAGCTGACCATCCCAAGTGCCTGAAAATTCACTGCAAATTGATACTAGAGCCATTAGAGCCTGGCTGTTAAAATATAACAATAATATCAGTAAAAGTGCTAGTAGTGATCATTTATTGAGATTCTTCTGTGAGCCAAGATTATACTAATTTCATTACATAGATGAGCTCCTTTCTTCTTCCAACAACCTGTGAGGTGGGTGTGCTTACCCCTACTATGTAGGTGAAGATAACAGAATTCAGGACAGTTTAGTAACTTGCCCAAATTTAAAATTAGTGGGTCCTCAGGGAAGGTGGAAGCTGCCAGAGACTTCAGAGTTCACTGTATATATTCAGAGCACTCCCCACCACATTGTATCACTTTTACAGAGTTGTCTTCATAATTTTGGCTTGTGTAACTCTTAAAAGTGACATCAGAGTACATCATGAGAAACGCTGGGCTGGAGGAAGCACAAGCTAGAATCAAGATTGCCGGGAGAAATATCAGTAACCACAGACATGCAGATGATACCACCCTTGTGGCAGAAAGTGAAGAAGAACTAAAGAACCTGTTGATGAAAGTGAAAGGGGGAGTGAAAAAGTTGGCTTCAAGCTCAACATTCAGAAAACTAAGATCATGGCATCTGGTCCCATTACTTCATAGCAAATAGATGGGAAAACAGTGGAAACAGTGGCTAACTTTATTTTGCGGGGCTCCAAAATCATTGCAGATGGTGACTGCAACCATGAAATTAAAAGACGCTTACTCCTTGGAAGGAAAGTTATGACCAACCTAAACAGCATATTAAAAAGCAGAGACATTACTTTGTCAACAAAGGTCCATCTAGTCAAGGCTATGGTTTTCCAGTAGTCATGTATGGATGTGAGTGTTGGATTATAAAGAATGCTGAGTGCCAAAGAATTGATGCTTTTGAGCTGTGGTGTTGGAGAAGACTCTTGAGAGTCCCTTGGACTGAAAGGAGATCCAACCAGTCCATCCTAAAGGAGACCAGTCCTGGGTGTTCATTGGAAGGACTGATGTTGAAGCTGAAACTCCAACACTTTGGCCACGTGATGCAAAGAGCTGACTCACTGAAAAGACCCTGATGCTGGGAAAGATTGAGGGTGGGAGAAGAAGGGGACGACGGAGGATGAGACGGTTGGATGGCATCACCAACTCAATGGACATGGGTTTGGGTGGACTCTAGGAGTTGGTGATGGACAAGGAGGCCTGGCGTGCTGTGGTTCATGGGATTGCAAAGAATCGGACATGACTGAGTGACTGAACTGAACTTTTAAAAGAATTCTGAAGACACTTCTCTTCCTTGGAACATTTATGTTAACATCTGTATTTTTTCAAAGTTTAAATAGCTACAAATGTGGTAATTTCTGATGCAGTTTTAAAATAGACATTTAAAAGTATACTTTTATCATTTTAATCTATCCAATGTAACATATATTGTAGTGTTTTAACACCAATCATTATTCATTTTAAAAGACATGAGCACATTTTTTTAAGTTACTATTTTGACCTCTTCCCTTTCTCTTTGAATTCATATTTCCATTCCACTTTCCCTCACATAATTTTATTCTTGTCATATTTCTTTATGCTTAAAATCACTCTAACCTACTTTGCTACAACAAAATCATATGAATATATGCATATCTTTCAATTACTTTAGGTTATAAAAGTTAGCACAGCTTTTTTCATTTTTATTTTTCAAATATTATTGGTGTACAACTGATCAAAACAATAGAAGTATAATCCATGTCTTTTCTTTTTTTTGGCTGCAGCTTGTGGGATCTTAGTTCCCTGATCAGGGACTGTTCCTGGGTCCACTGCAGTGAAAGCCCACATAGTAACTACTGGACTGTCAGGGAATTCCTATGTTGATAGTTACTAGAACAAAAGCACAATTTTATGAAGAATATATTGTTTGATAGTAATACGGATGGAGCTTTATTCCAAGTGGTTGATGCATCCATGAATAAATAATTCTTGTTGCTAGAGTGAGTAAGGATTCAGTAAAAATAGCAAAAAAGAAAATATTTCACCACTTTAGGGTGTGACTTGCCAAAGGTGTATTAGTCATTGTTTTCAAGTCTTATATAATACAGATCATATTAAATTAATCAAAATCTAATATGAATTAATAAAGAGAAAAAATGATGAGGAGTGACAGTGGGCAGAAGAATTTTGCCCATGGTAAGAAAAAATGGTGAAGAAATAGTTTCAACAAGTAGAAAATAATATTGAAGATATTATAGAGTGTTATTTTATAATTTTATAAATTATAATTTTATAAATTTATATTTATAAATTATTCATTTGTTATTTTCTTAAATTTGCAGATTTAATAATACTGATTCACCAGTAGATTTGAAACATTTTAACTCCTCTTTCATTCAAAAAATAAAACTGAGACATAGAAGGCACCTTGATAGAAAAGAACATTTCCTAGACATTGATATTTAGTACTCTCAACTATCTTTTTGTCATCATGAAGTTGCCTTTTTTTTTTTTTTTGTACTCTCTGGGACAATATTCCATGACGAGATTAGAGATTAGTATGTTTTTCTTTTTAAAATGGAAGAATGGTAGACATGAAAGGAAAGGTAGAAAGTAGAACCCATATGACACCTCTAAGTAGAAACTGAGTCCCTAAAACTCTCCAGAGCAATGAATTCCTTGGAAAGCCTTCAGCTATCCCAGGAGTACTCATGTCCAAGTTGGAAAGTCTTCAGCTATCCCAGGAGCACTCATGTCCAAGTTGGAAGGCTGCTGACATATGTTACTAAACATGTTGAAAAAGGAGAGTGGAAAGAATACCAACTTTAAAATCAATCAGATGTTGGCTTAAATCCTACTGCTGCTGCTCATAACTTGTGTGATCTTGAGCACATCACTTAAACTGTGAGTCTCAGATTTCTAATGGTAAAAGTGAAAATCATAATTCTGAACACTCAGGATTGCTGAGAGAATAAATAGGACAATATGTGTAAATCCCAAAATGAAGAGCCTGGAAAAAGCACTCAAGAAATATTAGTTTACTTTTAACAGATTTTTTCACTTCTTAGCGGAGATACTAGTTAATTTATTCCATAGCACCTGTTGAGGATTTAAAAAGGTAATTTCAGATTTGCTTTTCTTCCCTATTAGAATACCAGAAATTTTCATTTATCAAGGAATTTGAATATTTAATTCAATAAACAGAGTGTTTATCATGTGCCAGACACCATTCTAGGTGCCTAGGTTACAAAAATCAAAAAGACACAGTTCCCCGATCCAAGTAGCTCACAATCTGGCCACAGAGCTGACCATACTACCCACTGTATTATAATGAGTTAACTAGTTATTATATTTTAGAATATTTTATAGACCTATAAGAGAACAATTTTATTAGAAAGATGAGAAGAGACACTGAATTCTACTGGTGGGTCTTATAAATGGACAGAAGGAAAGTGAAGACAGAGGAAATGGACTACTTAATCAAGAAATTTAAATCAAAATGGAAAAGAATTATGAAATTTGTTGAGCAGAAGTCAGAGTGAAGGGATATGAGAGACGCTAATATTTTTATAGACTTAGCAAGAAGGACTAGTACCTGAGACAGGGAATCTACACTGCAGAGGCAAGAGTGCAGGTGAATAATGTCCTGTCCCACAAGTGGTTGGAAACAGTGATACTAGAGCTGGAAGAGAGGAAACGAAAATAAGGAAGGAAGGCAAAAGGAAATGTCAAAGTTGGTTATTGGGACTAGATTCCTGATACCAAGTCACAATTGGTGCCTGTCTCTCAATGAAGAGACATCTTGCTTCTGCCACCCTTATGCAAGATCCATCTGCAACATCATCACTCAAAGTGCACTGAGTTTGGAAATGAAACTTTAATGATTAACATAAACAAATGACAAAAACAAGTTAATTACAACAATAAAATTCTCCAAGAATTCTTTATATTGATTTTATTGAGACTTTCTCTGCCCAGTACAACCCACAAACCAGGATCTTACAGGTTACAATACTTGGGATTCCTCTGCCTCTAGTAGAAGTACTCATTTATAGGTTGCATATTCCTCACCAATTCCTTATGTTTTCTTGTCCGACCAGAGCCAAGGATAAATGATCCCCAAATCTTAACCATGTCTTCACGATTTTTTAGAAGCATAAAAGGTAAACTTGTCTGGAGTGAGTGGGTTCGAAGGAAAAAGAAAAATATGGCCTCTTTTTAAGCACACTATGTGCTATTATTCACTAATTCTGTCCTTAATGCAATAAATCTTAAGAAAGTTATTGATACATTACGCATGAGAATGGCAGGACAGAAGGTGTGTGGCAATTTATAGTTCCCTATGGGAAAAAAGTTTAAGTTACATGTTTGTAGACTTAGAATTGTACCAGATATCCAGACATTACTTTGTTCTTTCTTCATGGAAAATTCTCTCATAAGTCTACCAAAAGTAATCATTCTCTAGCTGTTTTCCCTGAATGAAATGTATGCTTGAATCTGAAATAAAAGTTAAACGGAATTAATACACGTCTTAGTCAAGATGAATAGTTTTCAAGTTTGAAAATATTAACAACATGTGATTTAACAATAATAACTCAAATTACTTCTTTTTAGATGATAAGTTTGTTGTTGAATTCTCACTTTGAATGTTATGCATTAGTCAAGTAGCTAAAGGTTAGTTTAGCAGGGGAAATAATATTTTCACTTGTAATAATAAAACAGTGGTTTGATATTAATCACTGATTAGTCTATAAATACCCTGGGCTACACATTTAATATAAATCATAGTATTTAATCCTCCCAACTATCCCAGCTCCCTATTTTATATATGGGAAAATCGATTCTTAGAAAATAAAGTGATTTGTTAAAAATCAAAGACCTGGTAAATGGCATAGTCGGATTTGGAACTCATGTGATCTGAATCTAAAGTGCAAGCTCCATCACTTAAGAACTTTTTTTTTAATGTCAAGAGTGAAGAATTATATATAGAAGCTCATATATAGAACCCACCAACAATATGCACCAAAAAGCAAAATAATAGTAACAATGACATGAATGTAGCAGCAACCTCTTGGTGAACTCACAAGACCTATTATATGGCTTGCGTTATAGGATTCAGTAAAATGTTCTTAATGTGAGCTATAAAACACTTTAGGTTGCACACTACAGCCCAATAGATTAAAATCAGCCAGTTTACTAAGAGCAGCCTTCAATATGATATAGCCCTATTCGGTTTCAGTAAATAAATAGGTCAGGGGAGATAGTTTCCATATGTGCAAAGTGGATTTGTTTCCTAGAGCATCATAGTAAAGCCTTTCTGGGGAGCCAATAGAGTTTTTCACAAACTTTGAAGGGAAAAGTGAATTGAAAGCCAAAAGACTACTCAGAAATCTCCAAGTTTACAAAGAAAGCACTTGATTCACGTTTTCATTGCTACATGACCTAATATTTACCAAACACTATGCTTTGCCTAGAAATTGGAAGCCTGGGTGTTGGTGGGGATGTAAAACGGTATGGGCATATGGAAAAGAGTCTGGTGGTTCCTCAAAAATTAATAATGGAGTTATCATTTCTAGAAATTCTACTTCTGAATATATACTCAGAAAGAACTGCAAACAGAGTCTTGAAGAAATATCTGTATACTCATGTTCATAGCAGCATTATTCACAGTAGCTAATATGTGGAAGTAATGCAAATGTCAACTGACAGATGACTTGATGAGCAAAATGTGGTATATACTACAATGGAACATTCTTCAGCCTTAGAAAAGGATGGAGATTCTAGCATAAGACATCGCATGGATAGACTTGAAGACATTATGTTAAGTCAAATAAGCCAGTTATAAGAAGATAAATACTGTATGATTCCACTTATCTAGAGTAGTCAAAATCATAGACAGAAAACTGAATGGTGGTCATTAGGGCTTGGAGGAGGGGAGAGCAGAAATTATTGTGTAATGGCTATAGACTTCAATTTTTCAAGATGAAAAGAGCTCTAGAGATAGATAGCAGTAATGGTTGCATGATTATATACACTTAATACCACAAAACTGTACATGAAAAATGGCTAAAATGGTAAATGCTATATTGTGTATTATACCACAATAAAAAAGTCATCTACAAATATGTATCTGTAAGGTCATTGAGAATTACTTATAATTGAAATAGAGTGCAAATGATTTTAATGGCAAATAATAAGGGTTTTCTTTAGCAAAGTTTACACGTTGTACTTTATAGTAAGGCTTAATGCCATGATCCAACCAGTCCATGATAAAGGGAATCAGTCCTGAATATTCATTGGAAAGACTGATGCTGAAGCTGAAGCTCCAATACTTTGGCCACCTGATGTGAACAGCTGACTCATTGGAAAACATCTTGAGGCTGGGAAAGATTGAGGGCAGGAGAAGAGGGTGATAGAGGGATGAGATGGCTGGACGGCATCATTGACTCGATGGACAAGAATCTGAACTCCAGGAGTTGGTGGCATGCTGCAATTCATGGGGTCGCAAAGTGTCAGACATGACTGAGTGACTGAACTAACTAATGCCATGAAAAATAGGTCAGTGCATATTAATCGCAAAGCAGGTCACAACACAGTAAATACAGTGTGGTTTCAATTTTGTGACACCTAGTGAGGCTGCTTAGAATAGAAAACATTTACATTATCGTGCACTAATATTCTTTCTCCATACTTTTCCAAGTTTCATAAATTTTCTACAGTGAAATACAATAATTACACATTTATTTTATATTAAAAATTATATATTAATAAAAAAGCCTATGCAAATTAAGGAAAGAAGTGAATTAGTAATAAAAAAATTGAACCAAAATACATAAAATAGAAACACAAATATCTAATAAAAATAAAAAAATCTATCCTCACAGGTAATTAAATAAATACAAGTGAAAATAATTACAAATTATTAACTTGAGAGAAATAAAACACAGTCATCAGGATGCCTTCATCTCCTCCTCTAGTAGGAGTTAGTTGTTACAGGTTTCTGAATAGCAATTTGTTTATCTGACTCAATACAAGTCATGTTGACTTGCTCTACATTGTGGAAATGAGGGGCTCCAGTAGCTTTGGTGTTTAAATTTTATACTAAAGTCTTCTATCTTGGGGCTTCCCTGATAGCTCAGTTGGTAAAGAATCTGCCTGCAATGCAGAAGATCTTGGTTCAGTTCCTGTCAGGAAGATCTACTGGAGAAGGGAAAGTCTACCCACTCCAGCATTCTGGCCTGGAGAATTCCATGGACTTTTATAGTCCACGGGGTCACAAAGAGTCGGACACGACTGAGCAACTTTCAGTTTCAGACATTCCATCTTGGCCCCTTATCCCTAAATGACGGGGAGATATTCACTGAACTATACTGGGTAAATTGTTGGCCCGAGCCAGTGAACAGTGGCTGCAGGAGTAGAGTTTAATAAGCATGTGAAGGTTCTCTGGGAATCACTTGGTTAGAAAAGGATGATGCACCACTGCCAAAAGAAGCAGCAGAGGGTGCTACACAGTCCATATAATAGGTGTCCAGTACGTACAGTTCCCTTTATATACATTACCTTTGACACAAGTTTTATAATCCATCTTAAGGAGATGATTAAAAATTTTGATAAGTTCATGTACAGATTTATATCATAAGAAAAGTCAGTTTGTATACACACATACAAATTATAGTACAGATGCCCCATAAGAGTGACTTAAACTTTGACATTTTTGACAACACTGCTCCAAATCAATGGGAAAGAGCATGACTGCCCATGAATTTTTCTGGCTCCCTGATCTTCCCCTGTTGGCTCATACAATCAGATAGACAAGACTGTAAAGTTGTATTCCTCCAGCAATTTAAATGTCTTTCAGAATAATTGAGCGTATTATCTCCCAGAGAATACTTCATAGAAAATGGTAGAATGATAAAAGTAATACCATGTTTGGAGATTATGGCAACAAAAATCCATCACTTTTACACTTTCCTTGAAGAATATGCTAAGAAAATCAGTTACAAAATGACTGTATGTCAAAAATCTGATAAATCAGGGAAAAAAAGCCCACCAAACTAGGAAAATATTTCCAGCAAATACTGCAAAGCAAGTTTAAAGTTATCTACAAATATTTAGGTTTAATATTATGGAGCATATATAGCCTAATAAATTAATAAATACAAAGGGTGTTATACACATTTTCTTGCTGAAAAAGAGAGAGAGAGAGCAGACATAGAGACAAAGGGAGGGAAAACTGTACCCATAGCTTGGGAAAAGGATTAAACTTAAAACAAACAAACAAACAAACAAACAAAAAAGACAATGTGTACAAAACTCTTAAGATCTTTCTGGAGGAGGTGTAGAAATGAGATTTCTATTTAGCAAAAGAATGGTACTTATATTTTATTATTATATAATAGCATAAGCAAAAAAAAAAACTATTCTTAATACCACTTTCAATGTGTCAAATACTGTCTTAAGGGCTTTTCATGTCTTAATCCATTTAATCTTTATGAATACCCCATAGGGTAAGGCATGTGATTATTTCATTTACAGGGAGGTTTAGTAATGGCTCAAGATCCTCAATTGATAAGTGGCTGAAGTCTGAACTGTTCTGACTCTCTTTGTGATCAAATTTGTAACACAGGCTGTTACTTTGAATTTACAAATCTGTTTCATTATTCTACAGCATGGGAATATGTTTTAAAACAGTTTATTGAACACTTTATATTTTTGTTTTCTACAAAAACAAAGCAGTGGTATTTTACCACAGGGAGAGTACATGCTTAAAGACCATCTAATCTGAGGGAATTATTTCCATATTAACATTTATAAAGAGTCAAAAAATTGTTATTGTGAAAGATTTTTCATTTTTCTAATTTTCTAAATTATGTTTCAAATGAAGATAAGCCATTATACCCTAGGACTGCTTGGAAGAAACCTTTGAGAGCAGTGAAAACAAAGTATTTTCCTTTACATCTGATCCATTTCTTGACCATTTAATATGATATGGGTTAAAATAAAAAGTTTTCACTCATGTATTGAACATTATCACAGACGGCTAAAATCTTATAATCTGAATTTTTGTAATGATATTCTCCCTTGTTATGTTATAAAAATTGTTACTAAGAAATCTTAATGATTATATCACTAGTTTTCTTTTTGCTATAATGGAACACAGGTACTTCAAAAGACACTTAACTTGCATGAAAATATAAAATACATAAGGTATTAACCATCCAATATCCATGAATATTTGTGTGAAAGGAAATAATTAATCTTTTCATAAATTTATGAAGCTTATTTTGGAGAAATCTTTGTGCCTATAAGAGAGTTTTCTGTGTGAAAACTATGTTTCTATGAATGTGGAAATAATGTCAAGGAAAGAGTCGAAAGGGCTAAAAAGTCAACTGAGAAAAAGACAAAATCCCCCAAATATATTCAGGTGAAAGAATGGGGTATTTTGATGTGGTTCCTTGTGGATAAGATTTGTTATTGAACTGCGTATTCCCAGCAGCTAGGAGATCGCCTGTCAACGTGCTAGAGAGGTTCATTCATCAACATTTATTTGTGCGTGTGTTTACTGAGGGGTTGTGCTGGCATTAAGAAAAGACATAGATAATGGGATGGAAAAAGGAGAAAGTGCTAAGGTTGCTTAAAATAGAGTCTTAGTTTAGGTCGGCACAGAATAGTGGGCCAAGCTCCCTGCTTTACACAGCAGATCTTCAATAGTTATCTATTTTACATATGGTAATATATATGCTTCCATGCACTTCTCTCAGTTCACCCCACTCTCTCCTTCCCCCCGTCCCCGTCCACAAGCCTGCTGTGTATGTCTGTCTCCACTGCTGCCCTGCAAATAGGTTCATTAGCACCACCTTTCTAGATTCCATACACGTGTTAATGTACAATATTCGTCTTTCTCTTTCTGACTTACTTCACTTTGCATAGTCAGCTCTAGGTTCATCCAAACTCAACAGGAGTGACTTGGAATGCAGCTGGGTGGGATGGGGAGGAATATGGGAGGGGGTTCAGGAGGGAGGGAGTATATGTATACCTGTGGTTGATCTGTGTTGACGTGTGGCAGAGGCCAGTACAATTTTGCAGAGCAACTGTCCTCCAATAACTGTATTTTATTCTATACTTCTCAATATTGTACAATAATCTTTGATAATTATTAGTTACTCAAGAACAGTTATGTTTTATGAGTATTGTTCACTTGTCATCACCAATAGCATGATATTCAGATGTGGTCTTTCTGTAAAACTTTTTAGTAATTAAAAAGGGGGAGAGAGTCTCGATTTAAAGGGAGAAGAAAATTATTTTATTCCCTGCTGCTGCTGCTGCTGCTGCTGCTAAGTTACTTCAGTCGTGTCTGACTCTGCGCAACCCCATAGACAGCAGCCCACAGGCTCCTTTGTCCCTGGGATTCTCCAGGCAAGAACACTGGAGTGGGTTGCCATTTCCTTCTCCAATGCGTGAAAGTGAAAAGTGAAAGGGAAGTCACTCAGTCGTGTCTGACTCTTTGCGACCCCATGGACCGCAGCCTACCAGGCTCCTCTGTCCATGGGATTTTCCAGGCAAGAGTACTGGAGTGGGATGCTATCACCCTCTCCGATTTTATTCCCTACTTTGGTGGGAAGCCACTGAGAGCCTCTGGCCCTGGGCTGTGTAGTCTGAATACCATTAAATAATTAAATTTAAGCATATTCCTTGACATTATTTCTATTCATGATATTGAAATCAGATAACTGCTTACATAATAAAATATTCAAATACATTGAAATACTATGAGGCATTTTCTTTCTTTGTGACATTATCTTCTCAATATTCTACTTAAAAATTTTTTTCACAAAATATAATCCAATATTTATCCCCATAATTTGGTCTTTGGGCATTCTTTCTCATTTCTCTCCATGTGGCCTGCTGCTGCTGCTGCTGCTAGGTCGCTTCAGTTGTGTCCCACTGTGTGTGATCCCATAGAGGGCAGCCCACCAGGCTCCCTCATCCCTGGGATTCTCCAGGCAAGAACACTGGAGTGGGTTGTCATTTCCTTCTCCATCCATGTGGCCTGGACTTCCTCAAAGTATCCCTCACAAAATTAAGAAATTTTATTTTTTAATATTCAGATAGAAAATTTTTATTATATATCATTGCTTATTTTAACGTAATACATTCTACTAGTTCCTTTATGCAGAACTATTTCTTGTTTCCTACATATTTTTCTCTCCTGAATGTGCATTTTCTTTTTCTGAATTATAACCTTGAGTAGTTCTTTTACCCTCTTCTCTAACTCCTCCCACAACCCTAAATTCCGATTTATTTCTTCAGTTCAGTTCAGTTCAGTTCAGTTTCTGTCGTGTCTGATTCTTTACAACTCCATGAATCACAGCACGCCAGGCCTCCCTGTCCATCACCAACTCCCGGAGTTCATTCAGACTCATGTCCACCGAGTCAGTGATGCCATCCAGCCATTTCATCCTCTATAATCCCCTCTTCCTCCTGCCCCCAATCCCTCCCAGCATCAGAGTCTTTTCCAATGACTCAACTCTTTGCATGAGGTGGCCAAAGTACTGGAGTTTCAGCTTTAGCATCATTCCTTCCAAAGAACACCCAGGGCTGATCTCCTCCAGAATGGATTGATTGGATCTCCTTGCAGTCCAAAGGACTCTCAAGAGTCTTCTCCAACACCACAGTTCAAAAGCATCAATTCTTCAGCACTCAGCTTTCTTCACAGTCCAACTCTCACATCCATACATGACCACAGGAAAAACCATAGCCTTGACTAGACGGACCTTTGTTGGCAAAGTAATGTCTCTGCTTTTGAATATGCTATCTAGGTTGGTCATAACTTTTCTTCCAAGGAGTAAGCGTCTTTTAATTTCGTGACCTTTATTTCTTAGGGTGGTTTAACTAGTTACTAGTCCCATATCAATTAAGACAAGCGAATCAACAAGGGTCTCAAAGAATTTAGCATACATTTCCATTTGAGTTATTTTTTTCCCCTCTACTTAATGAGAATTCGGTGGACAACTCTATAATAACAAATTTTTCCTTTATTCTTTGTTTTTAAAACTACTAAATCATAAGCTAAACTTTATGGTTTTATTTCTTTGAATAATTTAAAATACTCAGAAAAGCACTAAATGACAGTTAATAAATTGATAGATTTGTTAATGAATTGTACTGAATTAAATTCTGGTCAATATCTTCTTTTTCTTAAAGCATGCAAATTTGAGATCTGAACATTTTCTTAAATGATAGTCTACACAGAATATGAATATGTAAAATATAAAGGTACAATTAGTCTGATTGAAGTAGGGCATCCATGCCACTGTCTCCACCCCCTTAATCCAAGCACTCCTCCTCTGCAAGAGTCTTTGGGAAGCTTCATGCATCTTTTATCAAAACAGGTAAACAGTGGCCTAGTTCATAATATACCTGAATAATTTCTGATAAGTGGAAAACGTTTGTGGCTTCTTAATTAACCAATTCTTTAAAAGGCATTTCTCTTTGGACTTTAAAGAAAAAAATATGAATAATTTCATCTTGAGATTCTAAAATCAAAGGTTAATTGATTCTTCCAGATCTGAAGAGAAATGAGCTTAAAATAATCACTCAAAATGAATCAAGATGAAAGCAACAAATGAAACCAAGAAAATTCTCTTCTTATCCAGTACATTAGATTTCTCAAGAGTCAAAAAACTAACCAGCTACTTTCCCAAGGGGAAAATCACCTTTGGCTACAGTTTTGGCATAATAAAAACTTGCTACCTAACAATCTCTGCTCATTGACTCCTTAGCTAGGAATGTCTGTGTCCTAATCCTATGTGGATACTCATTTTCTCCAGAAGCCAACTGATCTCTGTTTGTGTCATCAAACCCTCTCTTAACACTAAATTTCTAGGAAGAAATTCAGTCTGTATTTACTCAAAATGCAACCAGACTAAAAATTACTTAGGCCTTATAGATCCTTTGTTCCCTAGAAATCTGATTCATCCATGCTAAATTAAATTCCATGCTAAAATATGCTTTTCTGAGATTCTAAATATTTATTTTTAAAACTCACTTAGCCCCTAAAATAGCAGATTTGCCTTAAATAAATCATTAATGAAAGAATGATTTAAATGCCAAATTTAGTTATTTTATAAAGCAAAGTCTTGCCAAGCTTATATAAACCTGAACTTTAAAGTATTGATTTTTACTTTCAATAATATATAACCCTTCTAAATAAGAGTTATTTTTATATGTATATAAAATATATTTTTTTCCTACTGATATGTCCATAATGTGATTTAACACTATGTAAGAGTAGAGGACATTTTATGTAACTGTCAAGTCTTTTGGTAAATTAGATATTCAAGCTAAACTTTCTCAATTGTTTGAATAGCCTTTAATATAAGGTGCATAAAATTTTTAAGTAAAGCTAAAATACAATGAGGAAAAATCTCATATTATTTCTTACTGGACAACATATAATTTCCAAAATACCAAGAGGTACGCTGATGTTCCACCTTTGAAATTCATATTATACTTCTTTTATTATTTTTATTGTTTTTCACTTGGTTTAAATCTAAATGTTTTACAGGGAAGAAAAAAGCTAACATATCCGAAGGGAGTATGAGACAACATGTAATGGAGCATTCTGAACATTATTTTGACATTGCTAATAAAAGTCAGGACATACTTCAAAGTATACATCAAGAACTATTACTTATAAACCAAGAGTAAACCAAATGGAAAATAATATTCTCAGCAATTTAATTTGGATTACACTTATCCATGTTCACTTGCTCCTGCACATTTAGACACACTAATGCTAAAAAAATTTAATGTTAGCAAAAGGAGCTATGCTGAAAATTTTTCCTAAGACATTAATTCCCTCTTATTTTTTGGAATGCATAATCTGTAAATTTTACTGACACTGTAAATCAATCAAAAGTGCTTAGAATGCCAAATGAGTGTATGCTTTCTAATTAAGTGTACGATAATGGAAAAGATGAAAAACATTACGGTGCCCCTCGTATTGGTGAAACACTTATGTAATTGCACAGCTCATCAGGCCCTGCCAACTAAAAGGGCAGCAGCCAGGCGAAGCATCTCGATTTGCTGTGTAGTTCTTTATCAGGAATGTTCAAAACGATTTTACAAAATTTGGAAGAGGTAAGAGTCAAAGATCAGTTATTAAACTATCCAGAAAAATGCACTCTTTCAGCTTTGTTTTTGAAGCAATCATTTCAGTCAGTAAATATGAATTTTTAATGACAGACTAATATTGCTCAGGGTTAAACTACCACTCTAACCTTTGACATCTGCAATAACTTTGAGTCTTCCGTGTGCGGCATAGTTTTTAATAATCCCAACACTTAACTATCTAACTAGTGGCACAACCAAGAGGGAGCAAGTCCTCATCACAGAGAAAGAACATAACTAATAAAAGCTTTCAAAATTAAAGCAAAAAATAAGCAAAATACCTCTCTTTTATCCATATCTGCATTTATCAAGATCCAGGAACAATAAGACTATAGCTTCACAATGAATAGTCAGCTATTGGTTTTATTTAAGCATAATTTTAATACAGTTCTGGAGTAAACTACCAATTTTCCTTCACTGGAGTAAATCTTAGACAGAGGCTCTAGTGGTTTCAATGATCTGTCTCCTGCTTTTGCTCATTTAGTTGTCAGCTGGTCTTTCTCTTATTTCATGGTTTCTCAAACTCTGTGTTAGATTGTTTCCTCACTGGGTAAGAAATATCAGTTAAAGATGCTAAATATATATATTTAAATATAGATGTTCAATAGATGTGTTTAAATAAATAAAGATGTTCTATACATATACATAAAATACAAAATTTCAAATATGTTTATTATCAATAGGTATTTCTGCTTGTACTTTCTACTGAACAGCATTACTATGTTCATGTCACATGATGTCAAGTACCTTCTACAAAATATCTCCTTTTCTGTTCTTTGTATTAGCACACGTTTTATAAAACACTTTGTGTTAGCAGAACAATGAGAGAAAAAGGAAAATGAAATCAACACTGAATACTCACTATGTACTAAACTAACTACATCATATAAATATTATACATTATTTCATTTAATTCATAAACTGACTCTCTAAAGTAGATATTTCCATCCTTAAATTAAAAGCAAAAGGCATCAGGAAACACTTCAAGATGTACAGACATGTGCCCAGGTTGTAAACTAGTTACTGATGGAGTCAAAGTATGAATAACTTCTGGGTCCCAGCCTGTTTATATTGCAATTTCTAGGCTCCATAAACCCTAAAAGCATTTCCTGTCGTTACTAGTGAGACCTTTGCTCTGTAGTTATTCTCTGCTTTGTAGCAAATTTCTTCCAACTTCCCTTTCCTGCCTCTCGTTATAGAAGCAGTTGGGTTGTTCACTTGTGGCTCCTTTGGGATTTTCTTGTTTGACTATTTTATTATATCAAGGATCTTTTACAGAAAGGATTCAGTATTATCTATGCCAAGGCAAGGAAGCTTAAAATTGGTGTTTCTTAAGTCATATTTTTGTTATAGTGTTTAATGTTGTCTTTAGGACCTGAAAGGAATAGAAGTCATGCTTCTTTATTTTACAAGTCAGCAGCCTTGTGTACAGATTAATATACAAGAGTAATAGGGTTCTGATCACTGGTCAGAACCCTTGCAGATTAAATAAAATTTGAAGATTGAAGTAAATTCAGTAACTAGAGAGAGAAGCAGAATGAAATTCAATGAAGGATGTCTGCTTCCACCACTCTTGTCTAACATTGTGCTGGAAGTTCTAGCCAGTAACTAATGCAAGAGAAGGGAATCAAACCCAGATAACTTGGAAAGAAAAAAATAAAACAATCACCATAGGCTTGTGATATCATTTCCATGCAAAAAATTGCAGGGAACACACAAAACACCTGCTAGAACTAATAAATGAGTTCAGCAAGATTTCAAGATACAAGATAAGCATACAAAATTAATTGCATTTCTATATAGTAGCAATGAACAAGTGCATAGTAAACTTTAAAACACAATACTATTTTGGACTCTGTAGGAGAAGGCGAGGGTGGGATGATTTGAGAGAATAGCACTGAAACATGTATATTATCATATGTGACAGATTGCCAGTCCAGGTTTGATGCATGAGACAGGGTGCTCAGGGCTGGTGCACTGGGATGATCCTGAGGGATGGGTTGGGGAGGGAGGTGAGGGGTTCAGGATGGGAGCACATGTACACTCATGGCTAATTCATGTCAATGTATGGCAAAATCACTACAATATTGTGAAGCAATTAGCCTCCAATTAAAATAAATTTTAAAAACACAATGCTATTTATAATCACTCAAAAAGCTGAATACTTAGGTGTAAGTGCAACAAAAATACAGGGCTTCAGATAGTATGCTTAAATCCTAAAAACAAACAAACAAAAAATAATGAAAGAAATCAAAGATGACCTAAACAGATAGAAAGACAGTATGCTAATTGTTTGGGAGACTCAAAACAGTTAAAGTATTAATTCTCTCTAAATTGATATTCAGATTTAGTGTTCTATGCAACAAAATCCCAGTGAAAACTTTTTTAGATAAAGAGAAGATTATTCTAAAATTTATATGGAAAGGCAAGGAAACTAGAATAATTAAAAAATAGGACATGGAACAATGGACAGGTATCAAATTGGGAAAGGAGTATGTCAAGGCTGTATATTGTCACCCTGATTGTTTAATATATATGCAGAGTACATCATGCGAAATGCTGGGCTTCATGAAGCACAAGCTGGAAATCGAGACTGCCAGGAGAAATATCAATAACTTCAGATATGCAAATGACACCACCCTTATGGCAGAAGGTGAAGAAGAACTAAAGAGTCTCTTGATGAAAGTGAAAGAAGAGAGTGAAAAATTTGGCTTAAAACTCAACATTCAACAAATTAAGATCATGGCATCTGGTCCCATCACTTCACAGCAAATAGGTGGGGAAACAATGGAAACTGTGAGAGACTTTATTTTCTTGGGCTCCAAAATCACTGCAGATGGTGACTGCAGCCATGAAATTAAAAGATACGTGCTCCTTGGAAGAAAAGCTATGACCAACCTAGACAGCATATTAAAAAGCAGAGACATTACTTTACCAAAAAAGTCTGTCTAGTCAAAGCTATGGTTTTCCAGTAGTCATGTATAAATGTGAGAGTTGGACTATAAAGAAAGCTGAGCACTGAAGAATTGATGCATTTGAACTGTGGTGCTGGAAGACTCTTGAGAGCCCCTTGGACTGAAAGGAGATCCATCCAGTCCATCCTAAAGAAAATCAGTCATGAATATTCATTGGAAGGACTGATGCTGAAGCTGAAGCTCCAATACTTTGGCCACCTGATGCAAAGAACTGACTCATTGGAAAAGACCCTGATGCTGGGAAAGATTGAAGGTAGGAGAAGAAGGGGACAACAGAGGATGAGATGGTTGGATGGCATCACCAACCCTATAGACATGAGTTTGATTAAGCTCCAGGAGTTGGTGATGGACAGAGAAGCTTGGCGTGCTGCAGTCCATGCGGTCACAAAAAGTCGGACACAACTAAGCAACTGAACTGAACTGACTAATTTTGAAAAAGAATAAACTGCGAGGAATCAGCCTACCCAATTTCAAGACTGATTATATAGGTACGATAATCAAGACCACACAGTATTGGCAGAGGGGTAGGCACATAGATCAGTGGAACAGAATAGAGAACTCAGAAATAATCTCTACCCTTATCCTAAACTGCTTTTTCTCAAAGATGCAAAGGCAATCCAATGAAGGAAGGATAACCTTTTCAATAAATAATGCTCTAATGAGTGCACTTCTACAAGCATTTAAAAAATAATGAAACTCATCCTAATTGTCACAACTTATATAATGACAATTAACTCAAAATTAACCATGGGAACATATGCAAAATGTTAAACTAGAAGTCTTTTTGAAAAAAATAGGAGAAAATATTTGGGATTGAGGCTAGGCTAAGAATTCTTACTTAGAGCTGACACCAAAAGGACAATCCCTAAAAAGAAAAACTGATAAATTGGCCTCTACTAAATTAGAAAGCATTTGTCTGTGGAAGACCCTGTTAAGGTTATGAAAGCTAAATTACGCAATGGGAGAAAATATTTGAAAACTACATGTCTAGTGGGCCTATTATCTCTATGCTGCTGCTGCTGCTAAGTCACTTCAGTCGTGTCGGACTCTCTGCGACCCCATAGATGGCAACCCACCAGGCTCCCCCGTCCCTGGGATTCTCCAGGCAAGAACACTGGAGTGGGTTGCCATTTCTTTCTCCAATGCGTGAAAGTGAAAAGTGAAAGTGAAGTCACTCAGTCGTGTCTGACTGGTAGCAACCCCATGGACTGCAGCCTACCAGGCTCCTCTGTCCATGGGATTTTCTAGGCAAGAGTACTGGAGTGGCTTGCCACTGTCTTCTCCGAGTATCTATATGAAGAACCCTCAAAACTCAAGAGCTAAAATATAAATAATCCAAATAAAAAAATGGATCAAAAATATGAACAAGCATTTTATCAAAGAATAAGTCTGGCAAATAAGTACATTAAAAGATGTTCAATATCATTACCCACTAGGCAAATGCAAATTAAAGTCACAATGAGACATAATCATACACCTAGAAAAATGGCTAAAATTTTAAAATAATGAAAACACCAAATACTGACAAATATGTGGAGAAACCGAATCACTTGCACCTTGCTGTTGAAAATGTAAAATGGTACAGCCACTCTGGAAAACAGTTAGGCAATTTCTTTAAAAGATTTTAACATGCAATTACCAGTCAACCTAGCTACTGCATTCCTCATCACTTAGCCCAGAAAAATGAAAACATATGTTCACACAAGAGCCTGCATATGAATGCTCCTAGCAGCTTTATTTGTAATAACTGACAACTAGCCGTCTATGAGGTCGCACAGAGTCGGACATGACTGAAGTGACTTAGCAGTAGCAGAAACAGTACATATATCCTTCAACAGATGAATGGTTGAAAATTATAATACAGAGATCATAGAATACTACTCAGCTAGTAGAATTCTAGCTGAGAATCATGTGTTCTCAGCTACAAAAGAACCAACTTTTGAGATGATGAGTGGAAAAAAACAATTTCAAAAGTTAAGCACTGTATAATTTCATTTATATGCCATTCTTAAGATGACAAAATTGTAGATTTAAGAAAAGATTAGTAGCTGCAGGGATTAAGTTCAAAGAAAGAGAGAAGTAGATGTGACTATAAGACAGCAACATGAGAGATCCTTTTGGCGATAATGTTTTGTATCTCCATTTGAACTTTTGTGAGAAAATGAACACATTACAACAGCCTCCTGTGATACTTCTTCCAACTCCTTAGGGTCACAGGAAACAGGTTTCCCAATTATTAGATGGCTTAGTTAATTCATAAAAGGTCCAAAAAAAAGAGAGAGAGAGAGAGTTTTACTGATAACAAAGATTTGAATATGAGTAATGAATTCTTTTTCTGAGTAAGATGATCTATAAAGAAAAGCTTCTGATAGATACATGGAGAATGATCTAAAATTTTTGCTATGTAATTGGAATAGTGGGTAGATTCACATGAGGAACAGATTATTTCTAATACCATAAATAAAACTAATCTTTAGGATGAAGTTAGAAGACTTGGTTAAGACTTCAGCATTCAAGTTTTATTGGCTACATCGAAACATACAAATGGTTAAATCACTATTTCATCATGATGGATTGACGGCTTGTCCTTCATCTATTAATTCTCTTCTAAAATGTTTCAGAACCTGAGTAAAATCAGGCTTTATTTTCTGTTACAAAATTTTCTAGGTGTATTTTTCAATGTTTATAAATTGCTCAGTTTATCAAAGGGTTAAGAAAGTGACCTCATCTGAGTTAAATTTGATGTCATTTAGCTTAACTTGTATTTTCACATAGGATAATTTATAAAACAGGACTAAACCCTTGTGGCTCAAATGGTAAAAGTATCTGCCTGCAATTCAGGAGACCCGAGTTCCATCTCTGAGTTGGGACGATCCACTGGAGAAGGGAATGGCAACCCACTCCAGTATCCTTGCCTGGAGGATTCCATGAACAAAGGCGCCTCGTAGGCCACAGCCCATGAAGTTGCAAAGAGTCAGAGTCAACTATGCAACAAACTCTAACACTAAATATGGACATTAGTACTCCCTTTCAAAAAGGCAAAAAAAGTCTTGGAACTGGGGATTTGGGGAAAAAAAAAAACCAACCTAAGTTTAATCAAATCTCTCACTGATTCATGTTGAGAAACATTATGTGCAAAATTATGATAGATTTTATAAGGATTATATGCAATTAAAGATCTTATCAGGGCATAAAAATTTCAAAGACTGGGGAAGATGAATCTAGTAAGTAATCTCTCAGAAACAAAGGACATGCCAAAATTTTCCATGTGTTATTTAATTTTGAACATTAGAACAAAAATTTAGCATGACTGGAGAAAAAAAGCATGTCACATCATTTCTTGCCAAAGCTTTCATAATCATTTTATTAGGGAGGTGTATTGAATAAAAATTTCAGATTCTAATAAACTACCTACTATCATTTTTACAAGGCTACATTTCTCTTGATTATTTTTATTAAATATATGTGCATTAGTCCAAAGTTCACTTTTTAAAATTTATTTAAAATTGTTGTAGAAATTCACCATCCCAGGAAACATTCACCTAAAATGTAGCCCTGATGTTTGAAAATAATAAAATTACAGTGTGAATTCTAAATGCAAGTCTAGATATATTCTTCAAATAAATTAAAAGGACGAGCAATTTTGCAGTGGATACATTTGAGCTAAATATATTATCATTACCATTCCTATTATTGCTATTCAGGTAGTTCACTCTTCTAATGAACCTGGCTTTCTCCTTTATTTCAAGATGTCAGTGGTCTTAATTAAGCAACCAAATGGATGTGTCCTGGTTACTTAAAGCAAGATGAATTATACTAGGAATTATTAGGGCCTTTCAAAGACAACTCAACATGCTGGGCCAAGCAAGAGCAAAGGAACAGGGTAGACACATCTGCAGATGCTGAGTACAGGATCCAAATCCAATCTGGTAACCTTGGTGACCAGGAATCAAGTGGCAGGTTGCAGTCCAGGCGAATGAGCAAGAGAGAGGCGGCAGTTGTTCCAATAGAAAAAAAGTATAGTGATGCAGAACTCAATTATGATAGAGGGCTATATCTCCCAATTCCAAGCAGGCTAAAATATTGACATCAGAGAAGTCTATCAAAAAGTAATAAAACTAGTCATATAGCTGAGGATCTAGAGCTGAGCAGAATTATCATCCAACAACTATTATAATAGGGAGCTCTGGATGCCAGCAAGACCACTTTAGGAAACCATTGCAATCACCCAGGTAAAAGATGATGCTAGCTTGAATCAGCATGTTGACAATGGGCATGTCGACAATGGTCAAAATCTGCATATATTTTCACAGTAAACCCCACAGGATTTTCTGATAAAGTACATGTGGGATATCAAAGACAGAAAAAATGGCATGGGTATCCCTTGAAGGTTGAAACAACATTGAAAATGAAATTATCATGAACATCAGTTCAGTTCAGTTCAGTCGCTCAGTCGTGTCCAACTCTTTGCAACCCCATGAATTGCAGCACGCCAGGCGTCCCTGTTCATCACCATCTCCTGTAGTTCACTCAGACTCACGTCCATCGAGTCCGTGATGCCATCCAGCCATCTCATCATCGGTCGTCGCCTTTCCCTCCTGCCCCCAATCTCTCCCAGCATCAGAGTCTTTTCCAATGAGTCAACTCTTCTCATGAGGTGACCAAAGTACTGGAGTTTCAGCTTTAGCATCATTCCTTCCAAAGAAATCCCAGGGCTGATCTCCTTCAGAATGGACGGGTTGGATCTCCTTGCAGTCCAAGGGACTCTCAAGAGTCTTCTCCAACACCACAGTTCAAAAGCATCAATTCTTCGTTGCTCAGCCTTCTTCACAGTCCAACTCTCATATCCATACATGACCACAGGAAAAACCATAGCCTTGACTAGATGGACCTTTGTGGGCAAAGTAATGTCTCAGCTTTTCAATATGCTATTTAGGTTGGTCATAACTTTTCTTCCAATGAGTAAGCGTCTTCTAATTTCATGGCTGCAGTCACCATCTGCAGTGATTTTGGAGCCCCCAAAATAAAGTCTGACACTGTTTCCCCATCTATTTTCCATGAAGTGATGGGACCGGATGCCATGATCTTTGTTTTCTGAATGTTGAGCTTTAAGCCAACTTTTTCGCTCTCCTCTTTCACTTTCATCAAGAGGCCCTTTAGCTCCTCTTCACTTTCTGCCATAAGGGTGGTGTCATCTGCATATCTGAGGTTATTGATATTTCTCCTGGCAATCTTGATTCCAGCTGGTGTTTCTTCCAGCCCAGCGTTTCTCATGATGTACTCTGCATACAAGTTAAATAAGCAAGGTGACAATATACAGCCCTGATGTACTCCTTTCCCTATTTGGAACCAGTCTGTTGTTTCATGTCCAGTTCTAACTGTTGCTTCCTGACCTGCATACAGATTTCTCAAGAGGCAGGTTAGGTGGTCTGGTATTCCCATCTCTTTCAGAGTTTTCCACAGTTTATTGTGATCCATACAGTCAAAGGCTTTAGCTTAGTCAAGAAGGCAGAAGTATATGTTTTTCTGGAACTCTCTTGCTTTTTCCATGATCCAGTAGATGTTGGCAGTTTGATCTCTGGTTCCTCTGCCTTTTCTAAAACCAGCTTGAACATCAGGAAGTTCTCGGTTCCTTTATTGCTGAAGCCTGGCTTGGAGAATTTTGAGCATTACTTTACTAGCATGTGAGATGAGTGCAATTGTGTGGTAGTTTGAGCATTCTTTGGCATTGCCTTTCTTTGGAATTGGAATGAAAACTGACCTTTTCCAGTCCTGTGGCCACTGCTGAGTTTTCCAAATTTGCTGGCATATTGAGTGCAGCACTTTCACAGCACCTCTTTCAGGATTTGAAATAACTCAACTGGAATTCCATCACCTCCACTAGCTTTGTTCGTAGTGATGCTTTCTAAGGCCCACTTGACTTCACATTCCATGATGTCTGGCTCTAGATTAGTGATCACATCATCATAAGTAATCATATAATAATATATCATGATATCTGAAACTTAAAGAAGGTACTTTTGAGAGTCAAAGAGGATTAATAATTACACTGAGAAAACAGGCAAAATAGGTTTATAGATACCCTACGATTCAATGAGCTGAAAAGTTGAATTGGAGGTGGTGCTGTTGGAATAAGGAACTAAGCTTTGAACATAGTGAGTCTAACAGGCCTACAAATCATCTTAAGGAGATAGTGCACATAGGCCATCAGACATATTCTTCTGAGTTCATAAAGAGTTCTGAACCATATATAAAAATTTTAGTGCCATCAGTCTATTTAATATCTTGAGACTGAATAAGAGCAAAAAGGAATTAGTACCGCTACCTAAGAAAATAGGGAAAACCACTAGACCATCCAGATATGACCTAAATCAAATCCCTTACAACTATACAGTGGAAGTGAAAAATACATTCAAGGGATTAGATCTGATAGAGTGCCCGAAGAACTATGGATGGAGGTTCGTGACATTGTACAGGAGGCAGTGATCAAGAACATGCCCAAGAAATGCAAAAAGGCAAAATGGTTGTCTGAGGAGGCCTTACAAATAGCTGAGAAAGGAAGAGAAGTGAAAAGCAAAGGAAAAAAGGAAAGATACCCATCTGAATGCAGAGTTCCAAAGAATAGCAAGGAGAGATAAGAAAGCCTTCCTCCATGATGAATGCAAAGAAACAGAGGAAAACAATAGAAAGGGAAAGACTAGAGATCTCTTCAAGAAAATTAGAGATACCAAGGGAACATTTCATGCAAAGATAGGCTCAATAAAGGACAGAAATGGTATGGACCTAACAGAAGCAGAAGACATTAAGAAGAGGTGGCAAGAATACACAGAAGAACTGTACCAAACAGATCTTCAGGACCCAGATAATCACGATGGTGTGATCACTCACCTAGAGCCAGACATCTTGGAATACGAAGTCAAGTAGGCATTAGGAAGCATGACTATGAACAAAGCTAGAGTAGATGATGAAATTCCAGTTGAGCTATTTCAAATCCTAGATGATGCTGTGAAAGTGCTGCACTCAATATGCCAGCAAATTTGGAAAACTCAGCAGTGGCCACAGGACTGGAAAAGGTCAATTTTCATTCCAATCCCCAAAAGAGGCAATTAGAATGTTCAAACTACCACACAATTACACTCATCTCACATGCTAGCAAAGTAATGCTCAAAATTCTCCAAGCCAGGCTTCAACAGTAAATGAACCATGAACTTCCAGATGTTCAGGCTGGATTTAAAAAGGCAGAGGAACCAGAGATCAAATTGCCAACATCTGCTGGATCATGGAAAAAGCAAGAGAGTTCCAGAAAAACATCCCTCTCTGTTTTATTGACTATGCCAAAGCGTTTAACTGTGTGGATCACAACAAACTGGAAAATTCTAAAAGAGATGGGAATACCAGACCACCTGACCTGCCTCTTGAGAAATCTGTATGTAGGTCAAGAAGCAACAGTTAGAACTAGACATCGAACAACAGACTGGTTGCAAATCGGGAAAGGAGTATGTCAAGGCTGTATATTGTCACCCTGCTTATTTAACTTCTATGCAGAGTACATCATGAGAAATGCCGGGCAGGATGAAGCACAAGCTGGAATCAAGATTGCTGGGAGAAATATCAATAACCTCAGATATGCAGATGACACCACCCTTATGGCAGAAAGTGAAGACTAAGGAGCCTCTAGATGAAAGTGAAAGAAGAGAGTGAGAACGTTGGTTTAAAATTCAACATTCAGAAAATGAAGATCATGGCATCTGGTCCCGTCACTTCATGGCAACAGATGGGGAAACAATGGAAACAGTGAGAGACTTTATTTCGGGGGCTCCAAAATCAATGCAGATGGTGACTGCAGCCATGAAATTAAAAGAAGCTTACTCCTTGGAAGGAAAGTTATGACCAACCTAGACAGCATATTAAAAAGCAGAGACATTACTTTGCCAACTAAGGTCTATCTAGTCAAGGCTATGGTTTTTCCATTGGTCATGTATGGATATGAGAGTTGGACTATAAAGAAAGCTGAGTGCCAAAGAATTGATGCTTTTGAACTGTGGTGTTGGAGAAGACTCTTGAGAGTCCCTTGGACTGCAGGGAGACCCAATCAGTCCATCCTAAAGGAGATCAGTCCTGGGTGTTCATTGGAGGGACTGATGTTGAAGCTGAAACTCCAATACTTTGGCCACCTGATGTGAAGAACCGACTCACTGGAAAAGACCCTGATACTGGGAAATATCGAATCAGGAGGAGAAGGGGATGGCAGAGGATGAGATGGCTGGATGGCATCACTGATGTGATGGACATGAGTTTGAGTAGGCTCCAGGAGTTGGTGATGGACAGAGAAGCCTGCCATGCTGCAGTCCATGGGGTCGCAGAGAGATGGACACAACTGAAGGACTGAACCAAACTGAAGAGCTACCTAAAAGAAGAGGCCAAAGGCCTGAGCCTTGTTTTAGCCACTCCAAAACAAAAGCCAGCCTGAATTCTCAAAAGAACAGGAAGTTATTTGACCTACTTAAGGATACAGTTCTGCCTCAGGTACATAAAACCCACATGAATATAAACGGGATTTCAAAAGTTAATACATGACATTTTCTAATACTATAGTGTTGATTGCCTTTTCAAATATATAAGAAAATAATGAACCTTAAACCACTTCTTGAAATCTAATCAAATTCTATTTATTCACACATCTAAAGACATTCTTACCTTCCATTTAACAGTATTATTATAATATTCTCATAAATCTTCTGCTAATGCCTCACAAATGGATTTTAAATAGAATACATCACAGTCTGTGTCTTTATTCAACTCACGTTAAATGTTATAATCACTAATAGAAGGCTGCCAAACCCAAGTTCCCATGGGAGGTGTTAAGAAATTGAATAAGCCTTTGTAAAATTATTTGTACAAAATTCACCAGAACAATGTTGAGATGGATCACCAGGCAGAGTATGGACAATATCATCATCCATCAAGCAACTTCTTAGTAATGCAAAAAATAGAAGTCCTTTGGCACAAAATTAAAGACTGTATTTTAAAATGAGAAAGATCAACAAAAGAACAATAAAGACTTTAAATTTTAAATGCCTATCCTTAAAAACTTTTTCTCAAAAATTCTTCTTTAACTTATTTTTATGACTAAGAGTTTTACATCCATTAAAAATCTATTCGATTTTCATTCTTTTGTCTTGTGATAAAAAAACATTTCACAGCAGACAAGGGAAAAGCTAAATTGACAGCATTTAACATTTAGTTTTGAAGGAATTGGGAGACACTCATGTTTCCCAAGGTTCCTATTGTCTAAATGTTTTTATATTAGTAAAATTTATACAATCTTTAAAAAACCTATCTTTAAACTTGAGAATTTTTTACAACAAATAGAGAAAAAGAGAGGAGTTTCAATCTAAGATGAAACTGCTTACAAGATATTTTGTTTATACCTACATTTGTCATCAAATGTTTTTGTATCTTCATTAATGTGAAAAATGAACATGGGCATTCTAGATAGTGATTTTATTTCCTTTGAATATATACCCAGAAGTGGGATTGCTAGATCATATTTTTAATTTCTTGAGGAACCTCCATACTATTTACCATATGCCTATACCAATTTATGATCTCCCCAATAGTATTGGGAGGGTTCCCATTTCTCCACATCTGCGCCAAAACCTTTTATTTTCAACTTTTTCATAACAGCCAGCCTAACAAGTTTGAGCTGATATCTCATTTTGCCTTGAAGTTCCGTTTCCCTAATGATTAATACTATTGAGCATGTTTTCATATACCTGTTCACCATTTGTATGTCTTGTAAGAAGAGTGTCATATCAAGTCTTTCGCCTATTTTATAATCAGATTATTTGACTTTTTGTTACTGAGTTGTATGAGCGCCTTATATATTTTGGATATTAACTCTTTATTGGATATATCATTTGCAAATATTTTCTCCCTTTCTGTAGTTTGCATTTTAATTTTGTTAATTGTTTCAATTGCTGCAAAAATAAAAATTCAAGAAAGTTTTTAGTCTGATGTAAATAATCTAGGTTTTGATAGATGATTCTATTCAAATCTCCTTCCTCTTGAAGATTCAAGGTCCTCTTTAGCCCTCTCATGGACACTAAACTCAAATCCACATCAGTGGCCTCTATCCCCACTTCAGGGCATGTACGTGTGCCTTTAGTCATTTAGTTGTGTCCTACTCATTGCAACCTCATGGAATGTAGCCTGCCAGGCTCCTTTTCCATGGGATTCTCTAAGTAAGAATATTGGAAAGTGAAGTCGCTCAGTCGTGTCTGGCTCTTTGCGACCCCATGGATTGTAGCCTACCAGGCTCCTCCCTCTGTGGGATTCTCCAGGCAAGAGTACTGGTGTGGGTTGCCATTTCCTTCTCCAAGAATATTGGAGTGGGTAGCCATTACCTTCTCCAGGGAATCTTCCCGACCCAGGGATCAAACCTGGATCTCCTGCATTGCAGGCAGATTCTTTACTGTCTGAGCCACTTCAGGGCATCAGCAGGTGAATATCTATGGGTGGAAGAGGATAGAGGATTATCAATGATGTTTAGTTTCTTCCTTTTTGAATCTCTATCCATTGTTTTCTGTAATAAAAAATATATTTTTAATTATGGTCAGAAAGATGAGTTGTGTTTCCTGCAAGTGAGATGGCAACAATATGGATGTTTTACTCTATGACACAGAATTATGCATATGTCCAAAAGTGTATATGCTTTTCCGTTTAGACCAGACATAGAATATGCAGTTCTATTCTTTTCAGAAAAGACTAGACTTGTCCTTCAGTGATACAGGAAAATCAGTGGGGTCTTTTAAGGAATCTAAAACGTATTTTAATTTTACCCTTCTACTCAGTTGTTGGAACAATAAATTATGTGCAAATTTTATTTCAACACAGTATCAGATATCTTAATAACAGTGGAATATTTCTTAGTCATTTGAATCGTTAGTGTACATGACACAAATGCAGATTTTTTGAAAAGAGCTGTGTCGGCTATATTTTACAATCTGTTTCTTGAATGCAGTCATAATATGAAATGCCTACAAAGAACATTTCCTTTCTTCCATTTCATTTTTTAAAGTGTCTCAGAAAACTTATTAGGTAAAGAGATGGAAATAAAGAAGGTTATTGTAGGAATGTTTTCACTTAAGGAGTCTTTCCTGGTTGATATATATTTCTGTGTAAAATTGGGGTGGAGGGGTCTTTCCTCTCTGTCAAATCTTTGATCCTAACGAAAAGAAATATTCCAGATGAAGGCAATGAAAGGAATGCTTTTATGAAGTTCTCTCTTTTTGAAGATGGTTAAGTGTTGAAAAGTTGTCCCTTCATTTTACCTGTCTTTGAATCTTATTGTGGTTTGCTTATATTTACCAAAATAAAAATTTAGATAAATAGCACCTATATTGAGAAAACTACATATAAAATAAGTTTCTAAATTTCTACATTCAAAAATACAGTTACAGTGAAATGAGAATTTCTTTCCAGAGAAAGAAGGAAGAGAAAGGAGAAGAGAAGCTTGCAGAGGCTGTATTTACACAGGCAAAGTAAAGTAGAAAGTTAAGATACTGTCTGGGGAAACTGGTCTCTCTGAAATGGTATCTCACTAAGCAACTTCTTCCTTCCCCCTACATCCACTTCCCTGTCCCTTTTCCTTTCTAATCATCTGTTTCATTTCAGAGACACATCAAAGATGATTTTCATGCAGAAATGCCCGAAATCCATTTTCAGTGTTTCCAAAGAAGCTTCAACAGAATCATATGAATTTTATTAACTCTCCACTACATTTTTTCCTACCTAGACTTAGAGAAAGGGTGTGAAAGCTTGTCCTTCAGCTTCTGTCAGCAAATGACACGTTCTATTCTTTTCAGAAAGGGCTAGTCTGCTGGGAGTTCATTCTGGTAGATGTGTAGAAAAGTCTAGAAAGATAAGTTTAGATAGTCTCAGTTCTTCCAAGATTTTTTCAAAAAGTACCGTAGCCTCCTAAAGCACTACAGAAAGGGAAGGAAGTGGTATGATTCAAAATACTTTTGCCAGAGTGAGATTCTCGAAGGGCCTGGAATGTTTACAGCTATAGACAGCGTACAAGATGAGTATGTCATATTCTCATCTTCTTCTTTGGGCCCCCTCTACCAGCGGGATGAGTACAGGGAAGGCTTTAAGAAATTCTTAAAAAGTAACATACACAAAAGCTTCCAACTGAACCTGATCTGTTACTCATCTGCTCCTGGGTTTGCTTTCCTTTGGAATCATAATTAAAAACAAACACAATTTCTCAGTAATACTAATGTAACCCTGTAATTATGAAGTGCATAAAAGAGCTAAATTTCCATTTTCCCTATTTATGCAGTGCTTTCCAGGAAAGAGACGTGTATCTAAAAGCAGGAGCAAAGGGAGGATGGACAGTGTTTCATTTGTGCATCAGTAATAAGATTTGAAAGTTCTTCAGTTTAAAAAAATGCTTTCTGCTTCCACAATAAATAAAGCTACACTTAGGTATTTAAATATGCCCCCTATTAAGATACAAAGAAGGCAAAATTTTCAGTTTTGGGTTGACAATCTCTATTGTTCTTTTGTAAATTCCACAGATATGTTTTAAGAAGGGGGCTTGACAGTGGGGACTGTTAAGACATTTCTTTAAATAAAGCACTTTAGAAACTTACATTTCTACAAATTTAATTAAAATTAAGAAGAAAAATTAATTTCTAGCATTGACAGGAGGTAACTTAGTACAGGAGGTAACTTAGTGGGAAGATATGTACTTATACAACAACTTCTTCCTAACAGACTTAAGATTCATTACAAATGTTTAATTATGATTTCATGTAGAGTAAGAGATATGTATTATATTTTAAAGATTAGAGTTCAAAAATTCTGAAGCAAAGAGAAAGTGAATAACTTTAAAGGTCACTGGCAAGTTCTTCACACCAGGGAAAAATGACATAGGAGTTCTCTGGCAGTCCACACAGTTTGGTATTCATTAGACTATGTATGATTAATTTCGACATGGACAAACTTTGAACTGCAAACAATTAACAGACTTGAGCTTAAATGTCCACAGAGTAAGAAAAATAGCCTTCTTTTTAGACAAATATAGTAGTGGCTAGGTAGGCGTGCTTCTGACTTCACCATCATACTCTTCCCCGAAATATTACATCACCATTTTGGAACACATGCTGCTGCCCTCTTTAATTATGTGTTTGGATGGCCAGCTACTTGTGGAATTAGAGAAGTAACAGTTCAGCATCTAGCCTTTCAATTGAACTGGATGACCTTATGTTTAAAAGGAATGGCTAAATAGGAACTGACCACAGGCTTGTCAGCTGGATTCAAAGATATGTTTGTGGGTAGCTATGCTGGATACTTTGGGGAAGTTTGTCCATCTTATAATAATCATCTTGTCAAAAAATAGGAGAAGAGGAGAGAGGAGAAGAAATAAGAGGCATGGAGCTGATGCTGATTATTGAGACTGACCATTTTATCTTTGGAATTTCTTCAAGCCAAAATCTGGGTCTGGTGATAAACAAAAATGGGAGAAGCAAGATGACTCCCCGAGAGATTCATAAAATGCAGATCAGTCAGACACTTTTACTGATGTCAGTCTAATAAAGCCTACAATTTATCAATTATGTAAATTTTAAACTGTATTAATTACATACATTCAAATAGCATGCACCTGTGTCCCATGTTGGACTCTTAACAGATTAAATTAAATTGGAACCACATTGTTTTTTATTTTGTGCCAACATAACTGAATCTCAAAACAATGCAATAGGAAATTACTAATATAGTCAAAACTCATTAATAAGGCATACAGTTAACTTTCTTGTCAAGTTTGATATAGAGTTTCTGTATTTTTCCAAAACCAGTTTCAGCCCAACTTCCCTTAGTGGTTTTGAAAACAGAAACACAGCAAGTTGAGATGGTGTATTGACTCCAACTCTATTCCCACAGGTGAATTTAAGTTAGTGCTACACAGTCCAAACTGTTAAAGAATTGGCAGCTGTAATGCCGCAGTCTGAAGTCCACTCCAGCAATTCTAAGAGGGAACAATACAGAGCAATTTTTTTAAGGAATGTGTATCTCTTTACTAGTTTCAGAATTTTATGTGCACAAAGGATCTTATATAATCCTTTCCTCTAAGAGATAAAGAAGCCAAGAGCCAGATAGGTTACTTGATTTGTCCAAGGACACACAGTTAATACTTGGGGTAAGCGGGCCAAGAACTTCAGCTTCTTGGCTAATAGTGAGGTTTGGTAATGGGAGCCTTCATATAGTTGCTATTTAAGTTTTTGATATGCTTAGCTGTGGTCGTGATTTTTCCCCTGGTTTAACCATCGATATTATAAAGTCTGTCTCATAGTTCTCAGTGGAAAGTAGAAAAAGGGTATAGACTTTGGAAGTACTGAGATAGAAAAACTGACAGGCTTGAAACAGAGAAGACTAGACAGGTAGTCTCAAAAAATGGGATCTTTGTTTCAGCTCTTTCTGAATTGCTATGGACTACAGTTTGCTTCAACTCCTTGAATTTATTTTTTCCTTTAGAAAATTAGAACCACAACCCTGTTCATCCCAAGGAGTGGTCCAAAGTCTGAAATTCAATCATTTAGGTAAAAATATTTTATAAAGTGTAAACTACCTCAAGTGTAGGCCATCATCATCAGAGTGCCACTCAACTTTTTTAAGATCTCCAAATTGGATTTTTCACTGGCAAGACTTAATAGTGCCAGGACAGAGAGTCACTATTGAGACAGTGGTTAAAAGCAACAATGATTGGAAGTGCTCTCTTGCCAGGAGTTTCAAATATTAGAAGGGCAAACACACCAAGAGTAGGACCTTCAGGCAAGCAGATCTTTCCACAGGCAGAGACATTTTAACCCTTTTCAGCCTTTTCAGAGTGAAGGGCTGAGATAATTATTCACTTGACTGTCACTCTCCAAAGTAGGTAAGGCAATTATTTCTGATGACATTTATTCCTGAGAGAAGAATAAATGGTGGTATATCTTATAAAAATATTGTTTGAGTCTCAAGCATTATTATACAGGAAACATTTTTCTAATGTAATATTTTAAAACAGAATTTATTTTACGTTCTTAACAGATTCTATAATGTTGTATAAATTTAAAAAAGTTTAGTGTTTAAAATCCTTTGGAAAGAACAATGCTTTCAGTTGTTAGTCTACCTGTAATTCTGCACTTTTCCCTGATATAATTTTTAATATCATGAAGGTATTTTGAAGGTCTGGAGTGAGATTTAGAATCAGTTTATCTATACCAGATGAGTCCTTTTCAGAAGGACTAATTTAATTATAACAAACAAAAAAGAAAGAGAGAATGAAACTCAATGAATGAAATATACAATAATTTCTCTTTATGATTTCTTAAAATTATTTTAAATATAATTTTAATGTTTTCTAGCTTTTACATACAACTTATGCTGGTTTATCAATATTGTTTTTAGAATCCAAACATTCAAAAGGGAACAATATTTATAACGTTGTTAATGTTATATAATGAAAATAACATTTGTTATCTACTACTCCAAAGCATCTGTATCCTCTGAGAACATTACTATCTTCTTTACTACTTACTGTTGATCTTTCTAAATAGTTTATATCTAGTAGAGTACAACTTATTTGTGAACTTTTATAAGCTTACAGTTAAAAAAAAATTCCCTAATTTACCTAATTATTCTCATTTCATTGCTTTAAAGTAGAGGCCAAGAAAGTATGGTCTATAGGCATAATCTGGCCCTCTACCTTTTATTGATAAAGTTTTACTGGAACACCACTACTCCCGTTTCTTTGCATATTACCCATGAATACTTTGCCTATAATAGCAGAACTCAGTAGCTGTGACAGAGACTGTGTGGCACAAAATCCTGAAATATTTATTATCTGGCACTTCACAGAAAGAGTTTCCTGACCCCTGTTTTAAAGGAGTCATCCACTCAGTCTTATGAATTGTGAGGGCCTGAGCATTTCCTTCTCCAATCTTTTATTCTTGTAGATCTCTAGGAAACAGTGTGCTTCTCAGAAATTCAATAATAAGTAAGTATATTCGGAGTCATGTTATTTCCTTCTCAGTGGGAGCTACATGGCACCCAGTGGTTAGACAGTGGCTACTTATCCTAATACTGTTGTACATCATTAAATATTTAGTTAGCAACTTATTATCTACAAAATTGCCAGATAGATGGCACTATTTTTCTCTTAGAAATCTCATCTTCTATACTACTTATCTTGAGTCATCTTCAAGATAACTGCCAAAATCTTCCTAGTCTATTATTTAATTAGATCACGCTATTTTTATATTTCTAAAACTTTTTTCCTAGAATGGTTCAGAATTTTTAAATTCTCATTCTCTTTCTATCCATATACCTCCTTCTATCCATATAACTTTTTATATCCATATCACTCATATCATATTAGCCCAGTCTTTCCCTGTTCCTTTCTCAGCCTTAAGTATTCTCTTAAACCACATACTCTGTCTAGAATGTACTTAGCCATCAGCCATCTTCTACCACATGGACAAGGTCAACATCCTAGAAAAGGAAAGAGCAACAAGACAAAGGACACTGTGGTTTCTCAAAGACCTACTGGGGCAGAGCCATCTATTGATCTTGAACCACCCATGTACTTCTGAACCACTGTGTGAGAAAGAAATAAACCTCCTTCTTGTTTAAGCCACTGTATTTTAGGTATATTTGTAACATTTAGATCTGTCTGTACTCTAAGCAATGCATAACTAATTTTTATGAATATAAACCTGTGCTACATGCTCAATTGCTCAGTCATGTCTGACTTTGTGCAACACCATGGGCTATAACCTGTCAGGCTCCTCTGTCCATGGAATTTTCCTGGCAAGAATACTGGAGTGGGTTGCCACTTCCTGCTTCAGAGGATCTTCTCAACCCATGATGGAACCCACATCTCTTGCATCTCCTGTATTGGCAGGTGGATTCTTTTACCACTGTACCAACTGGACCAAGTTCCCTTTAACCCTGTTGGTTTTTCAGTAGTTTTACTGATGATAACAAGTGAAGTGCAGAATTTTGAATACACCACTAACTTATTTTCTCTCTTCCTATTTACCTCTTTACTCTCCATGTAACTTTAAAAAATAAAATCAAAGTGTCTTTTCCATTATGTGTAAATTTAATTTGTTTCAAATAGCAATACATATTATATTTTGCTAAAAATCCAGAGTTCTTCCTATCTTGTGAAACAAATTTTTCATAATTTATTTTCAATTGGAGGATACATGCTTTACAGTATTTTGTGATACATTCTCTCAAACAGGGGAAATCTCTATACCTTGATGATTTTGATTCACTAACTAAAATCTCAGAGTGATATGACGATCTGTGTCCTGATGGTCGTTTATCTTCAAAATCAAAAAGGGGCTGTTTAAATAATTCCGTTGCTGTTGTTTAGTCACTAAGTTGTGTCCAACTCTTCGCAATGCCGTGGACTGTAACCCACCAGGCTCCTCTGTCCATAGCATTTCCCAGGCAAGATTATTGTAGAGGGTTACCATTTCCTTCTCTAGGGAATCTTCCCAACCCAGGGATCAAACTTGTGTCTCCCACATTAACAAGTGGATTCTTTACTGCCGAGCTACCAGAAAAGCCATAAAATAAAAAAAAATCATTTTGGCGGCGGTTACATATAAGTTAGGCCATGTTGTCTCCAAGAATATTGATAACCAAATATTCTTCAAGCTCCATAAATATTTTTTTCACTTCCTTTAAACATAGTTGCTTTCCTAGATAAGCCAGTACTGAATTATCAAAATGAAACATAGAATGAAAATATCTGTTTTATTTACAAAGTGGGAAAAAAGTTGAGAAGGGTCAATTCAATGCTTGTTACTGTCATTCAGTCGCTAAGCTGAGTCCAGCTATTTGCGACACCGTGGACTCCAGTATGCCAGGCTTCCCTGTCCTCCACTAACTGCCAGAGTTTGTTCAAACTGAGGTTTTTTTGGTGTCGGCTATGCCGTTCAACCATCTCATTTTCTGTCACCCCCTTCCACTCCTACTCTCAATCTTTCCCAGCATCAGGGTCTCTTCCAATGAGTCAGCTCTTCACAAAGTATTGGAACAAAGTATTGGCCAAAGTATTGGAACTTCAGCATCAGTCCTTCCAATGAATATTCAGGCTTGATTTCCTTCAGGATTGACTGATTTGATCTCCTTGCAGTCCAAGGGACTCTCAAGGGGATTCTCCAGCACCACAATTTGAAAGCATCAGTTCTTCAGCACTGAGTCTTCTTTATGGTCCAACTCTCACATCAGTACATGGCTACTGGAAAAACCATATTGACTATACCGACCTTTGTTGGCAAAGGGATTGCTCTGATTTTTACTGTGTCACAGCTTTTCTTCCAAAGAGCAAGTATCTTTTAATTTCCTGGCCGTAGTCACTGTCCACAGTGATTTTGGAGTCAAAGAAAAGATAATCTGCCACTGTTTCCACTCTTTCCCCATCTATTTGCCATGAAGTGATGCAACTGGATGCCATGATCGTAGGTTTCTGAATGCTGAGTTTTAAGCTAGTTTTTTCATTCTCTTTTTTATCTTCAGTGGACTAAATCAGTGGACTAAAATGGACCAGAATGGGCAAATTTAATTCAGATGACCAGAACATCTATGACTGTGGGTAAGAATCCCTTAGAAAAAAATGGAGTAGCTCTCACAGTCAACAAAAAGAGTCTGAAATGCAGTACTTAGGTGCAATCTCAAAAACAAAAATTTCTCAGTTCATTTGCAAAGCAAACCATTCAATTCAATGATTATAAATGGTTAAATTCTGGCCAGGGAATTTAACCTTCTGATACAAAAAATTTAAATGTACAGGGAAAAAAGCTTCATACAGTTATAAAATTCTAGGAAGTATAATATGTCAAACATGTACTTTTCAAGATAACAGGCCCTGTAGAAATAAACAGCCAAGATATATATATATATATATTTTTTTTTTATATAAAAGAAAGCCTCTCTCACAAATGATGATCTCAGGAGAAACTGAATGGTGCAGAATCAGGTTGAATAATTAGATTGAGTGACAGATTGAAAGTCTGTAAATCAGATTTGTTTTAATTGACCAATAAACCAAGGTTATTTTAAAACACTAATACTCGGGGGGAAAATTGTCTAAAATTGTTAGGCTTTATTTATGTTGACATTAGTTTTACTTATAGCTTTTAAATTTTCCAACAGGATGACAACTATAAGATAAATCTCATATACATCAGAGATTTTTAGGGAGGAGCCTGACAAGTGAAAACAATATACCTTTTTAATGGCAAATAAGAATATGATCAATCACAAAGAAGGAAACACAATTCCTTATATTCAAAGTGCTGAAGATTAAAGGTCTTTCTGTTGAAGAACATTCAGAACAACCTAGCCCATAAACTTCATGATCTGGTCAGCTCCAATACACCCCATGGCATAAGGATCGCAGGACTGTTTCTAAGACAGGTAATGTCTATAATAGCCTGGTTCACAAAGGGAAAGTAGAATAAAGAAAAATGTTCTAAGAATAATGGAGAAAAGATAACAAGGAACAGACTTAAGTTACTAGAAGTTTGATGGGGTAGTAAAAAATGTCTCTTTTCCTCTGATGGGCTCAAAAGTATCACATTTTTCAGACTTCAAACAGCTTTAATGTGACTTATTCCAAGTTTACTTCCCAACGGTGGGCTGTATTTTTAGCTTGTTAAATACCATAGTAAAGATGTGCAGGAAACACATTTAAACCTTAAGTTTCTCAGACAAAGAGATTGAACTAGTTTGCTTTTATTGAAATGGTGAGTTCACAGGCACCAGCCACATGTTAAAGTTAGGCATTCAAGAATACTGGAGTGTCACTAATTTTAGTAGGCTCGATATTTCCTTACACTATCATATTATGTTTCAAATAGATTTCAGTCTACTGGGAGTTATAAGGATATCAAATTTTATATCCTTTGAGATATAAAATATATCCTCTTTGAGAATTTTGCTCTTCTTTAGCTGAGGAGGAGTATTTCTTTGCAAGTATCTTGGACTTCAGTCTGAGGAAAGGAGAAAAATAGTATTTATTACAGTGTGGGGTTGTGGTTTTTTTTTTTTTTTGTCATATGGAAAAGTAGTAGAGAGAATAAATGCAATATGTTATGAGAGTTTTCAGGTATCTTGGAATAAACCTTTTTATTTGCATGCTTTTAGTTTCCCCATGAGGGCTTCGGCACTTTAAAAATCAAAACAAATTTAACAGCATTTTCCCCCTCAACACGGTTATACGTGTTTAGACCCCTGAAAAAATGTTTTCTAAGTTTGTTTTACAAGCCCTTCAGTTGAGTTCACTGCATGTTTCAAGATGTTCAGTGTAGATTTTAATAAGCTAATAGAAGGGACATGACATCACCCTAATGGCAGAAAGGGAAGAGGAACTAAAAACCCTCTTGATGAAGGTGAAAGAGGAGAGTGGAAAAAGTGGCTTAAGACTTAATATTCAAAAAATGAAGATCATGGCATCTGATCCTGTCACTTCATGGCAAATAGGGGGAAAATGGAAACAGTGACAAATTTTATTTTATCTGACTCGAAAATCACTGCAGACAGTAACTACTGCCATGAAATTAAAAGACACTTGCTCCTTGGATGGAAAGCTATGACAAACTGTTCAGTTCAGTCACTCAGTCGTGTCCGACTCTTTGCGACCCCATGAATCGCAGCACGCCAGGCCTCCCTGTCCATCACCAACTCCCGGGGTTCACTCAGACTCAATGCCCATCGAGTCAGTGATGCCATCCAGCCATCTCATCCTCGGTCGTCCCCTTCTCCTCCTGCCTCCAATCCCTCCCAGCATCAGAGTCTTCTCCAATGAGTCAACTCTTCGCATGAGGTGGCCAAAGTACTGGAATTTCAGCTTTAGCATCACTCATTCCAAAGAAATCCCAGGGCTGATCTCCTTCAGAATGGACTGGTTGGATCTCCTTGTAGTCCAAGGGACTCTCAAGAGTCTTCTAGAGAGCCTAGTAAAAAGCAAAGACATCACTTTGCCAACAAAGGTCCATATTGTCAAAGCTATGGTTTTTCCATTAGTCATGTACAGATTTAAGTGTTGGCTGAAGGCTAAGTGCCAAAGAACAAATGCTTTCAAACTGTGGTGCTAGAGAAGACTCTTGAGAGTACATTGGACAGCAAGGATATCAAACCAGTCAATCCTAAAGGAAATCAAGCCTGAATATTCATTGGAAGGACTGATGCTAAAGGCAAAGTTCCAATATTCTGGCCACCTGATGAGAAGAACTGACTCATTAGAAAAGACTCTGATCTTGAGAAAGATTGGGGATAGTAATACAAGGGGATGACAGAGGATGAGATGGTTGGATGGCATCACTAACTCAATGAACATGAGTTTGAGCAAGTTCTGGGAGATGGTGAAGGATAGCAAAGCTTGGCACACTAGTTTTTATAAAAACCATCAATCATTTTATTAAACATATTTATTAAGCTATATAATTAGCTGGAATGATTCAAGTAGTAAACTGAGGTGAGCTGGTACAGTTACTAAAGGAAGTTTCCTTCTACCTGAAATGATGATGTGATAGAGGGCTGGCTACACTGGCTTTGGGCTCTTGCGGACAAAGTGGTTCTTTGGATGGCAACTACTTAGTTATTAGCACTCTTTGGCTTCATGAAAAGCCAAAAAATTAACCTCTAGAACTAATCTGCTGAGTTACGAAGCCAAACATAATCCATTTGCCCTATCAGAAAACCCAACAGTATCTGGTAAGGAATAAGACTAGGCTTCTTGGATAGCCAAGTTTGAGTCTTGGTTCTTCCATTTGAGTGGTAGTAAGAGAGGAGAAACCTTATGCAGTAAATTCATATTTATATAAATAGTATATTTACAATAAATAGTATATTTATCTGTTTTATTAATCAAGCATGAGCTTCTCAAAATGTGCTCCATAAAAACCTGAGGATCACCCAAGACAATCTGAGAAAAATGTATCGTTAATAATGATGTTATTATTTGATATTTTCAAAATGTTGACATTTATACTGATTATGCAAAAGTAATATTTGGTAAAACTGCTGGTGCTTTAGTACAAGTTAGGGCCATGGGACTGAACTATGGTAGTAGTCATTGCATTCTGCATCATTACTTGCAGTAAAGATAAAAAACTGCCAGTTAGTTTACTTAAGAATATCATTGATAAATCAGGAAAAATATTAACTTTATTAAATCTAACTCTAGTGTAACAAATGTTTATCATTCTTTGTGACAAAATGAGATCATACAGAAGGCCCTCTGGTGTCTATACAAAAGTATAATGAAAATCTTGAGGAAAAAAGCACCTGTGTGCTTGTTTGTTATGAGATTATCTAGCCATAATTTTCAAGGAATTGAATAAACTCAAAATTTGCTGAGAAAATTGTTGAGTAAAAATTATTTTACTTGAAAAATGATCGACAGACAAGGAATCATTAATCTGACTTGAATGTTTAGAAGATATTTTGCCAAAAATTAATGAACTTCTCAATTCAAGGATAACAATTGACATTATTACCAGCAATAAAGAATTTAAGCTTTCATAGCAAACAGAATTTTGGGAAACTGGAATCTGCCACTGTGAACTTGATTAATTCCAAATACCCAATGTTAAAGGCTTAACAGAGGAGATCAGTGGTGATATTAACAAGTGAGATTTTTTTCAAATTGCATAATGAAATGTGTCAACCTTTGGAAGATTTGTGTAACTGTGAGTTGACAGTCTTCTGATAAACAAAGCATGCTGTTACTGCAAAAAAATTAATAAAAGATTCACAGATCCATTCAAAGTTCACAGTAGAGTAGAGAGTATGAAAATTTCACAGGCATGATTTTAAATTCCACATTGAAACTAACCTTTGAAACAATTGTTGAGAGTTTTGGTGTAGTACTAAAGGAGAATACCCACCATTATCTTAAGAAATTATGAAAATAAAACTCCCTTTTCTGACTATATATTTGTATGAGGTTGAATTTTCTTCATAAACTCCAATCAAAACAATATATTTTAACAGGTTGAATACAAAAGCAGAAATGTGAATTCAGTTGTATTCTATAAAGCCAGGTGATAAACACAGAAATTTTCTTAAAGCAATGTCACTTCTCACTATTATTTTTGCTTTTGAAAATAGTTAATTTTTATAAATATGTTACTTTGTTAACATGATATGGGTTTATTATAGACATTTAAAAATAAATATTTATAACATTTTTTAAAATTATTATATGATATGTAATCATAGACAGTCTATAGGTATAATCCATACAGGGAAAGTTCTTGGGATTCTCTTTGGTTTTTAGGGGTGTGAATGAGTTCTGAGACAAAAAGTTTAAGAACCTCTAAAAACAATGACCTGAGCTTCCACCTTAAGTAGTCAAAATAAAAAGAAAAGAGCAAAATAAAATTAAAGTAGCTTGACAGAAATTAGTAGAAATAAGAGAAAACAAACAGAAAAATTTGATAAAGCCAATAAAGATATTCTTTGAAAAAGCCAACAAAGTTGATAAACCCCTAGCTAGACTGATAAACAAAAAAAGGGAGAAAGAGAATATAAATTACCAAAATCAAGATGAAAGGGATTCATCACAATAGATTCTACAGATCAGACAAGAAAAATTAAAATATTATGGACACATTCATGCCAACAAATTTGACAGCCTCAAGGAAATGGACAATTTGCTTGAAAACACTTTGCCAAAACTGATGGGGGATAAAACAGACAATTTGAATAGCCCCCTTTTAAACAAAGTAGAACTGTTTACCAAAAACCTACCCCAAGAAAAATCCAGACTGTTGGTTTCATTGGTAAAACCTATCAAACATTTAGGAAGAAATACCATTCCGTTCAGTTTAGTTCAGTCTCTCAGTCGTGTCTGACTTTTTGCGACCCAATAAATCGCAGCATGCCAGGCCTCCCTGTTCATCACCAAGTCCCGGAGTTCACTCAAACTCATTAATCTTGTACAAATCCCTTAATAAAACATAAAAAGAACACTGGAAAGTATTTGCTGCTGGACTGGAAATGAGAAGTGAACAAACAAAAAGAACAGGCTGAGATATAATTTTGGTTTCCACTACCCAAGTAAACTATGGCCATTTACTAGGAGAGGGAAGAAGCAGATATGTGGGAAGGGGAGAAAATATACATTAATAGCTCTGTTAAGAACATTGAAAGTTTAACTTGCTAAGTTTGTATGACAAGTCTAAACTTGGATCTATGAGTCTGTAGTATAATCTGGGCAAAAGCTACAAGTGTGAGAATTATCAGCATGTAAAGCCATACCTGAGATTACCTGGAGACTGAATGTACATGGAAAGAGGAGACCCACAGGACCAGATACTCAAGTATACCAGCATGGAAAGGTAGAATATTGGAAGCGAAGCTGGCAAAGGAGACAGACATATAGGCACTGAGGCAACAGGAAAACCAGGAGATGTATGGAGATGAGCAAAGTGGTCTTTTCTATCAAATGAAACTGAGAGGGTAGGCTCCATTGAATTTGGCTATACAAAAGTCATTGCTGACCTTGACAAGAACATTTTTAGGGAGGATTGGTGAGGGGAGTCTCACTGGACTGAGTAGAGGAAAAGTAGAGAGAGAGAATGTAAACAACTTTCAATAGGTTTTATTGTAAAGAGAAGAGGGAAAATGTGTTAGTAGATTATAGATATGAGGATTAATACATTTTTAAGGTTATAATTCCAGTGGGGAAAATCCATAAGAGCAGAATGATGTAAAAGAAACAGGGCTGATCTACGCATAATAAGCAGAGAGAATGGGAGGGGAAACAGAATTTGAGCAAAGACGCAGGTGAGTTTCTGACTTGGTGGTAGGAAGATGGTATTCCCGAGAGGGCATCAGTTTCCTTGTGAAGCATATGGAAAGTCAGCAGATGAACACAAGAGAAGAGGGTGGCACAGAACATGAAATACAGGTGCCAGAGACAGGGAAAGTGAACACCCAGGGAGATTTCATAGGATTGCAGGATAGAATTGAGTGCCCATTTGAGAACTAACATGAATTTAAAAGCATTTAGCTGAGTTGTGAATTTCTTCTCCAGCAATGTTCAATTACTTTAACTAGGAATTGTCAAAACAAATTTAGCAAAGTGGGAGAGAAGCAGGGAGGTTGAATGTTTATACCACTCTCCCTTCTCCCTAATAACAGAGTAAAACAGTGACCAGGGACATTTTGCTTCAAATCCACTGCTAAACAGTGTGTGGAAGGAATTCATTTTCCAGAAATTACAGTTCCATATCCATGACTTTCACAGTTTTCAGTGGAAGAGGAGAAAGGTAGTGGTCCACCGTCCTGAAAATTCTGGCTTTTAGATTCCACCTTCTTTTTTTCAGCAGTCATCTGACCATTAAACACTGCTATCTCAGGTGTTTCTTCTTCTAGTAGGATATGGAGAACTTATCCATTACCCTGCTCAAATTAAAACTTTGTTGCTATGCATTTGTTGAACCTCACATAATTCCTGAACAAGAGAGTTGGCCCCTTTTTTTCTGGTGACAGGAATCAATGTGACAAAATTTCAGACACCAAAGAGTTGGTAGGCACTGAAATATCATGACCAACCAAGTACTAACATGTCCTCATCTAATCGTTCTTATCCTCTAAAAGACTCACAGTGAGGTCATGGCACTTCTGATCTGGAAAAAAGCAGAGATGGATTCTTTGCAGGCTGATGATCTATCTTTAGAGCTCACTGGAGTTCTTGGCTCTTCTAAAGTTCATCATGTGAAATGTTTCAGCCATCTTGACAGTGTTATCACCCAACATGCATGTGAGCTTTGCCTAACACCGCTAGCCAGTCCTAAAATACAGTACTGGGCTCTATGATTAACTGGTCTAGATTGAAAATCTGTTTCAAAAATGACAACAACAGGGATTTGCATATCTAATTAGTTTTTGTCACTGGTAGTTATAAGTAACTACTTATAACAGCTAATATTTATTGAGTACCATTCTAAATGTCTTATGTAGATTAACTCATTTAATCCTTGCAGCACCCTAAAAAGATAGATACTATTATTGTGCCCATTTTAAAGGTAAGGAAACTGAGCCACAGCTGGAGTAACCTGCTCAAGGTGAGGGTATGATGTATCAGAGCTGCAGTTTGAACCTTGCATCCTGGCTTCAGGAGGTAGTCATCATCATATAATCACAGGAACTGCCCCCACAATTTACCAAGCTTAAATAAAATAAATAATTATTTATTAGATTGTGTCACTTTGTTTCTACTAAAATTTTATTTTAAAATATCCTATGTTGTTGTTGTTGTATTTAAAATAGTATAAGTTTGGTCATTTAACTTGAAGAAATTGTGTTTGCAGGAAAAGAATCAGCCTAGCTGACCTAATAGAATTCTCTAAATTCTCCTTTCTGTGTTATCATCAGAAAAACATAAATTTGAACCATATAAAATAGCTCTTATTTTTATTTTTAAATTAGCAAACCTAGCAATTTTGTGTGACTCAGCTTAACACAAAGGAGAAGTTACAAATCCACATTCAGTCTTTATTTCGGTATCATGATGATTTTCACTGCCATTCACAATCTCTTTCTTGGCCTCCTTTTGTGTCAGGTACAGTGACCATCTCTCAATGAGAGAGAGCAAGTCAAGGCTAGGGAATAAACTGTAACTGAAGAACAGAATCATTTCTTACAAGACAGTACTTGGCCACTGATGTCTGAACACTTCTGACCTTGGCCTCATGTGCCCTGGGAGTTCTTCAGCCCAAGTGCTCAATACTGAGAGGTATGACTTGCCTCTGAAAGTAGATTCAGTCTGAGCCCTTAGTACTTATTGTTTTTCAAAGAAACTCCTCTTGAAACCTAACAGTAAGAGCTGATCTTTCAGATTGAAAACTTCGTTAGTTCTAATAGTTCCAAGAAGACTGTCAGACACTCAGGAATCCTAAGTCCTACAACATGCAAAATTCCATATTTCTCCCACAGGAGTTTTCAATGCTAAAAACAGCATCGATGCCAGTCTTCCTGGCAAAAACATTTGCTAATTGACAATCAGAAGAATCCAGCTAATGTGTCTATTGAGTGTGAACAAGAGAGGCTGTCACATCCAGAAATTCCAAAATAGTTTTCTTTCTTTAGAAAATGTGAACCTTCCCAGGACAAACAGCAGCTCTCTCACGTGCTGTGGTCTGTCACTGGTCACAGCTGAGGCAGAACAGAGGTGCCTCCTGGCCTACTGCAAGTGTCATTTTCTGTATTTGGCAAGGGTAGCAGTCTGGATGTCCTCATCACATGAAAAGGCTGATAACCAGGGTCATTTTAACATTTGCCCAGAAAGCCTATCAAAGGTATGAAAGGTGGCACCCAGAAAATAAATGGCAGGGTGAGGGAATAGGAACGTGCTTGTTATCGTTGACAAAGACCATTCTTTCTGTCAACAAGATATCACCAACACATCTTCTGCTGTGAGGTGATATGTTAGGGAGATACAAATAAAGAATATAATCCCTATCCACTTCAGAAAGAGATAGGCATGAACATCTAAAAATGGCACACCAATATGAAGCAGGCTGTAGAACGGCTGAAGACACTTGGTCTTATAATCTCATTCTCCCAAATTTCCAATAGCATTTAACCCAATTAGAGTTGCTGGACAAGAGATGCATAGTCTTATAAAATGTGGAAACCACCTCTACCAGCCACCATATATTAATATATCATGCTGGAAAGACTGTCTACAAATAGAATGATGAAAAGAAACAAGCTACTAATAGCTGGCAAAAATGCACGCACTTTCTTCATAATACTGAAAGTAGTTCTGCTCTTGGCAGGAGCATGGATGCCATATAATCCAATCGTCTTCTCCTTCGAATGAGGAAACTGAGCCCAGAAAAGCCAAGCAATATGTATTTTTAAAGAGCGTTTCATTAAAATTCAATACAATCTTCAGTTTTCTTTTAAGAATTGTTCAATCATTTTGCTTCTATCAAGGTTATAGAATGCTGATCTACCAAAGCCTGGATGAAAATTGAAGACTCCCAGCCCTGTTTAATACTTAGAAGCCAGCGAGGTATATACTCCGTGTGATTCTTGGAAAAGATAAACATATACATGTTCTTACGTCTCACCTTCTTCAGATATCCCAACGAGCAACACTCTCAACAAAAAGATAAGATACTATAACAGTTTATTATGGAAAAAGAAGTGATTTGAGGTCAGAGGAGTTGGGTTCCAAACATCTAAAGCTGTTTGGTATAAGGTACATTTCTGCCTTAGCCTTGTTTTGCAAATTGTAAAATGTACTTAATACTACCTGATCTGCTGCACAGTGCTTCAAAGCAAGATTTAAGCCTTGAACAGAATTATTCCCAATTTATGACTGTACAAGCATTTGGATAATAGGTATGTGGTATACTGACCAAACGTAACACTTTAAATTCTATTTCAAGTAGTAAAAATTGAATTGTACAAAAATGAAGTTTAAAAATAAATATAAATAATAACTCACAGGGTTATTTAGAAATTAGATGAGATACTATATTTTAAAACACAAAATATTATGCAAAAATATGATAAATACTTACTATCCTTTATTCATTAATTAATATATTCAACAATATTGAATACCCACTCTGCATAAACCTATTACAATGATTTTATTTTGAGTAATAGAGCAATGAATTTTACACAAATCCTATCTTGAGGGTCTGTTAGTAAAAATGTCTTCAGTAAAATGGAAAAGAAGTGTGGTTACAGATGAATGGCCAAGTACCCTTTGAGTTTTAGAACCTCATACACAAGTGTAATCTCTTCACAGGTTTTCCCAAGGCATTAAATGGCATTAAATCATATTCTCACTGCAACAATCTTATTCAGCTAAAGCATTCTTACTTCATTAAAAAAAAATCTTTGTTCTATTAGGAGAAAGTATTAAAGCTCTTAGATCTCTTTATTATAAAAATCATCACCAAATCCACTGAACTCTATGTCATTTTGTCTTTTATGCCTTTCACATAGAATTTGCTAATTAACTCTTGGCATCATGAAAAACCCTGTAATTTTTAAATACACATACAGAATATTTTGGTTGCACGAATAAATATTTTAGGAAAGATGATCTCCTCCTTCATTTAAATTGCCTTGATTTTTCATTGCCTTCTGATCTTGATCTTTATAATGCTATAATGTAGATTAGAAGCCTAAGTTTGCCACTTACAAAATTGGAGATTTTGGTAGAATTATTTAACATCCCTGAACATTGGTAATATCTGTACAAGAGGGGTGAAATCAAAGGTTCTTTAGGAAAATTAAATGAAGTCATACATGTTGATGGCTCAGTACAGTGCCTGGCATCTCATACATTCTCACTAACAGTTTTTATTGTTTCCTTAATAATCCATTTGGCATCATACTTGATGATAACATTGGCTTTACCTTCTTCAAAACTGTTTTCTCAGAAATTTTGGAGTATAATAAATGAGAAATATACTTTCAGAGTAGCATCCTGCTCATTTTAAAATTCATAAAAGACCCTGGCTGTAATTCTACTATAAGAATTCCACACCACCCTTTTTATTAATTTTACAAAGCATTCTTAATAACCTGTTTTGGCCTTTTAAATGTGAGACACTTCACCTAGCCAATGCTCTGCCACAACCTAGCCGAGTCCTCATGGGCCTGAGCTTGTCCAAGCTGAAGTTATTATACATGTGCTTTCAAGATGGACCTCACTGGAAATTTTTTTTCAAAAGACAGCAAGGTCCCTTCAAATTTTACGATCTTTAAAATTCATTGTCTTAGATTTTGTTAAGAACTCATCTAGATGTCACTGAGAATGTGGGTTCCATACGTATTAATATTAAAACTTGCAGAACAAACAGCAAGGAAGTAGCAGTGAAAAAGACAGACATCATTCTTGTTCCTTGAACTTATCTCTGGGTGGGGGAAAAAAGTAAACACAAGCTTAAAAGAAAAAAAAATGTGATACATTTAATAAGTAGAATGAGCTGATATAACAAACATTGAACTGAAATGTTGGAGGGTGCTGTGGATGGATGACAGTGCTCAGAACCAACGTTAGGTGGAGGAGATGCTGAGAATGTGGTGTGAAACCCTATAAATAATTGTTGAAAGGAATCCAGACATACAGGGTCTTGGGGAAAAGTTTAGAATTTATTCTAAGTGCAGCCAGAAACTACTGAAATATTTTATATTTGGAGTGATGTTATTCATATTTTAAGATCACTTTTTTCCTCCAGTAGACTAATCAAAAGTTGTTAAAACATAAATGCTTCTTTAGATAAATTGGATTTTTTTTTCATTTTGGACATGATTTCATTGCTTAATCAGGCCAATAAATCTGTCACGTGACATGTCACTGAAACTCTCAGGGTAAAGATAGTGAAAATGGTCTACATGTTTATCTATTGGTTAATTCTAATAATTGAACCCCTATATATAGTGCTTTGTTATTGTGCCTATGAATCATTTATATTTCAAAACTGTGTGTTAGAATTATATTTCCTCTTCACAGGTCCAGTGTTCCCTACCCTGTGCTATGCAAAGAGAAAGATCACTACCAACAAAATCAACTCTATTTTTTTTTCTAGTACTCTGTGCCACAGTCTAATTTGCTTTGTATTTTAACCATGAGAGATTCATACAACTTTTTTCCCTTAGAGTTTCAGTTCTTTCCCTTTTTTATGAAAAAAAAAAATCTGTGTTTACAATATTCCACAGTTTCCCATTGTCTTAATCTGGTCATTTACTGCATGGAATCTTTCTTCTTTTTCCTGGAGACGTACTCTCCCTGAGCACACCAGTCTCCTGCTCCAACCTGAACCAGTATGTTCTAGATTGTCTGCACAGCTTATGTGCTAACACTTCCCTTTCCTCACTCCTGAGTTTGATGATTTCTTGGATTGCAGATCTTCCATGGATTTCTCCCATACACTACTAGAGTAACACCTTAAACAATTTTTCAAGGGAAAAATGCATCGATGTTAAGACTTCACAGTCTTAGTATGTTTGAAAATATTTCTAATTGGCCTTCATAGTCAGTTGACAATTTTAGCTGAGTATAAAATCATAAATTCAAAATCTTTTTCCCTCAGAATTTTAGAATTATCCCTCCACTGATTTCTCTCCTCCGTCTTTACCATCACCCCACTGATTAAAAGTAAGGTTCCTCCTCTTTCTTTGCCACTAATATTTTCCTCCTATTCTTTATATTCTTCATATTTCTGACAAATTTTGTAACCTTATCTTTATTCTTTGTGTGTAACTTTCATGTATCTGGGTTCAGTTCAGTTCAGTTCAGTCGCTCAGGCATGTCCAACTCTTTGCAGCCCCATGAACCACAGCAAGCCAGGAGTCTCTGTCCATCACCAACACCCGGAGTCCACCCAAACACGTGTCCATTGAGTCAGTGATGTGTCTCATCCTCTGTCGTTCCCTTTTCCTCTTGCCCTCAATCTTTCCCAGCATCGAGGTCTTTTCAAATGAGTCAGCTATTCCGATCAGGTGGCCAAAGTATTGGAGTTTCAGCTTCAATATCAGTCCTTCCAATGAACACCCAGGACTGATCTCCTTCAGAATGGACTGGTTGGATCTCCTTGCAGTCCAAGGGACTCTTAAGAGTCTTCTCCAACACCACAGTTCAAAAGCATCAATTCTTGGCACTCAGCTTTCTTCACAGTCCAACTCTCACATCCATACCTGATCACTGGAAAAACCATAGCGTTGACTAGATGGACCTTTGTTGGCAAAGTAATGTCTCTGCTTTTCAATATGCTATCTAGGCTGGTCATAACTTTCCTTTCAAGGAGTAAGCGTCTTAATTTCATGGCTGCAGTCACCAATGCAGTGATTTTGGAGCCCAAAAAAATTAAGTCTGACACTGTTTCCCCATCTATTTCCCATGAAGTGATGGGACCAGATGCCATGATCTTTGTTTTCTGAATGTTGACCTTTAAGCCAACTTTTTCACTCTCCTCTTTCCCTTTCATCAAGAGGTTTTTAGTTCCTCTTCCTCTTCTGCCATAAGGGTGGTGTCATCTGCATATCTGAAGTTATTGATATTTCTCCCTGCAATCTTGATTCCAGCTTGTGTTTCTTCCAGTCCAGCATTTCTCATGATGTACTCTGCATAGAAGTTAAATAAGCAGGGTGACAATATACAGCCTTGATGTACTCCTTTTCCTATTTGGAACCAGTCTGTTGTTCCATGTCCAGTTCTAACTGTTGCTTCCTGACCTGCATACAGATTTCTCAAGAGGCAGGTTAGGTGGTCTGGTATTCCCATCTCTTTCAGAATTTTCCACAGTTTCTTGTGATCCACACAGTCAAAGGCTTTGGCATAGTCAATAAAGCAGAAATATATGTTTTTCTGGAACTCTCTTGCTTTTTCCATGATCCAGTGGATGTTGGCAATTTGATCTCTGGTTCCTCTGCCTTTTCTAACACCAGCTTGAACATCAGGAAGTTCATGGTTCACATATTGCTGAAGCCTGGCTTGGAGAATTTAGGATCTTGGAATTCAACTTAAATCAATTCAACTTAAGGAAAATCTACTGATACTCTCTGTTTCAAGAGAATTTCTAAATATGCTCACAATTTTTATGTTGTCTTCTCTCTGACTCAAAAACGAGTATTCCCTAATTTAAACATACAACTTATCTTGTAGTTTTTACTGCACATAATATGGCACCTTGAATGACTTGATTGTAAGGTCTATGGGTAACGGACAAGTCTTTCCCATTTTTATATGCTATCTAATGCCCAACACTTAATAAGCATTAGTCAGATTCATAATGAGTTTGCCTTAAAAGCTCAGTTGCTAATTTTATATCTTTTGGTAAGAGAAGAATTCCTCAGGCATATTTATTTTTGTCTTATCTAGAGTCTTAAACATGTTGTTAAATGATTTCTCAACCTACAAATAGCAATGCAGTGAAATAAAAGCACTCTCTCCTAGACTATGAAGGAGAAAATGACTTAAGTCACCAGTTAACAGGCATTATACCAAAAAATCATCAACAACAGCCTGAACTTTTAAAAGCACATTCAGTTCAGTTCAGTTCAGTCACTCAGTTGTGTCCGACTCTTTTCAACCCCATGAATCGCAGCACACAAGGCCTCATGTCCATCACCAACTCTTGGAGTTCACTCAGACTCACGTCCATCGAGTCAGTGATGCCATCCAGCCATCTCATCCTTGGTCGTCCCCTTCTCCTCCTGCCCCCAATCCCTCCCAGCATCAGAGTCTTTTTCAATGAATCAACTCTTCGCATGAGGTAGCCAAAGTACTGGAGTTTCAGCTTCAGCATCATTCTTTCCAAAGAAATCCCAGGGCTGATCTCCTTTAAGATGGACTGGTTGGATCTCCTTGCAGTCCAAAGGACTCGCAAGAGTCTTCTCCAACACCACAGTTCAAAAGCATTAATTCTTCAGCGCTCAGCCTTCTTCACAGTCCAACTCTCACATCCATACATGACTACTGGAAAAACCATAGCCTTGACTAGACAGACCTTAATCAGCAAAGTAATGTCTCTGCTTTTGAATATGTTATCTAGGTTGGTCATAACTTTTCTTCCAAGGAGTAAGCGTCTTTTAATTTCATGGCTGCAGTCACCATCTGTAGTGATTTTAGTATTAGTCTATTAAGAATATTCAGTGTAGGACAAACAGGCACTAGTAATTTCTAACAGTCTCCCTGTACACAAGCCCACTATCATAACCATGGTTGGGAGTTAGAGCCAAGCACAGGAATTTGGGGGTCCAAATGCTTAGATTTACATTCTGTCTCTTCACTAAATGGTTATATGGCTTTGAAGATGTTGTTTTCCTTATCTGAGCTTTGATTTCCTTATATTTAAGAAAAAAATTATGATTCTTATGGCTCTTGCTGCTGCTACTGCTGCTAAGTCACTTCAGTCGTGTCCGACTCTGTGCGACCCCAGAGACAACAGCTCACCAGGCTTCCCCGTCCCTGGAATTCTTTACAGCATAGTAAAACTCAATAAATATTAGTTATTGCTATGCTCTTAGTCTTCTACACAAAAATTACTTTGAGCTTCCCTGGTGGCTCAGATGGTAAAGAATCTTCTTGCAATGCAGGAAACCTGGTTTCAATCCCTGGATTGGGAGGGTCCCCTGGAGAAGGACGTGGTAACCCACTCCAGTATTTTTGCCTGGAGAATCCCCTTGGATAGAGGAGCCTGGAGGGTTACAGTCCATGGGGTCGCAAAGAATCTGTCATGATTGAGCGACTAAACACAACACACAGCACAGATAACTTCATTTTATTACAAGAATTGGCAACATTTTGGAAAGATTTCCATCTAAAATGAATCAAAGGAAAAAGAACAGGAAGTAGGAAAGGAAATTGGTATTTATGTAACAGCTATCATTTTTAAGCAGCTGTTGTGGTCCAGTCACTACAACAGAAATTAGATATAAACTTCCCCATTAAAAAAAAAAAACTCTATCAAAAGTATTTTTGTCTTTTATGTATGAGGGAATTAAATATCAGAGATAATCCTATTTTTTCAGTCATTCAGGCAACATTTATTGAGAGTCTTCTGTCTACAAAATATTAGCATAAGAAGCAGAGCCTCTAGACCTGGATCCTCTTCTACCCACCATAATTTATTTCAAAACTTTATATAAGTGAAATTATTTTCTATACTATGTAAGTGATTTTTATGTATACATCAAATATAAATTTTAATATGATAAACTTATGTTCTCATAGTTATAAAAACATGCTCAGTAAATGTTCAAAGGATATCTACATAGGAAGAAACATGAGAAAGATAAAATTATAATAGAAATATAAACCTTTTAATACAAGTATTTTAATAAGCAATTAAAATCTCATACAACACTCTCTAAAAGGTGTCCAAATTATGTCATGATCTTATGACATTAAATATTTCTTAAAATAGCACATATTTTAAGAATCTTAAAATATCTGTCATCATCCAAGACGTTTATTTATGATATCATCCTCATAGGATTCAACTACACGAATACAACAGCTGTTTTTTTTTTTGTTGTTGTTGTTGTTGTTTGTTTGTTTTTTTCAGGAAAGGAATGGTTTACCTCCCCATGCTTGCTAGAAGTTCTGGGTATTTTGCTAGTTTTTACCATCTTTAAATTTGGCAACTCTGAAATAATGTAGGCAAGGGACTAGATTCCAGTGTCATTTTAATGGGACATTTAATAAATATCATGATTTATTGGCTTACTTGCATGGACTCTCAAAGCTGTGGCTACTTGTCAGCTCTTGAAGGTTGCTTGATTGGGTTGAATATTTCAGTTGTGATTCAAGTGGTTTCCTCCTCGATTTTTCACTGAGAGAATAGTTTCCTGGCTCCAGCACCCTTCTGGAGGAAAATGATGGATTCAAAAAGAGATATTAAGTTTAAGCATTTTGAACTTGTATCCATATTCATCACTTTATCATCCCATATCTAAACCATCACTGACAATGTGGCAGAAACCACACTACCTTAGAAGTTCTAATACTGGCCCTGACATTCCTTAGTTTTATGACTTTGGCTAAGGCCTTTAACCACTGGTTCTCTCGGCCTCTTTATCTGTCAGTTGGATTATAATGTATTTCCCTTGCAAAGATAAGACAAGCAATAATTATATCATGCTTACGCAAAAGTTTACAGTTTTTGAAGTACACGATTATGCTGCTGTGTGTGAATCAAAGACCAACCATGAAAATGGTAGCCAATCGTACCCTACCCTGTCTTGTCTGAATAAGTCTCTCATCCTCTTATCGAATCTTCATCATATGTCAACAAGCTTTACAGTCACAATAAAGTCACAAACTCCAAGTCTCTTCACTGCAGTTTACAGTCCAAACTCATAGTTCAGTATTATTAGCATGCCCTTTTTTTGTTAAAAATGTTAATGTGTTTAGTGCTTTAGAGTTTATAAAGTTCTATATTATTAACTTGATTCATACAACAACTCAGGAGTCTGCCTGTGGGAAAGGTTATCTTTTATTGTGGCTGTTCCATTCTGGTTGATGTCCCACCCCTTTGCAAACATTTGAAGTAATAGAAGTTCTAAGCCACACTTTACAGATAAGAAAATTAAGACTCAAATAGATTAATTGAAAAAGAAGAAATGGAAAATTAGTTGCAAATTTATGGATAAATCTAGATCCCTTAATTATTAATATATATTCCAAGTTTTTCCTACTAGTTGATTATCTCTTTTCTTTGCAATTGTTTTTACTGATATTAACCTTATCTGTTTTAACTTGTTCTACATTTAATCAGCAGTTGCTAAACTATATCTTTTAAAAGATTATAAATCTCTCACCTACTTATTTTCCTAGTCCCAAAGAAATACAATATGATCTGATAAAATAGTGAGATGAGAGGGAGCAAATAGCCAACATTTTATATTAAGTTCACAAAAGCAACCAGTTTAAGTATTCCCCACAAATTATAAGTAATAAAACATTAGGAATAAGCTGCTTTCTAACACATCTTGAGACATTATTTTGTTGTAAGTACTTTAGTTTATAGAATATCAATTTTGATGCTGTTCAACTCTAAAGCTCAAAACGTAGCCCAAAAACAAATGTAAATTTGGTCTATATTACCATCACTGCTCCTCTGTATTCTTTTTACTATTATTCCTGTTCACACGTAATCGGATACTAAAAGATTCATATGATCATATTTCAAAAACACAGTCTTCTTTGAGAAGAAATAGGTCAGATTTCTGTAAAAAATGTGTACTGAGCTATGCAGTAATGATTAAATGCCAGAAAAGTAGCATATATGCTTCAAGACAGTACAAAAGCTATTTAAACATGAGGAAAAAATATTCCTATTCCCATTTTCCCCTCACTTGTACTTGGGTGAATATAATTCAGGTTCAAGCATCAAATCAGCTAAGGAGTAAATAGAGTTACATCCCCAAGCCCCAACTTTAATATTTAATAAAATGTTGAAGACTTTACCGATTCCCTTAAATGTAAACCCTTACAAACATGAAAATAATAAAAATAAATCAGAACATTCAAGTAAATTATGAAAGGGCATTAATAATAGATGCAATAATTTACATTAGATAAAACATTACAGTTTTCAAATTTTGCTCATATCAATCATTGTTTACTGCCTACAATCTCTGGTCCTCAAGTCTCATTGACATTCTTCACCATCTGAGAAACCAGGGAGGTTCCCTTCATAATCCTCAATAAATATAAAAAACTGTTAACTGTAGCACTCATTACTACAAAGGAGTCCATAGCAAGGAATCTAGATTTCCTCAAAAAAACTTTCAAAAGGAAATAATGGAATATGGCATTTGGACAAGATGAAAAGACTCATCTTCCTTTGCTGTTTCACATAAAAATGAAGAGTTTGTCTCATTATTTTCTGTTTTCCTCTCCTTTTGACATACGTCTGGCATGTTATATCCTGTTCTCTCTTCAAAGTTTCCACAGTGAAAAAAAAAAATTGAAGAGCCCAGCATTTCCAGATGTAATAAATTATAACCAGGAGAAATTAAGGTGATTGTCACCTATTGCCCTTGAATTTGATATTTTTCCTTTCTCTAACTTCATGTCCTTCAACACCTACTACATTTCCCTACATCTGCTAAGGTCTCTTAGTAAGACAAACAGTAGGTAAGTCAAACAAAGACCAATAGGCTAATAATGGAAATGCAGGTGGAGGGGTTTTTTTCCACATTTTAAAACGGACAAATATATCACTGCTAAATAGACATTTAACTAATAAAGAAACTGGCTCAGAAAAAGAAGCAAACTATAAAGAAATTATATCATTGGGCAGAAAATTATATGGAAAGTCAAATCTCACTAAGTGTGGTATTTTGTGGTTCTGCTATAATGGAACAAGACAAAATGACCTTCAATTGAGTTTCCATTTAACATTTAATTTCTTATTCCTAAGGCATTGGATCTGTACATAGGAAAATTCAGAGCTAGAAAATAAAGGACTTGATCACTGTCCAAACACAGATATTTGGATTATCTATATTAATCCAAATGTGGACAAGTAATGAAACAGAAAAATTATTTAATTACATGACCACTAAACACTTGGGAGGGTCAAAACTAAACCATAAAAAATAATCAATCTTAATTATTCACAATTTAAAATTTTATATCATTTATTCCATTTTTAATATTGAACCATGTCTCCTTGTAATTTATGATTTATACCAAAATTGGGCTTTTTCCTTTATAGAGGAAAGAAAGCAATCCTTTATTTACTAAGGCCTTGAATAAGAAAAGGGCCAACTCTTTGTGCTATTTCTTATTATTTGGACAAGAGTATTGCTGTATAGAGTCAAATAATGATTGGGTCTTTGGTCCTTTGGATCTTTGATTTAGTCCTTTGGACTTTTTTGATATTACCAAGTTCCCTATTCAAGATGGAAACCTTGAAGTCAAGTCTAAGCGTGGAGACCCATTTAAAGAAGAAGAATTTGACGAATCAAAGATCAGTCATTTGGTTGCCAAGTTCAAGCTCAAGAAGCCAAAGAATATCAGGAAGAAAAAAAAGACTAATGTTGCTTCTTGGTGCACCCTGGATGTCCTACTTAATGTTCTTTGATACTGGGACTGATGATGACATAATAACTGCTAGACTAGACATAAACTATCAATCCCCTCCACTCCCAAACACAAACAGGTACTACTTACTCAGTTAACCAGCTTAATGCTTACTGTCTTTGATCAGAATTACGAATGTAAGAAGGCATTAATTGCAGATAAGAATTGACAGATCTGAATTCATAGACATGCAAATTACCTTTTAACATTAATGCTAAATGGCATTTTTTAAATGTATGCTGCTGAGAAATCATAGGCAAAATGATAATATTAAAATAATTTGTAAAAAGGAAGATGTTAAACACATGGTTCAAGAGGCTAGGAAATACAAAACAGGAAGTTCAAAGTCTCTTCTAAGAAACTCACACATATCTTTCCACAAAATTTCATGTTAGAGATGAAAAAGTACTAAGTTACAATCTATAATAAAGACAGAAAGAGCATTCTTATTCAATTAGACTGCTGATCAGAAAAAAGAAAGTATCAACAAAAAGAGAATTTATCTGTAATCCCATCATGACTATGCCAGAGGCAGAGGCAAGCTAGATGCTCACCTGCAGCTTGTCACAGGTGTAGTAACTCCACCTGGAGGAGTCAGTTCCAGATGCAAGATCAGTTGGATGGCTAAGCAGTCCAGAAATACATTCTCTATTAAGCCTGTCACAAAATTTGAAGGACCTACATCTGTACCAAAGTCAGTACAGTGGCAGTTTAAGAATCTTATTTCAGATGCCATTTCAAGTATTCTGAATATAAGTTTTATCAGCACCTTAGATTAGTGGAAAATACAACTCATGTCCTTTAAAATAAAGACTTATTTGAAACCAGCACCATTAAGCAATTCATGATAAACATTGCTTATTTTTAGAGGGCTTTTATTTTGGCTCAGTCTTCTAATGACAGAGGTAATGAATCTTATTTTATCCCATAGACTCCCCTGTTGCCCAGTATCCAGGAAGAAACAAAAAGCATGCTTTGGCTAAGTTTGGGGCTCTCTAACATTGTGAAAATTGGGGCGTTTCCTAGGGAGAAGGATAAGTAGCATTACATAATTAGATGTACCAAATTTTCTGCTTAGCAACAAATTTGTGCAAGCAAAAAATGTATTCAGCTTGAGTTACTCTGATGAATGCTATAGAGGCCCTTGGAAGCCTAGAAAAATCTTTTAGCCACTTAGGGATGCTAATTTGCAAGGGACAGAAAAGCAATATGCTAATTTTTGTAAACAGCCATTCTTTGACAAACATTCTGGAATACTACACAGGGACAAGAAGAGAGAGTACATCTCCATTATTCTCAGAGACACATAATAACCTGATCCTGATATTCTAACTCAATGGGGTTTTGTAGAATTTTTCCTTCATGAACAGGACTGAGAGTTTTAAAATGCTTGTTTGGACATAAAGTCCTTGTGCCTCTTCAGTCTGCAAGAGATTTAAATGTTTCTGTCTCCACGGTAGTGTTTTGTCCCTTCTAAAAATATTTTTGTTGACCTACTTCAACTGGGCTCTTCAGGGAAAAAAATTTAGAAGTCCATCCTTTCTTCTTTTTTAACAAACCCTCACCAGTTCAGAAATTTTACTGACAGCATTTCTGACATAAGTCCTTCTACTTGTGTTTGACACTGCCAGTAAGAGGGAATTCATTAGCTAAAAAATGGGTCATTCGACTTTTCGGCAGCTCTAATTGCTCTAAAGTTATTCCTTTCATTGATTTTTAAATCTTCTTTTCTTAGCATTTCTACCCATTCATCTCTACTTAGATATAGAAAAATTTTTTTAATTTTTATTTTATTTTTTTTTTTAATTACAATACTGTATTTGTTTTGCCATACATTGACATGAATCAGCCACAGGTGAACACAATCTCCCAATGCCGAAGCCCCTCCCACCTCCCACCCCACATCATCTACCGGAATCATCCTGTGCACCAGCCCCATGCATCCTGCATCCTGCATTGAACATAGACTCCTCTCAACATTTAAAGACAATTATTATAATGTCCTTTTCCAGGAAAAAAAAGTTCCAGTTTTTTAAAACTTATATCATGTTTGTTGCATATAGGATTTTTAAATTGAAATATAGTTGATTTACAATATTGTGCTAATTTCAAGTATACAGCAAGGTGATTCAGTTATTTTGCTACTGCTGCTAAGTCACTTCAGTCATGTCCGACTCTGTGCAGCCCCATAGAGGGCAGCCCACCAGGCTCCCCCGTCCCTGGGATTCTCCAGGCAAGAACACTGGAGTAGGTTGCCATTTCCTTCTCCAATGCATGAAAATGAAAAGTGAAAGTGAAGTCACTCAGTCATATCCGACTCTGTGAGACCCCATGGGCTGCAGTCCACCAGGCTCCTTCCTCCATGGGATTTGCCAGGCAAGAGTACTGGAGCGGGTTGCCATACATATATATGTTCATATCCTTTTCCATTATGGTTCATTATAGGATATTGAATATAGTTTTTTGTACTAGGACCTTGTTATCTATTTTGTATATAGCAGTGCATATCTGTTAATCCCAAACTGCTACTAATTTATCCCTCTTCCACCCTTACCCTTTGATGGCCTTCTTTGCTATGCCTGTGGGTCTATTTCTGTTTTGTAAATAAGTTCATTGTATCACTTTTAGATTCTATCTATAAGTGATATCATTTATTTATCTTTCTCTGAATTATTTCACTTAATAGGATAATCTCTAGGCCCTTCCATGTTACTGCAAATGGCATTCATTCCTTTTATGGCTTAGTAGTATTCCATTATATATATATATATATATATATATACCACATCTTTTTTATCCATTCATGTGTTGATGGGCATGTAGCTTGCTTCCTTATGTTAACTACAGAAATAGAGCTGCTATGAACACGGGTGTGTGTATCTTTTCAAATGAGAGTTTTCATCTTTTCTGGATATATCTTTTCATATATATATCTGGAAAAGTGGGAGTGGCATAGACGACATTATGACAACTCTATTATTAGTTTTTAAAAGAACTCCCATACTATTCTCCATAGTGGCTGCATCAATTTACATTTCCACCAGTGTATTTTTTTATCTCAGACACTGTAATATCTGTAGGGAAGAGTTTGTTTGAATTTTTTAAAGTTTTTATGTCTCTGCATAACATTTTGAACATATAAAATATGTACAGTTATAATTTTTATGTCCTTGTTTGCTAATTCTAGCATCTGTTTAAATTTTGGGTATATTTTAATTGATCTTTTCTATTTATTATGGGTCATATTTTTCATCTTTTCTGAAAATCAAATCATTTTTAATTAAATGCCAAACTATGAATTTTACTTTACTCTAGATATTTTTGTATTCCCATAAATATTCTTGAATTTTGTTCTGGGATGCAAATGAGTTTATCATATTTTGTTTTTAAGCTTTGTTAGGCAGAAACAGAGAAGCCTTCAGGCCATTAATGAACCAAGACTCTTGGATGCTCTACCTAAAGCCCCATGTATCATAAGGTTTTCCAGTCTGACTGGTAGGAACAGGCACTATTTCAGTTCTTGTATGAATCTTGGGCATTGTTCTCTCTAATCCTTTTGGATTGTCCTGATAGTTTCCTTACATGAATGAGCTGATGAGTATTCAGCTGAATACTAGAGGCGGCTCTCTGCATATCTTAGAAGTTCTCTTTCTGTGTAGCTCTCTCCTCTCCAATACTTTGTCCTATGAACTCTAACTGCCTTAGTCTCCCTAGATGGTCAGCTCCATCTTATCAATTTAGAGTCTTCGGCATTGGGCGTGTGTTCACCTATGGCTGTCGGTCATGTTGGCAAAACAAATACAGTATTGTAATTAAAAATAAATAAATTTAATTTAAAAAAATAAATAAAAATTAAAAAAAAAAAAAGTCTACTGGGCTCTGCCTGGATTCTTCCTCCCTACACAAGAACTTGGACTCTCTGTCAAGAAATTCACTTGGGAAACTGAAGACCTCACCTCACATGTTTCCAGTGTCTCAAGTATCACTGTCTTTTACTGCCTTGTATACAATGCCTTTAAAAACAAAAAAACAAAACAAAACAAAAAAACCATTATCTCACATACTTTCTTTGTGATTTGGTTCAAACAGGTATCAAGGTAAATTTAGTTCCTCTAACTCCGTATTTTCTAGAAACAGCGTGTCATGAGAACTATTGAAATGGCTTCATAACTTGTTTCCCTACTTCTTTACTTGCTCTTCTTAAATTTTATTGAGTTTCCTACTTTAAATCTTTTGCTAATGCCAAACTGTGACATCAGTAGTGCCCAAGTCCTGTCTTTGGACAATGGTCAACTCTGTGGTAAAGTTCTCACCAGAAGAAAATGAGAAATATAAGAATAGTGTATCAAGTTTTAAAATCATTTGTTGTGAAAAATAACATCAAAAATCTACAAGATGTATAAAAGCAATTGTAGAGTTCAATCAATTATCATTAAGTGAAAAATTCATTTATCATCAAATTAAAAATTATCAGATCCCCAGAAACCCTTCTGAGCCACATATATATGTAGGTACTGTGTTTTATTTTACTATTTTTTTGCATCTACTGCTTAATTACAGTTAGCCAAAGTTAACTATACAGTGAGATATAGCAGACTGTAGTTGGAACCTCACTGAACTGAGACAATCAGAGTGACTTTCCTAAGGTTCTATTAAAGTTCTATTAAGGTTCTATAAAAGTTCTGTTTAAGCTGAGCCACAAGGAATGAGTAGGTGGTATCCAGTCAAGGAGGAAAGGAAGAGAGATAATCTGGAAAAAAATGTGGTTTTTCCAGGTGGAAGTAACCTTTGGCTAAACTAAACTACCACACACACACACACACACACACACACACACACACACACACACACACACACGCACACCTCTGCAAATCAGAAGGGGATAAGACTACAGAAAGATAAGTATTAAAATGATCATAAAATTGCATAAAATATCATTGGTATTCAATTTGAAAATTCCAAGAAGATTAATGTTTTTCTAGGAAAAATGAATTATTATTATTGAAAAGAAAGAAATCAAACAACTGACTATACTGTTAATCATAAAAGGATTTTTAAAGTAACAAAAGAAGTATTTATCCTGGCTTTAGCAATGTCATGGGTGTATTCACTCAAATTTACATGGAACAGATAATACTTCTTCTATAAAATATGTTGAGGCATAAAAAAGGTAGAAGGCTGCAGTTCATTTTATGAAGCTTTTAAAGATAACCCTAAAATCTAAAAATATCTATTGTTCAGCCGTTAAGTCATGTACGGCTCTTTTGAGACCCATGGACTGCAGTCCACCAGGCTCCTCTGTCCGTGGGATTTCCCAGGCAAGAATACTGGAGTGGGTTGCCATTTCCTTTTCCAGGGGATCCTCCCAACCCAGGCATCTAACCCATTCTCCTGCATTGATAGGTGGATTTTTTTTTACCACTGAGCCACCTTGGAAGTGCTTTCTGTAACTTAATAAATGATACCTATATATTAAAAATGAGAGCTAGCATACCTATAATAAAATATTAGAAAATTTCTTTTAAAACCACGACTAATTCATGGTTATTGACTACTATTTAATATGTTTATGGGCTGCTAAATTTTAAGTCAACAGAAAAATTACTAGCACTAATAAGAATTAATAAGAATTCAATAATGTGACCAATTATAGAAGTATGCAAAATAGATAAATTTCATATATACATGAGTAATTATATTTATAATAGCAATAAAATATATGGGTCTTTGAAAAACTTTTAAAAATACAGTAAATTAAGAAATAGAAACTAAAGAACACTCTTCTGTATTTCCATGTAAAAATTTAAATTGTTTTTTTCCTTGTAAATCATCACATACATTTTTTCACATATTTTCTCTACCTAAGATTACCATTTTCTTATGCTTTTACATTCTTGAGTTTTTTAAAACATAATTTTTATGATGGCATAATGGTTGATACATGGTAAAGAAGTGAATGAGATTTAGGAGTTTCACCACTTAAAAATGCCAACATTTCTTTGTTCAGGAGGGAGCAATGATTCCCTAAGCAGCAAGCATATATCCTACATTCCAAATGCTAAATGACATTACTGCTGCTGCTGCTAAGTCCCTTCAGTCATGTCCGACTCTGTGCGACCCCACAGACGGCAGCCCACCAGGCTCCCCCGTCCCTGGGATTCTCCAGGCAAGAACACTGGAGTGGGTTGCCATTTCCTTCTCCAGACAATCTAATTCTTATCTCTTTAAAACTTCTGGTGTTAGGAAAAGACAACTGACAATATAAATACAGTAACCTTAAAAAGTATCTGGTTTCTCTATTTTGCTGAGCTGCCAATAAATCTCGAACTGTCCTGATATATTGCCTTAACATATATCACCATTACAGGAAAGAATCTTCCTCATGTCTATGAGCCTTAATTGTCAAGGTTTTGGTTGTTTGTTTGTTTGTTTAATCTGTAGTCACAGGAAAGTTCTTCCCTAAAGCACCTGTCATGGATAGAAAGATACACATCTTTTAGAAGTGATGAGGGATGCTTCAGCCATACTCTTCAAATTCCCACCTAAAGATTCCAGAGGACCCTGAGAAGGCTTCAGGTGATCTTGTGATCTCAATCTTGCCTCTGTGCAGCCTCTCCTCCCCCAAACAAAGCAGGGTTCATAGATATTGAAGAATAAAGGAAAGAAACCACAGAAAATGACAATCTGAAAGGAAAAGAAAATGTAAATCAGTTTTGAATATACAAAGCCTGAAAGTGCAAAACCTGAAAAAGTGTAGAAACCCATCTGATGTTCAACTCAGCTTCTATATTCTCATCTGCAAAAGATAAACCAGTAATAATTGAACTCCCATGTCAAGCCCTTTCAATGTATGGCTTAATTAAAACCTCTATGGTAGAGGTTTGTCTTCGCCAGTTGCCTATGGTAGGGATTGCCATCCTTATTCTGTATGATGGGTCTGAAATGCAGAAAAGTTGAAAATCAGGTCTCAGACGATGCAACTATTAAGTGCCGCTGGCAGGATTCCCCACCCAGCTTTTTATAGTGCCCGAACACAAGCTCCTTCCACTTGTCACAATGAATACACTTTACCCTCTCATTGTTCTGAATACAAAAGGTTTAGATGCCTATCGCTACATCTCAGTAAGTATTAATTGACTGAATGAAAGAAGATTATTGTCATTGTTGTTTGGTTGGTAAATTGTGTCCAACTCTTTTGTGACCCTATGGACTGTAGCTTGCCAGGCTTCTTTGTCCATGGGATTTTCCAGGCAAGAATACTGGAGTGGGTTAACACTGCCTTCTCCAGGAGATCTTCCCAACCTGGAGATTGTACCTGTGTCTTCTACATTGGCAGGTGGATTCTTTATTGCTGAATAACCTAGGAAACTCCATTATATTACACATAGAAGAGTTACAGTTTTTCATATTTTTAAAATTTATCACATTATTAAAACTCTTTTATTGATTTTAAAAATTAGAAGCCAGTTCATAAAGGGCCTTTGGTACCAGAGATAGGATTTTGTTTTTATTTATCTTAGGGCCCCACCAAAAATTCTGAGAACAGTAGTAACATCAAAAGATTTGCATATTGAAAAAAAACACTCTTCAAAGATTTCTTTTCTGAGTGGGATAGTCTATCAGTAAAGAATTTAAGTTATGTTGCAGTCAAAAACAAGTCTAAAATTCTCAGCGGCTTAAAAATTAAAGTTTATTTCTTGGTTTGTCTGGCATTTAGGGTGGAGGCAAGAGTGCTATTCCATTTCATCCTTATTCAAGGATGCTGGCTGACAAAGCCTTCACACATGAGGGTCACTGGTAATAATAGCAAAGGAGGGTAAGGGGCACGGTGACATGAGCCACTGGAGGTTCCCAACAAGAAGTGACACATGTCGCAGCTCATATTTCATACAGGGACACAAAACAGTGCAGCTTTACCATGTGCTGGAGGGAGAAGAATTGAAAATACTGCTGAAGAGTGCAAATATTTATTACTAACAACTTAAAATGAAACTAAAGAAGATCAGTCCAGCAACTGATGAAATTCAAAATGAAAGAGACAATGAGGAACTGAATCAAGAAATTGGCTGAGGGGAAAGAGAATGATGGTGATTAAAGTAAATATTGGGCTTCCCTGGTGGCTCAGTGGTTAAAACGTCTGCCTGGAATGCGGAAGACCTGGTTTTGATCCCTGGGTCGGAAAGATCCCCTAGAGAAGGAAATGGCAACCCATTCCAGTATTTCTGCCTGGAGAATCCCATGGAGGGAGGAGCCTGGTAGGCTACAGTCCATGGGGTGGCAAAGAGTCGGACACGACTGAGCGACTCCATTTCAACTTCCACTTCAAAGTAATATTAATCAAATCAGTAACTACAAGACATGAACATGTCTAGTATACAGATGGGGAAAAGCAAAACAAAATGCAAAGGTGATCTATACATCTTGATAAAGTTTTCAGATCTCTTTCTAAAGTAGAAAGTGGTTTTAACTAACTTTTCTAATAGCTTAATCTGTGTTTTTAAAGGTACTGAGATTAGAACAAGGGAGATAAATAATTTGTACAGAAAGTTTTTCACCAATTTTTATTCCTCAGTATAAATGTCAGTTATTATATTTAAAAATTCTCTCTAAAAAATGTTAAGTATATTCAGTAAACTAACGAAGAAATTATGTTAACAAACTCTAACTCCCATTTCAAAAATAAAAACAATAATCACATCCAGGACCCTTGCAACAAATCTTCATTATTAACACAGGCTGAAAATAGCACTTGCATTGGGGGAAAAAATGATGGAACTAGAGTGAATTTACAGCCTAGAACTGACTTACTTCTGGGACTATATTTCCTAAGTAAAAGCCACAGAATTAGTCCCTAAAGTAATACATTATTTAAGCTGGAAGGAACAATGTGTTTGTGGTAAACATGTTCAGGAATTTAGAAGTGAATACTAATTTAGCAATAAGATATACTTAAATTATTTATGCCAAATAAAGGCAATTTTCCCTGGCAAGGGGGTAGGAAGGTCTGTGGTACTGCTGTTAAAATTCTAGGACGGGAAACACTGAGTCAGCATTTCCTTAGCCTGGTCCCAGTGTTGCTTTACCACAATGGAGTAGTTGTGAAACAAAGCACATTCTTCCCATTTTGATGTGATACTGTATGGATATGCTGGCATTTGTCTGTTTCTCTGCTGAGAATTGCATCACAAGCCTCAACAGATTAAGCCAGAATGTTAAGGAAATAAAAAGTCAACTTGATCTAAATCTATGTAGCTACAGTTCTGGGTGTGCACTGCTCTCCAGCATTTTAAGGTGAATTATTAGTCACAGAATAAGAAAGTGTACTTAATTGTTTTCAAATGTTTCAGTCATCTTTCATAAGTTATAAACCCAAAAGGCAGACTAGAAGTTGATCTCCCTAAATGTAAACCCTGGAACTTCCTTCAGTAATACCAGGCAAATGAGAATCCATAAGGAAATATTAGGCAGAATATTGTACATTATTTTTCATTATCATCAACTCCTTCTTTGTCTTCAAATCATGCTAAACAAAACTACAGAGGACATATATTTAAATTTAGAAAAATTAGATTTTACATGTAATAAAGTATAAAACCCCATATTTCAAAACTAATTTTTTTCAAACTCTTAGTTGCTTTATTCATTTTACTACATTATAGAAAACTTAAGTAGATATTCAGACCCCCAAGTGTCACAGTTCAGTCACTGAGTTGTCTCTGACTCTTTGTGATCCCATGGACTGCAGCACGCCAGGCTTCCCCGTCCTTCACCTTCTCCAGGAGTTTATTCAAACTCGTGTCCACTGAGCTGGTGATGCCATCCAACATCTCATCTTCTGTTGCGCCCTTAAGGTTTGTAGATTTCTAGTTCTGCCACTGGTCTTATACAAGACACAAAATTTTTGCTGTGTGCATCAACACCCTCATCTACTAAACTGATAAAATAAATTTACGTCCTCAAACCTGAAAATTTTCTATTAGAAAGGCATAAGCAATTTGTCCTTTTGAGTGTAGAAAATGAAAAATCTACATTTCCATCCAACTCTTGTGTTTTCTTTATATTGAACTTACAGTAAGTTTAGGCAGATTCTTCTAAATGTATTTAAAGTAATAGGCAAAGCTTTATTTTCAGATTTAAAAACTCTTCACATCCTGTTCACAATTCCTAATAATGTTTCAGAGTAGACAGAAAGGACATTACTTTCCTATCTTACAGACCAAAGAACTGAGGTTTAAGACACAAAGCAGTATTTCCCAAGACCACACTGCTATTCTGAGGGCTTGCCAAGAGCTCTTTCTGCTGCACTATATTATACATTCTTTGAGGCTCAGAGGGTAAAGAAACCATCTGCCAATGCAGAAGATATAGGAGATGCAGGTTCATCCCTGGTTCAGGAAGATTCACTGAAGAAGGAAATGGCAACCCACTCTAGTATTCATGCCTAGAAAATCCCATGGACACAGTAGACTGGCGGGCTATAGTCCATGGGGTCACAAGAGTCAGACACAACTGAGCAGCTGAGCACAATAAACTATACTTTTAAAAATATTATCTACTTGTATATGCTAGCTCTTTCAAGGCATAAAAAGAAATCTAAGATGTGGTTCCCAACCTTAGTATTAACATATTAATGAGTCAAAATATTTAAATCCAAGGAGGAACAAATTTAGCAGGAAACATTGAATGAAAAGTCTAATAAAAGGAGGTGTACCCATAAGATGTAGTAATCTAGAAAAGATCTCTATAAGTTAGAGCTATCCAGAAATATTTCATGACAGAGTATAATATTTAAAACTCATTATTTGGGCAGGTGAGTGAAGTTCGGAGGCTTTCTTATTAGGAGGGGAAGTATTTGATAAAACACAGAGACAGGAAAAAGTGTATATTCGCAAGACACCAAGGACAGGAGGATACAGGAATGCCTGAAGCAAAGCTTGGGAGGCAAACAGGGCTGAAAAAACATTGGAAAGAGACAAAAGGACAGTACTATTGAAGCCTTGAAAGTGTTGTTGCAGAGTCAGTCATTAAGGTAAATACTGAATGAGTACAGTGTTCTCAAGTAGGTGAAAGCTCTGTGAAAGTTCCTTTTAAATTAGATTAGTCAGTCTGGCTAATACACATAATGTGTGTTTGAATCAAACTGGAGTCACACTTTTATAGCAACTTAAGTTTACAAACATCAGTCTAGAATGCTAAGCCATAACAGTGAAGAAGAAGGTACATCAACTTTTTGTTAAAGAATTAGAGATAACAAGGGAACATTTCATGCAAAGATGGGCTCGATAAAGGACAGAAATGGTATGGACCTAACAGAAACAGAAGATATTAAGAAGACGTGGCAAAAATATACAGAAGAACTGTACAAAAAGATCTTCAAGACCAAGATAATCATGATGGTGTGATCACTCACCTAGAGCCAGACATCCTGGAATGTGAAGTCAAGTGGCCCTTAGAAAGCATCACTATGAACAAAGCTAGTGGAGGTGATGGAATTCCAGTTGAGCTACTTCAAATCCTGAAAGATGCTGCTGTGAAAGTGCTGCACTCAATGTGCCAGCAAATTTGGAAAAGTCAGCAGTGGCCACAGGACTGGAAAAGGTCAGTTTTCATTGCAATGCCAAAGAATGCTCAAACTACCACACAATTGCACTCATCTCACACGCTAGTAAAGTAATGCTCAAAATTCTCCAAGCCAGACTTCAGCAGTATGTGAACCGTGAACTTCCAGATGTTCAAGCTGGTTTTGGAAAAGGCAGAGGAACCAGAGATCAAGTTGCCAACATTTGCTGGATCGTGGAAAAAGCAAGAGAGTTCCAGAAAAACATATATTTCTGCTTTATTGACTATGCCACAGCTTTTGATTGTGTGGATCACAATAAACTATGGAAAAATCTGAAAGAGATGGGAATACCAGACCACCTAACCTGCCTCTTGAGAAATCTGTATGCAGATCACGAAGCAACAGTTAGAAGTGGACATGGAACAACAGACTGGTTCCAAATAGGAAAAGGAGTACATCAAGGCTGTATTTTGTCACCCTGCTTATTTAACTTCTATGCAGAGTACATCATGAGAAATGACGGGCTGGATGAAGCATAAGCTGGAATCAAGATTGCCGGGAGAAATATCAATAACCTCAGATATGCAGATGACACCACCCTTATGGCAAAAAGTGAAGAGGAGCTAAACAGCCTCTTGGTGAAAGTGAAAGAGGAGAGTGAAAAAATTGGCTTGAAGCTCAACATTCAGAAAATGAAGATCATGGCCTCTTGTCCCATCACTTCATGGGAAATAGATGGGGAAAGAGTGGAAACAGTGGCTAACTTTATTTTGGGGGGCTCCAAAATCACTGCAGATGGTAACTGCAGCCGTGAAATTAAAAGATGCTTACTCCTTGGAAGAAAAGTTATGACCAACCTAGATAGTATATTGAAAAGCAGAGACATTACTTTGCCAACAAAGGTCCGCCTAGGCAAGGCTGTGATTTTTCCAATGGTCTTGTATAGATGTGAGAGTTGGACTGTGAAGAAGGCTGAGCGCTGAAGAATTGATGCTTTTGAACTGTGGTGTTGGAGAAGACTCTTGAGAGTCCCTTGGACTGCAAGGAGATCCAACCAGTCCATTCTGAAGGAGTTCAGTCCTGGGAATTCTTTGGAAGTAATGATGCTAAAGCTGAAACTCCAGTACTTTGGCCACCTCGTGCGAAGAGTCGACTCATTGGAAAAAACTCTGATGCTTGGAGGGATTGGGGACAGGAGGAGAAGGGGACGACAAAGGATGAGATGGCTAGATGGCATCACTGACTCGATGGACGTGAATCTGAGTGAACTCTGGGAGCTGGTGATGGACAGGGAGGCCTGGCATGTTGCGATTCATGGGGTCACAAAAAGTCAGACACGACTGAGTGACTGAACTGAGCTGAACTGAACTGTGTATAGGAGAATGATGTAAATAAAATTTGAAAAGTATTACATCTGGAGCTCAAAACATGAAATTAGGAAGAATTTTATGGAGAATGTGGTTAACAGCCATTATTGTCAGATGTAAAGATCATGGACTGAGGGAAAAAAATCAGCTGCTTAAAAAAAAAAATCACATCCCTGGATAATCTTTAAAAGTTTACAATCATTTTTCATGAACAATATGAGATTACAAGTGAACATAAGCACAGCCAATGACAGGAGTACTTATAATGCCTTATGGATTGATGTATACAGAATACTACAAAAATTTTTTTCTTTAAGCATAGCAATGTGATGTGATGGATAGGATTTTTTTCTTACCCTGGAACTGGTGACCAAGATTCAAGCCTGAGATACAAAAAGATCCTATATTAATCAATCTGAAGAGAACTGCAAACAATGGAACTCATCTTCCAGACGTTATTAAGTGGTGGCTGAACCCACTTCTCCTTAATAATCTCCACAAGCGCTTCCATCTCCACAAGCAGGGATGGGGAAAGTAGGGGGAATAGGAATAAAATTGTTGGAATTGTGGGGAAGGGTTGTTATTTTTTTCCTGCCTTTCCCAATGCCAACCTGAAGAGACAGGATTCATGGAGAGGTGCCTACAAAAAAAAAAAAAAAAAGAAACTGGTATTTTATGTCCAACCCTTTGCGACCCCATGAACTGGACTATCTCCCAGAGTTAGCTCAAACTCATGTCCATTGAACTGATGATGCCATCCAATTCTTTCATCCTCTGTCACCTGCTTCTCCTCTTGGACTCAATCTTTCCCAGCATCAGGTCTTTTCCAATGAGTCCACTCTTCCCATCTTGTGGCCAAAGTATTACAGCTTCAGCATCAGTCCTTCCAAAGAATATTTAGACTGGATTGCCTTTAGGATTAATTGATCTTGCTTCCAAAGACTCTCAAGAGTCTTCTCCAACACCACAATTTGAAAGCACCAATTCTTCAGTACTCGGGCTTCTTTATGGTCCAATTCTCACATCTGTACATGACTACTGGGGAAACTCATAGCTTTGATTATATGGACCTTTGTCAGCAAAGTGATATCTTTGCTTTCTAATACACTGTCTGGGTTTGTCATAGCTTTTCTTCCAAGGGAGGGCTTCCCTGGTGGCTCAGAGGTTAAAGCATCCGCCTCTAATGCAGGAGACCAGGGTTCGATCCCTGGGTTGGGAAGATCCCCTGGAGAAAGAAATGGTAACCCACTCCAGTATTCTTGCCTGGAGAATCCCATGGATGTAGAAGCCTGGTAGGCTACGTCCACAGGGTCCCAAAGAGTCGGACACAACTGAGCAACTTCACTCACTCATTCACTCACTTCTTCCAAGGGAGAAAGTGTCTTTTAATTTCATGGTTGCAGTCACCATCTGCAGGGATTTCAGAAACAAAGAAAATGAAATCTGGCACAGTTTCCACTTTTTCCCCATTTATTTGCCATGAAGTGATGGGACAGATGCCATGATCTTCGTTTCATGAAGTGAAGGTGAGTTTCAAGTCACATTTTTCTCTCTCCTCTTTCACTTTCATCAAGAAGCTCCTTAGTTCCTCATAAGTTTCTGGCATTAAAGTGGTATTATCTGCATATCTAAGGTTGTTGGTATTTCTCCTGACAATCTTGATTCCAGCTTGTGAGTCATCCATCCCTAGTTGGGCACTAATTATTAAGTAGGCTTACTGATTTTTTCATTATTGTACTGAACAAGAGGAAAGGAGAATGGGTGGAGGGAGAGGGAAATCAGAAGAGGGGGCAGCTGTGGAAAATCTGAACTATCACCATGAGGAACAAAAGGGAGGCAAGTCAGTTGAATCCCATGGAAAATAGCTAGTCTTGAGTCCGGTTGAACATTCCAAGCCCAGGGTGGCAATCTAGGCCTGCTGCAGTAAATATTTAGAAACAGACTCTGAGAAGTGATTAGTAAGAAATAAAATGGGACTTGGCCCCTCACATAAGGGAACCTTGAAACTGGCAGATCCCACTCCCAAACACGAACCACCCCAAGAAATTCAAACATGCACTCTAAAGGAGAACTGGCATCAAACTCTCCTACCAAGAAGAGCATCAAAAGGCAAAAGAACAAACAATATGAGTTTCATTCTAGATATTCAGCCCTCCTCATCTTCTTTTTAAAAAACAAAGGAGAGGAAACAAAGAGAGAGAGAGAAGAAAGAGAAAAGAGTGAAAAAACAGACAACATTTCTCCTCCAATTTAAGTCTTTGGGACAAAGTTGCAAGAGACGAGTAATCAAGAGAAAAAGATGAGAATTAAGAACATGACATGTTTTTTTATGATGGAGAGTGACCATAAGGATGTAAAATCTGCCTAAGGTAGGCTTATATGAGGGATAGGGTAGTCAACAGGTCATGACTGCAGACTGTGACTGGAAATAAATGAAAGGCTCATGGTAGTTTCCCACAGTTCAATAAACCAATGCATAATAATTTAACTTTTTAGACTATTTTATAAAATATCTGACACTCAGGAAAGCTGTTTTGATTCTTTATACATAATACCAAAGAAAGGCAATGCCAAAGAATGTTCAAACCACCACACAACTGCATTCATTTCACACATCAGCAAATTAATGCTCAACATTCTCCAATCCAGGTTTCAACAGTACGTAAACTGAGAACTTCCAGATGTTCAAGCTGGGTTTAGAAAAGGCAGAGGAACCAGAGATCAAATTTTCAATATCCACTGGATCATCAAAAAAAAGCAAGAGAATTCCAGAAAAACATCTACTTCTGTTTTATTGACCATGCCAAAGCCTTTGACTATGTGGAACACAACAAGCCGTGGAAAATTCTTAAGAGACTGGAATACCAGACCACCTGACCTGCCTCTTGAGAAAACTGTATGCAGGTCAAGAAGCAACAGTTAAAACTGGACATGAAACAACAGACTGCTTCCAAATCGGGAAAGGAGTGTATCAAGCTTGTATGTTGTTACCCTGCTTATTTAACTTATATGCAGAGATTATCATGTGAAATGCCAGGCTGGATGAGGCACATGCTGGAATCAAGATTGCTGAGAGAAATATCAATAACCTCAGATACACAGATGACATCACCCTTATGGCAGAAAGCAAAGAAGAACTCAAGAGCCTCTTGATGAAAGTGAAAGAGGAGCGTAAAAAGTTGGCTTAAAATTTAACATTCAGAAAACTAATCCCATCACTTCATGGCAAATAGATGAGGAAACAACGGAAATGGTGAGAGGGGAAATTTTGGGGGGCTCCAAAATCACTGCAGATGGTGACTACAGCCATGAAATTAAAAGATACTTACTCCTTGGAAGAAAAGCTATGACCAACCTAGACAGCATATTAAAAGGCAGAGATATTACTTTGCCAAAAGATCTGTCTACTCAAAGCTATGGTTCTCCAGTAATTATGTATGGATGTGAGAGTTGGACTATAAAGAAAGCTGAGCACCAAAGAATTGATACTTTTAAACTGGTGTTGGAGAAGACTCTTAAGAGTCCCTTGGACTGTAAGGAGATCCAACCAGTCCATCCTAAAGGAAATCAGTGCTGAATATTCATTGGAAGGACAGATGCTGAAGCTGAAACTCCAATATTTTGGCCACCTGATGCAAAGAGCTGACTCATTTGAAAAGACCCTGATGCTGGGAAAGATTGAAGGCAGGAGGAGAAGGGGACAACAGAGGAAAAGGGTTGGATGGTATAACCGACTCAAGGGACATGAGTTTGAGTAAGCTCCAGGAGTTGGTGATGGACAGGGAAACTTGGTGTGTTGCCGTCTATGGTGTCGCAGAGTTGGACACGGCTGAGTGACTGAACTGAACTGATAAAAATATATCTGAAATGTTGGAGGCTTTATTTTTATTTCAATCAGACACAAGCTATGGGATGAACATAATTAAATGTATTAAAAATCATCTAGGGAGAAATATCAATAACCTCAGATATGCAGATGACATCACCCTTATGGCAGAAAGTGAAGAGGAACTAAAAAGCCTCTTGATGAAAGTCAAAGAGGAGAGTGAAAAAAGTTGGCTTAAAGCTCAGCATTCAGAAAATGAAGATCATGGCATCCAGTCCCATCACTTCATGGGAAATAGATGGGGAAACAATGGAAACAGTGTCAGACTTTATATTTTGGGGCTCCAAAATCACTGCAGATGGTGACTGCAGCCATGAAATTAAAAGACGCTTGCTCCTTCGAAGAAAAGTTATGACCAACCTAGACAGCATATTCAAAAGCAGAGACATTACTTTGCCAACTAAGGTCCATCTAGCCAAGGCTATGGTTTTCCCAGTGGTCATGTATGGATGTGAGAGTTGGACTGTGAAGAAGGCTGAGCGACAAAGAATTGATGCTTTTGGACTGTGGTGTTGGAGAAGACTCTTGAGAGTCCCTTGGACTGCAAGGAGATCCAACCAGTCCATTCTGAAGGAGATCAGTCCTGGGATTTCTTTGGAAGGAATGATGCTAAAGCTGAAACTCCAGTACTTTGTCCACCTCATGTGAAAAGTTGACTCCTTGGAAAAGACTCTGATGCTGGGAGGGATTGGGGGCAGGAGGAGAAGGGGACGACTGAGGATGAGATGGCTGGATGGCATCACGGACTCGATGGACGTGAGTTTGAGTAAACTCCGGGGAGTTGGTGATGGACAGGGAGGCCTGGCGTGCTGCGATTCATGGGGTCACAAAGAGTCAGACACGACTGAGCGACTGAACTGAACTGAACTGAGACTGAAGTATTCAATAGAACTGGAATCTAGAATTTTCTTTTGGAAAGCATGCTTTGTTCTCACATGTTTTGGAAAAAAATGTCAAAAGTCCTATAGCTAAAAATGTCAGCTCTAGAAAGAGGAGTAAACTAGCCTTAATAGAGTACACAGCAGATATACATCATTCCTAAGTTATATGAGAAAATAAAATAGAAAACAACAGAAACAAAAAAACAAAGCTTATCTCCAAATGAATTTTATTCCCCCAGGGAATGCCAAAGAATCTTATTCAAGATTCAGTGAAATACCCTCAATCCTTTAATGGAAATAAGAGAATAATAGCTCTTTATCAGAGTGATATTTAATAATTTATAGAAAAGTATATAAAAACTTCATTTTTGTAGTGTTCCTGGAGTGCCCATAGGATTCTCTTTTAGCACTCATGGCTGCAGAATATCATTTGACCAAAGCTGTCTGCTCCAACATAAACCTGTCCCAATACTAACGCACTAAGAAACCCTGGGAAATAGTTGCAGGTTAAAATTTCTGTAATTCAGACAACATATTAAATGTTCTATGTATCTATTTAAATAAGTATTGATTCCTGCTTTGAACCTCCACAAGCCACTTAGTTTCTGAGTAATAATGTGGAAATTAAATTCTAATGTCATAGATGGATTTAAACTCTTACGCCTTTTAGCTCAGAAAGTAGTAAGAGGTTTGAACATAAAGTTCACCAGACAGATCAGAATACATCCTTACTTCCCAGCCATATTTCCTGTTTGTTATTTCTGTAACATGTATTTTTTTACTCTAAGCATTCACTCAACCCAACATCATTCTCTCTGTAGATGGGGGAATGTTTGGCATTTAATTGCTGTAAGATGAGAACTCCGTGCACCAGTTTCTCACAGCAGCAGTTCAGGCCTCCTCCTCCTCTTCCTAATGTGCCCTGAAATTGCTCCAGTTGATTGTTAAACACTTGCCAGCAAGTTCTGAAGTGTGTCCAGTTGTTTTTTTCAGCTTGCTGTTAAAAGTCTTCACACCAGCCTCGAGCTTTAATTTCTTCCATTTGCAAAGTGGTCATCCAGTCATCTTTCAGCTCACCAGGCTTGAAGAAATCATCTTTCATTATAGATAACCCCAGGTTCTGGCATGTTCTTCATTAATGAAATCAACCCCTGGGAATATAAAATTGAGATAGCTCAATGTGATCCATCAGATAATGTCCAGAAACATAAGCCAATTGACATCTGAAGAGCCTTGAGGGATTAAAGCATACTCCTAACATCTGTTCAGATTCCCAGTGCAGGTTTCCCCCAGTACCTCCCAGGAGTCACTCTGTCTTTCACTCTGACAGTCTTATCTACAATATCTATGTGTTCAAAGAAAACAGAGCTGTATAGAATACAAAGACTCAAAACATAATGCACTTAAACTCACAATTCAATAACAGAAAGGTTTTGAAATAAGAATCTAGTGAGTAAAATTTTTCTATATGTTTTGCCTAATCAACAGATCTATTGTGAGTGATAATAACTTACTGATTTAAAATTCTATTAGTGCAGCACTTAAGTTACAGTCTGATTAACCAAAAACACATTTCAGAATGATAAAGTTTTATGCCTATCAAGTTTCTGTATTACAGCTTGAGAAATGACATTTTAACTCTCCATTGTATTACCACACTGATATTATAAACAAAGTTCTACAGACTCCATTGACAAAGGCCTAACTCTCCCGATTTGCCAAAGTGACACTGGAAAATATTTTCATAATGCTGGAAATGCATTATGAAATGCATTTTCATAATGCAATTAAAATATATTATTGATCACTATTAATGCAGAAAGCTCACCCTTCATATTTATTGCAATATGCAATGATATATTTTAAATTGCTAAAAGATTACAAAAAGACAAACTTCTAATTATGCTCATTATGACTGAGATAAATTATGAAGAGCATGAAGACTCCTGAAAGAGAACAATTCCGAACAGCTAAAGTACGATTAGCATCCTAGAAATTCTCTAGCTCTAGGAAACATAAAAGTTCTTTGAATTTACTTTAGAGGCAAGATTACAGTCTGAGTGATGTCAAGAGGCCTCCTCCCCAGCAGTCTTTGTGTGCCTTCAATATGTCAAAGAAGATAAGTTGCTCTTGTGTCACGGACAATTATACAGGAAACAATAACTATGCCCTCTGCGGTATTTCAGGCAGTTTCCCTCCATAGTCTGCGTCTCCAGGCTTAGCTCCAAGAAGAGAAGGATTTTCCTTCTGACTGAAGGGTCTCTCTCACATCCAGAGTTCAAATCTCTATCTACTATGATTTTTTTCTGGTTACAGGGCTTCTTTAATCCCACATTATGGATCTTACCTACAGTACTGGTATCTGAAAGTAAGTTCCAGACAATGTTAAGTTATCAGCTCCTACATCAGCCTTGCCAAAATTCCACTAAGGAGTGTTTCCAAACATTCCAGTCAGTCCATGATATTATTAGGTTTTGAAATTGTACCACCCATCTTTTTCATAATGATATTGAATTTAATCAGCTCTTTTCTATGCACTGTACTTTGTGATGTTTGTTTTAATCTCCCAAGAAGTTTCTTCCAGGTTTTCAATGTGTTTGTCATTTTCCATAATTTAGAAGTCCAACTTTGCTATTTTAGGCAAGAGTACTTCAAGTTTTCCCTCCAGGGAGGTCATGGAGTTATACAGTTTGATTCAGAAAATAATTTCCTGAAACGAGTCTTTCATGTGGAATCCAGAGTTCTTGACAGTCATTTCCCCTCTAACATGCCTTGTTTAGATGTTGTAGAAAATTAATCATTAAAGCACCTGATGTCAAATGCTAACATGTGCTTCATATGAACCATACACTCTAACTGGGCTTCCATGATTAAATGCTGGATGAAAAGTGGAAAATCTTCTCAATCATTCAGATGAGTATGCACTGTTAGAACCACAGTTTTAAAGTGACTTTAGAAAAACTGAGTTTTGACTTCTCTAACATTATCAAAAGATGGGTTAGAAAATTAGTCTCCCACATGATAGCAATCTATATGCTGATTTGTGAGAACAGAACACAATAGTAAATGATAATAAATTGGGAGACATGTTTGAGAAATCAATTAACATCCCTTTAAAATAAATATGTATTAAAATTACTTGTGTATATTTGATTTGACTTGTTTTGGTCAGCATTACTGATAGTTACATAAAATGAAATTCATCAGTTTTACATGTGCTATTTAGATAAACTTTTAGAATATATGCAGTTATGCAACCAGCACCACAATTACAACAAAGAATATTTTCATTATCCTAAAATAGTTTTCTCATTCCACTTTGCAGTTACTCCTCTCCCTCTATACCCTGGCCTCCCAAAACCACTGATTTGCTTTCCATCACTATTGTCTTTTCTAGAATTTTATATAAAAGGAATCACTCAGTATACATATTCTTTATGTCTAGCATCTCTCACTTAGTATAATGCATTTGAAATTCATTTCCTATTGCTGCTTAGTGTTCCATTAGTTTTCTTTTCCAGTTCCTCACTGCCTAAATCAGAATTAATTTAATTCCAGAAAAGCTGATAGTGGCAATAACAGTCATCCACAGGACACCCCACACCCACTCCTACCCACAGTGATGAGGCCTTATGTCGTGTGATCTCCTAAAAATGAAAACACTCTTGGCTTCAGATTTTTCCTGTGCTCTGAGCTGGCCTCTGCAGGTGGTGTTTCCGTGGCTCAATGTCAACTGACTTCTGGTCATTGACAGGCAAGATACTGGAGGGTAGGGAAAACAGAGCAACTCTAGTAATTCTCTCTTCATCTCTCCATCCTTTGCTTTTGTCAGCTCTTTTGAGAAAGGCTGAATTTCCTCTTTGGCTCAGCTCCCACCATTCAAGCCCACTGTGGTTCCAGTTTCCATCAAGTCAACCTAACCTCTGAGTTCTGACAATACCAGTCTATCTCATTCTTCTGTGTTTCAAGCCTAGTGGGGGATGAACATGTCTGCTGCTGTCAATTTCTGAGTCCTCAGCATTCCTTGTTTGGTTCTCATCTCCAGCATCACCTATGGAAATTTCCTCTTTGTTGCTACTTAAGGCACATTCCATTTTATTTTCCTCATTAGATCCTGCAATTAACTAACTGATTGTGTTCCCCCAAAATTTATGTGTTGAAACCCTTATCCCCATGTGATAGTATCTGGAGGTATGTTTTGGGGAGATTATTAGATCATGAAGGTAGAGCCCTCATAAATGGGATTGGTCCCATTATAAGTAAAGTTTAGAGAGCCAGTTTGCTCTTCTTTTCCATCATGTGAGAATGAGCATGAGGTCAGGAGTTTACAACCCAGAAGTGGGCTCTCATCAGAAACCAGCCATGCCAGCACTCTGGTTGTGGACTTTTTAGCCTCCAGAGTTCTGAGAAATGAAATTTGTGTTGTTGACAAGTTTGTGGCATTTTGTTATGGCAGCCCAGGTTAAGACAGACCCTGATTACATTATCACAAAGTCTGAGCCACCAGGTCTTATCCGTGTTCACCTAACTTTTAACACAAAACTGATCTCATTTATGAGGCATAATTATTATTCCCATTTATTAAGGTAGAAATGAAGCCTGAAGAAATTATCTATCATACAGAAGGTCACAGTGTTAAAAAGGAACAGAAATTAAGGTGCTATGAGGTTGAGCCTAGATTAAAGAGATTGAAATGGATGGGCAGAAGCACTGAGTGGGCTGAGTATAGTTAGCAGAGAACAGCAGAGCTTACATTTTGCCAGAGGGCAGGAGAGTTTATATCCTGGGGGAAAGGTAAAAGTATTCTGTAATCTGTTTTATGTAGATGTAAACTTTCTGATCCTCTTTTCTGTTAAGACTGGAAGGAATGCATTCTCCAGATTAATCACCACAAGCAATGTGCCCAACTTTGTATAAATGTACTCTGGCAATAATATCATGCCTGGCACAGCAGCTAAAACTGGGGCTATTACTTGGTTGAAGTTGTTGTAATCTCATAACATCCTCAAGGATCCACCAGCTTTTAGCAGGTCCAAGACTGGAAAGGTAAGATAAATGGAAATACAATGGGAGCCACCATCCTGGGTTTTTATGTCTCTAAGGGTGGGCGCAAAGAGCAGGACATGACTGAGCGACTTCACTTTCACTTTTCACTTTCATGCACTGGAGAAGGAAATGGCAACCCACTCCAGTGTTCTTTCCTGGAGAATCCCAGGGACGGGGGAGCCTGGTGGGCTGCCGTCTATGGGGTCACACAGAGTCGGACACGCTGAAGCGACAGCAGCAGCAGCAGCAGCAGCAGGGGTGGTGCTAATCTCCGTTATTCCACCTCAGGTGAAATATGATGAACAATTTCCCATTTGTTCAGGGGGTGGTAGGCAGAGCTAAACAATTCTATTTGACCCTGTATCTATTTCCCAAAATGTTTGGGTATTCGCTTTTCCACATTTTATAGTTAACTGATTAAATGTCCATGGCTCCCTTTGGAGAAAGAACTGGGCACACATCGCCATATATAATTCCATGGTATAGCCAGGTCTTCCTTCAGAGAATCTGACCTTTCATATTTAGCTTTGAATTTCCAAATATTTGCTCCCCACTCTTCACTTTATCTTTGTTGAGAGCATCATCCAACTCTGTCATTACAGCTACTATTCCTCTCATATTTCTAAATTCTTGAAACAATGAACCAGTTAATGAATCCCTCTCATCAGTATACATTCCAGTCTATCCTAGTTCATACTGTGACTGTTTTACCAAATGCACTGCCACTGCTCCCAGGGCTCTCTATCTTTCATCTATCACTAGTAATAAGATCCTCTAGGCCTGGTGGCTCAGAGGTTAAAGCCGTCTGCCTCTAATACGGGAGACCTGGGTTCAATCCCTGGGTTGGGAAGATCCCCTGGAGAAGGAAATGGCACCCCACTCCAGTATTCTTGTCTGGAGAATCCCATGGACGGAGGGAACCTGATGGGCTACAGCCCATGGGGTCGCAAAGAGTCAGACATGACTGAGTGACCTAACTTACTTAGGCAATAACATATATTTCTGTTCCCAAGAAAATGGTAAAATAGAGCCTGGAACGTGGAAGACATAACTAACATCCTGGATTCATTTGTGTGTTGCATGCTAAGCCACTTCAGTCATGTCCAACTCTTTGCAACCTTATGGACTGTGGCCCGCCAGGCTCCTCTGTCCACGGGATTCTCCAGGGAAGAATACTGGAGTGGGTTGCCATTTCCTCCTTCAGGGAATCTGCCCAACCCAGGGATCAAACCAGCGCCTATTACATCTCCTGCATTGGCAAGTGGGTTCCTTACCATTACACCGCCTGGGAAGCCCATTTATTCAAGTTTAATTGTAATAATAGCCAATCTCATTTAGAGTTTCACAAGAAGATTAATTACTTCTTTCCCATTATATCTCTTCTCCCAATGAGTGACCAATTTTCTTTAATTTGACATAAAAGATATTAAAATTCTGTGACAATTCTTATTACTAGTAGTACCTACATGCCAATACCTATGAAATATGAAAGTCAAATATAAGTAATAACTTGCAGGTATAATCCAGATTATAACATTATCATAGTATCCATCCTGTGTTAGGAAGAATTTCCCATAAATTTATAAAGAAAAGAACTGACTTTGTTTACCTTTGGATATTTAAAATTGTGCTAACACCATGCTTACTTTAAAAATAAGAATAGAAGTTAATATAAACACTGCTTAAATTCTTTCATGATTTTTTTCTTTCACATAATAACTGCTTCTGTTTTCTTTCCTGTCTTGTTACACAAGAGTACTCAAAAACATAAAGATTAGAGAGAACACTCAGGGAATGACTTCACTGTTTAAATATCATTACTAGCTAGTGAGAGGATTAAAAAAATAAATGGTGGTTTCACTGGAAGGTTTCTAACTCTAAATATCTAGGCATGTCTTATCCAGACCTAACAGAGCTGAAAAAGAAATATTTTTATTTTCTCAACCTTTCAAAGATATCATAAAAGAAAATAAAAAGTCAATAATTATACAGACTATGCAACATCATATAGAATGTATGTTAACTAGGTAAATACGGACTTTCAACAATTTTAAACCTGAACTTGAAAGAATTCAATTGCTCTGTAAAAATACTGATGATGGGGAAAAGATCATCAGTTATTGGTTTAAAAGAGGAAATTGGTTCTTAAACATAATGCAAGCAAGTACAGGGGTTCTCTAGAAATGTGGGCACAGAGTATGAGTAATTGCTAGTTGCAAACAGAAAGACGACAGAAACACCTGTGAGAGACAAGTGACACAAGAACAGAAGGGAGAGACGGTAATGGCTAGTGCTGCTGCTGCTGCTAAGTCGCTTCAGTCATGTCCGACTCTGTGCGACCCCATAGATGGCAGCCCACTGGAGTGGGTTGCCATTGCCTTCTCCGAATGGCTAATGAGAGTGTGCCATATGGGAGGTAGAACTGGGCAGGAATGTAGTTGTCCGTCTTGTCAGGCTCTTCCACACAGGTTCTATGGTAGCAGAAGGAAAGAGGAGGGCTGTGTACACTTTATGCAGTACATAAATCTTGAAAATAAAAACACAGTGCATAATGAATGCTTTTTGTCTCCTCAAGTCTATAATACACATAAAGGGAGAGATTGCACATAGACATATTCCTCCCCAATGGTGTAGAAGGACTTTATGATAGCATGTCATAAATTTCATATTCTCTCTAATACAATCAATTGGACCCAAACCTACAGCTGCCTTTGAAATGTATCAGTGTGGGGGTATCTCTAAACTCTGGTAATTCTCAGTATTTCAGGTAAACAAACAAAATACAACACATATTTGAGCTATAATTGTTTTCCTCTACAACCTGAATATGTAACATATCCTCAAAAGTGAAAGCATAGATTCAGCCCAAACCAGAATTCACCAATTAAACAGTAACTGTGGAACACTCCTTCTACTCTTAAACAGGATAGAATTTGTTTTAATCTAAAAATTCTCTCCCAGGATTGCTAGATAAGAGGAACCAAATATCAGCTAAGAAAAGAATATTTTGTCATTGTCTTAAACTGATACTTTGAAAGTTAAAACCAAACACAACATCCCTATTCTGAAATATCAAAATAGGTAGTAACAGCAGAAATAAGATAATAATCCACAAATGGCAAATCATATGTCAGTTTTAATTTTGAACTCAATAAAGTGGCTTCTATAGTGACCATAGAAAAGAGTTTCTTGTACAACAGGCATATAGATATTTAAGAATGGCCCAATAAAATCCTAGATTAATACTGTTTAAAATATTAACCAAATTAATCAAGTAGATGTTCATAGAAAGCCAAAGTGCATACTAACCAATATGTGATGTAATTATATCCAGAAGAGAAAACTCGTCTTTAAAATATAAAATAAAGAAGCGACAGACCCCGGAAAAATGAAAGCTCTAATAAGGCAGGTAAGTGGGGTGGGGATAGCCAGTTCTTTGGATGTTTGTAGTCAGCTTTCCTTAAAGGTCTGCTGTCAGCTTTTATATCTAGAAATAGGCAAAAATGGTATTATTTTCATTAGAGTATTCAGAAATCTAACTGATTATTGAAGTGTAAAAGACAGAGATTCTGAGGTATGAGGGAAAATGAAGTCAGACACTGCAAACCAATCATCTGCCAAAAACTGATGAAATAAAGACGAAGAGCTGACTCATTGGAAAAGACTCTGATGCTGGAAAAGACTGAGGGCAGGAGGAGAAAGGAGTGACAGAGGATGAGATGGTGGGATGGCATCACTGACTCAATGGACATGAGTTCCAACAAACTCCAGGAGATAGTGAAGGACAGGGGGAGCTGGGTGTGGTGCAGTCCGTGAGAGTCCCAAAGAGTTGGACATGACTTAGAGACTGAACAACAATGGGGGTGGGGAAGCACTGAAATTCAATAGTAGTACTACTGTCTCCTGAGAAACCTGTATGCTGGTCAAAATGCAACAGTTAGCATGCTTATTTAACTTTTATGAGCAGGACATCATGTGAAATACCAGGATGGATAATGAAAAGCTGGAATCAAGATTGCCAGCAGAAATATCAACAACCTCAGATAAGCAGATGATACCACTTTAATGGCAGAAAGTGAAGAGAAACTAAAGAGCCTCTTGATGAGGGTGAAAAAGGAGCATGAAAAAGGTAGCTTGAAATTCAACATTGAAAAAACTAAGATCATGGCATCTGGTCCCATCACTTTATGGCAAAAAAGTGGAAACCATGACAGATTTTCTTTTCTTGGGCTTCAAAATCACTGTGGGTGGTAACTGTAGCCATGAAATTAAAAGATGCTTACTCCTTGCAAGGAAAGATATGACAAACTTAGAAAGCGTATTAGAGAGCAGAGACATCACTTTGCTGACAAAGGTCCATATAGTCAAAGCTATGTTTTTTTCCAGCAGTCATGTACAGATGTGAGAGTTGGACCATAAAGAAGGCCGAGCACTGAAGAACTGATGCTTTTGAACTGTGCAGCTGGAGAAGACTCTTGAGAATCACTTGGACAGCAAAGAGATCAAACTAGTCAATCCTAAAGGAAATCAACCCTGAATATTTATTAGAAAGACTGATGCTAAAGCTGAAGCTCCAATACTTTGGCCACCTGATGTGAAGAACTGACTCATTGGAAAATACTCTGATGCTGAGAAAGACTGAAGGCAAAAGGAGAAGGGCATGACAGAGGATAAGATGGTTAGATGATATCACCAACTTAATGGACATGAGTTTGAGCAAACTCTGGGAGATAGTGAAGGCCAGGGAAGCTTGGCATGCTGTAGTCCATGGGGTTGCAGAGTCAGATGCAACTTAGTGACAGAACAATAGCCACAGAATGAAAGAAACCCTTTATTACATGAACATTAAAAAATGATGGCCAAGCAGAAAAATGAGATTCTACCTAAAAGAGCAAAGCTCCTAACCAGGGCTCAGAAGCTGTATTGGTAGAAAAAGAAAAGTCAACTTCTGACAAATCTCACCAATACCACATAATCAGAGACAAAAGAAACTAGGAAAAAGTTGTGGTAAAATCCTCAAGAATAGATGCCCAAATTATTAGAGTCTAGGTCTCAGGCTCAGAGCAAATTCAGAAGAAACTTCAGGGCTCACTAGTTTATAGGGCTTCACTCCAAACTGGGAAAATGATCTGAAAACCCAGATCATTAAGAGTACAACTCTACCTAGAGAACAATCAAAGACAAAATCTAAAAACAGAAAACAGAAGTCAGGTCGTCTGACACAGACTGGATTCAGGCTTTAATACGACCTCTTTTCTGGACCATCCCTACTAGCAGGTGCTGAAAAAGTGGCTAGAACTCCCATGACATGGCTCTAAAACTCAGTTCACTGGGAGTTCAGTTCAATTCAGTTCAGTCTCTCAGTCATGTCTGACTGCGACCCTGTGAACCGCAGCACGCCAGGCCTCCCTGTCCATCACCAACTCCCAGAGTCGACCCAAACCCATGTCCATTGAGTCAGTGATGCCATCCAACCATCTCATCTTCTGTCGTCCCCTTCTCCTCCTGCCCTCAATCTTTCCCAGCACTGGAAGTAATAGTTCTCAAATACAGTATAAACAAATTGCAACCACCCTCTCTCTGAATTGGTTCCAACAGGAGGTCTGTTCAGAGATGCTGCTATTTAGCATAAGCTAGATAAAATGTACGACACAAATACACACACAATACAAAAAGCAAAAACAAAAGTCAGGGGACATCATGGCATGCAAAACCAGATGTAGAATTTATTTTCAGAAAAACAAATAATCAAATCCAATAAAAAGAAGATCATTTTCTATAAGTATTAACACATCATGCTATAAAAGAACTTAATAAGAATAAAAATTAAATAATATGAGAGTTCAAAGCTAAGATAAACAACCAAATGAAATAAGAGAGCCAGAGCCAGAGCCAGAGGCCAAACACCATTTGCAAAGCAATAGATAAATTATAAGCATCAAACCACAAACATATACACATAGTCATGAGATTATCAAGTGCATGTAAAGTAACTAGATTAAGAATTAAATTAAGTAGAGAAAATATGATACACATGGAAGGAAAAAGATGACCCAGGCCATGGCAATCAGTATACATGGCATGGCATTCAACTAATGGCACAGAAAATATGTTCAAAGACAAAATATAAAAATTTCCTAAAGTAATGAAAGAACTAAAATGGCCAACTGAAACATTTAAGAAGCCCTGGAATATAAAACCTGTGAGCCTTTCCAGAAAAGTGAAAAACCCAAGGGAGAAAAAGATAAATCAAAAGAAAGATCTCAGTGGAAACAATGTTTAAAAGGATCACGGTATTTGTTGAGTACTGAATCCCCCGACATGCAGGAAACATAAAACTCAACATGAGTGATACTTATGTTATATAAAAAGAATGATTTAGAAGATTTGATAAAGTAAAAGGGAAAATATAAATTTAAAAAATCAAACTAATTTATTCAAATTAATCCATTCATTTAATCTTTCTTTGTGTTAAAATCTTTTAATTTTGGTACTTTTAAACTATCATTATTATATAATACTATTTTATAAAAAATTATTCCTACCTATATGTATGTGTATTAGTGAGTGTATATCTCTCTATTGTATAGAAAATTGTCTGAAATAAGAACTAAGGTCATGGCATCTGGTCCCATCACTTCATGGGAAATAGATGGGAAAACAGTGTCAGATTTTATTTTGGGGGCTCCAAAATCACTGCAGATGGTGGCTGCAGCCATGAAAGAAGACGCTTACTCCTTGGAAGAAAAGTTATGACCAACTTAGATAGCATTTTAAAAATCAGAGATATTACTTTGCCAACAAAGGTCCATCTAGTCAAGGCGATGGTTTTTCCAGTGGTCATGTATGGATGTGAGAGTTGGACTGTGAAGAAAGCTGAGCACCAAGGAATTGATGCTTTTGAACTGTGGTGTTGGAGAAGACTCTTGCAAGTCCCTTGGACTGGAAGGAGATCCAACTAGTCCATCCTAAAGGAGACCAGTCCTGGGGTTTCATTGGAAGGACTGATTCTGAGGCCAAAACTTCAATACTTTGGCCACCTCATGAGAAGAGTTGACTCCCTGGAAAAGACTCTGATGCTGGGAGGAATTGGGGGCAGGAGGAGAAGGGAACGATAGACGATGAGATGGCTGGATGGCATCACTGACTCGATGCACATGAGTTTGGGTGAACTCTGGGAGTTGGTGATGGACAGGGATGCCTGGCGTGCTGCGATTCATGGCATCACAAAGAGCCAGACACGACTGAGCGACTGAACTGAACTGAAAGCTAAGGTGGCTAATTGCGAGATTATAAAAACTTGGGGTGATATTTTGCTTTTTCTTGTTTTTTTTTATTTTTGCTTAATTTTTTCATGTAGTATTATATCAACAATGAAATAACTCTACCCAAAATTTGGAAGAATTGATGACCAAGATAGTGTCAAATCCCCCACTTGGAAATAGTCAGCTGTTTCACGGTTTTCTTAGCTGAGACATTACTGAGCTAAACAATTTTATCCTAAACAATAGAAAGCTAATGGCTAGTTTAAAATAATGATTTTTCAGAGAGGGAACTGGACAACAGAAGTGCAATAAATATGTTTTGACTTGGGAAGAGCATTGTTGACAACCAAGGAGTAATAATAAAATTCTTCATTTGCATAGTGCTTTTCACCTTCAAAACTCTTCACAGAACACTGAATTCTCTCTGAAAATACTAAAAATAATCTTTCTTTTTAATTCTGAAACAAGGAAACAGTTATAAAAATCATGTCTGCCTCCCTCTAAGTTTATGTTATTGCTTTCTAATGTTGAAGACACTGAACACAAAGCAACCGAATCAGACTTAAAAGCTCACAATTTAAAACTTAAAGAACTCTTCTATACATTTACATTTTAGACCAACACATACGTATTTTAGGCTAAATGTATGTTATCCTCACAGAGCTTATCACCCATCATTTGCAATGTATTTGAAGTGTATTATAAGTTTAAACACCTACTTTAAAAAAATTTTTTAATTAAACTAGAAGGGTCTTTAGCCCAATCCCTTTCATTTTACAGGTGAGAAAACTGAAATTCTAGAGCTGAAGGGACATAAGATTTGGCAAAATTCATGTAACTCAAGTTCAAACTCACATCTGCCCTTGGGTATTTGCTCTGTCTATACTACACAGGAACACTTATGATATGCTCTGCTTGTGAAAGAAATAGAGAGAGAGAAAGAGGGAGGGAGGGAGGCAGAGAAAGAGTGGGGGAGGGAGGAAGGAAAGAAAGAAAAGAGAAATGGAGAGAGAGAAAGGAAGAAAAAGAGAAAGATCAAATAGGCTTTGTACCACATAAAAGAATAACTGAACAAAATTTCTTTTTAAATTTTTATAAACCTAATGTCTGTGTTAAAAAACATGGGAGGGGAAAAAGTATCTGAATTATTACACATAAAAATACTAAATGCTTGCTTCTCCTGTTTTACAAGGCTTCAAACTCTAGGACACAAATACAAGGCCACATGATAAAAGTCCATGTGGGCAAGTTACTATAGTTATACGTTTCCTGGATTAGGAGATAGACATTTTTATCAAAAATACTAGTCAACTAATTGTCCAGGTAGCTCCAATTTCTAGAACATGACTTATTTTAGAAATTAAGGAATTTTCATTCACAAGTTCAATGTATACCATAGAATGTGGCAATACCATAAACAACTTTAGCTGAGAGAATATTTTCAGCCAGAAGAGTCATCCTTTTAGAGCTATCCTCATTCTTGAAACAGATTTTAAGGCACTGTCTATTTGTTCATTTGTTTGAATATACCACATTTTGGTATATTCTGGACTTCCCTGGTGGCTCAGATGGTAAAGCATCTGCCTAGAATGTGGGAGACCCGGGTTCGATCCCCTGGGTCGGGAAGATCCCCTGGAGAAGGCAATGGCAACCCACTCCAGTACTCTTGCCTGGAGAGTCCCAGGGGTGGAGGAGCCTGGTGGGCTGCAGTCCACGGGGTCGCAGAGTCGGGCACGACTGAGCGACTCCACTGCTACTGCTACTGCTGCTGCCACCACCACCACAGTTTGAGTTGCTCTGCAATGCTTGGCAATTCTGCTGTGCCATTTATTTATGGATTTCTGCTTATAGCTTTCTGAAATGCATCATTCAAGCTTGAAATCTCTTGTTCATTTCACACTCCAATTTAATAGGAATGTACTAAGTACTTGTTATGTGCAAAGCATGGTTCTTAACACTGCGAGAGGCAAAAGGTGAATATAATGCAGCCCTTACCCTTAAAGGTAATACTGAAAACACTACACATAAGACAAACTAAAATATGAGTTTCAAAGTGAAAAGTGCTGATACATAAGTATAAACCACATGTGTTGAGGGAGATCAGCAAGGAGACCAGGTTAAAGAACCACTTAGGGGGTCCTGACTCATATTAAGGGCTCAACAGACACTAGTGTTTATTTTTTGTTTAATCTTACTGTAAGATTACTCTATGACCTCATTCACCAACTCACTTCCTAGCCAACATCAGCAATAAAAAACAGTTCGCTGCCATAAATCTCTACTGTCAAGGGAAAGTCATTCTTCAACAAGTTAAATCTATCTTCTCTTATTTCCATGGTACAATTTAAAATTTTTTAAATGTTCAAAATCTTCTCTATTCCCTGATTTCTCTCTCTCCCTGCTTAGTAACAGCAAAGTGGCCTCAAAGTTGAAGCCAGCATTATGGTCTAGGTTGTTGTTCACTGAGACATGAGTAGTATCTTCAACACCTCCAAAAGTGTGTTACAGATCTCAAACACACAGAGGCTTTTATTTACTATTGAAATATTATTAAAATATTATAGCACCATTCTCAAATCTGCTTCTGCTAATGAAATCAAGAAAATTGCAAAGAATAAATGTAACCACACTCCTTTTAATACACATCCATTATTCTTCTATATGATATGATTTCACTAGCAAAAGCAGGGCCTTCAGAACTCAGTGTTAATCATAATACTATCCCACATGGCTGTATATATAACCTTGTGCTCTTTAGATGTGGGGGCAGCAGGAGAAAATGGAAAAGAAAAGTGGTTTCTCCAGACAGTCTCACCAAAATGCCAGTTCATTCAATCCAATTGTTTGGAATGAGAAAAATTTCTTGTCAAGTAGTTAATCATCCTTTCCAAAGTTCTGTAGAAACTTTGCACGATTCTACTCTTGGCACTTAGGAACATTCCAGTCTGTTAGCTCTGATGGAAAAACAGTATAAAGGATAAAAATCGAGTTGGGAGTATCAAAAACCCTGCCACACAAAAACATTTGACCCAATCAATCCAAACCCTATACACAAAACATACCTCCAAATGTCTTTAGCCTTGCTCTCAAAATAAAACCCAATATCAAACCCCACTCATTAGATTATAATCAAAATTCAATTAAAATAAAACAAAAAGTTATGGAATGCAGCTAAAACAGTGCTTAGAGTATTAGTGCTGTTATCAAATAAGAAAAAAGATTTCACATCAATAATAAAACTTTTCACCAAAACATACCAGATAAAATAAACTAAAGAAATAATAACAATTGTGGGGGGAAAGTCAATGGAACACAAAACTGAAAAATGGAAAAAATATAATGAAACAAAAAGTTGGTTCTCTGAAGACTGGGCTTCCCTGGTGGCTCAAGCGTAAAGAATTTGCCTGCAATGCAGGAGACCTGGGTTCAATCCTTGGGTTAGGAAGATCCCTTGGAGAAGAAAATGGCAACCCACTCCAGTATTCTTGGCTGGAGAACTCCATGAACAGAGGAGCCCAGTGTGCCACAGTCCATGGGGTCACAGAGAGTTAGACATGACTGAGCAACTAACTTTTCATATTAACTAACGAACATATGGTAATATATATGTTACCATATACAACTGAGCAACTACCTTTAAATTAACAAATTTGACAAAACATGTTGCTACAGAGAACTAGGAGGGGAAAAAAAGATACTAATTACCAGTATTAGGAATGAAAGAGGGGCATCACTACCAATCTTACAGAAATAAAAAAGATTATAAACTAATACTATGCCAAAACTAGATACCTTAGATAAAAAGAACAAATTCTTAGAAAGACATAAATTACTGAAATTAACTGAATATTTATTTTATAACTGAGGAGGATATAGAAAATATGAATAGGCCTAAAATAAGGAAAGAAATTGAATTAGGAATTAAAAATATTCCCACAAAGAAAAGCCCAGTACTAAGATTTTGTACAAGGCTCTTCCTGGTCACCCTAGTGACTTTACTCGTATTTTACCTGTAGACATATAAGAGGTCTCATAGGCAAGGCTTGACTGCAATCTAACCCAAGTCTTGGTGGAATGTCCTATGGTTTCTTCTGGAGCAAGAGGAGCTACATCCATTGAGGAGTTGCCACAAAGTAATTTCTCATTCTTATCTTGTGGAAGACTGCCACGTCATTTTCATCCATCTCCCTGGTTTCAGCTGAGTGCAGAACTCTCCAGCTTGTCCTCCCAGGCCTTCTACAGAAGTTTATCAAGTTGCTTGCTCATATTTTAGAGACCTTCTTCATGACAGACTGACCCACTGCGTATGTTGTCTGCCATCTGGACTATGGTTCTGGGCCAGCCTGTGGCATGAGGGCTGTGGGAAGTTGAGACTAGACTCTGTTGATCCTACTTTTGTTGTCTGTGTAAGTAACAAACTGTCTGAATTTATTTGGGCTTGTTGTCTTCTTATATGATTAATTTATGAAAATGTGTGTGCAAAGTCAACTTAACAACTGTGGTAATAATACCTGTGGCCTGATTAACCACTGCACTGTTGCTTGACTGCGTGACCACTTCATAGTCAAAATTTATCAACTATTTGAGAAATAAATAATATAAATGCCTCCTCAGAAAATACAAGCCAAGGGAAGACCTATCAAAGGTGATTAGTGGTACTCTGACAACAATTACTCCGAAACCTAAGCATGAAGAAAAATATATCACAAGGAAAGAAAATTACAAATCAATATGACTCATAAAAAAGATCCAAACTCCTTAATAAAATAATGGCAAACAGGAACTGATGAACCAATTTGCAGGGCAGCAATGGAGATGCAGATATAGAGAACAGATTTGTGAATACAGTACAGGAAGGAAAGGGTGGGACGAACCGAGAATTGCATGGAAACATGTACATTACCATATGTAAAATACATGTTGCTGTTGTTCAGTCAGTAAGTCATGTCTGACTCTTTGAGACCCCATGGACTGCAGCATGCCAGGCTTCCATGTCCTTCACTGTCTCCAGAAGTTTGCTCAAATTCATGTCCATTAAGGTGATGATGGTATTCAACTCTCTCATCCTCTGTTGCCCCCTTCTCCTCCTTCCCTCAATCTTTCCCAGAATCAAGATCTTTTCCAATGAGTTGGCTCTTTGCATCAAGTGGCAAAAGTATTGGAGCTTCACCTTAATCATCAGTCCTTCCAATGAATATTCAGGCTTGATTTCCTTTACGATTGACTAGTTGGATCTCCTTGCAGTCCAAGGGATCTCAAGAGTCTTCTCCAGCACCACAATTCAAAAGCATCAATTTTTCAGTGCTCAGCTTTCTTTATGGTCCAACTCTCACGTCCATAACTGATTACTGGAAAAAACATAGCTTTGACTATATGGACCTTTGCTGGCAAAGTGACATCTCTGCTTTTTAACATGGTGTCCAGTTTGTCATAGCTTTCCATCCAAGGAGCAAGCATCTTAATTTCATGGTTGCAGTCACCGTCTCCATAAATTTTGGAGCCAAAGAAAACGAAGTTAGTCCCTATTTCCATTTTTTCCCCATCTATTTGCCATGAAGTGATGGAACCAGCTGCCATGACCTTAGTTTTTTAAATGCTGAGTGATAAACCAGCTTCTTCACTGTCTTCTTTCACATTCATCAGGAGGTTCTTTAGTTCCTCTTCACTTTCTGCCATTCAAGTTATCTAAAGTTGTTTATATTTCTCCTGGCAATCTTGATTCCAGCTTGTGATTCTTCTGGTCTAGCATTTCATATAATGTACTCTGCATATAAGTTAAATAAGAAGGGTTACAATATACAACCTTGATGTAATCCTTTTCCAATTTTGAACCAGTATGTTTTTCCATGTCTGGTTTTAACTGCTGTTTCCTGATCTGTATACTAGTTTCTTAGGAAGCAGGTAAGGTGGTATGGACTTTCCATCTCTTTAATAATTTTCCACAGTTTGTTGTGATCCACAGAGTTAAAGGCTTTCACATAGTCAATGAAGCAGAGATAAGATGTTTTTCTGCAATTCTCTTGCTTTTTCTATTATATAAGGATGTTGGCAATTTGATCTCTGGTTCCTCTGACTTTTTAAAATACAGCTTGTGCACCTGGAAGTTCTCAGTTCATGTACTGCTGAAGCCTAGCTTTAAGGATTTTGAGCATTACCTTGCTAGTATGTGAAATGAGTGCAATTGTGTGGTAGTTCAAACATCTTTTGGCATTGTACTTCTTTATGATTGGAATAAAAACTGACCTTTTGCAGTCCTGTGGCCTCTGCTGAGTTTTCCAAATTTGCTGACACACTGAGTGCAGAATTTTAACAGCATCATCTTTTAGGATTTTAAATAGCTCAGGTGGAATTCCATCACCTCCACTAGTTTTGTTCATAGTAATGTCTCCTAAGGCCCACTTGACATCACACCACAGGATGTCTGTCTCTAGGTGAGTGATCACACCATTATGGTTATCCAGATCATTAAGACCTTTTTCGCACAGTTCTTCTGTATATTACTGCCACCTCTTCTTTATCTCCTCTGCTTCTGTTACATCCTTGCCATTTCTGTCCTTTATTGTGCCTTGCACATAATATTCCCTTGATCCCTCCAATTTTCTTGAAAAGATCTCTAGTCTTTCCCATTCTATTGTTTTCCTCTATTTATTTGCACTGTTCATTTAAGAAGGCTTTCTTATCTCTCCTTGCTATTCTTTGGAACTCTGCATTCAAATGAGTATATCTTTCCTTTTCCCTTTTGCCTTTAGCTTCTCTTCCTTTCTCAGCTACTTGTAAGGCCTCCTCAACCATTTTGCGTTTTTGCATTTCCTTTTCTTGGGGATAGTTTTGATCACCATCTCCTATCAGTTCAGTTCAGTTTGGTCGCTCAGTAGTGTCTGACTCTTTGCGACCCCATGAAACGCACCATCTCCTATACAATGTCACAAACTTTTGTCCATAGTTCTTCAGACACTCTATCAGATGTAATCCCTTGAATCTACTTGTCACTTCCACTGTATAATCAAAAGGGGTTTAATTTAGGTCATACCTCCACCGTCTAGTGGTTTTCCCTACTTTCTTCAATTTAAGTCTGAATTTTGAAATAAGGAGTTCATGATCTGAGCCACAGTTTGCTCCTGTCATGTTTTTGCTGACTATATAGAGCTTCCCCACCTTCGGCTGCAAAGAATATAATCAATCTGATTTCAATGTTGCCATCTGGTGATGTCCATGTGTAGCCTCATCTCTTGTGTTGTTGGAAGAATGTGTTTGCTATTACCAGTGTATTCTCTTGACAAAATCCTTTTAGCCCTTAACCTGTTTCATTTTGTACTTCAAGGCCAAACTAGATAGATAACCAGTAGGAATATTCCCTGTGACACAGAGGGCTCAAACCACTAGGGCTGTGACAATTTAGGAGGGTGGGATGGGGTGGGATGTTGGCAGAAGTTCTAGAGAGAGGGGACATATGTATACCTATGATTGATTTTTGCTGATATATGGAAAAATTCCAGTCCCATCAGTTCAGTTCAGTTCAGTCACGTCCGACTCTTTGTGACACCATGAACCGCAGCACTCCAGGCCTCCCTGTCCATCACCAACTCCCAGAGCGACTCAAACCCTAGTCCATCGAGTTGGTGATGCCATCCAACCATCTCATCTTCTATCATCCCCTTCTCCTCCTGCCCTCAATCTTTCCCAGTATCAGAGGTCTTTTCAAATGAGTCAGCTCTTCGCGTCAGGTGGCCAAAGTACTGAACTTTCAACTTCAACATCAGTCCTTCCAATGAACACCCAGGACTGATCTCCTTTAGGATGGATTGGTTGAGTGGTGTCATCTGCATATCTGAGGTTATTGATATTTCTCCCTGCAATCTTGATTCCAGCTTGTGTTTCTTCTAGTCCAGCGTTTCTCATGATGTACTCTGCACAGAAGTTAAATAAGCAGGGTGACAATATACAGCCCTAACGTACTCCTTTTCCTATTTGGAACCAGTCTGTTGTTCCATGTCCAGTTCTAACTGTGGCTTCCTGACCTGCATGTAGGTTTCTCAAGAGGCAGGTTAGGTGGTCTGCTATTTCAATCTCTTTCAGAATTTTCCACAGTTTATTGTGATCCACACAGTCAAAGGCTTTGGCATTGTCAATAAAGCAGAAATAGATGTTTTTCTGGAATTCTCTTGCTTTTTCCATGATGCACCGGATGTTGGCAATTTGATCTCTGGTTCCTCTGCCTTTTCTAAAACCAGCTTGAACATCTGGAATTTCATGGTTCGTGTACTGCTAAAGCCTGGCTTGGAGAATTTTAAGCATTACTTTACTAGTGTGGAAGATGAGTGCAATTGTGCAGTAGCTTGAGCATTCTTTGGCATTGCCTTTCTTTGGGATTGGAATGAAAACTGACCTTTTCCAGTCCTATGGCAGCAAAAACAAGACCAGGAGCTGACTGTGGCTTGGATCATAAACTCCTTATTGCCAAATTCAGACTGAAATTGAAGAAAGTAGAGAAAACCACTAGACCATTCCGGTATGACCTAAATCAAATTCCTTATGACTATACAGTGGAAGTGAGAAATATATTTAAAGGACTAGATCTGATAGACAGAGTGCCTGATGAATTATGGATGAAAGTACATGACACTGTATAGGAAACAGGAATCAAGACCATCTCCAAGAAAAAGAAATGCAAAAAAGCAAAATGGCTGTCTGAGGAGGCCTTACAAATAGCTGTGAAAAGAAGAGAAGCAAAAAGCAAAGGGGAAAAGGAAAGATATACCCATTTGAATGCAGAGTTCCAATGAATAACAAGGAGAGATAAGAAAGCCTTCCTCAGCAATCAATGCAAAGAAACAGAGAAACACAATACAATGGGAAAGACTAGAGATCTCTTCAAGAAAATTAGAGATACCAAGGGAATATTTCATGCAAAGATGGGCTCAAGAAAGGACAGAAATGGTATGGACCTAACAGAAGCAGAAGAATACACAGAAGAACTATACAAAAAGATCTTCACAACCCAGATAATCATGATGGTGTGATCACTCACATAGAGCCAGACATTTTGGAATGTGAAGATAAGTGGGCCTTAGGAAGCATCACTATGAACAAAGCTAGTGGAGGTGATGGAATTCCAGTTGAACTATTTCAAATCCTGAAAGATGATGTGGTGAAAGTGCTGCACTCAGTATGCCAGCACATTTGGAAAATGCAGCAGTGGCCACAGGACTTAAAAAGGTCACATCACTTCATGGCAAATAGATGGGGAAACATTGGAAAGAGTGAGAGACTTTATTTTCTTGGGCTCCAAAATCAATGCAGATGGTGATTGCAGCCATGAATTTAAAAGAGGCTTGCTCCTTGGAAGAAAAGCTATGACCAACCTAGACAACATATTAAAAAGCAAAGACATTACTTTACCAACAAATGTCCATCTAGTCAAGGCTATGGTTTTACCAGTAACCATGTATGGATGTGAGAGTTGGACTATAAAGAAACTGAGTGCTGAAGAATTGATGCTTTTTAACTGTGGTATTGGAGAAGACTCTTCAGAGTCCCTTGGACTGCAAGGAGACCAAAGAAGTCCATCCTAAACGAAATCAGTCCTGAATATTCATTGTACGAACTGATATTGAAGCTGAAACTCCAATACTTTGGCCACCTAATGCAAAGAACTGACTCACTGGAAAAGATTTTGATGCAGGGAAAGATTGAAGGTGGGAGGAGAAGGTGACGACAGAGGATGAGATGGTTGGATGGCATCACCAACTCGTTGGACATGAGTTTGAGCATGTTCTGGAATTTGGTGATTGACAGGGAGGCCTGGTGTGCTGCAGTCCATGGGTTGCAAAGAGTCAGACAAGACTGAGCAACTGAACTGAACTGATGACAAAAATCAATACAATATTGTAAAGCAATTATCTTCCAATTAAAAATAAATAATTTTATAAAAAGAAGCTAAATATGGCAGAAAAACTACAACCTTGGTGGAAAAGCAAGATGGAGACATATGAGAAAGTAAGTAATGCAGAAAATTATTTAATAAAATCACTATCATTTCTGGGAAAAAAATAAAATATTGGCAAAACAAATGCAACAATATAGAAAAAGAAACACCATAATAAAAAGGATTTATCCTAGTGGTGCAAGGATGTGTTAACCTCCAAAATCAATTAATGTAATAAACTTAATTAATAAACTAAAAGATTAAAAATATGATCACATTAGATACAGAAACATTATTTGTTAACTCTAACATCTACTGTAATAAAAACTTTAAACAAATTACAAATGCAAAAAAATTCTTAATGGGGAAATATACACAAAATTTTTCACCTAGCATCATTTTTAGTGAAAGCTTGAGTGCTTTCCTCTTATAGTTGGGGCAAAGCAATAATGTCTGATCTTGATGTGTGATGATGATGGTGGTGATGGTGGTGGTGGTGGTGGTGGTGGTAATTAAAATAATAAATTATTATTTGTAATAAATACAACCAGATTGGAAAAATATAAAACACTCTTATTCATAGATGATATACTCTTATTTGTAGAAAATCTTCTAATATACACACATTAAAAAATCTACTAGAACCAATAAATAAGGAAGGTCATATTGTATTGCTACAAGATCAATAAAATAAAAGTCAATTGTGTTTCAGTATGCCAATGAAAATACTAAAAATAAACTATGAAAACATTATTATTAACAGTAGCCTCTAATTTAATTAAATTCTTAGGACTAAATTTAACAAAAGTATGTAAGATGTGCGTACTGAAAATCATAATATTACTGAGATTATTAGAGATCTAAATAAATGAAGGTACTTTCCATGACCATGAATTGGATGACTTCATATTGTCAACACAGTGACTGGCAATTGATTTATAAACACAATGCACCTCTTATCAACTGTAGTAGTTGTTTTTGTGGAAATGACAATCTAAGCCTAAAATTTGTATGGGAGTGTAAATGCAAAATATTCAAAAATAGTCGTGAAAGAAAACAACAAAGTTGGAAGACTATTTGATTTCAGATTTTATTATAAAAGCAAGAGTAATCATATAAATACGGCATCAGCTCAAGGCATTAGCTCATCAAAATTGACAGTCCAGAAACAAACTCTTATATTTATAATCCATTGATTCGTATAATACTTTTATTGAGCCATAATTCACATACCATTAAATTTATCCTTTTAAAGTGTGCAATCCTATGTTTTTCAGTATAATCACAGAGTTAAGTGACCATTAGCATTATCTAATTTTAAAATATGTTTGTTAGGCCAAAAAGAAACACTCATATACTAAAAATCCCTAACTACATCATCTCTAACTCTCTCCAGCCCTAGGCAACCACTAATCTATTTTTGGTCTCTACAGACTTGCCTCTTCTGGACATTTTTTATAAATAGAATCATACAACATTTAGTCTTTTGTGACTGGTTGCTTCCACTTTGGTTTATTATCAATAACTTTTATCAATATTTGTGTACAAGCTTTTGTGTGGAAAAAAAAATTTTCCAAACCCTTACCAATACTTGTTACATGTCCTTGGGAGTATTACATTGTGATCCTGATTTGCATTTCCCTAATCTAGTCAAGGCTATGGTTTTTTCAGTGGTCATGTATAGATGTGAGAGTTGGACTGTGTAGAAAGCTGAGTGCCAAAGAATTGATGCTTTTGAACTGTGGTGTTGGAGAAGACTCTTGAGAGTCCCTTGGACTGCAAGGAGATCCAACCAGTCCATTCTGAAGATCAGTCCTGGGTGTTCATTGGAAAGACTGATGTTGAAGCTGAAACTCCAATATTTTGGCCACCTCATGCGAAGGGTTGACTCATTGGAAAAGACTCTGATGCTGGGAGGGATTGGGGGCAGGAGAAGAAGGGGACGACCGAGGATGAGATGGCTGGATGGCATCACTGACTCGGTGGATGTGAGTTTGAGTAAACTCCGGGAGTTGGTGATGGACAGGGAGGCCTGGCGTGCTGCGATTCATGGGGTCGCAAAGAGTCAGACACGACTAAGTGGCTGAACTGAACTCAATGATTGATAATATGAGCATCTTTTCATGTTCCTATAGGCCTTTGTATTTTTCCTTTAAAGAAATGTTTACTCAAATGTTTTCCCATTTTCAACTGTTGTGTTTTTTTTTCCTTTCACTGTTGAGTTGTGAGAGTCAGTATCCTTTGAAGCTCAAAACTTTAATTTTGGTGAGGTCCAATTTACCTAAGTATTGGCAAGCATGTGGAGAAACTGGAAACCTCATATATTGCCTGTGAATATAAAATAGTACAACCATTTTGGAAATTAGCTTGGGCAGTTTCTTAAAATACTAAACATAAACTTATGCAACACAACCATTTCATTCCTAAGAATCTACCCAAGAGAAACGAAAAATTATGTGCACAAAAATGCATATACAGAAAAGTCCACAGCAATGTTACTTAAATAGAACTAGAAATAATCCAATTGTCCATCAAAAAAGAATGGATAAATTAAGTGTGCTATTCTCATACAATAAAATGTTATTTTAATTTCAAAAAAACAGATACAAAAAAACATATTAAATAATTCCACTTATGTGAAACAATATGAAAAAGCAAATTTATAACAACAAAAAGCAGATCACTGTGTTGTCTTTTGCGAAGGTCGGAGTGGGGATTGACTGAAAATGTGAGCAAGGGAAGTGTTCTAAAACGAGATTGTGGAGACATATGCACAACTCTAAAACCTAAAAATCATACTTATTAAAATGTGACTTTTATCATCTGTAAGTTATACCTCAGTAAAGTGTTTTTTTAAAGAACAAACATAGGTATTATAATGGCAATCAGTAGCATAACTTTGAATCAAGGACAAAGTATTAAACATTAGAGTTGAGATACTAGCAAAGTTATTAAGAAAAGATGGAAGAATAAAATAAGACTTAAGAGTAAGAAACGTATTTTTACTATTCAAACATATGATTCTTTTATTTCCAAAGTATGTGTGTTAGTCGCTCAGTCATGTCCAACTCTTTGCAACCCCATGGACTGTAGCCCTCAAGGCTCCTCTGTTCATGCGATTTTCCAGGCAAGGAAACTGGAGTGGGTTGCCATTTTCTTCTTCAGGGGATCTTCCCAAGCCAGGGATTGATCCCGGGTCTCCTGCATTGCAGTTGGATGCTTTACCATCTGAGTTACTAGGGAAGCCCCCTTATCTCCAAAGAAAACCCCCACAAAATATACCAGAAAATTGTTTTAAATTATATAAGCACTTAGCAAACAGGCCAGATTTAAAATCAATATATTAGTATTAATTAAATTACTAATGTGAAGTTGCTCAGTCGTGTCCAACTCTTTGCGACCCCATGGACTGGGGCCTATCAGGCTTCTCCGTCCATTGGATTTTCCAGGCAAGAGTGCTGGAGTGGATTGCCATTTCCTTCTCCAGGGGATATGGGGATATAATTTAAATAATTTATATGTAACACAAAGGTGTATTTACATCTTCAGTTCATTCCCTCAGTCTGCCCAACACTTTACGACCCCCTGGACTGCAGCACATCAGGCTTCAGGCTTCTTACATGGATTTAAATCTATATATATATAACTATAATACACACTTTTTTATCTAACATACATACACAAATATCTGCACATAAAATATAAGGTACCTCAGAATATATCTAAGAAAGTGTACAGTAACTGTATAGAGCACTATATAGCACTAAAGAAAAAATAACCAAAAGGTGCCCCATTTATTGTATTTATTAATCACTTGCTAGAGGAAAGGAAATTTTAATATTCCAAAAGGTCAAATTTCCAAAAAGACAACTGCAAAATTAATATAATTCCTATCAAAACCCCAACATAGTTTTTCAGGAATTTTTAAGCTGATTGTAAAATTTATAAAACAAGCAAATTCCAATATTAAACAAGACATTTTCTGATGCATAAAGTGGGGGGACTTGCCCTTGAAAGCACTGAGTTATTATCATTTATTAGTAGTTAAAACAGGATTGTATTGCAGGAGAAATAGATATATCTAGCCACGTGAACATTATCAGTTCAGTTCAGTTGCTCAGTCGTATCCGACTCTTTGTAACCCATGGACTGCAGTACGCCAGGCCTCCCTATCCATCACCAACTCCCGGGGTTTACTCAAACTCATGTCCATTGAGTTGATGATGCTCTCCAACCATTTCATCTTCTGTTGTCCCCTTCTCCTCCCGCCTTCAATTTTTCCCAGCATCAGGATCTTTTCCAATGAGTCAGTTCTTCACAGCAAGTGGCCAAAGCATTGATTGGAGTTTCAGCTTCAGCATCAGTCCTTTCAATGAACACCCAGGACTGGTCTCCTTTAGGATGGACTGGTTGGATCTCCTTGCAGTCCAAGGGACTCTCAAGAGTCTTCTCCAACACCACAGTCCAAAAGCATCAATTCTCCTGTGCTCAGCTTTCTTTATAGTCCAACAAACACATCCACACATGACTATGGGAAAAACCATAGCCTTGAAGAGATGGACCTTTGTTGGCAAAGTAATATCTCTGCTTTTTAACATGCTGTCTAGGTTCGTCATAATTTTTCTTCCAAGGAGTAAGCATCTTTTAATATCATGGCTGCTTTCACCATCTACAGTGATTTTGGAGCCCCCAAGAATAAAGTATCTCATTGTTTCCAATCTATTTGCCATGAAGTGATGGGACCAGATACCATGATCTTACTTTCCTGAATGTTGAGCTTTAAGCCAACTTTTTCACTCTCCTCTTTCCCTTTCATCAAGAGGCTCTCTAGTTCTTCGCTTTCTGCCATAGGGTGTTGTCATCTGTGCATCTGAGGTTACCGATATTTCTCCCGGCAATCCTAATTTCAGCTTGTGCTTCATCCAACCCAGTGTTTCTCATGACGTCCTCTGCATATAAGTTAAATAAACAGGGTGACAATATACAGCGTTGACGTACTCTTTTCCCTATTTGGAACCAGTCTGTTGTTCCATGTCCAGTTCTAATTGTTGCTTCCTGACCTGCATACAGGTTTCTCAAGAGGCAGATCAGGTAGCCTAGTATTCCCCTTTCTTTAATTATTTTCCACAGTTAGTGGTGATCCACACAGTCAAAAGCTTTGGCATAGTCAATAAAGCAGAAATAGATGTTTTTCTGGAACTCTCTTGCCTTTTCACTGATCCAACAGATGCTGGCAATTTGATCTCTAGTTCCTCTGCCTTTTCTAAAACCAGCTCAAACATCTGGAAGTTCATGGTTAGTGTATTGCTGAAGCCTGGCTTGGAGAATTTTGAGCATTACTTTACTAGCACATGAGATGAGTGCAACTGTGCAGTAGTTTGAACATACTTTGGTATTGCCTTTCTTTGGGATTGGAATGAAAACTGACCTTTTCCAGTCCTGCAGTCACTGCTGAGTATTCTAAATTTGCTGGCATATTGAGTCCAGTACTCTCACAGCATTGTCTTTTAGGATTTGAAATAGCTCAACTGGAATTCCATCACCTCCTCTAGCTTTGTTCATAGTGATACTTCCTTAAGGCCCACTTGTCTTCGTATTCCACAATGTCTGGCTCTACATGAGTGATCACACCATCATGATTATCTGGGTTGTGAAGATCTCTTTTGTATAGTTCTTCTGTGTATTCTTCTGCTTCTGTTAGGTCCATACCATTTCTGTCCTTTCTTGAGCCCATCTTTGCATGAAATATTCCCTTGGTATCTCTAATTTTCTTGAAGAGATCTCTAGTCTTTCCCATTGTATTGTGTTTCTCTGTTTCTTTGCATTGATTGCTGAGGAAGGCTTTCTTATCTCTCCTTGTTATTCATTGGAACTCTGCATTCAAATGGGTATATCTTTCCTTTTCCCCTTTGCTTTTTGTTTCTCTTCTTTTCACAGCTATTTGTAAGGCCTCCTCAGACAGCCATTTTGCTTTTTGCATTTCTTTTTCTTGGGGATAGTCTTTATCCCTGTCTCCTGTACAGTGTCAAGAACCTCCATCCATAATTCATCAGGTACTCTGTCTATCAGATCTAGTCCCTTGAATCTATTTCTCACTCCACTGTATAATTATAAAGGATCTGATTTAGGTCATACCTTATCAGTCTAGTTTTTTTCCATAATTTCTTCAATTTCAGTCTGAATCTGGCAATAAGGATTTCATGATCTGAGCCACAGTCTGCTCACAGTCTTGTTTTTGCTGGCTGCATAGAGCTTCTCCATCTTTGGCTGCAAAGAATATAATCAATCTGATTTTAGTAGTGACCATCTTGTGATGTCCACGTGTAGACTCTTCTCTTGTATCGTTGGAACAGAGTGTTTGCTATAACCAGTGTATTCTCTTGGCAAAACTCTATTAGCCTTTGCCCTGCTTCATTCTGTACTCCAAAGTCAAATTTGCCTGTTACTCCAGGTGGCTCAGATGGTAAAGCATCTACCTACAATGCAAGAGACCTGGGTTCAATTCCTGGTCAGGAAGATTTCCTGGAGAAGGAAATGGTAACCCACTCCAGTATTCTTGCTTAAAAATCCCATGGATGGAGAAGCCTGGTAGGCTGCAGTCCATGGGGTGCAGAGTATGACACAACTGAGCGACTTCACTTTCTTTCACTTTCCAGGTGTTTCTTGACTTCCTACTTCTGCATTCCTGTCCCCGATATAGAAAAGGACATCCTTTTTGGGTGTTAGTTCTAGAAGGTCTTGTAAGACTTCATAGAACCGTTCAACTTCAGCTTCTTCAGCATTACTGGTCGGGGAATAGACTTGGATTACCATGATATTGAATGGTTTGCCTTGGAAATAACAGAGATCATTCTACCATTTTTGAGATTGTATCCAAGTTCTGCATACCACACAACTGCACTCATCTCACATGCTAGTAAAGTAATGCTCAAAATTCTCCAAGCCAGGCTTCAGCAATATGTGAACCATGAACTTCAGATGTTCAAGCTGGTTTTAGAAAAGGCAGAGGAACCAGAGATCAAATTGCCAACATCTGCTGGATCATGGAAAAAGCAAGAGAGTTCCAGAAAAACATCTATTTCTGCTTTATTGACTATGCCAAAGCCTTTGACTGTGTGGATCACAATAAACTGTGGAAAATTCTGAAAGAGATGGGCATACCGAACCACCTGACTTGCCTCTTGAGAAATCTGTATGCAGGTCAGGAAGCAACAGTTAGAACTGGACATGGAACAACAGACTGGTTCTAAACAGGAAAAGGAGTACATCAAGGTTGCATATTGTCACCCTGCTTATTTAACTTCTGTGCAGAGTACATCATGAGAAGTGCTGGACTAGAAGAAACACAAGCTGGAATCAAGATTGCCGGGAGAAATATGAATCACCTCAGATATGCAGATGACACCACCCTTATGGCAGAAAGTGAAGAGGAGCTAAACAGCCTCTTGATGAAAGTGAAAGAGGAGAGTGAAAAGGTTGGCTTAAAGCTCAACATTCAGAAAATGAAGATCATGGCATCCGGTCCCATCACTTCATGGGAAATAGATGAGGAAACAGTGGAAACAGTGTCAGACTTTATTTTGAGGGGCTCCAAAATCACTGCAGATAATGACTGCAGTCATGAAATTAAAAGATGCTTACTCCTTGGAAGAAAAGTTATGACCAACCTAGATAGTATATTCAAAAGCAGAGACATTACTTTGCCTACTAAGGTCCGTCTAGTCAAGGCTATGGTTTTTCCTGTGGTCATGTATGGATGTGAGAGTTGGACTGTGAAGAAGGCTGAGTGCCAAGAATTGATGCTTTTGGACTGTGGTGTTGGAGAAGACTCTTGAGAGTCCCTTGGACTGCAAGGAGATCCAACCAGTCCATTCTGAAGGAGATCAACCCTGGTATTTCTTTAGAAGGAATGATGCTAAAGCTGAAACTCCAGTACTTTGGCCACCTCATGGGAAGAGTTGACTCACTGCAAAGACTCTGACGCTGGGAGGGATTGGGGGCAGGAGGAGAAGGGGACGACCGAGGATGAGATGGCTGGATGGCATCACGGACTCCTTGGACGTGCGTCTGAGTGAACTCCGGGAGATGGTGATGAACAGGGAGGCCTGGCATGCTGCAATTCATGGGGCCAGAAAGACTCGGACATGACTGAGCAACTGAACTGAACTGCATTTCTGAATCTTAGGTTGACTATGATGGCTACTCCATTTCTTCTAAGGGATTCTTATACACAGTAGTAGATATAATGGTCATCTGAGTTAAATTCCCCCTTTCCAGTCCTTTTAGTTCACTGATTCCTAGAATAGTCTATGTTCACTCTTGCCATCTCTTTTTGACCATTTCCAATTTGCCTTGATTCATGGATCTAACATTCCAGGTTCCTATGCAATAACCTCTTTACAGCATCGGTTTGCTTCTATCAGAAAGCCCCACCATATAAACCAAAACTGCACAACTTATAATATTGAGCTAAATATGACAATGCAAGAAGGTCATTCTGACCCTCCTTTTACTCCTGAAAGCAGGAAATAAATCTTCTATAAGAAAGGCACTTTTCATGTGACTGAGCATTAAGACAACCTATCACCAGAGACATCTTTTTTGGGTGTTAGTTCTAAAAGGTTTTTAGGTCTTCATAAAACCATGCAACTTCAGCTTCTTCAGCGTTACTGGTTGGGGCATAGACTTGGATAATTGTGATATTGAATGGTTTGCCTTGGAGATAAACAGAGATCATTCTGTCGTTTTTGAGGTTGCATCCAAGTACTGCATTTCAGACTCTTTTGTTGACCATCATGGCTACTCCATTTCTTCTGAGGGATTCCTGCCCATAGTAGTAGATATAATAGTCATCTTAGTTAAATTCACCCATTCCAGTCCATTTTAGTTCGCTGATTCCTAGAATGCCAACGTTCACTCTTGCCATCTCTTGTTGGACCACTTTTTGCCTTGATTCATGGATCTGACATTCCAGGTTCCTATGCAATATTGCTCTTTACAGCATCAGATCTTGCTTCTATCACCAGTCACAGCCACAGCTGGGTACTGTTTTTGCATTGGCTCCATCCCTTCATTTTTTCTGGAGTTATTTCGCCACTGATTTCCAGTAGCATATTGGGCACCTAATAACCTGGGGAGTTCCTCTTTTGGTATCCTATCATTTTGTGTTTTTATACTGTTCATGGGGTTCTCAAGGCAAGAATACTGAAGTGGCTTGTCATTCCCTTCTCCAGTGGACCACATTCTTTCAGACCTCTCCACCATGATCTGCCCATCTTGGGTTGCCCTGCAGGCATGGCTTGGTTTCACTGAGTTAGACAAGGCTGTGGTCCTAGTGTGATTAGACTGATTAGTTTTCTGTGAGTATGGTTTCAGTGTGTCTGCCCTCTGATGCCTTCTTGCAACACCTACCATCCTACTTGGGTTTCTCTTACCTTGGGTGTGGGGTATCTCTTCACAGCTGCTCCAGCAAAGCACAGCCGCTGTTCCTTACCTTGGACGAGGGGTATCTCCTTACTGCTGCTGTTCTTGACCTTCAATGTTGGATAGCTCCTCTAGGCCCCAAGTAGGAAGTCAAGAAACACATGGAGTAACGGGCAAATTTGGCCTTGGAATGCGGAATGAAGCAGGACAAAGACTTATAGAGTTTTGCCAAGAAAATGCACTGGTCATAGCAAACACTCTCTTTCAACAACACAAGAGAAGACTCTACACTTGGACATCACCAGATGGTCAACACCGAAATCAGATTGATTATATTCTTTGCAGCCAAAGATGGAGAAGCTCTATACAGTCGATGAAAACAAGACGAGGAGCTGACTGTGGCTCAGATCATGAACTCCTTACTGCCAAATTCAGACTCAAATTGAAGTAAGTAGGGAAAACCGTTAGACCATTCAGGTATGACCTAAACCAAATCCTTTATGATTATACAGTGGAAGTGAGAAATAGATTTAAATGCCTAAATCTGATAGAGTGCCTGATGAACTATGGACGGAGGTTCGTAACACTGTACAGGAGACAGGGATCAAGACCATCTCCATGGAAAAGGAATGCAAAAAGCGAAATGGCTCTCTGGGGAGGCCTTACAAATAGCTGTGAAAAGAAGAGAGGCGAAAAGCAAAGGAGAAAAGGAAAGATATAAGCATCTGAATGCAGAGTTCCAAAGAATAGCAAGAAGAGATAAGAAAGATTTCTTTAACGATCAATGCAAAGAAATAGAGGAAAAGAAGAGAATGGGAAAGACTAGAGATCTCTTCAAGAAAATTAGAGATGCCAAGGGAACATTTCATGCAAAGATGGGCTCGATAAAGGACAGAAATGGTATGGACCTAACAGAAGCAGAAGATATTAAGAAGAGGTGGCAAGAATACACAGAAGAACTGTACAAAAAGATCCTCACAACCCAGATAATCATGATGATGTGATCACTAATCTAGAGCCAGACATCTTGGAATGTGAAGTCAAGTGGGCCTTAGAAAGCAACACTACAAACAAAGCTAGTGGGGGTGATGGAATTCCAGTTGAGCTGTTTCAAATCCTGAAAGATGATGCTGTGAAAGTGCTGCACTCAGTATGCCAGCACATTTGGAAAACTCAGCAGTGGCCACAGGACTGGAAAAGGTCAGTTTTCATTCCAATTCCAAAGAAAGGCAGTGTCAAAGAATGCTCAAACTACTGCACAATTGCACTCATCTCACATGCTAGTAAAGTAATGCTCAAAATTCTCCAAGCCAGGCTTCAGCAATACGTGAACCATGAACTTCCTGATGTTCAAGCTGGTTTTAGAAAAGGCAGAGGAACTAGAGATCAAATTGCCAACATCCACTGGATCATGGAAAAAGCAAGAGAGTTCCAGAAAAACATCTATTTCTGCTTTATTGACTATGCCAGAGCCTTTGACTGTGTGGATCACAATAAACCATGGAAAATTCTGAAAGAGATGGGAATACTAGACCACCTAACCTGCCTTTTGAGAAATCTGTATGCAGGTCAGGAAGCCACAGTTAGAACTGGACATGGAACAACAGACTGGTTCCAAATAGGAAAAGGAGTACGTCAAGGCTGTATACTGTCACCCTGCTTATTTAACTTATATGCAGAGTACATCATGAGAAATGCTGGACTAGAGGAAACACAAGCTGGAATCAAGATTGCCGGGAGAAATATCAATAACCTCAGATATGCAGATGACACCACCCTTATGGCAGAAAGTGAAGAGGAACTAAAGAGCCTCTTGATGAAAGTGAAAGAGGAAAGCGAAAAAGTTGGTTTAAAGCTCAACATTCAGAAAACAAAGATCATGGCATTTGGTCTTCATGGGAAATAGATGGGGAAACAGTGGAAACAGTGTCAGACTTTATTTTGCGGGGCTCCAACATCACTGCAGATGCTGACATCAGCCATGAAATTAAAAGATGCTTACTCCTTGGAAGAAAAGTTATGACCAACCTAGATAGTATATTCAAAAGCAGAGACATGACTTTGCCAACTAAGGTTCGTCTAGTCAAGGCTATGGTTTTTCCTGTGGTCATGTATGGATGTGAGAGTTGGACTGTGAAGAAAGCTGAACACCGAAGAATTGATGCTTTTGAATTGTGGTGTTGGAGAAGACTCTGGAGAGTCCCTTGGACTGCAAGGAGATCCAACCAGTCCATTCTAAAGGAGATCAGCCCTGGGATTTCTTTGGAAGGAATGATGCTGAAGCTGAAATTCCAGTACTTTGTCCACCTCATGCAAAGAGCTGACTCATTGGAAAAGAATGCTGGGAAGGGTTGGGGGCAGGAGGAGAAGGGGACGACAGAGGATGAGATGGCTGGATGGCATCACTGACTCGATGAACATGAGTCTGAGTGAACTCCGGGAGATGGTGATGAACAGGGAGGCCTGGCGTGCTGCAATTCATGGGGACATGAAAAGTTGGACACGATTGAGTGACGGAACTGAACTGATCACCATAGACAGTAAATTTAGGGCTGTACAGTTTGTTAAACTAACCTTTATTTTCCTCGTTACTTCTTTAAATTTCTTTGTTTTGTCAATTCTTGACAAATGAATCTTCTTTTCCAAAAAGTATAAAAACTTCTCGCTCTGGTCACTTCTTCGAGCTTTGAATCTCTTGTGAAGGCTCCCATGTACAAGTAAAAATTCAATAAAACTTGTACACTTTTCCCCTGCTAATTTGTCTTATGTTAGTTCAATTGTTTGGCCTAGCCAGAGGCCCAAAGAGAGTAGAGGGGAATTTTTCCTCCTCTACATATGCAATATGTTATTTTAAGCTTTTTCACTAATTTTTAGATCTCAGTCATTTTTAGAAAATCTGTTACTCCTAAGAAGATGACTTGCCACCAAGATCTCTTCTGTTTCACTAAGATATAAGCAATCAATGCCATCCCCATTGGTCATTAGATTATCTGAATAAACTCTCCTTCAGACAATTTTCCCTTCATGTAAGTGATTTTTGTTTCTCCAGAAAATTCAAAGCAATAGGAAAATAACACAGAAGAAACAGTATCATTAAGAAAAAGATGATTAGAAAGCAGACGGTCTAAGATTCAAAATAATTCCTAGGTTCTTGCACAAACTTTTCCTAAGGTCCTAATTAGGAATAGAGTCCTCATTTGACTTCATGCTGAAGAAGAGTGCTGCAAAATAATTATATCCAAAACCTAAGGATTATATCATGATTACACATAAACATATAACTTAGAGGCAGTGTTCCATTTAACTTTGATCAAAAAATGGCAAAAAATTAACTAAAGGAATGAAGCCTACTGAAGAATATTTACAATCTAACTAAAGGACAAATTCCATTGTTTTGTTCGTATTTTTTTAAAAAGTAGAAATCTTTGCAAGTGCATAGTAAAACAGCAAAGGCTTAGGAGACCTATAATTTAGATTTTGGACAACTAAATTTGGGAGTATGTGTATTCTGTGTTGCTGCCTAAAAACTTGGTACCAAACATGAATATTTTTACAGAGTGCAAGTCAAAAAGTACATGCAAAAACCAAGAGGTAAGCCCAGAACAGGAAGAACATGAGACCCTCTCTCCAGAATGCACACAAATTTGGATGATTTGTGCAAGATGTGAGGCTACTAATGGGTACACGCTCCAGCAAAGGGTACCCATGTAGAATAGGAACTCACAGGAAGAAAGCCAGCACTTGAAAACATGAGGGTAAGACAGGCACACACGTACCAAGGTATTAGGTTCAGAGATAACAAAGAAAATAAAACTCCTCATTTCTTTATTTCTCAAAACAGGAATTTGAGGTGAGACTGAAGCTATGGAGAAGGATTATTAATCCCAGTGATAGAGGAGACAGGAGCCTATAAGGACGTTGTACCTCATTCAATGTCTGGCACAAAATCAATGCCCTAGATGAATTTGTTGACTTTAATTGATATAAGGATAACATTTAGCATGGCTTTTTCTTGTAAAATTATATATATTTAACCTTTAAATAAAGCAAAAATCTAGATGGAAAAAGAAGAGGGTAAAGTAATAAAGAGTTCCCTTTTACACATCCTATGAACTGACTCTTAAGTTTACATATCTAGTAGCTTGTTAGCTAACCTTAGTAAACCAAGCAATGGAAGGAACTTTAAAATGGCACTGAGAGCAAAAGATAAGTAATGCCATAATGCAATCTAACAAGAATCAATCATTTCTTTTAGGTGATCTTCTCCCTATATTTTTGCTAAATGCATCGAAATGAAATTCAATGACATCCTCAGAAGACTCCTAGGAATAAGGCTCTCTTACTTTGTTAATTAGGTACATCAAAGACAAGTCTAAAAAAGCTAGATATACCTTTCACACTATATTTTCACATTACACTTATATTTTCAAATTCGTGGGTTGGATATTCAAACTGGTTAAACTGGCATCACTGACAAAACCTAACACTTCTTATCCCATCCCTCCTCAAAAGACACTGTGGTAATGCACTGTCTAAGACCATAAAAGCACTAACGATAAAAAGGAAAAAAGATATCATATGAAAGCATTATTTTACAAATAAAAGACTATTTTTAAACAATGTTATGATATTTAGGAAAGATATTTTAGTCACTTGAAGGTTATTAAAAATAAAAAATTGTCAGTGCTATTATTCTCTCAAGCCTTCAGCCGGAGGCCGGCATAGCAGGTTTATCTAGTTTGAGCATCACACTGACCTTCAGCTATTTCCCTCTGCTCATATTTGGAACACTGCAACATGTGGAAACAAGACAGGCTGGCACATTCAGGTAAATGCTCTGGGGGTTTTGAAAATCCACATGGAGGCAAACACTTAAATCAATAACTAATAAAAAGTATTAGGCACTTCAGTCTTTCAATTACTATAGTTCATCATACAACCTATTTAGGTAAACTTAATATAACACAGGAGCTAAAAGCACAAGCTTTGGATCAAAAACTTAAATGGAAGCCTCACTTTGTCTCTTATTAAGTAATAGGATATATTTTTAAACCTCTCTAAATCTCTGTTTCTCCAATTAAAAAAAAAGAAAGAAATACTATTAGTTACCTTATGGCATGTTCAAAGTAAGATTATATTTTTAAAGAACTGAGCATTTACTGGTACAGAATATGTGTTCATTGTTCCAGAATCTTCATTACTCTTATTCTCAAAATGGGATAGTCCTTAGGAAGCCTTCAGACAAGTGAATTATATTGGAGACATAATTCTGGTTTAGCAGACAGCAATACCAGACACTGCTAGGGGTACAAGCAACCACTGATCTTCACCAGAAAGTCCCTGTGGTTGCTAAATCTTGGCTCCCGACACTAGCCCAAACTTCTGCTGGTGGAAAAGTCTCCCCTGACAAATGTTACTAATGTTTCTAACGTGCCCACTAAATATTGGAAGAGAAATTCCAAGAGCTCTTCCAAATCTAAATAAAATTACTGGATTCAATTCAAGCAAAAAGTCTGTTCATTCGCACACTGTTTGAACCAATCCCCAGAACGCAGAACAAAATGGTTTTGGTTCATTTTAATTAGGAGTCTCTTTTTGATGCCTGTGTCATCTAACAGCAGGAGCCTAAGGAATACTTCCCTAGTTAGTCATTAAAGCTGAAAGCTACAAAGCATTCATAAAACTCAGACTCCAGCCCTCAATCATCAATCTCTAAATCTAATAAACTTTCTAACCAGTCTTCATTGCCAGTATAACAAGTGACCTCCATTCCCTAAATGAACCAGGGTTCTTTTTCTGGCAACACATTGATTCTGATAGATGAGAAAGGCCAACACAGAAGAGATTATTGGGGGAGTTGTTGAGAAGTTAACAGTATTGCCTATTAAATTAAACACCATTCATCCACACATACACTGTGAAAGATCTGAAAATTCATGCTATTTTTCCCACTTGCCCATTTCAGTGTACACATTTAATGTAGAAGTCTTCAGGGATCTGAATCCCTGGCCTTTTAAACATTCTATGTACCATATAGACAAAATGGAGTATGAAGAAGAATGACTCGTATGTGTATAAGGATAATGCAAAAATACACGTATTCAGAGCAACCTTTACATTGTACTACATTTGTTCTTTTAAAATTTTAAATGAAAAAAGATGAATATTTTTAATGAAAAAGGTACAATTTCATAAAGAAGATAGACATTTAGATAACTTAACAACAAAGAAATAAACCATTAATAACTTAATAACAAAAAAACAAAGATACATAAAGCAAAAATCAGAAGAAATATAAAGAAAAAGAAAAAAATATATAGTCATGGACATATTAACTTTTTCTGAGAATATTTTATCAAGGGCAAAAAAAAATAAGGATAGCAGTATCTTGAATGATATCATTAACAATTTAGATATAATAGATTTATATTTATTTACTTTATATTAATCATTTCCTACATAAATAGATTTACAATTTTGGGTCTCATACATGTTATTAGATGTCCATAGGACATTTAGAAAAAACCGGCAAAAAGATAAACATTAGAAAATTTCAAAAATAGAATTCTGTTTTGTATGTGGGATTCAGTTATACATACACACATATGTTACTTTTGAAACTATTCTCTGTTATAGGTTATTACAAGAAACTGACTATAGCTCCCTGTGCTACATAGTAAACTTTGATCCCAGTTGCATATCTTTTTTTTTTAATTAGAAACCTAGCATTCTATTCATACTAAGTCAAACAAGTGGAATCAAAATGTCATAAATTTTTTAATTAGGCAAAAATTTATAAGTCTTCTAAAATACATATTATATATATATGTATACAAACACTTTTCTACTATGCTTGATAAAGGCTTGAGAAAGAACATTAAAAAAGGAGAAGGAGAGACTGGAAAACATTAGCTAAATGAAACGGGAGCACTGAACATGAAATAGAAAAAGTGAAACAAACTAGATAAAAGTAAAACATGCTCATACAGTACAGTTGTTTTTTAAACATGGGTGCTCATTAGAAACATATCTGGACCTCTGGGGATAAAAAGCAATACCTGGGCATTTGTATTTTTCAAAAAATTTCAAGATAATTCTGATATGCATATGGATTTTAAAAAGTGATTATAGGTTTTTCTATTAAATGGTAGTTTTGATAAAACAAAATTCTATAATTTTTCTGTTGACCAATCATGATACAATGGTATTGAGTAATCATTACATAATCACAGTAGTAAAAGATGTTTATCAGTTTTCACAATCAATAGTCAGACAAAAATAAAAGATAATTACAATTCACAACCACAATGGGAATATGATTAACCCAACAATATAAAATATTTACAAGCAATTTGGGGACCAAGCAGCTGTTGTAAGTGGAAGTGCATACATGCACATGTTTTCATCTGCTCAGCCAGTCTATGTCTTTGGTGGTGCATTTGATTCATTTACATTTAAGGTAATTATCAATATGTATGATCCAATTATCTATTACCATTTTCTTAATTGTTTGGGATTTATTTTCTTTAGGTAGGGCTTTTCCTTATCTTGTTTTCTTCCTAGAAAAGTTCCTCCAGCATTTGTTGTAAAGCTGGTTTGGTGGTGGTGAATTCTCTTAACTTTTGCTTATCTGGAAAGCTTTTGATTTCTCTATCAAATCTGAAGGAGAATCTTGCTGGGTAGAGTGATCTTGGTTGTAGTTTCTTCCCTTTCATCACTTTAAATATGTCATGCCATTCCCTTCTGGTTTGTGGAGTTTCTGTTGAGAAATCAGCTGATAGCCTGAAGGGAGTTCCTTTGTATTTTATTTTCATTTTTCCTTCTTGCTTTTAATATTTTACCTTTGTCTCTAATTTTTGTCACTTTGATTACTATATGTCTCAGTGTGTTCCTCCTTGGCTTTATCCATCTCAGGACTCTCTGTGCTTCCTGGACTTGGTTGATTATTTCCTTTTCCATGTTAGGGAAGTTTTCAGCTATTATCTCTTCAAATGTTTTATCAGGTCCTTTCTCTCTTCTCCTCCTGGGACCTCTATAATGTGAATGTTGGTGCATCTGATGTTGTCCCAGAGGGTTTCTTAGGATGTCTTCATTTCTTTTCATTCTTCTATCTTTTGCTTTGTGGCAGTAATTTCCACCATTCTGTCCTCCAGGTCATTTATCCATGCGTCTGCCTCAGTTATTTTGCTATTTATTCCTTCTAGTGTATCGTTCATCTCTGTATGTTTGCTCTTTAGTTCTTGTAGGTCTTTGGTAAACATTTCTTGCATCTTCTCAATCTTTGCCTCCATTCTTTCTCCAAGATCCTGAATCATATTCACTATCACTATTTCAAATTATTTTTCTGGAAGGTTGCCTATCTCCACTTCATTTCGTTGTTTTTCTGGGGCTTTATCTTGTTCTTTCATCTGGGATGTAACTTTTTGCTTAATGTTGTAAGTGGAAGTGCATACATGCACATGTTTTCATCTGCTCAGCTCATCTGATTAACTTTCTGTAACCAGTCCATTCTGAAGGAGATCAGCCCTGGGATTTCTTTGGAAGGAATGATGCTAAAGCTGAAACTCCACTACTTTGGCCACCTCATTCGAAGAGTTGACTCACTGGAAAAGACTCTGATGCTGGGAGGGATTGGAGGCAGGAGGAGAAGGGGACGACAGAGGATGAGATGGCTGGATGGCATCACCAACTCAATGCACATGAGTCTGAGTGAACTCCGGTAGTTGGTGATGGACAGGGGAGGCCTGGCATGCTGCAATTCATGGGGTCACAAAGAGTCGGACATGACTGAGCGACTGAACTGAACTGAACATGGTTTTGTTTTACTTGCTGTGGGATTGTGGTGGTTCTCACTTCTGCTGTCTGCCCTCTGATGAAGGAAGCTAAGAGGTTTGTGTAAGCTGCCTGATGGGAAGGACTGGTGGTGGGAAAAACTAGATCTTGCTCTGATGGGCAGGGCCTTGCTCAGTAAAGCTTTAATCCAATTATCTGCTGATCCTGAGGTGACCCAGCCTTGGGGTCTATATTCTGGTTAAGGTCAACTTCCAAGAGAGCTTACTCCAAAGGGGACCTTCCCAGACAGATGCTTCCAGTCCCCTCATCCGTGTGGTGAGCCCCCTGCTGACCCACTCCTCTACAGGAGACCCTCCAACACTAGCAGGTGGTTTTGGTTCAGTCTCCTGTGGAGTCACTGCTCCTTTCCTCTGTCTTGGGGCATGCAAGGTTTTATTGTGTCCTTCAAGACTGGAGTCTCTGTTTCCCCTAGTCCTGTGGAAGTCCTATAATCAAATCCCACTGGGCTTCAAGATCAGATTCCCTGAGGCTTCCCAGTTCCTTTGTTGTATCCCCAAGCTGGGAAGCCTGACATGGGGTTCAGAACCTTCACAACAATGGGACAACTTCTTTGGTATTATTGTTCTCCAGTTCGTGGGTCAGCCACCTGGTGGGTATGGGATTTATCATTATAGTGCCCTTCCTACCGTCTCGCTGTGGCTTCTTCTTTGTCTTTGGACATGGGGTATCTTTTTGGGTGTGTTCCAGCATCCTCGTGTCAATGGTTGTTCAACCGCTAGTTGTGATTTTGGTGCTCTCACAGGAGAAGAGTGCAGGTCCTTCTACTCTGCCATCTTGAACCAGAAGCAAGCTGGTACTACACTTGGGTTGGAAATTAGAATTCTTTTCTATTGTCTTCTTAGTTCTTTGAATATAGTACATAGAATAGAAATAAAGGGCAACAGAAGTGAAGCAAGTGATTTGCCAACAGAAATGACTTCACTTGTATCACACCTTAATTATTAGTATATATATATAATTTACCTTTTGCCATTTCACTGCCATTTTTACCCTACTCTGTAATAGTAGGAAAGAATCATCTTCTAGACATCAGCTGTAGTCAATCAGAGGAAATTATTCCACCAAAACAATGCAAGATTGCTCAACTCTACTAACTCTTTCAAACTAGCACATGTAACTTTCCAGTCACAGTCACTTCAAGTAGAATTCTGCCATTATCCCCAGTCCTTTTGAACACTAACAGGAATGCAGTGTTGCCAGTAAGAGGCCCTCCACATCCTCCACCCACAGCCTGCTCCAGCCATGCAATGATGCACCAATACTACTACCGAATGTAGATAGCCTTCCTTACACTGCTGTGGAAGAGGAAAGGGAGGCATCCTGTTCAGTAAGTTCGCTGCTGTTACAACCCTTGGTGAGGACACTGAGAAAGGCTTTTTGTGCCCAGAGACAGAGCACAAGTTCGCTTGAACCATAACTACTGATAACAATCATGAGTCATAAACACACAGATAATTCTGTAGGGGATGGGGAATGCTCAAGTGGGGTACTCAATGAGTTGTGGGTTGAAACACGTTTTAGTCCAAAAGAGGAACGATAATAATATGTAGATGATAGGAGGATAGGAAAATAATACAAATAACAGTGTTCTGTATATGCTAATAGTACCTGCTATTTTATGAACACCACAGGTAGTATAAACTTCCACAGGTAAGATATAAAATGAACCAGCTTTTTCAGGAAATATCAACACAGGTGGGTGGGAACTGCTTTTGAAAGGAAAGGGAAGGAAAAACAATAAAATGCTCTGATATTTTTCAAGTTTTCAATAATTGCATTTTATATGACTAAAGACTATTTCTTCAGGAAAAAGTTTATTTTTATCAAGCTTTTATTGAGTAAGCACTAAACTAAGTATTCTTGAAACAATATGAGATGTGAGCAAAAACAAACTCACAAAGAAGTGTTAACTTCAGGTTAATTTATAATAGTAAAAAAATCAAATGTTTTAATGTCCAAACCATTGCTGATTAAGAAAATGATGTATTCTAATATGCAACCATTAACATACTGTCCACAAAGTTTCTATTTATATGGCAAAATATTCATGAGATAAACAGGAAAAGTAATGTGAAACAGAAAAATCCATGTATTTGTTGAAATCCAAGTTATTCTACCAAATAAAGTGGGTACACTTGTTTGCTTTCTCTGCTGAGAGAAATAAGATTGAAAAGAGAAAAAATGTAGTAGGAGAAAGAGCCAAATTATATAAGAAAATCACCCAGGAATTCTAAAGAATGAGAATTTCTAATATTCAATTTTAGAATTGCTTTGTCAAAGTAACCTCTGTTTGGTCCTCTATGACCTTCACTTAGAGTTTCACACAAGCAGAGCTCTTGTAAGAGAGGGATATTTGGGTGAAACTCAAAGGCAGATACTGATTTCCCCTATGGGTCAATGCTTGGATAGTTACATATGACTATATAACTACAGCTACATAGCAGGTAAAAATATATCTATATTTATAAATATAGATATAAAGAAATTCAAATGAGAATTTGCTAAAGGTGGTAAACTGGAGCTTGAAGTGACCTTAACACTTGGGAAGGGTCCTGATCTTTCAAAAGAGCATGTGGTCCAGAACCCTATAGTGATCAAGTGACAGAGCCAAATTCACACAAGCTCTTAATATAATGGTTGCCTTTTGTTTCTCCTCAACTGCGCATCTGTGAGCTTTTCAAATCATAGTTTAATGGAAATTATTATTTTGATTACTAGGAAAAATAACAGTAAAGAATTGAAATACATTTCGGTACCTGCATGAAAGGACCATTGACGCTGTCCAAGGACGCTTGGGCAACATTTCTGTCAGAAGATCAAGTGGCAGATAGTGTACCTGGTTGGAAAGGAAACTCAAAAGTGAGTAAGCAAAGAAAAACAAGTTAGACCCAGGAAAGAAAAGTCAGCATCAGAGAAATCAAACAGAACAATAGAACATGGATGGGTATTTTAAAGGAATAGAAAAATCTGGGAAATACAGATATTATAGCTGATCAAATGGTATAGTCATTTGGTAATAATAATCATGGATTGTTTATTGAGAAAGTCCCTGTGATAAATGCTTTATATGTACTGTTTCATTTAAATATTTTAATGAACCTGAGATAAATGCTACAATTATCACCATTTTTTTTTAAAGAGGCACATAAGGATTAAAAAACCTAGCCAATGTTACTCAGATACTAAGTAGTACAGCAGGATCTGAACCCAGATAGTCCAACTCTATATCTGCAAAAAACAACAGTAATAAGGATTTACTATGTGCTGGACACTGTGTTAGAGGTCTCATGTAGATTATCTCTATAATTCACAAAACAACCTCTTGAGATAAATGCTATTATTATTCACATTTATGGGCAGTAAAACCAGCTTATCCTGGCTTATGGGGAAAAGCAACATATTGGTTCATAACTTACCATAAGTTATGGTACAAAGATATTCTTATTCTCCCATTTGAATATAAACTTTGAGCCAGATGGAAAGAGGCTCACTCTTCATCATAAATCTGTTAATTATTTATATAATTATGTATTGATTCACTGAGAAGAAATTATGTAATAACTACATGTTAGAGGTTTCCATGGTAAAAATGTAATGTAACTTTTAGGCAGGAAATATATTTCAGCATATCAAATTTGTTCAGCTATACCTGCATCATTTTGTGAATTATCTGTGTGTTTATGATTCATGATTGTTATCAGTAGTTATGGTTCAAGCGAACTCAACTGATTTTAATATTAGCTGACATAAAGCATCATTAAGGTGATACATTTTGTGGATTTGTTGGAGGTAACATAAGGATAATGGAAAAGAAGAAAAGAAAAATGAAAAAAGGAGAACATTTTTAAAAAGTATCTTTCCCAAAGCTAAGTCTAAACTCGGGCATACCTGAGATTGGGCTGTGCAGCTGTACTTCATTTCAGATAACTATAGCACCCCCTGGTGAATAACTTTAATATTTCATAATTTTCTCCAAATAGCATATGCTGCAAAATCTGCAAGTGGCTCTTAGAAATAGCTGCTGTGGTCTTGCTTTTTTTCCCTTTTGGTAAGTAAGCATGTGCCCAAACTAAATCTATCTCAGAAGCTATTTCAATACCAACATAAGTTTTATGTAACATGCAAATTCTACTTCCAGAAACAAATAAGAATAAGGGGACTTGAGTATCTTGGATTAATCAAATTAGCTGCACAGTATGCTAATGCATCTGGTCCCATCACTTCATGGGAAATAGACGGGGAAACAGTTGAAATAGTGTCAGACTTTATTTTGGGGGCTCCAAAATCACTGCAGATGGTGACTGTAGCCATGAAACTAAAAGACGCTTACTCCTTGGAAGAAAAGTTATGACCAACCTAGATAGCATATTGAAGAGCAGAAACATTACTTTGTGCACCAAGGTCCATCTAGTCAAGGCTATGGTTTTTCATGTGGTCATGTATGGATGTGAGAATTGGACTGTGAAGAAAGCTGAGTGCCAAGAATTGATGCTTTTGAACTGTGGTGTTGGAGAAGACTCTTAAGAGTCCCTTGGACTGCAAGGAGATCCAACCAGTCCATTCTGAAGGAGATCAGCTCCGGGATTTCTTTGAAAGGAATGATGCTGAAGCTGAAACTCCAGTACTCTGGCCACCTCATGCGAAGAGTTGACTCATTGGAAAAGACTCTGATGCTGGGAGGGATTGGGGGTAGGAGGAGCACGGGACGACAGAGGATGAGATGGCTGGATGGCATCGTGGACTCGATGGACGTGAGTCTGAGTGAACTCCGGGAGTTGGTGATGGACAGGAGGCCTGGCATGCTGCAATTCATGGGGTCGCGAAGAGTCGGACACGACTGAGCGACTGAACTGAACTGTACTGATGCTAACGTGCAATTCATGGGGTCGCGAAGAGTTGGACACGACTGAGCGACTGAACTGAACTGTACTGATGCTAACGTGGGGGCTTCCCAGGTGGCACAGTGGTAAACCATGTGCCGGCAATGTAACAGACTCAAGAGATGTAGGTTTGACCCCTGGATTGGGAAGAGCCCCTGGAGAAGGAAATGGCAACCTGGTCCAGTATTTTTGCCTGGAAAATCCCATGGACAGAGGAGCCTGACAGTCCACAACCCATGACTAAGTAAACACACACATACTAACTTAGAAGAAGCAAAATTCTGTAAATCTAGAAAGTACAACAAAATTGTTTTCTTCATTTTTATATACAAATTTCAAATTTTCACTGGGCTGAAGCATATAAATACATTCACACTTCCCTACCTCTTAGATCTTTACTCATCTGTCACTTTCTCATGACATTTTTATTGATCATCTTATTTATAAATATAGACCCCAACACTTACATTCCCTATGCCTTTCTTGGCTTCATTTTTTTCTTTTTACCATAGTTAGAATGTTCAAATAAATTCTTATCCAAATCAAAACACTTTGAGATGGACAAGGATGCTATTACTATTTACATGAGGACAAACAGGCAATGGGAACATTATGACATATTCACCTCACTCATAGTACTGATCATCTTCTAATATATTTACTTTTTATTTTCTTTCATTTCTGCTAAAAATTCACAGTGAACAGGGAGTTTTGTCTGTTTGGTTTCCCCCTTTTTTTCTTATTGCTATAATCCCAGTAACTAAAATAATGTTCATATTATAATATATGCTCCATAATATTGATTGAATAAATGAACATGTTTACCTGCTGTGGTTATACAATATGGCTGCAAAGTCTTGGTCACTTATTTCATTGAAGGGCTTCCCTGGTGCCTCAGAAGGTAAAAAAAAAATCTGCCTGCAAAGCAGGAGGCCTGGGTTCGATCCCTGGGTTGGGAAGCTCCCCTGGAGGAGGGCACAGCACCAGGAAGGACACAAAATGAATTGAAAAAGACTGGTCTTAAAGAACTTTGGGGCTTCCCTGGTGGCTCAGTGGTAAAGAATCTGCCTACCAACAGAGGAGACACGAGTTCGATCTTTGGGTCAGGAAGATCCGCTGGAGAAGGAAATGGCAGCCCACTCAAGTATTCTTGCCTGGGAAATCCCATGGATAGAGAAGTCTGCATGGCTATGGTCCATGGGGTCACAGAAGAATCAGGGCTTAGCAACTAAACAATAGAAACAACAGCAACAAGGAACACTGAGTTTAAAGGGACTTAAAAAAATCATTTAAATGAATAATGATTACTTGTAAGTTGATTACTGCCATAAGAAGTCAAAAGTAACTTGCAAGTTTGTTCAAGGAGCATTTAGGGATGTAAAGACAATTTCAATAAGTGGGTAAAGAGTGAGGAGTTATCACTGGGTAGAATTTAACAAGGTGAGGGGAAGTGTTATGGTGGAAGCAGAGCTAACCATTTGAGCACAGAGGTTTAAAAAAAAAAAAAAAAGCATGAATACTTATTGATCCAACAGCAAGAAGTTCAGTTTGGCCAGGGGATGGGATCTATGAAGAGAAAGGAAAGCCAGAGAGAAGGACTAGAAATAGGTCTTGGAGCCTTAAATGTTGTTTTTGTACCAGTAGTTGGATTTCTTTCATGGTCACAAGTCAGATGATTTTTTTAAAAACATCTACAGTTTTTCACCACTGATAATATAAACATTCTGTGTAATCAGTGTAAGTGGGAACTTTTTTAAAATATAGAGAAGAAAATAAAATCACTTCAAATTTCTCTGCCCAGAGTTAATCATTGTTAATCTTTTGTTTTTGCATTTCCTCTACAGACACATTACTACAATTGGGATACAGAAGACAGAAATAGATTGTACCCTCACTCTTTCACTAACATTCAGTTTATGATTATCTGACTAATTAAGGACTCTCTGAAAACAGAGTTTTAATATTTACATACATTTATTGTATGAAAATATCAAAATTTATTTACTTAATATCTGCTAGTACATATTTACATTGTTTCCAAATACAGATATAGCTATTTTTGAAATGGACATCAATAGTGCATTTACCCTAATGTACTTGGGATACTGCCATTGGCATGTACTTCAGAATTTTGTAAGAAATTATCCTATGAAATATTACCATATTTGTTAAGTACTGAAAGTTTGTGTCCCTCCAAAATTCACGTTGAAGCCCTAGCCTTCCACCATGACTATATCTATAAAGCCTGCTGTTGTTGTTGTGTTTTGTTAGTTGCTTTTAAATTTGAGACTTTCAACCAGTAAAAGTTAAATGCAAAATCTGTTTGGATATCATCTGTAATACAACAGAAGAGGCAAAGATTTTAAAGGAGTACAGTTCTTTAAATTTTAAGTAGAAAATTATGTATTATACAAATGTATAATGTATGCAAAATGTCATTTTCCAGGAAGCATAATTCTCAATTTAACCAATACTTCCAAATTAATATAAATACCTCCTGTTCTCTGAAAATATCTGGTGAAAAATTAACTATATACATTGAAGTTTTTTAATAATTATGTCTGAAATTAGCAAAACAGGAGAAAGAAAAGAGTCAGTATATTAAATGGTATTTTCTATCAGATCCATGTGGTACAGTGGAAAGAACATGGTTGTAGGAACCAGATGCCCTGGCTTCAATCCTTATCTCTATGATCCATGAAATACACAAAGCTGTATACACATATACATTTCTATATGCATGCACTTTCAACAATATTAGCTCATGTTACGAATGAGGAAACTGAAACAAGGCCTAATGAATTGCATGAAATCACAAAGCAGAGAAGTGACTGAATTTGAATTCTGTTACAGTTTAAAGCCTATATTTTTTCCCACTCCACAGAAAAAGAGGGGAGTAATTGCAAAACCTGTGAATGGTCTGAAATTTTACCCTTTCTCAGTTTCACACATGCTAGCAGAAGACATAAGACTCCTAGGTCAGAGGCAAAGGGGCTTCGTGGCACAGCAAGCAGCATGAGCTTCAGGTTTCAGTCAGTTCTCCCCCGATCCCCAAGTGCAGAGAGGCCTAGGTGAACGCTGGCCACACAGCTGGATCTGGTCACAGCTTATGAACCCTGATTCAGGAAAATCCTCAGTCTTACCGAGTGATGACAGATAACAATGTCATTCTTTGTCCACGAAAGAAAAGCAAGTATTAGTCACTTAGTCGTGTCCAACTACCGGAGTGGGTTACCATTTCCTTCTGCAGAGGATCCTGCATTGCATGCAGATTCTTTACCATCTCAGCCACCAGGAGGAAGATAATATTTTTACTATCCTGTTCGGGAAACAAATTTGCCCTCTACCTTTACAGAGTATATAAAGACTCTATCTCTATCTTCTAAGACTGTCTGCTATATAAACATCTTTTAAAAGATACCCTAGAAAAAAACTGTCACAGTCATATAGAAATGCCATGCAGAATTACCACCACCAGCCCCCAACTGAGGGAACAATCGAAATTAAATAGATCCTGAGGTTTGCAGGACAGTCTGACAATAGCCCAAAGAGGTGTGATGAATCTGTGTTTGGTGCGTGTTTGCATATATTCATATCTAAATCGGATTCAAATGTAGGTCTTCAGCCTCTAGGGTCCATGTCATCAGCCCATTCGCAAAAGGACATAAGGCAGAGATGATACGGGCTGAAGAAAAGAATAGCATCTTTGTGAAAGAGGTTAGAAAAATTAGGTAAGATATAAGAGTTCCAGTGAAGGAGACTATGCTTGGGGCAGAAATCCATCCTAGACAGGAAAATCTAAGCAGAAAATCAGTTGTATGAATTAAGTTCATCTGCAAGGACAAGCTCCATTCAATTTACTGAGCACTGAGGAAGTTAGTGTCTCCGGGGCAGGGGCAGATTTGTTTCCTGACCAGAATAATAAAGATAATGTCTCCCTCTGAGGCAAAGATTGTGCCGTTTAGTTTGCAGCCCCAGATAATAGCAGGAATAATTCCAGGTTTGGTGGATTTATAAACTTTAATGCATTTCTTGCTCAGATTAAAATTAGCTTGCTAGTTGGCAAGGCTATGCTTGTTGATGAAAGCATTTCCAGGGAACAGAGACTGAGGGAGGAAGAAATTGACAGAGAAGAGATAAAGAGCAAAGTTGGGAGGTCACTCTTTCAAAGACAAAGAAAATGACCAAGTGAAATGTCAACAGTGAAAAAACATGCGCCTTTCTGCACAAGCTAAACTGCTGCAATCTTTGCCCAGGAATTAGAAGTGAAATGTCAAGCCAGTTTAATACCAGATCCTAAATGATAACAGAGCCAAAGAATTAGAATTTGCAAAGAATGTTTCCTCTCCCAGTTATTTAAAAGAAAATGTTATCAAACAACTCAGTTTAATTAGATCCAAACCAGTTTGAAATCCAAGATAGTACCCTTTTCTTATTAAATACCTAGTCACAAAATAACTAAATACTTGCAGAGTCTCAGGAACGCTGCTTTAAGGAACTGTTTTATTTGGGAGAATATCATTTTTATGCATTTTCACTCTGGCAAGTCACCTTAGAGTCTGTTATATCCAAATCCTGCAATCATTCCTTATAAAAGGTACTATCATCTGCCATATTATATCAATCATTTCCATAATAAAAGTTATAGCTAATAATGATAACATCACTAGTTAAAATAAATGTGTGTAGAATTATATATATGTGTGTGTATATGTTATTATATACATTATGTATATATTTATATGAATATGTGTATATATATAATTAATATATACATATTATACATATATAATTATACATATATGTATAATATATATGTGTGTATATATATATATATATATATCCCTGATGTTCAAGCTGGTTTTAGAAAAGGCAGAGGAACCAGAGATCAAATTGCTAACATCTGGTGGATCATGGAAAAAGCAAAAGAGTTCCAGAAAAACAACTATCTCTGCTTTATTGACTATGCCAAAGCCTTTGATTGTGTGGATCGCAATAAACTGTGGAAAATTCTGAAAGAGATGGGAATACCAGACCACCTAACCTGCCTCTTGAGAAATCTGTATGCAGGTCAGGAAGCAACAGTTATGGAACAACATACTGGTTCCAAATAGGAAAAGGAGTACATCAAGGCTGTATATTGTCACCCTGCTTATTTAACTTCTATGCAGAGTACATCATGAGAAATGCCGGGCTGGAGGAAGCACAAGCTGGAATCGAGATTGCCGGGAGAAATATCAATAACCTCAGATATGCAGACGACACCACCCTTATGGTAGAAAGTGAAGAGGACCTAAAAGCCTCTTGATGAAAGTGAAAGAGGAGAGCGAAAAAGTTGGCCTAAAGCTCAACATTCTGGTCCTATCACTTCATGGGAAATAGATGGGGAAACAGTGGAAACAGTGTCAGAATTTATTTTGGGGGCTCCAGAATCGCTGCAGATGGTGACTGCAGCCATGAAATTAAAAGACACTTACTCCTTGGAAGGAAAATTATGGCCAACCTAGATAGTATATTCAAAAGCAGAGACATTACTTTGCCAACTAAGGTCCGTCTAGTCAAGGCTATGGTTTATCCTGTGGTCATGTATGGATGTGAGAGCTGGACTGTGAAGAAGCCTGAGCACCGAAGAATTGATGCTTTGGGACTGTGGTGTTGGAGAAGACTCTTGAGAGTTCCTTGGACTGCAAGGAGGAGATCCAACCAGTCCATTCTGAAGGAGATCAACCGTGGGTGTTCTTTGGAAGGAATGATGCTAAAGCTGAAACTCCATGAGAAGAGTTGACTCACTGGAAAAAACTCTGATGCTGGGAAGGACTGGGGGCAGGAGGAGAAGGGGATGATCGAGGATGAGATGGTTGGTTGGCATCACAGACTCGATGGACGTGAGTCTGAGTGAACTCCGGGAGATGGTGATGAACAGGGAAGCCTGGTGTGCTGCAATTCATGGGGTCGCAAAGAGTCGGACACGACTGAGCAACTGAACTGAACTGAATTGATATATGTTAGGTAGGTAGAATAGGGAAACAGAGTCCAAAATGGCCGTGGCTAAAAAACAAGGAAGGTCAAAGTAAGGTCCCAGGACCAGAGTGAAGACTTCAGGTAGAACAAACAGCACTCCTGGCTAAGCCCAATTTGCATAGGGCAGGCCCAGGAGGAGGCAAAAACACATAAAAGGAAGAGCCAAAGCGCTCTCTCTTTCTCTCCAGCGTGCATGCGCTCTTTATCTCTCTCTCTCCCTCCTCCGCATTCTCCTCCACTCTCTTCTCTCCAAGTCTTTGGGTTAGCATGCCCTCATGCTTTGAGGATGGATTCTCCTGCTATCTTCTAAATAAAATAGAGCTGTAACACTGATTTGCCTAAGAGCTATAACACGGTTTGTCCAAGAACTGAGAGCTGTGATGCACCGAGGGCTTTAATGTCCGTCACTCCAAATCTTTGTGGTGACGAGACAAAAACCGAGGAACATACACTCATGTGACATATATATAAAATTCCAATAAATTTCTAAGAATAACTTTAAGAATAAGCAAAGGAACATATGATACATATATGATATATATGTGTGTGTATATATATATATATATATAAAATTCTATATATATATACACATATACACATATATGTATGTATACATATATATATATGAAAATTCCAATAAATTTCTAAGAATGACTTTAAGAATAAGCAAAGGAACATCATTTTTATCTACTTATGAGTCACTGTATTATCTCACTTTAATTTAAAGTTTTGATCATAATAAACTTTTCCAGGTCTGAGGAAGCAAAAGCAATAATGGCTTATCTTCAAGCATTGTATGGAATAAAGAATAATTCCCATGTTAACTTCAGAAAATTGATATAACAAGTGAGAAAAGATTTTTCATTCAAGTAACTATTTATCTTTAATAATCATGTTTGCATAGAAAAAACAGGTATGAGTATAAAAATGAAGAGAAATGCAGTCCATTTCCACAGCTATGATTTGTTGCCTAACGTAAGTTGAAATTGCTTTCATCAAATACACTAATATGGCTTGGAAAAGGATTTTAAAATTAAACATTTTGTTTCTAGACTTTTAGCAGAATTAAAGCAATTTCATATACTAGCCTATGTAAAAAATCACAAATTAAACATTTTATTTTAAAACTTATCATATATGGAAAATTATTTCTGTAAGATATTCAAAGACTATTGTCAAACTTTTCTGGGTTTTTTTCTACTACATCTATAAGTACAAAGAAATGACAGGCTTTAATTACTTCTTTAGGATTGTTTCAGTGTGTGTGTATGTATGTGTGTTTAGTTGCTCAGTTGTGTCTGACTGTGACCACATGGACTGTAGCCTACCAAGCTCCTCTGTCCATGGAAATTCTCCAGGCAAGAATACTGCAGTGGTTACCATGCCCTCCTCAAGGGGATCTTTCCAACCCAGGGATCAAACCTGAGTCTCTCATATCTCCCGTATTACAGGCTTATTCTTTACTGTCTGAGCCACCGGGGAAACCTCTATATATAGAGAGAGTCTCTCAGTACAGTCATTCAATAGTCTCCAAATCTTTGTGATCAAATGAATTGCAGCTCACCAAGCTTCCCTGTCCATCACCAACTCCTGGAGCTTACTCAAACTCATGTCCATCAAGTCAGAGATGCCATCCAACCATCTCATTGCCTGTCATTCCCTTCCCTCCCTCCTGAAATCTTTCGCAGCATCAGAGTCTTTTCCAGTGAGTCAGTTCTTCACATCAGGTGGCCAAGGTACTGGAGTTTCAGCTTCAGCATCAGTCCTTCTAATGAATATTCAGGACTGATTTCCTTTAGGATTGACTGGTTTGATCTCCTTGCAGTCCAAGGGACTCTCAATAGTCTTCTCCAACATCACAGTTCAAAAGCATCAATTCTTTGGCACTCAGCCTTCTTTATAGCCTAACTCACATCCATACATGACTACTGGAAAAACCATAGCTTTGATTAGATGGACCTTTGTTAGCAAAGTACTATCTCTGTTTTTTAACATGTTGTCTAGGTTGGTCATAGCTTATCTACCAAGAAGCAAGAGTCTTTTAGTTTCATGGCTGCAGTCACCATCTGCAGTGATTTTGGAGCCCCAAAAAGAGATTATCTCACTGTTTCCATGGTTTCCCCATCTATTTGCCATGAAGTGATGGGACCAGATGCCATGATCTTAGCTTTTAATGTTGAGTTTTAAGCCAACTTCTTTACTCTCCTCTTTCACGTTCCTCAAGAGGCTCCTTAGTTCCTCTTTGCTTTTTGCCATAAGGGTGGTGTCATCTGCATATCTGAGGTTATTGATATTTCTCCCAGAAATCTTAATTCCACCTTGTGTTTCATCTAGCCTGGCATTTCACATGATGTACTCTGCATATAAGTTTAATAAGCAGAGTGACAATATACAGCCTTGATTTACTCTTTTCCTTATTTGGAACGAGTCTGTTTCTCCATGTCCAATTCTAACAGTTACTTCTTGACTTGCATACAGATTTCCAAGGAGGCAGGTAAAGTGGTCTGGTATTCCCATCATTTTAAGAATTTTCCATAGTTTGTGGTGATCTACCCTGTCAAAGACTTTGGTGTAGTCAATAAAGCAGAAGTAGATGTTTTCCAGAACTCTGTTGCTTTTTCAGTGATTAAACGGATGCTGGCAATTTAATCTCTAGTTCCTCTGCCTTTTCGAAATCCAGCTGGAACATTTGGAATTTCATGGTTCACGAACTGTTGATGCATGGCTTGGAGGATTTTGAGCATTTCTTCCCTAGCATGTGAGATTAGTGCAATTGTGAAGTAGTTTGAACATTCTCTGGCATTGCCTTTCTTTGGGATTGTAATGAAAACTGACCTTTTCCAGTCCTGTGGGCACTACTGATTTTTCCAGATTTGCTGGCATATTGAATACAGCACTTTCATAACACCATTTTTTAGGATTTGAAATAGCTCAAGTGGAATTCCATCACCTCCACCAGCTTTGTTTGTAGTGATGCTTCCTAAGGCCCACTTGACTTCGCATTCCAGGATGTCTGGCTCTAGGTGAGTGATCACACCATCATGGTTATCTGGGTCATGAAGATCCTTTTTGTATATTTCTTCTGAGTATCCCTGTCACTTCTTCTTAACACCATCTGCTTCTGTTAGTTCCATGTCATTTCTGTGCTTTATTGTGCCCATCTTTGCATGAAAAGTTCCCTTGGTATCTCTAATTTTTTTGAAGAGATCTCTAATCTTTCCCATTCTATTGTTCTTTCCTACTTCTTTGCATTGATCGCTGAGGAAAGCTTTCTTATCTCTCTTTGCTACTCTTTGGAACTTTGCATTCCAAATGGGTACAGCTTTCCTTTTCTCCTTTGCCTTTCATTTCTCTACTTTCATAGCTATTTGTTAGACCTCCTCAGACAACTATTTTGCCTTTTTGCATTTCTTTTTCTTGGGGATGGTCTTGATCACTGCCTCCTATACAATGTGATGAACCTCTATCCATAGTTCTTCAGGCACTCTGTCTATCAAATCTAATCCCTGAATCTATTTCTCACAACCACTGTATAATCGTAAGAGGTTTGATTTAGGTCATACATGAATGGTCTAGTTGTTTTCCCTACTACTTTTTTCCATTTAAGTCTGATTTTGGCAATAAGGAGTTCATGATCTGAGCCACCGTCAGCTCATGGTCATGCTTTTGCTGACTGTATAGAGTTTCTCCATCTTTAGCTGCAAAGAATATAATAAATCTGATTTCAATATTGACCATCTGGTGATGTCCATGTCTAGACTCTTCTCTTGTGTTGTTGGAAGAGGGTGTTTGCTATGACCAGTGCATTCTCTAGGCAAAACTCTGTTAGCCTTTGCCATCTCATTCTGTACTCCAGGCCAAATTTGCCCGTTACTCCAGGTATTTGACTTCCTACTTTTGCATTCCAGTTCCCTATAAAGAAAAGGACATCTTTTGGGGTGTTAGTTCTAGAAGGTCTTGTAGGTCTTCATAGGACCATTGAACTTCAGCTCTGTCAGTGTTACTGATCGGGCCATAGACTTGGATTACCATGATATTGAATAGTTTCCCTTGGAAACAAACAGAGATCATTCTGTCGTGATGGAGATTGCATCCAAGTTCTGTATTTTGGACCCTTTTGTTGACTATGATGGCTACTCCATTTCTTCTTAGGGATTCTTGCCCACAATAGTAGATATAACAGTCATCTGAATTAAATTCACCCATTCCAGTTCATTTTAGTTCGCTCATTCCTAAAATGTCTATGTTCACTCTTGCCATCTCCTGTTTGACGACTTCCAATTTGCCTTGATTCATGGCCCTAACATTCCAGGTTCGTATGCAATATCGCTCTTTACAGCATTGGACTTTACTTGCAACAGCAGTCACATCTACAGATGGGTGTTGTTTTTACTTTGGCTCAGCATCTTCATTCTTTCTGGAGTTATTTCTCCACTGTGGTCCAGTAGCATATAGGGCACCTACCAACCTGGGGAGTTCATCTTTCCGTGTCCTATCTTTTTGCCTTTTCATACTGTTCATGAGGTTCTCAAGGCAAAAATATGGAAGTGGTTTGCCATTTCCTTCTCCAGAGGACCACATTTCGTCAGAACTCTGTACCACGACCCGTCCATCTTGGGTGGCCCTACACAGCATGGCTCATGGTTTCATTGCTTGAGACAAGGCTGTGGTCCTTGTGATCAGTTCCATTCAGTTCAGTTAAGTTCAGTCGCTTAGTCGTGACTGACTCTTTGCGACCCCATGAATCGCAGCACGCCAGGCCTCCCTGTCCATCACCAACTCCTGGAGTTCACCCAAACTCATGTCCATCGAGTTGGTGATGCCATCCAGCCATCTCATCCTCTGTCATCCCCTTCTCATCCTGCCCTCAATCCCTCCCAGCATCAGAGTCTTTTCCAATGAGTCAACTCTTCGCATGAGCTGGCCAAAGTACTAGAGTCTCAGCTTTAGCATCATTCCTTCCAAAGAAATCCCAGGGCTGATCTCCTTCAGAATGGACTGGTTGGATCTCCTCCTTGCAGTCCAAGGGACTCTCTAGAGTCTTCTCTAACACCACGCTTTAAAAGCATAAATTCTTTGTCGCTCAGGCTTCTTCACAGTCCAACTCTCACATCCTTACATGACCACTGGGAAAACCATAGCCTTGACTAGATGAACCTTAGTTGGCAAACTAAGGTCTCTGCTTTTCAATATGCTATCTAGGTTGGCCATAACTTTTCTTCCAAGGAGTAAGCGTCTTTCAATTTCATGGCTGCAGTCACCATCTGCAGTGATTCTGGAGCCTCAAAAAATAAAGTCTGACACTGTTTCTATTATTTCCCCATCTACTTCCCATGAAGTGATGGGACTGGATGCCATGATCTTCATTTTCTGAATGCTGAGCTTTAAGCCAACTTTTTCACTCTCCTCTTTCACTTTCATCAAGAGGCTGTTTAGGTCCTCTTCACTTTCTGCCATAAGGGTGGTATCATCTGCATATCTGAGGTTATTGATATTTCTCCCGGCAATCTTGATTCCAGCTTGTACTTATTCCAGCCCAGCCTTTCTCATATGTACTCTGCATATAAGTTAAATAAGCAGGGGGACAATATACAGCCTTGACGTACTCCTTTTCCTATTTGGAACCAGTCTGTTGTTCCATGTCCAGTTCTAACTGTTGCTTCCTGACCTGCATACAGATTTCTCAAGAGGCAGGTTAGGTGGTCTGGTATTCCCATTTCTTTCAGAATTTTCCACAGTTTATTGTGATCCACACAGTCAAAGGCTTTGGCATAGTCAATAAAGCAGAAATAGATGTTTTCTGGAACTCTCTTGCTTTTTCGATGATGCAGTGGATGTTGGCAGTTTGATCTCTGGTTCCTCTGCCTTTTCTAAAACCAGCTTGAACATCAGGAAGTTCACGGTTCATGTATTGCTGAAGCCTGGCTTGGAGAATTTTGAGCATTACTTTACTAGCATGTGAGATGAGTGCAATTGTGTTTTTGAACACAACAAAAATATCGGTTTCCCTATTTTCTTCAATTTGAGTCTCAATGTGGTCCATTAGTTTTCCTGTTTGTGGTTTTCATTCTGTCTTCCCTCTGAGGGATAAGGATAAGAGGCTTATGGAAGCTTCCTCATGGGAGAGACTGCCTTTGGGGGAAACTAGGTCTTGTTCTGATTTGCAGGGCCATGCTCAGTAAATCTTTAATCCAATTTTCTGTATATGGGCAGGGTTGTGTTCCCTCCCTGTTGTTTGACCTGAGATCAACACCACGGACTTCAGCATGCCAGGCTTCCCTGTCCATCACCAACTTCTGGAATTTACACAAATTCATGTCCATCAAGTCGGTGATGCCATCCAACCATCTCATCCTCTGTCATCCTCTTTTCCTCCTGCCTTCGATCTTTCCCAGCATCAGGGTCATTTCCAATGAGTCAGTTCTTTGCATCAGGTGGCCAAAGTACTGGAGTTTCAGCTTCAGCATCAGTCATTCCAATAAACATTCAAGGCTGATTTCCTTTAGGATTGACTGATTTGATCTCCTTGCAGTCCAAGGGACTCTTAAGAGCCTTCTCCAACACATTTCAAAAGCATCAATCTTCAGCACTCAGCTTTCCTTATAGTCCAGCTCTCACATTCATACAGGACTACTGGAAAAACCATAGCTTTGACTAGACAGACTTTTGCTGGCAAAGTAATGTATCTGCTTTTTGATAGGCTATCTATGCCAAAGCCTTTGACTGTGTGGATCACAATAAACTTTGGAAAATTCTGAAAGAATGGGAATATCAGACCACCTGACCTGCCTTTTGAGAAATCTGTATGCAGGTCAGGAAGCAACTGTTAGAACTGGACATGGAACAACAGACTGGTTCCAAATAGGAAAAGGAGTACGTCAAGGCTGTATATTGTCCCCTGCTTATTTAACTTATATGCAGAGTACATCATGAGAAACACTGGACTAGAAGAAACACAAGCTGGAATCAAGATTGCCGGGAGAAATATCAGTCACCTCAGATATGCAGATGACACCACCCTTGTGGCACAAAGTGAAGAGGACCTAAAGGGCCTCTTGATGAAAGTGAAAGAGGAGAGTGAAAACGTTGGCCTAAAGCTCAACATTCAGAAAACGAAGATCATGGTATCCGGTCCTATCACTTCATGGGAAATAGATGGGAAAACAGTGGAAACAGTGTTAGACTTCATTTTTTGGGCTCCAAAATCACTGCAGATGGTGACTGCAGCCATGAAATTAAAAGACACTTACTCCTTGGAAGAAAAGTTAAGACCAATCTAGATAGCATATTCAAAAGCAGAGACCTTACTTTGCCGACTAAGGTCCGTCTAGTCAAGGCTATGGTTTTTCCTGTGGTCAAGTATGGATGTGAGAGTTGGACTGTGAAGAAGGCTGAGCGCCAAAGAATTGATGCTTTTAAACTGTGGTGTTGGAGAAGACTCTTGAGAGTCCCTTGGACTGCAAGGAGATCCAACCAGTCCATTCTGAAGGAGATCAACCCTGGTATTTCTTTGGAAGGAATGATGCTAAAGCTGAAACTCCAGTACTTTGGCCACCTCATGCGAAGAGTTGACTCACTGGAAAAGAAGACTCTGATGCTGGGAGGGATTGAGGGCAGGAGGAGAAGGGGACAACCGAGGATGAGATGGCTGGATGGCATCACGGACTCGATGGATGTGAGTCTGAGTGAATTCCGAGAGATGGTGATGAATAGGGAGGCCTGGCGTGCTGCGATTCATGGGGTCACAAACATTCGGACATGACTGAGCGACTTAACTGGAACTGAACTGTCTAGGCTGGTCATAGATTTTCTTCCAAAGAGCAAGCATCTTTTAATTTCTTGGCTGCAGTCACCATCTGCAGTGATTTGCCATCAAGTGATGGGACCAGATGCCACGATCTCAGTTTTTTTCATGTTGAGTTTTAAGCCAACTGTTTCACTCTCCTCTTTCAGTTTCATCAAGAGGCTCTTTAGTTCCTCTTTGCTTTTTGCCATGAGGGTAGTGTCATCTGCATATCTGAGGTTATCGTTATTTCTCCTGGAAATCTTTGATTCCAGCTTGTGCTTCATTCATCCTTGAATTTCGCACGGTGTACTCTGCATATAATAAATAAACAGGGTGACAATATACAGCCTTGACATACTCCTTTTCTAATTTTGAACCAATCCATTATTCCATGTCTGATTCTTTCTGTGATTGTAGTTTTCATTCAGATAGAATGGATCACACTATTCATTCAGATAGACATGGATCATAACCTTGTCTAACTCAATGAACCTACGAGCCATGCTGTGCAGGGCCACTCAAGTTGGGCAGGTAGTAGTGGACAGTTCTGAAAAATGTGGTCCACTGGAGAAGGGAATGGCAAACCACTTCAGTATTCCTGCCTTGAGAATCCCAGGAACAGTATGAAAAGGCAAAAACATATGACACTGAAAGATGAATTCCCCAGCTCGGTAGGTGCCCAACACACTATTGGAGAAGAGTAGAGAAATAGCTCCAGTAAGAAGAAAGACTCTTGAGAGTCCCTTGGACTGCAACAACCAGTCCATTCTAAAGGAGATCAGTCCTGGGTGTTCTTTGGAAGGACTGATGCTAAAGCTGACACTCCAATGCTTTGGCCACCTCATGTGAAGAGTTGACTCATTGGAAAAGACTCTGATGCTGGGAGGGATTGGGGGCAGGAGGAGAAGGGGATGACAGAGGATGAGATGGCTGGATGGCATCATCACCTTGATGGACATGAGTTTGGGTGAGCTCCAGGAGTTGGTGATGGACAGGGAGGCCTGGCGTACTGCAGTTCATGGGGTTGCAAGGAGTCAGACATGACTGAGTGACTATACTGAACTGAACTGAATAAGGAAGAGGTTGAACCAAAGCAAAAACAACATCCAGTTGTGGATGTGACTGGTGATGGAAGAAAAGCCCAGTGCTGTAAAGAACAATATTGCATAGGAACCTGGAATGTTAGGTCCATGAATCAAGGTAAATTGGAAGTGGTCAAACAGGAGATGCCAAGAGTGAACATCGATATTTTAGGAATTAGTGAACTAAAATGGACCGAAATGGGCAAATTTAATTCAGATGACCAATACGTCTATGAATGTGGGCAAGAATCCCTTAGAAGAAATGGAGTAGCCATCACAGTCAACCTATAGGTGAAATCTCAAAAATGACAGAATGCTCTCTGTTCATTTCCAAGACAAACCATTCAATATCATGGTAATGCAAGTCTATGCCCCAACCACTAATACTGAAGAAGCTGAAGTTAAATGGTTCTATGAAGACCTACAAGACCTTCTAGAAGTAACACCAAAAACAGATGTCCTTTTCATCATAGGGAACTGGAATGCAAAAGTAAGAAGTCAAGAGATACTTGGAGTAACAGGCAAATTTGGCCTTGGGTGAAAAACGAACCAGGTCAAAGGCTAACAGAGTTTTGCCAAGAGAACACACTGGTCATAGCAAACACCCTCTTCCAACAACACATGGACATCACCAGATGGTCAATACCGAAATCAGATTGATTATATTCTTTGTAGCTGAAGATGGAGAAGCTCTATACAGTCAGCAAAAACAAGACCAGGTGCTGATTGAGGCTCAGGTCATGAATTCCTTTTTGCAAAATTCAGACTTAAATTGAAGAAAGTAGGGAAAACCACTAGACCATTCAGGTATGACCTAAGTCAAACCCCTACGATTATACAGTGGAAATGAGAAATAGATTCAAGGATCAGATATAACAGAGTGCCTGAAGAACTATGGACCGTGGTGGTTCCTAACATTGTACAGGAGTCAAAGGAGACTAAATAATAATGATATAGTCATTAAGCATATTCAAGGTCTCTTACTCTTTCTCAAGGTCTACAGATAATATTCTGAGAAATATCCTGTGAGTTGTCTTGTAGATATCAAAAAACTAGGTGGAGAAGTAACTACATGATGACCAGACTGTACCCAACACATAAACTGCCACAATTACGAGAAGTGATCTCAGAGAAAAGGGGACAAATGGACCCTGCACCTAACACAATATGACGCTGGTCAGACCACCAACAACCAAAGATGACTGTCAGAGATGAATGAGCTGTTACTGCATGTAGCTGCCACGCCCACTCCCCCACCCCCCACACACCCCACCCCACCCCACCCCCAGCTTCTGTCTATAAAAGCTCTTGCCCCACTGGTGCCCTGAGGGGGAGTCAGCCTTTGGACAGATGTGTGTCACCCCTCCCCCTCCAGGTGCTGCCATCTGAAATAAAGCAAATTTTCCTTTCCACCAACCTGACCTGTTTATTGGCTTTTAGGCAGTGAGCAGCTAGACCCACTCATGACTTTCAATAACAATTCCAGTTTCAAAATAGATTAAAAAGCAGTAGATTTTTAAGAAAATATCTATTACCCCTGACAGCAGTAAAAGGTGACTCCTGTATCAGATCTTCAACACCCACCTGGAGCTGAGGCTGGTCCTTCACCATCTTGTGATATTTCTCATCTGCTCTGCTGTTACCTCTGAGGACCCTACACCCAAAGAAGTGACTTCAAAGTTGGGATATTTCAGGCCATCAACTCCAACCATGTATCTTTCCTTTTTAATTTTGGTCACTAACTTTTCCTGAACATAGCCTTTTGAAAAAAAATGGCTCATCACCTAACCACCTCATACTTTCTTTACAACTTCTGCACAATTAATTGCCTCTCTTCTTGCTGTTTTCTTGAAACTCGAATTCATGTCACAAGGTTTTCTGGAAACTTGGTCCATTGTAAACACTCACCACTCCCTTCTGAAAGTGCTTTTTCTACTTCACTGTTATCAACAAATCCTCCTCTCCCACATCACTGTCTCTAGTGCAAGGTGTCTCTTCTATCTATCAGCCACCTCAGATCCTGGAAAGAGCATTGCTTCTCTCCTAGTCTTTCAATTTTCTTCTGACTCTATGTACTAGCTCCTTGTTTTTGAGTCTCTTTCTTCCTCTTGGCTGCTATCATCTGCTGACCTCTGAGTAATTCCTCCAATTCTTTGGAAATTTTCTGTTTGACCTATGCTTCTGCTGCTGCTAAGTTGCTTCAGTCGTGTCTGACTCTGTGCGACCCCATGGACTGCAGCCTAGCAGGCTTCTCCATCCATGGGATTTTCCAGGCAAGAGTACTGGAGTGGGGTGCCATCGCCTTCTCCATATAGCTTGTCTCTACTCCAAGTGCTTTTGTTATCTTGAGTCATCTTAACATCTAGTCATATTATCCAACTACACAATAGCATTATAATTTTTGAACGTCTGAGCTTCAGCTACCTTCAACCTACTCTCTGCTTCAGTCACTCCCTCCCAATGCACATCCTTGTCACCACAGGGTTCCCTGTTTGGTCTCTTTCAAAGGACTCTTCCTCCATCACTCTTTCTCTTCCTTTCAGTTTCTCATACCCTTGCTGACAACATCTCTTCTACTACTAAGAAGGGCAAAGACCCCTGAGGCCTCCATTTCCTTCCAATTTATCAATTCTTTTCTAATTTTCATTCCCTGAAGCCCATGGTTCATCACCAGAACTTCCCTAGCTAGTATCTCTAAGTCCCTAGTTCCCAAATCATTCTGCTGAAACTAACCAGGCAAAACTCTAACCTTGAAGAACACTACAAACTCACCTTGCTTGTTTATATACTTGGATGACCATGCTTTGCTGGAGAAAAATTACGTAACTGTATGGCTTGGATTAATCATGAACTCTCATCTCCAACCCCAACTAGGCCCTTAGCACCTTCCTGGCAATCCTGTTACAATGTCCTCTTCAGTTACTTATAGTTCATGTGTTCTTTTTTTAATTAATTTTTTATTGAAGGATAATTGCTTTACAGATTTTTGTTGTTTTCTGTCAAACCTCAACATGAATCAGCCATAGGTACACATATATCCCCTCCCTGTTAAGCCTCCCTCCCATCTCTCACCCCATCCCATCCCTCTAGATTGATACAGAGCCCCTGTTTGAGTTTCCTGAGCCATACAGGAAATTCCTGTTGGCTATTTTAATCTAAGTTTCCATGTTACTTGTTCCATACATCTAACCCTCTCCTCCCCTCTCCCCATGTCCATAAGTCTATTCTCTATGTCTGTTTCTCCATTGTTGCTCTGTAAATAAATTCTTCAGTACCATTTTTCTAGATTCTGTATATATGTGTTGCTGCTGCTGCTGCTGCTGCTGCTAAGTCGCTTCAGTCATGTCTGACTCTGTGCGAACCCATAGATAGCAGCCCACCAGGCTTCCCCGTCCCTGGGGTTCTCTAGGCCAGAACACTGGAGTGGGTTGCTATTTCCTTCTCCAATGCATGAAAGTGAAAAGTGAAAGTGAAGTCGCTCAGTTGTGTCTGACTCTAGCAACCCCATGGACTGCAGCCTACCAGGCTCCTCTGTCCATGGGACTTTCATATGTGCTAGAATATGATATTTATCTTTATCTTTCTAACTCACCTCACTCTGTACAATAGCTTTTAGGTTCATCCACCTCATCAGAACTAACTCAAATGTGTTCCTTTTTATGGCTGAGTAATATTCCACTGTATATATGTACCACAACTTCTTTATTCATTCATCTGTCAATGGATATATAGTCCATGTATTCTTAATACGGCTAATTCATACTTGTTCCAAGTTTAAGTGAAATATGCTAATCAGTCAATTTTACCATAACCCATGGTATCAAAAAGTAATGTTACAGTTAATACATTACTTTTATCAGGCTTCCAGGGTAACAGAGAAAAACAGTTAACCAAATATCAACTGCTCATACATAAAGCTTAAAGGTTCTGTTAACCCTTTAGTCACAAAACAGTTGCAGATTTTATTGATATAGCTCTGCTTCTATGTCTATTTCCCACATTAATCAGTAACTTCTTTGAAGAAGGAACTGAATCTTATTTCTATGTACAGCTCCACATAAGATAGATACTCAATAACTACTCCAGTGTGAATATATCTGGAAAGCAGTGAAAGTGCTTTCCTAAATACTCTAGAAGCATAAGATTGGCCCATGACTGAAAATACAGTTTATTTTAAAAATCAGAGAACACCCATATCAAAAATATATGAAAATATGGTCTGAATATCATGTTCTAATTTAGGAAGCAATTAAGCATGAGATATGCTTTAGTAATACTTTTTCAAATATGCTTTTATATTTTGAAAGTTATAGCATTTGAATGAGTAATTCAGTTTAAAACACATTAAGTATCTGTGATAGACTGATAATGGCTCACAAAGATTTTTCCGTGTTTTAATGCATAAAACATGTGGACATTACCTTATATGGCAAAAGATGTGATTCAGTTAAGGATCTTGAGAAGAGGAACTTCTCCTGTGTTACCAAGGTAAGCCCTAAATGCAAATACATATATTTCCTTATAAGAGAAAATGTTTTTTAAAAAAAAGCAAAATAAATCAAAAGCGAGAGGTAGATGGAGTTTTGAAACTCTTGTGAGATGCACACAGGAGAAGATGATGTAAAGATGGTGGCAAAGATTAAGTGATATGATTACAAACTAAGGAATGCCAAGGATTGCGGAGATGCACCAGAAGCTAGAAGAGGCATGGAACAGATTCTCCCTGGAGTCTCTGGAGGAGTGAGCATGGCCCTGCTGACACCTGAATTCCCCATTTCTGGAAACTAAAACTGTGAGAGAATAAATTTCATTTTAAGTCCCTCAGGTTTTGGCAATTTGTTACAGCTCCCACAGGAAATGTGTATAGTATCACTGGCTTTCAAGCACTAAATGAGTCTCTAAAGACATGAAAATTGGAGGGAAAAAAAAAAAGTGGAGAGGGGCATGTTCCCTGACCACTATTAGCTCCCTATTTAGTGAGGAAAGCTAACATAGAAATTAAAGAGTCATCATACAGATGGCTTCCATATTGGAAACACGTATTGTGGTTCTGGAAATAGAAGAGATACAATAAACTGATGAGGTCATGACCACATGGAGCAGCATCTGGAAATCAAAGAAATAAGAGTATGATAGGTCTAGAGAATGTTGAGCAAATTAAAGTGGTAGATGGATTATCAATGATGAAGGACAGGCAAGCCTGGCATGCTGCAGTCCATGGAGTTGCAAAGAGTCAGACATGACTGACTGACTGTACAACAACAAACAGATGGTAGGGAAATTGAAGGGAGATAAAATTGGAATGGTAAATTACAGAGCAATGCATTATTCTTTAGACAACAAGAAGTCACTGAAAGACTTCAATGGGAAATCAATATGCCTTGATTTCTGTTTTAAAAAGATAACTCTGAAGCATTTTGTGGAAAACTCAGTTAAGTGGAATAACTCACTCCCCTGATGATACCCCAAGTGTTACCTAACTAAATTGGTTCCAATAGCAGGCAGTGAATTTTCATTTGTTTTGGCAATATAGTAACAAGCTAGCATGTTTAAATACAACTGCCAGACAGGTCATTAACATTTCTTTACTCAGCCAAAATAAATTTTTAATACCTCTCATTCCTAAAAGAGTAGGTAGATTTAAGTAGAGAGCCTCAATTTATCACATAAAGTATAATTTTAAAGTATCCAAATGAATATTTTAAGGCAAAAAACTGAGAAAGGTAGCCTCCTAGAAAAGATTTCTTATAGCCTGATTTCCCCCTTTCTAAATACTGAGTAATTTCCTTCTAAGGCTATTAAATGGAGAATAAATTCATTATGTCCTCATGGGTAAGAAATTATTAGCCTAATTAAGTCCCTTGTTCCTTCAGGGGGAAAAAAATCCCTAAGAAAGAAAGCTGTTAAGGAATTCTTAAGGGATAATAAATGTTGGTCTAAAAAAAAATACAGGAAGTAATATAAGCAAGCTGCTTCTGTTAAGCAGTGGCCAAATTGTACCAACAAAAATCTTGCAGTTCTCATTGAGGAAGTAAAGAAAAACTGCTTCCTAAAGTAGCCACAAGTGAGTGAACAGAAGTTAGAGATAAAAATCTACATTTTGTGGGCTTAACAAATAATGCAGAAATGCCAGACCAAAAACTCATTTTGAAACTCTTCTGCTCATCCAGCTTGGAGATATTCATTACATAATGAGCCCATTTCTTAGGACTTTAGAGCCCAAGCCACGCATTGACTGTTGACCAAGAATCACAAAAGCAATAGTCTTGATTTTTCAGCATTAGCACCAGTCCACAAAACTATGAGACCATGACCCAAGTTATATTTCAAAGACAAACATTTTTATTTTCCATGATTAAATCAAGTCAACGATCTTTGCTTCACTTTTTTCTTTGATCACTATAGCCCAAAGTAAAGTAAGGGGCCATGAACAAAGCCAAATAAGCTATTTATTGTTGCCTGAATATTCCAGATTTACCAGTTGGTTGCTAGCTCTGCATTTCCCCACTGTCCCTAATAAGTCTTTCCTCTTCTTTTTTTCCCCTCTATTTAATAGACCCTGATTGTACATATGGGACATTCAGTGAATGGAGCAGATAAAGTAAGTGTTAATGAATTTATCACTATACTTGTAGTAGTCATAAATTCACTTGTAAAACTCATGACTCTCAATGAATGTTTGACTGGAAAAAATAATGGTACTTGAAAAACAATGAGTATCTATTGTCCTGCTCAACCACACACTATAGACTTGGCATGAAGCAAGGAAAAAGTGAACAGTCCTTGCTCTTCCAGTCAGTAAATCTAACTTTACTGCTGAATCAAAATTTTATAACCAAAAGAAAACATTTGTAATACAATAGTAATTCTTTTTAAAAAGATAATGGTGAAGGTGTTGATAGATATGCATTGGAAACAGGATGTTGGACTCGGAAATCAAAGTGACAGAATCACCATTTCCCAGCAAAGGCTCACATACCACAAGGGTCTAGTTCATTCTAATCTTGATCATACTTCTCTTAATTTACATAATTGTGCTAATTCCTCTGAACTTCAATTGTTCCATATTGCTTATCATGTACAAAGCATGGTGAGAGATATCAAGTAGGTATGTTGAGGGTAGAAATGGTGTGGTATCAGTAATATCTGGAATACTATGCAAGGTTTCAGATCTTACGTGTGTGTGTGTGTGTGTGTGTGTGTGTGTGTGTGTGTGTGTGTGTGTGTGTGTGTGTATGTAAAGTTTTCTCTCTTATCCTAAAATCTAAGGAGTTTATACATTTAAAATTATCTGAAAGGATTATCAATTCACACTTAAATATGGGTTTGTAAAATCTTCAGGACAACCAGTTCTCAACAACTCTATTTCATGCTTCCAGAGTCACAAAAATGATGCTTCTGAGGTAAGTATCTGAGACAATGCTGAACTAAAAGAAAAGCATCCAAGTGAACACTGATTGGATCAGCAAAAGATTTGCAAAATAAATTCTAAACTGTATTTTTGAAGTTAAAGAGATATTTTCCAGAAAAAGAAGAGTAAATGGCATTCTATTCAGAGAAGAAAAAAAAAAAAATTCTGTAAAGCAATTATCCTTCAATTAAAAAATAAGTTTAAAAATGCATGCTCAAAGTTACAGAAACATGGAATAGCATGGAAAGTACAGGGAACAGAAAGTTATGCACTGTAGTAGAAGTCTGGAGGTATAGAAGAAGAGGGAAGATAAATTGAGGTCCCTGCCCCCCACAGCTACTCAATCTTGGATTCTCATCTCTGCTTCCACCCTCTTCCTCAACATGCAGTCCAATCACATTTCCCAAATATTTATCCCAACTGTTGACTTCTCACTCTTGCTTATCCTACACCTCCAGGCAGCATGTTGTTTTAGGAAAAATATAAGCTTGGAACTGGACTTTTGGTTTTGGACTTTTTTGGATCTGAACTGATTTTTTCTGGATTTGAATCACTGCTTTATAAATTAATAGTTGTATGGCCTTAACAAAGTTACTTAGTCTCTGGGTATGAGATTTTTCTCATGAAAAATGGGAAAGATAATGCTTTTCTTATAGAGTTATTCTGAAAATTAAATGAGATCATGCTTCTGGAAAACATATGGCATATATTTATGACTGTGAAAAAAAGTCCTCCCTTTCCACTTCTCTGAGAAATCTCTAAGAAGGTATGCCTTTCAAAGGCAGATGATTCTGTTGTGAATTCCAGCTTCTGATACTACTAGCTATACGGCTTTGGGTTTAACTCTCTAGGCCTCGGTTTTCTTATTAATAAAATAAAGATAATAATCCAATCTCAGAAAGTTGTATGGATTAGATAAAAGGCACCTCTTCCATTGCCTTGCAGATAGTTCCCCTGAATGTTCTCTGAGCACCTATGAGAATGTGTTGATGATGACTACATAAAGCTCCTCACAGTCCTACTGTTAAGGTTATAGACCAGTGGGAGGAAAAGAAGGATTCCATGTACCAAGTGCAATACATAGTACAGAGTTTCTTTTATCTTTACAGCAACCTTGGAAATTAAGTAGGTGTCAGTATCTCTGTTTTTCATACAAGCCTACCTGAGTTTCACAGTGGTTAACAACTTGTTCAAGGACACCACAGAACAGAGACGGAATAATCTTCAGTGTTTGCATTTACTTCAGAATATCAGCTGCCTGTTTCCCCAGTCTGCAGCTCTTTCCCATGTAATACACTGTACATTAACATATGCTACACTGAGCTGCCTCTAGCTTTAGGAATTCATATATCCTTGAGGAAAATATCCCAGTATCTCCTGAATTTCATGGTTTATCAACGTGGCACGGAAAGTCAGGCTAATCTATAGTGGAAAATAGTATGTCTAGCTCCTGAAGCAAATTTAGGAGTGTAATCAACATATCTGTCTTGTAATAGAAGAGGCTATGAAGTGACTTTTAACCCCATAAAATGGAATCAGAGCTCTTTCCAGATTTGGGTTCATCACATCATTAATATTTCTGGATTTTACTGAACACTGAGAATTCCAATATTCTAACAAACCAAAAAACTCTTTTGAAAACTTGTAGCAATATTTAAATAACCTACTTTACACAAGAAACAAGCTTTAACCTTACGTGAAGAACAACAACAACAAAATTCTATAATTAAAAACAAAGTCTTAGAATAGCACATTTAATCATCACTGCAAAACACAGTGCTCTTCTTGGCCATCAAAGTTTAAATAGATTTTATATGCCATTTAGATCAGAAAGGTTGATAAGGAGCATTTTATAGCACTGTTTTTAGAATAAATTCATAAACATGGTATCAATTGAGAAATGAATAGTCATAAATCTATTTCTGAGCAGTGGGTGATTAAAAGAAACATATGAAATGAGTAGAATTATCCTCATACATCTTTTTTTGTTGTTTTATGAAAGATCCAAATCCGGTTCCAATCAATGGGAAGATCTTTGAAAAACCTACCTTTGCAAGACTGATTAGACATTTTTTAAGAATCCCACAAAACAACAACAAAAGTAAAATCTGTTGAATAATATAATTTTTTCTCTAAATTATTTTTCCAAATTCTCTGCCAAAGCAAACACATGGTATGTGTTAGTCAGCTGGGTCTGCATCAATTCATCAGTTGTATGAACTGCACTGATTTTGTTGCCAAACCTATTACACTAAATCCCAGTGTTTTTAAAACCTGACTCTAAACATCCTTTTAAGCTCGCAGAACATTCTAAGTGTAGTTTAAATGTAGACTATTTTTAAATTACTTTTTCTTTTTTTAGCAAACTTTGGGAATATTCCTCTTGGATAGATCCCACATTATAAATTCTTTTGGTACCTGCTAACAGAAAGGTACGATATAAACCTTTGTCCTTTTGGCACAAAATATAGAGAAAAGGAAAAGCTTATTTTCTCTATTTTTGTTAAAGGCTTTATTTAAACATTCCCCAAAGTAACAGGAGCTGTTAGAATACTTTGACAAGAAACGTTATCAGATAGTTGTAATCTAGAATTTTAATAAACAAATGTGAATTTTATTCATTCTCCCACAGACTCATATCACTGAAAAGGTCACTTATTCTATCATAAAATAGAAATTATTAATCACCCTTTGATGATTTTTATAACCTTCACATAAAGAACATTATATTTACTGCTGCCCATGATCTTCAAAAATAAGGCTGATAATGATGATTACCATCTCCCTGTTTCAGAAGAAAAAAGTCCTAGAAGAGAATAATTCTTTCCACGATTAAGTACAAATTTTTATTATAGCTATAAAAAAAGTAACTAATGGATACAATGTGAATCTGCTACAATTTTCAAAAGGTTTCATTCTCAGTTTATGCCACATTCTAATCTTTAATTGTAAATTTTAAGTTGAGCAAGTCTCCAATTCAAGATACCTGAGGTTTATCTGCCTAATCTGAATATTATATGTTAATGTAATATTATATGCCAACATCTCAGTAATTGAAAACTTCAGAAGAAAACATCCATAAAGCATCACCACCTCATCTCTCAGATACTTGAATCTGCTCCTATCTACTCTTTCTTCCCTCTGGTTAAAATGGATGAACTCTGTTCATTCTTTGCTCTCAGCAAATGCCAGCTTCTTCACTTGCTTTCTAATCTCATTTATTCTCTTCAACCCAAGAACACTGATTTAGCAATTCTCAGTTTTCTTTCCTACATCGTCAGCTTTTACCCTCTTCTGAATTGTTCCATCAGTGTATGAAAGTTGAAAAAAAAGATATCTCACCATCATTACTTATTTCCCTCCTCCCATAAACACTCTTTACACTTCCTTCTCTGTAAAGTAAAACTTCTCAAAATATGCAAGATTTTCTCCCACCACATTACTTAAACTGTTGTTCTTGAGGTCACCAAGGGCCACTTTTCAGTTCTTCTATTACTTTATCCCTCAGCAGCTGTCCATACAACTGGTCACTCCTCTGCCTGTAAACGGTATCTTTGCTCCCAGGTCACTACAATCCCTGTTATCCTCTTTTTGGCCACACTTTTTATTCTCCTTTGAAGTTTCCTCTTCAGCTCTCCAACAACATCTGAATGATGAAACACCCAAAGGCTCAATTCTTTTGTGTCCTCACTAATTCCCTTTCATCCAGTCTCTGCTATAATTCATATTTCCCAATATAGCCTGAACGTCTCCCTAGACCCCACGCCCAGCTACACATCCTATTTCCACATGGATGTCTAAGAAATATTTCAGCTTTCCACATCCAAAACTGAACTCTTCACCTCTAACCTCTATCCACACGTGCTCTTCCCATGATGATTAAGGGCAACTCCACACTTGTATTAATAGCTGTTCAGAGAAAACATTTTACAGAGTTTTATCTCAAAACTCATGTCACATCCACAGCAAATATCATTAACTCTACCTTCCAGATATACCTGGAATCGACTGCCTCCCACTATTTCCCTCATTAGTCACTATTCTAAGTCCACGGAATTACTGCCAATAGCCTCTCCAGGAGTTTCTCTGCTTTTACCCTTTCTCCCCTTTACACTTTTCTCAACACTGATAAAATATACGTCACACTATGCACAATTCTCAAAATTCTCCAGAAGCCCTTTATCTCACTTAGAGAAAATCAGAGCAATTGCAACAGCTACAAGGTCCTATGTAGCTTGGCTCCCTGTGTCTCTGTGATCTTATCTTCTACAATCTCATGCATTTACGGTGCTCTGGTCACATTGGCCTCCTTTATGTCCCTTGAGTTTGTTAGGCATTCCCCCACTTCAGGGCCTTCACAGCTGCTATTTGCTTTCCTGGAATTCTCATTTGTTATGTAACCCCATGACAAGTTTCCTTTAGCTTCTCTCAGTTTTGACTCATATATTATCTTCTCATGGTGTCCCTCTCTGAACATCCTATTTAAAACGCAATTGTCCCCCTGAACACCCTCTCTTCCCTTCCCTTGGTTTATTGCTCTTTGGCATCATTATAATTTAACATACTGCATAACTGATTTATTTAGTTAGCATATTTCTGTCTCCCACTCTTCACTTGCAAGTTCCAAAAGGCAAGGGTTTTTTTGTATCTTTTATTCATTCTCAGATTAAAAAAAAAAAAAAAGAAAAGTGTTAGTTGCTCAGTTGTGTCCAACTTTTTGAGACCCCATGGACTGTAGCCCGCCAGGCTCCTCTGTCCATGGTATTCTCTAGGTGAGAATACTGGAGTGGGGTGCCATTTCCTCCTCCAGGGGACCTTCCCGACTGTACATAAAGAAGACTTCATTAATGTGATTAAAGGATAAACCAGGTAAACCTAACATAGAAAATTGTCTCTTGAGCCTTTAAATTCTATACCAATTCTATACCTCTGGTTTGCCGTTGGTTATTTACTTAGGTTTTAAGGTGAATGACCTGGAGCTATTTGTTCCCATCAACCCAACTGTGAATCTAAAGGCAAAGTTGAAATGTCTGTTTTTCTTGCTATCCTCAGAAGAGATTGCTGTAAATCTACTCTATGATTCTCAGTCTGTTTAGCTTACAAATAGCTTATTATTTTCTGTAATCTATGTCAGATAATAAAGCACTGCTGAAAAATTAAACAGAAGAAAGTTAATTTGCCATATAAGCTATGGAAATGATTTGCTGGTGGTGATTTTACCTTTCACTTGCAAGTCTTAAGAAGGCAAAGTTTTTTCATGCTTTTATTTATTCCCACAGAGCTGGTGCCCAGACAGTTGTTTCAAATATTATTGGGGCTCCATAAATATTTGTGAAATAAATACATAAGTAAGGAGTAGAGTCCATGTTGATTAAAAGCACAAATTTCAATGTCAAGGAGACCTGGATATGAATTCTTGTTCTGCCTCTTACTTAAGTAATTTATCTTAGATAAGTAATTTTTCTTAGCCCCAGATTATTCATTATAAAATAGATATAATAATACTTAGCACTAAATATCTTTCCTATAAACTTGAAAGGAAATAACAAAATTTAAGCAAAATAAAACAAAAAATGTCATTTAAGAGATGGGAATACCATCTTACCTGAGACAGGCAATACCATCTCTTACCTGTATGCAGGTCAAGAACCAACAGTTAGAACCAGACATGTAAAAACAGACTGGTTCAAAATTGGGAAAAGGGTACGTGAAGGTTGTGTATTGTTACCCTGTTTATTTAATTTGTATGCAGAGTACATCATGCAAAATGCCAGGCTGGATGAATCCCAACCTGGAATCAAGATTGCCAGGAGAAATATCAACAACCTCAGATATGCAGATGATACCATTCTAATGGCAGAAAGCAAAGAGGAACTAAAGAGCCTCTTGATGAAGTGAAAGAGGAGAGTGAAAAAGCTAAATTAAGACTTAATATTCAGAAAACTAAGAGTATGTCAAGGTTGTGTATTGTTACCCTGTTTATTTAACTTGTATGCAGAGTACATCATGGAAAATGCCAACCTGGATGAATGTCATTTAAAAGATGTCATGGTATCTGGTCCCATCACTTTATGGCAAATAGATGGGAAAAAAGTGGAAACAGTAGTGACAGATTTTACTTTCCTGGGCTCCAAAATCACTACAGATAGTGACTGCAGCCATGAAATTAAAAGATGGTTGCTCCTTGGAAGGAAAGCTATGACAAACTTAGCATATTAAAAAACAGAGACATCACTTTAACGACTAAGGTCTGTCTAGCTAAAGCTATGGTTTTTCCGGTAGTGAAAAACCGGTTTTTCCAGTCACTTACAGATGCAAGAGTTGGACCATAAAGAAGGTTGTGATAGTGAAAGTGCTAATCACTCAGTCATGTCTGATTCTTTGTGACCCCACAGACTGTATCCCACAAGGATCCTCTGTCCGAGTTTCTCTATCCCACAAGTATTCAGGCAAGAATACTAGAGTGGATAACCATTCCCTTCTCCAGGGGATCTTCCAAACCCAGGTCTCCAACCTGGGTCTCCTGTATTGTAGGCAGATTCTTTACTGTTTGAGCTACCAGGGAAGCACCCTGGTAGCTCAGACGGTACCAAATTGAACAATGAAGAATTGATACTTTCAAATTGTGGAGAAGATTCTTGAGAGTCCCTCTGACAGCAAGGAAATCAAACCAGTCAATCCTAAAGGAAATCAACCCTGAATATTCATTGGAAGGACTGATGCTGAAGCTGAAGCTCCAATACTTTGGCCACCAGATGCAAAGAAGTGATTCACTGGAAAAGACCTTGATTCTGGGAAAGATTGAGAGCAAGAGGAGAAGGGGATGACAGAGGATGAGATGGTTGGATGGCATCATTGACTCAATGGACATGAATCTGAGCAAACTTCGGGAGACAGTGAAGAACAGGGAAGCCTGGTGTGCTGCAGTTCATGATGTCACAAAGAATCAGACATGGCTTAGTGACTGAACAAACAATGGTAACCATCAAAAAAGTAATAAAATAAGACTGTCCAAATATGTATGATAAATTGCAATTACTTTATTTGATCATCAAGTTAATTGTTTTCATTATTTCAAATTTACTCAAAACTTATTTTTCATTTTATAGTGCTATTTGATACTCATTAAAAGATGGTTAAGAAAATTACAGTAGATTTCTTACTAGTTTTCAATTATAAAATGTAATTTTATAAATAAAATAGTTTTTTAGATATACTTTCCATAAATAGTTCCATGTTCAATTTCAAAATGTAATTGCTCAATAAATGCATTTTAAAATAATAAAATAAATTTAGATGTTAATCATTTTGGTTAGCTCCAAGCTTACAATGAGTTTTATTTTAAAGTTGTCTGATGGCCCTAGGCTGTAGATCTTATGAAATTTCTCCTGCCATTCTATTTATCCACAAGATTTCCTCAACCACCTACCTTCATGTCCAATATAAAAAGATTGAACTTCACAAAACCCAATATTGGCTATGTTCCCAGATACATAGATTTCTACCAGTCATATATTTCTCTTGTCTTCTAGTGTGACTATCACCATCTCAAGCTCCAGTAAAATTAAATAATACTCTATTCCACAAAAATACTGGGGCTCCCTGATCTAGTCTACTCCTCTTATCAAAGAATAGGAAAAGTGAAGCACAGACATATCAAGTGGTTCAAGTTCACAAAGCTAGTCTATGAAAAAGTTGGATTTTGCCAAATAACCAACTGCCTGTTTTGTTCAGAGATTTTTTTTTTTTTTTAACTTTACTCTGTGGCCTCAATTTGGAGAAGGGACTGGCAACCCATTCCAGTATTCTTGCTTGGAGAAACCCATGGACAGAGGAGCCTGGAGGGCTACAGTCCATGGGATAGCAGAGTCGGACACAACTAAACAACTAATACACACACACACACAAGCACATAGCCTCAGTTATCTTCTCAGCTTTATTCTAGAGCCAAACATCTTATTTATTATCTTAACACATACATGTATGATTCTAACAAACATTTTACCATTGTGGAATTTTGTGACTGAAACATTTCATGTGCCACTGAATACTGTTTTTTGGCCACCTGTCTTATAATTTAAGTACTGGTATAGAAAAAGCCTAGGAAATATACATACATTTCAATTATTGACTATTTTCATTAAATTTTAATGTAAAAAAATGTCAGATGTCCAACAATTGATTGTTTGAATTTTTAATAATTATTTATGGAGTATCTCATATTTGCATCTGCTTTTGAAACTGTCAGATATTCTTATTTCATGATTATTTTATTTCACTCAGTAGCTAAGTCCAAAGTGAAAGCAATATAGTCAACTTATTTGGCTAAGTCATCCGTCATCAAAAGACTGTAACAGTGTGGACCACAAACGATAACTTTCTACTTGCTAGAACTTGGCTGACAACAAAGGTTGTGCCTTCTGATAAAAAAGTAATTCACAATTATAAGTATCACATTTCAGATAATCATTTTAACCCATAATCCAAGTTGTTGCCTCTAAGCAACCTATTTGAGATTACTGTTCTAATACCTATCTCAATTTACCAACAAATTAACATGCAAAATTTATTCCTGTTAACTGCAACTGCCAAGACCTACACAGTCACTCAATTAAAAATTCTGTCTTGAGCACTCAAGGTCTCTGAAACAACAGATCTTGATATTACTCCTTGATTGACATCCTGATCAGCTTATGGAGAATAACCTGTCTTAATTTGACTAAAAAAAAAAATAAGTACCGGAGCATAGCAATTCATGAGGGTTTAAAGTAGAACAAACCACTAGTAGGATTTTCCATTGAATGTACCTTTTTAAATTATTGTCTAAGGTGACCTATCTTTCCCAGTAAATGGTGTGTCATATAAGGAAATATCATTAATGACTATCAGAAATGAACTCCTGCACAATGAGACAGTGATTCTATACTCTAGCTGCACTGTAAGAGGCAAACTTTTATACTGAAAAATATTTTAAGAGCTGTAGTTTTTCCTCATCTCCTTTCCTCCACAAGCATAATATGCAGTAAAACTTGGTGAAGGCTGAAATAGGTATCTCAGGCTTTGCGTTCCATATCCCTGAGTATACCAGATTACCTTCTAACACCCATTTTGTAATGTTCTGCCTTGCCTGGTTTTTAAATATTACAAAGAAATATGTTTCTAATACTCCTTGGAAGATTAATTCTCCTCCAATCTTTAATGCTATATTCAATCCTTAAAACACCCATGTAAATTTTTTCTCACAGTGAGAATTTTACTTGTTAAACTTTTTTCTATTACAATATAATAGGATTTTATGTCTTGAAATAAAAATATATATCCTCCACAATGGGATAGCTACTTAACCTGGTAATATTTTACGTATGTAAGTAATGAGATGACTTCAGCTATTCAAAAAGCAATAGTAATTCATTACCACACCCAGCTGAAATTATTTCCTCCTTTACAATAGAAAGGATGAAGCAAAATAATCTTTAAAAGTAAAATCACAGGTTTTAAAATGGTAACTGTTTCTGGTGCTGTGTGACATGGAAGGAAATGTGACCTACTTAGAAATTTCTTAAAAAACAGACTCTCAATTATTTTATTAGCTATCATTTTCTGATACTTTTCAATTTTATTTTTTCCTTTGTTCTTATTTTTCATTCATTTTCCAATATTTGGCACCAGACTCAATGAACACACTTCTGTGCTCTAGAATTGACTCAGTACATTGTATACATGCAAATCTTAAAGCTGAGATATTTTATATCAAGACAAAATCTAGTAATACATGGAGGTGTATGTGTGTGTATGTGTGTGTGTGTGTGTGTGTGTGTGTGCGAACCCCTTATTTTATCTAAAACTTAGAAAATCATAGTTTTATTTCCAAGGTAAAGTGCTAGTAATAAATTCGATAAGGTACACTATCTTTTAAATTGACTCTGTAATACTGTATGATATCACTTATATGGGGAATCTACATATAGATACAAATACAACAAACAACCGAATATCGCAAAAAGAAGCAGACTCACTTATAGATTCAAATACAACAAACTAGTGAATATAATTTTAAAAAAGAAGCAGACTCACAGATATAGAGAAGAACTAGTGGTTACCAGTGGGGAGAGGGAAGAGGAAAGGGGCAATATAGAGGTAAAGAATTAAGTTATACAAACTATTAGCTATAAAGTAAGCTACAAGGATATATTGTACAACACAGGGAATATAGTCAATATTTTATAATAACTATAAATGGAGTATAACCTCTAAAAATTGTGATTTGCTATAGTGTACACCTATAACTTATATAATATTGTACAGCAACATACTTTTAAAATTTAATTATATTAAAAAACTGATCCTGTAAGACAATATCTAATTTATACCTGAGAGCATTAATTGGTGAATAAGCATGAGCATTATTACACTATAATATTGCTTTTATGATTTGTATAAAGTAAATGGAACTATGTTTATTGTGAAATTATTTTGACAATATCAACTCCTGGGAAAATAGAGGTGAATTTTTTTCACTAAAGTGCTTTATTTGCTATAAAAACTTGCTGTGTTATAACTCAACAAAGCAAGATGTTGGTCAAGAAGAAAGGCTTTTCAAATGAGATATTTTGACCTTGAGATCAACGAGAAACAACTCAGAAGAGGCACAATAGAAGCGTCTAAGAATCAAGAGTAAGACTTACCACTGATTATTGCTTCATTCAATAAGCATATGTTTTTCACTCATATCACAGTCCAAATGGGTTTTGCCAACTGCAACTGACCTTTCCTGGTGATTTGTTATCTGGCTTCTCCATCTTGTTGTTGAGATCATCCAGCACCTCCTCAGTGCCCTCTACATTCAGGCAGCCAGTGAGTGAAGAACAAAGCTGAAGAAAAACATCCAAGATGGTCTATGATTAGGCTCAGTATACATCACTCTCACCACATTTATAGGGCCAGAACCAAGAAAGTAGCCTGACCTAACTGCAATAGGGATCAGGAAATCTTGCCTTTGGGTGCTCATGTAAAGGAAATGGAGTTGGTGAGCATTAAGATTTGAATCCTGTCCCCCAAAAGCTTACGTTAATCCCCTAACATATATAATCTCTAGTACCTTAGAATATTGTATTTGGAAATAAGGTATTTACAGAGGTAATCAAGTCCAAATGAGGTCATTAGCATGAACCCTAATCCAATCTGACTGGTGTCCTTACAGATAGGGCCAATTTTGAACACAGAGACAGACATGGACACAGGAGCACATCACAGGAAGAGAGAGAGGGAAAAACAGCTAGCCACAGCCAAGAAATGCCAGAGGCAACTAGAAGCCAGGAGAGGTCTGGAAGAGATCATTCCCTAGTACCTTAAAAGGGAGAATAGCCCTGCTTAAACTTGATTTTAGGCTTTCTGCCTCCAAAACTATGAAACAATACATTTCTATTGCTCTGAATCACCCAGTTTGTGGTCGTTACTGTAGCCCTAACAAACTAACACAGAGCATTTTGCTGGTCTCTGTCACCCTTCTATTTCTGGTAAATAGAGGCAAGGTTATTCAGAAAAATTCTTCCAAAGAAATCAACCAGCAAAAATTCTGGGTAAAATATTTGTGCGTGTTGCTAAATTGCTTCAGACATGTCCTTTTCTGTGCGAACCCATAGACTCCAGCCTGCCAGGGTCCTCTGCCCATGGGATTCTCCAGGCAAGAATACTGGAGTGGGTTGCTATGCGCTCCTCTGGGAAATTTTCCCAACCCAGGGATCGAACTCACATAAACCTACTTAAAAGCATCAAAGAACTGACAAGGTAAAAGAATGCTAGTCCAAGACAGGTTGGTAGCCAAGATGGTAGAAAAGGGTGACCATGAAAAGGATAGCAAAATTATAGCTACTTACATTTGATAAGCCTCATGAGAAGAGTTGACTCATTGGACAAGACCCTGATGCTGGGAGGGACTGGGGGGCAGGAGGAGAAGGGGACGACAGAGGATGAGATGGCTGGATGACATCACCGACTCGATGGACGTGAGTCTGAGTGAACTCTGAGAGTTGGTGATGGACAGGGAGGCCTGGCGTGCTGTGATTCATGGGGTCGCAAAGAGTCGGACACGACTGAACCACTGGACAGAACTTAACTGACATTGATAAGGAAAGCCTGAACACTAGCAGGAAAATATCATCTACAAGTGAAAACAGAAGAAACCACAAGTAGGCAGGTAGGGAGGGGCAGAGATGTGGTATAGTCAAGAACCACACCAAGGGATGGTGACCCATAAGTGGACGATAATTACAATTAAGGAGGTTCTCCTAGAGAAGTGAGGGGTCAACGGCCCACACTGAGCTCCCCACCCCCAGGCCACACCAGGAAGGCCAGCCCCCAGAACGCTTGATTTTGAAGGTGCTTACTCTTGGGAGAGCCAGAAGGTTGTAGAAAATAGACTCCAGTCGCCGGGTGCACGCAAAATCGTGAGACCCAGGTCCGAAAATGCTCTGGATCCAGGTCGGAAGCAGTAACATGAAAGCTGTCTGGGTCAGACCCACCTGACGGTCTAAGAGAGTCTCCTGGAGATGCCGGAGGCAACTGGAGCTCACCCTGGGGACACGGTGCAGGCAATAACCGTTTGGAGATCTCCTGATACCACAAACCTGAGGAGCGGGCCAGCGGCCATTTTGGAGCCTCCCTCCCTTGACGCGTATTAGGCCGGGAACCTGGCCCCGCCTACCAGCCTGCCGCACCGGAACTGGGCTCCTCGGGCGCTAGCACTGACCCAACAGGCCACCTGCGTGAGGAACCCCTGAGCAACCAGCCACTGGGAACACGGCCTGCTCAGGAGAGAGCCTGGGGCCCGGCTCCTCCCACCGGTGCAGCGGCCCTACACGCGGGACGCCAGGAGCCCTCCGGTGGTTGTCAGGGCCCCGCCCCGCCCGCCCCCGCCCCCCAACCCCTGCAGGACGACCCCAATTCCAGAAACCCGAAGAACTGCTGTGGGAGAACTTGGGACCTTGCTCTGCCCACCAAAGGGCCAGCACCATCTCGGTGACCCCTGGGCCTGGCTCTTCCCACCTGATACTCTCTTCAGGCGTCCGCCTCACTCACCAGTGTATGTCATCAGCCCGAGGATCACCCAGTCCTGACCCCACTCACCAGTAAGTAGCCCAGAGCCCCAGGACCGTGGCAGCTCTGCAGCCCGCAAGGGCTGGGTCCTGGGGTTTCTGGCTGCAGAGTCCTTGGGGTCCTGGGTCCCGTGCCTGTGCACTGACTGGGGTATGAGGTCGGGCCCCAGGACGGGCCCTCTGCTAGACAGGTTCGTATCCGGGCGCCTATGAGTTCATGAGTCTTAAAGCAGCCCACCTGCTGGGTGATGCAGGCGGTGTTCCCACCCAGCAGATGCCTGACAGGCGTCCCAGTCCTGGAGCCTCCAGGCTGTGAACTGGGATGAGGCTGTGTGTTTGTGCTCAGAGGTAAGAGACCCTCCTGATCTGTAGTCTCCTTTCAAATTACTGTTTCTGACCTAGGTCTCACATCAGGTAAGGTTTTGTTGTATGCCCTTTCAGAATGGACTCTATTTCCCCCAGCCTTCTGGGACTACAGAAGTAAGTGCTGCTGATTTTCATGGTCATGTTCTGGGGGCTGAACGTCTTGATGCAGGAACCCCGGGCTGGGGCACCCAATGTGAGAGTCAGAGCCCTCATGCCTTTGGGAGAATCTCTGTAATTGTAATTATCTCCCATTTGTGGGTCACCCACCTGGGGTTATGGAACTTAACTGTTCTGTCCCTCCTACCATCTCCCTGTGGTTCCTTCTTTATATCTTAATTTTTCATCCATGATTGTTCTGTAAATAGTTGTAAACTTGATGTGACCATGAGAAGAGATGAGCTCTTGATCTTTCATACAGGTCAAAACAGGGTTTTAAGCTCTGCTGTATACACACAACATCACAGGCAAAAGTTTGCCTTTAGAACAGAAAAACAAACTTCAGAAGATAGTGAAGGACAGGGAAGCCTGGTATGCTACAGTCTACAGGGTCAAAAAGAGTCAGACACGACTTAGCGACTGAACCGCAACAGAACCGCAACAGAAAAACAACTATAGAAAGTCATTCATTCTCAATTTTATTTTCTCATTAAATTAGTCAAGTTTTGAATGTTAACTTTTATCTAGTTTCTCCACAATGCTTTAGGAAATACAAAGATGCATACAGAAGGTTTCCTGCCTTCAGAGACCTAACCAAACAGTTAAGGAGACTAAAAGTTCTGAAACAGAGAATAATAAAATATAGCATAACAAAAGAGTAAGTTAAGTTCAGTTAGTAAGATTTAAGTAGGGATACCATATTCATACTTAAGTAATTCTATTTTATGAAATATATTTTTCTCCTAAGAGATGAATATATCTGAACCTTCAGTCTATATGATGATGGGAAGTGTCTTTCAATCCTTGTTTGTCCTAGATTCTGTAATTAGTGTTATATTTCTACACAAGTATATAAATATCACTAGATTACTTCAGGCCTGTTGAATTTTTATTGCCACCTTCCAGATCAGATTAAAAAGAGAAAAAGAATCAAATAAATATTTTATTGCTGCAAGGACTCTATTTAGTGTAATAAATTATATTCTGCATCTAGTTTTCTGAATTCTATTTTCTAAACTCTTGGATCCTCAAGCCATATTAGAAAGGATGCAGAATTTAAACAAACATGAATAAAAATAAGCTCATTTCAAGTAGAGAATCTATAGAGTAATGAATTTTAGGTTTTTTTATTTGCAAGTGAGAGAGGAAAGAATTAAACTCTCCAGTTTTCAATGGAATGTAAGACCACAGAATAAGGTGGACCTCCAATATATGGGCAGGTGTTGAAAAATATGACCCAGGATAAGAAAACTGTTTGAAATCTAATAGATGTCTGTGAGAGTGCTTTCACACACACACTTATTTTCTGTGCATTATTGAAACTGATTCATTACAAACAACCTCAATAGCTAACTACTCTTAAAAGTTTAAAACTACTGAATAAGAGAAAGAGAATTAGCTCTCTGATCCCAAAAGCATTCATCTTCTGCTCCACTGCAAACAGCATACTTTGACAAGTCTGTATACTCTGTGAGCTAAAGCACATGAAAGATTTTGAAAATGTAAATAATTAAAGAAACCCAAAATATGTTCTTATTAAATTATTTGAGGGTAAGCATTCCAAGATATCCAATTTCTCTCACAGTACGTGTCTTTATAGAAACAGAAATACAATGCAAGCCATATTTGGGCTTTAAGGGAACCTCAAATTCTTTAAAAACCACTTGGAAACTTCCAGTACAGTCAGCCAAGCTAGAATCCAGGCACGTCTCTAAAAGAGCCACCATTGTCAGATTTTCTCAGATGGTTATCAGAAATCAAGTCAAGGAGACAAAAAGAAAAGTTCAAAAGATGAATAAAATTAAGATCCAGCTGTTGAGCTGATCTCTATCAAGTAGCAAACATAGTAAAACATGAAATCAAACCTGAATATGAACAATGTAATCATTAGAATATTCTAACTTACTGTGAATAAAAATCTTGCCCATCACTGATGTAGCAGGAGTCTAAGGGTATAATTTAAGGATATTAGAAACTGGTGAGAGAGAGAGGTGGGGAAAGAAGGGGGGGGGAAGGATGGAAAGCTGATGATTTTATAATGAATTGGTTACATAAGCCAGAGGATATGAATTTCTTTAATGTAAAACTGAAGTAGAGAGATTAGCAGGCCAAACCAAAATCCACTAAAAGACATTTACAATTGTGTTTTAAAATCTGTTACAAGCTTAAAAAAAAGGAAAAAGAAAAACCCACTTCTATTTCCTAGGCACTAAAACATAAAAAGATCCATCTGAAATAACTGAAAAAGACAGAATCCTGAAAAGAGTTCTTATCTTAAATATCCTTACATATTCTTTGTTATTATAGGAAAAATTGAAATCATTAGTGTTTAATGAACATATATAAACATCCAGTAATATCAAAAATTATCCCACTAATTGACCTAACTCCCAGTCTAGGTAAGGAAAATTATACTGCTTTTTCATTTTACAAAGAAAAGTTCAAGAATCGAGGTTCAAACTTCAATAACTTAAGCAAATTATATAAGGAACTGAAACATTTGTATAAAATAAGGTAGAGTCTAAAGAACAGTGAACAATTTGCATCATTTCATTTGCTTAGAAATATTAAAATGTATTTTGGCAGGCTGTTTTGTTTCTTATTTAAAGTTCCTATAGAAAACTTTGAAACTATCCCATCAATTGAAATTTAAGAGTTTACTATTGGTATTTAAATCATTTTACTACAAAATGTGGTGTGGAGAAGACTTGAGAGTCCCTTGGACTGCAAGATCAAACCAGTCAATCCTAAAGGGAATCAACCCTATTTTGGAAGGACTGATGCTGAAGCTGAAACTCCAATACTCTGGCCACCTGATGCAAAGAGCCGATTAGAAAAGACCCTGAGCTGGGAAAGATCGAAGGCAAGAGGAGAAGGGGACAACAGAGGATGAGATGGTTGGATGGCATCACCGACTCGATGGACATGAGTTTGAGCAAGCTCCAGGAGTTGATGATGGACAGGGAAGACTGGTGAGCTGCAGTCCATGGGGTTGCAAAGAGTTAGACATGACTGAGTGACTGAACTGAACTGAACTGAACTGACTACAATATGTAAAACAGGACATAGTTCCAATAGTTTAAAATTTAAGACTGGAAAAGCTTACCAGAGATCTTGATAACTAAAATGTTATACTTTATTAACTGAGGAGAATATTGCTAATTATAAAATGTTTATTTGGTAGCTAAGTAAGAAAAGTCTAGAAAACCATACCTTTTAACTTCCCAAACTTTAACATTCTAGTAAGGAAAACAGAACTGTACATGAAGCATGAATCAACAGCCTTAACTGGCCCTCTGTCTTGATCTGCCAAGTTATTTTTCTAGTCAGCTAATTATTCACAACGATTTCTAATTTCTTCTATTCGAATTAAATCTCCAAGTGCCCCTATAATCTATCCTAAGTCTCCATTTAATTTTCAGCAAGTTATCATCCCTCCTACATAGCAGAGGAGGTACAAACCATGAGATAGGGTCTGCAGCTCCCCACAAGGAATCTATAAACCTGCATCTATCTGGGCCTACTGATAAAAATAAGGAAGATGCCTCTCCTCTTATCAAGACCAATACCTAACCTGTGTGCTAGAGTCAGTTCTCCAGTGCTTTACTTTTGTATTCTCCACTTGCCCCATTTTTTCCATCAGTATAAACAGTCTCAAATCTCTGTCATCTTTACAACCTTCCCACAATTCCCATTTGGCTACTATTCTGTTTCCCTGCAGAGCAAAATTTCCCAGGAATGTGGGTTTATGTTCATAGCTTCCCTTTCCTCACTTCTTTCCTACTTTTAGGTAGTCTGAGTTCTGTTCCCCAATACTTCTTCATATCAGACCTTCACTACAGCAGTCCGTGTATGCCATATTGCTAAACAAAAAGCAACATTTCCGTTTTCGTTGTATTTGAGTCTTCAGCAGTAAAGGCCAAAACAGTTCACCATTCTCTTTGAAAAACTTTTCCTTTAACTTTTTCAATACTGCATGCTCCTGGTTTTCCTCCCACCTTCCTTTACTCTGCCTTTAAGACTCTCCATAAACAAGTCATTCTTTTTTGCCCAGGCTTTCAATGCTGGAGTTAAGACAATGTCTTAGTCAAGGGATTGTCTCTTATGGACTTCCCTAGTAGTTCAGCTGGTAGAAAAAATCTGCCTTTAATGCAGGTAGACCCCGGTTCGATTCCTGGGTGGGAAAGATCACTGGAGAAGGGATAGGTTACCCACTCCAGAATTCTTGGGCTTCCCTGGTGGCTCAGTTGGTAGAGAATCGTCCTGCAACGTGGGAGACATGGGTTCGATCCCTGGGTTGGGAAGATCCCCTGGAGAAGGGAACAGCTACCCATTCCAGTATTCTGGCCTGGAGAATTCCATGGACCGAGGAGCCTGGAAGGCTACAGTTCATGGAGTCTTAAAAAGTTGGACATGACTGAGCGGCTTTCACTTTGTCTTTTATAATAGTACATTTCAAATAATAAATAGGATAACAGAATTTTTTTACAGATGAAAATATTAAGGCTCAGAGAAGTACAGTTATTTATCCAAGCATTCAGGAAAACACTTCTTCCCTAATCCAGATGCTTTCTTGTAGGGAGACCTCTTAGAGAGTAACACTCTTGTCCTCTCTTACTACAGCCTTACACGCTCCTCTCCATAGCAAGAAGGGAGTTGATATCATGGTAAATTTGGTAGAAGGAACTGCACATTCTCAAATCCCATTTAATTCTTCTCCCTCTTTAGTATCTGCCTGCTAACTAAAATCATTCACCTACTCTTCTATGGGGGCTTCCCTGGTGGCTCAGAGGTTAAAGCGTCTGCCTCCAATGCGGGAGACCCGGGTTTGATCCCTGGGTTGGGAAGATCCCCTGTAGAAGGAAATGGCAATCCACTCCAGCATTCTTGCCTGGAGAATCCCATGGACAGAGAAGCCTAATAGGTTACAGTCCATGGGGTGGCAAAGATTCGGACATGACTGAGCGACTTCACCTCTAAATTTAAAGAGACAAGCCCTCATGAAGAATGCCTCTCCTTGCCCAACTAACCAATGACTAGGTAACTGCTATAAGGGATGAAATATGAGAAAGCCCTCTGAACTAACAATATTATTAAGTTCCCCAATAGTTTTAAAGGAGAAAACTATTGTTTCATTCTCTCTAAATATGATGTTTCTGTTTCAATTGGTTTTAGAACATGGATGGAGAAAATAATTTTTATGTACTAATTTTCAGAAAATACTTAATATCATACAAATGTATAGATAGGAATATTCTTTTTGAGGCCTCCAGACTGATGGAACAAAAAAATAATGTAAATCTGTACAGCTGATGAAAAAAATCTTAATCTCTTAAATTATTAAAGTATCAGATAGGTAGATATCTGAGCATCAACAAATAAAGACAGTAATGAATTTAACTCATTGAATAAAATAAAAATCATGAATCCATGCTGACAATAATTTTATAGGTAGATAAATAGATAAAGGAGAAGTAAAAGCTTTTTCTTGCATAAAATGTTAACTAGTAAATATAGAAGGAATGATTATATTTAAAAATCACCATTTTGAAACCATCAGAGTAAATATTTGTTCAGGCAAAAATCAGCAATGAATGCTAAACTCAATGGAAGAGAGAAATGAATTCTATGAAGAAAATATTTACATAGTCTCAGAACATCTCTCCATAAATCACTTAATTACAAAATGAAAAATTGTAACTATACAATGGATAAAATGGAAACACTTTGGCCATGTGGTTCAAACTAGCATCTCTTGTAAGAAGCAAACATTCATTCACGTGCTTTACGATACAGTATCCTGAGCAGGACATGTCATCACTTCTGTGACATTCCAGCCAAAAATCTGTAACCTAAATCTAATAATGAGAACACACAAGACAAATCCAAATAGAAAAATGCCACAACATAATTTGCCTACATTCTCATGAAAGACCTCCCCCAAAAGGCTGAGAACCTATTTATTTATTAGCTAAATAAAGCTAAAGAGACATAACAGCTAAAGACAAAAGGTGGATTCTAGACTGGGAAATACTGCTGTCAAAGATGTTTTGGGGATAATTTATGAAATTGGAATATGGACTATCAGTTCAGTTCAGTCACTCAGTCATGTCCAACTCTTTGAGACCCCATGAATCGCAGCACACCAGGCCTCCCTGTTCATCACCAACTCCCAGAGTTCACTCAGATTCATGTCCTTCGAGTCAGTGATGCCATCCAGCCATCTCATTCTCTGTCGTCCTCTGCTCCTCCTGCCCCCAATCCCTCCCAGCATCAGAGTCTTTTCCAATGAGTCAACTCTTCGCATGAGGTGGACAAAGTATTGGAGTTTCAGCTTTAGCATCATTTCTTCCAAAGCCCAGGGTTGCTCTCCTTCAGAATGGACTGGTTGGATCTCCTTGCAGTCCAAGGGACTCTCAAGAGTCTTCTCCAACACCACGGTTCAAAAGCATCAATTCTTCGGCGCTCAGCTTTCTTCACAGTCCAGCTCTCACATCCATACATGACCATAGGAAAAACCATAGCCTTGACTAGATGGACCTTAGTCGGCAAAGTAATATCTCTGCTTTTGAATATACTATCTAGGTTGGTCATAACTTTTCTTCCAAGGAGTAAGCGTCTTTTAATTTCATGGCTGCAGTCAGCATCTGCAGTGATTTTGGAGCCCCAAAAATGAAGTCTGACACTGTTTCCACTGTTTCCTCATCTATTTCCCATGAAGTGATGGGACCGGATGCCATGATCTTCGTTTTCTCAATGTTGAGCTTTAAGCCAACTTTTTCACTCTCCTCTTTCACTTTCATCAAGACACTTTTTAGTTCCTCTTCCCTTTCTGCCATAAGGGTGGTGTCATCTGCATATCTGAGGTTATTGATATTTCTCCTGGCAATCTTGATTCCAGCTTGTGTTTCTTCCAGTTCAGGCTTTCTCATGATGTACTCTGCATAGAAGTTAAATAAGAAGGGTGACAATATACAGCCTTGACATACTCCTTTTCCTATTTGGAACTATAGATTAAATTAATGTGTTAATGTTAAATTTTCTGATGTTGTTGTCTATATTATGGTCTTATAAGAAAATATTCCTAGTCCAAAGAAATGAACTTTAAAGTTTTAAAAGACAAAGTAGCATAATAAAATGTAATTTCAGGTTATTTAGAATATTTTTTCAGAAAACTATATACATGGATATACACTTGAGAGATAACAAAGCAGATATGGCAAAATATTAAAGATTGGCAGATTTGAATTGGAAGTTTGTAAGAGTTCTTTGTACTATGTTTGCAACATTTATATAGATCTGAGATTATTTCAAAAAAAGTTTTAAAATACTGAATAGCTAAATTAGAGTCAAAAAGTTTTTCATTAAATAATACTTTTATATTTCCTTGATAAAGTTAATTTCAATTTTCAAAATACATTCACAAACATTATACAGCTTACTCTTACAATCATCTCACAAATGAACTATGCAAGACAGTTGCTTCTGTAGTGTAGATAAAGCAGTGATAATCAGAGAGCTTAGTGCCCTTGCCTTGGTCCTCACAGCTGTAAGTGACAAAGTCAAGGGTAAAGCACATATACCTTCATTGTCTCATTGGCTGGTGTTCTCTCTACCATATTATTCTTTAACATCTGACAAAATAAATTTTCAAAATCACCTCAAGTATGTAAGTACATTAAAATTGGGGGTTAAAAAAATACAAAAAAATGTATTGAGTCAATCTAAGCATGCGTTTACCTCAGAAAGTTTCAAAGACCAATATATGCACAAACCTAGGTCAAGCATGTGTTTAACAAAGTGAAATATGACCCAGAAAAGAGGCCTATGCCCACCATACAATATTCACAATTTTATTAATTTCCAGTCATTATCAGAATTGTGATTTTATTCATGTTGTACTCAGATAGGCAAGTAAATGGATTGCCTTAATTTCTAGAGCTAACATAATCTTTCTGACCCCTCTCAGTAACAAGGAATCTTGTCACTGTTGATTAACAAAATCTCAGCCTCCTTTAGTTCAAGTACTTTGACTGTTTGAAGTTTAGCGCTGTATTTGGCCTCATTTAAATGGATCTTTGAATGGCTTAGTGTTTTAGGGAAATGATCAAGCCTTTGAGAGTTTGGGCACCTCATCCTTCTCTGTCCAGAAGACATCTGGCTGGGGGAGGGTATGTGTACCATCCTCACAAAAGTCTGGGGTAGGTGTCAGTGCAGAAAGAGACCTGGGACTCCTGCCAGGTCTCCTCTGGGATGAGGCTCCTCTGGTCTGCTCCCTGCGTGGGTGACTGTGATTTGGTTTTGGGGGGTTCCCTTTTGGAACTGCTGCTTTCCTTAGTCTTTTCAGAGAAAGAAATTCACTCTGCCTGGTCTTCTAGGGTCTTGTATATCTGTCTTGATGTTCCTACAAGCTGCTACTCCACCCTGAGAATGGATCTTGAGGGTGAGATGCTTGGGATTGGGAGAGGAACATGGCAAAGAATTCTGCCACCTGATCTTGCTAAACCTATACCCCTCCTCCCCATCAGTCCACTAAATCAGTGGACTCTTATTTCCCCTACCCTTTAGCCAGAATTTCCCTCTCACATCCCTTCTCAGATTACAGGTTCATGATTCAACCCCAGGACTCAACACAGAGGGAAAAATCCAATAATGTAATGAAACAGAGGCATAAAAAGTCTAGTGCACCCACTGTGTTAGTCACTCAGTCATATCCATCTGTTTGCGACTCCATGGATTACAGCTCCTCTGTCCATGGAATTCTCCAGGCAAGAATACTGGAGTGGGTTGTCATTCCCTTCTCCAGGGGATCTTCCCAACCCAGGGACTGAACCCAGGTCTCCTGCATTGCGGGCAGATTCTTTACCATCTGAGCCACCAGGGAAACCCTAGTGTACCCATTACAGATATATAAGCATTTAAGTATGTCTCCCAGCTAGGTAGGCGTCCAGGACTCCAGAACACAGGAGATAGACTGTGTTCTGCCAGTGCTGTTCTCAAAAGACAACTCCTCTATCCTGTTGGTATTTGAAGGAAAAGGTATTTGTATTTGTAGTTTTCTTAAGAGTATTTTGGAGAAGGAAATGGCACCCCACTCCAGTACTCTTGCCTGGAAAATCCCATGGACAGAGGAGCCTAGTAGGCTGCAGTCCATGTAGTCGCTAAGAGTCGGACATGACTGAGCAACTTCACTTTCATTTTTCACTTTCATGCATTGGAGAAGGAAATGGTAACCCACTCCAGTGTTCTTGCCTGGAGAATCCCAGGAACAGGGAAGCCTGGTGGGCTGCCATCTATGGGGTCACACAGAGTCGGACATGAGTGAAGCAACTTAGCAGCAGCAGCAGTAAGAGTATTTGGTATTTTCGCCACCAGACTCCTCTTGGTAGTCAAAGCATTTAAGTTCAGTCAAAGTTCAATGAAATTAAACTGAGCAAACAAACAAAAAGAGAGACAGATCACTCCACTCCCACCATCGCACCACTCTGGCACATAGAACATGATCATGAGTGATAAACAAGTGCATGGGAGACATCCTTCCTGTCACCATCCAGGATATAAAGTAATTAAACAGTATCAAGTTTCTTTTCTCCCAAGTTGACTGTGCTATAATCTGAAACCTCCATATGTTCATTTACACAAAGAAGTTTCATTTGGTAGTTTCTATCATATATTTTAGACATGAACTATATACCATCTTCACTAACTCCATAATTCATAATTAGAAACTAAAAGTTGTTTGACCATTTGCAGATATCCTTACAAACTTGGATTGAGTTAGAGGAAGGCTTGATATGCCTAAGGCAACAGCATGCTATTTTCTTTTCATGCCCTTAAATTCCATCTCTTCTAACATTCTCTTTCCTGCACATAAACAAATTTGAGGCTAAAGAGTAACTATTATTTCACAGGTAATTTGGTAAGGCTTTTCAGAGTCAAAAAAGAAAGCAAAATATTAGTTGAACTTATTATCAGAAAGTCAAATCATACAAATATAACAAAGATCACATACACTATTGGAAACTTTGTTTGGAAGCAAAGAAAGGTATTGCCTGAATGAAAGGCAGTGAGAAAGAGGCAAGAAAATTTCAGACAGTTAAAGAGGTTATATCCTAACATACAGAGGAGACTGCTCAGCTATAGCCCATAGGGTTGTTAAAGATTCAGAAGTATCTTGGCAACTAAAAAGCAACAACAAACAAATCTTTGACTAACTGGACATAATATTGAGTCTTTATTAAACTAAGTATCTGCAGTGCACAAGTTGAAAGAAAGCCTTCACCTTTGTATAGTAAAATATGTTTCTAAGAAGTTCTGGTCTCTTGGAAGGAGGAAAGCCATGCTATGCTCATTCTTAACTATACAAGGCAGTTGCATTTTGTGCTATGAATAGTTTCTGAAAGGTGATTTAGCTACGGAATCAATTCATCAACATCCCTAGGCTATTATTTTGTTTGCTGGCATTTTTTTTGCTCTAGGGGCAGGCTTTTAAAGTATTTCAAGTATTTATTTTCATATATCCTGGAAATAAGTAAGAGAGCCACTGAATGCAAATTATCTTAGTTAACTTGGGCTGCCATAACAAAATACCATAGACTGAGTGGCTTAAGCAATTGAAATTTGCTTTCTCACAGCTCATGAGCCTGGAAAGTCCAAGATCAAGGTCCAGCAGGATTCAGCTTCTGGTAAGAGCTCTCTTTCTAGTTTTCAGGTGGCTGCCTTATTGTGTTCTCACATGTAGGAGACACACACAGGCCTCTTCTTACAAGGCCACAGTCTGATCAAACCAGGTCCCCATCCTTTTTGTTAACTCATTTAACTTTAATTACCTGCAAAAGACTCTAGATAAGTCACATGAGGGGTCAGGACTTCAATGTATAAACTTCAGAAAGACATAATTTAAACATGTCAACCAACTGTTTCTCAGAAATGATCTTTAGAATTATACAATACTATTTTCTACTAATACTTCTTTATCCAAGTAAAAATAAATGAATAAAACTCTCAACTGAAACTGATGAAGGCTGAAAATGTGCGGTTTTACTGCTGAGACCAAGGCTAAGAAGAAAATGTTAGTAATTTTCTAAGCCTGAAGGATTTAGAAATTGAGACCAAATATTTGAGACCATGGCCATTAGCTAACAGGTTGATGTTAAAAGAATTTTGAGGTCTTCACATCTGAAAGTTGAATGTTGAAAAATGTGATTATTTTTCCTTTCCTGTGTTTTTAATCCAAGGTTAAAATCTCTGTCTTAACAAAAAACCTACCAAGTTTATCTTGACACTTTATTTTTAACAACAAGAGTCGGTTTTCCTCACCATGAAGTCAGTTAGGCTAATGGGAGTGCCAGGGATCATCAAAGCCACAGAGTCAGCAATGAACTGGCAAAATGATGTTATGAAATTCTTTTGTTAAATCCACTAATAAGACCAATAAAACTGAATTCATGTTCCCTTTGTCCTTTATCTTACTTTGAATTTTACATTATCCTTTGATCTTTACATTGGGGATTGAAAATTACCAGATTTGACTTTCAGGACTGATAGCTGCTTTATAAAATACCTGAAATAAAGAACAGATATTTTCCTGTTGTGCTTTGATATCTGTTTGCTGAGAGCAACAGAGGTCAGAAAGTAATGTTCCTGGTCTTTCCACTTTCTGCATGCCAAACACTGAACAAATTCATATAACAAACTGAAGTTCCCCATGAAGAAGTTATTTCTATGGTGTATTTGAAGATGCAGGTGAAAAATTAAAAGCACACTGTAAGATATATTTTATCAGTTAACACATTTCTATTGAAGATCTGACTACATAAAAGTGAAATTTTAAGCAATATTTATGAACACATAATTTATTTTTAATTACTATTATTAGGTGTTTATTAAGATAGAGACAAGTAGAAATGCTTTAATCAAATCCCACAGTTATCATCCAAATGACAGTCTCTTTGTTTGTTTTAACTAATTTTTAAAAATCAGTACCTGAAGAAAAATCAGAATATCAGCTTTAGTTTTTCTCCTGTAACTACACATCTTCTGAGGGTGTGTAAAGAGGCATTACCACCATCAAACAGAGAGAGAGAAGAAAAAAGGCTTAGATAATTGGCCCTGTCTAACTGATGTGGCTGTCACAGCCATCTGATAGAACATGGCCAATAAGAATAGAAAAAACAAGGAAGACAAGGAAGAAATCAAAAAGTCAAAATTATCTTCATGGGAAAAATCCAGTGTTAATATATTTTTTCACCAATTTGTTGTACATTACAATCATCTCATGGTCCTGTCTTTTCCTTACAAGTCCTGTCAAGCCCCATAAAAATTTTTATCATGGATAAAGTGCTGTTATCATGGATTAACAGAAATGTGAAAAATTAAAATATGGTTGTATCTAGCTCACCAACAAACAAAGGAAAAGGCAATGTAAAAACTATATGGAAATATGTGATCTGTTAAATTATAAATTCATAGAACCACAAAAAATGTGTACTGTCTGGTTCTCTGTGGGTGATAATACCATCATGGTTATCCAGGTCATGAAGATCCTTTTTGTACAGTTCTTCTGTATATTCTTGCTACTTCTTCTTAATATCTTCTGCTTCTGTTAGGTCCATACCCACTGCTATAGAAATTTAAAGCCTATAATATGTTAGTATATAGCATTTGTCTTTCTCTCTCTGACTTACTTCACTCTGCTTAATAGGCTCCAGGTTCATACACCCCACTAGAACTAACTCAAATGTGTTCCTTTTTATGGCTAAGTAATATTCCATTGTGTATATGTATTATATTTCCCTTATCCATCATCTGCTGATGGACATCTAGGTTGCTTCCATGTCTGAGCTATTGTAAATAGTGCTGCAGTGAACACTGGGGTATATGTGTCTCTTTCAGTTCTGGTTTCCTCAGGGTGTATGCCCAGCAGTGGTATTGCTGGGTCAAGTGGGCATTAGAAAGCATCACCATGAACAAAGCTAGTGGAGATGATGGAATTCCAATTGAGCTATTTCAAATCCTGAAAAATGATGCTGTTAAAGTGTTGCACTCAATAAGCCAGCAAATTTGGAAAACTCAGCAGTGCCACAGGACTGGAAAAGGTCAGTTTTCATTCCCATTCCAAAGAAAGGCAATGCCAAAGAATGCTCAAGCTACCACACAATTGCACTCATCTCACACACTAGTAAAGTAATGCTCAAAATTCTCCAAGCCAGGCTTCAGCAATACATGAACCGTGAACTTCCTGATGTTCAAGCTGGTTTTAGAAAAGTCAGAGGAACCAGAGATCAAACTGCCAACATCCACTGCATCATGGAAAAAGCAGGAGAGTTCCAGCAGAACATCTATTTCTGCTTTATTGACTGTGCCAAAGCCTTTAACTGTGTGGATCACAATAAACTGTGGAGGATTCTGAAAGAGATGGGAATACCAGACCACCTGACCTGCCTCTTGAGAAATCTATATGCAGGTCAGGAAGCAACAGTTAGAACTGGGCATGGAACAACAGACTGGTTCCAAATAGGGAAAGGAGCACATCAAGGCTGTTTATTGTCACCCTGCTTATTTAACTTCTATGCAGAGTACATCATGAGAAACACTGGACTGGAAGAAACACAAGCTGGAATCAAGATTGCCGGGAGAAATATCAATAACCTCAGATATGCAGATGACACCACCCTTATGGGAGAAAGTGAAGAGAAACTAAAAAGCCTTTTGATGAAAGTGAAAGAGGAAAGCGAAAAAGTTGGCCTAACGCTCAACATTCAGAAAACGAAGATCATGGCATCTGGTCCCATCACTTCATCGGAAATAGATGGGGAAACAGTGGAAACAGTGTCAGACTTTATTTTGGGGGCTCCAAAATCACTGCAGATGCTGACTGCAGCCATGAAATTGAAAGATACTTACTCCTTGAAAGAAAAGGTATGACCAACCTAGATAGTATATTCAAAAGCAGAGACATTACTTTGCCAACTAAGTTCCATCTAGTCAAGGCTATGGTTTTTCCTGTGGTCATGTATGGATGTGAGAGTTGGACTGTGAAGAAAGCTGGGCACCAAAGAATTGATGCTTTTGAACTGTGGTGTTGGAGAAGACTCTTGAGAGTCCCTTGGACTGCAAGGAGATCCAACCAGTCCATTCTGAAGGAGTTCAGTCCTGGGAATTCTTTGGAAGGAATGATGCTAAAGCTGAAACTCCAGTACTTTGGCCACCTCATGTGAAGAGTTGACTCACTGGAAAAGACTCTGATGCTGGGAGGGATTGGGGGCAGGAGGAGCAGAGGACGACAGAGGATGAGATGGCTGGATGGCATCACGGACTCGATGGACGTGAGTCTGAGTGAACTCCGGGAGTTGGTGATGGCCAGGGTGGCCTGGTGTGCTGCGATTCATGGGGTCGCAAAGAGTCGGACATGACTGAGCGACTGAACTGAACTGCACTGAACTGAACTGATGGCAGTTCTATTCCCAGTTTTTTAAGGAATCTCCACACTGTTCTCATTAGTGACTGTACCAGTTTGTTTTCCCACCAAAAGTGTAAGAAGTTTCCCTTTTCTCCACACCTTCTCCATATGAAATTTAGAGAGACAGTCCTGATCATCCTACATGCAGGGCAAGAAAGGAGACACAGATATAAAGAACATACTTTTGTACTCAGTGCGAGAAGGAGAAGGGGGGATTACTTGAGAGAATAACATTGAAACATATATATTACTATATATAAAATAGATGACCAGTGCAAGTTCGATGCATGAAGCCGGGCACACAAAGCTGGTGCTCTGGGACAATCCAAAGGGATAGGGTGAGGAGGGAGGTAGGAAGGGTTTCAGAATGGGGGAGGGAAACATATACCTGTGGCCAATTCATATGGCAAAGCCATCACAATAGTGTAAATAACTATCCTCCTATTAATATAAATAAGTTAATTTTTAAATTAAAATAACTAAAAAATATAAAGCCTGCAATTCAATAAAGGTTAAAGGTTTCCCAGGTGGTGCTAGTGGTAAGAACCTGCCTGCCAATGCAGGTGACATAAGAGACATGGCTCAATCCCTGGGTCAGGAAGATCCCTGGAGGAGGGCATGGCAGCCCATGCCAGTATTCTTGCCTAGAGAACCCCATGGACAGAGGAGCCTGGCAGGCTACTGCCCATAGGGTTGCACAGAGTCACACATGACTGAAGTGACTTACCACATGCACAGCAGCAATTAAATCCAAACCCAGCTCAAGTACTGAGAAGATCTGGAGAAGTCTCCATATTAACAACCTGCCAGAAGAGATGGGCTGATTTCTGAGAGGAAATAATTTTCACTTCAGTCTCAACTGTTCTTCTATACATCATATTCCAGCACTTAGAAAAAATGAACTATATACAATAAAAGATAAGAATTTTAAGCAGTGTTATTGAAGTGTAAAACAAAAGTCAGAAATATTATAAATTTTAAAAACAATATCAGAGGTGAAAAATTACTTTGACATGTTTATCAACATACAGAACATAACTATGAGGGAAAAAAAAATGAAGATAGGTCGGAAGTTATCCAAGCTAAAATTGAAAGAAAAGAGAAAGCAGATAGAATAGCCAAGATATGGAGGACAATATTAAGTGCACTAATAAACATAAAATTTGTATCCCCAAAGAAATTTAAAACTGTATAGAACTAAAGAGCCTTTTGATGAAGGTGGAAAAGGAGAGTGAAAACGTTGGCTTAAAACTCAACAGTAAAAAAAAAAAAAAAATTCATGGCATTGGGTCCCATCACTTCATGGCAAATAGATGGGGGAAAAATGGAAACAGTGACAGATTTTACTTTCCTGGGCTCCAGAATCACCTTGGAGTGTAATTGCAGCCATGAAATTAAGACACTTGCTCCTTGGAAGAAAAGCTATGACAGACCTAGACAGTATATTAAAAAGCAGAGACATTACTTTGCTGACAAAGGTCCAACTAGTCAAAGCTGTGGTTTTGCCAGTAGTCATGTACACATGAGAGTTGGACCATAAAGAAGGCTGAACACCAAGGAACTGATGCTTTCAAACTGTGGTGCTATAGATGTCTCTTGAGAGTCCCTTGGACAGCAGAGATCAAACCAATCAGTCCTAAAGGAAATCAACTCTGAATATGCATTGGAAGGACTGATGGTGAAGCTGAAGCTCCAGTAGTTTGGCCACCTGATGCAAAGAGCCGACTCATTGGAAAAGACCTTGATGCTGGGAAAGACTGAGGGCAGGAGGAGAAAGGGGCAACAGAAGATGAGGTGATTGGATGGCATCATCTACTCTGTGTGTTTGAGTTTGAGTAATCTCTGGGAGATGGTGAAAGACATCAGGCGTATTGCAGTCCATGGGGGTTGCAAAGAGTTGGACATGACTTAGCAACTGAGCAACAACAATAGAGGTAATATTTGAAGACAACCAACATTACAAAGAACAATAAAGATAAAAATTTATAGCAGACTTCTCATCAAAGACTAAACAAAAGATAATGGAATGACATTTTAAAAATATCAGTAGAGAAAATGGCTCCTAGAATTGTATACTCAGCAAAAAGAAACAAAAACTTTTAAAAATTTAGATAAAATTTAAAATATTTCTCTGACCAACAAAATAGGATGAATTCATTGCCAACAGCCTTACCCTACAAGAACTGTTAATGGAATGTCTTAATTCATCAGGAGCATGAAGCCAGAAGGAAATTTAAATTCATACAAAGAAAGGCAAATTGCTAGAAATAATGAAGATGAAAGTAAATACAAAGACTTTCCTCCTCATGCTTAATCACTTTAAAAATATAAAAGACTGTCCAAAATGCAAAAATAGTTACAATATATTTTGGGATTTTTATAATATGGAGAAGTAAAATGTATGACCATGATGGCTTAAAAGATGAAGTGAAGGAAATGGAATAAACTGTATTTGAAGGTAAATTATAGTTAATTAAGAAGTAATGGCAACCTCTAGACCAACCACTGGATTCTTTACCAACTGAGCTATGAGAGAAGTCCACTTAAAAAAGAGCTAGGGCAAATAAGTCAATAAAGTAGATAAAATCATAAAAAAATTATCAAATCAGTCCAAAAAAGAGCAGTGAGGGAAGAACAAAAGAGACAAACTGATGGGACAATAGAAAATAAAAACAAGATGGTTATTATATACCAGTTCTATCACTAAAGCAGTAATGACATAAATACAAGTAGTCTAAACACTTCAATTAAAAGGCAGATATTGTCAACTTAGATGAAAAAGAAATAGCCGACAGTGTGTTGCCTACAGGAAACCCTTTAGACTTATTTGGGTCAATTTAGTAGAGTGGATCTCACAATTTGATGTTTATCAGAAGGTCTGAGGAACTTGCTGTATTAAACAATGCCTGTGACTGGTTTATTTTTCTGATTAAAGTCCTCCAGTTCCATCCATGTTGTCACAAATGGCAGAGTTTCCTTCTTTTGGAGGACGCTGAATAGTATTCCATTTTCTTTGGCATTTATCTGTTAGTGGATGCTTGGGCTATTTTTCCGTCTTGACTATTGTGAATAATTTTGTGGTGAATACGGAGTGCAATACCTCCTCAACATTCTATCGAATATATACCCATTGGTTCCACTACTTGGGAATCTAAAATAGGCTCATAGAATCACAGAATACAATACTGCTTACCAGGAGTAAAGTGTTGAAGGAAATAGGGAGTTGATTTTCATGGGTATAAAGTTTCAGTTATACTAGAGTAATTTCTTAGATATCTGCTATATAATATCATGCCTATAGTTACACTACATTGTGCAATTCAAAATTTGTTATGAGGATAACACTTATATCATGTTCTTACCCAAAAACAAACAACAAGGAAAAAACAAAGGACATAGGAAACTCTAGAGGGTGCTAGATATGTCTATTTCCTTGATTGTGTGATGGTATCGTGGGCATTTGAATAGTTTTAAATTCATCAAATAGTACACAGTAAATATGTACATTTCCTTTTGTAAGTTAAGTAAACCTCAATAAAGCTGTTTAATATTTTTAAAAGGAAATCTCTTTGACTAAAACACAAATAAATTAGAAATAAAAGGAAGGGCTTCCCTAGTGGTCCAGTGGTTAAGAATCCACCTTGCCTTGCAATGCAGAAGACAGGGGTTCAATCCCTGGTTCAGAAGGATCCCATATGCTGTGGGGCAACTAAGCCCATAAGCCATAACTACTGAACTTGCACTCTGGAGCCAGGCAGCCACAACTACTAACCCCACTTGCAGCAACTACTAAAGCCCACGCATGCTAGAGCCCATGCGTGCTCCACAAGAGAAGCCACCACAATGAAAAGCCCACGCACTGCAACTAGAAAGTAGCCCGCACCTACCACAACTAAAGAAAACTCTCACACAGCAGCAAAGACCCAGCACAGCCAAAACTAAATAAAATAAACAATTTTTAATTGATAAAAAGAAAAAGATAAAATTATCATTGGGGGAGTTCAGCAAATTCTCTTTGAATCATTGTTAGTACCAATAGAGAGAATACCAGTAAAGATAAAGAAAATCAGAATGATCTTGAGATACCTTGATCTGCAATGACTTGGAGCCGGGCTTGGGTTCCCAGCCAGAGATTGAGGCCAGGTAGTGGTGGTGAGAGCACCAGATTCTAGCCACTAGACCAGTGGTCAGGGGCAAGGACCCTGGCCCTTCGGCTGCTGAAAAGAATTTCCACAAAGATGGAAAGGAGTGAAGTATTTATTATTTATTTATTTATAAGTATATATTAAGAGGAAAAAGAGAATAGTAAATGTGGATAAACACATGAGCAGATTCAGAGGGAGAGTCCCTGAGTTGCACTCGGGGTAATTTAAATCACTTATATAAGGCATTTCTTCCAGTTCTTCTTTGGTCCATCATTTTGATTTGCCTGGTTCACAGTCCATATTTGGTATATCGCAGGATCTTTCCATGTGTACTCACACATCTCTTAGCCAGGATGAATTTTATGAGTAAAGCATCCCTTGACATCCTCCTTTGACCTCCAAGGAGTCTTTCTGTGCACTTGTGGCTAAGGAGATCTCCTGACTTTGGGAATGAGAAATATGTGGTCTGGGCAGGGCCCAGCCTCCTTCCTTATTTGTCCAGCTATTCTTGTCTTGGAGTTTCAGTCCATAGGGAATGAATTTCCAATTGCTTTACCCTGGGGGGCTGGGCATGCGGGCATGTACCTCCTATCTCAGTAACAGAACTATAAACCAACTTGACTTCATTCACATTGGCACATTTCATATAAAAGCAGAAGGATATATAGACTTTTCAGGCCCATGGAGCATCTGAAAATACCAAGACACAAACAAACATTAACAGTGTTAAAAGCTAAGTCATACAAAGTTTGTTTTATGATCACAATGGAACTAAGCTAGAAATCAGTATTACAAAGTTGCCTGGAAACTCACCAAATGTTCATAATTTAAGCAACACTTTTAAGAAGCTGTGGGCCAATGGAGAACGCATAAAGGAAGTTATAAAATATTTTGCACTGAGTAAAAAAAAATACAACATGTCAAAATTCATGAAATGAAGCGAAAGCAATATCTAAAAGGTAATTTCTAGCATTAAATGTGTAAATTAAAAAGAACAAAGGTCTCAAATAAATCTTTAAACTTCCACCTATAGAAGCTAAAATAGAAGATCAAGCTAGGAGCCAAAATAAGCCAAAGGAAACAGTAAAATTATATACGATATATTTCTAGAGTATCTATGGTAATAGAATGTGGGTTTCGTTTCAGATTACTTACTTTACTCTAAAATATAGATTTTCTTTAAGTTTATCAGCATGCAAAACATTGAAACAAATAGAATTGACAGAATTTCTGTTTAAAAAGCTAATTGTCAAAAAAGTTGGACTTTTTAATGTGATACATCTTTATGAGGTTGGAGATTTATCTTAAATATCACCCAGCCAACTGGATATACACGGTTAAATTTGCTTACTTCCTCTTGGAAAATTAAACCTTGTAAAGCTTTCATAATGTTTCAAATAGTCCATTTTTTCTCACACATAGATTACTTTGAAATCTGGATTATTCCAAAGAGAATCAAAAAGCTGTCCAACTTTAAACCAGTATTTTATAAATTCTAAAACCTATGAAGTATGAGTTCATTTGGCTTTAAGAAATAAGATCCAAATGAAATTCCAAATCACAATTTATAGAGTTATATTTAGCTTTTAAAATTACTTGCCAATTCTACATAGATTTTATTCGGGTTTATAAAAAATGAAAGCTATACTAATAAACATGAGTTACAATTTGACACATTTTATGACTGGAAAATAATCTAATCTTGGCTGAAAATCTCTTAATCTTGGCTCAAATATTTTGGCATTTAAAAACAAAAGCTTTTCATTAGACAGTAATTAAGATATCTTTTTCTGGCAATGTAAGTCTCTTTTGTCATTTTAATTAATCTCTAGAACCTCTGTTTAACTAAAAAGTAATATAGTTAGTTAAAAATTACTATAGCCTCAATTAATGACAGATGTTTTAGGCCATACAAAATTGGTTGCTTCAACTTGTATTTCTTATGGAATTAAGTAACATATTTTTCATTATGGGATCCTTATTACTTGACACAACAATAACTATAGCTATAAGAACCTCAGGACTGTATCATTCTCAATTCAGTGAGCATTCATGATATTGGTATATAAATTCTTGACTTTTTATCATTAATAACTAATGGGTTATTACTACCAGCCAACATTTGTTAAACCTTACTCATAAACAAGGTGATTAATCATTAGATTATCTAGCTGCAAAAGCTTTTAAAATAGTAAGCTTCAAGAAATGGAAAGGGAGAAAATATAACAGATACTAATCCTATCTTTCAAAAGAACACGGTGTGCACTGAAAATCAGAACTAGATCATTCATAAAAGTCCCCTGCAAGAAGCAACAAAGAAAGACGCATAATAATTAACTAAGGAAAAAATAAAAAACAATACAGAAATCAAAGAATTAAATCTAAAAGTGTAGTTGCAAATAAAACTAAATTTGAAATAAGATTTTGCTGTCATTGATTTGATCTGAGTCTACAGTTAGTTATGTTTCCAAGAATGACAGTTTATGTTTTTCATACTCAGTGCTCAACTCTAGTTAAAGATATGTGCTGACCAACTTAGCCATCTTTGACCTTTTTCATCCAGTGGCCCAATATAAGAAAAATTCAACAAGTATATACTGAAGTTGAACGTATTTCCACACCAAACAGTTTTAGAATGGCATAACATCATTTTAAGCAATGGAAGCAGAACACTCTTAAGTGGTCAGTTTTATCTTTCCTCAGTTCAGATAAGCTTTACAATCATTTTTTTTCCAAAGTATAGTTGATATACAATATTATATGTTACAGGTGTACAATATAGTGATGCACAATTTTTAAAGGTTAGGCTCTTTTATAGTTATTATTAAATATTGGCATTGTGCCCAATATTGTACAATATATCTTTGTAGCTTATTTTATACATAATAGTTTGTACCTCTTAATCCCTTCTATATTGCCTCTCCCGCCTTCCCCTCTCCCCACTGGTAACCACTAGTTTGTTCTCTATGAGTCTGCTGCTTTTTTGCTTTATTCACTAGTTTGCTGTATTTTTAGATTCCACACATAAGTGATATTACACAGTATTTGTCTTTCTTTATCTGACTTATTTCACTTACCATAAATCCCCCCAAGTCCATCCATGTTACTGAGTAGTATTCCATTGTGTTTTATATACCACATCTTCTTTATCTCTTCATCTGTTGATGGATGCTTAGGTTGTTTCAAGTCCTGACAATTGTAAGTAATGCTGCTGTGAACTTTGGGGTGCATGCATCTTTTCAAATTAGTGTTTTGGGTTTCTTTGGATATATACAAAGGAGTGGAATTGCTGAGCCATATGGTAATTCTATTTTTAGTTTTTGAGAAACTTCCATACTGTTTTCCACTGTGGATGTATCAATTTACATTCCCACCAAGAGTGGAACAAGGGAACAAGAGCTGTCCTTTCTCTACATCCTCACCAGTATTTGTTACTTGTGTTCTTTTTGTTGATCGTCATTTTGACGGGTGTGAGAAGATAATACTTCAATATGTACACGTTAAACACTGAGCATTATAGATAGAAGTGCAAAGAGCAGATTTTCAGACATTTATGGCTAGAGAGGTATGCTTTTCAGCATAAAGAGAGTAGCCTTGTCAAGATAAGCAGTTTAAATGAGTTTATCCCAAATAACCTGTAATCTCCTACATTATTACTGAGGTACTTTGAAAGAGCAGGTCCCATAGTGAGCCATAGAAATTTTTTTAAATACTGCTACAAAGAAAGTTGGTTTGGCTACTGTGTAAATACAGATGAACCAAGAAAACTAATGAAAATTACTTTGGTTGGCCTTAATTCTTCTATATCTTCTATGAGCACACTGCTTTTAAAATGAATCCTGTATGACTGGCCTTCTGTTTTATGTTGGCAAACATATATCTTCTTGTACTTAAATAAATTAAAATTGTCTTACTACTAGGAAAAGCTTGTTGTTGTTCAGTTGCTAAGTCTAGTTTGCAAAACAAATGAAATATAAGAGGTTAAAGTATCTGCCTGGAATGCAGGAGACCCAAGTTCGATCCCTGGGTCAGGAAGATCCCCTGGAGAAGGAAATGGCAACCCGCTCCAGTACTCTAGCCTGGAGAATCCCATGGAGGGAGGAGCCTGGTAGGCTACAGTCCATGGGGTCGCAAAGAGTTGGACATGACTGAACGACTTCACTCACTCACTCACTCAACTTTTCATCAGGATTAATTATAAAATATTACTGTTGACCTCACAAAGAGGCAGAATTCACAATGTTTAAATATAATTATAAGCACTAAATAGTAACATTAACCTCTAAAATATGTTTTATAAAAATCAAAAAATTGAGGTTAAATTAAAAAAAAAAAATCCCCAGCATCTATTGCTTGTAGACTTTTGGATGGCAGCCATTCTGACTGGCGTGAAATGGTACCTCATTGTGGTTTTGATTTGCATTTCTCTGATAATGAGTGAGGTTGCGCATCTTTTCATGTGTTTGTTAGCCATCTGTATTTCTGCTGGAGAGGGTGTGGACAAAAGGGAACCCTCTTACACTGTTGGTGGAAATGCAAACTAGTACAGCCACTATGGAGAACAGTCTGGAGATTCCTTAAAAACTGGAAATAGAATTGCCCTATGACCCAGCAATCCCACTGCTGGGCATACACACCAAGGAAACCAGAATTGAAAGAGACATGTGTACCCCAGTGTTCATCACAGGACTGTTTATAATAGCCAGGACATGGAAGCAACCTAGATGTCCATCAGCAGATGAATGGATAAGAAAGCTGTAGTACATATACACAATGGAGTATCACCCAGCCATTAAAAAGAATACATTTGAACCAGTTCTAATGAGGTGGATAAAACTGGAGCCTATTATACAGAGTGAAGTAAGCCAGAAAGAAAAACACCAATACAGTATACTAACGCATATATGTGGAATTTAGAAAGATGGTAATGATAACCCTGTATGTGAAAGAGCAAAAGAGACACAGATGTATAGAACAGTCTTTTGGACTCTGTGGGAGAGGGAGAGGGTGGGATGATTTGGGAGAATGGCATTGAAACATGTATAATATCATATAAGAAACGAATCGCCAGTCCAGGTTCGATGCAGGATACTTGGGGCTGGTGCACTGGGATAACCCAGAGGGATGGTATGGGAAGGGAGAAGGGAGGGGGTTCAGGATGGGGAACACGTGTATACCCGTGGCAGATTCATGTTGATATATGGCAAAACCAATACAATATTGTAAAGTAAAAAATAATAATAATAAATGATAAATAGTTTAAAAAATGCCCATAGAAAAATCAGGTTAATGAATTTTAAATTATTTTAGGAAACTGAATAATCCCAGAACACTCTAATATGCTCCATCATTAAGTGATGCTTTAAATGTTTTTTATGTATATAAGTTTTTAACAGTATTAGTTTCCTTTAAAATAAAGTATATTATAGACTTTAAAAATATTTTGAGGAAAATATCAATGTCAATTAGAGTAAAATGTAACCTTTAAATCTTTCTGAAAACTCTGTAGTCTCAGGGTTATGACTGTCTTGATAAAGTAGCAACCTCTTTCAAATTCTTGGCTTTTTATTTCCTGTAGATGGCCTTTAGCATGCATCTTTCTTAACAGATTATGTAATAATCTTTCTACACAGATTATGTAATAGTTTACATTATTGTGGTTCTTAATAGTAACTACAAATTATGTAAAAACAATGACCTAGTAACATATATCCAAGTGTTTTCTTCATGAAACTTTTTTGTAAAATCAGTGTTCAGAAAAAGAAATCAGAGGTAAACTTCGTTACAATCTTCATTTTTAGATTATATTTAAAATCTTTTGCTGTCAACTCAATTGAAAATATTTATATAGTTGAATAGCTGGAATTACATGTTTTCTGAGTTTCTTTCACCCTAATATTGTGAATAAGAGATTTAAACTGCTTTAATTGTTATACTCAAGAGTCGGACACGACTGAGCGACTGAACTGAACTGAACTTTCCTATACATCTGTATCTAAGTGTTAATAAACTTCTCTAGTTTACCTATCGAAGAAGGCAATGGTACCCCACTCCAGTACTTTTGCCTGGAAAATTTCATGGATGGAGGAGCTTGATGGACTGCAGTCCATGGGGTCGCTAAGAGTCGGACACAACTGAGCGACTTCACTTTCACTTTTCACTTTCATGCATTGGAGAAGGAAATGGCAACCCACTCCAGTATTCTTTCCTAGAGAATCCTAGGGATGGGGGAGCCTGCTAGGCTGCCTATGGAGATGCACAGAGTTGGACACAACTGAAGCGATTTAGCAGCAGCAGCAGTGTACCTATGAAAAGACTCTCAAACTAAAATTGCTTGTATAACATCATTTCCAGTTTTGAAAAAGCAACTTAGTAAAATATAAAGCAAATGTATTTATAGAAAATCCCTTTTAAAAAATCTTTCCATTTTTCAATTAATGGTAATATAAACACTTCTAATTTATTCCTTCTCCTCATAAATGGTTGATACTCATTCACAGATGAGTTATAGAGAAGGAAATGTCAACATTGTTCTTCTTCAAGGACTGAAATCTTAATTCTTTGAGTAATAACATGGGGGTACCAGAGATGTTGAAAACATAATAACAATAAATTCCAGCTCCCAGATTGTTATAACAATAAATCAGAAACTATTTTAAGGGTACTATTAAGGAAACTATTTTAAAATTATTCAAATACTGTAGTCAGACCTGATAATGTATGTCATAAACATTAAATGCAAAAATTCTTGGACCAATTAACTTATAATTTATTTTCTAAGCTACAGAGCACTGAAGGATTAAACAAGAGGAGTTCAAAAACTGGTCACAAAATGAAAAAAAGAATCCAAAAATCTCCTTGAAGTTTCTGAATAACTAAGGGAAGAAATGAATGTCCCATTAATAACTAATCGTTGTTGTTCAGTTGCCAAGTCATGTCTGATTCTCTGCAACCCCATGAACTGCAGTATGCCAGGATACCCTGTTCTTCATTATCTCCCTGAGTTTGCTCAAACTCATGTCCATTGAGTTAGTGATGCCATCCAGCCATCTTATTCTCTGTCAGCCCCTTCTCCTCTTGCCCTCAATCTTTCCCAGAATCAAGATCTTTGCCAGTAAATTAACTCTTCACATCAGATGGCCAAAGTATTGGCACCTCAGCTTCAGCATCAGTCCTTCCAATGAATATCCAGGATTGATAGGTTTGATCTCCTTGCCATCCAAGGGACTCTCAAAAGTCTTCTAATTAAATCATCACAATATATCTTCAATAAACATATGAGAAGCTGGAAAACACACATGGCTGTTTAGTAGTAACAGTTTTGTCTAGGATATTTGAAAGTGTGTGATCCTGAATTGGCTTACACAAGAATGGAATGGCTTTTGTTTTTATTCTCTTTTTAGGTAAAATCTAAAAATAGTCTGAGAGCAATCAAAAGCTGTGGTGAGAAACATGGATGTTGAAATGATAGAAACATGAGTTTGACAGACTATTCTGCTCCTCACTAGCTTTTTAACTGAGTGAGTTAATCAGCCTTACTAGATTTGGCTCAGCTGAAGTAACATGAAGTCATTGATCATTGTTGAACATCCATTTGTACTTGGCCTCATGCTGGGTGCTAGAAATTCAGCAATGAACAAGACAGACAAGATCTATGATATCATGGGGCTTAAATTACAGTTGTTGAGGGAGGGAATAACAAGTAAGCAACTAAGATAATTTTGTATGTTTATATAATAGGTAGTAAGACATAAAAGTAAATGACATGTTAAAGAGAGCCTGGGACACATTTTAGATGAGATATTATGGCAAGCTTCTCTGAGAAGATATTTGAGGTGAAACTAGAGGAAAAAACCCTGTGTGACTATCAGGGGGCAGAGTGTTTCAAATAAAGGAAATATGTGTTTCATTAGAAATCTATGAGGATATTTTAAAATGATTGAAGAAAGGGCTTAACATAATAGCTGATATAGAAAATGTTCTACAATCAATCTAATCAAAGAAAAATATTTGCTTTCAATGATCTCTATAATATACATAATTTCTATATGGGATATATTTGAACATAGAAATTACACACTGTATAACTTACATCCATTATGCTAATCTCTTTGGGATGGATTATTAAGAACTGCACAGTATATAGCATTGATTGTATTCTTGAAATTCTGGCTATTAATCCTGGAAAACAATATATGATAAAAATCCATATGACTAGAAAGGCAAAGACTAAGCAGGCAAAGAGAAAAATAATTATCAAGGAAATAAAGAGGAAAAAAGAAAATGGTTTTAGATCAAGAGAGAGTTAAGGAAGAGGATTTTAGGAATTGTGGTCAAAAGAGGATTCATGAGGCAGAAGCCAGTCCACATTTATCTACTAACTCATTCTATGTGGAAGGAAGGAAGTAAAAAGTGTCTGTGTGTGTACTGTGCATAGCTTAATATGGCCAGATATTTTTAATATATTATCTGATTTGTCCCTTACAACTGTCTTATTTGAACTACTTGTACTCCTTTCAACAACTGATTTCTATGTGCTTAGTCGCTTAGTCGTGTCTGACACTTGGCAACCCCATGGACCAGACTCCCCTGTCCATGGAATTCTCCAGGCCAGAATACTGGAGTGGGTAGCCTTTTCCTTCTCCAGGGGATCTTCTGGACCCAGGGATCAAACCCAGGTCTTCCACATTGCAGGCAGATTCTTTGCCATCTGAGGCACCAAGTAGCTTAGAGAACTCATTTTCCCAACATGTATAACTGAATAGACTAGCTGGTCTTCACAGGTGGCACTGGTGGTAAAGAACCCCCAGTGCAACCTAAGAGACACGAATTCAATCTCTGGGTTGGGAATATCCCCTGGAGGAGGGCATGATAACCCTCTCCGGTATCCTTTCCTGGAGAATCCCATGGACAGAGGAACTTGGAAGGCTGCAGTCCATGGGATCTCAAAGAATTGGACTTGACTGAAGTGACTTAAAGTGAAATGAAGTGAGGTTGCTCAGTCGTGTCCGACTCTTTGCGACCCCATGGACTGTAGCCTATCAGGATTCTCCATCCATGGGATTTCCCAGGCAAGAGTACTGGAGTGGATAGCCATTTCCTTCTTCAGGGGATCTTCCCGACCCAGGGATTGAGCCAAGGTCTCCTACATTGTAGGCAGATGCTTTACCATCTGAGCCACCAGGAAAGTCCTAAAGTGACTTAACATACAACATATAGCTGAACTGACTAGATGATCTCAAAGCTTCCCACAGAGTTCTAAAAGTCCACTATCCTGAAAACAAGAAAAGAAAATTATCTGCCTATGAAGACACTGAATATAAAGGTTCCAAAAAATAGTGGATGAAATGACTTGTCAATCTTTTAAAGACAGTCTTCAAGAATATTTATCTAGCAACTGCAGTTCTAAAACCATGAAGCTCAACTTTCTTGGGAGACAGGTAAAGAATGAATAGGGAAGACCTGGAAAGAAGCCCTAAGAGATTTGGGGGAGATCTGAATAGCCATCTCAAACTAATCAAGCTTTATCCAAACCAAATATCCAAGACTTTTGAAGTCTGCCAGTTAATAATGAAAACCCCTGTAAGCACTTAGTATCTCAAACAGTTTTCAATAACATCAAAACAACCATCATGTAATACAATGAGTAAAGCCAAATCTGGATTTTCTGTAAGAGCTGCAAAGACATACAAATATTTGTCTGAAGTCATATATGGATGTGAGAGTTGGACTATAAAGAAAGCTGAGCGCCGAAGAATTGATGCTTTTGAAGTATGGTATTGGAGAAGACTCTTGAAAGTCCCTTGGACTGCAAGGAGATCCGACCAGTCCATCCTAAAGGAGATCAGTCCTGGGTGTTCATTGGAAGGACTGATGTTGAAGCTGAAACTTCAATACTTTGGCCACCTGATGCGAATAACTGACTCATTTGAAAAGACCCTGATGCTGGGAAACATTGAGGGCAGGAGGAGAAGGGGATGACAGAGAATGAGATGGTTGGATGGCATTACCAACTCAGTGGACATGAGTTTGGGTGAACTCTGGGAGTTGGTGATGGACAGGGAGGCCTGGTGTGCTGCGGTTCATGGGGTTGCAAAGAGTCGGACATGACTGAGCAACTGAACTGAACTGAAGTGAGTGCTAAAAATTTAAGATCATTTGAATTGCTCTTATATTATTTTACTCTAAAATTTATCCCAGTGATTTTTTTAAAGGGTTAAAAAAACAATGTTTCATCAAGTTGAATCATTAATGACAACAGTCTGGAAAATTAATAGTTAAAACTTTGCAAATATTATTTAACGCTATTACAAACACCAAAAATTAAGGTTTACTAATGGTGAAATGAAAGCTTCAACTGTTCAAGACTTTTATGTATTATAGTGCTAAGTAGATAAATTTTAAGTCTCCATTAACTGTACTGCTCTGATCTTAATGTATTTCATTCTCTCAAAATTATAACAATATTTTGTCACAATAGAAGCTGTGGTATCAATCAGCACTTTGCAACTATGGTGTAAATCAGCTTGTTGGCCATCTTTCTTTAAAAAATCTTCAAGATCTCAACAGATGATGAAAGTATTACAGGATAATCTTAACATCTTTTATTGATTTAATTTGACATGAAATAAATATATTACCACAATATGCTACTACTGTCATTTTTTCCACTTTTAATCAACTCATTTCTTTTCCTTGAAGCAAAATTAATGAAATGTCAGAATGGAAAAACATTCAGTTATGCTGAAGGAAAAAAAAAAATTAGTCTTACCGAACGTCATATGTTCTCTTTACCCCAATGCAAGTTCCATATGTACATTATGTTAAAATGAGAGAAAAAGAAGAGAAAGTCTGCATTTGCCAGTCTAGAGAGGCAAAGGATAAGTTCTGGGGGACTTCCATGATTCAGTAATTAAGATTCCGAGCTTCTACTGCAGGGGTCACAGTTTTGAACGTTGGTCACAGAGAGGATACCACGTGCCAACCAGAGTGGCCTAAAAATTAATTAAATGAGTAAAAAGACTTTTAATAAAAAGCATCAGGAATTCTGAGAAGTTGGTGACCACGCCACTGCCTTTTTTCATCAAGGTGTCTTTGACAGAGCATGGAAGGTGGCAGAACTCAGAAGGTACTTCTAAGCCTCCCAGTCACCTAATATATTTTTCTATTTGACTTCTCTACAGTATTCATCTAATAGTTTCTTGTTTATTAAATTATTATCTATTTTTTGGTTGGTTAATAATCTATATGCCTTCATCAGAATATAAAGTTCATGACAGCAAACACCTTAACTCTCTTGTTCACCATGTGTCCTCAATGATGAGAATATAATTGACCTTTAATTTGGCAATCAGTGAATACATTATAACAACAAATTTGACAGCCATTAAATATTGGAGAAGGAAATGGCAGCCCACTCCAGTGTTCCTGCCTGGAGAATCCCAGGGATGGGGGAGCCTGGTGGGCTGCAGTCTATAGGGTTGCACAGAGTCGGACATGACTGAAGCGACTTAGCAGCACGTAGCAGCAGCAGCAGCAGCAGCAGCAGCAGCAAACTTCAAATATATAAGAAAAGAAAGGAATAAACTAAAACTTGACCAAACCAGAAAATTTTTTAAGCAAAAATAAAATGAGATAGAAGAAATATAAGCTTCCCAGATGGTATTAATGGTAAAGAACCCATCTCTCAATGCAGGAAACAGGACCAAGTTTCAAACCCTGGGCCAGGAAGATCCCCCAGAGAAGGGCATGGCAACCCACTTCAGTATTATTGCCTGGAGAACCCCACAGAGAGAGGAGCCTGGCAGGCTATGGTCCATAGTGTTCCAAAGGGTCGGACGTGACTGAGACTGAAACGACTTAGCACACACTTCAACCATTTTTATAAATATTATTAGAAGGTTGTTTTCTCCTAAAGAAAGGCAGACAATCAAGCTATGCTTTATTTTTAAAATACATCCTTGTTGTTTTTGAATACTACAACAAAATCCATGACAATGGGACATCAAAAATAAAAAATGGGTGAATGCAAACAATGCAAAGATTAGATGTTTAGTATTTGATTCCCAGGTGGCACAGTGGTAAAGGATTCGGCTACAAATGCAGGAGACACAAGAGATCCTGGTTTGATGCCTGGATCAGGAAGATCTCCTAGAGAAGGAAATGGCAACCCACTCCAGTATTCTTGCCTGCCTGGGATATTCCATGGGCAGAGGAGCCTTGTGGACTACAGTCCTTGGGGTTGCAAAGAGTTGGACACGACTAACTGACTGAGCACACACACACAGGCACAGTCATAATTAAATAATTAGATAAAGTAAAATTTATAGCTAGTGACATTGAAATAGGAAAGGGAGATATTGTGACATATTGGCAAATGATGTAATTCATCAAGATGATAAAACAGAGATACATTTTTAAGCAACAAGCAACATGAAAAATTTTAAATTAAGAACTCCTGTACGATGTTGAAGAGTAGTGGTGAAAGTGGACACCCTTGTCTTGTTCCTGACTTTAGGGGAAATGGTTTCAATTTTTCGCCATTGAGGATAATGTTAGCTGTGGGTTTGTCATATATAGCTTTTATTATGTTGAGGTATGTTCCTTCTATTCCTGCTTTCTGGAGAGTTTTTATCATAAATGGGTGCTGAATTTTGTCAAAGGCTTTTTCTGAATCTATTGAGATAATCATATGATTTTTATTTCTCAGTTTGTTAATGTGATGAATTACATTGATTGACTTGCGGATATTGAAGAATCCTTGCATCCCTGGGATAAAGCTCACTTGGTCATGGTGTATGATCTTTTTAATGTGTTGCTGGATTCTGATTGCTGGGATTTTGTTGAGGATTTTTGCATCTATGTTCATCAGTGATATTGGCCTGTAGTTTTCTTTTTTTGCAAATAGAACTGCCTTATGACCCAGCAATCCCACTGCTGGGCATACACACCGAGGAAACCAGAATTGAAAGAGACACATGTACCCCAATGTTCATTGCAGCGCTGTTTATAATAGCCAGGACATGGAAGCAACCTAGATGTCCATCAGCAGATGAATGGATAAGAAAGCTGTGGTACATACACACTATGGAATACTACTCAGCCCTTAAAAAGAATAAATTTGACTCAGTTCTAATGAGATGGATGAAATTGGAACCGATTATACAGAGTGAAGTAAGCCAGAAAGAAAAACACCAATACAGTATACTGACACATATATATGGAATTTAGAAGACAGTAATGATGACCCTATATGTGAGACAACAAAGAGACACAGAGGTATAGAGTGGACTTTTGGACTCTGAGGGAGAGGGAAAGGGTGGGATGGTTTGGGGGAATGGCAATGAAACATGTATATTTTCCTGTAAGAAATGAAGCACCAATCTATGTTTCATGTAGGATGCAGGATGCATGGGGCTGATGCACAGGATGATTAAAGTAGAGGATGTGGGGTGGGAGGTGGGAGGGGGCTTCGGCATTGGGAGATTGTGTTCACCTATGGCTGATTCGTGTCAATGTATGGCAAAACAAATACAGTATTGTAATTAAAAAAATAAATAAATTTAATTTGAAAAAGAACTCCTGAGGTAAAAAGATTAACTTGATTAAAATATAAATATAGAAAATTTTTTTTCACAATTTTACAGGGTAAGCAGTTAAAATATTGAGAATATTAATTATTTAATTAATTAAATTAATTTTATATATATATATAACTACATTCAAAACAGAGAAAATACATTCTTATGTTCATTGAAAATTATACACCAATTTTACTTCACATTTTAAAAATTCTAAAAGTTTTTAAAAAGATATATTGCTAGGTCTCATTCCTTAAATATAATTCAATGAGAGTTTATAATAAAGGATAAACATTTTATAAATTAAAAAGCTTTCATGAATCCAAGAGAAAAACAAGTTATAAATTATTTTAGAATTAGAAACATTATACTAATTCATATGGCACAACTAAAATAAGGCTCAGATGATAGCTGAAAAGCATTTATTATCAAACAAAACTTAATATAAAATAAATATTCACTTTGACCCCGAGTTTGCTTAGTTTGTAAAAATCCACCTGCCAATGCAGGAGACACAAGAGACGAGGGTTCAGTCCTTGTGTCAGGAAGATCCTCTGGAGGAGAGCATGGCTACCCTACTGGCAGGCTACAATCCATGGGGTTGCAAAGAGTCAGACATGACTAAGCATGCATGCAGACATTAAGGAAAAGCAAAAAAACAATAAACCAAAACAAGCAAAATAGTGGCATCAATTAAAAGGTAGTTGAAATTATTTAAAAAGTAAAGAAAGAAGTAGAAGGGTGAACAGAGTAAACTGACTTAAGAAAAATGAGAAAATCTGGCCAAACTGAAAATCATAGACAATATTAGAAGTATACAGGCTTATTATAAAATCTTTTGGCAATTCAAATCATTTTCATGGCTGTATTTTTACCAGCTTAAAAGAATAAATACTTCATATTTATTAAATTACTATGAATTGTAAGTTAAATAAGCAGGATGACAATATACAGCCTTGATTTACTCTTTTCCCCATTTTGAAGCACTGTGTTGTTCTGTGTCTAACTGTTGCTTCTTGACCTGCATACAGGTTTTTCAGGAGGCAGGTAAGGTAGTCTAGTATTCCCACCTCTTTAAGAATTTCCCACAGTTTGTTCTGCTCCAACAGTCAAAGTCTTTAGCATAGTCAGTGAAGCAGAAGTAGATGTTTCAGAGTATTACAAGGCAGTATATTGTACCCTGCTTATTTAACTTAAATGCATGGTACATCATGTGAAATGCTGGACTGGATGAAGCACAAGCTGGAATCAAGATTGCTAGGAGAAATATCAGTAACCTCAGATATGCAGATGACACCACTCTTATGGCAGAAAGTGAAGAAGAACTAAAGAGCTTCTTGATGAAAGTAAAAGAGGAGAGTGAAAAAGTTGGCTTAAAGTTCAACATTCAGAAAACTAAGATCATGGCATCCAGTCCCATCACTTCATAGCAAATAGATGGGGAAACAGTGGAAAAAGTGACAGACTTTATTTCGGGGGCTCTAGAATCACTCCAGATGGAGACTGCAGCCATGAAATTAAAAGATGCCTGCTCCTTGAAAGAAAAGTTATGACCTACCTAGACAGCATATTAAAAAGCAGGGACATTACTTTGCCAACAAAGGTTCATCTAGTCAAAGCTATGGTTTTTCCAGTATTCATGTATGGATTTGAGAGCTGGACTAAAAAGAAAGCTGAGCACCAAAGAACTGATGCTTTTGAACTGTGGTGTTGGAGAAGACTCTTGAGAGTCCCTTGGACTGCAAAGAGATCCAACCAGTCCATCCTAAAGGACACCAATCCTTCATTGGAAGGACTGATGTTAAAGCTGAAGCTCCAATACTTTGGCCACCTGATGCAAAGAACTGACTCACTTGAAAAGACCCTGATGCTGGGAAAGATTGACAGCAGGAGGAGAAGGGGACAATAGAGGATGAGATGGTTGGATGGCATCACCGACTTGATGAAGAGTGAAAAGGGTGGCTTAAAAATCAGCATTCAAAAAACTAAGATCATAGGATCCGGTTCCAGGAGATCATGGCAAATAGATGGGGAAAATATGGAAACAGTGGCAGATTTTAGACAACATTAAGTGTTCTGACAAATAGAATAATGTGATGAGTGGGTGGATAGATCTATTATTTTGTATATATACTTTTCTCACAAATCTCTCAACTTTATTGCATTTTGTACTGGCTCATATCCCTTGGGGAAATAGTAGAGTATGTAAAGAGTTAAACATGTGATATGTTCCAAGAAGTATTTGTATTCATCTTCTCAGAAAAAGATAATTTTCAAAATGTCCAACTATTTTCCAAAATAGCTGAAAAAACACTAACAAGGTATACTAAATGTAATCAAAATTGAAGTAGCCAAGACTGCTTAATTTCAAAGTATTTTAACTCTCACTACTGAAAACTGGATCTTTCTCTAAACTGCAATGTTATTATTACTTGCAAGTTGAGGTGGCAGTTTTAGAACACTAGTAGAATTACTTCTAAGAATATTCTAACAGCCACATGGGTTGTTGTCTTTATATTTAACGGAAAAAATGTGCATAAAAATCCACCAGACATTTTTTATTCATCACTCCCACTGGATTTCTGAGACTTTCCTCTTGAGTATCCTACTTAGAAACTTTTTTTTTTCCTAATCTGCTTAACTTCTTTTGAGGTTTCATATTTTTAATGGGCTTTGTCTTTCTTTTTAATTATCAATAGCACTTACTTTTTGGCCATGATATACCTATTATTTTGTAAGTATTCACTTGGTTTTCATTCACTCTAAATAACCTCTTTTATATCCCAAGAAATTTGAATGAATTAGAATATCAGTTTCAAAATTTATGAAACTTGGAATTTTTTCTTGCTTAGTCTCTTTCTTTCTAGCAACTGGCTATTCTCCTAGGTCTCAGTAATCTATAAATCAAGAGGAAAATGTATACTTTCATTTCTCTCACTGAGTCCAACTTGGCTCCCAGAACCAGGACTCTTTTCCCATAGAAGTCAAACCCAGACTTTTAATTTCCTTTACCTCAATCCTTGACCCGACTCAGAATAATACTTGTAGTAATCATTTAAGTCCTACAAACTTATTACACCTAATATTTGACCTGAAGAAAATATAAAGAAGTTTTTGTCCAAAGCAAAAAAGGACATAGTGCCCATGTCTTTCCATAGAAGTATTTTTCTGAAAAAGAAAAAAATTTTTTCTTAAAAAAAATTTTTACACCTTTTCACTTCTTACGTCTAACCCTAAACTCTTTCAACACTGTTCACCTAGACTTCCTGAGTCTCTCTCTCTCTCACTTCTCTCTAGATAGATAGGTTACAAATAGAAGAAAGCCAAATAATCCTGATACTGTTTAAAGTAAGGGACATTTGTTTTTATTCATAAATTATAGATTGTTTAATGTTCTTATTATATGTCTCAAAGAAAGAAACAGAGATAAATCTATTTATAAACAGTTCTTTGCTTCAGTTAAATCCAAATAAGAATCATAAAGTTAAAGGCAGGCAAATTGGTAAAGCATTATTCAAAATTATCTCTCATATGTGCAAGGTACACCCAAATATTCAAAGGTTTTTCCTTAATATCTTCCGAATAACTAAAAATTGTTTTCTTATGCTGTACTCAGACTTTCATAATTATATTGAATGTCAGCAATCATAAATTATGAGAAATTTGAATAGAACTTTCAAACAAAAGAGACCTTAAAAATCTAATCCAGCACTTTTAAATAAATAAATGGAGGTGCAAAAGGCCAAAGACTTGTCAAAATCATGTATAGTTTGTGAAAGAGATATGATTCAAATGCAAGTCACAAATCCTAGCACATAAGAACCATGAAGACATGGAGGAAGATAACTCCAATGGAAACTCCTAGCTATTAAGTCACAGGTTTGTGCATTTTGCTAAGATAAAAATACTCAACAAAAGTAAACAGTGTAATATTCTTAAAATCACAGATATTTCTAACTCCAAGTAAAATACATTTTAAAGAATCTTAAATCTTGTTTAATATTTAACAAACTCCTTTCAAAACTGACTAAACTTAAAATTAAATAGGTCAGCATTCTGCTTCTTTGCATGCTTCTCTTCTTTTGAAGTACAGTTATGAAAAGCTTTCCCATGACCTGATATACAACAATTCAAATGCTGTCTAATGTTAACTATAACTCCTTAATTATGTACTACCTATAATGCTCATGTGTTGCACACTATGTTTGAATTTTCAAGTTGACAATTCTCCATTGAAGGAAAAATATTTTTATTCTCAGGCATGTACTAAGGAAAAGTGTTTTAGAAAAAGTATTTTTCCCCACAATAGTTCCACAATTTTGCCTTGCTACTATTTGGCTTAAACTTGGAACCACAAGATTAAAGTCTAACGTTTATAGTCCTTTCATTTCAATTTTATTTCTCTGGACTGCCCATAATCCCTTCTAATCATTTCAGTTATGGCTATTTTACCATCAGTGATAATGCCTACTCCAACATTCAGGCTTTATGTTATTCCAATGATTTGGCACTTTTGTGTCATATTTTCAAGCCTGAATTTTCTCAGTGGGTTTTCTTGGAGCTTTGAAATCATTAACTTAAAGCACTACTTTTTGCTGAAATGTTGATTCTGTCCAGACAGTCCACTGTTATCCTGTTCTATGCATTACTATTTTTCTTTATACAGGCAAAATTTTTAAATATAAATTAACCAAGCCCCCATTTCCCCTTGCCTTTTAACTTTATATCTAAGAGAAAGTACAAACATCACTCCATATTCAAGATTCAACTTAAGAAATAAAAGTAAAAATTATGAGCAGAAAAACTGTGAAAACATTTAAGTTTCATGTTTCAATAAAGATCTAGGGACATTTAAAATACTAATAGCAACTGCTGTTCAAGATTGGCTTGTAAATTTGGGGGAAAAAATGCATTTCACAATCTACCAGAGCCTACTACTTCATTTTGCAAAATTCATACACGAACTGCCATACTTGTAACTGCAGAAAAATTGTAGAATGATTTTGAGGAAAGAGACAGGAGGGTCAGAAAATGGATGAGTGAGGATTTTCCAGTTTGCTACCCTTTCACTCTTCTCCTGGGATTCAAAGCCGCAGCTGTTCTGACTAATATTAATGGGTCATTTTCAAGTTTCACTGTGACCCACTACGTCTGATATCTTTCCGGGTAATGGACTTCTGGAGACTGAATTCAGTGAGCACTAGGAAGACACAGAATTAAAATAAAACACTGCCTCAGGGACACACTTGGCAGGAAGCTCAAAATCCAGGAACTTTAAAGAAAGACTATTCTGGAGTATCACACAGGTTCAAAAGGTTTTCAAAGCTCCTGACAGGAAGGTCCTAGTCAAATTACATGAAGTTACACATTGTCAAGATGACAATCATGATCATTTAAATCTGTATGCAATTATTAATAGGATGATAAATAAATGTTTCCAGTATTTTGTATAAATAAACCATAACCAAATGAAGAAATATATTCACATAGTGCTAAATGATCAATAATAATGATGCAGTAGTTTCTCTTCATTTGCCTCAGTTCAGTCCAGTCCAGTCATTCAGTCGTGTCCAACTCTTTGTGACCCCATGGACTGCAGCATGCCAGGCTTCCCTATCACCAACTCCCAGAGCTTGCTCAAACTCATGTCCATTGAGTCAGTGATGCCATCCAACCATCTCATCCTCTGTTGTTCACTTCTCCTCTCGCCTTCAATCTTTCCCACCATAAGGGTCTTTTCTAATGAGTCAGCTGTTCACATCAGGTGGCCAGAGTATTGGAGCTTCAGCTTCAGCATCAGTCCTTCCAATGAATCGTCAGTGTTGACTTCCTTTAGGATGGACTGGTTGGATCTCCTTGCAGTCCAAGAGACTCTCAAGACTCTTCTCCAGTTCAAAGGCATCAATTCTTCGGTGCTCAGCTTTCTTTATAGTCCAACTCACACATCCATACATGACTACCGGAAAAACTATAGCTTTGACTGAATGGACATTTGTTGGCAGAATATGTCTCTGCTTTTTAATATGCCATCTAGGTTGGTCATAGCTTTTCTTCCAAGGATTAAGTGTCTCAGTTTCATGGCTGCAGTCACCAGCTGCAATGTTTTGGAGCCCACGAAAATAAAGTCTGTCACTGTTTCCATTGTTTCCTCATCTATTTGCAGTGAAGTAAGTGATGGGACCAGATGCCATGATCTTAGTTTTTTTTAATGTTGAGTTTTAAGCCATCTTCAACCTCCTCTTTCACCTATATCAAGAGTCTTTAGTTCCTCTTTGCTAACATAAGGATGTCATCTGCATATCTGAGATTATTGATATTTCTCCTGGTAATCTTGATTCCAGCTTGTGCTTCATCCAGCCCGGCATTTCACATGATGTACTCTGCACGTAAGTTAAAAAACCAGAGTGACAATATACAGCCTTGACGTACTCCTTTCTCAGTTTGAAACCAGTCTCTTGTTTCATGTCTGGTTCTAACTGTTGCTTTCAGGAGGCAGGCAAGGTAGTTTGGTATTTTCATCACTTGAAGAATTTTCCATAGTTTGTTGTGATCCACACAGTCAAAGGCTTTGGTGTAGTCAATAAAGCAGAAGTAGATTTTTTCTGGAATGCTCTTGCTTTTTTGATGATCCACTGGATGTTGACAATTTGCTCTCTGCTATCTCTGCCTTTTCTAAATCCAGATATTTCTGAAAGTTCTCGGTTCATGTACTGTTGAAACCTGGCTTGGAGAATTTTTAGCATTACTTTGCTAGCATGTGAAACGTATGAATTGTGCTATAGTTTGAACATTCTTTGGCATTGCCTTTTTGGGGGATTGGAATGAAAACTGACTTTTTTCCAGTCCAGTGGCCACTGCTGAGTTTTCGAGATTTGTTGGCATATTGAGTACAGCATTTTAACACCATCATCTTTTAGGATTTGTAATAGCTCAGCTGGAATTTCATCACTTCCACTAGCTTTGTTTGTAGTGATGGTTACTAAGGCCCACTTGACTTCACACTCCGATGTCTGGCTATAGGTGAGTGATCCACCATCTTGGTTATCTGAGTCATTAAGATCTTTTCTGTATAGTTCTTCTGTGTATTCTTGCCACTTCTTAATATCTCCCGCTTCTGTTAGGTCTATAACGTTTCTGTCTTTTATTGTGCCCATCTTTGTATGAAATATTCCATTGCTATCTCTAATTTTCTTGAAAAGATCTCTCAGTTCAGTTTAGTCGCTCAGTCATGTCCGACTCTTTGCGACCCCATGAATCACTAGTTTTTCTCATTCTATTGTTTTCCTCTATTTCCTTGCATTGTTCACTGAGGAAGGCCTTCTTATCTCTCATTTCTGTTCTTTGGAACTCTGCATGCAGATGGGTATATCTTTCCTTTTCTCCATTGCCTTTCACTTCTCTTCTTTTCTCAGCTATCTGTAAGGCCTCCTCAGATAGCCATTTTGCCTTCTTGCATTTCTTTTTCTTGGGGATGATTTTGATTACCATCTCCTCCACAGTGTCACAAACCGCCATCCATAGTTCTTCAACACTCTATCAGATCTAATCCCTTGAATCTATTTGTCACTTCCACTGTATAATCATAAGGGATTTGATTTATGCCATACCTGAGTGGCCTAGTGGCTTTCCCTACTTTCTTCAATTTAAGTCTTAATTTGGCAATAAGGAGCTCATGATGTGAGCCACAGCCAGCAGCCAGTCTTGTATTTCTGTTGACTGTATAGAGTTTCTCCATCTTCAACTGCAATGAATAAAATCAATCTGATCTCCATATTGACCATGTGGTTATGTTGATGTGTAGAGCTGTCTCTTGTGTCATTGGAAGAAGGTGTTTGCTGTGATCAGTGCATTCTCTTGGCAAAACTCAGTTAGCTTTTTGCCCTGCTTCATTTTGTACTCCAAGGCCAAACTTGCCTGTTACTCCAGGTATCTCTTGACTTTCTACTTTTGCATTCCAGCTGCCTATGATGAAAAGGACATCTTTTTTCAGTGCTGGTTCTGGAAGGTTATAGAAATGTTCGACTGCAGCTTCTGCATTGGTGGTTGGTGCATAGACTTGGATTACTGTGATTCTGAATGGTTTGTCTAGGAAATGAACAGAGATCCTTCTGTTGTTTTTGAGATTGCACTCAAGTACTGCATTTCAGACTCTTTTGTTGATTATGAGGGCTACTCCATTTCTTCTAAGAGATTCTTGCCCACAGTAGTAGGTATAATGGTCATCTGAGTTAAATTCACCCTTTCCAGTCCATTTTAGTTCGCTGAGTCCTAAAATGTTGATGTACACTCTTGCCATCTTCTGTTTGACCACTTCCAATTTACCTTGATTCATGGCCCTAACATTCCAGGTTCCTATGCAATATTGTTCTCTGTAGCATTAGACTTTACTTTCACCACCAGACACATCCACAACTGGTTGTTTTTACTGTTGTTGATGTTTTGTTTTGTTTTTCTGCTTTAGCTCATCCTCTTCATTCCTTCTGGAGCTATTTCTCCACTCTTCTCCAGTACCATATTGGGCACCTTCCAGCCTGGGGAGTTCATCTTTCAGTGTCATATCTTTTTCTTTTTCATACTATTTATGGGATTCTCAAGGCAAGAATGCTAAAGTGGTTTGCCATTCCCTTCTCCAGTGGACCATGTTTTATTAGGACTCTCCACCATGATCCATCTGTCTTGAGTGGCCCTACACAGCATGACTCATGGTTTCATTGAGCTAGACAGTGCTGTGATCCATGTGATCAGTTTTCTTAGTTTTCTGTGATTGTGGTTTTCATTCTGCCTGCCTCTGATGGATGAGGATAAGAGGCTTGTGAAGCTTCCTGGTGGGAGGGATTGGCTGTGGGTAAAATTCTTCTCTGGACTGGGTCTTGCTGTGCTCTGGTGGGCAGGGTCATGCTCAGTAAATCTTTAATCCAACCTTCTGCTGATAGGTTGAGCTGTGTTCCCCCCCTGTAGTTTGGTGTGATGCCAAACTATGATAGGGGTAATGGTGGTAATGGTGACCTCCTTCAAAAGACTTGTGCCCGCAGGCTGCATCTCCCAGGACTGTTGTTTTCAGTGCCCCTGATCTCTCTGCAGGCCACTGTCAACCCACACCTTCACCAGAGACTCCTGGACACTCACAGGCAAGTCTGGCTCAGTGTCTTGTGGGGTCACTGCTCTTTCTCCTGGGTCCTGGGGCACACAAGGTTTTGTTGTCCCCTCTAAGAGTCTGTTTCCCTGGAGGTTCTCAGTCTTTTTGCGGATCCCCAGGTTTGGGAAATCTGCTGTGGGCTCTAGAACTTTTGTAACAATATGAGAACTTCTTTTGTATAACTGTTCTTTGGTTTGTGGGTTGTCTGCTCGGCGGCTCTATAGTGTGGCTAACGGTGACCTCCTCCCATGGCCCTATGCCACACGCTGCACCTCTCAGGCCTGCTGCAGCCAGGGCCCCTGTCCCTGCTGCAGATCCCTGCTGACCTGTGTCTCCACAGGAGATACTCAAACACTCAAAGGCAGGTCTAGCTCAGTCTCTTGTAGAGGTCACTTTTCCTTTCTGTTGGTCCTGGTACACACAAGGTTTTGTTTGCGCCCTCTGAGCATTTCTGGTGGTCTTTACCATAATCAGATGAATTAAAGACTTTCATTATCAACATTATAGGGAAAATATCTATTATAAATAAGGGCATGATTTGTAGATTTAATCTACATATCAGGATCAAATTTTGGAGGTCACTTGAAAGCCATTCAGTTGCAAGAAAATTATTGGTCATTTGGATTTTTGTGATTATTCTTTTGTGGCTTCCCTGGTGGCTCAGACAGTAAAGAATATGCCTGCAGTGTGGGAGACGCTGGTTCAATCCTTGGGTTGGGCAGATCCCTTGTAGAAAGAAATGGTAACTCCCTCCAGCATTCTTGCCCATAGAATTCTACGGACAGAGGAGTCTGGCAGGCTATAGTCCTTGGGATCGCAAAGATTATTCTTTTATTTAATTACCAGAAACTTTTCTACAAATATACGATATGTTTATATGTTTAATTATTACTACTCTTTCTTTCACTCACAGAACTTTTAAGTGAAGAAATTCCATATGCAACACAGCATCTCAACATAACTTCATGTAAGTAACAAACAGCAGGATATTAACCCTTAGAAATAGAGATTTGTTTTCATTTAGGAAAGCAATTTTCCTCTTAATAAAAAGCCAAAAAAATGATCCTTAAACACAAAGAATTTCTTTTAAAAATTATTATGTATCAGCAGAATTATTTCTCCTACACATCTATCATTTGATGGAAGCATACTTTTCAGCAGTTACTACCCCTTTCTGTTAGAACTCTTATTTTTGGATGAGTGATCAATTGCTTCATGTTGATTTTCCCCAGCAAGCTATAGGTTCACCCCAGCTGCAAAAAATTTTCTAAACTCTGAGCAAAGTCTTCATAGGAGAAGTCAGGATATGATCTTTCAAACACAAACAGAATAACTCTGTAGGAGTCTGTGCAGGAATTTGAGAAAGAAACTCTGCGAGAGAGTAAGTTTGTAGCATTTATGCTCTTTGCAAATCTGACCTTAAAAAGTGATTAAAATTCACTTGTAAAAGACTCTACTTAACTCTTGTATAGCACTTCTAATACACAAAGTTTGTTTAATTTACCAAAATTTATCCTATACTAAATATATAGTATGGGCTTCCCTGTGGCTCAGATGGTAAAGTATCTGCCTGCAATGCATGAGACCCAGGTTCAATCCCTGGGTCGGGAAGATCCCTGGAGAAGGAAATGGCAACCCACTCCAGTACTCTTGCCTGAAAAAGTACATAGTACAAGCTATACTATAAAAGAAATTGTCAGAAGCCTGGAAGAAATTGTTCAAGGGGTATCCTATATGAGTGCCAACCCTATATACCATTTTTAGTCTGCTAACCCTAAAGTCAATAATACTGAGGGTATCCCTGTAGTCAAATATTGAAAATACACAGCTTTCCTCCCAATGGATTGGATTTATTCTGTGTCTTCTTTCCAAAAGGAATTGAAGTTGAATACTTAAGAATTTGAATAGTTAATTTAGCATATGTTTGCATAATTATCATTCCCTCAGAGAAGTCTGATGAAGATAAAACCAAATTTATTTCCTTTTGGCCTTGTCAGATTCTGTAAGAACTTAACCAGTTGCACCCTAAAATACAAATTGAAGTGGACCTCGAGTCCCACACATGACTCAAAGGGACTCTACACCAAGATGATATAAATATCAGAACTCCACTGCTCTCCATTTGTAACAATCATCTACAAAGTAAGTAAAAGTCCTACCTCTCTCTTACAAATGTCTTTCATTTTCCTTCAGCCAAAGGGCTTCATTTATGCCATTAATCTATCACAGAAGCATTTCCTCCATTACAAAATGAAACTTCATTACACACTGGGTTACATTCAGTCATGGAGACTATCCTCTAATTTCTTTTCTCTTGTCCTTCCTTTTAAGCCAGTCAGTTCAGTTTCTCAGTCATGTCTGACTCTTTGTGACCCCATGAATCCCAGCACACCAGGATTCCTGGCCTCCCTGTCCATCACCAACTCCCAGAGTTCACCCAAACTCATGTGCATCGAGTTGGTGATGCCATCCAGCCATCTCAACCTCTGTCGTCCCTTCTCCTCCTGCCTCCAATCCCTCCCAGCATCAGAGTCTTTTCCAATGAGTCAACTCTTCGCATGAGGTGGCCAAAGTATTGGAGTTTCAGCTTTAGCATCAGTCCTTCCAATGAACACCCAGGACTGGTCTCCTTTAGGATGGACTGCTTGGATCTCCTTGCAGTCCAAGGGACTCTCAAGAGTCCTCTCCAGCACCACAGTTCAAAAGCATCAATTCTTCAGCGCTCAGATTTCTTCACAGTCCAACTCTCACATCCATACATGACCACTGGAAAAACCATAGCCTTGACTAGATGGATCTTAGTCGCCAAAGTAATGTCTCTGCTTTTGAATATGCTATCTAGGTTGGTCATAGCTTTCCTTCCAAGGAGTAAGCGTCATTTAATTTCATGGCTGCAGTCACCATATGCAGTGATTTTGGAGCGCCGCCCCACCCCCCAAAATAAAGTCTGACACTGTTTCTACGGTTTCCCCATCTATTTCCCATGAAGTGATGGGACCAGATGCCATGATCTTACTTTTCTGAATGTTGAGCTTTAAGGCAACTTTTTAACTCTCCTCTTTCACTTTCATCAAGAGGCTTTTTAGCTCCTCTTCACTTTCTGCCATAAGGGTGGTGTCCTTCCTTTTAGGAACACTCTTTTCCTCAAGATATAATCACCTGACTAGTTTTCCAGAATTCCTTGCAGCTACAGGTGACCATGTGATTTGTCTCTTGCTAGCAGCAATTAAGGGCTTCCTTTGTAGATCAGTCAGTGAAGAATTTGCTTGCAGTGCAGGAGACCTGGGTTCAATTCCTGGGTCAGGAATTTCCCCTGGAGAAGGAAATGGCAACCCACTCCAGTATTCATGCCTGAAGAATCCCAGGGACAGAGGAGCCTGGCAGGTAACAGTCTACGGGGTCCCAAAGAGTCAGACATGACTTAGTGACTTAACCATCACAATAGTCATTAAGCAAGAGTAACGTGAGCCATTTCAGTCTTCTGTCTTTAAAAGAGAAAATCACTTGCTTTCTAATTCTCTTTCCATATCTCATAGTCTATAAAGCGAACAGTGTCCAGTTCCACCAAGCAGCTGAGGACAACTTTAAGGAATAGCAGAACAACAATATAAACAGAACCTGGGTTCCTAAATGACTCAATAGCCTCCCTGGTTAGTTACGTTAAACATCTACTTTGAGCCACTGTGTTTTAGGATTTCCTTGTCACAGCCTGTTGTCTGTATCTCCAAATACAGTTATTCAAATTCAAATTTTTTTCATCTCATTTCTACTACTTTCATCTGTGTTAAAACATTGTTGCTAGTGACAGTTTTGCCCAAGTATGTAGCAAAAGACTATTATGGGGTCAGTATTGTTTCTTGGACAAACAAGTGTGTATCTGAGCCCTGGGTTTATACAATCTTGGGGCATCTAAGCTGCTGCCCTTTAGTTCTATGATTTTTTAAATCATTTTATCACACCATTAACTTATTTGAAATTTTTCTTCACTATGTTCTTGTACTGAATCTCACTTCTCATTTTTGATTATCATCATAGAACATTTATTTGTGTGTCTGTTTATTACCCATTATCAACGGGTGTCTGACCAATACAGTCAGGCAGCAGTGTTGATTTCACTGATATTCAGCAAATTTCCTGACAGATCCTCCCAAGCTTTCCTATTGAACTAATGCTGGATATACAAGACCGATCACAGCAGGTATTAGCCCAAGTTACTGTGGCCCCAGTATACACATATTCCTGATGCAAGCTTTGTTGATAACATTCTACAACTCAAATTTACTACAAACAAAAAGTAGTTATTCTTTTTCCTTTTATCCTGTTTTTTTAAGTCAGAGTTTAAAGTCTCAAAGAAATAATCCACAACTGCATTGAAAAGCTTTGCATAATATCTGTGATTTCTCATCTTTCTTAAAGCTAGGGGGAAAAAATGCCTTATTCTTTTCCTTTCATTCCTTGGTCTCACAAATTAGAGTAGTTTAAAAGAGAAAATAATCTTAAGGACCTCTTCTCTAGAAGTTTTAGAACTGTGTTCCTGGCACCCTAGGACAACAGAAAGATATCTCAGAGTAGCCTGAAGACAGGTTGGTGGAAGAGGCTAAGTGGTAGAGACCAGAGACTCCTCTCTGCTTCAAATGAAGCAGTTTTCTTTTCTTTAATCATTAAGATGTTAGGGTTATGATTGAGACTTGCTTTTTTAAATGTTTCCTAATATTTGGAAAGTGCTGATTTAGTCCAAACCAAATGAGGGAACCAGGAGCTCAAGAGAGTAAGATTTACTCATGAAATGAGAGCTGACTAGTGATGAAGCTAAGATGGGATCTTAGTCTTTTGACATCTTGTCCAGAATTTTTATACCAAAGCTACAGAGATGATTTAATAAAGTGTGGGCACTCAATCACACACAGTTCAAGTGGCATAGCTACTCTGGTATTCATGTGACCTTATAAGAGTTTCAATACCAACTTCAAACGTCCCTATATTTTTCATCTGGCTTGTAGTTAGGAATAGTGATAAATGTTTTGATTTCTGTATACAGCAACTAAGATTAGTATTAATATTTCTCTAAATATTAAAGAAAAGTAACTTTTAACTTAAAAAATTATGACTGTTCTAAAAAAATTTGAAGAAGGAAATTATGACATAGTAGAATGCAATAGACTCTAACAGGAAACATGAGCCTAAATACTGCTCTGCCATCAAAGAAATAGCTTGATGCCCTTTCTTTACCAATCACATCTTCTTAACAGACATCAAATTTCTTCTTCTTTAATGTGGTTAGTCTATACAATTTATGAATTTTCTTCCAGATCTAAAAATCTAGGACTCTCTTATAATTTAATTCTGTCCATCTCCAGATTAAGCAATAAAGTATATAATTATAAAAGTGCATAATTTATATGTGCATGTATCAGCATATGCCTACACATCAAAGGACTCTTCAAACTCTTAATTTTATGGCTCTACTTTATGGGTTTTTTCTATTTTTAAGAATACACCATCATTTGTATTCAGTAAATTCACCCTTTTAAATGTACAGTTCTGTGAGCTTTGATGAACATTTAGAGTTACATAATCACCACCAAAATCAAGACCTATAATAATTCCATCATGCCCCAAAATCCCCACCTCCCTTTAGAGTCAGCTCCCACCACCTCTTTTCCCGAGCTACTGCTCTGTTTTCTGTCACTGAGTTTCACCTTTGCTTCATTACATACTTTTTATTCCTGAGCCTTCTTACTCTCTTACTTTCATCAGTTAGTCCTAAAAGTTGAATAACATACACTGTGCCTATTCTAATGATCACTTTATATCTTGTTTAATCTTAACAATTTTGACAGCAATTCTATGATGCATGCATCACCACACTTACTTTATACATGAGAAAACTAAGACTTGTAACAAGGAGTAGTTTTCAAAGGTATCACAGCTAATAAACAAAGAATCCCTAATGAACACAGTCCCACCATGCTGCTGCTGCTGCTGCTAAGTCGCTTCAGTCATGTCCGCCTCTGCGACCCCTGTGCGGCAGCCCGCCAGGCTGCCCCGTCCCCGGGATTCTCCAGGCAGGAGCGCTGGAGCGGGCTGCCAGTGCCTTCTCTGCAGTCCCACCATACACACCCTAATAAAGCCCCTCTCCATACTTCTTGTTCATAAGGTCAAAATAAACCTTTATTTGTTTGAGCTTCTGTTATTTTGAGTTTTCTGCTATATGAAACCAAATCTAACAGCATTTGTTTTGGATCCTCCTATTTGGAGCACCGTTTTCTCAGGACACATAGCTACTTATCTTTTCAGCAAACTTAACAGACCCAGGGAGACATCATAGTTTATTTACATTTTTGGAGCCTTAACTCTGGCCATAGGTCAGAGTGCTATCTCAAATTCTTAGCTCTCCAAAATCTTTATCTACTGGAGTCTAAGTCTACATTTCCACTAGTTGCAAACCCAGAGGAGGACAGGAATGATATTTTTTGAAGTTCTTAAACACCAGCATTTATTTTCAGCTTTACTTTGCTAGATGATTATCCATTCTCCAATTCAGTTTGTGTTATGCATGATTTTAAAAAACTGCTTAGTCTTGATTTTAGATACATATTAAGAATATGCTTTGTGTCATACTCACATTCACAGAGGTGAGTTTTCTTTAGCAGAGGCAACCCTGTTGCTCAAACAGTACAAATTTACTTCATATTCACAGATGCAAGCTCCACAGGCCAAGATTCTCTCTCTTTAATCTCCTTGGAATATCATACACTGTGGAACACAGCTCTCTAAACCGGCTTTCTCAATCTTAAGGCCACTGAAAAAGAAAAATAGTGTTTTCTAATGGAATAAGGCTAGAGTGGCCTATAAATTACAAAAGATACTTATATGAGAGGAATTGAAGCCTACATTTTAAAACATTATGCCTTCATATGAGCACTTATGTTAATCTGATGGAAGGTCATATTTACTTCACATTGTAATTTGCATACATATTTTCATATAGGAAGAGTACAATTAAAGCATCAAAATATTACATGCACAGTGCACAAGCAAGTTGCCTGAATCAGTGGATTAAAATGTAACAGAGATTTTTGTGTGGTTTTTTTTTTAGTTTTGGAATCACTAACTTAAGGAAGGGAAAATAATGTTGTCTGGTATTATTTAGTTCAGTTCAGTTCAGTCATGTCTGACTTTTTGCGACCCCATGGACTGCAGCAAGCCAGGCTTCCCTGTCCATCACCAACTCCCAGAGCTTGCTCAAACTCATGTCCATCAAGTTGGTGATGCCATCCAACCATCTCATACTCTGTCATCCCCTTCTCCTCCTGCTTTCAATCTTTCTCAGCATCAAGGTCTTTTCTAATGAGTTAGCTCTTCGCACCAGGTGGCCAAAGTATTGGAGTTTCAGCTTCAGCATCAGTCCTTCCAATGAGCAGTCAAGGTTAATTTCTTATAGGATGGACTGGTTGGATCTCCTTGCAATCCATGGGACTCTCAAGAGTCTTCTCCAACACCACAGTTCAAAAGCATCAATTCTTCGGTGCTCAGCTTTCTTTATAGTCCAACTCTCCCATCCACACATGACTACTGGAAAAACCGTAGTTTTGACTATGTGGACCTTTGTCAGCAAAGTAATGTGTTTGCTTTTTAATATGCTGTCTAGGTTGGTCATAGCTTTTCTTCCAAGGAGCAACCATCTTTTAATTTCATGCAGCAGTCACCATCTACAATGATTTTGGAGCCCAAGAAAATAAAGTCTATCAGTGTTTCCACTGTTTCCCCATCTATCTGCCATGAAATGATGGGACCGGATACCCTGGTATTATTAGATGATAACTAATCTTGTGGAAATGGCAAGGAAGTCATAGTATATACATTTCTCATGGGAGAAACAGTTCTCTACGTTCAGTATGAGTACGTACTCTGGGGGACCAATGGTTTTGTTTTTTGCTTATTGTCTTTCTCACTGTTGGACCTCATAATGTTTTGCTGTTTGTTTGTTTGTTTTTTGACTGCTAAAGCTTAGGGACATATATATGTACCCATTCTAGAAAGCAGATATATATTCATGACCTGTTTTATGTTCTAACATCATTCCAGAGGTCATCTTTTCTTTCTAATCTTATTTTCCTTTTGTTTATTTTCAATCAATCATCTTTGTAAAATATAGATATTCCTATTTCTTAAAACCATTTCTGAAACAACCCAAATTCATAGTTAACTAGTAAATTATGCTAATGTTTGTATTTAGTTACCTGCTTAAGACACTTAAAATAGTACTGGTACTGCTCTCACATCTGTACACGACTACTGGAAAAACCACAGCAGTGACTAAAGGGCCTTTGTCGGCAAAGTGATGTCTCTGCTTTTTAATACACTGGCTAGGTTTGTCATAGCTGTTCTTTCAAGGAGCAAGTGTCTTTTAATTTTTAGGCTGCAGTGACCATCCACAGTGGTTTTGGAGCCCCCCACAAATAAAGCTGTTACTGTTTCCACTTTTTACCTATCTCGAGGAGGATCTAAAGGGTCTCTTGATGAGGGTGGAAGAGGAAAGTAATAAAGCTATTTTAAAAACCAACATTCAAAAAACTAAGATCATGGTATCTGGTCCCATCACTTCATGGCATATAGATGGGGAAAACTAAGTGTAACTGCAAACAAACATCAATAACCCAATCTTCTAAGCTTCTCTAAAAATACCTCCCTTTGGTGTCTGTCTAAATCTACAAGTTACAGGATGGCATATAACACATTTTGAGCACAATCAAATTGAGTGGGGAAATTTTAAAGCACAATCAAGTTGGGCCTGAAAAAGTCAAGTACAACTGAGTTTGCCTAAATGGATCAGGTGTAATTGAGTTGAGTAACTGGATTGTGCTGAGCAATGGCCCTTTGCCAAAATGAGGGGCATGTGGCCAAAGGGACGCAACTCAGTTGGGCCTGAAATGTTCACTGAATACTTTTCACAGAGCAAGAAATTTTTTGTAGAATAAAAAAATAAAGTTGAAAATGTGATTACTGGAGCTAGTCAGCTATGGGTACTAAGTCATCCTACAGGCCTTATGACACTCTTTATAACTAATGGTTTTCAAATTTGAAGGAGCATCAGAACCACTGGAGCATACAATCAAATCCATCTTTGGGCTCCACCCCTAGAGTTGCTGATTTCTTAAGTCTTCAAGGAGCCTGAGAATTCGCATGTTTAACAAATTCTCAGGTGGTGCTACACTGCTGGTCTGAGACCATGCTTTGAGGACCACTGTTCTAACAAGTTATGGTATCCAAGACAGAAACATTTTGAAGGTGTTTTAAACTACATTAACATTTCAAAAATGACTTTAATATTTTAAAATAAAAGATACTGCTACTTATTATTTTTATATGCCTTTACAAATAAACTGTACAACTAGGAAAAAAAAGAATAGAATATGAATTATACTTATACAAGCATCTTACCTCTATGAGATCATTAATCAATAATCAAAGAATGTTTATGGAGTCCTTAGCTGTCAATTGTATAAATTCTGTTTAACTCAAAAGGAAATACAAACATGAGAAAATAAATAAGTCTAATGGTTCAAAAATTAGAAACTTGATATTAATGCACTGTTATTGCCTCCAAGTTCAGACTAACATGTCAGTTATTCATCAACAGAATGAAAATTAAAGTCAATCAGCTTTATTATTTTAAAAGTGTAGCTATATTTAAATGTAACCATACCAGTGTGTTTTGATTGGTTCAGTTTCTTATTACAAATGAACTTGAATTAAGAGAAAAGTGTATCTGCTAAAATATTTGTATAGATATATGAATCACGAAAACAATATTTTACATAGAGTAGGATAAATCAAAAATGCATTAGGCTGCTACAGTTTTTATTAACAGTTCAGGAATAAAGAGAAGGGAAATTATTTATTCTTTTCAGAATCTATTGCCTTTATTAGGTCCCTAGGCAGTTTTTCTCCAAACCTTTCTGTCTTACATGCAAGCATTTGAGATCATTAGATTGAAATGGTTTACCTGAGGGAGTCCCAATTTATACCTGTTCTAGTTCAGTTATTATGTATTAGTTGTTTTAAGTGCCTCCTCTCACTTTCAAAGATATCCTTATTTGAGAGGCATTAAGTGGTCACTCTAAGTGTGATGTATTTCAGTAGTTCTAAAGAATTACAGATAACAATAAGGTCCTTACTTCTAAAAGCCATGATTCTGTCTCTGGGAGACAAAGTAATGGTCCAAAAAGGGAGGAGGGTCACTCTCTGAATACTGTGGCTAAATATTTTTATGAACTTTCACTGAATTATCCAGTCTTAAAGCATATTTAAGGATTTCTGTACAAAATGCATAAAATAATTATAGATCAAAACCTTGAGAGTTTAAGTGACTTTCCCAAGGCCACACATTTACTAAGTGACAGAACTGAGATGCTATCCCAGATTTATTGGATTCCAAAGACTAGCTTTAGCTAGCTATGCTAGCTATGCTGCCTTAGTCCATCATTTCTGCCCAACTCACAGTTTGTTAGAACTACATAGTACAAGTGCTGGCAAGCTGCCCCATCATGGCCCAATTCAGCACCCCCTAGAACCCTCATCATGAGATCATGCCAACTCTAGTTTAAAATATTTCTATTCTTCTCTGCCAAACCAAAATCAACTTTTTTTTTCTTATGACCTAACCCGAGATCTGTAACAACAGATGATAATAGGTAATTAAATAAATTAATCATTATCAATGAGTTAATATTAAATGTGCAATGTCTTCTCAGGGAAAGTAGTATTCCAACCATTTAAAATAGTTATTACAATATGGTAATTAGGGGCAGGATAAATGTTACAAACTAAACATATGTCAGTGGAGTTGGAGGCATAAGAGTCTACAGAAGGGCAGTATTTTGGATCAAGGCATTCTGACATTTGTCAAAACTATTGCATAAGCTTCTCCGTCCACTGCTATGTAAGCCAGATCTAGCCACTGTCAATCTTGTACATATTATCTATATGTACAAGATTGCTCAAGTAGAATAACAGGGACAAAAAAATCTTCAGTGTATCTCCCCCAAAAGTATAAGAATGGCAATATGTTTGCATTGACCTAAACAAAGAGCTCTCCTCTCCACCCTCACTTCACTGAGCCACGTACCTGCCAAAGATAAACAACTCTGCAGTGCTTTACAGGTTTGCTGACTTTGTGAAAAAGTAACCAGGGCTAAGTAAAGAAAGTCTAAAAGAGCAAACATTTGAAATGAATGATCAGTAAAATCTCAAATTGTGTGTTATAGAAAAGTGTTGTAAATTATTTTTATATTTTATCTGCTTTAAAAATTTATTCAGACCATAATATTTTTAATGTCCTCTCCTCATATCTCAAATACATTTTTACCCTTCAGAGGCAATCTCTTCACTTTTATCTCTGCTTCTCAAATAACCAAACTGAAGTCATACCTTACAGCTTTAAGAATATAGATACCCAGGCAAAAGGAAGAAATGCAAAAAATATTCCATTTATTTTCCTGACATGTTCAAGTCATTTTTGGTCTATAACCTGATTGATAGTGGCCTTTAAAAATTATTTTTAAATTAATTGATTGGAATATAGTTGATTTACAATGTGGTGTTAGATTCTGCTGTACAGCAAAGTGAATTGGTTATGTACATATACTTATATCAACTCTTTTTTTTTAGATTCTTTTCTCATATAGGCATTTACACAGAATAGAGTTGAGTTTCCTGCGCTATGCAGTAGGTCCTTATTAGCTATCTATTTTATAGATAGTAATGTGTATATGTTAATCTCAGTCTCCCAGTTTATTCCTTGCTGTCATAACCATAAGTTTGTCTTTTACTTCTGTGACTCTATTTCTGCTTTGTAAATAGGTTCATTTGTACCATTGTTTTTAGATGGCACATAAACTGATATCGCATGATACTTACCTTTCTCTGTCTGACTTACTTCACTCAGTATGACAATCACTAGGCCCACCCGTGTCACTGGAAATGGCATTATTACACTCTTTTTATGGCTGAGTAATATGTCATTGCTTATATTTACCACATCTTCTTAACCATTCCTCCTTTGATGGACATTTAGGCTGCTTCCATATCTTTTTAATGAGCTTTGTATCTCTTCCCATTTGTGCTAGAGTTTATTTCCATGAGAATGCTATTCCCATATTCACTTGTCTGCAAATCATCCCTGCCAAGATGACACAGCACTGCCCAGAAAAGAAGCTGTCAAATGTCTTCAGTAGACAGGTGTCATTGACTGAAAAGCTGATGTCCAAATCAAATTTTTGGCAAAAGGCGGCAAAAGAGCATCAGAAATTTTTATTTCACACATTATAAGAGGCATGATAACTGCTGTTAAGAAACTCTTCAGTTTGTTCTTAACTTTTTCTAAGTCAAGCCATCTTCCAAAAACCAACATCCAACTGCATTCCTGCTTACACATCCTCATGAACTGGGGCTGAGGATGCAACTAAGGTCTGAGCAAGGCTATAAAATTTACTTAATTGATATCAGAGGGACCAAGATTAGCATCTCTTCTCAAAAGTCAGGGAAAGTAAAGAAAATATATAGTCTTTCTAAAGGCAACAAATAATACTATTGGCAGTTTAGTTTACTCAAAATGCTTCTCGGGTGTTCATTTGATTATGCCTATAAAATTGTTTGAGCTCATATCAAGCCACCCAAAACACACACAGAATTTGTGACAATAGCTATTAAATTCTTTGCCTACCTGCCCTAAAGTGTTCAGACACATGTTTGCTAAGAAACATCTTCTTTCTTTAATACCCAGGAATGCTTTTGATTCTTAAGTTAAGATAACTAAAGACCCTGGCCAAAATGAGACATTTTGAGCATAACAAATATTAACCATCACCAAACTCCTGCTTTTCTTATTTCTCTATTTCTTATCCCTCTATTTCCATTACTTCCACCATCGTTAACCAACTTAACAGGATTTCTCACCCGTATTTCTGCAGTATCCTAGTAACTGATTCCTATTCTCCCAATCATGGCCAATTACAGTCACCTTTTACTCTGCAAATTAATTTTTTTAATTGTGTCATGTTCCTACCCCATTAATGCATTTGCTTAACTTCCCACTGCCTCAGATAAAGTTAAACAAAATCTTAACATGGATTATAAAGTGTAAGAGAATCAAGGCTACATTTCCATCATTGGTTTTCCTGCTTTCCCAATCTTTCTGCTCCTCATACTCACCATAATCTCTCTTGCCTGCAGTACTTTGAAGTACTGATCTCTGCCTGCTCTCTATTTGCCCACATGCTCTGTCTTCCAGAAACCCTCCAACACTTTATAGGCTCATTTCTACTCCTCCTGCAGTCTCAGCATTAACTCTACCTCTCCAAGAAGTCTTTAAATGACCACTGGTTTCCATGTCATATATTGTGATATATTCTCATTGCACCCTTTATGTCACCTTTCTTGATTCTCTTAACAGTTGAAATGATTTATTATCTCTATTTCTTACCAGGTTATAAGTTCTGTATCACAGTGAACTTAGGAGCTCTGTCTGCACCATGCCACACAATGTGTATAACCAGGGCTTAACACATAAAGGGAGCCCAATAAATATTCTCTGACTAAATTAATGAACGTGTAGGACTCTTTAATTTCTACTCTAACAGCAAAAGTTTCCAAGAAAAACTTGCCAAATCCTAGAAGAAGTGCCCACACATTAGTCACTGTTCCAGAAAGAGACTAATTTCTACTGAATTTGCAGAACTCCATGTGCCATTTTGAGCATAAGTGGGATGCAGAATTAAAAGAGAATTTTGAAGTCAGCTATATGTTCTGCCTGGAAAAAATAATCTAAATGGAATTCTTCAGGCAAGAATACTGGAGTATGTAGCCAATCCCTTCTCCAGGGTATCTTCCTGACCCAGCAATTGAACCTGTGTCCCCTGCATTGTAGGCAGTTTCTCTACCATCTGAGCCACCAGGGAAGACCACATGTTCTGCCTGGAAAAAAATAATCTAAATACCTATGAACAATCAATATCTCCTCACTTATTGCTTAGGGAAAAAAAGATTACCATCCCATCACTTTATACATGCACAATTTGCTTTCCTGTTTTTAAATCTTTCCATTTTACACACAGATGTTTACTTGTGTGTGTGTATTTTATTGGGCTTTCTTAGGTGGCTCAGTAAAGAATCCACCTGCCAATGTAAGAGACATTGGTTTGATGCCTGGGTTGGGAAGATCCCTGGAGAAAGAAATGGCAACACACTCCAATATTCTTGCATGGGAAATCCCATGGACAGAGGAACCTGGCAGGCTACAATCCATGGGATCATAAAAGTGTCAGATACGTCTTAGCCACTAAACAACAAATATGTTTTATTATTGCAGCCTCCCTAGAATATAAGCTCCATGAGAGAAGGGACCTCTGTCTGATGTTGATCACTGTAAGTTGATGCCTAACTGTTATGTAGTAAGTGTTTGATATATATTATTGAATAAATAAATTGTCTTGTTTCTGGTAGATAAAGTAGATAACTTTTAAAATATCAATGCCAGGCAGAAATTGATAACTTTTGAATGATTTAACAGGCTATTTGCTGAAAAGTTTTTCTTATCAGATGCCACTATATATGAAAGCATATCATTAATCTAGATTCTTATTAAGGGTTTGACTTTAAAAATACAGACTCTAAGAAACATATACCAACTTTTTTAAACTATATTTTTACTTGCAAGAGTGGCCTAGATAGATAATAATAGAAGGTGATTTGGGTGAAGGAAAACTGTAATAAGGAGAGATGGAAAAAAAAATGTCACATACTTTAAACTTTTGCCTGGTGTTTTCTCTTTTGGAATCCCAGATGGAGTTATTTAGGAAAAGACACTGAAAATCAGGACTGTAATAAACCAATGAGAAGCTACTTTACTTTTAAAGATTTCTACAGATTGTCACTTCCAAGCCTACTCGATTGCTTTGAATTGTTTTACTTTTGTCATATGCTATGCCATGCTAGCTTTGGTCACATGATGCAAACAACCAACTCATTAGAAAAGACCCTGATGCTGGGAAAGATTGAATCAGGAGGAGAAGGGGATGTCAGAGGATGAGACGGTTAGATGGCATCATTGACTCAACGGACATGAGTTTGAGCAAGCTCCAGGAGATGGTGAAGGACAAGGAATCCTGGTGTACTGCAATCCCTGGGGTCACAAAGCGTAGGACATAACTGAGCAACTGAACAACATGCCATGATAAGTCGCTTCAGTCCTGTCCAACTCTATAGAACGCTATGAACTGTAACCTGCCAGGCTCCTCTGTCCATAGGGATTCTCCAGGCAAAAATACTGGAGTGGGTTGCCATGCCCTCCTCCAGGATTTTTGTCATAACTTCCCATGAAATGTATGAAACATTCACCTTTCCCTTGTACCTCAAATCACTTGTCTTCTGAGTTGCAAACTTTATTGTAAGCTTATAGTGAATTTGAGAAATGACAGGCCAAGTAAAACTATTCCAGAAGAAACACAGAGATAGAGAAGTAACCAGTTATTCTGGTTCATGTTCAACCAGTTAGGGTTATCCAAGTTGGTACAGGGAATGGACTTTTCACCTGCATATTTGGGAATAACTCAGCTCTTTGTTCAGCTACCAGGAAATTTATTTTACAAGGCTTTACAGGAATTTATGGATTTTTCCATACTCAATGACTTTTAATAATATTTTAAATGTCTTTGAGAATTAGGAACTGGAGACCTAAAAATTAACTTCTCTCAAACAGTATTCACAAGACTCTGATTTGATTTTTCTCTGTACCTGTCAAACATTTTTTTGATGCTACTTTCACTGCAAAAATAAAATTAGCTGCAAATGTACACCCTGAGGAAAATGACATAAGATTGTTTCCAGCAGTACCTTCAGCTAAATGCTTCTAATATAACAAATTTTTGTCAACCTGGAGAATTATGGAAATATAATATTCAGAATATAATTGAATGCAGGGATATTGTGACCAAAAATGACTTTTGTATCCATGTGAAATAGCTATTAATCTTAAATTATAGAAAAATTTAATGAGATTATTAAAATAACTATTAAGCCCCTCACTCCCAGACTTTTAGCTATTATGACAAAACTTTTAAGTATATTTTATATATATATATATAATTCATATATAGTGGAAAAACCATATACTTTGGGATGGGGAAAACTTATTTTAAGTTCCAGATCAAGCTTGTATTTGTATGGTCAAGTTACTTGACCTCTTTAAGTCTCAGTTTCCTTATAAAAAGGAGATGTTAACACTTACTTTATAAAACTTATTTAGTCAGCAAAGTAAAGTATTAATACTACTGAAAAACTCCAGGCACATAATAAATGCTCAATAATTAATAGTGGGGGAAAGAGGAGATGTTGGGTCCAAGTCAAAGGTTGTTTACATTAGAAAAATCATTGCTATCTCTTCCAAGATTAGTATAAACTTATCACTAAATGGGGTTACACATCTGGATATGGCTAGCATGATGGTGGGATATATTGACCCACTGTCTTAAGATCTAGTTCAATGCCTTCACAATTACTTGGATGAATTTACTATATCACATCAGTGTGAAATTGGCCTCCATCAGCTTTGCTTCCATTCACCCCAATTGATGGACAAGAAAATAATTATTTCTGCTCTGAATGTCATACTTTACCACTGAACTCAATGAAAGTTGAGAGGTCTACAGTTTGATTTAACTTATTTATATTTTTTTTTCTAAGAAAATCACGCTTCTTGTGTTTTGAGTATAGTCATCTGCTGAATGAATAATCTTAAAACAGAAATATATCCCCTGTCACTTGAAGGTAGGCTGTACTCTCTGATTTGCTTCTAAAGAACAGAATATGAAAAGGGGGAAAGTAACTTTACCATGGAGAAAGATGGAAAACAGTACTTTGCCAGGTGATCGATGCCAACACATACAGTGATAAGTTGTGTTGACAGCATGTAGTTTATGATGTGATAAGAATGGCATTTCCACTCTAGTATCTTCCTCAAGACCATAACCTCCTTTTAGTTATGAGAATATAACAAATAAACACAAATTGAGGAACATTCTTCAAAATCTCCAACCAATATATCTTAAAACAGTAAAGATCATGAAAAATAAGGAAAGAATTCACAAATTAGCAGAGACGACAGAGACATGATAATTACGAACAATTTCTATCCCCAAACTGAATCCTGGAATAGAAAAAAATTCAGGGGAGCCAAGTTAAAGCTGAATCAAATCTAGAGTTTAGTTAATACAAAGTATCAGTGTTGGTTTCCTCATTTATTTAGATAAAATAGTAATAGAAAAAAACAGATAATGAAGATATGGAGACTGTATCTTTTCCAACTTTTCTGTTAATTGAATTCATTTCAAAGGAAAAAGTTTAGTACAAAATTGTTTTTTGAAATAACCATAAAACATAGCTATAGATGCAGCTAAAGTCACTGTCTTCCTTTTATCTTCATTTTAACCAAAATAAAAAGTTTTAAATATATAAAGTATTGGAGAAGGAAATGGCATCCCACTCCAGTATTCTTGTCTGGGAAATCCCATGGACAGAGGAGCCTGGCGGGCTACAGTCATGGGATCGCAAGGGGTGGACTCGACTGAGGACACTAAACAACATATAAAATATAAAATTTTCTACCATATTATCTACATTATGAATCAATCATTTGAATAATTTTTCTTCAGTTATCTAAAATATGTAGTCACATGTTCATTTGCTGGAGTCAGAGCTCTCAGCTTCTAGGAGTTCTAGGACTCAAAGAACCGTCGGGAGAAGGAGAAAGAGCGGGAGTAAGATGAGGAAGAGAATAGTATTCATGAAGGGGAAACTTGTGGGATGGAACTGTGTTAATGGTCTTATCTGAATTATCTCATTGAATCCTCACAATTTCCTAAGTACCCTTATTATCATCATTTCCCAGTCAAGCGAAAGGAGAGTGATATTTTGCTGAAATTCACACTGCTGATAGCCAGGAGTATTTAACTGTAGAACCCAAACAAATGTGCACTATATTACACTGCCCTCTTGTAAGCCACAAAGTTTTAAAGTCCACATGTCCATGTGGATGAGAATTAGTGTTCTATCAACAACTGTAAAAAGAAGAAAAATAGAAAAGAAAAATTTAAACAAAGGCAAAAGATCAATGACAAAACCTAGTAAATTATTTACTCACTTAAATGTGCTTAATTTACATTCTATGAATTATGTAAGAAAGATCTGGCCTTATAGATAGCTCTGGACAGTTTTTTTTTTTTTTTTTTTTAGTGATCACTTATTTTATTTTATTTTATTTTATTTTTAACATTTTAAAGTATAACTTTATTTTTTTTTAATTACAATACTGTATTTGTTTTGCCATACATTGACATGAATCAGCCATAGGTGAACACAATCTCCCAATGCAGAATCCCCTCCCACCTCCCACCCCCATCCTCTATTTGAATCATCCTGTGCATCAGCCCCATGCCTCCTGCATCCTACATTGAACATAGATTAGCGTTTCGTTTCTTACAGGAAAATATACATGTTTCATTGCCATTCTCCCAAACCATCCCACCCTTTCCCTCTCCCTCAGAGTCCAAAAGTCCACTCTATACCTCTGTGTCTCTTGTTGTCTCACATATAGGGTCATCATTACTGTCTTCTAAATTCCATATATATGTGTCAGTATACTGTATTGGTGTTTTTCTTTCTGGCTTACTTCACTCTGTATAATCGGTTCCAATTCCATCCATCTCATTAGAACTGAGTCAAATTTATTATTTTTAAGGGCTGAGTAGTATTCCAAAGTGTATATGAATCACAGCTTTCTTATCCATTCATCTGCTGATGGACATCTAGGTTGCTTCCATGACCTGGCTATTATAAACAGCGCTGCAATGAACATTGGGGTACATGTGTCTCTTTCAATTCTGGTTTCCTCAGTGTGTATGCCCAGCAGTGGGATTGCTGGGTCATAAGGCAGTTCTATTTGCAATTTTTTAAGGAATCTCCACACTGTTTTCCATAATGGCTGTACTAGTTTGCATTCCCACCAGCAGTGTAAGAGGGTTCCCTTTTCTCCACACCCTCTCCAGCATTTATTGCTTGTAGACTTTTGGATCGCAGCCATTCTGACTGGTGTGAAATGGTACCTCATTGTGGTCTTGATTTGCATTTCTCTGATAATGAGTGATGTTGAACATCTTTTCATGTGTTTGTTAGCCATCCGTATGTCTTCTTTGGAGAAATGCCTATTTAGTTCTTTGGCCCATTTTTTTATTGGATCATTTATTTTTCTGGAGTTGAGCTGCATAAGTTGCTTATATATCTTTGAGATTAGTTGTTTGTCAGTTGTTTCATTTGCTATTGTTTTCTCCCATTCAGAAGGCTATCTTTTCACCTTGCTTATAGTTTCCTTTGTTGTGCAGAAGCTTTTAATTTTAATTAGATCCCATTTGTTTATCTTTGCTTTTATTTCCAGTATACTGGGAGTTGGATCATAGAGGATCCTGCTGTGATTTATGTCAGAGAGTGTTTTGCCTATGTTCTCCTCTAGGAGTTTTATAGTTTCTGGTCTTACATTTAGATCTTTAATCCATTTTGAGTTTATTTTTGTGTATGGTGTTAGAGAGGGGGTCTAGTTTCATTCTTTTACAAGTGGTTGACCAGTTTTTCCAGCACCACCTGTTAAAGAGACTATCTTTACTCCATTGTATATTCTTGCCTCCTTTGTCGAAGATAAGGTGTCCATAGGTATGTGGGTTAATCTCAGGGCTTTCGATTTTGTTCCATTGATCTATATTTCTGTCTTTGTGCCAGTACCATACCGTCTTAATGACTGTGGCTTTGTAGTAGAGCCTGAAGTCAGGCAAGTTGATTCCTCCAGTTCCATTTTTCTTTCTCAAGATTGCTTTGGCTATTCGAGGTTTTTTGTATTTCCATACAAATCTTGAGATTATTTGATCTAGTTCTGAGAAAAATACTGCTGGTAGCTTGATGGGAATTGCATTGAATCTGTAGATTGCTTTGGGTAGTATACTCATTTTCACTATATTGATTCTTCCAAGCCATGAGCATGGTATATTCCTCCATCTATTAGTGTCCTCTTTGATTTCTTTCATCAGTGTTTTATAGTTTTCGATATATAGGTCTTTAGTTTCTTTAGGTAGGAATATTCCTAAGTATTTTATTCTTTTCGTTGCAATGGTGAATGGAATTGTTTCCTTGACTTCTTTTTCTACTTTCTCGTTATTAGTGTATAGGAATGCAAGGGATTTCTGAGTGTTGATTTTATATCCTGCAACTTTACTATATTCACTGATTAGCTCTAGTAGTTTTCTGGTCGAGTCTTTAGGATTTTCTATGTAGAGGATCATGTCATCTGCAAACAGTGAGAGTTTTACTTCTTCTTTTCCAATTTGGATTCCTTGTATTTCTTTTTCTGCTCTGATTGCTGTGGCCAAAACTTCCAGTACGATGTTGAAGAGTAGTGGTGAAAGTGGACACCCTTGTCTTGTTCCTGACTTTAGGGGAAATGGTTTCAATTTTTCGCCATTGAGGATAATGTGAGCTGTGGGTTTGTCATATATAGCTTTTATTATGTTGAGGTATGTTCCTTCCAGTCCTGCTTTCTGGAGAGTTTTTATCATAAATGGATGCTGAATTTTGTCAAAGGCTTTTTCTGCATCTATTGAGATAATCATATGATTTTTATTTCTCAGTTTGTTAATGTGGTGAATTACATTGATTGACTTGCGGATATTGAAGAATCCTTGCATCCCTGGGATAAAGCCCACTTGGTCATGGTGTATGATCTTTTTAATGTGTTGCTGGATTCTGATTGCTAGGATTTTGTTGAGGATTTTTGCATCTATGTTCATCAGTGATATTGGCCTGTAGTTTTCTTTTTTTTGTGGTGTCTTTGTCAGGTTTTGGGTTAGGGTTTTAGGTATGGAGGCCTCATAGAATGAGTTTGGAAGTTTACCTTCCTCTGCAATTTTCTGGAAGAGTTTCAGTAAGATAGGTGTTAGCTCTTCTCTGAATTTTTGGTAGAATTCAGCTGTGAAGCCGTCTGGACCTGGGCTTTTGTTTGCTGGAAGATTTCTGATTACAGTTTCAATTTCTGTGCTTGTGATGGGTCTGTTAAGATTTTCTATTTCTTCCTGGTTCAGTTTTGGAAAATTGTACTTTTCTAAGAATTTGTCCATTTCTTCCAAGTTGTCCATTTTATTGGCATATAATTGCTGATAGTAGTCTCTTATGATTCTTTGTATTTCTGAGTTGTCTGTAGTGATCTCTCCATTTTCATTTCTAATTTTGTTGATTTGATTTTTTTCTCTTTGTTTCTTGATGAGTCTGGCTAATGGTTTGTCAATTTTATTTATCCTTTCAAAGAACCAGCTTTTTGTTTTGTTGATTTTTGCTATGGTCTCTTTTGTTTCTTTTGCATTTATTTCTGCCCTAATTTTTAGGATTTCTTTCCTTCTACTAACTCTGGGGTTCTCTATTTCTTCCTTTTCTAGTTGCTTTAGGTGTAGAGTTAGGTTATTTATTTGACTTTTTCTTGTTTCTTGAGGTATGCCTGTATTGCTATGAACTTTCCTCTTAGGACTGCTTTTATAGTGTCCCAAAGGTTCTGTGTAGTTGTGTTTTCATTTTCATTTGTTTCGATGCATATTTTGATTTCTTTTTGATTTCTTCTGTGATTTGTTGATTATTCAGTAGGGTGTTGTTCAGCCTCCAAATGTTGGAATTTTTAATAGTTTTTCTTCTATAATTGAGATCTAACCTTAGTGCATTATGGTCAGAGAAGATGCTTGGAATAATTTCAATTTTTTTGAATTTATCAAGGTTAGATTTATGACCCAGAATGTGGTCTATTCTGGAGAAGGTTCCGTGTGCACTTGAGTAAAAGGTGAAATTCATTGTTTTGGGGTGAAATGTCCTATAGATATCAATTAGGTCTAACTGGTCTATTGTATCATTTAACGTTTGCTTTTCTTTGTTAATTTTCTGTTTAGTTGATCTGTCCATAGGTGTGAGTGGGGTATTAAAGTCTCCCACTATTATTGTGTTATTATTAATTTCCCCTTTCATGCTTGTTAGCAATTGTCTTACATATTGCGGTGCTCCTATGTTGGGTGCATATATATTTATAATTGTTATATCTTCTTCTTGGATCGATCCTTTAATCATTATGTAGTGGCCTTCTTTGTCCCTTTTCACAGCCTTTGTTTTAAAGTCTATTTTATCGGATATGAGTATTGCTACTCCCGCTTTCTTTTGGTCTTTATTTGCATGGAATATCTTTTTCCAGCCCTTCACTTTTAGTCTGTATGTGTCCGTTGTTTTGAGGTGGGTCTCTTGTAAGCAGCATATATAGGGATCTTGTTTTTGTATCCATTCAGCCAGTCTTTGCCTTTTGGTTGGGGCATTCAACCCATTTACATTTAAGGTAATTATTGATAAGTATGCTCCTGTTGCCATTTACTTTATTGTTTTGGGTTCGGGTTTATACGTCCTTTTGTGTTTCCTTTCTAAAGTCTATCCTTTAGTATTTGTTGGAGAGCTGGTTTGGTGGTGCTGAATTCTCTCAGCTTTTGCTTGTCTGTAAAGCTTTTGATTTCTCCTTCATATTTGAATGAGATCCTTGCTGGGTACAGTAGTCTTGGCTGAAGGTTATTATCTTTCATCACTTTAAGTATGTCTTGCCATTCCCTCCTGGCCTGAAGAGTTTCTATTGAAAGATCTGCAGTTATTCTTATGGGGATCCCCTTGTGTGTTATTTGTTGTTTTTCCCTTGCTGCTTTTAATATTTGTTCTTTGTGTTTGGTCTTTGTTAGTTTGATTAAAATATGTCTTGGGGTGTTTCGCCTTGGGTTTATCCTGTTTGGCACTCTCTGGGTTTCTTGGACTTGGGTGATTATTTCCTTCCCCATTTTAGGGAAGTTTTCAACTATTATCTCCTCAAGTATTTTCTCATGGTCTTTCTTTTTGTCTTCTTCTTCTGGGACTCCTATAATTTGAATGTTGGAGCGTTTCATATTGTCTTGGAGGTCTCTGAGGTTGTCCTCATTTCTTTTAATTCGTCTTTCTTTTTCCCTCACTGATTCATTTATTTCTACCATTCTATCTTCTATTTCACTAATCCTATCTTCTGCCTCCGATATTCTACTATTTGTAGCCTCCAGAGTGTTTCTGATCTCATTTATTGCATTATTCATTATATGCTGACTCTTTTTATTTCTTCTAGGTCCTTGTTAAACCTTTCTTGCATCTTCTCAATCCTTGACCCCAGGCTATTTATCTGTGATTCCACTTTAATTTCAAGATTTTGGATCATTTTCACTATCAGTATTCGGAATTCTTTCTCAGGTAGATTCCCTATCTCTTCCTCTTTTGTTTGGTTTGGTGGACATGTCTCCTGTTCCTTTACCTGCTGGCTATTCCTCTGTCTCTTCATCCTGGTTATATTGCTGCGTTTGGGGTGGCTTTTCTATATTCTGGGAATTTGTGGAGTTCTCTTTATTATAGAGTTTCCTCTCTGTGTTTGGGGTTATATCAGTGGCTTGTCAAAGTTTCTTGATCAGGGAGGCTTATGTTGGAGCTCTGGTGGGTGGATCTGGATTTCCTCTCTCTGGAGTGCTGTGACATGTGAGTAATGGGTTATGCGACGTCAGTGGTTTTGGAGTATTTTGAGTTGCCTGTGTATTGAAGCTCAGGGGCTTGTTCTTGTGTTGCTGGAGAATTTGCGTGGTATGTCTTGCTCTGGAGCTTGTTGGCCCTTGGGCAGTGCTCAGTTTTAGTATAGGTATGAAGGTGTTTGATGAGCTCTAATTGGATAATGTACCCTGTATTCAGGAATTCTTTGATGATCTCGGGATTTGGAATTACGCCTCCTGATTCTGGTTTTCAGATTTATTTTTAGAATAGGCTCATGACTTCTCCGTCTATTCAGCACTAATGTTAAAACATCTAGGTTAATGATGATAGGTTTCTCCACCTTGAGGGTCGTCCCTAGAGGATCGGTGAGTTACTTGGAGGAGAGAAGAGGGAGGGAGTAGGTAGAGGTGAGTGGAATGGGATGAGGTGGAATCATAAGAGGGAAAAGCAAGTTAGCCCGTAACCACTTTCTTGTGTGTGCTCCGAAGTCTGGACCACTCAGAGGTGGTCACAGAGTTATACATGGAAGAGGAGAGGAAGGAAGTAGATAGAGATGGACAGGAGGATAAAAGAGGGAGATGGGAAGGAGGGATACAGATCCGGTCAGTGACCAGTTCCCTTAGAGTTCTCCTCCTTCTGGAACGCACAGAGGTTCATAGGGTTGGGTAGAGAGGGGGAGGGGGAGGGAGGAGACAAAAGCCACCTGGTGGAGAAAAGAGAGATTCCAGAGGTGGAGAGAGTGGTCAAGCCAGTAGTCTTGCACTCATGTAAAACTGGGTACTGAGGATTAGGTTTTTAAAAGTACAAAATTGGCAACAAATACCAAAATGCCAAGATTAAAAATCTGGAGTATAAGTTGGATTTTCAAAGATAGATTATTGAAGAGAAGATGAAGAAGTAGAGAGAAATTAAAAAAAAAAATAGAGAAAAAAGAAAAAAAAGTAAAATATAATAAAAGACTCCGGAATTATTAAAAGACAACTTCCTTCACCAATAAGACTATATATGGCATTTGCTTAAACGATAGGGTTTTTTTTTTTATAGTAATATTAGGTTCTAAAAATAATAACTAGAAATATAGAATACTTAAAAATTTAAGGAAGTTTAGGAAAAAAGGATGAAAAAGAAAAGGATAAACAAATTTAAAAGGAAAAAAATAATTTTTAAAGAAAAAAACAAAATTCTTAAAAAGAAAAAAAATCACGCTTCCACATCATCCCCCAAAAAAAAAATTTTTTTTTTTTTATTATAAAAGTAGGAACGGCGTATCTGGCGCTTTCTCTGTCGTTGAGGGCTGTGTGGGGTCACTTCCAAGGCAGTTCCCTCTGTTTGACTTCTTCTGTTTGCTGGTCTCTTCCGTGTCTGATTTCTGTCTTGCCACAAGGCGGGTGGTGATGAGCTCTGCACTGGGCTTGCCCCTTCCCAATCCGCGGGATAACCGTGTGGGGCCTGCCCTATGTTTCATGCAATTCCCCGGTTTAAGCCGCTCAGGATTGGCGCTCAGGAAGTCCCCTCCGGGTGCCGGGTTTGGTTCCAAGTCTGAGTGGTAGGGAGTTTGGCGCGGACTATTGTTGCAGAAGTCTCAATAAAGAAGCTTGCTTGCAATTTGGTAGGTAATGTCTCTCTTGAGCTGCGCCTGCCCTCTTCCAGCGCTTCAGGCTCTGGCTGCCCGTCGCTGGTGGGGGGATGGTCTGCAGCCGGCTATTTCCGATCCGTTCTTTGTTCTGTGCGCGGGCCTGTCAGTGTCTTATGTTCGGGCGTTTCGCGTGTTAGTTACCCCCCCAGTCTGGTTTGTTGGTCCGGGATAAATCGTTCTATCCACGTGCGGACCCGATTCGGGCCCTGTTACGCCCGATTCTCGAGAAAAGCCCTGCAGCCTACGTCTCCCGCGGCCCAATTCTTAGAAAGCACTGTCGCGGGCGCGCTCCTCCCTGCCCAACCCCCCACTGCTGTCGGACGCAGGCATTTGCGCTGCTTGTCCGCTGGGGGTTATACTGTTGAATTCGTAATCTGTTGGTTTTAATTATTTATTTATTCTTCCTTCCTGTTATGTTGCCCTCTGTGCTTCCAGGGCTCGCCCCATGCACAGCTGTGAGAAAGTTCCCCAATTTTAGGGAACCTCTCTCTTTAGAGTCTCTTCCTGGGACGGGATTCCCTTCCCGTGCCGGGATTCCCTCCCTACCTCCTTTGTCTATAACTTCGTTCTTTAAAATAAAATAAAGTATTTCCTACCTGGCTTTGAAGCCAATGATCTCCTTTGCTGGATGCCTGATGTCCTCTGCCAGCAGTCAGAAGTTATTTTGTGGAATTTGCTCAGCGTTGAAATGTTCTTTTGATGAGGTAGAGAGGGAGAAAGTGTTCTCCCCATCCTATTCCTCCGCCATCTTTTTTCCAAATCTCTGGACAGTTTTTGATTGTTGCTTTTCTGAAAAAAATAATAATAATTTTAAAGGTTTTTTTAAACAACCTAAAAGCCACAAAGAAAATCTGTTTCAATTTTGAGTACTGTATCAGTTTATCTTGGTGACTCAAATGGTAAGCCTTGATTAGAATTCAGAGTTCTGGGCTTCTTGTTCACTACTCTTGGTAACTAATATTCATGAAACTTAGACTAGAACTCATGGAAATAGCAACAGTAGTGCAAGCATAGCTGAAGAAAACGAGTGCACTTCAGAAGCCTTATCAAAAAGAGGAAAATGTTCTTTCCTTTCATCACCTCAGAGGATTCAAGCAAACTGTCTGCCAACTTACATATTTCCATCATAATTATTTCTTTCAGTTGGACTTAACTACATCTCCCATCAGTGAAATCACTGGGCATGCATACAAGGTTGTGTAATCAATCCCTGTTGCTAAACTTCACAATCAAAAGAATACAAAGGAAAAATACAAAAATAAGCTTAATCACATGGTACTGACAAACTTAGGAAAGATCTAAGACTTATCCATTGTGAAAACCTAATGAGAAGGGTTTACTTAGGAAGAGAAAGCAATGGCAGTGAGATGGGTTTTGGTATTTGGGTTTCAGATGTCTAGAGCCCACTGAAAACATGGGTTTCTTTTTACATTATGACATTGACAGCTATTTGGTTTCATTTTTTTCAAGTGGAGTCCGCCATTTGGAAGGAAAAATGATGATCTCCAGCCCACTGAATTATTCACAGCACACTCTGAACCTAGGAGCATCCGTTATCATATTATCATCAGAGGCAACATAAGACATTGGAAATAACAAGTTCCCTGATACACCTCCATGAGATTAATAGGCTCTCTATGCCATACTAACATATCCAAAGTGACCTGAGTCATCTCCCATGTGACATTTCTGTCCCCCTCAAAATAAGTGAATCACTACCGTTGTAGAAGGGGGACTCTTCAATCCTTATAGTAAGTTTAAGTGATAGACAGATCTGCTGCAGCAAGAAGTTCTTTGGTGTGTGGTAGCTATTACCAGTTTAAGAGCTAATCCCAAAATTCATGTAGACCGAACTGTCTGAGTACATCATGAGCAATGCTGGACTGGATGAAGCACAAACTGGAATCAAGATTGCTGGGAGAAATATCAATAACCTCAGATAGGCAGATGATACCACACTTACAGCAGAAAGTAAAGAAGAGCTAAAGGGCCTCTTGATGAAAGTGAAAGAGGAGAGTGAAAAAGTTGGCTTAAAACTCAACATTCAGAAAACTAAGATCATGACATCTGGCCCCATCACTTCATGGCAGATAGATGGGGAAACAATGGAAACAGTGAGAGACTTTATTTTGGAGGGTTCCAAAATCACTCCAAATGGTGACTGCAGCCATGAAATTAAAAGATGTTTGCTCCTTGGAAGAAAAGTGACCAAAGCTATGACCAACCTAGACAGCATATTAAAAAGCAGACATTACTTTGCCAACAAAGGGCCACATAGTCAAAGCTATGGTTTTTCTATCAGTCATGTATGGATGCAAGAGTTGGACTATAAAGAAAGCTGAGCACCGAAGAATTGATGCTTTTAAACTGTGGTGTTTGAGAAGACTCTTGAAAGTCCCTTGGACAGCAAGGAGATCCAACCAGTCCATTCTAAAGGAAATTAGTCCTGAATATTCATTGGAGGGACTGATGTTGAAACTGAAACTCCAGTACTTTGGCCACCTGGTGTGGAGAGCTGACTCGTTAGAAAAGAGCCTAGGGAAGGCTGGGAAAGATTAAAGGCAGGAGGAGAAGAAGATGACAGAGAATGAGATGGCTGGACAGCATCACCACCTCAATGAACATGAGTTTGAGTAAGCTCCAAGAGTTGGTAATGGACAGGGAAGCCTGGTGTGCTGCAGTCCATGGGGTCGCAAAGAGTAGGACACAACTGAGTGACTGAACTGAATTGAACTATCTGATTTGTTACTGTAGTCAAATGGCAAAAAGCATGCAAAGTGCTTTGCACAGAGCTTACTACATAGTAAAAAAAAAAAAAACTCTACTATTGTTCAGTCACTGTTACACCGTCTTCCCTCTGATGTTAAACTTGAAGCACATTTGTGAAATCACAGGTAAAAACAACTAAATCTGGAGAAGTCTATCACTTATAGACCGAAATAGCATAATAATACAGGGGAAAAAAGAATCTAAGAGGATTTCACAGCTTGTTTCCCTGGTTCATTTTAGTGTTGTCAACCCTGTCAGGAAATTTCTCAATGATTCTAACCTAACTACTTCATGGTGCAATTTAAGTTTATTTCTTTATGTTTTGGATTCAGTGGCGGTAGAGAACAGATGGTCACTATCTTTTGCATAATAATAGTAAAAAAATGTTCTGTGGGTTCAAAGACTTAAATCTTTCCTTGCTTACTTTCTTCACTCAACAAATAAGTCTAGTTAATTAAACACCAACAGTAGCATCTGTTTAAATATAGAAGATGAGTGTTAAATATCAAGAAAAGATATCCATTACTATTTATGTGCACAAAACATCCTCAAATTTGGCTATTTTGAGCAAGCAACTATGTACATCATACAGAAACAGGACAGAAAGTTATTTCTTTGAAGATCTCTTTGAAAAAAAAAGATTTCTAGGAACTAAATACAAAATAAAAGTAAGAAAATTCTTAAGAAGCCAATGCTAGGATAACTTCTGCACACAAAAATTGAAGATGATTGGGATCAATTCTACCAAATTTTTAAACTCATGTTCAATTGAAGAGGGATTTGAATAGCTTTAGATTAATTTACCTAGGCCAATATAAACTTCAGAACAAATTATAGAGCTTATATTTTATAGACTTTATGGACTTCCCTGGTAGCTCAGATGGTAAAGACTCCAGCTGCAATGCAGGAGACTCAGGTTCAATCCCTAGGTCGGGAAGATCCTCTGGAGAAAGGAATGGATATCCATTCCCGTTTTCTTGCCTGGAGAATTCCTTGGACAGAGAAGCCTGGCAGCCAGATCAACAACATTCTGGATAAGACAGTATGCATCATTAAAGAATCTTTGATAAGACTAATGGGAAAAGCAGAAATCTGCTTACTTGGCTAACAAGACTTGAGAACACATCAAGGACTGAGTAGATGAAAATAGAAATGTGCACTAAAAGTAGCATATCTAAAACATAGACAGGACATTTTTGCATACATGTAAAGAGTGAAAAAACGATTTCTGGCATCAAAAGGACAACTCATTCATCTATATCTTCAGGAATTGAATTTTGTTGTTTTGCTTTGTCATTTTGTGTTTCTCCTTTTAATGTTTTTATTTTTCTCCACTAAATTTGTTGATAGCCTCTTTCTTTCCCTCTCTCTCACTTTCAAACATTTCCAGCAACTTTTGAGCTTTAAAAAACTATTCATTATTAAAATCAAATTCTATTACTGGTTACCAATCCCTTATATTTGAAAAGTTTCTAGAATTCAATCTAAAAACGTGTGAATAGCTTTCTATATCCCTTGGGTGATAAAAGTGTTCATGCTTTATGAATCTGACCTCATTTTCACAAGAGTTGGACAGACTTATACAGAGGGCTGAGCATCACATTCTTTCCAGATTTGTTTTTGTTTCTCTACAAATGTATAGTCACTCAAATTCAGCATGTTTTTTTAAGGAAATATTCACTTAATTTTCAACCTGTTCATTTTCAGAAAAGCTTAATCTACTTATAAGAATCATCTTACAAAAACTCAAATTTGGTTTAATTTGATTTAATGAAAGTTAAATTTGTTTCTAAAAAACAAATGTATCTTCTCTCATTTAAATAAATATATATCCATTTCACCTGCACAAGATTTTTTATTAAGGATCATAGCACCAACATATCCATGTTTTTGCTAACAGAATATGCCAACTTCTTTTTCCTACTTTCTTATATATTTTTCTCTTTGATTTGCTATATAAACATTTTATGTAAATGAAAAGATTTCATTCACCAGTGGAAACAGGTAAACTATGTAGTTGTTCACATCTTATTTTATTTTAGATAAAGAATTAAAAACTCCTAAGGGACTCTTTTTCATAAATCCCATATTATGTTATATCTTTCTTTTATATATTTTAATGATAAATTGTACTTCTCCTTCAACATAAAAAGCACAGTTATAATTTTAAAGTACTTTGTGAAATTAGTTATTTCATCTCCCTCTTACTTGGAGAAACCCAGATTTTATAGGGGTGAGTCCCATGTTTCTCTTATTCTAATACATTGCTGCGTAAAGTAGGCACTCAGATATTTGTTGAATGAAAGAGTTAGTTATGAATTTCAAGTTTCTGATATTTAATTAAAACTAGAAATAATCTCTTATGGCTCCAAGAAATGGCCTTTAGGGAAGGCAAAAGCAGGATGGCAGTGTAGGAAGACCCTGAGCTCAGCTCCTCCCACAAACACACCAAAACTACAACTGCACATAGAACAGCTCTCTCTGAGAATGGCCTGAGGACTGACAGAAAGGCTTTTCTACACTCAAGAATGCAACTGAGACTGATAGGAGAAGAGAAGCAATACAGCTGGGATCCACAGGAACCACCACACCCTGCAGGTAACCCAGAGGAGGAGAGACATATCACACACTTGGCAATCACCGTAAGGAACAAGGGTTCTAGCCCCACATTGGGCACTTTGGCCTAGGGTCTGGACTCAGGAACATGAGAGCACTGGCCTGGTTTTGAAATCCAGTGAGACTTAGCAGAGGACTAAAGGAAACTGAAGCTCTGCTGTTATAGGCATGAATGTAGTGTTGCTCATTCTTGGTCCCAGCACAGAGGCAGAAGACTGAATGAAAGGTGCTCGGTGCTCCGGCTGACCAGCTGTCTTCCCCAGCACACCGCCTCGACCACACAGGGCTGAAGCTCCAGTCCCTCCAGCTCCAGCCCCACCACGAGCCACAACAGTGAGTACTACCGCACTATGGTGAAAGCTGCAGCTTATACTGGGCTGTGGCTCCAGCCTCCTCCCCTCCAAAGCCATGAGCACCAGAGCACTCAAGGAGAAGCTCTGGCCCAGCCCACTTAAGACCCAGCTCCCCAGTCAAAGTCAGTGCTCACATTCTGACTCAATAGGAGTGCTCCCACACAGAGATACACCTTCAAGACTGGGAGAGGCAACTATTTCACCTAATTCCCTATTAACAAACAGAGAATATAAGACAAAATGAAAAAACAGAAGAATATATTTCAAACTAAAGATAAAACCCAGGATAAAATCCTAATGAAATGAAAATAAGTAAGTTACCTAAAAAGGGCTCAAAACAATTGTCATGAAAATGCTCCCTGAACTTGGGAAAAGAATAAAGGATCATTGGTAAGAGCTTCAGTGAAGAATTAGAAAATAAAAAAAGAACCAGTCAGAGCTGGATAATACAACAACTGAAATAAAACATGCACTAGAATAAATTAACAGCAGACTAGGTGGTACAAACGAATGCATAAGCAAACTGGAGGGCAGGAGAGTGGAATCCTTCCAATAAGAACAGCAAAAAGGGAAAAAAAAGGAACTCAAGCACTGTTGGTGTGATTGTGAGTTGCTACAGTCACTAAGGAAAACTGTATGGAGGTTCCTTAAAAATTAGCACTAGGACTATCATATGAATCAGCAATTCCACTCCTGAGCATTTATTCAAAGAAAGCAAAAACACTAGAAAAGATATATGTATCCCTGTGTTCATAGCAGCATTTTTACAGTAGTCAAGATATGGAAGCAATCTAACTGCTCATCAATCAATGAATGGATGAAGAAGTGGCATATATATATATATATATATATATGCAGTAGAATATTACTCAGCCATTAAAAAGAATGATATTTTACCAGTTGTGGCAACATGGATGGACTCTGAGGTTATTATGCCTAGTGAAATGTCAGACAAAGAAAGATAAATATTTTATGTTTTCACTTTTATGTGGAATCTAAAAAACAAAGCAAACAAATAGAACAGAACAGAAACAGACTAACAGGTATAGCGAACAAACTAGGGATTACCTAAAGAGAGTGGAATTGAGGGAAAGGTGAAATAGGTGAAGGGGATTAAAAGGTAAAAGCTTTACAAAATAAATAAGTCATAAGGATCTAGTATACAGCACAGAGTAAATAGTTAATATTTTATAACAACTTTATATATTAATCTAAAAGTATTGAATTAGTATGTTATACACCCAAAATTAATATAGTACTGTAAATCAACTATACATCAGTAAATTTTTTCAAAAGAAAGAAAAAGAAATGGCTTTCAGAAAACGTGATTCATGGCTTTAAAAAAATTCATTTGAAACCCATAATCCTATTTCAGCTGTGTTATTGAACATAATGCTGGCAGATATAGAGAAATAGATACTTTTTCTGATTCATTTAACATTTCTATAAATGATACAAACTAACTACCATGGTAGTCTCTTTGATTTTAAACAATGTAAAAATGGTTTGGTGACAATTCTGTCACAGAATAAAGTTGTTCCATTAAGCATCTCACTATAAAATGATCTGTGGTACTAATCATATCCCAAGAGACGGTTATATAAAGAAACTTCTTCACTAAATCAGCAGAAAGCAGATGCTTCTCTTGCCCTTACAGGTCAGAATTGCAAGGGCATTCATTTATATAAATTTTTGCATCACTTTATGTTCATTGTATCCATAACAGTGTAAAACTAATTAAGGGGCAAGTCCCTGGAGCTCATTAGCTTTCATCTTCCCTTTAGGATCAATTACATAAAGAAAATAAGTGCCTATAAGTAAGTGCTTTTGGCTCATCTCATCTCTCTTTTTGTCTTGGTAAACATGAATATTTACTTGGACTTGTCAACTTTTGAACAAGGTGTCCTGCTTCCAAAAGTATTTATTTGGATTCTGTCCCACTGACAAAAAAAAAAAAGATGTCAGAAACCAACCTAGATAATACAGCTATGCCAAAACTTATCTGACTGTCAGAAGGTAGCCCATGGAGGCTCAGATCCACAAAACATTTCTCTGTTTCTTTAAGCTCAAATGGTGCTGGAATAATTCCAAATATTTTAGGGTCTGAAGAGCTTAATGTTCTAATTTTATTAAAATGTATTAACAGGAGTATCCTTTCTCATCAATACCAGTTAATCAAGGCAAAGAGAGGTATTGATCACAAGCAGTTACCTCAGTTAAAGCAATATTAATATTCCTACATAATTTAAAACAAAAATAAGGATCATCCAAGATATTTAAGTTGGAGAAGGAAACAGTACCCCAATTCAGTATTCTTGCCTGGAAAATCCCATGGACAGAGGAGCCTCGAGGGCTGCAATCCATGGGAAGACAGACACAACTGAGGGACTGAGCAGAAGATATTTAAGGAGGTTTGCTTGAAGGGCAATGGGAGCACGGACGATTTTTTTCCCTGACAACTCTAATAAAGCCTTCAAAAGCAATGCAACCCAAACCATCAGTTGCTTCATTTTGTTTAATATACAGTTAAAGCCTTCACTAACCTCTCCTGTGAATGATTTGACAAAATACGACTCAGTGTGAACCATATTACATGGCATATTAGGCAGAAAAATGCCAAGAGCAGAAGGCAATCATCAGATGCGGGATCCGTAAAGCAAATTTACTGAAACTGTTAGTAAATTTACTGGATCGTTGCTTTTGGAATTCCACATAAATCATGCAGGTCACTGTATTTAGAAAAAGTACATACTGCCTAAATGCAATGTCCAAAAATGACAACAGAATGTTCCCTGATACTACTTTAGTTGAGAATGACCTGCCTTTGGTTTGGCATTTCCTACAGATCCAGACAAATATGCTTCCAATCTTTATTCAAATAGAGTATTGGATAGCTTTTCAAAACCAATAACAGAAAATTGCTTTTGAAAAGCTAGAGAATACACCTTCACTTGAGTACTTCAGTACATAGCCACCACAGATGGTAGTCCTACGTCTAATTTTAGCCAGCTCTCCAGCCAAACAGCAAATACTCAATAACAGAGGGTTGCTGCCATCTACAGGCTTCATGAAATTTTATCCTAAATATTTAAAATTTTTTCTGAAATTATGGACAAAAGCCCCTATTTTAAATAGACTCAAGGTATCAACCTGCACTTCCAAAAAAAATACATAAGAAAGCACCCTGTTCATTAAAATCTTTCAAAGGGTCTCTGAGATTTCTTCCTATTAGTTGGACTTGATCTTTCATACCCAGATACACTTAATGTATCTGGGTATGAAATATATTTAAAAACAAATATTTTAAAACCTAGAATAATTTTAGTAAATTAGCTTTCTTGTAGGAGAAGGAAATGGCAACCCACTCCAGTGTTCTTGCCTGGAGAATCCCAGGGACGGGGAGCCTGGTGGGCTGGAAGCGACTTAGCAGTAGCAGCAGCAGCTTTCTTGTAACAAGTAAACACAAATAGTAATAATTATCTTATGACCTTATCTATATTTTCACAGTGGTCTTCATCATCATGAAATTAATTTCTCCCTCTTATAACCTCTTACTTAGTAACATACAAATTACTATTAAATGCCATGAGGCAAAATGATTGACTGCTGAGAATCTGAATTGAGAAGACTCATCTTCAAACTCTGGCTCTACAGCTCATCAGTGGTATGACACTGACAAGTAACTTGGCAAATCTGTGTCTCAGTGTCTTAATTATGAAAGTGGAAAAAATATCTGTTCCATAAGGCATTGTGAGATTTAAATTTAAAAATTTGTTAAGGACACTAACAACAGTCACTGACATTTAGCTCTTTAAATGTCAGCCTTATCATAATAAATGCTATTGTTAAATAAATAAATAATAAATGCTATTGTTATCAGAATAAAAGTCACATCTTAAAAGGTAAGGAATGGGATTTTGTTATCTTATTATCTCTATGCATGTATGTAAATTTATGTATTCACACACAAACATACACACACACAAAAACACACACATACATGTGGAGGTGTTACCTATATTCCCATATGTCAACATAGTAGGTAAGGCCAAAGTATTTATTCCAGGTGTTCTCAAACCTGGTTGAGCATTGTAGTATCTTTGGGAAATCTTAAAAACTGTGGATGCCCAGCTTCACTCCAAGATTCTGACTGATCATAGGCCTTTTCTTTTCAAAGCATCCCAAGTGATTCTAACATATGGTCAAAGTTGAGAACCAGTATTATATATACATTCAGTTTTACAATTTTATTATATTAAAAATTAAATTATAGATTCTTTTAAATATGCATGTGTCAAAAACTTATGATATTCATCACTGTGTAGCTAATTTTATGATGTCATATATATTGTTTTTCAGTTATGTCTCTATTGAAAGCATTTATACAATAAACTATTTTCCTAGTTGTTAGCACATTTTGACAATGGATAGGAAAACATCATATTTGTTTTTACCTATCAGCAACACCACTAGTGAGGATTCTATTGTTAAAGCATACCTGCTTATTTGGTTGAAGTATTTTAGCTTGTTAATTTGTAGTTTAAAATTTGGGGAGATTCCTATAAGCCTGATTCTTTAGCAAGTTACCCTAGCCAAATTGGAGTAAAGGCTAAAGGCTAATTCCATATTTGTAATGTGAAAACAAATGAGACAAGAAAAGTTAAAAGGAAGAAGTCATTACAGTCTATAAAAGCTAGCATTTTACATTCTGCAAGTACATTCTGAATTTTTAAACCACAACTTAATATTTACAGAGCCTGGGTCATATCTGGATTCAGATGTACATTCAAATGGAAAGTTTTTATGATTCTAACTGCATATCTGAGTTAGTCCTAACAATTTCAGCATAGTTAAAATGATACTCTTGATTATAGTATGAATATGAACACATAGTACCAAATTACAATCTTTCAGTAGCAACCTTCATCTTAAAATGGAAATTTTTCACAAATGATATACTGTTTTCCTAGCAATGCTTACCTAACAAGTACTGAGTTACTTTTTAGAGTGTAAACAGATGCTTTTCCACTTCTTCCTGGAGTATACATCTTCATATGGTCTGTGTAGTTGACATATAATTCAGGCATTAATATTATAAAAATGAAAATATTTCACTCAAAGTAGCAAATTAAACAGCTAAGGGAGGGAAGTAGACTTCTCAGATATAAGCAACCTTTAGATTGTTTAGGGTAAAGCATGGCATAATTATATTTTGTGTGAATTTATTACTGAATACTCTGTAATGGCCTACATGGGAAAAGAACCTAAAGAAGAGTAGATATATGTCTCTGTATAACAGATTCACTTTGCTGCACACAGCAAACTGACGCAACATTGTAAATCAACTATAATTCTATTAAAAAATGTTTTTGAAGCTAGTAAAAAAAAAAAAAAACTAGTTGCTACTCTTCTCATAAACACTTAGGCTCTGGAGTTAAGAAACCTGAAATCAGATCTGAACTGTTCAAGTTACTTTACTTTTCCATGCTTCAGTTTCCATGTCTATAAAGTGAGGATAATGACAGTGCCGACCTCAGAGAATTGTTGAGAATATTAAATGAAATTATACATGTGGGTTAGTGTTGAGTACATAGCAAGCATTCAATAAAGTTTGCTATTATTATGATAGAGAATGAGATGATTGGATGGCAGCTCTGACTCAATGGATATGAGTTTGAGCAAACTCCAGGAGACAGTAAAGGACAGGAAGCCTGGCCTGCTACAGTCCATGGGGTCGCAGAGAGTCAGACTTAGTGGCTGAATGATAAAAAAATACATGTGACATATGTGAATTAGTATCCAGTACATAGCAAGCACTCGGTGAAGTTTGTTGTTAGTATGCCACATGATGAAGGGTTAAGGAGTACCCTAACAGTGAAGAAGAAAGACAGTGAGACCTAGAGAAAGCTGAGACTGGTAGAAGCTCAGTGATCTAAAGGTCACAAGACTATTTGAGCTGATCCAGGTCATATTCAAAGTTAGGTTGGCCTCCAGTCCAACTGTATAACACATTATAATACAGTGTAATACTTTTACAGTATAATTCATTATTTCTGGCAAAGACTGCTAACTGTCCTCTTTGCTTTAGTAATAGAATTTCTGCACTTCCTCCTGGCACAGGGTCACACAACAGACTATTTTTTACATTCTTCCTTTTAAATAGATGTCTCCATATGTCTCTATCCTCAGCAGTGGGATATGGAGAGGACTGAAATATGCTACTTCTGGGCCAGTCTTCTAAAAGGAAGATGTTTGGTCCTATTTTCTCCTTCCCTTACCCTAAAGGCTAGAACATGGGAAAGGTGCTAGTGAAGCAGCTCCAGCCTTTCAAGAGAAGACTTCATCTGGGTGGACAAGAAAAGGAAAGGAAATCAGATTTCTGGCTGACATCATTGAACAGAGCTGACCACCGCCTTGGACCACCCATCCACCTCTGGATTATCGCATGTCAAGAGAATAAGCTTTTATTTTGTGTAAGACACTTGATCCACCTTCTGTATACTTACACTATTTCATAAATAACTTAACTGGAAGGGGAAAAGGGAATATAAAGCAAAAATAGAGGAACCTTGAGGCTTCACATTGATAAATCTAATCACTACTCTAAGAAAACATTGAAAATCTCTTTCCTGAAGAGTATTCAAAATAATGATAACTTTAATTGCAAACACACTATGTTCCAGGCACTAACTTTTTTGCATACACTGTCCCACTAAGCTCTACTGTATTTCTATGAGGATGGTCCTAATACATCCTCATTTTCAGGTAAGAAAGGTGAGTCAGTGATATTAACTAAATTGCCCAAGGTCACATGAGTAGAAAGTAAGAGCTGAGATTTTTAACCAAGATTGGCTTAATTCTACAACCCCAGATTTTCCTTACTCTAAATCCTGCCTCCCATGGAGAAATAGTAAACAATTTAGTAATTTTGAAGGTAGCTAAGGTACTAAGACTCTCTAGCACATGTACTTTTATATTACATTATTGCCAAGCAGTTGTGATTATTTTTTTCCTACTGGGAGGCATACTTTACATAATTACCTTTTCTTTTACCTAAATTTTATGAGTGTTTGTACATTGTTTTAATTGGAAATGTAAATTTGAGCTGTGCACACACAGACACAAACACATCAAACTTTTCAAGTTAACAATGAAGTCAGCTAGCTCAAAGTGAGTGAACAGCTGTATAGAATTTGGAACCTAAGTTGATAATTGGCTTCTTGTTCAAAGGAGCCAATATTAAGCAGATTATAATTTCAAATTATTATATTTTCTTCAAATAGACATTCTTTAATGAAACAGCTACTAAAGATTATTTCTGGAAACAGAAGACTGTCTCCTGATTATATGTTTTTGACCTCTGAATGAGAGTTCTCAAAAAAAAAAAAAAAAGTTGTAGTTTTGTTTAAAAACTACCCAGAAATTTCAGTCCTTTTTCTAAAGTATATCATTTTCGTCAAGTATAATATATATAGTTGGCCATGAGTAAATACCACTAATTTGAGATTTGATTTTTAGACCAGCAGTCAGTTCAGGAAAGAATGGCAAAACCTATCTGTGAATATGCTATTGACATTTGGGCCACTGTTTAGGAATATAAAAATTCTTTCACTAAAACTGTATCATCAAAACCATGTAATATGTTTCAAGCAAACTGTAAATTTAGTGTTCAGTACTAAATTTAACAGAACTCAAATCAAGACTCATTGAAATAGGTATTTAAATACAGATAATTTCAGATTTACAATCAGATCTTGTGAGTGAGTTAGTCGCTCAGTCATGTCCGACTCTTTGTGACCCCATGGGCTATAGCCCTCCAGGCTCCACTGTCCATGGGATTTCCCAGGCAAGAATACTAGAGTGGGTTGCCCTTTCAGATCTTAGTCCTTGCCATAGACTGCATGTTTGTGGCCCCTGAAATTCTTATGACGAAATCTAATCCTTAAGAGGTGAGGTCTTTGGGAGGTGATGAGGTCATGAGGGCAGAGCCCTCTGAAATTGGATTAACATCCTTATAAAAGACCACAGTGAGCTCCACTGAGCTTTCTACCATGTGAGGACATAAGAAGAAGATGAGCATCTATGAACCAGGAGGTCAAAACACAGATCCTGTCATCATGGAGCTCTCAATCCATGGCTGGGACAGGATGGAGGGGGCAGGGGTAGTTTATTTCTAATCAGAGCACCATGAATAAATGTTAAATCACAGATATGGTAGGTTTTATGGACTACCAGGCCCCTCTGTCCATGGGATTTTCCAGACAATAGTACTGGAGTGGATTGCCATTTCCTTCTCCAGGGCATCTTCCCAACCCAGGGCTCAAACCTGGGTCTCCCCGCATTGTAAACAGACGCTTTACCATCTGAGCCACCAGGGAAGTCCAATGAAAAGATTAGATTGTTACAATAGAACAAACAGGAGGATATGATATAGTCTGTGATATCAGGTGGACCTTCTCTGAGGAAGAAATGTTTTAAGTTGTGTACTAAAGCATTCGGGCTTCCCTGATAGCTCAGTTGGTAAAGAATCTGCCTGCAATGCAGGAGACCCTGGTTCAATCCCTGGTTGGGAAGATCCCCTGGAGAAGGGAAAGGCTACCTACTCCAGTATTCTGGCCTGGAGAATTCCATGCACTGTATAGTCCATTAGGTTGTAGAAGAGTTGGTCACAACTGAACGACTTTCACGTCACTTCACTTCACTTCACTAAAAGAATAAAGAAGCTACCAGAGAAGAAGATGTAGGTAGTTGTAACTATATGGGAAAAGGAAAGAGCACTCAAGAAATTAAAAGGAAGACAGTGTGGAGTTTGGAGTAAGATGAGATTGGGGTAGAATTGGCAGGGCTTTATACACTATGTTAATGATTGGCAGGGCTTTATACACTATGTTAATAATTTTGGTCACTGTCTTAGGAACAATAGGAAGACAGTTGAATGAAAAGGGGACGAAAATTTCATGCCCTCCACGTCCCAAGGAAAGAGAAGTCATGTCAAATGCAAAAAAAAAAATGATGACTTTTTGACTATTTAGGATTTTTTTAAAAGGTAATTGTGACTACATATTATTTTACCTTGAGGGTTAACTTTAGAACTAATCACCACCACTACCTCTTCCCATTAATATTTCTGCCATTAGGTGTGTAATCTAGAGGTACATGAAGGCAAGACATCTGATCAAGTTATAAGAGAAGTTTAGGGGTATTAAATTATGATATTGTACTTTGTCATCAGCTGTTGTTACACAGCTGTCTTAGAATAAACTTCTTTTAAAAATTCTCACTAATTTACCATGGATCCTCAAATCTGAATTAAGTACTTGTGAAAATACAGCTGCAATGGCTATTAGGAATAACCTGAAGAGCAAGTTTTCCAGTTGTTCTAAATATCATTATATATTATAATAAAGTTTTATTATATATAAAATGTGGGAAGATGAAATTTACTACTATAAGAGAACACAAGAAAATTGACTGAGAAAGTTCTAAAGAAGTAAATAAATTCCTTTGTGAATAAAAAAATCATAAAAATAATAGTGTGACAGGCTGGAAGAGATACGAAATATACTTCTAATGTTTTAATTTTCTGAAAGGATTTTGAAAGAGATGGCAATAATTAAACTAATTTATAAAGATAAATTGTAAATACTTGATAAGTATTTTATAGGACTTTCAAGTGATCATAAAAATAGAAAATAAACTATTCTAAAATCAGAAGAATATAAAAAAGGAAGGAAGCAAGAAAGAGAGAGAAAAGGATAGAAGTAAGTAGGGAATCAGAGAATCTAAATTCTTAGAGAAAACATTAACTTTCTAAACTGAATTACTGTCACTTATTAACTGATTAAAGAAACTACTAAGTCTTTCTATATCTCCAAACATTTAGATCTCCTAAATTTAACAGTTTTCAGGTTGGGGCAATAATAACAATAATAATAACAAAGTATGTCACTTTCATGTAAGACTTCTCTATAATTGATATTGAACTTCAGTGAGATAATAGAGAACATTTAAACCAATTTAAATAGAGAACATTTAAACCAAGAAAATAGAGTTCATATACACTATGGAATACTACTCAGCCCTTAAAAGAATAAATTTGACTCAGTTCTAATGAGATGGATGAAATTGGAACCGATTATACAGAGTGAAGTAAGCCAGAAAGAAAAACACCAATACAGTATACTGACACATATATATGGAATTTAGAAGACAGTAATGATGACCCTATATGTGAGACAACAAGAGACACAGAGGTATAGAGTGGACTTTTGGACTCTGAGGGAGAGGTAAAGGGTGGGATGGTTTGGGAGAATGGCAGTGAAGCATGTGTATTTTCCTGTAGGAAACGAGCGCTAGTCTATGTTTGGTGTAGGATGCAGGATGCATGGGGCTGATGCACGGGATGATTCGGGTAGAGGATGTGGGGTGGGAGGTGGGAGGGGGCTTCGGCATTGGGCGATTGTGTTCACCTATGGCTGATTCATGTCAGTGTATGGCAAAACAAATACAGTATTGTAATTAAAAAAAAAAAATAAATTTAAAAAAATAAAAAAATAAAAATAAAGACACACACACCAAAAAAACCCTGCTTCTCTCAAATGCCCTCAAAATCCTGAAACAATCTCATTTTATGGAATAGACATGCTACCAAAATGTTGTTCATAAACCTTTTATTTTTTTCTAATGAGATACTATTTCCCCACTAAATGATAATTTCTAACTTGCTTTATCTTTGTCCCAAGTCATTCTTCAATTTTCAGAAATGACTGACAGTTTCTCTGTAAAGCACTTGTTCTATGGTAAATGAATTCTAATTTTAAAACAAAAGAACCAATAGATATTACTTTTAAGAAAAAAAGGCTTTGTAATGAATATTTTTATGGTTATAGTCTCATGTAACAGAATAGCAACTCAAAAGACTACTCATTTTACCTTCCAAACTGTATTAGTTAGACTTGGGTAGTCTACGGCACAATAGTAAATAAAACCTCAAGAATCAGTGGGTTAGCATACCAAAGTTAGTTTATCTAACATCTAACTATATTAGCTAGGAGCACTTAAAAGCATCTCTCTTCATGTGGTGAGTTAGCAATTCAGGTTCTCTCCACTCAAGTCATGACCTGCAGGACTGCGATGGCGATAGAAAGTAGCACTAAAAGGTCCTAAAGTATATAAGTCACAGTCAGAACTATTGATTTGCATGTTATCACTTCTACCCATCATCCACTAGACAGAATTAGATACATAGTTTCCGTTTAACTGCAAAGGGAACACATAGATTTTTGGTGAGGTCTCTCTCAGCCACCATTTATCAGGTCTTATTATTTGCAGATACACTTCAAAGACTATCTATAGCACACTGGAATTTACATTCTAATAGGTTTCTATTGAGTACATATGCGTGCATGTTTAGATATGCAGGAAATCACTGAATCACATGCATTTGACTGAACACTAAAACTCTTCTACAAATTCTTGTCTTCCCTTGCTATTCCGTTAATTGGAAGCTTCTTGTCCTCTTCCATCTCTTTATCTTTCTCTCTTCCATCACTGGTTGCCTAGGAACAGCACCCCACCTCCACCCTGCCCACTTCTTATTTAACTAGAGGGCTGATTCAAGGTGTATCTACCATAGTAGAACTATTTAAAATGCAGGTGACTTAGAAAAGGAGAAAGATGGAAATCATTTATTACCACTCAACACTCAGTTGCCCACTACTATCACTAAGTCTTCCATCTCAATGCTCAGCTTCCCTCTCATATCCTTACCCAACAGTCAACAAAAGGAAGGAAAGACGAGAAATAGAAGTTAGGGAATCTTAAAAGAAGAGAGAGAATGTTTCCTAGAATGTTTCCTGCTTTCTAACAGTTCCAAGATGAAATAAGACCTAAGAAACAAATAGCTTCATGGTACATCCAGATAGATACATAGTCCTTCAAATGATCCCAGCCCAAGTGTAAGCCTCCAAAACTGAAAAGCATCTGGGAACACATGTCATTGCAGAATAATGATAAAAGGGGCCCGGGGGGGGCCCGGGGGGGGGAGGGGGGGGGGGGGGGGGGGGGGGGGGGGGCCCCCCCCCCCCCCCGCACAGCAGAGGATTTAAAATGCAAGTGGAGTTGTTTCACAGAAAATTAACAAACTAAGTTTGTAAACAGATCCATATTTGTTAGAGTCATATACAATTATTTTGAAATATGTGTATACATGTAAATTATAACAAGAAAGAAAAAGCAAAACTAGGGATTATGAATGAATCTTATTGTTGAATGTCCCTTTAATATAGTTTTAATAAGCCAACAGTGCATACTTGCTTAAATTACAAATGACAATATAGGAAGACAATTTTGAGAAATCTATTAAAATATTTAAGAAAGTGTTAGCCAATATTTAGTAGCCAAAATTAAATTATAGATTGAATACTGGAAAATAAAAAATGTTTGCAAGGACCTGATTGTGTCTATTCTGTTTAGTAAAACTTCCAATGGAATGATCTAAGCAGGCCCTTTTGAAAGTTGCCACCATTATTAAGTTTTAAAAGCTGACTTCCTAATCCTATTTAAATTCATATAACTTTCTTTTATCTTTATAGCTACCTACTACCTAATGTCATAATTGATTCATGGCTGAACTAGGAACTCAAAAATTTTAAACATTTTGTTAACTGTCTACAATTATTGATCTTATTCTCAGACATGTTATATTTTTATCAATTTTAAAGCATTTTGATTATTCCTACTGGTTGGCTTCCCTGGTGGCTCAGTTAGTAAAAGAATCTGCCTGCAGTGCGTGAGACCCAAGTTCAATCCCTGGGTCAGGAAGATCCCCTGGAGGACGGCATTGCAGTCCACTCTAGTATTCTTGCCTGGGGAATCCCATGGACAGAAGAGCCTGATAGGGTGCAGTCCATGGGGTCAACAAACAGTTGGACACAACTGAGCAACTAAGCACGGCACTGGTGGAATGAAGCAATAGGCATTCTAGTGAGCAAACATCATAACTATTTGAGGCATAAACAAAATTAGTGCTGAACTAAGAATGGATCCTTGGTAAAGAGATGAGAGTACAGATCACCTTACCTGTATCCTGAGAAGCCTGTATGCAGGTCAAGAAGCAACAGTTAAAATGAACATAGAACAATAGACTGGCTCAAAATTGGAAAAGGAATATGCAAAGCTATATATGATCACCCTGCTTATTCAACACAGAGGACATCATGAGAAATGCTGGGCTGAATGAACCACAAGCTGGAATCAAGTTTGCCAAGAGAAATATCAATAACCTCAGATATGCAGATGACACCACTCTAATGGCAGAAACTGAAGAGGAACTAAAAACATCTCTTGATGAGGGTGAAAGAGGAGAATGAAAAGCTGGCTTAAAACTGAACATTAAGAAAACTAAGACCATGGCATCTCATCTCATCACTTCATGGAAAATAGATGGGGGAAAGTGGAAATTGAAGGATTTTGTTTTCCTGGGCTCTAAAATCACTACGGCCAGTGACTGCAGCCATGAAATTAAAAACACTTGCTCCTTGGAAGGAAAACTATGCAAACCTAGACAGCATATTAAAAAGCAGAGACATCACTTTGCCAGCAAAGGTCCATATAGTCAAAGCTGTGGTCGTTCCAGCGGTCATGTACAGATATGAGAGTTGGACCATAAAGAAGGCTGAGCACTGAAAAACTGATGCTTCCAAATTGTGGTGCTGGAGAAGACACTTGTGTCTCTTAGGCTACAAGATCAAACCAGTCAATCCTGAAGGAGATAGCCCTGAATATCCATTAGAAGGACTGATGCTGAAGCTGAAGCTCCAATACTTTGCCCACCTGAAGTCAAGCACTGACTCACTGGAAAAGACCCTTATGGTGGGAAAGGTAGAAGGCAGGAGGAGAAGGGATGACAGAGGATGAGATGGTTGGATGGCATTACCAGCTCAATGGATATGAGTCTGAACAAGCTTTAGGAGATGGTGAAGAACAGGGAAGCCCAGCACACTGCAGTCTATGGGGTCGCAGAGAGTTGAATACTCCTTAGCATCTAAACAACAGCACAAAGAATGGGTCTTTGGTAAATATTAACAGTAAAATTTGTATCATTAAGGAGAATTATTTTATTCCTTGATAAATAGTGAAGAGAAAGTGAAGGAAAAAAAATGTAACTAGTTGAAGCAGTAATTTAGGTTCTCAACACAGAAACATTGAGAAACCAATGAGAAGCATGCCTACTTCAAGAGTATCTTCTCCTACAAGGGTCCTTTGGACTTCTCATTAAATATTGCTTCTGGAAGGCGAAGTGAAACTGATAGTTGCTCAGTCATGCCCACCTCTTTGGGACCCCATGGACTATACAGTCCATGGAATTCTTTAGACCAGATAGCCTTTCCCTTCTCCTGAGGATCTTCCCAACCCAGGGATGAAACACAGGTCTCCCGCATTGCAGGCAGATTCTTTACCACCTGAGCCACAAGGGAAGCCCAAGAATACTGGAATGGGTAGCCTATCCCTTCTCCAGCAGATCTTCCTGACTCAGGAATCAAACCGGGGTCTCCTGTATTGCAGGCAGATTCGTTACCAACTGAGCTATCAGGGAAGCCATGGCTTCTGGAAGTTACATGAAAACTTTAAAGTACTTTTCTACTGAAAATAGAGGATTTTGCTGCCTTTTGTAAATAATTTTGTTGCAACATGTCATTTAGTAAGGCAAGTAAAATGTGGCTCTTGCTCTCATTTAGTGAAGTAAAGGTAGCTATTAAAAGAAAAAGACACCTTGTAATCTGAATTGCTTCCCACTGAGCAGTCATCCTCTGGGCAGATACTATGCAAATGATACTCCATTTCCTGCATTACTCTGCACTGAATAGTTTTAACTTTTAAATCTTAACACTGAAAAAAATTTGTAATAAAAATTGTACAATGAAACTACAAGTAAAGTGAGATATGTCTGCCTAATCCAATAAAATAAAGTATTTCATTATAGTTAACATTATTTTTCTGTAATTTTGCAAATTCCAAGGTAAAAACAATCTTCCAAAGTTTGAAAAATCTTTATTCTACAAGAATTGTGTAATAAAATCATAAGCAAGACATTCAATTTATCAAACATCATGAATGGTCACTGGTAAATGCTTTGGAGTCCTTCGGGATCATATGGACCTGGATTTGCATCCTAGTTCTAATACATTTTTATGATACTTGACAATGTATTGCACTCATTAAACCTTAGTTCCTCATATGTACAATAGAAATAATAATCCCTGATTCACAAGGTAGTTAAGAAATTTAAAGGAAGTTATAGACTTTTAAGTACTCATCAAGGTGCTTGGAAGAGTACATGCCCCAAAAGTGATTATCTATTAGGAAGATCCCTGGAGAAGGAAATGGCAATCCACTCCAGTACTATTGCCTGGAAAATCCCATGGACAGAGGAGCTTGGTAGGCTACAGTCCATGGGGTCGCAAAGAGTCGGACATGACTGAGGGACTTCACTCATTCACTCATTCTTATAATGTACACTATGCAGAAGATTCCCTAGAAGAAGTCATGGCAATCGACTCCAAGATTCATACCTGGAGAATCCCATGAACAGAGGGGCTTGGCAGGCTACAGTTCATAGGGTTGCAAAGAGTTGCATACAACTGAAGCACCTTAGCACACATGCACATGCATAGTGTCAAAAATCAAGCAAAAGAGGATCATTTTAAGCTTTGAAAAATCAGGCTTAGTAAAATTCCTTATCCATAGGAGCTTTGAGGTAAAAGTACAAAATATTGGTTTCATTTAAAAAAAATTAATTTCATAGCATGCTATGTATAGGAGAAAACCTCCTAGTTCAATGTTGTGTCCTTATTTTACATATTTGGAAAGAAATCATGTTTTGCAATTATATAAAAACTGCTCTTTGCTCAAAATCTTGCTTAAAAGATGTCAGTCCTACAAAGCAAGCAGAAATTGGCGAGAGGATGAAGACTTTTAAGAACAGAAGCAAAAAAAGAAATCCATATCTCCCTGGAATTTCTCTGAAACACACTCCCCAGTTTGTACTGTGCATAAATGATAGAGCTCAAGCAGAAAGTGACAGCCTTATTTTGCTACAAAGTGGGCCTGATAGGTCAGAGTGCAAGGTTGATCAAGCAGATGAAAATTGAAAAGAGAAATTGTAGACATGAGGGAGTTCCAGAGGGGTCAGCCCTAAACTGTATATAAATATCTGCTAAATCTTAGAAGGAGTTCTAAATTTTAGATTTCAAGGATCTTGCTGAAAGACTAAAATTGCTTATCAAAGTTGTCACTAGTTGACTGTTTCTGGAAAGACAAGATTTGAGTTCAAGTTCAACCAAATTAAATAGGATTCACTTTCAAAACTCAATAAGCGTCAGCCTTACAAATTATGACCATATCCCAAGACAGCACTACACTCTTGGATTAAAGGTAAAATGAAAACAAACCATTCTAAGGGAGTTAAAACAAATCCTCTACAGGACCAATGTGATTTGCTAGTGATTTAAGTCCTTGAAATTCAACATTCCTAAGAGCAAAAGAACAGAATCAATTAATGTTTAATGTTAGACATGCAAAGAGGCAGACCCATAATCTAAAAAAGGCATCAATAGAAGTATAGCCACAAACAACCATGATGATAGCATTAGTATATAAGAACTATATAATATAAATATGATTAAGGAAACTGTAGAGGATGGATGCAATGACTAAAGTGATGAGGAATATCAAGAGAGATTTTTAAATTCTGACTACTAGATAGAACTAGTAACTAGATGGAAATTCTAGAAATGGAAAATATAATATTAAATTATAAAATTTATAGGATTAATGGCAGATTGGACTCTGCAAAAGAAATGAACAGTGACTGTGAAGACTGATAATACAGAGGAAAACGGTAAACACAAATGCTGAACTGAAACTACAAGATAATCAGTTCAGTTCAATTCAGTCACTCAGTCATTTCTGACTCTTTGCAACCTCATGGAACTGCAGCACCCAGGCTTCGCTGTCCATCACCAATTTCCGAAGCCTACTCAAATTCGTGTCCATCACATCAGTGATGCCATCCAACCATCTCATCCTCTGCCGTCCCCTTCACCTCCCACCTTCAGTCTTGCCCAGCATCAGGGTCTTTTCAAATGGGTCAGTTTTTTGTATTAGGTGGCCAGAGTACTAGGGAATCAGCTTCAGCATCAGTCCTTCCAATGAATACTCAGGGACTGATGTCCTTTAGGATGGACTGATTGGATCTCCTTGCAGTCCAAGGGACTCTCAAGAGCCCTCTCCAATACTACAGTTCAAAAGCATCAGTTCTTCAGTGCTCAGCTTTCTTTACAGCCCAACTCTCACACCCATACATGACTACTGGAAAACCATAGCTTTGCCTAAATGGACCTTTGTTGGCAAAGTAATGTCTCTGCTTTTAATATGCTGTCTAGGTTGATCATAACTTTTCTTCCAAGGAGCAAGTGTCTTTTAATTTCACAACTACAGTCACCATCTGCAGTGGTTTTGGAGCCCCCAAAATAAAGTCTGTCACTGTTTCCATTGTTTCCCCATCTATTTGCCATGAAGTGATGGGACTGGATGCCATGATCTTCGTTTTCTGAACATTGAGCTTTAAGCAGACTTTTTTACTTTCCTCTTTCACTTTCATCAAGAGGCTCCTTGGTTCTTTGCTTTCCTGCCATAAGGGTGTTGTCATCTGCATATCTGAAGTTATTGATATTTCTCCCAGCAACCTTCATTCCAGCTTGTGCTTCATCCAGCCTGGCATTTTGCATGATATACTCTGCATATCTTTAATCCAATTTTCTGTTGATGGGCAGAGTTGTGTTCCCCGCCATTGCTTGACCTGAGGTCAAACTATGGTGGGGGTAATGAAGATAATGGCGACCTCCTTCAAAAGGTCCTACACACACACTGCTGCACTCAGTGCCCCTGACCCTGCAGCAGGCCACTGCCAACCCATGCCTCTGCTGGAGACTCCTGGACACTCACGGACACTCAGGGGTCAGTCTCTTGTTGAGTCACTGCTCCTTTCTCCTGGGTTCTGGTGCACATAATGTTTTGTTTGTGCCCTCCAAGAGTCTGTTTTCTTAGTCCTGTGTAAGTTCTGGTGGTTCTATTGGGTGGGGGAGGGGCAGGGGGGGGGGGCAGGGGGGGGGTGGGGGATGATGGCGACCTCCTCCATGAGGGCTTATGCCATACCCAGGTCTGCTGCACCCAGAGCCCCTGCCCCTGCAGCAGGCCACTGCTGACCCATACCTCCACAAGGGACACTCAAACACAGTTCTGGCTCAGTCTCTGTGGGTTGGGCATGCATTTTGTGCCTTTCCCAGGTCTGAGCAGCTCAGGCGACCAGGTTCTTGGTGAGCGCACTGTCTCAGATGGGCCAAGCATCTTAATCACCTCCCCGGTCCTAGCTGCTCGGTTTCCCGGGTGTGCCGTGAGAGCACAATCTCAAGTGTGCCATATGTCTCCTCTAAACCGCTGATCTCAGGCTGCAACCCTCCTGGTGGATGTCAACCATCCGAGATCTCAGGAAGACTTGGTCAGCAGCTGGGAGACTGCTCACAGTTGCTGGAAGATGCTGTCTCTGGGGGCTGAGATTGCAGCAGCCCTTGCCTTCTGGCTCTGGCTGTGGTACCTCTGCCTCTCTGCCAGGGAGGGGGCCAGTACACAGCCTGCTGCTCTCCTTTGGTATTCTCTTAATCCTTTGTTCTGTGAGCAGACCAGGCTGCATGTTAGGTTGTTAGATTAGAGCCTTTTGCAGAAAATTTCTCCTTTCCACAGTTGTTGTTAGGTGTGTATTCTGTGGGGTTTTTTTGTTTTTGTTTTTTCTCCCAGGTATGTTGCCCTCTGAGATTCCAAAACTCCCCACAGACCCACCTGTGAGAGAGTTTCCTACTGTGTGGAAACTTTTCGTCCTTCATGATTCCCTCCCCAGGACAGGTCTCCTTCCCTAAGTCTTTTGTCTCCCTTTTTGTCTTTTATATTTTGTCCCACCTCCTTTCAAAGGGAATGAGCTGCCTTTCGGGGTGCCTGGTGTCCTCCACCAGTGTTCAGAAGTTGTTTTGTGGAAGTTGATCAGCATTCAAAACAAGACAGGGAGCAGACTGTGGCTCAGATCATGAACTCCTTTTTGTCAAATTGAGACTTAAATTGAAGAAAGTAGGGGAAACCACTAGACCATTCAGGTATGACCTAAATCACATCCCCCTATGGTTATACAGTGGAAGTGACTAATAGATTCAAGGGATTAGATCTGATAGATAGAGTGCCTGAAGAACAATGTACAAAGGTTCATGACATTGTACAGGAGACAGAGATCAAGACCATCCCCATGAAAAGGAAAGGCAAAAAGGCAAAATGGTTGTCTGAGGAGGCCTTACAAATAGCTGTGGAAAGAAGAGAAGTGAAAGGCAAAGGAGAAAAGGAAATATATACCCATTTGAAGGCAGAGTTCCAAAGAAGAGCAAGGAGAGATAAGAAAGCCATCCTCAGTGATCAATGCAAAGAAATAGAGGAAAACAATAGAATGGGAAAGACTAGAGATCTCTTCAAGAAAATTAGATACCAAGAGAACATTTCATGCAAAGATGAGCAAAATAAAGGAAAGTAATAGTATGGACCTAACAGAAGCGGAAGATATTAAGAAGAAGTGGCAAGAATACACAGAATAACTGTACAAAAAGATCTTCATGACTCAGATAATCATGATGGTGTGATCACTCACATAGAGCCAGACATCCTGGAATGCAAAGTCAAGTAGGCCTTAGGAAGCATCACTACGAACAAAGCTAGTGGAGGTGATGGAATTCCAGTTGAGCTATTTCACATCCTAAAAAGCTGATGCTGTGAAAGTGCTACACTCAATCTGCCAACAAATCTGGAAAACTCAGCAGTGGCCACAGGACTGGAAAAGATCAGTTTTCATTCTAATCCCAAAGAAAGGCAATGCCAAAAATGTTCAAACTATCACACATTTCCACTCCTCTCACAGGCTAGCAAAGTAATGCTCAAAATTGTCCAAGACAGTCTTCAACAATAGATGAACCATGAACTCCCATATGTTCAAGCTGGATTTAGAAAAGGCAGAAGAAGCAGAGATCAAATTGCCAACATCCACTGGATCATCGAAAAGCAAGAGAGTTACAGAAAAAATCTACTTCTGCTTATTGACTACACAAAAGCCTTTGACTGTGTGGATCATAACACACAATATGTGAAAAATTCTTTAAAAGATGGGAATATCAGACCATCTGATTTGTCTCCGGAGAAATCTGTATGCAAGTCAAGAAGCAACAGTTAGAACAAGACATGGAACAACAGACTGGTTCCAAATCGGGAAAGGAGTACATCAAGGCTGTATTTTGTCACCCTGCTTATTCAACTTATATGCAGAGTACATTATGAGAAACTCTGGGCTGGAAGAAGTACAAGCTGGAATCAAGATTGCTGGGAGAAATATCAATAACCTCAGACATGCAGATGACACCACCCTTATTGTAGAAAGCAAAAAGAACTAAAGAGCCTCTTAATGAATGTGAAAGAGGAGAGTGAAAAAGTTGGCTTAAAGCTCAACATCCAGAAAACTAATATCTGGCATCTTAGTTTTGGCATCCAGTGATGGCATCCAGTCCCATCACTTCATGGGAAATAGATGGGGAAACAATGGAAACACTGACAGACTTTATTTGGGGGTTCCAAAATCACTGCAAATGGTGACTGCAGCCATGAAATTAAAAGATGCTTGCTCCTTGGAAGAAAAATTATGACCAACCTAAACAGCATATTAAAAAGCAGAGACATTACTTTGCCAACAAAGGCCCACATAGTCAAAGCTATAGTTTTTCCATCAGTCATGTGTGGATGTGAGAGTTGGATTATAAAGAAAGCTGAGCACCAAAGAATTGATGCTTTTGAAAGTGGTTTTGGAAATACTCTTGAGAGTCCTTTGGACTGCAAGGAGATCCAACCAGTCCATCCTAAAGGACATCAGTCCTGAATATTCATTGGAAGGACTGATACTGAAGGTGAAACTCCAATACTTCAGCCATCTGATGCAAAGAACTGACTCATTGTAAAGGACCCTGACGCTGGGCAAGATTGAAGGCGGGAGGAGAAGGGGACAACAGAGGATGAGATGGTTGGATGGCATCACCAATGTGATGGACACAAGTTTGAATAGGCGTCAGGAGTTGGTGATGGACAGAGCCTGGCGTGCTGCAGTCATGGTGTCGCAAAGTGTCAGCCACTCACAACTGAGTGGCTGAACTGAACTGAACTCTGCACATAAGCTAAATAAGCAGAGTGACAGAATACAGCCTTGACATATTCCTTTTCCTATCTGGAACCAGTCTGTTGTTCCACGTCCAATTCTAACTGTTTGTCCTACCTGCATATAGGTTTCTCACGAGGCAGGTCAGGTGGTCTGATAGTCCCATCTCTTTCAGAATTTTCCAGTTTGTTGTGATCCACACAATCAAAGGCTTTGGTGTAGTCAATAAAGCAGGAGTAGATGTTTTTCTAGAACTCTCTTGCTTTTTCGATCATCTAACAGATATTGGCAATTTGATCTCTTGTTCCTCTGCCTTTTATAAATCCAGCTTGAACATGTGGAAGTTAATGTTTCACATACTGTTGAAGCTTAGCTTGGAGAATTTCAGCATTACTTTGCTAGTGTGAGAGATAAGTGCAATTGTGTGATAGTTTGAGCATTCTTTGGCATTGCCTTTCTTTGAGATTGACCTTTTCCAGTCCTGTGGCCACTGCTGAGTTTTCCAAATATGCTGACATATTGAGTGCAGCACTTTCACAGCATCATCCTTCATCATCTACAAGATAATATGAAGCTGTGTAAGTACCACTGAAGTCCCAGAGAGAGATGAGAGTGAGGGAGAAAATGGAAAAATAATATTTGAAGAAATAATGGCCAAGTTTTTCAAGTTAACAATAAAGGAACCCACAGACTTGATTAGCAAAGTAAATAAAAAGAAAACCATTCTACCTGGTAAGAGGAGAAAAAGGAACATATCTTTACATGATAATTCAAACTGCTGCAAGCTGAAGATAAAAAGAACAACCTTAAAAGAAACCAAAGGGGAAAAACTCATTTTGTACAGAGAAACATTGAGGAGAATAACAGAGACTTCAGGTAAAAAAAAAAAAAAAAAAAGAATTGAAGCCAGAAGACAATGGTACATAGGTTTAATGGTTTAAAAAAAAATTTTTTAATTGTCAATATAAAATTCTGTATCTGATGAAATATCTTTCACAAAATAAAATCATCTTCATATACATGAAATCTTTATAAGATTTGCTGCTGGAAGATCTAAGAAATGCTCAAAGTTCCTCAGGCTGAACAGAAATGATGATAGGTAGAAATTCAAATAGAAAGAAATGACAAGAACTGAAAATGGTAAATATGCAAGTAAACACAAAAACAAATGTTTCTTTTTTTTAAATTTCTTTAAAAGACAATACGCTGTTGAAAGAAAAATTTTAGAGTGTAGAAACCTACAAGAGAATATCATTCCCACCCTGACAATAAGGAAAATACAGATGATCTAAAAAAAAAAAAAAAACTCTTCTTGAACCCATGAAGACATCTGAGAACAAGGCAACCAACTGAACTGAACATCAAAGTATGACAAGTTCCACTGAAAAGAGACTGGACACACGAACTCTATGGCAGAGCACAGGAGGAAGAAGTGGCTGCCCAAACAATAAAATAGGCAGGAAGACTAAGAAATCCTTAATGGCCAAGTGTGGGCTTGCAACAGTTGAGAATAATCTAAATTATCAAAGAGAAAGGTTGTGCACACTCACTCACAAACTCTTTTCCAAGGATCTCTGCTAGGTACGCTTAAGAAAGAGTCTGTATAGGAGAGGATTCCAGAGGGAACCATTTCCCTCAAAGGAGGAATCATGTGGATGGTGATCAGCCACCAAGGAGGCACAGGCACAAAGCAATGCTGCTTCTGTTCTCTGCCCGAAGCAAAATACGTGGGTCAGAGGCGGATCTATATTCTTGCCACCACAGCCTCGGCCTAGATAACTGCTTCTGAGCAAAAGAAGGAATTCTTATCTTCTACCTCAAAGAATCAGAGAAAATTGATTTCCTCTAAAGAAGTGAAGAAGCAAAAGCTATCTGTCCCTGTGGAAAAGCACAGAAATCTTCTAGCCCGCAATCCTACACCGATACAAAGCAGAAGTCTGCTTCCAATGGGAAAATGTTAGCCACTCAGTCGTGTCCAGCTCTTTGCAATCCCATAGACGGTAGGCCTCCAGGCTCCTTGGTGCATAGAATTCTCCAGGTAAGAATACTGGAGTGGGTTGCCATTTCCTTCTCCAGGGTTCTTTGGAAAAGAGGAAGAAAATTCTATCCTACCTCTCCAAAGACATAATATATAAGTTTTTCTATCACGGGAGGGAGACCAGGAATACTGAGAAGGCCTTACTCCTAAGGTCCAGCATATAGCTCTACCTAAGACTGAGCCTGGACAAGAATATCAAGTACTCTTTAAATATGTGGATTGAGGAAAGAGCATAAAGATGAACTATCTGCTACCCCAGCCTCTATAGTAAGCATACAGAGTTCATGCGTTCAATTTCTATTCAGAGGGACTTGAGTACTTTGAAATACAGTTCGGTTGGTTGCCTTGGTAGGCCACCACTGGAGAAATTTGTAGCCCAATGTCATGAAAGGAGAAAGCAATTAGCACCCCACTCCAGTACTCTTGCCTGGAAAATCCCATGGACAGAGGAGCCTGGTGGGCTACAGTCCATGAGGTTGCAAAGAGTCGGACACGACTGAAGTGACTTAGCAGCAGCAGCAGCAGTGTCGTGAGAACAATAACAACAAAAACACTAAGTGCAGCTCATCTACTAATTATATTTGACTAAACTTCCACAGTAATGAACTGACAGAAAGAAAGGCTTACCATTCCAAAGCATGAATGTTATTTCTTTTTTTAATTAATTTCTTTTTCATTGGGGTATAATTGCTTTACAATGTTGTGTTAGCTTCTGCTGTATAACAACGTGACTCAGAAACATGTATACATATATCCCTTCCCTCTTAAGCCTCCCTCCCATCTACCCCCTATCCGACCCTCTAGGTCATCACAGATCATCAAGCTGAGTTCCCTGTGCCATACAGCAGCCTGAAGCAAAAATATTATTTCTCTCAGCCTCTATAGTTCTTCTACATACAGTAGCTGGTGTTTGATTCAGAATTAAAAGACATGTCAGTTACTCCAGAGAAATAGAACCAGTAGGACATGTGCATATGTTTGTAGACAGAGATTTGTTTTAAGTAATTGGCTTATGTGATTATGGAGTCTGGCACATCTAAAATCTGGAGGGTGAGCTAGCAGGCTGGAGAAAAGGAAGAGCTGATGATGAAGTTTAAGTCTGAAGGCCATCAAGCTGAAGATTCAGAAATAAGCTGACACTACAGTGTAAGTCTAAAGGGGGTCTACTAGCAGGATTCCTTCTTGCTCAACAGTCAGTTCCATTGAGACAACTGACTGAATGAGGTCCATCCACATTATGAATAGCAATCTGCTCTATTCAAAGGCCACTGATTTAAATGTCAATCTCATCCCAAAAACACTCTAACAGAAACATCCAGAATAGTGTTTGACCATGTATCTGAGTACCAGGATATTACTAAGCATCACAGTTTGCTTTTTAGTAGAAGCAAGGAAAAAAAAACACATTGACAAAAGAACATTGTCAAGAGATAAAAGAATTAACAGAATCAGAGGTCAAAATGCAAATAACCAATATAAGTGAAATCAATGACATTATCACAGATCCTAAACACATTAAACTGATAAGGAAATATTATGAACAACTATATCTATAATTTTGATAACACCATAGGGAGGTGACTCAAGTCACACAGCAGTCTTAATGCTGTGTAATTCCCTTTGGTGATGGGAAAAGGGATGTTGAATAAATGCTAACAATAATAGAATCTGCCATATCCAGTAATAACACTTCTGTTAAAAAAAAAAGCCATAATATATTATCATGTGTGCATGGAAGTTGCAACATTATTTTTAATTACAAAAACATTAGAAGCCACCTGGAATAGAGAAATAGTTGAATATATTTTAGTATAACCTGACAATGCAATATTTTGGTTTTTCTCCTGAGCATTGTGATTTTGCCTACTCAGTTATGTAAGCATCTTTCTAATGTATGGGCATCTCAAGAGTGTACAAGAAACTTCTGACACATTTCCGTCCTCCAAATCATGAATAGGTCACACACTCAAACCTAGTACTGGAGAAGTTTCCTTTAAATATGGAAAAATAATAACAACAACAGTAATAATAATTATAATTATATTAATTATAGTAATAATAATAACAGTGCAGGGCAATATCATATCATTATTCATATTCGTATCAACTATTAATGCCAATTTTTAAAAAATCTATTTTCACATGAATCTTATCTCAGGAATAGCTTGAGCTGAAAAGCGTTAATCTCCTAAAAACTCTAACAGGCTTAAAACTTTAGTTGCCAATCCATCAGCTATTACTTATAATTCTGATGGTCCAGCAGAAAGTTGATTTTAAAAGTAGTATTTTCTTCCATAATATTATTTACATCATATGGTTGTATATGCTTTGGAGTTCTCACACTATGCATTTCCCATAAAAATTCAAATCAATAAAAAATAACTGGATACTTACTATGCATCTAGTTATGTGCTAGAAACTGTAAAGAGTATATTTAAAAGATATTTGCCCTTGAAGAGCTGATATAACATTTCACAAGAATGTTACAGAAAACACAAATATAATACAATACTATATTAGCTATTTCACTATATCTGACAAGTCAAGGCAAACGAGCTTTGAAACGGTATTTTATTTTCTCTCAGTTTGCACTCATTTTGTAGCACTAAGTTCTCCTATTCTGAATATATGTCAATCTATTACAGCTTACATTATATTAAAATAATCCAAATAAAACTTTTCCTAACAAACTGTAAGCACTTCTACACCAGTTTATTTCTGTCTTGTTTACATATTGAGTATGCAATAAAACTAAGTAAATACTTAACTGAAGTGCAATAAAATTGGTGCTCACTCTACTGACTTGAATTGGACTGTGAAGAAGGCTGAGCGCCGAAGAATTGATGCTTTTGAACTGTGGTTTTGGAGAAGACTCTTGAGAGTCCCATGGACTGCAAGGAGATCCAACCAGTCCATTCTGAAGGAGATCAGCCTGGGATTTCTTTGGAAGGAATGATGCTGAAGGCTGAAACTCCAGTACTTTGGCCACCTCATGCGAAGAGTTGAGTCATTGGAAAAGACTCTGATGCTGGGAGGGATTGGGGACAGGAGGAAAAGGGGACGACAGAGGATGAGATGGCTGGATGGCATCACCGACTCGATGGACGTGAGTCTGAGTGAACTCCGGGAGTTGGTGATGGACAGGGAGGCCTGGCATGCTGCGATTCATGGGGTCGCAAAGAGTCGGACACGACTGAGCGATTGAACTGAACTCAACTGAACTACTGACTTGAATGACAAAAGGACACCAGAAAGGATGATAGACAGTAGCGTTTCTTCATGCCCCAGCATGTTTTGAATATCATTCCTCGGTATAAGGAAGTTCCCACTTTTTAACTCCTGCCTTAACCAAGGTATTGATAGAAAATACCCGTGCAGTTGGAAGCAGTCCCAAAACTTAATCAGACATTCTAGTAGGAAACCTTAGTGAACAATGTGAGGGACTACAGAGCATGGCTTTCTAGTGAGGGTGGAGGCGGCAGCGTGTCCAGCTCTCAGCCACAAAGCAACTTTAGTGTGTTCCTGGTGCAAAATGGTAGCAAGGAAAATTGTAATCCTGCAGCAGCAGCAGCAGTTTCCCTTCAGACAATTCTACAGTGTGGTTTGGGCATTGTTTCTGGTCACTTAGCCTTGAGTCTTGTGCCTCAAATCTCCAGCAGCCCTGAGAGCTTCTCGTTATCCTTTTAAAGGAACTCCTTTTCAGTTTAGTTCACCCAGACTCCTTTTCAGTTGTTTTCAGTTAAGAGCATTAGCTGATGCAATTCTAAGAGTCACTGATACATTATAAATTAAGATTGATATTTTTCTGTATATGTGGGAAATAGGGGTAATTCTAGTTATCAGAAGGACTACATTGGGGAGAAATTTACATGGTAGGAAATGGACTAGGATAAGTTACAACCAACACTCAAAGATCCATTCCCTGAAATCCTGCCATTCCTTAGATCAGGCAAGTTGATGTGAATAAATCAGCCTTCCAAACACTCCAGTGTCATGCAGGGAGAACTAAATGGCTTATTTTTCTTATTTCAACCACTATTCCCAAGACGTGCTTATATGCAGGAACTCAATAGCAAAAATTGTGCAAGGACAGAAACAATAACATTTCTGAGGGTCTATGTGGCCAAACATATCCTATGTGTGCTAGGTTTTTATTTAAATAGTGCGGTGCACATTTTGTTTTCTCAGCTGCAGTCTGTTGTACTGAGGTAATTTGACTTTCAGTTTATGAGTGATTCTAAAGTACCACTGGAGTGAATCCACTAGCTCTTGCCAGTGAAGAGGGACAATAATCTTCTGACCAGTGGTTTCTCAAGCCTGGCTGTGCACTGGTATATCCATCAGGAGATTTTTAAAACACTGAAACCTGGGTCTCATTACTAAAGATTCTAACTTGATGGTTCAGAAGTGTGGCCTGAGCACAAGGATTTCTCTATTTTGCCAGATGTTTCTCATGTGTGAGCCCATGCTTGGAACCACAGATCTAGACCCTAGCTAATCCACAGATTAGACATGTGGTCTGGTCTAAAAATATGTTTTAAATACATCATCTCAGGTATCACCTCTGTACTACTAAATCAGTATCTACATCTTTAAAAGGTCCCAAATGAACTGTACAAACACCAAATTTTGAGAAACATTGGCCTAGACTATTTTCACATCATTTGGGCCATTCAATAAAACTCCATAATCAGTACTGATCAATAAAAATTGTTCTTTTACCTGTCTTTTCATTCCTTTCCCTTCTTCCTTCCTCCCTCCATCCTCTCCCACCCCTTCCAGTGTTGTGTGAAGCATCCTGAGCAAATGTTTCTCTTCAGGTTAATAATGTGTATGCCTGGGATCTAAAAGTCCACCTTTCTCTGGAAATTAACCATTTCACAACTAAACTGACCATGGCTCAAGATATTGAGTGCACAGTGAAGCATAAGTTAATGCTAACCACAGGAGTGACATGTGAGGAAAACATTACTGATGAAGTACATTTTGCATATAAAGGATTTTTAATTTTGAAGTGGAAAAAACTCATATGCAACATTCTGACTTTATTAAATTAACAACAATATGGTCATTTGAGATTTTTACAAAATGAAGTAACAAGCCCTTCTGAAATTTGAAAGCAGTTATATTTACAGTGTTCCACAGCAAGGGGAAAAGACCCTGATGCTGGGAAAGATTGAAGGCAGGAAGAGAAGAGGATGACACAGAATGAGATGGTTGGATGGCATCACTAACTCGATGGGCATGAGTTTGAGCAAGCTCTGGAGTTGATGATGGACAGGGAAGCCTGGCATGCTGCAGTCCATGGGGTCACAAAGAGTCAGACAAGACTGAGTGACTGAACTGAACTGAACTGAACAGCAAGGGAAAATATCGTAATAAATTATTTTACATGAAATTGGGTTGGCTTTGTCTGGCTTTTTTGTTTGGTTGTTTTTTCTTTATTTTTATAAAAGGGATAGCTTAGAAAAGAGAAATTAAGGAAACACAAAAATATATTCTCTATAATTACCATTCATCTGGCTTAAAACATGGTAATCCTGATACTTTCATGAGTCCATGAATACTATATGAAAGCATCTTAAATCTTTTTAAATTTTTAGTATTTTAACTTACAACATGGAATATAAAAATTTGCCAAGTGGGGAAATTTTAGAATCTTGATAACAGTTTTTAAAACCAACAGACACATTTTGAATGCACAGGTATTATTCCACTAGATTTAAATCAAACATTCCCTAGTGCTTCTTCTATCTTCCCACCATGTTACAATATCAGGGCTCAGATAAGTTCTTCCTTGCTCAAAGTTTCTGTCACCTCCATACTTCTCCATCCTAAGAGACTCACACCACATAACAATTATCCCTTTGGTAACTGTCTTCCCAGGAGATGTTAATTTCAGGGAATGGAAAGTGCTGTTTATTGCGATATTCTCAGGTAGGATCTCAATAAATTTGTTGTAAGAACAAAATAATCAACTAACAATCAGTGATATCCAAATGTGTATTTTAGCCACTAAAGTTATAATAAAATTTCTCTCAATCTGGAGACAGTAATTTATAGGAACTCTTTTATAAAAAGAATTCAGTTCAGTTCAGTCGCTCAGTCATGTCCGACTCTTTGCAACCCTGATCCCATGAACCGCAGCACGCCAGGCCTCCCTGCCCATCACCAACTCCCAGAGTCCACCCAAACCCATGTCCATCAAGTCAATGATGCCATCTAACCATCTCATTCTCTGTTATCCCTTTCTCCTCCTGCCCTCAACCTTTGCCAGCATCAAGGTCTTTTCTAATGAGTCAGCTCTTCACGTCAGGTGGCCAAAGTATTGGAGTTTCAGCTTCAACATCAGTCCTTCCAATGAACACCCAGGACTGATCTCCTTTAGGATGGACTGCTTGGATCTCCTTGCAGTCCAAGGGACTCAAGAATCTTCTCCAGCATCACAGTTCAAAAGCATCAGTTCTTTGGTGCTCAGCTTTCTTTATAATCCAACTCTCACATTAGGAACTCATTTATAAATCTACCCATTTTTAATTATAGGTCTCTCTGATAAATGTTAAAAGTAGAAAAAAGCAACCAGAAAGGAAAAATCTTGCTGTGTTTTTCAATTTGAAGACTGTGCTTCTCAGCACAAACTAAAAATAAGAATTTTCTCTTCTTATTGTCACCTGTGAAAATCACACAACACAGGTCAAGTGGGTATAACCCAGAATATAACTTAAAAGGACTCCTTATTTTGAGTGTCATAAATATTTTATTCAAGATTTTTGACATATTTCATACAAGTCCATTCCAATCTTTTATGTTTTCCTTGGTTATCGTTTCTCTTACCTGACTATACTCTTTGGTGATGATAATGAGAATGATGACTGTTAGTTTTCTGGAATACTTTATGCAAATTCACATTAGAGTTTGTTAAAAGATTTTCCTATTTTTCCATATCAGAGATTATTTTTTAGACCCTATTCTCTTCCAATAATAAAAATATTCTTTACATATCAAGCTGCAAGAGTCTAAATTGGAGGCATCATTACCCTTATTGATGTCATTCAATAAATTTTATGGATGAACTTAACTAAATTAACACATGGTACAGACAAAGAGTAAATATCCCTTTATGAGTTTTTAGGCAAGGACAAGAGATTAGATTTTCAGTTATACAACATGCAAATGTCATGAGAGAAATAGATCAAATACCTTGACAAATCAAAGGATGCTTGTACCTTCCTCCTCCATGCTATGAACGTCTTCTCTAGCCACTACTCTGAACTACTATGTCAGTTAAAAATTGCTGCCAAGGAATACAAATTCCGGGCTTCCTAGGTGGTTCAGTGGTAAACAATCCTCCTGCCAATGCAGGAGATGTGGGTTCAGTCTTTGGGTCCGAAAGATCCCTTGGAGAAGGAAATAGCAACCCACGCCAGTATTCTTGCCTGTGAAATCCCATGGACAGAGAAGCCTGGTGGGCTACAGTCCATGGGGTCAAAAAGAGTCAGACGTGATTTAGTGACTAAACAACAGTAACACAACCCCCAGCCCGAAAGCTGATGTAAGCAAATTGTGTGTTGTGTTTCACTCGCATCCTGAGATGTTCAGAGATAAGTTGGTGGTGATATTAGTTCAACAGTTCAAGAATGTCAGCTCTCAAGTCTCTGCATTTTTCTGGGTCCTTCCCTCGTGATAGCTTTGTGGTCATAAGATACATGCTCCACATTTAGAACTCATCCACAGTACATTTAGGAAGAAGAAGGGCAAAAAAGACATATACCCAGTAAATCTGGCTCCTTTGTAAAGAACTTTCCCAGAAGTCTCACTTCCACTTTCAAATCAGTGGCTACAATTGAGTTATGTGACTATTGTTATCATCAAAGGCTATGAGGATTATGTTTTGAATTGAATATACCGCTGTTCTCCCCAAACTATCTGAATTCTCTGAGTATGAAAAGAAAATGACTCTTGGGTAGGACATATCATATTTTTCACTCTTTCCCTAAAATGAGTCTTCCTTACATGCTGCTTCTACTGAGCCTTCTCCTTGGCTTCATGATTCTCTACTAACATCAATATGTTTGAGAAATATGTGTATGTGGTGTGTGTGTGGATGTGTGAGAGTGAGGAGAGTATGGGATGTGGGTGTGTAAGTACAGCTATGGGTGCATGTGAATGAATTACTTTCTGGTCTACAGTAACACAAAGTTCATAACACAATGAAAAATAAATCTGGGAGAAATCTTTTTCTTTACAAGAAAGTACACCAATGATATTTTATCCCTTAAATTTGTATGCAATGTAAGAAGTAAATAATCAATCCATTCTCTTCCTTTGCCTGTGAAAGAAAGATTATCCAAACTAATCTTGAAAGCTGCAAATGATAGACTCTGACACACAGGTTAAGGGTACCTGAAATTATTAGTAAAGCTTAATATCAGGTAAGATATTTAACTTCTTGGTCTGATTTAAAAATCTGATTGTGTTGTCTTAAACACATAGACATTAGAAGACCACAGAAATCTACAATTAGGCCAAAACTTTGAAATCACTGAAGACATTATGAGTCAAATTCAGGGAAACCTATTAATAAGGTAGCAATTTTTCTTTAATGAGAAGTGTTAATACATGTCCAAAGACTAGTATGGACACGCTTATCATTATTAAAGAAGTTGTAGAAGTATAAAATAGTGTTGAATAGGGCTTCCCTGGTGGCTCAGAGGTTAAAGCATCTGCCTGGAATGCAGGAGATCTAGGTTCGATCCCTGGGTAGGGAAGATACCCCGGAGAAGGAAATGGCAACCCACTCCAGTACTCTTGCCTGGAGAATCCCATGGAGTGAGGAGCCTGATCGGCTACAGTCCATGGGGTCCCAAAGAGTCAGACACGACTGAGCGACTTCACTTCACAGATAACACACACAAAAAGAGTCACGTATCTTGATTTTAAATTGATTTATTTAAATCAATTCTCTAGTAATGGTTATATCTGGAAGAAGTCTAAAAATGCCCACCCAAAGTTCTCAGCTCCTCTGTATTCATTAAAATGCCAAACTAGGTACTGTTCTAAAGGAATTTTGAATATGTAATTAAAGTCTCAAGACAGTTGATCTGAATATGCAAAATTATTTGGTTGAGAAAGATGATGTAATTGCATGAGCCCTTTATAAGCAGAAGAGAAAGGCAGGAAAAGTAGTCAGATAGACTCAAAGTCTAAGAAATATTCAATACACCATTGTTAATTTGAAGATGGATGTGGACATATGAGGAGTGCAAGTGGCATTTAGGAGCAGAGAGCTACCCACAGCTAGCAACCAGCAAGGAAACATAAAGCTCAGTCCTACAACTTCAAGGAACTGATTTTGCTGACAAGAGGAATAAGTTGGAAGCAGATTTTTCTGCAGATCCCCCAAATACAGTCCATCAAGACAACATCTTGACTTCAGCCTTTGGAGACCTTAAGAAGGAAATTCAGCATGTTGGCTTTCTTATAGACAGAACTATAAGCTAGTAAATTTGTGTTGCTCTAAGGCCTGATGCTAAAGCTGAAACTCCAATACTTTGGCCACCTCATGTGAAGAGTTGACTCGTTGGAAAAGACCCTGATGCTGGGAGGGATTGGGGGCAGGAGGAGAAGGGGATGACAGAGGATGAGACGGCTGGATGGTATCACCAACTCGATGGACATGAGTTTGAGTAGACTCCATGAGTTGGTGATGGACAGGGAGGCCTGGCATGCTGCGATTCATGGGGTCACAAAGAGAGTCAGACACAACTGAGTGAACTGAACTGAAACTGTTTTACACGTGGCGATTTGTTACAAATAGAAAGCTAATATAGACTTTGGTATGGGGTGATCCCAGAACAAATACACAGAAAATGGCAGTAGCTCTGGGATTAAGCACTGAGTGGAAGCCGAGAGGAGTTTGAAGAGAACCTTAAGGAGCACTACAGAGGAAGCCTGAGTTGCCAGGAACAAACTGTTAGTTGAACCATAGGTGTCTATACATGACTGGGGAGGGTTCCGAATGAAGCATGAAACACTATTAAAACTACAGAAAGAGGATCATTATCATATTGTGGCAGAAATATAAACAGAATTTTGTCCTGAATTTATGTGGAAGGCAAACTTTCTTCCTTTCTTTCTTTCTTTCTTTCTTTTCTTTTAATTCATTTGGCTGCACTGGGTTTTAGTTGCAGCATGTGGAATCTAGTTCCCTGACCAGGGAGTTAACCTGGGTCTCCTGAATTGGGAGCACACAGTTCTAGCCACTGGACCACCAGGAAAGTCCCTGGAAAGCAAAATTTCTAAATAATAAACATAGCTATTTATATGCATAGATTTCCGAGCAAAGTGTTGGAGATGCTGCCTGGATTTTTATTTCTTGTTTATAGAAAAAAGTGAGAAGAAAGAGACAAATTGAAGAAAGAACAGTAAACAAAAAGGAACTAGGAGTTGATCTGAGAAATCCTCAGCTATCCTATGACAAAAAACTGCTAAAATTAATAAATTGCTTCTGAAAGTGTAACAGAGAAAAAAAGCTTGTGTAGCTGGGCACCCCTTTGCTCAAATCTTGGAAATATCAAAAAGGTCAGAATATTAAGTCACAAGAGAGTAAGGATTTGCTTCATAGACCTTCTTAAAATGGGGGGTTTTCAGAAAGCTTAAGGGTATTATCCATCAACCATTTCAACACAAGCCAAAGATGGAGATTATCTCAAAATGTGCTGTGAACTTGAGATTTGTCCACAGGATGAATCCCTGTGCCAAGGAAGACCCACAAGATTCTTGAGAAATCTATGTCAACAGAAATACTGCTAGCATAGACCGAATATATATATATATATATATATATATATATATATATATAAATAAATAAATGAAAGGAGGTTATTGGACCCCCTGAAATTCTACTGACAGGAATGGGCCAAGAGCCCAGAGAGAGAACTGAGAGCTCAGTGGGGAGAGCTGAGAGCCACAGAGATTTCTTTCCAGGCTTTAAAACCTAAATAAGTCTGCCTAGATGGATTTCAAAACTTCTTGGAACTAAAAGCTCCCTCTTATTTTCCTTCCCTGCCCCCAATTTTGAGCCATAATGTCTGTAGCTATTGTCTTCTTGGTGCCCCACCATTTTATGTTTGAAGCAGATTAGATGTTTATTTGGGCCTCCTTGGTAATTCAAATGTAAAGAATCTGCCTGCAATGTGGGAGACTCGTGTTCAACCCCTGGATTGTGAAGATCCCTGGAGAAGATGTTTATTTAGTATCACAGATAAACAGATGATAAGAACTGTGCCCAGAAGCCTCATCTGCACTGATTCAGATGCTTTAAATAGTGGGATTTTTAATTTTGAGATGATATTGTGTTAGAATGAGACTTTCAGAAATCGTGAAATGAGAGGAATATATCTTACAAGCAAAATGGACGTGAATCTTTGTGGGGAGCAGTAGACTGAAGTAGATAAAACTATGGTCATTCAAGGTATCCTGTCCTAATCACCAGGACCAATGACTATGCTATTATAGCACTCCCATGGTTACATCATGTTGTATAGCATGGTTGACCTTAAAATAGGGAGATGAGAATAAATGCTAAATGGACCCAAGATCTAAATGTATCAATAAAAAATAAAACCAGAGCATTACCAAAAAGAAATTCCTTTATAATCTGCAGTGAAGAAAGCCTAACTATGACTCAAAGGCTGAAAGTAATAAAGAGAAAAAAATAAATTTAAATATATTTTTAAAAAATAGAAAGATTACACAAAGCCCTAATGTAATTTAATCTAATCATAAAAGAAAAATTGTCTAGCTGGTGGCCAAGTAGAGGGCTTCCCAGGTGGCGCTAGTGGTAAGAACTTCCCTGCCAACGCAGGAGACATGAGACACAGGTTCGATCCTGGGTTGGGAAGATCCCCTGGAGGAGAGCATGGCAACCCATTCCAGTATCGTTGCCTGGAGAATCCCAGGGACAGAGGAGCTACAATCCATAGGGTAGCAAAGAGTCGGACAAGCACTCACACCAAGGGGAAAGTCAGAATGATTCACTTTGGAGATGAAATGGGCATGATCCAAGGCAGGCAGATAACCTCTAGAAGCTGAGAACCACCTCCAGCCAGCATCCCCCACTGTTAACAATCTGAATAAGCCTGGAAACAGATCATCTCCCCAACAAAACCACCATATAAAAACCTATGGTAGTTGCCCCTTTAACTTCAACCTTGTGAGACTAATCAGCTGAGGCCTCCTGGTTTTTTGACTCATATAACAACAAGTTGTGTAATCAAATAATATATGAATGTTGTTTTAAGCCACTAAGTTTGTGGTAAATTGTTAAATAGCAATAGAAAACTAATATCATTAAAAAAAAAAAAAGCCTTTGTAAAGACTTTTTGGCATCAGAAATCATCTTGCTATGGGAATGCTATTCATTTTAACCAAAACACAGATATATTTTCTCTGATTCAGACTCTGAAAATCATTTGTATATAAATCTAGAAGCAAAATATGAATCTTCAAAATTTCCTTTTCAATTTTAAATTTTAAGTATAAAAATGAGAATTCAAATAAACAGGTCAGTGAAGTAAAGCAGAAGTGTTTATTCTTAAACATTTTCTAGTTAATTAGTTTAACAAATATTTTTGAGCACCTACCATGTAGCAGACTCTTTAGGTATTATTAGTAATGGAAAAATAAACCATGTATATTTGCTATCTTCACGAAGCTCAGAAGACAGATGAACAATAAACCCTTTAATAATGATCAACATTTATTGGCTACAATTTATATGCCAAATGTTATGCTAGGATTTTTCCTATTCTTTTCAACAAAGAGATGAGTCTATGACACAATAGATGAATATACTAGCAACACTGACAGTACAAAACAAAAGGAACTTCGAGCTGTTAAACTGACGATTAAGGACTCATAAGACAGGAGGATAAAGAGGAGCATTCAAAGTAGAGAAAATAGTGTGGAATAAGTCTTGAGAGCATGAAACAGTGAGGTTTATTTGTGAAAGTTATAGATACACAAACTCGGCATGAGAAAAGATGGTAACATTGAAGAGACAGACAGCAATGGAAGAAGTTCTATGCTTAGCTAAGAAATTACAAACTTTTGCTAGTGGTCCCCAAAATAGACCTTTTACTCTTTGCCACCTACTTCCTTATTCTTGTATTGAAAGAGGTTGACTTACCTTGAAGAGAATACAGACAAGAAAACCCCAGTGAAAAACTGCTGAGTGAACCTCAAAATGCTTGCGTCTCAAAGACGGAGATCAGTTTTCACTCTCTTCTTTCTCATCTGTTTTACTTTTTCCTTCTTTTAAGTAAGTAATCCAGGACCAAATCATTTAGCTGTATGACTAGATTTCTAAAACTGTACACTCATTTTGAGCACTTATCTTAAACGTTTTACACAGAGAGGTTATACTATTTACCTAAGTCCTGTAACTTGAAGGATGCTTATCCAGAATCTGAGTTCAAGTATTCTGACTATGTCTTAAGTTACCTTTGTAGTTCTCACATAACGATGTTTGACAATTAAAAATTTTTATATTTTATATGTAAAATATTTTAAGTACTTATAAAACCAGTAAGACTTTTAAGGTAAGTGCTCAAAATGAGTATACAGTTTTAAAAATCTAATACATATAACTAAATGTTTTGGTCCTGGATTACTTGCTTTAAAAAGGAAAAAGTAAAACAGATGAGAAAGAAGAGAGTGAAAAGCTGATCTCAGTCTTTGAGATGCAAGCCTTCTGAGTTCTCTACTCAGTCAGAGTACCTTAGAGTTCTGGGTTGTACAAAGACAACAGACGTGTACCTTCTTCACAAAATCAGGGAATTTAAGAACATCATGCCCAGGAATACCATGAAAGCAGATTGAACTCTTCTTAAATCTGACCCAGCAGAAAACTTGCATCCAGATTTTTATATAAGATTTCCTGGCAGCTATTACAATTTCTTCTCAACTTTCTTTTCTACATATGTACACACACACACACACACACCTTCCCATCACTACAGTAATTCATATTTAATAGTGATGATCTATGATATTTGACAAATGAGTCTTACAATATTTCCCTTTTGATTTTCCTATCTTTTAAAAAATATGTTATTTCTTATTTAGGTTTTCTGCCAATTTTTGAGTGAGTCGTTTGTTTCTGTGTATTAATTTTGTAACCCGCAACTTTGCCAGATTCACTGATGAGTTCTAGTAGCTTTTTGATAGCATCTTTAGGATCTTCTATGCATAGTGTCATGTCACCTGCAAAAAGTGACAATTTAACTTCTTCAATTTGAATGTTCAACATTGCTAGTTATTAGAGAAATCAAAACTACGATGAGATATCACCTCACACCAGTCAGAATGGCTACCATCAAAAAAATCTACAAATAACAAATGCTGGAGAAGGTATGGAGAGAAGGGAAACCTCCTGCACTGTCGGTGGGAATGTAAATTGGTATAGCCACTATGGAGAACAGTATGGCGATTCCTTAAAAACTAAAAACAGAGCTACCATATGACCCTGCAATCCCACTCCTGGGCACATATCCAGAGAAAAACATGATCCAAAAGAAACATGCCCCCTAATGTTCATTGCAGCACTGTTTATAGTAACCAAGACATGGGAGCAACCTAATGTCCATCAACAGAAAAATGGACAAAGAAAATGTGTATATATAAATGCAATGGAATATTACTCAGGCAAAAAAAAATGAATGAAATAATGCCATTTGTGGCAACATGGATGGACCTAGAGAGTGTAGCACTGAGCGAAGTAAGTCAGGCAGAGAAGGAGAAATATCATATGACATGCCTTATATGTGGAATCTAAAAAGAAATGATACAAATGATCTTATTTATAAAACAGAAACAGACTCACAGACTTCAAGAATGAGTTTATAGTTGCAGGGGGAAAGATGGTGGGAAGGGATAGTTAAGGAATTTGTAATAGGCATGTACACACTGATATATTTAAAATGGATAGTCAATAAGGACCTACTATATAGCACATGGAACTCTGCTCAATGTTACGTGGCAGCCTGGATGGGAGGGCAGTTTAGGAGAAAATAGATTAATGTATATGTATGGCTGAGTCCCTTTGCTGTTCACCTGAAACTATCACAACATTGTTTGTTAATTAGCTATACATCAATACAAAATAAAAAGTTTAAATACATATATATTATTTCCTAAAATACAATCAATCATAATCTCAAACCATTTTGGATTTCCAAATGCCCTCTCCTATGACAATGTCAATCATGGGAGACAGTATTTTCAGGGGCATAGGTTTTACATCCAGAAAAAAACTATCTGTTTTTTTGTTTGGCTCTCCTGTATCTATCACAACAGTTATAACCAGACCCGAGACAAAGAAGAATGCCAACAAATTATCTTCAAAGGATAAAGATTCTCACCCCAAAAGCTCTTAACTAAGTGAAGAAAGATGTTGATTATTTAAACAAGATTTTTTAGACCTGGGAAAGTTTACTTGTTTATTCATAAATTTTTCTTGGGTTTATAAAAAGAGAAAGGGAGAATAAAATAACTCCATGGATTTTAAATTGTGGATAGGAGTCTTTATAAAACTTAAATAGGCATAGGTATTAAGTGGTTGACTCTACCCACTAGCGCAATTACACTAGTGTTTAAAATGCTTGCAGCTCTCTCTCTATACCCTCCCCCTAAAGGAGGCTGTATATCCCCAGCCTGTTTAAATCAAGCATGCCCATTAGACATACTTTGGTCAAAGAAATATAAGCATAAGAGATGTGTCCTGCCCCTTCCAGGCAGAAACTTCAGGAGCCAAAACACTGTTCATCATGCAACTGGTAATGTTACAAACAGAAACAGCTCCATATCATTTAACCTGGTGCAAAGTGATGGGAGCAGACCCACAGCTGACCTATAACGGAGAAAAACCGTGAGGCACATGTAAGCTTTTCTTTGAAAGCCACTGAATAGTTAAAGTTATTTGTTATTACAGCCTAACCTAGCCTATCCAAAAATGAGAGGATATTTCCTATTTGCCTAAAAGAAAGAGGGCCCTAAAGAGTGAAAACTGGAAGTATGCTCCCTTATCAACAATGCTGTATAATATTTTATTGGAAGACCTAGCTAGCTCCATAAGACAAGAATGGATAATAGATGGATAATAGATAATAGAGGTACACATGTGTATATATATAAATACATAGATAATGTAGATGTTTATTTATATTATGATATCTATATATATGCTATAAATATGTGATTTTTGTTATTATGTACACATGTATGAGGGGCTTCCTTCCCTGGTGGCTCAGCTGGGAAAGAATCCACCTGCAATGCGGGAGACCTTGGTTTGATCCCTGGGTTTGGAAGATCCCCTGGTGAAGGGAAAGGCTACCCATTCCAGTATTCTGGCCTAGAGAATTCCATGGACTATACAGTCCTTGGGATCGCAAAGAGTCAGACATGGCTGAGCAACTTTCACTTTCACAGATGTATGAAAGGCAAAACAAAAGTGCTATTTATACAAAAGAACTGACAGCTGAATAACTACAATCAATCAGAGACTTTAGTAGTATTGCTAGATGCATAGTCAGTGTAACAGACAATCAATCATAGTCCCATACACCAATAACAGCTAGAAAATGAAATTTTTTAGCTTTTATTTATAACAGCAATAAGAGATCCAGCAAAAGATGCCATGAATAAATGATAAAGTACTATTGGAAAACACTTAAGATGATCTAAATAAATGGAAGTCTCAGTTCAGTTCAGTTCAGTCGGTCATTCGTATCCGACTCTTTGCGACCCCATGAATTGCAGCACACCAGGCCTCCCTGTCCATCACCAACTCCCAGAGTTCACTCAGACTCATGTGCATCGAGTCGGTGATGCCATCCAGCCATCTCATCCTCTGTAATCCCCCTTCTCTCCTGCCCCCAATCCCTCCCAGCATCAGGGTCTTTTCCAATGAGTCAGGTCTTCACATGAGGTGGCCAAAGTACTGGAGTTTCAGCTTCAGCATCAGTCCTTCCAATGAATACCCAGGACTGGTCTCCTTTAGGATGGACTAGTTGGATCTCCTTGCAGTCCAAGGGACTCTCAAGAGTCTTCTCCAACACCACAGTTACACCCCCAAATTAATCTATTAAATTGTTTAGTTACATCCAAACTCACAAAAGGTCAGTTTATTGAAGTTACAAAACTTTTTATCAAACATATAAGAGTGAGCAAAGACCCAAAAATACTAAATATAATATTGAAGAGAAATAGTAAGATTCAAGATAAAGAAATACAATACTGAAGAAGAAGAATAAAATATGGAGAATCACCCTACTGATCTCTTGGCTTACTATAAAGTAACTGAGACAGTGTGATATTGACTCAGGGATTTAAGGAAAATAGATCAGAAAGAAGGCCCAGAAGCAGGGTCTTTTCCAATGAGAATTTAAGACATGCTAAAGATGAGGAAAATATTGTTAGGCCTTCAGGATGAGGCAAATAAGCCATTAAGAAACGATTGATAAACTGACTATATTAAAATGTAAAATTAATGGATAATACATCAAAAACACTATGAGAAAAAGAAAATAGGGAAGGAAAAATGAAGGAAGTGAGAGAGGAAGTCTTGGAAAGGGTATCTGCACTACATATAATCAGCAGAAAATCAGTAGCCAAAGCATATCAATATAAAAGTATATTGATAAAAATTAGAAAAGAAGGAAAAGAGCAAATTCCTAGGAAAGGAAACCAGAATGGCCAATAAACATTTGAAAATATGATAAAGTATTAGCAATCAGGGAAATTCAAAGCTAAATAAGATACAATCTCACTGTCCTCAAAATGTCAGAAGTTTGAAAGCTTGACTATATGAAGAAGTGGGAAGATTTCATGTGTAACTAGGAGGGTAAAAGTGGTGCCATATCTTTGGAGAACAATTTGGTCTTATCCAGTGAGAAGACAGGCATTCTCTCTGATCTGGCAGCTGCACTCCTAAGTAGGTGCTCTAGAGAGACTCTCACATGAATCACCGTGAGACACACACAAGAAGGGCCATCGCCCTACAGTTAATACTGATGAGGTTCTCATCCGTTAACATGGGGATAAAATACTAACTTCATAGATTTGTTGAAAGGAATAGGTGAGTTAGAATATTTAAACCCTAACAGTACCTGAAGTCATGCAAGTGTGTGATAAGCTTTGAAAAGAAGTGAAAGTGTTCATCTCTCAGTCCTGTCTGACTCTTTGCAACCCCATGGACTGGAGCCTGCAAGGCTCCTCTGTTCATGGAATTCTCCAAGCCAGAATACTGAAGTGGGTTGCCATTTCCTTCTCCAGGGGATCGTCCCAACCCAAGGCTCGAACCTGTGTCTCCTGCATTGCAGGCAGATTCTTTACTGCCTAAGCTCCAAGGGAAGCCCCATGATAAGCATCAGCTGTTGTTAATAAATCCCCTGACATTATTTGGATTCCCAGCGTCTACTGCCCTCTGCTCAATACTTGAGGTATTTTCCTTTGAAAGCTTTTCCTCTTCACAACTGCTGACCTGATTTAATGGGTAGTTCCCTAGGTCCCAGACAAGTCAGCTGGCCATGTAATAAGACTGCAGCCAGGCCTGCTGTGATCTGGGTGGGACTCACTCATCCTCTCACATCATGTTTATGCTAAACCTTTTCTCCAGAGGTGAGCTGGGCAACCATCCCATTTTACATTCTCCCCAGTGAGGTCTGCCAAAGTTCTTCCAACTATTTTGATCTATGAGATTAATGAATGTTAAATCATGCCAATAGGTATTTCAACTTTACCCCTTAATGGAGTCTTCAAATGTAAGATTCTACTTTAAGTAAATGTAAAATGAAAGAAGAAAGGAAGGAGGAAGGAAAGGGAGAGGAGAGAAGGGAAAGGAAATTGAAAGAAGAACTTCCAACAGCATGTAATTAATAACATAGAGAAATAGTCTTGGCAATTCTATCCAAAATTTCAACATGAGTAAATTTTGCATTCCACTCTTACCTATAGCTTTTTTATGACTCTTATCTCTGTCTGAATAATTACTGGCATTCCCTCAGAATCATGTTCTTTGAAACTCTCAACCCTATAAACAAGTCATTGTTTAAGATTAATGGGTACAAACATAACAATGTGTTGTACTTTCCAGATAACATATTGAGATTTCTAAATGGCCCCAAAATAGATATAACCCATTCACCAGGATACTCTAAAAGTCAATACCTTCAGTGTTAAAAGTTTTATTCACCATAGCCATTGAGTAAGGGAGAAATTCTGGAGGAACAGACATTTAGGAGTCTACCAAACTGCATTAGCTCTCTGACTTATTTAGAGGTAAGATTGGCTCTGCAGGTATCCTCCATCCCACCTCCTACCTGTTTCATGTTATAATAATGCTGCAAAAGGCATTAATTTGGTGATTAAGAATGTATATTCTTCTTTTTGAAGACCAACTGATTTTCAAAAATTTACAAAGCATTACAATGTATCAGGCAAGTATTAATCTGCTTAGTTACAAGTCATGATTTGATTTTCATTTTACTCTATTTTTAACTTTAACTTTTTTCTGTTCTCACAGCTGACACTTGCTCCTATGCCATCTCCTGGTCTTTCCTCCTTCCTCAAAACTGACAGGCAGTAAGATATGAGGATGGATGGTGTCCATCACCTGGGGGAAAGATAAGCAACAGGTAGTCCAATAGCAGTGTACTGGGAAACAACCAAGGATTCAGTGAAGTTATGATATATTTATCCAAAATGAACCATATGCCCCAACATAAAGGGACTCTCTCTAAAGTTAGTTTTGCTAAATCACTGAAGGGTTTTTTTAATTCTTCTTCCATGGCAGAAGCTACTTGCTGGAAGAATTTGTGCATGTGTTTAGTGATGTGTCTCTACATGTAGAGTACAATGATGTAACAAGGTTCTGTGATCTCAAGTGATACACTACAGTAGTATATGGCCATGATTAAATAAAACTAAAAATTGATCCTTATTAAAACTGTCAAAAGGATGAAAACCACATACAGAATTAAACAAATGCTGTTTATTTGGAGCCTACTCTAGTGAAAAAGTCAGCTACTATCTGTTTAGTTCTGGTACGCTGGAAGGGACTTGAAAGGAGACTAACTTTTATAGAGAGAAGGGAGGCTATCTTAAGAAATCTTTGGTTGGTCAGTGTTCTATTAAGGTGGGATTTTCTACTGGGTGGGATTTGGGGAATTAAGATGAAAAGACTTTATGATTCACTTTTGGCAGCTTTAGATTGGTTCCCCACACTGGCTCATAACTTAAAGCTTTCCGAGTTGGTTAAGGCCATATGAGTTTTCCTGTTTCAATAAAAGACTATCTGATCTTTAGAGGTCAAGGAATTCACAGAGGCAAATTGTTTTTCTAGTAAACTCACTTTTAATGATTTTTTTTTTAAGGAAAATATGTTTGTTTCCAATGTGATTTTCACAGATGTTTAGATCAAACATCCTGTACTGGTTTTTGGTGGTGCTGTAAAAATTACCACAATCCTAGCAGCTTAACACAAATGTATGGTCTATGGCTCTGTGGGTGAGAAGTCCTACACATGCTTTTCTGGACTAAAATCAAGGTGCCAGAAGCCTTACTTTCAGAGGTTATGGAGGAGAATATGTTTTCTGCCTTTTGCAAATTTTAGAAGTAGCTTGCATTCCTTGGCTCTGGCCCCTTCTATCTTTAAAGCAACAGCCAATTGAATCTATCTGATATTGCCTCTTGTCCACAAGTCTTAAATTTCTTTTTCTTTAAATTAATTTTTATGGAAGTATAGTTGCTTTACTGTGTTATGTTAGTTTCTTGTTTCTTACTGTATGGCAAAGTGAATCAGTCATGCATAAACATATATCCATTCTCTTTTAGATGTCTTTCCCATCTAGGTCACCACAGAGCACTGAGTTCCCTGTGCTATACATTACACTCTCATTAGTTATCTATTTGATACATAGCAGTGTATATATGTTAGTCCCAATGTCCCAGTTCACTGTTAATGATTTTAATTACCTTTATTGCCACACACACGTCATATCTATAAGTTTTTACAAAAATAGGGGTTATTTCTATTGTTTAGAACTCCTTACTCAAGCACTACATATAAAGTTTCTGAACAAAATGCCATTAAGAATAGTGCAATAAAATGCTTCTGTTAGGTCCATACAATTTCCGTCCTTTATTGAGCCCATCTTCGTACAATGTTCCCTTGGTATCTCTAATTTTCTTGAAGAGATCTCTAGTCTTTCCCATTCTATTATTTTCCTCTATTTCTTTGCACTGATCACTGAGAAAGGCTTTCTTATCTCTCCTTGCCCTCCCCTGCATTCAAATGGGTATATCTTTCCTTTTTCCTTTGCTTTTCACTTCTCTTCTTTTCTCACCTATTTGTAAGGCCTCCTCAGACAGCCATCTTGCTTTTTGCATTTCTTTTTCTTGGGGGTGGTCTTGACCCCCGTCTCCTGTATAGTGTCGTGAACCTCCATCCATAGTTCTTCAGGCACACTATCAGATCTAGTCCCTTGAATTTATTTGTCACTTCCACTGTATAATCATAAGGGATTTGATTTAGGTCATACCTGAATGGTCTAGTGGTTTTCCACATTTTCTTCAATTTAAGTGTGAATTTGGCAATAAGGAGTTCATAATCTGAGCCATAGAGATAAAATTGCCAACATCTGCTGGATCATCGAAAAAACAAGAGAGTACCAGAAAAACATCTACTTCTGCTTTATTGACTACGCCAAAGCCTTTGACTGTGTGGATCACTACAAACTGTGAAAAATTCTTAAAGAGACGGGAATACCAGACCACCTAAACTGCCTCTTGAGAAATCTGTATGCAGGTCAAGAAGCAATAGTTCGAACTGGACATAGAAAGAAAGACCAGTTCCAAATCAGAAAAGGAGTACATCAAGGCTGTATATTGTCACTCTGCTTATTTAACTTATATGCAGAGTATATCATGAGAAACACTGGGCTAGAAGAAGCACAAGCTGGAATCAAGATTGCTGGGAGAAATATCAATACCTTCAGATATGCAGATGATACCACCCTTACGGCAGAAAGTGAAGAGGAACAAAAAGCCTCTTGATGAAAGGGAAAGAGGAAAGTAAAAAAGTTGGCTTAAAGCTCAACATTCAGAAAACTAAGATCATGGCATCTGGTCCCATTACTTCATGGGAAATAGATGGGGAAACAGTGGCTGACTTTATTTTACAGGCTCCAAAATCACTGCAGATGGTGACTGCAACCATGAAATTAAAAGACAGTTACTCCTTGGAAGAAAAGTTATGATCAACCTAGACAGCATATTAAAAAGCAGACACATTACTTTACCAACAAAGGTCAATCTAGTCAAGGCTATGGTTTTTCCAGTAGTCATGTATGGGTGTGAGAGTTGGACTATAAAGAAAGCTGAGCACCAAAGAATTGATGCTTTTGAACTGTGGTGTCGGAGAAGACTCTTGAGGGTCCCTTGGACTGCAAGGAGATTCAACCAGTCCATCCTAAAGGAGATCAGTCCTGGGTGTTCATTGGAAGGACTGATGTTGAAGCTGAAGCTCCAATACTTTGGCCACCTGATGCAAAGAGTTGACTCATTGGAAAAGACCCTGATGCTGGGAAAGATTGAGGGCAGGAGGAGAAGGGGACAACAGAGGATGAGATGGTTGGATGGCATCACTGACTCAATGGACATGAGTCTGGGTAAACTCCAGGAGTTCTTGATGGACAGAGAGGCCTGGCATGCTGTGGTTCATGGGGTTACAAAGGGTCGGACACGACTGAGCAACTGAACTGAACTGAACTGAAAATGCTAATTTTTGGAAAAATGAAATAAAACAATAGTTTTGGTTTAATCATATTATGGACTAATAAGACCACTAAAATATTAGGAAAAACAGATAGAGTTCATTGTTTTCACTCCAACTGCATGGCATTTGAAAAATAGTAATAATCTCAGAACACGAATCTCTGATGAACTCCATTTCTTACCAAGTCCTCAGTACGTTCTTTCTTTGGTTTTTACAGCCAAAATTCCTGGGTGGTTGTTTTCTTCTTTTGTTTGAATTTACAAATAATTCTTTTGCTCATTTTGTTTTTCTTAATTTATCAACAAAGAACAGCATTTTTTTGCTTTGTTGAAAATGTATTTTAGCAATTTTTAAAATTAGTGTTCCTTTTCACATGTCAGAATAACCATAATCCTTCCTACCATTTGTTAGGAAGAATGTTGCAATTTCCATTTCCTTTCTTTAGTTGCATCTAATACTCTGATCATTTTATTCTGCATTTTGGTCAGTAATGTCTTCTTTATGCCCTTCAGCTATGTCTTTTCCCACAACCACTCTAAACCTTTTAACTTTTTACAGCTGTAAATGCTGAATTATTAATGCCTTTCATCATAAGTCAATTCCTCCTAGACTCTTCAATTATCCCCAGACTCCTACTTTGAACGTTTTCCAATTGGATTGCACAAAAATAGTACAGTTGGTCCAGATTTGCTTTTTAATACTAACAAAGGCACTCACTTAATGGGTTTCTACCCCAGATGAGGCCCTCTGCTGAGTACTTTCTATACATCTTCTCATCCAGTCTTCCCAATAATTCTATAAAGTAGGAATTTACAAATAATTCAACTTAGACTCTGTGATTTCTGGAACTAGAAACTTTTATTTCATGCACAGATAGTATCTGGGGTGTGTGTTAGTCACTCAGTCATGTCTGACTCTTTGCGACCCCATGAACTGTAGCCTTCCAGGTTTCTCCGTCATTGGGATTTTCCAGGCAAGAATACTGGAGTGGGTTGCCATTTCCTTCTCCAAGTAACTGAGGAACCAGTGTTTAAGCAGTCTGACCCCACAGTCTGTGTCTTGCCTTAAAGCTTCATCAAATTATTCTTGACAAAATTCAGGCTCCTGGGCCCAGCCCAGATCTTCTGAATTAGTATCTCTGAGGGAAAGAATGAACAATATACATTTTTAACAACCGTCCAGAATGATTCTTAGGCACATTTGAGAGTCACTGAACTGCAAGCCCACATTTTATGTGCTCCTCTCTGTATCTCCATCACCAAGCACAGTATCTGGCTAACAGAGAGTAAGTGATGAGGAACTGCAATCAACTATGCCTCCCATAAGGAAAGTATATTGGCATAGATTCAGCATCTTTGGCTCTTTAGGAAAAGGCTCCATAAAAGTACTAGGAGAGATTAGTACTTTTATATTACAGTTGGGTACTCCCAACACTGGCATTGTGCCAGTTTAGCGAGTGCCACCCTCATTTGACTCACACCACAGTAAGGCCTTGCAAAGGTTTCTGTTACCGGGAGATCATTGGAAAGCTGAGAGAATATCACAAGACTGTGCATGATTTAAAAATTATGTAAGCCTAGGTTTTTAAAAGGGCTTCCCAGGTGGCTCAGTGGTAAAGAATCTAAATGCCAATGCAGAAAACACAGGAAAGGTGGGTTCAATCCTTGGGTCAGGAAGATCCCCTGGAGAAGGAAATGGCAAACCACTCCAGTATTCTTGCTTGGAAAATTGCATAGACAAAGGAGTCTGGCTGGCTCATCCTCTCTCCTCTGTCCATGGGGCCACAAAGAGTCAGACACCACTTAGCAACTGAGCACACACACACAGATTTTTAAAAACCTCTTGTTCAAGATGTCCTGTTCTAGCTAATGGTTGCATACGCCTAACTACTAACAGTATCCTGTGGTCTTCCATAGTCTGATAATAAATAGATAGTTAAGAACATTTCCTTTGACCTATTAACTGAAGTAACCATCTACTAAAGACATAACTAATTATGTACATAAATAAAATTACATCTAGCCAGCACACGACTGAGCGACTTCACTTTCACTTTTCACTCTCATGCATTGGAGAAGGAAATGGCAACCCACTCCAGAGTTCTTGCCTGGAGAATCCCAGGGACAGGGAGCCTGATGGGCTGCCGTCTATGGGGTCGCACAGAGTCAGACACGACTGAAGCAACTTAGCAGCAGCCAGCAAAGCCTTTGGCTTAAGTAATGACTGTGGCTAAAAACAATATTTTAAAGGACGCTTCTTATTAAAGGAAAGACATGAGGGTTTTGACCCTGTGGTATCGGGGGCTATATTGCTATTTCTCTTTAATATTCTGCTTTATGGAAAACACGAGGTACTAAGTTGATCATCAAGATAATGATAAAATATTTTCTAGGTAGTTTGGAATTGTGGAAAAATCAAACCAAATGAACTCTCGAAGATTCAGCTCTGTTTATTCACTTAGTATCCTGCTGGCTAGGTTTCATGAGAAATGGGAAATTGGTGTATACATAAAGTAATATATATTATTATAAATATATAATATTTTCTATTATAAATACATATTTATTTTATAAATACAATAATGCCGCTGCTAAGTCGCTTCAGTCATGTCTGACTCTGTGCGATCCCAGAGATGGCAGTATGTATGTATTTCTTCCACTGCCTCTTTCCTGCTTTAGGATGAACAAAGCAAATGATCAAGAGGGCTAAAGGAGGCTTCATATTCAAGATTATGGCCTCTGGGTAAGAAGCAGTCCAAATATAAGCAGGAATTACTCAATAACAATATGAGGTGCCTTTAACCCCTCCTCTGAGGAAATCATAGTCTTGGTCCTCCTCTTAAAGCCTATACATTAGGCAGGCAACAATAATCGGTATTACTCCCTCCAAAGGAGTTATTGCCTTTAGATGTTTTTCTGGTCCAGTTAAACTTCTGCTCTTCCTTACTTGTGCATGTAGTGAAGAACATATTGAGCTCTTTCTTCTCTCACCTCGTCTTCACTAACACAATGTATACGAGAGTGCACCGTGAGGATCATTTATGCAAGTCTCATTTGAATTAATGGTCCAAAATTTAAAATTCTATCTGGAATTTAAATCGTTGTATTTTCATCTCACATCTAATTGACTACAATAATCACAGAACTTATTAAACTACTCTCAGAGAGTTTATACTGTATTGAAGGTTGAGAGTGCCCCAGCTTATCAGAAGCCTTCTTAATCAATGGAGACAATTTATATTAATTCTCTTGAACTTTCCCAACAGTTTCACATTCACAGAAATTCTCCAGAGGTTTATGTGGCTATTTCCCCACTGGCCCTTGCCTTCCTAGTTAGATCACAGGCCACATGTGGTTCTAAGAGTTGTTGGTTCTTTTCCCCCCATCACTTTTTCAAGATGCTTCAGAAGCTGCAGGTAACTTTAACCTGCTTCTCTTTTGTGCTGTAGTCACTACCAGCTGCTTTACTGATTCATTTCTTTGTTTTAATAGCCAAGCAAGAATCCTCTAGCGCCCAGGACTTGACCAAAGTGTTATTAGTCCATTGTCATGAGATGAGACACAATTAAGCTGCATCCATGTGCTGAAGGAAAAGGAGTGAAGAAATGTCTGACGCTGAATAGTCCTAAAACTTAAGGCAACCACTGGGCAAAATTCCTCAAATCCAAGCTTTCAGGGCATCAGATATATGCAACGTGGCTGCTAAATGCTACAGAAATTAAATTACATCATCAGAGTAAGGACAGAGAGATCAAAGAAACAAAAAATCTGCTAAACACATCTCAAATACCATAGAGGAGACATCATAAATCAGAGATGAAAAGGAGACAAGGCTAAGGTACTTGAGTTTGGGGAAATATACAATTTGCTGTTTAGTCATTCAGTTGTGTCTGACATTTTGCGACCCCATAGACTGTAGCCCACCAGGCTCCTCGGTCCATGGGATTCTCCAGGCAGGAATACTGGAGTGGGTTGCCATTTCCTTCCCTAAATATGCAATTTAGATACTCAGTGAGTGTAAATTACACATGGATTCAAGCTATATTTATTCATTAAACATATATTTTAATCTATGGAAAGGAAAAAGTTTTATAAAGTAAAAGCAATGAAAATAATTTAAAAGTTTAAGGTTTTTGAATAACGCAAAATTTAAAACTTTGCAACATTAAACAGTAAATAAAAAAGCAAAAAATCTGAACAAAATCTGAAAAAAATTAATATTTTGCAAATACAATAAAAAGTCCATGCTTACAAATATGAAAAAAAAAAAACTAAACTAAACCCTCATTGATAAAGGAACAAACGTGTGTGCTAAGTCACTTTAGCTGTGTCCAAGTCTTTGTGCCCCTAAGGGCTGTAGACCACCAGGCTCCTCTGTCCATGGGATTCTTCAAGCAAGAGTATTGGAATGGATTGCCATGTCTTCCTCCAGGGGATCTTCCTGACCAATGGACTGAACGCATGTCTCTTAGTCTCCTGCATTTGCAGGCAGGTTCTTTACTATTAGTACCACCTGGGAAGCCCAATACATGAACAAAGGTAATGGATGGACAGTGTATAAAGAAAAACTACAAACGAATAGTGAATATTCAAAAAATGAAAAAATTAAAAAGTAAAATGTAATACTACCTTATTTTGACCAACCAAATAAGGAAAAAGATTATACTCAAGAGCTTATATATTTTCAAGAGCTTAATAATGTGAGCATGCTCATAAGTACTGATAAAAATGACAACTAGTAGAGCCTTTCTGAAAATAACTTGGCATGTAGTTCCATGACTAATAATTATCATAAGAAATCAATAAAGTATAAGACCAATATTTATGTACAAAAGTGTCTAATATTATTTATCACAAAAATTGCTGTTGCTGTTCAGTCGATAAATCACGTCTGACTCTTAGCAACCCCATGAACTGCAGCACACCAGGTTTCTCTGTCCTTCACCATCTCCCAGAGCTTGCTTAAACTCACGTCCAGTGAGTCGATGATACCATCCAATCATCTTATCCTTGTTGCTCTCTTCTCCTGCCCTCAGTCTTTCCCAGCATCAGGGTCTTTTCCATCAAGTCGGCTCTTTGCATCAAGTGGTCAGAGTAGTGGAACTTCATCTTCAGCATCAGTCCTGCCAGCGAATATTTAGAAGTGATTCTTTGGAATTCACTGGTTTGATCTTCTTGCAGTCCAAGGGACTCTCAAGAGTCTTCTCCAACACCACAGTTCAAAAACATCAGTTCTTCAGTGCTCAGCCTTCTTCATGGTCCAACTCTCACATCCATACATGACTACCAAAAAAAATCATAGCTTTGACTATATGGACCTTTGTCAGCAAAGTGAAGTCTTTGCTTTTTAATGTGCTTTCTAGGCTTGTCATAGCTTTTCTTCCAAGGAGTGAGCATCTTTTAATTCCACAGCTGCAGTCACCATCTGCAGTGATTTTGGAGCCCAAGAAAATAAATCTGTCATGGTTTCCCCTTTTTCTCCATCTATTAGCCATGAAGTGAAGAGACTGGATGCCATGATCTTAGTTTTTTGAATGTTGAGTTTTAAACTGGCTTTTTCATTCTTCTCATTTACCCTCATCAAAAGACTTTAGTTCCTCTTCACTTTCTGCCATTAGAGTAGCATCATCTGCATATCTGAGGTTGTTGATATTTCTCCCAGCAATCTTGATGCCAGCTTGTGATTCATTCAGTCCAGCGTTTCTCATGATGTACTCTGCATAGAAGTTATATAAGCAGGGTGACAATATACAGCCTTGACGTACTCTTTTCCCAATTTTGAACCAATCTGTTGGTCCACATCTTGTTCTAACTGTTGTTTCTTGACCTGCATACAGCTTTTTCAGGAGGCAAGTAAGGTGGTCTGGTATTCCACAGTTTGTCGTTTCAGACGGTAAAGAATCTGCTATAATGAGGGAGACCTGGGTTTGATCCCTAGGTTGGGAAGATCCCATGGAGAAGGGAACGGCAACTCACTCCACTATTCTTGCCTGGGAAATCCTGTGGACAGAGGAGCCTGGTGGGCTACAGTCCACAGAGTCACAAAGAGTGAGATACAACTGAGCAACTTTTACTCACTCACATTCACACAGCCAAAGGCTTTTGCATAGTCAATGAAGCAGAAGTAAATGTTTTTCTAGAAGTCCCTTGCTTTTCCTATGAGCCAACAAAATTTGAAAACAACTAAAAAGTCTAACAATAGAGGAAAATTAAACAAACTATGATACATCTATAATGGAATATCACATAGCCAATACAACTATGTTTAAAAGACTTAAATGAAATGTTTATATTATACTCGTGATGTAGAAAAATCACAAAATTGCTTGTAAAATATGAACTCAACTCTATTTTAAAGAACTATTTTTAAAAGTTAAAAGGAAGTAAACCAACCTGTTAACTGGCCACCTCTGGGCAGTGGAATTATGTGTGGTTTATTTTTCCAATTCTTTATCCTGATTAGTACTTTCCACATTTTTCCACAAAAGAAAAAAGCCAGAATATAGCCACATGCCAAATAAGGAAAAAAATTTTGCTATGTTTTTTAGGTCAATAATAATGTAATTGAGAGAAAAATGAGTAAGATACAAATTTTAGCTTAGTTTGGTCTTAGAAGTCTGCTTTAATAGTGAAGGCTGTATAGACTATTTCAGACAGACAGTGTAAAACATAAACATCAAACACATTACTTTGTGGCTAATAAGAGAGCAAGAGTAGGAATAAAAGGGAATGAATAAAATATAAAAATAAACTATTCTAATAAATATATAAAACAGCTTCTTTCAATCATTAGCAAATATGTCCAACTTGACTATGTAAACTAAATTGCAATTTTAAGATTGTGTGTATGTTTAGGTTTCATTATTTACTTTCCAGAGGTTAATAGTTACCTTGGAAAGTTAGATCTGTAAACTTTTTACAATGAAGTAAAAAACAATGCCATACCTCATTTACAGCATAAAAGAGTTTCCAAACTGGTTTCTACTATGAATTTTTTTTTTTTTTGGTCTCTTCCTTTCACTTTTAGCTTTGAAAAGCAGTGGATCTACTTATAGAACTTTATCTGAACTAATAATATTTTTCTTTCTAAAAGACATAACAGCTCACTAGAAAAGATTCTCAAAGGAAAACAGTCTCACAATAACTATGCTATAAAGAAGTACTAAGAGAAACAGGACATTTTGAATGTCATTCAGCCAACTGTGTGATTCTCATTCATTCAACATTTCATTCGAGCTCTGTATCTTCATGCATATTCTTTCCAAAAACATGTTTGATATGTAAACTAAAAATCCAAATCAGTGAATACTGAGCTATAGGGTTTGATAAGAATTTTTGTTATATACAAATTAGGAAAGTCGCTAATCATATCTGACATTAAAACAATACAAAATTTTAAAAACAAAGGAATAAACTATTTGTGAACAGAATATTACTGATTTATGGTAGGCATTAAATATATCCAGAATAATTTATACCAGGTAAGAAGTCAAGAATGTTGATTTTATTTTTTCCAAGATTATGTGGTCTGTACCATTTACTGTATGTATTGAAAACTCTAGTTTAGAGATTGTCTTCAGTTCAGTTCAGTCGCTCAGACATGTCTGACTCTTTAGACACTGCTTTTTGTACCATATGTTAATTTACTCTTTATTTTTCATGAAAAAAATATTCTAGGGACTTGCATATATGGCCTTTTTTTTCCTTTGTACATTGAGCTTCATCACTTCTCTTTTAAATATAATCTCTTATCCCTTCTGAGTAAATCAAGAATCAAGAAAAAAATTATTTTATTCTTTTAGCTGCTCCCCATTGTCTATAGGATAATGTTCAAATTCTTTCCTTCTTCCATTTAAAGTCATGCACCTTGTTGTCTTTTACTTTCCTGCATATCTTTTCACTCAGGTAGAAAAGCCTCCTCATTCAACTCTTCATTTTGTTCATATTCAGATCTGTATCATCCTTCAGTAGAAGACTGTGGTGGTCCAAGTGTAAGCTGATAGAATAAATGAAAGGAATAAGACAGAACAGACACTCAGAAGTTGTTTGAAGGTAGAAGCCAATTAAATTTCTTTCTTGCAAAGTCCTAAGTTATAGAGGCAAAGAATATGCAGGGAGAGGAGAAGGAAATCTGAAAAATGAAAATGACTGTCTTGTACTACTGTTTGAAGGCTTCAGTTTTATGTGTCCTAAAATCTCCTTAGAGTGAAAAATTTTTTTCTATATTTTTTCTTTATATACTTACATGTTTTTCATAGCTGTAGGCATTCAACAACACTTGTTGAATGAAAGAACAACATCAATTTTTCCTTGATTGCCACTTTATTACTATTTCCTTTGGTCTAAAAAAATCTATGAATGTTCACATTTATAATAAAACACTTTATTGATGACAATTTGAATGAGAAAAGTTGAGATGCTTGATAATATCAAGCACTAGAAAAGATAATGATCAAATGCAGCACTTGCATGAGGGCTAGGGTAAGCCTAAACAACCACCATGGAAAACAGTTGAACGTTATTTTATAAAGACAGAACATGTATCGCCCATAACCTAGAATTTCCACTCCTAGAGAAATTTTCACATAAACGCAAGAGAAACTCTCACACATGTCTTCCAAAAGCTCACAGTGGCAAAGTTTATAGTAATAAAACAGAATTAGAAAACTCCAATGGTCCTCTAAAAGAAGCTAGATAAACTGTAGTGTGCTCACACAAGGAAAAAAATAAAATAGTATAGATACATAAACTACAATTTGCAACAATATAGATGGCCTCTTACATACAGTAATTACAGTATGATGTTATAGCTCAAAACAAGCAAATTTTAATACTATAGCAGCTAGGCATAGTACACTTTTTAAAGTTTAAGACAGAATGACATATCTCTGTGTTGATTCTCAGGGAGCAGAGAAAAGGATGGAAGCAGCTGGTTCGGATGAAAAACACTGGTAGCATTTTTAAAAATTCAATGATGAGTTCCTTGGTGTCCATTGTATAATTATACTTTAGAATTCACATATAAGTTATATCTATTCTTGTTATGTAGCAAGTACCATATTTTTAACTGATAATAAAAAAATGTTCAAAAATGGCATCCTAAAAAAGATTTTGTTTTTAGGAGAAAACTTGTTACAGTTAAACGTGAACATAATTTGAAGGTCCTACCCTAGTGAAATGGCGATGCAATAACAACTAACAGCAACATCTGACAGTACAAGACTTGGGATTATACTGAATTTACTGGATTCATTACTTGTTTTTACTTCATTAACTTATTTGCTCCATCAAAGTACTCTAAACAATAAACTTAGTTTTTCCAACATATGGGAAGAATTAGACAGAAAAATCTTTTATTCACATTGTCATGCCCAGAACAATCTCTTTGTTTAAGCAGAACACTGGCTTTTCCCTCGTTTCTATCAGGAACAAGGAGGAGGGGGAAAGTTATGACAAACATCAGTTCAAGTAATTTTGTTTGGTTTTTCTATGCATTTTTGCAGGAACTTTGTTACAAAGAGCTTTTCCAGAACTTTATATTGTCTGATTGTGGTACAAAACCTTTACATTCTGATTTAATATGAAGTTTATTAGAAACTGCAGTGTACCTTGAAAATCTTGAGCTTACACTTTTCTTGTTTTCTACCAAGAGATTTTGTCACTATTCTTTCATCTCCTTGGCTGTTCTAGCATACTACCATCATACCTGCCAGTCTTTTTTCCCTCTCCCTTAGGAAATCGTTCAAGTCCAGAAAAAATGTTTGCGCTATAAGGTCACATCAAAAGCAAAGCATACCCTTGAATAACAACACAACACTTCAAATGGAAGTGATCTTTATATCTAGGAATTTTAAATATCTATTTTTCTATTATAAGAATAAGTTTTGTGTGCCCGTGTTTTGGGGGATTATGTCTTAATTTTTCTATTCTTGAAAGTAAAAGATATGAGTGAATGCCTGAACAAAAGTTTTCAAGCAATACGAATCTACCACTACAATGACCAGGAATTAGAACAAACCCAGGAAAGTTTGCTTCATTTGCATCTCTAAATTTTTTACTTACTCACTGTAGGAGAGAAATCAATAAGAGGATTGCGTGGTAATTAAGCAACCAAGGGTTAGAAATTTCTGAATCTCCTAAATGTCTTGACAATTTCTATTCCTTCTTATTTCTTATGCACCATAGCCTTTCCCTTTGTCTCATTTAAATTTACAGATGCAAACTAAAGAGATACTATCCCCATAAAAGTTAACAAGTGTCAAATCAATAAATATTTCCTGAACAGTATAGTAGATTAAAAATAAGTCTGCAGCCCATGCCCTAGTGGGCATGAAGCTTGGGAATCAGAAGTCTTGTTTTAAGGCATCCTTCCATACCCCAAATCTCTGACCAATGGTTATACAGCCTCTGGTGACAGGCAAAGCATCACCACCAAGAGGGCCCATTCCATCACTGGGCAGCCTTGTTAGAAAATTCCCACATTAAACTGTAATTTATAGCTTTGTAATTTTTCTACTTTTGCTTTTTACCAACCTATTATAATAACAAACCTGTCCTCATGTTGCTATAAAGGTTTCAAAATAATGACTATTTAAAATGCCCTCTTTCTTGCTTTCCTTCCTCTGTAACATTCCCCTTAAGGATGTTTTTCTTCAACAGAGTTCTCATTTTGTTCTCCTGCATAGCATTTTTTCAATATAACTCTAAAAACTTGATACCCAGAGCAGATATACTATTTTGGGTGTAAAGTATCTTACACCACAGACTCTAGACTTGTATTATTACAACCAAACCTAATGCTAGCTTTTATGTAATTCAGTAATTATTCATTCAGCAAACATTTACCAAGTAACTAAGTGCCATGCTTTAGGCTAGGCCTTGGGGATTCAAAATCAAATAGTCTCTGCCTTCAGATAATTATACTATAAGCACATGGGAACTTTATGATCAGTTAGAACCCTACTTTCTTTTCATCGGTATTTCTACAAGCAGATCACCATCTTTGTCTACTAATAAAGTAAAAAATTTTTCTCCAGCACTAATGAAGTTCTGACTTCAATCACAGCGTTCCCTTTAAGAATGATAATTTTTAATTCTTGTTCCCTTTTCTGTATATTCTATTTATTATCCCTTTAAACTTTTAAATCAACTATTAGGAAAAAATCATTCTTTCACATTCTTAAATGGCTTTTATAAAAATGAGTGGCTTGGAGTCAGGGACAGACACCTATTTCTACCTCTCTGCTCTATGTAAATCACCAGGCAACACACCTTGGGTACAATGTTTTTAACAGATCAGAATGTATCAGTTCCATCACCAAGCATATCAAGTGCTCTCAAGTCTCACTGTGCACATGCTTTCCTGATTTATCATATTAGCAACTCTAATACAGAAGAAGAGAAAATAAATTATGGCTTGTTTCCAATAAACTTATTTTGAAGCCTTATTATGTCACAGTCTCTAAAATTCTCCAAAGTGCTCACAGTATTTTTGTTTGTTTGTTTCTGCATTCTAAACTTTTGCTAGAGACTATGTTCTTAAGTCTTATTCCCAAGATTTAGAAACTTCCGTTTTTAAGCATATATGCTGCTGCTGCTAAGTCGCTTCAGTCATGTCCGACTCTGTGCGGCCCCATATATGCTGACATATTTATTAAAGCATAAAGATATAACAAAAATAATTTATAATAATACATATAGCTGAGTCACATGGAAAACATTAAAACTCAGTAAACATTAATAAAGTTATATATAAGAATGGCATATTAAGTTGAGACTGAAAAAAGATACTTTAAAATGGATACATTGTGCCAAAGAAGAGTCTGACAGAAACCAATATATTAGAAAGAGACAGATAAAAAAGTTGAATTTGCTCAGTGTGTCACTCAACAGAGCTGGATTCTAAATCCTTATACTGGACTTAAACATCTCTTTTCATCTTCTGGAAATTTAACAATTAGCTGTCTACAGTTTTCGGTCACTTTTCATCTCCCACCCCTTTCCAGTCACCAGCCCCCATAAGAAAACTATGTACTTGAAGAAGGTCAGTAACGCCAGATGAAGACAGGGACTTGTGGTGGGAACAGAAATGTCTGAGAAGAGGACGCCTCTGCAGCCTGTGCAGCCAAGATTGTCCAGTTTTTCTTTCAGTTCCCAACTTCAAAAGAAAACTTAGCAGCTCAATAACCAAAGCACATACAACTGAAGTTTCTCTGGTTGAAGGAACAGAACCGCTCTTCTAGGAGCTTGCCTCTCACACTTTCATATGCATATGAATCTCACTTGAGAATTTTGTTAAACTGCAGTTCCCAGATCAGTAGGTCTGTGGTGGAGGTCCAAGATACTGTTTTCTAACAAAGTCCAAGGTGATGCCCATGTTCCAACGCATGGACCAGACCTTGCAGAGCAAGACCCTGGGCCATCTTCGCAGTATTACCAAGTTTCCCACAAAGAATTACACTTCATGTAGCCCTAGCATTTCCTCCTGTTTTCTCATAGCTGCCATCATCTCCATTTATGGTAAGCACAACTATGCCCCCAACAATGACAGGTCCTAATATTTATAACTTGTGAATATGTTAGGTTTACAGGGAAAAGATGAATTAAGTCTGCAAATGGAATTAATGTTGTTAATCAGCTGATCTTAAAGTAGGGAGGTTATCCAGGTAGATCCAATGTAATCGCAAAGTCCTTAAAAATGGAAGAGTTAGTCAGAGGAAGAGAGAGACCTGAGTCTTGAAAAACCATCATGGTGATGCAGCATTGCTGCCTTTGAAAATGGAGAAAGGGGGCTAAGGAATGTGAACAATCTCTAGAAGCTAAAAAGGCAAGAAAGCAGATTTTTCCCTAGAGCTTCCAAAAGGAACATAGCCCAGCTAATATCTTGATTTAGTCCAGCAACCGGTGTAAGACTTCTACAGAATTGTAAGGCTGTTTTAAGCCCCTAAATTTGTGATGATTTGTTATAGAAGCAATAGAAAAACCAATATAAATGCCTCATGATGTTTTTCACTGAGTAACTAAAGAGCCAACTCTAATGATCTGTTATAATATCATGGCTCTCTCTCTCGCTCTCTCTTGCAGCCAAAGATGGAGAAGCTCTATACAGCCAGCAAAAACAAGACCGGGAGCTGACTGGCTCAGATCATGAACTCCTTATTGCAAAATTCAGACTTAAATTGAAAAAGTAAGGAAAACTACTAGACCATTCAGGTATGACCTAAATCAAATCCCTTCCACGATTATACAGTGGAAATGAGAAATAGATTTAAGGGACTAGATCTGATAGACAGAGTGCCTGATGAACTATGGACTAAGGTTTGTGACATTGAACAGGAGAGAAGGATCAAGACCATTTCCATGGAAAAAAAAATGCAAAGAAGCAAAACGGCTGTTTGAGGAGGCCTAACAAATAGCTGTGAAAAGAGACACAAAAACAAAGGAGAAAAGGAAAGATATAAGCATCTGAATGCAGAGTTCCAAAGAATAGCAAGGAGAGATAAGAAAGCCTTCCTCAATGATCTTTCTAAATACAAAGAAATAGAGGAAAACAACAGAATGGGAAAGACTAGAGATCTCTTCAAGAAAATTAGAGATACCAAGGGAACATTTCATGCAAAGACAGGCTCGATAAAGGACAGAAATGATATTGACCTAACAGAAGCAGAAGATATTAAGAAGAGGTGGCAAGAATACACAGGAGAACTGTACAAAAAGATCTTCATGACCAAGATAATCACAATGGTGTGATCACTCATCTAGAGCCAGACATCCTGGAATGTGAAGTCAAATGGGTCTTAGGAAGCATCACTACGAACAAAGCTAGTGGAGGTGATGGAATTCCAATTGAGCTATTTCAAATCCTAAAAGATGATGCTGTGAAAGTGCTGCACCCAATATGCCAGCAAATTTGGAAAACTCAGCAGTGGCCACAGGACTGGAAAAGGTCAGTTTTCATTCCAATCCCAAAGAAAGGCAATGCCAAAGAATGCTCGAGCTACCACACAATTGCACTCATCTCACACGCTAGTAAAGTAATGCTCAAAATTCTCCAAGCCAGGCTTCAGCAATATGTGAACCATGAACTTCCAGATGTTCAAGCTGGTTTTAGAAAAGGCAGAGGAACAAGAGATCAAATTGCCAACATCCGCTGGATCATGGAAAAAGCAAGAGAGTTCCAGAAAAACATCTATTTCTGCTTTATTAACTATGCCAAAGACTTTGACTGTGTGGATCACAATAAACTGTGGAAAATTCTGAAAGAGATGGGCATACCAGACCACCTGATCTGCCTCTTGAGAAACCTATATGCAGGTCAGGAAGCAACAGTTAGACCTGGACATGGAACAACAGACTGGTTCCAAATAGGAAAAGGAGTACGTCAAGGCTGTATATTGTCATGCTGCTTATTTAACTTATATGCAGAGTACATAAAGAGAAAGACTGGGCTGGAAGAAGCACAAACTGGAATCAAGATTGCTGGGAGAAATATCAATAACCTCAGATATGCAGATGACACCACCCTTATGGCAGAAAGTGAAGAGGAACTCAAAAGCCTCTTGATGAAAGCAAAAGAGGTGAGTGACAAAGTTGGCTTAAAGCTCAACATTCAGAAAACAAAGATCATGGCATCTGGTGCCATCATTTCACGGGAAATTGATGGGGAAACAGTGGAAATAGTATCGGACTTTATTTTGGGAGCTCCAAAATCACTGCAGATAATGACTGCAGCCATGAAATTAAAAGATGCTTACTCCTTGGAAGAAAAGTTATGACCAACCTAGATAGCATATTCAAAAGCAGAGACATTACTTTGCCAACAAAGGTCCATCTAGTCAAGGCTATGGTTTTTCCAGTGGTCATGTATAATGTGAGAGTTGGACTGTGAAGAAATCTGAGTGCCAAAGAATTGATGCTTTTGAACTGTGGTGTTGGAGAAGACTCTTGAGAGTCCCTTGGACTGCAAGGAGATCCAACCAGTCCATCCTAAAGGAGATCAGTCCTGAGTGTTCATTGGAAGATGCTGAGGCTGAAACTCCAATACTTTGGCCACCTCATGAGAAGAGTTGACTCATTGGAAAAGACCCTGATGCTGGGAGGGATTGGGGGCAGGAGGAGAAAGGGATGACAGAGGATGAGATGGCTGGATGGCATCACCGACTCAATAGACATGAGTTTGAGTGAACTCCGGGAGCTGGTGATGGACAGTGAGGTCTGGCGTGCTGCGATTCAGGGGGTCACAAAGAGTTGGACACGACTGAGTGACTGAACGGAACTGAGCTAAGAAAGTATTTGAGTGACACTTTTTCCCTGAATTGCTACTTCATTGTAAGCTATGAGTTGTGTGTTCACTGCAGGGTCTCTCTATAGAAGTCAGTGATTCCTGCATATAACAGAACAGTATACTTTATTGTACTAACTCAGCATCTGGATTTTTTTTTAGCCCAATTGTTTTGCTGGTTTTAGAATAAAATTTTCTACTCATACTAATTGCCTTGAGTCTGACTTTAAACATAACATTTCATTGCTTTTTAGTGTTCAAAAAATGTATCACCATTACTAATTTAAAAAAACTTTTTGAAAACTCATAAAATGGTTTTTGTTAGTATTCTTCTTCATGGAATTTAAAGAGACATTTGCCACATTTACCACCAAATTAGTTTAAATATCAGCATAATAAGCTTTCCATGATTCTAAGCTAGTTAGAATTTTGGTTGAAAAGAACCAATACAAGTATAGAAATTGAAAGCATCAGGAATTGGGCTTCTTACATGAACTATCTTTAACTTCCTAGAAATCAGGGGTGGGAGTGTCAGATGATAGCTACCATTTTTTAGCAATAACATATTTTCACTTAAGGTATATACTTTTTTAGACATAATACTATTGCACATTTAATAGACTACAATATAATGTTAACGTAACTCTCATATGCACTGGGAAACCAAAACATTAATGATATGGTTCACTGCAATATTCACTGTATTGCAGTGGTCTGAAACTGAACCCACAGTATCTCTGAGGTGTGCCTGTACATGAGTAAGGAGTCCACGAGGTCACAAATTCTCTATAAATAATTCTAACTCCAATCTAACTAAAGTTGAGGACATTACAACTGTTTTCCTCCAGATCTCTTGAGCTCCAGTTTAAATATCCTGTTCCTTCTGTTAAATTACATTTAAACCAGTATTTTAAAATAGGCAATATTTTGACAAATGCCTGTATATTACTGCCTTAAGAGCAAATTGTTGGTTAAACAAGCAATTAGATCAAATACAACAGTCAAGAAACACAATCAACTAAGTATCTGCTAAAAAATCTTGCCTGAGATTAAACAAATATATACACCAGCTGACATCTGTTTGATTCTGTCCTCCTAAGTAAAAATTGGTACTTTTGACCTGATATTTTTTTGCTATTAACTGTGATCAAAGCATCCTATGACAAACTGTACATGGATCATTGGAAAAAAGAAAGTCTGCTGAAAACTAGTTAGATCAAATCACAGGGAGGAAAGATTTATTTATTTTAAGCGTAAAATTAGTAACCTTGAAAGGTTTTGTATTTTCTGAGTTTGTTACATCTGTAGTGAAAACAATATGTTTAGCACCATATATTGAATTTTGTTACTTTCTATGTTGCCTTTTTCTATAGGGCAATACAATTAATATTTTATCATGTTTATCATTAAAAACAAAAATTTATCATTAGTCTTTTTCAATCTGTGACTTCATTTTTCTTAAGTAACAAAATTTTAACTAGTTAAGTGTCATTTCCAATTTAATCATGAAAGCAACCAGAAAAACATAACCAAACTCACCTAAAGATTTGGATTGCAAAGTTTTCTTTTCCATGAAGGGAGGGCCAAGTAAGGTAAGTGGCTATGTGTAACTCAAACCGTGAAACACCTTCTCTAGTTAAAGAAATGCTTATTTATACATAGCTACAGAAACTGAAGCATATTAAAAAAGAATCAGAAGTACTCTCAACAAAGAATTTCTTTAATTTTTGATACAGGCCAAGCTCTTCATCTTTGAGAAATAGTTTGTACAGAGAAGTGTCCCAAAATTCTTCCAACAGTGCAGTTCTAGCTGCTCCAAGTAATAACATCTTGTCCTTTGTACATGAGAAAGTGTTTAGTAAAACCAGATGGCCCACTGTTTTCCTGTTCTGAAGCACTTAAAACTGGCGAGAAGATATTTGAGGTCAAAAACCTTACAGATCATAATGACATGAACAGACACTTGAAAACTCTGGTTCATCCATAATTAGATTATTTCCATTATTCTCCACCCAACTCTTATTAAATCATAGTTTGTTATCTGAAAAATATTATTCTAACACACATAGAGCTCAAATCTCCTCCATCTCCACCTTTGTGAAAGTCTATACAAGACCTACACCAGCATTTGAAGCACTCAGGAACCAGTGAGGAATTAAAACTAGATTTCAACTCAGCATTTAAACAACCTACCTTTATTATTGGATATCCTGAAGGTCATCCATGAATATTTAACTCAGAGAGGTCCACCCATGTGACAGGACCCAGCTTGACTGTAAAATCTATATGCAAAGACAAATGGATATTTTAAGCCAGGGCTTCCCAAAGGCATCACTTGCTGCTGCTGCTGCTGCTGCTGCTGCTAAGTCACTTCAGTCGTGTCCGACTCTGTGCAACCCCAGAGACGGCAGCCCACCAGGCTCCCTCGTCCCTGAGATTCTCCAGGCAAGAACACTGGAGTGGGTTTCCATTTCCTTCTCCAGTGCATTAAAGTGAAAATTGAAAGTGAAGTCGCTCAGTCGTGTCCGACTCCTAGTGACCCCATGGACTGCAGCCTACCAGGCTCCTCCATCCATAGGATTTGCCAGGCGAGAGTACTGGAATGGGGTGCCATTGCCTTCTCCCAAAGGAATCGCTTAGTAATCTTACTAATAAAATTACTCTAAGTCAGCAACTCTAAAACAGAGACTGAAGATATACATTTCTATAAGCTCTCAAGTGATACCAGTGCTTCTGGAATGTGACACATTTTGAATAACAAATTTCCTGGGCTAGACAATGTTCAGAATTCTATTGCTGCACTCCTCCTAACTTTTCCCATGATTTCTCCCCAGCCTACTTATTCTCTTCTCCATGACCCACTTTTATGACACCACATCCCAACACCCCTTTTATTAACTATTGGTGCAGCCATTCAGTTTGTCACTTTCTCTCTCCAGCTGCCATGTTTCATCTTAGTGGAAGAAACATTTCATCTTATCTTTACACTCTCTTGCCTCTGATTCTGTTCCTTCATTTTGACATCACCTCCAGAGCTTCTTATCCAGATAATAACAGTGAAGAGAAAGAATAAAAGAAGACACTGATGTACCAAAAGGAAGGATAAGTTAAGAAAGATGCCTTTGGAGAATCTGAAATCCATTTAAGAGTTATCAGATAGTTAAACCTAAAAATCTGGTATCAGAGAAAGCTTACATGTGATCAACCAGTGATTAGAGAAGGGAAAGTAATCCCAGCAGATTAAATTAGGGGGCTGTATCAGAAATAGGAGGGATAAACTCTGCTTTAAAATTTGTATAGGAATTAGATTGGTGACTGGTGTGAGGATAGCATTCAAAGGAGAGAAAACAGTGTTAGCAAAGGTGCAAGGGTGGAAAAGTTTAAGCAAAAGATTTGAGGAGATCAGTGAGTACACCCATCAGAGAGATACAAAAGGGTAATATAAAGTTATTGAATGCCAAGTTAAAAAAAAAATTAATTCTGTTCATTGGTTATGGAAGGCAGTGAGGTTATAGCTCAGAGTGACATGTCTGGAATAATCTCCCCACATTGCTGGGGACAGTTCTAGTTTACACCACTGACCAGATGTAATTATCATAATTATTAATATCCTCCCTTTCATTGTTCAAAGTGATCCAGTTTGAACAGTCAATTACATAGTTGCCCTAGACATAATGAAATTAGCATTTCACTCAAAGGGATTAGAATAGTGGTGGAAATGGCAACCCACTCCAGCATTCTTGCCTGGAGAATCCTGGTGGACAGAGGAGCCTGGTGGGCTGCTGTCTATAGGGCCGCATAGAGTTGGACACGATGGCAGCAACTTAGCATGCATAGCATAGCATACAGCGTATAGGCCCAAAACATGTGGCTCACAAGAGGAGAACTGAATGGAATGCTAAAAGAGTATATTTTCTTGGTGTGGTTATGCTGTTACATGTGGATCAAACTTTTATTGTAGTTACATATATGTCTTGGATTTATAAAATATAGATAAATTAACCAAAGTTGTTAGTCTCTCAGTCGTGTCCAACTCTTTGGAACCCCATGGACTTTAGCCCACCAGGCTCCTCTGTCCATGGTATTCTCCAGGCAAGAACACTGGACTAAGTTGCCATGCCCTCCTCCAGGAGATCTTCCCAAGCCAGGGATCAGACCTGGGTCTCCCACATTGCAGACAGATTCTTTACCATCTGAGCCACAAGGGAAACCCCAGATTAACAAAGTACCATGCCAATTTATAGATTCTGTTTATTTCATGAACTTTCAAAACTTGTGTTTTGAATTTTTCAAAATTCAGAACGAGAAGATCAATGAAGGGTTGTACAGAAGTAACCTCTGAATTAGAACATATTGAGAAAAAATTAAGAAGGCAATGGTAGTTTGGGAGACGTGCATGAAAAGAAATAAGTTGAATGAAGAATCAACAGACCTTAGAACGTACTTGGTTACAACAAGCCAGAGACAGGAAAACATGAAGGATAATTCTGAGTTTTAGGCTTAGATGTCTGACAATAAGAAACATAAAAGGGATTAAGAGAAGGTAGGAGGAGAGTTCAGAAGATGAGTTGATGGCATGATCTTCAAATGGACATATCCAATAGGCACTTTAATTTTTGCCTAGGAACTGGATCCTTCCCATTCATTTTTCACTTATAAAAGTCATATTTAAATTGTCTGTTATCACTTACATATTTTTGATCTAGAGAAAACTCAGTAAAATGACCCCTCCTGCTTCTGTGGAAATATCAGATTTCTGGTTTATAGACCCAACTTCAGAGACATGAAGGGCCAAAATATTTATGTGATTAACTTGACATTGCTTTTTGGAAATAAAATCATCAACACAAGGAAAACTATGAATTTCAAGGAATGGTTCACAATATGTCATCTTAGATATAAAAGCCATGTCTGAATTCTATATAAGAAAGCAATTTTTATTAAAAATTGTAAATGGAAAAGAAAAAATGGCTTGATGTATGTATGCAAGGATTAGTCTGTCTTCTTTTACCTAGATTCAGTTTACATCAGCAATATATTCTTGCTTTCTTCTCTCTTCTTCCAGTTTCTAAGCCAGATATAATTGGGGTTTGTTATTATCTGAACAGGAAACGTATGAGGGATTGGGGGTGGTAAAGTGTTGGAATGAGTGCTTTAAATCTGTCTTTCTATTCATTTGTCTACCCTTATGGCTCTTGTCAGTTCCCTAAGTCCAGACAGATCAGACTGCAAATCCTCTAGCCTGGGCCATATGTTTCCTCTTGAGTCCGACCAGAGACCTGACGTCCATACTCAAGCCCACTCTCACCCTTGTTTTTCATCCTAGGTTCTAATGGCATTTCAAACTAAATCTTTTGTACTCTTGGATGCTTCTGGGCTTCTTACCACCCGAATCATGATGTTAAAGCAGGAAAAATAGCTTAGGGAGAACACACACAGTTTATAGATGAGGAAACTAAGCCCGGATAGTTTAAATAGGCAAAATCATACAGCAAATTGGTGGCAGAATTGAATCTAAAGTCAAATGTTGTGTCTTCTAGCTCAAGGATTTGTTTACCACAAAAATTTTTTTTCCTTAGCTGTGGTCTCAGCACTGAGACCAAATTTAATAATAATTGTATTTTGATCTTTACCATTTATACACATATATTTCATCCTATCATTTGTATCTTCTTAGTTTCATTTACAAGATACTGGTAATTCACTTTCACCTGAGATACTCCTATGGTAAAATGTAATAGCTACTGAAGCAAATCACTAAAAACAAATTAAATTCAAGCGACAGAGAAATAATATATTACCAATTTGAAAGGACATGGGAGACCTAAATAATGCTCAGTAACTATTAGAATGAAAAATCAGAAATGGCTCAAATACACTGTCACCTTAGTAGTGTTCTTGGAGAACTGCTACCATCAAGGAAAAGTTTCATGCAGTTTTTACAAGAGGTCAGTACTTTAAGATTTCCCAGGAGCACAGAACTAATTCAGTTGTAAAATACTGATTCAGAACTGTTTTCAAAGAATAATTCCCTATTCTAAGTTGCCAATGCTGATGCTCTAACAAGCTGAAACCCATTCTGTGTACAGACTTCAATTCCATGTAAAGATAAATTAAACAAGCAACAACATAAATGCTATAACCCAACCATGATCATTGCTACCAAAAAAGAAAAAAAAATCATAGAATTCCAGAGTCTCAAATGTACATCTTGTTCCAGCAATAACCCACATGAATTTTGTCCTTTCCCACTGAAAACCAAAACACTAATTTAAGTGCTTCAAAGCTAGTATGGTTTTTGTGCAAAAGACTTATTGGATGCCTGACAGGGAAATAAATCAAGAGATGGTGGGAAAAAAAATGTTTTGCACAAAAGAGTAAGGATTTAGAATCCAGGTCAATGTATTCTTTTCCTCGCCTTTTTCTACTTTCCGTAGCGAGTCCCAGAAGAGAAGACTAGGCATAAATAATGAGACAGGAAGAATGAAAATTTGAACATCCAACCTCTCAAAGCCTCAGTAGAAATATCTCAGTAGAAAAGAAAGATAAAAGCCGAGGCTTGCTTGATCTCCCAGCTACTCTCAGGAGTGGGTGCTGGGTTTTGCTAAAAACTTTTTATGTGTGCATCTTTAAATAGAGAAAATAGAAATAAAACAGAATATAAAAATAACAAGGCTTCTTATAAAATGCCTTTATAAAATTAACAAAATCAACCTCAATCATAAGAATGATTAGTTTGGGGGTTTTTGGTTTTTTTTGTTTTTTTGTTTTGCATTGAGGAATATACTATATAGACTTCTTCTGAGCTAGTGAAAGGTAAGAAGATATTTCACATTTATGTCCAATGTCAGGAATTACTATATCTCTGTTGGATGTTTTCTCCGTCAGTAAATTTAGAGTGGCTTGGATGATCTTTTTCTGACAGTTTTAATCCTGCAAATATTCATTGTAATGGCAAAAAGCCCAAATGTAGATGAATCCCCCTTGCTACACTTTTGAAAAAATCTCAGGATGAAAAGTAACCCAATTCACTGAAAAACTATTGTGTTCCTGGTTTTGATGCTGAGGGCATTAAATACAATATTTATAGCAACCTTAGGAAGCAGATATTATTGACTTTCTGTTAGAGACTATCATGACTCTGAGCCAATGAGGAGTATGGAGAATTCAAACCTAAGTGTGTTGCCGCTAGTAACTGCAGGTAATCAAACAAGTACGTGAATTAAACAATGATTTATTCCATTTACTGAAAAGACCATATAAGCTCATTTAATTGCACTGGCTGATAACTACAGAAAAACTACTTGTGTAATAACTTTAATAGGCAGGCTATTCTGAGACAGCACCATGATTATTTTTCCTTAAAACATCATTGATGACATACAAGTAATAAATTCTTCTAAGTAACTTAGCAAAATCCCCATGCTATTCAGTGCATCGTATCTGTGAAATGCACTTAATTGCTCTCTTATTTCCCCCTACATTTCCTTATTAGAATGAATAGTTGGTGATAAGATGATTTCACAGATGAGATTCCAAAGAACTGTTACAAGATGAAACTTGAAGTTGATTTCTGTTAATAGATGTGTTTGCTCCAACCTTCAGTTTTGCACAAGCATGTAAGGAACAGCCAACCAGAAACTCAAATACAGCCTGTGACGAAGGAACAGTGTGTGTCTCTTCCTGACACTCAGCACATAGAGAGAGCTAAGTCACGTTGACCTGATTGAAATCAAGCTGTCATCAAGTGAACTGTCTGGACAGAATGATCTATGAACTCTTGATGGCCTCTCCAAAAACCCAAGAGTTCTCTATATGCATTAGTTCCAAATATAGTCATATATTCAGTTACCAAAAACCTCAAACATGCCTGAAAATGTTAGAGAAGGGCTTCAAATCTCCTTTCAGTCAGTGTTGCTTACTCGTTTATCTTACTGAGAAGGCAATAATCCACATAATATTCAATAATCAGAATCTCTTAAAATAAGATATTCCTCTCCTTTAAGACCCTGAACTTATACTTTCTTCAGAAAGACATGTTTGGTGTTAGATTCCTCTTGCTCAAAGGCACGTTACTGCTGAGTGAAATAACAAAACTATATTATTTAAGCAAGGCAGCCTGCTAGGCAGCACATTTCTGAGGGGTTATCACAGACTATACTTTAGGTGGCTCTTGTAAGGCCTGAGGTCAAAAGCAAAATGACTCACAACAACTGTGTAAGTCAACTAGAGATTATTTTGTTTGGCTTTCATATTGCTGTTGTAAAATGAAATTAATATAGACTAATGAAGAAAAAATCTGGTAGGTACTTTCTCCTCATGTTTGCAACGTTTGGTTAAATGTACCACAAAGTAGAAACCATAAATATAATTCTCTAGCTTAAACAGAAATTCTGTAGCTTGTACTTGGTTTCTGGCCACATACTAAGTGAGTTAGCCATTGATACCAAGAACACTGTCAAAGTCATTAATGTGACAAGTGAATTCGCCACTAATGAGGCAAAAACACCTTGTGTACAGTGAGGCAATGGAGAAGGACATGGCCAGCCACGCCGCTATTCTTGCCTGGACAGTCCCATGGACAGAGAAGCCTGGCGAGCTACAGTCCATGGGGTTGCAGAGTTGGACACGACTAAGTGACTAAGCACAGCAGTGAGGCAAAGAAAGGGAAAGTGTTTGCAACACATTCAGAAGAAAAATGTTAGCTTCTGAGAACTTTTAGAGAAGATTTATCATCAATTTCCAACAGGTAATTTTGAGTTACCTGCTTGGGTTTCTCCAGAAAGCTACTCATGAAAACTAAACCTATTGCCAAGGAACCCTGTACCTGTTCTACCTGGAATTTAGTAAATTTCAACACAGAAAGTGAAAAGGCTTAGTTATAGATTAAAAATATGTATACTACTAGTAATAATAAGTACAATTTCATGAGTACATGTTATGTTTCAAGAATTTATCATTCATTACCTCATTAAGTCACTTACCTTTGTTTTAGGAAAACTCCACTTTAGAGATGAAAAAACTAGAGTTTGACATCAAATAATGTCTTCAATCACTTGAATATTATCTCCATCAGGGCCTATATTGTATAATTTACTAATGTATCCTCAGGGTTTCTCACTGGTGGCGCTAGTTGTAAAGGACCTACCTGCCAATGCAGGAGACATAAGAGATGCGGGTTCAGTCCCTGGGTCAGGTGGGGAAGATGCCCTGGAGAAGGGAGTGGCAATCCACTCCAGCATTCCTGCCTGGAAAATCCCATAGACAGAGGAGCCTGGTGGGCTACAGTCCACAGGGTCACAATGAGTCGAACACAACTGAAGCAACTTAGCACGCACGCACCTTCAGCTCCAGAAACAGTGCCAGGCACACACATGTGTATGATCAATAATTATTGACGGACAGTCTGAACAATTCCAAAGTTGAAGGCACTTTTTCCTGTGTGCCATGCTACTTCTCCAGACATGTAGGAAGATAAGGAAGGAAGGAAAGCAGGAAAAAAAGAAAGAAGGCAAGAAAGAAAGAAGAAAAAGTATTATTTTCTTAATGGGGAAAAACTTCTATATTTTTAACTGTTTAAACAAATGGGAAATTTTTTAATTAAAATGATTTATAGTATTATGTTAGTTTCAGGTGTACTACACAGTACTTGATATTTGCACACATTAGGAGATGATCACTAGATAAGCATAGGAACTGTTTCCATACAAAGCATTATAATATTACTGACCACATTCCTTATGCTGTGTGTTATTGAAATACATCCCATAGTTTCTCACCTTTACAACTGATAGTTAGCACCTCTTAACCCTTCACTTATCTCTCCCCACCACATCACTTCCCCTCTGGCAACCACTTGTTTGTTCTCTGTATCTGTGAATCTGATTTTGCTTCGCTTGTTTGTCTTGTTCTTTAGATTCCATATATAAGAGAAATCATAGGATATTTCTCTCTCTGTCTGACTTATTTCGTTAGCTTAATACTCTCTAGATCTTTTCATGAGGTCCCCCAGATGGCAAGGTTCCAAATTTTTATGGCTGAGTAATATTCTCAGGTGGCGCTAGTAGTAAAGATCTTACCCGGTGATGCAGAAGACATAAAAGTGCAGGTTCAGTCCCTGGGCTGGAAAGATCCCCTGGAAGAGGGCATGGCAACTCACTCCAGTATTCTTGCCTGGATAATGCCACGGACAGAGGAGCCTGGTGGGCCACAGTCCACAGGGTCACAGAGAGTCAGACACGACTGAAGCAACTTAGAAGCAACACAATATTACAAAATTAACTTTCCGGCAAAGAAAACTCTATTTCATTGTGTCTCTCTTTCTCAGCTACATCTAATCAATAATTCATGCTTATCGATTTTTCTTTAAAATTTCTTCTTGTGTCAATCTCTGTCTTCTACAACCATCTAGTGAAAGCCTTGTTCAAGTTTTGCCTGAATTAGTGTGTTGCGGGGGCTTCCCTGGTGACTCAGACAGTAAAGAATCCACCTGCAATGAGGGAGACCTGGGTTCAATCCCTGGGTTGAGAAGACTCCCTGAAGGAGGGCATGACAACCCACTCCAGTATTCTTGCCTGGAGAATTCCCATGGACAGAGGAGTCTGGCAGGCTACAGTCCATGGAGCCGCAAAAAACTGAACATGACTGAGCAACTAAGCATAGCATAGCATAGCACCTAGGAAAATCCTGAATTAGTATGATAGCTTTTAACTTGTGAGTCTGCTTTCTTTCTTTCACAGTTAAATATGTTGTTTAAGGCATTTCTTTTATTCATTTGCTTAAAACAATTTCAGGATTCATCTTTGTCAATAGATGAGGTCTCAACTCTGTTGAGAGTCCATTTTCTTCAGGTCTACCATAGGTTCATCCCATGAAACAAAGCACTGACGACCTTTCCATATTATCCCTTCAAGGATGTTTCTATAGAAGATAGAAATAATATTTCTTCCCCGGAGCAAAGTGTAGGCACACTACTTTCTAATGTAAAATATTCAGGTCCCCTAAACTTAGGAATCCTCTTCTGTAATGAAACATACTACGTGTAAAGGTGTCATTTGGCCCTCTCTGCATCACCCTATGGGAATAACAGCTCAAGGAACTAGCACCCAAAATACTGATATTTCTATGAGTAATAGCTGATATTTCTTTGAGTAATATACTGATATTTCTATGAACAGTAAGTCATCCTTTATCTCTAACTAAGGAATTTCATGTCTTAAGCCAGCATCCTTGAAACTGCAGCAGACTAAGATTTTAGTTAGCAAATAGAGTAAAGTTTCAGATTCTTCACTGTTCTTGAGAATTAAAGTCATCTAGGGAAACATTTAAAAACACCATGTCTAGTTGCCATCAAATCAATTAACTCAAAATCTCTGGAAATGAGCTCTAGATTTTGTCTTGTTTAAAACTTCTAAAGTAATTCCAGCATGCAGCCACATTACAGTGATCTATAGGATAGAATTTGCATTCAATGTCTTCTAACTCAAGTTTGCCTTTTCAAACTCATTTTCCAAGTAGAAAATAGGACACCAATAAAAGAGGAGACTAAGCTAGAGAAAGAGAGACATCTTCACAAGGGAAAACTGAAATACGGAAGAAAGGCTAAACAAATTCAGTGGAGAGATTCTGAGGGCAGGAAGAGAAACACATAAAAAGAAAGAGATGCACCCAGTATTGTTTGCTGTTACAGAAGTCATTAGAAAAGGGAGAGATATCTGATGATTACTAGAGCCCAAAAACAACTGAAAGAGGAAGACACAAGTAACATCTCAGAAAAGAACAAAAGGAATGATTCCCCGAAGGAGGCCAGGATCCTGGAAACTATTAAGAAGTGGTTTCTTAAGCTACAAATACTGACTCCATTGTATGTGTAATTGGGAAACAGACTCTTGAGGACAACAATACTAAATTGTTAAAGAAGATAAAAATCCACAGATTTGAGAGGAGAACATAGGGATTTATCACAGTAAAATACTCCAAGAATTATTAGGTGAGTTTCAGAGCAGTACAGTACCCTGAAAGCACATGCCAAAAATATGGGTGAAATTACGACTCCGGGGATGGCAAAGCCAAGAAGGAGCACATTAAAGTGGAGTCAGGCAGGACCAAAGCAGACGAAATCTGAGTTAGATGTTGTTCTGATGAAGAGTAGCTCCTGGGTAGGATTAATCAAGCCAAAACGTATTGGGGAAGAAATATTTGGCAACCTAGGTTTTGGCAGTCCTGGAATCTCACTATACCACTATTATCATCTACAAATAATCTGGATGAATAGGGTAGAAATAGAAATAATATAATAAAAAGAAAAAAGTGAACAGATCAAGCAAACAGTATTAGAAAAAGAAAAATAAATGCTTAAGAAATTGATTAAAAATTCAGTTGAGATTCTCTGAAGATGCAACCAAACAGTAGAGATAAATGAAACTAGAGACAAATATTCTACAACTACAGAAAAAGATTCGTGGGAAAATAATGTCATGTGAGATCTGGAACATTTAAATACTAAGTACAATGTCCTAAAGAATAGGCCCCAAGAGGTACAGGTTTCAGAATTATCAGAAGGGTCTTCAACTGAGAAATCTATTAAAAGTGATTCTCAGGCAGGTACCAGGCAAATCTTCCCCAGCAACAAGTCTCTGGAATTAGGGAGTTCATATTAAAAGGGAAAAACAGGTACAGGTCTGAAAATACCTGCTGACAAGACATCAGATGACTGTAGCTCTGAACAGAGTCCATACTCATTAAGCTCTGGAGTACCAGAAGCATAGGATTCAAAAAGAAAATGAAAATTGAAAGAGTTTAAATACTCAGAAGGTAAAGAAAAACACTCAGATGAGAACTATGGGTCAAGGATGCCACCATAATAGCTTCTAAGCTTGGTGGAAAAAATAGAGAGTACATGGATACATGTGTATGCATGTGTGCTAAGCCACTCTGTTACGTCCAACTCTTTGCAACCCCATGGACTATATAGCCTCCCAGGCTCCTCTGTCCATGGGATTCTCCAGGCAAGAATACTGGTGTGGGTCACCATGCCCTCCTCCAGGGAGTCTTTCCAACCCAGGGATCAACTCGGGTTTTCTTAAGTCTCCTGCATTGGCAGATGGGTTCTCTACCACCAGCACCCCCTGGGAAGCCCACATGTATACATTCCACTTACCAATTCTGGCCATGGACTGTGACAAATTTTACAATTTTGTCTCTTGCTAGCAGAGATTTTAGGCTTTCATGTTTCCCATTTGAGGATTTGAAAGAACTAAGGGTGGACAGGAACTGCAGGAAGTCCAAACAGAGTAAAATGTAACTTTCTTCTCTCAAATACTACTTGGACTTTGGCAACACTAAGTGAAAGGCGCTGGAGATACACTTTTGCTTGGGATCATGCTCTAGGAGATGGGAGTTGGCCCATTTTCTAAACTGGGTGAATAAGGGCTTGGTGCTCAGATGATTTTTTATTCTGTTAACTATTTGAACACTATTTTTAAAGACAAGGATATGGAGACTTAACTCTTACAACTCTTACATGTTTTTTTGGTGAAGAAAACCTAGCCACAGATGCTAAAGAAAACCTGACTCAACCCAGGAACCAGAGAGGAATAAAAAATTGGGGGAGACGTAAGGTCCTTTGATTTTACACTAACTTCAGCAATATAATTTGACCCAAAACGTTATGTCTCCAGAATCTCCCTGAAAATGTTATACAGAGAAGGCAACTATATTCAATTTGGGGACAATCTGTGTTGATAACACTCATTGTAGTTGCCAGAGTATCTTTTATTTATCTATCTATCTATCTATTTATTTATTTATTAATTTTTACTTTTTAGCTATGTTGCATAGCATCCAAAATCTTAGCTCCCCAGTCAGAGATCAAACCTGCACCCCTAGCAGTGGAAGCATGGAGTCTTAACCACCAGGCTGCCAGCAAAATCTCGACCATAGTCTTAATGGTTAAGACATTAAAACTTAATGATTTTAACCCAATGGGTTAAAAACAATGAAAACAGTTAACTCCATCAGTTCAGTTCAGTTCAGTTCAGTCACTCAGTCATGTCCGACTCTTTGCGACCCCATGAATTGCAACATGCCAGGCCTTCCTGTCCATCACCAATTCCCGGAGTTTATTCAAACTGATGTGCATCGAGTCAGTGATGCCATCCAGCCATCTCATCCTCTGTTGTCCCCTTATCCTCCTGGCCCCAATCCCTCCTAGCATCAGAGTCTTTTCCAATGAGTTAACTCTTCGCATGAGGTGGCCAAAGTATTGGAGTTTCAGCTTTAGCATCGTTCCTTCCAAAGAACACCTAGAACTGATCTCCTTTAGAATGGACTGGTTGGATTTCCTTGTAGTCCAAGGGACTCTCAAGAGTCTTCTCCAACACCACAGTTCCAAAGCATCAATTCTTCAGTGCTCAGCTTTTTTCACAGTCCAACTCTCACATCCATACATGACTACTGGAAAAACCATAGCCTTGACTAGACAGACCTTTGATGGCAAAGTAATGTCTCTGCTTTTCAATATGCTGTCTAGGTTAGTCATAACTTTCCTTCCAAGGAGAAGGTAAGTCTTTTAATTTCATGGCTGCAGTCATCATCTGCAGTGATTTTGGAGCCCCTCAAAATAAAGTCTGACACTGTTTCCACTGTTTCCCCATCTATTTCCCATGAAGTGATGGGACCAGATGCCATGATCTTCGTTTTCTGAATGTTGAGCTTTAAGCCAACATTTCACCCTCCTCTTTCACTTTCATCAAGAGGCTTTTGAGTTCCTCTTCACTTTCTGCCATAAGGGTGGTGTCATCTGCATATCTGAGGTTATTGATATTTCTCCCACCAATCTTCATGGAATGTGGCAAATAGAGAATGGGGAGAACTTAGTATACCTGACTGAACGAAAACCAGACAAGGAGAGCTGAGATCCTTCCCCTCCTTGCCTCCTTTTTTTGGGAACAATTTATTTACAGAGAGTACACATTATCCTCTCTCCTTAACACAACCAAGCCATTACATCTCTGCCCCAGGGGAGGAGGCCTGCCAGAGTCCAGACAGGCCTGTGGGTTGGAAAGTCTGGATATTTACGGGATTCAATATTTATGGGGTTCAGTATTTTTGCTACATACCCAAGATGAGTGTCCCAGCAGCTCTGGTAATAATAAAACATTTAAATTCTCCCTGGCTAGACTTCTTTGTCTGTCCCAACTGAATCAGAGTTAAGAGGAAAGACTCAGATGGAGGTTGCACACTGCTTCCTCCAAACTCTAGATCTCTCTGATTCTAAATGTTGAACCAGCACCGTAATGCCTCACACCAGACAGCTCTGGTATTCATCTGACCCAAGTAGATATTTCAATGTGACCCTTGAAACAGCATAATCATAGCAGCGATAAGGAAAAGTTACTGTATAAGCATGGATAAGATTTAGTGATAGGTTGGTACCAGTTTATTATAATTATGATTGGATAAAATTGTATAAGCCTCCCAGGTGGTGCTAATAATAAAGAATCCGCTGGTAAATACAGGAGATGCAGGTTCGATCCCTGGATTGGGAAGATCCCATGGAAGAGGGCATGGCAACCCACTACAGTATTCTTGCCTGGAGAATACCAAGGCTAGAGGAGCCTGGCCAGCTGCAGTCCATGGGGTCGCAAAGAGTCAGACAAGACTGAGTAACTAAGCAGTAGCAGCAGAACTGTGTAAATGAGATATGTGATTGTGACCCTTAGAACAACATAATCATAGCAGCAATAAGGAAAAGTTTACTGTGTAAACATGGATGGGTTTAGTGATAGGTTGGTACCTGTTGGACCCAACCAAACTCCTGCCTGGCAACACCACTATCAGCATCAGTAACACATGACTATGGACAGAGAATGTAAGCTTTCTGATTCAAACCCTTTACTTACATTCATCAAAGAACATAAAAAGGAGATCTAAATGCATGGTCCACAAAAATAGAGTAGAATTTCTGTTTCCTGAATTCTCTCACTCCCACCAAGGTTTCCAGAAACTCTCAGTCACTAAATTCCTAATGTTTTAACCTAGAGATTTTTTTTTCCTGCCTCCTCTTATGTCTGGTTCTTATCTGGATGCGGGGCTTCCCACATGCATCAGTGGTAAGGAATCTGCCTGCAAATGCTGGAGACCCAGGTTCAATCCCTGGGTTGGGAAGATCCCCTGGAGGAGGAAATGGCAACCCTGTCCAGTATTCTTGCCTGGGAAATCTCATGGATAGAGGAGCCTGGAGGGCTCTAGTCCATGGGATAGCAAGAGTCAAGCATGACTGAGTGACTAAACAACATCTGATGCTCCTGAAATTTTTCAACAGACTTTGACATCCTGAAGGATGTCATCTTAAATGTCCATGACTTTTCTCCTTAAGAGTCAGCCCACCGATTTTATCCTTTCCATTTCCGCTCCTGTTCTCATTATTTGGCCTCACAAACAACCTAAAATCCTTACTGGAAATGCCAGGATCTCTTTGGCAAGTGGTTGAGGGGAAGAGGCTAAGTCAACAAGCCAGAATCCTCTTCAGGGGAAATTAAAGAGGTATAACTGAAAATACACAATTTTTCTGCTGCTGCTTAGTCACTCTGTCATGTCCAACTCTTCGCAACCCTTTGGACTGTAGCCCCCAGGCTCCTCTGTCCATGGGAGACAGAGTAAGAATACTCGAGTGGGTTGCTATGCCCTCCTCTAGGTGGTCTTCTCAACTCAGGGATCGAATCCATGTCTCTTGCGTCTCCTGCATTGGCAAGCAGATTCTTTACTATTAGCACCACCTGGGAAACTTATACAATTTTATCCAATCATAATTGCAATAACAAACAATTAAGATTTATTATATGCAAGGACCACTATTACATGGACTATTTCTCTTGTTGTATCAGTTCTTTGAGACAATTGCTAATACTACTTCAGTTTTTTTGAAAGAAGGGTACTAAATCTTAAGGGTACTAAGGATACCAAGGTTTGGGCATTAAGTACTTCCCAGGGTCATGAAGCTAATAAAAAGAGAAGCCAAAACTGTAAGCTGGGTCTGCTGACCTGGGGACCCTTCATCTTCTCACATCTTGCATAATCCCTGACAGCTTTTCTCTTCTCTTCCCATTACCTTCCCCATGAATTCCAATTTTTTTCAACATTTTCAGTGCAAAATAACAGGATTCTGAAAGTGTTTGGAGCAACACACGGTATGTGAAAGCACGGACATGGTGCCAGCACGTTGTCTGCCTGGAGTAATACTTGCTCATTAGACTTTAATGTGTGTGTCAGCTGCTCAGTCATGTCCAACTCTTTGAGACCCCATGGACTATAACCTGCCAGGCTCCTCTGTCCATGGATTTCCCCAGGCAAGAATACTGGAGTGGAGTGCCATTCCCTTCTTCAGAGGATCTTCCAAACCCAGGGATGGAACTCTGATCTGCTGTATTGCAGGCAGACTTTAACGTCTGAGCCACCAGGGAAGTCTTTGACTTATAATATTTAAAGCAAAATCAAATACCTCCATCCAGTTCTTAGACTCCAAATCAGTTGCCTCCAGTTTTCTTTCTACTATAAAGTTTATCATTTCCCACATCCTTCTATCCCAAGGTCACGACATCAATCTGGAGGCCACTCTCACAGAATCTGTTGTTGGTGTCTCCTACTGATTTTTTCTTTAAGAATGCCCCTCTTATCAATCTTTTCAGGACCCCCTAGTCATGCCTAGTCTAGACTCCCATCAGTTTAGATCAGGAAGCACCATGGTAGCACCTTAATTGGATTCCTGTTTCTAGTTTCCCAGTTACAATAAATTTGACACATTACATTATCACCAATGGCTCACCATGGCCTTTAGACTAAATTTCTCATCATTTTGTCACAATCTGGCACCTACATCTCAAGTCTAATATCCTACTGACCCCCAGATCAAAGACTCAGCTACAAGCTGCCTTGCTCATATTTCCCTGAAGGTATGCTTACATTTCTTTCTAAGTGAAATGCAAATTACCATTAATAAACAAAAATGGGTATATACTTACTCACAATTAGAGATACATTAGTTAAAACAATGAAATACAATTTTAAGCCAGCAGATAGACAAAGACAAAATTAAAAGGTTGATAACATTCAGTATTAATAAGGAGGTGGGGAAAAAGGCACTCTAATTCACTGACAACACAAATTACTTCAGTGTTTGGAGGCTATTACTAGCCTCAAAACTTAAGGGCGCTCACAAAATGCCTTTAAAGGGCACTCTCTCAAAAACTTGAAAGGCATCTGTTATAACTCTATGAACTTGTGCTATAAATCTAACACAATTAGATTATATGCCTATATATATACATATATACACACACAAACACACTAAAGTGACAGGAAGTCACTCAGTCATGTCCGATTCTTTATGACCCCATGGACTGGAGCCTACCAGGCTCCTCTGTCCATGGAATTTTCCAGGCAAGAGTACTGGAGTGGGCTGCCATTTCCTTCTCCTAGGGGCTCTTCCTGACCCAGGGATCGAATCCAGGTCTCCTGCATTGCAGGCAGACACTTTACCATCTGAGCCACCTGGGAAGCCTGCACACATACATATATACAAATTTACTTACTATTAAAAATATTACCTAGGAAACAATGCAAAGGTCAAATAACAAATAAGTGACCAGTTAAATGGGGTTTCTCTAGTAGCTCAGCTGGTATAGAATCTGTCTGCAATGCAGGAGACCCTAGTTCAAGTCATGGATTAGAAAGATCCCCTGGAGAAGGGATAGGCTACCCAATGCAGTATTCTTGCCTGGAAAATTCCATAGACAGAGGAGCCTGGCAGACTACAGTCCATGGGGTCACAAAGAGTCAGACACAACTAAGCAACTTTCACTTCACTCACCAACTAAATAAACTGTGATGCATCTACACAATGGTACACTGCACTTTTGGAAACTAACATATAATTGACCTATATGTGCTAATATGGGAAACTATTTATGACGCATCGTTACATAAAAAGAAAAAGTTGCTGCAGTACCATCAATGAATCCCAAGGGAATTATGCTGCATTAAAAAAAAATCTCAAAAGTTTAAAACTATCAGTCAGTTCAATTCAGTTCAGTCATTCAGTCGTGTCCAACTCTTTGCGATCCCATGAATCACAGCATGCCAGGCCTCCCTGTCCATCACCAATTCCTGGAGTTCACTCAGACTCACATCCATTGAGTCAGTGATGCCATCCAGCCATTTCATCCTCTGTCATCCCCTTCTCCTCCTGCACCCAATCCCTCCCAGCATCAGTCTTTTCCAGTGAGTCAACTCTTCGCATGAGGTAGCCAAAGTATTGGAGTTTCAGCTTTAGCATCATTCCTTCCAAAGAGATCCCAGGGCTGATCTCCTTCAGAATGGACTGGCTGGATCTCCTTGCAGTCTACTATATACAACTCTATTTATAGAACATTCATGAAATAATAAAATTATAGAGATGAGCAAGTTAGTGATTGCCAAAGATGAGAGACTGAGGTTGCAAGTGTAACAGGACATGGGAGCCTTGTAGTGACAGAAAGTTCTGTACTATATTTCTGGTGGTAACGGCAGGTAGCTGCATTTGTGACTGAATTGCATTGAAGTACACATCCAAACACAGTCACATGTAAATGGCTGCATATATAGCTAGTAAAGTCTGAATAAACTCTGCAGGCTGTACCAATATCAATTTTCTGGTTTTGACACTGTACTACAGATGGTAACATAGGCGAGGAGTAAGTGAAGGGTGCATGGGACCTTCACATACATATCTTTGTCATTTCTTGTGAATATATAACTATGTCAAAATATAAAAATTTTTAATAAATATGCAGGCACTCTTTCTGTGCTCAGAGCTGTGCAAGTCTTACTAGACTGGAAGGCTGAATATTGTTAGTACATTAAGAGAGAGATCGTTCTTTGTGTAAAGACCGTTAGAATTATAGACCATACTAATATAATCTTCTAACCTCTTAATAAATATTTTTGTAAACAAAAATAAAAAGAACAAGTTGCAAATAGATGAGTGGTTATATCTCATTGGTGTAAAATATATAAATATTTATGTATAAAAGTATCAGGGAATACCCTCAGCTAGGTCTTAACACTGGCTACCTCTAGGCAATGTGTGAGGAAGAGCTGGGAATAAGAAGGGGGAATGTTTTTTATTATATTATATCCACTTCTGTATTATTTAACTTGCTTTTGTATTATCATGTATTTCTTCTATGATCTGAATATCATGTATTTCTTCTAGTTGATCAGGAGGATAATGATTAGGAATAAACTTAAAGGTAAAAGTAAGGGAAAGAAGGAGTTTCTTCCTCTGAACCTTTGCTCATCCCATTTCTTCAAGGCTCAACAGAGGGCCTGAAGTCTCAACAGAATTCTGAACTCCAGAAGTATTTTAGTTATTGTCTACACTATGGATTTGGGATTTAGAAAAGTCTTGTTGAAAATACTAGATCCTGGAATAGGTAGGTTCTCAAGAAATGTTTATCATGGTAATAGTAATACTTCATATTTCCTAAAAATGGATTGCTCACAAATTATCTGCACCACATTATCTACCATAGAGAGAAGAACTAAGAAGATGCTAATTTGAAAAACATGGACCTTACTTAAGTAATCAGTTTTAAATTAAGTTTTAGTCTTAAACTTCTGAGTCCATTAGTCATTCAAAAGAAAACAAAGTGCAATCTTAAAGAATTATTCAAGTGTTAATACAGAAACATTTTAGGGTTATTTGAACACTGCTACTTCTTTTAGAAAAATAATGCTGTTTTAAAAATTACAACCCAGATTAACACCTAAAAAGGGACTCTTGTCTAGCCATACCAATCCAAGTACCTTATCATTTCTTGCAAAAGCCTGCCCTGCACTCTTGTGGTAGCTTCTGTCCTATGCAACAGACAGAGGAAAATTAATCCAAACCGTGTAAATCAGGCATTCAGATGTCCTGTATCTTTCACTGATGTTAGGGAAGAGATGAGAGTGGCTTAATGTCAGTAGCAGTACACACCTCCAAGAGCTAGTTAGAAGTACTTGAATCTAGACCTAGTTTGCATTCAAAGTCGATAGTTGTACGCTTGATGATGTCACGTGATAATATTTGGATACTTACCATTCACTTGGAAAAGCTGAAAGAAATGGATGAGATATATTAAATTTTTCTTCATTGAGGGCTAGAAATTAATTTTATAATAAAACCAAGAAAAAATGTATATATACTGGCATTTTAGTACACTCCAAACAGTTATATACATGCCACTAGCTCAAAGATATGACAAAATGTCATCTCAGTTATTAGAGTATATAGATAGAGAAGATTTGGTTTTATGCAGGTGCAAGATAAAATCAAGAAAAGCTTTATGGATTTTCTGTTGATTTTCTAACAACAAAAGAAGCTGTGTTTTGTGCACCATCTAGAGGAAATATGTAAAATTTATAATGAACATAGTATTGGTAATAGAAACTGAGTGAACAATGTCATCATTGAAATTATACATAGATAATATTTTCATCTACCTGAGATGATTTTCAGGTATTCCTACGGAAATATGACTTCCAATCTTATCGAGATGAACTAGATGCCAGTTGAAGTCTAGCATACTCATTTTTGCAGTTACTAAAAATGTTTTCTTGAGCATAATATAAACTAATTTCCCTTACATGTGTGTGTGCTCTGTTGCTCAGTCATGTACAACTCTTTGCAACCCCCTGGACTGTAGCTCGCTGGGCTCCTCCGTCCATGGGGTTATTCAGGCAAGAATACTGCAGTAGGCTGCCATTTCCTACTCCAAGGGATCTTCCCACCCCAGGAATCAAACCCACCTCTCTTGCATCTTGTGCACTGGCAGATTCTTTACCCCTGAACCACCTAGGCAAATTCCTAGTTTCCCTTAATAAACTGGAAAGCTGACAGCTAGATTTTCTTCTAACATTAAACCAAAGTCTATTATTTATTTAAAATTAAATGTAACACTTATGTTACCAACAAAAAGTTTAAAATACAAAGAAAAACCTTCCTTTTATTCTCCATACCAAAGAAGAGAAGTAAAAGAATTTAATTTCATCACCAAACATTTTTATCAAATATCTTTCTGGGTCTCATAGCCTCTATATAGCAGAATTTGTTAAATTAAAAATTAAATAATAAACTAAACAATAAATGTTTAATTATAATATTTATATAAATTATATTAATATATTTAATACAGATCTATTTAATTAATTAAATATATTATATATTTTATAAAATAATTTAATTATAAATTACAAGTTTATTATAAATTCAATAATAAATTAAAATTAATTAAAAATTAATGTTATATTACGTTCTATGGGTAAACATTTTAAATATTCAACTGTGTCTTTCTGGCATATATTCAACTTATTTTCTAGGAAAAATTAATATTACTTATAAACACAATTTTTTAATGAGAAAACGCTCCTTACTCTTACTATGCTATAATGAAAATATTTTATCAAGACTAAAACTCTATGTCTTCATGTCTTCTCACTATATACTCTCTCCCTAATTAGTCTCATTCAAAACTAAAGTCTCAGTTAATAGTTATATGCCACTCACTTCAGATTAATATCTGTAGTATAGATCTTGGGCTTCCTGGTGGTTCAGACAACAAAGAATCTTCCTGCAATGTGGGAGATCCCAGTTCAACCTCTGGGTCAGGAAAATCCCCTGGAGAAGGAAATGTTAACCGTTCCAATATTCTTGCGTGGAGATTTCCATGGACAGAGGAGTCTGGAGAGTCCGATACAACTGAGCGACTAACACTTTCACCTTTCCTTTCAATACAGATCTTATATAATACGTCTACATACTCAAAAACCAACTCGGCGATATTCGCTTGTATAAATGTACCACATCTTTATCCATTCCACTGTGGATGGCTGCTTCCATGTCCTAGCTATTGAAAATAGTCTGCAGTGAACACTGAGGTGCATTTGTCTTTTTGAACTATCATGTTCTTTGGATATATGCCTAGGAGTGGATTGTTGGATCACGCTAGCTCTATTTTTAGTTTGGTAGGGAACCTCCATCCTGTTCTCCATAGTGACTGTGCAAGAGTTCGCCTTTCTCCACACCCTCCCCAGCATTTACGGTCTGCACATAGCCAGGAGGGACCTGTTGCACAGTGCAGGGAACTCAGCTCAGCGCTCTGTAGTGACCCAGATGGCGGGGACTGGGGGAGCGGAGGGCCACGAGGGAGGAGATATACGTATGCATATAGACGGTTCACCTTGTTGTACAGCAGAAAGTAACACAACACTGTAAAGCAACTGTATCCCAATTAAAAAAAAAAAAAAGTCAACTCAGCGTCTCTCTTGTATATCTCAAGGACACTTCAACTCAACATGTTCGGAACCGCCACGTTCTTTCCTGCACGTCTGCTTCTTTCGCAGCTCCCGTTTATTTAGGCTACGACAACGTGAAACTTGAAAGTCATCCTTAAAAACTGCCTTTTCCCTGCTCTTCACTGCATTGTCCAGACCACTAAATAACTCTCAACTCCTGTCCATTTCCACTTCTGCAGTCCTAGTTCAAACAACCAACACTTCTGAACTGGCCGACTGTCCTAACATCCAAATTTATCTCCCTTTGTGAATACTTTTGCTTCTTCTAGGACATACTTCCTCCTACTCCATTCTAATATAATCACCTCATTCTCAGCTATCCTCAGAATGTAACTCAAATTCACTTTCTCAGGGAACCTGCCCTTTAAGATTAGGCCACATCCTGGCTCTTATCTGCCCGCTTGGCATCCTTACCAGCATAGAAAAACTCTCTGGTTCTGCTTATCATTATATTTTCAGTGCATGGAATAGAGTTAGTAAGCACTCAATAATATTTCTTCAATGAACAAATAGACAAATGACAAAGGCCATTTTTGTCTTCAGTTCCCCCGCAAAAAAAAAAAAAAGATGAAAGATAAGAGTACCTACATTTATCTCTTTTTCCCAAGACTCAGTAAAAATAACACAGAGGTATACTTAAAAATAATATACATGAACAATGAAAAAGAGGGTCGAAAGCAGTGCACTCAACAAGTGATTGCAGCAAATTCTGGTGGGAGGAGTGAATGACGATGACCTAGTGAGTAAGAAAGCAAATGAAGATGCTGTAAGTATGCACACACAGTGGGCTGCAGTAGGAAGCTGATCTGCCCAGTGGAATCTAGATGACTGAGTACACTGCATCGACTACAGGGGAAAGCAGAAGTGAGGCCTGGCCAGAAAAAATGAAGCGATTCACTGAAAGTCTTTAGGGAAAACATGTTATGTCCCCACACACCCTCCTCTCTCATTGAGCATCCTTCTCAAAAGGTCCAATGACCTAGCATTCACACTCATCCCAAAGGTGGGTAAAAGAGAGAGAGAGAAGGAAAAGAAGAGAATAAAAGGAGGGACGAAAGGAAAGGAGAGGGAGGGAGGAAGGGAGGAAAAGAGAAACAATGAAAAGGAAGAAGGGAAGTAAAGAGGGTCAGGGAGGGTGAGCAGGCAAGACAGGAAGGAGTAAAGTAACCACTGCGCTCCATAAAAATTGAATACAGTGCTTGAGAAGAAGTAGGGCAGCTTGCGTAGGAGTTGCAACTCTGACATTTGAGTCCCAAATTATAACCTGCAGCTCCCCACCCACACACCTTAAAACAAAGCTTGTCAGGGCAGTAACCGCCTTTGACAAAAACTCACTCAGCTGGTATAAATGAACAAGCAAGAACCACCAAATATCTGAAGGGAAAAAAACCCTATACTATGAATGAGAAAGATCAAAATAAGCAAAAAATGACTCTAGGAAAAACAGAGGCAATTCATCAACAAGTGGATTTAAAAAAACCAATAACTTTTTATTGCATCCTAAGAAACATTCGATAAGATATCATATCTATTGCATTTTTAACAAATAAAAACAAGGACAGGATGCTATTAAAACTCAAATATCAGAAAGCAAATGTGTTACAATATATGTCAAATTAAAATACAAATACTAAAAGTAGTAGTAGAACTAAAAGACAAAAAATCAAAAATGTAAAACAAAACAGATAATTATTCCTAAATACCCAACATTAGAAAGAAAGAACAGAGATCATAGAAGAGATGTGATAATAATAATAAATACTAACAATCATCCTAGAATAAATCTCCTACAGCTAAAGTATTTCAGTGAAAGTCTGCAGAATGAAATACCCCCATAATAGGGCTTCCCTGGTCCCTCAAATGGTAATGACTCTTCCTCCAATGCGGAAGACCTGGATTTGATCACTGGGTTGGGAAAATCCCCTGGAGAAGGGCATTGCAATTCACTTCAGTATTCTTGCCTGAATCCCCATGGACAGAGGAGCCTGGTGGGCTACAGTCCATGGGGTCGCAAAGAGTCAGACACAACTGAGCGACAAATCACATAATATGTCTGACTCAGTGACTAAAAGGAAGACATTCAGAGTCATTTCATTTTAAAACCTCAAAACAATAAATCAAGAGAATATACTTAAAATTCCCAGTGTGGGAATAAAAATGACAGACTGTCATCATTATTATCAGCCATACTAGATGATAGAAAACAGTAGATGAATGTTTAAAATTCTGAGGGAAAATGATTTTCCACCTAGAAGCTTATGTACAGCAAAATCACCCATGATATGTGAAGGCGGGAACAAGAAACACTTTCAGACGTGTATGCAGTCAGAAGGGTTAGCCACCATGGTGCTTTCTGACAAAATTCCTTTTAGGATATACATTTAAAAAAGAAGAAGAAGACTGGATAAGCCAAGAAAAAGTAAAATGCCAGCAAAGAGCAGCTCCTACTCAGAAGGGCAATGACAGTAAACTGCAAGGTAACGGCACCAGAACAGCAAGTCATACTAGCTAGGCCCGGAGGATGATGGAAATCTCCAAGCAGGAGAATTTGGTGGGGGAAGAAAGCCCACAGCATCATAGAAAACATGATGGGAAGTCTGAACAGAATGTAAAATGTAATAAAGGCAAATGATTCAAGGGAAAAAACATAATCAACTAGAAACTCTACAAGAAAGAAACGACTGTAAAAGGCAAGCTAAATACAAGGCATTTCTTGACTCTACAGTCAACAATATTTATATTTTACACAATCATTGATAATATTGTCTATTGAATTTTCTATTTTAGAATCAACTTATGGACAAAGTAAGAAAATACTGTGGTTATAGAGTACAATGTAAAGGATGTGAACCTTGAAAAAAATATAAGTTCAGTATCAAAAAGTGAAGGTGGAAGAGAAAGTAGAAAACCTTAGTGTCCATGTTTACTGAGAGGAGTCAAAAGATACTCAGTATATACCTTGAAGATACTCTATATAGTTAGACAAAAAGTCAAGGTAGTAAAAAATCATACTACCTAAAAACTAAGACCTTCCCAGGCGGCACTGGGGCGGAACCCGCCCACCAGAGCAGAAGATGTAAGAGATGCAGGTTCAATCCCTGGGTTGGGAAGACCCCCTGGAGGAGGGCATGGCAACCCACTCCAGTATTCTTGCTTAGAGAATTCCATGGACAGAGGAGCCCGGAGGGCTACATACAGTCCATAGGGTCGCAAAGAGTCAGACACAACTGAAGTGACTTAGCATGCATGCACGCAAACTAAACTAAATACAACTCAGTAAATTAGGCTTTTTTGAGAAAAATACATTGATAAGCAGGGGAATACTGGAAAGCCTGCTAAAAACAAGCTAAATCCTAATGTATCATAGCAAGAAGTCAATAAAGAATAAGACGGATAAATCTAGCAATAGATATATAAGCAGATTTTAGACATATCTTAGAGAAGATGTATTAACTTTGTGAGAGCTAAACAACCACAATACCTATTTCCTCATCAGTAAAATAAGAACAGGAGTAGTACATACTATTGTGAGGTGTTTATTGTGAAGATTAAATGAGTTAATACACATAAATCTCTTATCATCCCTTGGTGTCTTCAAGGTATTAGTTCTATAGCTTCATCAGATACCAAAATCTGTGGATACCCAAGTCCTTTATGTAAAATAATGTGATTTTTGCATATAACCTACCTCATCCTCATGTACACTTTAACTCAACTCTAGATTACTTAAAATATCTGATACAATGTGAAGGCCATGTGAATAGTTAAATATGCATAACGAATTCAAATTCTATTTTTTGGAGATTTTTGGAATTTTCTCTGAATATTTTGGATCTAGGATTGACTGAATCCATGGATCTTAACACATGAGTACAGAAAGACAACTGTATTGCTTAATATATTGTAAGCACCACATACAAATGTGTATATGCATATTTGAGGCCTCATGATGAGTAATACTGATGAATATGTGAAAGAGAGTCATGGGGCTCTTAATTTGCATTACTTACCCTTCATATTATTTTAATTCTTTAAAAAGAATAAGTATTGCTCTGATAACAGAAAAAGTATTTGTTAATAATAACTTTCAAAATCATGATTTACCATTGATTAAGGTTAATTCCAAAGCTTAAAGGTGCCAAATTTAGATTTATACTATGAATTTTTAAGCTGTGCTGTAACAGTAATAACTGCTGCTGCTGCTAAGTCCCTTCAATCGTGTCCGACTCTGTGCGACCCGATAGACGGCAGCCCAACAGGCTCCCAATCTCTAGGATTTTCCAGGCCAGAACTCTAGAGTGGGTTGCCATTTCCTTCTCCAGTGCATGCAAGTGAAAAGTGAAAGTGAAGTCTCTCAGTCGTGTCCAACTCTTTGCAACCTCATGGACTGTAGCCCACCAGGCTCCTCTGTCCATGGGATTTTCCAGGCAAGAGTACTGGAGTGGGTTGCTAGTGCCTTCTCCGTAACAGTAGTAAAGATCTCTATAAAGTCAAATTGAATTAAGGATCAACATGAGTACAACTAACCCAAATTCTCATCCTTCTATGTATGATCTCCATGTAAAAATGTTTAGGTGCTCTATTCCTCCTTGCTATGCACATGGATTGTTCCTTTCTTTTTCTCCTTCATTTCCTTTCATTCCTCCCCACCCCAAACCCTGCCGCCCACCCCGCAACCTACCTACCCCTTTTTCTCTTTCATTGTCTTTGTTCTCTCTCTATTGGTGGCCCTACCTCAGTTTTGGGATGTTAATGGCCTGTCTTATGGTGCTTACTTATTCCTCTTGGGATTATTTAATAGTCAGTGGATTGGTGACCATGGAAATAGTTATTTCAGAAATTAAAATGTATCCATCTCTATAATATAGTAATTGTAATACCTATTATAAATATGACTTATTCTATAACTCTGGAATGGTTTCTTGGCATCTCAGAAATGACCACACTTTTTAAAATTTAAGAAGATAGCCTTTTAAAAGTGCTTAAATAAATATGAACCACACTTTAAGATTATTACAAAACTCTGTGAGTCATTGAAATATTCAGAGAAAGCATGTGACTTTAACATCATCTGCTGCAGCTGCTAAGTCACTTCAGTCATGTCCAACTCTGTGCGACCCCATGGACGGCAGCCCACCAGGCCTCTCCCGTCCCCGGGATTCTCCAGGCAAGAACACTGGAGTGGGTTGCCATTTCCTTCTCCAATGCATGAAACTGAAAAGTGAAAGTGAAGTCGCTCAGTTGTGTCTGACTCTCAGCGACCCCATGGACTGCAGCCCACCAGGCTCCTCTGTCCATGGGATTTTCCAGGCAAGAGTACCGGAGTGGGGTGCCATTGCCTTCTCCATTATCTAGACACTTAAAAAAAAAACCTACAAATAGAACCACTTGCTGTGTATTCATGTTTTACCACTAGTTAATATAAAACTGATACTAACCAAGGGGAGAAAACTCTGATCCTAAGGAACACAGCTCTCTGAAGCCCACTATATTCAGAGAGGTAGTTTTTTTAAGAATGGGCAATTCTAGTCCTGTGATTGTGGAATTTAGGAAATTAATCATATTAAACACCATTTGGAGCTTTTGACAATGATATTGAGCTTTCTTTAAGAGACAATTTTTTCTTACAAGTAGTTGTTTTTTATGCTATATATATATTTTTTTTTTTTTTTTTTTTTTTTTTTTTTTAAACTGAGAAAAACAGGTGCATTTCCCAGTCTCAGCAGTAACGCACTGTGAACAGCAGAGGGAGTCGAGGGCACAGGCGAGGCTGTGAGTGTTGGTGAGTGTAGTGTCTCACCACCACAGCTGAACCACCCTGGAACTCTGGGCAGGCGTGCATAGGCAAAGCTTCTCACTGTGAGGGCGGATAAAGTATACTGATGGAAATAGTCGAAAGGTTTCTTTATTCTCAAAATAGTGTAAGAAATTCTAACTACTTTTAATGAAGTGCGTTTTTGCCAAATATTATTTCTTGGTAAAATATAATTAGGAAAATATTCTGTCAATGTCTTTTATTTTAGTATTTTGGAAACACCACTTGCAGATTTCTCACCACCTCTATGACAGTCATTGTGTCATAAACCAGTGCAGAGTCTGGAATCCTCCTATGAAGTCTTACAACCCTTGGTGGGAAGTTCAGTTCAGTTCAGTCACTCAGCCGGGTCTGACTCTTTGCAACCCCACAGACTGCAGGACGTGAGGCCTCCCTGTCCATCACCAACTCCCGAAGTTTATTCAACTCATGGCCATTGAGTCAGTGATGCCATCCAACCATCTCATCCTCTGCCTTCCCTTTCTCCTCTTGCCTTCAATCTTTCCCAGCATCAGAGTCTTTTCAAATGAGTCAGTTCTTCGCCTCAGGTGGCCAAAGTATTGGAGATTCAGCTTCAGCATCAGTCCTTCCAATGAATATTCAGGACTGATTTCCTTTAGGATGGACTGGTTGGATCTCCTTGCAGTCCAAGGGACTCTCAAGAGTCTTCTCCAACACCACAGTTCAAAGGCATCAGTTCTTCAGCGCTCAGCTCTCTTTATAGTCCAACTCTCACATCCATGACCACTGTAAAATCCATAGCTTTGACTATGTGGACCTTTGTGGGCAAAGTAATGTCTCTGCTTTTAGTATGCTATTTAGGTTGGTCATAATTTTTCTTTCAAGGAGCAAGCATCTTTTAGTTTCAAGGCTGCAATCACCATCTGCAGTGATTTTGGAGCCCCCAAAATAAAATCTGACACTGTTTCCATTCCCTCCCCATCTATTTGCCATAAACTGATGGGACCAGATGCCATGATCTTAGTTTTCTGAACGTTAAGTTTTAAGCCAACATTTTCACTCTCCTCTTTCACTTTCATTCAGTTCAGTTCAGTTCAGTCGTTCAGTCATGTCCGACTCTTCGCAACCCCATGAATTGCAGCACACCAGGCCTCTCTGTCCATCACCATCTCCCGGAGTTCACTCAGACTCAAGTTCATCGAGTCAGTGATGCCATCCAGCCATCTCATCCTCGGTCGTCCCCTTCTCCTCCTGCCCCCAATCCTTCCCAGCATCAGAGTCTTTTCCAATGAGTCAACTCTTCGCATGAGGTGGCCAAAGTACTGGAGTTTTAGCCTCAGCATTATTCCTTCCAAAGAAATCCCAGGGCTGATCTCCTTTAGAATAGACTGGTTGGATCTCCTTGCAGTTCAAGAGACTCTCAAGAGTCTTCTCCAACACCACAGTTCAAAAGCATCAATTCTTCAGCTCTCAGCCTTCTTCACAGTCCAACTCTCACATCCATACATGACCACAGGAAAAACCATAGCCTTGACTAGACGGACCTTAGTCAGCAAAGTAATGTGTCTGCTTTTGAATATACTATCTAGGTTGGTCATGACTTTTCTTCCAAGGAGTAAGCGTCTTTTAATTTCATGGCTGCAGTCACCATCTGCAGTGATTTTGGAGCCCCAAAAATGAAGTCTGACACTGTTTCCACTGTTTCCCCATCTATTTCCCATGAAGTGATGGGACCGGATGCCATGATCTTTGTTTTCTGAATGTTGAGCATTAAACCAACATTTTCACTTTCCTCTTTCACTTTCATCAAGAGGCTCTTTAGTTCTTCTTCACTTTCTGCCATAAGGGTGGTGTCATCTGCATATCTGAGGTTACTGATATTTCTCCCAGCAATCTTGATTCCAGCTTGTGTTTCTTCTAGTCCAGTATTTCTCATGATGTACTCTGCATATAAGTTAAATAAACAGGGTGACTATACAGCCTTGATGTACTCTGTTTCCTATTTGGAACCAGTCTATTGTTCCATATCCAGTTCTAACTGTTGCTTCCTGACCTGCATACAGATTTCTCAAAAGGCAGGTTAGGTGGTCTGGTATTAAGAGGCCCTTTAGGTCTTCTCACTTTCTGACATAAGGGTGGTGTCATCTGCATATCTGATGTTATTGATATTTCTACTGGCAATCTTGATTCCAGCTTGTGCTTCATCCGGCCCAGCGTTTCTCATGATGTACTCTGCATAGAAGTTAAATAAGCAGGGTGACAATATATAGCCTTGATGCACTCCTTTCCCAGTTTGGAATTAGTCTGTTGTTCAATGTCCAGTTCTAACTGTTGCTTCTTGACCTGCATACAAATTTCCTAGGAGGCAGATCAGAAAGTCTGGTATTCCCATCTCTTTCAGAATTTTCACAGTTTGTTGTGATCCAACAGTCAAAGGCTTTGGCATAGTCAATAAAGCAGAAATAGAGGTTTTTCTGGAACTCTCTTGCTTTTTTGATGATCCAATAGATGTTGGCAATTTTATCTCTGGTTCCTCTGCCTTTTCTAAAACCAGCTTGAACATCTTGAAGTTCATGGTTCACATACTGTTGCAGCCTGGCTTGGAGAATTTTGAGCATTACTTTGCTAGCGTGTGAGATGAGTGCCATTGTGCGGTAGTTTGAGCATTCTTTCGCATTGCCTTTCTTTGGGTTCGAAAACTGACCTTTTCCAGTCCTGTGGCCACTGCTGAGTTTTCCAAATTTGCTGGCATATTGAGTGCAGCACTTTCACAGCATCATCTTTCAGGATTTGAAATAGCTCAACTGGAATTCCATCACCTCCACTAGTTCTGTTCATAGTGATGCTTTCTAAGGGCCACTTGACTTCACATTCCAGGATGTCTGGCTCTAGGTGAGTGATCACACCATTGTGATTATCTGGGTCATGAAGTTATTTTTTTGTATAGTTCTTTATGTATTCTTACCACCTCTTCTTAATGTCTTCTGCTTCTGTTAGGTTCATACCATTTCTGTCCTTTATCGAGCCCATCTTTGCATGAAATTATCCCTTGGTATCTCTGATTTTCTTGAAGATATCTCTAGTCTTTCCCATTCTATTGTTGTCTTCTATTTTTTTCCATTGATCACTGAGGAAGTTTTTCTTATCTCTCCTTGCTATTCTTTGGAACTCTGCATTCAAATAGGTATATCTTTCCTTTTCTCCTTTGTCTTTTACTTCTCTTCTTTTCACAGCTATTTGTAAGGCCTCCTCAGACAACCATTTTGTCTTTTTGCCTTTCTTTTTCTTGAGAATGGTCTTGATCCCTGTCTCCTGTACAGTGTCATAGTTCATCAGGTACTCTGTCTATCAGATCTAATCCCTTGAATCTGTTTCTCACTTCCACTGTATAATCATAAGGGATTTGATTTAGGTCACATCCAAATGGTCTAGTGGTTTCCCGTACTTTCTTCAATTTAAGTCTGAATTTGGCAATAAGGAGTTCATTATCTGAGCCACAGTCAGCTCTGGGTCTTGTTTTTGCTGAGAGTATACAGCTTCTCCATCTTTGGCTGAAAAGAATATAATCAATCTGATTTCAGTATTGACCTTCTGGTGATGTCCTTGTGTAGAGTCTTCTCTTGTGTTGCTGGAAGAGGTTGTTTGCTATGATCAGTGTGTTCTCTTGGCAAAACTCTATTAGCCTTTGCCATCTCATTCTGTACTCCAGGCTAAATTTGCCTGTTACTCCAGGTGTTTCTTGACTTCCTACTATTGCATTCCAGTCCCCTATAATGAAAAGGACATCTCTTCCGGGTGTTAGCTCTAGAAGGTCTTGTAGGTCTTCATAGAACCGTTCAACTTCGGTTTCTTCAGCATTACTGGTCAGGGCATAGACTTGGATTACCATGCTATTGAATGGTTTGCCTTGCAAACAAACAGAGATCAGTCATTTTTGAGATTGCATCCAATATTGCATTTTGGACTCTTTTGTTGACTATGGGGGCTACTTCATTTCGTCTAAGGGATTCTTGCCCACAGTGGTAGATATAATGGTCATCTGAGTTAAATTCACCTATTTCAGTCCATTATAGTTTACTGATTCCTAAAGTGTTGATGTTCACTCTTGCCATTTCCTGTTTGACCACTTCCAATTTGCCTTGATTCATGGGACCTATGTTCCAGGTTCCTATGCAATATGTCTCTTTACAGCCTCAGGCTTTACTTCCATCACCAGTCACATCCACAATTGGGTGTCGTCGTTGCTTTGGCTCCTTCTCTTCATTCTGGAGTCATTTCTCCACTCTTCTCCAGTAGCATATTGGGCACCTACCAACCTGGGGAGTTCGTCTTTCAGTGTCCTATCATTTTTCCTTTTTATCCTGTTCATGGGGTTCTCAAGGCAAGAATACTGAAGTGGTTTGCCATTCCCTTCTCCAGTGGGCCACATTTTGTCAGAACTCTCCACCATGACCTGTCTGTCTTGGGTGGCCCTAACAGGGCATGGCTCATAGTTTCACTGAGTTAATCAAGGCTGTGGTCTATGTGATTAGATTGTTTTCTGTGATTGTGGTTTTCAATCTGTCTGCCCTCTGATGGAGAAGCATAGGAGGCTTATGGAAGCTTCCTGATGGGAGAGACTGACTGAGGGGAAAACTAGGTCTTGATCTGATGGGTGGGGCCATGCTCAGTTCAGTTCAGTCACTCAGTAGTGTCCGACTCTTTGCGACCCCATGAATTGCAGCATGGCAGGCCTCCCTGTCCATCACCAACTCCCGGAGTTCACTCAGACTCACATCCATTGAGTCCATGATGCCATCCAGCCATCTCATCCTCTGTTGTCCTCTTCTCCTCCTGCCCCCAATCCCTCCCAGCATCAAAGTCTTTTCCACTGAGTCAACTCTTCACATGAGGTGGCCAAAGTACTGGAGTTTCAGCTTTAGCATCATTCCTTCCAAAGAAATCCCAGGGCTGATCTCCTTCAGAATGGACTGGTTGGATCTCCTTGCAGGCAAAGGGACTCTCAAGAGTCTTCTCCAACACCACAGTTCAAAAGCATCAATTCTTCCGTGCTCAGGCTTCTTCACAGTCCAACTCTCACATCCATACAAAAATCATAGCCTTGACTAGACGGACTTTAGTCAGCAAAGTAATGTCTCTGCTTTTGAATATGGTCTCTAGGTTGATTATAGCTTTCAGTAAATCTTTAATCCAACTTTCTCTTGAAGGGTGGGGCTGTGTTCCCTCCTGGTTATTTGACCTCAGGCCAAACTATGAAGACAATGGGGACCTTCTTCAAAAGGTCCCATGCACGCACTGCTGCATTCAGTGTCCCCAACCATGCAGCAGGCCACCGCTGACCCATGCCTCTGCCAGAGACTCCTGGACACTCCTGGGCAAGTCTGGGTCAGTCTCTTGTGGTGTCACTGCTCCTTTCTCCTGGGTCCTGGTGCACACAAGGTTCTGTTTGTGCCCTCCAAGAGTCTGTTTCCCCAGTCCTGTGTAAGTTCTGGCAGCTCTATGATGGGGTTAATGGCGACCTCCTCCAAGAGGGCTTATGCCACACCCAAGTCTGCTGCACCCAGAGCCCCTGTCCCTGTGGCAGGCCACTGCTGACCTGCACCTCCACAGGAGATGCTCAAACATAGTTCTGGCTCAGTCTCTGGGGGCTATCTGGGTCCTGGTGTGCACAAGCTTTGTTTGAGCCCTCTGAGCGTCTCTGGCAGGTATGGGATTTGATTCTAAATGTTATTTGCCCCTCCTATCATCTTGCTGGTGGGAAGTTAAGCCAAATCAAATTATTTAACTCAGGATTTCTATTAAGAAAGACTTGTGAGGGTACAAACTTATTCCTACAATTGAGACATTTTAAAATTCCTGTTCACTTCTCTTTTCTCTATTGTCTCATGTTTTTCTCACATTCTTTTTATATATTTCTTTTCCTTTGTATTTTATTTTTATTTTTCTTTCGTTTCCACAACTTTTTCTCCAAATGAAGCCTATGTGCTCTTTTCTATTTTTACCTTTTCTTCCAGTCACATTTTATTTCAACCTCTGTTTTTTATTGCTCTTTAATTTATTCCTTTTTTCATTCATCATATTCATCCATCTGTTTCTTCTTTTATAATTAGTGATTTTTTAAATAATGAGCAATTGTTTAGATTTTTTATCTTCTTTTCACGTTTATTTAAAATGCTACCTCTTTTCCACTTTTGTGAAGTGGAAAGAACAAAATCAGCTGCTATAATCACTAATTTACTTATTTTTATAAATGCTTAAGGCATGTCTACAGTACGAAAAATAGGTACCAGGCAAGAGGGTTGGGGGTAGCAACAAGGGACAAATGAAGAAAAGAAAAATAAAAAGACATTATTCATTTCCTGTGTTGTTTATAATATAGTAAGAAATAGACACAAATAGGGCTGTCCTGGTGTGGTTCAGTGATTAAATACTCTCCTTTTCCACTGCTCAGGGCATGGGTTCGATGCTTGGTTGGGGAAGTTCTGCATGCCATGCTGTGTATAAAAAAATAGACATAAATAATTATCAAGGCAAAGAAACAGATGCAAATAAATATCAAGGTGGTTTAATATTAGTACTATCAGAAAAATGTAATATCTTTCTGTGGGATATTGAGAATTAACATGAAAACTCTTTCTAAAGACACAACCTTTGTGAAGAATCTTGAGGGATGGAGGAATATGGATGAGTGTAAATAGAAAGCAAAGTGAACAATGCTGCTGCTGCTGCTAAGTCACTTCAGTCGTGTCCGTCTCTGCGCGACCCCATAGACGGCAGCCCACCAGGCTCTGCCGTCCCTGGGATTCTCCAGGCAAGAACTCTGAAGTGGGTTGCCATTTCCTTCTCCAATGCATGAAAGTGAAAAGTGAAAGTGAAGTCGCTCAGTCTTGTCTGACTGTTCTCGACCCCATGGCTGTGAACAATATCATGAAGTAAAAGAGGGGAAAATGTAATCGTTTTAAAGTATGGGTTCAGGTGGGAGAAGACCAGTGAGGTTGCATGTTTGGGCACACAATTAGGATGGCCCATCTGCAGTACTTACAATAGACTCTGCCTTTCAGTTAACCTCTTCCACTTCTGCAGATTTGGTAGGAAAGACTGAGTATCACAACCACTAATTCTCATCCTTCCTTTACCTCTTTACCTCTTTGTAAAATGGAATAAATAGTACTTAATTCATAAGGGTTTTTGAGAAATTAAGTGAGTTAATATAAGTGCTGTTCCCAGAGGGTTTCCTTGTGGCTCAGGGCTAAAGAATATTCCTGCCAATGCCGAAGACTCAGATATGATCCCTGGGTCAGGAAGATCCCATGGAGAAGGAGATGGCAACCCACTCCAGTATTCTTGCCTAGAGAACTCCACTGACTAGAAGAACCTGGTGAGCTACAGTCCACGGGGTCACAAAGAAGTAAAACACAACCTAGCAACTAAGCAACAACTGTCCCCAGAACATAGTAAGAGCTATCATACTATCTCTTCTTGCTGGCGTTTTGTTACATTAAGGGTTAACTGAGGCCAGTTCAAATAGTGCTCTACACTCTTTCCATGAAGCTTTTTCTAATCCAACCCATTCTGACTTTTAATTTCACTGTGCTGCTAGACAGTGATACCTAGTTAATATTTATTCTCTTAATTATGTATTTTTCATTTCGTATCTTCATTGGATCACATATTCTTTTTGGCACATCCCACAAAGTATTGTATACTTGACTGATTTGTCCATGAAACTAATATAATTGAGGATACTTGAGAAACACTGGAAGAAACATCAGCTAAACTGATCAATGTATTCCACGTCTTAGAAGTGAGTAAGTGACTAGTATGACATGTAAGTCTGCACACTTGTTAGTGGAAACTGAAAATTATAAATAAGCTCTGAAGAAATCTGAGAACTGCTCAGATAAATAAATAGCTGTCTCAGGGTTACTTGACAGTATCCAGAAACATTTGTCAGATATTTACTGTTACATATCTATCCACAATGAATTCATTATTTAATAGAAATTTTCACAACAACCTAATGAGATTTTATGAGTGAGCCTCAGACAGTCACTCTGTCATTAATAATGACAAAGCTGGGGTTCAAATCCGTGTCTACCAAACTTCTAATATGCGCTCTTCTATAGCATCTTCCATTAATAGAAGTAAGATGAATTGAAGAAATAATTTTTTGGACTAAACATTTATATTACACAGGCAAAATGATTATAGAAATACATATAAAGGGGGAATAAAAATCAAAAGGCATTATGTCTAGAGTTATCCAATGAAATTTAGCAAGAATTATCAAATGTCAAAAATTAACAAATATAAAATATTAGAACGCTGTAGGTTTATTATAAATTCTCAAATCATTACACTGAAATTTTTCAAAGGTGAAATAAATGATTTTTTTAAATGGGTGGTGTGGAAAATCTTAGACACATGTTTATTGAGGGAACGAATAATAACAATAAAGTTCTTTGATTTTTAAAGGTCAACTTAAACTTTTTATTGACCCCTTAGTGGATCATGTCTTTGATAACTTGGAGTAGGGTTAATAAAGTGTTTTCTTTTTACATACCAAGTACTGCTTATTCATTAAATCTTTTCAAGCTAATGACAAATATCACAGAGTAAATTTTAATTTTGATATCAAGAAATAATTTTCTATTCACCTAGGCTTACAACAATGCCATAATATGTCACCATAAGCCTTTGGTTATTAAAATGAAAATACTAACAGCCATCGACCAGAACACCTCACCTGCCTATTGGGAAATCTGTATGCAGGTCAAGAAGCAACAGTTAGAACTGGACATTGAACAACAGACTAGTTCCAAACTGGGAAAGGAGTGCATCAAGGCTATATATTGTCACCCTGCTTATTTAACTTCTATGCAGAGTACATCATGAGAAATGCTGGGCCGGATGAAGCACAAGCTGGAATCAAGATTTCCAGTAGAAATATCAATAACATCAGATATGCAGATGACACCACCCTTATGGCAGAAAGTGAAGGAGAACTAAAGGGCCTCTTGATGAAAGTCAAAGAGGAGAGTGAAAAAGTTGGCTTAAAACTCAACATTCAAAAAACTAAGATCATGGCATCTGGTCTCATCACTTCATGGAAAATAGATGGGGAAACAGTGCAAACAGTGGCTGACTTTTTTTTTCTGATTTTTCTGGGCTCCAAAATCATAGCAGATGGTGACTGCAGCCATGACATTAAAAGAAACTTGCTCCTTGGAAGAAAAATTATGACCAACCTAGACAGCATATTAAAAAGCAGACACATTACTTTGCCAACAGAGGTCCGTCTAGTCAAGGCTATGGTTTGTCCAGTAGTCACGTTTGGATGTGAGAGTTAGACTATAAAGAAGGCTGAGTGCCAAAGAATTGATGCTTTTGAACTGTGGTGTTGGAGAAGACTCTTGAGAGTCCCTTGGACTGCAAGGAGATCCAACCAGTCCATCCTAAAGGAGATTAGTCCTGAATATTCATTAGAAAGACTGATGCTGAAGCTGAATCTCCAATACTTTGGCCATCTGAGGCGAAGAATTGACTCATTTGAAAAGACCCTGATGCTGGAGAAGATTGAAGGTGGGAGAAGAGGATGACAGAGGATGAGATGGTTGGATGGCATCACTGACTCAATGGACATGAGTTTGAATAAACTGGGAGTTGGTGATGGACAGGGAAGACTGGCATGCTGCAGTCCATGGAGTGTCAAAGAATTGGACACAACTGAGCAACTGAACTGAACTGATAATGCTTTTATCAGTTTGTCCAATCATTATAAATCAACTAAGTAAGTATTTTGATTAAAGCTGCTTTGATAAGATAAGTGGTTGGACTTTTGGCGAGAGCTCAGGTTTTGGTGTAGCTGAAGGTCACAGACTTCCTGCAGAAAATAGATTAGCACTCTCAGAAGCAGGGCTTCCAGCAATAACAGAACGCAGGGGAAGAAGAGTGAATAGAAAGAACCAAAGGAGGAGAGGGAGCTGGCTGCAGACCTGATGGGAGTGGATGGCCAGCAGATCCTTACTGGGGCCAGTACTGTTGCCCAAGAAAGAGAACTCAGGGAGTAGTTGAGCTGCTGTAATGCTCACCTAAGGTATAGCCTGCTAAAACTGCCATAGTGAAATATTTATTAATAATAAGATTAATAAATAAAGGTTTAATAATAAACCAACTATCACAAAATAGTTACCTTCAACAACAGAAATTTTTTTTCTCATTCTTCTGGAAGCTAGAAGTCCAAGATCCATGTGTTGGCCATTTGGGTTTCTCCCAAGGCCTCTCTCCTTGGGTTGCAGATGGTCACCTTCCCATTATGTCTTCGCATGCGCGTGCCTTAGTCAGAGTGTTGTCTGAGTCCTAATCTCCTCTTTCTATAAGAATACCAGTTACACTGGATCAGGGTCCATCCATCTGACCTCATTAATCAGTTCTTTAAGTGCCCTGCCTCCCAACAGTCACTTTCTGATGTCCTAATAATTAGAATTTCAACAGAGAAATCTGGGGAGGCAAGGGACACAATCCAGCCCCTAACACCTAGTAGCAAGACCTGAATCATCTATCTGGTTGAAGCAAAACTCAAAATGCAGCATCCAGTTACCTAACTGAGCACTAGGCAAAACAGGAGAATCAAAACATGATTTCGTTTGTGTTTGGGGTTTGTTTGTTTGTTTGTTTCGCAGATTTTGATATTTTCAGAAAGCATCAAGGCAGTCATCACGGAAAAAGCAGAAATTTCTTTTACTTATTATAGTACCATTAATTATCCTCCGAGGGTCTAAGCTGCTCTGAGGTCATCCTGGCTAAGGACTAAGGGAGCAGCCCAGGTAAGTGGATGGGTAGCCAAGGCAGGGCTCTGGCCTAACATGGGAATCAGAATACAAGTCATAAGACTATCAGTGAATTTCAGTTATAGGGTCCAGAGGAGTAAAGAGAGTTGAAAGAGAAGATTGCCACTGTGGACAGGAAAACCACACACTCACTCCTGGCATAGCAGATAGGAGACCTGGATACCAGGCTTGGTTTGGATTCCTGTAGAGTTCTCAAAGGGTAGATCCTAAGCAAAGTGGTGGAAAGACATCAGCTTTAAAGTGAAAAAGTTCTGAATCAAAACACTAAATAGGTGTCATACTGATTGTGAATCTGTCAGAATATGATCACACCTCTTTGGGTCTCAAATTCAATAAGTGAAAAAAGTGAAAGCGTTAGTCATTCAGTGGTGTTCAACTATTTGTGACCCCATGGACTGTAGCCTGCCAGGCTCCTTTGTCCATGGGGTTTTCCAGGCGAGAATACTGGAGTGGGTTGTCATGCCCTCCCCCAGGGGCTCCTCCCCACTCAGGGATCAAACCTGGGTTTCCTGCATTGCAGGTGGATTCTTTACCATCTGAACCACCAGGAAAGCCCTCAAATTCAGTAAACATCTCTGTAAACATTAATTCTTTTTCGTTACTCTTTTTGCATAGCTGAGTTGGACTGGAGGAGAAAATTACCAATTTTAAATTTAATCTAGTGAAAAATAAACCAGAATTAAACAGGGCCAGTAGTAACATGGAATGTATCTTCAGCCACCCGTGCTCACAAAATCACATGTAATAAATCTACATTTTCCTGGCTTTGCATTAATATATTATGCAAATATCTAAGAACAAAGGTATCTCCTTTAATTTCTATCTAAGAGTCAAAACTTCCCTGAACACCACATATTAGAGTATTCTCTGTCGAGCTTAAACATTTGCTTATTGCCATAGAAACGCGGTGTTGATATTTCCGGTTGCTAGGAGCGTCATAGCATTGCGTACATATACAATAGCATTCTGTCAGCTTAGATGTGGGGCTTTTTTAATCAGCAGGACTTTCTTTTTCTATGCCAGTACAATACTAAGACGTATAGATTTGCCATGCAAATTTTACATGGATATCTGAACTCACTAATCCAGAGAAATAAAAGCGTGAGTATTTAATAACTTATGTTTAGGTTTTTTTGTTTTTTTTTTTTGTTTGTTTGTTTGTTTTGCAGCAGCTTCCAGAGTGAATAAATAGATAAAAGCCTTGAAACAAAGCAGATGCCCACCAGTAACAGAATGGCTGAATATATTGTGCTGCACACATATCACAGATATCACGGAGTCATTAAAAGAAGTAAATTACAACTATGCCAGAGGACGAAAGAATTTCCAACCTGTGTTCTCAAGTGAGAAAAGTAAAATGCATAAAACTATGTTTCTATAGCAATGTTCATAGCAACATTATTCACAATAGCCAAAAGGTAGAAGCGTTTAAAATTTGATTACATAACTCATAATATTTTGTAACTTAAAAACATTAACATAACCTTAATTTTAAATCTTTTACATTTACTTAAGAATACATCTTATAAAATATGTTCAAATTTGGATTTTAAATGCAATCATGCTTGGAATACAATTACATTTTTTAATTCTATCATCATTATTGTTAGAACATAGATTATGTAAAAATCTTGATAACAACCTAATAATTTTTCTGAAATAAAGGCAAGAAAGAAAGTTCATAGAATAAACACATAATGATTTATGAATTATATATAATTTTATTAGTCATCTAAAACACTTCTTATTCAACAGTCAACAGACAATAATAATTAAATTTGGTCTTTTGGGTATTTTGCCAACTTAGTGACTTTATAAAACTATAGTTTTACAGTTATCTTTCAAATGTCATTATGAAGCTATAATTTGTCAGGGTAGGAAGAATTCTACCTTGGTTTTACAGTTTCTTAATTTGATTTGTGATCTTCAAAGGTTTTAAAATATGTATGTGGGCCTCTCCTTTTCCTTTCGATCTAGGCTACCGGAATATTCTGAACAAGTCTGAAAAGTACCCTGAATACAGAATTTAAGAGAGTCCTAAGGTTAGAGCCCCTACCCAATGGCAGAGATTGCTGGCTCACTATACCTTGTTGCCCACTATAGTTCAAAGCAGAAAGCCTACTGGCTTTCTGTTTCTAATCGACACCTGACGTTCAGTCATTTCACCAAGGAAAAACCATTTCCACATTCATTTTTCTAATTAACAAAACTTTTGGTGTTGGTTAATTTTTTTTTTTTTTTTTTTTTTTAGTAAAATTAAGATAGAGACTTTGGAGAGTGAGCTTTGCTTTATCTTTTAAGTGCTAACTAACCACCCCTGAAGTCTGCATACCTAATTAGTGTAATTCAAATGTTAACTAACTGCCCTTCAGTTCAGTTCAGTCACTCAGTTGTGTCTGACTCTGCGACCCCATGAATTACAGCATTCCAGGCCTCCCTGTCCATCACCAACTCCCGGAGTTCACTCAGACTCACATCCATCAAGTCAGTGATGCCATCCAGCCATCTCATCCTCTGCTGTCCCCTTCTCCTCCTGCCCCCAATCCCTCCCAGCATCAGAGTCTTTTCCAGTGAGTCAACGCTTCGCACAAGGTGGCCAAAGTACTGGAGTTTCAGCTTTAGCATCAGTCCTTCCAGTGAACACTCAGGACTGATCTCCTTCAGAATGGACTGGTTGGATCTCCTTGCAGTCCAAGGGACTCTCAAGAGTCTTCTCCAACACCATAGTTCAAACTGCCCTTAGGTTGTAAATTACACCAAACTATCATACTATATTGGAGAAGGAAATGGCAACCCACTCCAGTGTTCTTGCCTGGAGAATCCCAGGGATGACAGAGCCTGGTGGGCTGCCATCTATGGAGTCGCACAGAGTCGGACACAACAGCAGTATTTTAAAGTATATTATAGCAAGTGTAACAATCACCAGATATAAGGGATTTCTAGTCATGAATTCTGCCACTAATTAGCAGCTCTTTAATGTGATCCTGCACTCAAACATTACAAAACTTTTCTCTGAAAGGTCAGAAGTCATTCAACTCTATCTTCAGTTCCGTTCTGTTTAGTCGCTCAGTTGTGTCCAACTCTTTGCAACTCCATGGACTGCAGCATGACAGGCCTCCCCTGTCCATCACCAACTCTCGGAGTTTACTCAAACTCTTGTCCATTGAGTCGGTGATGCCATCCAGCCATCTCATCCTCTGTCATCCCCTTTTCCTCCTGCCTTCAATCTTTCCCAGCATCAGGGTTTTTTCAAATGAGTCAGTTCTTCACATCAGGTAGCCAAAATATTGGAGATTCAGCCTCAGCATAGTCCTTCCAATGAATATTCAGGACTAATTTCCTTTAGGATGGACTGGTTGGATCTCCTTGCAGTCCAAGAGACTCTCAAGAGTCTTCTCCAACACCACAGTTCAAAAGCATCAATTCTTCGGCGCTCAGCTTTCTTTATAGTCCAATTCTCACATCCATACATGACCACTGGAAAAACCATAGCCTTGACTAGACAGACCTTTGTTGACAAAGTAATGTGTCTGCTTTTTAATATACTGTCTAGGTTGGTCATAACTTTTCTTCCAAGGAGCAAGTGTCTTTTAATTTCACGGCTGCAATCACCATCTGCAGTGATTTTGGAGCCCAGAAAAATAAAGTCAACCACTGTTTCCACTGTTTCCCCATCTATTTGCCATGAAGTGATGGGGCCAAATGTCATGATCTTAGTTTTCTGAATGTTGAGCTTTAAGGCAACTTTTTCACTCTCCTCTTTCACTTTCATCAAGAGGCTCTTTAGTTCTTTGCTTTCTGCCATAAGGGTGGTGTCATCTACATATCTGAGATTCTTGATATTTCTCCTGGCAATCTTGATTCCAGTTTGATTCAACTCTATCCTAATTTGATCTTTACTGTTCGGAACCTGCACTGGGAGCCCAGAGACTAGAAAGGACATTTCCCTTTCCAGTTCGTCCCTCGATGCTGCTCACAGTACTCAGCTTCAAATTAAGCAGATAACAAACATTTGCTACCTCTTCCTACACACCCTTCAGATCACCACACACATCTGTGACAGTGGCTACCTCCTCACTGAAAACAGATTTCTCACATTCAGTCTCATGTTCAAGGTATGGGTACACTTCTGTACACAAGCCATACGTGTGTGCTTAGTCGCTCAGTCTTGTCGAACTCTTTGCGACCCCATGGACTGTAGCTTGCCAGGCTCTTCTGTCCATGGGGCTTCTCCAGCCAAGAATACTGGAGTGGGTTGCCATGCCTTCCTCCAGGAGATCTTCCCAACCCTAGGATTGAAGCCAGATCTCCCACACTGCAGGCGGATTCTTTACCATCTGAGCCACCAGTGAAGCCCAAGGATATTGAAAACGGTAGCTTACCCCTCTCCAGGGGATTTTTCCAACCTAGGAATTGAACCAGGGTCTCCTGCATCCCAGGCAGATTCTTTACCAGATGAGCTACTAGGGAAGCCCCCACAAGCCAAAAACCCAACTCATTTAATCACTGAGGGGGCTCAGATTCCCACCATCAGATGATTTGAATAAAATGAATAAAACTCCACTGTCTAAAATGAATAAAGTCCCACTATTTATTTGAATAAAACCACACTATATATCTGCCTGCAATGCAGGAGACCTGGGTTCAATCCCTGGGTGGGGAAGATCCCTTGGAGAAGGAAATGGCAACCCACTCCAGGATTCTTGCCTGGAGAATTCCATGGACAGAGGAGCCTGGTGGGCCACAGTCCATGGGGTCACAAGGAATAGGACATGACTGAGTGGCTTACACACACAGGATCTAGAAAGATGAAGTCGAAATATCTTCTATCCTGGCTACCACTTTCACTGGGAGCAAAACCAGTCCCAGGTGAACAGAAACTAGAACGCTAGTGGAAGACCTGAGTCACAGGTCCTGACCCAGTCTACTGTATTTTTTCTACTGCTTGCAGTCCTTTTATATTCTCTTTCTTATCATCATCTTTCAGCATGGTTTGGGGCCTCCACTAGGATGTTAGCTTGTGGGGTTCATATATTCCTTCTATTTATTAGCTCCCTATTGGGGTTCTGGGGAAAAATAACTTGCATCCAGAAAGGCTAAGAAATGCATTAAAGTTGCAGATCTTTCATTTGCGCTAGCTGCTATATGGGCTTCCCAGGTAGCACTACTGGTAAAGAACCTGCCTGGCAATTCAGGCGATGTCAGAGATGCAGGTTCAGTCCTTGGGTGGGGAAGATCCCTGGAGGAGGTCATGGCAACCCATTCCTATACTCTTGCCTGGACAATCCCATGGACAGAAGAGCCTGGCAGGCTATGGCCCATAGGATCGCACAGAGTCAGACCCAACTGAAGTGACTTAGCACACAGCACACACCAGCTGCTATATAAGTCACCTAGTTTAGTTTGATGAGCTCCTGCTTCCTGTACAAGTTACTGATAGTAACTTGAAGAGGCTGGAGTTAGGGTGACCCACCATCCAGGTTTGCCTCGGGGTGAAGTAGTACCTGGGGCATAGGATTTGCAGTACTTAAATGGTCAAGTCCTGGGAAAATCTGGACCAGTTTATCACTGTTGTTGGGTGACTGGTTAGAGTCTATCATAGGTGGCACACAATGGTTTCATGTGGAGTGGCACCAGCACAAGGCTGGTACCTACACATCTCTGACTTAAAAACTCCTCCAGCCAGTCCCTTTTACATTCAAGTTGCAGTCCTAGAAAAAAAAAAAAAGAAGAAGAAGAAGAAGAAGCCTCTTCTTTGACCTTCTTGAAAATTTTAAGAAATTAACTTTTATAGTGTGCTGGCCCTGTACTTATTTGAAAACCTATTAAAGGGTCTTTAAGCACTCTTGAGAGTCCCTTGGAATGCAAGGAGATCTAACCAGTCCATTCTAAAGGAGATCAGTCCTGGGTGTACTTTGGAAGGACTGATGCTAAAGCTGAAACTCCAGTACTTTGGCCACCTCATGTGAAGAGTTGACTCACTGGGAAAGACTCTGATGCTGGGAGGGATTAGGGGCAGGAAGAGAAGGGGACAAGAGAGGATGAGATGGTTGTATGGTATCACCGACTCAATGGACGTGAATTTGAGTGAACTCCAGGAGTTGGTGGACAGGGAGGCCTGGCGTGCTGCAATTCATGGGCTCACAAAGAGTCAGACACGACTGAGAGACTGAACTAAACTGAACTGAAGCACTTTGCCACTATCAGCAAAGGTTTGCTTGTTTCAAAGACAGATGACCTGAAGCCTGGGACTCTGTGACATTCCATTTCGTTCTGACATTTCCAAGATTCTGATATTTACTCCACTAAGTGCTCCTTAATCACATGCCTTTCAGCTGAGCTATCTTTAAGTTACTCTTCTCTTCATTCTCTTCTCCTAAAAACTTGTACAGACTGAGCCCTACTAATGGAGTGTTTCCTTATTATTGGGTAGAGTATATTCTATGCAAAAGGTATCAGAAACAAATTATTCATTAACAAATATTTATTGAGCTGTTCCTATATTATAGCACTGTGTTTACTACTAAAGATATAAGACTGAACAATGTAAGCACAATCTATCAACCTAGCAAGCATTGCTGGGAAATATATACCATGAAGGTCAAGCTCCTCATGCTATGTGGGCACAGCAGAGAAAGAAGTCATCCAAATTTGGGGGTCATGGAAGATTAAAAGGAGGGTTAGCACTCATCTGTTGATGCATTCATTGATTAATCCAACAAATACTTGCTGAGAGTCTTATGTGTACCAGCACTGTGATAGCCATTGTAGGTGAGAATGAATGTAATCTTTTAGTCTCTATGTTGGAAATGTTTCCTAGTGTAGTATGACAAAAGTACATATAAATAAATAACTACAATATGATGTAATCAGGGAGAGTTTGACTGAGAAAGGCAACTTCTCTGTGGAATTGTACTTGACCTTGTAGGTTAGGAATAATAGGGAAGAAGAAGACTCTCCACACAGAGGCAACAGCTCATGGAAATATTGGGTTGGCTAAGAAGTGAATTCGGGTTTTTCCATAAGATGTTACAGAAAAAATCGGATGAACTTCTTGACCAACCCAACATGTGGAGGTCTGAAAGCACATGATCAGTAAGGTAACTACAAGAATTGGGTGTGGTTAAGGGTAAGATGTGTGAGAAGACTGGTAGATAATGACTGGAATGGTAGGTGGCACCAGATCACAGGTCATTTTATGCCTTCTCAAGGGATTTAGGTTTATTCTGAAAATTATAAGAAGCCACGGAACAGTTTTAAGTCAGAAAGTGACCTTTTTAGATTTGTGTCTTAGAGGAGGGTGGACTAGAGGAGGTAGTAATTTATCTGTTTCGCAAAACTACTCTGTGAAGTGAATATAACAGGTATTTTTACTCACATTTTATATATAAGAATCTAAGACTTACAGGTGTCGAATAATCTGTTTAGGGCCCATAAGCCATTTCAAAATTGATTTAAAATAATTTCAGACAGGAATGTAGTTGGAAGCCTCTGTGCAGCTTACCTTTGGCTCCTATCTTGCTTTTCTTGGAAATAATAACTGCAAGCTAGTTCTGGTTGCACTGCTGACTCCAACTAATTTTCTATAATGAATTAGATAGAATTTTTACAATTTGAATCAGACACTTTGAAGCATCAAAGCATACCACAATGTTTTCCTATTTCCTAGGCAAAGGCCTGGGTCACTCATATTTTCTAATGTTACTCTGCATCTTCTAAATCTTACACTCCAGGTTGCAAATGAACCACAGGAACTTTCCAACTTCTCTAATTTTTAGTCAACAGGAGGCAATTCACTTTAAGAAAGTGACATTTTTATCTTCTGATATTGTAAACATCTCAAAACTGTTGACACTGGTTGAAATATGTTTCCTATGCTATCTGTGGGATGTTGTAGGTGTCAAATAATTGTGGTTTGGTTTTCTTCTCTTCTTAGTTTTATATTTAAGTGAAATTAATCCAATAATGATTTTCTTTTCCCCCAAATATCTCTAAAGTTTTCAGTTTATTAATTACAATAAATATTAAGGATTATGTTCATAGAAAAAGAAAACACATTAGTTAAAACTATTCCTGGAAATTCTAGATTTCATTGAGGTGAAGGGAGAATAGCAAAAAGTCTGTAATATTAGCAAGGGAAAGTCAGCTTCCTTATTTTTCCTCTATAACACTGGTTTTCAAACTGTGATCCCATGGCTAACGCCATGTGCATTACCCTAGGAACTTGTTAGAAATACAGATTCTTAACCTGAACCCCAGATCTACTGAGCTGAGCAAGGTGTAGAGTAGAGCACAGAGCAGGGGAACGAGAGAAGAAGCAGTCTTTTTCTTTTTCCAGATGCCCTCAGTGATTTTTATGTAGGCTAAAGTATGAGGTACATTGGTATAAAAGGAAAAAGCATGTAGGTTTCAGACTGTAAAATACATGGTTTCCATTCAAGCTCCAGACATTTGATTTTAGACACATTATCTATTTCCTAGTGCTCTCATCACATTATCTGGTTAATAACTTAATCCCATAGCCAGCCTCGTGAACATTATAAGTGATACTTGATTATTTGCTCTATTGACAGTCTCCCACCTCCAAGTGATTTGGATATATGCTTAAGTTTGAGAACCACTGATCTATAAGAGTAATATATTGGAGGCAGACCAGTTAATGTAATTTGAGAGGCCTGATGCAACATGAAACTGCAGGGTCCTTTGCTCAAAATATAAGAATTTCAAGGTGGTGACAGGAGGAGCATTACATGAAGTATGAGGCCCTATTAAACACAGGCCTACAACTACACAGGTGGAACACCCAAAGAGGAGTCTTTGCTTGTGTCTAACCACACCATTTTGTTTTGTTTTCCAATGGGAATGTACAGTGCCATGAAAGAGGGCCTCAGACATTACCTCCTGTGCTGCAAATCTCCACAAACAGACCATGCTGTTTGGCTTCCCATCTTCACTCAGTGTTGTCTTCTTTTCAGCAGGCCCACTGCATTTGTACTTCAAGACCCAATTTAAGGTCCCCATCCTCTGAGAAGTCTTCCCTTACTTAACTTACTCAACTCTGTCTTTTTAAACTTGTCATTAATGGTTTTATTACAAATGTAGCTCTTTTTAAAATGTTAATGATATTGTGTTCCTCTTGTTTCTTACATCAAAATATAAACATCTTGAGTTGTGAGATGGTGTCATCATTATACAATGGAAAGAACATGGGATTTTGAACTCTATAAAGCCTGAGTGTAAATACCCTCTCTTGTTCACTAGCTGTGATACAGGTAAATTTGCTTTTGAGTCTCAGAATCTTCATTGGAAAAATGGGATAATAAGACCTACTGCACTGGGTTGTTGTGAGGACTAAATGATATATGTAAATCCCTGGGCTATATATATAAATGATATATGTGCTGTGCTAAGTTGCTTCAGTCGTGTGCGACTCTTTGCAACCTATGGACACAAGCCTGCCAGGCTCTTCTGTCCATGGGATTCTCCTAGCAAGGATACTGGAGTGGGTTGCCATTCCCTCCTCGAGGGATCCTAACAACCCAGGGATCGAATCTGCATCAGTTATGTCTCCTGCGTTGGCAGGCAGGTTCTTTACTGCTGGTGCCACCTAGAAAGTTCTCTTATATAAATGCTCATAAAATATTATTTCATTTATTGGATATCTCCCTCCACACATCTGATTTTGTTTTAGCAAACAGATAGTTGCTAAACACAAAAACAAATTTCAATAAATATATGCTTGTTGGAAATTATATGTATTTTTTCTTGTATTAAATTATATGTATCCAGGAAGAAAAACAATTCTACACTGAATTACTTATAAAATGTTCAATGTCTCCAACTTGTTTGTACATTCTTATATTCAAATTTTGACTTTTATAAAAAATGTTAAAAACTCTGTACAATCCTTTATATTTTCAAAGTATTTTCACACCTATTATGTTATTGATGTTAACTTACAGGGGTGAAAAGAGAGTTTTATTCCCAATGAGAATAAGGGAAAGATTGGAACAGAGTAAGAGATTGCTTAAATTACACACTCTATCAGTGTAATTAAATATCCACTGATGTGTCCTTGAAACTCGGTCTAAACTCATATGCTGACTCCTTGCCTAATATTTTTTCCACCACACCAAATCTGTAAAGGACATACAGGAACAATTGTTTTAAGAACGTTATCTGTAAAGTACCTACAGGAACAATTATTTTAAATGATTAAAACAGAATAAATGATACTATTTCTTTTTATGTTGGGCACATACTGGGCATTCTGTGTCTGTTGAATTAAACATGTAAGCTGTCTATCACAGTTCTTGGATCACTGCAGTGCATGCGGAGTGTGTTAAACTCCTATTTTTGATAAACGTATTTTAAAGGAATGGTTTTTTTCCTGATGAGAATTTAAGGAAAAGGGTCATTATTTTTAAGACACTTTCAATTTGGGGCCTAGCAAGTCATGCTTGAAAGCTGTTTTTTTCCCCACGTGAATTATTACACTTCCTCCTGCCTGACTAACGCAGCTTACAACCTTGCCTGCCAAACTTATGACTCAAAGGCTCCTGTGGACTTTCTGTAGCCTTCCAGCCATAGCCCAAACACCCAAAGATGCTCCCACGTGAAACAACCAAACACAATCTCCCAAGCCTAAGGTCCGCTAAGGCGAGAGCTCCCAACATAAAAGGCGAATGAGAGGGCAGCGCCCCTCCCCCCCACTTTGCTCCCACCCCCTCCCCGTCTACAGCATCCAATCGCTTTTCTCTGTTGTGCGGTCGGCTCCTGGCATTGGCCGAGAACGGGACCCGCGCGGGACCAGTGCGCACGGGCCGAACTGGAGACTTGTCCGTCACGTGCGGCTGCCCGGCCACCCCGCCTCACAGCGCGCCTGGCTGGGCCGGGGAGGGGGCGGGGCCCGGAGCTGCTGCGCCTGCGTTGTGGGCGTTCTCGGGCAGCAGCTGCCGCCGCCGCCGCCGCCGCCTCTGCCGCTACCGCCGCGTTTGGGTGTAGAATCTGGAATTCCTGCGCCTCGTTAACAATGAAGCAGAGTTCGAATGTGCCGGCTTTCCTCAGCAAGCTGTGGACGCTTGTGGAGGAAACGCACACCAACGAGTTTATCACCTGGAGTCAGGTAAGGGTGAGGGCACCGCGGCCTCCGAACCCCCTGACTAACGTCCTCCTCGCTCGCGCTCTCCCGCGGGGCTGTCTCTCGCGGCCTGCGGCTCGACGCCCTCTGCCAGGGGCCCGCGGCGCGGGCGGCGGGGGGTGGCGCGGGCCTCGGCGCGCGGCCTCGCGGGGGACCCCGGTATTGTTCGCGCGGGGAGCCGCGGGGGTCCCGGCCGGCGCCGCGGGCTCAGGCCGCGGTGGGGGAGGGGCGGCCCGCGCGGGGCTCCGCGGCCCGGGAGACCCCGTAACGGTCCGACCCGGGCGGCGTTCGGAACCAGCCCGGCGAAGCCAGGGCGGCCGACGAGCCCAGGGCGCGGGAGCCACGTTACTGCACACTCATCCTCCGTCCTCCCGCCCGGCTCGCGGGCTGCGCCTCGCTGGGGGCCGGGCAGCCCGGCCGGGATCTTCCACGCGGGGTTTTTGCGAGGCATTCTTCACCTCCGCGACCTGATTCTCGTCCCTGAAAAGAGACACACAGCCCGCCTCGCATCTGAGATCATTGTGAGGACGGCATTGCTTATCAGTAGGTTTTTAAAATACGGTGTTATAGAAAGTGACACATTATTATTCGACGATTCTGAGCCATTTGTGTAAATGGATTTTTAATGATTATTTTAATAAAAGTGCGAATGGACAGGTGCTGAGTAACATAATGAAGAGGAAAAACGAATCACTAAATTTCCCTAAACAGTTGCCGGCAGTGTAGTATATAGATGCTTTGATAATTGGTTTGATCCCAGTTCTGCCACTAAACAGGCTTCTTATCTCATCTGGCCCAAATGTCTGATGAATGGTTTACGTAGTTACTCCAAGACCCCCCTCTAGTTCCACATACTGATTTTGATTAGAATAATTATTACATAAACAGAGCCTTTGCGTTAGAATATTAAGCTATGGAATCGTTTTGTGAAGGGGGGTGGAGTTCTCTTATCGTAGATACTCATCTGTTTTGGATATTATCTTGTTTTAGAGGTCTGGAAAAGAGTAAGTGAAAACTGCTTGCACAGTGCCTGACACCTGTTAGGTGTTGAGTAAATGTTGTCTTACCTCTTGCTCCCTTTTTATTTCTTTCCTCTATTTTCAGTTTTATTTTTACTTTCATATAGACAGAGAGCAGTATATTGAGTTTTTGCTACTCAATATACTATATTCTGCCTTTCATGTTGTCATTTGTTCATTTTCTTTATCTCTCTCTAGGACTTAATTTTCCTCAAGGTCAGTATCGTGAACTGGATGTTGTATTTAAAACATTTGATGAATTCTGTGCAATTGTAAAAAGAAGGGGTGAAAATAAGGAAGCCAGCTGCCAGTATACACTTAAAAATAAACATATGTCTCATGCTTTTCATCAGTCATAAGGATTAAAAGTTGACAAGGATGGATCAACACGGACTGCTATTACTCAGCCTTGTGCATGTAAGAGATTGAACTGAGAGTCTGCCCACTCCTGGCTGACTTTATCACACCTATTTGTCTTGGATGTGCCTTGTTTTTATTGCCAAGAAATGGTACCTAAATATATTGGTAATTGGTCTTAATTAAGGTGTATGTCAGTGGCAGGTCTAATAGATTTGCATTAGTCAGAATATTTAATAATGTTTTTTGGGGCAGTATCAAATATGTAGAGTTTAATGCTGCTGGTACTCAGTCGCTCAGTCATGTCCAACTGTCTGTGACTCCATGGACTGCAGCCCTTCAAGCTCCTCTGTCCGTTGGAATTTTCCAGGCAAGAATACTGCATCGGGTTGCCACTTCCTACCAGGGGATCTTCCTGATTTGACCCAGAGATCAAATCCATGTCTCCTACATTGGCAGGCAGATTCTTTACCACTACTCCACCTGGGAAGCCCCTGTAGAGTTTCATACTAATCCATAAAAGCATCATTTTATGAATTCTAAGACAAATAAGCCACTTAATCATTCTTAGTTTTTCTTTAAGTCGAAGCTTCTTTTTAGCTACTCATTTTTTAATACATGGTGGGACAATTAAAACATAAATTCAGTGAGGGAAGGGAACAGTATCTGTGCCAAGGGACACAGTAGGTACTTAATGTTTGATGAAGCAATGAAATCCATGGACTATGTAGTGGAAGTGGTAGGAAAGAATAAGGTAGAATGATGCTTGAAGAGAATCTTAAAAGATCATCTGGTTTAGTCTCATTATGTAGATGAAGATTGAGACTTAGGCAGGTTAGATTATTTATCTGTAAATACAAAGCCAACCATTATTGGAGGTAGGGTTCTAATATAGATTTCTGATCTCTCAGATCATTTTCCATCAATAGTACTGCATGTAATACAAGTTGTTAGAATATTTAGTCTTATATCAAAATGTTACTTCCACAAGTTAGTGGACAATTCTGGATTAATGCTGTCCAGGGCTAAGCTTAGGAAAGCTGTCTGACACTCCCACAGATTTTTCCAAAAACACTGTTAACAATGAAAGGTAAAACTTTAATTGAACAATGATGCTAGATGGAAAAACCAAAATAATTTACTCTCATCTTTTAAAAGTTGCTATTTATGGTTGTTTCTGGTTTCCTTCAAACTTGTTTTGCTGGACTTCTGTTGAGGTAATTTAGCGTTTATACTATCTGAGTGAAAATCATATTAGGACTTTTTAGAAATAGCAGATGTTTTGGAAACCAGGCAGTCTTTTATGCAATTGTTTTCTTGTGGAAAATAATTTACTCCTGTAGCTTGAATATAAGGCAAGAGGAGAAAAATCTTACGAACTGCAGTTTGAAAAGTTTGGCTTAATATTCCTGAAGACTTTCATAGCTTTAATTTTCCTTGAAATTTGTAATAAAACAAAAATGAAATATCCCTGTTTATGTCATTAATTAAAAAATATAATATCAATCCAAATTGTACTGTTATAGACTCAGTAGAAATTGTACATTCCCCAAAGTTCCTCATTGATATTTCTTTTTCCTTTCTTTATTGTTTGTTCTTAAATTTCCTATAACTTAAAAGTTTTATGTAGCAGTTTTGGCTCTGATAGGAAGTCTTTTATCAGAATCAAGGACAGAGATAGTACTGTTGGACAAATTAAAGCTGTTTTAAATGTAACAGAGCCCTAAACAGAAAGCACAGGTTTAGCTTGGGAGCAACTGGGGAAACTTGATATCCAGGGACAAGAGGTTGTGGAAGCTGAATGGAAGTTCTTACCATTGATAGTGAGGAACAGCCTTTACTGTTACTGTTACATGATACTCAGTGTGTGTTGAAGTGAAGCAGTATTAGAAGGAAAGAACTGGAGGGCATTGTTTTACCAGGGTTGTTAGCTTTGTCTCATTTCTTCAGGTTGCTTGAGAATACCAACAAGTGATTTCCACCAAAGACTTGTTACTCATTTGTTTCCCCTTTTTGGGGACTACGGCAGTTTCTATTTCCCTATCCATCTCAAGTCAGCAGAAACAAATCAAGGAAATAGGAGGGAAATGAAGCAAAGCTAAAAATTTGTCCAGTGTCTCCTACTTGTCTCGGATGAATTTGAACAGTAGATCCTTAGATTTACCAATGTTATGGTATTGTTCTGAACTTCCCAGCAAACATTGTATTATTACAATATTCTCCAGTGAAAACAAGAAAGGCCACAAATATGGCAGAATAGAGGTTAAATCCACTTTAGATGAACCTACAGAAAAGTTGACCGATTCATTGGCAAGTGCTTTTTATTGTATACATAAGAGAGAATGGGACTTCCCAGGTGATGCTAGTGGTGAAGAACCCGCCTGCCAGTGCAAGGGACAAAAGAGACATGGATTCAGTTGCTGGAGTCAGGGAGATCCCTTGGAGAAGGGCATGGCAACCCACTCCAGTATTCTTGCCTGGAGAATCCCATTGTCAGAGGAGCCTAGCAGGCTGCAGCCCATAGGATCACAGAGTCAGACACAACTGAAGCAACTTAGCATGCACGCACACAAGAGAGAATGAGCTAGATTCTCACAAGGAATGATTGGTAAGCATTAAGAAATTATAGAAGGGTTGTTTAAAAAATAATACCAATTTCTGTTCTGAAAACTGTTTTAAAATAATTGGGCTGAAGTATTATTATTAAAAGTATTTTGGACATTTTTAACTAAGAGTACCAATCTTAGCTGAAACAGTTAGTACTACTCTTTGGAAACTTTAGGTAAGGCCTAAAGAGAGGCTACCATCCTTCTCACCCTTCTGAGATACAAGGTACATTGTACCTTGTAAAATGTATCAGGAGAATACTGTTTTACAGTACTTAAACTTCACAAGTTTAAATAGCTGTAAGGTGGAATTTTTTCTGTTCAGAGAGCTTATTTACTAATTTTGAAGTAGAGACTGAAGGAATACCATAAACAAAGACACAAAACAATATGAGTGTGTTAGGGTTATGTGTGTTTGAGAGAGAGAGCAGATATAAACAAGAGGCATTCATTTTTTTCATTTGTTATATATAATCCAAAAGTTGAAATTATAAAAGTATAATTTGGTCCACTGTGACCAAAGACTCATCATTCAGTCACTCCCAAGTAGTAGTTGTGAATCTCTTATGACAAGACAGTGTGCCTAGGTAGTAGGATTCATTCAGTAGTGAAAATACTAGCAGTCTTTATGGAGCTTACATTTTAATGAAGGACACTGATAATTAAAAAGTAAGCAAACATAAATAATAATATAATTTAAGTTAGTGATAAATAACAAAGCAGCATAAGGAGAATGTATCAGTTTAATTAGGAGACAGAAGTCTCAAGTATTTTGAACAGAGGAAAGTTTAATAGGATTAACTAACTATATCAGGAGAATTAGACTAAAGAAAACTGTAAAGAATATAAACAGTAGTTTTAAAAAGCAACCATCACTGGTAGGCTTAAAATCCAGTGCCTAAGAGCCCTTCCCCCAACTTCTGAGAGCTTGTTGGAGAGAGACTATCTTCATACGATATCTCATTGAATGGCAGAGAAGTCACTGATACCACACTCGTGGAACTTACTAGAAATCCATCCTTCAGAACTTGTGGGAAATATGCCTTTTAGGGCAGGGGATGGCAGATTATGGTCTGTGAGCCAACCATCTGTTTTATAAGTAAAGTTTATTTGGAATACAGCCAAGCTCCCTGGATTTACTTACTGACCGTAGTTGCTTTCTTGTTACAGGGGCAGAATTCTGACTTTATGACCTACAAGCCTAAAATATTTATTACCTGAACCTTTAAGAATATGCTTATCTATCTGTGCTCTAGAGTACTGAGGAAAGCTGTTTATGGGGAGATGTCTGGCCAGAACTACTCCAATCTGAAGCCTTCCGAAGGAAAAGGAATGTTGGGGGAAGCTGGCCTTAGGGTGCTTCTGCCGCCCATGCACTGCGAGAGCTATGTGCTGGAGAACCTACACAGCAGGAACATGCTAAGTTCACACTGGAACCAGGAGGGGAAGCCCCTTCCTCTTATAATATCTGTATAGTATCTTCTATGACAAAGTTTAACATCTTGACAAAAAATAAAGATACTTAAGACTCAGTTCCATATTTGCAGAGCAGACACTAAAGATTGAATTTGGAGCAGTAAATTAATGACTAACCTGTAAAATGACTGGAATTTATTATATTTTAAATAGAGTGATGAGGAAAGCCTCTTTGGGGAGATGACATTTGAGCAGAGATCTGAATGATTAGAAAAGACAGGCCAGATAGACAAAAGAGAATGGCAAATGTAAAGACCTTGGGCATGGCATGTTCGTACAATTGCAGAAGGCACATGTGGTTGGATTATCTTTAGATATCATGGAGAGAGAGGTAGGCAGAAGCAGATGTTAAAGGGCCTTAGGGCATGGTAAGGAGATTGGAAATGAGGGAACTAAATAGAAGACATAGTTTTCCTCTATGGCATCAAAATTAGTATGGCTGAGACTAGGATAATAGCAGTGGAGGTGGTGAGAAACTTTTGGATATAACATCTATGTTAAAAGCAGAGTCACAGAACTTACTGATAAATTTGTCTAGAGTTGAGGGATAGAAAAGAATTAGAATGACTCATATATATGGTCTGAGCAAAGGATAGATGATGGTACCATTTTCTGAGATGTGGAAAGATTCAGAGAAGTACAGGTGGGATTCTCTTTGGCCACGTTAACTTTGAGATTACAAATAGATTACTAGTATTACCTTAAGAGAGTTCTGTTTTGCTTGCATTTTACTGACCGTACTCGGTCATATGGTCACACCTTATTTCAAAGTAGGGAACCGTGGTGTTGGAAAGAGAACAACATGAATGACTTTTATACTCCAAGACCTTTGAGTGGCAATGTTGAATAGGTTATTTAGATAATGTAAAACTCTGGCAATTCCAGGTGGAGTTTGGAGGATGCAGGCGGTAAAGCCAATGAACTGGATGAGATCATTCAGCAAGACAAATGAAGATCAAAGGACCTGAAAGATAGGGTATTCCAATATTTAGAGAGTATAAAGTCAAAAAAAAAAAAAAAACAGCAAAAGAGATTGAGAAGGAATGGTAAGAAAGGAGGAAACACAAGGGAGTGATGTCATATCAGTTAATGGAAGAAAATAGTTTCAAGAAAGAGATGATCAATGATTTCAAATGCTGTTATGAATAGTGATATATCTCTTCTGGTGTATATAGGCAAACATTTCTCTAAGGTAGTTTGAAGGTGGAATTTATGGAAAATAAGATATGAAATGTTCAACTTCAAATTATTTTCCAAAGTCAGATTATGTTGTACTCCTATGAGCCATGCATGAGATTTTCCATTAATTTGATATTCTAATTTTCTGAATTTTTACCTATCTAGTGAGTATAAAATATTATTTCAGTGAGGTTATATTTCCCTGATAATTACTGTGTTCAGACATCTTTTCATATTTATTGGCCATCTGTGTTTCTTATTACATGAAATGCTTGATCATTTTTCTTCTGGGTGGTTTATCTGTTATTATTTGTAGAAATTTCTTGTAATTCTGTGTATTTTTTGAATGTATGTGTTGCCTATGCCTTCTGGGTGTGGCTTGTCTTTTTTTTTTCCTTTATTTTGATGAGTATAAGTTCCTAATTTTAGTATAATATATCTGCCTTTTTGTGGTTCACAGTTTTCATTTTTTCAGGATGTTTTTGCTTGCTTACCCCAAAGAGAGAGATACTTTTCCATCTCTTTTTTTTTCTTCTGAAAGTTTTAAAGGTTTGCATTTTGTACCTAAATCTTTAATTCACCTGGAATTGATTTTTGTTTGATCCATTTCATTGTTTCCCACATAAATATTTAGTAGTTTTAACCCCCTTATTAAACCCCCCTTTATTCTTCCTCTAGTGATTTGTGTTGCTACCTGTCTTAAAAGTAAAATTATATGTAGATAAATTGTGTTTTGGGGGTCTGAGTTCTCTGTTTTGTTCCATTGGATAATTTATCCTTTTTCCCATGTCATATGTCTTATTTACTGTAGCTCTGTAAAAATCTTGCTTTTGGGAGGGCAACCTAGTCTTAGGAGTGTCTTGACTACGCTTGCTCTTCCATATATGTTTTAAAATCATATTCTATTAAAAAAACCTATTAGGAGTTTCAATTGAAATTATACTGAGAAGTATAGATCAGATTAGGGAAAATAGATATATTTATGATATTGAGTATTCCGATGAATGGCGTATTTCTAAATCCATTTATTGCTTAATAAAGTTTTATGTTTTTTGCAGTTAGGTCTTGTACATCTTTGTTAGACTTTATAGATGTTTTATACTCAAAGTATAGATTTTTATGATATAATATATAATTATATATACTAATAGGTATAGATAATATATAATAGATATTTTATAATATCATTTATAATATATCTAAATAAAGCTAAAAATAAAATGTAGGTATTTTGTATTCAGTTTATTTAAAATAAATTGAACTATTGCTGGTAATTAGACATACAAGTAACATTTGTATATTGATAATAAACAAGTGAGCTAATCGTTTTACTGATTTGGATTCTGTAAGTGTACATCCATAGGCATCTGAATATGACAGTTTCATTCTTTAAATTATTAGCTGTTAAATTATTAGCTGTTAGAATTGAGGGGTTTTAATTTACCATATGGTATTGATAACAAAATTAATTGAGTAATTTCGAGGGCACAGGGCATGCCAGGATGGAAAATACAGGAAAAAGTTGATGTTGGGGGAGTAGGATGATAGGTTTGAAATAGACAACAGGTTGAGGACATTGTCTCAATTTTAAAGAACATTGAGATCTGTAACTCAGTAAGTTAAAGAACATGATGTATAAATGTTGAACACGGTGTATAAATGTTAATGATTGATAATTCAAGGGGGAAATTTGATATGGTTCAGGGGCAGAGGCATAGATGTGATAATTATTATACATAATAAGGTTAGTAATTAGATAAACTGGATACACTGGTGTGGCTGAGATTGCCTAAGGAAAGAGTATAAAGGTATCATGATAAAGGATAGAAACCTAAAAAAAAAAAAACTTCCTCTAGATAGGTGGAAGACAAATGAAATATGAGAGATAGGAGACCCAGTGTATAGTTTCAAAGCCATAAGAGCAGAGCATTTAAGGAGGGGAGTGTCTGTAGTCCCAAATGAAATGCTACAGAGAGTTGTAGGAAGTTGAGAACTGAAAAGAGGATATTGAACTTGATGTTTGACATTTTAGAAAAAAGTTTCAGTAAACTGAGAAAAACTGGAAAGCAGTTTTTAGTGAGAGTAAGTAGCTGGGCCTGAATTGGAGAAGGAAGTTTTATGTAGTGAATAAAAAGACAGATGGGGTGGTTAAGAAGTAGTCAAAGGCAGAGAAAAGTCCTTTTAAGACAGAGAAAGATATATGCACATTAAAATTTTAATAGCTACTTCCTAAAGAGACATTACTTTGCCAACTAAGGTCCTTCTAGTCAAGGCTATGGTTTTTCCTCTGGTCATGTATGGATGTGAGAGTTGGACTGTGACGAAGGTTGAGCGCCAAAGAATTGATGCTTTTGAACTGTGGTGTTGGAGAAGACTCTTGAGAGTCCCTTGGACTGCAAGGAGATCCAACCAGTCCATTCTGAAGGAGATCAACCCTGGGATTTCTTTGGAAGGAATGATGCTAAAGCTGAAACTCCAGTACTTTGGCCAGCTCATACGAAGAGTTGACTCACTGGAAAAGACTCTAATGCTGGGAGGGATTGGGGGCAGGAGGAGAAAGGGACGACCAGGATGAGATGGCTGGATGGCATCACTGACTCGATGGACATGAGTCTGAGTGAACTCCGAGAGATGGTAATGGACAGGGAGGCCTGGCGTGCTTCGATTCATGGGGTCACAGAGTCGGACTCGACTGAGCCACTGAACTGAATAACAGAGCCACGCAAAGATGGGCTTGATAAAGGACAGAAATGGTATGGATCTAACAAGCAGAAGATATTAAGAAGAGCTGGCAAGAATACTCAGAAGAACTGTACAAAAAAGATCTTCAAGACCAAGATAATCACGATGCTGTGATCACTCACCTAGAGCCAGACATCCTGGAATGTGAAGTCAAGTGGCCCTTAGAAAGCATCACTATGAACAAAGCTAAGGGAGATGATAGAATTCCAGTTGAGCTGTTTCAAATCCTGAAAGATGATGCTGTGAAAGTGCTGCACTCAATATGCCAGCAAATTTGGAAAACTCAGCAGTGGCCACAGGACTGGAAAAGGTCAGTTTTCATTCCAGTCCCAAAGAAAGGCAATGCCAAAGAATGCTCAAACTACCGCACAATTGCACTCATCTCACACGCTAGTAAAGTAATGCTCAAAATTCTCCAAGCCAGGCTTCAGCAATACGTGAACCGTGAACTTCTTGATGTTCAAGCTGGTTTTAGAAAAGGCAGAGGAACCAGAGATCAAATTGCCAACATCTGCTGGATCATCGAAAGAGCAAGAGAGTTCCAGAAAAACATCTATTTCTGCTTTATTGACTATGCCAAAGCCTTTGACTGTGTGGATCACAATAAACTGTGGAAAATTCTGAAAAGATGGGAATACCAGACCACCTGACCTGCCTCTTGAGAAACCTATATGCAGGTCAGGAAGCAACAGTTAGAACTGAACATGGAACAACAACCTGGTTCCAAATAGGAAAAGGAGTACGTCAAGGCTGGTATATTGTCACCCTGCTTATTTAACTTCTATGCAGAGTACATCATGAGAAATGCTGAGCTAGAAGAAACACAAACTGGAATCAAGATGCTGGGAGATACGACTGAGTGACTGGACTCAACTGAACTGAACAACAGTGGTTATTGCTAAACTTAAAATTTTGCCAGTCTAATAAGTGAAAATCATAATTTGTTTTGTTGTACATTCTATTATGTATGAGACTTTACCTTCTTCCCTTGCTTATATTGTATTTGCCAGATATGTTATTTGTACTCCATTATGTAAGAAGGACTGAGAAACGTAGCATCAAACAAAACTGTACTGTTAGTATGAAATTAGAGCATCATCCATGTTGTTGCAAGTGGCAGGATCGCTTTCATTTTTTAAGGCTGAGCAGTTTCATTGTGGATAAAACACGTATATGTGTCTTTATCCATTCTTCCTTTGATGGACACTTAGGTTTTGTGAGGTTATTGTGAATAATGCTGCAGTGAACACAGGAGCACACATATCTCTTAAACGTACTGATTTCATTTCCTTTTGATGTATACTCAGAAAGGGCCCCTGGATCATATAGTAGTTCTGGTACTATGAAATATATAGTACCATTTTCCATAATGACATTACCAATTTACATGCTCACCAGCAGTGCACAAGTGCTCTGTTTTCTCTACATTTCTCACTGACACTTGTTATTTAAAAAATTTTTTTCTTTTTTAGTAGTGGCCATTCTGACAAGTGTCTATCACAACAAACTGTAGAAAATTCTTAGAGATGGGACTACCAGACCACCTGACCTGCCTCCTGAGAACCTGTATGCAGGTCAAGAAAGAACAGTTAGTTATAACCGGACGTGAAACAATGGACTGGTTCCAAATTGAGAAAGGAATACATCAAGGCTATATATTGTCACCTTGCTTATTTAACATATATGCAGAGTACATCATGTGAAATGCTGGGCTGGATGAAGCACAAGCTAGAATCAAGATTGTGGAGAGAAATATCATTAACCTCAGATATGCAGATACCACCTTTATGGCAGAAAGCAAAGAGGAATTAAAGAGCCTGTTGATGAAGGTGAAAGAGGAGAGTGAAAAAGCTGGCTTAAAACTCAACATTCAAAAGACGAAGATCATGACATCTGGTCCCATCGCTTCATGGCAAATAGATGGGGAAACAATGGAAACAGTGGCAGACTTTATTTTCTTGGACTCCAAAGTTACTGTGGATGGTGACTGCAGCCTTGAAATTAAAAGACTCTTGCTCCATGGGAGAAAAACAATGACAAACCTAGACAGCATATTTAAAGGCAGAGGTATTACTTTGCTTTCAAAGGTCTGTATAGTGAAAGCTATGGTTTTTCCGGTAGTCATGTATGGATGTGAGTGCTGAACAATGAAAAAGGCTGAGCGCTGAAGAATTGATGCCTTCAGATTGTGGTGCTGGAGAGGACTCTGGAGAGTCTCTTGGACTGCAAGGAGATTAAACTAGTTAGTCCTAAAGGAAATCAACCCTGAATATTCACTGGAAGGGCTGATGCTGAAGCTCTGCTAGTTTGATCGTCTGATGAGAAGAGCCAACTCATTGGGAAAGACCCTGCTGCTGAGAAAGATTGAGGGTGGGAGGATAAGGGGGTGACAGAAGATGAGATGGTTGGATGGCGTCACCGACTCATTGGACATGAATTTGAGGAAACTCCAAGAGATGGTGTTGTATAGGGAGGCCTGGCATGCTGCAGTCTATGGGGCTGCAAAGAGTTGGACATGACTGAGCGACTGAACAACAACAACAATCCTGAGAAGTATAGGGTAATACCTCATTGTGGTTTTGATTTGCATTTCCATGATAATCTGTGTGTGCTAAGTCACTTCAGTCATGTCTGACTCTTTGTGAGTCTGTGGAGCCCCATCAGGCTTCTCTGTCCATGGGGTTCTCTAGGCAAGAATACTGGAGTTGGTTGTCATACCCTCTTCCAGGGGATTTTCCTGACCCAGGGATCAAACCCATGTTACTTACATCTCCTGCATTGGCAGATGGGTTCTTTACCACTAACCTGGGAAGCCTGCTCATCAGTGATTTTGAGTATCTTCCACATACTTGCTACCTTTTTGTATGTCTTCTTTGGGAAAATGTATGATCAAAATCTTTGCCTGTTTTTTACTTGGGTGTGTCTTTTTAGTGTTGTGAGAGTTCTTTTTGTGTTTTGTATAACCTTTAGATATGTATTTGTAAATATTTCCACTCATTCCATTAGGTTGCCATCTTATTCTGTTGATTATTATTTGCTGTGCAGAAGCTTTTCAGGTTGGTGAATTAGCTTGGCTGTAATAGTTATTTCACCATGTGTGAGAATATATGTCCAATCATCATATACACCTTGTTTAGTACTAAATCATGCCTGACTCTTTTGCGATCCCATGGACTGTAGCCCACCAGGCTTCTCTGTCCATGGGATTCTCCAGACAAGAGTACTGGAGTTGGTTGCCATTTCCTACTTCAGGGGATCTTCCTAACCCAAGGATTGAACCTGTGTCTCCTGCATTGGCAAGTGGGTTCTTTACCATTGAGCCACCAGGGAAGCCCACTCATGTATACCCTAAATATATACAATTTCAGTTTTAAAACTAAGAAAGTAGAGAAATCTGAAGATAGGGTAGGCAGCTAGCAGTCTCCATGAATAAATTTTAAAATTTTTACCTTTATGACTTCTGCTTTTTTTTTTTAATGGTGCTTTCAGAAGCTTGCTTATGAAAAGCGAGGTGGCTTTCAGTTATCAGTGAGCTTCTGTTTTTTTCCTTCCAGATGGAAAGTTTATTAACTAGTCCTTTTCCTCCTAATTTTTCCTCCTGGTTTGAATGCTACCCTTAATTATTACTTACCAAATTCTCAGATAGATTTGTTGCTGCTTCTGTTCTCTCTAGTCTGTCCATTTGGCTATTCCACCTTTAGTATCCATCTTTGGTATCAAATTTTGTAAACACTATAATTCTGTTATCTGTGTTGGATAAGATTAACATCTTTCTTTCTCCATTGTTTTCAGTATTTTCTTGCCTATTTGTTACATAATTCTCTTTATGAAATGAACCTTAGTGTTCATTTGGTCATGGTAGCACCTTAGGATTTGGTCATGGTAGCACCTCTTCATCTTGTCTCCAAAACTTTTTAAAAATTGAGACAGAATTTAATGTATTGGTTAACTTAAGGAGACTTGACATCTTTATAACACTATTTGAACCTCTGTAATTTTTTTCTTAAAGGTCCTGTGTTTTGTTTTGTTTTGAAGTGTGTATTTAGTTGGCTGTGTTGGGTCTTAGTTGCAGCCTTGGGATCTCTGTTTGTGGTACAGATTCTGTAGTTGTGGCATGAGGGCCCAGTAGTTGACACATGTGGGCTTAGTTGCTCCTTGGCATGGGGGATCTTAGTTCCCTGTCTTGGGATCCATCCCCTGAATTGCAAGGTGAATTCCTAACCACTGGACCACCGCAGAAGTCGCAGTCTTGTGTATTTTTAAAATTTATTTTTAAATTCTTGAAGTTTTATACTGTTGAAATCTTTATTCCATTTTAGTTTAAAATTAACCATTTTTACCATTTGTAACCATTTTTAAATGTACAGTTCAGTGACATTAAGTATATTCACTGGTTATGTGATCATCACTACCATCCATTTCCATAATGTTTTTCGTTTTCCGAGACTGAAACTTTGTACTCATTGGATAATAATTTCTAATACCCTCCTTCTTAGCCCTTGGTAACCATTCTTCTTTTGTCTCTATGAAATTGAGTACTCCAGATACCTAAGATAAGTGGAATGATACAGTATTTGTCCTCTTGTGACCAGTTTAACGCAGCATAATGTCTTCAAGGTTCATTCACATTGTGGCATGTGTCCGTCCGTTTTAAAGATGAACAATAATCCATTGTACAATGTATGTGTGTACCACATTTTGTTAATCTGTTCGTCTCTCAGTGGACATTTGGGTTTCTTCCACCTTTTGACCATTGTAAATAATGCTAATATGAACATATGTGTACAAGTGCCTTTTGTGAGTCCCTGCTTTTAATTCTTTTGGATATATTGGTCATTACCAATACCAACAAAAAATGTTTAATTTTTTTGAGGAACCACCATACTGTTTTCCACAGTGGCTGCACTATTTTATATTCCCACTAGAAGTACACAAGGGTTCCAGTTTCTCCACATCCTCACCAACAATTATTTTCTAGGTTTTTGTATTTTTTTTTAATAGCCATTCTAATGAGTGAAATGGTATTTCATTGTGGCTTTGGTTTTTATTTCCCTGATGATTAGTGATACCAGGCATCTTTTCTGTGTTTATTGGCCATTTGTATATATTTTTTGGAAACAGTGTCTGTTCAAGTTGTTGTTGTTCAGTGGCTAAGTCATGTCCAACTCATCATGTCCATGGACTATAGCCCACCAGGCTCTTCTGGTTCGTGGGATTTCCCAGGCAGAAATATTGGAGTGGATTGCCATTTTCCTTCTCCAGGGGTCTTCCTGACTCAAGGATTGAACCCAAGTCTCTTGCATTGGCAGGTGGATTTTTACTACTGAGCCACCAGGGAAGCCCATTCAAGTACCTTGCCCATTCCTAATCAGGTAGTTTATTTTTTGTTGTTGAGTTATAGGAGTTTTTAAAAAAAATAATTGTTACGGATATTAAACTCTTGTCAGATATATGATTTGCAAATCATTTTTCTGACTTTGTGGGTTGTCCTTTCACTCTCTTAATAGTGTTCTTTACATATAATTTTGTAAATTTGAAATAGCCCCATTTGTCTGTTTTTGCTTTTGGTCCCTGTGCTTTTGGTGTTACCTAAGAAATTATTAGCAGATACATTGTCATGAAGCTTTTCCCTCTTGTGTTCTCTTGTGTTTTTTCTTAAGATTTTTGTAGTTTTAGCTGTCATGTTTAAGCCTTTGATCTGTTTTGAGTTGATTTTTATATGTGGTATAAGGTGAGGAGTCAGCTTTATTGTTTTGCATGTGCAGATCTCGTTTCACTGATGTTGTTTGTTGAAAAGGCTCTTTCTCTGTTGAAGTATCTTGGCATCCTTGTCAGAAATTCTTGGGCTGTATGTATATATGAGGGTTTATTTCTAGACTCTTCATTCTCTTTCATTGGTCAGTCTGTCTTTATGCCAGTACCATACTGTTTTTGGTTATTTAGGAGGAAGTTTCAAATTGTTTGTTTTTATATAGAAAAACACTAGTGATTTTATTTTATTTTTAATTTTTATTTTTAATTAGAACATAGTTGATTGACAGTGTCCTGTTAATTTCAGGTGTACAGAAAGTGATTCAGTCATACATGTATTAATTGTTCAGATTTTTTTCCCATTTAGGTTGTTACATTGACTCAGATGGTAAAGATCTGCCTGCAGTGCATAAAGATGCACATTTGATCCCTGGGTGGGAAAGATTCTCTGGAGAAGGGAATGGCAACCCACTCCAGGATTCTTGCCTGGAGAATGCCATGGACAGGGGAGCCTGATGGGCTACAGTCCATGGGGTTTCAAAGAGTTAGACACGACTGAGCAACTAAGCACACACATGCATTCTTCTTCAGATTCTTTTCCCATTTAAGTTGTTATGTAATATGGAGTATAGTTCCCTGCACTATACAGTAAGTTCTTGTTGGTTATCTATTTTTAATATAGTAGTGTGTACATGTCAATGTCCAAATCCCAATCTGTTCCTCCCTCTTACCCTGTAACCGTAAATTCATTCTCTTAAGTCTGTGAGTTTGCTTCTGTTTTAAAAGTAAGTTCATTGTACCTTTTTTTTTTTTTTTTAGATCCCGCATATAAGTGGTATCATATAGTATTTATCTTTACTTGTCTGACTTACTTAGTATAGTAATCTCCAGGTCCATCCATGTTGCTGCAAATTGTGTTATTTCATTGTTTCAATGGCTAAGTAATAGCCATTTTATATAGGTACCACATCTTTATCCATTCATTTGTTATGGACATTTAGGTTGTTTCTGTATCTTAGCTATTGTAAATAGTGCTCCAATGAATATTACTTGCTGTTTATTTTATATTTATTTTAGGCTCTAGAAATGCTGTTAGACAAAAAGCAAATTTGAGTGGTTTTTTAATTCATGTTCAGAATGTGTCATAAAGCAACAGAGGCAGCTCACAACATAAACAACACATTTGGCCTAGGAACTGCTAACAAAGGAAATGGTAACCCACTCTAGTAGTCTTGCCTGGAAAATTCCATGGATGGAGGAGCCTTGTAGGCTACAGTCCATGGGGTCGCAGAGTCAGACACAACTGAGCGACTTCACATTCTTTCTTTATATAATTCTTTCGGAGAAGAAACTGGCAACCCACTCCAGTGTTCTTGCCTGGAGAATCCCATGGACGGAGGGGCCTGATGGGCTGTGGTCTTTGGGGTTGCAGAGTTGGACACAGCTAAGCAACTAACACACACACACATACAGTGCAGTGGTGGTTCAAGAACTTTTGTAAAGGAGACAAGAGCTTTGAAGGTGAGGAGCATAGTGGCTGGCCATTGGAAGTCGACAGTGACCAATTGAGAGCCATCATCAAAGTTGATCCTCTTATAGCCACACAAGAAATTGTCAAAGGACTCCACATTGATCATCTTTGTGGTCGTTTGGCATTTGAAGCAAATTGGAATGGTGAGAAAGCTCAATAAATGGGTGCTTCATGAGCTGACCACAAATCAAAAAAATCATCATTTTAAAGTATTGTCGTTCTTCATCCTAAGCAACAACAGTGAACCATTTCTTGATCGGATTATGAGGTGCAACAAAAGGTGGTTTTTATACAATAACCAGAAGAAGCTCCAAAGTCCTTCTCAAAGCCAAACTTGCCCCTAAAAAGGTCATGGTTACTGTTTGGTGGTCTACTGCACATCTAATCCACTACAGCTTTTAGCATCTTGGCGAAACCATTACATCTGAGAAGTGTGCTCAGCAAATTGATGCAATTTATGGAACACTGCAATGCCTGCAGCTGGCATTGGTCAACAGAATGGGCCCAGTTCTTCTCCAGGATCACGCCTGACCACACATCACGCAACCAGCACTTCAGAAGTTGAACAGATTGGGCTATGACGTTTTGCCTCGTCCTCCATATTTACCTGATCTCTTGCCAACTTACTACTATTTCTTCAAGCATCTCAACAACTTTTTGCTGGGAAAATACTCCCACAGCCAGCAGGAGGCAGAAAATGCCAGTTGTGAAGCATGGTTTTTTATGCTACAGGAATAAACTTATTTCTTGTTGGCAAACATGTGTTGATTGTAATCTTGTAATGGTTAATATTTTGATTAAAGATGTGTTTGAGTCTAGTTACAATGATTTAAAATTCATAGTCTGAAACTGCAGTTAGCTTTTTCAACTTAATATTTCCATTACTCTAGGAGAGCGCTCAAAAAATATATTGTTGTGATTTATGTTGAAGAGTTTTATAGTATCCAGCCTTACATTTATGTCTCTAATTCATTTTGAATTTATTTTTGTGTATGATATTAAAGAATGTTTCATTTTTTACATGTAGCTGTCCAGTTTTTCCAGCACCATTGAAGAAACTGTCTTTACTGTATAATTTTGCTTCCTGTGTTGTAGATTAATTGACTATAGGTTCATGGGTTTATTTCTGGGGTTTTTATTTTGTCCATTGATCTATATTTCTGTTTTTGTGCCAGTACCATGCTGTTTTGATGACTATAGCTTTGTAATATGGCCTGAAGTCAGGGAGCCTGATTTCCTCTAGCTCCATTTTTCTTTCTCAATATTGCTTTGACTGTTCAGAGTCTTCAATGTCTCCATATAAATTTTAAGATTTTGTTTTGTTTTGTTTTAATTCTGTGACTAACACCCTTGTTGATTAGATAGAGATTGCATTGAATCTGTAGATTGCCTTGGGTCCTGTGGTCCCAATCAATACTGTCCCATTTTGACAGTATTGATTCTTCGAATCCAAGAATGTGGTATATCTTTTCATCTGTGTAGTCTTCGATTTCTTTCATCATTGTCTTACAGCTTTTGGAGTGCAAGCTTTTTGTTTCCTTAGATTCATTCCTTGATGTTTCATTCTTTTTGATACAAAGGTGAATGAGATTGTTTCTGTACTTTCTCATCTGACCCTTTTGTTATATCCTGCTGAATTCTCCTGTGGTTTTTCCTTTGATTGTACAAAGATATAATTATGTTTAACCAATAAAATATGGCATCTTTTCAAATTTTATCTCATCTTTGTCTTAATTCTATTGACTTTAAAACAGTGTTAAGTAATTATACTGGCTACATAATGTATTTTTGTGTAGATGAAGGAAGTCTTTTAATATTTAGCTATAGAGTCTGATACATTTTTTGTTTTGAGATGTACTTCTAAACTTCTGAGATTGACATCAAAATGCTCGATTGCAGTTTGGAGCTTAATTGAAATTTAGAACTTCATTTCATTTTATTTCTGTTGCTGTTAACAGGAACAAAACGATGGTCTGAGGTGTATGGAAGGGCTGCCGAGTTGTGAGGTTCATGTGTGTCACCTACTTTTGGAGGATCTTAATACTGATATTTTCAATTTTTTTCAGAATGGCCAGAGTTTTCTGGTTTTGGATGAACAAAGATTTGCAAAAGAAATTCTTCCCAAATACTTCAAGCACAATAACATGGCAAGCTTTGTGAGGCAATTGAATATGTGTAAGTAAGAACAACAGTTTAATTGGAGTACTGTCGTCAGTCACTGATTAAACCATTTTCTTCCCATTGGGATGATAAAGGAAAATATAGTCATAGAAGCACCATTAATTTTGAAGTTTTTTACTTTCGTCTATTTAACTTACCTGAATTTTGAATGTATTTCAGATGGTTTTCGTAAAGTAGTACATATTGATTCTGGAATTGTGAAGCAGGAACGAGATGGTCCTGTTGAATTTCAACATCCTTACTTCAAACAAGGCCAGGATGATTTACTGGAGAACATTAAAAGGAAGGTGAGTTATTGTTAACATGATTTAATTAGGGCATTAATGTGTATTTTACTTGGTCAAGACATATTTCATTTGTTGAAAGTAAAAATGTACTGAAATAGATTTTGTTGGGGACAATTTAGACTAATAATGCTTTAAGTATGCCTTCTATGTATTTTCTTTTTTTCCTCTGTGTTCAGCTGTACAGGGCTCAGTCTTCAAATACTTTTTTAGAGGGAAGGAAGTATTTACATTCTGACTTAGGATAAGGAGTCAACTGTATTATGATGGCTCACTCCTTATAATTCAGCTTAAAAATATACGCTCCTACTAGAAAGTCAGCTGCTTAGAGGGCCTTTTTCTGTAATTCACTGCTGAATATCTTGTGCCCAAGGTTAAGTCCCATATAGATAGTAGGTATTTAATAATAACATTTTTTAATGTATGATATCTTTTGCTGAAATGAGATATTTTGACTAAATCCACAAAGGGAGGTAGGGATAAAAGTGTAGTGAACCATGAAAGAACATGGCCTTAGTGTGCAGCTATTCTGTGTAAATTTAATTAAAAGTGGAATGTGATAATAAAGAGGCTTGGGAGAATTACAGGAAATTTGGCAGAAGGAAATTAAAAAAAAAAAAAAAAGCCCTTAAGTTGCTTCTGTTCGTGGAAACTTTTCCACATTGAAAATAAATAAATAGATTATTCCTCATCCTCTCTTTGAGCCATGAATGCTGTTACTTTGGGCTTTGGAACTGGGTCTTACCTTCTTGACAGGCTACAAAACCGTTTATAACAAGAAAACTTTGAGTTATAACCACAGTGGGTTTAGTATTTGTTTAATTTCCTACATTTACTTTTTGAAAGGTTTCATCTTCAAAACCAGAAGAAAATAAAATTCGTCAGGAAGATTTAACAAAAATTATAAGTAGTGCTCAAAAGGTTCAAATAAAACAAGAAACAATTGAGTCCAGGCTTTCTGAATTAAAAAGGTAAAGTATTTCCAAATACAATCATCATAACAGGGGTTGGTGTTTGAGAGTATGTGTGTGTGTGTTGAGGTTTGGAGGTTGGTGCTTTGGGTAACTAGATTATGTTGTTGGAGCCAAGATCAAAAACCATTTTTTTAAAGTATTAATTCGCTCTTATTTTTATTGGTAGTGATAGACTTTACCCCAATATTATGTTTTCATGATGGTGGTAAAAAGAATATATGTAAACTTGGGGAATCAAAACAATTTGATACACGGTCTTTCTGATGAAATAATAGATCATTAAGTTGGTGTAGGAAATTATGATTCTGTTTAGGTTGACTTTCATTTGTTCACACACGTGAGGACCACAAGCCATAAAAACTACATATGTCGCCTGTCCTTGCTTCTATAGAAATTTCTTAAGACATTTTCTGTATGGCCTATCTTTTAGGAAAAAGTAGGACACAGAAAATAGGGGAAAAAGGTCACAAGAGACTTGCCCTACTTGATACTTTACATAGACTTGAGAAGGTCATAGTCATACTTTTTATCTACAGAAAAGTTTTTTTTTTTAAACTGGAATTTTTGGCACCATTATTCTAATGCCACATTAACAACTTGTATATAAAGTAGACCTATGTTTCTGTTCTTAGTAAGTAGCTAGAATTCTTCTCAATATAAATAGGCACCATGGTCTTAAAAGAGCAGTTATTTTATGTATTGTCTCTCCCATTTGTAACAGGTCATTAGTTTAGCTATTCTTAAGTATTTTCATTGAGAGTAACCTTGAACTTTGAGTCCCTTTGTGAATAAGCATTAATTTTAAGCTTACGCATTCTGCATGTTTTATTTAAACTCTTATGTTGGTTTACTGTGTGTATCTTGTGTCTACTAAAGTGTCCTTTGACTCAGTTCCTTGAATCTCAGGTTTAGCTTTTAAGGCTTGGGATCCCAAAGTTATCCTGTAAATCTTCCTGGTAACCATTCTACTTATCTTTAGTAGGCAAATGACAATATATTTATATTTCTGAGTCAGAGAAAGTACAGTTATTATTCAGTAAGTATTAAAATCTTATTTTCTATACTTCTGTATTTAAATTCAGTATCTTTTGTAGTAGTCTGGATTGAGGAAGATCGCTTTTGTGGAAGTTAATTAACAAAAGAGCAAAAATTAAAGCATTTAATAGGTGAATTCTTTCATGTCTTATTCAAAATTATCATTGCTATTAACATTTAATAACTGCAATTTCCATAGAAGATGATGAGTGAGGGAAAAAATAAGCTATTGCTACTAGACATGTAATTGGTTTGTAATGTATTTGTGTGTGTGTGTGTGCTTGCTTGTATCTGACACTTTGCAACCCCATGGGAGTAGCCCACCAGGCTCCTCTGTCCAATTCTCCAAGCAAGAATACTGGAGTGGGTTGCCATTTCCTTCTCCTGGGGATCTTCCCGACCCAGGCATTGAACCTCTTTTGCGTCTCCTGGATTGCAGGCAGATGCTTTACCACAGCGCCACCTTTGGAAAGTCTCTGTCATTATTCGGGTATGCCTTAAAACAAACAAATCAGAACACATTTTTAATATGCTTTAAAAAACCCAAACATTTATATGATTGTATTTGAGACAGATCTTTAGACTGTTTTATAGTCTGGATAGTCTTTAGTTCTACATCAACACTTACCAAATTGTCTGTATGATCTTGAGTAAGTTTTCTTAATTAGCTCAGTCTTGGTCTTCTCATCTATAAAAAAAGAGATGATTCTTTTCTTGACAGATTTTAGAAAAGTTTAAGTAATACACATAAAATGTTTAGAATAGTGCCTGCCATAACAAATGTTGAGTAAATGTCACTTTTTTTTAAACAAGAAATAATGAACCAGATTGTCAGAGGAGTAAATGGCCTACTATTTTATGGATGTAGGTGTGTGCCTTAGTTTTTGAATATATGTATTGCCATGAGTACAGGGTACTACTGTTAACGAAGTAAAGATTCTGCATTGTGTCAAGGTTAGTTGCCATTCTGTGTAATTGAACCAAAATTTTCCTACTCTAACGAAGATATATAGTAAAAACTAGTTCATTTTTGTGGTGTTCTTAATTAAAGATACTGAGATCTGGCTTTTCTGACTGAATTTTTAAATATTTTATTTTTGATGAATGATAACAGTGAGAATGAGTCCCTTTGGAAGGAGGTGTCTGAATTACGAGCAAAACATGCACAACAGCAACAAGTTATTCGAAAGGTGAGTTTTTTTCTCTGTGACTATAATCTGAATTTAATGAGTATCATTTTTGACCCTCAAAACACCCTCTGTTGAATAGTCAGTGATTGATCTTAGTTTCTTATATATATTGGGTACACAGAAGTAAAACTGAAATGAAGCCAAGTGTTACTTATTCTTTTGAATAAAAAAATTTCTCATTAGCTAAATATAATCATACTCTACTTCCAGCTAATATTTCTTTGGCTTTTAATAAGATCTTTTGCCTGATATGACAGCTTTAATATACTTCATTTTTAGGAACATAGTTAATACACTACTAATTTTTTAACATGTAAAAGACAGTTATACTGAGTCAAATTTTTGGTTTTGTTTAACCGTTTTTTACTCTAAAAGGCAAAGATACGGTCATGAAAGATAAATGACTAATACTTTGAAAGCAACCAAACAAAAAAATTAGTTATCAAAGTATGTCATTATTAGCCTGTGCAGAAAGGCAGTTAAGGTAGTAGTGTACTATAAATCCTAAATTTTAGTATCTGAGCTGAAAATTACTGAGGGAACTGAAAATCTCCTTGCTGCATTGTGTCCTTGTGATTTAATCTTTTCATATCAGCTTTCGTATGTTAATAAGAGGTGAAACATAAAAGTAATTAAGGCAGCTATTTTTTGCTCATGAGTAAACTGTACTCTTAAGTTTAAGCAACAGGTTTTATGGGGGGGAGGGAGGGTGGGAGAGCTTCAGTTTGTTCCTACTCACAGGCCATTAGCTAAAAATAGGAGTATGACTGAAAGGATCTGGATGTAGTAGAGAGGTTTAGAATACAGAGATGAATGGTAGCTGCACCCTTTGGCCTATAGTCAAAATAGATACATTGATTTTTAAAAATAAGTTTCAGGGGAAGGTTGAATGTAAGATTCAGTTTTTATTATTTAGTCCAAGTACATGTATTTTTAAAATTTCCATAGTTGATTCCAACCTGAAGTCCTATTTAGGAATACCTAATTTTAAATGATAGATATATCTTAACCCGTGCTTTATTTTAAAAAAATTTGTGTATCTTTTTCAGATACACAATACAAAACAATGTTTTGGTTAAATGTTAACACATAATACTTCATAATTTGTTGTTGTTTTCTTGAAAGCAAGGATAGTTGGTAAAATACTTAATATTTCATTTTTTTCATGAAAGCAAACATTCTGTCTCCTGAAATTTGAGTTTGAACCTATGTGTTTTAGTGGGGTTAGGAAGTTTCCATAATGCATGATAGATTGCTGATAATTTTTCCCCTATTCCTGGAATTTGTTTCTAACTCTGCCATTTCCTCTTTAGCCTTGGATTAACTGGAATAATATATTGGAAGTATCTGTTAGAAAACTTGTCAGGTACAGAAGTCCAGTGATATAAATGTTAAATGCCTCATCTTCTTCAGGAAACAGACTCTGTACAACATAGTGCCAAAGTGTCGAAAGAGAGCTGAAGCTTACAGCAGATTTCAGGAGAAATTTAACCAGCATTTCATGTTCTTAGGAATTCTGCTAACTAATGCTTTTGGAATTTTCCCTAACAGTTTTTTTATAAATTAACGAAAATAATTAAACTGTTTCATACATATCTTTAAGGTTAAATGTTGTCTTTTCATCAGCTGTCAGCATTTCCTTTTAAACAAGTAAATTTAGTGGCTAACCTTCTTTGTATAGACTCTGTTGTTAAGTCACTAAGTCATGTCCCATTCTTCATGACCCCCATGCCAGGGGGACATCATGCCAGGCCCCCTGTGCCTCATTGTCTCCCAGAATTTGCCCAGGTTCGTGTCCATTGAATTGGTGATGCTATCCAACCGTCTCATCCTCTGTCGCCCCCTTCTTCTCCTGCCTTCAATCTTTCCCAGCGTCAGCGCCTTTCCACTGAGTCTGCTCTTCACATCAGGTGGCTAAAGTATTGGAGCTTTATCTTCAGCATCAGTCCTTCCAATAAATACTCATTTTGAGTTATCTGTAGACACCACAGTTCAAAAGCATCATAGACTAATGCTGTCTAACTCTTCAATTAAAATATTTGTATTTTCTCTGTGGAAAAGTTAATATTGATTGTAAGGCAAGCCATTTAGTAGCCTCATTTGGGGGAGAGTGTTATATTAAAGCTATACATTATGTGTCTTCAGTTGTCAATTCTCTTTAATCATGTAATTATATTTTATAAGCTTGTGCAAGGAACTCTTCTGCAAAGATTCTATATAGTTGTCAGTCACTTGGCCTTTATTCGTAGCATCTCAGTGATATACTGATTTTCATAGTTTACTTCTTTAACTATTTTAGGCAGTACAATTTCAAGGCATACCCTGAACCAGTGATGCTCACATTCACATCAGTATCACCTGGAGCTCTTGATAGTGAACAGCACACATCGCTGGACCCTATCCTCAGAATTTTAGAGCATTTCTGGAGTGGGGTAGATGATTTGAATGTCTAAAAGCTCCTAGGCCAATGCTGCTGGTCCATGGACCATATTTTAAGAAACACTGTCATAAAATATAAAAAATTGATTGGCATGTCTGGATCTGTTTAATAGTTTTTTCCAAATGAGACTGAAGATCAGCTTCCTGTGATTGTCATCTGGAAGCTTTGACAGATGTTCAGTGTCTCAATAAATTTCTAGAATTAGCCAATAACTTTTATAATTTGAAAACATTATGATCTGAGAGAGTTGGCAATCTCTTTTGTTTCTAATTGTGTTACCCAGTATAAGAAAAATATCTGTCAAACATCATTTTTCTTTTTTGGATCATAATCTTCTTGAAAGAATTTTAAAAGTAAGGATCTATATCCAGGCATGCTTGGTACTTATCACCAAGACAAATAATTGAACTGACTATCGGAGAGATAAATAGGTGGATGGCAGGGGAGGAAGCTAGATATAGATATATGGGAAGATGGATGTCCTGAAAGTGAAAGTGAAGTCGCTCAGTCCTGTCTGACTCTTTCCGACCCCATGGACTGTCCTACCAGGCTCTTCCATCCATGGGATTTTCCAGGCAAGAATACTGGAGTGGGTTGCCATTTCCTTCTCCAGGAGATCTTCCGACCCAGGTCTCCTGCATTGTAGACAGACGCTTTACCATCTGAGCCACCAGGGGTACCTCTTTATTTTAAGTAGCAGCAACTTTATCACAGGTTATTCTGCCTGGAAGCTGGTATATTTTCTTAAGTATCATTATAAGATGCATCCAGATTTAAAGTGTTATTAAATGTGAAAGCTTATGTGACTAAGAATAGAGGACATATAGTACCTGAATTAATTTTAAAAGACTTGTGATCTAGATGGAAGAATTAGGAATCTAATAGGATATTTCCTGTATTTTCCTTTTAGATTGTCCAGTTTATTGTTACGTTGGTTCAGAATAACCAACTTGTGAGTTTAAAACGTAAAGGTAAGTTTTTTGATAATTTTTTGATAATTCGTTTTCACCTATCTGTAGACAACCAAACATGTTAGAGTTTAATCATGAATGTCCTTCATTTGCTTAACATGCCTGTTGTCCCAGATGAACGGTCCTCCTTTGTTTATTATCTTTCAGCATTTCAAGAGCGGCGCTGTTTCTACCGTTGTCATCTTGCTGTTTTTGAGAGATCAGGATAGCCTGAATGGTCATTTTACATACATATGGTTGATAAAGAATTCATTTTTCATTTACATTAGCAAATTATTGTGGTATTAGAGACCTCATGAGAGAAACTGTTAAAAGGATACATGCTGAAGAAAACAAAAAATTTTTACTTGTTTAAATTTTTATCTCATGTTTAATCCATTCATAAGGGTCTTTAAAAACCTGTGTATTGACGATGGTTGTAATACCCATAAATGTGAATTAACTACGTTTGTTACAATTAAAACAAGAAAAACAGTGGACAAAGGAATAGGAGAAGGAGAAAAGATTTAAAAGATAATCTTGTATGGCTGAGGATTTTAGCAGACCTTGTTTATCCTTACAACTTATGCTGTGAAAATAACTGCTTCTACTAATTCTTTGTGATACTACCTTTTTTTTTTTTTTTTTAACTATGCAAGTACTGTGAAGAGTTATGTAGTTCAGTCACAAGTGTATTTGGGGAGAATAATTTATTATGTTTATTATAACAGATAGTACAGAAGAATGGAGAAATAAAAGTCCTAGACACACTCATTCCCCAGTTTCTATTCTTAAGATGTAATCTATTTTAAGAATTTCTTTGACCCTTACTGAAATTTTTATTCATTCTTAAGGTGAATGTGTTTATATGTAGGTAAATTATTAGAAGCAACCTAAACTCCTTGTATGTTTGCTTTACCAAACTTCATATATATCCTCTGATTTTCAGGCCTCTACTTCTGAACACTAATGGAGCCCAAAAGAAGAATTTGTTTCAGCACATAGTAAAAGAACCAGCTGATAATCATCATCATAAAGTAATTTTTCAAATTCTGTTTTCTATTTATTATCTCAAACTAAATTTTATACAGCTGTATCTCATGCATTTAAAAAAGTTTACTGAATAATCTTAACTGCTCATCCTCAGCTTTTAAAAATCGTTACTTTTTTATTATTTAATTTAGATTATTTTAAGAAATAAACTGTTACACATACAGTTGTCTCAGTTGTCTATTTCCAAGTTAGTTTTTCTTTCCCTCTCACTCTCGCCTCTCATCCAGAGATAAATCACTATCTTGAATTAATATTTATTATTCCCATGACTATTTGATGTGTGAATCCATGAACAGTATTTGGTATTACGTTGTATACCTGTTGTGAAAGTCGGCTCAGTCGTGTCCAACTCTTGTGACCCAATGGACTGTAGCTCTCTAGGCTCCTCTGTCCCAGACAAGAATACTGGAGTGTGTTGTCCTTTCCTTCTCCAGGGGATCTTCCCAACCCAGGGACCAAACCCGAGTCTCCTGCATTGTAGTTGCAGGCATATTCTTCACCATCTGAGCCACCAAGGAAAGCCTGTATATGTCTAAACTTTATACAAATATTACTTTGTACATAGCCATTTGCAGTGTGGCTTTTTTCACTTGGTCTTTTGTGATTTATTAAACATAGAGATTTAGTTCATCTTAACTATTCTGTGGGATTAATTGAATATTATGATAATGTAATTATGTACTTGTCCATTGGTTAAGTTTTTTCCAGCTTTTACTCTAAATATACACAGACTAGACTCCTTTAGTATAGCAACTGCAAAAATATTTTTGTTTAATTTTTATTACAAGCTCTCTGGATAAATTATCAAACTTATACCCAGTTGAAGATTAGTTGAATCCAGACTTATTAATATCTGATTATCATTGTAACTTTAAAGTCCTAGAATTCTGAATACTGTTTTAGATTTATTATTTAGGGTGTTGAGATTTTTGTTCTCAGGCAAGTTAGAGTCACCCAAACATCTGGTTCCTCTCCCCAGTGTTTCTAAATAATCAGTGATACCTGTTTTTAGGATTGAAGATTCATATAAATGGATGAAGATTTCATAATTTAATTTGATTTATATTTTATGCCTCCCTATTACCTAGTGTTGAAATTGATATAATTTTGCATTATAATTACTAAAGTTTGCTCTGAAGAAACGAATGCTTTTTTATTAATGTACCTATGGTCTGAATATATCTGTAGCTGAATTTAAACAAAAAAATCATTGCTAAAAAGCCAAACTGACATCTAGCTGTAGGAAAGTTGAAGTGGTTTTTTTCCCCCTGGTAAAGAAACCATCTAATGAGTCAGAATAAAACGTGTCTTAACAAGAGTAGCTGAAGATAATATAATCTCCACCAGCCCAGTGGCCGTCTGGTTATGCTTTAGATTTCTGAAGTCCTAAGCTTTTTAACTCTTTGGGTATAAGAAATACTTTAAAATTTGAAGATCTTTTCTTAGAAACATTCTGAGGTATGTCATCTTTACAGTCCCTTACAGTGAAAGAAATAGTTAAGTAGCATGCAGATAATACACCTTATACCTTTGAGAATTGGTACTTCTAATACCAATTTAGTGTATAAGTTCCATAAGGGCAGAGAAAATATGTTTTGCTTACCATTGTATCTCAAAGCCCAGTTACCATTTTTTAAATGATATGTTGTTTGGTAGTCAGAATAATTTGTTTTCTGATATATTTTCTACCTGGTTTTTTTTTAGGTTCCACACAGTAGGACTGAAGGTTTAAAGTCAAGGGAGCGGATTTCAGATGATATCATTATTTATGACGTTACTGATGATAATGCAGATGAGAATATCCCAGTTATTCCAGAAACTAATGAGGATGTCATATCTGATCCCTCCAAGTAAGGAGATTGTGAAGTAACATTTATGAAAATAATACTTTTCTTAACAGATCTAAATTTAAAACTACTTTATTCTTTGATGAACTAATATCTCACCCATATTTTAATTGTTGAACTGAAAAATTAAGCCAAATTATTCGACCAAGTACCTCCCTCCTTCCAATGAAAAGACTCTAAGCAAAAAGTAATGAGAATTATCATTTTTAAGGTTTGGAGTTTAAGACCTTTAATTGAGTCTTTGTTCTCTTACATTGTAAGTATCAATATTTGTCGTTAAACTACACACTCAAGAAAATTAAACATTTTGTCAGGTGCTTTACGGGAGATGGGGGAGAGTTTCCCTAGAGAATGACTGGATAGGGTGAATTTATTGAAATAGTGTGAAAATGTAATTATTTCTCACATTGCTAATCTAGCTGTAGCCAGTACCCTGATATTGTCATTGTTGAAGATGACAATGAAGATGAATATGCACCTGTCATCCAAAGTGGAGATCAAAGTGAACCAGCCAGAGAATCCCTAAGTTCAGGCAGTGATGGCTCCAGCCCTCTCATGTCTAGTGCCGTCCAGCTAAATGGCTCATCTAGTCTGACCACAGAAGATCCCGTGACCATGATGGATTCCATTTTAAATGATAACATCAATCTTTTAGGAAAGTGAGTATTCATCTGGATGCTGTTTAAATTTATTTGCATTCTTTTTTACTTCACATGTTCTTTTTCTCTTTGAATTATTTTACTTTCAGGTTATGAACCCAGGTAGTTAACCTTCTATTTTGGTCTAGACTGAACTCTGCAAATGTTATTTTGAGAAAGCTTTGATTATTCCAAGAGCAGTCTTGGGATTTTCTTGTCATTTTCTTAGATTTATTTAATGAAATACTTGTTTTTGAATGTCTTCAAAGTGTGTGTGTTTTTGTGTATTTATGTTTTAGTCAGGGCTATGGAATAACAGTCTCTATTAAGGAGCTTATTTATAGTATAAGAAAATAAGAAGTTAGTAGCAAAGACCAGTAATAAGAGGTGAAACCTTTTATAATTTATAATACAGAGGAAAAAGATAAAGTTAGACTGTGTTATTGCAGAATTTTTTTCTTTAAAAACTAAAGTTTTATATAAAGGCTATGCTGCTGCTAAGTCGCTTCAGTCATGCCTGACTCTGTGCGACTCCATAGACAGCAGCCCACCAGGCTCTCCTATCCCTGGGATTCTCCAGGCAAGAACACTGGAGTGGGTTGCCATTTCCTTCTCCAATGCGTGAAAGTGAAAAGCAAAAGTGAAGTAGCTCAGTCAAGGTTCTCAGTTAACTGAACTTTTGAATCCTGAGTTCTGAATAGGATCTCTTAAGGTTAAGAATTGATAAGGATTCAGCAGTTGCTAGGAATATTTTGCCTAGCAAGTTTGCAGTGTGATTATAAACATAAAAGCCAGGAAACCTATATTTGATTTTTTTTTTTTTTTTTGGATATCTTTTTTCCTTAGGGTTGAGCTGTTGGATTATCTTGACAGTATTGATTGCAGTTTAGAGGACTTCCAAGCCATGCTGTCAGGAAGACAGTTCAGCATAGACCCAGATCTCCTGGTTGATGTAGGTACTTTTAATATTCTTTGTTGTACTATCAGTTTGTGTATATGTGAATATTATTTATAAATCAGTGCATCATATTCTTGAATTCTACCCTGTTCTTGCATTTCATTTATTTTAAATGAAATGGTTTTGTTAGAATGGACAGATGGTTTCAGGACAGTGAAGAAGGGTGATCACTATTTGTCTCTGAGTAGAAGTTCAGTTAATCCCTCTGTAACAACATATCAACTCTTTTCAAAAGTACTGTTAAATCCAGGTCTTGCCTGGACTTGTTGCTGTTACATTTTGCTCTGAAATAAATTGTCATTGAATAGAAATTAGTAGAAGTTTGTAGAAGAGATCATGGAGACACTTCTCAATATTTGGGAATTAATTTTTCAGTCAAATGTACTATATGTGGTCATATTTGCTGTTGTTCAACATTTTTATATTTTGAGTCCCAAGATGCCCCCATTCCAGTCCTCACAAGCACCTGTATGAACTTGATTCCAGTGTTGTCTGGACTTTGAATCCTTGTCTATCATTTTTGGCACTAACCACCTTCCTTGCTTTCTTTTCTCTTGTTCCTGCCACTCCTGTCTCCCTTAGCTAAAGCTTCCTATGTGGCCTGGTCTTATCCAGAAGAATCTTGTTCTTTCCTCTATTTCCATTTTCTGTTGTGTTTTTTTCTTGAAAACTTTTGTTCCTTTTTTTGGTATGTTTTTCCCTTAAAAGGCAACTTCTCTCACATCAGAAGATTCTGTACCTCTGAGCCACCTGGAAAGCCTTGTCAGTGTCAGATGACTGTTATTCTTCCTAAATGATTAGTGCCTCGCAGGATATATTTCACCTTTTTAGAAGATTCCCTTTCCATGTTACTCTCTAGTAAATTTAACATCCATAATAATGACCTACTTCGATTTGTTAACAATAACTTGACAGCCCTTCTTGATTCTACGGTCTTTGTTCCCATTCTGAATTTAGAGACCTTTTAGAGTATCTGTCCCTTACACCAAATAGAAGGAAATAGAGTCCTATAATTCTTACTCGCTACAAATCCTCTGTCTTCAACTAGGTCATTTAACTTTGGAACAGTTAACACATTCTTTTGTCCTCACGACCTTATCTAGCCAATTCTTCCCTATTCACAGAGCATAATTCACCATGCCCTAGTCCTCTCATCAGTTGTACAGTCTCATATACTTTCTTCTTAGAAAGTAAGTACCTGTTTCCTCTTTAAAGCCAGTTTGTACACCTGCCCTCTGCCACTCTATTTTTCTATCTCTAGCCTTGATCTTTCCCAACTGCCTTCAGTAGGTACAGGTAATCTCCATCTTATAAAACGTTTGGATGTGTTGCTCTGCTCATTTACCATTCTGCTCCTCTAATCCTTATACTCCAAAACTGTAGAAATGAGTGGTTGTATTATTTTTTTTCCATATTTTCTTCTGAAATTCTGGATTATCTTGACAGATATATATATATATCTGTCAAGTAAATTTGACAGTAAATATCTTTATTTACTCAAATCCTATGCTGCCTTGGTTTACCTATTGTAAATAGGCTGCAACTTTCACCCTAAATTAGGCCACTGGGCTTAGTGGAAGAAGGTTTGTTTTGAATCAGACAGATTTGGGTTCCATTTTTGGCTCATGTTAATTACTAGCTATGTTATTAATCTTGAAAAAATTAACCTCCCTTGCTCAGTTTCTCCATCTATTAAATATGGCTAATGCCTGACATGAAGGCTTTTGTAAAGATTATAAATAATTGATACTATTATTATTTAACACTAATGATTTTCTTTCATAGAACTTTTTATGTTGATTTTGAAGGTACTGGACCTCTTTGTTCTCTTCTTGTGTCCCTAACCATTCTGTTTCTTCTAAGAGCTTTTCTTTTTCTTGCTGTCTTACACTTGTGGTTATTCCTCAAAGTACACAGTCTTTTATCCTATTTTCTTCTGCCTCTTCTTTTTTTCTGTCTTGCCTCTCAAGGGATTTTGGCTTGTAGGATTGCTCTCAAAAGTGTATCTCCAGCGCTTAATATTTTTTAAAGTAAACTTCGCTTGAATTCCAATTCCATGCCTTTGGGATCATCAGTTAGATCTTGCCTTAAATTATTTGTGTTTAACACCAAAATTTTGTTTATTCTCTAAAGTAGCTACCTTTTAGTTTTATTTTCTGTAGTGGTATCAGACTTCTCTTTACTGACACAGGATAGTAATCATCATCATCTTGGTTTCTTTATCTCCCCATTTACCAAGTGGTGTGTATTTTCCAAAATAGCATTCGCAAACCGCGCCTACTTTCTGTTTCCACTGTTGCCTTCCTCATCTAAGACCTTCATTGTTTCATTCTTGAATTATGCGGTGTTGTTATAAATGAAAAATTACTCATAAGTTGCATTGTTCTCTGAAATGGAAAAGATAAGTATATGTGTGAATAAGTATGCTGAGAAGTTCATGGGTTCTTGCTGCAGAGTTCAGTACTAAGTGACACAATGTGGAATCAGTAGGAGAGACTTGACCTTGGAATTGAACCGTGTCAGTTCCTCATACATGATCTACTTTTTCCTACTTGAGACCATGCATCTGCTAGGAATACATGAAGGTGTCCCGAGTCAGTGTATAGGGGGTTGGGGCAAAGGAGGAGAGAGCGGTTTATACTGCTGGTCCTCCTCAGATGCTAACCTCAGTAGGGACAAAATCTGGTCAGGCCTCCAAGGCATGTGCAAGCTGAGCTGGTAGAGATTGGCAGTGATGTGTATAGTTAACTTACCTATAGGTAAGAAACTGAGTTTCTTCTTCCTGTATCAGTAAGTGGTATGAAAGTAGGAAAATGAATGAAAGGATAGGAAAAGCTGAGGATAATTTTAGGGCTACAGTGAATGTGGAACTTTAAGGGAGAGGAATGAGTGTCTATAGAGGGTGAAGGAGCCTCTGCATTTCATTCTGTCCTGCAAACCATTTGGTGTGCTCATTCTCTTAAAATGCTTTAGTCAGTATATTTCATTACTCAGGCCACTCCCAAGATGCTTATTGTGGACAGAATGTCCTGTCCATTCATTGGTCTTGCCTTATTTTTTAAAACCTTACGTATACAACTTAACTATTCAGGTCAGAACTTCTGTGTCATTTGGACTAGTCATTTCATTTGTAGAACTTAGGTCACAACCATTTCTTCTCTATTGTTGCTAAGGCTATATGACATCCTCTCCTTTCTGCCTAACCGTTTTCTAGGAACTGATACATGTTACATAGCTTTATTAATACTTTTGTTTCATCCTGTGTGTCTCTTATTTTCTTTTCTCTTTCTCTTAGCTCCTTAGTACTTTTGAGCCCCACCATCCATTAATTATTATAATACTAGATTGTATCTGATCATATGTTGCTATTTGATGTGGTTCCATCTTGCCTTTTAGATTGTAAGCTCCCGGAGAGCAGATATAGTATCATCTTGTATTCTTCATGATGTCAGTTATTTCCTAGATGCTCAGTAAATCCTTGAGGAAGGGATGACTTTGAAGCTTATGACATAAACAAAAATTGTTTGTAAAGTGGCTGGTCTCAGGAGTGCAGTAAGCAGTGGTCTTAGCATCTGTGGCTTCCCTTGCTATGTGAAATAATCAACGTGGAGTTATACCATTTGATCAGAGGACTCCACCTGAGGTGTAATTTAGGAACCATTCTCATAGAGCAGATTCTGTACAATTATCACATAATCAGCAGGTAGTCAGTCAGTGAAGGATCATTGTAAGGGCAAGGAATTCAGCCCTGGTTGCCATTTAAGACTGAAGGCATTTAGGGAGGAAAAAATAAATGAAGGAGAGGGGACGTTGGAAAACCACCATTTGTCTCAAGTGATTTACCCTACTACTATTATAGGGTAGAAATTCTTAAAACATCTAATGCATGGGCTAGCTTGCTCTGCTTTTGTTTGTTTTTCTTTCTGCTTTCTTGCTTTTCTCTTCCAAACTTGTTTCACTATATGGAAACTTCCTAGTGCAGGAACAGCATCTCTTCACCCTACATAGCTGTATAAAATTTTGAACACACAGTTAAATTTTTTAAATACTTTTTAAACTTATCATCTTTCTTGTTTGGTCTTTCAGCTTTTCACTAGTTCTGTGCAGATGAATCCCACAGATTACATCAATAATACAAAAGTAAGTTTTAATTCATGTTGCTCAGGACCCATAGCTGTAAGAATTTGAAAAAAAAGTCCTAGTAAATAGAGAGCAGTATCACTCCCAGTTACAAAAAGCATTTTATATTCTTACCTAATACATGTAATCGAGATAATAAATCTAGATAAAAAAATTCGCTTTTGGTTATGGGGTGAATCATTGCCCAATTCTTCTGTGCCTTGTGCTGTTAAATGTGAATGTGATATTAGCATTCAACATGCTGGAAGATAAACTGACTAAATTTGGCATATTTAGGTATATTGCTGAAAGAAATTATTAAAATATGATTTCTTCATGTTTTGATGTCTTCATTTTACATTCTTACTCCATCTATAAATAACGTCTCAGCATTTTTGTTGAAATTAAGGGTATTTATATTGCAAACAAGTTTCTTCATTTTATTAGCGTAAACACATGTATTATTTGTAGGGAAGCATTTGTAGTATTTGTAGGGAAAGCAAGTTGAACCAGTGAAGTATGGATTTGGGACTTTTAAGGGAGTTTTTATTTTCTTAAACACAGTAACTATAGTTGAAATTAGCACTACTTAACAGATTCTTTAGAACTGGTTTTCAGGGCGTAATAAGGATAATATCAAGTTATTAGAGCGGACATTTGGAAATCAGTCTGTTACTTTGTATGACTTATTGTCTTGAGTAGGTGTATACTTCATTTATCTTGTATTTATACCAAATCATTTCATAATTCCTATTTTTCATTGAATAAAAAGGTAAATCAGTTCCCCTGAAATTTGTACAAATTCTTTAGTAGAATCAAAATTTAATTTTTGTTTTTAATAAAAAATGAACATGTATCTAATAAACACGAGGTATTAGAGTGAGGAGGTGGAATTTTTCTAACTACTGTCATGTGTGAGGATAGCCTCACCACATTTTCAAAGTTATAGCTCGGGTAACTTAAAAGTTGAAGGTACTTGTGAATTTTTGAACTAGGAAGTTGGTTATATATTCGGTATTTGGATAGTTTGTATCAGGGGTTGGCATACTCTTTCTCTGAAGACTAAATATTTTTGGCTTTCCTGGAAGCCAGGTATTCTCTTTCACAACTACTCAGGTCTGTAAAATCAACCATAGTAGACAATACATAAAAGAATAAGTGTGGCTGTGCTTCTGTAAAACTTTTTAAGAAACAGGTAGAATGCTGAATTTGGCATGTGGATTATAGTTTGCCTAGGTTTATATTATAAGAATCTATGGACCGCAATCCAATTGTGTTTTAGTAAGACAGTATTACTGAATGTTAGACCTTAGGTTGAGTGAACAAGGACCATGCATATGTTTAGTGAATGTGCTGTACTGTTTGTTTATTGTTAGACATTAAGGCATTCTCTATTCTTGGATCATCTTCTTGTTTCCAAAAGCTTTCAGGAATAACAGTTAAATGGCAAGTTTGCATATTCTCAACAATACTGTTTGTTCAGTTGCTGAGTCATGTATGACTCTTTTGCAACCCTATGGACTGTAGCCCACCAGACTCTTCTGTCCATGTGATTTTCCAAGCAAGAATACTGGAGAGGGTTGCCATTTCCTTCTCCAGGGGATCTCCCTGACCCAGGGATCGAACCGTGTTTCCTGTACTGCAGGTGGATTCTTAACCACTGAGCCACTTGGGAAGCCCAAATTCTATAGTATTCTATAATACTATAGAAAAATTAAAATTGAGAGTGACTTTTTAACATGTTTTAGAATTCCGATTAATTTTAAATAATTGCCACATTAGCTTTCATTCCCTTGCCAGTGACAAGTATTGTGCGATGTGTATTAAAGCACTCTTTCCTAATGAATCAGTATGCAGTATAGCAGTCTCAGTGGCCGCTAGAAATAAGCAAAAATTTGCTTGGGAGATGAAACCCATTTGTTTTCCTGGTTCTCATATTAGAATAACAACAGTGGCATCCTTGAAAAATACATATTTAAGGCTTCCCAGATGGTGCTAGTGGTAAAGAACCCACCTGCCAGTGCAGGAGACATAAGAGACCTGGGTTTGATCCCTGGGTCAGGAAGATCCCCTGGTGGAGGAAATGGCAACCAACTCCAGTATTCTTGCCTGAAGAATCCCACTGACAGAGGAGATTGGTGAGCTACAGTCTGTAGTGTTGCAAAGAGTCAGATACAACTGAAGCAACTTAGCACAGGAAGTAGAAACACAAAGAAAATATTACTGCATTAATGCTTTTTTATTGTGAATGCTAAATGAGAAATAATTTGGGGGAAGTTTAAGTAGTTTATTATGTCTTGAAGTTATTATTATCTGTGAATTTTGGAAATTTGTACTGCTTAATTTTACGTTGATATCGGGGAAATTATAGGAATTAGTATGTTTTTTACACCATATATAATTTACAAGCAGGCAGATATCTGGGACTTAACAGCTGATCAGGAAAAATTGTGAACCTCAACACCTCAGTTTGAACATGATTGAAAAGAGCACTGAAGAACTTAACGTTAAAGATTTAATTCCCTTACAGTCAGGTGTAAGGAGAGAAGACAGTGTCAAAAGAAGTAATTTAAATGACAGAAAAGAACTGAAAGAGCCACAAAAAGGAAATGAAGAAATACCACCTCACATTTGAGGCTTCCAGATATAAATAGTTGTAAGGATGTCATCATGTCATCCTGGGCTACTATAACTATGTTTACTTATGCTAAATACTCTGTGAGCGAAAAGAAATGTGTAATACATTTTAAGTCAAAATTGTTTAAAATTGTTTAAAGAGTTAGCTCTTCATTAGCAATTTGAAACTAGCCATCTTTGATTCATTACCATCTTCCACTCCTGACAAATTCTGTCTACTCTACTGTTGAAATGCCCCTCCTTTTTGTACTCACTGGCATCCTAGTTCAAGTTCTTTGTTTCATCCACTTGGTGACAGCAGTAGTTTTCTTAGCCTATTTGATTACATCTACTCAAATCTCTCTCTCTCTCTCTAGTTCATCTCTCCTGATGCTTCCCTTTCCCATGTATTTCAGAGAACATACCAGTATTCATATACTGTACCAATTTTAAATGTTTTGCTGTTTTTCAGGAACATAAAAAATGAGACAAGGATTTTTATACTATTTTTTTCTTTTAGTCTGAGAATAAAGGATTAGAAACCAAGAACAATGTAGTTCAGCCAGTTTCAGAAGAGGGGAGAAAATCTAAACCCAAAACAGGTAGGTATAAATGTAGTATTTGTTTTTTAAAATTAAGGTTTCTATGTAGAAACTAATGTGAGCAAAGGAAGGTTTTGCCATGCTTAATTATTGAACATGGATATGTATTAGTCTTTGTTCTATTCATAACATATCAAAGTTGGTGAGGTGATAGTTCTTAAAGTTTGTAATTTCCCGCCCTATTTAACTTCAGAAGAACTGAAAGAACCCTCATTTCTTAGTGAAGACTACATAAAATATTTTTAAATTTTCTGACACAAAGTATCATGTTTGACTCTATATAAGGGTAATGATCACACATATGCACATCTACTTCTGTTTTTTTCCACCTTCAGCTTGAACTCTGTATAAGCTGGTGGTAAAAGAGCATTTTTCTTATCTTCATTATAGATAAGCAGCTTATCCAGTACACTGCTTTTCCACTTCTTGCATTCCTCGATGGGAACCCTGCTTCTTCTGTTGAACAGGGAGTACTGCATCGTCAGAAGTTATGTCCTCTGTAGATAAACCCATAGAAGTTGATGAGCTTCTGGATAGCAGCTTGGACCCAGAACCAACCCAAAGTAAGCTTGTTCGCCTGGAGCCATTGACTGAAGCTGAAGCTAGTGAAGCCACACTGTTTTATTTATGTGAACTTGCTCCTGCACCTCTGGATAGTGACATGCCACTTTTAGATAGCTAAATCCCCAAGAAGTGGACTCTGTGTGTATATATTCATCAAAATGATGAACTATTTATTTTAAAGTATCATTTGGTACTTTTTTTTGTAAATTTCTGTTTCATTTTATCAGATAACTGTGGAATCAAAAGCACCTTTTGCTTTTCTCACTAACCACCCACTCTTGCAAAGCTTTCAGGTGTTACTCAATTATGTAGGTACATAAAGATTTGATGTGTTAAATCACATTATTGGCATATCTTTAAGTTGGATTCAAATGGCCATTTTTCTCCAGTTACACTAAATTGGATTTCTTTTTACGTATATGTTCATTAACCCCAGTTAAACTTTTCGTTTGTTTGTTTTACTTGTTTGATGCTGTCTTGTTTGCATTGAGTGTAAGTCACTATAACTAATGGTAGAACTCCTAAAGCTTTCTCTGTTCCAGTTGCTTTTATTGAGTATTTTTCACATGGCTTCTTTATAAGACTGGGAACATAAAGTGCCTGTATCTTGTAAAACTTCATTTGTCTCTCTTGGTTCAGAGAAGTTCATTCATGTTCAAAAGGAAGGCAACATATACTTGAGTGCTTGCTGTCTGATACAGTTTCAGCTGCATATATTATAGACAGAAGGGGATGGGATGGTGTCAACCCATCCAGCTCACTGGACTAGTTTTAAGTAAAAGTTTTCTGGTTTGTTTTGTGTTTTTTGAAGCATACTATTTAGTAAAATAAATATTATGAATGTTGCGTATCTAGTGTCTGTTACGTGTCTTCTTTGGAGTGACATCCACATGTGACAGTCTTTCCTTTTCATATGAAGTAGGTAGATGTAAACTGTGAACTTTGTCTGTTGTCCATTATTCTAAACATGAATCATACCAAGCTCTTTGTGCCTCACATCAGAGGATAGGTTGTATTGCAACAAGGAGGAAAAATAATGACTCCAAATTTAATGTGTTTTAAGTTGTTTAAAAAATTATACTGGCTTACTTTCTATGTTTCTAATAAAGAATTGAGAAAAGTATGCTTCCAGTTGTCCAAATTAGGTATGAACATTATCACTGGATGCAAAGTGCCTTTAATTTTCACCTTGAGAGAAAAGAGAAACAGTTAAATCACTTTTTTCCCTTTGAAACATTTGCTCAGAAGGATTAGAGAGACTTAATGCAAGGCCAGAGAGCTACCATCTAAAGAATTCTACCTTCGAGCAGAGAAGTGGAAGCAGTGAGCTAGTATCTGAATGCTTTTTAAAATAGGGCTGTTTGATGAGAAATTAGAGAGATGGCTTTCCTTTTGGCTATAGACTCTCTCTTAGTATCTTGGAATTTCTCATACATGATATAAAAATTCAAATAAAGCCTAGCACAGAGGGGTAAGAAACCCTTCCTTAGCAGATCCTAAAATACTTGGCTCTGACAGTGGGATCTTGGTGAACAAATTCAAGAACTCAAAATAGTGTTCTGCATAAAGTGCCAAGAGTTAGAGGAGAGAGAGCTTCAGAGACTCTTTTTCCCTTCCTTTCATCACTGGGGAATATGATTAAGTTTCTTCTCCTTTAAGGATAACTCTAGAAGTATTTTTAAAATAATTTTAAAAACTTTGTATCTCCTAGTACTTTTAAGGCGACATTTAAACTTTTTCATCTGAAGTATGGTAAAGCATCTGCCTACAGTGCGGGAGACCCAGGTTCGATCCCTGGGTTGGGAACATCCCCTGGAGAAGGAGATGGCAACCCACTCCAGTATTCTTGCCTGGAAAATCCCATGGACGGAGGAGCCTGGTAGGCTACATTCCATGGGCTCGCAGAGAGTCAGACACAACTGAGCGACTTCACTTTCACCTTAAGTAGCCAGGAGGAGTTTAAGATACTGTTAATACTGCCATTTTTAAAAAGTTACATGCTTTTAAATGTATATTTATCTAATAAGTCAGGAAAAGCAGTGTTCAGAACTTACAGGTCTGGTCTGAAAATTTCCCCCATGCAACTCTCCTCACCTTTTACTCATCTGCTAGCTTGATGCAGAGGAGTATGTGGCTTCTGAGTGTACACACAAGAAGGAGGAAACTTGGCTTCCTGGACCACCGCTTAGAGGAGAGCCATCCGTCAATCCTGGATATTCCTTTAGATTTCAGGTGAGGGGGAGCAAACCTTTATTATGTTCTACCTCTGAATTTTGGGGGATTGCTCTGTTAAAGAGATTTCACTGTTCACTAAGGTAGTTTAAATTTTGAACTGTTAACATAAAAATAAAATTTTATCAGAAATAACATCTTTATGGGGTGAACAGATCTCAGGGACTTTTTCCCCCAAATGTTTTATTATCTGGGGGTAAGTTTATAATATCAATATATTAAGAGCATCAATTTGTTTTTATCAAGTCCTAAGAAACTTTAACACAAAAGAGATGAAAATAGAAGGAATTTTGTTACAGCAATGTCACCAAATATGAAGTCCTTCAGATTTCACTCAAGTACTTTAAAAATTTTATTAGCTGGTAATTTAATTAGATCATCCTGATTATTTCAGTGAAAGAAAAGAAATATAAATCACCTGAATTGCAAAGGATTTTTTAAATGTGTCATTCTCTTACTAGTATTTAAAATTGTCTCTACTTGGGTGTTTAGCAAGTTTATCCGAAGTGCCTTGGTATGTTAAGATTCAGGATGAATTAAGAGGAGTAATTATTTGATTCGTTTCAAGTGTGAAGAGAGTAATTGTTAAAAGGGTTGATGCCTTGTCCTGAGACATCTGTTCAAGCATATCACTTTAGGAAAATGTACACATGGAAATTGAAGACCTGGAAACACATAAACTTGTGTTTATTGCAAAAAGTCTCTGTGTGTTATGTAGAAAACAGCACAGTATGGTTTACAGGTATGTACCCCTCATCTTCATACCACCTCCAAGTTTCTTTTGCCTCAGTTGGGATACAAGTAAGCCTATAAGAGAGCTAGTGACTTAAAGATAAATGTTCTTTTAGGGTGTTTCACTATGTGCTTCCAGCTCCCCTGATAGCTCAGTTGGTAAAGAATCCCCCTGCAATGCTGGGTTCGATCCCTGGGTTGGGAAGATCCCCTGGAGAAGGGAATGGCTACCCACTCCAATATTCTGGCCTAGAGAATTCCATATAGTCCTTGGGGTCACAAAGAGTCAAACATGACTGAGTGACTTTCATTATGTGCTTCATAGGGTTGGTATACTCAGTTTAGAAGCTGAAGTGTGAGAACAGAAGGTCCACAGGCTGGGAACATGACCAGATGACACTCAACGATAAACATTCATAAAATGCTACATTTGAGAATTAGCACCTACATGAAACAACAAGCATAGGTAAAAATACTTTGAGAATCAATTGCAGCTTAGGTCATGAAGTAAATTTCAAGAAATTGGCTTCAGACAAACTACAGTATACATAAGCTAGAACTTGACAGTTGTGAGGAGTACTGGCTTGATACTTTGTAATGTCCCTCAATTTGGGGTCACTGTTTCTTGCCATAACTAGATGGGATTATGAGTTTGGGGGAAGATCAGGTTAAGTGCCATTTTCAGTGTATGAACCTGATTTTTCATTGTTGATACTAACTACGACTTAGACTGAGCCCCACACTTCTGGAATATCTACCACACAGTCTCAAAACCAACCCAAACAGCCCAATTTTGGATTTGTCAGCCTCTAATTGGTGAGCCAATTCCACATAAATGTGTATTATAAATACACACACATTTCCATATGTACAAGCTAGATTTAGAAAAGTCAGAGGAACCAGAGATGAAATTGCCAGCATCCATTGGATCACAGAAAAAGAATTCCAGAAAAACTAAAGCCTTTGGCTGTGTGGATCACAACAAACTGGAAAATTCTTAGAAGATGGGAATACCAGATCAATTTACTTGCCTCCTGAGAAACCTGTATGCAGGTCAGGAAGCAACAGTTTGAACTGGACATGGAAACAACAAACTGGTTCAAAATCGGGAAAAGGAACGTTAAGGCTGTGTATTGCCACTATGCTTATTTAACTTATATGCATAGTACATCATGAGAGAGGCTGGGCTGGATGAGACACAAACTGAAATCAAAGATTGCTGGAGAAATATCAACATCAGATATGCAGATGACACCACCCTTATGGCAAACGAAGAGGCACTAAAGAGCCTCTTGAGAGGAGTGAAGCTGGCTTAAAACTCAACATTCAAAAAACTAAGATCATGGCATCTAGTCCTATCACATACTTCATGGCAAACAGATGGGGAAACAATGGAAACAGTGACAGACTTTATTTTCTTGGGCTGTAAAATCAGTGCAGATAGCGACTGCAGCTATGAAATTAAGATGATCCTTGGAAAAGCAATGACAAACCTAGTGTATTAAAAACCAGAGACATCGCTTTGCTGATAAATGTCCACATGTCAAAAGCTATGGTTTTTGCAGTAGTCATGTTTGGATTTGAGAGGTGGACCATAAAGGCTGAGTGCTGAAGAATTGATGCTTTTGAACTGTGGTGCTGGAGAAGACTCTTGAGAGTCCCTTGGACTGCAAGATCAAACCAGTCAATCCTAAAGGAAATCAACCCTGAAGATTCACTGGAAAAGACCCTGATGCTGGGGAAGACTGAGGGTAGGAGAAGGGGGGTGACAGAGGACAAGATCAACGGCATCACTGATTCAACAGACATGAGTGTGAACAAGTTCCAGGAGATGGGGAAGGACAGGGAAGCCTGGCATGCCTATGTATATAGTCCATGGGACTGCAGTTGGACATGACTTAGCAACTGAACAATTATTACTGTCACAGGACAGAACTAAAAAGGGTGTAACACTGGCCAAATAGTGACAAGATGTCTTTTTAAAAAAATATTAAGCTGCATGAGCTGTATTACTTGGAAATTAACCTCATCGGTAGCATGATTTGCAAGTATCTTCTCCCATTTTGTAGTTTGTCTTTTGCTTATGGTTTCCTTTGCTGTGCAAAAACTTTAATTAGGTCACAAGTTTACTTTTGTTATTTCCATTATTCTGGGAGACTGATCTTTTCCCCAGAACCACTTATTGAAGAGACTGTGTATTCCATTGTGTATTCTTCCATTCTTTGTAGTAGATTGTCCATCAGAAGCATTTGGGTTTATTTTTGGTATTTCTAACCTGTTCCACTGATGTGTTTTTGTGTCAGTACTGTACTGCTTTGATTACTGTAGCTTCGTAGTAATTTGAAATCAGGGAACATGATTCCTCCAGCTTCATTTCTCTTTCTCAAGACTGTTTCGGCTATTTGGGGTCTGTTGTGTTTCCATACAAATTAAAACTATTTTTGTTCCAGTTTTTTGAAAAAATGCCATTGATAATTTCACAGGGATTGCACTGAATCTGTAGACTGCCGTGGGTAGTATAATTTTAACAATGTTGATTTTATCTGTCTTAAAACATGGTATATCTTTCCATCTGTGTGTCTTCTTTTCCTTCATCAATGTCATAACGTTTCAGAGTACAGGTCTTTTGCCTCATTAGGTGTTTTATTCTTTCTGATATGAATGTAAGTGGGATTATTTCTCTAATTTCTCTTTCTGGTATTTTGCTGCTATGGGATAGAACATTTTTTTAAATAAGGTGTGTTTTTTTTTAGTATACTGAAGTGTCAGAAAAAAAGCAGCATCAATTGGCATCTCAGGAAAAAAGGCCTGGAGGACACAGAGTTCTAGAATATCTATCAAATGAATTAAAATTATTCTCCAGACTTAACTGGTCTAGTTCTAGGAGAATAACACACTACCTTTGAGATCCACTTCAGGCGTTATAAACAGAGAACCAAAAGGGTAAATACCACCTTAAAAACAATTCAGTTTTTTCAAGACAGAAAATGGTCACTAAATCCTCCAATGTCAGGTGTTTTTTTAAAATATACACAGGAGGAAAGTAGTTTGGAGTACTACACCGCCTCAATTTGCTAAAATTATATTCTCCAGAATTTAAAAGAATATGCCACACATTTTCTCTGAATTCATTTATTTAAAGATAAAACAGCCATTTGAGATCATGGAATACAATACCAACACAATAAAAGTTGAGGAATTGTTATATTTTGCTTACATTAATAAATATCTTAAAAGAAGCAAATGTAGATTTTAAGATTTAAGACACTAAATGACACAACTGAGAGTTTCTATCTAAGTTAACAGTGATACTGCTTGATTTTCAAGTTGAAAGATTTTTAATAACCTATATATTTCAATTAAGTGGTGGCAAATAAAAAGCATCTTTTGAGCTGAATAGTATACTGGTAAGCATGAGTTTATTTTACAGCAGTCCATCGTTCTCCTGGCCTCAGTTTGTGTAGAAGGCATACTAGATATCAGCAATTCACATCACAGAAATGATCTACCACTCACAATGGTGCAAAATCTATTATGCATGTATCTGAATAGAAATTATTTTTGAATTCCAGAAAAAATGCCATTTGTGTTTGACAGATGTGGCATTTCCCAGTTTTGCCACTGATTAGTTATCTGAATTTCAGTTTCTTCACTGTTAAACTTTTGACAGAACAGGAAAAAACTGCAAAATAGGCTTTAGTAACTGCCTTCAGTTTATCAGCTCTGATTTTCAAAACAAACTTTCAAAGTGATTTTCAACCTCCTTCTAACCTATGATTATCCTTTTCAAAATCTTTGTCCAAATCCTTCTCAGAGTTCCTAACTTCTCCACTGAACACATTTTAACACATCTGCATGTGTTTATAATGACCAAGACAAAGTTCATTATGTTAGTATGAAAGACTACCTGTACTCAGGGAACATTACAACCTACCTGGGTATTCAATTTAGTACCCACCACTAGCAAATCTCTGAAAATTCTGTCTCCGTCTCCACCATAACCTACACTGTTGTCAGTCAACTACTCCATACCTGCAGATGTTCCTTACCTTCATATCAAGGGAAAAATCTGAAAAGTTTTTAGAAAACTGGCATTTGTGACTTGTTTATACAATTTTTACAATTTTAGGACAGCCATATTCTTTGCAGTATCCTGTAGGACAAGGCATCAAATATTTCAAAAGGCAGCCATACATTTTTCGTAGTTTTCTAAAACAGCTTATGTTCTAACACAATTTAAAAATCAAACTGCCAAGCAGTTTTGGTTTTGCTCTTTTCACAGGTACAGAGCAGAGAATAAACCTAACAATGTCCAATTCTCCTAACTTACCACCAACATACTCATACAACTCTTGATTCATTCTAAAACACATATTGATGCGCCTGGCAAGACTATAATGAATAAAATGGCAAGCGGTAAATCTAATTCATGCCAGAAGACTGGAGAAGTTACATGGGAAGCACACACATACACAACTTCACAAAAGTTGGGAATACTGCTGATTTCAAATAAATGATGATCAAAGTGAGACTTTCATGCCTCAAGTCCCATTCAGTCAAAATCACGATTTGTAAGAACAAGTGGTGCCACCAGTGTCCAAACATACAGCACAATGCCAATCCAACTAGAAGAGATTTTCACCCAGACAGCTGTCCACTGACTTTTCATCTCACGAGAAGGCTCGTACCTAATATTTAAGGAAAACCGAAAGCAGAGAAAAGTTGGATTATTGGTCATCAAGCCAGCAGGTTTCCTTATTTTAGAAGTATTCTTTGTATATAATCTGTGATAACAGATATGTAGTTGCTGGATTATCTCTGTTGCCTTGTTTTCCATACCACTTTGACAGCTAATATGAAGGTTAAAAAAAAAAAAAAAATCTCCTTTAAGTGAGAAGACATAGGCCTGTGAAGTAGTCCCTTTACATAATACTCAGAGAATCTCTATGTATCTCTGGCTCACTAATTAATGAGATGGCAGAGAAATGGAGTGTGACCTCTGGATAAATGAAACATTATTTAACCAAGACTTATCAATTGTAAACTGTACAAAGAACATAATTTGTTCAAAGTATACACATGAGCTCCCTCCAGTATACACAGGAGCTCCCTCCACCTTCTCAGATTTAAGAAACTAGGAAGGAAATATATCCCAAACTTAGCTATCTGTATGTTGATGAAATGTAACAAAAATACTTTTCATCTTTAAAATTTACTATTACTACCTGACAGCCAAAGCTGTGAATTACTAAGAATTATTTGGAATAGTTCTTGTACCTTAATATGCTGCAGTGTAGGAATTTTTAAGTGTATATATATATTTTTTCAATAATAAATGCCAGCAGAGGCTGATCTCAAACAAATGAATCCTTTTTTAACATCTTTTGCTGGTATTCAAAGTTTTCTTACAAATTGTTAAGGACATTATGCATTAAAGAGTATTAAAAATAGGACTACCCTAACTATACAGTTCAACTTGAATCTTAAATCTTTCAGCAATCCTTTGAACTAAATCAGAATTTTTAAAGACAAAATATAAACCACTACCTTCCTCTTAACAAAAAGAGATTTATCAGTTTTGAAGTGATATAAAAGCAAAAATTAGTTTTAAAGGATTCTAAGAATCCATCTATGTTAATGTATTCACACTTCAATTTTGAAATCCTCAAAGCTTTTAAGGACAAAGTTTGAACAAAAACAGTTAAAAAAAGGTATCTTTTTCTACACTATGTTGGGAACTAGTTAGTCCATATTAGAAATCACTGTGTTTGATCCCTGTCAACATGTACTTCCCTAAGCAATGTGGTAGCTTCATGAAACTTCATTTCAATCTTTTAAGATCTGGAACTATTTTAATGATTGTTATTGCTAAAGCAAGGAAATAAAGTCTGCATTTCTCATACTGATCTCACTATTCATTTAAATTTTGAAATATACTGGAGGATAAAAAGTACTCAATACCACGTTTTACAATGGAATCAAAAAAAGCCACCCAAATCTCCACATGGAAAGTTTTCATAAAATATAAGTACCTGTACCAGTTGGTAAGGGTCATCATGATATAAAGCGAAGCCAGGAAAAGCATGAAGTGAAAGAAGGAGTAACTGTAAGTGACACCATCCCTTTCATTATCTATGGCTCGGTGAACATCATCACCATCCTCAAGTGATCCATCATTTCTGGCTCCACCATCTTCTATTAGTGTTGATTCATCACTTGTTAGAGTCAGTTTATTAACCTGACTATTGTTTGAAGTACGGATGCTACATGGAAGTATGAAAAGAGAGAAAGAAAAAAAAGGAATTTAAACACATTCATATATGAATAATAACTGGACTTAACTGCAAAAAAATAAAACCCATAAATTTTCCTACCTTGAATAAAATACACATAGTAAAAAGAGGATTAGTCCAATAATTCCTTGAGTATGCCACCACTGTACAGACTGCCCCTCCTTTGGGATAGTGCTTGTTGTATTATATCCAATTATGTTCAGTAGACTTGGGTTACATTCTGTTTCTGTAATGTAAATTAAGGTCAAATTAAAATGTTAGAAAAGTACAAAAATTTTTCAGAGGACAGTGTAGTTCCTTTTAACTCTTTATACACTTGCAAACTCAAAAAATTGTTAGAAAAAGGCACAAATAAAATAAGACAACTTGTATTTATTAATAATGAGACCTTTTACATTATATAATGCTAGTTTTATTGAACTGGTTGAAAAGCAATTTCATTTTCAACCTCATGCATGAACTGAGACATTTAAGCTTTTTACTGATCAGGAAATTGGTGAAATTTAGTAAATTTTTTACTTTATAGTAAAGCTCAAGCAGAGTTAAGAATAAAATTCAGATATCCTAAACTAAGATGCACTGCCTTTTCTGTTATATACTGTGAAATAACAATAGTGATTTTATGAAGTTTATCAACTTGTCAAACTACATTGTTATATAAGCAAGATAGTTTACACATAAAATCAGTTACTAGAATTTTAGCAAATAGTTTGTGGAAATGAATATATAAATCATAGTGACCCAATGCTTATTCAGCCTCTCAACTCTTATAAGAAAAAATTAAAATGGACTTGGTATTCACTTAAGTGTCCCAAATATGTTTTTTACCTCCCACAATGCCAGATATGTCCCTTGCTACCTTATCACTGAAAAATGATTTTTACCTTGAAGCCACTCATATAAGGAAATGAAGCAAATTCCTATTAATTTTTTTCTAGACACTTACCTGGACAAAAATAAGGAATCTTTCTCTAGTACACTAGAAAAAACTCTCTTTCTCCAACTAGTGATAAAGCACCTATGAAATTTATAAATGTAATGAAATCTAAGAGTCAGAAAACTTTTTTCTGTCAAAAATTCTGTAATTTTTCTGAGGAAACGAGACCATTTTTTCCCTTTTCAAAAAATAGTATAGTTGACCCTTGAACAAGCAGATTAGCAGTACCAACCCACAACACAATTGAAAATCTGCATGTTACTTTATGGCTGGCCTCTATATTCCAACCTTTCATATTAGCAATTTTGTATGTATAGATTCAACCAAATGCAGACTGTACTGCAGTACATTTATTTTCCAATTTGTTTCACCGCAAAAGAACATATATGGGCTTATACTTCCACAAAATGCAGTAAAACTGGCCTATAAAAAGATTATAAAGACCAATTATATTCACTTGTAAGGTAATCTCAGACAAAAAGAACTTAAGAAATTCTATACTAGTTAAAACAGACTCAACAAACATTTTAATAGTTTTTCGTTTTACATATATTATCACATCCACCATACAATCAGGTATATTTCTTATAATTTTCCTATAATTTCTTATAGTTTTGTTAGTGAAGGAAGAAACTAAGGGAAAAAATATAGCAGTACATCAAAGATGAAAATGGTATTATATGAGAATGAAATATGAGACTGGAAATAATATTTCCATTCTCTTCATTCCTCTATGAGCTTAATCTTATAAAATGACAATCTCTGAAAAAGAGAAAAGCTTGCAGGATTCATGAAAAGAAGCAAATCCAAGCAAACAAAACATACCCGGTTCATTGGTCATAGCAGACCATGTCAAATACATTGTGTAGACTGTAATCACTGAAGACTGTAACAAACCAGATCTTGGTTGTGATTCCTACAAAAAAATAAGCAAAACAGAAAAACATTGCAATCATTCAAGATTTAGAAAACCTCAGAAAAACAGAAGCTTCATAAAGAAGGAACTAATCCAAGCTTACTTGGATTTTTGGCAGTATGGACATTATAGAAGCACCAAGGCAGAGGAGCATGTTGACACTGATGAATGCTTTATTTTCTGCACAACTGGCTGGGTGAGTATAGTAAACAAAAAACAGGACGATAGCAACTAAAGACAGCAGGTAATTCAGGGCTGTAGCTGACAACAAAGCTGTGAAAGAAATACATTTTGACAGTTAGATTTTATCACTAATATTAGGAATGAGGCGTATGGCTTGCTTTAAAAACAATCTTATTTTATTCAAAAATATTATTTTAATCAACATTTTATCAGAATTACACAGCCTATAAAAGCAGATAAAGATTTAATTCTGGCCTCTACCACATTAAGACTTTTGTAGCCTTTACACGTGTGCGTGCAAGCTCCGTCATGTCTGCCTCTCTGCAACCCCATGGACTATATCTATCAGGCTCCCTGTCCATGGAATTTTCCAGGCAAGAATACTGGAAAGGGTTGCCATTTCCTACTCCAGCCTTTACACATAGCTCACTATTATGATGCATTTTACGGGTAATAAAATAATATCTTCATTTAAAGTAATATTTACAAAGAGTGTCCAAAACACATTCAGATCCATTAGCCATTATTTTCAAAATACAGAAAATTAACTAGGAGAATATTACTCAAGGTTTTTAAGTTGTATCATTCAGTTGTAAATAGCGCATTAAGAAAATTATTTTGTTAATGCTAAGCCCACAGAACAATGCTTTGCTTTATCAACTAAAATCTTAAAAAAAAAAACTATTCAAGTTGTCATTATTTAATAAGACAACCTAAGTTTCTTCTAGCACACACACTCTTTTAATTTTCATGTCAGTGTATGCTTAATATGTATGTATTCATGTAGATGTGACTCACTAACAAATACTCTATCAGACAAATATTTCCTGAATACCTACAAAGACCCTGGGGATACATCAGTCAATAAAGCAGAGCCTCTTACATTAGATTTAACATTAAAGAATGAAACTTTCTGTGTAAGTAAATTTTCCAAATGATTAAAGCTTATTTTTTTGAGTATCAAATTCTTTATTTTAACCACTGATATTAAATATCACAAACTAGTTGTATGAAAGAAAATATGAATATAGCAGATATGCTGATTTAGTTTTCACTCTGATTTAAAAATAATTTTTTAATATTTTTAAAATATTTACTGTATTTTTTAGCTGACGCTCAGACTATTTCACATAAAAATCCAGATATCTGGGTTCTTTTGAGAAACTTCAGAAACATTAAGCAACACTGGGCTCACATTTCCTCAAGGCAATTACTGGATGGAGCTAAGCAGTGTAATGGCCTTCACACTCTCTAATTCACCACAGTCCCTTTCATTTGCAAAAGGACTGAAAATGCAGTTTCTCCTCCCTCATTTGTGTCACCTGTTGTAAGCACCCAGATTTTGATTCTTATTTTAGAGTAAACCATAGGACTCAACCTCATCATTATAAACACACATTACATACACTACTATAATAAACTCCCTAAGGTGTCATACATAAAGGCATTCTTTGCACTTATATGAAATGCTTCAGAGTTGTTTCTTTTTCCTGCTTGCTGATGTTTCAGAATTGTACCACTGTTTGTTAGATCATCTATTTCTAGTAGTCCTCATCTCTTTAATATTTTACTTTTACGCTTTTACTTAGAAGCCTCCCAGGAAATTAGGCTATAAAATATACATATACTCAGCAATATGCTTTGGAAATTCTATTTTAGCCATTCCCAGTCTTTTGGATGATAGCCTTGTTCTTGGGTATGTTCCTAGTTGACATGCAACATACAATGTGACAGGATGCCACTCACAAACTTAAACTAAAAATCCTCTTCACAGTAAATTCTACCATAGAAATCTTGACTTCCCACACAGTCTACTAACTGCTTTCACTTTCAAAGTTCAACTATCTTGAAGATGTTCCGTAAGACAAAAAACTTACCCGCATACCAACATCTCGAGTTCCCCTCTTCCATTTTTTCAACCCATGATTCATTCCACGAATGGGCAAAATCAATGAGTAAGACTAGCTGTATGAGAATGAAGCAGAAGGCACCTGCCATGCCTACATAAAACCACACTGAAAGGAGAAAAAAAAATCGCGAGTGACTGCTTCACTTTTATTGTTTCCACAATCAATACACTGAAAGAAAAATAAAATTTTACATAGATGTCTTGACTGAGAAAGGAAAACACAAAACAAATAGTTACAGTTCCAGGCAACAATTATTTTTAATTTCCTTATAAAATATCAACATCACACAAAGAAAAAAAAGATTTCTTACCAGTTGTAAAAGTTCCTTCTGGAATGAAGAAGGCCCCAATAATAATTGCAATTGCTGCAGCAAATTTAAAGAACCAGAATCTAAAACAAATTATTTTTATTAGTAAATAATTCATGCAACAAGTGGTTTCATATATGAAATCTTTTGAGAGCTGCTCTTAAAAAACAGCTACACTTTATTGTGACTACTCTGCTCCACCTGAGGATATCCTGAACGAGAAGACACCACACGCCAATTATTTTGTTGTGTTGCTGTTGTCTGGTCACTCAGTGTCTGGCTCTTTCTACAGCCCCATGGACTGCAGCCTACCAGACGCCTCTCTTCCACGGTATTTTCCAGGCAAGAATATGCAAGGGGTTGCCATTTCCTTTCCCAGGGGATCCTCCTCATCCAGGGATCAAACCCACATCTCCTACACTGGCAGGCAGATTCTTCACCACTGAGCCACCAGGGAGGCATGGCTGTTTTAATTCATTCTAATAAATGAGAATATTAGATGCATTTCACAGGTTTACTTAAATGAGTGAGATAATATATGGAAGTGTAAATAAGGTACACTGTACAAAGGAATAGCTTTTGAAGACACAGAAGTCTGGAAAACAGATTTCCAGTAGCAAGTCAGATGAATTTAAAGAACCAGAAAAGACATAACAGCTTAAGAATTCTAACACAGAAAGAGCAGGAAGTGCAAAGCAGGTGTCCAGAATAAAAAAAAAAAAAAACACCAACCCAGAAGTAACAGATTAATAACTCCAGCTGAAGACAACTAGCAAAGATTTGAGGTGTTACTTCATATATGAAAGCAGCAATGCAAAAACTATAAGGAATATGAACATTTCACCACCAGAAGATAACAATAATCCTACAATCACTGATCATAAAGGCATAAAAGTCTTGCAATCTAGTAGATAAAGAATTCAAAACAGCTGTTCTGAGGAAACTCAATGAGCTACAAGAAAATACAAAAATAATTTAATGAAAACAAGCAAAAAACACTAAATTTAACCAAGAAATATAAATCATAGAAAAGAACCAAATATATTCTGAAGCTTAAGAATTCAAGAAAAGAAAAAAAAAGTAATAGAGATCTTTAGAAGTGAAAGTGAAAGTTGCTCAGTCGTGTCCGACTCTGTGCGACCCCATGGACTGTATAGTCCATGGAATTCTCTGGGCCAGGATACTAGATTGAGTAGCCTTCCCCTTCTCCGGGGATCTTCCCAACCCAGGGATCGAACCCAGGTCTCCCACATTGCAGGCGGATTCTTTACCAGCTGAGCCGCAAGGGAAGCCCAGAGATCTCCAGAAGGGTAAATCAAATGGAAGACAAAAAAAAGTGGACAGGCATTTTGATATAACCCAATCAGGGGTGAACTGAGAAAAAAAGGGAAGAAAGCCTTAGTAATATATGTAATTTAAATATTAGAATGATCAGGGTTTCAGAAGAGAAGGGGGCAGAAAGTTAAATTTAAAGAATATCTGAGAACTTCCTAAATCTCGACATGAACATCAAAGTTCACAAAGCTAGTAAGATCACAGTATCATCTCAATTCAAAAAAACCTTTAGGATAAAACTGTCAAAAATCAAATACAAGAGAATCCTAAAAGCAGCCAGGGGGTCCAAAGAAAGAGATTCTGATCTACAAAGTAATTTCCATTAGGCTCTCAGTGGACTTCTTAGAAAATCTATAGGCCAAGAGAGAGCAGAGTGACTTTGAGTGACATACTCAAAGTGTTGAAAAACCACCAGCCAAGATTACTCTGTCCAACCAAGTTATCCTTCAGATATGAAGGAGAAATAAGGCTTCCCTAAATCCAAAGAATTCACCACCACTAATCTGTCTTGTAAAAAATGGTAAAAGGAATTCTTCAGACTGAAATGAAGAGACACTAATTAATGACACGAAAGCCTACAAAAGCATACAACACACTGGAAAAAGTAAATACACAGATTCATAAAAGTCTAATTCTTTAACAGGATGGTGTGTTAAGTGAACTATAGTAAAAGATTTTAAAAAGTGTTTAAAAAACAATGAGTATTATAAAAGGTAAATTGTGACATCAAAAAATAATAAAAAAGAGGAATAAATATGTAGGGCTATTTTATGCATTTAAAGTTGCTATCAGCTTAAAACTAACTTTTATCTATAACATGTTTTATGTAAGCCTCATGGTAACCACAAAGCAAAAAGCTAGAGTAGATAAGATAGAGAAGCAGAATATACCACTAGTTTACAAAGAAAATCACCAATTTATATAGGTGTTAACAGAGAAAAAGAAACGATGAAAATACAACCAACCAGACAACAATGACTAACATATGGCATTAACAAGTCCTTACAAATCAATAATTATGCTAATGGAGTGAATATGCTAACCAAAAGCCAGTGGCTGGATGAATAAAAAAACTGAAAAAGACAAATGGAATCACATTTGTGGATGTGAAAAAATAGTTAAAATGTCCATAATACTCAAAGCCACCTTTCGATTCAAAGTACTCCCTATAAAAATATCAATGTCATTTACAAAAACTCAGGAAAAAACAATCCTAAAGTTGGTATGTAACTTCGAAAGACCCCAAATAGCCAAATCAGTCATGAGAAGGAAGAACAAAACTGGAAATATCACACTTACACCTTTCAAACTATACTACAAAGCTATACTAATTAAAACAGTAATAACATAAAAAAAGAACACACAGATCAATGGAACAGCAGAGAAGGCAATGGCAACCCACTCCAGTACTCTTGCCTGGAAAATCCCATGGACGGACCCGGTAGGCTGCAAGTCCATGGGGTCTGAGAGTCAGACATGACTGAACAACTTCACTTTCATGCATTGGAGAAGGAAGTGCAACCAACTCCAGTGTTCTTGCCTGGAGAATCCCAGGGACGGGGGAGCCTGGTGGGCTGCCATCTACAGGGTCATACAGAGTCGGACATGACTGAAGCAACTTATCAGCAGTAATGGAACAGAAGAGTAATAAACTCTTGCATTTTGGATCGACTAATATTTGACAAGAGAGTCAAGAATATTCAGTAGGAAAGGACAGTTCCTTCAACAGTCTTCGGAAAGCCATTAATAACCACATACAGAAAAATAAAACCAGACACCTTTCTTACACCATTCACAGAATCGACTCAAACTGAATGGAAGACTTAAACACACTTAACACATTATTGACTGGAGATGTATTAACATGTCTTTTGTTACCCGAATGTTACTGACTAGGAGACTAATCATATGCTTTTAGAGAGCCATACAATTAACATCAGTGTTTAGTTGTTAGAGCTTAAAACTGATATAGGCTCATTACAGACTCATGATTGTTGTTTGCATTCACATTTCCCTGTTAGGGTTCGGCTCCAATTTTGTGTATGTTATAAATACAAGCTTATGACCATAAAATTTTCAAAAATGATGCATAATGAAATTTTGAACAAAAAAGAATTTGGTGACTTTTATGCAGATACTTTCTCTGACTGTCCAAGCAACATAAATAGTAGTATCTCAGAATATGACAGTTCTTCAGAAAATATATTGTTCTGACTCAGACAATATGAATATTAGACCAACAAAAAGACAAAATAAACCTTAGTGATTGATTCTGACATGGAAAGTGAAAATGAAATGCATGGTGCTTTTTTATAGGTGTGTCAGGTGTAACTATTGAATATAATAATCTGCAAAGTGTTAATAACAGAATTATCAGGTCAACAAAAATAAAAATCACCAGGCACAGGCCTATGTTTCCAGCAAAAATCCCTAGTCAGTGAGTTAAGATCTCATACCAGAAAAGTTACTAGGAAGATACTGATACTGGGAAGAAGAAAATAAGGAAGAAACTCTCTGACAGTCTGGGCAATGAGTTTCTGGGAGAGACAACAAAAGTACAAACAACAGGGTAAAAATCAAACCGGTGGGAATACTTCAGACAAAAAAACTTTCTGCAGAAAAAAACGGAACAATCAACAAAATGAAGAGACAACCTATAGGAGAAAATATTTGCAAAGCAAGTATCCAAATGTGGTTAATATCAAAAATATATAAAGAACCCATACAACTCAATAATTTACAAAAAACAATTTAAAAATGGACAAAACTAAATATTTTTCCAAAGAAGGCATACAAATGGCAAACACATGTATGAAAAGGTGCTAAACATCATTAATTATCAGAGAAATGTAAATCAAAACCATAGAATGGCCACCAAGATGGTAAAAAATAACAAATGTTGGTGACAGTGTGGTGAAATAGGAATTCTTAGGCACTGCTAATGGGCATGTACACTAATTCAGCCACTATGGAAAACAGTAGGAAGATTCCTGAAAAAATACAAAAATGGAACCACCATAGTCTGGCAATCCTACTTCTAGGTATATATCCAAAGAAAGGGAAAACAGGGCACTGAAAAGGTATCTGCTCATCCATGTTTACGGCAGAATATTCCTAACTGGCAGATACAGAAACAACCTAAGTGCGCATTAACAGATGAACAGAGAGACTGTAGTACAGACACAATGGAATATTATTCAGCCACGAGAAAGAAGGAAATCCTATCATTTGCAACAACATAATCCTGATGGACCTTCAGGGAATTATGCTAAAAATGAGATAATCCAAATTTTAAAAAAAATTATATCACCAAAATGTGGAATCTGAAAAAAAAATGTATTTTAAAGTTGCTAAGATAACAGATCTTAATTGTTCTCATCACAACTAAGAAATATATGTGATGTGACAGAAGTGTTAGCTAATATATGATGGTAATTATATTGTAATATATAATACATATGAAATTAACATTTTGTACACTTTAAACCTAACACAATATTATCAATTATATTGCAAAATAAAAAAAAACATTAGCAATGATGTTAAGAGTGCTGAGTACATACTTTGAGAAGAATGTTATCACAGGAAATGACTGTGATAGTCATCCTGTAATGTATTTTGAGAGTTATTTAAAAATTAAAGATGTTTTAACAGTGCAAAAAAATTAAAATTAAAAATCAAAACAACCTATAACTAAGAGAATTAGAAAAAAAAAAAATCAACCTGGCACAAAACATCATTTTTCATTAATATTTTATTTGATTCTTCCTATCTTTGATAGTGTGTTAACAGATAAGCAATATCAGATACTTAAAGCTATTTTTATTTATGAGGTGGAACAGTGATAAAATTCAAAACATTCAATACTGAGTATGAGATACATTGCTCTGTATTAAAGGCGACTGACAAAAAGGTACCTTGAAGTGTCTAGGTTGTCCATATAACCATTTAGAAAATCAACCACCTTGTTTCAAAGCAATAAAGTTTTTCACTTTGGCTGCACTGCACATGTAAAGAACTGAGTTCAGTTTTATGTAGTGAGACTGGCCTACAGAAGGCTAAGAGGAGGAAGAATAAGCTCATTAGTCACAGATGTGATAAATCTTCTTTTCAGGATGAAAACATAATTGAGCCTTGAACAATGCTAGGGTTAGGGACTCCAACTCCCTGCATGGTTGAAAATCCACCTCTAACTTACAGTCAGCCCTCTGTATCAGAGGTTCCTCATTTGTGAATTCAGTCAGAGCTCATGGAGTGTGTTATACCATAGTTATTAACTGTTGGAAAAAAATCTCTAAGTGGACCTGCACAGTTTAAACCTGTCTGTTCACAAGGGTAAACTCTACTAAATATTATGCACAGCAATAAGTGGCTCAAGTCTACTATTTAATATTTATATTTCCAAATTCTGACATTCTCTGGTAGAGACAAGAGGACTTTCTTACTTTGTCATTCGTGAACAAAATAATTCTGCAGATTGTTCAAGTTTATTTTAAACTTTCTTTAGACAGACCTCAAAATTACTGAGAAGAGACTACCCAGACTTTAAAATGAAGCTTATTAAAATACTTACCCATTGTGTACTGCAGCTCTAGGGTCACTGCTGCTCTTCACTTTGATCATTAAGAGAGAGAGAAGAAGATAGAACATAGCCAAGCCAAAGCACAAACGGTATACAGCTTTATAGCCAACCAGAATACTACACGGGACCATTCCTTTCTCATTCTCACAAAATCCAGGAATCTGAAAAAACAAGAATTTCTAATCTAGAATTTTTCAAGGAAAAATGACAATTCTGTGTAATTAAATAGCTTAAGGTTCAGAAAACTGACGTTCGCTTTACAGTTTATGCTGAAATGTAATCATGGTAAGTCTACACACTCTCATAAACAGAAGTTTAACTCTTTTTTCACTTTATATGCACACAGGATAAACTACAAATGCCAATCCTAAAGTGAATGCTTATTTTAACTTGCAGACTTATTCAAACTTGTTCTAAGTTTCTTTAAAACTTACATTCCACTGTGATACGCTGAATCACATGTATAAAAGAAAAACAATAAAAGTTTAAAGAATTATAGAGTAATTGAATCAGTTTCTAAATACTAAAGAGAACAATGATGGCTTTTCAAAGCCAATGCTATTAAATTCATTCTGAGATCTGGTCCCTGATTCTACAAATATTATTTTTGATAATGGATAGATGTGAAAGTGAAAGTGAAACTCACTCAGTTGTGTCCGACTCTTTGTGACCCCATGGACTGTCCACAGAATTCTCTAGACCAGGATACTGGAGTGGGTAGCCTTTCCCTTCTCTGGGGATCCTCCCAACCCAGGGACAGAACCCAGGTCTCCTACACTACAGATGGATTCTTTACCAGGTGAGCCACAGGGAAGCCTAAGAATAATGGAGTGGGTAGCCTATCCCTTCTCCAGTGAATCTTCCTGACCCAGGAATTGAACTAGGGTCTCCTGCATTGCAGGTGGATTCTTTACCAACTGAGCTATCAGATATAGAACTGGATTAACATCAAAAGGGTTGGCTATATTTTTATTTTTCTAACTTAAAATCTTGATAAAGACTGAAGACCATTTCAGAAAATCACACTGAAAACAGAGTACAAGGAAGTATTTTTAAAATATTTTTAAGTAAAATAAATGAGTGAAACAAACTAACAGTTTCAACTAAAACCATTCATAAGAAGTCAACTGGTTCCATGACAAAACCATTTTGATTATACCCAGGACGTAAGTAAAATTAACTGAGCATCTATTTATGGCATGTACAATGCTATGTTCACAACTGTGATAAGCTCATTTTCCAAATTTACATGATTTTTCTCTACCCCAAAGTCAATCACAAGCAGATAATCATGGTTTAAAATCCAAGTTATCTAACATAAATACTTTCTCAATCTCAAATTTTCTATTGTCATTCATCTTTCCTTGGAGGAAAACTAACTTTTATATGCTGTCTCTTGATCACATTCTCTCTCATCTCTTACGAGTTAGATCCCTTATGACTTCTCAAAAAGCAAATGATTGAATCTCTCCATTCTAAAAATGTTTTAAACTCAGCCTCCCTCTAAGACTTGCCATCTTCATCACAAAGATCCTCAAATTAGCAGTTTATACTCACTGGATCTGTTTCCTCACAGCCATCTAACTTTCCCTCCCAAACCTCCTAGGTCCAGCATTCTTAAAACTACAGCTTTTTTAAGACACTAGACATATACTGGTTGTCAAATCCAATGGCTACTACTTAATCCTCACATTCCTTTACACCTTTTATACACAGACATTATCCTGTCATTCTCAAAGCTCTGTTCCTAAGATCTACAAAACATGTTTTTGGTTCGCTTCTTTCACTGTTCCTTTAGAGCTTCCCTTTCTCCACCACCTCCTTCTGTCAAAGTTCTAGCTCTGCTCACTCCAAATGGTCCTCCTCTTCAGCATATGCTGCCACAGTTTGAATTTCATCTCTATCCCTGGTTTGAGTGACACACCTGAATTTTATACTTCCTGTTGGACACATACAGATACAAATGTAGTGATGTACCTACCACCAAGCCAACATACTACGAACTGAACTAGATTATATTCTCCCCATCTTCTTTCACAACCTGACTCCCTGGTGCGGGGGTGCAGGGGGAGGGCAGAGGGCAGGGCAGGTGATAAGTTTAATAAAATACCTTTCTTTTTCTTAGTTAAAAGACAGTTTCCTCTCAGTTATCTAGGATCAGAACCTCGTTACTATTATTCTATCACTGCCTATATTTAAATCCAGATCCAGTCAATTCTATGTTCAGGGAATCTATTTCAGGCACTCTATGCCCTTCTTGATTACATCATTTTAACAGCCTCTACACTTAACTGCTTGCCTTTTTTCCTAATTATCAGATAAATCTTCCTAAGGCATACATACTTGGCTCAAAAGCTTTTATCCTCATTCTGCTTCCTGTTTTTCAATTTCTGTATATAAAAATTTATTGATTCTTAGAATGCCACTTTTTCCACGAGACCCATAGCGATTCTGACATTTCCCTGGCTAGAAATTATCTATTTCCACTTATTATCACAGCACACTTTTCTGCACCACCATCACAATCTCATAAACCACTTTTAGTGTTTGTCTTTCCTAAATAATTATGAACTACTAAAACTGGGATTAAGTATCATCTTCCTTTTTAAAGTATTCTGTTTCCAACACATTGGAAGCAATTTTATGCATAAACATAATAAAGGTTCAAGCTTCCCAGGTGGCACTAGCGGTAAAGAATCTGCCTGCCAATGCAGGAGACCTAAGAGAGGCAGGTCGGCAAGATCCCCTGGAGGAGGGCAGGGCGCCCACTCCAGTATTCTTGCCTAGAGAATCCCCCTGGGCAGAAGGCCTAACAGATTACAGTCCATAGGGTCACACAACTGAAGTGACTTAGTAGGCACACACACTAAAGGTTCAGTTAATCATTAAAAAAAAAAAAAAAAAAGACTTACCTTATTCAGCTGTTCTTCCATTCCAGGTATCAGCATTACACAAGCCACACACACTCCAACAAGCAAAAAAAAGCGCATAGATCAACCTAGTTACAGTGGAGTTATTTCCACTAGGACAGCATCGGCACAGCAAACACGGGGCACTGCCACACAAACATGGTATCTGGAAGAAGAAGGTTAAAAATCAGTACAGCTTAAAAGATAACAGTGAACATTTACATTCTATCTACTCAAAAAAGGATGAAGTTAAATTGATTAAAAGTGATCTGGTTCATAAGTTATCTATAAACTATAAACCTTGGTAACTTCTGGGTAAAAATGAAGCAAAATAACCCCCCAAAAAAAAGTGCCCTTTATATCAAGCAAAATGAGTAAATTCAGTTAAAAAGGAAAAAAATATAGCAACAAGACCCAAAGTTTAGCTGAGAAAAGAAATGGAATATTCATTAATTATAAGTGGATCTCCAACTCCTACCTTTTAACCCCCAAAATCAGGCTGAGTTCACAAAAGTCTGAGGTTTCTCAGATACTTCAGAGAAGGAAAAGAAGTAAATTGGTATTCTCATCTTTTCCCTCTTCTGACTTGGTGGTGGTGATAACCACCAAGTTAAAGTTCCTATTAGAATTAGACAAAATAGGACTGAAAGAACAAGTGGGGTGAGCTAACGTTCTCTAACAGAATTCCACACTAAACTAGTAGTAGATCCCAGGGGAAAAGGTATCTTCCCGAGCACGTGACGCAAATACCAGTAATAGAATTTAACAATATCTCAGAAAGGCAAAGTGAAAGAATTCTCGGAACCGTTGACCTTAATCGAGCTCCACCATCCACCAGATGGGAGTATTGTAGAAGTCAGACACACTACAGTAACCAATACAAGGTAGGATCAGTACTTACAAAAACTTCAAAAATAAATGGCATGGCAACAACACAAACACACTTTAGCAAAAAATAAACAAGCATGCCCCAACCAGAAAAAAAAAAAAAAAAGCATTTGAAAAATCCCATCTGAAATAAAACATAACTCAGTAAGAAAAGGAAATTTCCTAAAACTGGTTCACCGAAAACAAAAAGGAGAGTTCAAACAGAAAAGAACAGAACAAGCTGAAAAAGAGGACTGCAGGGCTGAGGAGAAATGAGAAGGGGAAAAGCCTGCTTAAAAAGCTAATTAACAAAACAGAAGTGCTGAAAATAAAAATCAGTTCAGTTTAGTTGCTCAGTCACGTCCAACTCTTTGCGACCCTATGAACCCCCAACATGCCAGGCCTCCCTGTCCATCACCAACTCCCAGAGTCCACCCAAACCCCTGTCCATTGAGTCAGTGATACCATCCAACCATCTCATCCTCTGTCGTTCCCTTCTCCTCCTGCCTTCAATCTTTCCCTGCATCAGGGTCTTTTCAAATGAGTCAGCTCTTCGCATCAGGTGGCCAAAGTATTGCAGTTTCAGCTTCAACATCAGTCCTTCCAATGAACACCCAGGACTGATCTCCTTTAGGATGGACTGGTTGGATCTCCTTGCAGTCCAGGGGACTCTCAAAGAGTCTTCTCCAGCACCAGAGTTCAAAAGCATCAATTCTTTGGCACTCAGCTTTCTTTACAGTCCAACCCTCACATCCATACATGACTACTGGAAAAAGCATAGCCTTGACTAGACAGACCTTTGTTGGCAAAGTAATGACTCTGCTGAAAATAAAAATACTGATAGATAAAATTTGGATTAAGTACCATAAACTCAGGCCAAGACACAGTAACAGTGACCAGACTTACCCTATTGCCTTACTCCCTGGGGAAAAAAAAAAATGAAACAATGGTTTTCCAGACAGTTAACAATAGTCAATTTAGGATACTTAATTTCTAAGAGAGATGAAACAATGTGAAGTCTAGGACTGGCCCAGTTTTTCTGCCTTGGAAGAGTTTCCAGTGTAGGCCAGCAGAGGCCAGCAGTCTACTGAACTGGAGACACAGCTGGGGCAGAGTTGAGAGTTTAGGGAAGTGAAGGCACCTAAGAGTTCACAGGACATAAAAAATAAAGGAGAAAGCTATACTGAGATTGCGCTCTGGAGATCTGCAGAGGCTTGCTTCCATTTCTGTCTTCAGCAGAGCACTGATCAGCACATGTATTTGATTAAATTCCTCTAGGGGGTAGGATGGGGTGGTATTACCAATCAGAGTGGAAAAAACGTTATAATCCTTGAGTAAAATTATAAGACTTTTTACTACACAGTATGGGGGGGAGGGGGTGTGAAAGCTGGCCATAAGGCTAAAAAAGCCATTCTAATCTCAACAAAGCCTAAAAGCAAACTTTGAAAAGCTTCTCTTCAAATAACTCACCTATGTCTAAGAATAGCAAGAATTAAAAAAAAAAAAAAAATACAACATATCCAGCTCCCATCAAGGTAAAATTTACACTATCAAACAGCTAAAAAGAAATTGGCAACCATGCCAGTATGGAAAATATAGCTTGTAGTGAAGAGCAAAGTCAACAAATAAAAACCAGCCTGAAAATTACACAGATAACTGAATTTAATTATAAAAATGGCATTCCAAAATCACTGAGGACATTGACTGCAGCCACAAAATTAAAAGACACTCGCTCCTTGGAAGAAAAGCTATGACAAACGTAGACAGCATATTAAAAAGCTGAGACATCACTTTGCCAACAAAGGTCCATATGGTCAAACTATGGTTTTTCTAGTAGTCATGTATGGATGCGAGAGTTGGACCATAAAAAGACTGGAGTGTCAAAAAACTGTTGCTTTTGAATTGTGGTGCTGGAGCAGACTCTCAAGAGTCCCTTGGATTGTAAGGAGATCAAACCAGTCAATCTCAAAGGAAATCAACCCTGAACATTCACTGAAAGGAATGTTGATAAAGCTGAGGCTCTAATACTTTGACCATGTGATATGAAGAGCTGTCTCATTGGAAAAGATTGATGCTAGGAAAGATGGAGGGCAGGAGGAGAAGGGGGCGGCAGAGGATGTGATGGTTAGATGGCATCACTGATTGAGTGGACACGAATCTGGGCAAACTCTGAGAGAGAGTGAAGGAGGGAAGCCTGGTGTGCTGTAGTCCATGGGATTGCAAAGAGCTGAACACGACTTAGTGACTATATTACTGTAACTACACTTCACTTGCTCAAGTAGAGTAGAACACAGCATATCAAAGAGAGACGTGGACGGCTATGTCCATATCAAACTTCTGAAAATGAAAAGTAAAGTATCTGAACCAAAAAGTACACTGCAGAAAAGGCAAATGAACTTGAAGATACAGCAAAAGAAACAATCCAAAATGAAAAAAGATAAAAAGACTAGAACAAAAACGACAGAGAATCAGTGCTGTCAGACATCTTCAAACAGCATAATACATGTCAAATGGGGGCTTCTGAAAAATAGAGAAGACCTGAGAGTCCTTTGAGGAAGTAATTGCCAAAATGTTCTTAATGAAAACTATAAACTCACAGATCCAAGAAACCAAACAAAAACATAATGAAAACTACACATCAAGTTACATCATAACTGTTTAGGGCTTCCTTTGTGGCTCAGTGGTAAAGAATTCACCTGCCAATTCAGGAGACACAGGTTTGATCCCTGGGCAAGGAAGATCCCAGGTGCCGTGGAGCAACTAAGCCCACGCACGACCACAACTCTAAGCCTGAGCTTCAAAGCCTGGAAACTGCCACTACTGAGCCCGCGTGCTGCAGCTACTGAGGCCCAAGCGTCCCAGAGCCCTGCTGTCACCACAACAAGAGAAGCCACCACAATGAGAAGCTTGTGCACTGCAATGAAGAGCAGCCCCTGCTCTCTCCAACTAGAGAAAAGCCTGTGCAGCAACAAAGACCCAGCACAGCCAAAATAAATGAAATTAAAAGAAAAAAAAATGGTTTAAAAAATAAATTGCTTAAAAACAATGATAAAGAGAAAAAAATCTTAAAGGCAGTCAGGAAATGAAGGTACCTTATATAAAGAAGAAAGATATCAGACTTCTAGTAAGAAATACTGCAATGCAAAAATCAGTACTGAATGAAGAAAACTATAAGTACAGAAGTTCATACTCAGCAAAGATATCTTTGTAAAGACATTTTTAGGCACAGAAAAAAACCCCAAAATAACAAATCTAAACTATCAGAAATGTGAAAAGTTAAACCAGAAATGTGGATCTACATAAGAGAAATGAACAACAACAAAAGAGAAATGGTCAACTGTGTATTTTTTTTACATATAAAGGTTTCTTACAAAAGATTATTATCTTTTTAAAGCAAAATAGCAAAGTATTCTGGGTGGTTATAACCAAAATGGCAGTAGAGTTACTGTATGTGACAGTTACAAACAGGCTATAAAAGGAGACATTCAACTCTACTACTGTATACTTAAATTAGAAACAGAATGGATATGACACGAAAGCAGTGTAATAAGTTAAAGATAAATACTATAAAGCCTACAGTGACCCTATAGTCTAAAAATGTAAACAAAGCAATACAGCTAGTAAGCCAAAAAAACACCAAAAAAAAAAACCCACCAAGATATTGCCAATTAATCCAAAATAAGGCAAAAACTAGGGAAAAGAGACCATGAACATGTAGGATAAACAAAAAAACAAATAGAAAGATGGTTGATTTAAGCCCAAACATAATCAATACTCACATTAAGTATAAAGAAATTAAACACTACCAAATAAAAAGCATACTGTCAGATTAAAGAGTTAAGATCCAACCCTATCTTTTCTACAAGAAAGCCACTTAAACAAAAAGACAGAACTGGTGGAAAATTTTATATATATGTGTGTCTGTGTGTATACACACATATACACATAAACACACATACCAGTACCAGACAAAGTAGATTTCAGAGCAAAGAATTTCATCAAGAACAAAGAGGGCCATTTTATAATAAAAGACATACATGGAGATATAGTATATTCATTAAGGAGACATACAACATACAATCCTAAATATTTCTGCACGTAAAAAGAACTTCAAAATGCATCAAAGAAAAATTATTAAAACTGAAAAGAGTAATAACAAGTCCACATCTATGCTCTTTCATTAACTGAAGTAGGAAAAAAACTCAATATCCATATAGAAAAGCTTAAATAATATCATTAATTGTCTCTGACATTCAGGGAATATTCCATCTAACCAAAGCAGAATAAAAATTATTTTCAAAAACACAGAGAACACTTAACCAAAAAGAGCATATTCTGGGCCATAAATCTCAAATCTCAATAAATATAATCATACATGTTTTCGTGGCCCACAATGGAATTAAATACTGATCAGTAACAGAAGGATTTATTTCTCCAGAAACTAAATAACACAGTCGAACTCACAAGCAGAAGAGGTCAAAAAAGAAACAGAATGAAAATAAGGTATCAGATTTTTGGAATGTACCAAAAGCAATGTTTAAAAGAAACCTACAGTTTTAAGTGGCTATGTTAGACAAAAATAAATAAATCAATGACCAGCGCTTTCATCTTAAGTTATTAAATGAGCAAATTATAGCCAAAATAGACAGAATAAAAGAAATGATAAAGATAAATCCATGAGGTAAAAAACAGAAAAGAAGAAAGACAGTGAAGCTAGTTTTAGAAGACCATTATAATTTAGAAACCTATACTCAGACTGATCAGGTTAAAAAAACAGCAAGAAAGTGAACATACAAATCTTCAGAATCAGAAATGAGAAAGAAGGTATTATTGATCCTGTGAGCATCAAAGGATTATAAGAGAAAACTCTGAGCGATTTTACTGAATAATTCAACAGCTTAAATAAAACAGATAAATTCCATGAAAAATCCAAACTACCAAAAATCATTCGATGAGAAATATGTAAGATGAATGGTCCTGTTTCTATTCAAGAAACTGAATTTGTAGTTAAAAACCTTCACAGGCACAGACAGCCTCACTAATGAATTCCACTGAACATTTAAAGAATAAATCAAACCACTCTACCCAGATTCTTCTGGAAAACTAAAGAGGCAAAAAACTGATATAAAATCAAGGTAACAACATACTGATATCCTTTATGAACATTACCAAAAAAAAATAATCCCTAATATCCTGTCAAGTCAATAATACAAAAAGTATACAAAGATCTCCTGTTCCATTTTCACAAATAAGAAGACTGGAAACCATGACTCCATCCTAAAGAAAAGAAAAAGCAAAGAGACTCAAAAAATGAACAATTCTTCTAGGATCCATAAATTAGGTGAGGACATAGGGTAAGTCTCTGCCCCCAGACTGAAAGACAGACAGGGAATCACCGCTTATTAGTGTCCACAAGTGGAAACTGACTTGGGAACCAGTGTGCAGGAAGGAAATCCTGAAAGATAACTGAAGAACTGCTGGAGCCTCATAGCAGACAAGTCTGAGAGTTAAAAAAAAAAAAAAAAACAGGAAAACCCAGTTAAAGGGCCCTACAAATTTGTGAATTTTACTACTAGTTCAATCAGGTTCTCATAGTAAACATGAGAGAAAAATTCCTTCCAGCTTCTTGTAGGAAAAGGAGAGATCCATTTTAAAATATATTAGAACACTTTTTTTCTGAACAGCTGACCTCAAGAGAAACTAGTTAAATTGAGTCTAACTTATTTAACTAGAGGATAAATAACCTAGGGAAAAGAAGTACTCAACTCTAGCTTATTCAAGCCATCCTCTCCCATGTATAGGGGGACGGAGGGGAGACTGAGAAACATTCGGAAGTTCACAATCCAGAGGCATAAGCTTACTAAAAGACCAAAATCTAATCAGAGAATAATGGAACGTTTCTCTTTCACCCACACCCCACCAGGACACAATCAAGTTCCTTTTACCTGGTACATAGTATCTGGCTATCAGGAAAATTACTGACATTACAAAAGGCAAAAACACAATCTGAAGAGACACAGCAAGCGTCAAAACCAGACGTAGCAGAGATGTTAGATTTATCAAACCAAAAATATAAAACAACATAATATGTTAAGGGTTCTACTGAATAAAGTAGATAGCATACAAGAAGCAAAAATGAAATCCTTCAAATAAAATATGCTAGAAACAAAAAAACAGTAGCAGAAATGAAAAATGCAGACATGGTTGAAGAAATAATTTCTGAGCGTAAGGCTGTATCAATAGAAATTTTCCAAACTGAAAAGCCAAGAGAGTAAAGACTGACATTATGATCAATAAAATATCCAAGAATTGTGAGATAACTGCAAATGGTAAAACATAATGTGAATATCACAAGGAAAAGAAATATTTTTTAAATGACAGACTTCCCCCAAATTAACATCAGACATACACACCCCACACTCCACAAAAAAAAAAAAAAAAAACCAACAAACGACCACCACCAACAAAAACCCCTACACCTAGATAAATTGCTTTGAAGCAACAGAAAATACTATATCCTGGAAGAAGCCTTTCAAATTCTGGAGTGCTACAGACCGAAAATCATATGACAAAAATCTAATGCACAAGGTGATGATGTTATGAGATAGGGCCTTTTGGAAGAATTAGTTCCAAAGGCAGAGCCCTCATTAATGAGGTTAGTGCTCTCATAAAGGAGGCAGAGAGAGCGCCTCACCTCTTCGACTATATGTGGACACATCAGCAAGCTGGCATCTGCAACCCTGCAGAGGCCTTCACCAGGTACAAAAGATAGCCATGCGGGCGCCCTAATCTTGGACTGCCAGCCTCCAGTACTGTGAGAAACAAATTTCTGTTGTTCAGATGCCACCCAGCCTGTGGTATTGTTACAATAGCCCAAATGTACTAATAAACTGGGCAACAACCAAAAAGAAGTAACACTTTATAAAAGTACAAAGATGTTTAACTGATATGCTAAAAGGGAGAGAAAATGGAATCATATACAATGCTTAAACACCCTTCTCCCCCAACACACAACAGGAAAAACAAGGGCAACAAATAGAAAACAGTAACAAATACGGTAAATACCAGTCCGAATCTATCAGTAATCACCTTGGAGATCAGAGGCCTAAATTTATTCAATTAAGACAGACTGTCAAAGCGTTCAAAAAACAAGACCCAGTTATACTGTCTACAAGAAACTCACTTTAAATATAAAGACACACAGAATAAAAATAAATGCAAGGGGGAGAAAATACAACATGTGAACACTAAATGAAAGGAAGTGTAGCTACACTAGTTTCAGGTAGAGTAGACTTCAAAACAAGGAAAGTTACCCGGAATAAAGAGAGACACTATGTAATGATAAAGGGACCCAATTCTCCAGGAAGATGTTAATAATTCTAAATATGTCACCTAATGACAGAGCATCAAACTGTGAATGCAAAAACTGGTAAAACTGCAAGCAGAAATAGATGCCTCCACTGTCACAGTTAAAGAGACTCCAGTATCTCTCAGAAATGGACAGACTGAGGTAGCTGAAAATCAGTAAGGACAGCTGCACTCACCACCAATCAAATGGGTGCCTGACATCTACAGACCACTTTAGCCGTAACCAGAGAACACACGTTCTTCTCCAAGATGACATGGAATATTAACCGAAACCACACTGCTGACAATAAAACACACTATCAAATTTGAAAGAGCACTGACTGCTCTCAGACTACAAATCAACTAGAAATCAATAGCAAAATGGTAACTGGAAAATCCCCCAAATTCTTAAAACAATGTACTTATCTAAAATAAACACAGAAGTCAAAGAAGTCTCAAGAGAAATTTTTAAAAATCTGAATTAAAATAATAACACAATTTGTAGAAACTTATGGGATGTAGTGAAAGCAGTGCTTTTAGGCAAATCTACAGCACTGAATGCATTTACCAGAAAAGAAAATCTAAAATCAATCATCTAAGCTTCCATCTTAGGAAACTAGAAAAAGAAATGCAAACTAAACTGAAAGAAAACAGAAAAAAAGAACTAGACTAGACACCAATGCAATCAAAGACAGAAAATAGAGGAAAACCAGTGAAAACAAAACGTTGTTCTTTCATCAATAAAAATAAGCCCCCAGCCAGTGTAACTAACAAAAAAAGGTAACACAGATTACTAACGTTAGAAATGAAAGAGAGGACGTCACTGTAAGTCCTGTGGACATGAAAAGGATAATGAAAGAATACTATGAACAATTCTATGCCCACAAATCTGAGAACCTACACAAATGGACAAAACTCTTGAAAGATACAAGCTACGACTCACACACAAGAAACAATTTGAATAGACCTCTATTAAAGAAATTTAATCAATAATTAACAGCCTTCCAAAATAGCACTAGGCACAGGCAGGTTCACTGGTGAATTTATATCAATTCTCTACAATCTCAGAGAACACAAGTAGAGGGAATATTTTCTAACTTATTCTATAAAATAAGCATCATTCTAATAACAAAACCTGACAAACACATTATAATAAAAGATAAGCCTTTCTCATGAATAAAGGCATAAACTCTCAAAAAAATATTAGCAAATTAAATCCAACAATGTAGGAAAAAAAATTACACACCACAACCAAGTGGAATTTGTCCCAAAAGGCAAGACTGGCTCACATTCAAATAGTTAAGACTCATGTAAATACAGACTTTGGGAGACGATGAGGAGTTAGTGTAGGCTTAGTAACTAACAAACGCACCTCTCTGGTGGGGAATGTTTGCAACAAGGCAGGCTATGCATTTCAGGATGAAGGGCATATATGGGAAATCTCTATCTTTCTCTCAATTTTTCTGTAAAGCTAAACCTGATTTTTAAAAATAGTTTTAAAAAAAGCATACAAAAGGTTAATACACTGTAATCAGGTGGGGTTGTGCTGGGAAAAAGCAAATTTGGTTAAGCTTTTGAAATTCAAATTAGTTTACCACATTAACAGACTGAAGAAGAAAATTACCACCAGGGCCATCTCACACAATGCAAAAAGTAGTTTGAAAAATTCAATACCCATTCATTATTCCAATCCCAAAAAAGAGCAATGCCAAAGAATGTTCACTACCACATGATTGCACTCATTTCACATGCTAGCAAGGGCATACTCAAAGTCTTCCATGCTAGGCTTCAACAGAACATGAACTGAGAACTCCAGATGAACAAGCTAGGTTTAGAAAAGGCAGAGGGACCAGAGACCAAATGGCCAACATCTGCTGATCACAGAAAAAGCAAGAGAATTCCAGAAAAACATTTCCTGCTCCACTGACTACACTAAAGTTTTTGACTGTGTGGATCACTACTGAACTGTGGACAATTCTTAAAGAGAAGGGAATACCAGACCACCCGACCTGCCTCCTGAGAAATCTGTATGCAGGTCAAGAAGCAACAGTTACAACCAGACATGGAACAACAGACTGGTTCCAAATTGGGAAGAAGTGTGTCAAGGCTATATATTGTCACCCTGCTTATTTAACTTATATGCAGACTACATCACGAGACCGGGGCTAGATGAAACACAAGCTGGAATCAAGACTGCAGCGAGAAATATCAATAACCTCAGATATGCAGATGACTCCACCCTTAGGGCAGGAAGCAAGAGGAACTAAAGAGCCTCTTGATGAAGATGAAAGAGGAGAGTGAAAAAGTAGGCTTAAAACTTAACATTCAAAACACGAAGATCATGGCATCCAGTCCCATCACTTCATGGCAAATAGGTGGGGAAACAGTGGAAACAGTGACAGACTTAATTTTCTTGGGTTCCAAAATCACTGTGGACAGTGACAGCAGCCATGAAATTAAAAGATGCTTGGTCTCTGACATCACTTTGCTGACAAAGGTCCATATAGTCAAAGCTATGGTTTTTCCAATAGTCATGTATGGATGTGAGAGTTGGACCATAACGAAGGCTGAGTGCCCAAGATTTGATGTTTTTGAACTGAGTTGTTAGAGAAGACTCTTGAGAGTGCAAGGCGACCAAACCAGTCAATCCTAAAGGAAATCAGTCCTGAATATTCACTGGAAGGATTGATGCTAAACCTGAAGCTCCAATACTTTGGCCACCTGATTTGAAGAGCCGCCTCACTGGAATAGACCCTGACGCTGGGAAAGGCTGAAGGCAGGAGGAGAAGGGAATGACACAAGATGAGATGGCATTACTGACTCAATGGACATGAGTTTGAGCAAGGTCCAGGAGATGGTGAAGGACAGGAAAGCCTGATGTGCTGCAGTCCATGGGGTCACAAAGCGTCAGACATGACTGAGCAACTGAAGAACAGAAAAAACTTTCAGCAAACAAACAGAATATGTTTGACTTGAGGATACCCTTAATTATCTTGTAGATGAGTTGATAAAAGGCATTTACAAAACAAAAAATAAAGACAAGAAAAATAAAGAAAAGTACATACTTTGGAAAGGAAGAGATAAAGCTGCTTTCCTTCACACATAATTGTCAACATGAAAAATCCCAAAGAACTTACAAAATGCTACTAGAACTATTTAATAAGGTCACAGGACACAAGGTCAGTATATAAATATCAATTATACTTCTGCACACTAACAACAAACAATTGGAAAGTGAAACTAAACAAAAATACTTATAAACCTAGTAAAATATATACCAGCTTTCAAATGATGAAAATTTAAAAAAAAACACACACTGATGAAAGAAATCAAATATTTAAGTTAATGGCATGATAAACTGAGTTCATGGATTGGAAGACTCCTCATTTAGGTAACAATTCTTTCCAAACTGATCTATAAATTTAACCCAAGCCCAATCATAATTCCAGCAGGTGTTTGATAGCAACAAACTAGCTGCTTCTAAAACTTTTAGAAAGGCAAAAGAACTAGAATAGCCCAAAGAATGTTGAAAGAGTAGGAAGAATCACACTACCTGATTTCAAGATTAACTTGAAAGCAACAGAAATCAAACTAGGATAATTTACGCAAAACTATGGACACAAATAACAGAACAACAGAGTTAAGAAAAACAAATATGGTAAAGAGGCTTCTGCTGAAAGTGCCAAAGCAGATCAATATAGAAAGAACAATCACTTCTACTCTTTGAAAGCCATCACTTAGAGAATGAAAAGACAAGCCACAGACTCGAAGGAAATATTTGCTGGTGGGAATAAAACCTGGTATGATCATCTTGGAGATAAATTTTAAAATTTCTTATAAGTCAAATGTACATTTACCATATGATTTAGCAATCCCACTGCAAGATATTTAGGTAAATAAAATAAGAAGTTAAAAGACACACAAGAAAACTTTATAGGAACACTAACAGCTACTTCATTTCCAAAAACTGGAAATGACCCTCAGCTGTTGGAGACAAGCTGTGAAGCAATGGAATCCAAACAATGGAATACTATGTAACGATAAAAAGAAAGAAATTACTAATAGACACCATAATATGAATGAGTCTTAAATGAATTATACTAATTCACCGAGTAAAAGAAGCCACACCCTGAAGGCTATATGCTGTATGATTCCATTTACAGGACATTCTGGAAAAGCAAAACTGTGAAAAAAACCCAGGGATTCTCCAGAATGCAGAGGGCGTAACTTTTAAGGTGACAAATGTTTTTAGTGGCTACACAACTACATGATTTGTCAAAGCTCACAGAACCACACACTACAAAGTGTGAATTTTATGTAAATTAAATCAACTAAAGAAAAATGACAAAAATATACAAAAATAATATGGAAGAAAAAAGACAACATAATGAAATTAACTCATGTCTTTAAAATGGAGAATCCTCTAAATAAATTTAACAAAAGGACATTCAAAGATACAATAAGAATTTCCTAAAAGAAATAAATCTGTATCTTTAGAAAAATCCACTATTTTCTAGAAGAATAAAAAGTGATAAAAGATTTAAAGTCAGACATATTTGGTTAATTTTAAAGACAAATAAAACTCTTCAGACACCCAGGCAGAAGCTGTTGCTGCTGTGTATATGAGACATGTTAAAGGAAATGGCTACCAGGGCAGGGTAAGACAGAACATTATCCATAGAAATATCTCAAGTCCTGAAAGAAACCGGTATACTATTATACCAGTCTACAATGTTTCTCAAGAAAGCAAGAGGCATTTTTAAATATGAAAAAATTCAGGGATTTCAACATCCATGAATTCTTTTGAAAGAATCTATTAGATGACCCAATCTGGTCAATTATGAAATGACAAATAAAAAAAGAAACAAAACTGAGAGAAGCGATGATTAAAAAAATAAAAAAGAATGCTCTGAACTATGAATCCACTTAAGAGTAGAACAGTGGTTTTCCATCAGAATCACTAGAGAGAATATTAAAACCACAATGCTGGGACCCAGTCAGTATTTCCAGTAAGTTTAGTCCAGGATACTCTTTAAGAATGACTGGTTTAGTTCTAAGATTAAAGAACTATAGGAATTATGGTTATAGAACAAAGCAGTCATATAAAAAATAATACAAAGAAATTCTAGTTAAAGTTGGCAAAATGAATATATGAATTACTTTAGAAACATCAATAAAATCAAAAATAAAAGATTTTTAACAGAAGGAATAAAATTAAAAGATAAACAAAAAAATCAGAAGAATACTGAGTTAACAGGTCAGAAAGTTAAATTCTAAATCATCAAAGGAAAAAAGTTAGGAAATAAAATTTGTACAGAATCATCAAACAGATCAGGAATAGGTGGTACCGCGTAACTCCATGAGAGGTTGAAGCTAGAGGTGAAAATAAAATGATTAGTTGAATTCATTTTTTAAAGTGCAGTTAAGACGCTTAGATTTCATTTCATTTCTGATACTGGCCAACTGAAGAGGATACGGCAGGATTTTTCAACTATGGCACTATTGCTCTTGAGGGCTATCCTGTGTATTGTAAAACATTTCGCAGTATTCCTGGCTTCTACCCACCTGACACTATTAGCACCTTCTCCCAAGTTGTGACAATGAAAAGTATCTGCAGGCACTGTCCAGTGTTCCCTGGGGGACAGCTGAGAACCATGCTCTAGAAACATCTCTTGAGAGAACTCTTTCAAAACCTCTCCTGATGAAGTATTTAACACTCAGCAATTCCTTTACTTTTGCATTCTTCTGTTAAATTCAGAAAAATGATGTTCAGCATGCTACCACTCCTTAAAAAATATTTGCTTATTCATCCATGTGTATGCATGCACTGAGAGAGAAGAAACGTGGTGGGATTTTGTTGGTGACATTTACAGTTTGTACTCTGCACTGCTTGACTATTTATAGCAACTATAAATCATTTCTACAAAATCAAGTCATTGTACTAAAAAATAAAAATCTAGCAAGAGACTGCACAAAATAAGCAGGCAGGAATCACAAGCTTCTTCTCAATTACTTAACATCTTGGGCAAAAATGATGTTATTGTATACAAAATACAGTGATTCAAAAGTCAGCGCTACTCACTGCTGCTGCTACTGCTAAGTCGCTTCAGTCGTGTCCGACTTTGTGCAACCCCATAGACGGCAGCCCACCAGGCTCCCCTGACCCTGGGATTCTCCAGCCAAGAACACTGGAGTGGGTTGCCATGTCCTTCTCCAATGCATGAAAGTGTAAAGTGAAAGTGACGTGTCTCAGTCGTGTTCGACTCTTAGCGACCCCATGGACTGCAGCGCACCCACCAGGCTCCTCCGCCCATGGGATTTTCCAGGCAAGGGTACTGGAGTGGGTTGCCACTGCCTTCGACGCTACTCACTAGCATCATTTTAAGACTGGGGTGGGGAAAGCACTTAAGTAAGCATCAATTGCTGGTGATGCTGTAGTTACAGGATTAGGTGGCAGGTCCACTTGCGTTTATAAAAATGCTTAATCACCGATCAGATAGATAGCCATGCTTGAACCAAGGATTACGATCAATCTAATTCTAGACCACTCAATAGCAAAAACACAAAACAAAAAACCCCACAAAATGAAATAAAAAAAATTAGACACTCCAATCTCTGTGATACACAGTAGAATCACAAGTAACTTTTACACTTTTTTCCATAGTTCAGACATTTTCTACCATTTTCCGAAACAAAAAATCTTTGTAAAAACTGATTAAGTCTAAAGAAACTTGAGCAAAGAATGAGGTTCATTATCATTCTGGCTTAACTGATCTAAGTTAATGACCTGAATATGTTTGAATATTTGACTAAATTTCAATATGTCAAAACCTCTAAGTAAATGAGCATATTGACTGTTAAGACCATGGAAGAAAGGGATTTGTAAAATACAAGGCATGTTCTCTTTTAATTGCTACTGAACTGCACTAAAATTGAACAATTCAGAAATAAAGAGACAGAGACACCAGGAAAGAAAGGGAAAAAATAACCAGAATTGCCTAGAATCATGATGAGCAGCCTTAGCCACCTAGCCTCTCTAACCATCAGAGACTTAATTACTGGAAGGTAAGAAAGTGTCTCCTTGTTACCATCTTTTTCAATGCACCTTCATATTAACAGTAACTAAAAGCCTGTGTCTGTAGAACTGTGACTAAGTGGAGAACTAAGTTGTAGAAATTTTAATAGGAATGTAATTTTCCCCAAATTGTTCACTAAAACGATTTAAAACACACGTTTTTATTAATCCCCCAAATCTTTTTTTAACCATAATCATCCTCAAGGCAAAAAGACTGCTCATCACAGGTCTAGAAATTGAAAACAAAATGGAAAACGTGTATCCCTACTATATAAAGAACATGCCCATTTGCTAACTGGACAAAATCTGACTTTACAAATAGAATTACACAACATCTCACCCCCCCTCAAATAAAACAATTCTATAATAATCATTTTGTAATACATTAAGTTTATTACCCTAAATATGCCTCTTATAAGATCCTCAATGGTTTCAAGTAGATTCTCTGCTTTCATACTGAGATAAAAATATACCAGCTTTGAAAGAAAGAAAAATATACCAATTTTCTACACCCAGCTACAAGAAAAAAAAATTGTGTGTGTGTGTAAAATCAAGACAATGACTTGGGTTGGAGTAACCTCTATGTAGTATTTTACTAAAATTTAACATTTATAGTTCAACTTTTAAAAAAGATATGCAAAAACAAAAGAAATGCTACCTCATGTATATAATGGAGTCATCTGAGAAGTCAGACAAGCAATTGTTAGAAATAGAATTTAGAAATCACGGGTTAAAGAACTAAGATTTGAACCCAAATATCTCGCCCCATATTACAAATACCTTTATTAACTGTAAAGTCAATTTTTGTCTATTGGGGGATGGGGGTGTTTATATCAAACTCAAGTTTATTTGTACCACCTGAATCAAAAAAACCCTGCCACTATAATGAAGAATGTTTCACTCTAACAACGCTATCTTATCAAAATGCAACGTACACCAAATTAAAAGTGAGATGTCGAATTACACAAGCATCTTTCTGTCAAAAAACAGTTATCTGATACCACAGAACTGACCAGCTTTTTCAAACACATATTTGAGAAATACATAATTTTCTCTTATCATTAAGCTCGAGGACTCACTCGCAGAGTTGGGACTATTTAAAAAGGCTGTAACTATATCAGTATTTCTGCCGGGCTGCCCCACATATCCGTCATTTAACTGCAGTCTGCGCGACAGAACAAAGAGGCCTCCGGGATGACAGTGCTGCAGTCTGAGGTCGCTGGGAGGAGATCAGAGAGGAGATGGGGTACCCCACAAAACGAAGCGGCCAAAGGCCTTTGTAGAAAGGGCCCAGGCAGACAGAAGACATAAAAAGGACAAAAAGGGGCCTGGGAGAACAGGGAACCGCCTTCACGAGAAGCGGGTGGGGGAGGAAAAACTACCAGCTCTCGGCTTGGAGCCTCCCATCAGGGTCACTCACTCATGTCCACTGCTCCTCGTGGCTACCCGGGTCGGCTCTTCCAAAGACTCAGGGCCGCGAAGCTGGGGCGGAGAGGCCAAGGGAGACCGGGAGAAAACGGGAAGAAAGGCCTCCCTGTTGGGTGGGGTAACACGGCCCCGCCGGGCCTCGCCCAGGCCTGCGCGGGGGCTTTTCTCTTTCACCTCTCACGCTAGCACCCCTCAGGCCGCTACCAGCCAACTCACCCAGCTCGCCATGGAGCACAGCCCCAACACGCTCCCCATCTCCACAACGTCGCAGGAGTAGCGTCTGCCAACAAGATGGAGCCAGCGCCTTCCCTCGCCTTTCCCAGCTTATTTACTAACTACAACCCACTTCCGGCGCAGAGCCCACCCCGCCCCCTCAGCCTGCGTCACTTCCTTCGCGGCCTGGGCCGGCAGGGGGAGGAGCGTCGTGCTGGGTTCCGCGCGCGTCGTGCTGGGTTCCGCGCGCGCCGCCCTGGATTCCGGGCCTCTGTCGTTCCGCGATAACTCTTCTAATTCAGGCGGCAAAAAGCGTCTTGTTTTTCTACGTTCACACTTATGTTCTTGATTTATTCCTGAAGCCCACTTATTTCTACTCATTTGGGTGCTTCCGATTCTATCACTGCGGTTGTAACATTTTAATGCCTTGTCCTGTTAAGATGTTACAAGAAGTTTGCACATTTAAAATGTGTAAATTAGTTAGATAAGACTTACAAATAACAACGCGAACATGTTATTGATTTTATTGAAAGTCACGAGCTGTCGAAGAGACATTTATCACCCAATAAGCTATCAACATCTTTAAAATTATTTTGACCTACAAAAAGGTAAAGTGAAAAACGTTATAATCGTGAACTTTCCTGTCTTCAAGAAATAACATTTCAAACCATTGCTCCCGATGGCATCGCTCCTCATCCTCCACCAAAAGATGGTCATAATGAATGAATGTCAGAGACGAACCAGCAATATTTGCTAGGATATCTTCAATTTACTGATTTGCAAATTGCTCTTCAAAGTGGTTTTAACCAATGTAAACTTTCTCCAGCAGTTAGAATTGTGTGTCACATTTTTATCAGCCTGAGGTTTCTCACACTCTAACTAATAAAAGAGAAGTGAAGTATCTCATTATACTATCAATTGGCATTTCCCGGATAACTAGTAAGGTTGAGAACTTGTTATTGACCACTGGGGCATCCAATTCTGAATAAAATGCCTTTTCAAGTATTTTGCCCATTCATCAATTGGGTTATCTATCTATTCTTTGTTGATTTGTAGATAGTTTTAATGTGTGGAGCAATATACATCCCCCAATCTAGACTTCTTTTTTCTTTTTGTGGTATCCTTTGAAGATTTGGCAGCCCACTCCAGTATTCCTGTCTGGAAAATGCTGTGTGTGGACAGAGGAGCCTGGCAGGCTACAGTCCATGGAGTTTCAAAGAGTCGAACACGACTGAGTGACTTAACACTTTTTGAGGACACCTTAACATGTTTTAAAATTTCTTATAGTCAAATGTAACAAACTTGATCCTAAAGTTCCATGATTTTGTTGTTTAGAACTCCTCACTAGTATCAAGATTTTAAAGACATTTTCCTTCGTATATTTTCTTCTAGTTTTAAAGTTTTGCTCTTAAATGCTTAGGTTTTTAATCCACTTAAAGAACTGATTTTGGGGTATGAGAGGAAGTGAAATCCAATCAATGATGTGATGGTAAACTGGCTCTCTGGGGAAAAATAGCCCTGATACATAGCATTTGCAGATTTCTAGTATAAATACTCCCACTATGGCAATTCCCATCTACCAGTAACACAGGAATTTCACTAGTGTTTTAAGAAGACACTTGTGAAATTCCTGACCATTTAGGAACGGTTTGATCTAGTGCCAACATACCGCCAAGTCTGACTGTATTCTAGTTTTTCTTATAGACAAGCAATTGTCTTAGTATAAATAAGAGAATAATAATCCTTTCTCTCTCATTTGTAATACCATTGCTGTCATACATCAATTCCCATACCCATATTTCTGAATTTTATGGATTGGGTTGTCTATACATAGTTTACTAACACATAGATTTAATTATAGTTGTCTCTCTAATAAATAGTTTTAATTATGGTTGCTTTAAAACAAATCTTGATAATCAGTCCTGAATATTCATTGGAGGGACAGATGTTGAAGCTGAAACTCCAATACTTTGGCCACCTCATGCGAAGAGTTGACTCACTGGAAAAGACCCTGATGCTGGGAGGGACTGGGGACAGGAGGAGAAGGGGACAACAGAGGATGAGATGGCTGGATGGCATCACCAACTCGATGGACATGAGTTTGAGTGAACTCCAGGAGTTGGTGATGGACAGGGGAGGCCTGGCATGCTGTGATTCATGGGGTCGCAAAGAGTCGGACACGACTGAGCAACTGAACTGAACTGAACTGAAGGAACAATATATCCATTTGTTGTAAATCAATAGTAAGGTAAATAATTATTAGCTATAAAATAATAATTATAATTATTATTATAAGGTAAATAATTAACAAATTGTCTGCTTGCCAACTGTATGTTATGCTATATATATTCTAAGTTGCTTCAGTCGTGTCCAACTCTGTGTTACCCCATAGACAGCAGCCCACCAGGCTCCCCCGTCCCTGGGATTCTCCAGGCAAGAACACTGGAGTGGGTTGCCATTTCCTTCTCCAATGCATGAAAGTGAAAAGTGAAAGGGAAGTCAGTTACTCAGTATTGTCCGACTCTTAGCGACCCCGTGGATTAAAGCTTACCAGGCTCCGACGTCCTTGGGATTTTCCACTTGCCAACTGTGAGAGAGTTAAAAGATGGCTTTTTAAGATTTGTATTCAAACACAATCCAATACATGTTTTCGGTACAAACCAGCAATTCAGGAAGAGCAGTTTCCCCAGGCTACTTTTTATAGCACGTCAAAGTCATAATGCCAAAGCACAAATTACTAAAGGTAAATAAATTAGGAGTTTTAAAAGATGCTAATTGTTTAGTTCTCTTATGGTGTGACCTGATTCAGGAGTTGAATTTAAAATATCTCAAATGGGCAGTTTTCAAAAATATTAGAATAATAATTTTTTGAGATGGTAGTAGGTAGCCACCCTCAGAAACATTTCAAGTAAGTTTGGGTAAGTTTCAAGTAAGTTTTCCAATGCCTGGAAAATCCCATGGACAGAGGAGCCTGGTAGGCTTCAGTCCATGGGGTTGCTAAGAGTCGGACACACTGAGCGACTGACTTCCCTTTCACTTTTCACTTTCATGCATTGGAGAAGGAAATGGCAACCCACTCCAGTGTTCATGCTTGGAGAATCCCAGGGACGAGGGAGCCTGGTGGGCTGCCGTCTATGGGGTCGCACAGAGTCGGACATGACTGAAGTGACTTAGCAGCAGCAGCACACTATATTCTTGTGATTAATGTTGCACATTAACATTGGAAACTTATTTGACTTTTTAAAAACCTTTTTTTCCCCTTGAAACATGTGTTAATATCTCTCGTGAAGGATGGACTGCCTAGACTCCTGGCCATCCTCCTAAAATATAATTTTCCATAATTGAGATTTTTGATCATTAGATCAAAAGACTAGATCTTTCTGAGCACTAGAGAGTTCAAGGTTATATTCTTTGCCAAGAATGTGAGCAGGCTCTATGTTGCCAATTAAGGACAAGATATAAATTTTGGCATTAAAACAAATGGAATTGAAAATTAATAGTCTCCTGGGGAAATTCAGGAATAAGAACAAGACACAGGTCAGAACAGACATGGACAAGAAGTGGGCTGAGAGAATTCTGGAATACGACAGTCAAGGTTAAAGTTTTCCTCAGGAAACATTCTAGGTTCATTGTCATGTATGAATGAACAAAGAATCAAAGCTCCCAGGTAGAGGATGATTGTGATAATTGTAACCTGAGAAAAATGGAGAACAGGGTTACCAAGGTTATCCTGGTAATAGTAGAAGTTTCAATAATACATTAATAAAAGTCAACTTAAGCCAATGTAATACCCAGGATAAGCTGGGCACAAAATTTACCCTAATATAACCAAATAAGTAAGTTACTCTGAAATCTAGACCTACTGACTATCAGTCATTAAGTATTATGAGAGTATCTACCCAAGCAGTAATTTTGCTTTCAGAATGTCATGGGAATAAAACCATATCTTTAGTGTAAAGGAAAATACTTAGTTTTATGTTTTATATGGCAGTATAGTCAAGGCTATGGCTTTTCCAGTGGTCATGTATGGATGTAAGAATTGGACTGGGAAGAAAGCTGAGCACCGAAGAATTGATGCTTTTGAACTGTGGTGTTGGAGAAGACTCTTGAGAGTCCCTTGGACTGCAAGGAGATCCAACCAGTCCATCCTAAAGGAGATCAGCCTTGGGTGTTCTTTGGAAGGAATGATGCTAAAGCTGAAACTCCAGTACTTTGGCCACCTCATGCGAAGAGTTGACTCACTGGAAAAGACTCTGATGCTGGGAGGGTTGAGGGCAGGAGCTAAAGGGGACAACAGAGGATGAAATGGCTGGATGGCATCACTGACTCGATGGATGTGAGTTTGAGTGAACTCTGGGAGTTGGTAATGGACAGGGAGGACTGGCGTGCTGCAATTCATGGGGTTGCAGAGTCTGACATGACTGAGTGACTGAAATGAACTGAAGTGAACTGGACTGATGGCAATTTATGCCTAGTTTTAAGTCCGAATAGGATCAAAATACACCTTTGCTTTTAGTATTCTGGAAATTAGTATCTGATATGTAAGGAGACCATTTTTATTATCCCTAATTCTCATATTATATTAAAATACAAGTTTAAGAAAAACAAGAGTAGGCCGTGCTTCAGATTAAATTCATACAACATAGTCCATGACTGATTTTTCCTCCAGAATAAGTGTAAATAATGATGTGCATGCGTGCTAAGTTGCTTCAGTGATGTGCAACTCTTTATAACCCTGTGGACTGTAGCCTGCCAGACTCCTCTGTCCATGGATTTCCCAGGCAAGAATACTGGAGTGGGTTACCATGCCTTCCTCCAGGGGATCTTCCCAACTCAGATCAAACCCATATCTCTTAAGTCTCCTGCATTGGCAAGCAGGTTCTTTACCACTAGTTGCCACCTGGTGAATAATGACAGATCTTTTTTAAAATTAGTTAGGATGCCTTATAGTCACACACTACTCTTTCTTGGTGGTGAATGGTGAAGTCGCTCAGTCGTGTCTGACTCTGCGACCCCGTGGACTGTAACCTACTAGGCTTCTCTGTCCATGGGATTCGCCAGGCAAGAATACTGGAGTGGATTGCCATTTCCTTCTCCAGGGGATCTTCCCGATTTCATTATTACAGCGATATGGAGCTGACATTCTGGGTTTCCTGGCATTCTACCTTTTGGAACCACCCTGCACCAATTCCTGGGCTGCCGCAGTTCTTGACCCCTGAAAATTAGCATTGTTGAAACTCTTAAGAGGTTGAGATTTTTCCTTTTCTATCTCTGCAAAACATAGACTGTGAAGAAATTGGTGTAGTATCTCATTCAGGGACTGCCAATTTTAGGAAGCATATGGAATGTACAGAGTTCCAGTTGCAGATTATCAGTAACGACCTAAAGGACAATTTTCCACTGTTATCTTGGCTGGTTGCTGCTGCCACGGTCCACTCTATATTTTTGGGGGTCATCCACGGATCATTCTTCCTCCACTACTTGTTGCTGGAAATGCCCATGTCCAGAAACCAGCAGTCTATAGCCTTCTACCCTCTCCTGTAATTCCTCATCTGTACCCATAAGGAAATAGTATGGTATCTTGCACATCACTTTAAAAGTTCCCAGTTTAACCTGAAATCAGTGTCCCTCTGCCAAGATTAAGTGAAGTCAGACTTACCTTTGGTCCCAAGGTTTTCCTGCCTTTGTACAAATTTCTGCATAAACTTTAAAGATAAATTCCTAATGAGACATAGCTATGGAACACTGTGAAAATAGAACATATTTTTAAAGGAAAATAACCAGGTTATCTTTCACTGTAAATTATGGATTATGCTGTTTAGTTCCCCTGTCCTCAGTAGACCAGCACTGAAACTATTGATGGCTAAAATACCCTGGGCACTTGAAATAAATTGTCTTAAAGGATGAGTAAAATTTTACATCTAGAAGGAGAGAAAAGGCTTATATAAAGTATTTTATGGTTGTAATTCTAAACGTGAACAGATTTAACTATTTTACCCTATGTTCTATAAGAATAAGCCTGAAATAGATTACGACATAATAACCAGTAGGGGTCAGCATAAACTTAGAATTGTAAGAGACTATATCCTGATTAAAGATATGGTTTTTATTAGTGATTTTGATATTTAAAATGATAATAGTAATAATATCAAAGGCACACTCCCTAAATTATTAACTCAATACTAAAAATATAAATGAACAATTTTCTTTCTATACAGATTTTCTTTTTTTTCTTCCCCCAAATCTAAGCCAGTAATTTTCACAGAAAGTCAGATATATTTAAACCAGTGAAGCAGATGACTACAAAAATATAATATTTATTTCAAGTAGAACATATGTACATTTAAAGACAAAGAGCAAATATTCCCCATCAAAATAATGAAGTAGATAGAGAATTAAATGTTTCTAATGTTTAAAATGTTGTTCTATAAACATTGGGAATGATTACTTGATGAAATGCTAATTGCACTTCTAAAACATTCACCATCTCAAGAACCCTTAGCCGAAACATGTTTAAGATTTACTGATCTCACATAGAAGTTGATCAAATATAGTTTTACATGTAATGAAAATATATTAAAATATTAAAGTCAAGCATTCAGATACCAAAAATATAACTTGCTATGCTATACAAAAAAGCTAACTATTTCTGTTTAAGCATTCATCAGATTTTTACATTTTTATTAAATATATTATTAAGGTAATGTCTAAGTCAGTGTTTTGCAATAGGAATAAAAGGCACATCTATAATTTAAAATTTTCTAATAGCCACATTAAAAAAAAAAAGCACAGATAAAATTAATTTAGTTCAACCCAATATACTGGGCTTCCTGGTGGCTCAGAGGGTAAAAGAATTCGCCTGCAATGCAGGAGACCCAAGTTCAATTCTGGGGTGGGGAAGATCACCTAGAGAAGGAACTGGCCAGCCACTCAAGTATCCTTGCCGGGAGAATTCCATGGACAAAGGAGCCTGGTGGGCTACAGTCCATGGGGTCACAAAGAGTTGGACACAACTGAGCAACTAACCATGGAGAAGGCAATGGCAGCCCACTCCAGTACTCTTGTCTGGAAAATCTCATGGGCGGAGGAGCCTGGTAGGCTGCAGTCCATGGGGTTGCGAAGAGTAGGACATGACTGGGTGACTTCACTTTCACTTTTCATTTTCATGCATTGGAGAAGGAAATGGCAACCCTCTCCAGTGTTCTTGCCTGGAGAATCCCAGGGACGGGGGAGCCTGGTGGGCTGCCATCTATGGGGTCGCACAGAGTCGGACACGACTGAAGTGACTTAGCAGCAGCAGCAGGAGCAGCAGCAGAGCAACTAACACTTTCACTTTCAACAAATCTAAAATATTATCATTTCAACATGACATTAAAAGAAAAACTATTAATAATATGTTTTACATTATTTTTCATAAGTCTTCTAAATCTGATTTATAACATTCCCTTACAGCACATCTCAATTCAGATAAGTCACATAGTGAGTTCACTAGCTCCTCTACTGGACACTGCATATCTAAAGCTGAGAGAGAAAACTCAGGCAGTTATTCAGGTGATCCAGTCCAAGCTAAGCAAACAAGCCAACATACTTTTCTTTGCATAAATTATTTAGATTTTTCAAGATAAAGTGGTTTTAAGCTTGTGTATTTACTTCAGGTGTTGAATCTGTTTCATCTAACTGATATTTTGTATAAAAATCAAATCTATTAGAAAGAAGGGTAAATGTTAAATTCCTTCAAGTATTTTGGCTATCCTACTGCTATTTTTTTTTTTCAATTGTTTTGCATGGAGTGTTTCCTTGTGCTGTGTGTGCTAAGTCACTTCAGTCGTGTCTGACTCTTCGCAACCCAATGGACTATAGTCAGCCAAGCTCCTCTGTCCATGGAATTTTCCAGGCAAGAATACCAGAGTGGGTTGCTATTTCCTCCTCCAGGAGAATGTTTCCTTAGCAATTCTCTTTTTTCTATAATTTTATTTATCTATTTATTTTTGATGGTGCGGGGTCTTCGTTGCTGCGAGAGCTTTTCTCTAGTTGTGGAGAGCGGGGGCAACCCTCTAGTAGCCTGTGGTGCACGAGCTTCTCGCTGTGGTGGCTTCTCTCTGTGTGCGAAGGCTCAGGTCACTCAGGCTTTAGTATTTGTGGCCTGAGGCTCTAGGGTGCAAGCTCAATAGCTGTGACACACAGGGTCAGTTGCTAGAAGGCATATGGGATCTTCCTGGACTCAGGGATCAAAACCAAGTCTCCTGCATTGACTGGGGGATTCTTTACCACTGAGCCACTGAAAAGACCTAATATTGCTATTTTCAGTTCAGTCACTCAGTTGTGTCTGACTCTTTGTGACCCCATGGACTGCAGCACACCAAGCCTCCCTGTTCATCACCAACTCCTGGAGCTTACTCAGACTCATGTCCATCAAGTTGGTGATGCCATTCAACCTTTTCATCCTCTGTTGTCCCCTTCTCCTCCTGCCTTCAATCTTTCCCAGCATCAGGGTCTTTTCCGGTGAGTCAGCTCTTTGCATCAGGTGGCCAAAGTATTGGAGTTTCAGCTTCATCATCAGTCCTTCCAATGAATATTCAGGACTGATTTCCTTTAGGATGGACTGGTTGGATCTCCTTACATTCCAAGGGACTCTCAAGAGTCTTCTTCAACACCACAGTTCAAAAGCATCAATTCTTCAGCACTCAGCTTTCCTTATAGTCCAACCCACATCCATAGATGACTACTGGAAAAACCATAGCTTTGAATAGACTGAACTTTGTTGGCAAAGTACTGTCTCTGCTTTTTAATATGCTGTCTAGGTTGGTCAAAGCTTTTCTTCCAAGAAGCAAGCATTTTTGAATTTCATGGCTGTAGTCACCATCTGCAGTGATTTTGGAGCCCCTCAAAATAAAGTCTGTCACTGTTTCCACTGTTTCCTCATCTATTTACCATGAAGTGATTGGACCAGATGCCATGATCTTAGTTTTCTGAATGTTGAGCTTTAAGCCAACTTTTTCACTCTCCTCTTTCACTTTCATTAAGAGGCTCTTTAGTTCTTCGCTTTCTGTCATAAGGGTGGTGTCATCTGCATATCTGAGGTTATTGATATTTCTCCCAGCAATCTTGATTTCAGCTTGTGCTTCATCCAGCCCAACATTTTACATGATGTACTCTGCATATAAGTTAAATAAGCAAGGTGACAATATACAGCCTTGATGTACTCCTTTACCGATTTGGAACCAGTCCATTATTCCAAATCCAGTTCTAACTGTTGCTTCTTGACCTGCATACAGATTTCTCAGTAGGCAAGTCAGGTGGTCTGATATTACCATCTCTTTAAGAATTTTCCACAGTTTGTTTTAATCCACACAGTCAAAGGCTTTTAGTCAGTAAAGCAGAAGTCAATGTTCTCTGGAACTCTCTTGCTTTTTCTATGATCCAACAGATGTTGGCAATTTGATCTCTGGTTCCTCTGCCTTTTCTAAAACCAGCTTGAACATATTGAAGAGTGCTATTTTATTTGTATGAAATTCACCATATTTGATTTTCAAGTATTCCAAATATTCCATAATTCTCTTTTGACCAACTTAACATCTGAGTTTCTATGGCCTTAGCTTTCTCCCCTCCAGAGTTAATTGTAACAATAGGGTGCCCCCAGAAGGTCCTTGACATTTTAAGCAGCTTGATTTCAAGTTATCCCAGACAGTGCTTCTTGATTCTCACCCAGCTTTGTACACTTCATTCTGCTACCTGTATTCTCCATTACCCCATGTAACACTTTTGCAAATTCTTATATAAAGCTGATCTTTTCCTTAACTTTTTATTTTATATTGGAGTATAGTTGATTAAAAAGCTGATCTCTTTTGTTCTCTTTATGCTGAATGATCAAGAACTTTGGGTACGTTATTTCCTCACAGTCTTTACTCTCTTGAAGATTTACTTTAACTTCAGAAATGATTAGAAGTGTAAACACCCTTCAACACTTTCCTGCCAAGTTGTACCCAAGCTGGTAACTCACTGGTAAGGTCTTAATTTCTTCATAAAGCCTCCTCGCATTTCCTAGTAGCAAGGTCTTCACATATGGAACCCATCCTGCATCACCTGCAAAAATACAAGGTTGAGCTATTGGTAGCATCGAGCTGTGCCATTGGTTCTACTGTTTCCTTCAAACTTTCCCAAACTTGTTTCTGGTATAGCTTGACCTCGCTTCCACTAGCTCCACCATATTGCTCATAGATCTTTCTTTCTCCAGAAACAGTCCTATCTACTTTAAAGATCTGGTGTCAGAGGAAGCTAAGTATATGCGTCAACCCGAAGCCATCTTCCACTGACATCTCTCAAAAGGAATTTCCTGCCTCAATTGGCCTGTCTTATTTATACCATGTAGTAGAGTTCAGTCTTTCTTGGTATCATCTAAGGGGCTAATCTAAAGGGAAATCCTTTAAGGGGCCACTGGGCTGAGATCAGAGCTCTCTCCACCTAGTTTCTCTGCCAGTACCCTTACTATAAAAGCTGTGTGCTTTTACCTTTCCCTGCAGTACTCATCCAGCTATATATTAAAGGGTACTTACTCCTTTCTCTATGGTATGTTTTCATCCAGGCATGATTAGATAGCAGTTGCAAATGGTAGTCTTTGGTGAGAGAGAGAGATAAGAAAAAAAGTTAACAGAATCAGTTAACACAGTATTAATAAAACATGAAAATTATACTCTAAGTACCTCTTACAAATGGAATCTAAAAGATTGGATCTTCATACAGAAAAACTTTAGATTGAATGACAGTTGAGGAAAATGTTTTAAAGACATGCTTAAACCTGAAGTAAGGCTGCTAGAGCTTAAACGCTAGCTTCACTTCCAAATTAGCTGCCAATTTTACCTATTTCGAGTCCAGTAACTCTACTAGGATATATCTTTGTATTGAACACTCTCAGTCAAGTTTCCCTGAAGTATAGGGAACACTTTCTTGAATAAATTTAAGGCTTTTTAAAAGGAAAATTGTCTTGAATTGTATCTTTAATTATTTTAATTATTTTTAATTGAAACATCAATTATTTACATATTGGCTCTCTTTTGCCTATCTTTCATACATATTATCTTCTTTTGTATCCTTTTAAACTCTTTTCAATTGACCCTTGAACAATGCAAGGGTTAATTTGTGCAAAACTTTATAGTTGGTCTTCCATATGCTCTCTTCCTCCACATTCATAGATTCTTCTATTGATGGAATATGTAGTACTCTATATTTACTGTTGAAAAGTATCTGCATATAATTCAACCTGCACAGTTCAAACCTGTGTTGTCCAAGGGTCAACTGTATTTCTATTTTATTTTGTTCAGTTTCTTTCACTTAGCGTCTGAACTCTGCTAATTGGCAATTCTTCTTTTCTTACTGTTTCCTTGTCTCTTCACTAAATTCTTGTTTATTTTCACTTATTCTAATGCTTCATAGAAGTTGATTTGCTTGTTTAAGGTCATGACTATTTTTATTTGCTTCACCACATTGTTTTTTCTGGTCCATGATCATCATCTGACACTTGCTTTTCTTACTTCTTTTCTAATTAGTCCTCATAATATCTTCTATAGAGCCTATTCTCATACTATTTAAATTTCTCACCTTTAAATGATGAGTTTTGTCTTAGACTTGGTAATTAAAGGAGATTCATGTGGAGAAATATCCAGGACCATGTTCTATCTATCTGAAAGTTTTCTTTTGACCTAGGATTTTTTTTTTTTTTTTTTGGTGGGTAGGGGAGATGTCATTTTGATTTCATTTCTCCTTAGCTAGGGAAATTGTTCCCCTTTTTGCCACTCCACCAAAGTTTCTATTTTCTTCTATTTTCTATTTCTTCAGCTACCATAGATTTCTTCCTTCCTAAATGAATACTTCAGTTAATTCTACCTCTGCTTTTTGAACCCAAATTAGGTCCAAAGAAGCATTGTAACCTACTAATTGTAGTTGCCTACTAATAGTTTTAATAATTGTAAATAAAGAATTTAGGTGAAGACATAAATTCTCCAAGTGTGCTCTCTCTCACTGAGAAGTAGATTTTGCTGGTTCTTTTGGGAAACCAAGGCAAACCCTCTTGCTTTCCTCATAAATGTACTCTGGTCATGTTCAGTCACTAAGTTCTGTCTGATCTATGTGACCCCAGGGCCTCCAGCTCGCCGGGTTCCCCTGTCTTCCACTATCTCCCAGAGTTTGCTCAAACTCAAATCCATTGTGTCAATGACGCCATCCAACCATCTCATCCTCTGTCACTCCCTTCTCCTGCCCTCAATCTTTCCCAGTAGAAGGGTCTTTTCCAATGAATCGGCTCTTTGCACCAGATGGCCAGAGTACTGTAGTTTCACCTTCAGTTTCACCTTCCAATGAATATTCAAGGTTGATTTTCTTTATGATTGATTTGATCTCCTTGCAGTCCAAGGGACTCTCAAAAGTTTTCTCCAGCACCACAATTCAATAGCATCAATTCTTCAGTGCTCAGCCTTCTTTATGGTTCAACTCTCACATCCATACATGACTACTGGAAAAATCATAGCTTTGACCATATGGATCTTTGTTAGCAAAGTGATGTGTCTGCTCTTTATTGTGCTTTCTAGGCTTGTCATAGCTTTTCTTCCAAGGAGCAAGCTTCTTTTAGTTTCATTACTGCAGTCACTGTCCACAGTGATTCCAGAGACCAAGAAAATGAAATCTGTCACTGTTTTCCAGTTTTTCCCCATCTATTTGTCATGAAGTGAGGGATCTGGATGCCATGATCTTAGTTTTTTGAAAGTTGACTTTTAAGCCTGCTTTTTACTCTTTTCTTTCATCCTCGTCAAGAGGTTCTATGTAGTTCCTCTTCACTTTCTGCCACTAGAGTTGTACCATCTACATATCTGAGGTTATTGATATTTCTCCCTGCAGTCTTGATTCAAGCTTGTAACTCATCCAGCCTGGCATTTTGCATGATGTACTCTGTGTAGAAGTTAAATAAACAGGGTGACAATATACAGCCTTGACAAACTGGTTTCTCAATTTGGAACAAGCCCGTTGTTCCATGTCCAGTTCTAATTTTGCTTCTTGTCCTGCATACAGGTATCTCAGGAAACAGATCAGGTGGCCTGGCATTCCCGTCTCTTTAAGAATTGTCCACAGTTTGTTGTGATTCACACAGTCAAAGGCATTGACATAGAAAAAGCAAGGGAGATGCACTCTTATTTCATTTCTAAAAATTTATGTCAACCTTTCCTCCAGTTTCATCTAGGATTTAACTCTTCCTTGACTGGCTAAAAATGAGATTATATAATTCTTTCTTTCTACTCATTCTGTTTGGATGACTTACAGTAATAAAATAGGGGAAAATGTCAACTTCTATTTCCGTCTTGCAACTGGAAGCCCAACACTGTAACTTGCACTTCATTTTATATTTCAATCACTCTGTGCTGTTTGGAGTTGACCCAACATGCATGAACTTCCTTATCTTCTAGTCTTTGCTCATGTATATGTTCCCAGCACCATTCCCCATAAATGCCTGTATTTAGCTAGTACCAATTCATCCTCTAAAACTCAGTTTAAGTGTATCTCCTCTATGAAATTTCCCTGACAGCCTTCTTATCTTTGCTTGACTGATTCCTAACATTCAGTATGATGAGTGCCTTTACCTCATTGCGTTGTTTGTCTGTGGTATTTATTAACCTTCCAAACCATTCTAAGCTTCTTGAAGACAGTGACTAAGTGACTATGTCTCAGAATTTTTGTATCATCAGGCTAGAAACGCTTTAGGCCTTTGATAGGCAACTGAATAAAGGTAATTGAATAAATAAGTAAATGCATTATTTACAAGACCTTTTAGAACTAACACCCCAAAAAGATGTCCTTTTCATTATAGAGACTGGAATGTAAAAGTAGGAAGTCAAGAAACACCTGGAAAAATAGGCAAATTTGGCCTTGGAATACAGAATGAAGCAGGGCAAAGACTAATAGAGTTTTGCCAAGAGAATGCACTGGTCATAGCAAATACCCTCTTCCAACAACACAAGAGAAGACTCTACACGTGGACATCACCAGATGACCAACACCAAAATCAGACCGATTATATTCTTTGCAGCCAAAGATGGAGAAGCTCTATACAGTCAGCAAAAACAAGACTGGGAGCCGACTGTGGCTCAGATCATGAACTTCTTATTGCCAAATTCAGACTTAAATTGAAAAAGTAGGGAAAACCACTAGACCATTCAGGTATGACCTAAATCAAATCCCTTACAACAATACAGTGGATGTGAGAAATAGATTTAAGGGACTAGATCTGATAGAAAAAGTGCCTGATGAACTATGGACAGAGGTTTGTGACATTGTACAGGAGACAAGGATCAAGGCCATCCCCATGGAAAAGAAATGCAAAAAAGCAAAATGGCTGTCTGAGGAGGCCTTACAAATAGCTGTGAAAAGAAGAGAAGCAAAAAGCAAAGGAGAAAAAGAAAGATACACCCATTTGAATGCAGAGTTCCAAAGGATAGCAAGGAGAGATAAGAAAGCCTTCCTCAGTGATCAGTGCAAAGAAATCAAGGAAAACAATAGAATGGGAAAGACTAGATTTTCTTCAAGAAAATGAGAGATACCAAGGAACATTTCATGCAAAGATGGGCTCGATAAAGACAAAAATGGTATGGACCTAACAGAAGCAGAAGATATTAAGAAGAGGTGGCAAGAATACCCAGAAGAACTGTACAGAAAAGATCTTAACAACCTAGATAATCACGATGGTGTGATCACTGATCTAGAGCCAGACATCCTGGAATGTGAAGTTAAGTGGGCCTTAGGAAGCATCACTATGAACAAAGCTAGTGGAGGTGATGGAATTCCAGTTGAGCTATTTCAAATCCTGAAAGATGATGCTGTGAAAGTGCTGCACTCAATATGCCAGCAAATTTGGAAAACTCAGTGGTGGCCACAGAACTGGAAAAGGTCAGTTTTCATTCCAATCCCAAAGAAAGGCAATGCCAAAGAATGCTCAAACTACCGCACAATTGCACTCATCTCACACACTAGTAAAGTAATGCTCAAAATTCTCCAAGCCAGGCTTCAGCAATATGTGAACTGTGAATTTCCAGATGTTCAAGCTGGTTTTAGAAAAGGCAGAGGAACCAGAGATCAAATTGCCAACATCCATTGCATCATTGAAAAAGCAAGAGAGTTCCAAAAAAAATCTACTTCTGCTTTATTGACCATACCAAAGCCTTTGACTGTGTGGATCACAGTAAACTGTGGAAAATTCTGAAAGAGATGGGAATACCAGACCACCTGACCTGCCTCATGAGAAATCTGTATGCAGGTCAGGAAGCAACGATTAGAACTGGACATGGAACAACAGACGGGTTCCAGATTGGGAAAGGAGTACGTCAAGGCTGTATATTGTCACCCTGCTTATTTAACTTATATGCAGAAAACATCGTGAGAAACGCTGGACTGGAAGAAACACAAGCTGTAATCAAGATTGCTGGGAGAGATATCAATAACCTCAGATATGCAGCTGACACCACCCTTATGGCAGAAAGTGAAGAAGAACTAAAAAGCCTCTTGATGAAAGTGAAAGAGGAGAGTGAAAAAGTTGGCTTAAAGCTCAACATTCAGAAAATGAAGATCATGGCATCTGGTCCCATCACTTCATGGGAAATAGATGGGGAAACAGTGGAAAATAAACAGACTTTATTTTTGGGGGCTTCAGAATCACTGCAAATGATGATTGCAGCCATTAAATTAAATGACGCTTACTCCTTGGAAGGAAAGTTATGACCAACCTAGATAGCATATTAAAAAGCAGAGACATTACTTTGCCAACAAAGGTCCATCTAGTCAAGGCTATGGTTTTTCCTGTGGTCATGTATGGATGTGAGAGTTGGACTATGAAGAAAGCTGAGCGCCGAAGAGTTGATGCTTTTAAACTGTGGTGTTGGAGAAGACTCTTGAGAGTCCCTTGGACTGCAAGGAGATCCAACCAGTCCACTCGAAAGGAGATCAGTCCTGGGTGTTCATTGGAAGGACTGATGCTGAGGCTGAAACTCCAATACTTTGGCCACCTCATGTGAAGAGCTGACTCATTGGAAAAGACCCTGATGCTGGGAGGGATTGGGGGCAGGAGGAGAAGGGGATGACAGAGGATGAGATGATTGGATGGCAACACGAACTCGACGGACTTGAGTCTGAGTGAACTCCAGGAGTTGATGCTGGACAGGGAGGCCTGGCATGCTGCATTCCATGGAGTTGCAGAGTTGGACACAACTGAGCGACTGAACTGAACTGAAGTGAGTGCTGTTTCTGTGGTTTGCATCCTCATCAGTGACTGTTATTGCAATGAGTCTTAGTTGACAAGTCTCATTCTGTAGTATAAGAAAGACATTCTATTTTTCTTTCTTGAATAAATATCTGGAAAAGTCAGCTTTTTAGTAAAACCATAAAGACAAGTATACTTTCATATAATCCAGAATCATGTATCTTTATTATAGTGTTTCACTTTAACCCCTTGGGAAATGTATCTCTGACATTCAGCATATAAATTTGACATATATTTTCCTCAGTTGTGCATGAACAACAGTATATTGAATTTGGTTGTTCAACTGTTCCATAAACCTTTTGAAAACAAAAACTGGCACATAAAAAGAATATCATTTTCTTTAAAATATTTTTTTTTGCTTTGTTTTGAGAAAAAGATAGTACTACACAGACTGCAGACTGCACTTCATTTACTGTAAAAGTAAATATAAAAGAACACATTTTATTGTTCAAGGAAATAAAAGATATAATAAAACTAATTACATTATACTTACTGATAGAAATAATCAGAATTACGTTGCATTATAATTACTTATCAAATAAGAAATTCTAATATGTTTAAAGTGGCCATTTTTAATTTTCATCCTTGTGTGAAAATAGAAGATAATATCTGAATAAGTATTGTTTTATGTAATATCTGAATAAGTACTTTTGTTGTTGCTGTTCAATCACTAAGACATATCTGACTCTTTGTGACCCCATGGATGCAGCATGCCAGCTCCTCTGTCCTCCATATCTCCTAGAGTTTGCTCAAATTCATGTCCATTGAGTCGGTGATGCTATCTAACCATCTCATTCTCTGCTGCCATCTTCTCCTTTTGCCTTCAGTCTTTCCTGGCACCAGGGTATTTTCCAATGAATTGGCTCTTTGCATCAGGTGACCAAAGTACTGGAGCTTCAGCTTCAGCAACAGTCCTTCCATTGAATATTCAGGGTTGATTTCCTTTAGAATTGACTGGTTTGATCTCCTTGCAGCCCAAGGAACTTTCAAGAGTCTTCTCCAGCCCCATAATTTGAAAGCATCAATTCCTCGGTGCTCAACCTTCTTTATGGACCAACTCTCACAGGAGTTTACCAATATATATGTACAGAATATTTTTCTATTTTACTCTCAGAGGAAGATCAAGTTTTTAATAAAGAAATAATTAAGGTTTCTGTGACATAAAATTGATACCTTTATTATGCTGCTGCTGCTATTGCTGCTAAGTCACTTCAGTCGTGTCCGACTCTGTGAGACCCCATAGACGGCAGCCCACCAGGCTCCACCATCCCTGGGATTCTCCAGGCAAGAACACTGGAGTGGGTTGCCATTTCCTTCTCCAATGCAGGAAAGTGAAAAGTGAAAGGAAGTCGCTCAGTCGTGTCCGACTTTTAGCGATACTTCTCCAATAACTTCTATGTTATTTTTAAATAATTCGTGCTCTATTGTCCCTCAAGTAGCCTTGTTTAAGTAAACCGCTCTACCTTAAGCTGTTCAACTATCATTTCAGTATGGTGGTAGTTGGAGGTCTCAGTCCATTTCTGAGACAGACAGAGACAATGGCAGATATTTCATCAAATTCCTACAGTGAAATAAATGGAAAATGTTAGAAATGGAATATAACCGTCAAGAATACACAGAAGCCATTATGTTTATCATGAAATTCAAGCAATCACTCAAACTATAGTAGTGTACACTTCCAGAATTTTCATCAAGGTAAAAGTAAAATCCAAGGAAATTATGAGCATTTGGCAAAACACTTCAGTAATAACATTGCTAATAGGTTGGTATCCTGCTTCGTGTATATACATTACTTTGCTTGATCACGAGGAAATCTAATTATGATTAAGAGGGTGTAGAGAAAGGGAGCCCTCTTGCACTGCTAGTGGGAATGTAAACTGATACAGCCACTATGAAGGAAAATATAGAGATTCCTTAAACCAGGAATAAAACTACCATATGACCTAACAATCCCACTGGTGGGCATATGTCCTGAGAAAACCATAATTGAAAAAGGTACATGTGTCCCAGTGTTCACTGCAGCACTGCTTACAAGAGCTATGACATGGAAACCACCTCCATATCCATCAGTAGACGAAGGGATAAAGAAGCTGTGGTACATATACAGTGGAATACTACTCAGCCATAAAAAGGAATGCATTTGAGTCCATTCTAATGAGGTGGATGAACCTAGAACCTACTATACAGAATGAAGTAATCAGAAAGAGAAAAATATAATCTCCTGACGCATACATGTGGGATTTAGAAAGGTGGTGCTGAGGAGTCTATTTGCAGGGTAACTGGAGATGTAGACTCAGAGGACAGGCTTGTGGACACAGGGGAGAAGAGGGTGGGACACATGCAGAGACACGGAGACATACACATGGTACATGCAAAAGAGGTCGCTGGTGGGAATCTGCTGTGCGACTCAGGAGTTCAAACCGGGCCTTTATGAAAACCTAGAGGGGTGGGATGGGCTTCCCTGGTGGCTCAGCTGGGAAAGAATGTGCCTGCAGTGCGGGAGACCTGGGTTCAATCCCTGGGTTGGGAAGATCCCCTGGAGAACGAAACAGCTACCCACTCCAGTATTCTGGCCTGGAGAACTCCATGGACTATCGAGTGCATGGGATTACAAAGAGTCGGACATGACTGAGCAATTTTCACACACAGAGGGGTGGGATGGGGTGGAAGGTTGCAGGGAAGTTCAAAAGAGAGGGGAAATATGTATACCTTTGGCGGATTCATGTTGATGTAGGGCAGAAACCAACACAATATTGTAAAGCAATTATCCTTCAATTAAAAATTAAAAATGTCAAAAAAGAATTCAGCCTCTTGAGCAAACTGCTTAAACAATTTTGCCTTGGTTCCCTTATTTGTAAGAGACAGAAAATTGTAGTATTAATATTTACTTTATAGGGCTCTTATGGAGATGAAATAATACGTCTAACGTGTCTAGTGGCACACCGTAAATGCTTGAGAAGCTTCTGTATTATTTTCCCATGGCTGCTGTGACAAATTACCACAAACTTATTGGTGTAAAGGCACACAAATTTGTTATCTTATTCTGAAGATCAGAAATTCAAAATAGTTCTCACTGGGCTAAAATCAAGATGGTGGTAGGGCTGTATTCTTTCTGGAATGAATCCATTCCCTTGCCTGTTCTAACCTCGGAGGTTGTCCATATCCCTTGACGTACAGCCTCTCAGCGCTTCTAATGCTGCTGTGTTGTCATAATTACGTCTCTGACTCTTCTGCCACTTACATTATTTTATAAAAATTCTTGTGACTACATTGCGCCCAGCTGCATAATCTAGGCTAATTTCCTATTTCCAGATTATAAACTTAATCATAGCTAGAAAATTCCCTTTGCCTTGTTAGGTAACATACTCATAGCTTCTGGAAATTAGAATGTGACCTTCTTTGGAGGGTGCATTATTCAACCTATTTAAGTAATAAGTAGTCTTCACCATGTCCCAAACATTATGTGTGTGCATACTAAGTCGCTTCAGTTGCGTCCAACTCTTTGCAGCCCTACGGACTGTAGCCCGCCAGGCTCCACTGTTCATGGGATTCTCCAGGCAAGAATACTGGAGCGGGTTGCCATGCCCTCCTCCAGGGGTTTTTCTCCACCCAGGGATGGAATCCATGTCTCTGGCACCTCCTGCACTGGCAGGCAGGTTCTTTAACACTAATGCCACCTGGGAAGCCAGTGGCGCTAGTTGAAAAGAAGCCCAAACATTATGCCCAGCATTTAATCACACAATACCCATGCAGTTTACTGTATTTGCAAAATGAAAACATGCCCCTTACATAGTAGGTATGCTTAAGTAAATGTTTGTTGAGCTAATTATTGAATTACAAAGCTAGCGAAATTAACTTGACTATTCCTTTTAGTTCGGTTTCCTTGCTTGAATGTTCTACTATAGTATAAATTACATAAAGTTATACATTACTTTTTATATGCTCTCATATTACTCGTCATGCCTCTACATATAATATACATTCAATAAATAGTTACAAATGAGTGAATTTAAGAGTGAATTTGAAGACAGGGGGAAATAAGTGAAGGTGGATTTGATGACGCTAAGTACTTAATTAGGGCCCCCTTTTGACTTTTCTTAATCCTGAGATGAAAATATTTCTTTAGGAGTTTAAACGTTACTGATGTTTTTCAAAATTATTTTCTTGGAAATAATCTAAGATATCAGTATCTGAAAATCATGTTTATTTTTTTCCTGGATTGATTATTATTTTATGTGAAAAAAAATCAAGCAAGTATGTTGACAGTGCTAAATAAAGAACTATTATTAAATCTTATAATGTTAACAAATTTTAAAAAAAGCAATCATGACATTATCTATTTGAGAAAACGTAGTAAGAGTTTTCTTCCCACTTCCTATCCCATCCCCCAAACTCCAGTAAAAATAGAAGGGCTTTAATGTTCTTGAGAAGGAAGAAATTTTCTCTACCCTCCAAGGTTCTTGGGGCTGGTCTAATAATTAAATTAACATGAGATAGATTAACTGGAGAAAATCAAACAAAATTTTAATAATATGTACAAGTTGGAGAAACCTAGAAAAACTGGGTGACTTGCCAAATGATTGAAACTCTCACCTTAAATGCCATCTTCAGTGAAAGACAAAAGAGGATGTTAGGGGAGGTGGTTTGGGACTTCAAAGAGGAGGAAGGCAACTCACTTGGAGATGACAAAGCAAATATTTGGTAAACGAATGTTTGCTGTTCCACCCAGAAACAGTGGGACCTAGAGTCGCCTCGATCTCGATGTTTCCCCCGACCACTCCTAGTCCATATTCACTGCAGACATCTCAGGTAACAACTCTATTCGCCTAACTGACCCTCTACCTAAATTCTTTGGACAGTTAGGGGGAAGGTCAGAGTTTCTCCCTGAGTCTTTGGGACCCTGATTATTTTCAGCTAGAAATACTCTGAATGCCCAAGAGATATTTGAGAGTGGCAAGTTTTGCTCCTCTACAATGAAAAAAATCAGTATTAAATTCAATTCCAACTCACAAATCAAAATTTCATTTTCTATTTAGTTCATCCTCAGTGATATAAAGAGTAGCAAGTGTTGGCACATTATAATAAAATATCTCAACAAAACTTGTCTAATGAATGGGGCCTGAAAACATATGACCTCTCTGTACATAAATGAGTAGAACAAGTGAATGTCTTGGAAACAAAACTTGAAGCTATCATTTATTTTAAAATTTATTTGAGAAAGCCAGAAATTTGAGTTGCTACAAATTGTAACATTTAGAAAGCCGGGGATGTGAGATCCCATGAATTTTAACTAAGAAAATCCTTGTAGCCGTGAAGAATTTAAAAACTTTTCCTCTCAGCTTTTAGAAATATTAAGCCAATTTAAAGGTTCACAGCATTCAAACCATCCTCTGTTTCAGGAGGTACCAGTCTTGACTTAGAAAATTGGGACTAAAGAGATGTGGTGAAGGAAGCAAGTCTTGCGGAAAGTATGGTTGCTTAATCATACTTTCATGAGATGATTGAAATCATGAGATGCTTTCAAGTCGTTGAAGAGAGAGGTAAAAAAAAAAAACAAAAAACACCAAAACTGAACTGAATAGATAAAGCATAATTGTGAATGTTATGGAAGTAAATAAAAGTAAAGCACATCACCCATAGTGTGACTGCAAATAACTCCATCATTATAGGCACACCTTGTTGGTCATTTGTTGCTCCCCAAAACGCACAACTTTTAAATTGGCATTTATGTACAAATAAGAAAACAAATTTTCTGGTGCATTTACCCCCACTTGTAAAAATGCCTGCAGCCAATGTTAGCTGCATGCAGATTGATTTTTGATTCTTTAAGAGCTTTTCATTGCTTCCTCAGTAATACCCTTTTCTGTAGGCACTCATTAGGGAACAATGTCATAAATTCTCTTGACAGTCACAGCTTGACCTTTCTTTTGTATTTAAAGTCAGAATGTTGGCTTCATAAAAAGCAGGCATTATAATGCTTGAGAGAGTTGTGTATGCATTATTTTGCCAACCAAAAATATAGTAACTTTTATATAAATAAAGCCAATTGTTTTGTCTAAGAAAGTAGAACAGCTATTTCTTTTAAAAATAAATAGTTGAGTTTGTATATATTTATCTTTGACTTAGAATCTCAGTTTCAAGTAGTAGTTTTATTCTATATAGAGTCAAATTTTATACTGAAATAAAATGGAGTATGGAAGTTAAACATGTTTCCAAATTCTCCAGAAATAGTGTGTGAACTTATAAAAGCTTCTTGTACATTTTGAATAATTCCCACGAGGGGGGGAAATACGTTATGCAGTCATGTTCATAGTTGTCACATGTTGGGTTCCCCAAGAAGACTCTGACCTGAGGTTTAGCACGAGGATGTTATGTCTTGGGAGCAACACCTGCAGGAAGGAGGAGAAGGAAATGAGAATGGGCAGGGGCCCAGCTGCAGCCTGGGCTGACTCCTTAGGGATGTGCATGGAGACTGGCTCTTCAGATGTGACTGAGGGGGACTAGCATGACCAGACCTTTATATCCTGGCATCGATCAGCTGTTGGCATGGGGCTCCAGAAGGGGAATGGGCACGGGAAGGCCAAGGCTTCCTGCAGGCTTGACAGCTGAAGGTCAGCTGAAGACAGCGCCTCGCACAGCTGAGGCAACCAGTCTTTCCTTGGAACTGGTTCACGTTACAGAGTCCTGGTGGATATATTCTGAGTATGCGCTCTTCTGGACTCTAGTCCTCATCTGATTTCAAAGCTGTTCATGACTGAGAAATTATTATTGGGAAAATGTACTATGTGTATACTTTAACTGTTTTTAATCTAGAAAACTTTGAGCTGAAGTTAAGCTTTGAGCTGAGAACTACTTGGTAAAAATAAGTATTTTGTTTTTACAGTTGTTAAATTTCCTCTGGTTGTATGTGAGGATTATGAATACTGAAAATCCTTTGTCGTTTTATTACATTACTGGAAGCGGAGACCCACCAAGGGTGCTTTGTTTACACAGGTATTTCTGAAACATTTGAAGCCTTTGTTCAGAGGCTTTCTCCCAGTTCCTGAGAAAATACTATGTGGAACCAAGAGGGGGCAGCAGAGGGCCAGCAGAGCAGTGCGCCAGAGGTAGAGGAAACGTCAGCGACTCCTCAGTGAGATAAGCCACTCAGGAAAGATCACGGGCTGGGACTCCCCTAGTGGTCCAGTGGTTAAGAATCCGCCTGCCAGGGGACACGGGTTCAATCCTTGGTCGGGGGAGATTCCTCATGCAGCGGAGGAACTAAGCCCTGTGCCACAACTACTGAAGCCTTGCCCTAAAACCTGTGCTCTGCAACAAGAGAAAATAACTGCAGTGAGAAGCCTGGTACTGCAACTAGAGAGAGCCCCAGGTGGCCGCATGGAAGAGAATTCTCCACAGGCTTTGAATTCCCAGGTAGCAGAGGCTACGTCATGTCCGTTTTTATATTCAGTATCTAGCACATACTAGGTGCTCAATGATTATTAATAAAAATTAATTGTAATACTGAGAAGATTGTTCCTCTATTTTGACCTTTTTCTATAGATAAATTTTTATTTGCAGTATAATTTATTTATGGTATAAGTACTTGTGCACAGTTAGCACAAGAAACAATTTTATTTGATTCTTTTTGCACATTGCTAGTAATAAACTTCTACACTGTTCAGCTGGGAGTTCACACACACACAAAAATTCTGTCTAGGCTTGTCTCTAGAATTGTTGATTGGTACAGAGTTAAGAATTTATCTCCTGTCACATGCATGGAATCCTAGATATTATTTATTGCTATAAATAAGTCAAGATCTAATTTTCTTAGATACAGGGATATTTTCTTTGTACGCTAAATACAGTAAGTTCCATATTTTTGGAGATGAATTCAGCAGCTCATGAATTATGTATTCTGGCTTTTCTCTCAAAAATCACTTTTCAGTACTTTTTCATAACTAATTACATACACTCCTTGAAAGAATCAGGCAAGGGTAGTGAGTCTCTGAAATTCTCAAGTAACAACTCATATAAAGATTTAAAAGTCACAGAGGAAGTGAAAATTATGCCTTGCTAAAGGCTTACACATTACTTGTAAATTTATTCAAATATTACCATTATTTTGGATAGTTGGTATTTGATGTTAATAATTTACATAAATGTTTCTGTGTCTTAAAACACAATTCAAACTGACTTAAGGAAATAAAAAAATCTATTTTGTGTTTCAGGGAGACTGAATCTAGGAATTTAAATGAGGTCTTCAGGATTTTCTTTTTCCATCACTTATCTCTTTTATGTTTGTAGTTTAATTCTATTCCACTACCACAATTCCTTCACAAAGAGTACATATCATTCCACTAAGTACCTCCCAAAAAGATAGGACTTGCTGATTTGGGGCTATTAGAGGCAGACTGAATACCTAGCTTTAGCTCTGCCCATTCCTCTGCTACTTCCTGTGGCCAGGGCAGTGGACAACCAGGCCTGTCAAGTCTTGGTCACATAATCATCTCTTACATCATGAAGGTGAGGCACTGTGATTTTTAGCCCCTCATTCTCCAAGCTAGGGTCAAGGTAGGGCATTACCCAAAGAAAGTGGGGAGTCCAATACCAAACAAGTTTAGGAGTTACAAAAAGAGCTTGGGAAGATGAAAACACGTACCAAAACAAAACTCAAAGAGATGTCTGTTATATTTAACCAAACATATGCAACTTCATTTGGAGAAGGCAATGGCACCCCACTCCAGTACTCTTGCCTGGAGAATCCCATGGATGGAGGAGCCTGGTAGGCTGCAGTCCATGGGGTCGCAAAGAGTCGGACACGACTGGGCGACTTCACTTTCACTTTCACTGTCATGCATTGGAGAAGGAAATGGCAACTCACTCCAGTGTTCTTGCCTGGAGAATCTCAGGGACGGGGGAGCCTGGTGGGCTGCCGTCTATGGGGGTCGCACAGAGTCGGACATGACTGAAGGGACTTTAGCAGCAGCAGCAGCATGCAACTACATTATAGTTTCTGACAATGACAATGAGTTGATTCCAATGCCTTTAATGGCAGTTCCTGGAATATTTTCTAGAGGTTAAAACAGATAACTATCCATATTCTTTGGAAAGATGCTAACAAGGAATATATTCATAAGCTTTTTTTTTTCAATTCCTGGTTCAGTGGGTGGGGCATATTTTTATTATCTTTTGTGGTAGACTCTAAAGTAATGAGTCTCCTTTCTGAGGTCAATGAGTGTCAAGTTTTTTGATCTTAGTGATTATAGCTTTTAAGATTTTTTAATAATCTGGATTTTCCCTATTTTAGAATCTTTACTACCAATTAAATGCATTTTCCTTTTGATAAAGTAGTTCATTTTACTACAAAGTTCACCTTATTTTAAGGAGTATGGGCTTTGATAACCTAGAATAAACACACATTTAATGAAGCACTCCCCCACCTCCCTTTTTAACTGTATAGTTCAAGTAACATCCATGCCATTAAGGGATCAATGTCTAGCAGTTGAGTGGAGTTGCTCAAAGGGTGCTGCCTTTCATTTAAGAATCCTCAAAAGACAATAACAGTTTCTCTTAATGCATTTTTTTGTCTAATTTTATCATATTTGTTAGAGATACCTGGATGCTCAGAGATACTTCCCATAGCTTGAAAAATAGTTTAGCACATTTCCACAAGCTGTACTGTATTTTCTGGCTGTTTTCTTTCTTATTTTATTTTATTTTATTTTTGCTGTTGTTCAGCAGCTAAGTCATGTCTGACTCTGTGACCCCATGGACTGCAGAACGCCAGGCTTCACTATCTCCTGGAGGTTGCTCACATTCATATCCATTGAGTTGGTAATGCTAACCATCTCATCCTCTGCTGCCTCCTTCTTTTGCCTTCAATCTTTCCCAGCATCAAGGTCTTTTTCAGTGAGTTGGCTCTTCCCATCAGGTGGCCGAAGTATTGGAGCTTTAGGTTTAATATCAGTCCTTCCAAAGAATATTCAGTGTTGATTTCCTCTAGGATGGACTGGTTTGATCTCCTTGCTGTCCAAGGGACTCTCAAGAGTCTTCTCCAGCACTACAACTCAAAAGCATTAATTCTTTGGCACTCAGCCTTCTTTATGGTCCATCTCTCACACCTGTACATGACTACAGGAAAAGTCATAGCTTTGACTATACAGACCTTTGTTGGCAAAGTGATGTCTCTGATGTTTAATACGCTGTCTAAATTTCTGGCTTTAAACTATCAAATTTTTCTTGCTGTGGTATGTAATGTTCTTCATATTTCTCTCATGTTTTGCTATAGTCATACTTGTATATTTTATTCACTGAACAACAAACCTTTTATAGCACATTAGTAAATAAAATGTACTGGTTTAAAAATCCATAAAGATAGCTGGTGGGAGGCTGCTGTACAGCACAGGGAGCTCACTTTGGTGCTCTGTGATGATCTAGGGGGTGGGATGGGGGATGGGCTGGGAGGGAGGCTCAAAAGGGGATGTATGTATACATAGGGCTGATTCATGATGTTGTTCAGCAGAAACTAACACTATATTGTAAATCAATTATATTCCAATAAAAAATATATAAAGATGTGCACTGCAGACACTTTTCAGGGCATATCTTAGCCTCTTTAAATCTGTGGTGGCGTCTTCACTCACCAGCACTTCAGGATTACAGGAGCTCTCAGGATGAATCAAGTTGACTTTCAGTTCCCTCTCCCTGATGTACATTCATGTATCATAATTCTGATCACTGATGCTCTATCACTTGCTCAAGTTCTTGCCTTCAACTTTCAGCTTGCTTTGTGCCTTCTTCTAAGATCGACTCTTGGATTATGAATAAGTTCTCTTTTTCCTTTTTAATATTTGATAGGTAGCTGTTCCTATAAGCCTTGCCTGAATTCCCAATTCTGATGACTCTGCTTGCAGACCTCAGGCCTGGCGTCCTTCATATCTGTACTCCTTATCCAGTGTTCCTGTGTCCCAGACCCCTCTATTAGTGGAGAGGCCACAGGCTAGCCCAGCTGCTGTGTGTTCTGTTTTGCAGCTCTATCACTGATCATTCAGACCTAGCTTTTAGCAAGATCCAGGATGACTGATACTGAGGGAATATGAAAAATTTAGAACCAAATAACACAGGACAATATCAGAAAGCAGGAGAAGAGTTTCTACCAAATGAGTCAAAGAGAACGGTTCCATCAGATGAGAGTGGAAGTAGCCAAGGAATGAAGTTAGGGAGAAGAGACAGGGAACAGTGGAAGGGAACGATCCCTACTGAATATTGGACTAGGGGAGGTTCTCTCCTGGTCTATCCTATAACCCAGGTTTCCATATTGCAGGCAGATTCTTTAACATCTGAACCACCAGGAAAGTCCCAGAATACTGGGATGGGTAGCCTATCCCTTCTCCGGGGAACTTCCTGACCCAGGAATTGAACTAGGGTCTTCCCTGGTAGCTCAGACGGTAAAGCGTCTGCCTCCAATGTGGGAGACCCGGGTTTGATCCCTGGGCCGGGAATATCCCCTGGAGAAGAAAATGGCAACCCACTCCAGTACTTTTGCCTGGAAAATCCCATGGACTGAGGAGCCTGGTAGGCTACAGTCCATGGGGTCGCAAAGAGTCGGACACGACTGAGCGATTTCACTTCACTTCACTTCTCCTGCATTGCAGGCTGAATGGATACACAAGTAAACCCATACATATGGTGTCTACAAGAGACCCATTTCAGATCTAGAGACACATACAGACTGAAAGTGAAGGGATAGAAAAAGGTATGCCATGCAAATGGAAATCAGAAGAAAGCTGAGTAGCGATACATGTATCAGACAGACTTTAAGATAAGGACTGCTACAAGAGACAGAGAAGGACATTCCATAATGATCAAGAGATCAGTTCAAGAAGACATAGAGTTGTAAATACATGCACCCAATATAGGAGCACCTCAGTGTATAAGGCAAATGTTAACAGACATAAAGGGAGAAGTCGACAGAAATAGAAAAGCAACAAGTAAGTCTACAACTCTTGGAATTTTACCTAGTGGGCTGGTAACTCATGCTCACTCCCAGGAGTTATTCAACCCCCAAAGTGATTTCCATTACAGAATTTTTAAAATGTTTTTCTTTCCCAATACTTCTAGGAAATGCCTAAATAGTAGGCAAATATTCACTAAGTTCTAATACGCACTAAAGAATGTGACCATTATCTCCCAAATAATCAGCGTCTGATCTTTTCCCCTGCACAAGAAGGTGTTTTATGGCTCTAGCCTGGAAAGGAGTTCTGAGGTCTGGGGCTGGATGTTGGGATGAAGCACACCAGAAAATGCAGTGTCCATTGTAGAGCTTGGGTGGAGATTTCCATCCTTTTCCAAATAAAAAGTATCTGAATAGACCATTACCTTCAAAAAGAATAAGCAGAGAGCTGAATATATAGCACAGAGCAGAGGCTGGCATCCAGAACAGCAGAGAGTTCCTGGGGTTAAGAAGCAGAGCCTGGAGAGTGCCTGCTCTGAAAACCCATGGATAGAGTCAAGGGGTTTCATCTACAGGTGGTGAAGTCCCAGTAACAGGGTTTTTCTTAAAGGTTAATTTCTCTTTAATGGAAGTGTCCTAATCAACAGTATAAATGTGATGTGACTTGGTGTCTACTAGAAAAGCAAGGAGGCAGTGTAGGTCTTCCGCTGCCAGAAGCTGTGACAAGCTTCCTCTTTTGGAGAAGGCTGGTTTTCTGGGTGATAAAGATAGAAAAGCAGGATAACAGAACTGCCAAAAATGCCTGATGAACCACGGGAACCTCACACTTCAGAGCTGTGGGTAACCCAGAGTTCCCTTAGTTGAATACTTGCTTGCTTGTCCAACTCTGAAGTAATTTAAAATGATTGCCTCTGGGAAAAATTGCAGAAGAGATTGACAGAAAACTATTGTATTTTGTTATATATGTTTCACATATAAATTATGTGTATATATTGCCTTTTAAAATAAAATTAATGTGAAAAGTAATAAAAGAACATATTAGCTAAAGCATTTTCATATTCATTGAACAAATGTGTGTTAAGAATTCACTGTATGCCTGGCTCAGTGCTCTGAGCTAGGAATTGGAATAAAACAGGGTTCCTACCCTGAAGGACCTCACACTGTTGGAAGATGACCGAAGGATTATGAGAGAAACATGAAACAAATATAGTAGAGAACATTCCCATTAAGTGCTAAATGCAGTGTATGAGTTGAGCATGTGTGTGTGCTAAGTCGCTTCAGTCGTGTCTGACTCTTTGTGACCCCATGGACTGCAGCTTGCCATGGGACCCCCTTGGGATTCTCCAGGCAAGGATACTGGAGTAACAGAGAATACAGGTAGTGGAATGAGGTGCAGAGAGCTGGGTGAGAATCAACAAGCACTGTCTGGGATAACTTGAAATCAGTCTGCTTAAAATGTCGAGGACCTCCTGGGAGCACCCTATTGTTACAATTAACTCTGGAGGCAAGAAAGGAAAGGCCATAGAAACTCAAATGTTTAATTGGTTAAAAGAGAATTATGGAATATTTGGAATACTTGAAAATCATATCTGGTGAATTTCATACAAATAGCAATATGGGTCTTTGCTGGTGGCTCAGTAGTAAAGAATCCCCCTGCCAAGAGACTTGGTTTTGATCCCAGATCCGGGAAGATCCCACACACCTTGGAGCAACTAAGCCCATATGCCACAACTATTGAGCTGGACTAGGTTGCCATGCCCTTCTCCAGGGGATCTTCCCGACCCAGGGATTGAACCTGCATCTCTTACAGCTTCTGCTTAGAGGTGGATTCTTCACCACTGAGGCACGGGGGAAGCGAACTCAGAGTTCTCTTAGTTGTATACAGTACATCCTAAAACCTACCCCTCGAGATGTAGTCTCACGTGATCACTGGCCACATTTCTATCATCAAAATGATGCACAGCTTTTCAAAAACTGGGACTCAGGTTGCAACATTTCTGCCTCATAACGAATTATGAATAATTTTATGTTTTCAACGCTCAGTTGTGACCGACTCTTTGCGACCCGTGGACTGTAGCACACCAAGCTCCTCCGTCCATGGGATTCTCCAGGCAAGAATACTGGAGTGGGTTGCCATTTCCTTCTCCACTAATATTATGTAGCTATTTCACTGTTCACTATGATTTAAAAATAGAATGGAAACTGTTCATGTTATAACATCTAACTTTTGCATACTAATTATGCAGACATCAGGCTCATACAAAACGTCCACATATAGGAAAACAGAAAAGGAGGGGTAGTATTTTAAAAATATTATCTCTGGCATTTTTTGATGATGAAACTGTGATTCACTTGATTTGTTTTTAAACTTTAATTTGTTCATGTATTGTTTAATGGATAGATTTTCTTTTTTAGAAAGCGCCAATGCAATAATGTATTGAGTGCTAAATGTGCGGAAGATCAGAGCTTAGGTACAAGTGGGAACAAAAACAAGAGAAGGAGCTTTTCTTAAGAAAGTTGTATTGCAGCAGGGGAAATGAGACACACAAACACAAGCATAGGAAGCAGCAAATGTATTAGGAGGGCTCAGAATAAGTGCCAACCACGTGCAGTGAAAGAAGAGATGGTGACTGCCACCTTGTCTTATTTTTTCATTTACTTGTTGTGCATACAGGTCAGCTTTAGACCAGTGAACATCAAAGCTAAATCCATAAAATCCATCTGTGTGCACCTTTAATGTTTTATTTACCACGCATATTTCAGAACCTTGTTGCTGTAGTTTATTGAATCTCTTTCTCCCAGATTTGGAAAAGTGTTTTAAAGGAAGAACAAAGGTAATTTAAATTCAACAGACCTGTTTTGACGTGACTCTGATTAATTGGAAACACACCTGGGAATTACAGCAGCTTAAAGACAACTCTCAACTCAATTTCTGGTCTAAAAATAAAGTCACAGTGAGTACTGAATGTGAAAATAACCTTTTATGAGGCTTTTATGGTGAGGACTTTAAAAGCTGCCATAATTTACGCAATGGTTTATAGAAGTTCAACGGTTGCAGTCTTGACTTTCTGAGCATTTCTGAAGCATGAGAAAAGAAATCTTTTAGCAAATATGAAATCTCATCTTACTCTTTTCAGAATGGCCATCTGACATCAAGATGGAAAGCCATACACAGCATAATAGGATGAAAGGATATCAAATATTGACAGTATCTGTCATTTCATTTCAATACAGTATTGTGATAGTTATACAGGTCACATGTAGATGCTATTCAGTGTTTCAATAATAGGGTGACAGAATGACTACAATATAGAGTTAAGCATTTTATTTTATTAATCAGTTTTATTCTTTATTTTAGGCTATAAAGAGACAAATATGGCAGGTTCACAATGATTAAATTGGCAGGCAAACAGAGTTAAGTAACCAGAGTTTAAATTAAATTATTCAGAATATATTAAAAGTACAATGAACAATAAAAGCATTTGGGGAATTACAAAAGAAGAGGACAATTAAGCATATTTTGATTTTGCTTTGAATTTATTCATATGGAAATTTTAAGATGTTTACTCAAAGAGAAAGAAGAAATACTTTCTTTGATATATATATATATAAAGATAGAGATAAAGAATTAATATCAAACTTTTACAGGAATGTTTTGCAGGGCAAAGACCTCTTCTGTTGCAAAGACCTCTCCATGTTCTAGAATGCAGGTCCATTTCATTATTGTGGAGTTCTGGTAATATACAGCCACGACTTTTCAACTCTACTGACTGCAACTTACAGAAAGAAATACACTGTGGATTCACAGTATCTGAAGTAAGCCAAGAAGATAATCTAGTTCATTCCCTCCCTTTGAATCTGAATCATGTCAGCTATTGGCACAACCGTGAAGCTTTTCTATTCTTAACGCCACTGTGATTCAGCTCATCTGTAAAATGAGGCTAATAAGATCTGCCTCATTAGAGCTAGGATTAAATCAAAGGATATAGGCAAAAGACCCAGTATGAACATCATACACTTAGAAGGCAGTTTAAAAAAAAAGTGGCTATTAAGTGCTATAATAATGGTAATAACTAATAAACTAATATGGCAACCTCTTTTAAATTGTAAAAACATTTGCTTTTCAAGAAACATTTTCTCTTACATGTCTCTTAGATAACTGAATTTCGTGGCACTAGTGGTAAAGAACCAGAGAAGGAAATGGCAACCCACTCCAGTGTTCCTGCCTAGAGAATCCTGTGGACAGAGGAGTCTGGTGGGCTGCCGTCTAGGGTGTCGCACACAGAGTTGGACACGACTGAAGCGACTTAGCATACATGCATGCATTGGAGAAGGAAATGGCAACCCACTCCAGTGTTCTTGCCTGGAGGATCCCAAGGACAGAGGAGCCTGGTGGGCTGCCGTCTATGGTGCCGCACAGAGTTGGACACGACTGAAGCGACTTAGCAGCAGCAGCAGCAGCTGTGGTAAAGAACATGCCTGTCAATGCGGGGGACATAAGAGACGTCGGTTGGATCCCTAGGTCAGAAAGATCCTCTCGAGGAGGGCATGCCAATCCATTCCAGTATTCTTGCCTGGAGAATCCCATGGATGGAGGAGCCTGGCAGACTGCAGTCCTTGGGGTTGCAAAGAGTTGGACACGACTGAAGCAACTTAGCACACACACACGCTACAACTCATACTCCACATCTAGCTCTTAACGGCAACGTTCTCTGCTTTATTTATGTTTCTCTCATAATCCTTCGGTCATCTTCCAACAGTGTGAGGTCCTTCAGGGTAGGAACCCTGTTTTATTCCAATTCTTAGCTCCGAGCACTGAGCCAGGCATGCAGTGAATTCTTAACACACATTTGTTCAATGAATATGAAAATATTTTAGCTAATATATTCTTTTATTACTTTTCACATTAATTTTATTTTAAAAGGTAATATATATACATAACTTATATGTGAAACATATATAACAAAATACAATAGTTTTCTGTCAATCTCTTCTGCAATTTTTCCCAGAGGCAATCCCTTTTAATTACTTTAGCGCTTCCTGCTTCATATTTCTTAATGATATGCATATAATCCTATTTTTTGATTATTCACTTTTACACATTATCAGTTGACTTTCCAGTATGATGGCTGAGCATTTACCTCCCTGAAATCTTCATCTCCTCCGGCTTGTCTAGATTCAACTAATTGCTTACATTCTTATGACTGTGTGAATCATATTTATAGCTGAACACTTTAGGAATTTACTAAAATTGCATTTTCTTTTAAACTTTTTTTTTGACACTAGTCATAACCATGCTCTATTCATTAGGTTGGTTTTATCCAATTTTGCTAATTTTTCACAGTAGGCTTTCAGTACCATTTCCCCCAAGATCATTCTTCTCAGGTAATCTCTCAGTTCTAATTATCTTGTTATGGAATGATTCATCTGGAGATCTCCAATCATTTTCTGTTTGAACTGACTGCTCTCTAGGGATACTGCTAAGCACTTGTCCAGAAACTTCCTTTGCCTGTCATCATGATAAAAATGCCCTTGTTTTTCCTCTAATTGGAGATCCTGTTTTCTTGATACCCCTCTTCTCTTCTTTCTAGCTTACTCCCTTGTTTCATTGGAGTACAACCTCTAATTATCTCCTGAGAATGGGTGCAAGGAAAATACAATATTTGAGAATTCGTACATCTAAAAATATATTTTACTGTAACACAGTAAGCAGGCATTGATTTCTACACTGAAAGATTTTCTTCTTTATAATACTGAAAGTGCTGCTCCACACTCTTTAAGAAAAAGGTGTTGCTGCTGACATATCACATTTGGTTCCTTATTTTTCATGGCATACTTATTGTCTTTTTCTTTTTCTCTCTAAAAGCTTTCTCTTTACCTGAAATTTCACTTAGTTGGGCTTATTTTTCATCTTTTTATCTGCCACTTAGTGAGCTCTTTTAATTTGAAAACTTATTCTAGGAAGTTTTCTTATTCTTTTATGAAAAATATCCTTAAAATATTTTCTTGTTATTTATTTTATTCTTAAATTATTTTATTTTATCATTTTTTATTACCTTATTACAGGATTTTATGATGATTCCCTGTTTCATCTGATTTCTCTTTTGGAAACGTCTATGATTCAAATATTGTACCTCCTGATCCATCTTCTTCATTTCTTATCTTTTATTTGCCATCTCTCTGTATTCTGGCTTCTGAATAGTTTCCTTGACATCATCTTTCATCATTACTATTGAATTTTTCATCTCTGTCACCATGTTTTTTTAATCATATTCTCTTTTTTCCCCACCAAATGTTCCTTTGTACTGCAAGAAAGTCTTGCAATTTTTTTCCTATTTGAGAATAACTGAACTTTCTTCTCCTTCTAAGGTCTTCATTTCAAGTATTATTTTTGTCTCTATTTTTCATGTTAGAGGCTTCTTCTGATGTCTCATTAATCTTCTCTTCTCATTTTAAAGGTGAGAACTAAAAAGCTGTCAACATTGAGCCAGCCTCTGGGAACTAGGAAGGAGAAATACAAGGGGTTCAACATTCCCTAGGTCTGTATTCGTTTCATTCGCTTGATTTTCACATGGTTCCAGGCACAGCACGTCCCACTTCAAAGATCTTCTCTCTTGTCTTCAAGAATAAAACTCGAGTCTTTCTTTGGTGTGAAGAGAGGCGGTCACCCCACTGCAGAGACTGATGGAAGGAACCTATAGATCAAAGCACTTAACATTCCACCAGTTATTTATTTTCAGCCTCTGCCTTCTTTGTAAGTTCTAAGTCTTTTGTGAATTCTTGATGTAAATTGTGTTGACGCTGTATGCTCTCTCCTCTGCTGCCTCTCTGCTCTGAATTCACCCTTTTTAAAAATAATTAAATTTACTTATTTATTTTAAAAAATTTAACTGAAGGATAATTGCTTTACAGAATTGTCTTGGTTTCTGCCAAACATCACCATGAATCAGCCATAGGTCCTTTTACGTGCTCGGTGAATACAGAGCAAGCCCAAGGAGTATTTTGCTTAGCAGGCGGCAGCAGCTAAGCTTTGCCACCAGAGGGTGCTAGAGAGATATCGCAGGACGCAGGCTTTTCTTCTGGTTCCAGTGGGTTCCTCTTGTCTGGCTCCTGCAGCCTGGAAATGGGTACTCCTGAAGCCCTAGGCTCCTTCAGTGCTGGCAGCTGCTCCAGTGCCCAGCCGGCGGATCTCTTCGGGCGGCCCAATCCAGGAGCCAGCAGCTTCCTCAGTGCCTACAGCCCTTGGCCGTTTTACAAGTGCCTCCAGCGAGTCATCTGCCCTTGAATAGTTTTAGCTGGCACCCGGTGGAGGGTAAATTTTTAGGAAGTTTCACGAGCGCAACATCACATCATCCTCTTTGCATCCAGAGAGCCACTTCTGTGCCCTCTCCAGCAAGGTCAGGATCTCAGCCTTGGGGTGGAAGTAGGTTAATCCTCATCTCATCCTGAGAGGGCGTGGCTGCTCCTTATATCCAGGATTCCTATATTCTTTAGTTATTTTTACTTCTTCCTAGCTAACCCTGCGGAGAAGGCAATGGCACCCCACTCCAGTACTTTTGCCTGGAAAATCCCATGGTCAGAGGAGCCTGGTAGGCTGCAGTCCATGGGTCGCAAAGAGTTGGACACGACTGAGGGACTTCACTTTCACTTTTCACTTTCATGGGCATTGGAGAAGGAAATGGCAACCCACTCCAGTGTTCTTGCCTGGAGAATCCCAGGGACAGGGGAGCCTGGTGGGCTGCCGTCTATGGGGTCGCACAGAGTCGGGCACGACTGAAGCGACTTAGCAGCAGCAGCAGCAGCAGCAGCTAACCCTGGGTGCTCCAATGCCATTAGTTAGTGGTTCTTTATGTTAAACCATCCCTTTGCAAATGACAGTGACTTGGCCCAACTGCTATTATCACCTTGAGCCTGCCCTTCAAGCTGGCAAGAGGCTAAGTGTCCCCATTGATTAAGAGTGGCAGGCAGTGCTCTTCTCCCCTGGGTATCCTGACTGCCCTGTGCTCTGCTCTCCACCTCCAAATACATTTTTAAAGAGTGCTGAATTATTTTTTATTATTTTTGGAATTCACAAGGAAAATTGATACTCCTGGGCAATAAATGGGTGCAGTTCTGTGCCTCTAGAAATACCTCAACTCAGACTGTCCTCATCTTTCAAAATTACTCAATGTAACTATATCAAAGAGCCTTTCTCGACTCTTTCTCTCTCTTGAAATTAGTTGTTTGTTTGTTTTTTACCTCTTGCTCCCCTAGGGTGCAAGCTCTTCACAGGTCTGTCTTCCTGAGTTTTCAGTGAACCCTTTCTCTTTCTATCCCTAGACCCAGCACATTGCCCTTTTGCACATATTAAGAACTCACTAACCTCTGTGAAATAAATGAACGTGTTTAATTTTTAAGGAACCTAATTTACAGTTTCTTCCATAGAGAAATGAACTATGACTATAAAGCAAAATTAAGGTGAGATTTCAGGAGGGGGAAAAATATTAAATGGTAGGTTGATTCTCCCTTGACGTGTAGCCCTACTTCCTCTGCTGTCTCAATTACAGCTGCACCACCGCCCTCCCACGGCCCCTGCCAGCACCCCCCCATACTGAAGCAGCTGTCGGACCAGCTTGAACTTGGAGCTTTTCACAACTCACGCGTTCTGATCAAAGTGACACAGGTGCTTCTAATTTAGTTCAAGCAAAATGACACTTCTACTTTAGGTAAAAAAATTGTCAGTGTATTCCTGTATTTTGGTCGACATTTACATTTATAGGTCAACAGATATAACTCAGAATCTCTAGTTCTCAAAAAATTTTAGAAATTACCATTTCATGCGACATATTAAGTCGCTTCAGTCATGTATCACTCTTTGCAATCCTATGGACTGTAGCCCACCAGGCTCCTCTGTCCATGGGCTTCTCCAGGCAAGAATACTGGAGTGAGTTGCCATCCTCACCTCCAGGGGCTATTCCTGACCCAGGGATCAAACCAACATCTCTTATGTCTTCTGCATTGGCAGGAAGATTCTTTACCATTGAGGCCATTTGGGAAGCCCTAGCATTTCATAGCTCCCTTAAAGAAACCAGTTTAACTAGGCTGGGATTCACTTGGGCTGGAATTTGACACAGACATGAGAACGCCTACACTGGATGACTATGGCTACCAACTACCTGTTTCTGATGAAAACAAGACATTAGCTTACAATAATGACAGAAAAAGTTAACTCTACCTATGAAGCAACAACTCCTGAATTTTCTGGTTACTATCTCAATGATCTTCTTTGAAACAAAAGTATTTGAATATATGCTAATTAGGTTCCTAATTTGTCAGACACTGTGCAGGTTGGTAAAGATATATTAAATAAAGCTTAGAGTACCCAGGTTGTTCCTGGAAGGCCTCACTGAATATACTGATATGTTTATTAGGCACACAAAATCCTCATAATGTTTGTATTTGATGAGCGTTTGTACGCACTTCAAAACCAACATGAAACCTGTACATGGGCAATAATTACTATCTCCATTCTACAGTGAAAAGGTGCCTGAGCAGTAGAGGGCTTGCCTATCATCAGTTACACAGTCAGGATGTTGAAAAATAAGGATTTTAATGATGAGCTCTGTCCACTGTTCTAGCTGGGATGTGTGCATAACTTCGACAGAGTAAACTATAAAAAGAAGATCAGCACTTTAATTCACTGTTCAATTCTTTCTCTTTCTTCTACTGGAATTCCTGCATGGATGTGTCCCCCACCCCCCACCCCCCCACCCCCGGCCGCAACCCTCCTCTCCCCCAACCCCCACACCCCACCCCCGCTGCCAAAGAAAATCAACTAATTAAACACTAAATCCAGTACTTCTCTAAGTGACCTTTAAACAAATCAATTCAAGGGAATGTTCTCTCAGTGACTTTAGGGAATTACTTACACAGCTGTTTTGGAAAAACAAATTCTTCCTTAAAGATTTTAAATAACGTCATCAGCAAACTGCAAGTAAATAGATCCAGAGCTACGATGGAAGATCCGGGCAAAGCAAACGGTCATAAATCCATCCATTCATTTATTGAGCAAATGTTTCTTGTACTCCTCCCTTGTTCTATTCACTGAGATGGGCATATATAGATAGAAAAATAGCAATCTCTTGTGGTCAGCGTTCTAACAATCATAAGCCAAATGCTGTGGGGAACCCAGAGGTGAGACTGATCTACTTGTTTGGGGGAAATTAGGGAAACTGGAGAAGACATGTAGTTGAGTCTTGAGGATGGATTGAGCAGTTCAGGAGAAGAGGAGGAGGGAAGGTCTTTCCCAGGAGAGGGACCAATTTATTCGAAGGCTGGAAGTTGTAAAAACATACAGTATATTTTCGGCAAGAGGAGGAATCCAATACAAGAGTAGACTGCATAGGAGGCTGGAAGGATAGTTGAGTGTCATATCTGAAGGAACCTTTGGGCTATGATTTGTTTGCTCTTTGGCTTCCCAGGTGACTCAGTGGTAAAGAATCCACCTGCTCATGCAGGGAGATGCAGGAAACTCGGGTCTGAGCCCTGGGTTGGGGAGGATGCCCTGGAGAAGGGAATGCTACCCACTTCAGTATTCTTGCCTGGAAAATTCCATGGACAGAGGAGCCTAGCAGGCTGCAGTCCATGGGGTTGCAAAGAGCTGGACACAACTGACCAGCAGGCAGCAGAGAGGCAGAAACCGGATAGATTTTGGAGATATGATTGATAAAACCCAGCAGTTAGGTTGAAAGTAGAAGAGATACCCAGTGCCAAAAGCAAGGAAGAAATATTAAGAAGTAAACGGATCTGGAACTCATCCTGAATGTGGCATTCTCTCTTCAGTGGAAGAGGAGGAATAATTTCATGCCTTAATTTTGTGCTTTTCTGTCCTGCAGGCCCTTTTTCTTTCATATTGCCATTAGGACGAGCCTTTGGTTTCATTTCTTATCTTAGTGTTCTGCTTTCTTTCAGAAAATAGTTTATGACTGGCTCAAAGATCCTGTTCTCTATCATTTAACTCTTCCTTATTAGCGATGATACTTTAGAGGAGGCTTGCTGTTGTTCAGTTGCTAAGTCACGTCCAGCTTTTTGTGACCCCCTGAACTGCAGCACTTCAGGCTTCCCTGTCACTCACTACTCTGAGCAGGCTAGTCTCTTCATAACATGCAAGAGAATGTGTATTTCCACCTTGGAAATATACAGATATACATAGTACAGAAATACCACCCAAAGGTTCAGGAGAAACGTCTAGTGGTCTAGTGGTCTGGAGCATATTGACACATCCCTTAGAAGATGAAGGAAAAATTACTGCTGCATCTGCCTCATCCAACATGAAGAAAGAAGCAAACACCTTGTGGGCCTCTTTGGATTTTTAGATAAACACGTATCTCATTTGGACTATTTACTCTAATCGATTACCAAAAGCTACCTTGAGTAAGAGGAAGAGAAGGCTCTCTATCAGGTTCAGGCTGCAATACAAGTTGCTTCCCAATTTGGGCCTTCTGTAAGAGCATATCTGATGGCTCTTGAAGAATCAGAGGTAGATAGGGATGCTATATGAAAGCTTTGGTAGGTCCCTGTGAGTCATAGCACTCCGCTTTAATAATTTTGTGACAAAGATTTGTCTTCTCTGCAGAAAATTCTCCTCCTTTTGAAAAGCCACAGGTACCTAAATGCTTGATCACGGACCATTAAGTCACCAGAGTTACCTATCATAGCAAGTGTTGACAAGAACGCTACCCGAGTCATTGGGTAGCATTTCATCATCACATGACTGTAGTCATGCAAGATCAGAATCAGCACAGAGCAACTATCACAGATGCTCGTGGCCCATGTTTCTGCCTAAGCTGCTTCTTTCATCTCAGTTTGTACCTAAGGTCTCTTGGGGAGCTCCCCACGACCAACTGACTCCAGAGGAGCAAGCGAAATTTATGGTCTGGTTTACATGGGATTCTGCACAAGATGCTGGCATCCCTCTACAGTGGAGAAAGCTGCAGGACTACAACTCCACTCTGGTGTATCCCTAAAGGACAGCGATGAGAAATCCTTCCGGGGGTGGAACTTGGAACAGTGCACAATGCTGTTCACATCTGCCTGGAAGAAGAGATGGGCAGGGGCATGGATCTACTCTGATCTCCTGATTCGTATGCAATGTGTAATGTTTGGATGAATAGTCAGAGACTTGCGAGGTACCCAGTCAGAAAATTGGTCACAAGACAGTGTAAGGAAGAGATATGTGAACAGATCTCTCTGATGGTACAGAGAATATTAAGATATTTGTGACCTAGGTTAATGCTCACCAAAAGGTGACATCAGCAAAGGAGGATTGTAATAATCATGTGAAAAGTTGCTATTCTGCAGATGTCAGCTAGAATCTGTCCCCAGCTACTGCTGTCATTCCTAAATGAACACAGAATGCAGCCATGCAAGCAAGGATGGAGGCTTTGCATGGGCTCAGTAATGTGGGCTGATCTGCCATGGCCACTGCTGTATCTCCGCCCTGCCAACAGACGAAATCCGAGACACTCATATGGCACTATTCCCCTGGTAATTTTGCCAGCCACCTACTGGAGAATGATTACATCAAGCCACTTCCATCATGGTACTTTAGGCTCACTAGAACAGACACTTTCCTGGAGATGGATTTGCTGTCCCTCTCTGCAGTGCTTCTGCCAAAACCGTTATCCATGGACATACAGAATGCCTTATTCAGCATCACGGAGTTCCACACAGCATCACCTCCAACCACTGAGCTTATTTTTGCAACAAAGGAAATGCGGCAGGGGACTTAGAATTCACTGGTCTTAGGCTGCTGTCTTATCACCCTGAAGCAGTTGGCCTGAAAGAACGGTGGAACGATCTTGAGAAAACAGCTGTGGAACCAGCTGGACAGCAACACCCTTGAGGGCTGAAGTAATTTCTCCTAGATTAGGTATACTATCTGCCTCTGAGACCAAAATAGGGTGCTGTTTCTCCCACAGCTAGACTTCAAAGGGTATTAACAGAAATAGAAGTATCCATCCATCAGCATTTTTGCTTCTTAATCCCTATGAACTCATGGAAGCAGAAAAGGGAATGGCATGGCTCAAATAACTGAAAAGCACATGTAATACATATAGACTTTGGGCATGGCTGAGTTAGCTGCTCACACCTTATCAAGAGTCTCTCTCTGCCCCTCTCAGCTCTGCTTTCTTGGCTCGTTTCATTCTCAGAAGCTTTCTAAGTGGCAGCAAAAATGAGCATTGGAAGTCCCAGACTTATATTCTATTAACAACATTAGTGCCAATGGAAGAAGAGGGCTCTTTTCCCAATACTTTTTTTAGCAAAAGCCTTCAGGCTAATTTGGTTGACCTACCATGGGTCACATGCCCATTTCTTAATAGTAATTGTGGACTCTGATATTGAATGATCAAATGAGAGCATACTCCTAGACCTGGGGCAGCCCTTTTAAACCCTGTCCATTTAACCCCATGTACTGTGTGAAGGGGTCCATAAGGAAAGCAAGGGTTCTGTGGCCAGGGCGCTTGATAACTACAATCAGTACATCTCCACTGTGTCACACGTGGTTGCCCAGTAAACACCTATACCTTCACACATTTCAACATTCCCTTTTATGTACACATTGCTCCTCTGTCACATAAGGCAACTACTACATAGACAAGAAATACCACATTCAGCTTCTGTCTAAAAGTACAAATATGTGTTGTGCAGTTACCATATTACTTGCAGGTCTGGATCTTTGCTTTGTGCCAATCTTTCTGTCAGTCTTAGATCTAGCTTCTCATGAAACAGCAGTCTATGACTAATGTACATTTGTTTAACCACCTGTAGCAAACATAGTAGACAATGGTGGAGTAAATAGAGGACAAATGTAATAAAATCCTTATTTGGGAATGAGAAGGGCGGGGGATAAATAAGCAATGATTCCACTGATCAGGGATTGCAAGTAGACAATTGCGTAAGATGGTGCAGGAAAAACCTGAGCTAACTTTTTGACCAGTGCAGTACTTACTGCCCTGGAAGGTCAGTGAGTCCCTAGGTCAGGAATCGGCAGAGAATTTCACTTGACAATTATTCTCTTGTGGCTACATTTGACTCCCCCCACCGCCCCGTCCTTTATTTTCATGCTCCTTTACCAATGTACTTCGTATTGGTAAAGTTTTGGAGGAATGTTTAGGGATTAAGTACTTTCACACCTTTGCTTGCCAGGTTTGAGGTTTCTCTGGAAGCAAAACTTCCTTAACACCTTGATAAGCATCCAGTTAATTTGCATTTGGTCAATGCTCCAGGCTAATAACTGGAATCTGAGATCACGCTGAGTCAAAGTTTCAAGAGAAATCTGGTCTACAGTTTCTTTCTTACAGGAGGTCTCAATGCTCTATCCATTTTCCATATCTCAGTTTAAAGGTTTATTATGGTGCAGAACAACTGGTTGGTTGGGATCAGTTATATCTCATCCTCTGTGTATCTCTAAGTGGTGTGAAAAGGAAAGTGCTTTCCACTGCCTTTTAACTAAAATAGATCGGAGTTTCTACTATTTTCACCTAAAAACATCCTGTTAGTGGCCCCGTGGTCTGTAGCCCGCCAGGGTCCTCTGTCCATGAAATTCTCTGGGCAAGAATACTGGAGTGAGTAGCCATTCTGTCTCCAGGGCATCTTCCCAACCCGGAAATTGAACCTGGGTCTCCTGTATTGTAGGCAGATTCTTTACCTTCAGAGCCACAAGGAAAGCCCTACCTAACACTTTTTTCTTAGACAAGGAGGAGCTGTTGAAGGGTTCTTGGGAATGATCCGGAGAATCCCATTGCAGTGTCTTCTAGATACTATTTTTATTTGCAACGTTGTCGTTAGCCTCCCTGGATTTCCATTCACTAACTTTTTCTTGGGGTGGAGAATATGCCTTTTACAATTTTCAAAGCACATGGTTATTTGAATATCTGTCTTGGATCGTCTGAAGCGCCCATAAAGCAAAGTGGTGTTTTCTTCTTCTTCTTCTTCTTCTTCTTTTTTTTTTTTTGGTTTTTAACAGTCAAGCTTGACATACTGAGAACTTGCTACTATATTCCAGCATCCTGACACTTTTCTACCAAGTTCCCTAAGGTTCTAGCCTCAGTAGACACATAACCTGAGTCCAAGAATATGACAGGTAACACTTTAACCATCTGCTCTGCTACTGCATAGCACAGATGGACCACATTCTAGCTAGTACAAGGGGAATAGTCACCACCCTATAGCCCACCCTGACTTGGCCAACCTAACATTTTAAAATTTGTTCCTAACAACTGACTTCCATATTAGCCAGCATAGTTTTAGTTGAAACAACAACCATCTCACTTAGTTACCATAATTCAAAGAAAAAGGTATTAATCAATTCACAAACATAAAAAGGCCAAGGCTACAGCTTGGCTGGAGGCAGCCTAATCTGAATATCCAAGTGCTTCAACAATGACTTGGGAAATCTCTCTCTGAATTTCTAGCTCTGCTTTTTTCTGTCTCTCCTTCACTCTCAGGCAGCCTCTTTCATGAGCTGACAAGTATGGCCACGGCCAACTCCAGGCTTTCCGTCTTCTAGCAGCTTAATACCCTCAATGGAAGCAGATGTCTGCTTTCCAAGATATCCAGCAAAACTCCTGACTGACTTTGATCGGCCTAACTTGGGTCATATGCCCAGTCCTGTACCAGTTTCTGCAGACAAGTCAGGCTGGGATCTACCACTCACCCTTGAAGATGAGGTGATGAAGAAGGTCTTGGAAACAAAAGAAGAAATCAGTTATTATAAAAGGCATGCTGGGCAAGCAAGCACAGCAGACCTGCAGTGCCGTCAGAAAGAGCACCTGGCCAGGAGTCAGCATAAACAGTCTAATCCCAAGTACTGTCACTTTCCAGCCATTTGACTCTTACTGAAATTTTGTTTCCTCATCTGTAAAATAAGGACATTAATCTCAATTACTTCACAAGATTTCTATGATGACAAGGTGAGATCTTATTTAGGCTCAGAAGCTATACAAAGAAAGCTGATATTATTATTAAAATATTTTGGATGATCTTAGAGTAAGGCTTATGTTGCTTTAAAAACCTATTATTTGCCATATAAAACTAATATAAATGCATAAGCCCACTCCCCCAGCACAATCACATATTATCATCTTGAAATTTTTAATCTCATCTTCCACCTTGCTTTTTCCTGTTTCCTTCTTCCTTCAAAAAGCCATTTTCTCATATAGCTATGTAGTCTTCATAATGTCTCACTGTCATGGCAAAATTTCATTGATCAGACATACAGAATTTTCCAATTTTTATATTGTTGGATGTTTAGATTATTTCTTATTTTTAACATTCTAAATGATTCTGTAATTAATATACACATAATTATTATTATGGAGTTGCCCTAAGTACCAACATTTCTAAGGCTCTTGGCATATAGGTAGTCAAACATCTTTCTAAAATACTTCTGGCAAATTACATTGTACTTGGAAATGTATAGAAGTACAAATTTCACTGGCTGTAGTAGATGCTAAAATGGTCTTCCTCAGCTTCCTCTAACTGGATCATTTTGATGTACTCAATAACACCAGTTGTTTGCATCTGTATCTACACACTTAAGACTTTTTGGGGATGCAAAGAGCCTTTCTGTCCAGTTGTGTGTTGCACATATGAAATGCTAGAGAATTAACATACCTGAGGAGCATCCATCAAATAATGACTAATGGGAGCTGATGAAAAATACTGTTTGAAGCATGTGTTTTACACCATTATCTGCAAAATTAAGCTTCAGTCACCTACTCATCAGAGAAGGCAATGGCACTCCACTCCAGTACTCTTGCCTGGAAAATCCCATGGATGGAGGAGCCTGGTGGGCTGCAGGCCATGGGGTCGCTGAGTCGGACACGACTGAGCGACTTCACTTTCACTTTTCACTTTCATGCATTGGAGAAGAAATGGCAACCCACTCCAGTGTTCTTGCCTTGAGAATCCCAGGGATGGGGGAGCCTGGTGGGCTGCCATCTATGGGGTCACGCAGAGTCAGGCACGACTGAAGTGACTTAGCAGCAGCACCTACTCACCAATAGTAGCTGGTTTCATAACACATTCATTTTCTCCCTTCATTTTCATTCAGACATAATTGACATATTATGTAAGTTTAAGGTATATAACATGATGATTTGATACAGGTATATATTACAAAATGATTACCACAATCAGATTGGTTAACAAAGCCATCACCCCATAGAGCTACCATTTGTGTGTGTGTGTTTGTGTGGTGAGAATGTTTAAATCAATTCTCTTAGCAATTTTTAAGTATATAATACAGTATTGTTAACTACAATCATCATGCTTGTACATTAGATTCCCAGGCCATATTCATTTTATAAGTGGAATTTTGTGCTCTTTAAGCATCTGTACCATTTCTCTCACCCTCTTGACCCTGGCAACCACCAATCTACTCTAAGAGTTCAGGTTTTTTTTTATATTCCACATATAAATGAGATCGTATAGTGTTTGTCTATCTGACTTCATTTAGCATAATGCCCTCAAGGTTTGTTCATATTGTAAACGGCAGGGTTTTCTTCTTTTTTTTTTTTAATGGCTGAATAACATCCCACTGTGTGTATGCAAGCCTCTGTCATCTATATCTATATCATACTTTCTTCATCCTTTCATCCATCAATGGACATGAATCACTTTTTTCCTTCTTTATGCTTTTTGCTGTTTTCCAGATCTTCTACCACAAAAAAACAATAGTTTCATAATCATAAAATGTCACAAAGGTAATACAATGGCAAAGAGTATAGTTTAAATTATATGTATATATAAGTAAATTATAAGTAAAGAAACATTACTGACATCATTTAGAGGATATATTTAATATATCATATGTGAATTTCTTAAGCTTTAATATAGTAACCAAAGCACTTTAAAATTAATTCTCTCTTGCCTTTATGTGTAACTACGCAAACTGAAAACTACCAGGAGAACAGAATCGGGGAAACAGAAATGACATTTTAAACATCATTCTAAAGCATTAAGGCCTGGATGCCCATGAGGTCTCCTTCTAGATTTGCATATTCATTTATTCATGTATTCATACAATAAACATTAGCCTGACCACTTATGTGTGAGGTATTGTGCCAGGCATGAGGCGTATAAGAATTAAGATGGGGTGGTTCCTCTTCAAAGATCTCACAATTCGAGGGACCAAAATACAGTGAGTACATTTTAACATTATCTATGGGGTTATGTAAGAAGCAGGGCAAAGGCTAATAGAGTTTTGCCAAGAGAACGCAATGGTCATAGCAAACACCCTCTTCCGACAATACAAGAGAAGACTCTACACATGGACATCACCAGATGGTCAACACCGAAATCAGATTGTTTATATTCTTTGCAGCCAAAATTGGAGAAGCTCTATACACAGCAAAAACAAGACCGGGAACTGACTGGTTCAGATCATGAACTCTTTATTACCAAAGTCAGACTTAAATTGAAGAAAGTAGGGAAAACCACTAGACCATTCAGGTGTGACCTAAATCAAATCCCTTACGACTATACAGTGGAAGTGACAAATAGATTCAAGGGATTAGATCTGACAGAGTGCCTGAAGAACTATGGACAGAGGTTCATGACATTGTACAGGAGGCAGTGATCAAGACCATCCTCAAGAAAAAGAAATGCAAAAAGGCAAAATGGTTGTCTGAGGAAGCCTTACAAATAACTATGAAAAAAAGAGTGAAAAGCAAAGGAAAAAAGGAAAGATATACCCATTTGAATGCAGAATTCCAAAGAATAGCAAGGAGAGATAAGAAAGCCTTCCTCCATGATCAATGCAAAGAAATAGAGGAAAACAACAGAATGGGAAAGACTAGAGATCTCTTCAAGAAAATTAGACACCAAGGACACATTTCATGCAAAGATGGGCACAAAAATGGACAGAAATGCTATGGACCTAACAGAAACAGAAGATATTAAGAAGAGGTGGCAAGAATACACAGAAAAACTGTACAAAAAAATCTCCACGACCCAGATAATCACAATGGTGTGTTCACTCACCTAGAGCCAGACATCCTGGAATGTGAAGTCAAGTGGGCCTTAGGAAGCATCACTACGACCAAAGCTAATGGAGGTGATGGAATTCCAGTTGAGCTATTCAAATCCTAAAAGATGATGCTGTGAAAGTGCTACACTCAACATGCCAGCAAATCTGGAAAACTCAGCAGTGGCCACAGGACTAGAAAGGTCAGTTTTCATTCCAATCCAAAAGAAAGGCAATGCCAAAGAATGCTCAAACAGCTGCACAATTGCACTCATCACACATGCTAGTAAAGTAATGCTCAAAATTCTCCAAGCCAGGCTTCAACAGTACATGAACCATAAACCTCCAGATGTTCAAGCTGGATTTAGAAGAGGCAGAAGAACCAGAGGTCAAATTGCCAACATCCATTGTATCATTGAAAAAGCAAGAGAGTTCCAGAAAAACATCTATTTCTGCTTTATTGACTATGCCAAAATCTTTGACTGCGTGGATCACAAGAAACTGTGGAAAATTCCTCAAGAAATGGGAATACCAGACCACCTGACCTGCCTCCTGAGAAATCAGTACATAGGTCAAGAAGCAACAGTTAGAACTAGACATGGAACAACAGACTGGTTCCAAATACTTGAGTACGTCAAGGCTTTATGTATATTGTCCCCCTGCTTATTTAACTTAAATCCAGAGCACATCATGTGAAATGCTGGGCTGGATGAAGCACAAGCCGGAATCAAGATTGCTGGGAGAAATATCAATAACCTCAGATATGCAATGACACCATCCTTACGGCAGAAAGTGAAGAACTAAAAAGCCTCTTGATAAAAGTGAAAGAGGAGAGTGAAAATGTTGGCTTTAAACTCAACATTCAGAAAACTAAGATCATGGCATCTGGTCCCATCACTTTGTGGCATATAGATGGGAAAACAGTGGCAACAGTGTCAGACTTTATTTTGGGGGCTCCAAAATCACTGCAGATGGTGACTGCAGCCATGAAATTAAAAGACACCTGCTCCTTGAAAGAAAATTTTGACCAACCTAGACAGCATATTAAAAGCAGAGATGTTACTTTGCCAACAAAGGTCTGTCTAGTCAAAGCTATGGTTTTTCCAGTAGTCACGTATGGATGTGAGAGTTGGACTATAAAGAAAGCTGAGTGCTGAAAAACTGATGCTTTTGAACTGTGGTGTTGGAGAAGACTCTTGAGAGTCCCTAGGACAGCAAGGAGATCCAACCAGTCCATCCTAAAGGAAATCAGTCCTGAATCTTCATTAGAAGGACTGATGCTGAAGCTGAAACTCCAAATCTCTGGCCACCTGATGCAAAGATCTAACTCACAGGAAAGGCCCTGATGCTGGGAAAGTTTGAAGGCAGGAGGAGAAAGGGAAGGCAGAGGATGAGATGGTTGGATGGCATCACTGACTCAATGGACATGAGTTTGCATAAACTCCAGGATTTGATGATAGACAGGGAGGCCTGGCGTGCTACAGTCCATGGGGTCGCAAAGAGTCAGACACAACTGAGTGACTGAACTGAAATGACCTGAACTGAAAGAAGTGTTGCGAGTGCATAGAGGCAGAAGCCATTCCTGGCTTAAGGTATTCACCCCAGTATATTTCACATTAGGAAATCGAGAAAAATGAGATTAAAACCTGACAAGTATAAAAATATATGGTGAAATAACTTTTTTCTGGAATGAGGAAGGTAGCGAGAAAGGTCAAAGAAAAAGCAAAAGAGCAACAAGATCCTAACTGTGGACCCTGAATTTGGACTTATTTTATGTATGTGTTGCTCTAGGAGTTTATAATTAAATGGTTTTTCAAACAGATTTTGAGAACAAAGGTGATAAAGAGTATCAGTTTCTGAATTTGAGGGATATATTGGGAGACTGGGGTTGACATATACACATTACTGTATATAAAACAGATAACTAATAAGGACCTACTGTAAAGCACAGGGAACATTAATTGATACTCTGTAATGGCCTCTATGGGAAAAGAATCTAAAAAGAGTGGATGTGTGTATAACTGAATCACTTTGCTGTACACCTGAAACTAACACATTGTAAATCAACTATATTGCAATAAATTTTTAAAAAAATCTCTCCAGGAAAATAGCATCCATTTGCTGTCAGATGTCAACAACAACAAAAAATACAGAAACCAGTACTGAGGAAAAATGGAGTGGTTTCCTCTCATTTTAAATGGGGAAGACAATCATTTATTCAAAATGCATTGACTGGAAAGAAATGGAAAAGAGAATAGTTAGGGGAAAAATAATTTCTGTGTAAAATTTAGGATGAAGGGGTAAAACTTAGTGGGCAGGTGCACCATTTTAGGATGGAGAGGAGAAATGTGATGGATGACAAATTGAGTTAGAAGGAAATACGGAGAGAGACAATGAGAGCCAGGAAGATTGATTTCTACTTCAAATGTGAGTGCAATGAACTGAGGAACTATGGAAAAGAATAAAATCAAGGGTCAACTAAGACATCTTCAGACGATTTCGAAGATGAGTTAGTATCACATATGATGCTTCAAGCTTCTACTTACATCAAAAGGAAGAAAAAGCTGATATAGTTTTTTGACTTCACTCCCTTGATATCTTTTTAGGATCCTGAATTCTGCTTGTTCAAAATGCAACTCATCAATTTCCCACCAAAAATCCACTTTGCTCTGGACTTTCCTATAGCTATTAATTATTACACTATTTTTCCAGTTACCTAGGTGCCAAACGGCTACTTTGTCTTTTCCATTTCCTATACTCAAATATTTCCTGAGTTTCCCAGTTTCCCTTTGTCCAATCTCCCTTTCCCTCTTTCCCATTTCCAAGGTCACTACTCTAATTCTGATCTCTGTTACTTTTCACTGGGCTCTCAGGGCCTGCCAGCTTTCCCACAATCTACATGATTGATGATGTAGGCTTCTGATGGCCAGATCTGATCACAGCATTCTACCTGCTCAAATTCTTTCCATGACTCCTCATGACTTTATAGTCAGGAGTTCAAGGATCCCACAGTTTTCCTACAACCTACTTTCTAAGGTTTACTTCCAATTACTTCCTTACAGCCTGGCTTTTCACTGATGCACTAACAGTATGCTCTTCCATTTCCACATCTTTGTATTTGCATTCTCTCTGCATGGAACATCCTTCCTTTCCTCGTCTAAACCACACACCCTAATCTATTCTTTAAGACCCATCTTCAAATCCCTCTCTGAAGGGCTTTCTGGTACATCAAATTCCTTGGGATTGTTTTCTCATTTGAATTCTCTTTATAATAGTTTTATGCCATTTCTTTTATCTTTTCTTAGAATAATATGTGAAGTATTTGTATTTACTAGATTATAGCCTTTTCCAGAGTAAGGATTTGTGTACAACAGCCATGAAATTAAAAGACGCCTACTCCTTGGAAGAAAAGTTATGACCAACCTAGATAGCATATTCAAAAGCAGAGACATTACTTTGCCGACTAAGGTCCGTCTAGTCAAGGCTATGGTTTTCCTATGGTCATGTATGGATGTGAGAGTTGGACTGTGAAGAAAGCTGAGCGGCAAAGAATTGATGCTTGAACTGTGGTGTTGGAGAAGACTCTTGAGAGTCCCTTGGACTGCAAGGAGATCCAACCAGTCTGTTCTGAAGATCAGCCCTGGGATTTCTTTGGAGGGAATGATGCTGAAGCTGAAACTCCAGTACTTTGGCCACCTCATGCGAAGAGTTGACTCATTGGAAAAGACTCTGATGCTGGGAAGGATTGGGGGCAGGAGGAGAAGAGGACAACAGAGGATGAGATGGCTGGATGGCATCACGGACTCGATGGACGTGAGTCTGAGTGAACTCCAGGAGTTGATGATGGACAGGGAGGCCTAGCGTGCTGCAATTCATTGGGTCACAAAGAGTCGGACACGACTGAGCGACTGAACTGAACTGAACTCATCTTTAAGACTCTTCACATCAGATTAGGCCCTCAGTAAATATTTTAATTGAATAAGTATTAATCAATAATTAATAACAAAGCAAAATATGACATATTTGATGATTCATTCAAATTTTAAAGTGTAAGATATTCTATTATCGGATGAAAAGTACAACAAATTAAAGAGTTATTTTCTGGTATTTTCTCTGGGCCCCATGTATTAAGATCAGATTGGAAATGATAAGTATTATTCCTGAAAATAAAGTAGCAGTCTCTCCATAGTTCAACTTGAGGAAATCTAAATTGTTCTCACAGAAGTAACCACATCAAACGTGTGATGTGAATTAAACACTAGCAGATGTTCCTCATTTAGAGAGTTCAGGTGCAAAGAAAAGACACTGTATACAGACCAAAGATGCAGTTAGCCTTGTTATGAAATTGTCAAAAATTGGAGTTTGAAGTGTTTCTAGTCAGTGAAATTAACACATTTCTTATACTAATTTTTAATGCACAAAAATTTTTAAGTGAATTTATACTGAAATTATTTAGCAACCATTTTACACTTGACCAGTCTTACTAGTGCAGTATGTTAAAGATTTAAATTAGAAGGTTCTATATAAATGCAGCTCAGTTCAATCACTAAAATTATTTTCTTTGAAAATTCTTCTATACATGCTGAAACGGTCCAAGTGGAGTCTAAATACAGAAACACACACTTTTTCTATATTAAACTGTGGATTACAGAAAACAAATCTTTAGAAAATTAATTATCTTCCTCATTAGCCTGTTAACGAAGTGAATCACTTGCCCAGGCAGGGTGAGCCCAGCTTCACATCATTAGCTAAGCCTCCCTGAGCATTCGGCTTTCCATGTTGCTGCAAAATTTGAGACTGGAATTTTCCTGTAACGTGTCTGCATGTATCATACACTATATGCAGCAGAGACTACCGTTTGGTCCGGTATCTTCTCAGTGCCTGGCACACCAACATTTTCTTTCTTTTTTTTTGATCGAATCTGTTTTGGTGAGCCTCAAAAATGAAAAATTAATAGACACCTAGAATAGTAAGGTTTATTTACTTTTACAGCATTGTGCTCAATATCTTGTCTGACACCACCTGTGGTAAATCTGCTTTTTAGTCCCTCTAGAAAACATGTGACTCAAAACTGATGGAGAAGCAAACATTATCATCAATTCTTGTTGTCTTGGTTACCACAAGTGGATGGCACTGATTTTGTATTGCAGCCTGCCAAATGCCCAGGATCCTCCATTAGTCACAGGCTCTAGGTATACCCTGAGCACATGAAAGGAAAGGACCTTTAGAGATCACACAACCAGGATAGCAAGTCACTCCTTAAATAGCCCTAGTAATTTTATGGAAATAAAAATTTAACTACCATATCACACTGTGATTTGGAAGAATCGAACCATTATAATCCTACCACAATTTTTCTATACAGAAGATAGAACAGAGTTTTTAGGACTGAAGCAGTTTCTCGGTATCTAAATTTAAGATCTCCTGGGAAATGCAGATCTCTGTTTAGAGAATTTCTTCCCCCTCTGTCATCTCAGAGTTGTTTTTATTATAACATTTCTTTTACAATATAAGACTTATCTTTCCTCTTATGACTGGTTGTTATTATCAAAATTAGGCAATGTTGAGCCCAAAAACCTGAACAGAGAAGAAGTAATGCAAATTATGTGGTCAGACAGCCTCTCTATTTGAAGGACTTAAAAAACCCCATGGACAGAGGAGCCTGATAGGTTACAGTCCATGGGGTCTCAAAGAGTCCAGACACGACTGAGTGATTTCACTTTCACTTTCTTTCAACTCAGGGATCCAATCTATGTCTCCCACATTGCAGGCAGATTCTTTACCAGCTGAGCCACAGGGGAAGCCCAAGAATACTGGAGTGGGTAGCCTATCCCTTCTTTGGTGGATCTTTCCAACCCAGGAATCGAACTGGGGTTTCCTTCGTTCTTTCATTGCAGGCAGATTCTTTACCAACTGAACTATCAGGGAAGCCTGAATTTAAGTAACTTGACACATAAATGTTGAAAAACCATTACCAGATATTTAAAATTTCAAGAGCCTAAAGATTTTTTTTTAATTCATTTTCTCTCTTACACAAACTTAATCTTCCTTTTAATGTGTTTGTTCTTGTTCTTATAATTCCATGATTTATCCATGTGTATTTATGTTTATGGCATTTCTTTTCTGTTTTCTTCCTTATTAAGTCTTAATCTCTTTTGTGGGCAAGGGCCATTGCAAATCTTTAATTTTGCCAGATGTCTCTGACTACTGAGTAAATATTTGTTCACTGAGCCATGAGGATATGTTTTCATGATTGCCATCTTTCTAGACATAGAAATCTAGAAAAAAAACTTGACTGCTATCACAATGGACAAGAGCTGTCTGAATGCAGAGTTGGCAGTGGGTGTGGATGATGATATCATTTTGATTTCATAATCATCTACTGAGTATTGATGAATACTATGTAATATGAAGAGACATGAGATATATAATAGTCTTAGCAATCAAAATAGAAAAGCACTTACATCACGAATGTATTCTTTTCCTCTTTGCTATATCTCTCAAACAGACTGATTATAAGGGCTGTTTGATTTCATTGCATAATACACTAGAAATCAAACAAAATAAACTTTGGTGAAGGTTATTTTGAACAAATTAGAAGAGTCTCTCATAATTTTGGCTTCCCTAGTAGCTCAGCTGGTAAAGAATCTGCCTGCAATGCAGGAGACCCGTTAGATTCCTTGGTTGGGAAGATACCCTAGAAAAGGGAATGGCAACCCACTTCTGTATTCTTGCCTGGGAAATCCCATGGACAGAGGGTGGGCTACAGTCCCTTGGGTCACAAAGAGTCGGACACAACAGAGCGACTTTCACTCACTCATAATTTTATTTAAAAGTATATTTCAGAAATCAGAAATATCAGTAGCATCTTCTACATTATTCAGACAGCAAATGGTAAAACAGGCATGCCAAAGCAATTCTAGAAGGAAAGACTTACTTCCTTAATAGTAATACTCAATTATTCCTAGAATTGAAGATTTGTATTCCATTAATGACATGCTGCTGCTGCTGCTGCTAAGTCACTTCAGTCGTGTCCGACTCTGTGCGACCCCACAGACAGCAGCCCACCAGGCTCTCTGTCCCTGGGGTTCTCCAGGCAAGAACACTGGAGTGGGTTGCCATTTCCTTCTCCAATGCATGAAAGTGAAAAGTGAAAGTGAAGTTGCTCAGTTGTGTCCAACTCTTCCCAACCCCATGGACTGCAGCCCACCAGGCTCCTCTGTCCATGGGATTTTCCAGACAAGAGTACTGGAGTGGGGTGCCATTGCCTTCTCCAAATAATGACATGAGTAGTAAACTAATAGGAAACATTAAAAATGATACTCAGAATTCACCTTACAGAATACTATTTTTCACAAATGATTCTCTGAAAATACCTCTTCAACATTTTTTTTGTTTACCAAGTTATTCCACTGAATCTTTGCTGCTTTTCCTTGGGTGCTACTGTAGCACCACACCCCTGCCTACCATTTACTTAAAAATATATACACACACTCATACACATATAAGCATTCTGGTTATAATCCTGGGGTGTTTTTTCAGTTTTCTTCTAGCAACTGTAATGAGCATCATTAATCAAAATGATAATAATATTATTAATAAGTATAATAATCCATCTGAATTAGTTTATTTTCATAGATTAAATTTATTTTTTCATTATCTTGGGGGGAGGGATAAGAGAAACAGGTGAGGGAGATTAAGAAGTAAAGACTCCCAGTTATAAAATAAATGAGTCATAGGTATGAGATGAACAGTGTGGGGAATACAGTCAATAGTAATAAGGCACTATCTCTGTATGGTGGCAGACGGTAACTAGACTTACCATGGTGATCACTTTGAAATGTGTAGAAATATCAAATCACTATGTTGTGCACCAGTAACTAACAGAGTGCTGTAGGTCATTTATACTTCAAAAACAAGCATACCAACCAACAAACAAACTCATAGAATAAGAGAGCAGGTTTGTGGTTACCAGAGGTGGCAGGTGGGGAGAGAGGAACCAGATGAAAGTAAACAACAGATACAGATTTCTATTTATAAAATTAGGGATATAATGTACAACATGATAACTGTATTTTACACATGAAACTTGTTAAGAAGCAAACCCTGAGAGAAAGTTTCTCTGAAGAGAAAATATCGTTTCCTTTTTTTTTGTATTTGCATGTGATGACGGAGGTACGCTAAACTTATCATGGTAATCATTCCATGATATATATAAAGTCAGACCGTCACACAGGACACCTTAGAATTAGAGCTGTGTGTCAATTATATTGTGATAAAACTGGAAGGAAGAAAATCATGGACTTAAATTTAAATTATGTCTCTTGACTTCAGAGATAAACAGTTTCTTATGTTCCTCTGAAACCAGTGAGAACAGAGCAGAAAGATCAACTGTAAGGCTTATCATTATTTTATGAATGGAAGCTTTTTGTAATCATATGTTTTAGGATAATTTTAATTAGTTTTGCATAAGAATCAAATTCTTGGCACCAAACAACCCCATATTTACAATAGTGCTTTACTAGTTTTGAAACTTTTTCCTTGTAGCACTACTACCAAGTCCCTGGGCTTCCCTGGTGGCTCAGTGGTAAAGAATCTGCCTCCAATGCAGGAGACCTGGGTTCGATCCCTGGGTCAGGGAAGATCCCCTGGAGAAGGGAATGACTACCCATTCCAGTATTCTTGCCTGGAGAATTGCATGAACAGAGGAACCTGGTGGGCTACATTCCTTGGGGTCACAGAGTCAGACACACCTGAGTGACTAACACTTAAGGCTTATCAGACTTTCACTTGGACAAGACTTGAATGTTCCATTTGGATGGAGAGCTAGAGGGTTAATATCTAGTGTCTTTGCAGTATGGGAGAGTCTAATTTGGGAAGTCACAGAGGAATGAGGGAAGGTCTTACCTATTTTTTGGTGGTACTATTACCCTGCCCCTTGGCCCTCTCCTTAGACATATATGAGTGTACTGAGTCTGACACTAGGGGAATGTCAGGTAAGTTAAAACCTTTCTTGAGTGCTTAGTTGCTCTTTGTGACCCCATGGGCTGCAGCCCACCAGGCTCCTCTGTCCATGGGGATTCTCCATGCAAGAATACTGGAGGGGTTGCCATGCCCTTCTCCAGGGGATCTTCCCTGATCCAGGAATCAAACCCAGGTCTCCCACACTGCAGGCAGATTTTTATCACTGGGCCACCAGGGAAGCGTAAAGGACTTGCTGGCAAATGTAGGAGACTTAAGAGACTCGGGTTTAATCCCTGGGTTGGGAAGATCCCCTAGAGAAGGGCATGGAAACCTACTCCAGCATTCTTGCCTGGAGGATCCCATGGACAGAGGAGCCTGGCGGGCTACACGTGCAAAGAGTTGGACATGACTGAAGTGACTAAGCACGCATGCATTCCTTTTGTTAGAATAGCCTTCAAAAGACTGAGAGAGGACAGACCAATGGCAGTCCCGTTGGAAGAGATCTAAGCTCTGCTTTCACCACTCCTGCCCTGGTAAGACATTAAATTTATGCTTTGAATTTTCTGTGCTGCCCTTACATGTCTACAGAGTTAAGCTTTTGGATGATGAGTGTATGTTTCCGGGCACAGCACTGGACTTGGACGAGATGGAGACAGATGATTTGAGAGGAACCCTTTGTAAGTCTGGTGTATGAAGAACCACTTAACATACAAAGTATATATAGAACTGAGGCTGAATGGATCTGATCTTACCCTTAAGAGATTATACATCATTAATGACTGTGAGTGAGGCAAGTGGCTATTTGAAGTATAGGCTAACAGTAAGTATAAAAGAAAACCTAATTAAAATGTTTAGAACCCAATCAGAAAGAAAATATACCGAGAATGGGAAGAATGTAAGAATGGTTACATTTACAAGATTTTAAGGCAGTATCTCCACTTTATTGCTACATTTTCCCTCAAATAAGTATCATTTTTTTCTCATCTCATGGGATATCAAATGCATTAGTTAAAATTTACATCTACAAACCAGAGGTTAGATATGTTAGTACAAAGTTGTATCATTTGGAAATTATAATTAATCTTAGACTAACTGACCATGAATAGAATTCTAACCAGGCGTTTTGGTTTTGCATAAATGAATTCAATAAATAAACAGCCCAGTAGCAAGTTAGAAGCCTGTGATACACTGATGAAAGATCTACTGGATTTTTGTACATTCTACATTTAGAAAAAAGATGCAAAATTATTAAGTGAAAACATCTCCTATCTTAGATATGATTAATTTTTATACCATGGAGATTTATGTAAAATTTAAAAAACTAACAGAACCAAAAAATGTTAATTACAGTTACCATATTATTTGTTCATGGTCGGAAAAGTGGCTTCAATCTAATAAGAAAAGATTTTTAAAAGGGAAGGTTGAGATTGCTGCTGCTGCTAAGTCGCTTCAGTCGTGTCCGACTATGTGCGACCCCATAGACGGCAGCCCACCAGGCTCCACTGTCCCTGGGGTTCTCCAGGCAAGAACACTGGAGTGGGTTGCCATGAAGTATGAGTTATCTGGTGAATTTACCATAGGTCTAGAACATTAAAATCCAGTAAATACATTACTTGCAAAGTGTTATGATCAGTGGGAACATATTTATCCAATACAGTGCAGTAAGATATACGAAGAGCAGCAGATGGTCTGCTGAATAATTGAACACGTTTTTAACTTGACATGGCTTTCACTGAACTGGTTACTTTATCTGCTATCTCCCTACACAACAACTAGAAGCCTAAAGGCTGACTCAGTTGTCGGGTTAAAGCTGAAAAGGGCCATAGATTATTAATTCTCTCCCTATCTCACAGCTAAAAAAGTTAAGTTGATAGAAGTAAAATTAACTTATGTAAGCACAGTTGCTTTCCTCATCCTTAGGTCCCACATCTGCACATTAACTCAATGTGGTTGAATGAATCGTGGAAGCGGGACCTTGGCTACTGTGGGAACACTGTTTTCTAAAAGGAATTGAGTATCTCTGGATTCTAGTATTCAAGCAGGTTGGTGCTGGTGGTCGAGTGTCCTGGAACCAATCACGGTTAAGTTCTTGCAAAATATGTAACGTTTTTCTCTCCCCCGTTTTTGTTTGATTAAAGGTGGCACACTCAAATTTATCTGGCTTTGAGATTTCAGAACTTTGAAATATTTCTAATGGAAGACACACTCTTTCTGGCAGGGATCATGTTTTGTCACGTTTACATCCCTAGCATTTACTAGAATGCCTCACGACTCAGTTGGTAAAGAATCTGCCTCCAATGCAGGAGATCCACGTTCGATTCTTGGGTAAGGAAGATCCCCTGGAGAAGGAAATGGCAACCCACTCCAGTATTATTGCCTGGAGAACCCCACGGACAGAGGAGCCTGGTGGGCTACAATTCTTGGGGTCACAAGAGTCGGACACAACTTAGCGACTAAACCACCAACCTGGCGCATGATAAATGTCCTCTGAAATGAATTACACTTAATCAAATTGATGTTATTGACAAAGGGAGAGTGAAATCATGCTTTGAAATCACCTACTTGGAGAGGGTTTCAATTTTCCACTTTGGGTGGGTAAGTTTCAAACTGTCTAAACTGAAAGTAAATTGATCTACGGAGCACTGACAGGAACTTATGATTCTGTCCTGGTTAGGTTTCTCATTATTTGTGAAACATTATTAAATGCTGTCTTGATACTGTCATTTTCCCCCTCATTTAAAAATTCTATTAATTTTTATTGGAATGTAACTGCTTTACAATGTTGTGTCAGTTTCTGCTGAACAACGAAGTGAATCAGCCATCCAGGCTACATGTGTATACCCTCCCTCTTAAACTTTCTCTCACTGTCCCCATCCCACACCTCGAGGTCATTTTACTATAACTACACTTCATGTAATTGATTTCTAGCTGACCTCCCAGTGGACTGATAATTCAATGTTATAAGTTACACTGTCTGTGTTTTGATTCATCCTTTTTGTGTCCTCAGCTAGTCCTTTTGCCTTTGAAGCTACCACAACATCAAAGAAAGTTTAAATAAAGAGATGTACAGGTTCAGTGCTGAAAGACGGGAATCTTTAAAAACTGCATTAAAACAGCTATATTTTTCTTTTTAGTCTTTAACAAGCATTAAATTAATTAATTCTCTTCTCAAGGAAGGCCTTCTCCCACGCTTTTTCTTCTCGATCCCTCCTTTATTCAGTGTGTATGAACTACACACAGGCTTCCTGGTGGCTCAGACGGTAAAGAATCTGCCTGAAATGCGGGAGACCTGGGTTCAGTCCCTGGGTTGGGAAGATCCCTTGGAGCACGGCATGGCAACCCACTCCAGTATGCTTGCCTGGAGAATCTCATGGACAGGAAGCCTGGCGGGCTACAGTCCATGGGGTTGCAAAGAGTCAGACAGGACTGAGCAACTGAGCACAGCACAGCACATGAACTACATGCCACTGAAGTTGTAGCAGATAGAGGACTTGTATTTTCGGGAAAATCTGGACCAAAAGGCAAATAAATGATATATATTTATCGTTTGTACTCTTTCTCCTATCATTTTTTTTTGGCAAAGCACACATTTTGTGGCCTAGACACATTTATTTGAATGATACCTGTCTGTTTACATGTTGTCTTGTTTCCTGATATTGTTTCTTGCTAAGTCCTTACAGAAACATTGTAGGTTCTTACATATGCCTTGTTTATGCTTATTGAATGAATGAATAAATGAAGACCAGAAAAATGTCATGTAGGTGTGGAACATTTCTAAGAAATAAATCATCTAGCTCTATCCCATTGTAACACTGTAGTTGAGGAAATGCAAGTCTGGAACGGCTGTATGATTATAATTAGATGCAGAGGGAGTCAGTATCCATTTCCTTTGATTCTCAGTATGTTTTCCATTGTAATAATATAACTACTGCTAAATTGATAGACTCTTTACAACTTTTGACCCCAGGATTGAGGAGGTTCTTACTTCTATACCTCAACCTAGACTGACCATATATAACTTCCTACTAAGGAAATATCTCTTACAGTAAGACATATGCCATAACCCAGAAATTCTACTTCTCAGTATGTATATAAGATACATATATATATATATATGCATATATATACTCAGTACTTAAATAAGATACATGTATATAAGATATGCAAAAGCAAATGTTTATTTCAGTTATCTTACTAAGAATAAAATCCTGAAAAGAACTCAAATGTTTTTCTATATGGTGAGTGGTTAAATGACTCTTGATATTTTTCTTTTATGAAATATTATGCAACAGTTAAAAGAACAAGCCATACCTATGTCTGGGGCTTCCCAGGTGTCTCAGGGGTAAAGAATCTACCTGTCAATGCAGGAGATGTGGGTTCGATCCCTGATCTGAGAAGATTCCCTAGACAAGGAAATGGTAGTACACTCCAGTATTCTTGCCTGAAAACCCTATGGACAGAGGAGCTTGACAGGCTACAGTCAGTGGGGCCTTAAAGAGTCGGATAAGACTTAGAGACTGAACAAGAACATATTGATATCTATGTTTGGTCATAGCAACAGAATTCTAAGACGTTATACAACAAAAAAATGAAAGCTGAAGAATATCCACAGTATATAAAACACATAGACATAGGAAAAATAATATGTAGAGCTATACTGGATGCATTTGGCATATAGCATTAACAAAGGGTGGGAAATAAATGTTAAATTTTTGATAGACACAGTTATCTATGGAGAAGATGTGACTAAAAGTAGAAGGCAGCTTAACAGTTATCTTGATTTCATCTCCAAGTTTAAAATTTGTGTGCTAGGTTGCTTCAGTCATGTCTGACTCTTTGCGACCCTATGGAATATAGCCCACTAGGCTCCTCTGTCCATAAAAGTCTCTAGGCAATGATACTGGAGTAGGTTGCCATACCCTCCTCCAGGGATTGAACCCTCGTCTCTTACTTTCCCTGCATTGGCAAACAGGTTCTATACCACGAGTGCCACCTTGGAAGTCCTTAAAATCTGTAAAACACAGGATATATTCATGAGTTTTTTTCATGTAATGTGAAAAAGATTTTAACAGCAGTACTATCTAATAAAAACTTAATGTGCCTCTATTCTGACATTCCTTTACACTAGGGGCTAGGAAAGAATACAGAATATGCAGAAGCGGTTATCATTCCAGGCCAGCTCGAGTTCTACAAAGAGAGAACATAAATAAGATATTGATACTTAATTATTATAGGAAACAAAATTATAAAGAGTAAAGGAGCAGTAATGAAAGAAGATGGCTACACTGAGCATGCTTTTGTCAACAAATAGTTAATAATAAGAAACCAATTTTTCAACTCTAGATAAGTGATCCTCAAATATTCACTATTCTCTGAAACAAAGATCAGAATTTTCAAGCTTTGACTATTCTGAAATATCTTATGTTTTGTTGTTTCTACTCTTTATCATTATATATGTTTTGACATCAGTGAAAATCAGAAGAAATGTGTAAAAATCAATAGCAGGAAAAAGAGGGGGTATTTAGGCATATATTAATAATTTAGAAGAAACAGTGAAGTATATAAAATGTTAAGTTATTGGTAAAGATAAGTGATGTCTAATTAAAATATTTAGCTTTCTGAGTTCTGAGCCTACTACTAGGCTAACATTTAAGACATTTTAAATATGTCTTAAAATGAAGCCTTATTCAGAAACAGCTTCACGAATAGATATCTTACATCAAAGTGATTCACAGTGATGCTCCGTGAGTTTTGCTTGTGGGAAGTTTATGTAGTTAGAAGTTAAGATCACAGCCTTCGTGCTTAGTCATACCTACGTTTTGAAACCTGATTCTGCTGCTTCCACTCCCAAGATTACTGTAAGACCGTGGGTAAGTTTTATTTAACCTATCTATACCTCTGTTTACTCTTTTGTTAAAGCCAAACCTCACAGATTGTGTTAGCAGAGTGATGAATACAGAAGCACTCAGCTTAGCAGGGCTCAGTGAGCTAGAGAAGAGCTACATTTTCCTCTTCCAGTGGAAGTTTGGAAATGCAGGCAGACAGTACAATGATAGCCTTTTATCAGTGCCCTACAAAGCAAAGTGTAGATCAGCTACCTCTTTAGTTAGCTGGATGAAGAGAGGCACAAAAGATATGATGGTTTAAGCCTCAAGGTTAGCCTTCTGGGTTATAGGTAAGAGCAGAACAATCAGACATTTTTCTTGGTTTAGCTGGACCAGGGAGAAATGAAGGGAGAGACAGAAGGTATCACTGAGGTGACAGTGGGGACATGATGATCACTCACTCTTCTGCCCCAAGGGCTGTCCTCTGCTCACAGATGATAACTGTGGACAAGGACTGGGGAGAAAACAGACTGAAGTGGGTAAAACCATGAAGAGGATCTGCTGGTGGTAAACCATTCCATAGCTTTGTGGCTCCTTTAGAATTGCCCTTTCCCCTCATGGGTATATCTATCATGAGCTTTACTTTAATAAAAAAAAAATGGATTGGATAAATGGATAAAGAAAATGAGGTACCTATATACAACAGGATATTACTCAGCCATAAAAAGGAACAAAACTGTGCCATTTGTAGAGATGAGGATGAACCTAAAATCTGTTCAGTTCAGTCGCTCAGTCGTGTCCGACTCTTTGCGACCCCATGAATCGCGGCACCCCAGGCCTCCCTGTCCATCACCATCTCCCAGAGTTCACTCAGACTCACGTTCATCGAGTCCATGATGCCATCAAGCCATCTCATCCTCTGTCGTCCCCTTCTCCTGCTGCCCCCATTCCCTCCCAGCATCAGAGTCTTTTCTAATGAGTCAACTCTTCTCGTGAGGTGGCCAAACTACTGGAGTTTCAGCTTTAGCATCATTTCTTCCAAAGAAATCCCAGGGCTGATCTCCTTCAGAATGGACTGGTTGGATCTCCTTGCAGTCCAAGGGACTCTCAAGAGTCTTCTCCAACACCACAGTTCAAAAGCATCAATTCTTCGGCACTCAGCCTGCTTCACAGTCCAACTCTCACATCCGTACATGATCACAGGAAAAACCACAGCCTTGACTAGACGGACCTTAGTCGGCAAAGTAATGTCTCTGCTTTTGAATATGCTATCCAGGTTGGCCATAACTTTTCTTCCAAGGAGTAAGTGTCTTTTAATTTCATGGCTGCAATCACCATTTGCAGTGATTTTGGAGCCCCTCAAAATAAAATCTGCCACTGTTTCCACTGTTTCCCCATCTATTTCCCATGAAGTGATGGGACCGGATGCCATGATCTTCGTTTTCTGAATGTTGAGCTTTAAGCCAACTTTTCACTCTCCTCTTTCACTTTCATCAAGAGGCTTTTTAGTTCCTCTTCACTTTCTGCCATAAGGGTGGTGTCATCTGCATATCTGAGGTTATTGATATTTCTCCTGGCAATCTTGATTCCAGTTTGTGTTTCTTCCAAAATCTGTTATACAGAGTGAAATAAGTCAGAAAGAGTAAAACAAGTCTCATATACTAATGCATGTATGTGGAATCTAGAAAAACGGTACAGATGAACCTAGTTCCAGGGCAGGAATAGAGATGTAGACATAGAGAATGAGCATGTGGACACAGCCAGGGATGGGGATGGACAAATTGGGAGATTAGGATTGACGTATATACACTACTGTTTTGCACTGATAGATTGATTTCCCCTGCTTCTTTTACTGGAAACAAAAACTGTCTCTTCAACCTTCTTTGTAAAGTAACTGTCTGTAAATTAAAATGTATTGAAAATAACTGTCAAGATGGTAGTTGATATCCAAGTCACGAATTCAGTATTCTTTTTCTGGTCTTAATACCAACAATGTCATAAAATAAGTCAACACAAGTAAGTGTACAAGAAAACTATTGGTTCTAAAATGTCTTCATCTAGGGAAGAACTAAATATTTTTTACTCTCATAATACCAGTTGTTTCATGATAATCAGAAGGTTTTGACCAGGTAGATCTAACTTTAGCAAACATCAGGAAGTCAAAGTTTTAAAATTTTTTGTTGTAAAAAATTAAATCATACCTTTGTTCCTACCAGTTTCATTTATTTGGGATTTAGCCAATGAGGTGCAGATACTATTAGACTTTATCCAATAGAACAGCCCTGAACTAAATTTAAGCATCTTTAACTGAATAAATTTAACCTTTCAGATAAAAGTTTGGTTCAAAATTGATCATCTATATAAAGGTTTTAAAAAGCAAAATGAACTATATTGTTATTAATACCCCGAACCAGGATTCTATACCCCTGGAGAAGGGAATGGCACCCCACTCCAGTGTTCTTGCCTGGAGAATCCCATGGACAGAGGAACCTGGTGGGCTACAGTCCATGGGGTTGCAAGAGTGGGACATAACTGTAATATCCCCAGCCAGGATTCTATACACAGGGTTGCAAAAAGTTAACCTGCTTTATAGTTTGTTTCATTTATATTTTTTGCTTTAACTTCCAAGAGGTGAAGAACCAAATTTAATGTTTAATCTCCAGTAAACACAGGTAAAGTGGTTGATATGTTTATTTCATTCCTTTTACACATTTTTTTGGGCTTCCCTGGTGGCTCAGATGGTGAAGAATCCACCTGCAATGCAGGGGACCTGGATTTTATCTCTGGGTTGGGGATATCTCCTGGAGAAGGGAATGGCTTCCACTCCAGTATTCTTGCCTGGAGAATCCCACAGACAGGGAGCCTAGTGGGCTATAATCAATCTATGGGACTGCAAAGAGTCTGACACGACTGAGCGACTTCACTTTCACTTTTCACTTTCATGCATTGGAGAAGGAAATGGCAACCCACTCCAGTGTTCTTGCCTGGAGAATCCCCGGGACAGAGGAGCCTGGTGGGCTGCCGTCTATGGGGTCGCATAGAGTAGGACACGGCTGAAGCAACTTAGCAGCAGTAACAGCAGCAGCTTTATTTTACAGAGAGGTCTTCTTAAATAATAAGTTCTTTTTGGAAGCTGACAGGAAATCAGTTAAACCAAGGATAAATAACATAAATTTTTATCACAAATTATTTCCCTTTAAATGCAAGGGGTGGTCTAAAACAGGAAAACTAATTTCTGGCATCCTTTCTTCATCTAAATTGCTACTATAATGACTGGTGGTTTGAACAACTATATCCAACCTTTCCATCAGAACAATAAAAACTTATTTTAGGGGCTTAAGTAAATTTTGGAAAATTCTAATCATTGAAAGAATCACAAAGGAGTCACAATTTTAATATTGTATAGTCATATACAGTGTCTAATATTTCAGAATCAAGAGATCTGAAACACATTCTCAGGAAAGAATAGCTTTCCATAGCACCCCACTCACTCACTCACTCACTGGAAACCTTACAGATAAGTTCCATTTGTTATCACAGAAGTCAGATTCACTTCAGCACTAGGATTCAGATTGTTGTACAATGACAAAAGATATGATGTCTCAGAGAAAGAGAAGTTTATCTACAGTAAAACCTCAGGTTGAACGACTGAGCTTAAAGATGCAAGGATGAACAGAAGTGCTTCTTAAAATCTAACGTGTTTAGGAATTGCTTGGGGCTCTTTGTTAAATGCACATTGTAACTTAGTAGGTCAAGGTGGGGTCTGAGATCTTACCTAAGGAGTTCCCTGATGGTATGAATTCTGGGAATCTACCACAACAATGAGGTACATAATTCTGATATTTAAGGTCACACAAGGTTAATATTTTTATCTGAAACCTAAGAATGTTTGGCTTTGAAATATAAGAATGTTTGGAGGTCACTTTCTTTCATGAACTTTCACAGGCAAAAAGTATTGATGGCAAAGGTATGAGCTGTTAGGATAATATTTTTGGCTATAAATTATTGCTTTACTGAATTTGTTTGCTGGAATAAATCTAAATCTTCTAGTATATCAAGCCAACCATGTTTATAGATTTGTATACATGGATTTTGGGGTATATACAGAATTATTTCCTGTATCTATGCTATTTAATTTTCCTCATTTGGATGCCCTAGATGGCATGACATGAACCAGGGGAAGGGTTAGAAAAGAGTCGAATGTAAGTTTATATGCTTTTTTTTCTTTTGAAATGAAGCAGATATTTATATATGCAGTTTATAAGTAACTGCCAAAATGCTTGTGGAAAAATGGGAACATTTATTAGTAAGGACCCATTAAATCATTAAGTTAATGTAAGAGCTAAGAATAATATCACCGTTAACCTGAGAAATAATTTTTTATCTGTCCCACTTGAGACATAGCCTCAGTGTTGCTATTAATGGTGACTATCAGGTGATATCTGGAGTATGACTTGGAATCAGTTCCTTTATTAATAATAAATAATTTACAGACAGACAACATTCACAATTGTTAAAAGTACTTCAAAGGCTTTATAGAAAGAATTTCAATATAATCCTAGTTAAGACTATCCTTGTTGGACTCCAACATAAAAAAGATCACTTTTCTTAATTTCAAACAGGTAGGCCAACACTCATTACTCTTTTATATGAAAATTTTGGCATAAAAAGTTAAGGCCACAGAAGTCATCAGGAACAGAGTAGAGAATAGAACTGGTTATCTCAGAATTGTGTCCTCCTCCACTAAATTCTCCAGAAAAGCCTCCTCTGAGCAAAATGTAGGTAGACAGAATTTCCCCTTTTCTTTTTAAAAAAATATTTTAAAAATCCAGAATGTTTATTGCACATATTTACTCACTGAAATTCTTAAGACGAACTGGATGCTGCAACAGCTGCCCTCTTGGGTTTAGGTATTATTCTTTCATGGAATCCATGCCTAAATCTGCGGTATACAATTTTTAGGTGCCTCATTCAATCAGTCCCAGTGGTATTTTGCCTATTGGCTTTAGCACTCCAGTGACACTTTCTCTTACACTTGGCAGGGTAACCACATTTTGCCTGAAGTCGACTTCCAAAGGCGGTAGGTCTTAGAGCCACAGCGGCAGCCCAGTGGTTTTACTCCGACACGTCCCAAACGAGGACGTTCCCTCCGTCATTTGTTTCTGCCCCTCTTTAAGATTTATTTCATTCAATCCAGAACATTTATTAAAAGTGCATTGTGTGCAGTGAACTATTACTACATGCTTTGTGGATAAGGATTTATATGAAAAACAAAACAACTGAAGCTAAAAAGCAAAAACAAAGTACTAAATGGACTTCCGCCGTCTAGTTCAGAGAAGGCACTGGCACCCCACTCCAGTACTCTTACCTGGAAATTCCCATGGGCGGAGGAGCCTGGTGGACTACAGTCCATGGGGTCGCTAAGAGTCCGGCATGACTGAGCGACTTCACTTTCACTTTTCACTTTCATGCATTGGAGAAGGAAATGGCAACCCACTCCAGGGTTCTTGCCTGGAGAATCCCAGGGATGGGGGAGCCTGGTGGGCTGCTGTCTGTGGGCTCGCACAGAGAAGGACATGACTGAAGTGACTTAGCAGCCACAGTGTCTAGTTAGGCCAGAGTAATAGGGACCGCATTTACTGAAACTATAAAAGCAGATGAAATACATGGGATAAGGTTTTTCAAATAATGAATAACAGGCACCAAAGGATGGTGATCCCTGAGAAAGAGGAAATAGATAAGGTAAGCACTATGATTCCCTCAGCTCAGAGTCTGCAGACTCCAGGTGATGGTGCAGGGAGGGGCACTCATGCTGAGTCTGGTCCTCTCTTGGAGTTAAATGGAACTGACCATCTAGGGAGCCAGGGCACCTAGAAGTTGCAGGGCAAAGTCTGTGCAGACAGAACTTCACAGAGAAAGCTCCTGAAATCTCCAGAAGGTCCCCTCAAGTCTTCAGCCGGGTACAAATCAGTTTACTCATGTAGGGAAACAAGAACCAGCTGCAGGGCACAAAGACCAGTCGCCAAAGCTCACACAGAGCTGAGAGTAGTTCATGTTCCTAAGCACGGGGTTTTCGCCATAATTCAACAGACATTAGGTAGACCCCAAAAGTTATCACTTCACTAGTGGAGCATAATATAGTCCTAATGGTTTTTTTTTTTAATCTTACCTCATAAAACTTAATGGGAAGCCTCAAAAGGATAAACTCTCCAAGTAACCTAACTATGGCCAAGAACAAAGTTCCAGAATATGAATAGGAACACAAAAATATCCATCACCCATTCAATAAGGCAAAATCATAATATCTGGCATCCAATTAAAAATTACCAGGTATGCACAGAAGCATGGACATATGACTGATGGTGAAGAGAAGAAACAATCAATAGAAACAATCAAAAATTGACAGGGGAATTAATAGGTGATGATGCTATACAACGAACTGTAGCTACATCCCATGTGCTTATGAAAGTACAGGAAAGATTGAGCATATTATGTAGAGACAGGGAAAACACGAAAAAGACTGAGATCGCACTGAGATGAAAAATCTACTATCTGAGATGGAAACAAACATTGTATAGAATTAACAAATTAAAAAAAAAAACAAATTAAACACTACAGAACAAATCAGTAAGCTAGAAGACACAATAATAGAATTATCCAAACAAACACAGAGAGGAAAAAGCCCCAAACCAAATGAACACCGATCATCTGTGGGACAACTTTAAGCAGACAGAGCATGTGAGTTAATCTGCTTGTGAGCTGAAATCCTCAAGAAGGGGTATTTGAAGAAACAGATGTAATGCTTCCAACCCAAGAAGTGCAATGGGGCTTAAGCGCACAAAACACGAAAGAAACTATATCACAGACATCATAATAAAATTACTTAAAATCCCTGGTAAAGAGAAAATCTTAAAAGCATAGTGTAAGAGACTTATTTTGTACATAGGACAAAGCACAGCAACTCCTTTAAACTATTGGGGGAAAAAAATCTGTCAACCCAGAATTATATATCAAAGTCTTCCTTTTTACTTAAGGAAAGGAATCTTTATTAAGTAGATTGGAAGCAGAAAAGCAGGGGTCTTCTCTGATAAATCTTTAAGGTGATTGACTGCAGTCACTCCTTTCTTTCCAAACCTCTACCTTCCTTTTTTATTAATAAAAATTGCAAAAAGGGATTCATCTTATGCCTATATATTAGTTGATAATGGTAAAGCCTGATTTTTAGAGGAAGATGTCCCCTCCTAGATATCAGAATTGTGCTTAAAATCAAACCTTCAGACATTATTATCTTCCTAAAAATCTCTTCCACAATGTCAGTTACTCTGCTCTATTCCCCAAATGCTGGCCTCAAAGACTGCTGCATGAGAAGTTTCGGAGAGGGTCAGTGTGTTAGAAAATCTACTCGCGGCTCATAAGAGAACCAAATGGCTGAGAAGGAAGAAAAAGATGCATAAAGGGGATAACTTTACTTATTTTAACATTTTATCTGGTACTGTATCTAATAAACAGAATCAGGGCTAAAATGCATCTAGTTCAAGAAACCTAGTGAACTGGTAATGCCAAAGATTATATTTCAAGTCTTAAGATATTTTAAATTACGGAATATATATTTTTGTTGGGATTGGCCTTAGATTTAGGGACTAATGTTAATTTTTACAGCTTTTCTAACTCCTGTACAGTATAAAGAAAATTACCCCCAAAAGTGTCCCAATTGGGTTAAGTTTAAATTCTCAGTTCTCATGGAAACTTCTAAGAGGCTAGCTTTTAAGTTCAAAACCCCAGGAACACCTCAGAAGCTTCTTTTTTATAGAAGATTCCACCCACCCTAAATTTTTTCAGTGATGTTAGAGTTTGCCCTAAATCAAAGAAGAACCAACTTATTTTATAAGACAACTTAGCATGAATTATATTTATTCATAGTTACTGAGTAATCCAGGATCACAGTAAATATCTACTATGAACAATACAATTCAGTTCAGTTCAGTCACTCAGTCGTGTCCGACTCTTTGCGACCCCATGAATCACAGCACGCCAGGCCTCCCTGTCCATCACCAACTCCCTGAGTTTACCCAAACTCATGTCCATCGAGGGTGATGCCATCTAGCCATCTCATCCGCTGTAATCCCCTTCTCCTCCTGCCCCCAATCCCTCCTAGCATCAGGGTCTTTTCCAATGAGTCAGCTCTTTGCATCAGGTGGCCAAAGTATTGGAGTTTAAGTTTCAGCATCAGTCCTTCCAATGAACACCCAGGACTGATCTGCTTTAGAATGGACTGGCTGGATCTCCTTGAAGTCCAAGGGACTCTCAAGAGTCTTCTCCAGAACCACAGTTCAAAAGCATCAATTCTTTGGCGCTTAGCTTTCTTCACAATCCAACTCTCACAACCATACATGGGCACTGGAAAAACCACAGCATTGACTAGATGGACCTTTGTTGGCAAAGTAATGTCTCTGTTTTTTAATATGCTATCTAGGTAGTCATAACTTCCCTTCCAAGGAGTAAGGCATCTTTTAATTTCATGGCTGCAGTCACCATCTGCAGTGATTTTTCAGCCCGAAAAAATAAAGTCTGACACTGTTTGCACTGTTGTTATTAAAATGTTACTGGAGTTCTGATAAAATGTTTATTTTCTAATATACTAAGAGAAAATTTTAGACACTGAGATTCCTTAAGTTAGAAGTTATGAGTTAATTTTTAAATTATGATGATCACCTAATCTTGCAGCACACATCTCTGATTTTATGACTCTGTGAGTGCATGCATCCAACTCCTTGCAACCCTATGAACTGTAGCCCACCAGACTCCTCTGTCCATGGGATTCTCCAGGCAAGAATACTGGAGTGGATTGCCATGCCCTTCTCCAAGGGATCTTCCTGCCCCACGGATCAAACCCACGTCTCTTATGTCTCATACATTAGCAAACAGATTCTTTATCACAAGGACTTCCTGGTGGCTTAGAAGGTAAAGCATCTGCCTGCAATGCGGGAGACCTGGGTTTGATCCCCAGGTCGGGAAGATCCCCTGGAGAAGGAAATGGCAATCCACTCCAGTACTCTCTTGCCTGCAAAATGCCACAGATGGAGAAGTCTGCTAGGCTACAGTCCATGGGATCGCAAAGAGTTGCACACAACTGAGCAACTTCACTTCTTCTTTATCACTAGTGCCATCTGGGAAGCCCTTATGAATCTGTACATGGAAACAATTCATATAAAAATATAATGTCTTTACAACATACTTTTTACATATATTTCATATCTCATATATGTTGTTAAAAATTAAGTTTATTTGGGCAAATAAATTACCACATACTGTTAAATCATAAATATATCTTTGTTAATTTTATATTTCTTTAGCCTCTTTTTATTCTTTTGCCAAGTGTTATATTGCACAAAGGAGGGAGACTGGCTGGTATTTTGTGTACAATTATGTAATTGTGATTGAGAAGAAAGATGAAACCTTACCTACATATTCTTGCAAAAATAGTTACTGAATGTGAACCCTGGGCCAAGCACCTTGTCAACACTGTACCATTGCCAAATAGCCAGCAATTTTTAAAACTGATCCTAAAGCAATCAGAATTATATTATTTATTGGAAGAAATTAGAAAGTTCTATTAGAGAATATAAAAGCTTCATGCTAAGAGCCTTATGGTATAATTAGGTGATTAGTACACATGAAAAGGTTTTAAGGACCTGACAAAAACTAAGGAGATATTTAATTTCAATTTAAAATTGCTATACTCCTCAAACACATGAAAGAAAGGTTATAAAATGCAGACAGCAATTTGGCACATGTCTGAATGAATTGATCATGGGAAGAAAAAAAAAATTTAAGGGCCTAGATCTGATAGATAGAGTGCCTGATGAACTATGGAATGAAGTTTGTGACATTGTGCAGGAGACAGGGATCAAGACCATCCCCATGGAAAAGAAATGCAAAAAGCAAAATGGCTGTCTGAGGAGGCCTTACAAATAGCTGTGAAAAGAAGAGAGGCAAAAAGCAAAGGAGAAAAGGAAAGATATAAGCATCTGAATGCAGAGTTCCAAAGAATAGCAAGAAGAGAGAAGAAAGCCTTCTTCAGTGATCAATGCAAAGAAATAGAGGAAAACAACAGATTGGGAAAGACTAGAGATCTCTTCAAGAAAATCAGAGATACCAAGGGAACATTTCATGCAAAGATGGGCTCGATAAAGGACAGAAATGGTATGGACCTAACAGAAGCAGAAGACATTAAGAAGAGGTGGCAAGGATACACGGAAGAATTGTACAAAAAGATCTTCATGACCCAGATAATCATGATGATGTGATCACTCATCTAGAGCCAGACATCTTGGAATGTGAAGTCAAGTGGGCCTTAGAAAGCATCACTATGAACAAAGCTAGTGGAGGTGATGGAATTCCAATTGAGCTATTTCAAATCCTGAAAGATGATGCTATGAAAGTGCTGCACTCAATATGCCAGCAAATTTGGAAAACTCAGCAGTGGCCACAGGACTAGAAAAGGTCAGTTTTCATTCCAATTCCAAAGAAAGGCAATGCCAAAGAATGTTCAAACTACTGCACAATTGCACTCATTTCACATGCTAGTAAAGTAATGCTCAAAATTCTCCAAGTCAGGCTTCAGCAATACGTGAACCGTGAACTCCCTGACTTTCAAGATGGTTTTAGAAAAGGCAGAGGAACCAGAGATCAAATTGCCAACATCCGCTGGATCATGGAAAAAGCAAGAGAGTTCCAGAAAAACATCTATTTCTGCTTTATTGACTATGCCAAAGCCTTTGACTGTGTGGATCCCAATAAACTGTGGAAAATTCTGAAAGAGATGGGAATACCAGACCACCTGACCTGCCTCTTGAGAAATCTGTATGCAGGTCAGGAAGCAACAGTTAGAACTGGACATGGAACAACAGACTGGTTCCAAATAGGGAAAGGAGTATGTCAAGGCTGTCTATTGTCACCCTGCTTAGTTAACTTCTATGCAGAGTACATTATGAGAAACGCTGGACTGAAAGAAACACAAGCTGGAATCAAGATTGCTGGGAGAAATATCAATCACCTCAGATATGCAGATGACACCACCCTTATGGCAAAAAGTGAAGAGGAGCTAAAAGCCTCTTGATGAAAGTGAAAGAAGAGAGTGAAAAGTTGGCCTAAAGCTCAACATTCAGAAAACAAAGATCATGGCATCCGGTCCCATCACTTCATGGGAAATAGATGGGGAAACAGTGGAAACAGTGTCAGACTTAATTTTTTTGGGCTCCAAAATCACTGCAGATGGTGACTGCAGCCATGAAATTAAAAGACACTTACTCCTTGGAAGGGAAGTTATGAGCAGCCTAGATAGCATATTCAAAAGCAGAGACATTACTTTGCTGACTAAGGTCCGTCTAGTCAAGGCTATGGTTTTTCCTATGGTCATGTATGGATGTGAGAGTTGGACTGTGAAGAAGGCTGAGCGCCGAAGAATTGATGCTTTTGAACTGTGGTGTTGGAGAAGACTCTTGAGAGTCCCTTGGACTGCAAGGAGATCCAACCAGTCCATTCTGAAGGAGATCAACCCTGGGATTTCTTTGGAAGGAATGATGCTAAAGCTGAAACTCCAGTAGTTTGGCCACCTCATGCGAAGAGTTGACTCATTGGAAAAACTCTGACGCTGGGAGGGATTGGGGGCAGGAGGAGAAGAGGACGACAGAGGATGAGATGGCTGGATGGCATCACAGACTCGATGGACGTGAGTCTGAGTGAACTCCGGGAGTTGGTGATGGACAGTGAGGCCTGGCGTGCTGCGATTCATGGGGTTGCAAAGAGTCAGACACGACTGAGTGACTGAACTGAACTGAACTGAGAAAAAAATTTATCAATAGGTATCCGTAAATAGATTATTTGTGAACAGGAGTTTGAAGAAATTAAGTGATATTGCTTAAGACTGGAAGATAGTAAAAAAAAATAAAGAGAGAACAAGAAACCACATCCTCTTGTATTATGAATGTTGCGATGTGGAAATCACAGAGTGGCAAGTCGATTAGCTTTTCTGGAAAACAGGATTTGTATTGACTTGAAAATAAGAACTGAAGTGAGATAGAGGAGGGTGGGTAAAATATTTTAAAAGGGGCTGAGAACTTTGAATTTAACAAGGAAGCAAATTCAGAGACTTAGAGAATTTAAGAGCAAGGCCATTCTTTAGACCTATATGTCCTTTTCAGAGAAAACTGCCTTTACTGATATTTCACACCATCAGCGCCATTTCCACTTGGGATTAGAACCCAAAACTTCTGTTCTCAGTGTTCTCTTCATATTCACTGCTACTTCACGAAATACTAGCCCATTGACCAGGAACAGGAGAGATGCCTGAGTACAATGATAATTTGGAATACTTGCTGAGGAATTCCTAACTTTAAATATACCTCTGCCTCTCAGGCTCAGCCTCTGATCTCCTGAAAGTCAACTGTGCCCCATTCTTTACATTGCCCAACCTCTCCCTTGGTGGATGTGGGGCCGTGGGATCATTTCTGTCACACGACAGGATCAGGACACCAGCGAGCGGCTCAGGCTCAACCCCGTTCTGCCACCGGTCAGTGCATTACTCGTGCCTGATCTCAGGGCAACTCCCTTAGAGGCCGCCCAAAGTGGGATGTTCCTCTGGGCTTCCCAGGCGGCGGGATATTCCTCCAGCAGGATCCGAACCTTACTGCAGTTATGCTGCTGGCCCACGGCCACAACCTGGGATCCTCTCATGGTCAACATTGAGAAAACACTGGGTAGAATTTACGGTTTCTCTTCTGTCATGAGCAGAAGGGAGAAAAGCCCAGTGAGTGTGACGCTTTTCAAAGCACGTTCCATTTGGCTCTGGCTGCTCAACTGCTCCTGCCAGTGGGAGGGGGAGAGTAAACATCAGCATAGTTAGCACAGCAACACAGCCTCACCTTTCTTTCTCTCCTCTGAAGGTCAAGATTGTCCTCTACAAGGCATGGCTTGACAGGCCAGCTGGATCTCCACCGCAGAGGCACCGGCTCACTCCTCTAGCCCTTCTGAAGCTCATATTTATGGGCAGGCATGAAACGTGGTCAACTGGTAAGCTATCCTTTCATATCAGGGAAGCACGTATGTCCTCTGGAATGGAGACTGTGAAGAAGAGTGGGGAATCTCATTTCATCAGTTCCTTGTAAGCAGGCTTGGAACAATCCCAGGTACACAACTCCTCATTCTGTCTCTATCTGTCCCCAAGGACAGACAGCTCTGGCTAGGGAAGTAAAGTCTCTCTGGGCAGGGCTAATCTCTGGATTTTTTTGTATGTATTCAATTTCATGGCTGGAAAGCTTTAGAAACACTGGTAAGCTTCACTGTATTATAAATTTCTTGGTTTGCCGAACAGACCTGAAAAGCTATCAGCTGCCTGCATCATCCAACCCGGCTCTTCCCATGGCCCCGGCTAAGCTTGCTGTAGTGGACGGAATGCTGGTCTCCGGAAAGGTATGCCAAAGTCCTAACCTCGGTTATCTGTGAATGTAACCTTACTTGGAAAATGGCTCTTTGAAGATGTTATTAAGGTAAGGAGCTCCAGATGAGCTCATCCCGGATTAACCCAGTGGAGCTTGATCCAAAAAGTGTCCTTGTAAGGAGAGAATACAGACAGTAGGGAAGAAACACAGAGGATCTGTGAGGTCGGAGGCAAAGATCACAAAGCAGGAACGCCCAAGATTCCCTGTAGCCACCAAATGCCACTGGATTCTGAACTTCTCGTTTCCAGAATTGTGAGAGAGTAAAACTATGCTGGCTCAAGTCACGAAATGTGGTAATTCGTTAGCAAAAACTCTAGCAAACCAATATATGACACAGACCTAGAGGAGGCTGATGAGCCTGCCATCTGCCTCCCGCCCAGGTCTCAGCTAGCCTGCCCTAAAGAGAGGGAACCTGGATGTTACCGAAACCTTGTAGCCACACCCCCCTTCTCCCACCATCCCGGGTCTCCCCTCAAAACACAACCTCCTGCTTTTAATCTCTCCCATACTTTACCCGCTGGAATGCTGGCACAACTTGCTTCACCCACACTCCCATTTCTCCACCTCTTCCAAATGGGACTGGCTATGTAATTTGCGGGGACCAATGTAAAATGCAAATGTGGAGTCACTTGTTCAAAAATGATTAAGAGTTTCAAGGCAGGACATCAGAACACTCACACCAGTGCAGGGCTTTCTTAGGAGTAGATCCCTGTCCCAGTGCACATACTGTAGCGCCATGAAGCTCACCCTGTCTCCTGAGCCAGCCTCCCTTAGTGTGTGGAATTCTTGTTTACTGCTGAGAATTCTCTCCACCTTTATAACCTATTAACACAATGCGTTCTCCATTTTCTTGCTTTAGGTAAAAATCAGCTTTCTTCTGAGAAGAGTTTCCCCTGGATCTTCCTTGCATGTACACCGCTCATTATCTCACACCCTGGGACCATGAGAAATAGCGCTGGCATCCCCACAGATACCCAGTACTGCTTTGGAACCCTGCCCCACCTATACCAGCCCTTGATCCACTTGGGCTCTTGGTCCCTGCGTATGTACCTTCTGTCCCAATTCTGCACAGCCATTCACTCAGTTCTTCCTGACTGTTCCACCACAGTCACGGAAGCCTTTGGTATCTGACTCATTCCTTCCCTACTCCATGGCTTCCCCACTGGTGGCTTCAGGGTCCATATGGACAGCCTCTTCAGTAACTTAATCTCCAACTGCTTGATCTTCATTCTATGGAGAAGAGCTAACCCGGTCACAGGGCTTCCACAACCCTGCCATTATTCTGCTACTAAAACGTTCCAGAAATCTATCCCACCTCCCGATTACAACTTCTTTTTCTCTCTTGATTGAGATTTGTTCTTTGGCCTCGTTTTCTCTCCCCATGCACTATTAAGTGAACCTAATAGCTCTGTCCTTCAACCATTCTTTTAAAAATGGCATCTTAAGTTTTTCTTGCCTTTCCATCAAATCATCTGGTAAAACCCCAAAGGGGGGTTAATTAAACTCTTTTCATTTACAGTCACATATTTTACACAAATTCACACAATTGTGTGGAACTACTGCTGTCACAAATTCCTGAATTCAAAAGTTTTTTTTTTTTTACTTATAGTCAGGTTCCATTATTTCCAACTGCAGCTACTAGAAATCTTCAGGCTCTATCTGACTTCATTATCTCCCTTACTTTTCTAATAGAAATGAGAAGCTATCAAAAATCTTCAATCTACTATAAAAAGACAAAAGCAATCTACAAGTAGTGTTTTCTTAAGTCATTATTCTGTTTTAATCGAAGAAAATGAGGTTCTATTTATTTATATAAAAACTGCTTATTAAGCAGCTATTTTGTACAGGTACTATTCCAGCTACTGAAGATACAGCTTTCATGGAGGAAACATTCAAGTGGTTCTGATGATTTCAAATATGTAATTTTAAGGTGTATCAGCAAGGGCTAATGATTTTTATCAAACTTGCCTGCCAAAACAGGTTTTACAAGACAAATGTGAGTATAAGAGTATAGTTGCAAAATCATAAAAATCTAACCATTGCAGTGTAACTCATAAATTCAGACATTTTAGCATCTCTATCATAGGCTCTCTAAAATAAATGGGCCTTGAATAATTTGCCTTAAATAACATATTTTATTATACAATTGAAATTACACTAAAGATATTAATAACTCTCAATCTCTTTAATTACTATTTGTATGACCATACAAATAACCATGTTTTTAGAAAACAAAATGTACCAATGTCGGCATTTAGAAAAACTGTAAGTTTTAGTAACAGGGTATAATTTAAAGAATGTCAATCAACCTTAATGGAAGAAAGGCTTGGGCTCAAAATTGGAGTCTTCTTAGCTATTTCATTTTATTCAAATTATTTAACTTTGCTGAGCCTCAGTTTATTTATTTGAAAACAGAGGCGATTATTATCTCAATGTTGGGGTAGTAATATTAAATACTTTAAAGAGCCTGAGGGTAGCACTATTTGGCAGGTACATTAACGAAAACATCTTTCTATCTCATAGCCTTTGCCTATGAAAATACTGGAAGTAGTCAGTAGTGAAGTCATAGGTATCACCGGCTTGGGTTGGAAGATCGGATAGTATCAGTGAACATAATGGTGTTCCGACGACTTTGGACACTAATAATGCCTTTCAGGGAACCAGAGGAGATCTCAGGACTTCTGTAAGGAGAAACCACCTTTTCAAGAAGCAGAGACAAGCACCTTAATTATAATAGCAGTATCATCATTCATATATTACGCTTTCTAAAGTTCATAGTGAGACCTTATTAGAAGGACTTCATTTTCCTTGAGAACCTGAAAGTGGAACGTGATAGACACTGATCTCTGCTTTTCTTTCCTCCAGAGTTGCCTACAATTGCACATGACTCCTCAATTTGCTAAAATAATGCGGTAATAAACACGAAGACCCACATTTCGGGTGCAGGTAAGAAAACCAGGCACATTGCTACTTGATCCAAACAGCCACAATTAAAGTGCAACCTTAGGACATGCACTTCGGGCCACAAATGCTTCGGAGGGTCTACAGGGAGAAGGGAGGAAAGAGAATTCCCTCAGTCACAAGTAAAATCTTAATAGAACCTTAACACTCACCCAGGGGAACTGAGAGTGGTAGGCGAGGGCTCTGTGATGACCATCGATGATTAATTGTCTGTTAAGACGCACACAGGGGGAAAAACAAACAACACTGCCCGGGACGCCGAAAGGTAAGACCCACGTCTCGCCGGCCAGCGAGCCGGTTGGCGGCGGGGTTACGCCCGGAGCCGGACCCCCGGGCCGGGGCGTCGGGACAGGGGTTTAAGGGGAGGGAGGCGCGCTCCACGCTCGGGGGCGGGTCCCGGCGGCCGCTCTCTCCGCCCCCGCAGTCGCCGCCGCCTCCAGCCTGCGCCCCAGCGCAGCAGCTCAGACGCGGTCGCATCCTCGTGGACGGTAGAGGCGGCAGCGAGCTAGAGTCAGCGTCGCAGCTCGCGGCCACGGAGAGGCCGGGCGAGCCCGAGCGCCGGGACCCGGCCCAGGCTCGGCGGACACCTCTGTGCGCGGCTGGTACGTACGTGGTGAAGGGGAGGTGAAATGGGGGTGGCTGGAGCGAAGATGGAGGGGAAAGGACTTGGGGAGGCAGGGGAGACTGAGCGAGCGAAGATGCGGTAAGAGCAACTTTCTTATTTTCCGGCCAGTCCGCGCGAGCATGGGGGAAATTCAAGCAGATGCCTCTTTGGCCAGAGTGACCACATCATGTAACACGCAGAGGTCCTTGCAGAATGGAAGGGGGCGCTAAGGTCAACAGGGGTAGCCAGGAAGGTCTGATCACCTCTTCTTGTCCCTTCTGCCCTGAAGGTGGACATTGGTGATGTCTCGTAAGTTGCTGAGCCTTCGCCTCTCGCACGAGCGGTGCCACGTCGTTTGTCCTGGGATGCGCGTTTCCAGCCCCAGGCAACCCCTCGCGCCCATGGGCTCAGCACTGTTCTAGCGGGCTCGGCTCGCGTCGAGCTGTCCTTAGCCCAGTCACCTCACCTCATCAGCTTCCATCCATTTTCTTTGATAAAACCTGGAAATAATTATATCGAGTGAACTCGTGGGTTCCCAGCAACTGTTGGATTTTCACGGAGTCTGGGACACCGGCCGGCAGCCAGGGAGGGAGAGGAGTGCAGTGTGGTCGCAGGGGTTCGGGAGATGAGCGCGTGGGTCGTAATTGCTGATGTGCTGCAGTTGGTTGGGGAAAGTCCTGATAGTTCCCTCTGGGAGAGATGACCCTGATTTACCTGCTCTCCAGACTGGCAAGTCCCTGCCGAGCGAGGCTCAGATAAACCGGTCAGTTTCATCTTCGTCGAGCTCATCCCAGGGAACGCATACGAACACAGTTCCTTTGGAAGAGCGCTTGTTTATATATAAGCAGGATACATAGGAAACACTGGGGAAAAAGAGCAAACCCAAAACAAAACAACAAATCTCGCAGGTGGAATTTTTAGTCCGAGTCTGTGCAGGACTCTAAAATGGAGATTCAGTGCTGATGACCACTTAAATATTCAACTGGAAAAACTAAAAACTAAAGCGCTCATACTAATAATGGTTTGAATACTGAAAAAGTATAGATTAGAACTGCGCCGAGTATTGCATTTCTCTTTGTGTACACATAGATTCAAGATCCATCTGTCCACTTTATATCTTCATAAGATGCCTTTCTTCTTATTGACATTGCTACACACACAAAAATTTGTTCCGTGAATTAATATTCAAAAAGGTCAGAATTTGGATTACTAAAATGAGATCTGATGGTCATAAAGCTCACAGGAAGTTCTGTAAGTGATATGGGTTCTGGATCATGGTTTGTTAGACTAGCATTTTGCAAACCTTTTTTTTCCTACTTGTCAGGTGCTGCTCAATACTCCTCTATTGACACTATGATAAGGAAGTTCATTTCTAAAACAATGTTTTGGAAAATAAAATGATTTAATTTTGAAGTAAAGTATTGTTGAAAAAAAGTTTTCAATAAGTTTTTAGTAATCAGCTTCTTAGTTTTATCTTCACCACAACTTTCTTCAACAAAATATCAAAGACTAATGGAATACCTTATACAGGATATTTTAAATTATGTCAGATTTCAATTTTGTTAAATCATTTTCTCTCCTCTTTAGCCAATTTTAAACTGGGAGTTTAGATTTTTTAGAAATTTACCCCTTCAATGATTTTTAAAGAAATTTTACCAAGTTGTAAAACCATCACCATAATTCAGTTTTAGAACATTTTAATCACCCCAATAAGATCCCTCATGCCCACTTATAATTAATCTCTGTTCAGATTCAGGCAACTACTAATCTTTCTTCAGTCTCTATAGATTTGCCTTCTTTGAATATTTTATATAAATGGAATCATAAAATATGTGATCTTTTGTTTATGGTTTTGTCTCACTACACATACTGTTTTTGAGATCTATGCGTAATGTGGATTGGCATTTCGCTCATCTTACTGCTGAACTTTTCCGTTGTATGAATCCACCACATTTTGTCTGTCCATTCACCAGTAGTTGGACATTTGGGTTGTTTTCAGTTTGAGGCTATTATGAGTCATGATGCTGAGAACATTCACATGCAAGGCTTCGTGAGTTTGGATGTGTTCATTTCTCTTGGATAGTTATTTAGCAGTGCAATTGCTGGGTTGTATGATAAACATATATCTAACTTTCTGAGTGAAGCAAAATGAAAGTTCCTCAGTCGTAGCTGACTCTTTGTGACCCCATGGACTATACAGTCCATGGAATTCTCTAGGCCAGAATACTGGAGTGGGTAGCCTTTCCCTTTTCCAAGGGATCTTCCCAACCCAGGGATTGAACCCAGGTCTCCTGCATTGCAGACGGATTCTTTATCAACTGAGCAATCGGGGAAGCCCAACTTCTTAAGAGCATTATAGAATTAATTTTATGTAAAAGTTATGTATTTACAAAATGTAGAAAATTTTGGAAAAATAAATGTTTCTTACTAGATTTTATATGATTTTATATATACAGAGAGAGAACATTGGTCAGGAAACATTTTGCTTCCTTTAAAAATTTTGAGCTCAAATACAGCAAGCAAATTTGAAAAAGGTGTAACATTTGTGAGAAATATTTCTAAAGACGAGGTTTGAAGCTTTTTTATATTCACAGCAAAACTGAATGGAAGGTACAGAGATTTCCTAAATAACCCCTGGCCCCACACACGTACGGCTGCCTCCACGGTGGATATCTCTCACCACAGCGGTGCATTCATTACAGTGGATGAACCTACACTGACACATGGTAATCACCCCCAAATTCCCTGGGTTACCTTAGGGTTCACTCTTGTTGCTGTACATTCTGTGGCTTTGGACAAATATATAATGACATGTATAGCCTGGTGGGCTATAGTCCATGGGGTTGCCAAGAGTCGAAGCCGACTGAGCTCGCACGCAGATGCAGACATCCATCAGTGTAATGTCACAGGGAGTATTTTCACTGCCCTAAAAGTCCTCTGTTCTCTGCCTGTTCATTCCCCACCCCCAGTATCTTTTAATGCTAAATGAGGATAAATCAGGCTTAATTAAGACTAAATTTCCTGCAGTCTCCAGTGAAGATGGGAAATTGAGCAATTTGAAAATTGTATTTTAAGATGTTGATGAAACTCAAATCTGAATTGCTTGAATATGATAAAATAAGGTTCCATAACTGTGATGCTACATAATTCTTTTAAGTACTAATTGAACATATTTTATTATATATAGAGATCTAAGGCCCAAGTTTAAGTGATTGACATGCAAAAATCATGTATTAGGGATAAATCTAGGGCTCCTGTTTTCCCATTTTAAAATTCCTGTGGTTAGTACATGCTCTTTTATTTTTTTCAGGTTTTAAATGTTCACAAGAGTTTTTTGTTGTTGTTGTTCAGTTGCTCAGTTGTGTCCAACTCTATGTGAGCCCATGGACTGCAAGCATGCCAGGCTTCTCTGTCCTTCACCATCTCCTGGAGTTTGCTCAGACTCATCTCCATTCAACCATCTCGTCCTCTGTCGTCCCCTTCTCTTGCCTTTTTTATTCACATGACCGAATATACACTCCCTTAGCTTTTCTTTCTTTGATCAGACATCCCGCAGTATTATTCACTGACTTATACTTTTTAAAGTTTTTATGGGTAAATACCAGTTTATCTTTCATTACTTTAATACACAATAATGTAAAGTAATTATCCTTCAATTAAAAAGAAATAAATTTAAAAAAAGAAGGAAAACTGCATGTTCTTTTGAATTTTGTTGGTCTCAGTAATTTTTATTCCCAGGTGGCGCAGTGGTAAAGAATCTGCCTGTCAATGTAGGAGAAGCAAGAGATGCAGGTTTGATCCCTGGGTCAGGAAGATCTCTTGGAGTAGGAAATGGCAACCCACTCCAGTATTCTTGTCTGGAAAATTCTATGGACAGAGGAGCCTGGGGGTCTATAGCCCATAGGGTCTCACAGAGTTGGACACGATTGAGTGACTGAGCACTGATCCTTGATATACTTTTTATGAGTCTTATCAGTTAGTGATATTGCATAAAGAGAACACTTGAACATAGGCAGAAAACCAAACGTGATTATTATTATTATCTTTTTATTGGGAGTACAGTTGACTTTGAGAAATCAAATAGGTAATCTACTTCATACTCAAGTGGGATATATTTTTTATTCTTGTACTCAATGGCAAATAACGGTTTTATGCATCTGTCCCAGTATAAAGCATGCTATGGACTTATACGGGCTTCCCAGGTGGCACTAGTGGTAAAGAACCCGCCTGCCAATGCTGGAGACCTTAAGCAACATGGGTTTGATCCCTGGGAAGATCCCCTGGAGGAGGGCATGGCAGTCAACTCCAGTGTTCTTGCCTAAAGAATCCCATGGACAGAGGAGCCGTATGGGCTACCATCCATAGGGTCACACAGAGTTGGACACAACTGAAGCGACTGTAAATCAAAGTGAATTTATGTTTTCTAATAACTCCAATTCTTAACAAATGATGATGCCCAAGAGTTGGGTGCTTATTGGAAAAGAAGTTCAGAGCTGTCTATCTAAAAATAAAACAGTTCAGATTTGTATATGTTTCTGAATAGAAGGAAATAATCTTATCTAGAGTCTTGAATTAGTTAGAATAGGATTTCTCAGACTGAAAAGCGGGCCAGCAGAATAGAGACCCTTGAAGATTATGGAGTAGCAGTACTCTGGAGCCAACATGGCTTGAACACTTGTTTGGGGAGCAGCAGCAGAAGCTTTTATAGACAGTGTAAATGGAGCTAAATGTCTTCCTCTACATCTTGGATTCTCCCTCCTTAGAGTTACTATTTCCAGCTAAGCCCTAAATTCTGCTGTGCTGATGAAAAGGGATGAATGGCCTTTGGGAGTGTGGAAATCAGCATGTGTGTGTGTGTGTTCGTCGCTCAGTCATGTTCGACTCTTTGCGACCCCATGGACTGTAGCTTGCCAGGCTCCTCTGTCCATGGGATTCTCCAGGCAAGAATGCTGGAGTGGGTGGTCATTCTGTTCTCCAGGGAATCTTCCCCACTCAGGGACTGAACCCTGGTCTTCTGCATTGCAGACAGGTTCTTTACCATCTGAGCTACCAGGGAACTCCAGAAATCAGCATGGGTAACTGCAAGTTCTCACTTGTTGGGTGAAGGAAAGGAAGAAACTGAGGCTCAGTATGATAGTTTCAGGAATAAATTCATGGAAGGTAAGAAAGAGTTAAGCAGTCTTCCTAAACATGCTTATATTAAATGACTCTGAAGTGATTTACTTCTAGACTAATTTTTATGGGCTGGGTTAATATGTCTCAGAAGAAAATACTGTTCTTGAAATTACTATGTATAGTGTGTCTGTGTGTGTAATTAAGGATAACCTTTAACTCATGTAGTTACATTCATTTATTATTTTTGTTTATTAAAAATAGAATAAGTACGTCTATCATGGGCTTCTGGAGCCAGATATAATATTAAATCTCAAAACACTGAAATAAGACCCTCTTGTCTATCTTTCCCAAATCTAATAGAGTCTAATAACAATCCAGACTACAGATATAATGGATTTTTTTGCAATCTGAAAGTTTGTAAAGAATCTATCAAGTCAGAAGATGTTACAAAGGCCAAAGTCTAGCACAGAAACCACTCTGCCTCTCAGTCTGTGTGTCCCTGAAGAAGAATGCCTGTTATAATTGTGTCATTGCAATAAAGAAGCAGAACTGTTCACAGGAGTGAAAACTTAGAAAAACACAAAAAGCAACTCTGCATCTTTCTAACATGCCATGAATCTCTATGTATTTATCTATATATACTCTTGCAGCTCAGAGAAGATTGGATTTGAGGAATATTGGACAGACTGTTATAGCCCAAGCAAGAGATGCTAGAGAGTGAATCACGGATTAGTGATGAAGAATTTAGGGATACACAGGAGTATCATAGTCTAGAAATATTAGGAGTGGAAAGTGATTAGGCTTGGTGATAACTGGGATATGAAGTTAAGGGGAAGTGGAAATGAAGGGCGCTTTTCAGCACCCTGGCTTGAGGTTGAGGGCTAGCACTGTTTACAAAAATGGCAGTAGAAGAGTGAGGACACAGTTGGTGGGTTTCCTGGGCTGGATAAGGTCTGATAATTCATGTACTTCCTGGAATGAGACCTCATTTAAAAATAGGGCCATTGCAGTTGTAATTGCCTCATATGATGTCATACAGGAGTAGGATGTGCCCTTAACCCAGTATGACTGGTATCCTGATAAGAAGAGAAGAGACACAGAGACAGAGACTCATAGAGGCAAACATGTGACAATGGAAGCAGAAATAAGAGCTATGTGACTTCAAGAGATCCCTAGATTTACCAGCCACCACCAAGAGCTGGGGAAGAGGCATGGAACAGATTCTCCTGAGTTCCCAAGAAGAAACCAGCCTTGCCGATAACTGCATTTTGGATTGCTGGCCACTTGAGCTGTGCCTATCTTCAGTATCAGTTGTAAAGATGGTTACAAAATAAGCAATATGATAACTTGGGCAGGGCATCTGCTGTGTCCTGACATAGTCAGAGTCCTCTGCTTTCAACCCAAGTATAGATCTAAACAAGGTCATTCAGGTTTTCCATTCATTCGTGCCACGTGGGTTTGACAGTGTGAAAATGGGACCAGTGTACGACATGGAGGGAGGTCATAGTTTTTATCTGTTTGGCTCAGGGAGGGTAGAAGAATGTTTTCAGGGAAAGTGAGGAATAATTTCCTCACGTGGTAGAGCTGGGTCAGCTCCCTGAGGTCTTTGTGGTTTTTCGTCGAAGAATATTAAACTTCAAGTAAAACCCAGCATAGTTGATTCAACTCTGAGGAGTCCATGTTTGGATTCCAGGTTTGAATGATTTGAAAGGAAACAGACTTTTCAGGTGTGACTGTAAAATGGGAGGAACCAAAGCATTTTTAAACTCATAGATGTTCATGTTTACCAACTCTTAAAAAGTATCTTAATTTACCTAATTTTTGGAAAACTTTTCGTATCACCTGTTAATAATTATTATTGGTCTTAATACTGGATTTTTCTTCACTTTGTGGGTTTTGTCTCAATGTAATCCACTTAAAATATGAATTAATGAAATATGATTGTGTCTAAGTACAGCAGTTTAAGTTATAAAGACATTTCAAATTATCTTGCAAAAGGATGTTTAAGGTTCATTTTATTTATTAACTCTTTTCTTTCAGATATTTTTGTCACAAAACCATCACGCTATTAAGAACACTTAAAGATTTTACAATTTCAATTCTAATATTCAAGCATAGTTGCTTTAGTATTAAGTGTCTTCCAGTCTTTGTACCTTTGTAAAGATATGTTTTTTTATGAATGTAATTATGGTATACAGTTTTTATCCTATTTTTCTTCTTAAAATTACTATTATTAGAATAAAAATGAATAGAAAGAATAATTTTTTAAAAATAATATTTTTTTCTGATTATGCGGAATGACCCATGACATAGTTTTTGGCTAGATAAAATTTCAGCTCTTAAAGGTATGAAACAGAATATCTCAGTTAGGCCCCATTTTAATTTTGCTGCACCCTATGCAGCAAAACAAATAAGACAAAAATAAAAACACAAATCTTTAAAATGTGTGGCTTTAAATATTAGCAATGTTAAAATGTAGAATTCTGTTTTCCCAAGGACAGTCTCTGCTTACTGTTGTAAATTCTTCACCAAGGACCACAGACGTGAAAGTATAACCAAGCGTGTTTTTTTTTTTCCTTTCAATCCCATCCTTTTTATCAACTCTCCATTGTTACCTTATAATGGTTTATTCCACATGTTATTTTCTAGGCTGGTAATGTTTGCCACTTAAAATACCACTAAATTTTAAACTTTTAAACTTTAAAACTTTGCAGTTGTGTTTTTGAGATAATATACACTTCAGTGAAAATCAGAAACTTTCAAAATTAAGAGGAAAATAACGTCCACCTGTACTTCCAGGGTTAATTATAAAATTCTTTGTCTATGTATGTATCTTAAAAAACAAAAGTAGTGTATCATATGCCCTGAATATATCATCTTACTATATCTTTTCAAGGCAATAAATCATCGTTTTTAATGGCTACATACTGATCTATTAAATTTTTAACTAATCCCTATTGGTAAATGTGCAGAATGTTTCCAAGTTTGTTTTTGTAAATAATACCATAGTAGATAACTGTATTTGTGATCTTTATATACTGTACACAGCTATCTTATTAATTTCTCTGAATAAATTTCTAGACATGGAGTTGATAAATCAGTGGATAGTCACTTTTTAACCATTTTTAAAAACATTTTGCAGAATATCTTTCCAGGAAGCCTGTTGCCATTTATACTGAAAATTTTTACCAAAGTACTAGTACTGTTTCAAAAATTTTTAATTTAGAAATTTAGTAGGAAAAGATAGTTCATATTTGTATTTCTTTGCTAATGTGGCTAAATATTTTTAGGTAGTCAGTATGTTTATTGGGTATTTTGGATTTATTTGTATGAATTGTTTTTTGTGTTCTTCACTTATTTTAATTCTTTTTGTTTGTTTCAAGAACTTTTAATTCATATGGATAATAACTCTTTGTATGTCTGTTACATTTTAAATAACAGTTTTAAAAATCAATTTCTTTTGTTTGCCATTAACTATATAGGGAGCTTTGCCGTGCAAAATACTTAAATTTGATGGATGTGAAAGCTATCAATTTCTTCTCTCATAGTTTATAAGGAGGACTTTCCCACTTTAAACATATTCGTCTACATTTTTAATAGTACCTCTGATGTCTTTTTTTTTTAAAGTTTTAATCCTTTGGAAGTTGTTTTAGTAAGGAATGAAGTAGGTGGTGTAATTTTATTGTTGTTACGTTTAATCACTAATCTTGCCTCCAAATTATTTGTTCTGTAACTGATTTGAAATAATATCCTATGCCCCTGCGCCTGCTTGGAATCCGCCTTTGTGGTAACTGTCCCTTCGCCCTGAAGTCCCACAGAATTTCTTCCCACGTGCCTTCCTGGCCACCATTCCTACACGTGACTGCAGGCTTTTCCATTGCTTCCCTAACCTGCCTCGACCCACATCTGTCACTCAGCAGCTCACCCCAGGAAGAAAAGGAATTCCACGTCTCACATCATAGCTGTTAGCTCTTCCTAAATTCTCTGGTTCCTGTAGTCTGTGTCACCAGTTTTGAAACGTGTAATTTTGTTAGCTTTGTGAAACATAATTTTCCAATGATTCATATCTCTGTTTTTATCATTTGTCTATTCATTTCTCCCTTCTACCTTGAAACTTTATTATGCTTTGTGCTGCCTCTCCCTGACCTAATCTTTGCTTTTTATTCTTTCTTCAAAACCGTTCTGTCATGCCCTCTGGAACACCTGTTCAATCACAATAAACTCCTCTCAACCTCTCTTTTGCTCTAGCCCTGAATCTTGACTCTCCCACTTCCCCCTGAGTCCTTCCTATTGGAGATGGCTGATTACTCCATAGATCATGAATCCTAGGGTAGGGAAGTGGGTCACATGCCCTCCATACACCTTCCCACCTCTAGACTGTTACTTCTCTACCCTCTTTCACTCATTCCTGTTCCTTTGAGCCAGTTGGCTGTACTGTCAACCACCATTGCTCATTCCTGTGAACTCTTTACCACTTCAAACTGCTTCTTCACTGAACACTCCAGCAACTAGTGAACAGTCATCTCGTCCCACCCATTTCCTGTCCCCAGTCTGGGTGACTTCATGCCTGCACCCAGCACCACAACTTTTCAGTTTTTGAGCTTCATAACTCAAGCAATAAACTTGTCTTTACCTGACCCCTTCTATAGTTACACTCTGAACTTATCATAGGAATTTTTTTCTTCCTAAAATCTCAAATTCAGAAATTCTCTTGTCATAGCATCCTCTCTCTCTCTCTCTCTCTATATATATATATATATATATATATTTTTTTTTTTTTTTTTTTTACACAAATCTGAAGAGTCACACATGGGGCTTCCTAGGTGGCACAGTGGCAAAGAATCCTTCTACTAATGCAGGAGACATAAGAGATGTGGGTTCAATCCCTGGTTTGGGAAAATCCTCTGGAGAAGGAAATAGCAACCTGGTCCAGTATTCTTTCCTGGAGAATCCCATAGACAGAGAAGCCTGGAAGACTTCAATCCATGGGGTCACAAAGAGTCAGGTATGACTGAGCGACCCTTCAGAGTCACACCTACAGTTGTCTTTTGGCTTCATTGGGATGGCCGGTTTACTCTGTTTACATCTGTTTACTCTCCGTGCTCTGCTAGCTTAGAGTAAGATATTTCTCAGTGAATTCCATGTTTCCAATTAACACAAATCAATGGAGAGCCTGGGAATTCTGTGTGCTTACCACACTTTCCTCTACAGCTTCAGCAACGTCAAAGCCTCAGTACCACCTGCCTTGAGTGCTTTGTGACTTAATGACCACTTACCTGTCTTCTGGTTTATGCAGATCATTGTAGGAATCTCTATAGAGGCTCAAGATAGTAAAGCGTCTGCCTGAAATGCAGGAAACCCGGGTTCGATCCCTGGGTTGGGAAGATCCCCTGGAGAAGGAAATGGCAACCCACTCCAGTACCCTTGCCTGGAAAATCCCATGGATGAAGGAGCCTGGTAGGTTACAGTCCATGGAGTCGCAAAGAGTCGGACACGACTGAGTGACTTCATTCATGTCTGTACTCCCAAATAGCATGACCACTACCCTGGTTTTCCTGGGACTGAGTGGTTTTCCAGGATGGTATGCAACCTAGATAGCATATTAAAAAGCAGAGACATTACTTTGCCAACAAAGGTCTGTCTAGTCAAGGCTATGGTTTTTCCAGTGGTCATGTATGGATGTGAGAGTTGGATTGTGAAGAAAGCTGAGCACCGAAGAATTCATGCATTTGAACTGTGGTGCTGGAGAAGACTCTTGAGAGTCCCTTGGACTGCAAGGAGATCCAACCAGTCCATCCTAAAGGAGATCGGTCCTGGGTGTTCATTGGAAGGACTGATGTTAAAGCTGAAACTCCAATACTTTGGCCACCTCATGTGAAGAGTTGACTCATTGGAAAAGACTCTGATGCTGGGGAGAGGGGTTTGGGGGCAGGAGGAGAAAGGGACGACAGAGGATGAGATGGCTGGATGGCATCGCCAACTTGATGGACGTGAGTTTGAGTAAACTTCGGGAGTTGATGGACAGGGAGGCCTGGCGTGCTGCAATTCACGGGGTCGCAAAGAGTCGGACATGACTGAGTGACTGAATTGAACTGAACTGATGCTTAAGTCCTTGACTTAAAGACTCCATAGTTTTGAAATTCCTTGTATTCTTTTTACATATTAGCTGTCTTCATCTTCACTTTTAAACTATAAGCTGTTACTTCATCTGAAGTATGTAATAGCTCTTACTCTTCACTATCATTCTGTATGACCTTTTCAGTCTAGGTCATTGGTTGAGAAAGTGGATTGAGAAAGTCAAAACACCAGAGTGCATTAGCTAAGAATGTTATAGTTGTTCATAATAGCAAATCCATTTCAAGTTGGCTTAAGGAGAATGGGAGAATTTTATCAGATTTATGTCACCCAGCTTTCAATCTCAGCTTGATCTAGAGCTCAGATTATTTTCTAAGGACCCAATTTCCTTCTACTTCTTGGCTCTAGTCTTCTTCAACTTGGCTTCATTCTCAGGCTCTGCTTGGTAGAAAAATTGCTATCAACAGCTTCAGGCCTAATTTCTCAAGTTTAAATTCAAAGAGAAAAAGTGTCTTTACCTAGTAGCGTTACACCAGTCCTAAGATGGACTAACTTCCATCATGAACCCACTCTTTATACCTTTGCTGAGTTGGAAAAATGTCATAAGCCTGTTGAGGCAGGCTTCTGTCTGCCTCCTTTGTGTCCCACACCACTTCTGAGTCAGTCCCTGTGGCTCAGGGCATTTGAACTCTGATTTGTCAGGTCAGGGTCTCAACTTCATTCTTGGAAACAACAAATTACATGCAGTGACTACAGGAGGAAAGGCTCAAAGGGGAAATGGATGTTTAGCAAACTGTTTACTATCCTCTAAACTGGTAACAAGATGGTTAAAATAAAACAGAGGCATAAATAGGCTCTGATTAAATCTGTAGGACTGGCTTGTGAGTAAAGATCATGAACATTATTAGTGTATAGGCTCTATGACATTTATTTTGCTGAACAGTGATATTTTTAAATATCCTAATTCTTGACTGTAGTCTTCATAGTTAAGTTGCAAAGTAAGTAAGATTTGTGCAAAGAAATTTTGTGTAATATAATCCTCTTTAATCATCATTAATGAGTTTTATTTTAAATTCTTCCCATACAAATAATAATTTGAAGATAAATCATATCCTAAAGAAAGAAGAGAATCTTTCTCCCTTAGATTAACTTTTGCAGCAGACATTTATGAAAATGTATGATTTAGATGATAATAGTAGAGAAAAATAACTCAGCTAGAGATTAAAAGGCTTTGTTGGAAGGTCAACTCAGCTTTTAATTAGTCATGTGACCATGAAGAAGGCTTTTGAGATTTCAGTTTTTATCAACATGATTACATCAGTATGAATAATATGATTTCAGTTCTCCATCATGAGATCAATACAGTGAAAAAAGTATATGTATTATTCTATAGAGTCTATGGTTCCATAATTTAGTGCTATATGTCCCCAACAATATTCAGGTTCTTTTCTGTGGATGGTTATAGATATTCTTTATCTAAGTTATTCTTTAATAATCTCAATGTTCTTAAGATAGTCTTTATTTAATGAATTTCAGAACTCAGTACATGCATCTCTGAGATGAGTAGTTAACTAAACTCTAATAAACAAATATCTATTTAAAAGCACCCTCCTGAGACATACAGATGGCTAACAAACACATGAAAAGATGCTCAACATCACTCGTTATCAGAGAAAAGCAAATCAAAACCACAGTGAGGTACCATTTCATGCCAGTCAGAATGGCTGCTATCCAAAAGTCTACAAGCAATAAATGCTGGAGAGGGTGTGGAAAAAAAGGGAATCCTCTTACACTGTTGGTGGGAATGCAAACTAGTACAGCCTCTATGGAGAACAGTGTGGAGATTCCTTAAAAATTGGAAATAGAACTGCCTTACGACCCAGCAATCCCACTGCTGGGCATACACACTGGGAAACTAGAATTGAAAGAGGCACGTGTACCCCAGTGTTCATCACAGCACTGTTTATAATAGCCAGGACATGGAAGCAACCTAGATGTCCATCAGCAGATGAATGGATAAGAAAGCTGTAGTACATATATACAATGAGACTATTACTCAGCCATCAAAAAGAATACATTTGAATCAGTTCTAATGAGGTGGATGAAACTGGAGCAATTATACAGAGTGAAGTAAGCTAGAAAGAAAAACACCAATACAGTATACTAACACATACATATGGAATTTAGAGATGATAATGATAACCCTGTATGCGAGATAGCAAAAGAGACACAGATGTATAGAACAGACTTTTGGACTCTGTGGGAGAGGGAGAGGGTGGGATGATTTGGGGGAATGGCATTGAAACATGTATAACATCATATATGAAACAAATCGCCGTCCAGGCTTGATGCATGATACAAGGTGATTGGGGCAGTACACTGGAATGACCCAGAGGGATGGTACAGGGAGGGAGGCGGGACGGGGGTTCTGAATGGGGAACACGTGTACACCTGTGGTGGATTCATGTTGCTGTATGGCAAATCCAATACAATATTGTAAAGTAATTAGCTTCCAATTAAAATAAATAAATTTATATATTGCAAAACAGAATGAGACGCCATATTTTTTTTAAGAAGCTTAGGTTTTTAATCTGTTTGGTGGGGGGTGAAGTAAGGGAAAATAATATACAGACCTTTCCTGTGAAGCAGATTGTAATAGGTCCTATGAAAGAACCAAAAGTGCTGTGGTGTTTCGAAAAAGAAAAAGATAAACTTTGAAATTACTCAGGAAGACTTTATAGACAGTGGAGTAATGGGATGGTCCTTGAAGGAGTAACAGAACTTCAATGACTGGGCAAAACATTCCTGATTGAGAGGCCAGCGTGAACAAAGGCACAAATACCGAAAAGAAGGAGACAGAGCTATGTAGACTTTGGAGGGCTGGAAGAAGATAAGGGTGGGGAGGTACACTGGGGATATAGTGAAGAATCTTAAAAATGCTGGGATGAAAACTTTGAACTTAACTTTTTAGTTAATTTTGGCTTTCCTTGTAGCTCAGTCGGTAAAGAATCTGCCTGCAGTGCAGGAGACCCAGGTTCAGGTCCTGGGTTGGGAAGATCCCCTGCAGAAGGAAATGGCAACCAACTCCAGTATCCTTGCCTGGAAAATCTCATGGACAGAGGAGCCTGGTGGGCTGCAGTCTATGGGGTCGCAAAGAGTCGGGCACGACTGAGCGACTAACACTTACTATAGAGTCATATAATCAGTGCTGTTCTCTATGAGTAAAAATTTAGTTTGATGAGTTGTTTGTATCTAGGTAAATATATGAGTTGTATACATTTTTAAAAAGAATGATTGTAAAATACCTAGCACATTTCCCGGAATCCAGTATGTCTCTATTACTTGTGACCATTATGTTTGTTTGAAGGACTGTCTTACTTAGGAGTTTAGACTGATCCTGTGAGCTATCCCACAGGTAGATTTAGGGCTATTGGAGAGAGAAATATTTTTGCTTCAAAATTAAAAAAAAAAAAAAGATGTGATAAAGGTTAAGTTGCTATAAAAAAGACAGGGGAGATAGAGAAGAAATGGTTAATAGAAGAATCTGTTAAAACAATATGAAAGAATTTTGGTTTATGGCCAGTTTGATATAATGTCAAGTGATTGTCCAACAAAGGTAGCATGTTTTTAAGTTGTATTAATAGCAGCATTAGCAGAGCAAGGGAGTGATGATCTAACTCTATTCTACTGTGGTCAAATTTTTCTGGGGAGATTACTCTTACAAATAAATATACATGCACAAACATTGATCAGGATGGTCTGTTATTGCAGAAGGGATAGAAGGAATAGTCATAAAATGGAGATATTTCTTTAGGAGAAATGAATGCCTGGGAAGGTGGGCGTGAACATATAGTATAACATGATGTGTCAAGAAAGAAAGAAAAGCACAAGCTTTGGAGTTAGATCTTAGCTCAGCTCCTAACTAGCCATTTTATTCCGGGAAAGTTGCTAGCCTCTTTGTAGCCTGTTTCCTTTCCCACCCTCCTCCCTTCCCCCTCCACACCTCTCCTCCTTTTTTCTACTTCATTTTTGTAACATAGAAATGGTACTATTTGCCTGTAGTTTTATTTTTTGATTAATGACTGTCAAATACCCAGTCCATTTCTTGGCATCCAGTACATCTCCATTTCTTGTGACCATTATGTTTGTTGAAGGACTGTCTTACATATGTAGGAGTTTAGATTGGTTCTGTGAGCTATCCCACAGATAGATTCAGGACTATTGGAGACAGAAATAGTTTTTCTTAAAAAAAAAAAGTTATAAAGGTTAAGTTGCAATAAACAAAGTAATGGTATGTCTAAGTAGGGCAGCACTCTTTGAGTTTAGTGGTCGGGGTAGGCTAGAGCCAAGGCAATAATATATATTTTTACATGAAAGTAATCTTTCCTCAGCATCTACGAGGGAATCCCCAAGAGTAAGGCTTCCTACTCTTTTCCACCAAAGGATTCCCAAAATCTATAGGCATAACTCAAAGTGCTCTGTAGGAAAGTACAGGTTTTGACATTTCATATTCATCTTAAACATACATCATGCACTCTACTTTATGATCTATTTAATTTGCTGTAGTATCTGAATGTGCTTTAAATATATACTGTCAAGTAATACTTTGATAAACAGTTTATCATATGGTTATGAGTACATTCTGGCATTTCCAAGGGTGCAGTTTCTGTAGTTTTGAGGATACACAGACTTAGGGGTCTTTAGAACCCAGACTAAGCTGGGATAGTTAAGCTTGTAACTGTTGCAAGCTTAGTCTGTTAAGCTTGTAACAGACTAAGAATTCCCTCTCAGCTTAACACAGATAAGCTAAAAATTCAGATTTCCATTAATTAGAATTTGTGTTGCATGAGTTCATTTAGGCAGTCACATTACTGCTAATATCCAAAATTTAGTAGTATCTTGTGTAAACATATGTGTGAACTTTAAATCGTAGGAAAAGCATTGTTATATTTGAAAATGGAGAATTACATCTTTAGCTTCTGGAGTGGTGAGGTAGGAGGTTGAGTGGCTTCATAATATTGCATTTGGCTGCTGCATTTGTGGGGTTGTTTTTGTTGTTTGCTCATGTTCCTTTTTTTTTTTTTTTTAGTGCTTTTCAGGAGACAGATGTTGACTAAATGCTGTTTTGTGAAGTATTATTTAGGAGGTTTTAAAATTAGGATAGCTTTTCCTTGCCTTTTACTTAGCTCTTATTTTGTTTCTTTTCTACTCTCTTTTGGAGAAGGAAGTGGCAACCCACTCCAGTAATCTTGCCTGGAGAATCCCATGGACAGAGGAGCCTGGTGGTCTACAGTCCATGGGGTCGCAAAGAGTCAGATACGACTGAGTGACTGATACTACTCTACTCTTTTTCCTGCTTTACTTGCACCGAGATTTCTGCAGAAACTGCTTTAAGAGTTGCTGATCTAAATAGGAAATTATCTCCCTGAGACCAGCTCTAGACCACCTTTGGTGATTTTGGTTACCTGACCACATATCTCTCTTAAATTTCATGTTATTATGATTTTAATAAAAGGGGCACAGGAAATCTGATTATTTTAGCTATGTTACTGAATGGATTGGATCATTTCAAAAGTATCTGCTTATTTGCCCTTAATGACTCATCATAATTTAGAGGACCAACTCAGAAGTCAGTAGACTAAGTTTTTGTTTTGTGGCAAATCTTTTTATTTCTCATACCTAGTTAAGAGGTTAAAAATGCCCAATCTGCATGTATTTTACAATTTTACCTAGAAGTTTTATCCTCTAATTATTAATAAAGCAATAGCGTAAACAGCTCCTTAATGCTAAAGAATATTCCAGGCATTAAGGAGACCAAGTTGAACAGAACAAGGTCCTTGCTATTGAAGAACACGGGATTGATGTTAAGTAAGTAAATTATTGTGAAACAATGGAGCCTAATGCCATTGCAGCAGTGTGAATCAAGGAGAAGATGCTCAGAGACAACTATAAGAAATTCTAAAGCCAGGGACAGTTTCTCAGAGGAGGTGATGGTATTTCGAGATATTGGAAGATAAACACTAGTTTTTCAGGCAAAGAGGAATGTGTCCTAGGAAGAAGGAGGCTTAAAATGTGTGATGTATTTAGGGAACTATAATTAAATCAATATACTGGACAGTTGCAGATATGGCTGGAAGTTCAAAAGGAAATATATTCACAAGTGCATTGAGTTTCTCGATAAATTGCCTGGACTCGACTGAAGGTTTTGAATAAGTGGAGCAGTATAATTGTATTTTCCCAAAGAAAAAGAAATGCAGCAAGGCAAAGTGAGTGTCTGAGGAGGCTTTACAAATAGCTGAGAAAAGAAGAGAAGTAAAAGGCAAGGAAGAAAGAGAAAGACATACCCAACTGAATGCAGAGTTCCAGAGAACAGCAAGGAAATATAGAAAGCCTTCTCAAGTGAACAATGCAAAGAAATAGAGGAAAACAAGAGAATGGGAAAGACTAGAGATCTCTTCAAGAAAATTGGAGCTATCAAGGAAACATTTCATGCAAGGATGTGCGTGATAAAGGACAAACATGGTAATCACTTAACAAAAGCAGAAGAGATTAAGAAGAGGTGCCAAGAATACACAGAAGAACTATATAAAAATGGTCTTAATGACCCAGATAACCACAATAGTGTAGTCTTTCACCTAAAACCAGACATCCTAATGTGTGAGGTCAAGTGGGCCTTAGGAAGCATCACTACGAACAAAGCTAGTGGAAGTGATAGATAGAATTCCAGCTGAGCTATATAAAATCCTAAAAGATGATGCTGTTACAGTGCTGCACTCAGTCTGCCAGCAACTTTGGAAAACTCAGCAGTGGCCGCAGGACTGGGAAGGTCAGTTTTCATTCCAGTCCCAAAGAAGGTCAATGCCAAAGAATGTTCAAACTACCATACGGTTTCACTCATTTCACATGCTAGCAAGGTTATGATAAAATCCTTCAAGCTAGGGTTTAGCAGTATATGAAATGAGAACTTCCAGGTGTACAAGCTGGGTTTAGAAAAGGCAGAGGAACTAGAGATCAAATTGCCAACATTTTTTGGATCATAGAGACAGCAAGGGAATTCCAGAAAAACACCTATTTCTGCTTCATTGAGTTAATGCTAAACCCTTTGGCTGTGTGGATCACAACAAATTGGACAATTCTTACAGAGATGGGAATACCAGACCACCTGACCTGCTTCCTGAGAAACCTGTATGCAGGTCAAGAAGCAACAGTTAGAACCGGACATAGAACAACGAATGGTTCCAAATTGGGAAAGGAGAATGTCAAGGCTGTATACTGTCACCCTGCTTATTTAACTTATATGCAGAGTACATCTTGTGAAATGCCTGGCTGGATGAATCACAAGCTGGAATGAAGAGTACTAGGAGAAATATCAATAACCTCTGATATACAGATGATACCACTGTAGTGGCAGAAAGTGAAGAGGAGCTAAAGAACCTCTTGATGAAAGTGAAACAGGAGAGTGAAAAAGCTGGCTTGAAGCTCAGCATTCAAAAAACTAAGATAATGGCATCTGGACCCATCACTTCATGGCAAATAGGAAACAAAGTGGAAGCAGTGACAGAATTTCTTTTCTTGGGATCAGAATCACTGAGGATGGTAACTGTAACCATGAAATTAAAAGACACTTGCTTCTTGAAAGGAAAGCTGTGACAAAGCTGCATGCATGCTAAGTCACTTCAGTAGTGTCTGGCTCTTTGGTGCGTTATGGACTCGTAGCCTCCCAGGCTCCTCTGTCCATGCGATTCTCTGTGCAAGGATACTGGAATGGTTTGCCATGCCCTTCTCCAGGGAATCTTCCCGACCCAGGGGTTGAACCTGTGTCTCTTCCATCTCCTGCATTGGCAGGTGAGTTCTTTACTACTGGCATGCTAGACAGGGTATAAAAAGCAGAGACACCACTTTGCCAACAAAGATCTGCTAGTCAGAGCTATGGTTTTTCCAACAGTCATGTACAGATGTCAGAGTTGGATCATAAAGAAGGCTGAACACCAAAGAATTGATGCTTTCAAATTGTGGTGCTGGAGAAGACTCCTAAGAGTCCCTTGGACTGCAAGAAGATCAAACTAATCAGTCTTAAAGGAAATCAACCTTTGAATATTTATTGGAAAGACTTATGTTGAAGCTGAAGCTCCAATACTTTGGCCACCTGATGTAAAGAGCCAACTCATTGGAAAAGACCCTGATGCTGGGAAAGATTGAAGGCAAAAGGAGAAGGGGATGACAGAAGAGAGATGGTTAGATGGCATCACGGACTTAATGGACATGAATTTGAGCAAACTCCGGGAGATAGTGAAGGACAGGGAAGCCAAACGTGCTGCAGTTCACGGGATCACAAAGAGTCAGTCTCACAGGACTTATCGACTGAGCAGTAACAAACAGTGACTGTGAGTCCATGTCTCTTGAGCCGCTGCTGCTGCTGCTAAGTCGCTTCAGTCGTGTCTGACTCTGTGCAACCCCATAGATGGCAGCCCACCAGGCTCCCCCATCCCTGGGATTCTACAGGCAGGAACACTGGAGTGGGTTGCCATTTCCTTCTCCAATGCATGAAGTGAAAAGTGAAAGTGAAGTCACTCGGTGGTGTCTGACCCTCAGCGACCCCATGGACTGCAGTCTTCCAGGCTCCTCCGTCCATGGGATTTTCCAGGCAAGAGTACTGGAGTGGGTCTCTTGGAGCACACACCTGTTTTTCCACAATAGAGCGCTAAATGACAGTGGAGGAGATAGGAGCATGTTTCCATGTGTGGGAAGGATTTTCAATTGATTGACTGAGTTATTGTCTTTGTCCTAAGAGGTAGGTCAGATACAGATGGAAAATGTCTAGTTTAGATTTGTTAAAAGCTTAGAACTAAGAAGATATAAATGTGGGTTAAACTCTAGATACGAATGAAGATCTTTCCTAGAAATTGTTATCCTTGGAGCTATGTGTTAAGCTATTTTAGGAATAAACTTACTGTAAAAGTATATGTTTTCTCCATTTTGGGGGGTCTGTTAACAGAAAACATGCAAATAGTACAATCTTTTGAAATTTGTAAAAGGTTTGAAAGTCATATTTTTGAACGTGATTTTAAGAGGAACGGCCTCCTTTATGTGTGTGGGTCCCCTCCCAGCCCCCCGCCACAGGCTTTTTTGCCCACAGATTTGGGCTCTAATGCATTAGTTTTCTGTCAGCTTCTCTAAAGATTTCATATTATATCCCCAGTGTCTAGAAGAAAGCCTGCTGCTGCTGCTGCTGCTGCTGCTAAGTCACTTCATTCGTGTCCGACTTTGTGTGACCCCACAGACGGCAGCCCACCAGGCTCCCCATCCCTGGGATTCTCCAGGCAAGAACACTGGAGTGGGTTGCCATTTCTTTCTCCAGCATGAAAGTGAAAAGTGAAAGGAGAGTCGCTCAGTTGTCTCTGACCCTCAGCGACCCCATGGACTGCAGTCTTCCAGGCTCCTCCGTCCATGGGATTTTCCAGGCAAGAGTACTGGAGTGGGTCTCTTGGAGCACACACCTGTTTTTCCACAATAGAGCGCTAAATGACAGTGGAGGAGATAGGAGCATGTTTCCATGTGTGGGAAGGATTTTCAATTGATTGACTGAGTTATTGTCTTTGTCCTAAGAGGTAGGTCAGATACAGATGGAAAATGTCTAGTTTAGATTTGTTAAAAGCTTAGAACTAAGAAGATATAAATGTGGGTTAAACTCTAGATACGAATGAAGATCTTTCCTAGAAATTGTTATCCTTGGAGCTATGTGTTAAGCTATTTTAGGAATAAACTTACTGTAAAAGTATATGTTTTCTCCATTTTGGGGGTCTGTTAACAGAAAACATGCAAATAGTACAATCTTTTGAAATTTGTAAAAGGTTTGAAAGTCATATTTTTGAACGTGATTTTAAGAGGAACGGCCTCCTTTATGTGTGTGGGTCCCCTCCCAGCCCCCCGCCACAGGCTTTTTTTGCCCACAGATTTGGGCTCTAATGCATTAGTTTTCTGTCAGCTTCTCTAAAGATTCAAGGATAGAGTTTAAATTAAGGATACGTTCAAGGGTACCCTTCAGGGTAGGAGCTAACTCTGCTCTGATTTTTATTTAGTTGGGGAGCATCCAGAGAAATGCGTTTAGATTATGTAACTAGTCACTTAGGGCCTCTAGCCTCCTGCTAACCCAGGCCTCTGGAGAGGCAGCGTGCCACTGGGAGTAGCTGGGTCAGACTCAGCCCTGTTGCCTAGCAGTCCAAGAGGAGCAGTCATAAGGGGTTGTTGCTGAGCAACCAGGGGGCTGCTGCTGTCGTCTCATCCCCCACGGAGTAGTACAGTAGTGGCGGGCCCGTCCCCATGGGAAAAGCAGTACAGTCTGGCAGGGGGCCAAGCCTCCCTCAGAGGCGCAAGGGTTGTTAGCAGTAAGTATTTGACCTTAGAATCAAAGATGATAACTCATGTTGTATGAACATGCAAACAGTTTATGGAATTATTGATGTAAGTTTAATTAAACATGAACTTGGAGCAAGACAGGTAGCTGTGACAGAGAGTTCTCTTTTCAGATACATTCATTCCAGTTTCTTTCTCCTTCAGACTTCATTGCAATGTCCGTTTTCTGGGTCAATGGCAAGTAATTTTTTTTTTTTTAATGCCTCGTGGAGTATGTAACTTGCCCTATTAACATTATTTAGCCAAAGCAAATATTTACATTTGAGAAAAACCAGCAAGCTAACTCCTGTGTGGTCAAGTGGGCCTTCATGGCAAAGTATTGGATTCAATATCAATGCAAGGACTTGCTACTGTTATTTGGGATACTGCTTTGAATTTTCTCTTTGTATGGAAAAGTCAGAAGATACTTCACCAGGACCATATATGACTTTATTTTTAGTATTTAACACTGTCCATAAATGACCCTTCAGGAGAGTTGATAGCTGAAACTAATTCTTGTAAGAAGGGTAAGTTCTGATTTTAGGACTTAAAATTGCCTATATTGAGTAAACCTTTTCTTTAGGATCCAGAAACATATATTAAAGGCCAAAAATTGAGCTCTTTCAGTGTTTTGGAATAACACACAGTTATATGGAAGGCGAAAGTGTGAAGTAGAGGAATGAACACCCATCACTGAGAAATAATTAACACTGACCAGCTAGAGAGAAGTGATGTAAACCTTTCTTATCTCCCTCTCTCTTCCTGTTTTTTCATTCAGTATTTCTGGCCTTGTGCTATAACTGTTTGCTTGTAAAAGTTTTAGGAAGCAGGCCTTTGGGTACAGAGGAGGAGATTTGTTTGTTGGCAGTGGGGTTTGCACTCTTTAAGGGACCTGTATTCTTTTTGAAAAAAGTACTTAAAAACTTAAAAATTCCTCTCAAGAAGCGCACACAGATTTTTGTTTCGCACACATGTCCACATGCTAATGTGTCCAAGCCATTCAATTAGAGTGCAACTGAGACAGTACATAAATAGTGATAGAAAGTTTAAAATGTTTTCTAAGATACCCTCTTTTTAAAGCTACTTAACATGTAAAAGGAGAAAGCATTGGCACCCCACTCCAGTACTCTTGCCTGGAAAATCCCAAAGACGGAGGAGCCTGGTAGGCTGCAGTCCATGGGGTCGCACAGAGTCGGACACGACTGAAGCGACTTAGCAGCAGCAGCAGCAGCAACATGTAAAAGTGAACTTTTTACTTTTTATCATGTGTATCATTCACAGAATCATTCTATTTATCTTTGTTATATAAGAGTATTAATGAATCTAAAGCATATTAAGCCCAGGATATGCCAGGTACTGTTCCATATAGATCATGTACTGTGAGTGCTAAGTTGCTTCAGTCATGTCTGACTCTTTGCGACCCCATCGACTGTAGCCTGCCAGGCTCCTCTGTCCGTGGGATTCTCCAGGCAAGAATACTGGAGTGGGTAGTCTTGGTAATCTCCTCCAGGGGATCTTCCTGACCCAGGATTGAACCCGTGTCCCTTACAGTTCCTGCATTGTCAGGTGGGTTCTTTGCCACTTGCGCCACCTGGAAAGCCCCTATATATAAATTAAGCATATCATTTAACTTTCCCAGCAACTGTTTGGGGGGATTATGAATGTTTTACATGCCGAGAAGTCTTGGCCTGCCCAGAAAGTTCAAATAACCAGGACAAATATGCACACAAAGATTTATAATCAGAAAGTCGGTCTTCAGAATCGTAATGCTTCTCAATCATAATGCTATATTTTGAGCTCTGTATTATTTCGTGAGGGCAACATGAAGCAATAGTCACAACAAACTGTTTTTAGGTTATGATGATATCATGAGAGAATGCAAAATACTGAAGACTATGGAATCTTTTACATAATTAAATTTGTTTAATTTATTGTTTGGGCCTATATAGTCCATAGTCAGAAGCCTTTTAAATCAAACTTTTTTATATCCATTCAAATTCAGTAGATATACAAAATAAATTCAGTAGGCATTTTGCACTGAGGTTGTTTCTCTTCAGGATGAAATGTAAGATATATTTTAGTATGGTATATGAGATATGAAGGAAGAGGAAATGGTTAAAAAATAGAGGAAATGAATAAGTGACTGTTACTCCAAAAAAGTCATATTTCTTAGAAGCTTGCGATAAGAAGCATCAAGGAACTGCCTTTTAGTCATGAGAAAAATAATACGGGGGAAAGTTGTGTATGTAAAAGCTAGGTCAACAGTCCAGGAATATTTTCAGCAATGATGCATAGTGGATCAATTACAGGCTTTCTAGTCAGACAGGGCTGAATATGAACCCTGTCTCTGTGATTTATTAGCTGTGTGATATTAGAGAGGTATCACTATCTCTAAGCTTCAAAAAAAGTCTGTTTTTCTTTTTTGGAAAAAAAAAGGTTAATTGTGATGATAAAGTGGAATAAATGCAAAGTGTCTAGCAAGACTCATGACACAGAACAGGTATTTATTAAATGTTGAAATCTTTTTTTCCTCTGCTAGCAGCAACACAAACAAAATGAGGGTTATCCTAGGGACCTGAAGGGTCAAGGCGGTTTCATAGTGGGATTGTGGGGTCAAAGTTGTTCAGCATTTTAAAGATTCTGTTCAACTTTGCCAAATTGTTATGTAAAACCAATATTACAGTATAGGTATTATATTTTTAATTAGAATACCTGATTTGCCTATGGTTGTGATATTGACTTGAACCTTAGAAAACAGGATGTTTAGCTGTACTAATTGAATCTGAAACATGATTGTATTTCTGATTCTTAGTCATTTTCATCAGTTTCTCTCAATTCATTCTTTAGCTACTGAGGCTTCATTCAAAAATTTTTTAGTTAAAAATATTAGATAGATTAGAGTACGACACAGGTACATTTTGATTTTGGTCATTTGTGTATATTTCTTATCAACTGCTCTAGCTGTAACCCTGAGTCCCCTGAAACAGGGTCTTTGTTTTCTTTGTGGCACCTACCACATAGTGGTAGTTTAGTTGCTAAGTCATGTCCAACTCTTGCGACTCCATGGACTATAGCCTGCCAGGCTCCTCTGTCCATGGGATTCTCCCAGACAAGAATACTGGGGTGGGTTGCCATTTCCTTCCCCAGTGGATCCTTCCAACCCAGGGATTGAACCCAGGTCTCCTGGATTGCAGGTAGATTCTTTATTGACTGAGCTACAAGGGAAGGTTTATCACATGGTAGATAACAGTATTTGATGAATGACAGAATGGATAAAACAGGTTATTTGTGATTTTGTGTATATACAATAGCTATTAAAAGTTTTGAAAATGTAGCAGTTGCCAAGGATCTGGTTAGTAGGGTAGTTTAAAAACTATTGCAGTTGTAGAAATCAAGCATATATAGTAGAAAAAACAGAAGATACTAGTCTAAGGGTTAAAAGAGGGAAACTTAAGAATATGTAAAGAAATTTGGAGAGAATACTGTAGTGCTAATTTAGTTGTGATCACTTTTATAAATGGGCTTACCAGGTGGTGCTAGTGTTTAAGAACCCGCCTGCCAATGTAAGAGAAATAAGAGATGCGGTTTTGATCCCTGAGCAGGAAACATCTCCTGGAGAAGGGCATGGCAACCCACTGCAGTTTTCTTGCCTGGAGAATCCCATGGACAGAGAAACCTGATGGGCTACAATCTATAAGGCTGTAAAAAGTCGAACTCGACTGAAGTGACTTAGCAAATATAAGTGTATTTCAGCTCTTACAAACGGTGAAAGGACCATGATATGGAATATCTGGAAATGCTAGAGATAAAATACTAAGTGCTGTAGATGAATGAATAAAACATTGCCGTTCAAGATGTTCACAGGCTACTAAGAGAGACAGACATGCACAGAGCTGTCATGAGAAGTCAACCATAATAAGTGCATCAGAGAGTTATGAACAAAGTGATTTAGGGGCAAGGGTTATGACTCATAAGAAACTCGAGCAGTTCCAAAGAGCTTTACCAAAGCAGCAACCTTTGAGTTGGCTTTTAAGGAAACTCAGAGCCTACTCATTAGAACACAGGGGTATGACCTGCATTCTGGACAGAAGGACCAGGAAGTTTTTAATATGGCCTATTTGTGCAATTTTTTTTGGTATTTGTTGCTAGCTCTATGTGGCCAAGGTATTCAAACAAGCACATTTTATCACAACTTGTACAAAGTCTGGGCTTTCCAGGTAGCCCTAGTGGTAAAGAACTCACCTGCCCATTTCAGAGACCCCAGAGACATGGGTTCAATCCCTGGTTCAGGAAGAATCCTCTGGAGAAGGAAATGGCAACGCACTCCAGTATTCTTGCCTGGAGAATCCCATGGACAGAGGAGCCTGGCAGGATACAGTCCATAGGGTTGCAAAAAGTTGGACATTACTGAAGTGACATAGCATGCATGCACTTAGAAAGTCTAATCAGTAAATATTGGTTTTTGAATATCTGGGTGAGTGAGTGAACAAACTTACCTTCTTAATATGGGACAATAATTTTCAAATAAAATAATTATATAATAAAATAATTTTTTAAATTTAAATTTATTTATTTTAATTGGAGGCTAATTAGTTTACAATATTGTATTGGTTCTGCCACACATCAACATGAATCTGCCATGGACATACACGTGTTCCCCATCCTGACCCCCCTCCCACCTCCCTCCCAGTACCATCCCTCCAGGTCATCCTAGTGCACCAGCCCCAAGGATCCTGTATCGAACCTGGACTGGTGATTCATTTCTTATATGATATTATACATGTTTCAATGCCATTCTCCCAAATCATCCCACCCTCTCCCTCTCCCACAGAGTCCAAAAGACTGTTCTATACATCTGTGTCTCTTTTGCTGTCTGGCATACAGGGTTATCGTTACCATCTTTCTAAATTCCATATATATGCGTTAGTATACTGTATTGGTGTTTTTCTTTCTGGCTTACTTCACTCTGTATAATTGGCTCCGGTTTTATCCACCTCATTCGAACTGATTCAAATGTATTCTTTTTAATGGCTGGGTAATACTCCATTGTGTATATGTACCACTGCTTTCTTATCCATTCATCTGCTGATGGACATCTAGGTTGCTTCCATGTCCTGGCTATTACAAACAGTGCTGCAATGAACATTGGGGTACATGTGTCTCTTTCAATTCTGGTTTCCTTGTTATGTATGCCCAGCAGTGGGATTGCTGGGTCATATGGCAGTTCTATTTCCAGTTTTTAAGGAATCTCCACGTTGTTCTCCATAGTGGCTGTACTAGTTTACATTCCCACCAACAGTGTAAGAGGGTTCCTTTTTCTCCACACCCTCTTCAGCATTTATTGCTTGTAGACTTTTGGATAGCAGCCATTCTGACTGGTGTAAAATGGTACCTCACTGTGGTTTTGATTTACATTTCTCTGATAATGAGTGATGTTGAGCATCTTCATGTTTATTAGCCATCTGTATGTCTTCTTTGGAGAAATGTCTGTTTAGTTCTTTGGGCCATTTTTTGATTGGGTCATTTATTTTTCTGGAATTGAACTGCAGGAGTTGCTTGTATATTTTTGAGATTAGTTGTTTGTCAGTTGCTTCATTTGCTATTATTATCTCCCATTCCAAAGCTGTCTTTTCACCTTGCTTATAGTTTCCGTTGTTGTGCAGAAGCTTTTAATTTTAATTAGGTCCCATTTGTTTATTTTTGCTTTTATTTCCAATATTCTGGGAGGTGGGTCATAGAGGATCCTGCTGTGACTTACGTCAGAGAGTGTTTTGCCTATGTTCTCCTCTAAGAGTTTTATAGTTTCTGGTCTTATGTTTAGATCTTTAATCCATTTTGAGTTTATTTTTGTGTATGGTGTTAGAAAGTGTTCTAGTTTCATTGTTTTACAAGTGGCTGACCAGTTTTCCCAGCACCACTTGTTAAAGAGATTGTCTTTAATCCATTGTATATTCTTGCCTCCTTTGTCAAAGATAAGGTGTCCATAGGTGCATGGATTTATCTTTGGGCTTTCTATTTTGTTCCATTGATCTATATTTCTGTCTTTGTGCCAGTACCATACTGTCTTGATGACTGTGGCTTTGTAGTAGAGCCTGAAGTCAGGCAGGTTGATTCCTCCAGTTCCATTCTTCTTTCTCAAGATTGCTTTGACTATTCAAGGTTTTTTGTATTTCCATACAAATTGTGAAATTATTTGTTCTAGCTCTGTGAAAAATACTGTTGGTAGCTTGATAGGGATTGCATTGAATTTATAGATTGCTTTGGGTAGTATACTCATTTTCACTCTATTGATTCTTCTGATCCATGAACATGGTATATATCTCCATCTATTAGTGTCCTCTTTGACTTCTTTCACCAGTGTTTTATAGTTTTCTATATTTAGGTCTTTAGTTTCAAGGTTGTGTTTCTTTACTTGGTTATACCTGTGCAGTTTAAAGAAAAAAATTAAACTTTGTGAACTCTGATTAACATTAGTCTCATTGGTTTTTAAGAAAACACAGCTTTATTCCTATCATTCCTAGGACTTTATTCCTATCATTCTGTTCTTTTCTCTCTGCACTTAGTATCTACACTTTCGTTGGATTAGATGCATGAGTTCAAATATGAGTTCCTTTTTAAAAAAAAAAGTCTAAAATAAAACCTCCCTAAATGGAGGCCACAGTACTGCTTATACATGAAGTGATATTTGGGTTGATATTTTTATTTCCTCTTTAGAAGCAGAACAAACATCCTATTATACACATTCTCCATTCTCCAAGTAAAAACCTACAATGCAGTGATGGAGAGTGGGAGGGTATTTCTTGTTGCAAAGTGTCCAGTAATATCTGGAGGATTTAGCTGGATTTTAGAGATTATATTAACATTTGTGGCACCAATGACAGTTGGGTTTATTAAATGGCATTAAGATTTCTCATAGTTTTGAGTTCCTTTTCTTTCCCTTTTCAACTTCAGTATGTCTTTGAAAGGCAAATATATTAGAGTATGATTCCTTTGGTGTTTTGTTTTCCTTTGGAAGCCAAAACAAAACTCTTCAGAACATCATAGTCCCAAAAGGAAGCTGTAAGACTTGGGAGTGTCATCACAGCTGCTTTTTTAGGATCCCAAACCAAATCTGGTGTTAAATACAAGAGGCACATTTTTTACTTAAGCAGGACTTCAGGGAGGATAGTAAAATAACATTGTGTATTTGTGTTTTATTGTCTGTGATCTTTCTTGATTCCCAGAACAGCCTGGAGAGATAAGCAGGGTGAATATTTTCATCCTCATTCAATAAACAAGGCTCTGTCGTTTACCTGTGAAAAAGATGAGTCTTCAAAGCCAGCATCTGATACAGGGGTGAGCTGGAGCTAGAACTGACTTGAGCATTTCTGCCTTGATGTTACAAGCCCTGAGGATTTTCTTTTACTGACTTGTAAGCTGTGAGGAAATGTGGGAAGCAAAGGAAAGAGAAAAGTAATGAAATTATTTGCAAATGAACTTGAAAGATGGCTAGCATGATGCTGTTGGTATTTGGAGAAAAAGACTTTATTTGAGCATCATGGTAAAATATTACTACCACATAGAATTCCTAGGTTTTACACAAATTACAAATTCAGTTACTGTCCCAATGTGAGTAGTCTGTGGAATACGGACTGGAAGGAGCATTTCTCAAACTGGGAATACTAGTGAGAGATGTAATGTCTATAAGAATCGTTGAGGTGGAGGCAGGTGTGGGTGAGGAGGGTGGAATTAGATGCTGCCTGTGGGAATGGAACTGAAGAGTGAGTTTGAGGACAGTTATGAACCTGGGGTAGACAGAATTTGGTGGCTTATAAGGAAAGGAGAAAACAGCAGACAGTACTGGACTCTCCTACTCTGAATGACTCTAGTAAATTGAGCACATTACAAGCATAGGAATATTGATGTTTCTGGCTCCATGCTTTATAGAAGAAGGAACAGATAATCTCCATAACATGAAACATGGCTCTGTCATCTGGGACAACTAAGCACTTGGCATGTGTCCGCTCAGGTATGTAGACTGCCTGAGTGAAAGGGAGCCTGGTTTACCAGCGATTGGCAGTAGCCACCTCTGTCAGAAGTGTCCTTGGAAATGAGAATAACTCAGTTGTTTTCTACATTATTAGTTTTCAAACGGGGTTTTTGATATAGAAACACCTAAAAGGATAGGAACAAAGAAACCGTGCAAGAGTATCAGATGCCTATTCATAGCAAGTGTGGCCCAGGTTTTATTGGGTGGATTTTCTCTTCCAGAATTCCAATCACTGTGTTATGTAATTGAGGAAAACAATGTCCTTGCTCTTTGGCATTGAAATTCGAAGATGAACTGCAGGGATGTATGGCTTTTAAAGTCACACATCTGAGAAAGGCTGTTACTCAGCTAGTGAAACTCATTTCAGTGGAAAGTTGAAAAGCTGAAGAAAGCAATGTGCTCTATTGTTGATTTTACTATTTAGTAGGTGTATCTCCGACTGTTCACACTACATGGTCTTGGAACAAAACACAAAAAAAGTTGATTCAAATACAATTGGGGGGTTTGAATAGGTGACAAAATAATAATGACCAAAAAAAATCAAAAATAGGGAACAAAATAATAAGAGAGTGCTGAGCTGCTTACTCAAGGAAATTTATCCTGCTCTTATTGCAAGTCAGAAACGAATAAAAGAAGTCAGGATGAAGAATGAAAAAATAGCAATAAACGTTATTTTTTAAAATTGTGTGTCATTTGTCATTAAATTAGATGTTATTGCCCAAGGAACCATTTGTTCTTTTCCAAAACAGACAAGGAACAAAGGATGTTTATCTTAATATATCTTTTTTCCCCTTTGTTTCCTTCAAGGGTCATGGTATACTGAAAAGGCACTCAATCAAAAGAAATCTGGGGGAGCTGGAAACCATCAAGTTATTGAGGCCACACAGGGGGCAGAAAAGATAGAGGTGGGTATGCTTTTGATCCATCAATCCTGCTATTGAGAGTGTCCCTGAAAATGTCTTTGTTGCTATAGATCCAGAGGAAAGCAAAGGAAAAGTAAAGTGGGAGGTCTTTATTTTAGAAAACAAATCAATATGGTTAAGTGGAAGCTTGATAGAATCTGTTGTTAATGTCAAATTAATAGCATGCATGCAGAGAACTTAAGCTACACATTTCCATCCAGTGTCTGCCAGGGACCAGCGATTAGTACACAGACTAAGCTTGGTGTGATATTTACATTCTTAGCTGTGGTTATTTAAATTGTACCTAACAGAGGCAGCTAGCCTACCAAAATAAAGTTTTAAATTTGTTTCCTTTAGAACAGAAGAAAAATGTATATTATTACCTATAACCTTGGGTGTGTGCTCAGTCATATCCAACTCTTGCAAGCCCATGGACTGTAACCCTCCAGTTTCCTCTTTCCATGGAATTTTCCAAGCAAGAATATTGAAGTGGGTTGCCATTTTCTACTCCAGAAGGCCTTTCAGACCCAGGACCCAGAGATCAAACCCCCATCTCTTGCATTTCCTGCATTGGCAGGCAGATTCTTTACCACTGCACCACCTGGGAAGCCTATAAATTTACCACTCTTCTAATAGTGATCTGCCTAGAGACCATAGCAGTAGCTTCATAATCAGTACATAGAAGGAAATAGTTTTGATGACATTAACTGGTAGACATAAATCTCAAATGCTTTTTGAGAAACAGTTTTCTGTGTGCTGCTGATGGCCTCTCTCATCTCAGTGCTGTGTTTTCCCACTGGGAGTTAGGGAAATTTGCGCCCCTGCTACAGTTAAGATGGCAGAACAGAGACCATGGAGTAAGTCTCAGACTGCAGGAAGCCTCCTCCCACTCTTGGATTCCATGAGAACAGAGCTCCAAGGAAACAGGAAAATGGAAGACATTGCATTTGCTTTGGGCTCATTGCCTGGGTTTCTAAAAAGCAATGCAGCTTTCCTATTAACCTGCTGTGATTTCATTTAAACAGTGGCAGTGGATTCATTTTCTTGTGTCATCTGAGCATTTTTAGTACTTTTATGTCAACTTTTCAAGTTTGTGTCAGTGGAAATTGAAATCTGCCTTTAATAAAAGGTAGAACTAATACAACAAAAATTTTTATCAGAAAGCATTTATATTTCTACATAAACGACTGGAATCTCCATACTAAGATAAACAACAAGTACATTTATAAACATTAATTTTTGTATTTAAGGAAAATTGAAACTAACGTAAAATGATTGAGTCTTCATTGTGGGTGGAGTGGATAGAGGCTTATAAACATAATCTCATGTAATCCTCAGAGAAGACAATGATACCCCCATTCCAGTACTCTCACTTGGAAAATCCCACGGATGGAGGAACGTGGTGGGCTGCAGTCCACGGGATCTCTAAGAGTCGGACATGACTGAGCGACTTCATTTTCACTTTTCACTTTTATGCACTGGAGAAGGAAATGGCAATCCACTTTTCACTTTCATGCATTGGAGAAGGAAATGGCAACCCACTCCAGTGTTCTTGCCTGGAGAATCCCAGGGATGGGAGAGCCTGGTTGGCTGCTGTCTATGGGGTTGCACAGAGTCGGACACAACTGAAGCGATTTAGCAGCAGCAGCATGTAATCCTCAAAATGACTGTGGGGAAAGTAAGGAAGGCATAGTCATTCCTTGTGAAAAAGTGCACTTCGCCAAGCACACACATTTGGCTAGTGGGTGGTAAAGTCAGGATTTGATCCTGATTTTTGTCTGATGTTTATGCCTGTGTCCTTGACCACCTTGGATAGGGAGATTTGGCATGAGCTAAAAAGTATCTTGTTTCCATCAGGTATTTATAGTTGATGGTTGAAAATATACATTTTTAAGGAACACACATTATCCCTTATTCTGTGAACTCTAAAAAAGAGATGAAACATTTTTCTGATTCATTTAGTGAGGAGCATTTAACTAAAAAATAAAAATTTGAAAAATAATAAAAGTGATACAAAAAAGAATATAACAAAAATTCACTGAAATACTAAATATAGTAATGTAGAAATCAAGAAAATAGAATAATACAACAAAATGATGTTTCTTCTAGAAATGTACAATTAAATATTGTGATTAAATATTGAGAAATTTATTGTAATTTCTTAGTCATAAAGGTTAAAACCATGATATTTTCACTTTCTGATTTCAAATGACACTTGATAAAATGCAGCTATATTTCTCTTAAGAACACACATTTATAAAATATAGTAACATAGCAATATAGAGCTGTTTTTAAATTGTGAAAAGCAGGAAAAACAAAAACATTAGATGCTTACAACATGTCCTGTTTCATCACTTATATTTAATTAGCATCATTCTATAGATTTTAGTCAATGCAATAATTTTTTAAATAGCTAACATTTTAAAAATTCTTACTGTATATGCTAGAAGCTGTTCTAAATGATTTACAAGTATTAACTAATTTAATTTTCATAACAGTTTTAGGGAATAGTGACTACTCTAATTCTCATTTTACAAATTAGGAAGCTGAGACCCAGAGATGCTAAGTAACTTGGCCAAGATCACACAGCTAATAAGTTGTGTAGCTAAATAAGCACTCAAATGGCTTAACTCATGAGTCTTTAATTTTAAATCATATGATATACTGCCTCTCAACGTTCATGGTTATTAGCAGAGAAATGACATCTTTTTCCTTAAAAGAGTGTATATATACTTTTTTTTTTTTTTACTAAAAATCCCAAGGAAATTAATTGAAAAGCTGTTAGAATAAGAAACTTCAGTTAAGTGGCCATACAGAGGATAAATTTGTACAAATCAATGGACTTTTCTATAATAGCTACAAATAGAAAATATGAAAAATGCCATTATAATAATAATGAAATAGATCTATGAGTAAGCCATAATAGAAATGTGTAAGACTTAAATGAAGAAAATAGCATTTGATTGAGATGCAAAATAAGATTAGCAGTAACGGAGATTGATATTATATTCCTGGATGAGAATAATAAATATTCTAATGATGTTAGTTTCCCCAAATTAATATATAAAATTAATGGTATTCCATATAGGACCATATAAAGAGTTTTAGGATTGCTGGGTCATAAGGCAGTTCTATTTGCAATTTTTTAAGGAATCTCCACACTGTTTTCCATAATGGCTGTACTAGTTTGCATTCCCACCAGCAGTGTAAGAGGGTTCCCTTTTCTCCACATCCTCTCCTTTTGGACTCTGAGGGAGAGGGAAAGGGTGGGATGGTTTGGGAGAATGGCAATGAAACATGTATATTTTCTTGTAAGAAACGAAGCGCCAATCTATGTTCAGTGTAGGATGCAGGATGCATGGGGCTGATGCACAGGATGATTCAAGTAGAGGATGTGGGGTGGGAGGTGAGAGAGGGCTTCGGCATTGGGAGATTGTGTTCACCTATGGCTGATTCGTGTCAATGTATGTCAAAACAAATACAGTATTGTAATTAAAAAAATAAATAAATTTAATAATTAAAAAAAAACATTAAAAAAATAAAGAGTTTTAGGGCAAAGTTGGTGAAATGACTATTAAAATTCATCTGGAAGAATGAATAGACTGGGAAAAGCAAATTTTTGAAACAGAATAATAATGAAAAAGAACTTCTAATTCCAAATATTAAAACATAAAATTACTGTTACTAAGACAGTATTTCCGTATGTTATTTTTTATTAAAATAAAGACTTAGGAGAAGCTAAATCATCTTGAAAATTCTAACAGATTTAGGCATACAAGGGTAACATACAATGAAGGCTACATTTCATGTTGGTAGAGAAAGTATTGATTATTACAAGAACAGAATCCTAATAGTGAATTATTGTTAGGAAAAATTGTAACTTTGAATCTTTTATTAATATGAAATGCAAATAAATATTAGTTTAACTGAAAAAGAAACATAATGAGATATAATTGAAAAATCGGCAAACATAATCTGGTCTAATATGACATCAAAGGCCAAAATCATAATTGGAGATTGATAGACTTGACCGGGGGACACATTAAAACTTTTTTTACATACAAACAGAAAGGGGACTCAAACAGCATGCCTAGTACTGGATTTGAAAATTATTTTCAGGATAGAATGAATAAATCTGCAAGTGCTTACTAATATCCCAAGTGCACTACTGTTTTGAGGCTTCATAAAGCAAAGTCCATCCTGGAATAGTGCTCATTTGTTATTGCGCTGTAGGCATGGAGCAAATTCAAAGATGAAATTCTAGAGAAGATCAAATAATGACATGGAAGTTAGGATTGTTCCACCTAAAAAGGTCAGCTAAATTAGAATTGTAGCATACAAGAGAGTAAGAAATTTCAGCCAGACAGTTTTATAATTCATACATATGCCAGGGCATTTCATTTCAATAGAAGTGATTTACAACATCATTGAGTAATGTCTGGAGTTTTACAATGTGTTAAAACATTTTATCTCTAATAAAAGTGAAATAATTCTAGTTTTCTGTCTGGAATTGTGTGGTGGATAATTGCAGAGAGTGACACAAGGATAAAATCGAGAGAAGTATTTCCTGTTTTATTGTCGAGAATGGTGCAAGAAAAGTTGTTTATTTATCTCTCTCTAAAATAGCTTTGTTCCTTCTATGCTGGAGCTTTAGGACAAGTGGGAAAACAAAATGTATTATGATCAATGAACAAGGAAAAAAAGGAAAATAAAGCTTTGATTTATTTTAAATATCCCAGGTGATATCAGCCTGGACTGTGACAGTCAATTCACACTAACATAAACAAAGCAGTCATTTTCTGTGCTGGGCCCTATTAGAAAAATTTCTAGACTCCAGTCCCTAAATAGACTACTCTGGTGGCTCAGTGGTAAAGAATCTATCTGCAACGCAGGAAACACAGGAGATGTGGGAAGATCCTGGGTCGGGAGGATCCCCTGGAGTAGGAAATGGCGACCCACTTAAGTATTCTTGGGCTTCCCTGGTGGTTCACATGGTAAGGAATCTTCCTGAAATGCAGGAGAACAAGGTTTGATCCCTAGGTGGTGAAGATTCCCTGGAGAAGGAAATGGCAACCCCACTCCAGTATTCTTGCCTAGAGAATTCCATGGGCAGAGGAGCTACAGTTCATGGGGTTATCGAACATGACTGAGCAACTAACACTGTAAATATCCTTGTCTGGAAAATTCCATGGACAGAGGAGCCTGTGGGCTACAGTCCATGCAGCTGCGAAGAGTCAGACATGACCGAGTGCACACAGACAGACAATCCCCAAATATCCTGTGAGAAGAGTAAAGGGCAGGTACATCAGCTTCCTCATCTTTGTGTTCACATTCAATCCCTCTGGGTGTCCCTGGTCACTGCTGTTTGCTCCTGAGGCCATTCCTCCTGTTCCATGCCTTTCTGCTGGTGGTTCCTCACCTGAAAGACCCTCCCTGCCCCATCTCTTCCCATACGTGGTGTTCTTTTCCATTTCTAGGTTCAAATTGCCCATTGTTCTGCATTCCGTTACCCTTCTCTTCTATTCTAATGCAGCTGTTATTCCTGGAGCAAGTTTGTTTCTTCAGCTCTCTTTGTCCACCAACTCTAAAGAGGTTCTTCCCTCTTTGACTCCAGGGGTGGGATTGTTAATAGGTGACTTTTTCTCAGGAAGCTTAGAGATATTGGGGGTTGGCTAACAGCCATCATCAGCGTCCTCCCTATAAGGACTTGAAGGTACTTAGGAAGTTATATCCTTGGCAGATCCATCCTGCTGGCTTATGAGACATACCTGGAAATGCCTGAATCTAAAAATAAGCTCTAATAACCCCGCCAAACAAAATACTGGTTTAAGCACATATCTTTATTTGTTCATAGATGTACACTTAGTTTATCTTTTTTTTCTTTTGTACATACCACATGGCTTGTGGGATCTTAGTTCCCTGACCAGGGATTAAATCTATGCCACCCTGCAGAGTCCTGACCGCTAGACCACCAGGGATATCCCTATACTTAGTTTATTTATTATTGACCATCCTCAGAAAAGTTTGGAGTAGCCAAAAGAAAAGTAGAAACTGTTTTCTTGTTATAAATAACAAAAGCAAAAGAGAAGCTTAGCCATTTTGTGTTAAAATAAGAGGAACACTATCAAACAAGCACACCTTAAAGATAAAGAGATAAATCTTAAGAATTTTCATGCTAGCCAGACTGTCAATTTTGAAGACTTAAAGGAACAGAGAGCAATGACTTTTGAAGGGTAAACTGGGCAACAAAACAAATAAGACCACCAACAAACAAATCAGATACCCTTGAAAAGGAAAGAAAGGAGAATATATACAAAGAAAGGTGTGGTCTTTGACAGTTTAGCACTAATTGTTAGTGATCAAAATAATTGCCATTTACTGCTTAGTTGTTTGCAAAACTCATTTTCTCGTTCTTTCATTCAGTGTTTATTGAGCACTTGCCCATTTACTTTGTGCCATTTGTGAGCACTGAGGATGCAGAGCTAAGGATACTTTGCAGTTCTCCAGGGTTTTTGAACTGCAGGATCTAGAGATCTACAAATCCAGAAAAAAACTGACCAGAGGACTGATGTTTAGTGCTCTAGGAAGGTCCTCAGATATGACATGCTAACTTTCTTCAGTTATCTGAGACTAGTCATTTGCATGATTGAGGAGGCAAAACTAGGCTGAGTGGATGGGAATCAAAGAAAGATATATTGAATTAAAGGAAAGGCTGCCTGAAATTTTATAGTGGGCTACCTCTGGTACCTGAGATGGTTCCAGAAGCTTGGTACCACTAGGAAGGAGAGTGGCACAAGGGATTCATGCATGAAATGGTGAGGGGCTGGGGATGGGGATTAACTCATCACTGAAGACAAAATATCATTGGGTCTTATGGTTAAGAACACTGACGTGGGAAGGGCTCCCTTGAAGACAGTACAGTGAAGGACTCTAAGGAGTGAGGCTCACCAATTTTGCACTTTACCCTTAGACTCTGTTTTGGTAGTTCATGTTCTGTGTTTTATTAGCATAACTTACTTGTTGAGACATTTAAACAATGCTGAGAAGAACAAAGCATAAAATCAACTCCCACCTCTCAGAATTGGCACATTTGCTTGAAGTCTTCCTTTTTAAAGAAATAAAATGGTACAATTAGTTAAGTCTCCTTTCAGAAGTATCTATGAATTAGTGCATATTGTTCCAATCCATTTTATACTGTTAGCCACAAGTTTATGCAGCCATTCCAATATTTAGTCCTGGCTTGTGTTTTTAAATTTACAGAAATAAATGCCAGAGTACTTTTCATAACACTGAGTTATTGAGATCTGCGTAGTTATATATAGTTCTAGTTCTGTTCCTTTGGGTGAAATTTGTGTTTTTTTTTCTTTTTTTATGCTTGTACTCTGCCCTTTTATTTATTTATTTTTATTAAACTTTTATTTTGGATTGGGGTATAACCAATCAAGGGATGTTGTGATAGTTTCAGGTGAAGAACGAAGAGACTCACCAGTAGGTATACATGTATCCATTCTCCCCCAAACTCCCCTCCCATCCAGGCTGCCACATAACATTGTAGAGTTCCGTGTGCGATATAGTAGGTCCCTGTTGGTTATCCATTTTAAATACAGCAGTGTGTTTTTTGATAAGACATTTAATATTAACACTTAGTGGCCTTCCTTACTCCTAAATTTGGCCCATAGACGATAGGATGTTATTGCTGGAAGATTTAAGAGAAAGCATCTTTGTAATTTTATATACAATCTTTATATATTGTCCTTATATATATATTGGGACTTTTGAAAATGACAGAAGCTAACCCAGATGGGAAGTCAGGACAATGTGAATAAACTAGGCCGTTCCCAGACAAACCACAGTGGAGGATTAGCCTACATACAAAGGAATCAAGCCTTTGGTAGGAGAAATGACTTTCTGGGTGACACAAGTGCTAAGTGATTAGTCCTCGAAATACCAGCCCAAATCTCAAAATCAGACACTTTCATGGGATAAGAAAAACATGGAATGCTTTCCAGTCCATTGTTCTTTTCATCGTGGACTGCATGTTTGATAAAAATGCAGAGAAGTAAGATAATGAATTCTTAGAGTTAGCTCATCAGGAAATTGCTGGTATCTTGCCTTCAGAATGGGTGGTTATAGTCTGGCTTTAATCATCTTTTTTACCTTATGATTTTTCTCTCCCTGCCCAGGCAAACATAGTTATCGCTTCTTTCCATTGGATCAAATACCCATTTATCCCATTAGGTAGTGGAATGTGGCCAGGTAAATCAGTTTTCACTGGTGACCAGAAGTCATCTGTTCCATTTAGTTGTCTGCTTACCTTTGCCCTATGCTTGTCTTGTTAACAGCTGGCTAGTTAATGAGTATGACATGTCTATTTCAACAAGGTTTGGGTGTGCCAAGATTGTACAAGAGACAAAAACTGACTCAGTAATAGAGGATTTGAGTTCCAACTCAAGTCTGTAATTTTCTTAACAGAAATTAAGGCCCAGTCTCAGATATTCTTCATATGAAGGTTATCTTGCAGTTATATCATTTATCCTTCGTAGAGTTGGGATAAATAATTCATCATTTCATTTTTACTTTAAACATTTAAACTAATATTACTCCTAAGATTGAAAGGCTTGCAAATATTTTAAAGTTTAAAATATTTGAAATTTACTAATTTCAAATCTGTTTTTGTTTTTATAAGATATTTTATACATTTATAAGATATATAAAACCAGTCTTCTTGACTGCCTGCTGGCAATAATATCTAATTGCTAAAGCATTTTATAGAAGTTAAATGATACACTGAAAGTGAAAATTTATCATGTATAGAGTGTCAAATTTCATCTAATTATGTTCTTAATAAAATTAATTTGATTATTTTACAAATAAGTTCACTCTGTAAAATCCTAAATTACAAATGCTTGAGAACACAAAACACTTGATTAATTTAATATTAGCATGTAATCATACTTTGTAAATAGCACAGAGATTGTAGTCATTAAAAAGAAAAATCCATTGGTAGGGAAGTATAGTACTAGTGCTTATCGTTATTGTAAAACACAGCCCTAAAAGGTCAAGGATATAATTCTGGAAAAGATGATGTCATGTTCAAAAGCTGCACATGAACTGATTTTTAGTATTTGTCTCAAGTATGTATCTTTAAATCACTGGAAGATGTCATGAATATTTTAGCTGTCAGTTCAGTCAATTCAGTTACTCAGTCATCGTGTCTGACTCTTTGCAACTCCATGAATTGCAGCACGCCAGGCCTCCCTGTCCATCACCAACTCCCAGAGTTCACTCAGACTCATGTTCATCGAGTCAGTGATGCCATCCAGCCATCTCATCCTCTGTCGTCCCTTTCTCCTCCTGCCCCCAATCCCTCCCAGCATCAGAGTCTTTTTCAATGAATCAACTCTTCACATGAGGTGGCCAAAGTAATGGAGTTCCAGCTTTAGCATCAGTCCTTCCAAAGAACACCCAGGACTGATTTCCTATAGAATAGACTGGTTGGATCTCCTTGCAGTCCAAGGGACTCTCAAGAGTCTTCTCCAACACCACAGTTCAAAAGCATCAATTCTTTGGCTCTCAGCTTTCTTCACAGTCCAACTCTCACATCCATACATGACCACTGGAAAAACCATAGCCTTGACTAAATGGACCTTAGTCAGCAAAGTAACGTCTCTGCTTTTGAATATGCTATCTAGGTTGGTCATAACTTTCCTTCTAAGGAGTAGGCGTCTTTTAATTTCATGGCTGCAGTCACCATCTGCAGTGATTTTGGAGCCCCTCAAAATGAAATCTGACACTGTTTCCACTGTTTCCCCATCTATTTTAGCTCTGGTTGTTATTAAAATTATCAGTGTACAACTGTTCCATATGTGGGCATGGCCACTTCAGGGTAACTAAAAGGACAATATCCCTCAAGGTTATAGCCGCGTCACCTATCTGTGAAGGATCCTCTTTGGTTTAGTTTGGTTGGTGAAAGTATGAATTGCATAGCTGTAGCCAACTCTTTGCGGCCCCATGGACTGTAGTTCGTCAGGCTCCTCTGTCCATGGAATTCTCCAGGCGAGAATACTGGAGTGGGTAGCCATTCCCTTCTCCAGGGGATCTTCATGACCCAGGGGTCAAACCCGGTCTTCTGCACTGTGGGTAGATTCTTTGCCATCTGAGCCATCAGGGAAGCCCTCTTTGGTTGGTGTTTAGATGCTGTTTGTATGTCATGCAGAACATGGCTCAACTTTGTGAGCTGACTGCTAGGGGGCCACTTAAAACAAGCCCCTTCACTGAAAATGATGTTAATCCATAGAGTCTGTTTTAAGTATTTAAACGAATGTGCTGTGCTGTGCTTAGGTGATCAGTTGTGTCCAACTCTTTGAGACCCCATGGACTGTAGCCCATCAGGCTCCTCTGTCCATGGGGATTCTCTCAGCAAGAATACTGGGGTGGGTTGCCATGCCCTGCTCCAGGGCATCTTCCCCAACCCAAGGATCGAACCCAGGTCTGCCTCATTGCAGGTGGATTCTTTACCATCTGAGCCACCAGGGAAGCCCATTTAAATGTATATCATAGCTTAATCATATCACATCAAGTTGTAATATCAGCAGCACTTTAAAATTTTTCTTTAGCTGTTTTGCTTGTGACAATTTAATATAATTACCCAGGCAGATAAATGTGAGATTTCCAAGTCTTTATGACACTAGCAGAATATTTGAATGACATGGAAACATTGGTGGAAAGAGAACGTTGGAAGTCAAATCTCCATTCTGGACCTGACTTTGCCACCATCCAGCTGCATAAGTCTTAGCAAGTCATTTGGAGATAACAGAACAGTGCAGTGGATTAAATCACTGGCTAGCAGATTTTAATCCCACTTGTGCCATTTGTTACCCGCTGAATTTCTTAACTTCTCTGTGTCAAGGTTAGTTTCTCATCTGTAAAACGGAACTGACAATAGTTCCTCTTTTATAGTGATTAAGAAGATTAAATCAATGGATATTTATAGAGCACTTAAAATAGTAGGCTACCCACTCCAGTATTCTTGGGCTTCCTTTGTGGCTCAGTTGGTAAAGAATCTGCCTGCAATGTGGGATACCTGGGTTCAAATCATGAGTTGGGAAAATCCGCTGGAGAAGGGAAAGGTTACCCACTCCAGTATTCTGGCCTGGAGCATTCCATGGACTATATAGTTCATGAGGTTGCAAAGAGTTGGACACAACTGAGCAACTTTCACTTTAAAATAGTGTCTATATGACTGATTGTTTAATAAAACTTTATTGTGATTGGACTTCATTGGGTTTGATTTCTACAAGAGTGTTTCTAATTTGAAGATTATATTATGTTTCTGTTTCTTGCCTTTGATTTCAGTATACCTCATTAAAGCTGATGCTGGTGAAAATATTGTTTCTAAGCAAATCAGTGGCTATACGGCCTAACAGCAATGATTTTTCTGTTGTTTGTTTCAAATTAAGGGGCATGTGCAAAAGTAATTTTTTAAATATAGCCAAAATATCTATGTATTTCATAACTGTATTGACTGAGACGATCTCTGTAACTGGGTTTGGAACTTGTGTTGGTTATATGTAGACATTTTGTTTACCTTCTGAAAGGTTAATTTATTTCATTTTTTAATTTCCATTTTTTTCAATGTGCTATTGGATGGCACTCTGTTTGAAAAACTGAATTGGACTATTTCTTTTCACCTCTATAGTGTCAGTGAAAAAAATTCCACTGTTTACCAGGTTTTCTTGGTACAGGTTTGTACATGACTTGTATCTTTCTAAGCTTATCACACGCCCGTAACTCTGTTAAGCAGTTCTCAGTCTCTTTTAATTAAGCTTGAAACTTGTTAAAATTGAAATACTTTGTAGTTCTTAGAGCAGTGTAATGTCAGAAAAAGAGTGGTGGTAGAAGGACAGATGAGCTTGTTTTTTAAAGACAAGACATGCCTCAGTGGTGAAAGAGGCACTGAAATGGGAACTCGTTCTAGCCCATGGGAGAAAGTCCAGCCATGCTAAGTGGCTTTATCTTCTGGAGAGAATGATGAGAACAACAGGAGGTTATCCTGACAGGCGGGGGGCCGGAGTCCAAGTTGACCAGCAAGATGCGGCAGATGGCGTCCCAGCAGGTGGGCGGCTCAGGTGACAGAGCCTGGAAGTAGGAGATACCCAGGCAGATAAACAGAGAGGTCTGGTCACAGTATGGCCCCAGGGTTGGAGCTGGAGCTGGAGAATGAAATCGAGGCCCTGGGAAAACTGGCTAGACTAGTGCTGAGACCCATTTGGAGGGAAGAGGGCACCAGCCAGGGCATTAGAGCAGAGACCTTTATGTGAGGCCACAGGTGAAAGGTCCGTCTAGTCAAGGCTATAGTTTTTCCAGTGGTTATGTATGCATGTGAGAGTTGGACTGTGAAGAAAGCTGAGCACCAAAGAATTGATGCTTTTGAACTGTGGTGTTGGAGAAGACTCTTGAGAGTCCCTTGGACTGCAAGGAGATCCAACCAGTCCATCCTAAAGGAGATCAGTCCTGGGTGTTTTGAAAGGACTGAGGCTGAGACTGAAACTCCAATACTTTGGCCACCTCATGCAAAGAGTTGACTCATTGGAAAAGATTCTGATGCTGGGAGGGATTGGGGGCAGGAAGAAAAGGGGACAACAGAGGATGAGATGGCTGGATGACATCACTGACTCAATGCACATGAGTTTGGGTGAACTCCGGGAGTTGGTGTTGAACAGGGAGGCCTGGTGTGCTGCAATTCATGAGGTCGCAGAGAATCGGACAGGACTGAGCGACTGAAGTGAACAGGTGAAACCCTCAGTTTTGACGGTTGTATGGCCTGAAGGGTTGCTGGAGTAGGGAATGGGGCCAGTCTTTTTAGATGGTGCCTTTGATTGTCCTTAGTATAGATTCATGTGACTGTCTTTTGAAAAATAAAAACACAAAGTGTTAATTACTCAACTGTGCCTTACTTTATTGCTAATAAATTAGAAGTCACCTCTGTTGTAATTCGCTGTTGGGGTCCTTAATGGACCGGAACCTCGTGGTCCGGAGTCAATGATAAGAAAGTGAAAGGGAGAGCCGGAGGGAGGGAGAGAGAGAGAAAGGAAGAAAGAAACAAAGACACGGGGACCCAAGCTCTCGTGGAGCAAAGGTATTTTATTAGCAGAAATGCAGGCTTGTATATCTTTAGTAAGATGATTACTCAGCTATTACACAAGATGAAATTTTATCAATAGCCACAATATGGATAGTCTAATACATACAGGGTGGCTGACGCTGAAGAGTCACTGAAGGGAGTTAACTGAAAGGAATCCAAGCAGATATCGTTTCTCATGATCTCAGTCCTGAGAGCTGCGTGCAGCTCTACTCGTTCTCGGAACAGGAACTGATAAGGAACAGAGAATTTATGAGAAACAGCACGTAGGAATCCTCCTGTTAAGCATTCACTGACAATTTGCCTTACCTTTTTCGTTCTTTCTGTCTTTTATAAGGCTTGCAGTAACTTTCAAATCAGAATGAATTCCATGCAGTTGAAACTGCTCACATGGAGCTAAGTGCAGCATACAACATAGAAGGGTTGATATTTCCTACTGTTCTTGGATTTATCCTAAGGAGGAAGTTTTCAGAGAAAAGAGTATAAAATGAGAGGATTAGCAAGCAAGTGGTTGTTTCTGGCTGAGCTTTGCTTGAAATGGAGGAGGAAAGGGCATGGAAGCTGCTGAAATTAATTTCCTTATAATGCCATGGAGTGTTACCTGGCCCTTTCCCTGGGAGTCATTTCAAACCTTCTTATGTTACTTGGGAACGCTCTGCATCAAACTGACATGTCTACCTCCAAGGAATCAGGGAGAAAATTTAATTTTGATTCTTGACCTGTGTCCTAGCTTTTAATAGCTTTCTGCTATTTCTAGATTTTACGCCTACTGACATATTTGTGATTAAAGGAAAAAATCCTCAGGTAAAACAGGATCCAAGCATTCCTGTTCCTTATGTTTTCAGTTAAATCTTAGGCTGATGTCCACTTTAAAAATTATTTACTTGGTTATTATGAAATTCCAAAGCTTCATCACTGTTTCTCCAAGTAGTGTTTTCAGTTGAAGAAAATCCACAATTCTAATAACTTTCTTTGTGATATTGAATATTGTCTAGAGAAACTAGGCATTCATTTATCAAATAAGAGTTAATGTATGTAATTAAGGTCAGAATAAACTTGGTTGTTATGAAATCTTGCTAAAAATGCTGGGTTTCTCAGTGTCTTTGGGGGAAGTTACTTATAACAGGGTTTTAGTTACATATCTTAATTTCTACCATATTCATAGAAACACTGTATTTCTGGTATAACCTTGGGAATCACAATGGATAACAAAGGTTCCCTTTTTTAATGGAATTTTTAAAGTGGAAATCATTTTTATATGTCTCACATGCCTTCATAATTTGAACATAATTCTATTAGAGTTCCTCCAGATAAACAGAACCAGTATGACTTATTGCAAGAGATTGGCTTAAATATTTGTGGAGGCTGCCTGAAATCTTAGGGCAGGAAGGGCAGGCTGGAAACTCTAGGGCAGAAGCTAATGCCACAAGTGGTGTTGCTTCTTCCCCAGGAAAATAGTTCTGTTCTTAAGACTTCTCCAGTGATTGGATCAGGCTTTCCTCACAGCTCAGTCAAAGAATCTGCCTGCAATTCAGGAGACTCAGGTTCAGTTCCTGGGTTGGGAAGATCCCCTGGAGAAGGAAAAGGCAACCCACTCCAGTATTCTTGCCTGGAGAATCCCATGGACAGAGGCGCCTAGCAGGGTACAGTCCATGGGATTGCAAGAGTCTGACAAGACTCAACCAACACCAACCAATGATTGGATCAGGCCTATCCAGATTCTTGAGAATGATCTCCTTTACTTAAATTGATTGATTGTAGATGTTAATCACATCTACAAAATTCCCTCCCAGCAACACCTCATTCAGTGTTTGATTAAATAACTGAGGATCACAGCCTAAACTGATTATTGCTGTCCACTCCTTGTCAACTTGACATCCAGACGCATTTCCTTAAATCATACTTAATATCAAAATAAATAACAACAACAAAGTCATACTTATGCCTAACATGATTAAAGCTATGCTGTGTATAACTGAAAGTATGCTAACTCTTTCCCCAGGAGAGGGACAAGGTCTCTGGGGGTTTACTTTTCTTATAGACCATAACTTAAATACCATGATGTAAAGTTACCTATTAATATTAATATATCTTATATTAGAAGACAAGCACTTGAGAGGGAAGAAAGCAACAAATATTTGAGACACACAGTTCAGTTCAGTTCAGTCGCTCAGTCCTGTCCGACTCTTTGCAACCCCATGAATTGCAGCACGCCAGGCCTCCCTGTCCATCACCAACTCCCAGAGTTCACTCAGACTCATGTCCATCGAGTCAGTGATGCCATCCAGCCATCTCATCCTCTGTCGTCCCCTTCTCCTGCTCCCAATCCCATCCAGCATCAGTGTCTTTTCCAATGAGTCAACTCTTTGCATGAGGTGGCCAAAGTACTGGAGTTTCAGCTTTAGCATCATTCTTTCCAAAGAAATCCCAGGGCCGATCTCCTTCAGAATGGACTGGTTGGATCTCCTTGCAGTCCAAGGGACTCTCAAGAGTCTTCTCCAACACCACAATTCAAAAGCATCAATTCTTCGGCTCTCAGCCTTCTTCACAGTCCAACTCTCACATCCATACATGACCTCTGGAAAAACCATAGCCTTGACTAGATGGATCTTAGTCAGCAAAGTAATGTCTCTGCTTTTGAATATGCTATCTAGGTTGGTCATAACTTTTCTTCCAAGGAGTAAGCGTCTTAATTTCCTGGCTGCAGTCACCATCTGCAGTGATTTTGGAGCCCCCAAAATAAAGTCTGACACTCAGACAAACATAAATAACAGAAAAATGAAGAAGACGAGTAACTTAACAGTCCTTATTTCTGAAACTGGTCACATGGTCACACCTGGTGTATATAACTCCTTTCTTCCACTACTCAATCCATATATTCCATTATTTCCTTTGCCCTCAAGCAGGTACCTCAACCCCTTCTGGTTCTTTGCCTGGAGAGGTGACCCAAACCTTCATTCCTAAAGAGTCTGAGCCACTGGTTATTGTTTTATGGTTTTTTTCATTGGCTTGTGAATTGAATTGTGGTTTTCTTGACCTTAATCACAGAACTTGATAGTAACAAGAGATGCCCTGAGGGATCTCCTGTATTACAGACATACTCTTTCTTACTCTATTGTGTAGCACAGCCCAACTGCCCCTTAATAATCAGGATCAATCACTCCAGCCAGTATAGAAACTCCCTTCTTTGCCTGTTGATTCAGAGACCTGAGGAGCCCAAGGTGACACGTGGCAGTTTTCACTCAGTTCAGTGGAATCATGGCTGTGTCTCCAGGTGAAAGAACTCTTCTCTTTGAAACTAAGACCTCTCGACCAGCAAAACAACAACAGATTACAAGGGATGGGAAGCAAGATTTTGCTAGCAGATTACTAGGGATAATACTGAGTGGAGGCCCTCTCATTTCTACCCCTGATTCCTGGACCCGTGAATCCTGGCTAGGGGAGACAGCATCACACCAGTGGATGCCGATTTACAGTGTCTATAGCCTCTTCCCGGAGCCTTGGCGCCTACTGCCACCTTGCTAGCCCTGTAACTGAGTCTTCAAAGGCCATTCCACTCTTCTGTCATGCTTTCCACTTCAGAATGATGGATAAAATTGTAATACCAGCGAATGAGCATTGCCAGACTTCATTTGCTGGGAAGTGTGACCAGAAACAAAAATGCCGTGTAGAATACCATGATGTTGGATAAAGCATTCTGTACATCCACACATGGTAGTTTTGGCAGAAAGATTGCTTGCAGGGAAAGCAGCTCTATATCCAGAGTGTCTGTTGCAGTAGGGAGAAAGCATGATGATGCTTCCTCATCCATGATGGAAGAAGTCCAGTATGATAAACCTGCCACCAGATAGCTGGCTGATCATCCCAGGGAATGATGCCACGTTGGGAACTCAGTGTTATATTTGCTACTGAAAGCTCAGGCACTCAGCAGTGGCTATAGCCAGGGTAGCCTTGGTGAGTTCAATTCCATGTTGCTGAGCCTGTGTATAATTTTTCCCTCTGCCCTGATGGTTACTGTTCATGAACCCTTTGGGCAGTGACGGTAGTGGCTGGGAAAAGAGACACAGATCCACGGAATAATAGGTCATCTTGGCTCTTTAATTATTAAAATTCTCATCTGCTGAGGTCACTCTTTGGTGAACATGCACATGGGACACATCTTTGCCTATTCAGAGGGATCTGTCAGTACACCTTTTCCCCAAATTTCCTTCTACTGATTTTCTGTTCATTTTCTTTCCAAATTGCTGACTATTCAGTCAAACCATTGGCCACAACCTATGAACCAGTATAGTTTTATACCTCTGGCCATTTCTCCTTCCAAACAGTATGAACATCTAGCAGCACTGCCCAAAGGTCTGTTCTCTAAGAAGACTTCCCTTCACCATGGCTCTTCAGAAATGTATTAGAAAGGAGCTGTGGTGCAACAGCTGGTCACTTTTGGTGCCCATGTATCATATGAACCAGTTGTAAGCCAAGCCCAGGTTTTCTCTTCCTCAGTCAACAAGTTTTAGGGAACTCCCCATGAGGCAATAGATACAGACCAGTAAAGCATAGATGATGTAGCAGGAATAAGGGCCATAGACATTTGGACCACTTCTTTGTCTAATTTACTCGTGTCTTCAGGGCCTGCTTGAGCCCAGTCTCGTGTGTACCTCTTCCAGTTGGTATCGACATGCTGCTATGCACTCCCAGCTTTACGGCTTGGTGGATCAGACAGAAACCAGTTCATGTAGTTCCCGAAGGGCGGCTCTGATCTCATGTAACTTGCTGGACCATGATTAAACATTCATTTTCTACAAAGGCCCAGTAGCGAGCCAAAATCTGTTTCTCAAAAAGAGAGTAGATACCTGCAGAGGAAGATAGGGCTTTGTTCCAAAAGCCTCAGGGCTTGCATTATGAGTCACCTGTCGGGGCCTGCCAGATCTCCAAGCAGCATCTCTGCCTGCTGCTGGTGCTCATAAAAGAAGGCTGGGAGAGAGATCAACAATGTGATTGTTTGGCAGTACAGCAAGTTCTCAAGAGGAGTTAGTCTCCCTTCACTCAGTGGATTCAAGAACCCCCTAGGAACTGAAAACTGGTGGAGAGGTTGAAACTGCTTTGATGGTTCATGACAGACTCTGTTCGTTAGTCCTAGAAATTTTATCCTTACACAGATCAAGTGGAATTTATTAGCTCACCATCTGTTGATGTTCTGGGGACACCAGGGTCAGCCGCCGCCGCAGTGTCTCTCTGCAGGACTGTTCTGATTACTGCTTTGGCTCTGTCATTAGGGCAGTCACACCTCTCTTTGGTGACTCAGTGGTGCCACTTGGCCCTGCCACCCGGTTTTACCCATTGTATTTAGGGGATCCCAGTTCAGTGACAGCAGTTCCCACCGTAATTTCTGACCGGTAGAAAAGAGTGACCTCAGAGTTTTTCAAGGATGCTGGGGCTCCTCTCACACACATATTTCTTACAGTCATAGTTAAAGGCATGTCCTTTGGCCTCCAGGGGTAGGTAAGCAGGTTTTACATGATAAAGCTATTTGACATTTATTGTACAGTATACCAAGGCATTCAGTTCTGGTCTTTTGACTTCATGTAATGTTGGCCCGTGTTTCAACTAACCAAACAAAATGCTAGACCCCTTTCTGTCTAGCCCCTTGAGCGAAAGCATTGAATCCAGAATCTCTGTTTAGTGAGCTTATATTAATGAATTCATTCTTACTCACCTTTGTATTTCTTTCCACAATTATCTAGCACCCTTAATATTCTTTTATGCACTTGTTCCCCAGATTTCTCTGTGGGGAATAAATTGGGAAAACCATGCATTTCTTTTGCTGTATAGCTCACTTCCATAGTAGTCACACTGTGTACCTCATCCTTTGAGGCCCACTGAAACATGAGTCTAATTGTAAATCTAGAAGCAAAGAGAGGTGCAGGGATAAGTCCTGAGGAGCATTAGCAGTGTCTTGCAAGGCAGATGCCTCCAGGAGAGACTATTACAGGTTCATCAATCAAAGCAGGGGTTGACCTCACACGTTCTAGAGGGTGGCTTCTGTTGGAGAATGAGTTAGTAGAATTTAGGGATCTGAAATGCTCTGCTTCATTGGGATTTCCCAGATGTATCTTTCAATTTTCAGGATTCTATTCCTTGCCAATCAGTGCCCGCACTTTAATAAAGATGTTCTGCAAGGTTGGGAATTCAATTTGTGCTGTAATTCAGCAACTTATAGCTTGAGACTTTGGGCTTGAAATCTCCACCTTACAGCTCCAGGAGATAAGGGGTTCCTCTGGGCAGACGTACGTGCAGATTTTAAGCCTTAACTACATCCTTTTCTTCCGCCTTTCGACAGCACAGTTAGGAGCAACTAACCAAGCGAGAGTTCATGTGATTACAGTTTATGTGATTTTGGAAGCTGGTTAGGCAAGTCCAAAAGTCAGGTTGGCAGGCTGGAAACTGGCAGGAACTGAAGTTGTAATCTACAGATAAAATTTCTTCTTCCCCAGACAAACCACTGTTCTGTCCTTTCCACTGATTGGGTCAGACTCATCCAGATTAACTGAGTATAATCTCCTTTACTTAAATCAGTGGATTATAGATGTTCCTCTACAACAACACCTAGATTCGTGTTTGCTTGAATAACTGGGGACTTTAACCAAGCTGGCCCATAAAACGGACCATTCCAATAGTTGAATTTTATTCTTTTTTGGGAGGTGGGCTGTACCAGGTTTTAGTTGCAGCATGCAGGATCTTTAGTTGCAAATACAGGATCTAGTTCCCTAGCTAGGGATCAAACCTGAGTCCCCTACACAGGAGCTCAGAATCTTAACCACTGGGCCACCAGGAACGTCCCAGTCCAGATTTATTCTTGATGACTCATAGTCATCACACATACAGGCAGATGTAAAAAATGTGTCGGTAGAGAAGATGGCTAACTACCCAAGCTCAGGCTCTAGAACTTCGTATCTTGAAAAAGTTCTAGATAGTGGTTTGTTCTTTAGTCATTTATCCTCCAAAATAGAATGAAGTATTGTAGCTACAATATGCTCTTTAGTAGCATGATGTAATTCTTTTTTTTCTCTCCTGCAAAAAGAGCTGTAGTGGCTTTTTCTCAACAGATTTTCTCACCCTCCAGAAAATCATTTTATTTGTGATCTGTGACTCTTATTTGAATTAGCACACTGTTAAAACATCCACAATAGAGTGAGTAAGCCTTGATGTGGGGGACCTGACTGGTAGTCTTTTCTATTGTGTTCATTTATTGTTGCCTGTTGAGGCCAGTGTTCTTGGCTGGAGAATCCCAGGGACGGGGAGCCTGGTTGGGCTGCCGTCTGTAGGGTCACACAGAGTCGGACACGACTGAAGCAACTTAGCAGCATTGAGGGACTGATTTTGCTAACAGACTTGGAACTTAGTTTTGTTTAGCTCAGAGTTCTAGAATTTGAGAATTCCAGACAGCTAGTCCCTGGAGAGCTGAGAATTCTTAATATGTTGTTTAAAACATACTTTCTAAAAAAATGTTAGGTTGACATGTAACTAAAATGCTATCTCTGATGAGGGAAAGGAGTGAATTCCTGAATGAATATTTTGTTGTTATTCAGAAAACAGTGACGGGGCTTCCTGGATTGATTGTTCCAGGTGACTACAGCCTTCGCAAAGCTTGTGTGACTTGTTTACTTGGAACAATAACATTTGCTCTAGCGGCCAAGGAGCAAGATATTAATTGCTTTGACAAGCTTTCAGGTGCAGGCTGTGACTGTGAGAGAGATTTTTGTGAGAAACCTCTAGGGCAGTTCCAGCTTCCCTGGTGGCTCAGACAATAAGGAGTCTTACCTGTAATGCAGGAGACCCAGGTTTGACCCCTGGGTCAGGAAGATCCCCTGGAGAAGGAAATGGCAACCCACTCAGGATTCTTGCCTGGGAAGTCCCATGGGCAGAGGAGCCTGGCAGGCTACAGTCCACGGGGTCGCAAAGAGTCGGACACGACTTAGTGACTAAGATGTCCACTTTTTTTCCTCTAAGGGAATTTATCCGGTGCTTTATATTCAAACCAGGAGTGGTGGGGAGAATGGAGGAGGAGGAATCTGATTCCAGAACAAGTACTTTTTCCTTTGTGTTATACTCCTGCATTCTATTTAATACGACTTGAAAGGATTATTTGAAGGAAGGAAAAATGAATTGGGATGGGAGTGTCTTCCTGACAATGCTTAGTAACTCCCTCCCTCTCGCCTGTCTTCATTGATCATAAGCAAAGCGTCACCTCTGATTTTAGAGCAGATAGTCTTAGTGCTTGAGGCCAAGCAGATTCCATCTGTGTCCTCTCCCTGATCCGATGCTCTGCTCCAGCGGTGTGGGTGTAATGTAAAGAAGTTGAGCTTTGAGTCAGACCGGGGTTTGGATTCTTACTACCTTGAGAGGTTAGTAACGTTTTCTAAACCTTGGTTTCTTCCTAAAGTGCAGATGATTCAGAGCATTATGTTGAAATAAGATCATGTGCATGAAAAGTGTGTGGTACAGGGTTGGCACTTAATGATGTATTTTCCTTGCTGTCTCCCCTTCCTGTGACTTCATGAACATAAAAATATGTACGAAAATAGTGCTTCGGGTGGAGATGAGAGCTCTCATTCCTTCTGTTTCTTCCAGTACTTCAACTGTGGCTTCATAATTTGCATTCTAAGGACAAACCCATGCTAGTTACCATTTACCTCTGGAATGTTCTTTGTGTTAATAGGCATTTATTAAAAGTCTGTGTTCAACGTTTTGAACCAAGGGTAAGGAGGACCGTGAATACCAACTGGCATCATTGAATGATTGTAGATTTCAAGGCTATAACTCCCATTTTGATATTCTATCCTCAGACTCTAAAGTCAGATGTCAGCCTTGATCTCTGTCCTCAGTTGTTACATTTTTTTCTGTGTATTGACTTACTCTGCCCTTTGGAATACATACACTATCTATCTATTTCTTTTAATATCAAACCCTCTCATGATATTAGTATTGGGAAGAGTAATTTTGATATCTTCTTAATACTTTGGATTTATTTGTATCATGTATAAGAAAAATATGGCTTGGGTTGGTTCACTTTTTTAATTATAAATATTTTACATAAGAGAATATTGTGTTGTAATATTATTGTAATAGGATATCATCTAATGTAATATCTAGTATAATAGACAGGATACCATCAAACTTCAAATACTCTTAAAGAATAATAACAATAGCATAAATCTCATTTTTATTTTAGGCAGGCTAAGACTTTAAGCATAAATAATTGGAAAGAATCAGTTTATAGGAAATAAATTAAAAATGTGTTTACTTAAATAGATTTTAAATATAGTATACTTAAATTTGAGAAAATGAATTTGCCCAGTGTTTGTATACTTAATTCTGTAGCATCAAGAAAAACTTTTGAGCCAAACTGATGTATCAGTGCTGAGATGTGTTTCTGTGTGTGTCACCTGGCTGGTTCTCATTCCTCTGACCCTGACATCATAGTGCAGCAGGAACCCACAGAGTTACGCATTTACACATCCAGCCAGCCAGCGAGAAACCCAGCTGGGAGGAGTGAAGGGGCAAAGAGGTTGAAGGAGGGATTGGGGCTCCGGGGAGTCGAGGGGCTGGGAGGCAAGGGCATTCCTAACTTGTAGGTGTGGTACTGAAGGTATAGAGGCAGGACTGGCATGGAGTAAAGTAAATCATTGTATCCATGATGACAAGGTCACCAGTGATCCTCATGTTTGCTCCACAGCACACTTGGTATGTTTGCCACGTACAGCTCCATCTGGTTCACCTCCATAGAGAGAGTATCTCTCCATCTAATTTAGATCGTCCTTGAGTTCTAATTATTCCGTAACAACCTATTTTCCCCCTTCAGAACCCTCATCAAAACTGTAAGTTAAAGGGTTTCATTATCCATATGTTCTATAATCTCCTTTGGTTTTAGCATCTTGTCTTACCTGTGTACCGCGTTACCCTCTACTAGCTTCTGGTTCCTCAGTACATAGCCATTAGATGAATGACCGTCAGAAGACTTTCAGTTAATTGCTTTGGCTTTACCCTTTATTCAGACTTGAGTCAGAAGGAGACAAATGCCATATGATGTCACTTATATGTGGAATCTAGAATATGACACATGAACTTATCTGTGAAGCAGAAATAGACTCACCATCTCGGAGAACAGGCTTGTGGTTGTCAAGTGGGAGGGGCGAGGAATGGATAGGGAGTTTGGGTTTAGCAGATCAAACTATTAAAAAAAAATTGCTGCTCCTAGCTGTTTATTTGGATCTCTCATGACCATCACCAAAATGCTCAGAAAGTTCCATGTTTTCTTAAGAATGGTTATGCAGTCAGCTTGCAGTAAATATTGGTGATTATTTACATCCAAAAAGCAGCTATTTATCTTTAGTGTCATGATTTATGTTAGTTCCCTTAATTATTTTTGTTGATAACAATGACTGATGTTAAGATGATGTTTAGGGGTTACTTTAGGTAAGGTAAGGTAAAGTCGCTCAGTTATGTCCGACTTTTTGGACCCCGTGGACTGTAACCTACTAGGCTTCTCTGTCCATGGGATTCTCCAGGCAAGAATACTGGAGTGGATTGCCATTTCCTTCTCCAGGGGATCTTCCCGACCCAGGGATCGAACCCAGGTCTCCTGCATTGGAGGCAGATGCTTTAACCTCTGAGTCACCAGGGAAGCCCCAGGGGTTACTTTAGGTTTAGTTTTGAGGATGTGTATAGAATTGGTAATGAGAGGATTTGATGAGAGCATGATTACAGAGGTCTTTGGATTGTCTCTGGTTTGGGGGTATCTGCATCTGCTTCCTTTTTCATCTTTGTTAATGAAGAGCTTCTGGGACCTTCCTTACACTGATGTTTCCAGCAAGCTATATTGATATTTATTGTGCCCTTTTTTCAGCTGTGTGTTTCTTAGTTTGAAAGATTGGAAAGTAATTCAATTTAAACACTGGCTTTCAGCCATATCTCAGTTACTCATACAGTCATCAAAAGTTCACTCAGTCCAGCTTCACCATGGAGCGCAGATCTTGCTAGAGCAATTAAGGGACATAACTAAAGACAAGAGCTTTAGATATCAGGTAGGCAGTGGTGTGTTTGCTCACCTTAAAGAAACATGCATAAATATAAATCTCTTCCACTGTCTTGAATCTCTGAATTAAGTTCTTTATGTTGATTAAAATATATGTTAAAATTAAATTTACTAAGATTTCATTCAAATTTCAAGGAAAAACCCAGCTAGAACCTTTGTTTATAAGGAATATTTGTAATTAGGAATATTTGTAATTAGGAATATTATGTACTTTTAATCTTTTTCAGGTCTAAATTATTTTTGGAATAGATTGATTTTGTCTAGTTCTGGAGTAACAAGTAGGAAATACTAAATATATTTGCAGAAGTGGTTTGGGTGAAGTCATTTATATTATGCTTTGATAATACTTATACATATGGGCACTGGATTAGTTATATATAATTATGATAATCGAATAGCTCTTACTAAGTGATGAGTCAGATTCGAATTAACATTCAGAGAAGTAATGATATATAAAAGTTTTGGTTATGCATTACTCTGAATTGGAGTAGGAAATGCATTGGCTCAGTGGCTGAGTGATTGAAGATTATGACTTAAATACTATCCCTTGAAGGGCAATAAAACCAGTTGCCTATTTTTTAGCTTTCCACTAATTGCCTTCATTCATTTATACACTCATTTTTCCTTTTTTTCAAGCTAGCAATTATTGCTCTTGTTATGGTGTAATGTGCACATCACTATGGAATTTTAACCAGGTTGGAATGCAAACTTGAATTTTCCTAAGTTCTCCTAAGGACCCTTCCTGTGCAGAGCTCTTTCTAAATTAAGGCCAGGGCAGAGCTTCGTGTTCCTGGCTAGGTAGACCTGACCCAGGACTGTCACTGACTGCTGCATCTTCTTACCTTAAATCTGAACCAGGGGTCACTCAAGACAAAGCATCAGGAGGAAACGTGGTCTCTCCAACAGGGACGTTCTCGGTATTTATTTTAATTGTGCCTTTGTCTCTATACTGGAGAAGGCGATGGCACCCCACTCCAGTACTCTTGCCTGGAAAATCCCATGGATGGTGGAGCCTGGTAGGCTGCAGTCCATGGGGTCGCTAAGAGTCTGACACGACTGAGCAATTTCACTTTCACTTTTTCCTTTCATGCATTGGAGAAGGAAATGGCAACCCACTCCAGTGTTCCGAGAATCCCAGGGGCAGGAGGGCCTGGTGGGCTGCCATCTATGGGGTCACACAGAGTCGGACATGACTGAAGTGATTTAGCAGCAGTCTATATACTGCTTCACAAAACAAAGACAGTATTGTTTTCTCAGAAAAGTTGTGAGAAATAATGAGGTGTTCCTTTAAGTGAATTTGATTAACTGCATGTGCTATGACATGAAAAATGCAAAGCTGTAGGCATTAATGTTACTGAGTTTGTATTCAGTGAGAAGGAAGAGTGAAAATAAATTCTGGTAACCATTAATGGACTTGTTGTTTAGGAAGTATTCTGGGTTCTCTATTGAGAAGAATCCTAGTGATACGGGCTTCCCTCGTGGCTCAGCAGGTGAAGAATCTGCCTGTAGTGTGGGAGACCTGGGATCGGTCTCTGAGTTGGGAAGATCCCCTGGAGAAGGGAACGGCTACCCACTCCAGTACTGTGACCTGGAGAATTCCATGGAATGTATAGTCCATGGGGTCGCAAAGAAGCGGGAACGACTGAGTGACCTTCACTTTCACTTTCCAGTGATATGTGCCCCTTCTGTCTTTATTGCTTGGATGTGTCGTTGAGGTCACAGTGGTAAGGCATGTAGAGAAGAGGCTGCTTTGGCAGAGTGTTCAAGGATGGGTTAGTTCTAGTTTGTCAAAGCTCCAGGAAAATCTTTATCTCCAGACAACGAGAAGTACCAGTAGTCATTGGATAGTGTGTTTGGGCAATAGATAGCTTGTAGCTTGGGCAGTCTCTTAGCAGCCTCAGTTTTCTCATCAATGAAATGAGGATAATCATATCTGTCTTGAGAATGTTAGGAGGACTCTGATAATAATATGGATTAGTTGCCTAGCACATTTCAGTTTCTCAGAAGAAGATATTTTTATTATGTGTTTATGCCTTAGTCAGGGTCCCACCAAAAGCAGGACCTGAGACAAACTTCTGGAGGAAGACCATGACTATACCTTTTCCCTTTAGCTTATTACTCAAAAAGGGCCATGATAAAAACAGGCATAATTATTGGAAATAATTTAGGGGAACCAGAATAACACATTCTGTGTGCTTATCTGTGAACTGAGGATAGTGGTAGTATCTTATTTATAAGACTGTTGTAAAGATTAAATGAATTTTAACATATGTGAAGGCTTAAAACCATGTGTGGTACACAGGAATGGCTCAGCATTATAATTATTATTATATCACTGCTAGTATTATTGTTCTTATTATAGAATAGGAATTTAAGCTCAAGTCTCTGCAGTGATGGAGAACTTGGTTTTAAACCCTTAAACCTTCTAAATTTGCAGTCCTAACCTTGGGTGTTTACTTAGCCTTTCTGAACTTAGTCTTATCTATAAAATGGAGATGACAGTGGTTCTTCTCGAATAAGACTGAGGATGAAAACCAACAAAATAGAGAGTTTAGCATAGTTCCTGGCACATTTGAATCCTTTGGTAATGTTAAATTTTATATTAACAGTGACAGCTGTTCATTTATGTAGCATACATTTGACAAATTTTTATTAAACATTGACTTACTATTTGTCAGCCTTTCTTCTCAGAGAAGGCGATGGCACCCCACTCCAGTACTCTTGCCTGGAAAATCCCATGGACAGAGGAGCCTGGAAGGCTGCAGTCCATGGGGTCGCTGAGGGTCAGAGACAACTGAGCGACTCTCCTTTCACTTTTCACTTTCATGCTGGAGAAAGAAATGGCAACCCACTCCAGTGTTCTTGCCTGGAGAATCCCAGGGATGGGGGAGCCTGGTGGGCTGCCGTCTGTGGGGTCACACAAAGTCGGACACGAATGAAGTGACTTAGCAGCAGCAGCAGCAGCAGCAGCAGGCTTTCTTCTAGACACTGGGGATATAATATGAAATACAGCAGAATTATAGCCTAATGGAACTGATTAAACAGTAGACTTGAATTACTTAATATTTTTAATAAAAGCAATTTTTTTTCGTAAGGAACAAACTAACTTTACCAAATAGAAACCATATGGACTTTTTAAGTGAATAAAGATGTTTTTTATTTACATGTAATTTACTTGAAAATGGATGTTTCTAAATATATTAATTTGTTTGCTTATCAAGTTTGAAGATCTCTACTTATTGGAATTTTATTTACTTTTAAATTACATAACAAAATTAATGAGGCATTATATACATACATAAAATGTACTTGAATGAATGTAAAATTTTCTAGAGTTAGTACATATTTTCAAAAATTGTTGGCCTCAAGGATATTCAACTCATACCATGCTTTTTCTTCAGAGAGCATGCAAAATTTAATTATGCTTTTAAAAACATTGTGAATGATGAATCTATTGATAAATCAAACTAAGTGTGAAATCATTATGCAAGACCATTTTGCTGTTATGTGATTTATTTATATATACTGGACTTATTTAATTTTCACACAATCACGGAATAAGTTTTAGCTTGATAAAGGAGAATATATTATTTTGACATCCTTAAAACTCATGGCATGAATCTCACTGTTTGAAAGGAGACATTCTCAACTAGAATTTAAAAGTCTAATTTGATAAACTCTCAGTCTCAAACTTTTAGGTGTAAAGTTGTCTATGTGAATAACATTGATTTAATGGAGTAGCAAGGGGAAATTTGTAAATGCAAAAGTGAAGTAATTTGAAAATCTATTAACTGAGAGACTTGTGCTAATGCTATCTTTAGAGGACACAAAGGAAAAAAAGTGAAACATGAGAACTTTTCATATAAAGAGACACAGAGAATGACAGTCAACAATAGAAAGATCTGCACAAAAGAAAATAAAAAATGAAAACACTTATCCTGAGCTGCATGATGTTAAAATGTCCTGAAAGAGCATGAAAATTAATTATCTTCTTTAGTTTGCCTTTACAAATGAGTTGGAAATGTCAGGCACAGTTCTGGATGAATGAGAAGGCTGAGCACAGCATCATTTGCAGGTGTTTTCTGAACACAGGAAAACTTAGGGGACTCTGACATGCCTAAGAGAGCCCGTGATAAACACAGTGGGTTTATCATACTTGTATGCATTTTCATTGCTGCTGACAGCATAGTCAAGGGCAAAGAAGCCCATGTTGCATTATGCATTGAGAGTCAATATGACGTAAAAGAACACTGGGAAAGATTCAGAGACCTGGGTCCTAATTCTTTATCTGTTCTCCATCCAGACAACTCATTCAGGGCCTCAGTGTATAGGACCTCAGTTCTGAAATTAGAGGACTGTGGTTAATCAGTTAAATATATTCTTCTTTAAGGCCTGCCAGTTATAGCTTTCTGTAGCTCTGTATTCTGCTGTAGTCTTAGAATCTAAACTATAGCGTCCTTCCTGCATCCTCCTTGCTTAGACTTCATGGCCAAGAGAGCTTGCTTTATGTTTACAGTGGTAAGCACTGGAAGGCATAAAAGGCCTGAACATCTTGGAATTAAATAAGCACATGGTTACTTACACTAGAAAGTTCCTCTTCCATTAGGCAGATGTTCTTGATCAAAATAAGATGAGGCAACACTCCCCATGCTGTTTTATAGTCCTAAGGATGATTGTATATATTAGCTAATAAGTGACCAAAAGAGCATGCTTTCATGTGAAAATTTGTGACTTCTCCAAGAAAAGAGATCTGAAATTGAGTTATAAATAAAAGGGAACATCTCAGTGATTGACATATTCTGGCATTCAATATTATTACCATTCATTATATATGAAACATTAATATTTGCAGATTAGATATTCATACGTAGACATCTCTTACGATTTTAGAAGAATGGTCAAAAGATAAAACATATACAAAATATGGAAAATGCAACAAAATGGTCTCCTAATCCTACATTATCCGTTTAGAAAAGAGAAAACAAGCTCAAGTTGGGATCTGTTAATGTGTTTTTCAAAATGCTGTTATGAGTAGATGGCTCTAGATATAATCATGGTTGGCATATTGTATATTAGTCCTCTTTCACATATTCACACTGAACATTAACATCTTCTGAGAATATTTTGCAGTAAATTTACTTAAAAAAATCTTTATTGACATGTAATTCAGGTACCATAAAAGTCTTCCATTTAAGGGATACATCACGGTGGTTTCTAGTGTATACACTCACTATTACCATGGCCACATTTTCATCACTGCAGGAGAAACCCTTTATCCATTAGCTGTGACTTCCCAGATCCCCCAAACCACCCCCAGCTCTTGGAAACCACAAATCTACTTAATCTCTATAAGTTTGTATGTATTTGAAAAGTGAAGTCACTCAGTTGTGTCCGACTCTTTTCGATCCCATGGACTGTAGAACCACACATGTGTTTTCTTTCTCTCAGTGTGATGTTACCAAGTCCATCATGTTGTAGCATGTATCAGTACTCCATTCCTTTTTACTGCCAAATAATATGGTGTTGTAAGGATACACTACGTTATGTCTATACACTCATCAGTTGATGAACATTCCCTTTATTTCCTCTTTTTGGCTATTATGAAGGATATTGTTATGAAGCAGTTTTAAAATGTTATTCCTATTAAAAGCTTCTGCAAAACAAAGGAAACTATAAGCAAGGTGAAAAGACAGCCTTCGGAATGGGAGAAAATAATAGCAAATGAAGCAACTGACAAACAACTAATCTCAAAAATATACAAGCAACTCCTGCAGTTCAATTCCAGAAAAATAACCCAATTAAAAAATGGGCCAAAGAAGTAAATAGACATTTCTCCAAAGAAGACATATGGATGGCTAACAAACACATGAAAAGATGCTCAACATCACTCATTATCAGAGAAATGCAAATCAAGACCACAATGAGGTACCATTTCACACCAGTCAGAATGGCTGTGATCCAAAAGTCTACAAGAAGTAAATGTTGGAGAGGGTGTGGAGAAAAGGGAACCCTCTTACACTGTTGGTGGGAATGCAAACTAGTACGGCCACTATGGGAGATTCCTTAAAAAACTGGAAATAGAACTGCCTTACGACCCAGCAATCCCACTGCTGGGCATACACACCCGAGGAAACCAGAATTGAAAGAAACACATGTACCCCAATGTTCATCACAGCACTGTTTGTAATAGCCAGGACATGGAAGCAACCTAGATGTCCATCAGCAGATGAATGGATAAGAAAGCAGTGGTACATATACACAATGGAGTATTACTCAGCCATTAAAAAGAATACATTTGAATCAGTTCTAATGAGGTGGATGAAACTGGAGCCAATTATACAGAGTGAAGTAAGCCAGAAAGAAAAACACCAATACAGTATACTAACGCATACATATGGAATTTAGAAAGATGGTAACTATAACCCTGTATGCGAGACAGCAAAAGAGACACAGATGTATAGAACAGCCTTTTGGACTCTGTGGGAGAGGGAAAGGGTGGGATGATTTGAGAGAATGGCATTGAAACATGTATAATATATAAAAAACGAATTGCCAGTCTAGTTTCGATGCAGGATACAGGATGCTTGGGGCTGGTGCACTGGGATGACCCGGAGGGATGGAGTCGGCAGGTGGGGGAGGGGGAAGTGGGAGGGGGGTTCAAGATTGGGAACACATGTACACCCATGGCGGATTCATGTTGATGTGTGGCAAAACCAATACAATATTGTAAAGTAAAAAATAATAATAATAATAATAAATTAAAAGTAAAATGTTATTCCTGTGAAAGTTTTTGTGTAGATATGTGCTTTCATTATTCATTGGTATATACATACTTATATATATATATGAGTAAAATAGCTGGTCATATGGTGAAAGTGAAGTCTCCTAGTCGTGTCCGACTCTTTGTGACCCTATGGACTGTAACCTATCAGGCTACTCTGACCATGGGATTTTCCAGGCAAGAATGCTGGAATGGGTTGCAGTTTCCTCCTCCAGGGGATCTTCCTGATCCAGGGATCAAACCCAGGTCTCCCGCATTGCAGGCAGACGCTTTACCATCTGAGCCACCATACCTCTGTTTAATAATTTGAAGGACTGCCAACCTTGTTTTCCAGTGAAGCTGGAAAAGTTTCATTGGAAAAATGAAATGAAGCTTTTCCATTTTATATTCTGTATTTATATTTATATTCTGAAGGAGGCTTTCAGGTTCTCCACATCCTTGTCAACACTTGTCATTGTCCATCTTTTTTATTATAGCCACATTGGTGAGTGTGAAGTGGTATTTCAGTGTGGTTTTAATTTGCATCTTCTAGCAGCTAATGATGTTAGGCATCTTTCCATGTCCTTATTGGCCATTTGCATACCTTCTTTGGAGAAATGTCTTTTAATATCCACTGCCCATTTTCTAAATTGGGTTATCTTTTATTGATTTAGTTGTAATAATTCTTGTATATTTTAGATACAAGTCATTTATCAGATGTGATTGGCAAATAGTTTCTCCACTTCTGCTTGTCACTTTTTGATGGTGTCTTTTGGTGCACAAAAGTTTTAAATTTTGGTGAATTTTAATTTATATATGGTGGTGGTGGTTTAGTCACTAAGTTGTGTCTGACTATTGGGACCCCATGAACTGTACCCCACCAGGCTCCTCTGTCCATGGGATTTCCCAGGCAAGAATGCTGGAGTTGGGTTGCCATTTCCTTCTCCAGGGGCTCTTCCAGATCCAGGGATAGAACCTGGGTCTCTTGCATTGCAGCCAAATTCTTTACCAACTGAGCTACCAGGGAAGCCCTAATTTATTTTTAATTTTTAATTGGAAGATATTTATTTTTAATTGAAAGATAATTGCTTTGCAATGTTGTGTCCGTTTTGTCACTGGTGTGTTTGGTGTCTCTTGCCTGAACCAAGGTCATGAAGGCTTACTCTTATTTTCTTCTAAAAATTTGGTAGTTTTAGCTCTTACATTTAGATTTATGACCATTTTAAGTTAATCAAGGGCTTCCCTTGTGGCTCAGCTGGTAAAGATTCTGCCTGCAATGAGGGAGACCTGGGTTTGATCCTTGAGTTGAAAAGCTCCCCTGGAGAAGGGAAAGGCTACCCACTCCAGTATTCTGGCCTGGAGAATTCCGTGGACAGTCCATGGGGTTGTAGAGTTGACACAACTGAGTGACTTTCATTAAGTTAATTCATATGTGGTATGGGATATGGATCCAACTTCATTCTTTTGCATCTGGTTGTCCCGGCACCATTTGTTGAAAAGAAATTCCATTCCCCCATTGAATTATTTTAGGTTCAAAAATTTAACAGTTTGGAAGAGGTTTTGAAAATATCAATTTCTGTATTTTTGACATTTATTTTAGTTTGACAAGAGGAGACTTAGGGTTTGATGGCTGGCCTTTTAACTACCTGAAATTCCACATATGGAAGTAAAACATAGTGAAGCAAAAATATAGAATGATGTCATAAGGGGATTATGAGCATGGTTTGTAAATTACAAGAAACTATTTTGCTATATTAAAGTACTATATATATAAATCATCCTGATAATATGTGATACTCTGAATAAGGACCATCAAAAAGTACAAGAGGCTGAAAGATGTATAAAGATACTGCCATGTCCAGTATCTTCTATTTACCCAATGGGAGAAAGAGATTAACACATTTTAGAAAGATTCTTACCAACAATATTTACAAAAGATTTACTGTTTCTGTCTAGTTGCAGAAAGAGAGGCTATGGCATTATGGGTACTGTTTAGAGTTGACCCATTTTGCAGCTGGCTTTGTTTCTTTCTGGTTTCAAAACAGAAAACAGAGGCCTGGAGGAATATCTCTTCCATGAGTGAAGTGGCAACTTTAGCTAAGACTGAGATTAGTAATAAGAATGCTTGTGCTCATTTGTATCCATCTCTTTGTGACCCCATGGACCATAGCCTCCCAGCCTCCTCTGTCCATGAAATTTCCAGGCAAGAATACTGAAGTGGGTTGCCATTTCTTCTTCTAGGGGATCTTCCCAACCCAGGGATTGAGCCTGTGTCTCTTGCTCCTCCTGCATTGGCAGGTGGATCCTTTACCTCTTCACCTGGGAAGCCCTTGGCAATAAGAATGGTGTTGCTGCTGCTGCTAAGTCACTTCAGTCGTGTCCAACTCTGTGAGACCCCATAGACGGCAGCCCACCAGGCTCCCCCGTCCCTGGGATTCTCCAGGCAAGAACACTGGAGTGGGTTGCCATTTCCTTCTCCAGTGCGTGAAAGTGAAAAGTGAAAGTGAAGTCTCTCTGTTGTGTCTGATTCTTAGGAATAGTTGCTGATCATTACCAAATGGTTTCTTTATAAAGTTGGCAACATTTTCAGTCTCATTTACTAATAATTAAACTGAAGTTTAGAGATGGTATATAGCTTCACTACAGACACAGAACTAGTTAATAGTGGAGGTAGCCTAACTCAAGGGTGTCTGAGTCTAGCTTGCTATGTTTTTCTACCTTTCAAGATAAAAACTAAGATCTTGGCATGTGGTCACATCATTTCATGGAAAATAGATGGAGGGAAAGTGGAAACAGTGATGGATTTTATTTTCTTGGGCTCCAAAATCACTGCAGATGGTGACTGCAGCCATGAAATTAAAAGACACTTGCTTCTTGGAAGAAAAACTATGACAAACCTAGAGAGTATATTAAAAAGCAGAGACATCACTTTGTCGACAAAGGTCTGTATTGTCAAAGCTGTAGTTTTTCCAGTAGTCATGAACGGGTGTGAGAGTTGGACCATAAGGAAAGCTGAGTGCTGAAGAATTGATGCTTTTGAATTGTGGTACTGAAGAAGATTCTTGAGAGTCCCTTGGACAGCAGGGAGATCAAACCAGTCAATCATAAAGGAAATCAGTCCTAAATATTCACTGGACGGACTGATGCTGAGGCTGAAGCTCCAATACCTGAAGCAAAGAGCTGATTCATTGGAAAAGACCCTGATGTTGGGAAAGATTGAGGGCTAGAGAAGAAGGGCGGGACAGAGGATGAGATGGATAGCATCATCCACTCAATGGACATGAATTTGGGCAAACTCCAGGAGACAGGAAGGTCTGGTGTGCTGCAGTCCATGGAGTCACAGAGTCGGACACAACTGAACAAGAAGCTAAAAGCTTAAGCAAGATTATGAAGGTTTAGTTTAATGGCTCAATCTCTTAAGCATATTTCTTGTTTTCCTTATTTTGATTATAAACATGTCTTATGCACTTCTTTTGATTTGCAAACATTATGGAAACAGGTTCTGTAATGATTCTAATGCATCTGTTTGTTCTTTTGCATGTGTTGGAACTTCTAGGCATGAGTAAAGATGGTGACAGCTTTATATCTGTTAATACCAAAAGGTCATGAGATACCAGGAAGCACTAGACATGCAAGCTGTTACGGGATATTTGGTTCATCTCAAGCCAATGTTATGGTTTTTAATCTGTTAGTCTGATCGTGATGTTGTTTATGCTCAGTTATGTACGAACTTAGGGATGCTTTAATTTGAGAAAAGTCTGAGTAAATGTGCCTTGAAAAAAATGTTAAAGTCATTATTGTTTCCTAAGTCAACACACTTTATACCATGCCCTCTAGGAGTTGCTGATACTCTTTCACTATCCCCAGATGGATGCCTTAAAAGGGCTGCCATAACATGATACAACAAACTGGTAATTTGTTATTTCACAGTGTTGTCAGGACTGTGCTCCCTCCAAAGCCTCTAGGGGAAGATCTTTCCTGATCTTTTCCAGCCTCTGGCAGACCCAGGTACTCCTTGGCTTGTAGATATATTACTCTAGTCTCTGCCTCCATCTTCATATGACATTCCTCCTGTGTCTCTATGTCTTCACATTTTCCCCCTATTAAAAAAAATTTTTTTAACTGAAATGTAGTTGATTCATACTATTGTGTAAGTTTCAGGTGTATAGCATAGCAATTCAGATATATGTATGTGTGTGTGTGTTTCAGATTCTTTTCCCTTATAGGCTATTACAGAGTATTGAGTAGAATTCTCAACGCTATACAGTAGGTTCTTTTGGTTATCTGTTTTATACATGCTAGCTGCTCAGTCATGTCTGACTCTTTGTGATCCCATAGGCTATAGCCCGCCAGGCTCCTCTGTCCCTGGAATTCTCCAGGCAAGAATACTAGAGTGGGTAGCCATTCCCTTCTCCAGGGGATTTTCCTGATCCAGGGCTCAAACCCAGGTCTTCCGCATTGCAGGCAGATTCTTTACCATCTGAGCCACCAGGGAAGCCCCATTTTATACATAGAAGTGTGTATATGTTAATCCTAGCCTCCTAATTTATCCCTGTCTTGCCACCTCCCTTCTCCTTCCTTTTTCTAAGGTCACTGGTTGTATTGGATTAAGGGTCTGCCCTACAATAGTATGACTTCATCTTAACTTGGTTACATCTACAAATAAGATCACAGTCTAGGGTACTGGGGTTTGAACTTCATTTCCTTTGGGGAGGGAGGGGTCATCACTCAAGCCATAACCCCCAAATCTGGTACTTATGATACTGCTGGACTGTGACTGATTGAGGTCAGTTGCTCAGAGAAATGCAGAGGTGGGTAGAATCGTACTACTGAAAATAAACTAGTCTCTTAGCATTTAGAATGACTGCTCTTTTCATCAGCTCCTTCATGAGATGGTTGTGTTTTCATGATGATGTGGATGTTCTCATTTTTGAAGGTCCACAGGATGATGTTATTTCAACTAGTGCAGCATGGTATGACAACAGGAACACCGCAATGCGATGCAAATATCAGCAACCACACAGTCAGCAGGCCGAGCAGATAATGTGCCCGAACGAGCTGTGAGAGTCAGCAAATGATTGATGTGTGAAGCGCAGCTTTTAGCAGCAGCTGCTTCCTGAGGATTGTGAATCACCATTTTAGTGACTCACCATTACAGCTGCCTTTTTCCTCTGAGCCAGATAAATCCTGACATGAACAAGGTGCCGATAGAGGAAGTGTAAACTCGGCTAGTAGTGAATGTCACTGGCCTCCGTGTGAGACATGTAGTCATTCTCAAATCCGAGAAGGGGAAGAAGGAAGGAGATAACTTTGACATTAAATATATCTTCGTTGAGTTTTGTCTCTTTTTTCTTCTGTCCATAATCTTCTTGCCTTGAATGTAATGTCTTAAAGTGAAGCATATGTAACTAAGTTAATTCATCTTTTAAATAATAAATATATTTAATGTAAAGAATTTAGTATGTCTACTAAGCAACACTCTAGGGAAAAATACATCTTTGTAGAAAAGTGTATTAAGACTTCCCTTTATTCTACTTTTGTACTTCAATGATGTTAATGTTTTAAAATTCAGCTGTGAGTAGCTCCAGTCATGAAGTGCAGTCTGTGCAGCTGAATGCAGTGGCCTGCTCTAAATGGCTCTCCAATTCTAGACAGATTATGAATTAGAAAAGCGATAGGTTTTTTAGTTGACCTATATACCTGGATTAAAAAAAAAAAATCCTCAAAATGGTGATGACAACAACAGTGACAAAGAGAAACAAGGCTAGGCTGCCTCTCTGAGTAAAGGCGAATGGGAAAACCAGAAATGAGCATTTCAGCCTAAGCCTCTTTATTGATTAACTGAGTTTGAAGTCTTGGCTGGTTTGCTCTTCAGAGGTAATTCTTAGAGATAGTTTCCAAGAATAACTCTTCCAAAGACCTGTTAAGAATGAATTTATCTCAAAATGCTACTTCAGATTTTTCTTCATGCTATTCTAAAATATAAAACTAACAATCAGTGTTTTATTTAGGAAGAAAGCACCTAAATCTGAAGCTTATCAAATAGTTAACAAAGATACATGCCTCAGAATAAGATTTCTCTAATGCATTTTTTTCTACATGTGTTTTTCCTAGACAGTAGAAAGAGGAAATAGCCATGATTGAGAATATTAGGGCAAAGTAGATTAAAGAGGGAAACCTTTGGCCCAGGAAATAATGGGATCAGAACCACACAGGGATTCATATAGAGTTAGTTTTGAAAGGAAATGGAGGTCAGGAGGAAGGGATAAAAAAGTTTGCTATAAATCAGTTTTATTAATGAAAAAAATACCCAAGTGTGTTTGAAATTTTCACAGTTCTTTTTGGTTCTCTGTTGGTAATTGACAATTGGGTTTTGGATGAAGCTGAGTTTATACTCCTTTGCCCCCAATAAAGTAATGATTTGTGATCTTGTACTACTCATTAACCTTCTAAAGTGCACTTTCTCCTTTGCTACAAAGGACATCCTAGTAATAATGACTATTGTTTATTAAGGTATTTATACTAAGACATTGTCTCACTTAATCATCAGAACACTCTGTGAGCAAAAGGTCTATTTTTGCATTTGTTGCTATTGTTCAGTCTCCCAGACTGACCTCACAGACTGCAGCACTCCAGGCCTCTCTGTCTGTCACCATCTCCCAAAGTTTGCTGAAGTTCATGTCCATTGAATCAGTGATGCCATCCACCCATCTCATCCTCTGACTCCCTCTTCTGCTTCTGTCCTCAGTTTTTCCCAGCATCATGGACTTTTCCAGTGAGTCAGCTGTTTGCTTCAGATGACCAAGATACTGGAGCTTCAGCTTCAGCATCAGTCCTTTTAATGAATATTCAGGATTGATTTCCCTTTAGATTGTCTGGTTTTGATCCCTTGCTGTCCAAGGGACTCTCAAGAGTCTTCTCCAAAACCACAGTTCAAAAATGTCAGTTCTTTAGCGCTCAGCCTTCTTTATGGTCCAGCTCTCACAACCAGACCACTGGGAAACCATAGCCTTGACTATATGGATCTTTGTCAGCAGAGTAATGTTTCTGCTTTTCAACACACTGTCTAGGTTTGACATAGCTTTCCTGCCAAGAAGCAAACATCTTCTGATTTCATAACTGCAGTGACCATCTACAGTGATTTTAGAGACCAAGAAGAGGAAATCTGTCACTACTTCCACTTTTTCCCCTCTGTTTGCCATGAAGTAATGGCGCTGGATGCCATGATCTTAGTTTTTGTGTTTTTTTTTTTAATATTTAGTTTTAAGCTAGTTCTTTCACTCTCCTCCTTCACCCTTATCAAGAGGCTGTTTAGCTCCTCTTCACTTTCTGCCATTATAGTGGTGTCATCCATGTATCTGAGGCTGTTGATGTTTCTCCTGCCTGTCTTGATTCCAGCTTGAAACTCATCCAGCCCGGCATTTCTCATGATGTGCTCAGCATATAGATTAGACATACAGGGTGACAGCAGAGAGCCCTGCCGTACTCCTTTCTCAATCTTGAACCAGTCAGTGGTTCCATACAGTGTTCTGACTTCTTCTTGACCTGCATACAGGTTTCTCTGGAGAGAGATATGGTGATCTGGTGTTCCCATCTCTTTACAGCTTTCCACAGTATTTCTTATGATCCACACAGTCAAAGGCTTTGGTGTAGTCACTGAAACAGAGGTAGATTTTTTTTTTTTTGAATTCTCTATGATCCAGCAAATATAGGCAATTTGATCTCTGGTTCCTCTTTTCTAAATCCATCTTGGACATCTGGAAGTCCTTGGTTCACATAATGCTGAAGCCTAGCATGCAAGATTTTAAGCTTGACCTTACTAGCATGGGAGATGAGTGCAGTTTTCTGATGGTTAGCACATTAGTACTACTCTTCTTGGGAATGGGATGAGGATTGACCTTTTCCAGTCCTGTGACCACTACTGGGTCTTCCAGATTTGCTGACATATTTAATGCAACACCTTGATGGCATCATCCTTTAGGGTTTTGAATAGTTCTACTGGAATTCCATCACATCCACTAGCTTTATTAACAGCTTTATTATCTTCCTCTATGGAAGAATGGAGGAGAACTGCTAATAGCCCCAGAAAGAATTTTCACACTATACATAAGAAAAGTTGTATTAAAGTGGCCCAGTTATGGTTATGTTCTAGAGCCAACCTGGCTCCAAAGCTCATGTGCTTAGCATTATACTGTTGTTAGTGTTAGAATCTCTCCCATCCTTAGCCTGCTCTGACCACACTTTTTCCGTATATATGCATTAGTATACTGTATTGGTGATTTTCTTCCTGGCTTACTTCACTCTGTATAATTGGCTCCAGTTTCATCCACCTCATTAGAACTGATTCAAATGTATTCTTTTTAATGGCTGGGTAATACTCCATTGTGTATATGTACCGCTCCTTTCTTATCCATTCATCTGCTGATGGACATCTAGGTCGCTTCTGTGTCCTGGCTACTATAAACAGTGCTGTGATGAACATTGGGTTACACGTGTCTCTTTCAATTCTGGTTTCCTTGGTGTGTATGCCCAGCAGTGGGATTGCTGGGTCGTATGGCAGTTCTGTTTCCAGTTTTTTGAGGAATCTCCACACTGTTCTCCATAGTGGCTGTACTAGTTTGCATTCCCACCAACAGTGTAAGAGGGTTCCCTTTTTTCCATACCCTCTCCAGCATTTATTGCCTGTAGACTTTTGGATCGCAGCCATTCTGACTGGCGTGAAATGGTACCTCATGGTGGTTTTGATTACCCTTCTCATTAACTGCCGCTTACTGCTTCTCCCTCCTGCCTCTTGTGAGAACACAGTTATTCATTGACATACACTTTGATCTCTTTTAGCCTGCAATTCTATCACTTCTCATCTTTTCAAGTCTATATACAATATAAAATTGCTGAAATTTCCGTTTTTCATTTTCTCCTCTTGTCTGAGTGCCAGGCCCATAGTTCCAATTACTTACTCTGCAGTCCCCTTGGCAATATTGCCAGCATCTAAACTTACTAGCTCTCCTTCTCATCTGTTCTTTTATTAGTGATTCTGTGATCCAGTTCCCTAAACATAAAACCTTGCAATTGTTTCAACTCATTGCCCTTTTTCATTCACTTTGGCCTATCACCACAATTTTGTGGATTTTTCTACTTCAAAATGTTTTTAATTCATCTGAATTAGCTAAAATATTTGTTTGACAGTTATAATAAAGTCCTGAAGTAATAGTGGGTTAAACATAGTGTGGCTCAGATGGTAAAGTGTCTGCCTACAATGTGGGAGACCTGGGTTCTGTCCCTGGGTTGGGAAGATCCCCTGGAGAAGGAAATGGCAACCCACTCCAGTAATCTTACCTGGAAAATCCCATGGATGGAGGAGCCTGGTAGGCTACAGTCCATGGGGTTGCAAAGAGTCGGACCCGACTGAGCGACTTCACTTTCTTTAAACATAGTTTAGGTTTAGTTCTGTCTTATTACAGCCCAGGTAGATAGTACAGAAATGGTGTAATGGCTTGACATGTTAGGGATACGGGCTGCTTGCATCTTGTTGCTATGTCATCCCCAGGGTGGTGTCCTTGTCCATGTGGTGAATGATGACTCACTGTACAGATGATATCAAGTTTTCAAAAAGGAAAAAGAGAAGGGAAGGGCTACACTCCCTCTCTCTTTTAGAGTATAACCTAGAAATGCATACATCACTTATGCTCACAGCTCACGTTTCAGTGACAAAAGCCAGTTACATGGTTGCATCTAACAGCATGGGAGGCGTGGTAATGGGGTCCTTAGCAGTGTACTCGGCTGAACTTTCTATTTTTTAGAGAAGAAGAGCAGAAGAGCTATTGAGAACCCAAGCAGAAGCCTCCACCACACCTTCCTTAATCCAATTTTAATGTCTCCCGCTTTGGTGGGCCTTTATTGCCAACGCCAAGTTTACTTCTAGAGTCTTACAGCTGGATTTGCTGTTTGCTTACTATCAACTCACTCATATTTCTTTTAGAGAGCCATTTTTGCTGTTGTTAAACCTCAGTTTAGTAGCCCACGGCATAAAGTCTTTTTCAAAACTCTTGATAATCTGGTCTAATTCCAGGTGCTTCTGATTGGTTTTCAGCTTTCATTCATTCATTCTTTGTTTATCCAGTAAACATGTGCTGGGTGCCTATTCCGTGTCAGTCATATAGAGTCATTTGTTTTCCTAAGCTAGTTCATCTGAGTTCTGTGGATAGAAAACACCCTCATGAATGTCCATACTCTCTCATGTCACATTGACTCATCTTTTGATGTTTCATCGTTATAATGCTTGAGAGATTAACTGCATCATCAGAAAACAGCCTTTCAAAACTGGGTCTTGCAGTTGAAGTGGTCAGTTTTTTTTTAGAAGCAGATAAAGGTCACTTGATTTTTTTGTGTGTGTATTTAAGAAAATTATTTTAATTGGAGTATAATTGCTTTATAATGTTGTGTTAGTTTCTGCTGTCCAATAACGCGTATTTGCTATATGTATACATCTGTTCTCTCCCTTCCCTCCCCTCATCTGACATTTTGAATGTTCGGGCCTTTATACATTTTAGAACTATGATTTGCCTTTACAAACAAAACAAAAGTAGAAACTAATGCCCTTGAAGCAGCTATAACTAGGTATAGTAGCGCATTGAAATTGTAAAACAGCTTAGTGCAACCATTGACTAAGCGTTACCTCATGGAGCTCTCTGGTTGCTTATTTGTTCTCAAATAACTTCATCTTCAGTCCTGCAATCCTAGGGGTGATAGAGGCAGACATTTATTTAATATAACTAAGCAAATGACATCTTTATATTTGTATTTCATTTTTTTGGAGAAATTGTCAGATCAGGCAGGTCCAGGGCTAGGGTGATGTATATGAAGCCAAGCCTTATAAGTGCAGTTAGATCTGTCTGAAATGTACAGGATCCTTCTTTATGCAGAATTTGCATACTGACATGCCCTGACTGCTCAAGTCATGAAAACTTTCAAGTTAGTATAGATTTAAAAGAAAAGGATAAGTATTCATTATTTTATCAAACCCTAGAAGCGAAGAGTACCTTAAATCTTACCAGATCATACTTTTAAAATGTATATTTGGAAATGAGATCTGATGGGGCTGTGCAGGGAAGACAGGCCATGAAAACAAGGCAGGGACATCTACAAGGAAGACAGTCCGTGTCCAGGGTCAGTCACTCAGCTGCTTTATCTGTTTCATTGTCCCAGAACAGCTCCTCTTGTTCCCTCTTCAGCATGCTAGCTTTATCTCTAAAATTGCGGTGTTGTCAAGTAATTTTCAAGCTATGTTTGTGGAGGGAGAGTTGAGATGGAAGAAGACAGAGTGGGTAGAGACTGAAGCTGTTTTAGCCAGAGCCGTTCTGTTTGTATCTGTCTTACGTATTGGCCACCTGCTGAAGAGTTCATTTGGGAAAGAAATATTTTAAAATAGTTTGAAAATCACTGAATTAGCTGATTTGCAAGATCTGTGCTCATTCACAACCCTGCATGTGCATGTACACTAATATGATGAATTTCTGCTGATCCACCCACATCTTGATTTGCTCCTCTTGAAAAGCTGGTAATAACCTTTGCTGAAACCACTTCCCTTTTTTCCCTTGCAAATCTCTTAGTAGTTATATGTATATCACAGGTTTTCCCTAGATTTAACTGTAGTTACAGGAGAGATAATGGAGAGAAGTTAGATCTTGTATAGTAGCAAGGTCTTCTAAATTCTGCATCCAACTTAGAAGTTCAGGAAGAACATAGTAGAACACTTAAGTTATATTTACAGTATTCTTATTTGATTTAGATGTCTGTTAATGTATTTAACATACATGTCAATGATAATATAACAAATTATGTTTTTCATTAGAATAGTGGTACTTATAATTTATAAACATGAGTTTTCATATACAGGAGATGTGTGCCCAAAGAAATTTGTTGGTGATGTTAAAGGCATGCCACTCTTCTTAAAGCCCTTTCAGAAATTACTTTTCTTTTGTTGGTAGTTTTTGATAATTGATAGTTTAAAGGATAAGTAGAGAGTCTCTCAGTCTCTTAATCTCTAGTGTATTTGTGTTTAGCATATCACCCATAAATCTGAATTTTGATGTCTGTGAAGAATCAAAAATTCATATGGATATTATTTTTAAAGTCCGTTGCATAAATATATTTGAATATAGCATAAACTGCAAAGAAGTCTTTGCAGTCTGTCAGTCTTTCTTTCTTTTGATTCTAATAAAATAGAAAGAGATAGGTGGAAATTCATAAAATAAAAACAAAATTTAATCCTGGAAAAGGTGTAAAATTATAGAGATTTGTTAAAGAAATAACAGTGTTATGCTTTTTAAAGACTAACAGTGTTAAGCTTTTACCTAACTGATTTTAAACTGGGTTCCTATTTGCAGTTTCTACTAGATCTTTGCTGAGAGCCATAAGCAAATGTTTGAAAAATTGGGACTACAAAAGTATTTTCTTAATCTTACTCTTTTGGGCTGCATATTTGCATTATATTACATAAATTTTGAAGCCTGTAAAATTTTTACTTTGTTACTACTTCCCATATGATCATTTGTTCGTTTAGTTTTCTCTTCCTCTTCTCAGTTCCCTTTATTTCATCTGAACGAATAGGACTCATTTGAAGGAAAACAGTTTCAGATACAGTGAGAGGAACAGAGGAAACCATATAGGAAGCTGAGTAGAGGAACGCAGTTGAAAGATGTCTGTTCTGGGTTTTAAAATTCTTCCACAGTGATACATATGCGTTGAAGCAGCTCTGAGTCTGAAAAGCACCTCACAAACCTTGACATTCAACTGATATTTATTGCATCCCTCCTACCATGTGCAAGGTGAATGAGTCACAGTCTGTGCCCTCAAAAGGCTTTAAGAAACTTGTGTGAGGTTGGGGATAGGAAGGCAGGCACTAATCAGAAATTAACAATATAGGTGATAGGTTCAACAGTAGAGATAGACTAGCATGTTTAGAGCACAGAGGAGGGAGCCTGCGTGATGACTTTCTCAACTTGACATTAATCCTTAATTGCACTGTTGTAGTATAATTGCATTTTGTAGCTGGCAATCCTGGGTACTAACACTTGTTATTTGAAATGAACCCTTTTGACTTTTAATAGAAAATTTTGTTGTAGAATTGGAGATTCTGCTTCTCTCAAGAAAGTCAAACAAGTCATGATGTTTACCAGTTTTAAGTTAAAAAGGACAAAATGATCGAATTTTGATGATCTACATGGATTTTCACCTTATCTAGTTTTTCATAGTCTTTTTTTTTTTTTTAAACAGGAAAAAGGGTTTGTCAGAGTTTCTTCCTACAGTTGTCTTAGAAATAGCAGCATATTTTAATCAGATATTTGTAAGTATTTTTTTCATCTTTACTTAGGAAATTAGATACTGATTTTGTGGAAGAAATGGCTCCTTCAGTAAAACATTTGACAAGATATAGTGATACAATCTGAGTTGGCATGCAAACTTTGAATGGGAGCAAAGCACACACAAAAGTCACCCTTCAAAATACAAAACAAGGAAAACAAATCCTCAATCAGAAAACCTTCAACAAATTTATCAAGAACTACTGAATGTTTAATTATTTTTTTTTGCAATTTCTCTTTCTTAATGTCATTTTTCTGACTTTTCCCCTTTGTAAAAATATCCATGTGTGCACATATTTTAGAAAGTCTATAATATCAATGTGAAAGGAAGAGGAAAAGAGTAGGATATGAACAGAGGAAAGGGGAAGAATTTGAATTCTGTTAAAAATTGTGTGATTTTGGACAACTTTGTCTTTTCTAATAATGATTTTAATGAATTGTTTTTAAAAAATCAAAGTAAGAGCTTGTAATAGCTATAATCCATTTGGTTTCATCATATTTACGAAATACCTTCTATTGTGCGATACCAACTACTGGTTAACACAGGAATGGGGAATTTGGGAGATCTTTTTACTTCAGTGTAGCAAGAGATCAAGACAAGAACATCTTTTCACAAACATATTTTATTAGATGAATTGAGATGAATCAATGGGGGCAGAGAGTTTTGTCCTTAAAAAATGTGTTTGTAGTAGTAACATTTTATATTGTATTCCCTGAAAGATGTTTTGAGTCTAATGTAGTCCTGTTCTAGCATGTAGAAAGACATACAGTCTAGGGTCCATGGTATTAAAGATAGATTAATGAAGCAGAGTCAGATAATTAAGGTCTGGAGGTGATTGGGCTCCTCACCAAGTGGGTGAGACCGTGCACAGCATATTTCTGTGCTTCTCACCAGCTAATATTTGTTTCAAAGGTTGTTGACTAGAAGTGATGACTACCTTGGATCATTTTAGGATTCGAGGGCATCCCTTAAATTGTTGGTTATTAGTTACTAGTCCTTACATCTTGGCTAATCTATGATTATTTTTAATGACATAAACATTTATGATGTAGGTAATAAAGCCAACCAACAGGAACTGAGGCATATTGCTAACTTGCTTCCTTAGATAAGATCTCAGCAGATGGTTTAATTAAAAGGTTGTACTGAACTCTTTAATTCCACATTCTATAGCAGTATAGGCTGTTCTTTAGCTATGTGGCATATTATTCAGTTCTCCTGTATCCATTTATGAATCTCTTGGTTCTGGAGAAATTACCTGAACTCTCTATTGCTTCAGTTTGTCGGTAAAATGAGGGTAAAAGTGCTTGTATCACAGCTTTATTATGGGAGTAAACAAGATGATGAAATACGATAGAAATAATAATGATGAATAGACCTCTCGCAGTCAGAATTTCCTGTCTTCACTATATTGTTCAGTAGACTTTGAGGTCTTCCTTTGAAGACCTGTATGATTATTTCATTTGTCAGCATATGTAATCTATTTGTAAAATCACTGAAAGAATTGTTAAAATGCAGATTTGGAGCCATCTTCCCAGATGTTTTTGCCAAGCATCTTAGATAATTTACATGAAAATGATCTACAGGCTACCCTTTGAAAAACACTATTTTTCCTTTGTAAATGAGCCCCCTTTAGCTGAAAACCAAAGGCACATGAGAGCCTTGTTAAAAAACATACCCAGGGTTCCATCTTAAAGATTCTGATTTGGTAGATCTGGTGCAAGGCATCAGAGCTTGTTTTTCAAAAGTTGCCACACTGATTTTGATATTTGCAAACTGCTGCTTTACAGCCTTATTCTATCTCTAATTTTTTATTCATATAGCTGTGCTTGCTGTGTGTGGATAAAGGAATATCATTATGGATATGTGCTTCAACTAGTCTAGATCAAGTTACAGGAGTGAAAAGGATGAGATTAAATGTCTGCGTTTCCAGTCATTACCCAGATTTACAGTCTTCTTATCCTTGGTTGTATAGCTGCATTAGTAAATCCAAGTGCTTACTCCCTATGAAAGAATTTCTATATGAGAAAGTACTGTAGGAAACCATCTAGTTCAAACCTCTCATCTCACAGAGCAGGAAAATGAGGCCCAGAGCTTTTCCCAAGACCACGGGCAAGTCTTGGATCAACACTTGGATTTCTACCCCCAGCTCAGTTCCATTTCCATCACACCAGCTGACTGCCACGCCAAGAACCTGTGCCACTGATGAAGCCAGTTCTTCTAGCGTTGACTGTAGGTAGGCTTCCCAGAGAGTAGAAAGCACTCTGTGACTGAGCTTTCCTACTTACCTGTCCAGCTGTCTGAAAGTGAACTTTTTCTTTTCTGACTCCAGTTCTCCATCCTGAATAAAAAGAAGCAGGAAGGTCACTGGAGGACTGAGGTTCTTGCCAGGAGAGGCTGCCTGTTCCAGCAGTGACACCATCATCTCAGTTGCCTTCTTGAGTCTTCATCTTAGCAGAGCCAACTGCCTTTTTCAAACTCCAACAAATCTCTAGATGACAGAGCCATCATCATTTTAGTCTGTCTTCTTGCATAATTTTTTTCCTTGGCATCGCTTTAGTTGCTCTTATTTGGACACTGTTCAGCCTCTAAAGAGCCATTTTCTGTGTGTGTGTGTGTGTGTGTGTGTGTGTGTGTTGCTCAGTTGTGCCCCACTCTTTGCGACCCCATGGACTGTAGCCCCCCAGGCTCCTCTGTCCAAGGGATTCTCCAGGCAGAAATACTGGAGTAGGTTGCCATTCCCTTCCCCAGGAGAATCTTCCTAACCCGGGGATCAAGTCCAGGTCTCCCACATTGCAGGCAGATACTTTACCATCTGAGACCAGGGAAGCCATTACAGTCAACAAATATTAAGTACTACCACTGTGTCCCCAAAACAGTGTTGGGTATCAGAGATCTCAAGTGAATCCAGCATGGTCCTAGTTTCAGAAAAATTCACAGGATCACGAGGAGGGAGGGCAGTATAAAAATGCTGCAGGGGTGCTCAAGAGCATCACAGGAGCCACGGCTACTACTTTTAGGGAGTCCAGGAAGCCTTTTGCTAAGAGGGGACATTGGTCGGCTTTGAGTGCAAAAACTATAACCCTCAGTATAAATGCACAACATTTGCAACCACGTGAAGAGAATGTTTTGAAGAGTTAATGAAGAGAGAAAATGTAATTGAGATTAATAAGGCAAATGCCAGCATGATGGAGAGAAGGGAACCCTGCAGCACATAGCCAAAGGCCTGGGTCTTCTCCTTATGGTATCATGCCTAACCTATGTGGCCTTGGCCAGGCCAGTCAGACTCCTTAGACTTCATTTGACTGCTTGCTCAGTTCATTCATGTAATGAAATTCATGTTATAGGCTGTTGTTTTTTTGTTTGTTTGTTTGTTTGTTTTGCCTGGAAAACCCCATGAACAGAGGAGCTTGGCAAGCTGTCCATGGCATCACAAGAGTTGGACACAACTTAGCGACTAAACCACCACCACCATGTACCTGGGATACAGTCAAGTGAAGCCAAAATGCCTCCTGAAGTGTTTCCTGAGCTGAAGCTCAGTGTTGAGTTGAGGTTGACCTAGTCAAGAGAAACTTTGGAAGGAGATGCTCCGGCCAGTGGCCTGAATGTGAAGGTGAAGGGAGTGTGTCTGGGAGTCATAAGTCCTGGATGAGGAGCAGTTCCTTTCACATACCTACCTGAGGTCACGGAGGCAAGACCTAAGGTTGGGGAGTAAGCAGAGTGTAGATCAGGGAGGGTGTGGCTAGTCATGCTAAGGAACTGGGCGACATTTTCTTGGCTTAAGGGGAGTAGTCAGAGAGCTGAGATAGTCATGTTTGCTTGGCTAGTATAAAGAATGGACTCAGTTCAGTTCAGTCGCTCAATCATGTTTGACTCTCTGCAACCCCATGGACTGCAACACACCAGGCCTCCCTGTCCATCACCAACTCCTGGAATTTACTCAAACTCACATCCATTGAGTTGGTGATGCCATCCAACTGTCTCATCCTCTGTCATCTCCTTCTCCTCCTGCCTTCAGTCTTTCCCAGCATCAGGATCTTTCCAATGAGTCAGCTCTTCGCATCAGGTGGCCCAAGTATTGGAGTTTCAGCTTCAACATCAGTCCTTCCAATGAACATTCAGGACTGATCTCCTTTAGGATGGACTGGTTGGATCTCCTTACAGTCCAAGGGACTCTCAAGAGTCTTCTCCAACACCACAGTTCAAAAGCATCAATTCTTCAGCGCTCAGCTTTCTTTATAGTCCAGCTCTGACATCCATACATGACTACTGGAAAAACTACAGCCCTGACTAGACGGACCTTTGTTGGCAAAGTAATGTCACTGGAGAAGGGAATGGCAAACCGCTTCAGTATTCCTGACTTGAGAACCCCATGAACAGTATGAAAAGAATGGATTAGAGGGCAACAGAATGGAGGCAGGATAATGAGTGATAATATAGACAGGCTGGCACCCTTAACTGGGGTAGTGAACGAGGTAAAGCAGAGCTGTTGGCCCATCAGTTCAAGAGCTATTTAGGGGATAGACTTTGCATGACTTGATGATCATGGAAAGTGAGAGACAAAGGTGTCTGCCGGGTTTCTGACCTGTGCAGCTGGGTGGGTTATGGTGCTATTCACTGAGAGAGAAAACTCAGGAGGAGGAAGAAGCTTCAAAAGGAAGATGAATATCTCTAACAGGAGGGGATGAGACCTGCTGATGTGTCCTGGGCTCTTCAACATTAACTGGCCTTCCATGCTGACAGTATCATACACATTGTCCCACTTAATCTTCTCAACTGTGGGAGGTATTATTATGTGTACTCAAAAGATGTGTGAGCCAAGGCTCAGAGAGCTTAACACCTCACATAACGTCCCTCAGTTAACAAGGAACAGAGGCAAAAGTTCAGCCCAGTATGCTCAGCTGGGTGTATTTCATCCTAAAGCACACATACCTTCTATTCTATCACTCTGTTTTCCTTTTAGCTCTGACACATTTAATTCTGTGAAAATAGGTCACTCGTGAAACCCAAATAACTTCAGACTTTCTGAGTTGTTAAATCGAAGGCATAAACTTTACTTTCTAATTTATTATTTCTTACTTGGAAACCTACAGTTCCTCCAAACTCACCTCTGGAATCCACTCTTCTTTTCCAATCTATTCCGTTTGCTGTAACCAAAATGATCTTTCTTAAACTTCAATTTTGATTGTCACACTGTTGCTTAAAAGACTTCAGTGGCTGCCCAGCGCTTCTGGAAGAGTGGACCGAATCCTTAACGTGCCGCAGTGATGTAGCCCCTGTTAAGTGACCTACTCTGTCTCATGGTATTCCCTGCCTTCTTCTCTGCGTTTGGGCTACACGGGCCTTACTTCAGTTCCTGAAATGTGCTGTGCCCTTCTCTTCTGCTTGAAATACTCTCTCTCTACTTCTGTACCCGCTGCTCTTATCTCTGTATCTCTGCTCATATTATTAGTGCATCAGGTCCTGATTCACTCACACAGGTCCTCATAATTTTTCATCTAAGACTTACCACAGTTTGTGTTCATACATACATTTGTGTTGATTATTTTTTTCTCATCCATTAGAGTCCATGAAGGTAGTTTTGTGATTCTTGCCTCACATATCATTGGCACTCAGTAGATATTTTCTAAGCGAATTAATAAATTTATAAATGAATGAACATGATTCCAGATTAGTTAATTTATGTTTGATTTTGTATTGGTATATTACTGTTCAGAATTGAAAAAGAACCTATTTTTGATTCCTGTAAAATAAACTGAGTTTGGGTCACGTACAATATTGTTTTTTAATACCTCAGTAATGCAGTATTTCCCCGATACTATATTTTATTTGCTTTCCCCTATCTGAAGTCAGTTTTCCTTTGCTCGATAAATGAAGCTAATTCTAACAGCATAGGGGTAATTACTGAATTGACTTTTTTTTTTTTGGATTAAACCAATTAAACCAAGGCAATTAAAACTTGGAAATGGCAACTATAAAAGAACAATATGTCATCATTCAGTGTTCCAATGAAGGATGGAAATGTGTTATAATTTGTTTTTAAATGTCACATCTTTATTGCACTTGCTAATTAAATGAGACTTTCCATCTCAGCCTTGCTGAAAATAATTTAGAGTTTTTAGAAGTGATAGCTTATGTTTTTCCCCTCAGGAATGAGTCTCTGCATGTGACTATCACAGTCTAACAAATGAGGCTTGGATAAGCCCTAGGAAGGAAGGAAATCAATGTGAAAGCCCACAGCCAGAAACTGGTGGTGGGCTGTAGGTACTCAAAAGAAGCTCCCAGGACTCTGGGCTGAAAAATGATGGGACTGTGAGAAGGACTCTCTCATGAGATTGTTTTACATTTTATTCTGCTCATATTCTGAGACCCCCTGGAAATGTCTACTGAACACTGGCAGTCATGGTTATCTAGCTTTTCCATCTCTTGAGAGCTGTCTGAGGGGCTTAGATTATACACGTGTTAAATAATTTTTTTAAACTCGAATAACCTTATTATTCCAAATGGAAGAAGGGGGGAATTAAAAGTAGATGGAGAAAAGCTGACATGTTAGTGATTAAAGTTATGGTTGTTACAGGAGACAGGGGTGCTGGGCCTGGAGGGCCATGGTTTATGACACAGGGCAGTGTTTGCCAGTAATGGGGATTCTGCTCCTTTAGAAGTCTATAGAATTAGTAGAGAGGTCTACAACGCCATACATCTGTGTCTACACAAACACTGTCGTCCCATAGCATATATACCTGTTGTTATTCAGTTGCTAAGTAGTGTCTGACTCTTTGTGACCCATGGACTGCAGCCCTCTAGGCTCCTCTGTCCATGGGATTTCCCAGGCAAGAATACTGGAATGGGTTGCCATTTCCTTCTCCAATCATATATACTACAATTTTCAAATGTATATAGATTATTATTACAAAAATGAGTTAATTTCCTTAAAATATTTATTTCATAGTACCTTTCCAACTGTTAAATATTGTCTCAATCAACAGATACCTGAAACATATAGGTTCTTGAGGAGTCATCTGTGAGGAGTCATCTTGCCTCAATAAGCATACTTATGTAGCTCCCACACTCCAGGACGTACAGTCTTTTTTGTTTGTTTGTTTTCCCCACACCTAGCATTGCTGAGAATCCTTAGATTCTGTGAGTCTGTTTTGGGTGCTAGTTGTCACTTTTTCTGATCTGTTGCTCTGGTCTCCCTCTTCACTGTTTCCTGATGTCTCCAGAAGCTTCTTGATGCTGCTGCAACTCTTTCTAGTCTGTGTCACCTTAGGTTGTCCTCAGGGTACTCCTTTTGTTGCCAAAAGCTGAGATATTACTAAGATGGTTGTCTCCAGGCAAGAATACTGGAGTGGGTTGCCATTTCCTTTTCCAGGGATCTTTCCCACCCAGGTTTCAAACCTGTGATTCTTGCGTCAGCAGGTGGAATCTTTACCAACAGTGCCAGCTGGGAAGTAAACTTTACCAAAGACTTGAGGGTAAAGGAGAGAATCATGTAGAAAAAGGACACCTGGAGTTAGATATTCAGCATCATTACTACACAAGTCCATTAACTGTGCCCATTCACAGGGGTCCCCTACTGGCTGGCTCTCTCGTTAGTGTCCAGCCTCTTGCTTTGTTTCAGGTGTCTGCCCAAGTTCTGCAGGCAAGGTTACTTCAGTCTTATTCTACCTCTCTGGAATCTAGGCTAAAATCTGTCTATGCATAGATAAGTTTATGTTATGATTGTTATTTTTTGGCATTTATACCCCGATAAATACAACTTTTAAGTTACAACAGTAAGTAACTGGAAGGATCTGAATCTCTTCATTCCAAAGTGGAACTCTCACTTAAATAAGCCTCCTTCCACTCCAACAATATACTCCTAAGCAAGAGGACTTTCCAATCTAAGGGGTGAATGCTTTTCTTTTCATGAAGCCTTAGAAGAACACACTTCTAAGAAGAAGAAGAAGAGGAATCACTTCTAAGCAAGGCTGAAGGTCAAGATATGGACGTGTGTTTCCCTATTAGCCTTTATTATCAGAAACTTTCCTCTAAGCACATGAAGCCCTGACCACCATAGACTAGGGTGAGAGAAGGGGTGCCTTTCTCTCTCTCATATACCCCAGAGGCCGGGTCTTTTCTCTGCTTAAAATTACAACCACCATATCGGCAATGGCACCCCACTCCAGTACTCTTGCCTGGAAAATCCCATGGATGGAGGAGCCTGGAAGGCTGCAGTCCATGGGGTCGCTAAGTTGGACATGACTGAGCGACTTCACTTTCACTTTTCACTTGCATGCATTGGAGAAGGAAATGGCAACCCACTCCAGTGTTCTTGCCTGGAGGATCCGAGGGACGGGGGAGCCTGGTGGGCTGCCGTCTATGGGGTCACACAGAGTCAGACACGACTGAAGTGACTTAGCGATAGCAATATCCACTAGTGGTCTGATATTAAAAAGTAGTTTTTATTGTTGAAAAAAAGTTAGAAACCGTGATTATTGTGGGATAAGTACTGGCCCAGATGTACAGTGATGTGATATCTAGACTTGATTCTGAAATTAACAGGATCTCTATCATACCAATAATCTGGTTTCTTCCTCTTTGAATTCAAGGTTGCTTTTTGTTTGTTTAATTTTCATTTGTTAATTTGCCAATGACCAGAGTTCTAGCCCCCAAATTCTCAGATATCTCAAAGTTATTTGTAGATTGTCATTGTTTGTGTTTCTTTTGACAGTTTTTAATAGCTTGATTAATTTGACTTTCTAGTAATTCCATTAAATTGTAAAATAAGAAAGAAAACTTGACTAGGTGAAGGGCAGATAGGCATTTGAGTCTCGTGCAGAATGTTACATTTCAGTTTTTAAAATTAGCCTATTGAAATATTTCTATATATTTTTAAGTGCAGAAAACAAACTTACTAAGCTTCACCCAGCTACTGAACATCACAGGTCATTAAAAATGTGTTATGAGAAGTTAGGCATTTGCGCCAGCTATAGATGGTGATAAAATTAGGAAACGAATCATATGTTTCCATACCACCCTTAATTTTAAAAATGGAAGTTACCACTGGAGTAAACTAAAGGGAGAGACTGCCAGAGTGCAGCTAATATTTTAAAAATGCAGTTTTGAAAAGACTTAAAATTCTATTTACAGATGCAATTACTATAGTGGATATGAAAAATAGAGATGAGAATGACTCAACATATGTTTCTCAGATAAATTTGGAGTCAGGTTATAGAAAGGATTAAAAGAAAGAGAACATTCTTAAGCTCCAAACATTTTCCCTCGTGTATAGAACACAGCACCAAAATGACCATTCTGCTTGGCCTCAGCTGAACAAATGCCTGTGGGGGAAAAATAGCAAAAACATTCTGCTTTGACTGGGTAAGCTTATCTTAAATGAAAAAGACTTCAAGGAAACATGGTGTTTCATACTACAGAAAGCCTTCTGACTTAGAATTTACTGGTTTTGAATTTTAATCTTGGCAGTTAAAATGCTTTAAAATATGGAGACTATTCAACTTAATAGAAGACAGGTATTTCTGCTTTCTGTGCAGGCTTCAGAGAGGTTTTGCTGGGGAAAGTGACATACACACATAGGTAAAGAACAAACAAGCAAACAAAAAAAAATCCCCAAATTTGTGAACACATGTATCATTTCAATCATTTCCACACATGCGTTGGCTTCTGAAAATGCCAGAACACTTCTCTGTACCCTCTGATGAGTGATTATGTATCGTCACTGTCCTGCAGAGCCCAGCATACAGGATTTTGAGGTTTCCAGAAACCTTAGTACTCTAAGGTGGAGTAGGTAGCTTGGAATTTGAGTCAGTATCTCCAAGACTTGGGACAGTTGCCTGGTGACAAGAGAGTAACATGAACCAGAGTCCTCATCATGCAAATGAAACAAGAGCTATCATACACATACTAATTTGGTTTTTCTTTAAGCTCACACTTCGGTACAAGTGAAATGTTTTTAGTAAAATATATCCATCCGGCTCAGAAAATACCAAATTTTGAGGTTGTTGCAACAAATACACCTTGTCCACAGGTAATTTTTTTTTTTTCCATTGGAGGAAAATTACTCTACAGTGCTGGATTGGCTTCTGCTGCGCAGCAACGCAAATCAGCCATAATGAGACATATTATCAGCTCCCTCTTCAGCCTCCCTCCCGTCCCCCGATCCCACCCTCTAGGTCATCACAGAGCGCCAGGCTGGACTCCCTGAGTTACAACAGCAGCTTCTCACCAACTATCTATTTTACACGTGATAGGATATATATCAGAGAAGGAAATGGCAACCCACTCCAGCGTTCTTGCCTGGAGAATCCCGTGGACGGAGCCTGGTGCGCTGCCGGGGCCGCACAGAGGTGGGCAGGACGGCAGCCCCTAGCGGCAGCCGTGGCAGTGCGCTTCTGGCGGTGCTGCTGTCTCCACTTGCCCTGCTCTCCCTCCCCCGCTGCGTCCGCAAGTCCACTCTCTGCATCTGCGTCTCCATTCCTTTCATGCGTCTAGGTTCATCAGTGCCATTTCTCTAGTTTCCATACACACACGTTAATATACGGTAATTTACTTCACTCTGTATAAGAGATTCTAGGTTCTTAAAAGTTGAATCAAATTGGCTTTTGAATGAATTAGAATATGCTTTAATCACTGCTTTCCCTTTTTTTCCTGGCTATTTTTAACAAATAATTGGGGCATTTAGATAGCCTTAAGCATGTAAGGTAAGAAGAGTGAAACAGCTAACAACTGAAAGCTACTTAATTACTAGAAATAAAACTATGGGAATCTAGTTTCTCCTGCCTACACTGCCAATAAAAAATAAGGGGACACTTTAGTCATTGAAGAAACGTTGCATGGCATCAATTAGAGAAACTAAGCTTCAAAGAAACTGAAGAATCTAGCCAATGCCATGCAAATTGTGGTATCAATAATGTAGGTTTGACTCCAATACCCCGAACCAACCTTACAAATATGCGGAAGGTAAAATGCTGATAATTCAGGAAAATCTTTCTGCATTGTTCCCAAATGCCACTTCTTATCCATTAGCTAATTGGAAGTGCCACCATTAACAATTTGCTTCTTTGGTCTGAAACTTTGTCTGGCATTATCCTTGTAGGGAACCACACACAGATCATATTCCTGTGAATGAATTAAGTAAATATTTTCCAAACGCTAGTTTGAGTAGGATGAAAGTGAAGATGGCATGGGAAGGTCTATAGCAGAAGCAGGGCCAGGGGAGGAGAAGAGGAAACTGATGAGGGAAGATGGTGAAGGGTGCAGAGTATTTGGTCTGGGAGACTCTGCAGTTGACCAGAGGCTGGACTTACTGTTGTAATGAAATTGTTCTCCAGAATATGTTCATTCAGTGTCTCCCTTACTCTCTGCCTTTAATCATTCATTCCTGGGGCTTTGGGCTTCCCTGATAGCTCAGTTGGTAAAGAATCTGTCTGCCATATAGGAAACCCCGGTTTGATTCCCGGGTGGAGAAGATCTATTGGAGAAGGGATAGGCTACCCACTCCAGCATTCCTGGACTTCCCTTGTGGTTCAGCTGTTAAAGAATCTGCCTGCAGGCGGGAGACCTGGGTTCTATCCCTGGGTTGGGATAGGGAGAAGGGAAAGTCTCTATCCCTGGAGAAGGGAAAGGCTACCCACTCCAGTATTCTGGCCTGGAGAATTCCATGGACTATACAGTCCATGAGTTCGCAGAGTCGGACCTGACTGAGCGACTTTCACCTTTCTTTCTTGGGGCTTCCCAGGTGGCTCAGTGGTAAAGAATCTGCCTGCCAGTGCAGGAGATCCAGGAGATGTGAGTTCTATCGCTGGGTCAGGAAGATCCCCTGGAGAAGGAAATGACAACCCAATCCAGTAATTTTGCCTGGAAAATCTCATGATCAGAGAAGCCTGGCGGGCTACAGTTCATGGGGTCACAAAGAGTCGGACGTGACTGAGCGACTAAGCACACACACATTCTTTCTCAGTATTTGCCTTGTTATAAGCAGCTGTTTTATGTCGACCACATTTCAAAAGATTACTTTGGATATTTTTTATTCAAGAGATGCACGTCAGTAAGTGATGCTCCCCAAATTACAGAGTTGAATCAAATGAGATCTTCAAACTTGCCTTTCTCTTAGTCCATTTTTTTTTAATATAATCTCTTTCAGTGACTTAGTGATATCATAGTCAATGCATCTAGGCTCTTCTGGCCTCTCCAAATGACTCTCCAGGGTCAACAAGCTTTAGTGAGTAATTGTTCCAGCTATTTTTATTGTATCTGTGTATCTATCCATGCTTCCTTTCCCTGCTAATGAGGCTCTTTGAGTTTTCTGTAATGACAGCTCTCTTCAGTTTATTGCAAACTGAAATATATGAAAAAGTCAGCTCTTTAGTACTTTCTTCAGTTATTTTAAATTACAATGGAATTGGGGGAATTTTTGCATACTAAAATTAATCATTACCTTTAATCAGATTTCAAAGGATAACAGTAAAAGTCTGATGTGGAATGGATCAGAGTGACAGGATGACTCGAAAGGTCTTGCTTGGCTCAGGAACACTGCCATCATAGCGTTTAAAGCAGCAATGCTTAAAATGCCAATACAGAGTGTTTTTTTCTTTAACCAAATTCTATCACATGAGCTTCCTATCTGCACAGATAGGATCTGCATATGATGGGGACTGCATGGTCAGATCCATGAGAAGTTCACCCAAAAAGTACTCACTGAAGATTTACTATCCACTGACCATGGGACTGCTACTGCTGCTAAGATGCTTCAGTCCTGCCCGACTCTGTGCGACCCCATAGATGGCAGCCCACCAGGCTCCCCGTCCCTGGGATTCTCCAGGCAAGAACACTGGAGTGGGTTGCCATTTCCTTCTCCAGTGCATGAAGGTGAAAAGTGAAAGTGAAGTCGCTCAGTCGTGTCCGACTCTTAGCGATCCCATGGACTGCAGCCTACCAGGCTCCTTCTTCCATGGCATTTTCCAGGCAAGAGTACTGGAGTGGGGTGCCATTGCCTTCTCCATCCACTGTCCATACTTAGACCCTATTGTTCCTGCCTGCCAGGAGGTATGATCTTCCAGAGGTAAAGCAATTCACCAACATAGAACATTTACTGAAAACATATTAAATGGATTTAGTGGTTAACTTTAGGGTTAGTTATCAGAGTCATAGGTAAAAGAGCCAGTCCAGAGGATGACCTGTATAGCCAGGGCCATCACCTGATAGAGCAGGTCTGGACAAAGTTAGTTTTATAATTTAATTTTTAATTTACTACAAGGTGATTTTAACAGGGTCTGCAATTAGATAAGTAGATCTCCAAGGCTGTGTGTATGTGTTGGTATACTTTGCTAAAACCACCAGTAAACAGTCTGTTCTTTTGGGTGAAACATACTGTTAGACCTTGAAGCAACATCATTTATGGATTTTTTTTTTTCTGTGTATTATTAAAGAAAGATGGAGGCGACTCTGACCTAACTTTTACTCCAGTTCAGCTGTTCTCAGGCTTGTATAATAGTAAAAATCTCCTAGGGTATTTGCAATACATATGGTGTCAAACACCCAGGATCTGAGGCTCTAAGGGAGGCCGCTGGGAGGTCTGTGTTGTTAACAAACTTCCCATGTGAGTCTTCTGAACAATTGGGAAACACTGCTCTAGTTCATCTGGCATAACATTAATTCTAGGTAAATAGACCTTTTACCCACCGTCTTTCCTCTATATTTCTCCTGCTTTCCCTCATTAGGATTTTTAAAAAAATCTTAAGAAGAGCTAATTTGTTTTAAATTCACTGTGTTAGTCTCCAGGCTGGTGTAGGTGAGATACAGTTTTCCCAGAGACCTAGTTTCTTTTTTTTTGGTCTTCTTTTCCCACAATTTAATCAAGTGTTAAGGTGAAAAATCTAGTTCTTCTTTGTGGAGTGGCTCATAACAAAGAACAGGAATTAATTTACACTGCCTGGTGTCAGGATGTAATATGATTATGTTGGCAAAGCTATAAAAAGCAGTAGCTAAAGCTTATTAAAAAAATTCAAAAGAGGTCACTGTTAGAGCAGATGGATAAGGCAAATGCTTGATCATTTAGTGTTATTGAATAAAAGGATATTCAGGCCAACGTGTGTATAGCTAGGACAGCTTGGAGAAAGTCACCAAATCATAATTATAGCTTTCAAAGGGAGAGTTTGGAATTCTATAGTAAAATGCTTTTATCTGTCTTGCTGTATAAAAATGGCTAAAAGATCTGGTGAATACAGTGCAGTCAACTGTCAGTTACTCCTAGGGAATCCAACAGTGGGTTTCCTTTGCTGTATCCTTTGGGATCTTCTCTACTTAGTAATCAGAAAATGTCTTTGCGTAGTACAAACTTACTTTCGTATTTTAACCAAAACAAAGACAAAGTACAGCAAAAAATTAATAAAGTCTAATATCAAACCAAAAAATCTTGGAATATTTAAAGAAACATTTATACTGACTTCTGTTTTCAGTGAATTCTGCTAATTGTGGTGACACAACTAAATATAACAGTAATTAAGGATAAAATCATACCATGCGCCACAGGAATTTGCTTCCATTTTATTCTGTAAAAAGATTTAAAGGCACTGAATGTGTGTGTTCACAAATTATGTAATTATACTGAATAGGTATAGTATATAATAGTTAATAAGAAGTACGAAGAACAATTTTTATTCAAACTTATCCATATTACTTCAATCATATGATCTTCATTTTTAAGATTCAAAATTGAATTAAAGTTTTTATATCAGATGAATTGCTTGAATACTGTTCTGAGTTTGGCTTAACATTGTGGAAAATATGTTGTTCTGGGAGGGAAAATACATGTATGGTAAGTGGCATAGTAGGTGAGTTTTATGTGACTTCTAGATTCCTAGCTTCACTGCTCTAATTACTTTTATTCTCTTGTCATGTATTCTCATGTCCATGGGATTTCCCAGGCAAGAATACTGGAGTGGGTTGCCATTTCCTTCTCCAGGGAATCTTGCCAACCCAGGGATAGAACCCACATCTCCTGTGTCTCCTGCATTGGCAGGCGGATCCCTGACCGCGTGCGCCACCTGGGAAGCCCTATTATTCTGTTGTAATCTTTTCTCACTTTATAACTATCTAGGATTCTAAAAAGGAGGTAATATAATGAAATAATTAAAAGCCCATGTTTTGGAATCATACATAACGGGGCTTTAGATCCTGATTTAAAGAATGTTCGTAATATTTGGAAGATAGAATTTCAGTTACCTCATTGAGAGAATCCCCACCTCTGTACCTCTGACATTTGTTATAAGGATTAAATAAAATAATGTGTATGAGGCAGTTTTCTACCTTGTTAAGTAAAGACTCTATTAAGAGTAGCTCTTTTAAATGCATATAGATGATAATTATGTTAATTATCAACTAGTATTTTTTTTTTTCCTCCCTTTACGCTTCTTTTATGCCTTCTAAAGACACTGTTCCCTGAGGAGTGGTATTCTGACTTTCTTATTAGCTTTAAAAATGAAAACAAATTGTTATTTGCAAATAATTTGACTTTGGGGGAGAAAAATCTTTTTGAGTTGTGTGAGACTGGAGAACTGAGAACAGACCTTAGAATGAGAAAGAGTATTGGATGACATAAGAGTTCCTGTTTCTGTGAGGGAATTGAATCATTGACTGTTTGGTAGGAGAAGAGTTCAAGATGTGAGGAGGCTCTGGCATTGTTTGGTTCTTTGGGGTGCTGCCCAGGATGCCCTGAGTTGAACCAGAGGAGGATGAAGCAGTAGAAATTTGAATGGGGTTAGGAAATCCAAGTATATAAAGAGCTAGATGTTGATTCCCAGGGAAACTGAGCATCTTAACAAGGTTTCTTACCCTCTATAACCTTAGACAGACAGAGAAGCAATGGTCAGCTTCAGCAGATGGGGCTGAGCACTGCTTCATGGAGTTTCCAGGCCCTAGAGAGGGGTAGGAGTGACTGAAATAACCTCAAGAAGGACACAATGCAGTTTAAATAGGCATGGACCCTAAATATCCTGAGGTTGGGACCACGAGAAGGCAGCTGGACTTGAGGTTTGGTTGGGAACCTTCCATGTGCCTAATAACTTCCAGGAGTTTAATGACAGTGGCAGTGCCTTACACTGTGTGTGGGACAATGGTTCATCCCCCTTTGTGAGCACCTGTATGTCCTTAGTGAGTATCGCAAACAGATCTCCTTGGAGGATGTCACTGATATTATGTCATAGCTGGAGAAAGGTGAATAGCTAAGATCTTGCCTGTAGAGACTGGGTGCAATGCAAGGATGCTGAAGTATTGTATGGGTATATATGGTGGACTGTGTTCCTTCAATGGTAAAGGCGAACCATGCTAAGAGGCTGCTGAACTAGGCATTGTACAGAACATATTCTCTTAGCCAAATTTATAGGAGTAAAAATATTTACCAGTTGTTGATTGGACAAGTCAGCAATTTAAATCATCAAGTTATTAGGTATAGAGGCCTTATTGGGATGGGACCATGGTTTTACTGGTACAGCAGTCCACTTTGGGGTACCATTCTTCCGTTCCACATTTAAGAACAGGCCAAATAGGACTGTTAAATGGAGAAGCAGTGGGGATAACAACCCTTCACTCAGTTCCTCTTATATAACTATTTTAATCCCTGTAGACCTTGTTTTGGAGAAGGCAATGGCATCCCACTCCAGTACTCTTGCCTGGAGAATCCCATGGACGGAGGAGCCTGGTAGGCTGCAGTCCGTGGGGTCGCTAAGAGTCAGACACGACTGAGCAACTTCACTTTCACTTTTCACCTTCATGCATTGGAGAAGGAAACGGCAGCCCACTCCAGTGTTCTTGCCTGGAGAATCCCAGGGACGGGGGAGCTTGGTTGGCTGCCATTGACAGGGTCGCACATGAGTCGGACATGACTGAAGTGACTTAGCAGCAGCAGCAGACCTTGTTTTAAACTACCTTGAGTCATGTTAACTATTTTAACTGGGGGAAGGGGTGGGGGAAGTCATGAGTTCTTATTTTGTCAAGCCAATTTATAAGTGTCAAAGCCTTAATTTGATTTTCATTTATTTTTCATTGGGTCAGAGTGTCCATGTCCATGCCCATGAGATATTTTAGAGCAATGAGTGCTATAACCATGGGGAATTTAAGCAAGACAACAATTTCTGAAATTTAAGGTGAGGCATACCTATTTGTCCTCTCTTTTACGTTCAGTGACTCTTCTAAGTAAATGCCCCATTATGGGAGATATGATGTTTAAATTAATGGGATTCTCAGGTATAACTGTAATTTTAGCCCTGCTGCTGCTGCTGCTAAGTCACTTCAATCGTGTCTGTCTGACTCTGTGTGACCCCATAGATGGCAACCGACCAGGCTCCTCCGTCCCTGGGATTCTCCAGGCAAGAATGCTGGAGTGGGTTGCCATTTCCTTCTCCAATGCATGAAAATGAAAAGAGAAAGCGAAGTCACCCAGTCTCCTCCGACTCCTCACAACCCCATGGACTGCAGCCCACCAGGCTCCTCCGCCCATGGGGTTTTCCAGGCAAGAGCACTGGAGTGGTGTGCTACTGACAGTTTTAGCCCTAGTATTGATTAAAGCCATAAAGGTTTGTCACTTGGTGAATTTCAGCAGATATTAGAGTTAATTTAAGCCTATTTGGAAAGGCACGGAGCCTTTGAATGATGAATGAACTCTCATCATTCGCTATGTAAATTCAATCAGTAAATTCTGAATTTTCAGCTGGGTCAAATTGTGGACTTTTGTTTTAGGTTGTTTTTGTATCAAGGTTTCTTTCTTTCCTTATTTTATCTTTGTATTGTTTTTGCTCACTGGATATACTTGGGGGTGAGGGATGATCCTCTCTACCTTGATTACATTTGTAAGTTACTTCCTCCAGAGACCTTCAAATTAGTAATATCAGAGTTGAAATGGTTGATTTATATGGTTGGTTTTAAGACTCTGGGCTTAGATTGGGTTTGAATTAACCATTTCCTGATACCACAGGGGTTTCCTATAATCCCAAGAGTCAGGAGCTTTGTTGCAACAGACATAGGCAGTAGAGTGGTACAGGGAAGGAGTGCTGGGCCTACAACCCAAGCATGATGGATCAAAATCATCCTTTGCTGTGGTCCCTTTCCTAGCATGTGGGCTTCCTGTCTTGTTTTTCTTTTCTCTTTTCCTCTATACCAATTTCCTAGAAATATTTTTATTTTCTGGCCATGTAAAGTTGCAGTTTTCAGTTTGTGTCTGCACATTCACCGGTGGTACAGACCTTCTGGGGGTTATGGGGAAACAAACACTCAGGAGCCGAATTCCTTCCTCATTGGTGGGCACCTCTTCCTCCAGGGAATGTCAGTATCCCTCGGGGAAGGGTCCACGTCAAGTAGAGTCATTTTATCCCTGACTCGGATGGAGGCCACAAGGCCCTGACTGCAGCTCCGCTCTCTGGTGTTCTGGAAAGCAGCAGTACTAGGCAAAGCCTAGTGCACTGGCTATGGGTTTTACTTCAGGAGAGCAATTGAATGAGGCTTCCCTGGTCGCTCCGCTGGTAAAGAATCTGCCTGCAATGCGAATCCCGAGTTCAAATCCTGGGTCGGGAAGGCCCTTTGGAGAAGGGATAGGCTACCCACGCCAGTATTCTTGGGCTTCCCTGGTGGCTCAGACTGTAAAGAATCCACCTGCAAAGCGGGATACTGGGGTTCGATCTCTGGGTTGGGAGGATCCCCTGGAGGAGGGGGATGGCAACCCACTCCAGTATTCTTGCCTGGAGAATCCCCATGGAGAGAGGAGCCTGGCGAGTTGCATTCTGTGGAGTCACAAAGAGTCAGACGCAGCTGAGCGACTAAGCACAGCACAGCAGTTGAGTACCAAGGGCTCCTTCCTCCCTCCCACCCTTTTTCATTTCACCAGCCCCTGGGCCACAGGCCACCATGTACACCTCGATAACCCTGGCGGTCAGGAGAGCACAAGCACCTGCAGCAAGGAATGTGACAGTACAGAAAACCAGCAAGGTCACTACCCTTGATGAGCAGCATCACTGGGATACCAGGCTCAGTTCTGTGTCGGGCTCCTGTCTTTTCACGAACCTCATGAAAGGTTGTCTCTGGGCCTGTCTCACAGGCGCACAGTTACGGTGTCTGTATAGCTTCTCCAGACAGCCAGTGACAATCACCAGGCTAGACTCAATGACCTAGCCTGACCTTGGTAAACAAGACTGAAGAACCAACTGGTTATGGTGCTGTGTTTTCACGCCTTTACAGGTGGGAGCCTCAGAGACCACCTGCCAAGTATGGACTAAACCTGCCAGCACCATTGTGCCCAGTTAGTTCGGTTCAGTCGCTCATTCATGTCTATGCTGGGTATAGTCAATTAACAGTTCTCATCTAGGAGACAGGGCATATAGGGGCCAAAGGAGAGCAGCGACGGACAGACACAGCAAAGTGCCAACCCAGGACATAGTTCAAGCCTGCCAGAAAGCGCTGGTTCCATCTCAGGCCATCTGCATCGTATCATGGAAGCAAATAAGTTGACCGAGAACAGTTAATTAAAACTGACTAGATGTCCTCGGTTGGGTATGTTGTGTGGTTCATGACAGCAGAGATTTGTTGTTTTTTTAAATTAAATTTATTTATTTTTAATTGAAGGATAATTGCCTTACAATATTGTGTTGTTTTCCGCCAAACATCAACATGAATCAGCCGTAGATATACCTATGTCCCCTCCCCTTTTTTTTTTATCATTAATTTTTAATTTTTAATTTTTTAGTTGTTTTTTAAAAAATTTTTATTTATTTATTTATTTTTAAGTTACAGTACTGTATTTGTTTTGCCATACATTGACATGAATCAGCCACAGGTGAACACAATCTCCCAATGCCAAAGCCCCCTCCCACCTCCCACCCCACATCATCTACCTGAATCATCCTGTGCTCCAGCCCCATGCATCCTGCATCCTGCATTGAACATAGACTGGCACTTCGTTTCTTACAAGATAGTATACATGTTTCAATGCCATTCTCCCAAACCATCCCACCCTTTCCCTCTCCGTCAGAGTCCAAAAGTCCGTTCTATACCTCTGTGTCTCTTTTGTTGTCTCACATATAGGGTCATCATTACTATCTTCTAAATTCCATATATATGTGTCAGTATACTGTATTGGTGTTTTTCTTTCTGGCTTACTTCACTCTATAATTGGTTCCAATTTCATCCATCTCATTAGAACTGAGTCAAATTTATTCTTTTTAAGGGCTGAGTAGTACTCCACTGTGTATATGTACCACAGCTTTCTTATCCATTCATCTGCTGATGGACATCTAGGTTGCTTCCATGTTTTGGCTATTATAAACAGTGCTGCAATGAACATTGGGGTACAAGTGTCTCTTTCAGTTCTGGTTTCCTCGTGTGTGTATGCCCAGCAGTGGGATTGCTGGGTCATAAGGCAGTTCTATTTGCAATTTTTAAGGAATCTCCACACTGTTTTCCATAATGGCTGTACTAGTTTGCATTCCCACCAGCAGTGTAAGAGGGTTCCCTTTTCTCCATACCCTCTCCAGCATTTATTGCTTGTAGACTTTTGGATCGCAGCCATTCTGACTGGTGTGAAATGGTACCTCATTGTGGTCTTGATTTGCATTTCTCTGATAATGAGTGATGTTGAACATCTTTTCATGTGTTTGTTAGCCATCCGTATGTCTTCTTTGGAGAAATGCCTATTTAGTTCTTTGGCCCATTTTTTTATTGGTTCGTTTATTTTTCTGGAGTTGAGCTGCATAAGTTGCTTATATATCTTTGAGATTAGTTGTTTGTCAGTTGTTTCATTTGCTATTGTTTTCTCCCATTCAGAAGGCTGTCTTTTCACCTTGCTTGTAGTTTCCTTTGTTGTGCAGAAGCTTTTAATTTTAATTAGATCCCATTTGTTTATTTTTGCTTTTATTTCCAGTATACTGGGAGGTGGATCATAGAGGATCCTGCTGTGATTTATGTCGGAGAGTGTTTTGCCTATGTTCTCCTCTAGGAGTTTTATAGTTTCTGGTCTTACATTTAGATCTTTAATCCATTTTGAGTTTAAAAATATGGAATGCTTCACGAATTTGCGTGCCATCCTTGCGCAGGGGCCATGCTAATCTTCTCTGTATCGTTCCAATTTTAGTATATGTGCTGCCGAAGCGAGCACTGTCCCCTCTCTCTTAAACCTCCCTCCCACCTCCTCCCCCATCCCACCCCAAGGTTGTTACACAGCCTTGGTTTGAGTGCTGAGTCATACAGCAAATTCCCATTGGCTGTCTATTTCACATATGGTAATGTATGTGTTCCCATGTTACTTTCTCCATACTTCCCACCCTCTCCTTCCTCCCCCCATCCCCTGTGTCCATAGGTCTGTTCTCTGTGTCGACAGCAGGGTTTTTATTGCCTCTTATTCACGTCACTGATTAGGGAAAGGTTAGTGTCTCGAGGATATGGGGATGGCTAAACATACAGCACTTAGCAGCACACAATTAGTCACATATGTTCACAGACCAGGGAGAAGGACACTGTACGCTATGCAGAGCCCTATGGGCACCGTACTTAGCAGCAGAGTGAGAAACCAAGGACTGTGGGAGGCAGACTTTATAGTAGCGAGAAGGTGCGATGACTTCTGGTTCTCACAAGAGGCTGTGATTGACTTGTTTGAATAATTCTGTAGGCTGATAGGAAACCACAAACCGCCGCTCAGGGATAAGCAGGAACTGTGCGTGGTGCCTCTGATAAAGAGGGTTATTTAACTAGGGTACATTATCCACAGGAGCAGAGTGTGGAGGGAAACTTATGATTCAGCCATTTGAAGCCCTTATAGCTTTTGTAGAATATCAAGTCAGCTTGTAATACTGAGGCTTAATTTTAGGCCTTACATCTCCTGGAAAAATGAATCTTGTGGATGATCATGAATTGGTTGGAAATGTACACCAGAGAGAAGAAATTTTAGTGTGGAAGTAATGATTTTACTTTGAATCACAAGACTATTTTATGCTATGAAGAAAGAATAGGGATCTGCAAGTTAAAGTAAGTTTTGTTAAAGAATGCCGTTGTATTAGTATACATTTTTTTATGACTGAATGAAATGAATATCTTGCTATTACTTGGATCAAAAATTATTGAAACTTAGAACTCCCTTTACTGACACTTTCAAAGGCTTAATGTCCTTTGGGAGATCGTGGACACCTGTGGCTGATTCATGTCAATGTATGGCAAAACAAATACAGTATTGTAATGTAGAATAAAGTATTAAAAAAATTAAAAAATTAAAAAAGAATTAAAAAAAAACCTAGGACGCAGCACTCTAAAATGTAGGATAAAATCTTTTTGAAAGTCTTTTAAGTGAATGTTTGTATTGGCAAATAAGAGAATACTTCATGAACCCAGAACAATGAGAAATCACAGGTCTAGAAGCAGGTTAGTCCTGTAACCAGACGCTTCCCTGGGTTTACTAGTGATTCACAGCTTCTGTTTTAAAGAGCTGTGATCTGGGCAAAAGGAAAGAAACTTTGGACCCACTCAAGATGAGAAATCAGATTGAGATAAAGGTTTAATCTGCTCAAAGAGTAATACGGAAACCCGTAACCTTCAAAGGAAGGCAGGAAGAATACCTGCCAGTCTTGGCCTTGCCTCAGTTGGCAAAGGAAAATAGGGATATCTCCATCATTTATGACCAAAAGTGGAACCTCACTCAGGTTTACAGCTCTGTAGTCTTTTCACTTTCATGCATTGGAGAAGGAAATGGCAGCCCACTCCAGTGTTCTTGCCTGGAGAATCCCAGGGATGGGGAGCCTCATGGGCTGCCGTCTATGGGGTCGCACAGAGTTGGACATGACTGAAGCGACTTAGCAGCAGCAGCAGCAGTCTGCATAATGTGAAAAATTCCATGCTGAGAATTTAAAGCAAACCAATTTGGTAGTGCCCCAGATACCCAGTGGCGGCAAATTCAGAGCCCATGTAGAAAAAAAAATACTTTAACTCAGGTCTTGTGTAATTTCAAAAAAAAAAAAACGCTTAAAAATAAAAAGACGTGAGATCACAACCCCAAATCGTAAAACACCCAAGGAAAGGAAATTCACCATGAGAAAGAGTCTACATAAACAATAAGCAACAATCAGACTATAAAGAATTCTGATATTGGAATTATTTTTATAGCATCAAAAAAGTTTAGTATATTTGAAGAGAAGTGAGTGAGTTATTTAAATTATTTGTGACTAAGGAATAAGATACTATAATGCAACAAAGCAGAGTTGAAAAATACATTGTCTAACATTAAAAATACAATAATTAGAAATTAAAATGATATATAGCTTATACAACAGATTAGGCACTGATGAAGACCTAATATATGTATGTATTAGACGTAAATATATATCTATTTATTATAATGGTAGTGGCTTAGTTGCTGAAGTCGTGTCTGACACTTGCAACCCTATGAACTGTAGCCTGCCAGGCTCCTCTGTCCATGGGATTCTCCAGGCAAGAATACTAGAGTGGGTTGCCATTTCCTTCTGTAGGGGATCTTCCCAACCCAGGAATTGAACATGGGTCTCCTGCGTTGCAGGCTTCCCTGGTGGTTCAGAGGTTAAAGCGTCTGCTTGCAATGTGGGAGACCTGGGTTCGATCCCTGGGTCGGGAAGATTCCCCTGAAGAAGGAAATGGCAACCCACTCCAGAATTCTTGCCTGAGAAATCCCATGGATGGAGGAACCTGGTGGGCTACAGTCCATGGGGTCGCAAGGGGTCGGACATGACTGAGCAACTTCACTTTCACTCGTGCATTGCAAGCAGATTCTCTACTGACTGATCTATGAGGGAAGCCCTTTAAGTTATTTGTGAACACTATTTATTATAATAGACTCATGTTATTATGGAGACTGAAAAACCCCACCCCTGCAGTCAGCAGGCTGGAGACTCAGGAGCTGATAGTGTTGTTCTGCTCTGAGTATAAAGCCTGAGAAGCAGGAGAGCTGATAGTGTAAGTTCCAGTCAAGTCTGAATCTAAAGGTAGGGGGACGTGGATGTATACCTTAACAGAATACAGACACAAAGAGCACATTCTCTCTTACTCAGCCTTTTGTTCCAGTAAGGCCTTCAGTGGATTAGATTACACTGGGGCAGGCAATCTGCTTTGCTCATTCTGTTGACTCAAATGTTAATCTCATACACAAATACCTCATAGGCACACCCAGAATAATGATTAAGCAAATATCTCAGTACCCTGTAGCCTATTTCAGATTGACCATAATTAATCATTACAATCAGAAAAGTTCTTAACAGCAAAAATGAAATAAAGTGGGCTAGTATTGTGAGTGCTTGTAGGAGGCAGTTTCAACCTAGAGTGGCATACCTTGCAAGAATGAAAATGAAATAGATTTTTTTCAGACATGCAAAAACCAGTAATTATCGCCATGCAGAAATTCCTAAAGGCTGGGTTATATCCAGGAAAAAGGGGAGACTTTTTGTCTTAATTCAGTTGGACACAACTGAAGTGACTTAGCACACATGTGTGTCATAATTGCAGTGTGCAAAAAGAACATTGTGGAAATATAATAGTATTAATTGATGCTTTTGAACTGTGATGTTGGAGAAGACTCTTGGGACTGCAAGGAGATCCAACCAGTCCATCCTAAAGGAAATCAGTCTTGAATATTCATTGGAAGGACTGATGCTGAAGCTGAAGCTCCAATACTCTGGCCACCTGATGCGAAGAACTGACTCACTAGAAAGGACCCTGATGCTGGGAAAGATTGAAGGCAGGAGGAGAAGGGGACGACAGAAGATGAGATGGTTGGACGGCATCACCATCTCAATGGACATGAGTCTGAGCAAGCTCTGAGAGAAGGTGATGGACAGGGAGGCCTGGCGTGCTGCAGTCCATGAGGTCGCAGAATCAGACATGACTGGAGTAACTGAACTGAACTGATAGATATATAAAATGAAGTGAAGTGAAAGTGTTAGTCACTCTGTTGTGTCCACTTCTTGAAACCCCATGGACTGTAGCCCACCAGCCTCTGTCCATGGAATTCTTCAAGCAAGAATATTGGAGTGGCTTGCCATGTTCTTCTTCAGGGAATCTTCTCAACCTGGGGACAGAACCTGGGTCTCCCACATTGCAGGCAGATTCTTACAGTCTCAGCCACCAATATAGAGGAAATGTAATTCTTAAGAGATATGTGCTAAAATATTTAGATATAAAAGTGTTGGGTTATTAGCAGCTTGCTTTCAGGTGGTTGAATGAAATTCTGTGTGTGTATGTGTATATGCTTAGAGAAAGAGATTAAATATATTTATTATTAATTAATTACTATTAATAATTATTGAAAGCAAGTGACGGTTATACCATGTTCCTTTGACAAGATTTACAGGAAGACACTATAACTTGAAGCCATTTTTTACTAATCCTAGAATTTTACTATATTTGTGTATAGTCATAGATTAATTTTTTCCATGATTGACAGAAACCTAGATATTGATGTTATCTTTCTGTGAATCCTCCAAGATCATCAGCAATAGTTTAAATCCTTACAGTAGTTAATAGACACATTAGTAGTTATATCCTTTGTCACAAATCAAGGGACCATATGTATATGTGTCTATTTCTGGAATCTATTTTAGTATATTTTTCTATTTTCTGTCCTTGAAGAATATTACACTATTTTAATAACTCATACTCTGTAATGAATTTTCATATGTGAAAGTATCAAATTCTCAAACCTTGTGATGAATCTTCAGGAACGATGGTGCTGTCTTTTTTTTCTTCTTTTAAGAAATGAAGCTATTCCTGGTTTGCTGTATTTGCAACACTTATTTTAAACTTATTCCTGCTATTATGCTGGGTTTCCTTACAAATGTTTCTTTTTAATAGCCTTCTAATCTCCTTCACATCAGTCTCAATTTTAGACAGTGCACCTTGTACACATCTTTATTATGTGACTTGAAAGTTTTCATGGTTCCCTAGGGCTCACAAGAATAAATGCAGTCTCCTTTATAGTGAAATTCATCGCAACTTGGGTTCTAGTTTTGACCATGGTCCAACTTGTTTTTCCAAATCTTTGTGGCATAATACTCTATTATAGCCAGTGTTTCCTTTTCCTTTATTTGTAACTTGCCTTCTACACTCCCGCCTTCATGATTTAGCTAAAGATATTTATTTGGCTTGGTAAAACCTTTTTATTTTCTTTCTATCCTCCCAAATATTAAGGCCCAGTATGTGTTCTACGGCTTCTGTGAAGTCTTTCTGAATACCCCCACAAATTCAATGACATTTCTACATTTGTTATAGTATTTTCCATTTATACCACTTAGTTAAATATATCACACATTGACTTCCATTTTTATATTTCTTTTAATATTGTTGTTGTTTAGGCTCTAAGTTGTGTTCTGACTCTGTTGTGAACTCATGGACTGAAGCCTGCCAGGTTCCTCCATCCATGGAATTTCCCAGGCAAGAATACTGGAGTGTGTTGCCATTTCCTTCTCCAGTGGATCTTCCTGACACAGGAATCGATCCCCTGTCTCCTGCATTGGCATGTGGATTCTTTACCACTGAGCCACTAGGGAAGCCCGTTCTTTTAATACATATGCTTTTTATTTGTACATTAGGTCACAGAGTCTTTCTTCTAGAGTGAGAACCTTGTATTATGCTTCTTTTGTGTATCCCCACTGTGATTATCAGTCTTTAGTCTTATTCGGCACTATTTACCCAGAATTCTGCACTGAGTTTAAGAGATATTAGATGTATATTAACTAGTTTGTTGAATGAAGACTGAGGCTTTGTTCAACAAATATTTGGTGAGATGTAATAGAAGGAGCAAGGGAAGAGGTGTCAGGTAAAATGAGTTCTGGTCTTGCCTCTGTTGCTTGCTAGCTGGGTTGCTGGTAGCCAAACCATTTTACTTCCATGATGCTCAGTCTCCTCCCCTTTACAATGAAGACGGTAATGACTTCCCCACAGCACAGAACTGCATGAGCTTATTCTCATTAAAAGGCTTTGAAAGAGTGTGTACTCAACATATGCTTATGCCATTTTTCATATTGTGAAAATCTTCATCACAGAAAATTTGGAAAACACAAAGTTCAAAGAAAAAAATATAAAACATTTATAATAATACTACTAGGAAAGAAAGAAAGAAAGTGAAACTGAAGTTGCTCAGTCATGTCCTACTCTTTGCGACCCGTGGACTGTAGCCCACCAAGCTCCTCTGTCCATGGGATTCTCCAGGCAAGAATACTGGAGTGGATTGCCATTTCCTTCTCCAGGGGATCTTCTCTACCCAGGGATTGAACCCAGGTCTCCCATATTGCAGGCAGACGCTTTAACCTCTGAACCACCAAGGAAGATGTCCACTAGGAAAGAATCTACTGCTAAAATCTTGGTGTATTCCCCTTGCCATGTTTTTCTGTGCATATGTTTTAAAATTAATTTGTATATATATATATATACACACACATTTATGTATAAATTTTGGACATTTTTGTTATGTCAGTTGAATATATTTTAGTACAGGTTTTTCATGAGGACTTTTTTTCTGTTGAGCTTATATAACATAAAAATAACAAAATTTTCTATTTTTAAAAAGTTCTTTGTAAAACCTAAATGCATTCATATAAATAATTTTCCTTCTCTTAATTTTAGGTTGATACAAATATAATTTGATGAAAAAAATATTTCAATAGTATGATTTCTTGCTATTTTATGGGGATTTTCTTTTGCCTATATGACCCAGAAAAATTCTCAAAACAATTTTAAAGTTTTTCTCACAGTGATCTTGACTGAATATTGGGCTTAATGAAACTACAGTGATTTCTTCTCCTGTAAAGAAAAATAAAATACTAAAGAGAACTCAGAGAACAAATCAGAACTTGAAAAGGTTCAATCATTTCCTTGCTTTTCTCAGTTGGAAGGACGAAGAAAGATGAAAATTAAACTCATTCAAAAAGACATTAAGAGATGTCCCAGAGAATTTTTCTTTGACTTGAGGAAATAAGAAGAAAAAAATCATACTGGAACTTTTAAAGTTGTACACTTAAAGTCTCTTACCTATATATTAAAATTATTTATTCAATTTCATTAGGAAAAGTTTGTGAATTATTTCAGTCATTAATTCTTACTTTTCCTATTGTATGTGACTTTTGGCTATGCATATTTTACATAGTTGGTATACACTCTGAAATTTTAGCTTACAAAGAATTTTTCTTTTTTAAAACTTTTGTTAAAAATTTAGAATTATTTTGGTCTGGATGAGATTATAGCTCTAAGCTATAGTAGCAACATGATACAAAATAAGTATAATCTAACTTTGAAATACATATAGATGTATATAGTATGCTTGTGTATGTCGGCAATGAAAAAATTCTGGAAGGATAGTCACCAGAATTTTAACAGTGCTGTCATAGTGGGGAATAAGGCGATGTATTTCCTCTCTTTGATGCTTTTCAAAATTGTCATTTTCCCCCAATAATGAACATACATTATTTTCATATGCATAAAGAAAATAATTCATTTTGAAAAAGAAAAGTAGAAAGATAATTGTTTCACTCGATAAGCACATTTTACGGAGTACCTACTAAGTGCCAGGCATAGTTTTAGTGTATTTATCAGTGAAAAAAATCTACAAAAACCTCTGCCTTTGTAGAGCTTACATCCGCGTAGAGGGAGACAGACAGTAAACAACAAGTACAGTCCTAGTGAATGGTAATAATGTTGGAAGCTACTCAGGACACGGGGACAGGGGAGCAAGGCAGGGAAGCTTAGGAGCTCCAGGGACGAGATGCCGCTGAGTGGTGTGGCCAGGAGAAGTCTCTCTGCGAAGGCAGACCCCTCTCATATACGATCTGTGGTCCTTTTTCCTTACCATGTTATGTCATTATGTTATTACTCAGGTGAAGAATTCTTTTCAGAAATCATGAAGAAATTGAGAATTTCAATCCTATATTACCTGTTAAGGAAACACTTAAACAGGGTTTGTTGTATCAAGCGTATGGAGAGTTCACCTTCTGGGAGAAACTGTCTTTAATGAACAGAATAAGGGAAATATGACTTTCCCTGACAGGTGGCTTAATGTGGTATAGATGTGGCAGAAAGGTAGCCAGCTTTGAGGGTGTGTGTGTGTGTGTGTGTGTGTGTGTGTGTGTGTGTGGGCTGAGATGGACAATAAAGATGGAGAAAGGGAGATTGTAAATAACTTTTTTTTTTTTTTTAATGCTCTTTCTTTTTTTTAAACACCAAGTTTCTGGCGGTATCTCAGAGTCAGTTTCTTTTTGTCTTTATAACTCACAACATCAGACACTGTCTCTGGAGCCACATCCACACCATGGTTTAACGGGGTAATTGATGTTCATAATGATAATCTGTTACAGTGCCTATAAATTAATATGACTGATTCCTAAACAAATTTCGTTTGGGTAGTTGTTAACTAGGCACATTTATCATTTATATTCATTAGTTTGGTTCAAGGTGGTAGACTAGATACTTTTAATCCTACTTCGGATAAATGTGGAGACTTAACTGGGAAGCCTTGTTGGAAGTCACAAGTCTGTTGGAAGGCAGAGCAGGATTCAGCATCAGGGTTGTTCACTTTCAGGTGAACAGACATTTCATTGCACCATATGGACTTCTCAACAATCATGAGAGCTAATTTAAGGGCACTCATTCCAAGGATGTACTAATGCCATTCAGTAATGCTGTCACTGCTCACAACTCCGCTTTGAAACCTTCATGTGCAGTAGTTTTCTTCTGAATATATGCAGATCCAAACTGCTTAAGGAGGCTTGAAAAGAACCTGAAGTGCAGTGAAAGAAATGGATGAACAAATGGGACATGCAGGTGATATTAATGGTTTAAAATATAAAACATAATGTATTTTAAATACTATATTATTTTATCATTACATTTTCTATGAATATAAAATGAGTTGCACTTATGAAGTCACAAAAATATTTTGGGAGGTGGAATAAATATGTAGCTTCCGAAAGTAATTACTTTGATAGCTATGATATGCATTAGTATGTATGTATTTTTGTAAAAAGAGTTCTATTTTTCTGTATCACAATGCATTTTTTCTTTGGAAGACAGATAAGCATATACATATATGTTATGAAGTTTTCTGAAATAAAAGTAGGCAGTTGGAAGTGTCCATGCTTAAGTTATTACTTTAAATTACCTTTAAATTGGAAGAGTCATTACAGGGCTCTTTTCCATCATCACTGTTTCACTCTTGATAGTAATCGTAGGCAAAGAAAATAAATGCAGACGATAAAAGGGCTTTATTTTTCCTCTTGCTGAGAATGAAAATGGTAAAGGAGAATTAGCTGGGTAAATTAAAACTATAGAATTTGATATTTCAAGGTGTTAGAGGATTTCATGTTTGTACAAGGGAAAGCTGATGGATTGGATATAACTGACTTTGTTGACAAGTCTGTTCATGGTTAGCAGACATTTGGTCCTGTCCAAAACTCCATGAGACATTTGGTCCACCTCTAAAGGTCTTTGAAATTTGTGTGTGTGTTCAGTCATGTCCAACTCTTTGTGACCCCATAGACTGTAGCCCACCAGGCTTCTCTGTCCGTGGGATTCTCCAGGCAAGAATATTGGAGTGAGTTGCCATTTTCTCCTCCAGGGGATCTTCCTGACCCAGGGATTGACACCAGATCTCCTGCATTAGCAGGAGGATTCTGTACCACTTTGCCACCTGGGAAGCATCTGTGAGCATATTTGGTGGATGCCAAATGGTGTTGGACATGATCAAATACGGACCTTTTGTATGGATCAAGTAAATGTCTCCATGGAAGTTTGGAAAGGATGAAATATGAACAAATATCAAGGAACTTTTGGTACAGAAAAGATGTCTTACAGATATTTCAGACAGGATTGAATGGTCCTGCAAGACTGTTCACAGTTTAATGTATATGGATCTTTTCTAGAGGGTTGGTATCTGGAGAGTATAACTCTCAGATGCCCTGGATGAGGGTGCTTCTGTAAGAGTCTGTGTGTTAGCTACTACTCTGCATTTGACAAACAGCATTACTTATACCTGCAAGGCATTGTATTTGCCATTGTCCACAGCCTACCACCAAAGCTATTTTAATGTTAATGCAACAGATTTCATTATAACATTTCATAATTGAACTTTCAGCTTTTATTAATAGTATTAATAATTAAAAACACCTTCACTGACTATGTTTGCCTGCTCATAATGTATAGGTGTCAGCTATTAATTCAACATTTAGTGAATTTATTGGGCATCTGTGTTGCAGTCCATGTACCAGGCAGAGGGATAGAAAGCCATCTCTACTGTGACCACATTGGTCAGAGTCAACTTCCCTTTCTCTCCTTCCTACTGACGTCATCAAAAGTCACTAGACATTTAAAAAGCACCATCTCATTAAAAGGGGGAACCGACTTCTCAGGCCACTGCGTTCACTCTGAGACAGGAAGGGTGTAGACAAACCATATGTATCTCAAAATTGTATGATTTTCTCACTAGTGCAAAATTGGGCTTCTGTGAGTTTGGAGAGTCTGTGCCCCTTGAAATCTAAGAACATTTTGTGTCCAAGTGTGGTTGGAAAGGGTCAGGATGAGAAGTGGATGGTTTGAGGGCAGCCTCTTGCTGGAACTTGCTTGCTCGTTCTCTGGGGCCCTTCTCAGAGACTGTTTTCCCTGTGAAGTCTGGTCCTCTTTTCTCTTTTGGAGTTAAACACTCCTCCTCCATGCACACAGGGGAGCTGCCTGCCATGTGACTTTTCCAGGTCTCCAGGTGAGGCAGGGGAATTCCTCCTCACTTATCGTGGCAAATCCCTTATTAACTGTGACCCCCATGCTCAAGGGAGTTCCATGGTTTGTTGCAGTTACTCTTTTCTACCTGTACCCACATCAGTCTATGTTATTATCCTAAGTGGCCCTAGCTTGGTATAGCAAGTGTTGTTGTGCAGGAAAGATACTCAGTTTTGTTTACTACTTTACTTGCAAGATTATGGGAAAATGAGTTTGTGCATTTTGAATTCTATAGGTTTAAAAGCTGTCAAAATTTTTCTGTGATAAGAATAGCTTCTATGTACCTACAAATATGATCTTTCCTGGTAGCTCAGATGGTAAAGAATCTGCCTGCAATGCGGGAGACCTGGGTTCGATCCCTGGGTTGAGAAGATGGTCTAGAGAAGGGCATGGCAACCGACTCCAGTATTCTTTCCTAGAGAGTCCACGTGGACAGAGGAGCCTGGTGGGTCAGGAGCTGCAGTCCATAGGGTCACAAAGAGTTGGACACAACTGAGCGGCTAAGCACACACCTACAAATATATATTGAAGAGTCTGTTGTTATCATTGGGAAGAACGTAAGCACAAGGGGGAAAATGTGTGTGTCAGTAGACAAAAGATAGAATTCCCTTTCCTTGTACTGGAGGCATGGAAATGCATATGTGGAGGAATTACAAAGAAAGAAAGGTCTCTAAGTTAAAAAAATAATTTTTATACATGTATACATTCCATGTAAGCTCTGTTCAGCCTCAGATGGTCTTGATATTTAGCTTAATAAGGATATGTTAAAGTATGGGCTTCCCTGGTAGCTTAGCTGGTAAAGAATCCACCTGCAATGAGAGAGACGTGGGTTCGATCCCTGGGTTGGGAAGACCCTGGGGGAGGGCCTGGCAACCCACTCCAGTATTCTTGCCTGGAGAATCCCATGGACAGAGGAGCCTGGAGGGCTACAGCCCATGGGGTTTCAAAGACTCAGACATGACTGAGCGACTAAGCACAGCACAGCAGCACATATTAAAGGACTTTTTAGTTCAGTTCAGTCGCTCAGTTGTGTCCGACTCTTTGTGACCCCGTGAATCGCAGCACGCCAAGCCTCCCTGTCCATAACCATCTCCCGGAGTTCACTCAGACTCACATTCATTGAGTCTGTGATGCCATCCAGCCATCTCATCCTCGGTCGTCCCTTTCTCCTCCTGCCCCCAATCCTTCCCAGCATCCGAGTCTTTTCCAAGGAGTCAACTCTTCACATGAGGTGGCCAAAGTACTGGAGTTTCAGCTTTAGCATCATTCCTTCCAAAGAAATCCCAGGGTTGATCTCCTTCAGAATGGACTGGTTGGATCTCCTTGCATCCAAGGGACTCTCCAGAGTCTTCTTCAACACCACAGTTCAAAAGCATCAATTCTTCAGCGCTCAGCCTTCTTCACAGTCCAACTCTCACATCCATACATGACCACAGGAAAAACCATAGCCTTGACTAGATAGACCTTAGTCGGCAAAGTAATGTCTCTGCTTTTGAATGTACTATCTAAGTTGATCATAACTTTTCTTCCAAGGAGTAAGCGTCTTTTAATTTCATGGCTGCAGTCATCATCTGCAGTGATTTTGGAGCCCAAAAAATAAAGTCTGACACTGTTTCCACTGTTTCCCTATCTATTTCCCATGAAGTGATGGGACCGGATGCCATGATCTTAGTTTTCTGAATGTTGAGCTTTAGGCCAACTTTTTCGCTTTCCTCTTTCACTTTCATCAAGAGGCTTTTGAGTTCCTCTTCACTTTCTGCCATAAGGGTGGTGTCATCTGCATATATGAGGTGATTGATATTTCTCTCGGCAGTCTTGATTCCAGCTTGTGTTTCTTCCAGTCCAGCGTTTCTCATGATGTACTCTGCATAGAAGTTAAATAAGCAGGGTGACAATATACAGCCTTGACATACTCCTTTTCCTATTTGGAACCAGTCTGTTGTTCCATGTCCAGTTCTAACTGTTGCTTCCTGACCTGAATACAGATTTCTCAAGAGGCAGGTTAGGTGGTCTGATATTCCCATCTCTTTCAGAATTTTCCACAGTTTATTGTGATCCACACAGTCTAGATACTTCTACTGAATTTCCAAAGAATAAAATTTAAGATCAAGAACTGAAAAGGTCAGAATGTGTTTGATCTCACCAAACTATGGGTTCCTCTTTGTATGCTGTGAACTTAGTGCAGGGCCTGGCACTAATGATATAGTAAGAGCTTGCTAAATGTTGACTGGATGAATAATTGTCTGTGTTCATCGGTCCACATTAAGAGGCAATTGTTACTGTTCTTTTACCTTGTTTGGAAGAGATTAGTATGTGCCAAGACGAAAATATTTAGCATAAGGTGTTAAGACATTGAAAGCAAGAGAAAGAGACATGAGGGATTTGGTTATTAGCTGAGAGTGTGTGTGTGTGTGTGTGTGTCTCCCTCTTTCTGTCTTTTGGCCAGAAAAGCACCGGCTTTCCAAAATACATATTCTTCCTCTGTTTGTTTAAGTGTTTTTTTCAGATAGTCTGATTCATACTTCCAGAGAACTGATTTAGTGGTTGAGGAGTTTATTTCAACTCCTACATGCGTAATGAGTACTGGTTTCACTGTAAGAGATGAGGTGACTGATATGGATGCAGAGATTAAGAAAAAAAGCTATCCACCTCCTTGTGGCCTTGGCGTCAAATAATGAAGTTTGAGAAAAGAATGAATGTGAGCTAAGAAGATGGACCATATCAGTTGAAAGGGAAAGAGATTGTAAAAATTTCTACTGGTTTACACTATGTTTATAACATACTAACATGCCCTTAGCAGGCAATTTTGAGCTCACTGGGAGCTGACTAGTGTTTTATATATAAATACACATTTTTTTTTTCCAGTGTTCCATTTATAAGCTTAGCTGTCTTTATCTTCTTCAGCTGTGTGGTGTTGCGTTTTCATATTTTGGAGACTACAAAGATCCTGACCTGTGTATATGTGCTTGTGAAATGGTCTTTTGTTAAGGCATCTGGGAAATTGTGTGTTTTCAATGGAGAAGAAATTGTGTCCCAAGAGTTTATAAATCGCATTATCTTGCGGTGGGCTGTGCAAGGACTTCTGTGAAACCTCCCAACGTCCAAATGGTTTCAGCTCCTATGAACAGCCAGAGTTGACAAAGCAGAACTCACACAGATTCCACTGCTAATTCTGTAGATGAAAAAGCGGAAGAGTTGCTAGTGAGTCAGCTGCCTTGATTAGCAAGTATAAACACAATTAGCTTTAAGCCCAGCAAGTTAAAAGAACCTGGAAGTTAATCTCTTGTTTTTCTTAGTAGTGTTTCCTCATCTTTCTATGGGTTATATATATTTTAAACATCACAAAGCATTGAAGAGAGCAATTCTCTCTAGTTTGTATATATGTGTATACATACATACATACATACATATATATATATATATATATATAAGCTCAGTTGCTAAGTCATGCCCAACTCTTTGCAACCCTATGGACTGTAGTCGCCAGGCTCCTCTATTCATGGGATTTCCCAGGCAAGAACACAGTAGTGGGTTGCCATTTCCTCCTCCAGGGGATCTTCCTGACCCAAGGATCAAACCTGCATCTCCTGCATTGTAGGTGGATTTTTACCACAGCACCACCTGGAAAGCCCTGTATAGATATATATGTGTATATATTGATTGCACCCTGTACACACACACACACACACACACACACACACACACACACCTATAACATGTATGTGTGTATATATATATATTGATTGCATATCCAATTGGTATTGCATAGAATAGTAACAATAGATACGTAAGATGACTAATTGGGGTAGGGAGAGACTTCCACTTAAAGATACACTATTTCGGGTAAAATTGTCAAAGTATTAGTTTCAGAGATTTTTTTCGAGTGAATGTGTTTCGATTCCTTTACATATTATTTAACACTTTATTACAGGTTAAACTATGTAAGGAGATACCAAAAGTGGTTAATATTCTCCTTGTTCTCTCTTAAATTCCTAACTAGAACTTTTCTTCTTTTTTAATTTCAAATGACATTATAGTCATTACTTTTTCCCCCCTTTCACTCCATGCTGTCAATACTGCTTTTTAAGCTTGTTTTATTTCACATTGTATCAGGAACATACCTCCATAGGTATATCTGACTGGATCTTACACATTCTTTTTAAGAGCCATATAATATCCAGTAATGTAATAGATATGATTTATTCAATCCTTCTTTTCTTGATGTACTTTCAGATTATTTCTAATGCTGCAACAAACTTACCAGGGAATTAAAAGAGCCCAGTTAAGAATCACCTTGTGTATTCAGACGCTCTTCCCAGTACTCTCTAAGTCTCCGAAATCAGATGACTTCACTCTAGAAAGCCTGTGGGGCTGGGCTTGTCCTGTGGTGGAGCCTAACATCCTGGTCACTCATCATCAGTCACAGGCTCTGAAAGGAAGATGGTGCCCAGTGAGAGTTCAGAAACGGACCAAGGAAAGTTCTGCAGTCAAGTAACCTGTTGATTGACCCTCTGCGTATCCAGTTTTGTTTTGATCTTAAAATGGTAGTTAATGAGTATAACATTGACAAACTTGGTTTTGTGATGGTCTCGTTTTCTAACACCAATCAACGAAAAGGACTAATTTAGAAAGCCTATGCAGAAATAATAGTATAAAGGCAAAAGCAAAAACTTTCAAAATAGGAGTCAATAGCAACAAAAAATCTCGGAGCTCAGAATTTTTTTCTTTCATGCTGATGACCCATCCATCAGGCTACCTTTTGGAAGTTTTCTTTCAATATGCAAATTCTAACTTAAGACTGCTTTGACATATCCCATCTTGCTAATCATAAAATATATAACATTTAATTAAGTATTTTAAAGAGTATATCTTAATATTCTTATATCTATTGTTATCTTTAGTATAAAGATTTTGGACTGTCAGAACAGTAAGAATCAAGGTATTCATGGAGCTTCTCTTCCAAATTTAGCATGAAGATGCTTCCTAGAAATAAACAGCTGATTGTGGCCATGGCTTCTCGTGTGATGTTAACTGGCTGAGGACAGAATAGGGGCCTGCAGAGGGGTCCGTTCCCTAAATAATGTCAAGTGTTCCTCAAAAGCTGTAGAGAAGTGATCTCTAATTGAAATTTGTCTATCATAAGGGTGGGGTGGGGGCACTTGGATAAACAAAAGTTCAAGCCAGAAAGGAATACCTATGCAAAAATAGGGAATCTCTTTCTCTTTCAACGCAAATGTATATAGAGTTGACCTTTAAACAACATGCAGGTTAGGGGCACCGACCGCCATTCATCTGAAAACCTGTGTATAATGTTACAGTCAACTCTCTGCATCAGCAGTTCCCCACCCCAGGATTCAGTCAGCCATGGACTGTGTAGCACTGTTCAGTTCATTTCAGTTGCTCAGTCGTGTCCAACTCTTTGCGACCCTATGAATTGCAGCACCCAAGGCCTCCTTGTCCATCACCAACTCCAGGAGTTCACTCAAACTCACATCCATCGAGTCGGTGATGCCATCCAGCCATCTCATCCTCTGTCGTCCCCTTCTCCTCCTGCCCCCAATCCCTCCCAACATCAGAGTCTTTTCTAATGAATCAACTCTTCACATGAGTTGGCCAAAGTACTGGAGTTTGCACTGTAGAACATATTAATTGAAAAAATTCCACATATCAATGGTCTTGTGCAGTTTAAACCTGTGTCATTCAAGGGTCAACTGTATATAATTTTTTCTATTTAAAAAGTAATGAAGGGCAGAATCAAAATAGGCTGTTGTATGGCTGTCTATGTATATCACCAGAGTTTAGAAGGATAGCTTTGTAGTAATCCATGTCATCTTGCTTTCAGAATGAACCCAAACTGAATTTGCAGCCTTGTGTGCTAGGTTAGCAGTTGTTCAACTTAAAATAAGTCACTTTTCTGAGCCCCAGTTTCCACATTCATATAGTGAGAGTTATTCCTCACTACCTCATTGGGTTATTGGGAGGTTTATCTGAGATAATACATGTGAAAATGTTTGTGCAGTATTGAATAAATTCTAGTTTCCCTCTTTTAAAACTCAAGAGGTCTTTCAATAAGAAGATGTTTCTTATTAGGACTAAAGGGGATATATAAGAGGTGGTGGTATAAATAAAACTCAGTGAGAGATGAATAATGATGCCAATAACCAAACATACGGTTTTATAGTTAGAAAGAATTTCCATGTTTTTTATCTCATTTGTTCTTCACTAGAATCCTGTGAATCAGTCAGGCTAATTATATAGGTGAGAAACTGCAACTCAGAGAAGTTAATTCAATTAACCAATATCATCTTGAGAGTCTAGCATGGAGTGTTCTTTTTGACTAATAGTCCAGTTACTTGATGTTGTCAATGCCAGACAATTGGCAAACACCCAACAGTTAGAAGTCCAAAATAATGTCTGAAAATCTAGCATTGTGATTTTACCATGATTCCTTTAGAGATGAGAACAGCTGGGCCCACATGAAGCTCCGTGTGCATTTTTGGGTGCTGTGACCCAAAGAAAAGTGTGTTTCTGATATCAAATGCACCATAATTTGTGACTCTTTTCACTTCATGTTTACCATTTCCTGAATTGCAGTTAACTGATTGGAAAAGACTCCCTTCTAACTACAGTGAAAGGTTTGATTTGCTTCGTGTAGGTCAAGGTTCATCTGTTTCAGCCATTAGGTGCCACAAATGAGATTCTTCATCCTTTGGTTGATACTCTGCCCATTCTGTGTTAGGATGTTATCTATCCTAGTATGTATATTCGTTCTTCTCCCCTTGGATTGTGCAAGTCCCCTAAAAATGGAGACTAAATCATTTCTCTGTGCTCTCAAGGCCCAGCTGAGAGCCTAGCATTTAATGGGTTTTCAAAAGAAAATTCCTGCTGCAGCTGCTGCTTTTGAGATATTATTCATTGTTGGCGTCTTAGGAAAGTTTTTATTAGAAAACATCATATGAGAGAGAGGGCTCATTTTAGAATAAGCAATGTCTGCTACCTCCCTCCTTCTATAGTGAATGGCCTCTTGAGAATTCTTTCGTAGAGGCAATTACTAGGAAGATAAAAGATGTTTAGGAAGGTACTAGTAATTGCATGTCCACTTGAAGGCAAGAAAAGGTAACGCAGGTTCTACCCTCGCAAACACAAACATGAGACTGTTGAAAGTTATGCCTGAAGTTAGAGCAGATAGACAAATAGCTGCCACTGGGGTAAAAAGGCTTTGAGATAAAGTTCAGTTTCTTATTTCTAAACAAGAAGAACAGTGTGTTTGTTTGGTCCTTACAAATTATAGTGATTTGGTTTCAGCCTGAACAAGCACCACAGCAAATACTGGCAGGCAGAGTCTCTATGGGAGTGGCCAAACAAATCGGTTTGCATTTCCTTCCAAGCCCTCATTTGGCTGATCTATCCATAGAAAAACAGAACAAAAGGCAAGAGATTACTGCACCCTAAAGCATCCAAGTGGCTCCTTTGGGCTCCGCAGTTATTTATAGCCATCTGGCTCCCTCTGAGGTCTTCCTGTTCCATTCAGTGATTGTACAAATGTGCAAATAGAAGCTCCAGGGCCTTGATGCAGGGTGCTGTCAGTGATTAGATTCTCAAGGCTTCTGTGTTGTTGATGTAGCCATGCCTTTTAACCATTAGTGTGAACATGGATCTTGGAATAGGCTCATCTTCGTCTTCATGTGCACATTCTATTTGTAGATGTTACTATGAGGACAGATTCACCCAAAATGATGGATGTGGAGCCTGTGGTCAGCAATTTTGCGTCATCAGCACGGGCAGGTCGCCGAAATGCTGTCCCAGACATCCAGGGTTCAACGGCTGCAGGCGGGACCTTGGAGGAGTTGCCCGTCAAACTGGAAGCCCTATCCGTGAAGGAAGGTAACACTCAAAGTCCTCTTAGAATCAGTGGTAGTTATCTCTTCCTCATCATTTCCTGGGGAACAGTCTCCCTTTTAACTAATTAAACTTGTTTACTAAGATCTTTCAGCTTTAAGCTAAGTAGATCTTCTCAGTGTTTCACAAAGTGAACTTCTCTCTTTAATCTCCTGGTGTAAATGTGGAAACTGAACATTTATTTATTCGTTGAATATGTATAGTTATGCACAGTGCTAGTGTTTGGGAATACAAAGGTAGGCAATTATAATCCTTTCTTTCAACCAGCTTACAAAATTTTTGAGATGCTCTCAGAAATAATTTTTCCTTCTGCCATCTGTTGGCAAGTCACTGTGGAAGCTTCTGCTCCATCATGGTATTCTACAAGCTCTTCTATTTATCATATCTAAGAATACATTTATTATCAATTAGAGATGAGAACTTTAAGGTGGGTATTTGTATAAAGGTTGATCTTTCTCTGCTGCTGCTGCTAAGTCTCTTCAGTCATGTCCAACTCTGTGCGGCCCCATAGACGGCAGCCCACCAGGCTCCCCCGTCCCTGGGATTCTCCAGGCAAGAACACTGGAGTGGGTTGCCATTTCCTTCTCCAGTGCATGAAAGTGAAAAGTGAAAGGGAAGTCGCTTAGTCGTGTCCGACTCCTAGTGACCCCATGGAGTGAAGCCTACCAGGCTTCTCCGTCCATGGGATTTTCCAGGCAAGAGTACTGGAGTGGGGTGCCATTGCCTTCTCCGGATCTTTCTCTAACCAGTAGAAAAAGTTGCATTCAGAAAAAGCAAGAGCTATCAAACCCTTGTAGGAAAATCTTGAGTCTTTCACCCCACTGATTATACACCGTTCTTAAAGCTTCTAGAGTTTAGCTCTGTGAAAGGAAATATAACAATACTGTATGCCATTTTAGACTGCACAGTGGACTCCAGTTTGTGTGTAGAGGTTTATTCCTAGTGGCAGTAAGGCGAGAGAGATGGAAGACTCCATACCTCTACCCTTTTTCATATGAGCCCCAGAAGGGGGGCTCTTAGTTCTTTGTCTTAGGAGGTGACTTTCTCCCTGGTAAAGTTACAGACTTCCCAAATGTTCCTGGTATGATCTCTATGAAATAATTTTATCCTTGTTAGGCCAGGGACTGTGGCCAGACCCTGAAGTCTGGTTGAACCCACCTTTTTGGTTGAGTTACCTCACTTTTTTCTAAAAGTCATTTTACATCTCTTAAGTGACACTGTAGAAAGAAAAAGTATATACATACCCATAAATTATAAGATAAAAGATGAAGGAAATTAAAGAAGAAAAAATATGTGTAGTGTTTCTGGCTTTTTAAGTTCAAAAGTGTAATATGATTATGGTTATCAGGGCATGAAGGACCATCCTTAACTTGCGAGTTAGAGAATATAAGCTACTTGTTCGTGTAACAGGTGTAATTAAACTGGATAGCCCCTAAACACATGCACAGAACTTTAATGCTTATTGATATTATTTAGTTAAACAAAAGAGAACAAATATACTGTACGAAAGTTAGTAGAGTCTCCATTTATTGTTCACTGGGAGAGACTGTTATCTGAAAGAATACTGTTTCTTTTTTATACTTTCCTTTAAATCATTTTAAATAAAGTTGAAGGTACTAAGAAAATCAAAATGTTAAAAGTGAATTAACATATAACACCAGATGTTAAAGAATACACAAAAGGAAGTTAGTTTATATATGAATATGGCATTGACAGCGTGTCACTAACAAAGTTATGTATAAATAGGTTTAAAGTCTGCTTTTTGTTGTTATTTTTAGCTAAATACAGCCTTTCAGGATTTAAAATTGTTTTTACAGCAATTGCAGTTTTCAATTGCTGATAATAACAAAAATCTGGGATCCATCTCAGACACTGTGGTTTCAATGTTTTTAGTCATTTAAAAATAGAAATTTTGGGAAAGATCTTCAAGTTTCCCTCAGATCAGTCCTGGGTTTTTTTTTTTTTTTTTAGTATATTCTTAAATGGGAAGAAATCTAGGCCGTCAGACATCCTGCATCTTACATGAAATGAATTGCCTAAAATCTTCGTAGTTCACAATTTGTCTTAATCTATCCCTTAGAAATTGATGACTGCGGCAGGGAGGACAACGATGCCTTGTAACATATCAGCAGGAGGGGACAGAGGACGGCCGCTTAGGAAACTAAACGTCACAGAGGGCCTTTCTCACTTCCCACCGTCTCTAACTACTCGTTTGATCCATCGTTTATCTTAGTGCCAGGTGTGGGGCAATACAGAAAACCCGGGTTCGATCCCTGATTCAGAAAGATCCCTTCCTCCTGGAGGAGGAAATGGTAACCCACTCCATATTCTTGCCTGGAGATATATTCTATCAGAGAATTAAAATAGGATGCTGTGGTAGAGAGTTACTGGGAGGCTCCTTTAGATTGAGAAATTCAGGAAGTCCTAACTGAAATCTGATGGCAGTGGAATATTTTGAATAACGACTGAATGGTCCCAGCAGGAAAGTAAGAGAGAAGGACATTCTTTGCAAAAGGAGCAGCTTGTATAAAGCTCTTAAAGTGGAATGAGATGGACATGTCAAGAAGCATGAAATCTGGCCACCGCAAATGGAGGGCAGCAGCTGAGAAGGGAGAGTAGAGATGACATTGGAGAGTGAGCAAAGAATAGCTCTCTTAGGGCTTTAGAAACCTGGGTGAATAAAGAGGATTTTCTTCTAAATGTGAGGGAGATGATATTCATGTTTAAACATTTGAATATCCACTGTTACATGAAGAGTGGATTGTAGGAGAGAGATAACAGGTATAGTGGAGTTAGGAGGTGCACTCCCCATTAGGAAATCTTTGGGGCCAAATTAAACATCCAAACTCATAAGACCACATTTGGTGCCAGTCTGCTCAGAAGTATACAGGTTTAGAAAGGCAGTGAGCCAGAAGAGCCACATGACATCGTCTCCTTCTGTGTGGGTCCTCTCAGAAGTCCATATAAGCAGTCATGGGGGCTAGTCTCTGTGCTCCTCACCCCACCACTCACTGAGAACTCAGGCGCAAGGTGACAAGATTTGCACCAATGGGAGCAATGGTGGGTTAGAAGCCTCATGTCCCAGGGAGTTAATACTTTGCAGTGAAGTCCATGGACACTGCAAGAGACATGCTCAGTTGCAAGAGTCATGACCTTTATGGATCCCAGTGCTCTGGGTTCCCTACCAGTTAGCATACAGTTTCTCTCAGTACAGGTCTATTTTACCATTTGGGTCATTTCTACCATACACTTACTAACCATGCTGACATTCCAACATAATCTGGTTTCTAGGATAACAGAGCTAGAAAATTAATCTCATATCAAATTTTCCCTTAGAGAAGGAGAAAGGGTTTGTTAAGCTTTTACCCGTGGAACAGTTGCAGGAATCTAGTGAAAGATGATGGCTTTGAATAGGTTGTGAAGATGGATGGAATTGGGTGGGTTTGGGCTATGTTTTATAGGCACAATTCATAGGACTTGATGATGAACTGATGTGGTAGAGGTAACTACAAGTAATGAAGAAGAGAAATAGAGGATAATTCCTGGAGCAACAGATAGATGGTGATGCCATCTACCAAGAAGGGCCAACACGGAAGAAAAGCAGTTTTAAAGGGTTAGAGGAGTGATTTCTGCTTCCTCCATTTGAGATGCCTATGAGACATCCAAGTGCTGTCAACTCTCCTTTCAAAATTGGTTCAGAAATCTGCCGTTTTCTCCCTTAGAGGTCTAGTCTCTTGGTATTCCTGTGACCCCGTTTTCTGTCCTTTCTCTGCACAGTCCACATGGCAGTTCTTCCCTGCACATTGCTAGCTTTGACCTTGATGCTTTCTCTTCTTGGAATGCTCTTCTCTGTGCTACCCACCTAGCTAACTTCCTCACCTCCTCAGGTCTTGACTCACGCGGCCCTTCTCAGTGAGACATTCCCAGCCAACCCAGGCCCCAAGACTTCTTGACCATTCCTGTTCTTTAATTTCCTCTGTAGCATTTGTAAACTTCCCACATGCTACACATTTTACTCATTTTCGTTATTGTCCATATTTCTCATGAAAATTTCCTTGAGAGTTGGAATGTATAGTTTTTTTTTCACTGCTTGGTACACGTGTTCATTGTTCAGTCGTGTCTGACTGTGATCCCAGGGACTGTAGCCTGCCCGGCTCCTCTGTCTGTGGAATTCTCCAGGCAAGAATCCTGGAGTGGGTAACCCATTCCCTTCTCTAGGGGATCTTCCCAATGCAATGACCAAACCTGGGTCTCCTGCTTGGCAGGCAGATTCTTTACCATCTGAGCCACCAGGGAAGTAGCTTGTGCTTCATAAATATTTGATGAATGTAGGTTGGAGAACAGAATAGTCCATCAGATTTCTTTTCAAAGATGCCCCTGATGATTTTGATAGGACCCATATTTTAAAATGGTGACAGCCAAAGATATATTTTGAAGGGTAAAAGAAAAACCAGTAAGTGGAGGCCACTGTCAGTTTGAAGGTGGCAGTGACTTGAGGAAATGAAGGAGCCAGGAGGAAGAGTGAAAGTCAGATGAAATGAGGAGCTTAGAGATGATCATGAGAATGCTGTTGAGGCAGAAATGGATAGGATCCTGGATTAGGAAGAAATTAAATCTGATCAGTGGAAGCAGCACCAGCTCCAAGGGTAAGCTAGCCTGGCAGATGCTCAGGGCCCTTTCTGGGCTCAGTTGAGGCTTATCCTTGGTTTTGTTCTATGGTTGTCATCTTGAAATTTTTCCATATTTTTTGAATAAGGGGTGCTATATTTTCACTTTGCACGGGGCTCCATCAGCCATAGCTAGTCCCGAGGACCACGTCTTCCATGATCATATGGGCAAAAGGAATTCGTCTAGACTGCAGGCATAATTTTACATGTTTGGTGGCAGAAAGTTGAGCTTTTCTGATCTGATGGTTTTGTTTTTTTCCCCATGAAGTAGAAAATGAGATTGACTCTTAGCAGCAAAGGAGGTGGAAAGTGTGAGGAAGCTGAGAGTGTGATCCAGCATCGGGAGAGGGGAAGGGCAAGGCGGTCCATCAGTCTGCATCCAAACTGTGGCTTTGTCACTCACTAGCTCAGTGACTTTAGGCAAGTCACTTAACCTGTTTATGCTTCAAGAGAATGGTCTGTAAATGGAGATTATAATAATACCTTTGAAGGTTGCCTGGCACATAATATTCTGGAGAATAAGAGAGAAAGGTAACTAGGAGACAGACCCACACATCGTTTCTTTGTGTAGTTTCTGTATCTACATGGACGGCAAAGAAGTATGTCCTAATCAAGTAGAAAATGAAAGTGCATAAAGGAAAAACTGTTTTTTTCCCAATATAGTACAAAGTAGATTTCAATATATTCTCTATATGGTGGAAATTTATCTGTTTTTCAGATGTGAAAAAGAAAGATGAAGAAACAGCACAAGATCAATTGGAAAAGCCCAAAGATGAAGGAAAATGAAAGCTCATTACCCATCAAAAGTGCTGATTTCTGCACAGTGAAAGACTTAGTGGCCCTGCTTTCCTGAGATGTTTGATCTGGTAGTAACTATGGTAACATTGTAGCCCTAAGCAACGTGTGTGTATTAGATAATTTTATTATGATGCTACTCACTTGGATTACAACCATAATGTTCAATGTAGGTTATTAAAAGGCAGATTACTTCCAAACTGCACCCAAGAGAGAGGTTAAGGATGTATGATCATTTGAATACATATCTTTTGTCTATAAACCCAGCTAAATCCACTGTTCTCTTTTGGATTTCTTAAGCCAGATATATTTTAAATTCCATTTTTATGGTAACAGGCAAACCATTTCTTGGTAAATATAAACCAAACACTATTAATTTAAAACTGTATGGGATTTGTAAGAAATTGTGTTTTTTGGTGAGAGTGATGAATTAATCAAAAAGGATAGATAAAAGTATGTTTTTATCCAAAAATGAACCTTCCCTCCGCCCCCCACAAACCTTAAATAGATTTGGAAAAATAGAAGTTTGACAGCTCAAACATCTCTAGAAAGTTTTTGTCTGATGTATTTTGCTTCTAGTCTATGCGTACTGTGATTTTTCATGTGGACTCTTAAAATGGAAAATTTGTGATGAATAGTTTATATGAAATATGCCTATTAAATGAATCTCACTATCTTCCTTAATTTCAGTGTGCATATGTGTGTGCTTATATTTTTCTTTAATGTGAATTACACAGAACACTTTACTAGTTGCTTTGTACTGTATTTTCTTATTTTCAGGGTTTTGTGTATATGACTTGTTTCTTAAATAATTTCCTCAGGAATGCAGACCTTAATTTTTATATCTTTCCTAAACTAGCTGACATAATAGTAAGCACTTAAGTGTTTAGTGAATGGTACAGGCAGAAATAGCAAAATACTTGCTTTTAATATATATTTAATTATATATTTTAAAGGGAATGAAACCAAAACCAAAGCTTTAGTAAATTTTGATTTATTAGCTATTTTAGGAGAATCATAGAATTCTGAATTTTTAAAGAAAATCTAACTAATGGATTTATTTTTATTTTCAGATCTATCTGCATGCAGTATTTTATTTGATTGTTGACTTAGGCCATGTCTGTATACAGAAATCAAATAAACTCTTTCACTATTAAAGAAACTTATTACCAACTCAAGTCTTCTTCATTTTATCTCCTACAGTGTAACAGATGGAATATGGTGACATTTTAATGAGGGAAGTGAATAGTCTTTGCAATATAAAACACCTCCCACTTCTCATTTTATTGACAGAGTTCATCTTTAAATCTGAGAATACAACAAAGGGGTAGATTTCAAAGAATATTGTTGTTTTAAGTTCTTAAACATAAGTTTCTTTAAAAATAATCAAAAGTAGTATCTTAGGTGTAGTGCTAATTTTACATTCAATAAAATGTCTTAAAGCCGTAAAAATTAGGTTTCTGGAAGTTATTTAATGACATGATATTATATTGTCAGTATAAAGAGGAGTTTGGAGAAGGAGATGGCAGTGCGCTCTAGTATTCTTGCCTGGGAAATCCCATGGACAAAGGAGCCTGGTGGACTACAACCCATGGGGTCTCGAAGAGTTGGACGTGGCTGTGAGACTAAGCCCTGCGCACAAATGGGGGGTTAGGGTGGCATTTTCAAGTTGAGGGGAGTGACAGTTTGGCCGCCTGAGTACCTTTGGCAACATCTGGAGTGTTTCTGGCTGCCACTAGTAGGGGAAGGGGCAGGGAGAGAATGTTCTGCTGGCATCTAGTGGGCAGAGCCAGCGATGCCGCTAAACTGCTCAGTCCTACAGGGCAGACTCTCACAGCAAAGAATTATCTGACCACAGGTGTTAGTAGCACTGAAGTTGAAAAACAAAACTGTCAAGTACGTGGATTTTGGATTCAGATGACCCGGGTTTGAGTTCTAGCTGTATGATCTTGGGCATGATTTATATCATGTCTCTAAGTTTTATCTTCTTGGAATGACATTAGTAATAGTACATAATTTATAGGGTGCTATATATATATATATATATATATATATATATATAGGTATATGCTAAGTTGCTTCAGTCATGTCCAACTCTTTGTGACCCTGTGAACTACAGCCTCCCAGGCTCCTCTGCCCATGTGATTTTTCAGGCAAGAATACTGGAGTGGGAGGAGCCTGGTGGGCTGCAGTCTATGGGGTCTCGAAGAGTCGGACACGACTGAGCGACTTCACTTTCACTTTTCACATTCATGCATTGGAGAAGGACATGGCAACCCACTTCAGTGTTCTTGCCTGGAGAATCCCAAGGACAGGGGAGCCTGATGGCTGCCGTTTATGGGGTCGCACAGAGTCAGACACGACTGAAGCGACTTAGCAGCAGCAGCAGCAGCAGCAAATATTAACTATCACCATCATCATTTCTATTCTAGATGTTTTTGCCATTATTTTCTGGCATTGGAGATGGATTTGTTAACTTGGCTATCTTCTGCTTTCCTCTGTGATTTCACAAGCATTCTCAATGTTAGAACTGGGAGAAGACACTCTGGTGGAAATTGACAATTCATGATAATTACCACATTAGTGCCTATTCAGTTATGCTAATGAACCATTGACAAGTGATGAGTATTACCTTTTAACAATGAGTCACCTCCCTAGTGTTTTATGACAGTTACTGACACAAAACAGAGTTTTGAGTCAGTATTTAAATGAGTAAGTGTTCCATGAAAATGTAGACGAGAAAAAGTAACAGATCTTGAGTCAGAGTATTTATCTGTCATTTAGAAGATATTTTTTTTCTCATTTAGAAGACCAGAAATGAAGCCATGTCCCCCCTCATTGTTGCTGGTAATGACACATATTCTTAATCACATGTGCCCTAAATCACTTTTTCATTACAAAACACATACAAATTTCTCATTTTATGCATATAATATTTTATCCTACATGAGGTATCAAGCTTGTTGAATATTTGCCAGTGAAAGGATTTTTTGGCTGAGAAGGAATCCAGATAAAGAATGAGAGGTCAGTGGTAATTTAAAGACAAAATTGAATTTACCAACCAACTTAAAAAATCAAACTATTTCTGGGAGCCTATAGTATTTTGTCATAGCAAAGTCACTTTAAACAAAGCCCCTAGTTGGGGCTCATTCAAGAAAGTCTCCGTGCTCATTTGTGCTATTGTCTCTTTTCAAGCCACTTGCTTTAGTCGATAACTGTATAAAGTCTTAATTAATACTGTCAGAGAAGCCAAGACAAAAGGGGATGATAAAGCTAGAAAGAGACTATCTGGAAATTTGACTCTGTACATAGGAGGAGAAAGAACAAAAACCATTCTGCGTCATGTGCCCAGAGATTTTGTGCATGTGTGTATGTGTGATCTGGACTGGAAAGGTTTGAACCTTCTCAGAATGAGAGTGACTACAGGAGGAGGTATCTCATTTGCGAAAGCCAACACAGCATTAACTTTCAGTGTTACTAGCTGTGGTGGCGTGGGCAGATGATGGAGCGAGACAGAGGAGGAGAGGAAGAATGACTGAAGCACGCTGGCTTGTTGCCTCATCTGTGGAACCTGACACCTCTAGTTCAAATTACACAGCTCTGCCACATGTGCTCATGACTTTATTTTCCTGTCTTTCAACTTCCTAACTATAAATGAGATTTAAGTGGTAAACTGCTAAGGAAAATGCCTGATGCATACCAAAGCTTGTTCTTAATTGCTATTTTTAATTGCATGAGCATAAAGGGTGATGGAGACTTCAAGGTAAATGCCCTAGGTCTTATTGGTTCTTTCTTTGTTGTTTGCCAAAGTAGATTTTTCTGCTAATCCTTCACTCTCTTCTCTGTCCACCAGCAGTACCTCGTTAGCTAAACCTAGGACTGATTAACTAGAATGCACTCCATTTTTTTTCCCAGACTTACTAATGATAACTCGCAGAACATCAAAATCTGTAGCTTATTAAAAATGGAAGCATTGACTCAAACAAAGGGCTAGAGAATGTATTGTTACTGTTAAAAGCCTAGAACAGATTTCTCATTGAGCACACAGTGATAGGAAAAATTATCATTATAGCCATCCTTTGAGTGACTGGTGATTACTAAGCACCCTTGACAACCCTTTGAAGCTTCATAATAATGGTCATGCAAAAATGGTACATGATGTTTCTCATTTTCAGATGAAGAAAATGAATTCAAGAGGGCCTTCAGGAATTCACTCAAGTAGGAAAATGACAACTGTGGCCTTGGATAGGGCTCTCAGGACCAGCATATGCTTCTCCTATACTGCTCTCAATGGCCCCTTTGCTTCAGACCATCTCATCCACAAGTTTCATTAAATTTGTGAAAAATTTCATTGGTAGTTTGATAGGGATTGCAAAGAATCCATCGATTGATTTGGACCATAGAGTCATTTTCACAGTATTGCTTCTTCTAATCCAAGAATATGGGATATCTAACCATCTGTTTGTGTCATCTTTGATCTGTTTCATCAGTGATTTAAAGTTTTCTGCATACAAGTCCTTGGTCCCCATTGTTATTGTTCAGTTGCTAAGTTGTGTCCAAGTCTTTGTGACCCGTGGTTTAGGTATCTTATTCTTTTTGTTGCACTGATGGATGGGATTATTTCCTTCATTCCTCTTTCTGATTTCTCATTGTTGTCATGTCCGATTCTTTGTGACCTTATGGACTGCAGCATGCCAGGCTTCCCTGTCTTTCACTCTCTCCCAGAGTTTGGGATCAGATCCCATGATCTTAGTTTTTTGAATGTTGACTTTTTCAATGTTTAAGCCAACTTTTAAACTCTGCTCTTTCACCTTCATCAAGAGGCTCTTTAGTTCCTCGTCGCTTTCTGCCATAGGGTGGTGTCAGATGCATATCTGAGGTTGTTGATGTTTTTCCTGGCAATCTTGATTCCAGCTTTTGCTTCATCCAGCCCAGCATTTCACATCATCTACTCTGCATATAAGTTAAATAAATGTTCATTGTTAGTGTATAGGAATACAAGAGATTTCTGTGTTTTAATTTTATATCCTTCAACTTTTCTAATTTCATTGATTAACTCTAGTGGTTTTCTGGTGGTATCTTTAGGGTTATCTGTGTATAGTATCATGTCATCTGCAAACAGTGGCAATTTTACTTCTTTTCCAATCTGGATTCCTTTTATTTCCTTTTCTTCTCTGATTGCTGTGACCAAGACTTCCAAAACTATATTGAATTATAGTGGTTAAGAGTGGGCACCCTTGTTTTGTTCTTGATCTTAGAGGAAAATGCTTTCAGTTTTTCACCATTGAGAAAAATGTTTGTTCTGGGTTTGTCATATATGGTCTTTACTCCAGTATTCATTGAAACACTGTTTACAACAGCCAGGATATGGAAGCAACCTAGATGTTGGTACATATATACAATGGAATATTACTCAGCCATAAAAGGAATGAATTTGAGTCAGTTATAGTGAAGTGGATGAACCTGTTATACAGAGCCTGTTATACAAAGTAAAGTCAGAAAGAGAAAAACATTGTGTAGTAACACATATAAATAGAATCTAGGGAAAAAAATAGTATTGATGAACCAATTTACAGGGAAGAAATGGACATGCAAACATAGAAAATGGACTTGACACAGCAGGGGAAGGACAGGGTAGGTCCTCTTGAGAAAATGGCATTCACATATACACTAGCATGGGTAAAATAAAATAAATAATGGTGAGAAGCTGCTTTGTAACACAAGGAGCCCAGCCTGGGGCTCTGTGAAGACCTAGAGGGGTGGGATGAGAGGCAGGAGGGAGACTTAAGAGGGCTGTATATAACTTGACTGATTCATGTTGCTGAATGGCAAAAATGAATGCAACATTATAAAGCAATTATCCTCCCCACTTAAAAAAAAAAAGAAATTCGGTCTGAACTCCACTCAGGATTCCTAAGAAAACTGAAAAGTTGTACATGGGCAGAGGAGCAATTTTATTTATTTGTTTTCCATGTATTCATTCATTCACTCCTTCATTAGTGTATATTTTAGCTTATTCCGGAAAAGATTTTATAGGGCAAGCTCACTTGCCATTTAATTTGCCATTAACTTTTGAGACCCTGTAGCTCAGTTGGTAAAGAATCTGCCTGCAGTGCAGGGAACCTGGCTTCAAGCCCTGGGTTGGGAAGATCCCCTGGAGAAGGAAATGGCAACCCACTCCAGTATCCTTGCCTGGAAAATCTCATGGACAGAGAAGCCTGGTGGGCTGCAGTCCATGGGGTCGCAAAGAGTCGGGCACGACTGAGCAACTAACACTAACACTTTGAGACCCTGAAGGAACAGAAAATTGGTGAGGAGCCTGTGGCCCTGCTGGGTAGGAAGTAGTACCCGGAAGTGAAGCGAAGGTAATAAAGCTAAACTGAAAATGAGAGGCACCACGCCCACGGTCTGCTCATTTCAAGTTTGTCCTGGGGCTGGTCACATTTATGGAAAGGGCTTACTGACATTCCATGGGACACACAAAAAATAACGTGGCAGGATATATAAATATCTTTAAAATAGGGCCACAAAGGCAAATGAAATGATCTCCCTTGCGCCATGCAGATGTAGTTCAGAGTCTGAATAATGTTTGGCAGCACTGAATGCAGAGAAGCCCCTGATGTGCTGCATGGGGGTGGGGGTGGCTACAGAGGTCTGGGCAACCATTCTCAGAGCAACAAGCTAGGAAAAAGCTTTTGCACCAACTCAGAGTATATGGAATTGACTTCAGCAGCTCTGTAAAGGCTCTCACAGTGCTTTAGTTATATTAGCTACTCAAAATTCCTGGTCTGTGATAAAATTTTCACCTAAATTGGTTTTTATTAGTAGAGGGGGTTTACTTTTTAAATCTTTCCTTGATATTATTATACTGTCAAGAACAATAGAAAAAAACAGAGGGATATCAGTCAATAAATGTGGGTTTGATTTCAGAATTTTGACTTAAATTTAGCCTGAGTTGACGGTATGCCTTTAGGTAAATAATTTTCCACTACTGTTTTCATTTTACTACTATAGAGTCCATGGAATTCTCCAGGCCAGAATACTGGAGTGGTTAGTCTCTCCCTTTTCCAAGGTATCATCCCAACCCAGGGATCAAACCCAAGTCTCTGGCATTACAGGCAGATTCTTTACCAACTGATCCACAAGGGAATCCCACCCACAAGAGAGCCTGTGCCAGACTGGCAGTTTCAAACCTCTTCTTAGAGCCTCATTATTCTACTAGTGATGTCAGCCTCCCCAGTGCCCACCACCCCGCCGTCTTCTTCCTAAGATTTCAGAGCTTCTCACCTCCAGCTGCACATTGACCGAGAGAATTAAATAAATGACTGATGCCTGACCCAATTGCAGCCCAGTTGGGAGCCACTCCTGTAGCCTGCTCTGAACTGGTGGCTGGGTGACCTGCTAGAGGGCAAAGTCTGCGTTTATTTTCCCATTAACCTTATATGAGAGGCTGACGGGTCTGAGAGGTGCGGCCGTGAGAAGATACCCCACGCCCAAGGGCAAAGGAGAAGCCCAAGCAAGATGGTAGAAACAACGATCACGGTTAGATTCAAACCCCTTCACCCCCAGAGATGCTCAAAGGGATCAAACAAACCTTGTGCACGACCACAACCCAGGGGCCCCACAGAGACAGAGACAGTACTGTGTGTGTTGCCTGTGGAGGTGCAGGTCAGCGGTGCACCACCACAGGGGCGGGGCTCAGGGTGCAGCAGACTTGGGTATGGCATAAGCGCTCTTGGAGGAGATCGCCATTAACCCCGCCATTACACAAGACTGGGAAATAGACTCTTGGAGGGCACCAACAGAACCTTGTGCACCAGGACCCAGGAGAAAGGAGCAGTGACCCCCAAGAGACTGAGCCAGAGTGCCCAGGAGTCTCCAGCAGAGGCGTGGGTCAGCAGTGGCCTGCTGCAGGGTTGGGGACACTGAATGCAGCAGTGCGTGCGTGGGGTCTTTTGAAGGAGGTCGCCATTATCTCCATTACCTCCATCATAGTTTCAGTTCAGTTCAGTCACTCAGTCGTGTCCAACTCTTTGTGACCCCATGAACTGCAGCACGCCAGGCCTCCCTATCTATCACCAGCTCCCAGAGTTCACTCAAACTCACGTCCATCGAGTTGGTGATGCCAACCAGCCATCTCATTCTCTGTCATGCCCTTCTGCCCATGCCCCCAATGCCTCTCAGCATCAGAGTTTTTTCCAGTGAGTCAACTCTTCACATGAGTTGGCCAAAGTGCTGGGGTTTCAGCTTTAGCATCAGTCCTTCCAAAGAACACCCAGGGCTGATCTCCTTTAGAATGGACTGGTTGGATCTCCTTGCAGTCCAAGGGACTCTCAAGAGTCTTCTCCATTGTTTAGTGAAAGTGAAGTCGCTCAGTCGTGTCCGACTCTTTGCAACCTGTGGACTGTAGCCCACCAAGCTCCTCCGTCCATGGGATTCTTCAGGCAAGAATACTGGAGTGGGTTGCCATTTCTTGGCCCCAGGTAAATAGCAGGGAGGGAACACAGCTCCACCCATAAACAGAAAACTGGATTAAAGATTTACTGAGCATGGCCCCACCCATCAGAACAAGACCCAGATTCCCTCCTCAGTCAGTCTCTCCCATCAGGAAGCTTCCATAAGCCTCTTATCCTTCTCCATAAGAGGGCAGACAGACTGAAAGCCACAGTCACAAAAAACTAACCAATCTAATCACATAGACCACAGCCTTGTCCAACTCAATGAAACTATGAGCCATGACCAGTCATGGTAGAGAGTTCTGACAAAATGTGGTCCACTGGAGAGGGAATGGCAAACCACGTCAGTATTCTTGCCTTGAGAACCCCATGAACAGTATGAACAGGCAAAAAGATAGGACACTGAAAGATGAACTCCCCAGCTCTATAGGTTCCCAATATGCTATTGGAGATCAGTGGAGAAATAACTCCAGAAAGAATGAAGAGACAGAGCCAAAGCAAAAACAATACCCAGTTGTGGATGTGACTGGTGATGGAAGCAAAATCAGATGCTGTAAAGAGCAATATTGCATAGGAACCTGGAATGTTGGGCCCATGAATCAAGGTAAACTGGAAGTGGTCAAAGAGGAGATGGCAAGAGTGAGTGCTGATATTTAGGAATCAGCAAACAAACATGGACTCAAGTAGGTGAATTTAACTCAAATGACCATTATATCTACTACTGTGGGCAAGAATCCCTTAGAAGAAATGGAGTAGCCATCCTAGTCAACAAAAGAGCCCGAAATGAAGTACTTGGATGCAATCTCAAAAACAACAGAATGATCTCTGTTCTTCTCTGAGGCAGACCATTCATCACAGTAATCCAAGTCTATGCCCCGACCACTAATCCTGAAGAAGCTGAAGTTGAATGGTTCTATGAAGACCTACAATACCTTTTAGGACTAACACTCCAAAAGATGTCCCTTTCATTACAGGGGACTGGAATGCAAAAGAAAGAAGTCAAGAAACACCTGGAATAACAGGCAAATTTGGCATTGGAGTACAGAATGAAGCAGGGCAAAGGCTAATAGAGTTTTGCCAAGAGAATGCACTGGTCATAGCAGACACCCTGTTACAACAACACAAGAGAAGACTCTGCACATGGACACCACCAGATGGTCAACAGTGAAATCAGATTGATTATATTCTATGCAGCCAAAGATAGAGAAGCTCTATACAGTCAGCAAAAATAAGACTGGGAGTGGACTGTGGCTCATGAACTCCTTATTGCCAAATTCAGACTTAAACTGAAGAAAGTAGGGAAAACCAGTAGACCATTCAGGTATGACCTAAATCCAGTCCCTTATGATTATACAGTGGAAGTGAGAAATAGATTTAAGGGACTAATCTGATAGACAAGAGTACTGATGAACTATGGATGGAGGTTCATGACGTTGTACAGGAGACAGGGATCAAGACCATCCCCAAGAAAAAGAAATGCAAAAAAGCAAAATGGTTGTCTGAGGAGGCCTTATAGATAGCTGTGAAAAGAAGAGAAGTGAAAAGCAAAAGAGAAAAGGAAAGATATACCCATTTGAATGCAGAGTTCCAAAGAGTAGCAAGGAGAGATAAGAAAGCCTTCTTCAGTGATCAGTGCAAAGAAATAGAGGAAAACAATAGAATGGGAAAGACTAGAGATCTCTTCAAGAAAATTAGAGATACCAAGGGAACATTTCATGCAAAGATGGGCTCGATAAAGGACAGAAATGGTATGGACCTAACAGAAGCAGAAGATATTAAGAAGAGGTGGCAAGAGTACACAGAAGAGAACTATACAAAAAAGATCTTCATGACCCAGATAATCACAATGGTGTGATAAACAACCTAGAGCCAGACATCCTGGAATGCAATGTCAAGTAGGCCTTAGAAAGCATCACTATGAACAAAGCTAGTGGAGGTGATGGAATTCCAGTTGAGCTATTTCAAATCCTGAAAGATGATGCTTGAAAGTGCTGCACTCAATATGCCAGCAAATTTGGAAAATTCAGCAGTGGTTACAGGACTGGAAAAAGTCGGTTTTCATTCCAATCCCAAAGAAAGGCAATGCCAAAGAATGCTCAAACTACTGCAGAATTGCAATCATCTCACATGCTAGTAAAGTAATGCCCAAAATTCTCCAAGCCAGGCTTTAACAGTATGTGAACCATGAACTTCCAGATGTTCAAGCTGGTTTTAGAAAAGACAGAGGAACCAGAGATCAAATTGCCAACATCCTCTGGATCATCGAAAAAGCAAGAGAGTTCCAGAAAAACATCTACTTTATTGACTATGCCAAAGCCTTTGACTGTGTGGATCACCACAAACTGTGGAAAATTCTGAAAGAGATGGGAATACTAGACCACCTGACCTGCCTCTTGAGAAATCTGTATGCAGGTCAGGAAGAAACAGTTAGAATTGGACATGGAACAACAGACTGGTTCCAAATAGGAAAAGGAGTACGTCAAGGCTGTATACTGTCACCCTGCTTATTTAACTTATATGCAGAGTACATCATGAGAAATGCTGGCCTGGATGAAGCACAAGCTGGAGTCAAGACTGCCAGGAGAAATATCAATAACCTCAGATAAGCAATGACACCAGTTAGGGCAGAAAGCGAAGAACTAAAGAGCCTCTTGATGAAAGTGAAAGTGGAGAGTGAAAAGTTGGCTTAAAGCTCAACATTCAGAAAACTAAGATCATGGCATCCGGTCCCATCACTTCATGGCAAATAGATGGGAAACAATGGAAACAGTGCAGACTATTATTTTGGGCTCCAAAATCACTGCAGATGGTGACTGCAGCCATGAAATTAGAAGACGCTTAGTCCTTGGAAGAAAAGTTATGACCAACCTAGACAACATATTAAAAAGCAGAGATGTTTGCCAACAAAAGTCCATCTAGTCAAGGCTATGGTTTTTCCAGTGGTCATGTATGGACGTGAGAGTTGGACTATAAAGACGGCTTAGTGCTAAAAAGGAGAGACTTCCCTGGCTCAGATGGTAAAAGCACCTGCCTACAATGTGGGAGACCCAGGTCCGATCCCTGAGTAGGGAAGATCCCCTGGAGAAGGAAATGGCAATCCACTCCAGTACTCTTGCCTGGAAAATCCAATAGACGGAGAAGCCTGGTAGACTACAGTCTGTGGGGTCACAGAGTCGGACACGACTGAGTGACTTCACTTCACTTCAGGAGTGCTAAAGAATTGATGCCTTTGAACTGTGGTGTTGAAGACTCTTGGGGCCCTTGGATTGCAAGGAGATCAAACCTGTCAATCCTACAGGAAATCAGTCCTGAATACTCATTGTAAGGGCTGATGCTGAAGCTGAAACTCCAATACTTTGGGCCACCTGATGGGAAGAAGAACTGACTCATTTGAAAAGACCCTGATGCTTGGAAGGATTGAAGGCAGGAGGAGAAGGGGAATGCAGAGGATGCGATGGTTGGATGGCATCACCGACTCGATGGACATGAGTCTGAGTAAACTCTGGAAGTTGGTGATGGACAGGGAAGCCTGGCGTGCTGCAGTCCACGGGGTCGCAAATAGGACAGAAATGAGCGACTGAACCGAACTGAACTGATTTTCATTTTGGGGAATTACTCAAAATCGACACTAGGTGGAGCCAGCATCACATTTCTCACTATTGGTTTTTTGGGTTTTGTGTTTTTTTCCTGTTGTTTTGTGGGGTTTTTTTTAAGTCCGATTTAATCAGGTTTCCGGTTTGTTGTTTTGTTTTTTACCAATTCTGTTACTTACATTTTCGGCATTACTGCGAAAACAAAACAGCAGCAAGCAAAACCCACAGTGTTTTAAGCACGATTTTTTTCTGAGTTTAGGTTGGAAATTAAGCGTGCATTAAATGTCTGTTTAGATTGAAGGCAGGAGGAGAAGGGGAGGACAGAGGATGAGATGGTTGGATGGCATCACCGACTCAAGGGACATGAGTGTGGGCACACTCTGGGAGATAGTGAAGGACAGGGATGCCTGGCCTGCTGCAGTCCATGGGGTCCCAAAGAGTTGAACACAGCTAAGCTACTGAACAACCAATGCTCTTAGATACCAAAAGAGGGTGCTCTAATATATTTTAAGAATGCACTTCTTAGGAATAAAAGCCCCAGCTTTTTGTTTTATGCAACAAAAGGTCTTTCTTTCTGTCTAACAGGGTTGACTGGATTTCTTTCTTTTTAAAATCTAAGATAGCTATGCACAAATGCTTTATTCATTACAATAACATTAAAACCAGTTCTCAGTTCTCTACAATCTTAGATTAAAAATTGACCTTTTTTTTTTTTTTTGAGTTAAAAGCACTGTTTTCAGTCGTGACTTTGAAAAAGCCTCTGGCAGTAAATGGTATAAATGGTATTTGAATGTGTGGTTTCATTCTTGATTAAATTCAAGATATCTTCTATCACTTAACAACTTCCCCCTCCACTTAAGAGAAAGGTAGGTCTCATGAAAACCTAATGAGAGTTAACCAAGTGATTATTCCTGGTCTTCCAAGGGCAGGAAGGGAAATAGGGGAACTTCCCTCACTAATCCTGCTTTATGTTGTGTGGGAAAGTTGGGTGCACAAAGAAAATGCTAGTCAAATTGTCTTAACAAGGAGCCTGCTGAGGTAAGAGGCACAACACACAGCTTTTCGATGCCTCTGGAGTACTTTCACTGGACACAACGTTCCCCACTCAGTGATGGATTAACTAGTGCGGAGGGAAGATTGGAGCAAAAGCAGCTAACACTGAGTATACATTAAAGGCTCCTGTTGAGTTGCTAAGTCCTGTCCGACTCTTTTGCCACACCTTGGACGCTGCCCACAAGGCTCCTCTGTCCACGGCATTTCCCAGGCAAGAATCCAGGAGTGGGTTGCCATTTCCTTCTCCAAGGGATCTTCCCGACCCAGGGACTGAACCTGTGTCTCCCGCATTGCAGATGGATTCTTTACTGCTGAGCCACCAGGGAAGCCCCTACTGGTAATTCAATGAATGGAATGTCCCTTTCTTCTTGTGAGAATGCCTGCTTCCCTACAGAATGGATGCTTAGGTGTTTGGCCAGGAGATGGTGTAGGGAGGGGTGTGAGGGGGGCAGATTATTCCATCAGGGCTGTAGACCCAGGAAAATAACTTCTTAGTTACCTTGCTGTTGTTTAGTCACTAAGTTGTGTCCCACTCTTTTGCGACTCCATGGATTGAGGCCTTCCAGGCACCTCTGTGCATGGAATATTTCAGGCAAGAATACTGGAGTGGATTGCCACGCCTTCCTCCAGAGGATTTTCCCAACCCAGGGATGGAACTCACATCTCCTACATTGCAGGCAGATTCTTTACCACTGAGCCACCTGGGAAGCCAAATGGGAAATGGATGACAACTAACCCAAACTAGCCAAATTGGTCCAAAAAACTCCATGTCAGAGAACAAATATAGATGCTGCAAGAAATTTCAGTCCATAGAAACGCCGTTTCAGCCTTCACACCTCCCCTCCCAGCGCTGGCGATGCGTTTCTTGCATATCTAATTTATCTTAGCTGGTAACTTGCTAACAAAAAAAGCAACCTCTCCTCTTTGCCCTTTCTCTGTTTTTTCAGTGTTAAGAAATTTCATTTCAAATGCCCTCAGTCTTCAGAGAAAGCAGGCGGATGTGGAAATTAGAGTCTGAATCAGTGTTGTCTAAGTTACTAAGTCTGCATTTTAATTAGTTGGGGAGACAGCCATGCTCGGTAGCGAAAGTGAGTAGAATTTCTAGATCCACGAAAGGCCTATGTGGATTTTCTAAAGAGGAACAAAACACTAACCAGATGGTATTTAGTTAATAGGCCAACTTTAAAGGCAAGTATTTGTTTTGAACTCTTTCCTAAGGGAGAGAAAGTTAGCTAATTAATAGAAGAAAAGAGATAAGAGAAAAGCCAGAGGAGAAGAAATACTAAAATAATGAATAAAGAGAAATGTGAGGAGGAATGGATATTGGAAAATAAAGGGAACAAACAAAGCAGTTCTAGAAAAATAGAAAATTAGAAAAAATATGTTACTGCAGATTTTTCACCAAATGGTTTCCTAGGAAACTTAAGAATGGTTCTCTCAATAATTATTGAAGGACATACTCAATTTAGAGTCTGTTGGCTCTACCAGTATCAAATGGAAAGCAAACCCATTTCAGGCATTTTAGTCATGAGCACCATCTTTTCTATATTATGCTTTTCTCCTGACAGAAATGGTTGATTTCAACAATTCTGGAAGATAATAGAAGAAGAGCAGTGAGATCGTAACACAGCCATCGTGAAATATGTGAGAAACCAGATTAGTCCAGGATGGCACATTAGTATGTGTGACATCAAGTAATAAACCGTGCAAAAAGTAAATTAGGAAGCAGCTCAGAGCCCATGTGGCCATGTGAGGTCATCTTTACAGTTTGCCAAGTATGCTGTTGAAAAGCATTTTTCCATGTAAAGAGCTTGGTGCCCTTGAAGACTTCTAGTCTAGAGAAAATAAATCACATTGCGAAGCCAAGTTTCATCTTCCATTAACCTGCAGCTTCTATTATCACCGGCATAAAGAGCAAACATTACACAATGCTTTACTGCTCCTATGTGAATTTGTCTTTCCTATAGCTTATCCTATTTTCCAGAAAATATTAATATTACATTGTTATATAATATAAACCCCTTTCTGCAAAGCTGTCTTCTTGTATTTTGGGGGCTGGATACTTGGTTTTGTGTATGTGTGGGGTGTGTGTGTTTGGAGTAGTGTGGGAAGGGACAGGGGGCAAAAGGAGTGATAGGGGTTGTCTTTCATGATGACTCAGGTCATCTCTTTTTGCTTAACAAAAACAGGACTCAAGAGTGTATGAATTTTTGTTATTGTTTGGAAATATAACTTGGTTGTGTCACCTTTTTCCTTCACATGAATACAAGTTATCTATAAGGGAAACTTCCAAGATCACAATCTATCATTTGGGATAGAATGAATTCTAAATCATAAATATTCATGGGGCTTCAGTTCAGTTCAGTCGCTCAGTCATATCTGACTCTCTGCGACCCCATGGACTGCAGCACGCCAGGCTTCCCTGTCCGTCACCAACTCCCAGAGCTTGCTCAAATTGATGTCCATGGAGTTGGTGAAGCCACCAACCATCTCACCATCTGTTGTCCCCTTCTCCTCTTGCATTCAGTCTTTCCCAGCATCAGGGTCTCTTCCAATGAGTCAGTTCTTTGCATCAGGTGGCCAAAGTGTTGGAGCTTTAGCATCAGTCCTTCCGATGAATATTTAGGACTGATTTTCTTTAGGATTGATTGGTTTGATATCCTTGCAGTCTTCTCCAACAGCACAGTTCAAAAGCATCAGTTCTTTCATGCTCAGCTTTCTTTATGGTCCAACATGCATACATGTTGGTCTCACATGCATACATCTTCGTCTCACATGCATACATGGTCTCACATGCATGCATGACTACTGGAAAAACCATAGATTTGACTAGATGGATCTTTGTCAGCAAAGTAATGTCTCTGCTTTTTAAAATGCTGTCTAGGTTTGTCATAAATATGTATGCTTATAGACAACAAATTGGAAAAGTTTCGCATAAAGCAAAAAAAAAAAAATACCTATTGCTTTTGGCAAATGTCTGGATTTCCTCCTCGGAATTCATTTTGTCAGTTATTTATTCCTCCTCACTTTTGTGTAGCATGGAAAAAAGTAAATCTAAGAAGTTCACAGCAGGACTAGAAACAAAGCAAATGCAGTACTCAAACTTTGGTCACCTGGCTGGATCAAGTGAAAGGGAAAGTGGTCGTTCAGTTGTGTCTGACCGTTGGTGACCCCATGGAGTGTAGCACATCAGGCTCCTCTGCCATGGGATTCTCCAGGCAAGGATACTGGAGTAGGCTGTCACGTCCTCCTCCAGGGGATCTTCCTGACCCAGGGATTGAACCTGGGTCTCCCATATTGCAGGCAGATTCTCTACCATCTGAGCTAGCAGGGAAGCCTTGGATCAAAGTCAAGATTTTTTCAAAATAGAAATGAGAGAGTTTTAGAAAGCCAAGAAAATCATGGTAGCTTTTTGCTTTACTGGTATTTATTTATTTTCCTGGATCCAGGCAGAAAGCAGAAAATGAGGGGGGAAATCAGATTATGTATGTAACATCTCTGCATATCTCATGACAGTTGAGCACAGCTTATGCTTGTGTATGTACACTTTTTAAGGTCATTTTATGCTTTAGTTGAGCAGGACAGCCACAGATTCTAATTATCAGTAAGTCTTGCGTTCTCAGTTGCTCAGTCGTGTCCGACTTTGCGACCCCATGGACTGTAGCCTACCAGGCTCCTCTGTTCATGGGATTCTCCAGGCAAGAACACTGGAGTGGGTTGCCATTTCCTCCTCCAGGGGATTCTCCCCACCCAGGTACTGAACCCGAGCCTCACGTCTCCTGCATTGGCAGGTGGGTTCTTTACCACTAGCGCCACCTGGGAAGCCTCCTTTTTCTTCTAGTAATCCTTATTTCCTTTAAAGCAGTGAGAAGATTTAAATCTTGATGTCTAATATATTGTCAAAAAACATTTTAATGTAATCAAATTACTACTTTTCAGTTTGAACTAAATCAAGTTTATTGTTGGTATTACATCATTGGTTAGGCAATGATTATCAAGATTTTAAAATTTAATGATGCATTATTCTAAATTTGCTTGTAGTCAAGCACATTCCAAAATTTAAAGGAAAAAATCTGTATTCAATCTTATATCAATTTTAATACTTAATTAAATTTAATTAATATTTGAATTAAAATAATTAATAATTAAATTAAAATATTTAATTTAATCAAAATCTTAATCAATTTTAATAATTCTTTTATATGGGTTAATGCTCACAGAGACTGGTAAATTAAAATGGATTTTCCCAAGTATTCCATTTTTAATTTTTCATAAGGATTATTTTTCATGAAGATTGCTATTTTAAAAAATATCTACTGTATTTCTTAAAATAAGATAATTGGAATACTGCTACTTGTCTCACAAGTCCAGGATTTTGAGTTCTCTGGAAGGTGTGAACCAATAAGAAGGTGCTGGCAGCAGAGGTAAAGGTTCTGAAATGGTAACTTTTGGAAATTCCCTGATGGTTAAGTGGTTAGGACTCTGTGCTTGTAGTGTGGGGGCATGAGTTCAATCCCTGGCTGAGGAACTAAGATCTACAAACCTGTAGTATAGCCAAAAAACAAAAAGTGAAATGGTGACTTTCTTCTTCCTGTCATGCGATGTCCTTCATCCCTTGTACTTTCACTATTTTCAAACCTCTAATGAACTCTTAAATGTCTATTATTTGAGGATACTAAACCAATCCAATCCAACAAATCCATTCTAAAGGAGATCAGTCCTGGGTGTTCTTTGGAAGGACTGATGCTAAAGCTGAAACTCCAATGCTTTGGCCACCTCATGAGAAGGGTTGACTCATTGGAAAAGACTCTGATGCTGGGAGGGATTGGGGGCAGGAGGAGAAGGGGATGACAGAGGATGAGATGGCTGGATGGCATCACTGACTCGACAGACGTGAGTCTGAGTGAACTCCAGGAGCTGGTGATGGACAGGGAGGCCTGGGGTGCTGCAATTCATGGGGTTGCAAAGAGTCGGACACAATTGAGCAACTGAACTGAACTGAACTGAAACCAATTAACCTTTGCTTCACAGTTAACTCACTATTACTATCTGGGAGAGTGTCTGTAATGCACACTTTTTATGATGTTGTAATTTGCATCACTCATAACCACCCCTGAGGACAGACCTCCTCCACCTGCTGTTTGCCATGTCTAGGTAGTATCTAGACTCATCTGTTATATGACCCATACTTAATCATCTTAATTGTAATTTAATAAGATTAACAAAGTATTTAAGATTAACAAAGTATTCATCAGTGTCTGAAAGATGCAGGCACTCAGTCTGAATTTAAGCAAAAGTAACTTGTTGATTCATATAACTGTAAGTCCAGAAGTGTAGCCAACCTGTTAACATGGGGGTCCAGGGCCTTCAGTAATGCTGTTGGGCTCTGACTACACCGTTAGCTGTCTCTGTATGTTTGGATTATTCACAGCTGAAGCCAGGAGCTCAAGCAAGTCAAAGGGCTCTGACCCTCTCTTTAGGTGTTGCTTGCTTTTGCCTGACTGATTTTCCATACCAGAACCAGACATGTGACTGGTAAGATCATCAAAGATCCCACATTCCTGATTCCTAGCTTAAACATTCCACAGGGGAAAGAGACTGCTATTTCTCAACAGGTCCAGTGAATAATTTCTGGGATACTTTGGTCCATCCGACCTGAGACATGTTTCATACTGAACTTTTTAGCTATAGAGAGAGGGTACTTGGCTGGCCATGACTGACTCATTTTCTCCACTGTGGCAAGGAAGAGAGGGTCAGCCCCATCTGAACTCTGTGAAATTCAACTTAAGATTAATTTGGTACCTACACTGAGAGCAAATCAACAAAAAGGCAAATACCTTATTTTCCTAAATTTTAAAAATAATTTATGATAGTGCTCACATTTGTTAAAGAACATATAATCATGTGATAAAGTGGAAGGTAAATGATGGTTAATTTTTTCTCTATATCCGTGTATATGTGAACATTTTTGTGTTAGTTAGGGAAAAGAAATACATCTCTGTTTCTGGGGATCTGTTGCTCCCAGATGGAGTAGTATGACTTGTCATCCTAAATATTTCTTCTCATGGAGTAACATGACTTTTAACCTTCAATATTAGCTCACATGATTAACATCATACAGCCTCCTTATATATCCTTTCTTCTAGCCCATAATCTTGAAACTAAAGTCAACTATGCTTAACTGCCATGAATGTTTGTGGGCTATTTCCTTGTTATGGTCAAATAATGGTTTGAGTACAGTGAAGATTAAAGCAGGAAAATCACTGAGCTAAGATAAAAGACATAATTCACTTGTATCCTTTCTCACAAGCAATAAGAATGCAGTGGAGTCCTGAATTACAATTTTCCACAATGCCAGACATTTTGATTCTTGCTTCTTTTCATGTTTCAATTTGAGTTTCCAGTATTAATCATCAATTATAGCATTCACAACAGTTGCACATGATGGCGGAGGAAGATTTTAGCGTATTGAGTGATTTATATTACTTTTAGTTGTCATGGAAATTGTGATATCAGTTGAACTAGATAAAAATTGAATGCTAGAATTATGAGTGGCTTTAAATGTATTAACATATATCATGAGAATTATGTACATTTTAATAATTAAATAATATTGCACGCATGCATGTTAAGTCACTTCAGTTGTGTCTGACTCTGTGCGACCCTATGGACTATAGCCCACCAGCTGTCCATGGGATTCTCCAGGCAAGAATATTGGAGTGGGTTGCCATTTCCTTCTCCAGGGGAGATCTTCCCAATCCAGGGATGGAACCTGTGTCTCTTTTATCTCCTCCATTGGCAGGCAAGTTCTTTACCACTAGCACCACATGGGAAGTCCAAGTGATATTAGTATTCATTAATTTTAAGAAATTTAATGTTTATTAATTTTAAATTTTATTTGCTTTATAATTTTAATAGGTTATATTGGATGTTTCAGAAGGAAAGTTCTTTGAAAACATAGAAAATACTTTTAATTTTATTATTTTGCATTGATTTTAATTTCCTTGTTTCTTTCTTTGTTTGTTTTTGCCTTGGATATGTTTGCAATTCAATAGAGTTCTATGAAATTAGGGCGTTAGAACTACTGGAATCTACAGAAACATGGTGGTATCTTAAAAAAATTTTTTTAATTTTATTGAAGTATAGTCAATTTATCATGTTGTCTTAATTTCTGCTGTACAGCAAAGTGATTCAGTTACACATGTAAATTCTCTTTCATATTACTTTCCATGGTAATTTTTCATAGACTATTGAATATACTTTTCATAGACTATTGAATATACTTCCCTATACGGTAAGACCTTGTCTTTATCTAATTTCGCTTTACTTTTAAGAAACTACATTTTATCTTTGTACACTTTGAATATAAGTACATACTGTCTTTTAATCATCTAGAATAACTGCTGCCAATAGAACACAAAATAAGTGAAAAATCTTATTAATTGCAATACAATTATTTTGCTTAAATGAAGATAAGAAAATTCATTTTGAATAATTGTATAATTTATAAATTTTGCTTTTCATTACTAGTCATCCATACATTGAAATAGCTCATTAACAGTGCAATCAGATGTACAGTAACAAAAATTCTTTTGTCTTCATTATTATTTTGCTAATTTTCATCCTTAGGAACTCATACAGTTACATATGTCTTTGGATCATGAAGGTATATTTGTCAGGGCAGGGAGTCATTGTGAAGAAGTATTTGTCAAGGCAGGGAGCAGGATCTATATTTAGTGGCATGGGAGCCTCCATCTTTCCTCTTCCTCTGGGATCCAGTAATGTTAAAGTCAGGATGAACAGAGAACATGAGAAGCTTGGTCTAAACCTGGATGTCATAAAAGAATTTAAGGTGTTAAGAGCAGCATTGGAATGACAGAAGGCCCATGAAAAGAGAAACACGAAGTCAGGAGGCAGCTGATAAATGGAGAATGAGGAGAAGTTGAAAGACTCGGTTTATGCTGTGGAGTTTTTCCTGTCCTTCAGGATTGCTTAAATTACTCAAGTTTTTCTGTGTTTCTGTTCTAAATATGCTGTTACTTTGTTGCTCACTTGTCTGTTATACACATTGTCTCATTAAAAGTTCACATTGGGCATCCATTTAGTGAGTTTAAATCTTTGTGTGAGGACGTCTCAGATGGTCCAGGGGCTAAGACTCTGAACTCCCAATGCAGGGGCCCTGGGTTCAACCTCTGATTGGGAAACTAGACCCTGCATGTCACAACTAAGAGCTTACATGCTATCACGAGAAGACTCCACACACAGAAGCAAAGGCCTGACACCGCCAAATAAATCAATAAAAATATTTTTAAAACTCTGTGTGTGAAAATTTAGTTATAATATATTTACACACACATAAATGTACATGAATATATATATATATACTTAAATATTTTCTTTGATCATAGACTAGAAGAGATCATGAAACTGATGTCAATAATTTCTACTTAATCTAAATTAATTCAAGATTTTTATTCTTAAACTTTGTGTGTCTGTTTCCACACAAACTCTGTGTGTCTGTAAAACAGGTTTATAGCAGCACTTACATCATAGGGTTGTTGTGAGAATTAAATATGTTAATATATGTAAGCTGGGGCCTCCTTTGTAGCTCAGTTGGTAAAGAATCTGCCTGCAATGCGGGAGATCTGGGTTCAATTCCTGGGTTGGGAAGATGCCCTGGAGAAGGGAATGGCTACCTACTTCATGTAGATGTGTTAATATAGGTAAACTACATCAAACAGTGCTTGGCCTATAGAAAGCCCTATAGCAAAAATAACTATTAATATAATAGCAAACTATAATAATAATAGCTTACTACTATTGTTATTACCTCTGCCCTCATCCTTGCTGTTGATCCCAAGTGGTGACGGGTCATAAGAGACAAGCGAGGTGGGCATGCATCTTGTCCTTGGTTTTCACCATCTATGCTTGCTTGCTGGCATCCTTGCTGAGAAGTCTTATTCCTTTAAAGTTTCTGCTCAGGTTACTGCCCCATCCTGTCTACAGGCTTTTCTGGTTTCCCTTCACACTTAGCTATTTTTGTACCTCTTTTCAGCACATTTAGCTCAGGAAGGTTCTGTATCAGACATGTGTTAGATAATGCAAAGGGCCACTTTTATTTAATGCTCAGGGATGCTGGAAGGTAAGAAGGGAACTCAACAAAGTTTCTGCCTCCTCTCCATCTAAGAATCAAAGCACTGACTCTTCATCTCTTAAGTCCCTCCAACCATATAGTCAAAGATTTCTGTCCCATGTTCCATCTCAGAACTCAGCTCGGGAAAGGAAGGCGGTGGAGGACTCTGGGCCTTAGCAGGGACTCAAAAGCTCCCAAGCTCTCTGGTTTCCTGCTCATCTTTCTTTTCTCTTCTCCCATCCTTTACCCTGGCCCAGGTAATCTTTACTTCCTATGGACCTTCTGAGATCTGAGCTGGAGGGCTGGCTCTTATTTCATCAGGCTTTCCTTCAGACCCATTGTTAATGTCCTTGGGTCCCTATACCCAAATGTTCTGACATCTGTATCTGAAAATCCACTGCCCCTCCCCAGTTTGCCACCCCAATATCTTCCCCCTCCTTTTCTTTGTGGGCACAGCTCCTCCCCAGAAGCTTCGCTGACAAGCAAAGTAATTTAATAATGTGATTCTAGAAGGCTAAGGACCAAACACAAAGAATCAATGATTTATATTGCAAAATATATCTTGTCTGTATAAGTCTTTGTGTTCTGGGGAAAACCTGACTTTTCTGGAGGTATGATTGTCTTTGTTGGCAGTCTCCAAAAGAGCGAGGACCAGTTTCCTATAGAGACTCTATTTCATAGGAACAGTAACTTCCTCATCACACAATGCGGCCTGTGCTTCTCTGGGTGACATTTCCTTCCCTGTCTCCAGGGTTAAGCCTAAGTGAGTGAGTATCACAGGCAACACCCTTGACTAGTGTTGCCAGTCATTTTAAAGGACTTTTCCTCTTTCAAGTGCTGGCCTAAACTTCTGCCATCATTTCTTGCTCTTCTCCGGGGACATTGGCCATAATACAGGTTGAAGCTATTCTTCAAAAATAAGCTCTGGGGACCTCCTTGATAGTCCAGTGGCTGACACTGCCCGCTCCCAATGCAGGGGCCACAGGTTCGACCCCTGGTCAGGGAACTAGATTCCACATGCTGCAACTAAGAGCTTGCATGCCACAAAAAAGATTCCACAAGCTGCACTGAAGATATGAAAGTTGCTCAGTCTTGTCCGACTCTTTGTGACCCCATGGCTTATACAGTCCATGGAATTCTCCAGGCCTGAATACTGCAGTGGGTAGCCTTTTGCTTCTCCAGGGGATCTTCCCAACCCAGGGATCGAACCCAGCTCTCCTGCACTGCAGGCGGATTCTTAACCAGCTGAGCCACAAAGGAAGCCCAAGAATACTGGAGTGGGTAGCCTATCCCTTCTCCAGGGGATCTTCCTGACCCAGGAATTGAACCAGGGTCTCCTGCAATGCCGGCAGATTCTTTACCAACTGAGCTGTCAGGGAGGCCATGGTATAGCCAAATATATACACACACACATAGAATAAGCTCTGGTGAAAGATCTCTTGCATAAAAGGTGAAGAGTTGGCTTTACTTATAGACCGGGTGCCTTGTATCCTTTGTCTAAGCTTCTGACACCTTTGAAAGGGCACACTATTAACAATTATGCCAGGACAAAAGGCATGAATTGAAATAGTCTTGCTCCCACCCAACAGACCAAACTTTATGGCTCTTAGAGTTTACCGGCAACAGACAAAGCCCTAGCCACATCTATTCCCCCCTCATGGTGATGGCCTGGTCTTTTGCCATCAATAGTCTGAGAAAATGTAGGCTAAGCTTTGGCTGCACAGAGTCAGGGGCCTCTCTCTGATTTGTTGAGTCCACCTAAGCCTGCACGGTCCCTGTTGTTTTAGCCATAGTCTCTTTGTAAGGGTCTTGGCTAAGAACAAAATGCTATTTTCACAAAGGCAAAGAAAGAGAAAAATGCTTTCTTCAGATGTCACGTTTATCAGCTATCTGAAATAATCTCTCCATGGGAATAAGTGGCTGTCTCTGATTTTACTACAGAGTCTAAACCCTACTTCCAAAGTACAGTCTGTGGCCTAGCACATACCCCAGGCTGTTGCTTGATGACAGCTCCGCAAGGTGACTTGCTAGGTTTTTGTACACAGCGTTGAAAAGAAATTCAGAGCCTAAAGAATGGGCTGCAACTAAAATTTTCACTCCTTCCTAGTGTTCTCCAGGGATTCAGAGGATTGAATCTCTGTGGCAGTTTAGAAGGCTCTGTTGACGTTTGTTTCCTTCCTGGTATAGGTTCTCTTGCATCTACCCAGAAAATGCAAAGCATTCAGCAGTCTGCTCACACTCAGTTGCATGACTGTCTAGCAGTTTATCTGAAATTGGGGCTGACTTCGGAGTCTGCCAGTTCTCTCCCATCTGTCACCTCAAGATGATCCGGTTCTGCGGTGATTTGCATTTATTATAGACAGGCTTCTTCTATAGTAGGTAGCATTTTAGCTCACAAGACCCTGTTGCATAAGAAATGCAATTTTAGTTTTTATAGTCAAATTTGGTTTCAAATAGAAGTTCCACAAAGTGATTTTTACCTAATCTGTCAATTCTAGATAATTTCATCTCATTTAAACCTCTCAGCTGATGAATGTATTGTATTTCATAGAAGACTACCAGGCTGGTATTTCCTCTTTTTCTCAAATCAGATCTACCAGTTTTCTGGCTCCAGTGCCCACATGCTGACCAGCCCCCCTTCCACTCCGTTTCAGTGGAAGAAATAGCCCTACTCTTAAGGCAGTGCCTTCACTGCCCTGTAATTCTCAGACCCTTCCACCTTCTCAGGGATTTATCTCTTGAAAGTATACCCTTTTTCTTAGTTTTACACGAGAACTTCAAATAATTCAAAAGGTCAGACTCTTTCAACTCAAAAGTGTTAGCTTTCAAAACTTGCTTTTCGCCTGTCTCCTTCCCTGTTCTTCGGTGGTAATAAGAGGTGCCTCGAAGTCTGGTTGGAAAGAATAATGGGATAAAAGAGCATGACCCGGGTGAAAAACACCATGGCTAAACAGTACAAAATATATTACCCTACTGCACTTGGGTGTATAATGTCACTTTGTACAAAGTTTTGTGCTTTGTACAATGTCAAACTTTGACTTTGCCCATGGCAGGCTCTCAGGCAGGCTGCCAGCGCCTGGAGACCCCTGCTGCTCCCGGCCACTGCCACGGTTTACTATCCCAGCTAATGGCACCTTCTCCGTGAAGGCTGTAATGAGGGCTGCCGCTGACTGCCTCAAGGGACAGTCATTAGTACAGCCTTACTGTCCCTGATGTGCAAGCCTCTCTGGTCCTCATTCCCTATGTACCGCACTATTTTCATTAGTGTGCGTGCATGCTCAGCCACTTCAGTCCTGTCGGACTCCTTGCGACCCCATGGACTGCAGCCCGCCAGGCTCCTCTGTCCGTGGGGATTCTCCAGGCAAGAATACTGGAGTGGGTTGCCATGCCCTCCTCCAGTAACATTAGCATACCAACATGCTGTAATACCTGCCATTATCCAAAAAGACTGAGAAATTCCCTGGTGGTCCCGTGGTCGGACTCTCCATGTTTCCCCTGCAGGGAACACGGGTTTATTCCCTGGTCTGGGAATTAAGATCCTGCATGCTGCACGGTGCAGTCAGAAAATAAAAAGTTTGCATGACCTGACATGAACTTCCAGCCACTTCCCCAATTTATGAATTCTTCTTTATGAAAAACGTTTCAAAAGGCTTCTCTGTACTCACTCCTCCAGTTCCTCTCTTAGCTTTTCTGGAACCCAGTCTCATCACTCCTATCAGTTATCAACGGCCTCCATGTGACCCAATCTGAAGATCAGCTCTGTCTTCATCTCTCCCAGTTCCTCTTTTATCTCTGACAAAGTTAATCAGTCACTCCCCTTGAAATTCTTCTTCCTTTGCCTTCTGATACATAACTATCCTTGTTTGCCTCCTACCTCACTAGCCACTTTGTTTTAAGCTTCCTTGTCTGGAATCTTCTACTGTTCCTGATTTATTAGCAGAAAGTCCTTAAGGCTCAGTCATTGAATTGCTTCTCTGTGCTGTCCACATTCACTCCTTGGAACTTAAGAGTTTGATGACCTAATCCAGTCCCATGACTTTAAAGATCAATTATATGCTTTTGGTGGCTCCAAAATGACGATTTTAATGGAAAATCTCTCTTCTGAGCTCTAGAATGCCATATTCAAAAGTCTGCTTGGTATCTGCCTTGGGTACATAATATACATCTTACACTTATTTCCAATGAGAAATGCTGATTTACCCCTTCTAAACCACTCCCCCTAGATTTTTAAAATGCACTAAATGGAATTACAATTCAATAAGTTGCTCCAGTCCAAATCTTGTCATCTTTCTTGATGCTGCCCTTTCTCTCATGTGAGACAGGACAGGAAAGCTGAGCAGGGTGAGTATCACCAGCATCCAACGAAGATGACTGAGGATTAGGTCCTGTGGTGCCATCCTGACACCCACTTCCTTCGTGGCCCCTGGCCCTTTGTCCTTTCATCTCATCTTCTGTCTTTAGATCTTAGATGAAACTTCATGGAGAAGGAGGAGGGGATCTTTGAACTGAGCTGGAGAAAAATCTAAAATGTCTCAATAATCACAAATTTTACAAAGTTTGCAAAAAAGTGAGCACACAAAGTTTTCTGCTTTTAGGTCAAAATGGGAAGTAAGTTATTAGTCAAGTTCAGTTACAGAAGAACAAAGACATACATTATTACATACAGGTCTGGGCTGCAAATTTATACCCACTACCCTTGAGGTTTCTCTTCTTTCCTAACAGGTTGCTCAAGGAGGCTACAGGAATCCCAGTGAATCAGCAAGGTGATCTATAAAGGAGCCAGAAGAAAACATTAAGGCCCTCATTCATATTTAATTTTATGTAAAATTAGATCTAAATTAATCTTTACTAAGATATATATGATTAGATAGATAGATTTGCATTAGTCCTTTACTGAGGCACATATCAGTTGCTTGTCATTCCATGTCCTGAGGAAGAGTGCTTGACAGTGAGTCCCTCATTTTTCATCCCATTTCAGTTCCATAGTATACTGTATTGTATATGGACCCAACTAAGTGAATTCATAAATCATGTTATCCAGTTTTATTTAAACTAAGCATTACAAAATGAGGCAAAAAGATTGAAAATATGTCTAAGAAAATGAAGATTTAAAACAATGCAAGAGCATACAACTGAACAGCAAAAAGTGAGTGCTGGTATGTTTCCTGACTCCAAGTGGAAGTTCTTGTCAGTCACATTCTAGGGTATAAACTGGGAACATATAAATATTTTTAACAAAAAATGAAAAGAAAGTTCAGAATTACAAGAAGACCACTTGAAATGTGCATTTATGGCCATTATTACTGAAAGTAATACTTAAACCTAAGTGTACATTTGGCCTTGAAATAGTAGTTCATAGTAATATGGCTGCTGCTGCTAAGTCGCTTCAGTTGTGTCCAACTCTGTGAGACCCCATAGACGGCAGCCCACCAGGCTCCCCCGTCCCTGAGATTCTCCAGGCAAGAACCCTGGAGTGGGTTGCCATTACCTTCTCCAGTGCATAAAAGAGAAAAGAGAAGGGGAAGTCGCTCAGTTGTGTCTGACTCTTTGCTGCCCCATGGACTGCAGCATACCAGGCTCTCCGCCCATGGGATTTCCCAGGCAAGAGTACTGGAGTGGGGTGCCACTGCCTTCTCCAAATAATAATATGGAGTCATCTACAATTAGCAATATCATATATAAAAATATTATTTATTTGTCTTCATCTCATTCTTTTCAATTTATATTTTATATGAGTTATGCATGCTATGTTACCATGGTTGTTAAATGTATATGTTATGAATAAATAAATGCACAAATATGACGTGGATAAACATTTTATCGATGAGGTGCAAGATAAAAATTATTTAGAGATCATTGCTCATTAGGACAACAATTAGCAGGGCTACTTCTGAATCTTACAGTGGAAATAGTAGAGCTACACAGTACTTCAAGAAGTTTCTTAAAGAAACAAGGCCCTTTGGGACCAACATATATTTTGTTCTCTTCTTGGGTTTTTCTTTTGAAGAGTTTTAAAGCAGGATCACTAGTGTCACAAACTCAGAATGAGTCCCACGCTCTTTCATTCACTGATTTATTCAAATGTACTCATTAAGTACCTCCTATGTGTAAAGAATGCCCAGAGGTTCCTCCTAAGAATTTCCAAATCAAGTTATAAGCGTTCTTGGCAACAATTCTAAATTGTATTTGGCTGCCGTCTTTCCCCGCAGGGTGTATGCCAACTATGCAAATCAATTACAGAAAGGCATTTGTCACTGCTCAAACTAACAATCTAGACAAGCAAACCAATTCTAATTAATTCCTAGTTTAAAAACTGCTTTGCAATAAAGTGCTATTACTAATTTCTTCTCCTCCTCTTAGCTTTCTCCTTTTGATATATTAAAGTCATGTTATAAATTGTCAGAAGCATCTGTTAATCAGGTTAAGCAAAGGATACACATCCGGCAATAGCTAAGTATCTACTGAGTTCTTAGTGTGACACTATTCTAAGCATTTAATTTGTATTCACTCATTTAATCCTCACAACCATGATTTAACTATGACAATGAGAGTTTTAAAGACGAACTGAGGTGCAGAAAAGTTCCCTTTAATTTTACATATGGTAAAGAGTAGAGGCGGTATTTAGCCCCTAGCAGTCTGGCCAAAGAACAAATATCGTAAATCACTATGCTATAATACAACTCTAGACTACTTATGGTTCATTTGGCAAATGTTGTTTTTTTCTTTTAATTTTATTCCCAGATGACTCAATGGTAAAGAATCCACCTGCCAATGCAGGAGATGCAGATTCAATCCCTGGGTCAGGAATATCCCCTAGAGAAGGAAATGACAACCCACTCCAGTATTCTTGCCTGGAAAATCCCATGGACAGAGGAAGCTAGTGGGTTACAGTCCATGGGGTCACAAAAAGTCAGACACAACTTAGTGGCTAAACATGCACTCATGAGCTATAGTTTACATGCAACAAATGTGTCTATTTGAAGTGTACAGTTTGATAGTTTTGACAAATGTACACATCCAAGTATCCAACAAACCAATCAACATGGAGAATATTTTTCTTTCTCTAAAATGTTCCCTTATGCCTTTTGCAAGAAACACTTTTTTTTTTTTTTGCAAGAAACTACTCAACAGTAGTTGAGTAATTGCCTGTTTATAAAATGTCCCTCTTTATTCCTAGCAACTTTCTTTGTTTGGGCTTCTTTGTCTGGTTGTTTAAATTAAATAAAATTACTTTACTGTAGTATCACTATGAACAAAGATAGTGGAGGTGATGGGATTCCAGTTAATGTATTTCAAATCCTAAAAGATGATGCTGCACTCAACATGACAGCAAATTTGGAAAACTCAGCAGTGGCCACAGAACTGGAAAAGGTCAGTTTTCATTCCAGTCCCAAAGAAAGTCAACGCCAAAGAATGCTCAAACTACTGCACAATTGCACTCATCTCACACGCTAGTAAAGTAATGCTCAAAATTCTCCAAGCAAGGCTTCAATAATACATGAACCATGAACTTTTAGATGTTCAAGCTGGATTTAGAAAAGGCAGAGGAACCAGAGATCAAAGTGCCAACACCTGCTGGATCATCAAAAAAGCAATAGAGTTCCAGAAAAACATCTACTTCTGTTTTATTGATTACACCAAAGCCTTTGTATAGATCACAACAAACTGTGAAAAATTCTCCAAGAGATGGGAATACCAGACCACCTTACCTGCCTCCTGAAAAATCTGTATGTAAGTCAAGAAGCAATGGTTAGAACTGGATATGGAACAATACATTGGTTCCAAATTAGGAAAGGAGTATGTCAAGGCTGTATATTGTCACCGTGCTTATTTAACTTTTATGAAGAGTACGTTGTGCAAAATGCCAGACTGGATGAAGCACAAACTGGGATCAAGATTGCCGGGAGAAATATCAATAACCTCAGATACGCAGCTGATACCACCCTTATGGCAGAAAGTGAGGAGGAACAAAAGGGCCTCTTGATGAAAGTGAAAGAGGAGAGTGAAAAGCTGGCTTAAAACTCAACATTCAGAAAACTAAGATCATGGCATCAAGTCCCATCACTTCATGGCAAATAGATGGGGAAACAATGGAAACAGTGACAAACCTTCATTTCTTGGGCGCCAAAATCACTGCAGATGGTGACTGCAGCCATGAAATTAAAAGAAGCTTGCTCCTTGGAAGAAAAGCTATGACAAACCTAGACAGCATATTAAAATGAGGCATTGCTTTGCCAACAAAGGTCTGTCTAGTCAAAGCTATGGTTTTTCCAGTAGTCACATATGAATGTGGGAAGTGGACTATAAAGAAAGCTGAGCGCTGAAGAATTGGTGCTTTTGAACTGTGGTGTTGGAGAAGACTCTTGAGAGTCTCTTGGACTGCAAGGAGATCCAACCAGTCAATTCTAAAGGAAATCAGTCCTGAATATTCACTGGAAGGACTGATGCTGAAGCTGATGCTTTGGCCATCTGATGCAAAGAACTAACTTATTGGAAAAGACCCTATTACTGCAAAAGATTGAAGACAGGAGGAGAAGGGAATGACGGAGGATGAGATGGTTGGATGGCATCACCGATTCGATGGACATGAGTTTCAGTAAGCTCGGGGAGCTGGTGATGGACAGGGAAGCCTGGTGTGCTGCCATCCATGGGGTCGTAAAGGGTCGGACATGACTGAGTGACTGAACTGATTGAAGTATATTGCAATACTGACAAAAATGGATATAATAAAGCTACAAAGTGCTACAAATGAAAAAAATGAAACATTTTGAGAGATAAATCTGTAAGTGTGGCTTCTGCAATGTATTACTTGTTTCAAAATTGATTTGAACAATTAAAACGAGTCTTTGCTGAGTATTTCCTTTGTGTTGACTAGGGCTATTTTGTCAGCCGTAAATACCTGAAAGAAAACAGCACATGTATCACTGCTGCTGCTAAGTTGCTTCAGCCGTGTCCGACTCTGTGCGACCCCAGAGACGGCAGCCCCCCAGGCTCCCCCATCCCTGGGATTCTCCAGGCAAGAACACTGGAGTGGGCTGCCATTGCCTTCTCCGACATGTATCACTACAACAGTTTAAAATGAAAGCTTTTCCAATGATTAGTATACAGCTCCTCATTAAGGAAACAATCAAATTTTTAATAAAACTCATGTTGAAGAGAATTTTATGAGATTTCCAGGTTAAACTTAGCATTATTTACTTGACAAATTCAAACATAGCTATTTAGCTCTTTCTCTTTTCCCACCTCCATCTTCCTAAAAAGATTATGTTTTTAATCTCAAATTTTTACATCAGGGACTTCCCTAGGGGTCCAGTGGTTGAAACTTCGACTTACAATGTAGGGGATGTGGGTTTGATCCCTGGTCAGGGAGCCAAGATCCCGTATACCTCTTCAACAAAAAACCAAAACAGAAAACAGAAGCAGTATTGTAACAAATTCAATAAAGACTTCTTAAAATTTTTGCATCAATAGAATTGTTTTATTTTCTCTGAATTAGAATCCTGAGTGCCTCTGCTGCTACTGCTAAGTCACTTCAGTCGTGTTCGACTCTTTGCAACCCCATAGACGGCAGCCCACCAGGCTCCCCCGTCCCTGGGATTCTCCAGGCAAGAACACTGGAGTGGGTTGCTGGGTGTTGCTAAATACTGACTGGATGCATCTGGGTGAGTGCATAAGATATGAAGTATGAGGCTCCTATAAGGATAACATAAGTAGGCCAAAGTTCTCTCAGCTTCTCAGATAGAGTTTCCTTAAAGCTAAACTTGAAAATGGATAAAATAATCTTCTGCTGCCCTACATGAAAAGCCTATTAAGAGAGGATTTTCTTGTTTTGACTACTGTCTAGGTTCAAAACACAGCATTTCTTATACTGGCTATCTATATATCTATCCTTAGATAAATTACCTAACCCCTTTAATGTTTGTATCTTTGTCTAGAAATGATGATGTTATTCTGGGTCATCAATTTAGGTTTCTTTGTTCTTGTTCTCTAATGCCCTAAAATTCTTCACTACTTCTACATTCAGTCAGTTCAGTTCAGTTCAGTCCCTCAGTCGTGTCCGACTCTCTGTGATCCCATGAACTGCAGCATGCCAGGCCTCCCTGTTCATCACCATCTCCTGGAATTCACTCAGACTCACGTCCATCGAGTCCATGATGCCATCCAGCCATCTCATCCTCTGTCATCCCCTTCCCCTCCTGCCCCCAATCCCTCCCAGCATCAGAGTCTTTCCCAGTGAGTCAACTCTTCTCATGAGGTGGCCAAATACTGGAGTTTCAGCTTTAGCATCATTCCTTCCAAAGAAATCCCAGGGTTGATCTCCTTCAGAATGGACTGGTTGGATCTCCTTGCAGTCCAAGGGACTCTCAAAAGTCATCTCCAGCACCACAGTTCAAAAGCATCAACTCTTTGGCACTTAGCCTTCTTCACAGTCCAGCTCTCACATCCATACATGACCCAGTGTCAGACTTTTTTTTTTTTTTGGCTCCAAAATCACTGCAGATGGTGACTGCAGCCATGAAATTAAAAGATGCTTACTCCTTGGAAGAAAAGTTATGAGCAACCTAGATAGTATATTCAAAAGCAGAGACACTTTGTCAACTAAGGTCCGTCTAGTCAAGGCTATGGTGTTTCTTGTGGTCATGTATGGATGTGAGTTGGACTGTGAAGAAGGCTGAGAGCCAAAGAATTGATGCTTTTGAACTGTGGTGTTGGAGAAGACACTTGAGAGTCCCTTGGACTGCAAGGAGATCCAACCAATCCATTCTGAAGGAGATCAACCCTGGGATTTCTTTGGAAGGGATGATGCTAAAGCTGAAACTCCAGTATTTGGCCACCTCATGAGAAGAGTTGACTCACTGGGAAAGACTCTGATGCTGGGAGGGATTGGGGGCAGGAGGAGAAGGGGACAACAGAGGATGAGATAGCTGGATGGCATCACGGACTCGATGGACGTGAGTCTGAGTGAATTCCAGGAGATGGTGATGAACAGGGAGGCCTGGCGTGCTGCAGTTCATGGGGTCACAGAGAGTCGGACACGACTGAGGGACTGAACTGAACTGAACTGACTGAATGTAGAAGTACTGAAGAATTTTAGGGCATTAGAGAAAGAAGAAACCTAAATTGATGACCCAGAATAACATCATCATTTCCAGACAAAGATACAATCATTAAAGGGGTTAGGTAATTTATCTAAGGATAGATATATAGATAGCCAGTATAAGAAATCCTGTGTTTTGAACCTAGACAGTAGTCAAAACAAGAAAATCTTCTCTTAATAGGCTTTTCATGTTGGGCAGCAGAAGATTATTTTATTAATTTATCTAAATGCTGGTTGTGAACAGATATAAGATTAAAGGTGATAATCCCTAGGTTATGGAGTTTTGCTTCATTTTGTTTTTAATTATTTTTACAGCCAAAGACTATCTTGAAGCGATTGGAAATGTAAACTTATACATGGAAGACAAACACATTGCTGAAGAAGTACCACAGTTTTTAATAAATGGAGCTAAAACCTATGGTTTCTAAATGGAAAGACTGCATGTAACAGCGATTCAATCCTTTCTGAGAATTTTATAAATTTTAACTCAATTCTGACCTGTTAAAATTTTGAAAAAGCTGTTTAAAGAGACAGAAGGATTATTCTCTCCTGAAGGATGCTGAAGATCCCAAACTGAATTATTACTTCAATATTTTATGACCTATCTCCTTTTTGATAAAAATTGCATGCCTTCCCTTAATTTTTAAGTCAAAATAATGCAATTTTAAACATAGTTTCTTAAACTGAACACATTGTCTCTTTCAACATTCAGGATCCTCAGTCTCAAGGAAGGGGTGTGTGTGTGTGTGTGTGTGTGTGTGTGTGTGTGTGTATCTTTCCTATGGGTTGGAACATTAGTCATAACAAATGAAACCTTGCCATTGTGACAAGACAGATGGATCTAGAAGACATTATGGTAAATAAGGCAGACAAAGGCAAACACCATGTGACCTCACTTATATGTGGAATCTAAAATACAAAACAAACCAGCCAACAAAATGACGTGAAAACAGATTTGTTGATACAGAGAATAAACAGTGGTTGCCAGAGGAGTGTGGGAGGGGAGAAACAGGTGAAGTCGATTAAGAGGTAAAAATCTCCACTTATAAAAAAGAGAAGCCATGAGGATGTAGTACACAGCATAAGGAATATGGTCAATATTATTTTAGTAACTTTGTATGGATCAAAAATAAGCTTTTGTTTGAAGTTATTGTGGTAATCATTTCATAATTTATGTGAGTGCCAAGTCACCATGTGGCACACCTGAAACTAACATAATATTGTACCTCAACGAGCTTTCAACAACAAAACAGAAAAGTGTTGGTAATTATTCAGAAACCAGACTCTGATGATGAAGATTTGGAAACAATGTGACAGCAGACCTTGATCTTGTCTCTCGGCAGACACAAGTCAGCTAGGCTATCATGACTGATATATGCAATCAGATTTTATGGCTTTGCGGGAGAAATATAAGTGAAGAGTAAATTGAGTTCTCAAATCCAATGTCTAATATATTCTCTTCCTACAGACAAGTAGCACATGAGAACGGTATAATGAAAATGAGTGCTGACTGATTTTCAAAGAGAAAAATCTCTTCTGCATTCACAATATGATGAAAAGAATTGAGCCACCACTTTAAAAAAATTTCTGTATCGGTGCTCTATATTTATTTGGTTTCTGAAAGCTCCAATGAAAAACTATGGTCAGCCATACTTCTTATAATGATTTATGAATATCTTTTCCTCTGATTGAATGTTGGATTTTCTTATGTTTATGTATTCTTATTTGAATTATATTTGATTCAAAAATATTGCTAGAATTAGAGAGCTTGTGTTCTGTTTTCATTAATTATGTCAAATAATGAGGCATTTTGATCTATATATTGGTACCTATTTTTTAACTACACAGGTTTGAACCCTGGGTCAGGGAAGACTCCCTGGTTTGGGAAATGGAAACCCACTCCAGTATTCTTGCCTGAAAAATCCCATGGACAGAGGAGCCTGGAGGGCTATAGTCCAAGGGGTTGCAAAGACTCAGACATGACTGAGCAACTGAGCATGGATGATTTTTTAGCATACAGAAAGTTTTTCTCAATTATCATTCAGTTCATTACATATCTGATTCCAATTGTTTGGGAAGTGAAAGTCACTCAGTTATATCTGACTCTGAGTAATTCCATGGACAGTCCATGGATTTCTCCAGGCCAGAATACTGGAGTGGGTAGCATTTCCCTTCTCAAGGGGATCTTCCCAACCCAGAGATGGAACCGAGGTCTCCTGCATTACAGGAAGATTCTTTACCAGATGAACCACAGGGAAACCCAATGTTTAGATATCTTTATTCAGTTCAATTCAGTTCAGTTCAGTTCAGTCGCTCAGTTGTGTCCGACTCTCTGCAACCCCATGAATCGCAGCATGCCAGGCCTCTCTGTCCATCACCAACTCCCGAAGTTCACTCAGACTCACGTCCATCAAGTCTATGATGCCATCCAGCCATCTCATCCTCTGTCGTCCCCTTCTCCTCCTGCCCCCAATCCCTCCCAGCATCAGAGTCTTTTCCAATGAGTCAACTCCTCTCATGAGGTGGCCAAAGTACTGGCGTTTCAGCTTTAGCATCAGTCCTTCCAAAGAAATCCCAGGGTTGATCTCCTTCAGAATGAACTAGTTGGATCTCCTTGCAGTCCAAGGGACTCTCAAGAGTCTTCTCCAGCACCACAGTTCAAAAGTATCAATTCTTTGGCACTCAGCCTTCTTCACAGTCCAACTCTCACATCCATACATGACCACTGGAAAAACCATAGCCTTGACTACATGGACCTTAGTCGGCAAAGTAATGTCTCTGCTTTTGAATATACTATCTAGGTTGCTCATAACTTTTCTTCCAAGGAGTAAGCGTCTTTTAATTTCGTGGCTGCAGTCACCATCTGCAGTGATTTGGGAGCCCCCAAAAATAAAGTCTGACACTGTTTCCACTGTTTCCTATCTATTTCCCATGAAGTGATGGGACCGGATGCCATGATCTTCGTTTTCTGAATGTTGAGCTTTAGGCCAACTTTTTCACTCTCCTCTTTCATTTTCATCAAGAAGCTTTTTAGCTCCTCTTCACTTTCTGCCATAAGGGTGGTGTCATCTGCATATCTGAGGTTATTGATATTTCTCCCGACAATCTTGATTCCAGCTTGTGTTTCTTCCAGTCCAGCGTTTCTCATGATGTACTCTGCATAGAAGTTAAATAAGCAGGGGGACAATATACAGCCTTGACGTACTCCTTTTACTATTTGGAACCAGTCTGTTTTTCCAGGTCATCCAAGTCTATGCCCCAACCAGTAATGCTGAAGAAGCTGAAGTTGAACGGTTTTATGAAGACCTACAAGACCTTTTAGAACTAACACCCAAAAAAGATGTCCTTTTCATTATAGGGGACTGGAATGCTAAAGTAGAAAGTCAAGAAACACCTGGAGTAACAGGTAAATTTGGCCTTGGAATGCGGAATTAAGCAGGGCAAAGACTAATAGAGTTTTGCCAAGAAAATGCACTGGTCATTGCAAACACCCTCTTCCAACAACACAAGAGAAGACTCTACACATGGAAATCACCAGATGGTCAACACTGAAATCAGATTGATTATATTCTATGCAGCCAAAGATGGAGAAGCTCTATACAGTCAACAAAAACAAGACCAAGAGCTGAGTGTGGCTCAGATCATGAACTCCTTATTGCCAAATTCAGATTCAAATTGAAGAAAGTAGAGAAAACCGCTAGACCATTCAGGTATGACCTAAATCAAATCCCTTATGATTATACAGTGGAAGTGAGAAATAGATTTAAGGGCCTACATCTGATAGATAGAGTGCCTGATAAACTATGGAATGAGGTTCGTGACACTGTACGGGGACAAGGATCAAGACCATTCCCATGGAAAAGAAATGCAAAAAAGCAAAATGGCTGTCTGGGGAGGCCTTACAAATAGCTGTGAAAAGAAGAGAGGTGAAAAGCAAAGGAGAAAAAAAGATTTAAGCATCTGAATGCAGAGTTCCAGAGAATAGCAAGAAGATATAAGAAAGCCTTCTTTAGCAATCAATGCAAAGAAATAGAGGAAAACAACAGAATGGGAAAGACTAGTGATCTCTTCAAGAAAATTAGAGATACCAAGGGAACATTTTATGCAAAGATGGGCTCAATAAAGGACAGAAACGGTCTGGACCTAGCAGAAGCAGAAGATATTAAGAAGAGGTGGCAAGAATACACAGAAGAACTGTACAAAAAAGATCTTCATGACCCAGATAATCATGATGATGTGATCACTCATCTAGAGCCAGACATCTTGGAATGTGAAGTCAAGTGGGCCTTAGAAAACATCACTACGAACAAAGCTAGTGGAGGTGATGGAATTCCAGTTGAGCTGTTTCAAATCCTGAAAGATGATGCTGTGAAAGGGCTGCAATCAATATGCCAGCAAATTTGGAAAACTCAGCAGTGTCCACAGGACTGGAAAAGGTCAGTTGTCATTCCAATTCCAAAGAAAGGCAATGCCAAAGAATGCTCAAACTACCGCACAGTTGTACTCATCTCACATGCTAGTAAAGTAATGCTCAAAATTCTCCAAGCCAGGCTTCAGCAATATGTGAACCGTGAACTCCCTGACGTTCAAGCTGGTTTTAGAAAAGGCAGAGGAATCAGAGATCAAATTGCCAACATCCGCTGGATCATGGAAAAAGCAAGAGAGTTCCAGAAAATCATCTGTTTCTGCTTTATTGACTATGCCAAAGCCTTTGACTGTGTGGATCCCAATAAACTGTGGAAAATTCTGAAAGAGATGGGAATACCAGATCACTTAACCTGCCTCTTGAGAAATCTCTATGCAGGTAAGGGTGCCACAGTTAGATGTCTTTATTAGTAATGTCTATAATTAGGGTGTATTTTCCTTCTCTTTATATCTATTATTTTAACTTTGATCATTCACTATATCTCTCTATATTCTAGAAATTATTTTCAAACAATATTATGCTATGTATTAATATTACTATCTCCACTGCAGGATATTAGTTATTACCAAACAGTAAATTAATATGAAGAGCAGAAAATGTGATATTCCGGCATTTTCTTAACTATTTCAAATGTAGGCTTATTCTTCAATAAATCAATGGGTGCTAGCATTTGTTAAGGCATTCCTATGACTTATGACATTCCTAGGACTTAACAAAAATAGTGTAATCATAATAATTGTTTTAACAAGTTGTTTTGGAAATAAGCAATAAATTAATTAATATCCTATTTTAATTTTATATCACTAACATTCAAAGATAATGTTTAGATGAGGTTGATGAAAAAGTAAATTCAGTTTCAGACCATGAATTTTAAATCATTATGACTAGGCTCAAAGACATCTTTATTAATCCAATTAGGGACCATTACAATCAACACATTTTTACCAATAAGAAATAAGTTTGTTTGTTCCCGCAGCATAAAAACCTGTGCTTTGGGATTCAACAAACTTTTGGAAAGCATTTTCTGCTTCTGGCTAGCTGTAGAAGAGCTTTCCCTGCAAAAAGTTGTTGAGATGCTTGAAGTGGTAGTTTGGTGGCAAGAGGTCAGGTAAATATGGTGGATGAGGCAAAATTTCATAGCTCAATTTGTTCAACTTTTGAAGCATTGGTTTTGCAATGTGTGGTCAGGCATTGTTATGAGAATTGGGCTCTTTCTGTTGACTAATGCAACCTGCAGTTGCATCTCTGCAATACTGGCAGTTTTCAGTGCATCTCATCCATTTGATGAGTACACTTCTCAGATGTAAGGGTTTTACCAGTTTTCAGAAAGCTGTAGTGGATCAGACTGGCAGCGGACCAGCAAACAGTGACCATGACCTTTTTGAGTTCAAGTTTGACTTTGAGAAGTGCTTTGGAACTCCTTCTCAGTCCAACCACTGAGCTGGTCATTGCTGGTTGTCATATAAAACCCACTTTTCATCACAAGTCACAATCTGATTGAGAAATGGTTTTGTTGTTGTTGCATAGAATAAGTGACATTTCAACAAGATGGCTTTTTTTTATTTGCATTCAGTTCATGAGGCACCACTTATCCAAAACTTTCATCTTTCCAATTTGCTCCAAACACCAAATGACTATAGAATGGTCGATGTTGAGTTCTTGGGTAATTTCTCATATAGTTGTAAGATGATCAGTTTTGATGATCCTCTCAGTTGTTTACTGTCAGCTTCTGATAGCTGGCCACTGTGCTCCTCATCTTCAAGGCGCTTGTCTCTGCAAGACTTCTTTAACCACCATTGCATTGTATGTTTGTTAGCAGTTCCTGGGCCAAGCGTGTTGTTGATGTTGTGCGTTGTCTCTACTGCTTTATGACTCATTTTGAACTCAGATAAGAAAATTGCTTGAATTTGCTCTTTGTCTAACATCATTTACCTAGTCTAAAAAAAAATCAAGTAATGTCATTAGCAGAAAAATTAAGCAAGAAATATGCATAAAATGATGTTTAAAAAACCACATTTATTTAAGAATGTATTCCAACATCAAACAGAAAAGTCCAACAATGCAAATTACTTTTGCACAAACTTAATACTCCTATGCTTTCTAATTAGTTATTGCATAAAAAAATACCATGAGTCTCAATGGCCCATTTATAATTTTTAATGATATTACTGATCAAACTATATCAAGAGCTGCTCCAATAAATTGTCTTTAAAATTATGTGTTGCAGAGTCTTAAAATTTAGATGGAACATATTATTCAAGGATTCCTTTTCTAGAAAACAAGTATGAAAGTATCTTATTCACAAGAAGGCCCAGGTAGACCAGATACTTTCTTACAACAACACTTCTCAGTGTCTTCAGAAGTGTCTCCATTTAAATTAATTAATAGAGTGTCTTCATTTTATAAATCTTGATAATTTGCACTCTGATAGATTATATTCTCTATTACGACACAGAATTTTTCTTGTTGGCATTGGTTTAATTAATGTTTCATTCTTAGGATAGTTGGATCATGTTTCTTCCTTGCTGGTATCACATGGCACATTATTTTTTATTTAATAATATTTTTCTTTCCAGTTTCACTGAGATATAATTGACTTACAGCATGGCATAGGTGTATTGTATAATACACATAATTTTAAATGTGAAGCTATCCTTGGTATAAATTACACACCATTTCTGAAATGATAGGGTCAATAATATCACTGTTTCCTTAGTCTTTTCTTGTATTTTGCATTGAAGAAGTGTGAGAATCCAAATTAATGTGATTCTGACAGACTAGAGTATACTATTTATTTTATAAGGCATTAAATGTAATTAGCACATGCAGAATTTCAACTTAAAATTTTGTTTTTCAGTGCAAAGTTCAGCATTATCCCAGACTACCTATTTCAAAATCTCTCTGGGTAACTTTGAAAGTGAAAGTGGAATGAAAGTTGCTCAGTCGTGTCCAACTCTTTGTGATCCCATGTATAGTAATCCATGGAGTTTTCCAGGCCAGAATACTGGGGTAGGTAGCCTTTCCCTTCTCCAAGGATCTTCTCAAGCCAGGGTTCCCAGGTCTCCTGCATTACAGGCAGATTCTTTACCAGCTGAGCCACAAGGGAAACCCAAGAATACTGGAGTGGGTAGCCTATCCCTTCTCCAGGGGATCTTCCTGACCCAAGAATTGAACTGGGATCTGCTGCATTGCAGGTGGATTCTTTACCAACTGAGCTATCAGGCAAGTCCCTGGGTGACTTTAGACTCTGCATTATCAGTCTCTCCAAGTGACTCTAATGATTACCTACTGTAAGATATTTCCAGGCATCTAGGATATCTATCGGAGAAGGCACTGGCGACCCACTGCAGTACTCTTGCCTGTAGAATCCTAGGGATGGAGGAGCCTGGTGGGCTGCCGTCCATGGGGTCACACAAAGTCAGACACGACTGATGTGACTTAGCAGCAGCAGCAGCAGCAGGATCTCTATCTTTTCTTTATAACCCTAAACTTAACTTTTTAAACAAACATTTTAAAAGCATATCCAGTTATCTCTAGTTTGTGGCTAGGTTGACCTTTGATCCCACTTCCTTCTGTGGTTTTCTCTGCTCTGCGGAGGCAGCAGAGAGCAAAACAACATTTCCCAATCTCCTCTCTGGTATGCCTGTCATCAGTCAGTCGTGTCTGACTCTTGGTGACCCCATGGACTGTAGCCCACCAGACTCCCCTGTCCATGGAGTTCTCCATTCAGCCCTGCCTAGCATGCATGCTTGGGTAAGACTTGAATTCAAAACTCAGTTAAATGATGAGAGAAAATGCACCCCAGACATCCACTTTGTTCCTGAGATCTGGCCCATGTGACCTGCCTCTGGAATCACTGTTTCTGGGAGATGCTCCCTTATTCCTGAATGACAGCTAAGGCGAGAGATTTCTCCCACCAGCAGGTGGGGGAAGCAGCTTCCTGATTCCTCAGGCTTCTGATTTTAGTAGAGAAAACCCTTTCCTTAGGAGGCCAGTTTCTATGATGCAGTGGCGTGTTCTGGGAGTATTACTCAAAGCTCAGCTCAGCCTCTCTAACCATCTCAATCTCTGCTTTTGCCTTCAATCTTTCTCAGCCTCAGAGTCTTTTTCAGTGGATCAGCTCTCCACATCAGGTGACCAAAGTATTGGAGCTTCGGCTTCAGAAACAGTCCTTCCAGCAAATATTCAGAGTTGATTTTCTTTGACTGGTTTCATTTCCTTGCAGTCCAAGGGACTCTCAAGAGTCTTCTCCAGCACCACAGTTCAAAAGCATCAGTTCTTCAGTGCTCAGCCTTCTTTATGGTCCAGCTCTCACTTTGGTATTTGACTACTGGATATTTTTATGAATTGCAGTCTTGTTGTGGTGAAATGGCTTGCATAACTCAATGAAGCTATGATTGCAGAGTCAGTCAAGATGAATGGGTGATAGAGAAGAGTTCTGACAACACATAGTACCCTGGAGAAGCAAATAGCAACCCACTCCAGTATTATTGCTTGGAGAACTCCATGGACAGTATAAGGAAGAGTTTTTAGGTATCCTTATCAAACAGGACTATATCCTGGAGTGGATTGCCACCCCTTCTCCAGGGTATCTTCTTGACCTAGGGATCAAACCTGGGTCTCCTGCATTACAGGCAGATTCTTTACCATATGAGCCACCAGGAAAGCCTATCCAACAGGACAGGAAGGATTATATAGGTTGCAAAGAGAGGAAAAGTTTGAACAGAAACTTGGAAAAGACCATTTATACAGTTGCTTTCATTCTTATAGTTTGAAGTTCTCCGATTCTCTGTGTCCACACTCTGTATTTGTTCATACCTTTAACATTGTAGAAAAAACACTATGAACTGATATGGTAACAGAAGATAAGGATAGAGCACAATGGAGAGTAAAAGACATAGATGCTAAAATATAGATGCTCCAGGGAACTCATGTTCTAATGAGAGAGAACGATAATAAACAATTAGCTACACAAGCATTTAATTACATTTATGACAGGTTTCATGCAAAGATGGGCTCAATAAAGGAGAGAAATGATATGGCCTAACAGAAGCAGAAGATATTAAGAAGAGGTGGCAAGAATACACAGAAGAACTGTACAAAAAGATCTTCATGACCAACGTAATCACGATGGTGTGGTCACTCACCTACAGCCAGACATCCTGGAATGTGAAGTCAAGTGGGCCTTAGAAAGCATCACTACGAACAAAGCTAGTGGGGGTGATGGAATTGCAGTTGAGCTGTTTCAAATCCTGAAAGATGATGCTGTGAAAGTGCTGCACTCAATATACCAGCAATTTTGGAAAACTCAGCAGTGGCCACAGGACTGGAAAAAGACAGTTTCATTCCAATCCCAAAGAAAGGCAATGCCAAGGAATGCTCAAACCACCGCACAATTGTACTCATCTCACACGCTAGTAAAGTAATGCTCAAAATTCTCCAAGCCAGGCTTCAGCAATACATGAACCGTGAACTTCCAGATGTTCAAGCTGGTTTTAGAAAAGGCAGAGGAACCAGAGATCAAATTGCCAACATCTGCTGGATCATGGAAAAAGCAAGAGAGTTCCAGGAAAACATCTATTTCTGCTTTATTGACTATGCCAAAGCCTTTGACTGTGTGGATCCCAATAAACTGTGGAAAATTCTGAAAGAGATGGGAATACCAGACCACCTGACCTGCCCGTTGAGAAACCTGTATACAGGTCAGGAAGCAACAGTTAGAACTGGACATGGAGCAACAGGCTGGTTCCAAATAGGAAAAGGAGTACATCAAGGCTGAATACTGTCCCTCTGCTTATTTAACTTCTATGCAGAGTACATTATGAGAAACGCTGGACTGGAAGAAACACCAGCTGGAATCAAGATTGCCGGAAGAAGTATCAATAACCTCAGATATGCAGATGACACCACCCTTATGGCAGAAAGTGAAGAGGAACTAAAAGCCTCTTGATGAAAGTGAAAGAGAAGAGTGAAAAAGTTGGCCTAAAGCTCAACATTCAGAAAACGAAGATCATGGCATCCGGTCCCATCACTTCATGGGAAAATCATGGGGAAACAGTGGGAACAGGGTTAGACTTTATTTTGGGGGCCTGAAAATCACTGCGGATGGTGATTGCAGCCATGAAATTAAAAGATGATTACTCCTTGGAAGGAAAGCTATGACCAGCCTAGACAGCATATTGAAAAGCAGAGACATT